>CM042029.1:28800000-33600000 GCA_023525975.1 Smallanthus sonchifolius
CCCTTTTTTACTTAAACCTTTTGGGGTTAAATACATGCTGTCAATTCTAATTTTGATCAACTATTTTTGGTGTATGCTTACATTTACTATTGTGCATTCATTAACTCAGAATGAGCCACACACATATGTGGGTAGTACTACTTAAACCTTGGGAATAATTTCCCTACTTCGTGCATGGTGTATATCCCCGACAGGAACTGGGGAAGACTAGACCTATGGCCAATTATTAGGGGCTACATTACTAACGTGTTGACCTAGTACTACTTGAACCTTGGGAATAATGTCCCTACTTCGTGCACGGTGTATATCCCCGACAGGAACTGGGGAAGACTAGACCTATGGCCAATTATTAGGGGCTACATTACTAACGTGTTGACCTAGTTGACACACGGCCCTACGCACCATTAAATTTTGCATCATGTATATGTGAACAATGTTGTAATGGTAACAAGAGTTATCATTTAGACAATTACTATCTGCTCTTGGCTGCGGCCTCGAGTGCGGCTTGATTGAAGGAAAGCAATGTTTATGTATACATACACCTACTGATTTATGTCCATGGATAAATATTTGTGATTGTTACGAACTCACTAGCTTTATAGCTAACCCATATTTTGATCATGTATGTCAGGACACCTAGACGAGAGACCCTCGTATTATCTTTTGAGCACGGGCTTGTTTAAGGATAGATGATCCTTCCTTGAAGACATGTGTGGAAGCCTTGTGGACTTTAGATCCCCATGCCTAGAGTGGGCCAAACTTTGAGAACTAGACTTGCTAATTGAAGTGGTACTAGAATATATATATTTTACTTAATATAGACAATTAGTATATTATATATAACAAAATGATTTATTCCGCTGTGCATGATCTGTATCAACTAGTCACGCCCGGGCCCCCATTTGACAGGGTGTGACAAGTTGGTATCAGAGCCAAATGTTTCAGCGAATTAGGATTCCTTACAGATTCCTAGGCTTTAACCTGACACCATAGGGACCCTGTTTGTTAAGGTTTTAATACTACCAAGCCCTGACCATTGCCTTAAACTTTGACTCTGTAAGCTTTGAATGCTAGGATAATGACTCATAATTGACAATGAGACATAGTTTGTTGTGTGCATACATAGTAGGCTACTGGTATTGCACTAATGCCGAGAACAACTTGGTTACACTTATGATTAGTACCATGGCTTGGTAGTTGGATTTTCTTTAATTATATGCATAACTAGGCAATAGCTTATATTACTCCTCACTACTTTACTATTCACTATTTGCTGGATTTGATAACTAAAACTATCGCCATACGACATGGCAGAAAGATGTACCATGAGTAAACTTGGAATATGTGAATTCATATTTACAGATAACCTTGGAGCATGCTACGCTCATAAATGATTGGATATTTTATTCTATTATAGTACTTGACTTCCACTATAAACTATCCAAAACGAAGGAATACTTTATTAAATCCCTTCACTACTACCTTAATCCAGCATGTTAGATTGACTGGTCTATAACCACTGACACGAGCGATTAGGAATGACCACATGAAAACAAATACTTGTACAAGAAAGAACAAAACCATGAACACAACAGACACACACGCTATAACTCATGGTTGGAGACAACTAGAGTGACCGTGTAAGGTAAATTGACGATTACGCTTGGATCCACGTAATGGTGAATTTACAGGTACGCGTGAATTATGGAAAATCCTATTATGTCGATTAATGGTACAACATAATAATAATAACCCAACAAACGAGAAGTCATGCATAGACTACCAAATCTAAGAATGGCAACCAGAGTAGGTGCGACGGTTAAATTGAGCTAAAAGCGTTTAACGAGACTGACAAAGACGACACGACGGTGCCCATTTCTCCCTTCCCACCATTATAAAGTAGTGGACCAAACAAGTTCATCCAATTTTAGCATGACGGTATTTTTTTTTCACAGAAGCTTAATATTTTCTTCTTTTTAATTTATTTGATCTCTTGAGTTTAAATCACTATGGGATTTCCTTTTGTAGCATTGTTACAAGCCTAGTACTTCAAATGTGAATCTCCATACATTAAATTTATTGCTTCCTTGTTTGTTACACGTGATAACCTTTCGTCAAGGCAAGTCATATTTCAACTTCACTGCTTTATCTTGCCTACCTTCAAAATAAATTCCTACGACCCCAAAGAGGGGGGAAAGAAAACTTGGGATAGCTCTGACGAACATCCTAGATGACCCAGATCACCGAGGATTTGTTCCATCTCTCTCGTCTACTATATCACATTTCTTAGCGCAATATCTTCTGTATAACCCATGTGTTAGCCCTTTTGCAACCATAGGCACTTCATTCTTTCTACGTAACAGTGGCAAGTGGTCCTATCTGAACCAACAAGATCCGCTAGTTGATTCACTATAACCCCTAATCTACTCTTGGGTGCTTCATACTTTCCCTAATACAATGCCCTAATTTCAACGTCTCTATACTTGTGTAATAGATGTTAAGAGTGCGTAAACTCAAGCATGAACGTGTGGTGCCTTAGGCCCCACCATAACATACCACACATAATTCTCTGCACGGAATCCTAGCTGACTAGTTAAACCATACGCCATGCCTAATCCATGACAATAGATAAATCGTGCCTATGAAAGGACGAGCCCTAAGACTTGGGAGTTAACTGTATATCGCTAGACATGCTCGAGACCGACACACCATGTTCTAAATTTGTCTCATCTACGTGTAGTCTTATTAACATCCTCACCCAGAAGACGAGGTGTCTTTAACCACCTGCTATCTACAAAACTCATGAAGGATTATGCCTTTTTCTGTTAATAGTCCATCAATGTCATATAAACATCTTTTATAGATAACATTTGCCTTCACCTATGATAACTATACTTCCAACCCAACAATTTAATTTGCAGACCTCTGAGTGCCGAAAGTAATAGTTAAAATTACATCATTTACTCTTAATCTCATGGAGCCAAGCTGAAGCTTTAGATTTGTTACCGCTAAATAATAACTTCTTAGTCGTCGCAATGAAAATGTGAATCTGCAATAATTAGCACACTTCACATCAGATCCGTTGCCTAAACTTCTGATGTTAAAGGCAAGTTACAAAAAATCAAAAATCCTACCACAGGGATGCAAAGTAGTCACCCGGTAATGGAGTAGCAGCTCAATCTTCTTTAATGAAGGCCTCAAGGGAAGTCTTGAAGCTTTTCAGAATGATGTAGCCAATGTTAACAGAGAAATTATGTGGGGAGGAATTTAATTCAAATTTGAAGGACTTTATTGTTCCAAAGAACTGCTTATCAAGGAGCATATTGTTCATGTGTTCTATCACCTGCTGCCCGGTAACAGCAGAGTGATGGGCATGAAGTTAGAAAAACATCTTCAAGCCACTAAAACTTCTATTTTAGATCTTAAACTTCATCCATGGGTAATATGAAGAGTGACTCTGCCCTCACGAGAATAGTTCAACAACTTGTATTTTTGTGTCTATAGAGCTTTTATAGAAGAAGAATATGCTCTAGTAGTTTGGCTGAAGTTCTGTCATTCCACGTTATTAGGTATTAGTCGGGTTGTTCCCTATTTGAATTATTAAGATTGTGGGAAGAAACATTGACCTGGGATGGCAGCATTTAATGTTAAAATCCTTTGCAAAAAGTCAACCTCAAGGACGTCGATGTGGAATTCTGATAGAATATAGAAGACCATAAGAAAACTCTAATAAAGAGGAAACTAGCAAGCTAGGGAGATATGATGACGCCCTAAATCCTTACCGCAAGAAGACTAGATTGGACTAGCTATAAAAAAATAGTTATACCCAATAAGGAATGTTAAATTCAGTACTCATCAGAGTAGCTTAGTGGAAAAGTTTACCCTGTCCTTTTAAATTCAGTTATAGAAAGGATTATTTAGCAATTAATGTTGTTGTTGAGGAAGAAGCTGGAAAAAAATGGTGATGTAGGGAGGACAACTATAGATGCATCCAGTGATACATTTGACTGGCTCAACGCGTTCTATTCCTCATGCAATCAAACAAGTTGAACATCTTCCTCGCATAGCTTGTGCCACTTGACTTTAGTATCAATGGTTACCAAAGACAGGATGAGGGAGCATCTGCTTCTGTTAGCAAATAGCATGGGGGATGTGACGATGCTACCGGTACTTGGACTTAGCAAGCCTACAGTAAATCTTAGGAAGCCCTGTTTCCAAGAAGTTATCTTCCAGGTAAAAGATGTTTACTCCCGTATGTAGACAACTGCTATCTGTCTCTTATGGACCGTTATGGTTTGATTCAAGGAAGTTTTATGCATTTATACCTTATTAGGTCTAGACCGACTTGATTAAATTTACAAAAAATCCCTAGACTAACACAAAGTTAGTGAAATATTTTGTTTAATGTCAGTAAGAATCTCTTGTCAATAAAAGATTCTTATGTGTTGAAGCACTTTTGTATATTGTCTTAGCTTTTGTACTTGTCTTGTATGTATTAGTCTTTGTATGTTAGTGTCTGTACGTATTAGTTATCGAGTTGTAATTACTAATGTATGAACTAGTAGTATGTTTTCTCTAAGTGTTTTGCGCACTTAGCATGTGCGCAGGAATTACTTCTTGCGTACTTAGCAAGTACACAAGAATACTCTGCGTACTTGATAAGTACGCAGGAACAATTTGCCCTGCGCACTTGTTAAGTGCGCAGAGATCGGGTCTAGTATAAATAGGTTGTGGTGACAGAAGTTATATACACACTCATTTATAACATCTCTGTAACCTACCAGTTTTATAATAGACGAGGTTTGAAATTGTTTTCGCTGTCGGTTTACTATGTGTTACTTGCTTCTTCACCTAGTCACGGGTATTCCGCACCCGGTCAGACTAGTCACACACCCACACTTAACGATCTGAGACACCCGGGGACCTACAAGTGGTATCAGAGCTTAGCTCTTGATTTCGAGTGTTGTGAGTGTGTTAGGAGCATCTTCTACACATCCTATAGAGTTTTTGCAAGAAAAAGTGTGTGTTTTTGTTGATTTTTGTGATAAAATAGGGGTAGCTCTTGAGCACTATTTTAGAAGCAAAAATCACTCAAAAACTGACTTTTTGTTATGTATTTGAGTGTTTTGAGCATCAAAGGTTGGTTAGAAACGAGTTTCTGACCCTTTGGCTCATTTTGTTTAGTCATATCTTTAATTTTTTCTTTCTCCGATGAGATTCCAGTGACCGGAAAAAGTTGGTGAGGGTTGGTGAAAAAGTAACCTGCGTACTTACCCTTTCTGGCTAAAAGGACAGTCTTCATGCGTACTTACCAAGTACGCAAGACCATTTCTTGTTGCGTACTTAACTCCTTCCTGCGTACTTGTCATTTACTCCTTCATACTTGTGAAGTACGCAAGAGCAAATCTTAAGTGCGCAAGACCAAGCTCTTAAGTGCGCAAGGTCAGAACCTAAGTGCGCACATTACTTTGACTTTTTCTAAAATTTGACTAAGTGTTTCACCATGGAAAATGTTCAGAATCTCGGTAACCTGTTAAATTATGACAATGAGATTGGAACCCCACACAAACCACCAAAGCTGCTTAACGTAAATGATTACTCAAACTAGAAAGCACGCTTTGAGCATTATATCTAATACACCGATTCCTCACTTTGGATACCCATTCTAGAGGGTTATAAGCATCCCACATATACATATCTTGATGAGGAAGTTCCCAAGCCTATATCCAAACTTGATGAAGAAGAAAACAAAGTTTATGACAGAGAGAAGAAAGCACACGGATCTATTACTATGGCCTTAACCAGGGAGTTATTTCACAGCTTTAGAGGATACGATAACTCCAAGGATCTCTGGAAGGCTTTGCAGAAGAGATTCGATGGAAATAGCGACATCAAGAAGAGTAAGAGGGATCTTCTTAGGAAGCAGTATGAGTGCTTCAGATATCTGAAGAATGAATCTATAGATGAACTTATCTCTAGATTCTATCATCTGCAAACTTAGCTGAAAGTTTATAACCTGATCTATCTGAATGAGGAGTTAGTTGAGAAATTTTTGGATGCCCTACCTCCAAAATTTGAGATGTACACCACTCTGATTAGATAGAACTCAAAGTTTTATGAGATGACTATTGATGAAGCAATCGGAAAGGTTCAAGCACATGAAATGAACCTAAAACGAAAAGAGAGCTCAGGGAGACCTCAAATACAAGACCCTTCTATGTATTTTAGGACCTTCCACAGCCAAGTCATCGGGTTCTGGAATTGCCCTTTTCTCAGGGAACTCTCATGAGGAGGATAACTCAAATGTATGTGGTGTTCATGCTTGCTATGCAGTATCTGGATCTGTTCTGGTTTCGGATCTCATCACCATAATTCCTCAAGAAATCATTCTCCCACATCTTCAGCTAACCAATCAGCAATAGCCAAGATAGCTGAAGATCATGTGGTTTTATTCTCTTCATGCATGCTTGCCTATGAGAACTTCATCGGAGGTAAGCTCACGGAACCTGAAACCATAGAAGAAGACTTCAATCAGGTGGATCCGGATGATATGGAGGACATGGATATTCAATGGAATATGACCATGATCTTGAGAAAGCATTTCCTGAATAGAACTGGCAGGAAGTTTATTGGTGGACATTCAAATGCCAAGGTGGGATTTGATAAATCCAAGGCCAAGTGCTACAAATTCAATAACTTTGGGCATTTTGCAAGAGAATATCAAAAGTACAAAGCACCGGCCTCGGGGTTCACCAGACCTAGCCAAGGAAACAGTCAAGGGTACAACAACTCTAACAACCGCAATCAAGGTTAAGGTGGAATGTCCAATGCTTTGGTAGCACAACAAGACGACAACTTTGATTGGGGTGTTCATCTGGAGGATGCCCTTATTGCCCAAATGCAAGTTGGTCTCATGGATGAGATTATGGAGATGATGGAAGCAGAGGAACGGGAAGCTTATGTGGCTGACCAAGAAGAGTCTACAACTGCAGTTGCCCTCATGGCTATTGGAGAGGCATCATGTTCATCTATTGAGGTAGATTCTAACTCTTTTGTTGTCATTTCTTGTTCCAAATGTCTAATCTTAAAGGTTGAAAATTCTAAGCTTCAAGACAAAGTCGAACCCCTTCGTATTGCAACTTTAAGCTACAAAGAAAACGAAAAACGATACAAAGATTCAACTGAAACGTTGAAGAAAGAAAAACGTGATTATTCAGTTAAAATCAACGATCAACAGTTTCATTTGGATGTTGCGTACAAGGGGTTAGAGAAAAGGAACAATGAGATCAACAAGCTGCAAAATGAGATCTTGCAGTTGAAAGGTAATATTGAGAAGTTGAAAAATTCTCGTTTTGTGGTGGAACACTACGAGTCTGTAGTGAAACAAGTGAATGGCTTAGGGCTGGGTACTAATGCCATTCCTCCACCAGTAAGCGGGAAATTTTTCAACGGCTTAATTGACATTGATTTGTCTTGCCTTGATGAGTCCTCAAGTCAGGATGATTCCTCTAACAAGGATGATTCCTCAAGTAAGGCTGACTCTGCATCTGATGAAGAGTTCCTTACTACTTCTGATGTTGGGTCTTAGAACACCTGCCCTGAAGGAGTAGTCTTTGAGGAGTTGCTCGGTGAACAGAAAGTTAAGAAAAAAATTATCACTGATAGTGATAATTGTATTTTGACTGAACCCGGTATCATTGAATCAAATGAAAAATTAAAAGTGATGCTTTATGGGGGGATATAAAAACATTAATCAAGTTAAGAAAGAAGCTTTTTCAGCTCATTATGGGCTTGGCTATCAAGAAAATATGCAAAAGTATTATATTCCCAAGAACCAATCATCATCAGGTCAAACTACTGTTCACCAAACAACTTCTCTTGCTCATCATGCTGAGTCATCTAATGACAAATCTAATGAGCCTTACAGGAGGACTTACAAAGAAAAGAGAACTTGCTTTCACTGTGGTATGGTTGGTCACATCCTTGTGAACTGCCCTGCTAAGAACCAAAGGAAATGGCCAATTGTTTCACAACCGGCTGTTATCTCTAAGTCACAACCAGTGAAGCATTCCAAGAGTCAAAAAGAAAATGTGGTGAAACCACCAGTAAAACCTATGGTAAAGCCAAAGATCACATCTGAGGCTAAACCATATGTTCCAAAACAAGAAAAGCTATCTGCTAAACCTTGTGCTTCTACCTCTGGTAGTGCACCTACTAGTGAGAAACTTGTGGTTAAGCTTTCTAAGCCACAGAGAAGAAGAAGGAACAAGAGATTGAGGAAGCTGGAACAGCTGGCTGGATCTCAACCAGGTGAAGCTTCTACTAGTTCACCTGGTGCTTCTGAATGCAAGTCGACTGTTCCAATAAAACAAAAGAAAAGGTCCTGGAACTAGAAATCTAAAAGTTCACAATCTCCTGGTCCCAAGTCTTCTAAAGATTCATCCATTCTTGACAGTCATGACTGTGAATTAATTGAGGTTGTTTATTTTGAGAAAGACGGACGACCCAAGACCACTATGGCTTGGGTCTCCAAATCTAATTAATTTCTTGTAACTCGTGCAGGGACATCCGAAGGGTACCATCTCTAATCGTTGGTATGTAGATAGTGGATGCTCCTGGCACATGACAGGTAACATGGCCCTGCTTCAAGATGTAAAACCATTCAGAGGCGGATATGTGGCCTTTGCAGGCGAGAAGGGCGGCATTATTACTTGTCAAGGCATGGTTTCAAATGGTTGTGTCAGTTTCAACAACGTCAACTACTGCGTGCAGCTAAAGCATAACATGTTGAGTGTTTCTCATATGTGCGATAAGGAGTACTCCGTTATGTTTGACAAATCTGAATGCATGATTCTCAAACCTGGTTTTGAAGTTCCTGAAGTCTGAATTCTGATGCGAGCACCAAGGACAAACGACACTTATCAGATTGATATGAGCGTGGCAACAACAACCTCATCAGTTGCTACTTGTTTGCTTACCAAAGAGACAGAGCTTGACTCTATCTTGCGGCATAGGAAACTCGGACACATTTCTTATCGAAAAATGAATCATCTTGTCCGAAACGGTTTGGTAACCGGTGTTCCTAAGCTGAGATTTTTCGTTGCAGATGACTGTATGCCTTGTAAAAAGGGCAAACATCAACGAAAGTCTCATAAGCCCAAGTTCCAAAACTCCATCGATACCCCTTTGGAGCTATTACATATGGATCTGTTTGGCCCCATAAGTATCAGGAGTATTGGAGGGAAGTCATACTTTCTAGTTGTAACTGATGATTTCTCACGTTTTTCTTGGGTGCATTTTTTAGGTACAAAGGACGAGACTGCTGACATTCTTCAATACCTGATCCGGAGCTTGGAATCTCTTTGCAAGTTGAAGGTTAGAAGAATAAGGAGTGATAACGGAACTGATATCAAGAATAATTTGATGGAACTTTTCTGTCTCAAGAAGGGTATTCGTCACGAATTTAGTGCCCTGTACACACCTCAGCAGAATGGAGTAGCAGAATGGAGTTGCAGAACGGAAGAACATAACCCTAATTGAGACTGCAAGGACAATGCTGTCAGATGCAAAGCTTCCTATAACTTTCTGGGCAGAAGCAGTAAATACAACTTGTCACGTTTTGAACAGAGTTCTGGTTGTGAAGAGGCACAACAAGACTTGCTATGAGTTGATTAACAATCGACCTCCCAATCTTGACTACCTAGTTCCTTTTGGTAGTCTCTGTTCCTTATTGATATAATATAAAAACCGCAAGTCTAAGTTTCATGCAAAAGAAATGGAAGGTATATTATTAGGATATGTTGCCAACTCGCCTTGCAAGAGAGTGTACAATATAGGAACTCGTACTGTCGAGGAGTGGTTCGAAGTGGATTGCAGTAAACACAGCACTCCACCAGAACCAACTGGTCCAGCTTAGGGTTTTGATTATGATGCGCTATTCAAGTCTTTCAACCTTCCTGATTTGTCTGCCGAAGTTGTGGCAAATGTGTATAATTTTTTTGGTGGCGGTGATGACTCCAGTTTCTCAACCCGTGTAACTGTACCGATTGTAACTCCCGATTCCAATGATGCATCTGCATCTGCATATGGAACTCATGACAGTGATGATGTTGAAGTTGTCCATATTGACGGAAATGACGCTCAAGCTAATCCTAACACTCGTGTAGGAAATGAAGCTCCAGCTGATCCAATCAGCATTGAATCATCGTCTTCTAGATCACAGGATATGGGGGAGTTAAGCACGAACATCAATTCAGAAATTCAAGAACCGCAAATACCAGAGACGAGAGTGCATAAGAATCATCCAATTGACAATATTATTGGTGATTCTCATGCCGGTGTTCAGACTCGTCATAGAACCATTACTGAGAACTCTAGTCTGTATGCTGAGATACTTGACACAGGTGTCATGGAAACATGTTTGCATGCTGCATTCGTGTCACAGTTGGAGCCGAAGAATGTGAAGGAGGCTCTCACTGACAACTGTTGGATTGAGGCGATGCAAGATGAACTGTCTCAATTCCAAAAGTTGCATGTGTGGGATTTAGTTGACATACCAAGAGGCGTACATCCAATTGGAAGCATATGGGTGTTCAAGTGAAAAACGGATGATCGTCTTGTCGTAGTGAAGAATAAAGCAAGGTTGGTTGTTCAATGATTTTATCAACAAGAGGGCTTAGATTACACTGAAGTATATGCCCCACTTGCTAGAATTGAGGCCATTCGATTGTTTCTGGCTTATGCCTCCTATGTCGGCTTCAAGGTCTATCAACTTGATGTGAAGAGTGCTTTCCTGTATGGAAAAGTTCATGAAGAGGTCTATGTCACTGAACCTCCCGGCTTTGAAGATCCGCATAATATCAATAAAGTGTATAAGCTCGACAAAGCACTTTAGGGTCTTCATCTAGCACCTCGGGCATGGTATGAGACGTTATCAAAACATCTACTGTCAAATGGTTTCGACTGTGGACAGATTGACTCGACCCTCTTCATTCGGAAAGCAGGAGGTGATATTCTGCTCGTACAAGTGTATGTCGACGACATTATCTTTGGGTCTAAAAATGAAGAGATGTGTAAGGAATTCGAACAAGTGATGAAGTCCAAGTTTGAGATGAGGAACATGGGTGAATTGTCGTTCATCCTGGTTCTGCAAGTCAGTCAAAGAGAGGATGGCATCTATCTAAATCAAACTAAGTATGTGCATGACATCTTGTTAAAATACAAGACGAATGATAGCAGTACTTATGGCACACCTATCCCTGTCAATCACGGTTTGCATTCAGACAAAGATGGAAAGGATGTGGATTGTAAATTGTACCGTGGGATGATCGGTTCTCTTATGTATCTCACAGCTTCAAGGCCTGACATAATGTTTGCTGTATGTTTGTGCTCAAGGTTTCAGTCATAACCAAAGGAGTCTCATATGATAGTTGATTGTTTAAATTGTTGTGTTCTTAATATGCTTATTTACAAGTAATTTGAATTGTCAGTAGGCTGTAAGCATCTTTAAATCATTAGTAGGGTGGAAATTAAATCTATACTACAACTGTGATTTGAACCCATATTTGCTAGTGTGTGTGCGTAAAAGAATGCAAAAGATCACTATCGGATACATGATGTTAGATTTTGGCAATTATTTTCTTCTGATACCAGTTTCGGGCTAGGTCGTTAGCACAATTAATGCAGTTCATCTCACTGCTCTTACTCACAAGTATGTAATGAGAGATTAAATCAAGACATGTCTTTACATCAACCGTTGAGCGTGTATTCACCCTTGAATCACTCCTGATTCATTGAATTCAAATTCAGATAAAAGTTGGATTCCCTTACCTAAATACTCAAACACCATATTCATTATCCTGAATCATCATACTGATATTCACTGAAGAAATCACATGAAACCAAGACAAATGAATCACTCAATTCTGAATCTAATGATTCCTGATAATCCTTATGGATTCTGTTTGATTTTTCCTATGCTAATTGATGTAGCCTTATTCTGGAAATTTAGAAAATCATTGGGAAAATCTTAGATACCTTGAGATAAGTGCAAAGTAAGTTCATAACATAATTGTGGGGCACACGTTGTATATTAATAACTATTACCTTAACACACAAGAACATGATACTAAGATGCTTATGGCTTCAAATCTTATAATATTGCCAACTTGAATTACTTGTTTATATGCTTATTATGTATAAATAAATTGTAATCCATGACATGATCCCATATTCTTTGATGTTTATCTTGTATCGTTTTTGCTATAGTTTAGCCTGATATGATCCTCTGCTCGTGTCTTTGAACAAAAATAGTGTGTGTTAATATGTGTATATCGTTAATCTGAAAAGATCAAAAAGATTTTAAGTTTGTGTATAGTTCAAATTCCAATCAGAAAAACCAAAAATATTTGTGTTTAACCTTCGTGAATTGACTTTGAATCCTCTGATTGAATGTGCTTATCATGTTCATTATTTGACTTGACAATCTTCATAATTTGAGTTGAAATTTGTGCAACATAAGGGTTTCTGCATACTTGTCAAGTGCGCAGGAATTAAACTTTGCGTACTTGTAAGTACGCAAGACTTAAATCTTGCGCACTTGTTAAGTACGCAAGACCAAAATGTGTAGGGTATATATACACGACTTGGAATTATTTCCGGGTTTATCTCATTTCAAACATCTTTGACACTGTTGTATACCCACGCTTCATATTTCCTCGAAACGTTATGTGATTCCAAACATCTTTTTCGTCTCGTTCATTGTTACATCTTCATATAACAAACATTCGGTGAGAATCTTGACAACTTCCATCCGTTAAATCGACTATTTTAGACCGATTTGTGATCATATGAGTCTAGGGTTTGGAGTTTGGATTTTTAACAATTTTTTTGTGTTTCTTGACCTAAATTAACACATAAAACATGTTTCAAATCATTATTCGAACCTCTATAATCATTAATTCATCCTAAACATTGCTCGATTGTGATTTTGTCCTGTGTTTGACCGACGGTTGGAGTTAATACCTGTTTAGGTCAAAATTTGACCGGTTTAGCGTGAAATTGATGTTAGTTTTTGGTCCCATAGGTTCTAAGTGCTTTCTTTGACCTCGTGGTGACCATAACCTACTTCAATCTCTCACATTTGCTGAATTTGGAATGACTGTATTTTGCACAGGTGTTAGACCTTGCGCACTTGGCAAGTACGCAAGAAATATCTCTTGTGTACTTACTAAGTGCACAAGGTATAAACCCTGCGTACTTGTTAAGTACGCAGGAAGTGCAAAGTGAATAAAAAATCTTAGCCTGGAATGTGCTTCCTTGTGAATGTGCTATACCGTGTCGTGTTTGTTCAATTCCAATGATTATTCATGTTCTTATTGTGTTCATTGCATGATTTGCAGTGATGGCTCGTGCGTTTACCAGCGAATTCAATCTGCTGGCTCTAACACAACCCGAGTGGAAGGGTGTTGCACTTGAATACAGGGAAATAGTCGATTTCCTGAACCGCTTGAAGATCAACTATGCTGTCTCTGCTGATCCTATTGTCTCAAGACCATATCTGGAGCAATTCTGGGAAACTGCTGATCACGACTATACAGTAACCCCAAACGTCATTAGGGCTATTGTAGCAGGTCATGATATTGCTATTTCTGAAGATACCATCAAACGAGTACTACAGTTTAGGGACTTATCAACTTACTTCGTTGATGGATGCTGGAGATAAAGGATGGGGTATGTTGGTACCATGGACTACTCCTCGTATAAGAAGATGTGGGTACTTGATCAGTGGCGTTACTTCGCGCACGTCATGATCATGTGCCTGTCTGCAAGGAAGGCGGGAAAGGATGTCATGGGGCATGACTTGGCAGCTGCAATGGTTGGCCTCTCTCTTAACAAGGGTTACAACTTTTCAAAGTATATCTACAAGTCTATCACCGATCAGATCAATGCTGTTGAGAGGTTTAGATTTCTATTATACCCACAGTTCGTGCAGCTGTTGATTAATGATGTTGTACCCAATCTACCTCAGATTGGAGAGAGACAACAAGTCAAACGGGTGGACAAGAGAGTGTTTGCACAATTTCTAAAGCCAAGCAGTGTAGAACCTACCCCTGAGCATATTCTTCTCTTTGGCAACCTAATTAATGAAGCATATGTGGCCCCTGCTGACTTCAGATGGTATAGTGCAGAGTCTGAGCCTGAACTCAGTGAACACAATGATGAACAACAGGAAGAAGAGGAAGTTGAATCTGAAGATGATATGTCTGGAGACGAAGAACAGGGAAGTGGGGGTGCTGAACATTCTGACTCAGAAACGACTGAGTCAGATTCATCTGATTCTGATGATGCACCATCCCAGGCACACCCAAGGAGATTGACAAAGGTGACCCTTCCCGAGTCATCTTCCAATAGAAAGAGACAAGAGACTAGCAGTGAATATGAGCCCGATTATGATTCGGACATTGCTATACAAAGACGCAGAAGAGAAAGTATAAACAAGCATCGGGGGGATAGGCTACACCTAGCTATCCTTCGTGAGGCAGAAGTCAGTGCTCCGAGGCAAGCTAGTGTAACAGCTGCGAGTACTGATTCCACTTCTACCTCACCTTCACAACAGCTTTATAGGCGACAGTGGAGGAGGCCACGTGTAACACCTGGTGTGGCTACCACTACTATCACAGAGGATGTTCCTGTGATATTGACCCTCCCTGTGCAATATGTCCAAGTGGCGGTGACAACTCCAATTCTAACCGAGTCTGTCACCATCACCCCTACCACTATCCAAACAACCATCACCCCTACCACTATCCAAACAACTTCCATCCCTACCTCAATCCCTACAACCACCGTCCAACACATTAGTGAACCCTTTCATGACTTTGAATTCAATCAAGGGTTCGATTTTGGAGAATTCCTTTCCTTCCCGACTAATCAAGTCGAAGCATCGTCTTCCAGGGACCTGGTCCTCATGATACCCGAATCACTACCCTAGAGACTCAGGTCGCTGGTCTTCTTGAAACGCTATGGAAATCGAGAGAAGAATCTGACAAACAACAGGGGCAGATTAAATCTCTGATTGATGAGGTAGCCGCACTAATGAAACAGCGGGCGGCTGATGACAAGCAGCCTTTAGAGCATGACACTATGGTGAAACTGGTATGTGATATGGCCAAGACGCTTGCTGCTCAGGGGGAGAGATTGGAGGAATTGTTGGAGAAGCAACCACCTAAGCCTATCTGTGAAGAGGCTTGTCACTTAGTTGATCTAACTAAGGGTGATGATCAGGACAAGGATCCAGAAGCCAGACCGAGTGGAAGTGAGCAGCAATCGTTGGCTTTGGCGATTGTTCCCATTTCTGTCGTGTCTATGGCTGAGGGGGAGTCTACTCAGAGTGAAGGTGGAGGTGATGCTTCAGGTGGTAATAAAGGAAAGTCGGTGGCTGACGTTTTGAAAGATCTATCTGACGATGTGTCGGATGATGTGATTTTACTACTAGAGCCGGACTATTCCAAGGAAGCACAGATCGATGCTCTTTGCAATTTGGAAGAGGGAGGGATCGAGTTTGGTGATGATTGGGATGAGGAGGTTGATGATGTTGTAATCAAAGTTCCTAAGGGCGACGGGGAAGGAGAGTATGAGTTTGAAGATGGAGAGATATTCGAAGTTCCATCATTTGAAACTCATCTTGACACAGGTTCAGTCGAGTCTGCTAGTACTGTTGAGGCGTCGACTTAAGCCTCCCCTGCCGACCCTACACTTGTGGATCCAGAGGCACAGAAAGACAAACATATGCCTGCAAGTTCATCGAAGGATCCGGCTCCTGTCTGGAAAAAGACATCAATCATAGACAAACATGGAGCGAAAGGGATGATATTAGCTGTGAGGTTTGAGGAGGATAAGAAGTTGTTTGCAATCAAGCGAGCTGGGGGGGTTCAATACTTGAAACTAACCAGCGAAGCTTTCAACTCCTTACCAAGATACGACCTCATGAACCTAGCAAACCGAGAGCTGCTGGGTCACTCAAATCACGCAGTAGCGATGTGTTTGTAGCAGGTTCTACAGCGATAGGTAAGATCTGGGAAGTTCGAAATGTTTAAGCCTCAAGTGCCCAAGCGAGTCAGGGACAAGAATGTTAGACATCCCGTGACTCATAAAAGCTTAAAGAAACTGGTATACAAGCCAGTGCTGTGTAAAACCAAGATTCCCCTGAGCAAGTTATCTCATGATATCCTCGGTAACATATGGTACTGGTAAGTAGATCCTAAATCGGGCGAGGCAGTGGTGATTGGAAAGGTGTGGTCCGAGAGTGGAAGCTTAGTGCTAAGGGAACTGATCAGAGTTTTTGATGAAGTCTACTTCATAAACTTTTCTATGAAAGATCTGGAGACGCTAGCTGACAAGTACTGCATGTACACTTTGCTTCTAAATACGACAAGGTGATCAAGTTCTGCCTTGATTACAAGAAGAAGATGGAAGCTAAAGTTGGGGAGCAGTGAAGACCGAAGACAATCCAGAGCTATTTTCAGGGGAAGTTTGTTGAAGCACTTTTGTGTGACAAACACTCTGGATATTGTCTTAGCTTTTGTACTTGTCTTGTATGTATTAGTCTTTGTATGTTAGTCTCTGTATATATTAGTTATCGAGTTGTAATTACTAATGTATGAACTAGTCGTCTGTTTTCTCTAAGTGTTTTGCGCACTTAGCATGTGCGCAGGAATTACTTCCTGCGTACTTAGCAAGTATGCAAGAATACTCTGCGTACTTGATAAGTACGCAGGAACAATTTTCCCTGCGCACTTGTTAAGTGCGCAGAGATCAGGTCTAGTATAAATAGGTTGTGGTGACAGAAGTTATGTACGCACTCATTTGTAACATCTTTGTAACCTACAAGTTTTATTATAGACAAAGTTTGAAAGTGTTTTCGCTGTCGGTTTACTTTGTGTTACTTGATTCTCCATCTAGTCATGGGTATTCCGCACCCGGTCAGATTAGTCACACACCCACACGTAACGATCTGAGACACCCGAGGACCTACATTATGTATATGTTAATGTGAATTTGTAGCCATACGAGTGTGAACCTGACACAACAATAACTCGTAAACTTAAATTACATTAAATAGTACTTAATGTATTTTCGAAACTCAATTATATATTAGTTTTTACATATTTTGATTTTTGCTTTTTATCCTTAGTATATGATACATTTTTATACATGTAATATATATACATAAAGATTTAAAATTTTTATTTCTTAATATTTTTCACTCTGTGTGTATACACGGGATCTAAACTAGTATAATATTATGAAGTGGTTCATAGGCACCCTAATTTCTCAGTCACACCACCCCCTTTGTTCCCGAGTTTACTAAAGAAAGGAAAAGAAAAGAAGGGATTCCTTCTCGTTCTTTTCTTTTCCCTTCTTTTCCTTTCTTTTCTTTTCTCTACAAATCTTTTCAATTTGGAAGTATGAAAATAAGTCATGTTTTCCCTTCATTTCCCATCATTTCTCTCCTTAAAAAAAACTTGGGAACAATCTTCCCTTCCTTTCATTTCTTTTCCTCCCTTAAAAAAACGAACAAGGGTTTATTTCCCCTTTCTTTCTTTTCCCTTCTTAAATGAGACTCGGGAACACATCATAAAATCCCAAATTGTTGCCACCGTCGATCCCGACCACCGTCCTCCTCTCTGGCTAAACTCTATCCCCACCGTCGATCTTCACCTACTGTGACATCCCTCATTTCTATGCTTGATCCTGTGATTTTATCTTGTAACCTATTGAGTTTCTAATGCTATGAACCTTTTTGATGCCTCATATCACTGTGATATCATTTCATTTCAAACTTCTGAGTCTTGTCTAAAGTGAGTATTCTATTGCGCTTTAGAACGACTTGCTTATTCTATTTTGATACTATATCTGATTCTTGTGTTCATTCTTGAACTTGCTACTTATAGTAACCTTCGATGCCCTAAATTCTATCTAACCCTAAATTATTAAAGTTTGTAACATTATTAAACTAAAGTGTAACTTTAAGGACTAAACTTATGTATACGTAATTAACAAACTTAAATCATACATTTTTATTTCAATTAAAAATATTATTTTTTTTACCGTAGGTTCCATTTGTCCCATCCATTTTTGAAATTATTTACTTATTTATATATTATTATTTTTAAACTAATCATATCCTATTAACAACTAACAACAAACTTATCTTTAACTTTTTTTAATTTTCCATGAAATCCCATTTGTTCCACCTATCTCGGTTTCTTTTATTTTTATTAAATTCCATTAAAAGATAACAACTAATTCAAATTAATTACAATTCTAATCCTAATAACTATTTAATTTTGCTAATAAGTCCCTAATCTTACCCTATAAATAGAGCCCTTATTTCTCATTTATTATTCGCACCTCAACGATCCTCTAGGGTTCTCTAGCTACTAAAGGTTGTTCTTCTCATCTTTTGGAAGATTCTAGCTTAAATCCTTCCATTCTAAGTAAGTTCTTCTTATGTTCTTGCTTGTTCATACTTTTCTTTTCAAAAATTCCTCATAACTAGCTAGATCTATGATTCCCTAACATGTTTATGTTATAATCATAGACCTATCCAAGATCAAAGGTCCTATTTTAATTAAATTTGTTCGAACTTTTATTTAAAAACTTGGTTTTGATCTATCTTGTTCATTTCAATTTCAACAATCATGTTTTTACTAAAACTCCTTACTTTTAAATTAAACCCCTCTAATATTCAACTTATATCATTTCTATCTTTACTAAACTTATATTTTCACTTTAACCCTTATATTTTTCAAACTTACCAAACACACCCTAAACTTGGTCAAGTATACAAATAGAGTAACTTTCAAACGAGTATGTAGTTATCTGACAAACATTAAAGTTCTGGCTAGGAAAAGACGGGGTTCCGATCCAACCAACTCTTTCCTGGGAAATTTTCTGTTGAAGGTACTACTCTGGGATGATAACCACTCTAGTATACAACAACCACTTTCAACTAATTACACTGTCAACCCCTCGACTATCCTTAACTTGTTCTAACGTAACAAACTTAACTTAGGCAATCCTTAAGGAATTCAATCCAAGTTACTACAAGTTCAAGTTCAACCCTTTCACTTGCAAGGTGAGTTCATAGCCCCTTTTTACTTTCTATTTTGGGGTGGAAAACATGCTCTTATATCAAAACTGAAACCAAGTCTTGAGTCAAAACTATACTTTGCATTCAATAACAAACTTCTAATTCTAGTAACATTAAACTGATTTATACATGTTGCAAATGTCATTTTTACTACAAAGTCTCTCTTATTTCTAAAACTACACAACCATTAACTTCGGGGAAGCCACGGGAGTACGTAAATAGATCTATTGGCCTGACTAGCCCATTCAGTTCTCGGGTTGATGCATGCCAATCAATTCCGAGCGTCCTTCAAGTTGTGGATTCTGATCAACTTGGAAGGAGATGGGTGTTCAGAAACTTCATTCTTGACACTTATACTATAGTCTAACACCCTGACAAGGTGTTGGGCGGGAGAGCTATCGATCACTAGGGTTGGTTGTGGACTCATGTATGATAGTTTAAATTGCTTGGAATTTGAAACTTGTTTTTGATTTGTTTCTGGTTATCTATTATTACATCTATCAAATCCTATGTTCTCACCAACTTTTTAGTTGACCTATTTTACCATGTTTTTCAGGTGAAGCTAACTAGGATGTTGACAAGCTCATGATAGGATCAAGGACTATGCTTTAGTGGACTTAGCTAGAATTAATAAAAAAAAAAGAAGAATTATTTGTTCTGTTTGTTTTATTTGGTTTATTTGTTCGAAAATACTGATGTAATAACTATTTGATTTTAATAGTAAATTTCTTTTGATCATGTGTAATGATTCAATTTCGTCGCCCCCTCGTGTTTCCGCCTTGGCCGGGGTGTGACAGATTGGTATCAGAGCCAGGTTATAGAGAATTAGGCCACATAGCATAAGACCTAGACTATAACCCTAGGAATCCCCCACATTAGGAATTTCATGCACACACTAGCTTTCCTCTTCTAGACATGTCGTCCTATTCTGCTGACGTTTCCGACAATACACGCGATAGATTAGAACTACCCTCATTTGGAAAATTAGTTAGCTCAATCAATTGGAGTCAACTAGCCCGAGACATGGAAGACCCTGAGCTGCGATCCGATGCAACGAGCCCTTATCGCCCAGAGATTATCCTTATCACCCGAATGATCAATCCTATACTTCCCGAGATCAGCTTCAAGAAAAGAAGAATTGGAGCTAACCCTCTTCTGCTAGCCGACCCCCGAAGATACGACAAGTAGAAGACGGTGCTGAGACGATTCCTTAATCACTCTCGTCAGAACTAAGTGCCCTAATGGTGGATGATAGGAACATGTGAAATCTGGAAGAGTGGATACCTGTACATTAAAGATTCTGTCTAGGAAAGATGTGGTGTATAAATCCCTCATGGACCCGTCATATCTTCCTGGGAATCTTTGATATGAGTATCGCTTATAGGCTAAAACACATCTTTCTAGCATCTATCATATGGACCCGGAGTTTGATTAGTCATTGTATTTTCCTATTTAAGTTCAAAATCTAGACATTATGTATCTATCTTTCCTCGTTTGTAATTTGGAACTATTTAATTATGAATGAAATTCTATCTTTGGTTGCTTTATAATTCTATCTATCATTTGTCATCCTATCTTGTCATATCTAATCTTGCCATTCATTTCGATCTTGCTAGAATGCCTCCTCGACGTGATACCACCCAAGTCAATGAAATTGCTACCATCATCACCAACCAACTTGCTAATGTCTTACCCGGTATGGTCACTCAAGTGAGTGAAGCACTCCGCAATGCTGGGACTACAGGTGGCAACATCAACAATGCCTCCTACAAGACTTTTCTGGCCTGCAAACCTGTTGAGTTCTTCGGCAGTGAGGGTGCCACTGGTCTGCTTCAGTGGTTTGAAAAGATGGAGTCCACCCTTAACATGTGTGATTGCCCCGAAAATCTGAAGGTCAAATATGCTTCTAGTGCTTTCCAGAAAAGAGCCCTTACTTGGTGGAACGCCCAGGTGAGAACTAGAGGAAGGGAGCCTGCTATGGCTATGCCTTGGAACGACTTTAGGGAGTTAATGATCTCTGAGTTCTGCCCGAAGAATGAACTCCAAAAGATTGAAGTTGAATTCTGGAACCATGCCATGGATGGAGGTGAGCATATGGAATACACTACCCGGTTCCATGAGCTTTGCACCCTTGTTCCTCACATAGTGACACCTCTTAGCCGGATGATTGACCGCTACATTGGAGGGTTAGTCCCTCAAGTCATAGGCCACACTATGTCAGCTTCTCCCATTACTCTTGAAGCTGCAATCCTTCTGTCTGCCTCTTTGACCGATGACTTGGTTAAGACAGGAGTACTGATGAGGAAAGGATCAAAGAAACCAGAAGAAGACTACAGCCAGAGGTCTGCCAAGAAACAAAAGACAGTTGAGAACTTCGTAATGGCTACACCTGTTAACCAAGTGGCCCCTGCTAAGAAGGGATATACCGGATCACAGCCCAAGTGCCCAAGATGCCCATTTCACCACCATGGTGAATGTCGCAAGTGCAACAACTGCGGCAAACTTGGCCACACAAACCGGTACTGCAAGGAACCTCCTGCCACAGCTACCACCAACAATGCTGTTGTAGCAACCACAACCCCTAGGAATAATACTGCTAGGGCTTGCTATGAATGTGGTGGTCTAGATCACTTCAGGAACCGTTGTCCAAGACTGAACCGTGACAACAACATTCCAGCTGCTAATGGACGAGCTTTTGTCATTGGAGCAATTGAAGCCCATCAAGATCTAGCTATCCAGGATAACACAGACTCCACTAGTTAATTATTCGGGATGAAATCCACTTAACTAGGGGAGGCTGTGGTTACTCTGATCGTCTATTTATTCCCGTTTGTTACTTTGGTTATCTTGAATTCTATGTTTACTTGTTTGGTTTCTATCTTGTAATCTGGATTGGAAATTTTATTGCTTGAATCTTAATTGTTTTAATGTTTACTTGAATCTCAAACTAATATGCTCTATCAATTTCGATTACATTTAAACGTATGTGACCTATCAATTTCTATTGTATATCCATGACTACTCTATGACGTACATAACTTTCGCTTACATAACTATTCTCACTTCATAGATGCACAATGGAAGGACATTGCACATCATGTAAGGTAAATTGACTATTGCGGTCCGGAACGTAATCGTGAATTTACAGGTGCATTGGTGTGTGTTGAAATTCTATTGTGTAGCTAGTACCCATACCCTTGCAAATTTCGAAACCCAAATTACGCCACCAAGACTAGCCAAGTTAGTGAGTAGTTTTGGTAGGTGACTAGTACGCTTTTGAGGTGCTAGAGGTGTGGTGGGTTAGCTGCGGTACACCCTATATATAAACACTAATGGTGCATTGGAAGTGGAACCAGAAGCTGGACCAAAGACTAGCCTTGATAACAGATAATGAACCCACACCTATTCTATGTTAACACCAACTCTACTAATGGAATTTCGGGACGAAATTCTCTTAACTAGGGGAGACTGTGACATCCCTCATTTCTATGCTTGATCTTGTGATTTTATCTTGTAACCTATTGAGTTTCTAATGCTATGAACCTTTTTGATGCCTCATATCACTGTGATATCATTTCATTTCAAACTTCTGAGTCTTGTCTAAAGTGAGTATTCTATTGCGCTTTAGAACGACTTGCTTATTCTATTTTGATACTATATCTGATTCTTGTGTTCATTCTTGAACTTGCTACTTATAGTAACCTTCGATGCCCTAGATTCTAACCCTAAATTATTAAAGTTTGTAACATTATTAAACTAAAGTGTAACTTTAAGGACTAAACTTATGTATACGTAATTAACAAACTTAAATCTTACATTTTTATTTCAATTAAAAATATTATTTTTTTTTACCGTAGGTTCCATTTGTCCCATCCATTTTTGAAATTATTTACTTATTTATATATTATTATTTTTAAACTAATCATATCCTATTAACAACTAACAACAAACTTATCTTTAACTTTTTTTAATTTTCCATGAAATCCCATTTGTTCCACCTATCTCGGTTTCTTTTATTTTTATTAAATTCCATTAAAAGATAACAACTAATTCAAATTAATTACAATTCTAATCCTAATAACTATTTAATTTTGCTAATAAGTCCCTAATCTCACCCTATAAATAAAGCCCTTATTTCTCATTTATTATTCGCACCTCAACGATCCTCTAGGGTTCTCTAGCTACTAAAGGTCGTTCTTCTCATCTTTTGGAAGATTCTAGCTTAAATCCTTCCATTCTAAGTAAGTTCTTCTTATGTTCTTGCTTGTTCATACTTTTCTTTTCAAAAATTCCTCATAACTAGCTAGATCTATGATTCCCTAACATGTTTATGTTATAATCATAGACCTATCCAAGATCAAAGGTCTTATTTTAATTAAATTTGTTCGAACTTTTATTTAAAAACTTGGTTTTGATCTATCTTGTTCATTTCAATTTCAACAATCATGTTTTTACTAAAACTCCTTACTTTTAAATTAAACCCCTCTAATATTCAACTTATATCATTTCTATCTTTACTAAACTTATATTTTCACTTTAACCCTTATATTTTTCAAACTTAACAAACACACCCTAAACTTGGTCAAGTATACAAATAGAGTAACTTTCAAACGAGTATGTAGTTATCTGACAAACATTAAAGTTCTAGCTAGGAAAAGACGGGGTTCCGATCCAACCAACTCTTTCCTGGGAACTTTTCTGTTGGAGGTACTACTCTGGGATGATAACCACTCTAGTATACAACAACCACTTTCAACTAATTACACTGTCAACCCCTCGACTATCCTTAACTTGTTCTAACGTAACAAACTTAACTTAGGCAATCCTTAAGGAATTCAATCCAAGTTACTACAAGTTCAAGTTCAACCCTTTCACTTGCAAGGTGAGTTCATAGCCCCTTTTTGCTTTCTATTTTGGGGTGGAAAACATGCTCTTATATCAAAACTGAAACCAAGTCTTGAGTCAAAACTATACTTTGCATTCAATAACAAACTTCTAATTCTAGTAACATTAAACTGATTTATACATGTTGCAAATGTCATTTTTACTACAAAGTCTCTCTTATTTCTAAAACTACACAACCATTAACTTCGGGGAAGCCACGGGAGTACGTAAATAGATCTATTGGCCTCACTAGCCCATTCAGTTCTCGGGTTGATGCATGCCAATCAATTTCGAGCGTCCTTCAAGTTGTGGATTCTGATCAACTTGGAAGGAGCTGAGTGTTCAGAAACTGCATTCTTGACACTTATACTATAGTCTAACACCCTGACAAGGTGTTGGGCGGGAGAGCTATCGATCACTAGGGTTGGTTGTGGACTCATGTATGATAGTTTAAATTGCTTGGAATTTGAAACTTGTTTTTGATTTGTTTCTGGTGATCTATTATTACATCTATCAAATCCTATCTTCTCACCAACTTTTTAGTTGACCTATTTTACCATGTTTTTCAGGTGAAGCTAACTAGGATGTTGACAAGCTCATGATAGGATCAAGGACTATGCTTTAGTGGACTTAGCTAGAATTAATAAAAAAAAGAAGAATTATTTGTTCTGTTTGTTTTATTTGGTTTATTTGTTCGGAAATACTGATGTAATAACTATTTGATTTTAATAGTAAATTTCTTTTGATCATGTGTAATGATTCAATTTCGTCGCCCCCTCGTGTTTCCGCCTTGGCGGGGGTGACACCTACTCTCGCCTTCGTCTAGCCCCCGCCGGTTCCTATACTTTCAATGAATCTGCCGAAAGCCGTAAGCAAACTTACTCACGCCTCTGCCTTGCTCCCGCCGGTTCCTCTACAACCACCTTCCACAGCCGCTCGTCACAACCACCGGCTTCCTACGACGTTAATGATCCCAATCAGGTAGAAAACTTTAGGCACTGATTATTCGTGTGTTGAGGGGTTGTTTAGATCAGATCCTAATTTGAGCTAAACTGTTATTCTGGATATACTCATACACCAAACCCTATGACTTCCTTCGACACAACATCCACAAAGCTTTGCTAAGTTTTCATGCTCAATGTCTGAAATTACTTTGATTTCTGTCAAAAACTCTCTTTCCCCTTGTGATTCAGCAGAAAGAAGCTTTATAGAAGCGTCTTTCCTATCTCTTAATTTTTCCTAAGCATTACAACAAATGATAAATATTAGAGATGAAAATTGTGTACACATACCCTGTAAATAGACCAAATCCACCCTCTCCTATTTTGTTGGTTGGACTGAAATCATCTGTAGCGATTCTTAGATTCTTTTAGGAGTAAAGTTTAAGATTCTGAACATCCGATAACTCTGTTTATTACTCACAACGTTTCTCAATAGCAATGGATGTACTTATAGTCAGATCAAAAAGTGTTTTAGCGATTCTTAGATCCTTGCCCCTCTGGTAATAGAAGCAGGTGAAGAAAAGGGGGAGGGAAGACGGTGGCGGAAAACCATGACTCGTGCACCACATACACAAGCAGCATCTAAACACGTCGGAACGGTGAAGGAAGACGGCGGTGACGGTCGTGGCAGCCCTGGGTTCATGTTGTGTGGAGAGAGATTTTAATTTATTTATGTTTTTATTATTATTTTTTAAAAGAGGCGCATTTTGGTCATTTCACACTCACTTAACTGAAAATTTAACCTCCATCCACTTTAGGGACCATCAGTGTAATAAAATGAAAGTTACTTGGACTAAATTCGTAGTTTTCAAACCTAGGGACGAAAACCGTAATTTTATCAAACCACAGTGTAATTAGTTCCAAAAATAATTTGGACTAAAATCTTAGATAAGCGTACCTTGGCAACCTGGGGAAAGATAAGGGTTACCCTCGTAACCATTGTTGCATTTACAACGATACCCGCTACCTTGGTTTTAAAAACCACGCTTTAAGCGCGAGTACTCGCAACTCGAGTAGGGGTGACAGCCTCATTGAATCATGTAACACAACTCGAGTAGGGGTGACCTACATTATGTATATGTTAATGTGAATTTGTAGCCAACTCGCCTTGCAAGAGACTAAGAAATTAGGGTGCCTATGAATCACTTCATAATATTATACTAGTTTAGATCCCGTGTATACACACAGAGTGAAAAATATTAATAAGTAAAATTTTTAAATCTTTATGTATATATATTACATGTATAAAAATGTATCATATACTAAGGATAAAAAACAAAACTCAAAATATGTAAAAACTAATATATAATTGAGTTTTGAAAATACATTAAGTACTATTTAATGTAATTTAAGTTTAATTTATTATTTGATTGAAAATAAAAGTTACATAATTAGATTTTAAAGTTTTATAAGTGATAATTTAAAATAAATGGATTTTATTAGTATAATTAATATTTTATTTAAATATATATTATTATTAAAATATGAAGGTGCATTTAATAAGAGAGAGAGACGGGAAAAAAATGATGAGAATGAATGTGGAGGTGACACGTGGCATGGAAAAACCTTTATTTATTATATAGTATAGATTATATATATTTTTTGTTTTTTGTATTCAAGGTTATTTTGATCATTTCACACACACTTAACTGAAAAATTTAACTTCCATCCACTTTAGGGACCGTCAGTTTAACAAAATGAAAGTTTGTTGGACTAAATCCGTAATTTTTCAAACCTAGGAACGAAAATCGTAATTTAATCAAACCACAGGGACCATCCGTTTCTTACTAGTGACGTTTCTTATTTGTGAAAATTACTAGTGACGTTTCTTACTAATGCATATTAAACCCGTAACTAATATACATGTTATATTCTTAGGATTAAATTCAAATATTGGGAAAAAAAATTGTTTTCTGTATTCATTTTCATTTTCATTTTAGTTTTTTTTTTAATTTTATTTACAATTTTAAGATAGTAAAACTATATCTTTAATAATCAATTTATGTTGTAGATTTTTGAAATAACCGAGTATGATCTGAGAGTCGTATAGAATACTTTCAGATCAAAAACAGTTTGTTGGTTCTCCAAATTCTTTGATCGGATGAAACTCAGAATATTTGAGACAAGAATCAAGTATGAATCTGAAGAGAATTGTTATGAACCAGAAACAAAAATGTGCGTGAAGTCTGTAACATAAAAGTAACTAGCAAAATAGTAAATAGCAAGAAAGTAAATAAGGCGAAAATGATCAGATTACGGATAGTATTGCTTTGGCATTCGAATCAGCTTGGTACGTGATAATGTTAGGTTGACTAATTCATTGGTATAACTACTACAAACTTGTGACCCGGTTCACCGCTAGAGCCTCGTCCTCACTACATTTGATTCACAAATTATAATCTTTAAGAAATGGTAGTGCCTCATGTTAAGGACAACAGTTACCCTCAACCCATCGAATGGTCATATCCGGGTTGGTTTAAGACATCAGACTTAAAATGTTTTATATTAAAGTTAAATATGTGATTATATTTTGCTCACCGGTAGGCGGTGTAACAATGTGATCAAATATAAAGACGTACCGTTCCCAACATGAGTTCACCAATTTTTGGTCGCATAATAAGATCGTATAAAGACGTACAATCTTAGAAGTTTAGACCAAGGCTTGGCTTATCAAACTCTGCTCGTATAAAGACGTACAAGTTTCAAAGGAAGTTTGATTAAAAAGGGTTTTACGATCTTACTCTTTAAAATCAAGACACTCACAAATATAAAGACGGATTTAACAATAATAAAAGCCCACCGAAAGATGGTTTTTAAGAACGAGTTAGTTAAAGACATAAACATACCACTAAATTATTACGTTAAACATTAACATGCACCAAACATCATCTTCACACTATCAATACAAAGAATTTTTAGCCACGAATAGCCATAACGACTAGCGTAATGATGAGTTTCGTAGGTTCCCCTATTGTTGAACAAGGAGGAAGAGCCTCTCTACTCTCTACTCTCTACTCTAACTACAAGAATGCTCTGTTCTTGAGTGTTTCTTTGGTCTGAATTGGTGTGTGTAATGAATAACTCAAGCCTCATATTTATAGGCCTCAAAATGTGCAATGCACGACCGTGCAATGGGTTGCACGGTCGTGCAAAGGCCTAGGGAATCAAACAGAGTACAAAGGACACTATACTGGTCCGTGGAGGAGAAGGAAGGGCAATGCACGGCCGTGCATTGGGATGCATGACCGTGCATACCCCCTTTTTCCTCTAGGTTTGTCTTTTAGCTCATTGGTTGACTTTTGTTGACCAATTTTGACTTCTTGATGGTCAATGCTTGGGAATGAATCTTCTAGAAGCTTGAATTCTTGATGTTTTTGATAGGTTTTAGCTTGATTTATATTTTCAACACCGAATAACCTGCGATTACAAAATATAAGTGTTTTAAGCATAAATTACAAGGTTATTATTCAATTAGTACCATAATGTGGGGATTATTATGTATGTAAAATATGTATAAATGATGGAAAATCATTGTTCCATGTACACAAGTTCATTAAGGTACCCATTTAGAAAAAGCATTATTCACATCTAGTTGGTGGATGTTCCGATCATTAATAACGAAGAGAGATAATACAATCCGAATAGTGGATGCTTTAAGCACATGACTAAACATGTAGGACTAGTCCAAACATGGTATCTGACTGTATCCTTGTGCCACTAGTCGGGATTTATGTCAGTTAATCAAACCATCTAACTTATATTTTGTTCGAAATAACCATCTGGACCCAACAATGTTGTGATTCTCGGTCTGGGAACAAGGGTCCATGTGTTGTTATTGCAAAGAGCAGTTAACTCTTTGTTCATAGCATCGAGCTAATGAGAGTGTTTTGCTGCTGACCTGAAGCCTTTGGGTTCAGAAGAGGCAAAAAATGTTGATAAACAGCATGGGCAGCTGTGTGAGAGAGGTTGGTATGATGTTCTGGTTTAAAATCTCGTATTTTGTCGGAGTTGTCATAGGGTAAAATGGGGCACGAGGGATAGGATCTAGACGGATGGGAGCTTGTGGGATAGGAATTGCAGGTTCACCAGGTTCGGGTTGTTGATGAGATAGGAGCCATATGCGAGGAAGGTTGGGTATTGGGCTTATGGTGTGTAATGGGCTATGTGGTTGGAGTGGGCTGAGTAGGATGTGGCGAAAGGGGTTTGGGTATAGGGGGCTGGTGGGAGTGTGAGATGGGAATATCACAACAGGAAAAAGGTTCCGGGGATTTTGGAAAGGCAGTAGGTTTTGGAAATTTTGGAGAAGAGGAAGTGGGTATCGAGGGGAAATGGTCCACGAAGTGGACGTGTAGGGGTAATGGTCCATAACTTGGTTTATGATGGAAGAGAAGTTCAAATGGTGACCGGTCGTCTAAAAGTTTGGTGGGAAGTCAGTTAATATAATAGATGGTCGTGCCAAAAGCGTCTACCAACTATGTGGGAGGAATTTGGCCATTAAAGGTCAACGCCAAACCGATTTCGACAACATGACGATGTTTACGTTGGGATCGTCCATTTTGTTACGGAGTATACGGGCATGATAAATGGCGAAAAATGCTACTTTCTTGAAATAACTGCATGGCGTGATAGTTAAAAAAAACTCTGTACCGCCGTCACTTTGAATACCTTGATTTTTCATAAAATTGTCTTTGAACAAAGTTAAGGAACACTTTTAATATAACATGAAACTCCGATTTAACTTTTAATGTATAGAACAATGTAAACCTGGAATAGTCATCAACTAAAATGATATAATATCGATAGTTATCGACCGGTGTTACCAGAGATGGACCCCATAAGTCATAGTGGACCAATTCTAGAGGTTGAAGTGTCCATTTTTCATTTGAAACAAATGGTAATCGATGACATCCGGATAGTTCACAAGACGAACATATAACAGGTTTATGAAGAACCGAGGTAACGGATACACATCCAACTTTATTTAGTAGCAAAATCGTGTCAAACGACATATGTACCAAACATAAATGCCAGAGTTCAAAAGAAGCTTTCAAATAATTATTAGAGCTAGAAGCACAAGCCTTTAGACAGGTGTATAAAACATATATCCCATCTTCATAAGTCCATTGAGCTAGCACCTATTACATGGTCGATACTGAATATAAAAGTGAGGTTGGGAAAATAATACATCCAAATGATTGTCAGTCGTTAATTTTCTTATGGATAATAGATTATTAGTGAGATGAGGAACCATCAAAATGTCTTTTAAAAGAATGTTTTTAAAAACCATTGTATGACCAATATAGGAAACAGGGAGAGATTTACAGTTCCCGAAGGTGACTGTGGCTTTTCCCAAATGAGGTGTAGTTTTTTTAAGGTTATGTGGTATAGTGGTCATATGATTGGTGGCTTCGGAATCAACAAACAAGTCAGGCCCTGACAAAGTAGCATGGCAAGAAGAATGAAAAGCTTTAGCTAAGTCGGTATCACCTTTCATGGATTGTGAAGCATAGGATGAGAGATTTGGACACATTTTTGCATAATGTCCATCTTTTAGACATAGCTGAGAGTGAGGAGAACGACATCCCCTACCATGGCCAAATGATCCTGCACGGGTGAACCATCCACCACGTCCCCGAGAAGAAGGCAATTTGTGTTGCTGTGTTGAAAAGGCAACAACGGGGCTGGGGAGCCGTGTAATGACCGGAGGAACAATTCATGATACCAGCCTGAACGAGGAGATCCCAGAACAGTCGGGAAGGTTTGGTTGCCTAGACAACAGTGGAGAAGGTTTCAAATGACGCACTTAGGCCACAAATCAACAGTGTAACTTGTCCAGCTTGTCCACGGGGTGACCATCATCAGAAAGTTGGTCACATATGGCTTTAAACCGTTAGCCAAACTCAGCAATAGTCAAGGTTCCTTTGACAGTGTGACGGAGTTAGTCATGTAAATTATGAACTCTTCCAATTGAGGTGTTGCTTTAGGCCGTTTCAAGGGCGACCCAAAGCTATCGGGCATTAGCGAGGCCAAGAATTTTTCTCCTTCCGAAAGGAAGGCATTAAGAATAAGAATGGTTTTTTGATCATCAATGAGACATGAAGTGTAAAGAGGATTGACAGTGTGTTTATCGTTTTTTACCACCTCACATACAGGGGCTACGGAGCCATCAATATGTGGAAGAATTTGTTGAAAGGAGAGGATCGAGAGCATTTGATTTTTCCATAAGAGGTAATTGGAGGGGGTTAGTTTGATGGTGCTCATGTGGAAAAGAGTATTTATGTTTAAAGAGGTATCATAAGTAGACGAGGAGGAAACATTATGGTTGTTATATTTTATGTTTTCTATAAAGTCACCTTTGATCTTTTCATCTTATCTTTTCATCTTGCATGGAATTCAAGATATGTTATGCAATGGCTCTTTCGGTAACATTTTGTAAAATATTATTCCATTGTTTGGACTGATTATGAATAAAACGTGAATCATTTAATATTATAAATGCTTTGTCATTCTTGTAAGGGAATATATATAATAGTTGGATAGGTTGATGTATGTAATGCACCTGGGGGTTGGGGCTATAATAGGGATTCATGTTTAATTCATAAGCATTACATATCTTTTAATTCCAAACAAACTAAAGCAATTACATGTGAGTTCATAATATAATAACTAAAACAAAATAACAACACCATAAAAACAAAACAAAAAAACACAACAAACTGCAATGCTCCTATCAATGTTTGGTGCAAGTATGGTTGTGATGCTTAGTTGTTACATAAGAAGCACCAACAAAACTATCGTGGATTGTTTTCTTAAAGTGTCATATCTGTAAAACCTGAATATGATTCCCATTCATTAGTACTATAAATCAACGGGGCATCATAAAGATCGGATTGGTCAACTTCTAGAACTAAGCTTCTGGTCTCATTTGATGCTTGTTGTTGAACCCAAGGATGAGTCGTGAACTTCCTCAAGCCCCCTAACTCCACTACCACCTCTTTCATTGTTGGTCTATCATCACCTCTGAAACTATGGCATCTCTTTACCAAATCACCTATTGCCTGTAACTGATCAAGAGTAGCTTCACGTAAAAGTCTAGGTTCCACACTTTCAAATAAGCGGTTTACTTTAACCAAATTAACAAAATGTGTAGCTAGACTCTTTTCTTCATTGGTTCTATCTATGCCAATGGCCTTTTTCTCTGTTATGAGTTCTGCAAGGACCACTCCAAAGCTATATACATCACTCTTCTCAGTTAGCTGGCTTGTGTTGAAGTATTCTGGATCCAAATACCCTAACGTTTCTTGAATAAGAGTGGGTACTTCTTCATGACCTAATGGGACTAACCTTGATGCACCAAAATCAGAATTTTTTGCTGTGTGGTTCTCATCTAATAATATGTTGGTAGACTTAACATCTCTATGTATGATTGGCATAGTAATTTCTGAATGAAGGTACCCAAGTGCACTCGCAGCTTCAGAGGCTACTCTCAACCGAGTTTCCCAAGATATCCAACTCATTCCACCCAATCTATGATGAATGTGATGAAAAAGAGTGTTATTAGATATGAATTCATAAACTAGTATAGGGACTTCCTCTTCTAAGCAACAACCCAAAAGTTTTACCACATTTCGATGAATAACTTGTGTAAGGATCGAGACTTCATTGATGAACTGCTCTGCTTGGGTCGCGTCTACTAGTTTAGACTTCTTTATTGCAACTACACGTTTATCCGATAAAGTTCCCTTGTACACTACACCATATGCACCTTTACCGATAATTTGCTCTTGAGAATAGTTGTTAGTGGCTTTTCTTAGTTGTTCAGTGCTAAACAAGGTCATTGCCTCATGTGATCCTTGTGATTTGATCTTCTGTTTAGCAGCACACCCCCATTTTGCTCAAAGAACTTTTCTCGTAGCTTTATTATCTTCCTCCTCCTTATACCAAAGCAAATCCCCGCTAATCCAGATAGTAATGCTAACATTCCACATGCAATTACTACACATTTGCATCGAAACACTTTAATTAGTATTTATCGTTCTTAGTGTTAGAAAACAGACATGTTTGGTTTTCAAGGTTGAAATATTGGACATAAGCATATTCATATTAGCTTTGGAAGAATTACCTATGACTAGTATGATTGATAAGTTTGTTTTATGTTTTGAAACACAACCGGCCTTTCTCATAAGCATCACCGGTGAATCGTGCCTTACATGTACAATTGTAACCCCCTAAAGTATTAGTGCAAATACCATAACACTGGGTGGTTTCTTGAGTGCACTCGTCGATGTCTGATGAGAAAAAAAAGAAAAAAGAAAAATAAGCACACTAGATGCAAGGCAACAAAATTTACGCAAATAAAAAGAAGGAAAATTACATATATCATTTTTGTAAAATACACAATTACGAACATCGTGTTTATCAATATGTTTTGCTAATTCTATCATAACTTAACTCTTTATTTTTAATATTGGATTATAAAATTAAACATGTTAAATTAACATTTTACGGTTTTGACCCCTCAAATTTTAATTAGTTTTTTTTTCACATAAAGTATATATTATTTTATTTGAAAGAGTATTGTTTTGATCCAAAAAGAAATACTAAAACTGTGTTTATATATATATGCGGTGAACTAATACACCATTCTGATGAAGCGATATAATATTTCAAGAACTGATGCGATGGTTGATATATTGTGGCCGTGAGTTGAATATTGTAATATGTTTGTATTAGAATGGACAATTAGGGTTTACATGAAGGCGGTATATATAGACCATCACATTACAAGATTAGTGTCTACATTAGGACTATTATGTCTAATACTCCCCCACAAACTAAGCACGAGGGCGATTTTGTTTGAAATGTAAAAAACAAAAAACTTAAAAGATATTTGGTCTTCAATGTACTCTCGTTCCACCATCCGCGTACTATAGACCTCCTTGATACTGTCGCCGCCTAATGTCACCATCCGCTTAGTGTTGTTGCACTGCTAGTGCCGTCACCTTATTGTGGTGACACTGCTTTGGAGACACTAGCTAGTGTCGCCAGGCTGGTTTTAGGTTTTTGTTCCCCTCTTCTTTATTCTTCTCCACCATTGTGTTTGAAATATTGCAACTCGCAAAATATGGAACCGAAAGCTCTGTGGCTTTCGTAAAGTGCTCGTCGTTGAAGAACCGATCCACACTTGTATGGTTGTGGCGACAAGGAGGAGCTGTGTGGGCTTGCCTTGTGGTGGCAACATCAACATGGAGGTCTGGCTAGATCTAGTGTTTCGGCTATGGCCGCGAGTGGATGGCAATGGTATGCGATGGAGAAAGACGACAGTAGCAAGCAGTAGATGGGGATATTTGGCCTCTAGGGTTCTGCAATAGGTGGCAGCGGTAGTGATGTGGTTGTAGCTGTTGTCGGTGGTGTGGTGGTTTTTGCGAGCGGTGGCTGGAGGTGGAAGAGGAAGACCATGTGTTGTTGATGACGGTTGTGGTAGGTAGGGCGGCGGCCGACCACCCCTCTGGCGAGATTTCCGACGGATAGTCTTCAAGCCTCTGATACCAAGTTGAATCTTGTAATATGTTCGCATTAGAATGGATGATTAGAGCTTACAAGAAGGTGGTATATATAGACCACCATATTACAAGATTAGTCCCTATACTATCACTATTATATAGTGATTTCGATAAGGGTTCAAATGGAAGGACTTTTTATGAATACGTATTTCATAAAATTAGAAAGAACAAGGACATTAGACTGTCTATTTCAGTCCCTGATATGCATTTGACTAAGGTCCATTGATTTATATGTAAAAGAACACTATCCTTATATGAACAAAGATAGGTATTCAAATAAGCCTTGGTTGACTCGTTTATCTTTTTATCATTTAAGTTGTTTGATTGTAATACTATATAAGCATAATTTGGGTCATTAATAAGAATTAATCAGTTCAATATTTTTTTCCTACGATATCACTTTGTTTAAACTAACATTGTGGCAGGGCCGGCCGTGAGCGACCGCTCAGGTCCCAAATTTCCAGGGACCCATGTCGAAAAATAAGTTCATCGAGTTGATCTTTTTACCTTGACCCCCAAGGTTGTTACATGATTAGTTGGAGCAAAGAGTACTTGAAGTGAAATGATGGAAATCTAAAAATGTGTGTATCGGAGTTTTTTTTTCCGACCGGATATGAGCATGTTGCTGTGAAGAAGATGATGTCTCTTTTGACATTGGGGGCATTTTACTATACTAAGCTTATTTATTAAAAAAAACCCATGTCCCAATGTTGATGACAGCTATGATTTAAGTATTTAACCTAATTTTCTTTTTCCATAAATCTCAACAAGTCTGAAGAGCAAAAGAAATTGATTTACGAACTGAACAAAATTATAACATCATTATTATTATAATAACAACAAATAGTTATGAGTTTTTTTTGCTTCATATTAGTTTATTTAATTTAGCTTAGGAATGATTTATATTTTAAATTTATTTAATCTTTACTTTATTAATTTTTTAGACCAATAATTTTTTTTATTATTATAAAGTAAAATAACCCAATTAAAAAATTAAACATTTTAAACCTAATTAAAAAAACTACCGGCAAATAAATAGAGTATGAGGAGGCGCCGTCAGAGGCTTCAATCGGCAATCACTCGATCTATTAGGGCTTCAATCGTTTGAACCAAAAAAACCGACGTCGTATTAATGATTTTTTTCATTTATAACTTTGTATTTAGCGGCCCATTTTTTAAAGTTGCACAGGGCATCTGAAATCTCAGGGACGGCCCTGCATTGTGATATCAGAGCTCAGGTTGATTCAAGGTAGTAAAGGAGATGGGTATGAATTCCAGAGCATCCAGTTGAAAACCCTGTTGACGTATGATCTGTGGGACTTTGTATCAACTAGGATTAATGAGGCTTGTGGTGGTCGTGCGAGATTAAGGGGTCATGTTGACCCATTGGTGGGTTCTCTACATGCCCATAAGGCAAGTGTCAATAGGGGAAAAACCCCTTTTGATGCAGAATTTATGAACGAGGAAGACCTGGTGATAGAGGTAGAGGTTGTTTTTTTTTTGAACGGCAACACCTATATATTATAGGATGATTGAGTTTTCTCGGGGCAACACTTAGAACATCCAGGGTAGCCCACCCCAGAAGGAATCCCCAACTGGGTAAACCCTCTGATCAGGCAACAGACTACTTTTTTACTGTGACCAGGATTCAAACCCAAGACCTCCACTGTGAGAAATTTTGGGGCTACCATTGCACCATTTGGCCAACAGTGAAAGGGGTTGTTTGCAATGCTTTTACTGCAATAGCTTTGGGCATGTTAAACATTCAATCTTATTGCTATAAGATTGATATATCCACATATATCTGTTTAAACACTGCACATTGTTACAATGATTTGATAGAACTGAAACAATGATTTGCAGGGTACACTTTGATTACAACGTCCGACGTTTGTGTCTAGGTGTATATATACGAACAGTTGGTATTGTAAATCCATGGTTCGTTAATTCAGATTTAAGAGTATGTCAATCCCTATTGTTCTTGTTGCCTACTTTGACTTCTTGATTATAAATTGGTTGAAATGATTCTAGGATAAGATTACATGTAAAAAGACCAATTTTTTTTCAAAAAAAAAACAGTTCTAACACATAAACGACAAAGGATGAATAATTACAACTTAGCCCGACAACTTTTAAGATTTTTAATTTATCAATTATTGATACAAATCAAAGTTTTCAACAATTTCTCTTTCTATGAAAATAAGTTTGGGTTTTTATCTGCACCAGGAGTTAGTGGTGCACAAAAAAACCGGTTTTTTTTTAACCCGGTCCAAACCGGCAAACCGGTTTGGGTTAAACCGGTTTGGACCAAACCGGTTCGGGTTGCCCAAAAACCGCCGGTTTCAAACCGGTTTGAGGATTTCTGAAAAAAAATCGGGTTGGGACCGGTTTTGGCTAAACCAGGTTAGGAAACCGGTTTTCAAACCGGTTTGAACCGTTGGGCGAATTCTAGCCGTTGGCCAACGGCTATATGGCCGTTGGGGTCGATTTTGGCCGTTTTTTTGGAGTTTTTTGGACCCATAAAACACTATAAATAGGTGGGGGGTGTTTACGGTTGATCACACTTCTCTTTACACTCTCTAATCTCTAAAACCGCTCAAAAACGCTCTCTAAACTCTCTCTAAACTCAAAAAAAAAACATGGCAAGTTTTGGTGTTAGTGGTTCCTCAAACGAAGTTACCGTTGTGCAAATTCTAGCAACAACGAGAAATCCGACAATCTGGTGCAATTACGATTTATGTTTGTTGTCAAACGGAAAGGAACGTGCTCGTTGCAAGTTGTGTGGTGCGTTTTTGGGGAAAGATTCAAACACTACTTTGAAAACGCATATGGAAAAATCTTGCCCGTCATTGAAGGGAATTCCAAGTGAAGGTCAAGCCTCGATGACAAGCGAAGGAGGAATTTGGAACTTTGATCCAAATATTGTTCGAGATCGAATGGCGAGGTTAGTGATTCAAGAAGGATTGCCGTTCAACCACTTTGACAATCCGAGTTTGATATTTTGGCATGGTGGAAACAAAACGAAGCTTCGTTTCCGATTATTTCCGCCATGGCCCGTGATGTACTAACCGTCCAAGCTTCCACGGTAGCTTCGGAATCTGCGTTTTCTTTTAGGGGCAGGGTATTATCGATACGAAGGACTAGACTCACACCCCTAGCGATGGAAATGTGCATTTGTTTGAAGGACCATTTGGATGCGATGGATAGGATACAAGACCAAACTTCTCTCGAAGATGAAATTCAAGCCGAAGAAGTCATACACAACAACGAGGTTGATCTTGGAATATCCGAACCAGTCACGGATGAAGAACTAGCCGAAGATGCAAGGCTACGAAGCTCTAGTTACGAAGACAACGCACAAGAATAATCAATCAATATTCCAAAAAATAAAACGTTGAACTTAATGTTTTATATTTGTTATACTTTTTGTAATGTTTCACAATTTTATCTTGTTATGTTTTTTAATTTCCGAACTATCCAAATATTAATAAACGTTGAACTTTATGTTTTAATTTTGTTATATTTTATTTTGGATTTTATATTTAAAACATAAAATTTATTTGATTTTTTTTTTAATAAAAACCGGTTTAAACCGGTTTAAGGGGCAAACCGGTTTAAAACCTACCCGAACCGGTTTGACCGGCTTACATATTTCCCTCTCTGAAACCGGTTTAACCCGAACCGGTTTGGGTCCAAACCGGTTTTGACTTTTCGTTGACCAAACCGGTTCGGGTCGGTTTGAACCGGTTTGGGTTAAAAAACCGATTTGTGCACCTCTACCAGGAGGGGCTCAAACGTTATAACTAATATGAAATAAATATAGTGAGCCAAAATCAGTAATTCTGAAAAAAAAACATTTATGGGGCCTGGGCCTCCTCTGGCCCTACTATGTTTCGACCCTGTCTAAACCAACAAAATTCAAGGTTCAATAATAAATTTAGTTAGTGTTGGGATTTCTGTAGAAAATTATTTCGACTAATTAAAATGGGAAACTGATGTACCTTGACAGCCTGGATAAAGATAGGGGTTACCCTCGTAACCTTTATTGCATTTACAACGATAACCACCACCTTCTACATCATAGCATGAACTGTTTCCTTTGCATGTGTTAACCTCAACCTTGCAATTTCCTTTGGGTGCGATTACCCAATCAACCACAATGGGCATAGTAGACTCTATCCTCTCTACAAAGTCCGAGAAACTTCCACGACCATTGTAAGATAAAATGTAAATAGTAGATCTTGTCCTCTATAGGAGTATTAAAATGTCGTGAGCATAATAGCTAAAAAATAATAATAAAATTACAAAGATTCTTCCAAATTAAATAGTTGATCTTTGTAAGACCCTAACCCGTGTATCTTATAGTTGGTTCTCATAACTGCTTAATCTCATTTATAATGCATTATTATTAATTCAATTACAGCGAAAGTCTTTCTAAATTCTTTTGTTATCACTTAATGATATTAAATTACCTCACGAATGCCTGCACACCAATCCGATTAACACCGCTCCAAGCCAAGTTACGTCAACCCTACGCTTGTCTGTAAAACAATCTAACATACATACAAAGTCAGCTACGTTGAGGAAATTCTAATAGTTTAATTTAAACAAAACCAGCACGCCGTATTTATTGGTTTATTCCACTTAGGACCCTGCGGTCCTTAATTAAATAGTTTTACGATTCATTAACGAATAGTTAACCCCCTGTGATCCCACTGCATCCCATAACCGTTCATCACCCATGACTCGTCCTGTTATTAATAATAATAATAATAATAATAATCCCCTAGTCTTGCCGACATAGGTCGTACTTACTCTGCTATTAACTCGTACTCTAGAACACGTATTTACCCGACGCTTTGCTAAGCCAATGGAACCCTAGACGTCAACTTACCCAACCTTAATCAAGGCTCCTACTTTTTAACTGACACAACAGTTGTACACATCACATCACGATCCCGACATCACAATTAATCTAACTATACAATAAAAACATTCGCACATCACGATAGCGTTACCGCCTTAATATCATCACATTCACATTAAATATAGTTCAACGTATGCATGCAATTCAGCACACATATAAGTATATAAACACATAAGTACTTACCTCATTACTACACCCTCGTCAGGGCATTCAACACACCCGAGCTCATCATTAACCTGTCAAATAAGTGTCACCGTTGGTGACTTCCCGAAGGACCTCATCCTTCACAACCCCGTTTGGTGTGCCATATTGACACGATGCAATCACGACACATAAATTTAAACACATAATATCACACATCATTATTATAACTCAATAACTACACATGTTATTCATGTATAACCCTAGAACGACCTATTCCTCATAAGAACTCATAAGCATTTAATATAAGATCCGACTCTTTTCGATTGGGCCATAACACGTCACACATCAACAATCTCTACCCTTAGCCCACACATTTCTATGAACACGTCACAGACCCTACGACTCTTAACATTCATTTTATATTCCGAACGCATTGGATTAGAAATCAAAACCCTTAAAACAATCACATATATTAACGCTTCTTGAAAGTATGTTCGATAGCCCCAAAATAGTAAACATTTAAAAGAGGTGGGAATTAGAAACTCACCGGTTACCGTGTCCAAATCCTTTGCTCCGCAACTCGTCCATTCCCACTCGTAGCCCAAACTTGTCTATCATTGTTCAACCCGAAGCTGGTGTCTTAACTATTGCTAGTGAGTATACCGATCTCCACGACATGGTGCCTAGAATACGAACCAGTAATGTAACCGAGACTCAACCCAGACCGTGTCCATCATTATCACTATGTAATCATCTTCATCATCTATTCATCCTCATCTAACCATCACCATCATCATCTAATCATTACTATCATCATCATCATCTAATCATGTAATTATCATCATTATTATCTAATCATTCTCATCATCAAGTAATCATTAACATTGTTATAGGATTATCACCATCATCATCTCATCATAACATTATCTAATCTTCATAACCTACTTCCAACCACCGTATCACCATCATCGTTCCCGTACGCCAGTTTTAAACAACCTTGAACCGTCATGTGACCACCATCCGAACCATCACCATCTGCCGTCGTCCATAACAACCACCATCGTTTTTGGGCTGCCATAACATCATCATTACCACCCGCCATTACCGGAAGCGAACCGCCACTGTCGTCACCATCCTCATCTTCATGTAAATTGCTATTTCCTTCGGTCACTCCTCCATATCGCCACCACGAGGCCACCCTCCACCTTCATACGGTCACTCATGGAGCTCCGAACAGAAGGGGGTTGTAAGCGCCACTGTAACCCGCCACTATCTCCGCCGTGAAGCTTGCTCGATCGCCATCGACGTTCAGCTACCATCGCTGTCATCCTTGTACGACTGTCGCAGTCGCATTCGGCTCCTGCTGTCGGTTCACCATTCTTACGCCGTCGCAGGTCGATGCGCGCCATTACTCCCGTCACAGCAGCCCCCACCATCATCCCCGTCTTCCGGCCGACCACCGTTGCACGCGAGTGCAGTCACCAGTGCATCGTCTAGTCCCTGCCTCTTGTTCTCCTCATCCCCATCGCCGAACACCATTATTATTATCCCGACAATGATGCCGATCACCATCTTTAGTTTCAAACCATGCCTCGCTTAGGAAGATGACGGCAGAATTCACGAGCGTTGAACAACCACCGTCTCCGTCCTCCCTTCTCCTCCTGCGACTGCCGTTCACATCACCTAGGTCCTGCGTGACTTAGGGTTTTCACATAAAGTAGTATTTAAATCTCCTTGCATTTACAATCGGGGGGCCGTGCTTATCCTTAATCGCGCGTTATTACTTTAACTGCTAAACAAACGGTTAAACGAGTCCGCTTAATGTCGTTAAAACGTGCCATCCATGACCACGCTTTCTCCTCATAACGGTTTAATAGAGATTCGGGTCGTCCACTAACCCGAACCGATGGCTTATGGATTTTCGAGATGTTACAATCTTGTCGTCTATAGGAAACTAGTATTATTTGCCGGCGCGTTGTGGCCAAAACACGACTCGCTTAAATCGACCTCAAATAGAATTCATATTACGCCAACGTTCAACGATATTGTATAAGAATTCAAAGCGGTATTATATAAGAATTCAAAGCATAAACTAATTCAACTTAGAGGTAAAAAAAACTCACAATTCAATTTAAATGTCCTACAAAAATCAATTCAACATCAATGTCCAATTAAAAAAACCGAAAATTCATACTCCAGTTTGATAATAAAAGAGTGCTTATTGGTGCATCTTCTGATGATAAAAGAGCGCTTATTGGTGCATCTTCAATCATTCTAAATTTAGAATTTGTATCTTAACTTTGGTGGTGATTTCATAAATTAGTGTTACTGAATAACCACTCTTATTGCAAAGCCGGCCACCTTGCGAACCACACGTTTGAGAAGCTTGGACGTGATTGCGATGTCGAAACGTAAATCAGCTTGGTTAGTAGATCTAACATTTTCGTTAGATAAAAAACATTGGTAGTGTATGTGCAGATCTTGGTTAGTAGATCTAACATTTTCGTTAGATAAAAAACATTGGTAGTGTATGTGCAGATCTTTATACTCAAAATTTTAAAAGAAGTTATTTTTCTAGTGGTGACATTATTTGACTTAATATTATTTAAAATCCAATATCCAAGTAAATGATAAATTGTATTCAACTGAAACCATGTTCTTTAGCAATCTTGCTCCTTTTCTTTTGTTTTTAAGGGTTCAATATCTTATTTATCAATAGTATTTATGCAGGTAGAAGTTCAAAATATATCAAACTAAAAAGTCAAGAATGCAATCTATCTATTTCATTATTTGTATTATTTAGAGGAAGAAAACAAAACAACAAAAAATCCATACACTATTTGAAATAGTTAGCCATTAAACATCCCATACAAAAGTCGAACATCAAAACAACACAATTCAGAAGAAGGCAATCTATCTATAATACCCTAACACAAAAGCTATAGGAAACAGTACCATACTTATGAGATCAAGAATTAATCAAAAGCACTGCAATTAATAACGAAACAACATATTCAGTATAAAATCGAATCATAGAAGAGATTAGGAAGAAACCGAAGCAAAAAGATAAAACGAAATGAGAACCTAGCAGACGAAGAGAACATTGGAGCAAGAAATGAGCAAAGACGTTGGGTCAGAAATCAATATCATGTGGAAAAGCAAAAGGAGACAGATGGCAATTGTAAAAAAAAAAGTAAAAGAGAAACATGGCAATGACTAAGTTAAAAAAACGATACCGATGTCATTGATTAGGAAAACCAAGAAAATATGCTAGCCTTTGTTGTACAATGTGTATCACCTTTTGTATATTTGTGCATATTTGTTTATGATAAAAAAGGGCCACTCTATAAAAAATAAAAAGTTCTGTGGTGAAATTGAAAAATAACAAAAGTACACTATTACTAAGAGGTTACATTTTAAATAGATTGATGATAATGATAATTAGGAACTATTAAAAAGTCTTGCCTTTTGAAAATTCAATCAAGTCCTGACTACGTAGGTCATCAAACTACCCAAATAATGATTTAGAAAATCAACTGTAGGAACGTGGTTGATAATTAACAACTAGAAAACCGCATGGCGAGAGGTTGACCTTAAATGGTTGAGACGGTGACATTAACATGGCTTAATACAAAAAGAAACGTGGTTAAGTACATAAAAGAAACGTATGATGTTACAGTGACTCGGTTGTGGAGATCGAAACATAGATAAAAGACAGTTATATAACGGAACCGATGTTTTCCGGTCGGTGTCGGTCTCATTCTTCACGGTACACTACAACAGTATCACCCTATCTCGACGATTTTTTTTACCATATAGAGACGACTTATCGTCGGGATAGCCTATACTGAAGACATATCGTCGGTATAGATGTCGTCGGTATTGCCTCGTACCAATAGTTCAAAGATGTCGTCGGTATAGGTGTCGTCGGCATAGATCGACCTATGCTAACGACATGTCGTCGCTATAGGGTTTAATTAAAAAAATCAAAACGAAATTCTATAGCCTATACTGAAGACAGAACCTATCCCGACGACATGTCGTCGGTATAGGCTATTTCCAATTTTTTTTAATTAAATTTGAAAAAGACCTATGTCGAAGACATGTCGTCGGGATAGGTTTTTCTGTTTTTATTTTTATTTTTTTTAATTTTTCAAAATTTTCCAAAAATATTTAATTTCTAATTACAAAACATGCAAATAAGATAATTCAAACCATTTAAAAATTGAAACCCGAAATATTTTGATCGATACAAAAACCTGTTCGACACACAAACCAAATATTCAAACATAAAGTTGTCCGACACACAAACATAAAAATTGTTCAAACATTCAACAATAACACCGACAACAAAGGCAAAGGCGCAACAACTTCAAGCTAATTATCCTCGCTGCTAGTTCGGCGTTTCCACATTCGACGCATTTCATCCATTTGTCGTTGCATTTCAAGCATTTGTTGATTATGCACACGACGTTCTTCCTCGTTTTGGGCTTTGCGTTGTTGTTGATTTTGGACTTGTTGTTGAAGTTGAGTCACACGCTCATCCACTTCTTGCCAATGTGGCTGTGGAGGGGGGTACTGAACAAATCCGGTGTGGGAGTACTCACCACACGACCGACACCCCGGATATGGCCATGCCGATGACCCAATGCACGCTCCATGATTGCAATCTCATCGATAGCAGACGAGTCACCATCAGACTCAGCAAAGGATTTTGTATACTCCTCTTGGATTCGGTCCGGCATTAAACAATGTAATAAACAATCACTTGACTATTTTACTAAAATTCGACAGCATAACTGCTGTAAAATGGATAACCAACCTGTTAAACTATAAGTTATAAATGACCTAAATTCACAAATTCCAATCAACCAACACTAATAACAACAAATACTAATAATACTAGCAAAAATATTCAACAATTGGGCTCGAGTTGGATGTTCTAAGTCTATTAATGTGTGTTTGAGTCATTTTGACCCGATTAAAGTTACAGTTGGATGTTCTAAGATTATTAAAGTGTGTTTGGGTCATTTTGACCCGTTTAAAGTTAAAGCTAGATATTTGAAGTCTCTTAAAGTGTGTTTGGGTATTTTTGACCCGTTTAAAGTTACAGTTGGATGTTCTAAGTCTAGTAAGTCTAACAACAAAATCATTTAACTTACAAAATCTGATGAAGCAGTCTCGTTGGCTCAACCGGTCCCTTCTTTATAATGGGTCGATCTGAACACATCAATTGGGCCGGTACCCTGTGAAAAACAAAGATAATATCACTAAGAATTAATAAACATGTTTATATAATACTAACAATTGTATTTCATACCTCCATGTGTTGGCGCTGGGCGTATGATTTGCTGCCATGGTAACTTGGGTAACGTTGTTGTGATCGGTTTTGTTTGTTCTACTCTGAGCGGTTTTTATAGCTCGCATCTAAAAACAACTCATTAATCAAAGTCTCCCAAGTTTCTTGATCAAGATCTTCTGGTGGATTATTCATCGCCGCCTCCACATCACCGTATCCCCCATTCTTCTCGAAGTGAACTTTCAACTCTCTCTTGTGATCTTTATACGCCCTCTGACACTTGGAGGTGATTCCGAGTTCAACGCCTCGCCACTTATCAGTGTTTCTCCACGAGTCCACATCAAAATAATCCTACAAATGACAAGTAATTATAAAAATAATAGTTATGAAATTATAAGTAATTATAAAACATCTATACTTACTATAAGAGTGGGATATACGACCCGTTTCTTCTCGATTGGAACCTTAGCCCAATTTGGATAATATGGAGGAACAACCTTTTCAACCTCCAACGAGATAGCACGGATAAAATCCGAAGTGTTGGGACCCACAAACTTGTACCCCCCACCATGAAGTTCTACATCAATGGGAAGAGGCTTCCTCCCATTTTGCTCAAATTTCTTATACAATTTTAGGTTTTTGCCTTTAGATCGTGTTCTTTGGGAGGCACTATCTACATTGACACATGACATTAAAAAGTTAGGCAATTATAAAGACATATATTAAACACTAACAAGTAACTTACCACTAGATCTAGTCGCACAACTCGAGTCGAAGTGATACAGACCCCCGTATCCACCGTCTCCACCATCTCCACCGTGTAATTGCGCCATTGTAGCCATTTTTCCTACAACAAAATTTAATAGTAAGCACAAATAATTATTAATTAATAAAGACAAATAGTACATTTTTAACATACATTCAAACAGAATCATCACTAAAATAACGTGTGTCATATTTGTTGTGTTATAAGCATACACATATACGTGCATGTATTAAATGATATAAATGAATGTATGTGATTTGATCGGTACTCTAAGGCGGTGGATCCTAACACACTTTTTGAATATTCTATCTCATATGTATACATTTTAACGAGTTGACTATTTAAGAAAAAATCAGCATCATTTCCCCTTAACTCCCTAAGTATGCAGATAAACCGCAAACTCGAATGAGTAAGGAGAAATATCTACCAATTTTTTCTTAAATGTCAACCCGTTAAAATGTATACATATCCTAAATAAGATAGAATATTCAAAAAGCAGTCCCAAAGGGGACAATCCAAAATTTATCTCTATCAGATAAATTTCGGACGGGTATATTTTAAAGAGTTATCCTAAATAAACATACCAATGTACACAACATGAGACGTACATAAGGTATAAAAGTCGGGATACGTACCTTAAAAAAATTCAATGAAACACAAATAAGATGTTATTCACACCTCTCCAACCGCAATGAGTTTCGAACTTGTAACAAAATTAAATAAAGTTACATATACATACAAATATATATACATATATTCACAATTACATAAATACATACACAATTATATACATACAAATCATACAATTACATAATCATACATACACATATACATACATATTATATACAATTACATACATAAAAATACATACATACACGTATATACATACATAGCCTTTACAAACATACATAAACAAATACCCAAATTCCCAAATTACATACATAAACACAATTCCATACATAAACATAATACAAATGCCCAAATTCTCAAATTTCATCTAAACCTAATTTCACATCTAAACCTAATTTCATCATAAAATTACATAAATATTTATAAAATCATACATCTAAACCATATATATACATACATACAAATAAACACAAACATATGCATACAAACATACATCTAAACCTAATTTATAGAAAAACATACATCTAAACCTAATTTGTAGAAAAACATACATCTAAATCTAATTTGTAGAAAAATTACTGACCAAGTTTGCAAATTGGCTTCCTCTCAGCTTGAAATCCTTAAAAAATGGTTAAAGCATCAAACACCTAACAAAAATCAAAGAAATTAAACAAAAAACACCAAAATGTTGATTTTCTTGTTAAGGTTGAACAATAGATGTTAACTCACCTCAAAACCGAAGAGATTGGTGAAGATTGCTCCACAAAATACCCAAAAATCGTGAAATCGTCGGAGAGAGAGACGGAGTGATTTGGGGTTTTTTCGGTGGAAATGGGAAGCAGAAAGCTGTTTCCTGGGTTAATTCGCACTGAGACCTATACCAACGACATGTCATCGGTATAGGCTCGAAATTCGGCGCAATAGGTCTCCTATACCGACGACAGGTTTCGTAGGGCTTCGTAGGGTTTTGATTAGTCAATAAATAACCCTATACCGACGACATGCCATCGGTATAGGTTTTCCCTAATAATTCATTGGGCGCCATGTTTTCCCCCATCTGGCTCAACCCTGTACCGACGACATGTCGTCGGTATAGGGTCTCCCCTCTCAAATTTTGGGATTAGCCTATCCCGATGACATGTCGTCGGTATAGGGTAACCTATGCCGACGACAAGTGTCGTCGGTATAGGCGCCGTCGGCACAGGGTCATTTTCTTGTAGTGGTACCAACACGTTACCAATAGTCGATATAACCCACGACACCTAAAAAAAGACCTCACATAATACGATTCCGTTTTTTAGTTGGTAGCGAAAATCAAGGATTTATAGTGTTAGATATAGGCTGAAGAGGGTAGGAAATTTTTAGTGTGCCTTGAGGGTACTGAAAGATTTCTTCTTATTGATATTTTGGTGTATTTACAACTGAGACTAATGCCTTCTCTTATAGGCATGGCAAACAAAAGACAACAAAAAAGAAAAGCGTAATAATGCGCACTATCTTAAAGTAAAGTAAAATAAACGGATACAAATTAAAGATGAAAAAGACAAAAACTCTTTATGAACAATTATTGTATCGTGCTGTAAAATATGTCGGGAATCTGCTTTTCTCTGTGTAATCACTTGTCCTCTTTCGATAATTGGTCTTCTACGTCATGGCTGCCAGACGACTCATAGGGGTGGAGAAGGGCCATTACTCCATCCCACACAGTGTATTAGTATCGGCCCTACCAGAAAACATCTACCTACACAAGCTCGACCAGGAGATAGGGAGGATCCAACAGAAGTACGAAATTCTGATTTTTTAGAGAATAAGATCGGTTCTATTAAGGATAGGTCGTATTGATGACCAAGAAGACTCTAGAGAAGAAGCAAGCTTCAACCCTCCCCAAGACAACAGAGCCACCATTGTGGGGAGGGTAAAGAGCATCCAACGCAAAGCGGCCTTTCATTCCTAGTTTAGAACTGTTAATCGTAATAAATGCTTCCGCTGTTAAATCTGATTAAATTATTTAAAAGGTTTAAATATAATTTTGTTTTAAAAGTAAAAACTGGTACGAGGATTCCCAGCAATGGTATCAGAGCTACCTTTACGCGCATTTAGACATACTATTTATTATTTATTTTTCGATCTGGTGTTTTATTTGTCAAAACTTTTGTTTAACAAAAAGATCGTGCCTTCTTCGTTTGGTGTGGTTGTGTTTATTAAATTGAGCACTAGTGATTCGTGGTTGTGTTTGTATGTTTTGGTTGGTTTCTCTTTGTATTTTTATGGGTTATTTAGGTTTATTTATTTTTAGTGTATTTGTAAATAAATTATAAACCTAACGAGACGAATACTTGAAGACCAAGGCGGACGCTAACGAGGTTAAATATAGAGATCTTGTACTAAGTGGGAGATAGCAAGTTTATTTACTTTTGTTATCACTTAGACCAGTCCGGTTTTTCATTTGATGGCTCAAACGAAACCATACAATATTTACTAGTTGCTCGGGTTATATGTTTTATTTATTTTTGTGGTTATCACATTATTTATGATAATAATTAAAACTCAAATATTTTATAAAACTTTGACACAATTTTAAAATGACGAGATATTTAAATTGTTTAAAAGATTTTTTCAGAAAAGTTATTAAATAAAAGTGTTTTTATTTAAAAGTAAAACATGTTTTAAATTTAGTAGTTTTATTTAAAACAATTTTAAATTAATTAAAGAGTTTACAGTTTAACGAATCAAACCAACTTCAACCAAATTGTTTGTCAACTCTATTAATCCATACGAGCAAATCATATCAAAGTCAATGAATCGTACGCAAGTAATTTAAAACAAAAGAGCACATCAAAATCGGAAATGACACAAATCAAACCAAGTCAATGAATCATAACACACTATAAATTGATATGATAATCTTAGTAAAACAGACACAAAAAAGGTGCTACCACAAACATAGCAAAACCAATAGAGAGAGAGAGAGAGACATGCTTCCTCATTTCATCCTACAATAGTCATGGGAATGTTTCAAGGTGCTACCACAAACATAGCAAAAGTAGGTTGTCCAACCCGGTGCGGGAATATTACAGTTCCTTACCCTTTTAGTATTGGCACAGATTGCTCCCTAAACCAAAAGTTTAACCTGACGTGCAACACGGCTTCTAACCCCCCAAAGTTGTTTGTTGGAGGCCTGGAGATATACGATATTTCAGATTCAAAGTTGCGCGTCTTCACCAGAATTTATTACAGGTGTTACGACTAACGTGGGGTTGTAAATGAACATATAGGAATGACTGACTTAGCCGGGTTCTTAACTTTCTCGGTAAAGAACAAGTTCACAGTCATTGGTTGTGACGATTATGCTTTGATCACACGTAAAAACGACTCATTCGCCTTTTCCAGTGGTTGTTTTGGACTATGTGTCCAAGCACATGATGTGCATAATGGGCAATGCTCAGGAACCGGTTGTTGTCAAATATCTATACCTAAGGGTTTGTCATATTACAATGCTACACTTAACACCTTACGAAACCACTTAAACGTTTTATCCTTCAATGAATGTGGCTATAGATTTCTTGTTGAGGAAGGTAGCTTTGAATTTGGTGGTGCCGGTGATTTATCAGTTGATTATAGGGAATTTGCAGATAGGGGGTCCACTATGCCTGTTGTGCTCTCTTGGGTGATCACACCGAATGGAAATTACTGAGAGGTTAACGAATGCAAAGGAAACAATTCATGCTATGATGTAGATGGTGGCGGGCTTGGTTTTAAAAAGCGAGAAGCGCACCGAAGCGACGAGGTCTAAATCTGAAGCGCAAAGCGTAAAAGCGGACCGATTTTCTTACGCGAAGCGCACATGTTTAAAATAAATCTATAAATTATATATAAAGCATTTATAACACCTTAAACACCATAATATATATATATATATATAAACATGTGGGCTATTTATTTAGTTTAAGTTTTATTAGGTATGTTTGTTTTATTTTTATTTGGGCTATAAACTTATTTAAATAAAAGCCCAAGCATGTACAAACCTTATATGTTAAGTAAGTGGGCTGACTTAAACCCAAGTTATGTCTAACCCTTATTAGGTTTAGGTTTAGTGATATATATGTCCAGCCCGTATTAGGTTTAGGTTTACTTAGTGCACAATAAAGTAGTCGCTAACAATTTAGAACCGTTTCTGTACAAGAAGCTCACAACCAAATAGCCACAAGGGCTGGGACAACTGCAACAAACACTCCCCGGTAACCATTCAGAATCGGTTTCCCCATTTCTGTCGATTTGTAAGTGCTTTTATTTGAAATACAAAGTTCTGTACAAGAAGCGCATGTTTTAGTCCAATTTTTTTTCAAAAAAATACGATTTTTTTTGCGAGTCTAGTATAGAGCTCGAGTTGTGTTACATGATTCGATGAGGCTGTCACCCCTACTCGAGTTACGAGTACTCGCACTTAAAGCGTGGTTTTTAAAACCAAGGTAGCGGGTATCGTTGTAAATGCAACAATGGTTACGAGGGTATCCCTTATCTTTCCCCAGGTTGCCAAGGTACGCTTATCTAAGATTTTAGTCCAAATTATTTTTGGAACTAATTACACTGTCGTTTGATAAAATTACGGTTTTCGTCCCTAGGTTTGAAAACTACGGATTTAGTCCAAGTAACTTTCATTTTATTACACTGATTGTCCCTAAAGTGGATGGAGGTTAACTTTTCAGTTAAGTGAGTGTGAAATGACCAAAATGCGCCTCTTTTAAAAAATAATAATAAAAACATAAATAAATTAAAATCTCTCTCCACACACCATGAACCCAGGGCTGCCACGACCGTCACCGCCGTCTTCCTTCACCGTTCCGACGTGTTTAGATGCTGCTTGTGTATGTGGTGCACGAGTCATGGTTTTCCGCCACCGTCTTCCCTCCCCCTTTTCTTCACCTGCTTCTATTACCAGAGGGGCAAGGATCTAAGAATCGCTAAAACACTTTTTGATCTGACTATAAGTACATCCATTGCTATTGAGAAACGTTGTGAGTAATAAACAGAGTTATCGGATGTTCAGAATCTTAAACTTTACTCCTAAAAGAATCTAAGAATCGCTACAGATGATTTCAGTCCAACCAACAAAATAGGAGAGGGTGGATTTGGTCTATTTACAGGGTATGTGTACACAATTTTCATCTCTAATATTTATCATTTGTTGTAATGCTTAGGAAAAATTAAGAGATAGGAAAGACGCTTCTATAAAGCTTCTTTCTGCTGAATCACAAGGGGAAAGAGAGTTTTTGACAGAAATCAAAGTAATTTCAGACATTGAGCATGAAAACTTAGCAAAGCTTTGTGGATGTTGTGTCGAAGGAAGTCACAGGGTTTGGTGTATGAGTATATCCAGAATAACAGTTTAGCTCAAATTAGGATCTGATCTAAACAACCCCTCAACACACGAATAATCAGTGCCTAAAGTTTTCTACCTGATTGGGATCATTAACGTCGTAGGAAGCCGGTGGTTGTGACGAGCGGCTGTGGAAGGTGGTTGTAGAGGAACCGGCGGGAGCAAGGCAGAGGCGTGAGTAAGTTTGCTTGCAGCTTTCGGCAGATTCATTGAAAGTATAGGAACCGGCGGGGGCTAGACGAAGGCGAGAGTAGGTGAAGATCGACGGTGGGGATAGAGTTTAGCCAGAGAGGAGGACGGTGGTCGGGATCGATGGTGGCAACAATTGGGGATTTTATGCTGTGTTCCCGAGTCTCATTTAAGAAGGGAAAAGAAAGAAAGGGGAAATAAACCCTTGTTCGTTTTTTTAAGGGAGGAAAAGAAATGAAAGGAAGGGAAGATTGTTCCCTAGTTTTTTTTAAGGAGAGAAATAATGGGAAATGAAGGGAAAACATGACTTATTTTCATACTTCCAAATTGAAAAGATTTGTAGAGAAAAGAAAAGAAAGGAAAAGAAGGGAAAAGAAAAGAACGAGAAGGAATCCCTTCTTTTCTTTTCCTTTCTTTAGTAAACTCGGGAACAAAGGGGGTGGTGTGACTGAGAAATTAGGGTGCCTATGAACCACTTCATAATATTATACTAGTTTAGATCCCGTGTATACACACAGAGTGAAAAATATTAAGAAATAAAAATTTTAAATCTTTATGTATATATATTACATGTATAAAAATGTATCATATACTAAGGATAAAAAGCAAAACTCAAAATATGTAAAAACTAATATATAATTGAGTTTCGAAAATACATTAAGTACTATTTAATGTAATTTAAGTTTAGTTTATTATTTGATTGAAAATAAAAGTTACGTAATTAGATTTTAAAGTTTCATAAGTGATAATTTAAAATAAATGTATTTTATTAGTATAATTAATATTTTATTTAAATATATATTATTATTAAAATATGAAGGTGCATTTAATAAGAGAGAGAGAGAGACGGGAAAAAAATGATAAGAATGAATGTGGAGGTGGCAGGTGGCATGGAAAAACCTTTATTTATTATACAATATAGATTAAATATATTTTTTGTTTTTTGTATTCAAGGTTATTTTGGTCATTTCAAACCCAATTAACTGAAAAAGTTAACTTCCATCCACTTTAGGGACCGTCAGTTTAACAAAATGAAAGTTTGTTGGACTAAATCCGTAATTTTTCAAACCTAGGAACGAAAACCGTAATTTGATCAAACCATAGGGACCATCCGTGTAATTAGTTCTTATTTTTGATAATTGCTAGTGACGTTTCTTACTAATGCATATTAAACCCGTAACTAATATACATGTTATATTCTTAGGATTAAATTCAAATATTGGAAAAAAAATGTTTTATGTATTCATTTTCATTTTCATTTTTTTTAATTTTATTTACAATTTTAAGATAGTAAAACTATATCTTTAATAATCAATTTCTGTTGTAGATTTTTGAAATAACCGAGAATGATTTGAGAGTTGTATAGAATACTTTCAGATCAAAAACAATTTGTTGGTTCTCCAAATTCTTTGATCGGATGAAACTCAGAGTATTTGAGACAAGAATCAAATATGAACCTTAAGAGAATTGTTATGAACCAGAAACAAAAATGTGCGTGAAGTGTGTAACAGAAAAGTAAATAGCAGAATATTAACTAGCAGAATAGTAAATAGCAAGAAAGTAAATAAGACGAAAATGATCAGATTACGGATAGTATTGCTTCGGTATTCAAATTAGCTTGGTACGTGATAATGTTAGGTTGACTAATTCATTGGTGTAACTACTACAACCTTGTGCCCCGGGTCACCGCTAGAGACTCGTCATCACTACATTTGATTCACAAATTATAATCTTTAAGAAATGGTAGTGCCTCCTGTTAAGGAAAACAGTTCCCCTCAACCCATCGAATGGTCATCTCCGGGTTGGTTTAAGACATCGGACATAAAATGTTTTATATTAAAGTTAAATAGGTGATTATATTTTGCTCACCGGTAGGCGGTGTAACAATGGGACCAAATATAAAGACGTACCGTTCCCAACATGAGTTCACCAATTCTTGGTCGCATAATAAGATCGTATAAAGACGTACGATCTTAGAAGTATAGACCAAGGCTTGGCTTATCAATCTCTGCTCGTATAAAGATGTACGAGTTTCAAAGGAAGTTTGTAGGTCCTGAGAAGATCCGCAAACACAGATATGCGGAGAAAATTTTCAACCGGTCCGAATCAAGGGGCGGAATCCCTTGATCCGGTATCACTCTCGAATCAGAAATGGTAGAGACGGGTGCGGGAATCACATACACGAACAGAAACATATGAAAATGAAAAGAACAGATAATTGAAAGCATAAAACGTATGATTCTTTGATTGAAATGAAAATAAACGCTCGATCATACACTAATAATTAGTCTCACCCCAGGGTGAGCTCCCCCTGGGGTGGTGATTCCCTCTACAGACACACTCTCATTCCTAGGACATAATCTGCTATATATAGGAGGCCAAGCACATGCGCCTTATTTTCCAAGCCACCACCCAATGGGCCTGAAAAACAGGTATCGAAACTACGTAGTTTCGATTGAACAAATGTTCAACCGAAACTAGTAGTTTCGATACTGTAATTTCAATTGACAACATCAGTCTCAAAATTATACCCAACAATCTTCCCCTAGACTGATGCTATCACTTCTTGTCCGACTCTGTCTTTCGTCTTCATAGATTGACTGATGATCCAATGCCTTTCGTTGTGATTCTCCCCCTCAAGTGTAGACCCTCCTATCTTGTAGGCAAATGATAAAGGTTTGAATCCCAAGTATTTAGCAGTAAATAACCATCTTTCTACAAGGATTCTTGACATTCTCGAACACTTGATCAACTTTTGCCTTCTCTCCCCCTAAAAAAAGGTCAATTTCAAGCAAAGGCTCACTTTGTCTTGCATCTTTATAACTCTGCTGATAATTTGAAGTCTTTCGTGGTAATTCTTCCCCTGAAGTGTAGACCCTCCTATTTCTAGGCAAAAGATAAGGGATCGAATCACCATGTAATCAACAACTAATGATCCGATTTGTCACAAGTATGCTTGACTTTGTTACCCGCTGCCTAGACTTGAACTTTGATCAAAGGAATTATGGCTGAATCAGGCAGAACATCGTGTATATTGCCGAAGAAACGAAATTTTCGAAAACCCAAAAAAGGTTGTCTCCAAGTTTTCTTCCAAAACTCCCCTCCTTCTATGCAATATCCTCCAAGAAAATTTCCAAAAAACTTTTTTTTTTTGGAAAGTACTTGGACAGTTCTGCCTGTAGTTTCGATAGGCTCTACTCCAGTCGAAACAAGGCTAGTTTCGATAGAGGCAGTATCGAAACAAGAAGTTTCGATAGAGAGATTCTTCAATCGAAACTAGTAGTTTTGATAGGAGATTCTTCAATCGAAACTAGTAGTTTCGATACCCTCTAGTTTCGATAGCCTAGTTTCGACAGCCTAGTTTCGATGTCTTCTACTTCTGATTTAGGGCAACACCAGTAGTTTCGATAGAAAATGTTCAGCCGCCACATAGTTTCGATTGACCATCTTCAACCTTCAGCTACTTCGATACCCCCAATCCAGGTCTAAAAAATGCTTCAAAAGCCTTACATCTTCAGATTTTGAAAGTAGAAATGTAGAACAGCAGTCACGAACCTGCTACACATCGATTTCTTCAAGTTTAACGTCTCAATGGCAGGTTTTTCTTGATTTTGAGCAGATTCGAGAGCAATAAGAGCCACCATGGCTCTGATACCACTTGTAGGTACTGAACAGATCCGCAAATACAGATCTGCGGAGAAAATTTTCAACCGGTCCGAATCAAGGGGCGGAATCCCTTGATCCGGTATCACTCTCGAATCAAAAATGGTAGAGACGGGTGCGGGAATCACATACACGAACAGAAACATATGAAAATGAAAAGAACAGATAATTGAAAACATAAAACGTATGATTCTTTGATTGAAATGAAAATAAACGCTCGATCATACACTAACAATTAGTCTCACCCCACACACTCTCACTCCTAGGACATAATCTGATATATATATAGGAGGCCAAGCACATGCGCCTTGTTTTCCAAGCCACCGCCCAATGGGCCTGAAAAACAGGTATCAAAACTACCTAGTTTCGATTGAACAAATGTTCAACCGAAACTAGTAGTTTCGATACTGTAATTTCGATTGACAGCATCAGTCTCAAAATTATACCCATCAATCTTCCCCTAGACTGATGCTATCACTTCTTGTCCGACTCTGTCTTTCGTCTTCATAGATTGACTGATGATCCAATGCCTTTCGTTGTGATTCTCCCCCTCAAGTGTAGACCCTCCTATCTTGTAGGCAAATGATAAAGGTTTGAATCCCAAGTATTTAGCAGTAAATAACCATCTTTCTACAAGGATTCTTGACATTCTCGAACACTTGATCAACTTTTGCCTTCTCTCCCCCTAAAAAAAGGTCAATTTCAAGCAAAGGCTCACTTTGTCTTGCATCTTTATAACTCTGCTGATAATTTGAAGTCTTTCGTGATAATTCTCCACCTGAAGTGTAGACCCTCATATTTCTAGGCAAAAGATAAGGGATCGAATCACCATGTAATCAACAACTAATGATCCGATTTGTCACAAGTATGCTTGACTTTGTTACCCGCTGCCTAGACTTGAACTTTGATCAAAGGAATTACGGCTGAATCAGGCAGAACATCGTGTATATTGCCGAAGAAACGAAATTTTCGAAAACCCGAAAAAGGTTGTCTCCAAGTTTTCTTCCAAAACTCCCCTCCTTCTATGCAATATCCTCCAAGAAAATTTCCAAAAAACTTTTTTTTTTTGGAAAGTACTTGGACAGTTCTGCCTGTAGTTTCGATAGGCTCTACTCCAGTCGAAACAAGGCTAGTTTCGATAGAGGCAGTATCGAAACAAGAATTTTCGATAGAGAGATTCTTCAATCGAAACTAGTAGTTTTGATAGGAGATTCTTCAATCGAAACTAGTAGTTTCGATAGCCTAGTTTCGACAGCCTAGTTTCGATGTCTTCTACTTCTGATTTAGGGCAACACCAGTAGTTTCGATAGAAAATGTTCAGCCGTCACATAGTTTCGATTGACCATCTTCAACCTTCAGCTACTTCGATACCCCCAATCCAGGTCTAAAAAATGCTTCAAAAGCCTTACATCTTCAGATTTTGAAAGTAGAAATGTAGAACAGCAGTCACGAACCTGCTACACATCGATTTCTTCAAGTTTAACGTCTCAATGGCAGGTTTTTCTTGATTTTGAGCAGATTCGAGAGCAATAAGAGCCACCATGGCTCTGATACCACTTGTAGGTACTGAACAGATCCGCAAATACAGATCTGCGGAGAAAATTTTCTACCGGTCCGAATCAAGGGGCGGAATCCCTTGATCCGGTATCACTCTCGAATCAGAAATGGTAGAGACGGGTGCGGGAATCACATACACGAACAGAAACATATGAAAATGAAAAGAACAGATAATTGAAAACATAAAACGTATGATTCTTTGATTGAAATGAAAATAAACGCTCGATCATACACTAACAATTAGTCTCACCCCAGGGTGAGCTCCCCCTGGGGTGGTGATTCCCTCTACATACACACTCTCACTCCTAGGACATAATCTGATATATATATAGGAGGCCAAGCACATGCGCCTTGTTTTCCAAGCCACCGCCCAATGGGCCTGAAAAACAGGTATCAAAACTACCTAGTTTCGATTGAACAAATGTTCAACCGAAACTAGTAGTTTCGATACTGTAATTTCGATTGACAGCATCAGTCTCAAAATTATACCCAACAATCTTCCCCTAGACTGATGCTATCACTTCTTGTCCGACTCTGTCTTTCGTCTTCATAGATTGACTGATGATCCAATGCCTTTCGTTGTGATTCTCCCCCTCAAGTGTAGACCCTCCTATCTTGTAGGCAAATGATAAAGGTTTGAATCCCAAGTATTTAGCAGTAAATAACCATCTTTCTACAAGGATTCTTGACATTCTCGAACACTTGATCAACTTTTGCCTTCTCTCCCCCTAAAAAAGGTCAATTTCAAGCAAAGGCTCACTTTGTCTTGCATCTTTATAACTCTGCTGATAATTTGAAGTCTTTCGTGGTAATTCTCCCCCTGAAGTGTAGACCCTCCTATTTTTAGGCAAAAGATAAGGGATCGAATCACCATGTAATCAACAACTAATGATCCGATTTGTCACAAGTATGCTTGACTTTGTTACCCGCTGCCTAGACTTGAACTTTGATCAAAGGAATTACGGCTGAATCAGGCAGAACATCGTGTATATTGCCGAAGAAACGAAATTTTCGAAAACCCGAAAAAGGTTGTCTCCAAGTTTTCTTCCAAAACTCCCCTCCTTCTATGCAATATCCTCCAAGAAAATTTCCAAAAAACTTTTTTTTTTTTGGAAAGTACTTGGACAGTTCTGCCTGTAGTTTCGATAAGCTCTACTCCAGTCGAAACAAGGCTAGTTTCGATAGAGGCAGTATCGAAACAAGAAGTTTCGATAGAGAGATTCTTCAATCGAAACTAGTAGTTTTGATAGGAGATTCTTCAATCGAAACTAGTAGTTTCGATACCCTCTAGTTTCGATAGCCTAGTTTCGACAGCCTAGTTTCGATGTCTTCTACTTCTGATTTAGGGCAACACTAGTAGTTTCGATAGAAAATGTTCAGCCGCCACATAGTTTCGATTGACCATCTTCAACCTTCAGCTACTTCGATACCCCCAATCCAGGTCTAAAAAATGCTTCAAAAGCCTTACATCTTCAGATTTTGAAAGTAGAAATGTAGAACAGCAGTCACGAACCTGCTACACATCGATTTCTTCAAGTTTAACGTCTCAATGGCAGGTTTTTCTTGATTTTGAGCAGATTCGAGAGCAACAAGAGCCACCATGGCTCTGATACCACTTGTAGGTACTGAACAGATCCGCAAATACAGATCTGCGGAGAAAATTTTCAACCAGTCCGAATCAAGGGGCGGAATCCCTTGATCCGGTATCATTCTCGAATCAAAAATGGTAGAGACGGGTGCGGGAATCACATACACGAACAGAAACATATGAAAATGAAAAGAACAGATAATTGAAAACATAAAACGTATGATTCTTTGATTGAAATGAAAATAAACGCTCGATCATACACTAACAATTAGTCTCACCCCAGGGTGAGCTCCCCCTGGGGTGGTGATTCCCTCTACATACACACTCTCACTCCTAGGACATAATCTGATATATATATAGGAGGCCAAGCACATGCGCCTTTTTTTCCAAGCCACCGCCCAATGGGCCTGAAAAACAGGTATCAAAACTACCTAGTTTCGATTGAACAAATGTTCAACCGAAACTAGTAGTTTCGATACTGTAATTTCGATTGACAGCATCAGTCTCAAAATTATACCCAACAAAGTTTGATTTTACGATCTTACTATTTAAAATCAAGACACTCACAAATATAAAGACGGATTTAGACAATAATAAAAGCCCACCGAAAGATGGTTTTTAAGAACGAATTAGTTAAAGACATAAACATACCACTAAACTAATACGTTAAACATTAACATGCACCAAACATCATATTCACACTAGCAATACAAAGAAGTTTTAGCCACGAATGGCCATAACGACTAGCGTAATGATGAGTTTCATAGGCTCCCCTATTGTTGAATAAGGAGGAAGAGCCCCTCCACTCCCTACTCTCTACTCTAACTACGAGAATGCTCTCTTCTTGAGTGTTTCTTTGGTTTGAATTGGTTTGTGTAATGAAGAACTCAAGCCTCATATTTATAGGCCTCAAAATGTGCAATGCACGACCGTGCTATGGGTTACACGGTCGTGCAAAGGCCTAGGGAATCAAACAAAGTACAAAGGACACTATACTGGTCCGTGGAGGAGAAGGAAGGGCAATGCACGGCCGTGCATTGGGATGCATGACCGTGCATCCCCCCTTTTTCCCTCCGGGTTTGTCTTTTTGCTCATTGGTTGACTTTTGTTGACCAATTTTGAATTCTTGGGGGTCAATGCTTAGGAATGAATCTTCTAGAAGCTTGAATTCTTGGTGTTTTCGATAGGTTATAGCTTGATTTATATTTTCAACACCGAATAACCTGCAATTACAAAATATAAGTGTTTTAAGCATAAATCACAAGTTTAATATTCAATTAGTACCATAATGTGGGGATTATTATGTATGTAAAATATATATAAATGATGGCAAATCATTGTTCCATGTACACAAGTTCATTAAGGTACCATTGAGAAAAAGCATTATTCACATCTAGTTGGTGGATGTTCCAATCATAAATAACGAAGAGAGATAATACAATCCGAATAGTGGATGCTTTAAGCACATGACTAAACATGTAGGAGTAGTCCAAACATGGAATCTGACTGTATCCTTGTGCCACTAGTCGGGCTTTATGTCAGTTAATCAAGCCATCTAACTTATATTTTGTTCGAAATAACCATTTGGACCCAACAATGTTGTGATTCTCGGTCTGGGAACAAGGGTCCATGTGTTGTTATTGCAAAGAGCAGTTAACTCTTTGTTCATAGCATTGAGCCAATGAGAGTGTTTTGCTGCTGACCTGAAGCCTTTGGGTTCAGAGGAGACAAACAATGTTGATAAACAGCATGGGCAACTGTGTGAGCGAGGTTGGTCTGATTTTTTGGTTTAAAATCTCGTATTTTGTCGGAGTTATCATAGGGTAAAATGGGGAACGGGGGATATGATCTAGACGGATTGGAGCTTGTGGGATAGGAGTTGCAGGTTCACCAGGTTCGGGTTGTTGATGAGATAGGAGCCGTATGCGAGGAAGGTTGGGTATTGGGCTCATGGTGTGTAATGGGCAAAGTGGTTGGAGTGGGCTGAGTAGGATGTGGTGGAAAGGGTTTGGGTATAGGGGGCTGGTGAGAGTGTGAGATGGGAATATCACAACAGGAAAAAGGTTCCGGGGATTTTGGAGAGGCAGTAGGTTTTGGAAATTTTGGAGAAGAGGAAGTGGGTATCGAGGGGTAATGGTCCACGAAGTGTACGTGTAGGGGTAATGATGATAAGTTATCGGAGAAGATTCACCTTTGAACTGAAACATATGTTCATCAAACATGGCATGTCGGGTAATGTAAATTCTAGATGTGGTGGGATCAAGACATTTAAGCCTTTATATTGAGAGCAATATCCGATAAATATGCAAGGGAGACCACTAGGTAATAACTTATTTGCGGTGTAGTCCCGAAGATACAGGTATACACGGCATGCCCAAGGAGGTAAGTTGCCATAACTTGGTTTATGATGGAAGAGAAGTTCAAATGGTGATCGGTCGTCTAAAATTTTGGTGGGAAGTCAGTTAATATAAAAGATGGTCGTGCCAAAAGCGTCTACTAACTATGTGGGAGGAGTTTGGCCATTAAAGGTCAACGCCAAACCGATTTCGACAACATAACGATGTTTACGTTGGGATCGTCCATTTTGTTACGGAGTATACGTGCATGATAAATGGCGAAAAGTGCTACTTTCTTGAAATAACTACATGGCGTGATAGTTAAAAAGCTCTGTATCGCCGTCACTTTGGAATACCTTGATTTTTCGTAAAAATTGTCTTTGAACAAAGTTAAGGAACACTTGTAATATAACATGAAACTCCGATTTAACTTTTAATGTATAGAACCATGTATACCTGGAATAGTCATCAACTAAAATGATATAATATCGATAGTTATCGACCGGTGTTACCAGATATGGACCCCATAAGTCATAGTGGACTAATTCTAGAGGTTGAAGTGCCCATTTTCATTTGAAACAAATGGTAATCGATGACATTTGGATAGTTCACAAGACGAACATATAACAGGTTTATGAAGAACCGAGGTAACGGATACACATCCAACTTTATTTAGTAGCAAAATCGTGTCAAACGACATATGTACCAAACATAAATGCCAGAGTTCAAAAGAAGCTTTCAAATAATTATTAGAGCTAGCAGCACAAGCCTTTAGACAGGTGTATAAAACATATATCCCATCTTCATAAGTCCATTGAGCTAGGACCTATTACGTGGTCGATACTAAATATAAAAGTGAGGTTGGGAAAATAATACATCCAAATGATTGTCAGTCGTTAATTTTCTTATGGATAATAGATTATTAGTGAGATGAGGAACCATCAAAATGTCTTTTAAAAGAATGTTTTTAAAAACCATTGTATGACCAATATAGGAAACAGGGAGAGATTTACAGTTCCCGAAGGTGACTGTGGCTTTTCCCAAATGAGGTGTAGTTTTTTTAAGGTTATGTGGTATAGTGGTCATATGATTGGTGGCTTCGGAATCAACAAACAAGTCAGGCCCTGACAAAGTAGCATGGCAAGAAGAATGAAAAGCTTTAGCTAAGTCGGTATCAACTTTCATGGATTGTGAAGCATAGGATGAGAGATTTCGACACATTTTTGCATAATGTCCATCTTTTAGACATAGCTGAGAGTGAGGAGAACGACATCCCCTACCATGGCCAAATGATCCTGCACGGGTGAACCGTCCACCACGTCCCCGAGAAGAAGGCAATTTGTGTTGCTGTGTCGAAAATGCAACAACGGGGCTGGGGAGCCGTGTAATGACCGGAGGAACAATTCATGATACCAGCCTGAACGAGGAGATCCCAGAACAGTCGGGAAGGTTTGGTTGCCTAGACAACAGTGGAGAAGGTTTCAAATGACGCACTTAGGCCACAAATCAACAGTGTAACTTGTCCAGCTTGTCCACGGGGTGACCATCATCAGAAAGTTGGACACATATGGCTTTAAACCGTTAGCCAAACTCAGCAATAGTCAAGGTTCCTTTGACAGTGTGACGGAGTTAGTCATGTAAATTATGAACTCTTCCAATTGAGGTGTTGCTTTAGGCCGTTTCAAGGGCGACCCAAAGCTATCGGGCATTAGCGAGGCCAAGAATTTTTCTCCTTTCGAAAGGGAGGCATGAAGAATAAGAATGGTTTTTTGATCATCAATGAGACATGAAGTGTAAATAGGATTGACAGTGTGTTTATCGTTTTTTACCACCTCACATACCGGGGCTACGGAGCCATCAATATGTGGAAGAATTTGTTGAAAGGAGAGGATCGAGAGCATTTGATTTTTCCATAAGAGGTAATTGGAGGGGGTTAGTTTGATGGTGCTCATGTGGAAAAGAGTATTTATGTTTAAAGAGGTATCATAAGTAGATGAGGAGGAAACATTATGGTTGTTATATTTTATGTTTTCTATAAAGTCACCTTTGATCTTTTCATCTTGCTTGGATATGTTATGCAATGGCTCTTTCGGTAACATTTTGTAAAATATTATTCCATTGTTTGGACTGATTATGAATAAAACGTGAATCATTTAATATTATAAATGCTTTGTCATTCTTGTAAGGGAATATATATAATAGTTGGATAGGTTGATGTATGTAATGCACCTGGGGTTGGGGCTATAATAGGGATTCATGTTTAATTCATAAGCATTACATATCTTTTAATTCCAAACAAACTAAAGCAATTACATGTGAGTTCATAATATAATAACTAAAACAAAATAACAACACCATAAAAACAAAACAAAAAAACACAACAAACTGCAATGCTCCTATCAATGTTTGGTGCAAGTATGGTTGTGATGCTTAGTTGTTACATAAGAAGCACCAACAAAACTATCGTGGATTGTTTTCTTCAAGTGTCATATCTGTAAAACCTGAATATGATTCCCATTCATTAGTACTATAAATCAACGGGGCATCATAAAGATCGGATTGATCAACTTCTACAACTAAGCCTCTGGTCTCATTTGATGCTTGTTGTTGAACCCAAGGATGAGTCGTGAACTTCCTCAAGCCCTCTAACTCCACTACCACCTCTTTCATTGTTGGTCTATCATCACCTCTGAAACTAAGGCATCTCTTTACCAAATCACCTACTGCCTGTAACTGATCAAGAGTAGCTTCACGTAAAAGTCTAGGTTCCACAATTTCAAATAAGCGGTTTACTTTAACCAAATTAACAAAATATGTAGCTAGACTCTTTTCTTCATTGGTTCTATCTATGCCAATGGCCTTTTTCCCTGTTATGAGTTCTGCAAGGACCACTCCAAAGCTATATACATCACTCTTCTCGGTTAGCTAGCTTGTGTTGAAGTATTCTGGATCCAAATACCCTAACGTTCCTTGAATAAGAGTGGGTACTTCTTCATGACCTAATGGGACTAACCTTGATGCACCAAAATCAGAAATTTTTGCTGTGTGGTTATCATCTAACAATATGTTAGTAGACTTAACATCTCTATGTATGATTGGCATAGTAATTTCTGAATGAAGGTACCCAAGTGCACTCGCAGCTTCAGAGGCTACTCTTAACCGATTTTCCCAAGATAACCAACTCATTCCCCCCAATCTATGATGAATGTGATGAAAAAGAGTGTTATTACATATGAATTCATAAACTAGTATAGGGACTTCCTCTTCTAAGCAACAACCCAAAAGTTTTACCACATTTCGATGAATAACTTGTGTAAGGATCGAGACTTCATTGATGAACTGCTCTGCTTGGGTCGCATCTACTAGTTTAGACTTCTTTATTGCAACTACACGTTTATCCGATAAAGTTCCCTTGTACACTACACCATATGCACCTTTACCAATAATTTGCTCTTGAGAATAGTTGTTAGTGGCTTTTCTTAGTTGTTTAGTGCTAAACAAGGTCATTGCCTCATGAGATCCTTGTGATTTGATCTTCTTTTTTAGCAGCACACCCCCATTTTGCTCAAAGAACTTTTCTCTTAGCTTTATTAGCTTCCTCCTCCTTATACCAAAGCAAATCCCCGCTAATCCAAATAGTAATGCTAACATTCCACATGCAATTACTACACATTTGCATCGAAACACTTTAATTAGTATTTATCGTTCTTAGTGTTAGAAAACAGACATGTTTGGTTTTCAAGGTTGAAATAGTGGACATAAGCATATTCATATTAGCTTTGGAAGAATTACCTATGACTAGTATGATTGATAAGTTTGTTTTATGTTTTGAAACACAACCGTCTTTCTCATAAGCATCACCGGTGAATCGTGCCTTACATGTACAATTGTAACCCCCTAAAGTATTAGTGCAAATACCATAACACCGGGTGGTTTCTTGAGCGCACTCGTCGATGTCTGATGAGAAAAAAAAAAGAAAAAGAAAAATAAGCACACTAGATGCAAGGCAACAAAATTTACGCAAATAAAAAGAAGGAAAATTACATACATCATTTTTGTAAAATACACAATTACAAACATCGTGTTTATCAATACGTTTTGCTAATTCTATCATAACTTATCTCTTTATTTTTAATATTGGATTGTAAAATTAAACATGTTAAATTAACATTTTACGGTTTTGACCCCTCAAATTTTAATTAGTTTTTTTTCACATAAAGTATATATTATTTTATTTGAAAGAGTATTGTTTTGATCCAAAAAGAAATACTAAAACTGTGTTTATATATATATATGCAGTGAACTAATACACCATTATGATGAAGCGATATAATGTTTCAAGAACTGATGCAATGGTTGATATATTGTGGCGGTGAGTTGAATCTTGTAATATGTTTGTATTAGAATGGACGATTAGGGTTTACGTGAAGGCAGTATATATAGACCACCACATTACAAGATTAGTGTCTACATTAGGACTATTATGTAATACTCCCCCACAAACTAAGCACGGGAGCGATTTGTTTGAAATGTAAAAAACAAAAAACTTAAAAGATATTTGGTCTTCAATCTACTCTCGTTCCACCATCCGCGTACTATAGAACTCCTTGATACCGTCACCGCCTAATGTCACCATCCGCTTAGTGTTGTTGCACTTCTAGTGCCGTCACCTTACTTTGGAGACACTAGCTAGTGTCACCACCTTGCTTTGGAGACACTAGCTAGTGTCGCCAGACTCGTTTCAGGTTTTTGTTCCCCTCTTCTTTCTTCTTCTCCACCATTGTGTTTGAAATATTGCAACTCGCAAAATATGGAACCGAAAGCTCTGTGGCTTTCGTAAAGTGCTCGTCGTTGAAGAACCGATCCACACTTGTATGGTTGCGGCGACAAGGAGGAGCTGTGTGGGCTTGCCTTGTGGTGGCAACATCAACATGGAGGTCTGGCTAGATCTAGTGTTTCGGCTATGGCCGCGAGTGGAGATGGCCTAGCTAGGGTTTGTGACCGGGGAGACTAGGGTTTTGGATGGCAATGGTATGCGAGGAAGAACGACGGCAGTAGCAAGCAGTAGATGGGGATGTTTGGCGTCTAGGGTTCTGCAATAGGCGGCAGCGGTAGTGATGTGGTTGTAGATGTTGTCGGTGGTGTGGTGGTTGTTGCGAGCGGTGGCTGGAGGTGGAAGAGGAAGACCATGTGTTGTTGATGACGGTTGTGGTAGGTAGGGCGGCGGCCGACCACCCCTCTCGCGAGATTTCCGACGGGTAGTCTGCAAGCCTCTGATACCAAGTTGAATCTTGTGATATGTTCGCATTAGAATGGATGATTAGAGCTTACAAGAAGGTGGTATATATAGACCACCATATTACAAGATTAGTCCCTATACTATCACTATTATATAGTGATTTCGATAAGGGTTCAAATGGAAGGACTTTTTATGAATACGTATTTCATAAAATTAGAAAGAACAAGGAAATTAGACTGCCTATTTCAGTCCCTGATATGCATTTGACTAAGGTCCATTGATTTATATGTAAAAGAACACTACCCTTATATGAACAAAGATAGGTATTCAAATAAGCCTTGGTTGACTCGTTTATCTTTTTATCATTTAAGTTGTTTGATTGTAATACTATATAAGCATAATTTGGGTCATTAATAAGAATTAATCAGTTCAATATTTTTTTTCCTACGATATCACTTTGTTTAAACCAACATTGTGGCAGGGCGGGCCCTGAGCGACCGCTCAGGTCCCAAATTTCCAGGGACCCATGTCGAAAAATAAGTTCATCGAGTTGATCTTTTTACCTTGACCCCCAAGATTGTTACATGATTAGTTGGAGCAAAGAGTACTTGAAGTGAAATGATGGAAATCTAAAAATGTGCGTATCGGAGTTTTTTTTTCCGACCGGATATGAGCATGTTGCTGTGAAGAAGATGATGTGTCTTTTGACATTGGGGGCATTTTACTATACTAAGCTTATTTATTAAAAAAAACCCATGTCCCAATGTTGATGACAGCTATGATTTAAGTATTTAACCTAATTTTCTTTTTCCATAAATCTCAACAAGTCTGAAGAGCAAAAGAAATTGATTTACGAACTGAACAAAATTACAACATCATTATTATTATAATAAAAACAAATAGTTGTGAGTTTTTTTTTGCTTCATATTAGTTTATTTAATTTAGCTTAGGAATGATTTATATTTAAATTTATTTATTCTTTACTTTATTTATTTTTTAGACCAATAATTTTTTTTATTATTATAAAGTAAAATAACCCAATTAAAAAATTAAACATTTTAAACCTAATTAAAAAAACTAGCGGCAAATAAATAGAGTATGAGAAGGCGTCGTCAGAGGCTTCAATCGGCAATCACTCAATCTATTAGGGCTTCAATCGTTTGAACCAAAAAAACCGACGCCGTATTAATGATTTTTTTCATTTATAACTTTGTATTTAGCGGACCATTTTTTAAAGTTGCACAGGGACGGCCCTGCATTGTGATATCAGAGCTCAGGTTGATTCAAGGCAGAAAAGGAGATGGGTATGAATTCCAGAGCATCCAGTTGAAAACCCTGTTGACGTATGATCTGTGGGACTTTGTATCAACTAGGATTAATGAGGCTTGTGGTGGTCGTGCGAGATTAAGGGGTCATGTTGACCCATTGGTGGGTTCTCTAGATGCCCATAAGGCAAGTGTCAATAGAGGAAAAACCCCTTTTTGATGCAGAATTTATGAACGAGGAAGACTTGGTGATAGAGGCGGAGGTTGTTTTTTTTTAACGACAACACCTAGATATTATAGGATGATTAGGTTTTCCCGGGGTAACACCTAAAACATCCAGGGTAGCCCACCCCAGAAGGAACCCCCAACTGGGTAAACCCCCTAATTAGGCAACATACTACTTTTTTACTATGGTCAGGATTCAAACCCAAGACCTCCACTATAAGAAGTTTTGAGGTTACCATTGCACCAGATGACCAACGGTGAAAGGGGTTGTTTGCAATGCTTTTACTGCAATAGCTTTGGGTATGTTAAACATTCAATCTTATTGCTATAAGATTGATATATCACATATATTTGTTTAAACACTGCACTTTGAAACAATGATTTGATCGAACTGAAACAATGATTTGCAGGGTACACTTTGATTACAACGTCGGACGTTTGTGTCTGGGTGTATATATATGAACAGTTGGTATTGTAAATCCATGGTTCGTTAATTCAGATTTACGAGTATGTCAATCCCTATTGTTCTTGTTGCCTACTTTGACTTCTTGATTATAAATTGGTTGTAATTAATGATTCTAGGATAAGATTACACGTAAAAAGACCAATTTTTTTCACAAAAAAAAAACAGTTGTAACACATAAACGACAAAGGGTGAATAATTTCAACTTAGCCCGACGAACTTTAAGATTTTTAATTTATCAATTATTGATACGAATCAAAGTTAACAATTTCTCTTTTTATGAAAATAAGTTTGGGTTTTTATCTGCAACAGGAAGGGCTCAAACGTTATAACTAATACGAAATAAATATAGTGAGCCAAAATCAGTAATTCTGGAAAAAAAAACATTTATGGGGCCTGGGCCTCCTCTGGCCCTACTATGTTTCGGCCGAGTCTAAACCAACATAATTCAAGGTTGAATAATAAATTTAGTTAGTGTTGGGATTTCCATAGAAAATTATTTCGACTAATTAAAATGGGGGACTGATGTACCTTGACAGCCTGGATGAAGATAGGGGTTACCCTCGTAACCTTTATTGCATTTACAACGATAACCACCACCTTCTACATCATAGCATGAACTGTTTCCTTTGCATGTGTTAACCTCAACCTTGCAATTTCCTTCGGGTGCGATTACCCAATCAACCACAATGGGCATAGTAGACTCTATCCTCTCTACAAAGTCCGAGAAACTTGTGTTTAAATCACTGGCACCGGCAAATTTAAAACTGTCTTCCTCAACAAGGAAGCCATAGCTACATTCGTTGAAGCCCCAAACATCTGAGTGGTCATTTAAGGTTTCAAGCGTAGTATTGTAGAATGAGAGGCCCTTGGGTATAGATATTTCACAGCAGCCGATTCCTGAGCATTGCCCATTACGCACCTTAGGTGCTTTGGTACACAGTCCAAAACATCCACTAGTAAAGTCGTCTTCTATTGTCCCCGTAATCAAAGCAAAATCGTCACAACCAATTACTGTGAACCTGTTCTTTTCTGAGAAAGTGAATTCTTTTATGGGTTGCAAGTCAATCCCTGAAAATGAATTTCCATCTACATACCCATTTTGGTTGTAGCATTTATATGAAACTATTGTGGATATGCGAAACTCTAAATCTGAAATGTCGTATATATGGATAGTGCCATCTCCAAGCAACAACCTAGCGGATTCAGAAGAAGTGTCGCACGTCAGGTTGAATGAGAGGTTAAGGGAACATTCTGTGCCAATACCGAAAGGGTAAGGCACTTTAATGTTCCCGCATTCGGTTAAACAACCTGGTTTTGCTATGTTGTTTGCGATAGCACCTTCCACGACCATTGTAAGATAAAATGTAAACATACAAACGATGAAATGAAGAAACATAGTCTCTCTCTCTCTCTCTGTATGTTATGTAGCTGGTTCTTTTTTCATGTGTTACTAAAAGTTATCATATCAATTTATAGATCGAGTGACGGCTGACATTCTGTCAGTTTAGTCGTTGATAGTGCTTGTTTTGTTTTAAATTGACTAATCAGCCAACTTGTGAGGTTCTACGAAATTGGTTTGATTTGATAGTATTAGACGTATCTGACGAAGACTTTGGTTGACCTTGTCCTCTATAGGAGACTATTAAAATGTGGTGAGCATAATAGAAAAAATAAAATCAAATAAAAGAACAAAGATTCCCCGTTGGTCCCTAATTAAATGGTTGATCTTGTCCTCTATAGGAGTATTAAAATGCCGTGAGCATAATAGCTAAAAAAATAATAAAATAACAAGGATTCCCTGCTGGTTCCAAATTAAATAGTTGATCTTTGTAAGAACTTAACCCGGGTATCTTACAGTTGGTTCTCATAACTGCTCAATCTCATTTATAATGCATTTATTACTAATTCAATTACAGCGGAAGTATTTCTAAATTCTTTTGTTGTTACTTAATGATATTAAATTACCTCACGAATGCCTGCACATCAATCCGATTAACATCGCTCCAAGCCAAGATACGTCAACCGTACGCTTGTCTGTAAAACAATCTAACGTACACACAAAGTCAGCTACGCAGAGTGAATTCTAATAGTTTAATTTAAACAAAAACCATCACGCCGTATTTATTGGTTTATTCCACTTAAGACCCTGTGGTCCTTAATTAAATAGTTTTACGACTCATTAACGAATAGTTAACCCCCTGTGATCCCACTGCATCCCATAACCGTTCATCACCCATGACTCGTCCTGTTATTAATAATAATAATAATAATACTCCCCTAGTTTTGCCGACATAAGTCGTACTTACTCTGCTATTAACTCATACTCTAGAACACGTATTTACCCGACGCTTTGCTAAGCCAATGGAACCCTAGACGTCAACTTACCCAACCTTAATCAAGGCTCCTATTTTTTAACTGACACAACAGTTGTACACAATTCATCACGATCCCGATATCACAATTAATCTAACTATACAATAATAACATTCACACGTCACGATAGCGTTACCGCCTTAATATCATCACATTCACAATAAATATAGTTCAACGTATGCATGCAATTCAGCACACATATAATTATATAAACACATAAGCACTTACCTCATTACTGAACCATCGTCAGGGCGTTCAACACACCCGAGCTCATCATTAACCCGTCAAATAAGTGTCACCGTTGGTGACTTTCTGAAGGACCTCATCCTTCACAACCTCGTTTGCGGTGCCATATTGACACGATGCAAACATGACACATAAATATAAACACATAATATCACACATCATTATTATAACTCAGTAACTACACATGTTACTCACGTATAACCCTAGAACGACCTATTTCTCATAAGAACTCATAAGCATTTAATATAAGATCCGACTCTTTTCGATCGGGCCATAACACGTCACACATCAACAATCCCTACCCTTAGCCCACACATTTCTATGAACACGTCACAGACCCTACGACTCTTAACATTCATTTTATATTCCGAACGCATTGGATTAGAAACCAAAACCCTTAACACAATTACATATATTAACGCTTCTTGAAAGTATGTCCGATAACCCCAAAATAGTAAACATTTAAATGAGGGGGAATTAGAAACTCACCGGTTACCGTGTCCAAATCCTTTGCTCCGCAACTCGTCCGTTCCCACTCGTAGCCCAAACCTGTCTACCATTGTTCAACCCGAAGCTGATGTCTTAAATATTGCTAGTGAGTATACCGATATCCACGACATATTGCCTAGAATACAAACTCGTAATGTAACCGAGACTCAACCCAGACCGTGTCCATCATTATCACTATGTAATCATCTATTCATCCTCATCTAATCATCACCATCATCATCTAATCATTACTATCATCATCATCTAATCATGTAATTATCATCATTATTATCTAATCATTCTCATCATCAAGTAATCATTAACATTGTTATATGATTATCACCATCATCAAATCATAACATTATCTAATATTCATAACCTACATCCAACCACCGTATCACCATCATCGTTCCCGTACGCCAGTTTTAAACAACCTTGAACCGTCATGTGACCACCATCCGAACCATCACCATCTGCCGTCGTCCATAACAACCACTATCGTTTTTGGGCTGCCATAACATCGTCATTACCACCCGCCATTACCGGAAGCGAATCACCACTGTCGTCACCACCCTCATCTTCATGTAAATTGCTATTTCCTTCGGTCACTCCTCCATATCGCCACCACTAGTCCACCCTCCACCTTCATACGGTCACTCATGGAGCTCCGAACAGAAGGGGGTTGTAAGCGCCACTGTAACCCGCCACTATCTCCGTCGTGAAGCTTGCTCCATCGCCATCGACGTTCAGCTACCATCGCTGTCATCCTTGTACGAACCACTCTCCACTGTCGCAGTCGCATTCGGCTCCTGCTGTCGGTTCACCATTCTTACGCCGTCGTAGGTCGATGCGCGCCATTACTCCCGTCACAGCAGCCCCGACCATCATCCCCGTCTTCCGGCCGACCACCGCTGCACGCGAGTGCAGTCACCACTGCCATCGTCTAGTCCCTGCTTCTTGTTCTCATCATCCCCATCTCCGAACACCATTATTATTATCCCGACGATGATGCCGATCACCATCTTTAGTTTCAAACCTTGCCTCGCTTAGGAAGATGACGGCAGAATTCACGAGCGTTGAACCACCGCCATTTCCGTCCTCCCTTCTCCTCCTGTGACTGCCGTTCACATCCCCTAGGTCCTGCGTGACTTAGGGTTTTCACATAAAGTAGTATTTAAATCTCCTTGCGTTTACAATCGGCCCCGTGCTTATCCTTACACTACAAAAATTTGGGTCAATAGTGGCGACAAATGTCGCCGCTAATACCCCAAAATGTCGCCGCTATTAGTATTAACGGCAACAGTCGCCGCTAATACTCCACATGTCGCCGCTATTACCTTTCGTCGCCGCTAATACTACTGTTGTTTTTGAAGTTTTTTCCTGCATTTTCATTATTTACAGTTTTCTAAAACAAACATGTACAAAACCTGCATTTTTTTGCCGAATATAACAGAAACAACCATAAAATTACTAATATATAAAGTTAAAACATAATGTAAAGGTTTTTGACCCATTTAAATTATTCCGAATGTTAATACAACATAAAAACTAAACAATTAATCTTCATCCATATCGTCGTTGCCCAAGCTACTTTGTCCCATTTGTGAAAGATTAAACTTGTTAAGTTTATCTCTAAAAGTCGGGTCGTCGAACAACATGTTACTTAGTTCCTACAATTACATACAAATTTAGTTACTACATATATATGTCTATATACATAAAAGTTTCAAGTCAAAACAATTCATTTTACACATATATATATACATGCATACAAGTTTTCCGGTCAAAAACGGGTCAAATGATTCATTTTACATATATATGTCTACATACATAAAAACTTTCAAGTCTAAACGGATCAAATGATTCATTTTACATATATATGTCTACATACATAGAACTTTCAAGGCCAAACGGGTCAAATGATTCATTTTACATATATATGTCTACATACATACAAGTTTCAAGTCTAAACGGGTCAAATGATTCATTTTACATATATATGTCTACATACATAGGACTTTAAAGGCTAAACGGGTCAAATGATTCATTTTACATATATATGTCTACATACATACAAGTTTCTAGTCTAAACGAGTCAAATGGTTCATTTTACATATATATGTCTACATACATACAAGTTTCTAGTCTAAACGGGTCAAATGATTCATTTTACACTTATATGTCTACATACATAGAACTTTCAAGTCTAAACGGGTCAAATGATTCATTTTACATATATATGTCTACATACATAGAACTTTAAAGGCTAAACGGGTCAAATGATTCATTTTACACATATATGTCTACATACATACAAGTTTTGAGTCTAAACGGGTCAAATGGTTCATTTTACATATATATGTCTACATACATAGAACTTTCAAGGCTAAATGGGTCAAATGATTCATTTTACATATATATGTCTACATACATAGGACTTTAAAGGCTAACCGGGTCAAATGGTTCATTTTGCATATATATGTCTACATACATACAAGTTTCTAGTATAAACGGGTCAAATGACTCATTTTACACATATATGTCTACATACATAGAACTTTCAAGTCTAAACGGGTCAAATGATTCATTTTACACATATATGTCTACATACATACAAGTTTCGAGTCTAAACGGGTCAAATGATTCATTTTACCTGTGTGTAGGGGAGTGTAGGCTGCACCTGCGACTGCTCAGAAGAATCCGACGCTTGAGATGATGAAGGTTTAAACCCAATCCCTTTAATCCATCCGCGCCGAGTACCTAGGACCTTTTCAAATGCATCGACTTCGTTCAGTATAGATGAAGAAGTCCCTTGATTTGTTTGAGTTTGGGACTCTATCTCCATCTCTAATTGGGTCTGTTTTTAATTTCACAAAGATGATTTAATACACATACAAATACATATTGAAAATTATACTTTAAATAAATACTTACAATTAGTTGCTCTGCTTCGCTGTCAACCGTCCCATCTTTACATGTATGAGCAGCGTGGTACGATTCTAGTAGACTCTGAGCCTGTTTAACATTAAATATTAATTATTTTATAACAATAACTACTATATATAATACAAATAATACATGTATATATATAATATATAGCATTACTTTTTTATAACAAGAACTACTATATGTCGACGTTCCTCCACGGTTTACGCATGCTTGCTGTTTACGATTGACTTGGTTAACTTTTGAACGTTTTTTATGTTTATCCGAACAAAAATGTTCAATAGCTCTCTGCCAATTATCCGGGTGCATCCCCTTTAGGACGTTGACCAACGCTCTCAGGACATCATCAAACCCTCCAACCTTTTTAAATTGATTTGATGCATTGGATTTGCGATCTCTGTATCGCTTTTGATAGATTGAATGAATGCCCAACTTTAACTTTGTACGGTCGGTGCTCTCATGAATCCGATTAAGATTGAATGATTTCTATAAATTAAACAAGAGAAGTTAGTCAAGTAAAATAATAAAATAAAATATAAAAGAACTAAAATAAATCATTTACCGAAAGATGTTGGTACATCGCATTCTTCTTGGCGTCTGAAACTTCATTCCAAGAAAATCGATCAAACGCGATGTTCCGTCACGAGTGAATAAATCATTATCAATACCAACCGGGGTAAATGTAGCTTGCGTATCAAAGGTCATAGATAAAGGCCCCTTGTTCTTTTCTACTTCGGCGCGAAGGCGAAGGTTTTTGGCCATCCCTCGAGTATTCCGTCGTGGGGCCGCTGCCGCTGCAATTATAATTAAAAAATATTAGTCACGATTTTTATAATAAATGAATGAATTTAGTAAATAAATAAGTTATAATAATACTTACCGTCCTCCTCATAATGGCCATGCCCGGTACCAAAGCCGCCGGGAGAAGGCGGATCCTGGCCAGCGCCATCTCCTCCATGGCCCATCACATCAGCCATGACGTACAGTAGCAAATACCAAACAAAAATTAAGCTGAAAATTTATAAGATATAAAATACAAAAATACATAATGAATAATGTTTTCTATTACAACATGAAAATACAAATACAAATTACAACAACTTTTCTTTTAATCAAACTCCTAAGTTGGCCCCTACCCCTCAAATAGCTCTCCCTCGGATACTTCAGTATCACTGTCAGACCCCTCAGTGTAATACTCTGATTCGTTCTCAGAAACTTCATCGGGCTCGACCTGAGTAGCTTCATCAGTATCATTCTCAGAAACTTGATCGGGCTCGACCTGAGTAGCAGAATTGTTTGGAAAGAATTGCCTAAAGTCAACAAAGAATTTTATACCCGATGAAGAGTTGTTGTGAATGACGTCAAGATCTTCGGTTAAGTCATTGTTAACATTTTGAAATTTTGAACATCCGGGTCAACATCTTGTACATTATTGACGCGCCCATTGTGTAATGGTAGATCCTAAATTCTTCGATGATTAACATGCTCGACGACCCAACGATGGTTATTGTTTTGGTTTCCTCGAGAAGGTTCTTTGATGTAGAACACTTGTTTTGCTTGCGAAGCAAATATGAGTTGGTCTTCTTTGTCCCATTCTTGTTCTGTGTTGATACTGGTGATATTATTTTCATATCTAACACCCCTTCGAGTATCAAACCACTTACACCGAAATAGGACAGTTGAATACCCATTTGGATAATGCATCTCAATAATCTCTTCTAATTGGCCGTAATATTTCTCACCGTTCTGTCCATCCACTGAACCCCAGAGTTTTGCGTCGTGCGCCGTGCGTCACGGTTAACTACCATAAACCTAACACCGTTGACTATACAACTAGTGTAAGTAGAGGCGTTTATATCCGCACCCATTGAAAGAGCATACAACTCTAAGTGAAGTTCTGGAGAATTTTGTTTTTTCATCGAATAGACCTAATAAATATAGAAATGTGTGTTATATGTGTATTACCTAACAAATATCTAGTAATGTGTGTAATACCTTCTTGAGAAACCACCTCGGAAATTTGGTTTTAACATCATCTTGGGGGTGTTCAATTTTGAATTCACTAAATTGATGACAAAAATATAAAAGATGTAAGGAAGGGAAAAATACTTAACATAAAAAGAAAACTTAAAGATAGGAACACTTACTTCATGTAGTTCCCGACTTCTTCACAGTTATCAAAGACAAACCATTCCAAACTTGTTCTCCACGGATGGTTAGCATCTAAGAACCGGCGATGACCGACATATACGACTTTATTTGTTACACGTATTGAAGGAGTGTCTTCATTGCAAGTCGGGCATGCTTTGTAGCCTTGTCCGCTCCAACCCGATAGACTACTGCGAGCTGGAAAGTCGTTTATGGTCCATAACAACGCCGCCTTCATTGTAAATAATGTGTTTGTCGTTGCGTCTTTAGTACGTACGCCCAAATGCCACAAGTTTTAAGCTCATCCACTAACGGTCTAAGGAAAACGTCTATGTCCTTCCCAGGTGATTTAGGTCCTGGAATCAACAAAGACAACATGAATGAGGACTCTTTCATACATAGCCATGGAGGCAGGATGTATGTGGTGAGTACAAATGGCCACGTGCTATGAGCCGAACTCATGTTACCAAATGGATTAAAGCCGTCAGCTGCAACCCCTAGGCGAACATTTCGAGGTTCCCTCGAGAAGTAAGGGTACTTTATGTCAAATTCTTTCCATGAAGATCCATCAACAGGATGACGCATCGTACCCTCTTCTGATCGCCCAGTACTGTGCCATATCATATCTTTTGCCGTGTGCTTGAACAATACAAACGCCGTAGTCTAGGGGTCAAAGGAAAGTATCGTAAAACCTTGTGAGATACTTTCTTGCCCTTTGTGTTTGTATCGACCCACCGACTCTCATTACAAACAGGACAATTCTGCAATGAGTGGTGTTCTTTCCAGAAGAGAGCACAATCATTTTTGCACACGTGTATCGACTCATATCCCAAACCAATCTTCTTTAGTGTCTTTTTGGCTACGTAATGCGAAGCGGTAATCTTATTGCCTTCTGGATGTGAAGATCGCAACAACTCGAGTAGCTCATCAAATGAACTATTAGTCCATTTATTCTTCACCTTGATATGCATAAGCTTTGTTAAAAATTCAAGGGAAGAAAAATTAGTACAGCCGGGATATAATTCTGATTGGACTTCGTTTAACAGGTCTTCAAAATCATCACAGACACCGCTACTCTCTGTACCCGAGTTCCCTTCGTCGAGGTTGGTATCCTCCTCCATAATATCTTCAATAACGCCGGCCATATCGTTTCCTGGCACAACGTCATCTACAACTACAACTTGAGGAATTAAACTTTCACCATGATATATCCAATCTGTGTACGTCCGACAGAAACCCAATGCATACAAATGAAACTTCACTTTTACCCAGGATAGCATGACTGAATTCTGACATTTGTTACACGTACAAAACACAAAGCCTCTTTTGTCGACATGATCTTTGCACATCTCGATAAAAGACTTGATCCTTTTTCATACTCATCTGAGCTACGGTTTAGATTTTTAAGCCAACTTTTATCGACAACCATGATGAAGCTGAAACATAATTTAAGGTAATCAAAATGGTGTGAACTTTGCATCTTCTATACAAGGGGTGGGTAGGGAGGGGTGGGGGTATTAGATAAAGTTAATTAATTAATAATAACAGTAGTGGTGTTGGGGATAAGACCTAATTAAGAAATTATAGTTTAATGTAAAGAATTCTGTAATAATGCAATGCTTTTTCCTATGCTTAACTTTAAAATTATATTTATACAAACCAATACATACATATACATGTATACACATTTCAGGTCAAACAGTGTGTGTTCATATTACTAATATACATACATATACACACACATACATACATACATACACACATACCAATATATACATAATACATAAACATATATACATACATATACACACACATACATACATACACGCATACCAATAGATACATAATACATAAACATATATATATACATACATATACACACACACACAAAAATATACAACATACATACATGCATACATACAAAATACATTTAAATTAAAAAAAACCTATATATATTAATTTTTATACAACCCTATATATACAAACATAACCATATTCAAGATATATGCATACATACACACATACAAATACATACATAATACATAAACATATATACATACATACAAAATACATTTAATTTAAAATAAATTAAAACCACATATGTCAAACCTAGCATCCATGTCTAGAATAAGAGAACTAATATGTTTTATGCAAATGGTTATTGAATTATGTCCGGTTCCAATTTCGATTCGAATAGCTTATTTTGAGTTCGGTAATTTCTCATAAAACAATTGACAAATCTGGTTCCTATTAATAATCGGTCATATATATAATGAGATTTTAAGTTGGTAATGTTACCTAAAGTACCAAGTTGATGTTGATTGAAACTATCGAAATCGGTGGCAGTCTTGCGACAGTTGACAGCAGCGGCAGATAGGTGGGGTGACGGTGTTGGTGGTCGAAGCAATCTTCGTAGGCAAATCGTTCGAGGCTGGTCGCCGGCAAATCGTTCGAGGCTGTGGTCTGAGCAGTCTTCACAGCAGGGAGGGGGTGGTCGTAGCAGTCGTCGTAGCTGGGAGGGGTGTCGGAGCAGGGAGGGGCGGTCGGAGCCGGGATGGTTGGTCGTCGGAGAATAGGAGATCGTCGGCTTGGGATAAGTGAGAGAGAGAGGGTGAGAATGGAGGGAAAGCAGGGACTGATAGAGTTATTCCCGCTATAGAGCAATAGCGGCGACGGTCGCCGCTAATAACGTCGCCGCTAATGCTAAAACAACATTGGCCGTCCGATTAAATTCTTGGTAACCGTCAGATCTTGGAGACACGGATCACCATCAATAGCGGCGACATTTCCGGGTGTCGCCGCTAATGCCTAGTTTTCTTGTAGTGTTAATCGCGCGTTATTACTTTAACTGCTAAACAAACGGTTAAACGAGTCCGCTTAATGTCGTTAAAACGTGCCATCCATGACCACCCTTTCTCCTCATAACGGTTTAATAGAGATTCGGGTCGTCCACTAACCCGAACCGATGGCTTACGGATTTTCGGGATGTTACAATCTTGTCGTCTACAGGAAACTAGTATTATTTGCCGGCGCGTTGCGGCAAAAACACGACTCGCTTAAATAGAATTCAATGACGAAACACGAATCGACCTCAAATACAATTCATATTACGCCAACGTTCAACGATATTGTATAAGAATTCAAAGCGGTATTATAGAAGAATTCAAAGCATAAACTAATTCACGATATTGTATAAGAATTCAAAGCGGTATTATATAAGAATTCAAAGCATAAACTAATTCAACTTAGAGGTAAAAAAACTCACAATTCAATTTAAATGTCCTACAAAAATCAATTCAACTTCAATGTCCAATTAAAAAAACCGAAAATTCATACTCCGATAATAAAAGAGCGCTTATTGGTGCATCTTCAATCATTCTAAATTTAGAATTTGTATCTTAACTTGCGAACCACACGTTTGAGAAGATTGGACGTGTTTGCGATGTCTAAACGTAAATCAGCTTGGTTAGTAGATCTAACATTTTCGTTAGATAAAAAACATTGGTAGTGTATGTGCAGATCTTTATACTCAAAATTTTAAAAGAAGTTATTTTTCTAGTGGTGACATTATTTGACTTAATATTATTTAAAATCCAATATCCAAGTAAATGATAAATTGTATTCAACTGAAACCATGTTCTTTAGCAATCTTGCTCCTTTTCTTTTGTTTTTAAGGGTTCAATATCTTATTTATCAATAATATTTATGCAGGTAGAAGTTCAAAATATATCAAACTAAAAAGTCAAGAATGCAATCTATCTATTTCATTATTTGTATTATTTAGAGGAAGAAAACAAAACAACAAAAAATCCATACACTATTTGAAATAGTTAACCATTAAACATCCCATACAAAAGTCGAACATCAAAACAACACAATTCAGAAGAAGGCAATCTATCTATAATACCCTAACACAAAAGCTATAGGAAACAGTACCATACTTATGAGATCAAGAATTAATATCGTGTGGAAAAGCAAAAAGATAAAACGAAATGAGAACCTAGCAGACGAAGAGAACATTGGAGCAAGAAATGAGCAAAGACATTGGGTCAGAAATCAATATCGTGTGGAAAAGCAAAAGGAGACAGATGGCAATTGTAAAAAAAAGTAAAAGAGAAACATGGCAATGACTAAGTTAAAAAAACGATACCGATGTCATTGATTAGGAAAACCAAGAAAATATGCTAGGCTTTGTTGTACAATGTGTATCACCTTTTGTATATTTGTGCATATTTGTTTATGATAAAAAAAGGGCAACTCTATAAAAAATAAAAAGTTCGGTGGTGAAATTGAAAAATAACAAAAGTACACTATTACTAAGAGGTTACATTTTAAATAGATTGATGATAATGATAATTAGGAACTATTAAAAAATCAATTGTAGGAACGTGGTTGATAATTAACAACTAGAAAACCGCGGGGCGAGAGGTTGACCTTAATGGTTGAGACGGTGACATTAACATGGCTTAATAAAAAAATAAACGTGGTTAAATACATAGAAGAAACGTATGATGTTACAGCGACTCGGTTGTGGAGATCGAAACATAGATAAAAGACAGTTATATAACGGAACCGATGTTTTCCGGTCGAACTATAGTAATGATACCAGACCTTCTGATCAGCAACTGCTCTTCTACTGGTCATCAGCTAGTCTTGCAGCTGACCTGCGGGTCGTCAGCTTGTCTGTCTTGCTTCTGGCTGAACCTGTCACAAGTGTTCGGCTAGGCTGTGGATCGATGCTACTCAACTAGTTAGTGTAAACTTCACCAGCTGGGGTTTGTTCCACCAAGCTAATCTTTCCATCTTTCTCAGCTTTAGTTTAGTTGATTTTCATCAATACTTGTCAAAATTATTCCTAACAAGTCGAACTGTATAAAAAATGTGTATAGATTGAAGTAGAAGAGATTGTAAAATTATGTCATAAAACTGTAGTATTAAAGATGGGTATTTATAATTTTTTTTTAAATCAATATTTTTTTACTTAATTTATATCTTATGGCTCTTTGCTTCTTGGTCAATGAGCCTCAGCGACTCTTTTCTTCTCATCCACGTCGTTGCTTCACCTATAAGCTCATCACCACGCACCCTCACACCAATGTGGCTCACCCACTTTCTCTCACGAGCACAATTACACATAGACTAAACAAAATATTTTTTTACTTAAATTATTTCTTATGGTTCTTTGCTTCTTGGTCAATGATCCTCACCGAGTCTTTTCTTCTCATCCACGGCGTTGCTTCACCTACAAGCCATCACCACGCCCCCTCACACCAATGTGGCTAAGCCTCTTTGTCTCACGAGCACCATTACACATAGCCTATGTGACAAAATTTTTTTGAAATATGAAGATATTTATAGATACTATGACGATATTAGTTACAGATGGAGGATCCCCTAAGAATGGGATTTTGCCTAAGTAGCCTAAAAAGGATTATGGAGATGACATGTGACACTCATCATAATTATGATTAGAGGGCATTTAGGTCTTACAACCCAAACTTTCACCCACTTGTTTTCTCAAATTACATCACACAAAATCTAGTACAAAAAATACAGCACCAAAAATCTAAGACAAAAAATTTAATAAAAAAGACTTGAACATAAAAAATATAGTACAAAAATTTCAACACAAAAAATTTAGTACAAAAAATCCAGCACAAAAAGTATAGCACAAAAAATCTAGTACAAAAATGTTAGTACAAAATAGAAAAAAAACCCACTTTTTTATTTTTTTAGTTGAATTTTTTTATATATCAATATGGTACTCAAATTAAAGTATAAAAATTCTCGATTTTATTGTGCAATTTCTTTAAAAAAATAATTTCGTATGAAAAAGTTATGGACATTTTAAAATAGTGAGGGAATTTGGAAAAAGTCAACAAAAATTGTTATATTCAAAATACCCTTACTTCCCTCTTTTTTCTAAACTTTGATCTCAACCATTAATTACAAAAATAAAAGTCAATATTACTTCTTAGGATTCTTACAACAAAATCATGTTCTTATTTGATCCCCCTCATTAGTTACAAACAAACAATCAATTTAATATATATATATATATATATATATATATGGAATGGATTAAGAGAAAACCTAGAAACCCAGTTCTAACCAATCACATAATTTAGAGTTTTTATTTTATTTTATTTTTATTTAAAGGGTATTTGAGTAAACTATATCTAGCTATTTTTGGTATCCATTTTAATTTTATTTAACAGGTCTTTATATCTTGAATTAATTACTGGAAATCCATACAAGATTCATTCCACAAATTCAAAAGTATAGGTTTTTATAATTTGAATTAGTTACTGGAAATCCATACAAGATTCATTCCACAAATTCAAAATCACAATTCAAAATTAGTGTCTCGATCTAAGGAAAAACGTCTACACAAATTTATATCCCTTAATTGGGTTCATTTAAATAATAAAATACTTTATATCTTAATACTTCGGTGAGAATGGATTGATGGTGCGTGTATATATATATATATATATCCACAATTTCAATCGCAAATAAACAATTGCTTGTCTCCAACTTCATGTTTCTTATTTAATCGGTTTGGTTATTCGGTTTTAACTAGTACTTTGAGATGTTTTCTGGTCGACGAAGATGAAATAATGAAACAGGGAACCATGGGCTTTGAGTCGTTTGATTTAAATTTGGTAGGCCACTCGGCTATTTTGAGTTACGGCGGAGCGGTCAAGGTGAAGATGATGTCGAAGGAGGATGGTGGCTCTGTCAATTGACGACAAAGAAATCGATTGAAGTTTATAAACGCATGTGAACATTGTAGGTCCCTTATTCGGTGCGTGACGGATCTCTAGACTCGCGGTACGACACGGTGATAACGTGCGGAATCCATGATCAACGTGCTCGTGTAACTCAATCAACAACAACGGTGTAAATAAACGCTTTGTATTTCACCAAGATATCAGTTTACAAGATATTCTCCTAATCAGTTCCTCCTGATCTGTCCACCCTGTTTTCTGCTGATATCTGCTATTTATAGACACAGACCTACTATAGGCGAACTTAATAAGTTCGCCTCTGATAGACTAAGCGAACTTAATAAGTTCGTCTCTAATAGACCAGGCGAACTTATTAAGTTCGCCTCTAGCAGAACTTATACAGAATTTTATCAACAGTTTACAAAACATGTCCTAAGAGACTCCCCCTTTAACTGTTGCTAACAATTCTATTAATTACAAGTCAAAGACTCTAAGACTAAGACATAATATCTTCAAGCTCGTTGTCACCAGAATATGCTCCAACAGACTCCCCCTTGACAACAGCTTCAGAAGATTGTCATCCGTCTTCAATATCATCAAACACGTAGTAGTCTTCGTCTTGTTCATCTGCACACTCTCTCTTTCTATCTAGAAGAAAACTTGGGAGAAGGAACCCTTGTCAACTTCTGTCTGCATTATTCAATTTATGCAAAGGAGAACAACAAAAAATAACCAACAATTAAGATTTCAATGGAAGCTAGAAAAATAAAATCTTTTTGGTTTTTCAAATATAAGAAACACAAAATCTTTTTGGTTTTTCTCTATACAAACTGAAATGAAAACATATAAAATCACATCTTTTTGGTCGAACATCACGAATAATAAGATCATATCAGTATATATGATATATCAATCACATATCTTGGATATAAAATCCATATAATATCAAATGGTATCCTATGCCATTCTTTCAAGACTTGACCAATCAAACCAATCAAACCAATATTTTTTAAGATTATCACACTCTATCTTTTCAAGACTTTCATATTGCATGTTATGATACGCGATAAACATTCAAAGAAAATAGGATCAGGCTATGACACACAAATTCAAATTGTCAATATTATAAGATTTGAAACTAAAGCATCTCATTCCCACTTTCTTGTGAGTTAAGGTACCATTTAAGTATGAAATACAACGTGTACCCCACTAGTATGCCAACATAAAGTAAATGCACTATCTTGAAGACATATACAGTTTATTTTAAGATTAGATCAATTTCCAAGATGAAATTATCTCATTTAGCACAAGTATAGAGGCAGATCCCAAAGGATATAAGAATCATGATGATTCAGAATCAGAAGATTCAAATGAATTGGCTGTATAATGAGAATCAAAAGATTCAGGTATGAGGATCCAACTATTATCTGGATAAGTTAAATAGATTTAGGATCCAACTATTATCTGGATAAGTTTCAATAGAGTTAGACTAGATGATGTATCTAACTGATCCAAGGGCGAATATATGTTTCAACAGATGTTTGAAAGCATATCTTAGTTCAACTACACATTGCATGTTTTTCGAGGCATGGGCAGTGAAGTGAACTGAAATAGATTTGTGCTAAAGATATAATTCGATATTGGTCTCATGAAATTCTTTAAAACCAAATATTCTTTATCTGATAATGATCTTTTACACACACACCTCGCATATAATGGGTTAAAATCACAGTTGTAACATATGTAATTATGTTTTCACACTACTAATGGTTCAGTGACGCTTTTAGTCTACTGACAATTCAAATTATATGCATACACAACACTATCATTTCCTATTTGTGCAGTCTCTAAAGTTTAGATCAAAACATATATGTCAGATATATTAACATAAAGCACCAACCTGTCAATCTAAGGTCATGTGTGAAAGAACATCTACTGATGTACTATCATCTCTTCTTTAACTTCAAGTAATGTCGATTTTATCTTTTTCAATTTGTTTGGCTTTTTTAAAATCTTTATGAAAGAAAGTAAAACAAACAAAAATAAAATCTTCCATGAAAACATTTTAAGAAAAACATTTTTCTTGGTTACTCAGGATTAAGCAATTCAATCAATCAAAAACGCAAACCAGTGTAATTTAATTGAATGTCATTGCCTCTGTCACCAACATAGTTCTGTACTCCCCCTGTGCTGTAGACTCCCCCTCAACTAGTCAAATGGTTGCATCAACGACTTTATGCTCACCATTGTCATCCTAAGTTTCAAGTTATCATTTGGACAACTCTTTCCAAAACAGCGTGTGTGACATATTCTCCCCCTTGAGCATCAAGTCGTTGAATCAAATAGATTTCTCATTTATCAACAACTATTTACTCTTGCAGATGTCATTCCATGTCATGTGCAAAGGACCACCACTATCAACAAATCAAATGTTATTAATAGTCCCTCTTGGTTAATCCTGTACAACTAACAAGAAACATTAATTTGAAATTGGGACCCAAGCCATGGTAGTCATGGGTCGTCCAACTGTATCAAAATAATAAACCTCACTCCATTCACAATCGAATCTCTCATCGATTTTCGGTGATTGCTCAGACGAGTCAGAAACATAAACTTTAGATTTCCAAACATACTTCTGTTCATTAAGTTCTTTTTGCATAAAATATGAAGTGTTTGAACAATCTGATTCATTTAAAACATGTTTAGATTGTGAAAACTCTTGATGTTCTAAAAGTTTTCTCAATCTTCTGTTTCTCCTCCGTCTTTGAGGTCTAGAAAGCCTAACCTCAGATTTTGAATTACCCTTTGGTGTATCACGAGGTTTAACCACATTTGGGTTAACATAAGGCTTACCATGAGTTCTTACCTTTCCTGGAGTAACATGCCGGTTACTTTTGGCGTTGTGAGGACAAGCAATCCGAATGTGACCCACAAGACCACAGTAAAAGCAATATATCGTCTCATGATATTCTCTCATATAAGGAATCTTCACACGATAAGATGCACTTGAAGAAGATTCTCCTATATGAACTTCTTTTGGAGTTTGAGACGAAACAAACTTTTTCTCAACAGGTTGGGATTCAGGCTTCATCTTCTCAGGAACTACATGCTTCTTCCCTTTGTTTTTGTAAGGACGGTTCACCACAATGTGTCCCATCTCATTACAATGAAAGCATGTACGCCTGTCTTTATAATCTCTGACATATGGAACTCTCCTTGAATTTGAAGAACTTCCAAATGTATAATTTCCAGATGAACTAGAATCAACCTTTGAGTCTTCTTTCTTAACCTCTTTCGGTATCCCCTCTACCTTAGCTTCATCAAAATATCCATCATCACTCTCATCAGAATACACCATATCTTCACCTGTGACTGGATTCACCTTCAATACAGTCTTAGGATCTAAATCCTCCTCTTTTATAATATCAGGTGTAACATAATAATTTCCGTTGAATGGTGGAGGAACATAGCCAATACCACTAGTTCCCTTCCCCTCTTCAGTATTGTCATGATAATATCCTAATAAGAATGGCGAATTTCCAAAGCTTTCTACCTTTCTATGTAATCTGATCACCTCTGCTTTAGATTCAGCTAAGTCCTTATCTTTCTCAGCAAGATCAGTATTTCTCTTTTCCATTTCTGCAAAGGCCATATACAGGTGATATGCCTGCTCTTTGATCTTCAAATTCAGAGAATTTATATCTCTCTTCAGTGATTCTATTCTCTCAATACACACATTCTCATTATCCTTTAATTTCTGATTTACCGTGTGCATCAATTTCATATCACAAATGAGGTTGACGTTGTCATCCATAACCCTCATCATTTTATCCTTCACTGAAACACAGTTAGAACAAAACGTTTGAGAGTTAGAAATTACCTCAGATTTTACTTCTGAAGAAGATGCACCAGGAGCCATGAAAACGTTATCATCAGCTTCACTCTTTTGATCAACAATGACAGGCTCAGCATCAATTTCTGATTCACTCAGATCATCTTCAACTGTCTGAAAGCTTACTTCAGTATCCACATCACTCAAACTATCATTAGACTGAGTACTTTCAACTGAACGAACACTCTCACTATCAGTTAAATCTGCAGAAGAATCACTTTGAGAATCACCCTGCTTCTCCAATACTTCTTTGATCAAAACCACAAATTCTTGAGAAGTTGCTTCAACCTTTTTCTTCAATGCTTCCCATAGATCTCTTGAAGTTGGACACTTCCCGAGACTATGAATGATTTCTTTTGGTAAAGATATCGTTAACGTTTCACACGTTTTCATCTCTTGATCAAACTTCTGATTTTCTGCTTTAGTAAGAGTTGTCACTGGTTTCGGAACATCATAATAACCCATGAAGTCATAAGTAGGATGCACATATCCTTCAAATATTGATGTCCAAAATTTTTTATCAGTTTCTGATACGAACTGTTCGAACCGGACTTTCCAGCTACGGTAATCTGATATGCACAAAAGCCTCGGTGACATAGTTCCAATATCATTATCATCACATGAAATTGACATTTTGAAATTTTTGCGAAAATATCCGGAAAAAAATTTCCCACCAAAATACTCTTTTTAAAAAATTTCGAAAATTCAAAATTTCAAAAATGATTCAAAACAACCATATAAACTTTCCCTAAAAATACTCTTTTTTTTATTTTTTTTAATCGAACTTAATAAGTTCGCCTGATTAAATTCACCTGAAACTGCCCCGAGCGAACTTGACCCCAAGCGAACTTGACCCGAGCGAACTTGTTAAGTTCGCCTGATCTTCACCAAGCGAACTTATTAAGTTCGCCTAAACTGAGTAAAGCGAACTTATTAAGTTCGCCTACTAAGTTCGCCTACAACAAATTCGCTAAGTTCGCTTAAAACAGCTGTTCAACCAAACACGAACCAAAAATTCCGAAAATCATGATTTCTTGCTTAATTGATGGAATTTGATAAAATTGAACCGTAAGAATGTCTAGGAACAGATTTGGAACACTTTTATCGGATCAATTTCATCAAAAGAATCCAAAATCAATACAAAAAGATCAAAAATTCTCCATTTTTATCAAGAACACGAAAAAGATGAAAAATCTTCAAAATATCTGAAATTTGATGTTGATTGGACACGAAAACATCACGAATCTTCTGCTAATCAAGAGCAACAGCTCAGATACCACTTGTAGGTCCCTTATTCGGTGCGTGACGGATCTCTAGACTGGCGGTACGACACGGTGATAACGTGCGGAATCCAAGATATCAGTTTACAAGATATTCTCCTAATCAGTCCCTCCTGATCTGTCCACCCTGTTTTCTGCTGATATCTGCTATTTATAGACACAGACCTGCTATAGGCGAACTTAACAAACTAAACGAACTTATTAAGTTCGCCTCTGATAGACTAAGCGAACTTAATAAGTTCGCCTCTGATAGACGGCGAACTTATTAAGTTCGCCTCTAGCAGAACTTATACAGAATTTTATCAACAGTTACAAAACATGTTCTAATAAACATGATGGTGAATTCAATGATTACGTACATGAAGGATTCTGTACATGAAGATTCTATTTGTGAATATTTATTGTATTGGTTTACATAGTGTTCATCTTGATAATCTTCATTTATTTTTCTTATGAGCTACGTATAAGTAACCCGTAAAAGCGACGCATATGTAACTCAATTCTTCTTCCCTTTGTTTGAGCTACGTATACGTAACACGTAACATGTTTACATATACGTAAACACATATGTTAACTTGTTTACATATACGTAAGCAGTATACATGATTACTACTTCAAAATATAACCTGCCATCGAAAAGTTTAATACTTGATATAATATTGTTCGATTTTGAAAAAAAAAACACAATTCATGATTTTGTATAAACAACAATGTAATGATTTTAGTTAGATATGGAGAGAGAGAATGTTTTAAGGAATGTTGATTGTTTCTAAAATATAAAAATTATAATTTAACCAATATACCCTTATAACATTTAATTAAACCCACTATCTAATTATATATTTACAGATTTGTCACTGATTAATCTTATCCATTGATTAATTTCAATCAATGGTTAAAAGTTGGTTTTCTTGGTTTTAGCCTAACTCTTGGTTTTCTCTCCCTCCCCTATATATATATATATATATATATATATATATATATATATATATATATATATATATATATATATATATACATAGGGTTAGGATCATTTGAGAACTCTAAAATTATTGACAACTTTGAGAACTCTTATCAATGGTTTATATTTTTTGAATTTTGAATTTTTTTATATATTTTCATGTGTGTTTATGTACATAAAAAACAACCAAACTAATTTTTACATATGTTTTTACATTTTTAAACTTTTACTTATACATGTGTAGATAGTAAAACATACACATGACTACACATGTATAGGTAAAAATTTAAAAATGTAAAAACATATGTAAAATCTAGTTTGATTGTTTTTTATGTATATAAACATACATGACAATATATAAAAAATAAAAAATATAAAAAGTATAAACCGTTGATAGGAGTTCTCAGAGTTCACAAGATATTTAAGAGTTATCAAATGATCCATTTCCTACATTCATACATATATACATATATACATATATAAACATATATATATATATAGGATTGAGATCTTTTAAAAACCCTCTTTTATTGTGTTAACAAAAAAAAACCCGTAAAAATCGATCAAATCGTCATCTTTATTTTTGTGAGTAAAATTATTACTATTATTACACTAATATAACGTCATGTTATTTTTTGCATTTTTATAAATTCACGAGTGTATGGGAGTTTACACCAGTGAAATTTTTTTCCGGGAAGATAAATATGTAGTTAAAAAAAAGCGTTAAACTCACCTTACACTTGCAAATTTACGAAAATGTAAAAAATAACATGACGATATATTAGTGTAATAAAGTTGTTCGCAAAAAAATAATAATGATTCGATCGATTTTTACGGGGTTTTTTTTGGGTTAAAACAATAACAGAGTATGTATCATGAGAAATCACATAGTTAGGCGAAAAACGAGAAACCTGTCAAGAGCCAATCAAATAATTTATAGATTTTTTATTTTTTAACTTATTTGTAAGTGTGTTAATATAATATTGGACAATTTACGAAAAAAATATTTTATATATTGTGTTTTACGTATACGTAACTACAATATTTTTGTTTTCTGTTTACGTATACATAACACTATGTGTTACATATACGTAAGCCAATACTTAAAATAATTTTTTGGTAAAAATATGTAATATTATATTGATACTCTTATAAATAAAATAAAAATAATAATTATTATAAGATAGGTTAAAATTGGTTCCTTAATAGTTTTCTAGGTTTTCGCTTAACTATGAGGGTTTCTCATGCACCCTCCTGTATATATTAGCTTTTATGGAACCGACTCGTCGAGATTTGCTATCTTAGCTTTTATGGTTTATATTTTAGGTTTTAGCATTTGCTGTTTAGTTTTTAAGGTTTAGCTTTAGAGTTTAGTATTTAGGGTTTAGTTTTAGGTTTTAACTATTGAAGCTTTTAGGGTTTAGTGATAGCGTGTATTTGATATATAAAAATATAATAAATATATTTTTAGGATTGTTTCCCAAGATCAGGTTTTAAATTTATAAAATGATAATTACTTTAACTTAAAACACACACACTAGGCAAGTGTACATATCGCAGCGTACTATAGTTTAGGTAAGAACCAAGTATCGAACCAATGGACACGGTCGAGTTTCAATACTCAACTTTTGTTATCGTTTAGCCGGATTAATTAGTGAGTGGCTTTTGTTTGCTTTTGAAGCAGAAAAGTAAATGGCGGTAAAGTAAATACCATAAAAGTAAAAAATGTGTGTGATGTGTGTAACAGAAATGTAATCAACAGAATAGTAAATAGTAGAAAAGTAAATAAAGCAAAAATGATCAGATTACGGATAGTATTGCTTCGGGTTTCGTATCAGCGTGGTACGTGATAATATTAAGTTGACTAATTCAGTGGTATGACTACTACAAACTTGTGACCCGGGTCATTGCTAGAGCCTCGTCCTCACTACATTTGATTCACGAATAATAATCTTTAAATTAAAATAGTAGTGCCTCCTGTTAGGGACAACAGTTACCCTCAACCCATCGAATGGTCATCCGGGTTGGTTTTCGGGTTGGTTTAAGACATTGGACTTAAAATGTTTTATATTAAAGTTAAATAGGTGATTATATTTTGCTCACCGGGAGGCGGTGTAACAATGAGACCAAGTATAAAGACGTACCGTTCCCAACATGAGTTCACCAATTCTTGGTCGCATAATAAGCTCGTATAAAGACGTACAATCTTAGAAGTATAGACCAAGCCTTAACTTATCAATATCAGCGAATGAAGTTTGATTAAAAAGGGTTTTACGATCTTACTCTTTAAAATCAAGACACTCATAAATATAAAGACGGATTTAAACAATGATAAAAGCCCACCAAAAGGTGGTTTTTAAGAGCGATTTAATTAAAGACATAAACATACCACTAAATTAATACGTTAAACATAAACATGCACCAAACATCATCTTCACCCTAGCAATACAAAGAAGTTTTAGCTACGAATGGTTATAACGACTAGCGTAACGATGAGTTTCATAGGCTCCCCTATTGTGAAACAAGGAGGAGGAGCACATCTACTCTCTACTCTAACTACAAGAATGCTCTCTTCTGAAGTGTTATTGAGGTATGGAATGGTGTGTGTCTCTCTCTAGGATGATACCAAGGTGATTGGAAAATTAGAGAGTGAAAACAATCTTCTAAGACCCCTTTTCTGGCTCACCAAGGCATGCTAAACAATGAAACATCAGATGGTATTTATAGGAGAGCATGGAAGATGCAAGAAGCTGATCAAAGGGGGGGCGCGGGCACGCCTATAGCCTACGTTTTTGACTTTCTTTGACTATTCTAGAATGCTCCATGGGCCAAAAAGGATCATGGATTGTAACAATTCCGAATTTTCAGGTCTGAATTTTTATTTATTTATTTATTTTCTTTCTCCTCAAACAATATATATATATATGTATATATATTAGACTCCTCACATTGACTCGATTAAGACAAGTGTTACAAGTCGCGTGTCACGGCTTTTTAGACCCGTTATACAATTAGGTTGAGTTTAACCGTTAAGCCAAACGGGCTCGACCAAACATCATTTTAAGATTTTGTAATAATACCAATTATAATACTCAACCAATAAAAGGCTAATTACTTCATTATATATATATATATATATATATATATAAACACACACATGTGTACATACAACCACAAACCTAAATATCATTAACTAACATTAAACCTAAACTTAAATTAAATTAACTAATTAAACAAACCTATCTAGAATTTTTTTCTAACCACCCCATCCCTCCCACCCCTTGCAAGTCACGGCAGTACCATGCCACACACACTCTCATTCTCTTGTTTGACTTTAAAACCCATCATACACCATACTTGTTTTTTTATGGGGACTACTAACCACACACGGGAATTGCTAAATGGACTTGGCCATATACGCATCGTATAGGGCAATACGATGCGTATAGCCCTTCACAATTTCCCATGCCTGACATCCTCGTACAACCTGGTCATTCAAACCTCGTATACGCATCGTATAGGTCAATACGATGCGTATAGCGTACGAGGTACTTTCTGCTACTAGTCAACCATCACATCGCTATACGCCACGTATAGATCTATACGGAGCGTATAGCGATGTGATGTTGACTAGTTGCAGAAAGTACCTCGTACGCTATACGCATCGTATTGAACTATACGATGCGTATACGAGGTTTGACCAGGTTTGACCCGAATCCTATACGCACCGTATTGCCCTATACGATGCGTATAGGGGCCAAATTTTGTGTATTTAACCATGCAAAATTCTCATTCGAACGTATCGTTCAAAAAAATTTCAAACAATCTCTCAAAAATTATAAACATGTCTTGGTGGTGGGATGGTAACTACGGTTTTCAGGTATATTCTAACGAGTCGCTGGAAAACAACCCGCAAAGTTCTGGCGTTCAAGAGGTGAACTGGGAGGAGGTCTCGTCCGACGTTTATTCTAATCAACGGGTAAGGCTTCCAGATTTGAACGAGCCACTGAGCAATCCCGAGTTCGTATACGGTGAACCGTCTTACCTTACACAACCCACGAACGACTTCGTATACGGTGAAGTCTCCTCCCCGACACAACAAACTAACAACTTCGTGTGCGGTGAAGTCTCTTACCCGACACAACAAACCGACGACTCCAAAGACGAAGAACAAAACCATCAAAATGTGTCGTATAAAACTGACCAGAATTTTCAGTCTCGTGAACAGTTGGTGGATTGGGCTATGCGGAGAGGACGTGAGAATGGTTACGTCCTTGTCACCCGACGATCGAGGAGAAAAGGCGACGATCCGACGGAACCGTTTATCAAGGTGTGGCTTGTGTGTGACCGTCACGGCGAACGTGCGTCTACTGCCACGGTTAGACGTGCCGGTAGCAAAAAAATAGGTTGTCCCTTTAAATTGGAAGGAGAGTATCAAGAAAATACTGGTGATTGGAAATTAACGGTGAAGGATGACAGTCATAACCACGATCCTAGTCAACATCTTGTGGCGCACTCGTTTGCAAGGAGACTGTGTCAGTCGGAACAACTTTTAGATTATGTGACTAAAAATTGGCTGGACCCGTATAAAGAAAAGTTTGTATCGGCGTGGTCCAACAGAAACCTCAATTTTGGTCAACATACAACGAACCGAGTCGAGAGCCAGCATTCGCTCTTAAAGAGCTATCTTAGAAACGCTAACAGCTCGCTAGATAGACTTGTTGGGTTTGTTGATGAAATTGTATCAGATCAGTATTATCAGTTACAGTTTGGGTTTGGAACAAGCCTGATAAGGAAAATGGACAGCCACATAGCTATTGAATTGTTTGATAACCTGCACGGTAAAGTTTCACATAAAGCTCTAGATTTGATAGAAAACGAGTGGTACAAGTTATCAAATATACGGAAACAAAATGCAACGTGTGGGTGCCAACTTTTCAGTAGTTGTGGGTTGCCGTGTGCTTGTCGTCTGGCAGATATCGAAGCTACAGGTAAACTGTTCTGACTATTTAGTATTTGTGGGTTGCCGTGTGCTTTTCAAAATGTTCTGACTATTTCGTTTAAAATACAGGTGGCATAATCCCTCTAGATGCGGTGGACGTCTTCTGGAGGAAACTTGATTTAAAACCGTCGTTTGTCGATGATGAAAATGTAGACGTGGATAAGGTACTGGGTCAAGTGAGAAACAAAATCATGTCACAACCCGATCAGGTCAAAAGAAGTATGCTGTCGAGAATCGCATGGGTTGTCTTTCCGAGCAAAAGTAACAAGAAAGCGCCTATGGTACAAGAAGATACTCGCGGTCGTCCAACTTTGAAAAAGCAACAACAAAGGAAACAGGATGTCGCGAGAAACAGCTCATTCACAGGATCCCAACCGAGCAAATGTGACCATGCGAGACACAGCTCGTATATTGCGTCACAAGAGTCTATACAAGCGAGTTCGGTCTTTCAACACAGTCGTTCAACGAAGGGTAAAGGAAAGCAACCGCAAGATGATAACGCCCATCTAGGGTTTCCATTGATTACGGGGAAAGATGCGGTTAACAATATAAAATGTTTTAAGGATTCGATACCGTCTGTGTTTCATCCGTACATTTCACATATACAGGATGTAAATCCAGACGGTAACTGTGGTTTTCGATCGGTAGCTTTGGGCTTAGGGTTAAATGAAAACCGGTGGCTCTTTATCCGACAACAACTTCTAAATGAGATGGACAATAAAGAGGAATGGTGGAGAACTGTTTTTGACAGAGTCGCCTTTCAAGAGTATGATAGGCTACGTCACACAATAGATTGGCAGTATGTGAAAGCCGCACCAGTTAGTCGTTGGATGTCGATGCCATACACAGGACTCCTAATTGCTCAAAGATTTGGGGTGATTGTTCATCTTTTAAGCATCAACGGTAATCAAACATTTTTTCCATTGTGGTTTGGTCCTAACGTTCACGCTCAACATCAAGTCGTATCGTTAGTTCACGTCAACAATGATCATTTCATCCACGTCAAGTTAGACGGAGAATTTCCGATTCCTACGCCGAATGCACTTTGGAATTTGCACCGAAATGATGATGCAGCAAAATGGGAAAATATATACAATGATCGTATTGAACGATTTAAGAAAATAATGGCTACTAATAGATCTAGATTTCCACAATATTTCACGAATCTCGGATGATATTTGTTTAAAATTGTATTGTAACTATTTTTGAATTAATTTTATGGTTATTTTAAATATTTTTATTTAATTATAGCTGATTATAATTAAACTACTAATACGTGTGATTAATTTTAATTAAATATAATTATAATTAATTTTTATTCAATATTCTATACGCCACGTATAGTCCAATACGTAGCGTATAGAATATAAATCAGAGGGAATTCAAAATTTTGACATATACGACACGTATTGATCAATACGTGGCGTATAGAATACCAAACGTTGCTGAAGATACGACACGTATTGATCTATACGTGGCGTATAGACTTTTGTTATATCAGTTTTGCCTCACGTACTGACCCAAACGAACCAAACAAACAAACACAAAGCCATACGCTACCCGCTCGTTGATTTGGATTGTGGCCTCAAAAAAACTTTGTAAAGGTACGTGTCTCAACCCACGATCATTAATGTTAGGTTTTAATTGAATATTAGCGGGTAAAACTGGGTAGATTAGCGATTTTTAGGTCTGAACTTAAGGGCTATACGCTACGTATAGGGCTATACGTGGCGTATAGTTCGTCCTAGGAAGACGATGAAGCCATACGCCACGTATAAATCTATACGCTGCGTATGGCTTGGTTTACTCGGTCACTAGCCTGCGTATGGTCTTAACTGGTCGCGTATGGCTTGGTTTACCCGGCAACTCGCCCGCGTATGGCTTAATTGGCCTGCGTATGGCTTATTTTGCCCGGCAACCGCCTATACGCCACGTATAAGCCTATACGTGGCGTATAGGTTTTTAAAAAATTAATAATTATTTATTATTTAAAATTAAAAACAATATATTATTATTATTTATTATTTAAAATTAAAAACAATATATTATTATTATTTATTATTTAAAATTAAAAACAATATAATATTATTATTTATTATTTAAAATTAAAAACAATATATTATTATTATTTATTATTTAAAATTAAAAACAATATATTATTATTATTTATTATTTAAAATTAAAAACAATATTATATTATTATTTATAATTTAAAATTTAAACAATATTATATTATTATTTATTATTTAAAATTTAAACAATATTATATTATTATTTAAATTAAAAAATTAAAAACAATTAATTATTATCAGATATGGCGGATCATAATGATATTGAGATGGATCAGCTAGACGATCTTGCGCACTACCCATTTCTGGATTTTCCGCCCGATACGGAGGCTTTTTCCCGTTGCCAGAAGCTCCGGGAGGTGCAGATGGGTCCAGGTACGGCGGTGGATTGGGCCCTCCTCGAGGAGGTGCAAGAGGCCGAGCGAGCCAGGGCCATCATCAGCGAGGACACGCCATGGTCGCGTCTTTTTGACCTTTCTTTTGCGGAGACATACCGAGAGCTGGTCGTCGAGTTTCTTTCGACGTTCATCTACTCAGAGACTGGGCTGCAGCCTCTACCCGGAGAGGCGCCGGATATTGACCCGGATCGTATTTCTTTTTCTATTTTTGGGGTCGTTTACCGTCAGACCCTCAGTCAGTGGGCCGTCACGACGGGCTTATACTACGAGCCTGAGACGGTGACGCCGCTTTTCACCGAGGCGGTGACAGAGGTGGACAAGGAGGAACTCCTTGTTTTTTGGGGCTTGATTTCAGATAGTCCTTGGTTGGGTACCAAGGGGAGGGTCTCGGGTATTAGATTTGTATAGATATCTGCACCGGCTTATTTCGACGTCGATCGCACCGCGTCTGAAAAGCCGTGAGTGGTGCACTGATAGAGATCTTTTCTTCCTTTTCTGCCTGCTTACTGGGAGGCGGTGCGACCTGTCCACTAGCATGGCGCTTTATTTTGCTTCTGCCTATATGCGACAGAAGCGCGGACTTTTATATGGCGGTGCTTTCATCACGCATATCATGCGGTCGGTCTTACCATTTGACCAGCATGAGCCTGCGATGTTACCGGCCATTCCCCCTGTCCGATTAGACCGTCGCACGGCGAGCGGCATGCGCATCACGCACCGATTCCCGCAGGGCCTTCGGTTCGTAGGGGCCGTCCAGGACCAGGTTTGGGTCCCGGTGCCGTTGCCGCAGATGCCTGGACAGGGGGACCCGCATATGCCTCAGCCGCTACAGGGTATAGCGATTGAGGACGAGCCGCCACACGTCGAGCAGGTCCACGAGCATCCGCCACAGCATCCCCGACACGTACGTCGGTCTGTTAGGCTGGATAGGGCTACCCAGGCAGTGCTTGATGGCCTTGTTGCCGACTCACGACGACAGGGTCGTCAACTCGATCGCATGGAGGACCTGATGATGTGGGCGGTTGGACAGCTCGTGAATCAGTCACGAGCCGCCGGCATCGAGCCACCCCCACTACCACCGCCACGTCATTATCCGGACGACCCCGTTCAGGGTGAGGGCGGGGCGGGTCAGGGTGACGCCGGAGCCGGTCAGGGTGACGGCGGAGACGGTTAGATTTAGTTCTTTTATTTGTATTTTGTTTCTTTCGTTGTTATGTATGTAAAACATTTTGATGTATATATTTAATTTTTTGATGTAATGTATATAATGTTTAGTTTATTTGTTTGGTTGTAATGTTTAATATTATGTTTGGTTGTAATGTTTAATATTTTGTTTGATTGTAATGTTTAATATTTTGTTTGGTTTGTAATGTTTAATATTTTGCTTGGTTATACTTTAAAAATTTAACAAATGTTTAAAAAAAATAAAATATACAAATGTTTATATAAATTAAAATAAAAATAAACAAAATATAAATAAATAAAAAAATATAATTAAATAAAAAATACCTATACGTGGCGTATAGGTCAATACGCCACGTATAGGATTCATAAACTCCAAATCTTCCAACTTTTGAAGCAAAAATATAACCCGTGCCTCATACGCTGCGTATAGGTCAATACGCCACGTATTGGACCAGCCGCCAGACAGAGAATGACACGTGGCATTCTGTTGGCAGTGACTGAATTCTATACGCCCTCGTATTGCCCTATACGAGGGCGTATAGATCGGCGGCGGGTCCAATTAGCAATATTCCGTGTGTGGTTAGAAAAAGCCTTTTTTATATACATATTTCAAACATGAGCCATACTCATTTAATGCTTGGACTTTTGGAATGAACTTGCCCCAATTTTCTTGGACTATAACCGGCTCTACCATACATCATATCCATTTCAAGATTTCTCTCTCTCTCTCTCTCTCTCTCTCTCAATACAACTCAAAACACCTAACCTTTACTTTTTCAAACTCCTAAACACATTTCTAAAAGCTAGAAACCCATCGATTTCAGCCCCTAAAAACTGAATTCAAGATGCTACAAGTGTTTGCCAAGAGTTCCAAGCTTCCATAGTTGTCTACACCATCATTTCATGTAAGTCCACCATTTTCGAGTTTCAAGAGCTTGAATATTCTAAACTCTAAACCATGTGTTCTTGACAGAAAATATGAGTCTCATTTAGTGTGTTTTCATCTCTTGAAATCGTTCATCTTGCATCATCCATCGTTCATCTCGTTTGGTAAGCCGAAAACCACTTAAAACCTTCATTTCCAAAATTAAGTCATCAAATACATGTTTGATTTATGTACAACCATGATGCTAGGTTACTTTGAAGTTTTCTCATAATAGGGAGGTTGGTCTTTAGCCACAACACACCAACTCGTTTACAAGAAGGTATAAAACTGAAACCGTTAACTATTGTATTAAATAACTTGAAAATAATCTCTAACATCCTTTAATGTAAAATCTATAAAGGTGAAGATATATACACTTAAAATCATATTTTTACAGATTATTAAGGTTAACGTAATGCAAGACCCTTAAAAAGTTACGAAGATTTAACCCCTTGTCGGTTTTAAATCGAAACCGAAACGTTACGTGTTAAAAACCCGTAACCGACACAGACTTAGTAAAAATACACAAACTGGACAATTTGTAAGGCTAATAATTATGTAAATTGTTTCAAAACAGTTTGTAATGACCTTTGAGTGTTAACTTGGTTTTGGTTGGACGTGTAACCGGTTAAAACCGTTAAAACGCGTGCATAGTGACGAGGCTTATAAAAATCGAACTCGAACTTCTAAAAATATGAAAATCGTCGTTTATAAGTTATTCGAACATAAAATGGTGATACTTAGTATAAAAAGTGGAAAACTTAATTGTTAGTATACCAATACGTCTAAAACCGAACTTAAACATTTAAACAAAAAAAACACGATTTTTGGACTTCGAATCTTTGAAACGTATATTTTTCAGAAAAAATTAAGTCCATTTATACTATAAAATCATTTCCAAAGATTTAAAGGTTACCCGATGCGTTAAATACGCATTTAAACGTTTACATACGATTTTTACCAAAAGCTGGCAACGAACAACCCATTTCTACAACTTATTATTTTTCACATAATATTTAGGGAATTGAAACACCCTAAAATAAGTAATAAATATATTTTAAAACCAGTAAATAATTATCAAAACTATTTAATGAGTTATCGGGTGATTAAATTATGATTTTAGCGATTATTCGACACGTTTACAAAGTACAAGAACTAAAACCACCAACAAGAGAAACTAAGGAGTTCGGGACTGATTTTGAACTTAAAAATATTTATATGAAACCCTTAAATTATTATACGTCGTAAGCTTACCTTTACGCGTTTGAACGAACCGACACCGTAACCATGTCCAGATCAAACAAACCACCATGGCGATAAAAATAATTATATGTATATATATACATATATATATATATACATACATAAAACGTTTATAATATCGTTAGTGATTCTTTACTTAACCATAGGTATTCCAGCTGCTTACAAACGTTTATTCAACCCAATGTTACTAGGACGTATGTTATATCATCGAAATCCGGTGAGTTTCGTGACTTAAACTCCCCTTTTTACTTAAACCTTTTGGGGTTAATTACATGCTGTCAATTCTAATTTTGATCAACTATTTTTGATGTATGCTTACATTTACTATTGTGCATTCATTAACTCGGAATGAGCCACACACATATGTGGGTAGTACTACTTGAACCTTGGGAATAATATCCCTACTTCGTGCATGGTGTATATCCCCGACAGGAACTGGGGAAGACTAGACCTATGGCCAATTATTAGGGGCTATATTACTAACGTGTTGACCTAGTGATGCTTTATATATACATACATAAAACGTTTATCATATCGTTAGTGATGCTTTACTTAACCATAGGTATTCCAGTTGCTTACAAACGTTTATTCAACCCAATCTTACTAGGATGTCTGTTATATCATCGAAATCCTGTGAGTTTTGTGACTTAAACTCCCCTTTTTACTTAAACCTTTTGGGGTTAAATACATGCTGTCAATTCTAATTTTGATCAACTATTTTTGGTGTATGCTTACATTTACTATTGTGCATTCATTAACTCAGAATGAGCCACACACATATGTGGGTAGTACTACTTAAACCTTGAGAATAATTTCCCTACTTCGTGCACGGTGTATATCCCCGACAGGAACTGGGGAAGACTAGACCTATGGCCAATTATTAGGGGCTACATTACTAACGTGTTGACCTAGTTGACACACGGCCCTACGCACCATTAAATTTTGCATCATGTATATGTGAACAATGTTGTAATGGTGACAAGAGTTATCATTTAGACAATTACTATCTGCTCTTGGCTGCGGCCTCGAGTGCGGCTTGATTGAAGGAAAGCAATGTTTATGTATACATACACCTACTGATTTATGTCCATGGATAAATATTTGTGATTGTTACGAACTCACTAGCTTTATAGCTAACCCATATTTTGATCATGTATGTCAGGACACCTAGACGAGAGACCCTCGTATTATCTTTTGAGCATGGGCTTGTTTAAGGATAGATGATCCTTCCTTGAAGACATGTGTGGAAGCCTTGTGGACTTTAGATCCCCATGCTTAGAGTGGGCCAAACTTTGAGAACTAGACTTGCTAATTGAAGTGGTACTAGAATATATATATTTTACTTAATATAGACAATTAGTATATTATATATAACAAAATGATTTATTCCGCTGTGCATGATCTGTATCAACTAGTCACGCCCGGGCCCCCATTTGACAGGGTGTGACAAGTTGGTATCAGAGCCAAATGTTTCAGCGAATTAGGATTCCTTACAGATTCCTAGGCTTTAACCTGACACCATAGGGACCCTGTTTGTTAAGGTTTTAATACTACCAAGCCCTGACCATTGCCTTAAACTTTGACTCTGTAAGCTTTGAATGCTAGGATAATGACTCATAATTGACAATGAGACATAGTTTGTTGTGTGCATACATAGTAGGCTACTGGTATTGCACTAATGCCGAGAACAACTTGGTTACACTTATGATTAGTACCATGGCTTGGTAGTTGGATTTTCTTTAATTATGTGCATAACTAGGCAATAGCTTATATTACTCCTCACTACTTTACTATTCACTATTTGCTGGATTTGATAACTAAAACTATCGCCATACGACATGGCAGAAAGATTTACCATGAGTAAACTTGGAATATGTGAATTCATATTTACAGATAACCTTAGAGCATGCTACGCTCATAAATGATTGGATATTTTATTCTATTATAGTACTTGACTTCCACTATAAACTATCCAAAACGAAGGAATACTTTATTAAATCCCTTCACTACCTTAATCCAGCATGTTAGATTGACTGGTCTATAACCACTGACACGAGCGATTAGGAATGACCACATGAAAACAAATACTTGTACAAGAAAGAACAAAACCATGAACACAACAGACACACACGCTATAACTCATGGTTGGAGACAACTAGAGTGACCGTGTAAGGTAAATTGACGATTACGCTTGGATCCACGTAATGGTGAATTTACAGGTACGCGTGAATTATGGAAAATCCTATTATGTCGATTAATGGTACAACATAATAATAATAACCCAACAAACGAGAAGTCATGCATAGACTACCAAATCTAAGAATGGCAACCTGAGTAGGTGCGACGGTTAAATTGAGCTAAAAGCGTTTAACGAGACTGACAAAGACGACACGACGGTGCCCATTTCTCCCTTCCCACCATTATAAAGTAGTGGACCAAACAAGTTCATCCAATTTTAGCATGACGGTATTTTTTTTTCACAGAAGCTTAATATTTTCTTCTTTTTAATTTATTTGATCTCTTGAGTTTAAATCACTTTGGGATTTCCTTTTGTAGCATTGTTACAAGCCTAGTACTTCAAATGTGAATCTCCATACATTAAATTTATTGCTTCCTTGTTTGTTACACGTGATAACCTTTCGTCAAGGCAAGTCATATTTCAACTTCACTGCTTTATCTTGCCTACCTTCAAAATAAATTCCTACGACCCCAAAGAGGGGGGAAAGAAAACTTGGGATAGCTCTGACGAACATCCTAGATGACCCAGATTACCGAGGATTTGTTCCATCTCTCTCGTCTACTATATCACATTTCTTAGCGCAATATCTTCTGTATAACCCATGTGTTAGCCCTTTTGCAACCATAGGCACTTCATTCTTTCTACGTAACAGTGGCAAGTGGTCCTATCTGAACCAACAAGATCCGCTAGTTGATTCACTATAACCCCTAATCTACTCTTGGGTGCTTCATACTTTCCCTAATACAATGCCCTAATTTCAACGTCTCTATACTTGTGTAATAGATGTTAAGAGTGCGTAAACTCAAGCATGAACGTGTGGTGCCTTAGGCCCCACCATAACATACCACACATAATTCTCTGCACGGAATCCTAGCTGACTAGTTAAACCATACGCCATGCCTAATCCATGACAATAGATAAATCGTGCCTATGAAAGGACGAGCCCTAGGACTTGGGAGTTAACTGTATATCGCTAGACATGCTCGAGACCGACACACCATGTTCTAAATTTGTCTCATCTACGTGTAGTCTTATTAACATCCTCACCCAGAAGACGAGGTGTCTTTAACCACCTGCTATCTACAAAACTCATGAAGGATTATGCCTTTTTCTGTTAATAGTCCATCAATGTCATATAAACATCTTTTATAGATATCATTTGCCTTCACCTATGATAACTATACTTCCAACCCAACAATTTAATTTGCAGACCTCTGAGTGCCGAAAGTAATAGTTAAAATTACATCATTTACTCTTAATCTCATGGAGCCAAGCTGAAGCTTTAGATTTGTTACCGCTAAATAATAACTTCTTAGTCGTCGCAATGAAAATGTGAATCTGCAATAATTAGCACACTTCACATCAGATCCGTTGCCTAAACTTCTGATGTTAAAGGCAAGTTACAAAAAATCAAAAATCCTACCACAGGGATGCAAAGTAGTCACCCGGTAATGGAGTAGCAGCTCAATCTTCTTTAATGAAGGCCTCAAGGGAAGTCTTGAAGCTTTTCAGAATGATGTAGCCAATGTTAACAGAGAAATTATGTGGGGAGGAATTTAATTCAAATTTGAAGGACTTTATTGTTCCAAAGAACTGCTTATCAAGGAGCATATTGTTCATGTGTTCTATCACCTGCTGCCCGGTTACAGCAGAGTGATGGGCATGAAGTTAGAAAAACATCTTCAAGCCACTAAAACTTCTATTTTAGATCTTAAACTTCATCCATGGGTAATATGAAGAGTGACTCTGCCCTCACGAGAATAGTTCAACAACTTGGATTTTTGTGTCTATAGAGCTTTTATAGAAGAAGAATATGTTCTAGTAGTTTGGCTGAAGTTCTGTCATTCCACGTTATTAGGTATTAGTCGGGTTGTTCCCTATTTGAATTATTAAGATTGTGGGAAGAAACATTGACCTGGGATGGCAGCATTTAATGTTAAAATCCTTTGCAAAAAGTCAACCTCAAGGACGTCGATGTGGAATTCTGATAGAATATAGAAGACCATAAGAAAACTCTAATAAAGAGGAAACTAGCAAGCTAGGGAGATATGATGACGCCCTAAATACTTACCGCAAGAAGACTAGATTGGACTAGCTATAAAAAAATAGTTATACCCAATAAGGAATGTTAAATTCAGTACTCATCAGAGTAGCTTAGTGGAAAAGTTTACCCTGTCCTTTTAAATTCAGTTATAGAAAGGATTATTTAGCAATTAATGTTGTTGTTGAGGAAGAAGCTGGAAAAAAATGGTGATGTAGGGAGGACAACTATAGATGCATCCAGTGATACATTTGACTGGCTCAACGCGTTCTATTCCTCATGCAATCAAACAAGTTGAACATCTTCCTCGCATAGCTTGTGCCACTTGACTTTAGTATCAATGGTTACCAAAGACAGGATGAGGGAGCATCTGCTTCTGTTAGCAAATAGCATGGGGGATGTGACGATGCTACGGGTAATTGGACTTAGCAAGCCTACAGTAAATCTTAGGAAGCTCTGTTTCCAAGAAGTTATCTTCCAGGTAAAAGATGTTTACTCCCGTATGTAGACAACTGCTATCTGTCTCTTATGGACCGTTATGGTTTGATTCAAGGAAGTTTTATGCATTTATACCTTATTAGGTCTGGACCGACTTGATTAAATTTACAAAAAATCCCTAGACTAACACAAAGTTAGTGAAATATTTTGTTTAATGTCAGTAAGAATCTCTTGTCAATAAAAGATTCTTATGTGTTGAAGCCCTTTTGTATATTGTCTTAGCTTTTGTACTTGTCTTGTATGTATTAGTCTTTGTATGTTAGTGTCTGTACGTATTAGTTATCGAGTTGTAATTACTAATGTATGAACTAGTAGTCTGTTTTCTCTAAGTGTTTTGCGCACTTAGCATGTGCGCATGAATTACTTCTTGCGTACTTAGCAAGTACGCAAGAATACTCTGCGTACTTGATAAGTACGCAGGAACAATTTGCCATGCGCACTTGTTAAGTGCGCAGAGATCGGGTCTAGTATAAATAGGTTGTGGTGACAGAAGTTATATACACACTCATTTATAACATCTCTGTAACCTACAAGTTTTATAATAGACTAGGTTTGAAATTGTTTTCGCTGTCGGTTTACTATGTGTTACTTGCTTCTTCACCTAGTCACGGGTATTCAGCACCCGGTCACACTAGTCACACACCCACACTTAACGATCTGAGACACCCGGGGACCTACAAGTGGTATCAGAGCTTAGCTCTTGATTTCGAGTGTTGTGAGTGTGTTAGGAGCATCTTCTACACATCCTATAGAGTTTTTGCAAGAAAAAGTGTGTGTTTTTGTTGATTTTTGTGATAAAATAGGGGTAGCTCTTGAGCACTATTTTAGAAGCAAAAATCACTCAAAAACCGACTTTTTGTTGTGTATTTGAGTGTTTTGAGCATCAAAGGTTGGTTAGAAACGAGTTTCTGACCCTTTGGCTCATTTTGTTTAGTCATATCTTTAATTTTTTCTTTCTACGATGAGATTCCAGTGACCGGAAAAAGTTGGTGAGGGTTGGTGAAAAAGTAACCTGCGTACTTACCCTTTCTGGCTAAAAGGACAGTCTTCATGCGTACTTACCAAGTACGCAAGACCATTTCTTGTTGCGTACTTAACTCCTTCCTGCGTACTTGTCATTTACTCCTTCATACTTGTGAAGTACGCAAGAGCAAATCTTAAGTGCGCAAGACCAAGCTCTTAAGTGCGCAAGGTCAGAACCTAAGTGCGCACATTACTTTGACTTTTTCTGAAATTTGACTAAGTATTTCACCATGGAAAATGTTCAGAATCTCGGTAACCTGTTAAATTATGACAATGAGATTGGAACCCCACACAAACCACCAAAGCTGCTTAACGTAAATGATTACTCAAACTAGAAAGCACGCTTTGAGCATTATATCTAATACACCGATTCCTCACTTTGGATACCCATTCTAGAGGGTTATAAGCATCCCACATATACATATCTTGATGAGGAAGTTCCCAAGCCTATATCCAAACTTGATGAAGAAGAAAACAAAGTTTATGACAGAGAGAAGAAAGCACACGGATCTATTACTATGGCCTTAACCAGGGAGTTATTTCACAGCTTTAGAGGATACGATAACTCCAAGGATCTCTGGAAGGCTTTGCAGAAGAGATTCGATGGAAACAGCGACATCAAGAAGAGTAAGAGGGATCTTCTTAGGAAGCAGTATGAGTGCTTCAGATATCTGGAGAATGAATCTATAGATGAACTTATCTCTAGATTCTATCATCTGCAAACTTAGTTGAAAGTTTATGACCTGATCTATCTGAATGAGGAGTTAGTTGAGAAATTTTTGGATGCCCTACCTCCAAAATTTGAGATGTACACCACTCTGATTAGATAGAACTCAAAGTTTTATGAGATGACTATTGATGAAGCAATCGGAAAGGTTCAAGCACATGAAATGAACCTAAAACGAAAAGAGAGCTCAGGGAGACCTCAAATACAAGACCCTTCTATGTATTTTAGGACGTCTTCCACAGCCAAGTCATCGGGTTCTGGAATTGCCCTTTTCTCAGGGAACTCTCATGAGGAGGATAACTCAAATGTATGTGGTGTTCATGCTTGCTATGCAGTATCTGGATCTGTTCTGGTTTCGGATCTCATCACCATAATTCCTCAAGAAATCCTTCTCCCACATCTTCAGCTAACCAATCAGCAATAGCCAAGATAGCTGAAGATCATGTGGCTTTATTCTCTTCATGCATGCTTGCCTATGAGAACTTCATTGGAGGTAATCTCACGGAACCTGAAACCATAGAAGAAGACTTCAATCAGGTGGATCCGGATGATATGGAGGACATGGATATTCAATGGAATATGACCATGATCTTGAGAAAGCATTTCCTGAATAGAACTGGCAGGAAGTTTATTGGTGGACATTCAAATGCCAAGGTGAGATTTGATAAATCCAAGGCCAAGTGCTACAAATTCAATAACTTTGGGCATTTTGCAAGAGAATATCAAAAGTACAAAGCATCGGCCTCGGGGTTCACCAGACCTAGCCAAGGAAACAGTCAAGGGTACAACAACTCTAACAACCGCAATCAAGGTTAAGGTGGAATGTCCAATGCTTTGGTAGCACAACAAGACGACAACTTTGATTGGGGTGTTCATCTGGAGGATGCCCTTATTGCCCAAATGCAAGTTGGTCTCATGGATGAGATTATGGAGATGATGGAAACAGAGGAACGGGAAGCTTATGTGGCTGACCAAGAAGAGTCTACAACTGCAGTTGCCCTCATGGCTATTGGAGAGGCATCATGTTCATCTATTGAGGTAGATTCTAAATCTTTTGTTGTCATTTCTTGTTCCAAATGTCTAATCTTAAAGGTTGAAAATTCTAAGCTTCAAGACAAAGTCGAACCCCTTCGTATTGCAACTTTAAGCTACAAAGAAAACGAAAAACGATACAAAGATTCAACTGAAACGTTGAAGAAAGAAAAACGTGATTATTCAGTTAAAATCAACAATCAACAGTTTCATTTGGATGTTGCGTACAAGGGGTTAGAGAAAAGGAACAATGAGATCAACAAGCTGTAAAATGAGATCTTGCAGTTGAAAGGTAATATTGAGAAGTTGAAAAATTCTCGTTTTGTGGTGGAACACTACGAGTCTGTAGTGAAACAAGTGAATGGCTTAGGGCTGGGTACTAATGCCATTCCTCCACCAGTAAGCGGGAAATTTGTCAACGGCTTAATTGACATTGATTTGTCTTGCCTTGATGAGTCCTCAAGTCAGGATGATTCCTCTAACAAGGATGATTCCTCAAGTAAGGCTGACTCTGCATCTGATGAAGAATTCCTTACTACTTCTGATGTTGGGTCTTAGAACACCTGCCCTGAAGGAGTAGTCTTTGAGGAGTTGCTCGGTGAACAGAAAGTTAAGAAAAAAATTATCACTGATAGTGATAATTGCATTTTGACTGAACCCGGTATCATTGAATCAAATGAAAAATTAAAAGTGATGCTTTATGGGGGGATATAAAAACATTAATCAAGTTAAGAAAGAAGCTTTTTCAGCTCATTATGGGCTTGGCTATCAAGAAAATATGCAAAAGTATTATATTCCCAAGAACCAATCATCATCAGGTCAAACTACTGTTCACCAAACAACTTCTCTTGCTCATCATGCTGAGTCATCTAATGCCAAATCTAATGAGCCTTACAGGAGGACTTACAAAGAAAAGAGAACTTGCTTTCACTGTGGTATGGTTGGTCACATCCTTGTGAACTGCCCTGCTAAGAACCAAAGGAAATGGCCAATTGTTTCACAACCGGCTGTTATCTCTAAGTCACAACCAGTGAAGCATTCCAAAAGTCAAAAAGAAAATGTGGTGAAACCACCAGTAAAACCTATGGTAAAGCCAAAGATCACATCTGAGGCTAAACCATATGTTCCAAAACAAGAAAAGCTATCTGCTAAACCTTGTGATTCTACCTCTGGTAGTGCACCTACTAGTGAGAAACTTGTGGTTAAGCTTTCTAAGCCACAGAGAAGAAGAAGGAACAAGAGATTGAGGAAGCTGGAACAGCTGGCTGGATCTCAACCAGGTGAAGCTTCTACTAGTTCACCTGGTGCTTCTGAATGCAAGTCGACTGTTCCAATAAAACAAAAGAAAAGGTCCTGGAACTAGAAATCTAAAAGTTCACAATCTCCTGGTCCCAAGTCTTCTAAAGATTCATCCATTCTTGACAGTCACGACTGTGAATTAATTGAGGTTGTTTATTTTGAGAAAGACGGACGACCCAAGACCACTATGGCTTGGGTCTCCAAATCTAATTAATTTCTTGTGACTCGTGCAGGGACATCCGAAGGGTACCATCTCTAATCGTTGGTATGTAGATAGTGGATGCTCCTGGCACATGACAGGTAACATGGCCCTGCTTCAAGATGTAAAACCATTCAGAGGCGGATATGTGGCCTTTGCAGGTGAGAAGGGCGGCATTATTACTTGTCAAGGCATGGTTTCAAATGGTTGTCTCAGTTTCAACAACGTCAACTACTGCGAGCAGCTAAAGCATAACATGTTGAGTGTTTCTCATATGTGCGATAAGGAGTACTCCATTATGTTTGACAAATCTGAATGCATGATTCTCAAACCTGGTTTTGAAGTTCCTGAAGTCTGAATTCTGATGCGAGCACCAAGGACAAACGACACTTATCAGATTGATATGAGCGTGGCAACAACAACCTCATCAGTTGCTACTTGTTTGCTTACCAAAGCGACAGAGCTTGACTCTATCTTGTGGCATAGGAAACTCGGACACATTTCTTATCGAAAAATGAATCATCTTGTCCGAAACAGTTTGGTAACCGGTGTTCCTAAGCTGAGATTTTCCGTTGCAGATGACTGTATGCCTTGTAAAAAGGGCAAACAGCAACGAAAGTCTCATAAGCCCAAGTTCCAAAACTCCATCGATACCCCTTTGGAGCTATTACATATGGATCTGTTTGGCCCCATAAGTATCAGGAGTATTGGAGAGAAGTCATACTTTCTAGTTGTAACTGATGATTTCTCACGTTTTTCTTGGGTGCATTTTTTAGGTACAAAGGACGAGACTGCTGACATTCTTCAATACCTGATCCGGAGCTTGGAATCTCTTTGCAAGTTGAAGGTTAGAAGAATAAGGAGTGATAACGGAACTGAATTCAAGAATAATTTGATGGAACTTTTCTGTCTTAAGAAGGGTATTCGTCACGAATTTAGTGCCCTGTACACACCTCAGCAGAATGGAGTAGCAGAATGGATTTGCAGAACGGAAGAACATAACCCTAATTGAGACTGCAAGGACAATGCTGTCAGATGCAAAGCTTCCTATAACTTTCTGGGCAGAAGCAGTAAATACAACTTGTCACGTTTTGAACAGAGTTCTGGTTGTGAAGAGGCACAACAAGACTTGCTATGAGTTGATTAACAATCGACCTCCCAATCTTGACTACCTAGTTCCTTTTGGTAGTCTCTGTTCCTTATTGATATAATATAAAAACCGCAAGTCTAAGTTTCATGCAAAAGAAATGGAAGGTATATTATTAGGATATGTTGCCAACTCGCCTTGCAAGAGAGTGTACAATATAGGAACTCGTACTGTCGAGGAATGGTTTGAAGTGGATTGCAGTAAACACAGCATTCCACCAGAACCAACTGGTCCAGCTTAGGGTTTTGATTATGATGCGCTATTCAAGTCTTTCAACCTTCCTGATTTGTCTGCCGAAGTTGTGGCAAATGTGTATAATTTTTTTGGTGGCGGTGATGACTCCAGTTTCTCAACCCGTGTAACTGTACCGATTGTAACTCCCGATTCCAATGATGCATCTGCATCTGCATATGGAACTCATGACAGTGATGATGTTGAAGTTGTCCATATTGACGGAAATGACGCTCAAGCTAATCATAATACTCGTGTAGGAAATGAAGCTCCAGCTGATCCAATCAGCATTGAATCATCGTCTTCTAGATCACAGGATATGGGGGAGTTAAGCACGAACATTAATTCAGAAATTCAAGAACCGCAAATACCAGAGACGAGAGTGCATAAGAATCATCCAATTGACAATATTATTGGTGATTCTCATGCCGGTGTTCAGACTCATCATAGAACCATTACTGAGAACTCTAGTCTGTATGCTGAGATACTTGACACAGGTGTCATGGAAACATGTTTGCATGCTGCATTCGTGTCCCAGTTGGAGCCGAAGAATGTGAAGGAGGCTCTCACTGACAACTGTTGGATTGAGGCGATGCAAGATGAACTGTCTCAATTCCAAAAGTTGCATGTGTGGGATTTAGTTGACATACCAAGAGGCGTACATCCAATTGGAAGCATATGGGTGTTCAAGTGAAAAACGGATGATCGTCATGTCGTAGTGAAGAATAAAGCAAGGTTGGTTGTTCAATGATTTTATCAACAAGAGGGCTTAGATTACACTGAAGTATATGCCCCACTTGCTAGAATTGAAGCCATTCGACTGTTTCTGGCTTATGCCTCCTATGTCGGCTTCAAGGTCTATCAACTTGATGTGTAGAGTGCTTTCCTGTATGGAAAAGTTCATGAAGAGGTCTATGTCACTGAACCTCCCGGCTTTGAAGATCCGCATAATATCAATAAAGTGTATAAGCTCGACAAAGCACTTTAGGGTCTTCATCTAGCACCTCGGGCATGGTATGAGACGTTATCAAAACATCTACTGTCAAATGGTTTTGACTGTGGACAGATTGACTCGACCCTCTTCATTCGGAAAGCAGGAGGTGATATTCTGCTCGTACAAGTGTATGTCGACGACATTATCTTTGGGTCTAAAAATGAAGAGATGTGTAAGGAATTCGAACAAGTGATGAAGTCCAAGTTTGAGATGAGGAACATGGGTGAATTGTCGTTCATCCTGGGTCTGCAAGTCAGTCAAAGAGAGGATGGCATCTATCTAAATCAAACTAAGTATGTGCATGACATCTTGTTAAAATACAAGACGAATGATAGCAGTACTTATGGCACACCTATCCCTGTCAATCACGGTTTGCATCCAGACAAAGATGGAAAGGATGTGGATTGTAAATTGTACCGTGGGATGATCGGTTCTCTTATGTATCTCACAGCTTCAAGGCCTGACATAATGTTTGTTGTATGTTTGTGCTCAAGGTTTCAGTCATAACCAAAGGAGTCTCATATGATAGTTGATTGTTTAAATTGTTGTGTTCTTAATATGCTTATTTACAAGTAATTTGAATTGTCAGTAGGCTGTAAGCATCTTTAAATCATTAGTAGGGTGGAAATTAAATCTATACTACAACAGTGATTTGAACCCATATTTGCTAGTGTGTGTGCGTAAAAGAATGCAAAAGATCACTATCGGATACATGATGTTAGATTTTGGCAATTATTTTCTTCTGATACCAGTTTCGGGCTAGGTTGTTAGCACAATTAATGCGGTTCATCTCACTACTTTTACTCACAAGTATGTAATGAGAGATTAAATCAAGACATGTCTTTACATCAACCGTTGAGCGTGTATTCACCCTTGAATCACTCCTGATTCATTGAATTCAAATTCAGATAAAAGTTGGATTCCCTTACCTAAATACTCAAACACCATATTCATTATCCTGAATCATCATACCGATATTCACTGAAGAAATCACATGAAACCAAGACAAATGAATCACTCAATTCTGAATCTTATGATTCCTGATAATCCTTATGGATCCTGTTTGATTTTTCCTATGCTAATTGATGTAGCCTTATTCTGGAAATTTAGAAAATCATTGGGAAAATCTTAGATACCTTGAGATAAGTGCAAAGTAAGTTCATAACATAATTGTGGGGCACACGTTGTATATTAATAACTATTACCTTAACACACAAGAACATGATACTAAGATGCTTATGGCTTCAAATCTTATAATATTGCCAACTTGAATTACTTGTTTATATGCTTATTACGTATAAATAAATTGTAATCCATGACATGATCCCATATTCTTTGATGTTTATCTTGTATCGTTTTTGCTATAGTTTAGCCTGATATGATCCTCTGCTCGTGTCTTTGAACAAAAATAGTGTGTGTGAATATGTGTATATCGTTACTCTGAAAAGATCAAAAAGATTTTAAGTTTGTGTATAGTTCAAATTCCAATCAGAAAAACCAAAAATATTTGTGTTTAACCTTCGTGAATTGACTTTGAATCCTCTGATTGAATGTGCTTATCATGTTCATTATTTGACTTGACAATCTTCATAATTTGAGTTGAAATTTGTGCAACATAAGGGTTTCTGCATACTTGTCAAGTGCGCAGGAATTAAACTTTGCGTACTTGTAAGTACGCAAGACTTAAGTCATGCGTACTTGCTATGTACACAAGAGTTAAATCTTGCGCACTTGTTAAGTACGCAAGACCAAAATGTGTAGGGTATATATACACGACTTAGAATTATTTCCGGGTTTATCTCATTTCAAACATCTTTGACACTGTTGTATACCCACGCTTCATATTTTCTCGAAACGTTATGTGATTCCAAACATCTTTTTCGTCTCGTTCATTGTTACATCTTCATATAACAAACATTCGGTGAGAATCTTGACAACTTCCATCCGTTAAATCGACTATTTTAGACCGATTTGTGATCATATGAGTCTAGGGTTTGGAGTTTGGATTTTTGACAATTTTTTTGTGTTTCTTGACCTAAATTAACACATAAAACATGTTTCAAATCATTATTCGAACCTCTATAATCATTAATTCATCCTAAACATTGCTCGATTGTGATTTTGTCCTGTGTTTGACCGACGGTTGGAGTTAATACCTGTTTAGGTCAAAATTTGACCGGTTTAGCGTGAAATTGATGTTAGTTTTTGGTCCCATAGGTTCTAAGTGCTTTCTTTGACCTTGTGGTGACCATAACCTACTTCAATCTCTCACATTTGCTGAATTTGGAATGACTGTATTTTGCACAGGTGTTAGACCTTGCGCACTTGGCAAGTACGCAAGAAATATCTCTTGTGTACTTACTAAGTACACAAGGTATAAACCCTGCGTACTTGTTAAGTACGCAGGAAGTGCAAAGTGAATAAAAAATCTTAGCCTGGAATGTGCTTCCTTGTGAATGTGCTATACCGTGTCGTGTTTGTTCAATTCCAATGATTATTCCTGTTCTTATTGTGTTCATTGCATGATTTGCAGTGATGGCTCGTGCGTTTACCAGCGAATTCAATCTGCTGGCTCTAACACAACCCGAGTGGAAGGGTGCTGCACTTGAATACAGGGAAATAGTCGATTTCCTGAACCGCTTGAAGATCAACTATGCTGTCTCTGATGATCCTATTGTCTCAAGACCATATTTGGAGCAATTCTGGGAAACTGCTGATCACGACTGTACAGTAACCCCAAACGTCATTAGGGCTATTGTAGCAGGTCATGATATTTCTATTTCTGAAGACACCATCAAACGAGTACTACAGTTTAGGGACTTATCAACTTACTTCGTTGATGGATGCTGGAGATAAAGGATGGGGTATGTTGGTACCATGGACTACTCCTCGTATAAGAAGATGTGAGTACTTGATCAGTGGCGTTACTTCGCGCACGTCATGATCATGTGCCTATCTGCAAGGAAGGCGGGAAAGGATGTCATGGGGCATGACTTGGCAGCTGCAATGGTTGGCCACTCTCTTAACAAGGGTTACAACTTTTCAAAGTATATCTACAAGTCTATCACCGATCAGATCAATGTTGTTGAGAGGTTTAGATTTCTATTATACCCACAGTTCGTGCAGCTGTTGATTAATGATGTTGTACCCAATCTACCTCAGATTGGAGAGAGACAACAAGTCAAACGGGTGGACAAGAGAGTGTTTGCACAATTTCTAAAGCCAAGCAGTGTAGAACCTACCCTTGAGCATATTCTTCTCTTTGGCAACCTAATTAATGAAGCATATGTGGCCCCTGCTGACTTCAGATGGTATAGTGCAGAGTCTGAGCCTGAACTCGGTGAACACAATGATGAACAACAGGAAGAAGAGGAAGTTGAATCTGAAGATGATATGTCTGGAGACGAAGAACAGGGAAGTGGGGGTGCTGAACATTCCGACTCAGAAACGACTGAGTCAGATTCATCTGATTCTGATGATGCACCATCCCAGGCACACCCAAGGAGATTGACAAAGGTGACCCTTCCTGAGTCATCTTCCAATAGAAAGAGACAAGAGACTAGCAGTGAATATGAGCCCGATTATGATTCGGACATTGCTATACAAAGACGCAGAAGAGAAAGTATAAACAACGGGGGGATAGGCTACACCTAGCTATCCTTCGTGAGGTAGAAGTCAGTGCTCCGAGGCAAGCTAGTGTAACAGCTGCGAGTACTGATTCCACTTCTACCTCACCTTCACAACAGCTTTATAGGCGACAGTGGAGGAGGCCACGTGTAACACCTGGTGTGGCTACCACTACTATCACAGAGGATGTTCCTGTGATATTGACCCTCCGTGTGCAATATGTCCAAGTGGCGGTGACAACTCCAATTCTAACCGAGTCTGTCACCATCACCCCTACCACTATCCAAACAACCATCACCCCTACCACTATCCAAACAACTTCCATCCCTACAACCACCGTCCAACACATTAGTGAACCCTTTCATGACTTTGAATTCAATCAAGGGTTCGATTTTAGAGAATTCCTTTCCTTCCCGACTAATCAAGTCGAAGCATCGTCTTCCAGGGACCTAATCCTCATGATACCCGAATCACTACCCTAGAGACTCAGGTCGCTGGTCTTCTTGAAACGCTATGGAAATCGAGAGAAGAATCTGACAAACAACAGGGGCAGATTAAATCTCTGATTGATGAGGTAGCCGCACTAATGAAACAGCGGGCGGCTGATGACAAGCAGCCTTTAGAGCATGACACTATGGTGAAACTGGTATGTGATATGGCCAAGACGCTTGCTGCTCAGGGGGAGAGATTGGAGGAATTGTTGGAGAAGCAACCACCTAAGCCTATCAGTGAAGAGGCTTGTCACTTAGTTGATCTAACTAAGGGTGATGATCAGGACAAGGATCCAGAAGCCAGACCGAGTGGAAGTGAGCAGCAATCGTTGGCTTTGGCGATTTTTCCCATTTCTGTCGTGTCTATGGCTGAGGGGGAGTCTACTCAGAGTGAAGGTGGAGGTGATGCTTCAGGTGGTAATAAAGGAAAGTCGGTGGCTGACGTTTTGAAAGATCTATCTGACGATGTGTCGGATGATGTGATTTTACTACTAGAGCCGGACTATTCCAAGGAAGCACAGATCGATGCTCTTTGCAATTTGGAAGAGGGAGGGATCGAGTTTGGTGATGATTGGGATGAGGAGGTTGATGATGTTGTAATCAAAGTTCCTAAGGGCGACTGGGAAGGAGAGTATGAGTTTGAAGATGGAGAGATCTTCGAAGTTCCATCATTTGAAACTCATCTTGACACAGGTTCAGTCGAGTCTGCTAGTACTGTTGAGGCGTCGACTTAAGCCTCCCCTGCCGACCCTTCACTTGTGGATCCAGAGGCACAGAAAGACAAACATATGCCTGCAAGTTCATCGAAGGATCCGGCTCATGTCTGGAAAAAGCCATCAATCATAGACAAACATGGAGCGAAAGGGATGATATTAGCTGTGAGGTTTGAGGAGGATAAGAAGTTGTTTGCAATCAAGCGAGCTGGGGGGGTTCAATACTTGAAACTAACCAGTGAAGCTTTCAACTCCTTACCAAGATACGACCTCATGAACCTAGCAAACCGAGAGCTGCTGGGTCACTCAAATCACGCAGTAGCGATGGGTTTGTGGCAGGTTCTACAGCGATAGGTAAGATCTGGGAAGTTCGAAATGTTTAAGCCTCAAGTGCCCAAGCGAGTCAGGGACAAGAATGTTAGACATCCCGTGACTCATAAAAGCTTAAAGAAACTGGTATACAAGCCAGTGCTGTGTAAAACCAAGATTCCCCTGAGCAAGTTATCTCATGATATCCTCGGTAACATATGGTACTGGTAAGTAGATCCTAAATCGGGCGAGGCAGTGGTGATTGGAAAGGTGTGATCCGAGAGTGGAAGCTTAGTGCTAAGGGAACTGATCAGAGTTTTTGATGAAGTCTACTTCATAAACTTTTCTATGAAAGATCTGGAGACGCTAGCTGACAAGTACTGCATGTACACTTTGCTTCTAAATACGACAAGGTGATCAAGTTCTGTCTTGATTACAAGAAGAAGATGGAAGCTAAAGTTGGGGAGCAGTGAAGACCGAAGACAATCCAGAGCTATTTTCAGGGGGAGTTTGTTGAAGCACTTTTGTGTGACAAACACTCTGGATATTGTCTTAGCTTTTGTACTTGTCTTGTATGTATTAGTCTTTGTATGTTAGTCTCTGTATGTATTAGTTATCGAGTTGTACTTACTAATGTATGAACTAGTTGTCTGTTTTCTCTAAGTGTTTTGCTCACTTAGCATGTGCGCAGGAATTACTTCCTGCGTACTTAGCAAGTATGCAAGAATACTCTGCGTACTTGATAAGTACGCAGGAACAATTTTCCCTGCGCACTTGTTAAGTGCGCAGAGATCAGGTCTAGTATAAATAGGTTGTGGTGACAGAAGTTATGTACGCACTCATTTGTAACATCTTTGTAACCTATAAGTTTTATTATAGACGAAGTTTGAAAGTGTTTTCGCTGTCGGTTTACTTTGTGTTACTTAATTCTCCACCTAGTCATGGGTATTTCGCACCCGGTCAGATTAGTCACACACCCACACGTAACGATCTGAGACACCCGATGACCTACATTATGTATATGTTAATGTGAATTTGTAGCCATACGAGTGTGAACCTGACACAACAATAACTCGTAAAGACAAATGACATGTAATCCAACCTATATGATCAAAACCTTTTGATAGGATAATAAAATATTAGAATGTTTGTGCAGTAATCTCTAATGATTCATGAAGAAATTATTCTAGTTTAAGTCAAGATTGACTAAATGATTCTTCACCTAGCCTACGACATAGACTGTGTGACGTGGTGACATGACAATATCCAGTTATCTTCAATGATGAAACCCATGATTCAACGAACCCTACTACCTCCCCAATAGATGGTACACACCGTTTGTTGGAACTATTTACATATGTGATAGACATGATAAGCACATTGTCTTCCTATTAAGTGATACAACGTCACAACATCAGAATTTAATCACCTTACCTAACCCATCGCTATCTACGACTTCTTTTAATACTCTTATCAACAACTAGCTAGTATGTCCTTGACATAAGTACGCCTATAACTTAGGTCAAACTTGCCTATGCTTCCAGCGACTTATTAGGTCTCGTATTCCTTTCTAGACCAACAAGTGGCAGTCCGTATACTGAAATTTGATGACTCAAAGCTAAATAATGCAAGTGTTACACCTTTCGAGAGACGACAAGCTTGACACATGATACGTAAATCATGTGCTAACCAATTAAACTATAGTGTGTAACGACAACCGAGTTTGATCATGCACAACTGACATATTTTTGAAATTGACCTAATCAAAGCATTCCGTTATTTTTTTATTTGTCTAATCAAATCAGGACGGGCAAAGCTATCTTGACATAACACCCATGTGTGTGTTCTTTGTACCATGTCTTTGATTCATCAAACTCCTAATTGCTTGCAATAAACACCTTTCCGATTCAATTTTCGTGAGAAGTGAGAACATTGTTTAAAGGCGTTAAGGTCGTAGGTGTCACTTCGTTCCTAGTGACATTATGTGGTCTACCCTATACCGTTAGTAGTGCATGAACCCTTAACAGTAAATCACTAGTTTTGAACTCTTTCTAAGAGTTTAATGACTATTTGTTATGTCATATTTGGGAGCCCCAACCTATATTAGTTATTAACAAGTTTTGTAAACTTGTGTTCTGAATTGTAAATTCTTTCAGTACTTTCATGGTTGACTTATACCATCATGTTGCGATCCGATTCATAAGTGTCATTTAGTAATGAAGAGAATTAAAATAAGATTACCAACCTCCTTCCAGAAGTTAACTTTAACAAATTTCGAGGACGAAATTTCAATAAGTAGGGGAGACTGTAACAATTCCGAATTTTCAGGTCTAAATTTTTTTTATTTATTTATTTTCTTTCTCCTCAAACAATATATATATATATATATATGTATATATATTAGACTCGTGTTGACTCGATTAAGACATGTGTTACAAGTCGCGTGTCATGGCTTTTTAGACCCGTTATACAATTAGGTTGAGTTTAACCGTTAAGCCAAACGGGCTCGGCCCAACATCATTTTAAGATTTTGTAATAATACCAATTATAATACTCAACCAATAAAAGGCTAATTACTTCATTATATATATATATATATATATATATATATATATATATATATACACACACACATGTACATACAACCACAAACCTAAGTATCATTAACTAACATTAAACCTAAACTTAAATTAAATTAACTAATTAAACAAACCTAAAGAACCTATCTAGATTTTTTTTTTCTAACTAACCCATCCCTCCCACCCCTTGCCAGTCACGGCAACATGCCTTCATATTTCAAACATGAGCCATATTCATTTAATGATTGGACTTTTGGAATGAACTTGCCCCAACTTTCTTGGACTATAACCGGCTCTACCATACATCATATCCATTTCAAGATTTCACACTTAAGCACACTCATCCTCTCTCTCTCTCTCTCTCACTCTCTCTTTCGGCTCCAACTCAAAACACCCGACCTTTACTTTTTCAAACTCCTAAACACATTTCTAAAAGCTAGAAACCCATCAATTTCAGCCCCCAAAAACTGAATTCAAAATGCTACAAGTGTTTGCCAAGAGTTCCAAGCTTACGTAGTTGTCTATAACATCATTTCATGTAAGTCCACCACCATTTTCGAGTTTCAAGAGCTTGAATATTCTAAACTCTAAACCATGTGTTCTTGACAGAAAATATGAGTCTCATTTAGTGTGTTTTCATCTCTTGAAATCGTTCATCTAGCATCATCCATCGTTCATCTCGTTTGGTAAGCCGAAAACACTTAAAACCTTCATTTCCAAACTTAAATCATCAAATACATGTGTGATTTATGTACAGCCATGATGCTAGGTTACTTTGAAGTTTTCTCATAATAGGGAGGCTAGTCTTTAGCCACAACACACCAACAACTCGTTTACAAGAAGGTATAAAACCGAAACCGTTAACTTTTGCATTAAATAACTTGAAAATAATCTCTAACATCCTTTAATGTAAAATCCATAAAGGTTAAGATATATACACTAAAATCATATTTTTACAGATTATTAAGGTTAACGTAATGCAAGACCCTTAAAAAGTTACAAAGATTTAACCCCTTGTCGGTTATAAATCGAAACCGAAACGTTACGTGTTAAAAACCCGTAACCGACACAGACTTAGTAAAAATACACAACCTGGATAATTTGTAAGGCTAATAATTCTGCAAATTGTTTCAAAACAATTTGTAATGACCTTTGAGTGTTAACTTGATTTTGGTTGGACGTGTAACCGGTTAAAACCGTTAAAACGCGTGCATAGTGACGAGGCTTATAAAAATCGAACCCGAACTTCTAAAAATATGAAAATCATATTTTATAATTTATTCAAACATAAAATGGTGATAATTAGTATAAAAAGTGGAAAACTTGATTTTTAGTATACCAATACGTCTAAAACCGAACTTAAACGTTTAACCGACAAAAGCACGATTTTTGGACTTGGAATATTTGAAACGTATATTTTTGAGAAAAATTAAGTCCATTTATACTATAAAATCGTTTCCAAAGATTTAAAGGTTACCCTATGCGTTAAATACGCATTTAAACGTTTACGTACGACTTTTACCAAAAGCTGGCAACGAACAACCCATTTCTACAACTTATTATTTTTCACATAATATTTAGGGAATTGAAACACCCTGAAATAAGTAATAAATATATTTTAAAACCTGTAAATAATTATCAAAACTATTTAATGAGTTATCGGGTGATTAAATTACGATTTTAGCGATTATTCGACATGTTTACAAAGTACAAGAACTAAAACCACCAACAAGACAAACTAAGGAGTTCGGGACTGATTTTGAACTTAAAAATATTTGTATGAAACCCTTAAATTATTATACGTCGTAAGCTTACCTTTACGCGTTTAAACGAAACGACACCGTAACCATGTCCAGACCAAACAAACCACCATGGAGATAAAAATAATTATATGTATATATATATATACATACATAAAACGTATATTATATCGTTAGTGATGCTTTACTTAACCATAGGTATTCCAGCTGCTTACAAACGTTTATTCAACCCAAGCTTACTAGGACGTCTGTTATATCATCAAAATCCGGTGAGTTTTGTGACTTAAACTCCCCTTTTTACTTAAACCTTTTGGGGTTAAATACATGCTGTCAATTCTAATTTTGATCAACTATTTTTGGTGTATGCTTACATTTACTATTGTGCAATCATTAACTCGGAATGAGCCACACACATATGTGGGTAGTACTATTTGAACCTTGGGAATAATGTCCCTACTTCGTGCATGGTGTATATCCCCGACAGAAACTAGGGAAGACTAGACCTATGGCCAATTATTATAAGCTACATTACTAACGTGTTGAACTAGTTGACACACGGCCCTACGCACCATTAAATTTTGCATCATTTATGTGTGAACAATTTTGTAATGTTGACAAGGGTTAACATTTAGACAATTACTATCTGCTCTTGGCTGCGGCTTGATTGAAGGAAAGCAATGTTTATGTATACATACACCTACTAATTTATGTCCATGGATAAATATTTGTTACTGTTGCGAACTCACTAGCTTTATAGCTAACCCATATTTTGAGCATGTACTTCAGGACACCTAGACGAGAGACCCTCGTATTATCTTTTGAGCATGAGCTTGTTTAAGGAAAGATGATCCTTCCTTGAAGACATGTGTGGAAGCCTTGTGGACTTTAGATCCCCATGCCTAGAGTTGGCCATACCTTGAGAACTAGACCTGCTAATTGAAATGGTACTAGAATATATATATATATATATATATATATATATATATATATATATATATATTTTACTTAATATAGACAATTTGTATATTATATATAACAAAATGATTTATTCCGCTGTGAAGGATCTGTATCAGCTAGTCACGTCCGGGCCCCCATTTGACAGAGTGTGACATGGATCATCCATGGATAGTACCCATGGGTATTTAGGCTATCCATGGGTCTTGGATAGGTGTAAGAGTGCTCCATAAGTGCCTTTGACTTTCATTGACTTTACTTTGAGTTGGATTGACTTTGATGATTTCTTGATAATTCTTTGGAGATGTTCGGCTTTCTAAGGCCTAATAATCTCCCAATTGACTTGGGAAATGGTACGCAGCCTTGTGGATTTTGCTAAGGTTCTGCAAGGTCATCGATTATTCGGATTTTCCTTCGGTTTTGACTGTTTTTGCTTCATTTCTTCTAAAAGCTCCCGAAACCCTACAATTATCACAAATGAATGATTTCGACAATAATTCCAATGTATAATGTCCATAAAGCACCAATAATGGGAATGAATATGCATGTAAAACATGTATAAATTATTACATATCATTTAGCTTTCAGGTTTTGACTAGCCAGTTCCAACGCCTCTCTTGCCATCCTGTAAACAAACCGTTCATTTTCGTTTTTGACAAAACCAAACTCATTGATTTTCGGGTCAAATCAAATATTCCATATTCGAGACGCCTGTTTCAATCCATAAACGGATTTGTTAAACTTGCATGCCTTATTAGGATTCTTTGGATCCTCAAAACCATCCGGTGGAACTGTATAGACAACTTTCATGAGGTGTCCGTTTAGGAAAGCGGTTTTGACAACTATTTGCTATACCTCGTAGTCATAATACGCAGCAATTGAAAGCAAAGTCCTAATGACGTAAGAATGGCTACAGGCTAAAATGGTTTCTTTATAATTAATTCCTTGAGTCTGAGTAAATTCTTACGCTGATAGCCTAGCTTTGTAGGCTTGCTACTAGCCTAGAACTCCTCAAGAAAATGTAATTTCAGTCAAAACCTAGACTTTTTAATTTCAGTCAAAACCTAGACTCTTTGAGAGGCAAAATTATTATGTACTCCACTGCATACACACCATCAACATCATTCACTCATTTATTACAAAATCTATAGTTCAATGTAATCAGTCAATAGGTACAAGATTCAAAACCTATAATCCTCAATTCAGAGCAGCAAAGTGATGGTGTAGCATTCATACATATTAATCTAAACATCGAAACACATGCAAAAGCGTTTCATTAACAATTAGGTTTGCATGTATCATAACCGATCTCAATTTACGAGTCAAGTGATTTACAATATCAATAAACGTACCAGAGGTTCAGATTTCTAGAACAGATTGGAGATCTGAACGGCCGGATCGGAGCCGAAAGACGAGGGTTTATTGGAACCGAAGAACTTGGAGGCGAAGTAATATATGACGACTATCCTTATGATTCCGGTAAACATCTGGCCGGCACGGTGCGAATAGGAGTTCGAAAAATAGATAAATTGTGGCGCGAATAAGAGTTAACATTGAAACGATAAATTAGTTAAACTTGTGGTGGTAAAATTAACAATTTACAAAGCTAGGGGTGAGTTTTGTCATTTTACCAAAGTGGGGGGGAAAAGTGTCAAATTACCAATTTACAATGTTAGGGGTTAGTTATGTCATTTTCGTAAAGTCAGGGGTGTCAGATTAATAATTACAAAGTTGTGGGTAACTTTTGTAATTTAACTAAAGTTAGGGGTAGCAATGATCTAATTTAGAAAGAAGTAAAAAAAAGGAGGGCTGCAGGAATAGAACCTGCAACGTCCTTGAGTGTAAGAGCATTAACAGATAATTTAAAACTAATCCATCTAACTTAAGCTTTTGTAATATTCTAAAATATGAAATATGTAACTGGTGGAGATAATATAAAGGGTCAAACTCAAATAATTTTTTTTTTAAAACTACGGACCCCTTAGGTGACCGGGCCCCGGACGGTCGCCTCCCCGCCCCCCCTAAGGGCCGCCCCTGCCGGCACCTTGCTATTGCTGCGGTTGTCTATCTCCACCACCAGCGTCACCTCCGTCCACCGCTGCCGGCGGTGCCATTTTGTTTTCTCAGTCCGGCGGTTGAACAAGTTTAGAGAGAAAAGAGGAGATGCAATCTACAAGGGCAACTTGTTATTGGGGGATCGTTATGAGGCCTTCGTGCTCCTTTTAAACAACTGTGGACTCTCACGTCACTTTTATTGTGATAAATATGAGGCTTTCAACTTTTTATGCATAATAATATAAACAGAGTTAATCGTATCAGAATGATAGAGTAGTAATTTATTAGAAAAATTAAGATATCTAAGACAAATTTTTTTGCATAGTGTTCACGTTAACAATATATAAAAAGTGTTTCATTACCATTTTACCCAACACATAAAACTAAGACTTTTACCCAGGTTAGACTTCAACTCAAAACATGCGGATCATATAGACCCGCTTTACAAAAACCTGATTCAAAACAAGTCACAAGCCTCTCCCTCTCCACCTTCACCCCCATCCTCCCTCTCCTATAAGGCTAAGGGAGTAACCACATCTTTCCACACCTCGACACCCCTCCACGTCAGCGGCACATCAGATTCCACAGCTTTTATGTTTATGTTTATGGTTATGTTAAGACTTAAAAGATGTCCCGTTTGTTTTTGATGAAGAATGTTTAAAAGCATATAATATTTTAAAAGAGAAATTGGTAGACACCCCGATCTTGCAAGCACCTAATTGGTCACTATCTTTTGAAATCATGTGTGATGCAAGTGACTTTGCAATCGAGGCAGTCTTGGGGCAAAGGGTGGAAAGGAAACCGGTGATAATTTACTATGCCAGCAAGACACCAGATGGGGCACAATTGAACTATACTACCATTAAAAAAGAGTTACTTGATGTTGTTTATGCTCTTGATAAGTTCATGTCCTACATCTGGGGAAGTAAAGTGATCGTGTACTCGGATCACAGTGTCGTGAAGTATCTAATGGAGAAGAAGGATGCCAAGCCTAGGTTGATCAAATGGGTACTACTGTTGCAGGAATTCAACCTAGAGATCCGAAACAAGAAAGGTACAGAAAATGTGGTGGCAGATCACCTGTCAAGGGTTGTCAATACTGAAAGTGATTATACTGAAAGAATCGGGGGAACCTTCCCGGATGAGCAGTATGCACATTCAGGTTAAGTACATGTATGGAAGTTTGACGAGGATGCTTGGCAAGCGAGAAGAGTTACCCGGTTGATCATGAAGTATGGCATCCCATTACATTTACGTTTATGGTTATGTTAAGACAATATTTATGACTTTAGATTGTGGAACAAGTTTACGATATGTTTGAATGAAAGTTCTGTTGTGCTATTGAATATTCAAGTTTAAGAATTGTTTGTTTATGAGTAAATCCAACACGTGAGGCCTCTTGGGTTTAGGGCCTTACAAGTTGGTATCAGAGCAATAGTTTGAGAGATTTAGACACTCCCAGTGTCTGAACTTAAACTGTGAATGGGATCGAGCAACGGATGCCGGTACGGGTAACTCGATGCCAAGCATCAACAAATGTAGTAAGTGAAAGTTTTCCCCTTTACATGAGATGGATTAGAATAGGACTTGAGTTCTGAGGAAATCATAAAGGTGATCAAATAAAAGCCAAACGGTCGTGTAATGGTTGATTGTAGATGGTCAGTGTATATTAACATCTTACAATACTTGTTGAATTCTATTTGTTAACTAGCATTATGATATTAGATTTCTTGTCCTTATAGAACGGAATGATTGGAAGAAGAGGCGGAAGGCGTGGTGGAGGTCGTACCGATGACGCGGTAGGGCACGTGCTCACCAGTGTACAACAAGGACAAAAGTGTCCATGCATTCCCGGAGGTTAGCCTGCACTAGACTGAGAGGACCCCGGTGGTCGAGCAATAGTTCAGCTTCAAACCAGAAGTCAAGGTGGCCTTGGCACGAGAGGTTAACAAGATGCTTCAAAACTCTATGCCAGCTATGTTAGTTGAAGCTCTGAAGAAAGCCAATCAAGATACTGCTGAAAACTCTGGTAATAGAGTGGTGGATGATAGTGATGTTGAGGAGGGAGACGGAAGGGACCCACTCTCGAATGCACGTACAAAGGGTTCCGCAACTGTGACCCTCCGATCTTAGATGGTAAGAAGGGCCAATTATATACATCCTTAAAATTTTATATATATAAAAAAAATTATTTACGTATATCCCATTCGTTAATATATATTCTTAAAAAAATTATTAATTAAATATATACTCAGCTCAAAATTTTATTTACATATATCACTTTCGTTAATTACATATATACCCGACTAGATAACGAAATCAACCGGAAGCGAAGCCGAATGTCGGAATCGATCAGAAGCAGTAATCAGAAGGTTAGAGTTGAGATCGATGGAATAAGAATAGTCTTATTTCTTGTAAAATTAAAAGGTTAATTTTATAAAAGAAGGAATATATGTAATTTAAGTTTTAAGTTGGGTATATATGTAATTAGGGTTGAAAATAGGGGGATGTATGTAATTCTACCTAATATAAATATAATTAATATATACTATATGATAAATAAATATTTTAATTGGACACTTGTTATTCTCTTGTGCATCCTTAACTTTTTTTTTCCAGTATCACTCTCTTATTAATTATACAAATTTCTTTAATTTTGTTTTATAATTTTTTGTTTCCCACTTCTCTCTCCTATTAAATAATAATAATTTTTATAATTCTTTTTATAAAACGTTTTAAAGAAAATAATTTTTTTTCATTAAACATTTTTATAAATTAAATATTTTTTCATTCTTTTTTAAAACATTTAAAAAAATAACTATATAATGTTTCTAAAATTTGTATTAAAAGACTATGTAATATGCCATAAATATGTAATATGTAAATTTTTACTATATATATAAATTGCATTTATTCAACTCGTATAATACACCGGGTTTCTAACATGTTATTATAATAAATGCATAACTATACTTTCTATGTGTCGATTTCCAGTGAAGTCTTGTTTTTTTGTTTTTTGCCTCGCTCTTTTCTTAAATAATAATGATGTGAAATAATTAAATATCTAAAATTTATTCTAATATTTTATTAAAAATTAGTAAATCATAAGAAAATTTGAATTACATCTTATTTTAAAATTACAACTTTATAATTCTTAAATCTTCATTATTTGTTATTTATAATTCTTAAATTTTCATTATTTCTTATTTTACCAATGTCTGATAACATACAACATACAAATCTTCATAAAAACTGATGTTTTATAACAAATTATATTTATTCAACCCGTGTAATACATGAGTTTTAACCTAGTTACATAATGTACTTGAGTTACAATAATATTTAGAATTAAATATGTCACGAATTTCATTCATGGCTTATAGGATTGAGAAACTATAATTATGGTTCAATAGTTTACACAAATGTAACAAATTTAGCCCCCCAAAATGGATGGCCATTAACTTTGATTGTTAAGTGTATTTGAAATAACTAAAATGCCCTTTAATATCAAAATAATACTAAAAACAAATTTGAATTAAATACCGAAAAGTGGGACCCACCAAAACCTACTCCGTTTCATCTTCTACGCCCATCTTCTTAATAACATCTCCCATCAAACCCTAGCCTCCACCTCCACTTCTAACCATCGTCGGCCACCACCCCGGCTTGAACCCGCCGCCACATCACGATCGGAAAAAATAACCCATCACCATCGTCATACCTTCACTACACCACCATCACACATGGTTCAGATCTACATTCAGAACCCCCACCCCTTCTCTCGCATTTTTCCGGCCACCCTATCCATCTCTCTGTTGGGTATCGTGCACCGGTTTAATATTTAAAATATATTAGTTTACAAAAAAAATTTGTGTAGTGGAAGCAATTTAGGCACACAATTATTAAAGTTCTATTCTTTATTCTGACAGCGATCCGATGACACGAACGTATAGAAAATAAATATAAAATCCAACCATAGCAAGTAAAAGGTTATACCTTTGACGAAAACCCAAAAGCTTCACACTTTGGAACATAAAGCGTCTCGCTAGTGACACGTCCACAAAACCCGCAATCACAGAACCGTCTCACGGCTATATGTGCAAAACCGGTATGTGTACCGAACCCGGTTCACGGCTTCAGCCTTACGCGGAGGAGGAATCGGTGAGAACAATGTTTATTAATTTTATATTTTCTTATTTTTTACCTAAGGGTATTTTGGGTATTTTTAAAAATTTTAACAAAAAACTTATCCGACATCCATTACAGGGGTCATACGTGTTACATTTGTGCAAAATATTGGACAATAGTTGTAGTTTCCCAATCCTAGAGGTCATAAGTGAAATCCTTGTAAACCGCAACGGCCATCTGTGTAATTATTTCTAATATTTTGTTTACTTATCAAGCATAAAAGTTTATTTTTAGTAAAAACCATGTTTTATTCCCATGAACTTCCTCCTACACTTTCTTTAGCTGCATATAAGCTTGTAAACGAACCGAACATTTAATGAACCATTTATGACCTATTCGATGGGAAGTTCGTTTATTTAATAAACGAACGAAATGAACACAAGTGTTTGTTCATTTAATTAAATGAACGAACATGAACACATGCCTTTTCCTTTACGTTCGCTTATGTACATTTGTTTACGTTCTTTTAAATATTCATTTAAATATATCTATTATTAATATTAATTTAAAATCAATTTGATTTTCATATTTTTAAACCCTTTAAGCCTAATTTAAAATTAAATTGGATATCTTTGTTTACTTTTGAATGTTTGAATATAAGGAGATGATATTTTAAACTGAAATTCATATACTAACGTTTAATTTTAATTGGTATTCGTTTATGTTTAATCGTTTATGTTCGTGAACTGTTCGTTTATATTTTAGCGAACAAGTATAAACGAACACGAACACGTTCATTTTCTTAAGGGGGACACGGACAAGAAAATATGTTTGTTTAAGTGTTCTTGTTCGTTCATTTGTTCGGTTAAAATTAAACGAATGAACATAAAAAAGTCATGTTCATGTTTGTTCGGTTCGTTTACAAGCCTAGATGCAGATGTTGTTATTACTTAGCTTTAAGCTTCTCTATTGAAATCAACAACACTAATATGCTTTGAGCTCTTTGAGCTAATACCACCATTTAACAAAAAAACACACATCTTTAAGTACTTAAATTTGTTTTCATCGAATTACAAATTACGTCCTTTAAATATTAATTAAATTTCAGAATACGTCCTTTAATTAAGAAAATTACAGAAAACATCCTTTATGTTTAAAAAACATTGTACATTGCATCCTTTAGACTAACGGACGTTAAATTTCACCGTTAAGTCAGGTAACGTGCCACGCACATGAGGGTATTTCGGGGCTTTCACATGTAAAAGGACTATTATTGTAATTTGTTTCTATGAGGGTTTGCGTGGCACAAATTACAAGAATAGTTTTTTATGTGTGAAAGCTCCAAAAAAATCCTCATGTGCATGGCACGTGACCTGAATTAACGATGAAATTTAACGTCCGTTAGTCTAAATGACGTAACGTGCAATGTTTTTTAAACATAAATGATGTTTTCTGTAATTTCCTTAGTTAAAGGACGTCGTCTGAAATTTGATTAATACTTAAATGACGTAATTTGAAATTTGCTCTTATGATTTTGTCCATAGACTCACACTAGGTGTGACTAGTATATATTCATAAGGGAGTGGAGGGCGGGTACAATAGCGGGTAGATGGCGGGTTGTGGGTATAGCGTCGCAAGTGTAGCGGGTAGGGATGGAGGGTAGATGTCGGGTAGGGATTACGGGTATATGAACCTGATGAAAGTTTGGAAATTGAAGGATAAACTAGCCGTTAAAATTTGGGAGGATACTTTGGGTTGAAGGGTACCACTCCCACCACCCTAATGCTCTTAAGCATACCCAACATCACATATAGTAGAAAACATGACAAACATGATAGATCTAACAACCAATACATATGTAAAGTTAATCATCCAATCTCGCTCAACATATGGTATTGTGTCTTATTCAACGTGATGCCATGATACAACAGAACGTGTATCTTTCACATATTCGTTCACTAGCCTAGAACCTGTGTACTACACAGGGTGAAAAAATATTAATACATAAAATTTTTAAATTTATGTATATATATATGTTATAGGTGAAAAAATATATTACATATACTAACAATAGAAAACAAAATAAAAAAATATGTAAAAATTAATATATAATTGAGTTTCAAAAATACATTAAATACTATTCAATGTAATTTCACCTTCATTTACTAGTTAATTGAAAACATAAGCTAGATAATTACATTTCAAAGTTTCTTATAATATGAGAAAATTTAAAATAAATGTGTTTTATTATATTTTAATAATCCCACATTTTACCTATTGGCCAATAATAATCCCAACTGAGAATATTCTTACCACGAGTCTCTACTTTCAAACTATTTTGTTACATTGCACCCCCCGTTAAAAAAAACTTAACGCCGTTAGGTTTTATATGATGTGGACATCTGCAAACCGCCGGAAAGTCGAGCCAAACTAGTAGTAGTCTCGTGTTGTCTTTTGAAATTGGCTCTGGTGGTGTTTAACCGGTCACGTTAAACACCACCGTTGTCTCTTTTTGAACTTACCGGACAAGCGAGATCAGTTAAACACCACGAGAGCCAATTTCAAAACCCACCACGAGACCACTTATAGCTTGGCTCGACTTTCCGGCGGTTTGTAGATGTCCACGTCATATAAAACCTAACGGCGTTAAGTTTTTTTAACTGGGGTCCAATGTAACAAATTAGTTTGAAAATAAGGATTTGTGGTAAGAATATTCTTAGTTGGGATTATTATTGGCCAATTGGTAAAAGATGAGATTATTAAAATCCAATAATCCTTAATAACTTGTTTAAAAATATATTATTAATGAAAATATGGAAGTGTATTTATTAAGAGAGAGAGGCGGTAAAATTTTTATAAGAATGAATATGGAGGCGACATGTGGCATTGAGAAACCTTTATTTATTATATAGTATAGATATAGATATTGGACTTTTCCAAAATTTTGGGACCATATACACTTTTGAGTTAACCGAATAATCTTTCTAAATCTGTCTATATCCACTACAAGAAAACGAGGCAATAGCGGCGACATCATTAGCGGCGACACCCAGAAATGTCGCCGCTATTGCTCGTGTTCCGTGTCTCCAAGATCTGACGGTTACAATGAAGTTAATCGGACGGCCAATGTTTTTTTAGCATTAGCGGCGACAACATTAGCAGCGACTGTCGTTGCTAATACCCTATAGCGGGAATAAGCTTAATCCCTACATTCTCACCCTATCTCTCACTTTTACCTCCCCAAGACGAAGAGCGTGGTTTCCGACCACCCCTCCCAACTCCGACCACCCAAATCCGACTCCGGCTACCCCTCTCCTCCGTGTCTTCGTTTTTCTGGTACGTATGTTTTTCTCTTAAAGATATAGGGCTGGTTTATGTTTCTTAAGGGTTGATTATAACGTTTGACTCTCGTTTTAAGCCACCACAGGGCCGAACGACGCACGAGAGAGTCAAAGCTTAGTTCTTCCATGAATCCCTAAATTTCATCTTCTTCAAAGGTAAAAATTCCTTACCTGAGTTTTTTGTTTTGGTAAATCCAAATGTTGTTCCATAAATATGTTTTTTTGTTAGTTCTAACAACCGTATGAGAAGGATATCCTTAAATTGATTGTATTTGATTATACCTATTTTCTGCATATTTTTTTCTTTCTAGCATTTTATGAAGTTACTGTTCTTTTCCATTTAGGTTTTATACAAGATTTGAGGTTATTTTAAATAGTAACTAACTTCATTATTACTTAAGCATGGTATAATTCCTAATAATAATAGTCAATGTGTCGAACTCCGAGCTGTGTAAGTCAAACTGTGAAATTGGTTTTCTTTTTTTATTATTTTGTTATTGTTCTGTTTGTGAGTAAGATTTAGCAATGTATAATGCTCGTTCATTATTAAAATATATAATTATTATATATGTGTATTTAGAAGTGTATGTATAACACGATTTTGGTTTGGTTTAACATTTCTTACCAAAATAAAGGTATATGTCTACCTGCAACGTTCTTCAACTACCGCAGCACCTGGCCACGTGTTTCTTCTTGCTGAGCACTCCAAAATTGAAGGTATGTTGTTGTATTGCATCAACTCTTGTATACGAAATCCACTTGATTTGAGAAATATGTTGTTTTTATGTAGATCTTTTGTCAGATTGTTTATGATTTAGGTTAATCAGAATATTGTGCTGCTTTGTATAGATAAATTTTTATTTAAAAGATTTTTTTATATATGTATGTATGTATGTGGTGTGTTTGGATGTATGTATGTGTTTTTAGTTTTTTCATATATGTATGCATACTAGTTTAGATCCCGTGTCTACACACGGGGTGAAAACTGAAAAATATCAATATATAAATTTTTTAAATCTTTATGTATATATTTTACAGGTGTAAAAATATATTACATATACTAATGATAGAAACAAACTTAAAATATGTAAAAATTAATATATATATATATATATATTGGGTTTCAAAAATAATTTAATTATTATTTAATTTAATTTAACTTTCATTTACTATTTTATTGAAATAAAAGTTACATAATTAAATTTCAAAGTTTCTTATAATAAATGATAATTTAAAATAAGTTTTTTTAATTAGTATAATTAGTATTTTATTTAAATATATATTATTATTAAAAGATAGAAAGTGCATTAAATAAGAGAGAGATGCGGAAAAAAAATGGTGAGAATGAATATGGTGACGACACGTGGCAGTAAAAAACCTTTATTTATTATATAGTATAGATGTGTGTATATATATATATGTATAGAAAATATTTTTATTAATAGATCTTTTTATGTATGTATGTATGTGTGTATGTATGTATATATGTACGTCTATATGTATGTAATGTATGTATGTATGTTAATATATGTATATATGTAAGTATGTATTTAAGTTAATATATGTATTTATTTAAGTTAGAAACGTTGAGTAATATATATTAGTTGTTTGGTTTTTTTTAATACACATTCATATATGAGATAAGGTATTCAAAAAGTGGGTTTAGCAGCCTACCATTATCCTACCCTCTTGATTATCTTAATTTTTGTTTGGTATTTGCTACTCTACGTCATGGCTGATGTGATGGGCCATTGAGGAGATGATGCAGGCCAGGATCCACCGTCACCCGGCGGCTTTGGTGCCGGGCATGGTCACTATGAGGAGGACGATAAGTCTTATTATAACTTATTTATTTACTACATTAATTCATTTATTATAAACATTGTGACTAATATTTTTTAATTATAATTGCAGCGGCAGCGGCCCCACGACAGAATACTCGAGGGATAGCCAAGAACCTTCGCCTTCAAGCCGAAGTAGAAAAGAACGGGGGGCCTTTATCTATGACGTTTGATACGCAAGCTACATATACCCCTGTTGGTATAGATAATGACTTCTTCACTCGTGAAGTGGGGTTGTACATGTGGCAGAACATCGCGTTTGATCGATTTTCTTGGAATGAAGTTTCAAACGCCGAGAAGAATGCGATATACCAACAACTTGCGGTAAATGATTTTTTTAAGTTATTTTATATTTTATTTTCTGATTTTACTTGACTAACTTCTTTTGTTTAATTTATAGAAATCATTCGATCTTAATCGGATTCATGAGAGCACCAACCGTACAAAGTTAAAATTGGGCATTCATTCAATATATCAAAAACGATACATAGATCGCAAATCCAACGCATCAAATCGATTTAAAAAGGTTGGAGGGTTTGATGATGCCCCGATAGCGTTGGTCAACGTCCCAAAGGGGATGCACCCGGATAATTGGCTGAGAGCTATTGAACATTTTTGTTCGGATAGACATAATAAACGTTCAAAAGTTAACCAAGCCAATCGTAAACAGCAAGTATGCGTAAACCGTGGAGGAACGTCGACATATAGTAGTTCTTGTTATAAAAAAGTAATGATATATATATATATATATATATATATATATGTATATATATATATATATATTATTTGTATTTTATATAGTATTTCTTGTTATAAAATAATTAATATTTAATGTTAAACAGGCTCAGAGTCGACTAGATACGTACCGCGCTGCTCATACACGTAAAGATGGGACGATTGACAATGAAGCAGAGCAAATAATTGTAAATATTTATTTAAAGTATAATTTTCAATATGTATTTGTGTGTGTACTAAATCATCTTTGTGAAATTAAATACAGTCCCAGTTAGAGATGGAGATAAAGTCCCAAACTCAAACAAATCAAGGGACTTCTTCATCTCAACCGAACGAAGTCGAGGCATTTGAAAAGGTCCTGGGTACTCGGCGTGGATGGATTAAAGGGATTGGGTTTAAACCTTCATCATCTCAAGCGCCAGATTCTTTTGAACAGTCGTAAGTGCAGCCTACACTCCCAAACAAACAGGTAAAATGAACTATTTGACCTGCTTAGACTTAAAACTTCTATGTATGTAGACATATATATGTAAAATGAATCATTTGACCCGTTTAGACTTGAAACTTCTATGTATGTAGACATATATACGTAAAATGAACCATTTGACCCGTTTAGACTTGAAACTTCTATGTGTGTAGACATATATATGTAAAATGAACCATTTAACCCGTTTAGACTTGAAACTTCTATGTATGTAGACGTATATATGTAAAATGAACCATTTGACCCGTTTAGACTTGAAACTTCTATGTATGTAGACATATATATGTAAAATGAACCATTTGACCCGTTTAGACTCGAAACTTGTATGTTTGTAGATAGATATATGGAAAATGCTCGTTTTGACCCAAAAACTTGTATGCATGTATGTATATACATGTGTGTGTATATATATATATATATGTGTGTGTGTAAAATTAACCGTTTAGACTTGAAACTTGTATGTATGTAGACATATATATGTAAAATGAATCATTTGATCCGTGTAGAGTCCAAACTTGTATGTATGTAGATAGATATAAGTAAAATGCTTGTTTTAACTGGAAAACTTCTATGCATGTATATATATATGTAAAATGAATTGTTTTGACTTGACACTTTTATGTATGTAGACATATATATGTAGGAACTAAATTTGTATGTAATTGTCGGAACTAACTAACATGTTGTTCGATGACCCGAGTTTTAGAGATAAACTTAACAAGTTTAATCTTTCACAAATGGGACAAAGCAGTTGGGGCGACGACGATATGGATGAAGATTAATTGTTTAGTTTTATGTTGTATTAAGATTCGGAATAACTTGAATGGGTCAAAAACCTTTATATTATGTTCTAACTTTATATATTAGTATATTTGTGGTTATGTTTCTTTTATATTTGGCCAAAAAATAAAAAATATGCAGGTTTTATAATGCATGTATGTTTTAGGAAAACTGGAAATAATGAAAACACAGAAAAAACTTCAAAACAGGTCATAGTTATTAGTGGTGACGCAAGAGTATTAGCGGCGGCATATCTCGCCACTAAAGGTGAATTGCAAAAACGGGTTATAGGTATTAGCAGCAAGACAATGGTATTAGCATCGACATGTGTCGCCGCTAATATTCTTCCATTAGCGGCGACAAACAGGTAATAGCGGCGACAAGTGGGGTATTTGCGACGAAACAATAGCGGCTATTGACCCAATTCTTTGTAGTGATCTTTAATTATTTCTAGAATAGAATATAAGCGGTCTGTCGAAGGTACTTTATCGAAAAACATTTTCCAAATTAAGTCTTGTCACTCTATAAAAGAGTAATATTGTTTTCAATGAGTAGTATGTAATATACATATACCAAGAAGATCATCGTGCACCCACTAGATATGATATACACACAAATATTTGACTTTGATAATATATTTTTTTTTCATTTTTGATAATTCAAACTCCTTAAATTTCTTATCAAAATAAAGATATCATGATGTTAAAGCTGATATTAATGACTAGCCTATTTGCATTCTTTCTCTCTCATTTAATGTTGTAATTTCTCTATTCCTCAGGTTTGGTGTAAATTTTATTCCTATATATGTAACCCATTCCTTTGTAATAGAATCATCGAATTATCTCAGTCAATATGGTATCTGCCAATTACATCTCAAACTGCAATCCGAGCAACTAAACCCGCTCCTCAGTTTCGTGATCTTCTGGCTCAGGCGAAGAGCCATGAATTATTTCTCCGATCCCTACATGGCTCCTCTCCTCCTCCTCCTGTTGCTTTCTCTGCCCAAAGATATCAGACTGGGTATACTAATCGTGGATGTAGCAGCCGATTCACTCGAGGAGGAGGTGACTCGGGTAATTGATTTCGGGGTCGTCATACACAAGGGCGGAGCTATGAAGGGGCCTGGGAGGGCCCCGGCCCCTGCCGTTTTTTCCGTTAGTAGTGTTAATTTTTCCGTTTTCGTCCGAATTTTTTTTTACGTATAGAGCCGGCCCCTGCTTATTTTTCTCGGCCCCCGCTTCTTAGGTTTTCAAGCTCCGCCACTGGTCATACACCTCACTATCAACTATGTCTGAAAGATGGGCACTTCGCCAACTCCTGCCCCAATCTTGTTACCTATGCTAACCAACAACTGCCATCTGAAACTGACCTCAGCAAGGCATTTCATGCCCAATGCCATGTCACGTCATCGTCTCCCGATTGGTATGCCGACTCCGGGGCCACCGACCATATGACCAACTCCAAGGAACACCTCCCGCATGCCTCTCCTCATTCAGGTACTTCCACGGTTACTTTTGGTAATGACCATAAACTTCCAGTTTCTCACGTTGGTAGTACAAACCTCACTCCCACCATTCGGTTACGGGATGGTTCCCCATCTTGAAAACAATTTGCTCTCTATTAGCAAACTAACCGATGACAACCATTTGGATGTATTGTTTTCCAGTCCTTATTTTTATATTCAGGATCGCACGACGAAACAAGTTCTAGCTCAAGGAAGCCTTGAAAATGGCTTGTATGTTCCACACAATGGTCCTCAAGCTCTTACTGCAAATTCCAATGGTCGTTTAAAAGCTTCGTATGAACTTTGGCATCTTCGACTAGGACATGTGTCATTTGACACCATTTTGTTTCTGAATAAAAAGGGGTACTTGTCTGTTACCTCTCTTCTTCCTAAACCTTTTTTGTGCTCCTCTTGTGAAATGTCCAAGGGGCACCGGTTATCATTCGAAATTAATGAAAAACGTGCATTACACCCGTTGGACTTAATACATTGTGACCTATGGGGACCGTCCCCATTAACATCCATGGACAATTATCGTTATTATGTTGTATTTATTGACGACTAGGTTTACTTGGTTTAACCCCTAAAAACAAAGTCAAATTTTCAAGACATATTGAATGTTTTTATAACATTTTTTCAAACTCAATTTTCCCGCAAGATTAAGGTATTTCAAAGTGATGGTGGCAAGGAATTTGTTAGTCACCGTGTTCGTAAATTATTTGAAGATAATGGAACCCTTCATCGCCTATCTTGCCCATACACCCCACAACAAAATGGTCACGCGGAACAGAAACTCCTCCATATAGTCGAAACAGGCTTGGCAATGCTTTTCAATGGTCACGCTCCTCTATCTCATTGGATAGACGCTTTTAGCTCAGCCATGTACACAATAAATCGCCTCCCAACCAAGGTCCTACATGGGCAGTCCCCGTTTGAACTATTATTTGGTCATCTGCCAAACTATAGCAACTTTCGTCCATTTAATGTGCCTAAAAAACTAGCATAAATAACGTGTTCTTTTGATTTTGAATTTTGAACATGTTGACTGACATATCATTGTGTAAATATATCTGTGATATGAACTGGAACTTCGTTTATATCATCTAAAACAACAAAGTTATTTGAACTAATTTTCATGGAAGCTCAAGATTTAGAAGTTGACATTTGGCCTTTCACAATATGATTTATGTTGCTAATTGTCGAGCAAGAGTGATCATTGGCATGATTGCTTTTCATCAACCTCTATTCCCCAGCTAATGGTTGATGAATTGCATTCCTCAGTCTATCCATCTATTATATATGGCGTTACAAGAATGACAAAGCATGTAAATAGTAAACAGTTCACATTTTACTCACAATCATTTCAAAAACTCATGGAATAATCCTTAACAAACTAGTATAAGGAAGTCATGTCATATTTGCTATACTTATCTTGAACTATGGGCAAGCTAAAACAATCACAGGTGACTTCATAACATAACACCAAACAAAATAACATCACAGAAAACATAAGATACAACTATAGCGAAGTATGGTGCAAGCATAGCGGTGATGCTCACAAAATTGGTACTAAGAATGCTCACAAAATAACATCATAGAAAACATAAGAGGAGAACCAAGAATGCTAACGTGGATTGTTTTCGTCGAGTGTCGTATTTGTAAAACTTGAAGATGGTTCCCATTCATTAGTACCATAAATTAATGGGACGTCGTAAAGATCAGATTGCTCAACTTCTATGACTAAACCTCTAGTCTCATTACATGTTAGTTGTTGAGCCCAAGGATGAGTTGTGAACTTTCTCAAGCTATCTAGCTCCATCGCCACCTCTTTCATTGTTGGTCAATCACGACCTATTGAGCTAAGACATCTCTTTACTAGATCACCTACTGCTTGTAATTGCTTAAATGTTCCTTCACGTAAAAGTCTAGGTTCAATAATTTCAAATAAATGGTTTCCTTTGACTGCATTGACAAAATATGTAGCTAGATTTTTTTCTCCATTGGTTCTGTCAGCACCAATGGGTTTTTTTTCGGTTATGAGTTCTGCAAGGACCACTCCAAAGCTATATACATCACTTTTCTCAGTGAGCTGGCTTGAGTTGAAGTATTCTGGATCTAAATACCCAAGTGTACCTTGAATAAGAGTAATTACTTGTTCATGATCCAATGGAACTAATCTCGATGCACCAAAATCTAAAATTTTAGCTGTGTAGTTCTCATCTAATAGTATGTTGGTAGACTTGACATCTCTATGTATGATAGGCATAGTAATTTCTGAATGAAGGTATCCAAGGGCACTCGCAGCTTCAGAGGCTACTCTCAACCGATTCTCCCAAGACAGCAAACTCATACCACCAAATCTATGATGAATGTGATGGAAAAGAGTGTTATTGGAGATGAATTCATAAACAAGTACGGGAACTTCCTCTTCTAAGCAACAACCCAAAAGCTTGACCACATTTCGATGAATGACTTGCGTAAGGATCAAGACTTCATTGATGAACTGTTCTGATTGGGTTGCATCAACTAGTTTAAACTTCTTTATTGCAACTACACGTTTATCCGACAAAACTCCCTTGTACACTACACCATAGGCACCTTTACCAATAATGTTCACTTGAGAATAGTTATTGGTCGCTTTTAAGTTGTTCGGTACTAAATAAAGTCATTGCGTCATAAGATTGTTGTGATTTGATCTTTTGTTCAGCAATACACCATTGTTTTTCTCAAAGAACTTTTCTCGGAGCCTTATTAACTTCCTCCTCCTTATATTAAAGTAAATCCCGGCTATTCCAGATAGCATTGCTAACATGCCCAATACGATTACTACATATAAATGAACAAACAATTTAATACGTAGTCACGTAGTTTCTTAGTTTTAGAGGGTGTTTGGGATTGAGTTAGAAAACTGCTTATTGACTTATTGTCTTTTTCAAAAGTCAATAAGTTAAAAAAAGTGTTTGGCAAACATAAAAGCATTTTTTATTTTAAATTTTTGATAAAGCTAAAAAATTATTTTTTAAGAAGCCACAAATTAATGGTTTTTCAAATAGATTTTGGCTTTTGCAATAAAATATTACCAATCTACCCATCATTTACTCTACAATAAATATAAGCTAAGCCAAACACTTTTTAAAAACCAACTTATTGACTTATTAGCTTTTCCCACCACAAAAGCTAATCCAAACACTTTTTTAAAAATTCATTTTAGAAAAGTCATAAATCAATAAACACTTTTAACAAAAAATATTTTTTCAAGTTAAATAAGCAATCCCAAACACCCTCTTAGTTAAAGAGCATAACCATTTTCAAGGTTGGATTAGTGGACATAAACATATTCATATTTATATGGATGATTAATTACCTATAATGAATATGGTAGATAAGTTTTATGAATCTTTGGGTTGACAACCATTTGTTATGTTTGCATCTCCAAAGAATCTTGGCGGACAAGTACATGTGTAACTTCCTAGAGTATTAGTGCAAACACCATGGCAAGGGTTGGTTCCGTTGCACTCATCGATATCTAACAAGAAATTAATATTAACTTTATTACTTAAAGAAAACATGCGGAAGAAACTTTAAATAATTTAAAGAGTAAATTACATAAATCACCGCAATGGTTTAATCATAACTTTGATATCATCCCTCTTTGGGAAAAAACTTATGAAATCAGTTGTACTATAATGATTTGTTTAACCCTTAGGGTGCTTTTGTTTTGCGAAATGTTTTAAAATTCAAAGGAGATTCAATTGAAAGTCCATAATGTTTATGGTTGATACATTGTTAATGGAATTGAAATACATACGAATATAAAACAAAAGTTCAACCTCAAATATCTTATGAAAAACGTGTAAAGATATGAAGATGGCCAGAGCGGAAATCGGCTAGGGTTATTACATAAATTATAAACATTCATGAGTTTCCTTTGAAATGTTGAAGGATTCTTAGTTCAATCAATTGAAATATTTTATTAGAATTAATTCTAATTCCTTCTGTTACCCAAACAAAATATAAAAAAATGGAAAATTAACCCATGTGTCATCTACGTGACTTACGATTGCAAACTTAATCTTAAAAACGAGTTAAAATCAATAAAAATTATTAAAAAATAATAAAAAGTTGGTAAAAAAAAGTAAAAATTCATAAAAATCGCTATTATTTATTGATTTTTACTGATATCACTCATTTTTAACATTAAGTTTGCAATCGTTAGTCACGTGGATGGTACATGGGTTAACTTCCTGTTAAAAACTAACTGTTGTTAACATCAACAAGTCTCAAATGTTGTGGCTAAATTTACAATTTTTAAAAAATGTAGGCCAAACATGTAATTTGATCAAACTACAGAGGCCATTTATGTAATTAACTCTTAAATAAATTACTGTTAAGAATTCCACAGAAAATGATTATGACCAAAATAGGAGACTCACATTGGCAAGATGTTTCAAGATATGGGTTACCCTTGTAGCCACTGTCACACCCTCAATTTCGACCAACGGAGTTTTACCGTTTGAGAAGTGACAAACCAGGATCTCAGACATTAGTTACATTGAACGACTCTACATGGGACTCACATGAAAATATCATATCAATCAGAGTTTAATGCGGAAGCATAAAGAAAAGTAAATGCGCAAAACACACGCGCCCAAAAGTCCAAAAGTCCAAGCCAAACACAATTCAAAATAGTCCAAACAATCTTAATAAAGCAACAATCAAATAGAAGAATCCCATGCATGTCCTAATGTGCATCTGTGGCTTATCTTAGCGACCTGAGAAAACATGTAAGAAAAGATATCAACACGAGGTTGGTGAGTTCATAGGTTTCAATATATAAATAAACGTTTGCAAGATTTATTGGTCATTCAATATGTATCTATAAGTAGCTAACATATGTTCATGTTTAACTTAAGCGCTAGCAACCGAAGCTGACTGTTTGTTTATTTGCCTCCTACCAGGTCTATCAACCCCGGCGGTGTGAGTAAGCTAACATTTCACGCGTTTGATCTCCAAACGAGTTAGCGCGACTAACGCGGGTGGTATTTTTCAAACTCAGTAGTACTACTAAACATTACCTCGCTAAGATCCATATTAACGGTTCGATATGAGATGAGGACTTTCTGTGATAGCGTGTTACGCTTAGCTTTAACATTGATAACATATGAATTACAAAATCTCAAAATAGTTGAATCAAGTTTTCTCCCCCAAGTTAAAACAGTAAAAATGAGCCATGAAAACTCACATGTGTTGCGTTGTAGGTAGTATCACACAAGAGATAAGTTGGAACCACGAGTGTAAGTCTCAGACGACTTACGTACGCCCTAAAATTATAAACACATAAATTAGGGATAAAATGGGAATTGTGACAACGACACGGAATGAGAAACGTCCTAAAGAAATGCTCTAATAACCAAGAGTAGATGAACGTGTCCACGGGAATAAGAATTCTTTAATTAATAATTAAGATATATATACGTCACGCGACGAATAACAAAATAATATATCTAATAACCAGAAAGGAGTTCAAATTGACTATGCTCGACCAAAACAGGTGCCGACTTGCGCGAGCTTGCTCCCTGATGATTCCGGCCACTCCTCCGACCAAATTGGTGTGCGTAAAAGCTTCTGAGATGAGAGATAGAGATGCGCAGGCGATCGATTTCAGTGTAACAGAATGAATTGACGCGTATTGGTGATGTAGAGGGACGAGTTCGATGGTTACGGATTGAATGCCCATAATTGGGTTTGAATTCGATAATGATGATGATTAAACCGAAGGTTACGACTGTTAATGCTAGGAACATGACTGATCCGTTACAAAATCGGATAAAAATTGACTCTTGAATTCGAATTTGAACCCAAATGCTATGATTTTGACTTTACAAAGTCAAACAGGGTTCAAAATTCTTAATTTTGACTTTCAGGGTCAACAGATTGAGTTTGGACACTTATCATAACTAGTCCTTGCAGTTTTAGTTTAAATATTAGCAGAAATAGTCCCTAGGGTTTGAGATTAGGTTAAACCGGTTAGGATTTAACAGAAACTTTAACGGGATTGCTAACAGAGTTAACTGAAAACTCCGGATTGTCACATCATCTCCTAGTTGAAAGAATTTTCGTCCCGAAAATTAAATAATAAAAAAAATTTCCCCTAGTTGAAAGAATTTTCGTCCTGAAAATTAAATAGTACCTTAAGAATTTGATGCGGAGTGCTTGAACAGATTAGGATATTTGCGTATCATCTGATCCTCGAGTTCCCACGTAAATTTCGATCCGCGTTTCGAGTTCCAACGAACTCTGACAATAGGGATGTTACTGCGCTTTAACGTTTTGACTTCCCTATCCATAATCTCCACGGGTTCTTCGATGAAACGCAACTGTTCATCAATGTGTAGTTCCTCAAGAGGAACCGCGAGTGACTCGTCTGCTAGAGATTTCTTCAAGTTTGAGATGTGAAAGACGTTGTGTACACCACTAAGTCCTTCAGGTAGGTCCAGTTGGTACACTACTGGCCCGATTCTCTTCACTATCTTGAATGGTCCAACATAACAAGGATTCAGTTTACCCCGTTTACCAAAACGAATGACACCCTTCCAAGGTGAAACTTTTAACAAGACCATATCCCCTACTTGAAATTCTAACGGTTTACGACGCTTATCGGCATAGCTCTTTTGCCGATCACGAGCTGCTGCCATACGGTTTCTAATTTGAACGACTTTTTCAGAAGTTTCAAGTACGAGTTCAGGACCTATAAGTTGACTATCCCCAACCTCGGCCCAACAAATAAGAGAACGGCATTTCGTCCATATAGTGCTTCAAATGGAGCTGCCTTGATGCTAGTGTGATAACTGTTGTTGTAGGAGAACTCCACCAACGGTAGGTGAGACTCCCAAGTGTTACCGAAATCAATCACACAAGCTCGTAGCATGTCCTCCAGAGTTTGAATAGTATGTTTTGTCTGGCCATCAGTTTGAGGACGGTATGTTGTGCTCATATCTAGACGCATGCTTAAAGCTTTATGTAACGACTGCCAGAAACGAGAGGTGAATCGTGCATCACGATCCGAAATGATAGAGATTGGCACCCCGTGCCGAGAGACTACTTCTTTCAAGTAAATACGAGTAAGCTTATCCATTTTGTCGGTTTCCTTGATTGCTAAGAAGTGAGCGGACTTTGTTAAACGGTCAACGATTACCCAAATGATATCACATCCGGTAGGAGTTCGTGGCAATTTTGTGATAAAGTCCATGAATATTTGTTCCCATTTCTACATGGGAATCTCTGGTTGTTGGAGAAGACCGGAAGGTTTTTTGATATTAAACTTTGACCTTCGCGCAAGTCAGACACTTGCCCACATAGGTGGCTATATCGGCCTTCATCTTTGGCCACCAATACAGCACCTTTAGATCATGGTACATCTTGTCAGAACCTGGATGAATAGAGTAACGAGATTTATGAGCCTCATCCATGACTAGTTCCCTTAAATTTCTGAATACCGGAACCCATATTCGCTCGGCGAAGTAGCGAATACCGTCAGATTTGACCTCAAGTTGTGCTTCCATACCACGTGTACCTTCCAGCGGTAGGTTTTCCTCTTTCAGGGCTTCGAGTTGAGCACTATGGATTTTGTCAGGTAATCTGGGGTGAATAGTAAGTTGTAATGCTCGAACTCGTTTGGGCTTGGTTTCTTTTTTACTTAGGGCATCAGCTACAACGTTAGCTTTACCCGGATGATACCGGATCGCACAGTCATAATCATTCAAGCGTTCGACCCAACGACGCTGTCGCATGTTCAACTCTTTTTGCTCGAAGATGTGCTGAAGACTCTTGTGGTCGGTGTAGATGGTGCACTTGGTACCGTACAAGTAATGTCTCCATATCTTAAGTGCGAAAACTACGGTTCCCAACTCTAGATCATGAGTGGTGTAGTTTTTCTCGTGAATCTTTAGTTGACGTGAAGTGTATGCGATCACCTTTTCTCATTGCATTAACACACAACCCAGACCCTGAATAGATGCGTCAATACACCACAAAATCATCCGTTCCTTCTGGAAGAGCTAGAATAGGTGCACTACAAAGTTTCTGTTTAAGATGTTGGAATGCTGACTCTTGGTTATCGCCCCAGTTATAGGCTTTACCCTTTTGAGTTAAGGCAATGAGGGGTTGTGAAATTTTTGAAAATCCTTCGATGAATCGACGGTAATATCCAGCCAATCCCAGAAATTGTCGCACCTCAGTCGGAGTCGTCGGTGCTGCCCAATTCTTGATGGCTTCTATCTTTGATGGGTCGACATGTATTCCTTTCTCGTTAACCACATGTCCTAAAAATTGAACTTCCTGGATTCAGAATTCACACTTAGAAAACTTAGCATACAGTTACTCCTGCTTAAGTAATTCCAAAATTAGGCGTAGATGTTCCTCATGTTCCTCCTTGTTCTTGGAATAAATGAGAATGTCGTCGATGAAAACGATGACAAATTGATCAAGGTATGGCTTACACACACGGTTCATGAGGTCCATGAATACCACGGGTGCGTTGGTTAATCCGAAAGGCATGACCATAAATTCATAGGGGTCGTACCTTGTCCTGAATGCAGTCTTAGAGATATCCTCGTCTCGGACTCTTAATTGATGGTAACCGGACCTAAGGTCTATCTTGGAATTGAAACTTGATCCTTGGAGTTGATCAAAGAGATCATCTATACGAGACAAAGGGTAGCGATTCTTGATTGTGACTTTATTCAGCTCACGGTAGTCAATACACATACGGAAAGTCCCGTCTTTCTTCTTGACAAATAGTACCGGAGCTTCCCATGGCGATAAGCTAGGTTGGATGAAACCTTTAGCCAACAAATCCTGTAACTGAGTGGACAACTCTTGTAATTCACTAGGTGCTAATCTATAAGGTGCCCGAGCGATCGGTGTCACTCCGGGTGCTAGATCGATTTGAAATTCAACTTGATGATGTGGTGGCAGACCAGGCAGATCCTCGGGAAATATTTCCAGAAATTCACGAACGATGGGAATATCATCAATCTTCTTTTCTTCTGATGGCGGCTCAGCAACGAGGGCCAGAATAACAGTATGCCCTTTTCGAAGGCATTTATGTGCTTTCATAAAGGATATGATGCCCATGACTGCACCAACTCTTTTGCTCTGAACGGAAAGGGTTTCTCCACTCGGGAAAGGAATTCGAACAATTTTCTCACGACAGATGATTTCAGCTTGGTTTTTAGATAACCAATCCATGCCGACAATTACATCAAAACTACCAAGTGTGACCGGCATAAGGTCGATATCAAGTATATGACTAGCTAGCTCAAGCTTACATCCCTTAAGAATGTGAGTTGCTTCAATTATTTGGCCATCGGCTATCTCTATTATATTCTTAGCTTCTAACAGAGTTGGAGTTCCTTTTATCATATCACTAAGTTTCTTAGATATAAAACTCCTATCAGCGCCAGTGTCAAAAAGGACAGAAGCAAAGTAATTATTTAAGAGAAACTTACTGGTGACCACATTATTATCATAACGAGCTTCTCCAGATCCTAGCACGAAGGCTCGTCCCTTCGCACCATTTCCCCCACCATTGTCGTTCTTGCCACCATTGTTGTTATTCTGATTAGGGTTGTGGTTTCCATTACCCCCTTTCTTTAACTGAGGACAATTCTTTCGAATATGTCCCTCTTTTCCACACTCGAAACAACCCTTTGTAAATCCAGGTTGTTGAAAAGGCTGCTTGGCTTGTAACTCACCCCTACATTCTTTGGCAGCATGACCTATTTTGCCACACCGCTAACAACGGTTGCAAAACCCGAAGTGATGGAAGTTGCACTTGGTACACTTAGGATATTTTCCCGTATAACCACCCTGATTTTGACCTGAAGAGGTCGACTGGTTGAAGTTCTTAGCAGGCTGTGTCACCGCCTGATCAGTTAACTTGTGAGCTAGTCTGATCGTCTGCTGGATAGTAGTAGGGTTGGATGAAGTAACCATACTCTGAATCTGAGGCACTAAGCCTCCAATGTACACTTCTATTCTTTTGTAATCCGAAGTCACCATATGTGGGCACATGGTAGTAAGTTCATGGGAGCGAGTGGTATACAGCTCAATTTCAGAACCCTCCATTTTTAGGTTCCAGAACTCTCCTTCCAACTTTTGAATTTCGTCACGAGGACAGTACTCCTCCTTCATCATCGACTTAAACTGCTCTCACGGGAGTCCATTTTCCATGACTAGACCCAACATCTGGACCTGGGCGTTCCACCACGTGAGACCTTGGCCCTCCAAAGTTCCAGCGGCGAACTTGACCTGATTAGCCACCGGGCAGTTGCACATGGCAATCACTGATTCTACTTTTTCGAACCAACGGAGTAGTCCGACATCTCCTTCAGCTCCACTAAAGGTGTGGGGCTTGCAGTCCATCAACGTCTGGAAGGTGCAGGCTAGTTGCTGATTCTGCTGGATTGGAGTTAGAGATATAATATAGGTTTAGGGTTATAAAGCCTAGGTTACGGGTTGTGATCAATTCGATGTTATTTGATAAAATAAACATAGGGCTTTCAATGAGTGATTGATTACGAAGATAACCGTGTGAATTATTTGAATTATGATCAAGTCTAGAATCAAAAGCCCCAAATAGATTTTAGAACGAACCCTAGATTACAGATCTTGAAAATTCGATGATATAATTACAAATCGGCATAGGGCTTTCAGTCTATGCATTGATACGAAACTAAGGGTGTGCTCAATTTCAATATTTGTTATCAGATTGTTAGGGTTCGACTAAAACGAAATAATATGAACCCTAGATTATGGATTGGGTTCAATTCGATGTTAACCGATCGAATTATCATAGGGCTTTTAATTTACGAGTAAAAACAAAAGTAATGATGAAAACAATACCAGAAAGGAGTTCGAATTGACTATGCTCGACCAAAACAGGTGCCGACTTGCGCGAGCTTGCTCCCTGATGATTCCGACCACTCCTCCGACCAAATTGGTGTGCGTAAAAGCTTCTGTGATGAGAGATAGAGATGCGCAGGCGATCAATTTCAGTGTAATAGAATGAATTGACGCGTATTGGTGATGAAGAGGGATGAGTTCGACGGTTACGGATTGAATGCCCATAATTGGGTTTGAATTCGATAATGGTGATGATTAAACCGAAGGTTACGACTGTAAATGCTAGGAACATGATTGATCCGTTACAAAATCGGATAAAAATTGACTCTTGAATTCGAATTTGAACCCAAAAGCTAAGATTTTGACTTTACAAAGTCAAACAGGGTTCAAAATTCTTAATTTTGACTTTCAGGGTCAAAAGATTGAGTTTGGACAATTATCATAACTAGTCCTTGCAGTTTTAGTTTAAATATTAGCAGAAATAGTCCCTAGGGTTTGAGATTTGGTTAAACCGGTTAGGATTTAACAGAAACTTTAACAGGATTGCTAACGAAGTTAACTGAAAAGTCCGGATTGTCACAGCCACTATTGCATTTACAACGATACCCACCACCGTCTACATCATAGCATGTATTGTTCCCTTTGCATGCGTTAACACCAGTAGCGCAAGTTTCATTGGATTTGACCACCCAATCTAGCACAACGGGCATAGTAGACCTTATCCTCTCCGCAAACTGCCAGTAATCGGTGGATAAATCATTCACTCCACCAAACATAAAAGCTCCTTCCTCAGCAAGAAAGCCATAGCCACATTCATTGAAGGAAAAAACATCTGAGTGGTTTCGTAAGGTGTTAAGTGTAACATTGTAATTTGTGAGACCCTATGTTTGACAACAACCTATTCCCGGAGCATTCCCCGCCACGCACATCACGCTCTTTGCGACAAAGTCTAAAACAACCACTAGAAAAGTCTCCTCTGTTTGTCCCGGTAATCAAAGCATAATTGTCACAACCAAGGACCGTGAACTTGTTCTTTACTGAGAATGTGAAGAATCTAGTTAGGTTAGACCATCCTACATGTTCATATACCACACCGGTTTGGTTGTAGCATATGTAGGAAATTCTAGTGAAGACGCGCAACTCTGAATCAGAAACGTTGTATATTCTGATTTTGCCAACAAAGTGCTTTGGGGGATCATAATTAGAAATGTTGCAGGTCAGGTTAAACTTTTGTTCTAGGGAACAATATGTGCCAATACCGAAAGGGTAAGGAACTGTAATATTCCCGCACTTGGTTGGATAACCTGGTTTGGCTGTGTTGTTAGTGGTAGCACCTTCCGGTACGATCATTGTAAACAAAATAAGGATGAAATGAACAAGCATGTTTCTAACACTTTTTTTTGCGCGTGATTTAGTGAAGGTTATCATATTAATTTATAGAGTGCCTAGTTACATAAATAACCATTGACGTAGCTTTCTTTAATTTTCCGTCCTTTGGAACTAGTTTTATACCCGTCCGGTGGCCGAAACGCTTTAACATATTTTTTAATATGGAATAGCCGTCTTTCTTTGAATTGTAAGCAAAATCAGACAATTTGTATGTATTAATGATTTTGAATGTATAAAAGCTTTCATTTGTACTTATCTTTGTATTTAGGTTGTGTGTAATAATGATTATAACATCAATGGATTTAATGAACTTATAGTATGAACGTGAGATTATCATGTTTTAGGATTTTTCTTAATAATAGCAACATAACTCATTTGTAACGTTATTATATACCAAAAATGAAATTTAACAATAAAACCCAAAAATAGAAATAACAACGTCAAATTATATAAAGTTATCAAATGAAATAAAAGAGCACATATATAAAAATCAAAATTTAACACAAACACGGATTGTAATATTGACCCATCAATTTAATATCAATGGCCTCGGGCATTTTTGGTTCGCACACGATTGAATTGAAATCCATAGACTTGAAAATATTCACCGTAGAAACAAAAAAATGTATAATATTCAATGCACAATACAAGTAGTATGATAGTCATAATGCCATCACTATATTAAACCTTTGATAAACTCTTAATAATCAAGTCATCTGCAGTTTTGTGAAGAAGAGCAATGGCAGCATCAAATGATTCCATGGAGAAACACATGCAACAACCCTGATGCATTAGGTTTGAGATCTTGTTCCCTACGAGCACAATTGAAATAAACAAAATAAAAACTTAAATAAGTAGCGAACCTTATGAATTTAGTACAAAGAGAAAACACTTGTATGTCATACATAACAAAATGCAACAATTTACATATTTTAACTTTAAGAATTAGCTCATCGATAATCAAACACACAAGTTGATAACTGCATAACAAAAAACCAACTATAGTATTTACGTGCGTAGTACCCCAATAATTCTAAATAATTCAAAAACTAATAGGTTTGTCGATTATGTTTTTAATTGTGGAGTACCTGATCATATGATCAAGCAGTTTTGGGGGTACCTACATGACAAATACCTCTTTTGCTTTAAAAAAAATTGAAAAGTATGGCATTATAGCTACAAATATCATGACAAAAGAACAAACATCTTAAATTAAATACCTCTTTGAAAATTCAACATCCAGATCTTGACAAATATCATGACAAAAATAATCTGCCGCCCAAAGCACCACCGGATTGATTTGCAGATGAGGCATTAGAAGATGGAAATCTTCATGTATGAAGTTTGTATTTCAAGAATTTACAGAAAAAGAATATATATATATATATATGTTTAATATTCAAGAAGTTCACCTTAATTTGGACAATTTTATATAAAGATATGTTTAAAAAAAACTTAAAGCTTTATAAGAATAAAGAATTATAAAATTAAAACTCACTTGTAGATGACTTTTCACTTCATCATTTGTAAGACCATCAACTTGCATAAGCTCTCCAATTTGCTTAGGGGTGACAGCTGTAAAAGATTTTATCAAAGAATGATCATAATCAGTTTCTACTTGCTACGTCAAAAATCAATCAACTAAAACCAAACAATTCTTATAAAACCTGCGTATACATAGATCAAGACCCTAGCTATATCTGGTCTAAAATCTTACACACAAAATATTTTCTATAAAAACACAAAATTCAGTTAAATTAAGGACCAATAGTATGGAAAAAAAAAATGAAATTTTCAAGTGCTAACCTTGTGACCCTCCAAGTTGGTGCAGAGTATTGAAAAATTGCCGGTGCAACTCAGTGGACCAATATATTCTTTCCTTTCTAATCTCATGATCATAGGTCGACACATTCTCAGATTCTAGAAAATTTGAGCATATTAACCATAAATAATCGCTAAATTATAGCACACATCAAAATCAATTACCATTTTTCAGAAATACAGATATATAATTACACGATGTGCCTGTAACAATAACCACATCATATAGGTGTAAACACACAAATATAGTAAATTGCTATTACAAAGGTGTGTCTGAGATAGACCTGCAGGAGTATCCTTGTCAAGTCCAGCAACGAAATTAGCACCGGAATCGGTGCTGCTACGGCAGAGGCCATACGCTACCGAAGGCTTAGATTTGAAGGCAGAAGAATAAGATGAAGATGAATCTTCAATCATACTTGCTTAAACGAAAAAGTATTAAACTGAAATCGAAAGCAAAAAATCTAAATCATTACTTGATAGTAAATTACCTAGTAATTGGTGGTGGTTGTTTAGACGGTAGAGGAACTACTGCAAATGAAACATTTGGGATTCCGATCCGGACCATACTCTGAGTGTGGAGATCAACAGCAATCGGAAACAATGGAGGTTGAAACTCCGGTGACGACAGCAAAAAACGATTGTTGGAGGACCAAACATCCATTCAGGTTGCGCCAAGCTCCATCCAAGAGATTTGTAGAGAGACGATTGCATTTCTATATAGAGAGAACGGTTATCGAAGAAGGAGGTGACATGGGGAGGAAAAGTGGGAGAATGAAAACCGCTGGAGCGTAGGAGAGAGAGTGAAACTTGATCCTACGGTAGTGAGGATTAATCCTCTACAGCTACGGCCCACGGGATTAGAAGAGCAGTTACAATTAACACGGCCAGAATTAATCCTGAGTTGATCCAACGGCTAACAGGATTAGGGAGAGCAGTTACATTATTCACGGTCAATAATATAGAGTAATTGGTCTGATTTGAATTCAGTATGAGATACGTCTAGCAAAGACTTTGGTTGACCTTGACATCTACAGGAGATATTAATTAAAAGGCCGTGAAAATATATAATAGGAAAAGAGAAGGAAGATTCCCGTTGGTCCCAACTGAATATCCACCATGGAAATTCTTGTTTGATGTTCGGAAATTCAAGCTATCAAGTCGTCGCTTGTTGGTTACGTAGGTCATCAAACTACTCGATCAATAATTGTTCAGATAATCAATTGTAGTAACATAAATTTTAATTAATAGTTAACTATACATAGTTAAAGCGTTTTTAGTAACATTTATTATTAGTAACGTTTATTAATAGCACCTAAAATCATCAATCATTGACGAGGTCAACACTACAAAAAAAATGTCATTCAGTGGTATACAAAACGTGCCACAAAAAACCAAAAAAGTGCCACTAAAGACTCCCTTAGGAATGGGCGGCACAAAAAAAAAGTGTCACTAGAAGCGCTAACACTAAAGCCATTTAGTGGCACGTTTTTGGTCTGCCACTACAAATTTTTGGTCTTTTAGTGACACTTTTTTTGCCATTATATTACGAAAAGGGTTCTGTGGCACAAATTTTGTGTCCGTAAAAAACTATTACTTATTAAATATCCCTACTACTTTTAGTGGCACATAATTTTTGCCACAAAATTCACTATCAAATTAATTGTCACTATAGATGTTTATCATGTTAATTTTTATTAATTAAAATTATTATTTATTTACAATAAAAATGAAAATAAAACTATAAAATGTAGAAATCATAGTATTATCACTTCAATTAAAACAAGTTTACGCCAACCCGCGCGTTACGGCGGGCGCATGTATAGTACTTGGTATTTAGAAAAAAATAGTGACGTAAAACTATGTGATGCATAGTCTAGTATATCTAAATGCATAAATGATTTTGGAAGTTGTATGTTTCGCATACTATGTTCTATTTTTTGCTATGTTTTTGACCCATCTTGAATAAAACACAACTAATGCCAAGCTTTGATAAGCGAGTGGGACAATTAAAAATAACGCAGCTAAAATTTTTACATACGAATCTTTATAATACATAAGTTTTGTAAACATATGACTTGAACTATACATAAAGTTTTGTAACCTTGTCTTTGATGTTACATCATCAGTTTGATTGGTTATGAGGCCGGATAATCATAAAATGTATATAATTGAAATCTTCGGTACTCTGGTGCGGTTGGAAATTCCCTAATTAATAATCTTTAGGCAATTGCTTAATCCTTATGAAATTCAATCCCAACATGACATAAATAAAAAGAAAAATCAATAGGCAAAAAACATTTGTAATCACATAAATTCATCTGCATTACTCAAAGTAAGTAGGCAATAAACCTAACAATTGAAATAATTTTAATTGTAAAAATCATATGCATACTAACGACATATATAATCAAAAGTTTGGCAACAAAACCTAACAATTGATCTTGTTACAATTTTGTAAATAATTTGGCAATAGTTAGAACAAACAAAACAGATTTTGTGGTCATGAAATTTGTCCGGTTTGCAGGTATATACCAAAGCACTTTATGAGACTCAGATATTTTGAGTTTGAAAACATAAAATCTGTTCGCAGGTATCAAAAACTAAAATCAAACTCAGTAGTTATATTCTAATTCCAGTCTTTAGTTTTATACCTGCAAAAGATCTCAGTTTTCTAACATACCAAAGCACTTTTATCATACACAAACACACAAATCGAAACATATTTAATTTGAAGGTATTTTATTAAAGAGTGAAATAACATACCAAAGCACTTTAACATACGAAAGAAATGCCTTTCATTTGTAGGTATTTTATTAAAGAAACAAACAGATTTTTGTGGCTTTAATTAAGTGCACTTTTATCATACACAAACAACCCTAAATTATGCAATGGAGAGAAAACACAGAAGCTTGGCTATGAGAGATTCTGAAAAGAAAAGGATAATTTATCAAAGAAACAAAACAGATTTATCATACACAAAGAAGAACTTACCATTTTGAAGAAGAAAAATTATAATTAGTATAACACAATAACCGAATCGCAATGAAATTAAAACACATCATCGCAAGTACAGTGGAATCGCAAAGCAAAACACATAAAATGGGATTCAGAGAAGAACTTACAGTTTTGAAATTAACAAAATAACCGAATACACTGAAAGAAACATTATAATTAGTATAACACAATAACCGAATCACATTGAAATTAAAACACATAATCGCAAGTACAGTGGAATCGCAAAGCAAAACACATAAAATGGGATTCAGAGAAGAACTTACAGTTTTGAAATTAACAAAATAACCGAATACACTGAAAGAAACATTATAATTAGTATAACACAATAACCGAATCGCTTTTAAATTAAAACACATAATCGCAAAGCAAAACACATAAAACCGAATCGCAAATAAAAGGAACATGCAAAGGGAGTAAGAGAACATACACGAATCACAAGTTCAATGGAAGAAAAGTCGACCAAATCGGAGATGAACCAATTTGAAGGGGGTAAACCTAATGGAAGATAGAGAGAAATGAAAAGGGGGAAGAAGAATTGACGATAGAATGGAGGCAGTTAGGGTAAATAAGAAAAGAATTAAATTAAGAAAGAATTGAATTTTGAAAAAAAAAACGGAAGCCTAAAAACGGAAGTGTTGACTATTATTAATATTAGAAATAATATTAAAAAGTGGTTGCAAATTGTATATATATTAGTAACTAGCTTAGACCCCGTGTTTATTTTTGTATTTTACAGGTGTAAAAATGTATTACTGTATACTAAGGGGAAAAGGTATACCCATGTGATTATGGTGTGATGTGATAATAAAGTGCACGCCACGTGACGCCACGTCAGATTCGGGAAAATCACATCACCCATCACATGGCAAGGGGTATACCCATGTGATTGTGGTGCTGTGATAATTTAATATTTATTTTTTAATTTTCATTTAAATAAAATAAAAAAACTAAATGTTTCTTCTTTTAAACACTTTTCCCATTTCATAAAAATTAAGAGCATTCACATTTAAATTTAACCCTGTACGGCCACATCATTCACAGAGAGAAAAAAACCCTTTTCCCATTTCTTCTTCATCCTGTACAACCCTTTTCTCATTTCTTTTTCATTAAGCTACTTTTTTTCACAGAGAGAAAAAACAGGAAATCATGAAGTTCATGTTTAGTTTCTTTACCAGGAAACCATGGAGTTCATGTTCAGGTACTTCTATTTCCTCCTAAAATCCACAAGATTTTTTCCGTTTTTCTTCTTTGACCGGCTTTCTTCTCCCGTGAAAAAAATCACGAGAACAAATCACGCCCCCCTTCACGCGGCAAGGGGGCGGTGTTCCTTCGTTTTCACGGCGTGATTAGTTGGCCACGTAAGATCACGCGTTGCTTCACGGTGGTATACCTAATGGCCTAAGGATATAAAACAAAATTCAAAATATGTAAAAAATAATATATAATTGGGTTTCAGAAATACATCAATTACTATTTAATGTAATTTGACTTTCATTTACTATTTGATTGAAAATTAAAAATTACATAATTATATTTCTAACTTTTTTTATAATAAAATATAATTTAAAATAAATGTGTTTTATTAGTATAATTAGTAATTTTATTAAAAGATATTAGTGCATTTAATAAGACAAAGAGGCGAGAAAAGAATGATTAGATTGAATATGATGAAGACACATGGCATACAAAAACCTTTATTTATTATATAGTATAGATTTCGATAGTTTTCCAAACATATTCCAAATGTTTGCAAACAAAGGTCTAATAAGTGTTACATTAAGTCTAAATATCAAACATATAAAATACAAATCTAACAAATGTTTGAATAAAAACTCGAAACTTCATTACGTTCATAAACTTCTTTCACAATCTTCATGCAAGTAATATGATCCCGTGTTAACTCTTTCTTAGCAATGATACTAAGAGTTACATGTTTAAAAAAAGACCTTTCAATATGCAAACAATAAGGACACTATTCAAAATGCAAATAATTAAATAATGTCCACTACAGATGTGAAAAGTAGGAACATAAAAGTAATTACCATTGTTATTATGACTTCGTGAAGGTGATGCTTGGTTAACTAATAAAGAGTTGTTAGGAACCGAAGAAACAATACCATGAACGTAAAACATATTAATGAAAGCAAATGTTAATACATAGATACATAATCGTAAAAGAACAAATAGTAGTTCATGCATGTAAGTACCGGTATCTTCATATTGCCAAGAACCCTAGACAAGTTTGCATTGGGAATATGTTCTTGGATGATGTTTAACATAACATTGGCAACACTCATTAACTAATGAATAGATTGTGAATCCGTCAAAGAATCACCATTACTTTTTGATATTATGATTCTCGTACTAGTATATTTTGCCATCTAAAGGTACACTTGACTAAGAAAACCAGAACAAAGAGCATAAGAATATGGATGGAACTTTAAGCAAATCCAGAAAGAGGGAAACGAATCTAGATCTTGCATTTGGTAAAACTAGTCGGTTGTAAAAGGGCACTCCATTTTGGGAAACAAACAAGATATGGATACTTTATAATGGAAAGAGAGGCATACATATTTTGCAATAAATAACTGGATATCAATTACTCTAATTGGATAAAAAGGAACAAATAACCTAACAAATTGTATGAAGTAATTAAACTAAGGGATTGTGGAGTTGCAGGCTCTGTGACATGAGGTCTAATATCCCCATTTCTATCCTGCATAAAGTGAAGTAATAATGAAATTGTCAGTAGCCATAAGACACAAAAACTACCACAAAGTTCGCTTTTGTGCAGCCCATCACTCAGAGATATGTTAATATGATTTATCTTGTGTCCCAGAGCGGTTGTGCGTAGCAGTTCGAAGTACTTTAATAGCTCTAGAGCAGTTTTGAAAGTGGCAGTCAAGTGTAAGTCTTCATAGTCAGTCAGTTAGTTAAAACATTATTCAAGTGATAATAATATAGCAGCAGAAGGAACAATAGGAACCATACATTATGGAACAATCTCTGTACTTTTCTTATAATCTACCTATCTTGTTAACAAAAATTGAATGGTAGACTAGAGAGAATTCCATGCAGTTATATCAACATCCCCCGTAGCAAATCTAATTTAGAAAAGGAAGTCCAACTTATATAGCATTCATATAGGCATAAGATTACACAATCTTCCCCTATGGCACCCACATATTAGAAAAGCAAATAGAGTTCACATGGCAGATTATATGAGGCGTATATCTACAGCATAAAATAAGTTATAAGAGTGAGTATCTATCCCAATAATCATGTTCATATAAACTAAATCCAACTATCACTTTATTAGCAAACTGGCAATGACAGAATGTGCAACCCAAAACTAGAGCATTGCACTCATGGATTCACAAAAGGTACCTGCATTTTTAGCATAAAAATGTATGATTGATTAAGGGGAGTAATTACCAGATCATTATTGGCAAGACTACTGCCATTGCTGATGGAAGAATACGCCCAACCTACAGTCGCAGCCATCTTTGCTATAATAATTCAAGTCTTACTTTAAAGCAGATCTACCTCCCAACTCCAATTTCCAATCAAAAGTTAAAATTTCGGTAGCTGTCTCGAGAAATCAACCAAAAAACTCATTTTAAACTTACCTAATTGGAGCATCAATTAATTCGAGTCTTACTTCAAAGCACATCTACTCTTATGTAGAGCTTATACTGTTGTACCAACGAATTCTTTTTTTTTTAACTTCTGTTCAATACTATTGTTTTGGCTGCTGCTGTTCTGAAACTAATAGGTGCTGTCAAAATATTTCTATAGAACTAAGAAATACATATGAAATACAGAAAATCCTGTAATCTAACCTAATAATATGTCCAATAATACGCTACAACGAATTATACAACTTTGGTGACAATCACTTATGCCGTCGGTAGTAATCCTTCTATTAAAAGTTAAAACCACTAACAACTTCATCAATGAAAGAAGATTCCTTTAAGCAAAACCACATTCATATATTAATATAATATGTAGCATCAATATTATACAGTGACGTATCATCCTAACCAGCCACGATCATTATAGAAAAATAAAATTAATTGTTCCATATAAACACATCAAATTGCCGTAAACAGACCCAATCATTCATATGCACCAGGTTAATTATAAAGGAACGAAACTTATATTTGCACAAATTGAGGATCAATAACTTATCTGAATCAAACATTCATCGTGATTGTGTACAAGGATATAAAATTCACAGACTCTATGTATCTATCTACATGATAGAGTAAACAAGCTAGGGTTATGATGTAACTTAATTATATGATCTATTCTTCACATGATGAAATACAGGGGAAGTTAGAGACCTTGGTCACTCAGTGCACATTCCAATAATTCATGAAATCAACGATTTCACTACTGTGATAATATCTACACCAAATGATCTATAATGCAGAATTAAGAACACGAGTATCGCCAAATGATTATGAGCTTTATTATCAACTAACACAAACGATTACAATCGGAACTTCAAACGAGAATCCAATCAAGAAGAAACAAGAATGAATTGAAAGTGAATACAGAAAACGAAAATTGAACGAACTAACTAGCCCTAACCCCCAAATCAGACTTTAACAACTTCCAAGCAGGTCGTTGAAACATATCATCAATTTCGCAAGAATGCCCCCTGATCTTTCAACTTACTTCAACCTTTAACTATTAAGCACTTGTCACTTTAGGAACAAACTATTGATTTAATAACATTGATGTTTACTTAACAACCTCCACCTTGAAGATCAAACATCAACTGTCAACCAACTCTTAACTCATCAAGACATCAATCAAATACAGTCCCAGGTAAGGCCTTGGTAAACATATCAGCAGCATTATCACAAGATTCAACCTCTTTCACTTGAACTTCTTTTGCATTCACCACATCTCGAATAAAATGCAACTTCACATTTATGCTTAGTTCTTTCATGAAACATGCCATTCTTTGACAATTGAACTGCACCTTGATTATCACAAAGAACAATTACTTCTGTGATACCAAAGCCTAATTCCTGCACAAACCCCTTTAACCACAGAGCTTCTTTAACTGCCTCTGTCAAGGCTATATACTCAGCCTCTGTAATAGATAATGCTACTACATGCTGCAGTGTAGCCCTCCAACTCACCACATTCCCCAATACCTTGAAAGCATACCCAGAAATTGATCTTCCCATATCCAAATTGTTAGCATAATCTGAATCTGCATACCCAAGTATTAAACTATCTTTTTGAGCACAGTGAGTATATATTAAACCATAATTTTTGGTTCTATTCAAGTATTTCAATATTCACTTCACTGCTTCCGAGTGACCTTTACCTGGATTTGCAAGATATATGCTAACAATACTTACTGGGTATCCTATGTCTGGCCTAGTACAGACCATTAAATACATAAGATTACCAACCACATTTGCATAAGGGACATTCCTCATTCTCTCTTTCTGCGTCATTTACTGGGGAATCTTTGTTTGACTATCTGAAGTGTTGAGCCAGTGGAGTTTTCACTGATTTACTCTCATCCATGGAGTAATTCTTCAACACTTTCAATAAGTAAGAACTTTGTGTCAATCTCAGCAATATCTTACTTCTATCCCTGGATATTTCCATCCCAAGTATCTTTTTAGCCTCACCCAACTGTTTCATATCAAACTCCTTCATTAGTAACTGTTTTGTACTTTCAATCTCTGTTTTCTCAGCACAAGCTACCAACATGTCATCCACATAAAGCAGTAGGTAAACAAACTTGGATTCATCATATTCCCTGAAATATACACAAATATCATAGCTGCTTCTATTAAATCCATGGGTAACCATATAGTCATCAAATCTCTTATACCATTGCCTAGGAGATTGTTTAAGACCATACAATGACTTTTTGAGTAGACAAACTTTACCCTCCTGCCCTTGTTCAATAAACCCCAAAGGTTGTGCCATGAAGATTTTCTCATCCAAGTAGCCATGTAAAAATGTTGTTTTAACATCAAGTTGTTCCAATTCCAGATTTAAAGAGGCAACAGCTGATAGCATTACTCTAATTGAAGTATGCTTTACAACAGGTGAAAAAATCTGTGTAATCCACACCAGCCCTTTGTGTAAACCCCTTTGCCACAAGCCTAGCTTTGTATCTAGGTCCTTCAACCCCTGGAATGCCTTCCTTTAACTTGAATATCCATTACATGCCACCAATTTCTGACCGTAGGGCTTGTCTACCAGTTCCCATGTATTGTTCTTATGTAGAGCTTCCATTTCATCTTTCTTAGCTAGAACTCACTTGTCTTTATTAACAGAATAAACATCCTCATCATAAGTAAGAGGTTCCAATATACTTTCTTGTTCTGCTGTCACAAAAGCCACTACGGAGATATTATCACCATCCCTGTATCTTATAGGAGGTACAACATTCCTCCTAGGTCTTTCTCTAGCCAAGTTGTACTTAGGCTCAGACCTGCTATGATTATTACTTGATTATGCCTCACTTTACTGTTTTCTTTATTAATTTGCTCCACCTCAATCAAAACCTCCTCCGTGTTTCCATCAGCAAGATATTTATTCTTGTCTAATAGAAGATCCTTGTACACAGCATCTTCTTTAAACACAACATCCCTGCTTAGTATAGCCTTTGGATTTGCCAACCTCCAAAGTCTATACCCTTTGACACCTTTAGGGTACCCTAGAAAAACACACCTTTCTGCCCTAAGTTCCAGTTTTCCTTGATTGTTATGAGCAAATGCTAACGACCCAAACACTTTTAGACCAGTATAGTCTTGTGGATGTCCTGACCAAACTTCCATTGGAGTTCTTTTGCTTAAAGCAGCAGATGGAGACTTATTCACAAGATAAGCAGCAGTTGTCACTGCCTCTGCCCAAAATTTCTTTGGCAGCCCAGAACTGGCCAGCATACACCTCACTTTATCCATCAAAGTCCTATTCATTCTCTCCACTAAACCATTTTGTTGTGGAGTACCTAAAACAGTCAAATGCCTAGCAATCCCAAACTCCTTGCAATATCTATTGAATTCTCCATTACAAAACTCCAACCCATTATCTGTTCTCAATTTCTTAACCCTTCTTTCAGTCTACCTTTCTACCAAGGTTTTCCACTCTTTAAATTTCCCAAAGGCTTCATCCTTTCCTTTTAACACACACACCCAAACCCTCCTTGAGTAATCATCTATTATAGACAAAAAATAGTATGACCCTCCTAAGGACATGGTTCTTGCAGGACCCCATAAGTCAGAATGGACATAATCAAGCAATCCCTTAGTTGTATGCACACTTCTATTGAACTTGACTCTGTGAGATTTTCCAAGTACACAATTCTCACAAAACCCTACATCATAGTTTTTAACTTCACCTAGTACACCTTGTTTATTTAACTCTACAAGGCCTTGGTGACTTATGCGCCCCAACCTCTTGTGCCATAGCAAAGATACACTTTCTTGACTGCTTGTTACTACTGACACATCCCCTAATACAACCTCTCCATCTAGTAGGTATATGTTATTATCTTTTCTTGTTCAAGAAAACACCACCATAGAGCCTCTAATTACTCTTGCTTTCCCATTCTTTAGACTAACATGGTACCCAGCCCTCTCAAATGTACCCATGGACACTAAACTTCTTTTCAAATCAGGAACATACATTACATTCTCCAACACTAATTCAGTTCCATTTTGCAAATTGAATGTGTGATCCACTGCCAAGAATCTTGCAGATTCTGTCATCTCCAAGCTTGACAGTTCCCATATCTTCCTTTTTCAAGTCTTTAAAGAATTCTGCATTAGGTGTCATGTGGAATGAGCAACCTGAATCACCCATCCTTCCCTCCTATCACTTTGGGTTACCACCAACACGTCAACACTCTCATAACCATCAGAGGCTTCTTCTTGTACATGATTTCCTGAACTTCTGGAATTACTAAAATCACTTTTCTTCTTCCTTTTATCTGGACAAAATGCTTCTCTGGATTGCATATGTAACACTTTCTTTTGAACTTAGACTTGGATCTTGAACCCATCTTGGATTAGAATTCCTTTGTTCTGATCTTCCCCTCACAAATAGACCTTCTCCACCTTCATCCCTAACATCAGTTCTTTTCTTGAGTTCTTTTGAGTTAAGAGCAGCCATAACTTCATCCATGGACAAGGTCTCCCTTCCATACATTAATGTATCCACAAAATGTTCATAGTTTTGTGATAATGATGTTAAAAATATGATGGCCTGGTCTTCATCATCAAGGGAAACAACAATATTCTCCAAGTCCAATACTAATTTGTTGAATTCGTCCGTATGATCTTCAAGAGTCTTTCCAAAAATGATCTAAAAAGTATAAAGCCTTTTCTTTAGATACAGTCTGTTGGCCAAGGATTTGGTCATGTACAACCCTTCAAGCTTAGACCAAATCCCTGCTGCAGTAGTCTCCTTGGACACCTCCCTTAGTACTTTATCACCAAGACTAAGAATAATCGCACTATGTGCCTTTTCCACTACCTCTTTCTTTTCCTTCTCTGATAAATTCTCCGGCAATCTCGCTTCACCTGCCAGTGCATCAACCAAACCTTGATGCACAAGAAGCGCCCTCATCTTCAACCTCCATAGCCCAAAATCGTTTTTCCCATCAAACTTTTCAAGCTCAAATTTAGTTGACACCATCTTTAATCAATCCACTCCACCGTATTCGCCGAGATCTTTTGAATTGAGCCAACCTGTCTCTCATACCAATTGTGATAATATCTACACCAAATGATCTCTAATGCGGAATTAAGAACACGAGTATTGCCAAACGATTATGAGCTTTATTATCAACTAACACAAACGATTACGATCGAAACTCCAAACGAGAATCCAATCAAGAAGAAACAAGAACGAATTGAAAGTGAATATAGAAAACATAAATTGAACGAACTAACTAGCCCTAACCACCAAATCAAACATTAACAACTTTCAAGCAGGTCGTTGAAACATATCACCAATTTGGCAAGAATGCCCTCTGATCTTTCAGCATACTTCAACCTTTAACTATTAAGCACTTGTCACTTTAGGAACAAACTATTGATTTAATAACATTGATCTTCACTTAACAACTACCAAATTGCAATGGTGAGAATGCATATAACTGCTACATTTGATTAGGTTAACACATTTCTAAATCGATAAGCTACTGTGCACATAGATCACGAATCAAAATACTTAGTATGTTCTAGTTTCCCATCAACGAACAGATCATATAATCAAAATCAACTATCTCTACAACTAATACAGTAATCACGACGATACGAACTAGAATCACCTCAATTTTCTACTCCGATTTCTCTAATTTTCGCACCATTCAGTGATCCGAAAACCTAAAATTAAACAGAAATCAATAGCATACGTTTAGTAATAGATCTGCGAAGATTCGGAATGTATAAATCAATAGCATACTTGATGGTATTTGCTGGTGTTGAATGAAACCGCGAATCTCGGAATTTGATTCAAGGTTGTATGAAATAGCCGATCTCAGACACAGGATAGCGTTTTTTGTAATGAACGGAAGGCAACGAAAGATTCAATCCTAAATTGCTTTCATGATGGCGGTGAATGGTGATGGAAACTTAAACAGAAATCAGTAGCATACGTGTAATTCGGTTTTTGGAATACAGGCAGCGAGGTGAAAATTTTGATAAACTGGAATGAGGAAAATTTTTGGAGGAGAGGGAAAGCCTGAATTTTTGGAGGGGGTATAAGTTTTTATGGTGAAATTTTTTGAAATGAAACTTTTAAAAGAGGGGAAAAGCGGGAATAAGTGGTAAAGAGGCTAAATGTCACTAAAAGCATGTTTTAAGCAAATATGATATACATAAAATGTCATTAAAAACTAAATTACTAGCACAAAAGCTAAATGTCATTAAAAATGTGTGTCACTAAATGGCTTTTTATTTGTAGTGCAACCAACGTCTTTGTTAGACGTATCCCGTGTATATAAAGGTAAGATTAGCTCCATCTTCATCATTTCATCTTCTTTAACCTTGAAACCCTAGAGAGAGAAAGATAGAGTTCTAGTGAGAGAAAGCTCAAGAAAGCACTATCAAGCTTGGATCCTACTTTCATGTTGTTTCTCCATCATCCTTGATCATTTCTACACGAAGAACCACGAGTTTTGAGGTAAGATCGATCTTAGATATGAGTTTTTTCTTCAAAAATGGGGTTTTAGGTTTTTTAAACATAAAGTAAGGATTTTTACGTATGAAAAGTGGATTAAAGCACAGATCTAGCGTCATGGAAGCTAGATAAACATTTTGAACGTAAAAAGTTATGGTTTTGGATCAAAATCGGACCTGCAAATGCTCAATATTCTTGAGCTGACTCTCGAGAGTCGGCCACTTGCATGTGGCGACTCTCGACGAGGAAGAAAAAGAGAGTCGACTGTCTTAAAGTCGACCATCTGATAATCGACCCTCTAAGAAAAACGCTGAGTATCGACCCATTACATGACACAAAGTCTTGAACGCAAGTTCAGGCGACACTCATAAGTGTGGCTAGCGACTCTCCTAGCCAACACTTGAGTGTGGCTAGCGACTCTCCTCCCCGACACTTTCGGCAATACCCACAAAACTGACGACTCCTGCAAGAAATAATAGAAATTGTACTCTGACTTATGTGCAAATCGCTATACGCATTAACAATAGCTAAAACATCACATTTGGGTTAAGGAAAACATGTGAGTTCTATGTGCCCCCTATATGTTACGTGCAAATCCTTTTAAATATTTTGGGGCTAAAGTGTTTACACTAAATTAATGAATGTTAATATGATCATACGTTATATATAAAAGTGAACGATGAATAAATAATGAAACGTATGAATACAAGAATGAAATGAATGAATGACATAACATTAATGAATGAAATCTTGCTTTATATTTATAGGGGAGAGTTCTAGAGAAAACCACATAGTTAGGTGAAAACCGAGAAAACCACTAAAAAACCAATTTTAACCAATAATATAATAACATTTATTTTTTATTTTATTTTTATTTTTTTTATAATAGTATCAATGTAATTTAAATATTGGCTTACGTATACGTAATCCATAGTGTTACGTATACGTAACCCATAGTATTACACATTATTTTAGTGGTTTTCTCGGTTTTTGTTTAAGTTTGTGGTTTTATCTTGATCCCTTCCACACACACACACACACACACACACACACATATATATATATATATATATATATATATATATATGGAAAGTGTAAAACAAAAACCCACTCCACTTTAAGAAACCTTGCAAACCCAAACACTTAGCATACAATGTGCCACATGTCCACCTTCCTCCTTTACCCTCAAGGGTATTAATTTCATTTACTCTAACCATCACCATCACCACTACTTTTTTACTTTTCAAGATTTCAAATACGTCCTCACTTTATTCAAATGATTTTTTTCAATATTCACCATCCCTTTTGTTGATTTCTAAGAACCTTTTTAAAGGATATTTTTTTCAATATTCAGTGTTTAGTCCCTAATCAAATGGGATTATTTCTCACATATGCGAATACAGTGATGGAGGATTGATTAAGCGCAGATCGTCGGTGGTGGTGTGATGCGATGGTGAAATGGCGGCAAGCTGGTGGTTTCTTCCACTTGGCAAGAGTAAGTTCAACTTCGCATGCTTCAGATCTATCTCGTTTTCATATCTGAATGTTTAAAAAAAATTGTATACCCACTTTATGTTTCTGTAATTATTTTATGGATGGAGATTTGAATATGGAGATATGGACAAAAGTCAACTCATCTCTATGTACTCCAAATGTGGCCTCATCAAACACGCCCACCAACTGTTCAACGAAATGGCTCAAAGGATTTGAGAATTTTTTTTATTTTTTATTTTTTAAACGTCATTTGCAATGGATCTAGGACTTGGATGTTTTTTTATTATTATGGAATGGATCTAGTTTGAGAGATAACATAGATGTTAAAAATAACATACATTATTTTTTTAAATCTACATACAAATTTTTTTTTACATATCATGTTGATTTGTTAACTAAATTTTGTTTCATTGGATTCGAGTTTTTGTTAACTGCATACATAAATTGAATTTACATATGTAACAATTGATTTTACATATGTAACAGTTTGCTAGTTACATATGTAATATCCTTTACGTAACATTTGATTTTGCGGTCTCCTTTGCCTTGCTGGAAGGTTTGTTAAAACAGTATGATATAAAACCTCATAGCATTTAAATAAACTTATTAGTATTTAACCATCATTTACTCGTTAAGTTTTGACATTTCTTTTTTGCAATGGCTAAGAAGAAGCCAAGCTCATTTCCTACACGCTCAACATGAATACTACAATCGGGTAATATTGTTTCTTTAACATATATAGTTACATATGTTACATTTCTTTATTACATATGTAATCCAACCTGTAAATTTACATATGTAATTTTACATGACCACTTGTTATATTTGGCAGTTTACATACGTAAACTCATGAAAGTTCTATTATAACATACGTAACCATACATATGTTAAGTGTTACATGCATTCTAAGTTAATTTATAGCTAATATATATTTATATATGTAGGTTGATGAACTTGTTTTCTTCGTATGTGAAGGATTTTTGTGTCAAAGATGAAGATGATTATCAAGGAATTAAGCCTATTTAGGTTTTATGTTTTTTTGTTAGCTTATTATAGTTTCTGTATCATTTGTAAATATTTAAGTTTGTATGAAATACTTTGTTACGTTTTTAATGTTGATTGTGATGCATTTTTATAGTTTTAAGTTTGTATTAACATATGTAACAACACGTATGTTGGATCATTATAGTTTTTTTGGATCATTTTTAAAATTTTAAGTTTGTTTTAACATATTTAACAAACGTAAACTGTTACAACATTTAAAATAGTAGTTTTTTTATTTTTAATTTCTAGCTTTATAATAAAAAAATTAAATAATATAATTTAAAAAGTAGGAGAGAGAATATATAATTTAATAAAGTAGTAGAGAGATGATATGATGCTTTTAGCCAAAAGACCAAATTACCCTTCTTATACTTTTATAATGTTAAAATATTACTTTGAAAGTACAATTTTCCAATATTAAATATGGGTCATTAATCATCACAAATAAAGGATTGAGATAGGGTTTGCAAAGTTTATTCAACTCAAGGGGGTTTTTGTTATAACCACCCCCTATACACACACACACACACACATATATATATATATATACATATATATATATATATATATATATATATATATATATATTGCATACTAGTAATCTATAAGGAAAAAAAGTGTAAGTTAATAATGATGACGGTATAGCCCATAGATTATACGTCGTAAAAAACGTATAAGTTGCGAAATAATAAACAAGCAAATAAACTATACTATATGTTCAGGGTCGTCCCTACGATTTCGGGGGCCTGTGCGACTAAAGAAAATGGGCCCCTAAAAATCTAAAATATAAAGTTAAATATATAAAACAAAATTCATTAATATGATGAAAATCGTAACAATACTAAATTTGATTTTTCTTCAAAAACCTCCCTTTATTGAATTCATTCGATTGAATTTTGCCGTATGTTTTTATTATTAGGTAAAATTGTTAATTTGGACATGGCCCAATGATGGAGTAATTGTTAATGGGTTTTTAAACTTAGCTTATTTGACCTATAAGTTAATTGTTAATTGTAATTTCTTTTTAAACTCAGTTTATATTAAATATATTTTTATATATAATATATAACTTATAATTTTGGGCCCCTAGAAAAAACCGGGCCCTGTTCGGTCGCCCACCCCCACACATGCTCAGGGCCGGCCGTGTATGTGTTTGACAATTGGAACTAAAATCTCTTTACGCGATTGCTATCGTGACATAAATATAACAAATTGAACCAAAGTTAACCAAAGACTTAGTCAAATTATTCCATACCAACAAATCAAACACAAAGTCAACGAATCATAACACAAGTTGGCTCAGTTATTTTAAACGGAAACATCACAGAAACAAGAAGTTCCTTGAAACCGCTCTATAAAATGATATGATTATTGTTAGTAAATCAGGCACAAAAAAGTTGTTTTTGTTACATAATGCAAACATGCTTCTTTTTATCCTTTCTCTGTTCACAATGGTCGTGGAAGGCGCTACCACAAACAACACAGCAAAGCCAGGTTGTCCAACCCATTGCAGGAATGTTACAGTACCATACCCTTTCGGTATTGGCACAGATTGTTCCCTAGACTACTCGTTTAATGCGACCTGTGATACTTCTTATGTTTCCTGCAAGTGGTGACAGTGAAGTATACAGCATATCAGATTCAGAGGTGCGCATATCAACTACAGTTTCTTACATGTGCTATAACCAACGTGGGCCTGTTGAAGGATTTGATTCAGGGATTGACTTAAGTTGGCACAAAGTATACACTTTCTCAGTAAAGAACAAGCTCACAGTCGTTGGTTGTGACGATTATGCTTTGATTACGGGGACTAACGGAGTCAACTTTTCAAGTGGCTGTTTCGGCCTATGTCGCAAAAAACAAGATAAGCCTAATGGGGAATGCTCCGGAATCTCATGTTCTCAAACATCTATACCGAAGGGTCTCACAAATTATGATATTTCACTTCACACCTTACAAAAGCACTCAGATGTTTGGTCCTTCAATGAATGTGGCTATGGCTTTCTTGCTGAGGAAGGTAGTTTTAAGTTTGGAGGTGCCACTGATTTATCCATTGATCACTCTGACTATGTGAACATGATAGAGTCCACTATTCCCGTTGTGCTTGATTGGGTAATCGCATCCAATGGAACTTGCGGAAACGTTAACGAATGCAAAGGAAATAGTAAATGCAATGATGTAGAACGTGGTGGGTATCGTTGTAAATGCAAGGATGGTTACGAGGGTAACCCCTATCTTGAACCTGGCTGCCAAGGTTAGTCTCCAATTTTAGTTAAAAAAAGAAAGGGAAAAATATGAGAATAGACATGTTAACCATAATCTAACATATTTACAGCCCACACACGTATAATTTGACATATTCAGAGATTACACTACAGAAATCCAACACCCTCACAACCCACTAAAAAGTCAATGTCAATTAGGTTCCCTCACAACCTACTATTTATGTTATTACGTGCCTTCGTATCATATTTTTCAAATGGATTTCAATTAATTTTAATACTTTTCATTTACCTTTTACACATTCATGTTATTTAAAATTCGTATGTTACTAAATTTTATTTGATATAAAATTATTCTTTTCTTGTAAAAACTTTTAAATCTAATATTCCGTAGCTAATAAAAATAACATGAATGTGAAAAAGCTTGTTTAATAGACACTAAAACAAGCCTAACCACCTGATATATTTGTGGCCTCTAATGTTTTTAAATTAGTTAATATTAAGATAGTTTAAACGAAATTTTTAAATACGTAAATAGCTTGTTTAATATACACTAAAACATGTAACAAAGATGAAACAATGTAAAACCGAGCTCGAGCTCGTCTCGTTTAGAGCTCTAGTTGTAAACTCGAGCTTAACTCATAAGTAAACTTTTAAGCTCGAACTTACACTACTAGAAAAATAGGTAATTGCGACCGTAAAAATCGGTTGCAAAATTCGCGACCGAAATCATAACGGTTGCAAAACGGTCGCAAAATTTACGATCGTCGTATGTCGGTCGCAAAATAGTCGCAAAAAATAAGTTTCAATAAAAACCTTATAGAGATCAATAAAAACGCCTAACCACCTGATATATTTGTGGCCTCTAATGTTTTTAAATTAGTTAATATTAAGATAGTTTTAACGAAATTTTTAAATACTTAAATAGCTTGTTTAATATACACTAAAACAGGTAACAAAGATGAAACAATGTAAACCGAGCTCGAGCTCGTCTCGTTTAGAGCTCTAGTTGTAAACTCGAGCTCAACTCATAAGTAAACTTTTAAGCTCGAACTTACACTACTAGAAAAATAGGTAATTGCGACCGTAAAAATCGGTTGCAAAATTTGCGACCGTAATCATAGCGGTTGCAAAACGGTCGCAAAATTTACGATCGTCGTATGTCGGTCGCAAAATAGTCGCAAAAAATAAAACGCGGCCGCAAATCAGTCGCAAAGTTTACGACCGCCTAAATCCGGTCGCAAACAAGAAATAAAATTGCAACCCGAAAAATCAGTTGCAAAATTTGTGACCGACTTACGACCAAAATTATGACGGTTGTAAAACGGTCGCAAATTTTACGACCGTGGTATGTCGGTCGCAAAATAGTCGCAAAAAATAAAACGTGGTCGCAAATCAGTCACAACGTTTACGACCGCCTAAAGCTGGTCGCATAAAAGAAATAAAAATAATTTAAAATATAAATTATAAATTACGGTGACGTTTGGTTTAATTAGTGATTTAAATTATAATTAGTCCCTAATTAATAAAACAAAACCGTTCTGCCCCATAAATCAAAACAGGCCATTAAATTATAAGTTCCCGTCTGTAAATCAAAACCCAAAATGGCTTCAATGTTGAAAGCCGAAAAGCCCCGACGGATCGACGGTTCCTTCTTTTATCCCCAAAATGGCTTGATAGGACTCCTTAATTCGCCACCGTCGATCACCATCTCCTCCGCCGTCACCTCCTACTTCCGTAAGTTCTATCAACTGATTACTTTGTTCGACCAATTGTATTTTATATATTGTTCACATTTCCGTAAGTTCTATCAACTGTCGTCACCTCAATTCGCCGCCGTCGATCACCATCTCCTCCGTCGTGATCTAACTTTCGCGGTAGCCGGTGAAGCTAGTTGTTGCATAATTAAGCGTCAATTTATTCGGTTCGTGATGAGTTTGAGTTCGTGTTTTGTATTTTAATTGTTTCGATTTCAGGTTAGGGTTTGAGTTCTAAGAAATGGTTTAATTTCAATGTGTTTGAGGTTTTGAACCCTAATTTCGTCTGTGGTGATAGAAAACGTTAATTAGTTTGAGTTCTTCACTTGATCAGCGATTTCATTTGTTTAGTATCAAATGTATTAATTATCAATCGATTTAATAATCTGAGAATTTGTCATTGTTCTGGAAATTAGGAACACCGATCTGCAAAATCCAGACACTACATCATATATTGTTCACACTTTATGTTGTTGATGATGAAATTGCTGATTATGATGCTGATTTTTTGTTCCTATTCAGATTTGTTGTTCGATTTTGTAAGCTGCTAGTTTTGTAAGATCTGCATTTGAAGTCAAGAGCTCAGGTATTGGTACATTAAATAGTTAAGTAATGAAAATATATGAATTATAAAATGATATTATACTTTTTGTGTAGTTTAGTGATTTGGTATAGTTTTGTGATGTAATTTGGGGATTTTAAGGTTGAGATGGAAGTTGTGATTAGGGTTTAGGATGCTGATTTACGTGTATATAGTGCATCAGAGGTATTGAAAGCAGAACTGAGGTCAGTGTTTAGTCAGTTATGTCAAGATAACATGCCAATGGTCAGGAGAGCTGTTGCAACAAACTAGGGGAAGTTTGCTGCTACTGTTGAGTCTGCTCATCTGAAGACTGACATTATGCAAATCTTTGAGGTTCTTACGCAGGATGGTAAATTGTTAATAGCAAATGTTTTCTGTTTGAACTTTTATATGTTAGTTAAACTTTTATATGTTAGTTAATTTTCAGATGAACAGTAACTTGAAAGCAACTCATCCCATTGCCATTGAAGTTGGAAATAACCACTGTAACTGCACCATGGAATAGTTGTGTATTGAGCATGTGTTGGAACTTACACTACTAGAAAAATAGGTAATTGCGACCGTAAAAAATCGGTTGCAAAATTTGCGACTGAAATCATAACAGTTGCAAAACGGTCGCAAAATTTACGATCGTCGTATGTCGGTCGCAAAATAGTCGCAAAAAATAAGTTTCAATAAAAACCTTATAGAGATCAATAAAAACGCCTAACCACCTCATATATTTGTGGCCTCTAAAGTTTTTAAATTAGTTAATATTAAGATAGTTTTAACGAAATCTTTAAATACTTAAATAACTTGTTTAATATACACTAAAATAAGTAACAAAGATGAAACAATGTAAAACCGAGCTCGAGCTCGTCTCGTTTAGAGCTCTAGTTGTAAAACTCGAGCTTAACTCATAAGTAACTTTTAAGCTCGAAATCAGCTCCTTACTGAAAAATAATTTTTAATAGTTTAAATTTACAAAACAACGTATTATTATTTATTTATATATTAAAAAATTATATTCGTTTTATTTTTCTTAACAGTCATTTTTACAACGACGTATACCATAACATTCGTTTTTATTTTTTCTTTACACAAAACAACGTATTATTCTTTCTTTATATATTAAAAATGTATAATTATAAAGTATAAGAAACTATTTTAGACTACAATATTATTAATACGTAATAATTTCACAAAATTATTTTATACAAAAGTGCCATCGAAAAAATATATATTTTATACGAATAAAAAGTATGAATTCGAAAACGTTGTAGTAAAATTAGTCTAGGCCTGAAATTTATATATATTTTTTAAATGAGTTAAAGATAAAAAAAAAGGTAAAGTAAGGTAATTATTTTTGTGTAAACAAAAAATAAAAAATAGCTTTATTTTGAGAAAAAAAATATATTTCTCCATTTATTATTTGGGTTTTAACATGAAATTAACAATATATAAAGCCATTAAAAAAATATTATTTTAATTTGTTTAAGAAAAAGACAAAAACAATTTTACCTTAATACCCCTTAAACAATATCAACTACACTCCAAAGTGCAAACTCGTTCAGGACTAATATGGTTTCGAGGTCTAAAGTACAGCGCTCGTGGCAAGGTCCAAGCAACTGTCCGGGAGGCGCCCCCAAATACAGTTCATTTGAACCTTATCGGAATCACTATATTAGACACAATAGTGATAGTATACGGACTAATATTGTAATATGGTTGTCTATATACCACCTTCATGTAAGCTCCAATCATCCATTCTAATACGAACATATTACCAGATTCAACTTGGTATCAGAGCCTTGAATACAATCCATCGGAAATTTCGTCGGAGGGGTGGCCGGCCGCCGCCCTACCCACCACCACCATCATCGATAGCACATGGTCCTCCTCTTCCACCTCTAGCCACCGCTCGTAACAACCACCACACCACCGACAACATCTACAACCACATCACTACCGGTACCTCCTATCGCGAAACCCTAGCCTTCAAACATCCCCATCTACTGCTTGCTACTTCCGTCATTCTCCATCGCATACCACTACCATCAAAAACTCTAGCCGCCCCCGCCACAAACCCTAGATATGTCGTCTCCACCAGCCGCCACAGTCGAAACACTAGATCTAGCCAGACCTCCATGTTGCTGTTGCCACCACAAGGCAAGCCCACACAGCTCCTCCCTGTCGCCGCAACCACACAAGTGTGGATCGGTTCTTCGGCGACGTGCACCTCGTGAAAGCCACAGAACTTTCGGTTCCATATATTCCGAGTGTTGCAATATTTTAGACACAATTGAGGAGAAGAAGAAAGAACATGGAAACAAAAACCTAAAACCCGTCTGGCGACACTAGCTAGTGTCTCCAAAGCAAGGTGGCGACACTAGCTAGTGTCTCCAAAGGAAAGTGGCAACACTAGCAATGCATCAACACTAAGCAGATGGCGACATTAGGCAACGACACTAGCAAGGAGGGCGACAATACGCAGCTGGGGGAACGAGAGTAGATTGAAGACCAACTATCTTTTAAGTTTATGTTTTTTCCATTCAAACAAAATCGCTCTCGTGCTTTGTTTGGGGGAGTATTAGACACAATAGTCATAATGTAGACGCTAATCATCTATTCTAATACAAACGCATTACAAGATCCAACTCACCGCCACAATATATCTCCTTCATATATATACATCCTTCATGTAAACCCTAATCATCTATTCTTGTAATATGGTGGTCTATATATACCTCCTTCATGTAAACCCTAATCATCTATTCTAATATAAACGTATTACAAGATCCAACTCATAGCCACAATATATCAACCGTCGCATCAGTTCGTGAAACATTATATCGCTTCAACAGAATGGTGTATTAGTTCACTGCATCTATATATACACAGTTTTAGTCTTTATTTTTGGATGAAATATCTTAACAGAAACACATATACCAGATTTAAAAATTTTGAATTATCGGATCGTATACATATCGAAACACTTTAATATGAAAATGTGAAAATGTATAGATATGATTTACAAAAAGTATCCAAAAATTCATCGTGGTTGTTAAAACGATAGTTGAAGCAGGTGATGGCAGAAGACTTGTATTGTTTGAAGCTGGTGAAGGGTGTTTGTTTTGGGTTATATTAAGAAAAACAATAATACTCTTTCAAATAAAATAATATATACTTTTTGTGAAAAAAAACTAATTAAAATTTGAGGGGTCAAAACCGTAAAATGTTAATTTAACATGTTTAATTTTGCAATCCAATATTAAAAATAAAGAGTTAAAGTATGATAGAATAAGCAAAACGTATTGATAAACACGATGTTCGTAATTATGTATTTTACATAAATGATGTATGTAATTTACCTTCTTTTTATTTGCGTAAATTTTGTTGCCTTACATCATGTGCTTATTTTATTTTTTATTTTTTTTTCTCATTAGACATCGACGAGTGCCACGCTCAAGAAACCTACCATTGTTATGGTATTTGCACTAATACTTTAGGGGGTTACAATTGTACATGCGAGGCAAGATTCACCGGTGATGCTTACAAACCAAATGGTTGTGTTTCAAAACAAACAAACTTATCAATCATATTCGTCATAATATGAATATGCTTATGTCCACTATTTCAACCTTGAAAACCAAACATGTCGGTTTCTAACACTAAGAAAGATAAATACTAATTAAAGTGTTTCGATGCAAATGTGTAGTAATTGCATGTGGAATGTTAGCATTAATATGTGGATTAGAGGGGATTTGCTTTGGTATAAGGAGGAGGAAGCTAATAAAGCTACCAGAAAAGTTCTTTGAGCAAAATGGGGGTGTGCTGCTAAAACAGAAGATCAAATCACAAGGATCTCATGAGGCAATGACCTTGTTTAGCACTGAACAATTAAGAAAAGCCACTAATAACTATTCTCAAGAGCAAATTATCGGTAAAGGTGCATATGGTGTAGTGTACAAGGGAACTTTATCGGATAAACGTGTAGTTGCAATAAAGAAGTCTAAACTAGTAGATGCGACCCAAGCAGAGCAGTTCATCAATGAAGTCTTGATCCTTACACAAGTTATTCATCGAAATGTGGTAAAACTTTTGGGTTGTTGCTTAGAAGAGGAAGTCCCTATACTAGTTTATGAATTCATATCTAATAACACTCTTTTTCATAACATTCATCATAGATTGGGTGGAATGAGTTGGTTATCTTGGGAAAATCGGTTGAGAGTAGCCGTAGAAGCTGCGAGTGCTCTTGGGTACCTTAATTCAGAAATTACTATGCCAATCATACACAGAGATGTTAAGTCTACCAACATATTATTAAATGAGAACTACACATAAAAAATTTCTGATTTTGGTACATCAAGGTTAGTTCCATTAGGTCATGAAGAAGTACCTACTCTTATTCAAGGAATGTTAGGGTATTTGGATCCAGAATACTTCAACACAAGCCAACTAACTGAGAAGAGCAATGTATATAGCTTTGGAGTGGTCCTTGCAGAACTCATAACAGGGAAAAAGGCCATTGGCATTGATAGAACCAATGAAGAAAAGAGTCTAGCTACATATTTTGTTAATTTGGTTAAAGTAAACCGCTTATTTGAAATTGTGGAACCTAGAATTTTACGTGAAACTACTCTTGATCAGTTACAGGCAGTAGGTGATTTGGTAAAGAGATGTCTTAGTTTTAGAGGTGATGATAGAACAACAATGAAAGAGGTGGTAGTGGATTTAGAGGGCTTGAGGAAGTTAACGACTCATCCTTGGGTTCAACAAAAAGCATCTAATGAGACAAGAAGCTTAGTCCTAGAAGTTGACCAATCAGATCTTTATGATGTCCCATTAATTTATAGTACTAATGAATGAGAATCATATTCAGGTTATACAGATATGGCACTTGAAGAAAACAATCCACGATAGTTTTGTTGGTGCTTCTTATGTAAGAACTAAGCATCACCACCATACTTGCACCAAACACTGATAGGAACATTGTAGTTTGCTGTACTTTTTCTTTTATGGTGTTGTTATTTTGTTTTGGTTATTATATTATGAACTCACATGTAATTGCTTTAGCTTGTTTAGAGTTATAGATATCTAATGGTTATGAATTAAACATGAATCCCTTACTATTATATGTTGGTGATTTTAGTATCATCAATGTCACTTGTGTAATTGAATATCCTTTTAACCAAATGAGAAATTAGAATATATATTAACACGAGTTAGGAGGTGTGTAGTGCACACTTGATCAAAACTATCTGATTTCGAGAAATTTGGAACCTTTAAGGGGCAAAGTGTCATGTCGCAACCAACGACGGAACATGTTGGAGTGGGACATGAAGACTGTTTATAAGCTCATGGTTTACTAAAGTTGAAATATTTAAACAACAAATTTCTTTTCATAAATCAAGTAGTGTCACACCCCGCCGAAGGCGGAAACATGGAGGTGAGACGAGAGCGGTGCATCGAACACTTAGGCGCAAGAGAATGTTAACGGGTACATTGCAAATTATAAAAGAACCAATACTAAACCCAAAACTAAAATAAGTCATACAACATCCGAAATTCAAATAACAAAAGGAGCGTCTTATAAACAACCAAAGTCATAGGTACTAAGTTTGTTCCAACATGAAACCACAAAATCTAAACAAAAGCGTCTTATAAACAACCAAAGTCATACAACATTTCTGTTTACCTGAAAGCATGTTTCAAAAATGGGTCAACTATATAAATAATTGGTGAGTATCGCAGGTTTTACGACTCTATAAAAGTTTATAAAAATCCAAAGTCAGTACACATGTATTAGACAACATATTACCATGAGCCGTAATCAAAGCCTAGACAAAATAAAATAAAGTACCCCATACGGAAGTCTTATGCCAACAACCGTCTAAAAAAATAATTGGCTAACTTTGCGCCCACGTGATCCTACAAGTCTGGTTGGCGCGACCAAACCATGAGCGGGGGTGTCAACCCATGTAGTACTACTCAAAATTCCCAACGGCTACGCTCAGCTAATTGATTACAACAAAAAAAATTGGGGACTTTAATGCATAAATATAAAAATAACTCATGTAATCAATGTATCATGTAACATGTGACTAAATAAAAAAATGAAACAGCTTTCCCCCAAAAACAGTAAAACAGTAAGTAAAAAGGGGCCGCGAAAACTCACCTGAGAGTGAAACGCGAAAAAGTGCGGTAAAACAGTGAAATAGCCAACGTTGGTATCCTAACCGAGTCCTACTAATAAGTAGACACAAAAAGTATTTAGGAAACCTAATATGTGTGGCTAAGTCAACAAAAGTCAAAAGTGGCTATGCAGTCAATTGTATAGCCAAAACCCGTGCACGTGCGTACGAACCGTTAAGAATTGTAAAACCGGCTTTTATATGAATTAATAACCTTAAAGCTTTAAGTTTTAGATTTTTAATAAATAACATCAGTAGTAAAAAAAATCACATTTGATAAAATCTCATGTCACGGTTTCGTATGATCAAAAACGCGATTACGCACGTAAAGTCCGGTCTACGGTTTAAATACGATTCGTCAAAAATTAGGGTTTTAGTGTGATATTAGCACCCAATTTAAAAGTCAAATTTTATGTTTTAAATGGGGTTAAACTTCTGTCCAAAATCCCTTAGAGTTTTTATAAAATCAATTTTATATAAAACTAACTTTGCGCCCACGTGATCCTACAAGTCTGGTTGGCGCGACCAAACCATGAGCGGGGGTGTCAACCCAAGTAGTACTACTCAAAACTCCCAACAGCTACGCTCAGCTAATTGATTACAACAAAAAAAATTGGGGACTTTAATGCATAAATATAAAAATAACTCATGTAATCAATGTATCATGTAACATGTGACTAAATAAAAAAATGAAACAGCTTTCCCCCAAAAACAATAAAACAGTAAGTAAAAAGGGGCCGCGAAAACTCACCTGAGAGTGAAACGCGAAAAAGTGCGGTAAAACAGTGAAACAGCCAACGTTGGTATCCTAACCGAGTCCTACTAATAAGTAGACACAAAAAGTATTTAGGAAACCTAATATGTGTGGCTAAGTCAACAAAAGTCAAAAGTGGCTATGCAGTCAATTGTATAGCCAAAACCCGTGCACGTGCGTACGAACCGTTAAGAATTGTAAAACCGGCTTTTATATGAATTAATAACCTTAAAGCTTTAAGTTTTAGATTTTTAATACATAACATCAGTAGTAAAAAAAATCACATTTGATAAAATCTCATGTCACGGTTTCGTATGATCAAAAACGCGATTACGCACGTAAAGTCCGGTCTACGGTTTAAATACGATTCGTCAAAAATTAGGGTTTTAGTGTGATATTAGCACCCAATTTAAAAGTCAAATTTTATGTTTTAAATGGGGTTATACTTCTATCCAAAATCCCTTAGAGTTTTTATAAAATCAATTTTATATAAAAATTTTCTAAAATTAATAACTTTTTATAAAATTTAAATGGACCATAATTCCAAAACCATACTTAGACATAAATTTACTGCTTCAAATTTATACCAGTTGATCATATATCCAATTTCCAGAATTTTGCAATACTCATAAGTATTTTTCCCAAATTTCCATGTATTAAACTTGTGTGAATTTTAATAAATAATCTATAAAGAGTTAGATAACCAAATTATCCAGATATTCATTTTAGAACATATTCTACTGATTAGAACCACTTTTGGGAGCTGGATCAATAATTTTTAAAAATCCACCAAAAACATGTTTGTTCTTGATCATTTAAGCTAAACTACAAGTTTGATTAAGGATTATACCTTCCAAATTCAACAAATGATGATGAAATTTGATGCTAAGCTACTGAGTTTTCCTTGATTTATAACCTACAATCACAATGTGGTTCAATTCCAAGATCAAAAACTCAAAAATCAATAAAAAGCACTTTTAATTCAAGAAAATGCAAATATGAACACCCAAGTGTTCATACACTTTGATCATCAAATCTTGCAAGCTTTTCACTAGAAAACTCATTGTGAATGATTACAACTAGTTTTTATCCACAAATCCTTGTTAAAACCACAAGATTCAAGCTAAAAACTCTTGAAAACAACAAAACTTGAAAATCAAAGTGAGTGTGTGTAGTGTGTGTGTTCTTGAGAACACATGCAAGAATCAAAACAAAAAATTTAAGATGAAATCATAAGCAAAAATACCTTCTAATCACTAAATCAAGCTCATAAACAACAATGATGCAAGGATTCAAGGTTACATGGATGATCTAAGCTTGATAAAAAAAAATCAAAGAGTGTGTGTGTGTGGGGTTTCATACGGCCAAGGAGAGGGAGAAGAAGAGAGAAAAATGGGAGTGGGGTGGGGTATTTATAGGGGGAGTGTTTGTCTTGAAATTTTAAAAGAAAGTTTTATAAAAATATACCCACTTTTATAAGAATTACACTCCTAAACACTTTAATAAATTTTTTTATCCAAATATAAAATTCTAGTATCCAAAATAATGAATTTTAGAAATTTTTAAAACATAAAAACTCAAATATTTTCAAAAAGTTATACCGGGTAAACACCGGGTTTTTAACGGAAGAACCACTTGTGAGCGTTAGTTAAATCAAGAATCACAAAAGTTAGCACATATAATGTTATAAAATATCATTCTTAACTAAAATATAAATATAAAAATTATTTTCAAGAATTTAATTTTTACCGTTTATTTAACGCGTTCGCGGTATACGCAGTGTATGCACTTAACCGGGTTTTCTCGTTCGGACCTTAGTGTTTGTCTAAGTTAGTATTCCTAGAATTCCTAGAAACACTTACTAATATATAAAACCATAAAATTTAAAAATATAACGTATAAAAGTTAAGAAACGGTAAGGACCTGAAAAACCGCAATTATCACATTATCCCCCAGTTGAAAGGAATTTCGTCCCGAATTTCAACCGGTGACAGTAGTAACCGCTTCCTTCTCAAAGAGATGAGGATATTTTTGCTTCATTTGGTCCTCGCGTTCCCATGTGAATTCGGGTCCACGCTTCGAGTTCCAACGGACCTTCACAACAGGGATACGATTGTGCTTAAGCGCCTTGATCTCGCGATCCAAAATCTCAACCGGTTCCTCAATAAAATGAAGCTTCTTGTCAATACGGACTTCCTCTGGTGGTATCACTAAGGATGTGCCAGCTAAACACTTTTTTAGATTTGATACATGAAAAGTATCGTGTATACCACTGAGTTCCTGAGGCAATTTCAATTTGTACGCCACAGGGCCGATTCTATCCGCAATTTCATACGGCCCAATATACCTCGGATTGAGTTTACTCCTCTTTCCGAACCGAATAACGCCCTTCCAAGGTGAAACTTTTAAAAGTACTTTGTCACCAATTTGAAATTCCAAGGGCTTTCTTCGATTATCGGCGTAGCTTTTCTGTCTGTCCCGCGTGGCTCTTAGTCTATCACGGATCTTAAAAATCTTGTCCGTAGTTTCCTGAATTATTTCAGGGCCAGTTAAACGATTGTCACCAACTTCATCCCAACAAAGTGGTGATCGACACTGACGTCCATACAACGCTTCAAACGGTGCACATTTGAGGCTAGCATGATAACTATTATTATAAGAAAATTCGATTAACGGTAGATGTGTATCCCAATTACCACCAAAATCTATTACACATGCCCTTAACATATCCTCCATGGTCTGAATCATCCGTTCACTTTGACCGTCAGTCTGAGGATGATAAGTCGTGCTCATATCCAAGCGCGTTCCTAAAGCTCGTTGTAGTGTCTGCCAAAATCGGGAAGTAAAACGACTATCCCTATCCGAAATGATGGAAACGGGCACTCCATGCCTAGAAACGATCTCACCAATGTACAAACGGGCTAACTTTTCCATCTTATAATCCTCTCTGATGGGAATAAAGTGAGCAGATTTTGTCAACCGGTCAACAATGACCCAAATTGAATCATAACCGCTGGAAGTTCGGGGTAATTTGGTGATGAAATCCATAGCAATCTGCTCCCATTTCCACTGAGGGATGTCGGGTTGCTGTAAAAGTCCTGACGGTTTCTGGTATTCCGCCTTGACCTAAGAACATGTCAAGCATCTCCCAACATAACTTGCAATATCTTTCTTCATTCCGGGCCACCAATAAAATTCTTTCAAGTCTTTGTACATCTTGTCGGCTCCGGGATGTACATAATACCTCGACTTGTGAGCTTCATTAAAAATCAGTTCCCTCAAGTTATGGGAATCCGGAATCCACATTCGATCCAAATAATAAATCAACTCATCAGTTTTCTGTTCAAATTTTCTCTCAGCACCACATAAAAGTTCGTCTTTCAAGTTATTTCTCTGTAGTGTTTCCTTTTGTGCCTCGAGAATTTGGATTGTCATCCCCAAAGCACGAACTCGAATAGGTTTTATTCTTTCCTTTCTACTCAAAGCATCTGCCACCACATTTGCTTTGCGAGGGTGATAACGGATCTCACAGTCATAGTCATTCAGAAGTTCAACCCATCGCCTTTGTCTCATATTTAACATCTTTTGATCAAATATATGCTGAAGGCTTTTGTGGTCGGTAAAAATAGTGCATTTGGTGCCATAAAGATAGTGCCTCCAAATTTTGAGTGCAAAGATAACAGCACCCAACTCTAGGTCATGAGTTGTGTAATTCTTTTCGTGCACTTTCAATTGTCGGGATGCGTAAGCAATAACCTTATCCTTTTGCATCAACACATAACCAAGACCCTGGTGAGATGCATCACAATATACAACAAAGCCATCCGTACCTTTAAGAAGAGTTAGAATCTGAGCGTTACATAATTTCTGCTTTAATAACTGAAATGACTCTTCCTGCTTGTCACCCCATTCAAACTTTCTATCTTTCTGAGTCAAGAGGGTTAAAGACTGAGCTATCTTCGAGAAATTTTCTATAAATCTCCTATAGTAACCCGCCAAACCAAGAAATTGACGAATCTCAGTTGGGGTCTTAGGCGTTTCCCACTTCTTTATCGCCTCAATTTTGGCCGGATCCACATGAATGCCTTTCTCATTAATCACATGACCTAGAAAATGAACTTCTCTAAGCCAAAACTCACACTTAGAAAACTTGGCGAATAGTTTCTCGTTTCAAAGAAATTCCAAAATCAACCGCAAGTGATGTTCGTGCTCTTCCTTACTTCGAGAATATATCAGAATATCGTCGATAAAGACTATCACGAATTTGTCTAAATAGGGTTTACACACCCTATTCATCAGATCCATAAATACTGCCGGGGCACTGGTTAGCCGGAAAGGCATAACCAAAAACTCGTAATGACCGTACCGAGTTCTGAACGCTATCTTTGGTATGTCATCCTCCTGGACCCTTAATTGATGATAACTAGATCTGAGGTCGATCTTAGAAAAATGAGTCGATCCTTGTAACTGGTCAAACAAATCATCGATCCTCGGGAGTGGATATCGGTTCTTAATCGTCAATTTATTCAACTCCCGGTAGTCAATACACATTCAAAATGATCCATCCTTCTTTTTCACAAACAAGACCGGAGCTCCCCAATGTGAGAAACTCGGTCTAATAAATCCCTTCTCTAAAAGTTCCTGTAACTGATTCGACAACTCTTGTAATTCAGACGGTGTCAGACGGTATGGGGATCTAGCAATAGGTGCGGTACTAGGTACCAAGTCAATCCGGAACTCAACTTGTCGTGGAGGGGGTAATCCAGGCAAATCCTCGGGAAAAACTTCTGGGTACTCTCGTACAACTGGAATATCCTGAATCTTAACCTCCTTTGATTTCTTCTCAATGACATTTGCAAGAAATGCGTAGCTTCCATTTCTAAGGTATTTCCATGCCTTCATGAAAGAAACAATGTCCAAACTCCTTCCGGGCTTATCGCCTTGGACATTCAGGACTTCACCGTTTGAAAGCGGAATTCGAACCATCTTTTCTGAGCAAACAATTTTGGCTCGGTTTTCGGATAACCAATCCATGCCAATAACAACATCAAAACTACCAAGCTCTATTGGGATAAGGTCTACATTAAATTGGTGATTATTTAGGTTCATAATGCAACCTCGGATAATGTCACTAGCTTTAATCAATTAACATTAGCTAGTTCTATAGTATAGGCCTCTTTCAATTTCTGTGATTTTAACTTAATCAATGATCTAAATTCAGAAGATATAAAGCTTTTATCAGCCCCTGTATCAAAAAGTATAGATGCATAAAGATCATTGACAAGAAACGTACCCGTCGTCACATTCGGGTCCTGACGTGCATCTGCAGCCCCAATCACAAAAGCTCTACCCTTAGCTTGATTCGCTGCGTTCCCACCAATTCTGCCCAATTTGGGACATTTGTTCCTGAAGTGATCAGTTGCCCCACATTCAAAACAACCCCTTGGAGCATTAGGGTCGAATCTGCAGTAGTTCGCTATATGCCCCACTCGTTTACATTTTGCACACAAGAACTGCTCGCAAGCCCCAAAGTGTTGAGAATTGCACTTGGCGCAAAGAGGTGGATTTCCAGTGTTTGCCCTTTTCTGTGGTGTCACCGCCATAAAATTATTTACAAACTTACGCTTCTTACTTGGACCACCAGTAGATTTCTTCATAGCCTTCTCCTCTGGTTTCTTTCCAATTGTACCTTTCTTAACCAAAATTCCATTTCTCACCATCTCATCAGTTAATTCACTTGCCAATTGGATCGCACTTTGCATAGTAGAAGGTTTGGCTGAAGTAACCATCCCCGAATCTGGGGCACCAATCCCCATATATACCTTTCAATCCTCTTAGATTCGGGTGTCACCAGGTGTGGCACCAAACGGGACAACTCTTGGAATCGAGTTGTGTAAACCAAGATTTCAGCTCCTTCCATTTCTAGGTTCCAAAACTCAACTTCAATCTTCTTTATTTCATTTCGAGGACAGTATTCCTCAATCAACATTTTCTTAAACTCGTCACAAGTCAGGTTATCAGTAACCTGTTATCCTAACGCATCAACTTGAGAATTCCACCATGTTAGGGCTTCGCCCTGCAGAGAGCAAGCATCATACTTAACCTTCTGATTATCCAAGCAGTTACTGATTTTTATGACAGACTCCATCTTTTCTATCCAACGAACAATCCCAACTGCTCCCTCACTACCATAAAAATCCAAAGGTTTTCCTACAGAGGAGTCTTTAAAAGTGCATCCGCAGTTGGTGTTACCGGTATTTGTGCCACCACCAGCACCACTACTGCCAGAAGCACCACCCCTAGTGCCGCCAGCACTCCTGATTAACACTTCGGTGATCTGTGCCACTATTCTTGGTATAGCCGCATCTATCCCTTGATTTATCAGCTGTTCCAAATCTGGCTGAGTATTCTCTGTCTCATTATGCTGAGGATCCCTCCTCGGTGGCATTTTCTAAAAACGAAAACGGACAGGAATTTGATGAGAGTTTGAGTAAATGAAAATACTTGATTAAAAATCACTCAAAACATAGTAAACAAACCATATATAAAAGGTATGTTTTTTTTAGAATGACAATAAAATTTTTAACCGAATCATGTACACAAGGTAACAAATAAGGATGGTAACAATACACAAACAATAACCAAATGAAGTTTATTGCATACAAATAATTATCCAAAACATTGTTTCATTCCATCATCAAAAGATTTATAAAAATGCTTCATAAAGCATAGATAGTAGCTAGGGTTTACAAGAGCTAGTAATAATTTTACAAAATTAGGCATTAGTTAGAACTAAGCCAATACCCCAAAAATAAAGTTTTTGTAACCCGTCAAAAGAACCTGAGCACATGTCGCTCAGTGTTTGAAATAGAAACCTAACACAACAGCAACTAGAAAAACAAAGAAAGCCACAAAAATAGCCAATGTGGAGTAGACCCTTTTCTCAAATCGATCCATGTGCTGGTTCCTGTTCAGCTCTGACGCCTGAAGAGTAGTAACATACTGATATAGCTCCGGTATCCTCTCTAGAACATCCTCCAACATAGTATGATGATGATTCAGTCTCGTCTCGTGTCCAGCGTAATCCTCCACTAACTCATCCATCTGTACCTCCCTATTAATCCTGGTGTCCTCTGGCTCCTCCTCTTCATCTGATGATAACTCTATAATAACAGGTGCAATACTAGTAGATGATCCTCCGACTTCGAAGGTCGATCCAGGAAATCGCGGTTGTCCACTAGCAGGAGCAGCAGGGTGAAGAACAACAGTCACTGGTGCTACCCTGGAAGGGGGTAGGACCGAAGCAGGTGAGGGTAGATGATGCGTGTAAACTATATATATATTTTTATAAGTATTTTACACAATTAGTTTTAAAAAGGGTTTTCACCAAACACTAATCACACACATCGGGCAGTGTACCCGTCTGATAGCAATATAGTAAAGGCAAGAACCGGATATCAATCCGTGGACACGGCGGGATGCGATAATAAACCGGGACTAAGATTCAATCAAGTATGGGTAAAAGATGTTTAAGTTGATTTTTAATTAAACTATTATGCAAGAATATAAAACTAGACTAAAGTCACAAATCGAACAATCAAGGAGAAAATATTACTTCGGTGTCGAATCCATTTAGAATACATTCAATACATTCACAGAAACATGGCAATTACACGATACATAAATTGACTAAATTCTCGTCAAAGATATCTAATCAAATGACTATTCGGAAAGCTAGCATGAATTACACAAACCAACCACCTAAAGTCATACAATGAGGCTCACGTGCTTAATAATCATGTCAATGTTTATAAAGATTGAACTAGCTTCCGATTAAGGTGCACTAATCCAACAACTAGTTGGAAAGATAATACGAACAACACACTATCCACCTCAAGTTGATTAATTTAAACAACAATATGCATTTCTTCAACATACAATGTTCATATAAAGGTTATATAAATTAGGAGGATGTGTCAACAATTCCTAGATAAACATAATACTAAATATGACACATCATAACAAATACTTTGTCTTTCCAAACATAAGCATAAGGTTACACATACAAATATAATGATTCATAATCAAGACTTCATTCACCATTCCTAGTCAAATACCATAAACTAGTATAATTACATATACCAATCCATGAATATAAGCATAAATCATAAGTTTTCCAACATAATATGACATACACCAATACAAGTCTTGTAAACAACTCAAAATACTTGAATACATAATTTCATCAAAGAATAATCATACGGTTGTCATAACATTAACACAATAATTGCCAATAATCCATGAATGTTGTCAAATGTATCTAAACTTCATCTAAACCAAAGTGAACAGGAGTTTTAGCTCATCATGAGCATCAAAATTACAAATAGGCAGGGAAAAATAGTGAGAAACATGATATGAAAACAAGAATCAAACCACTCCTCCAAGCCTAGATGTTGTTGTTGATGTATGGTGATCCTCTTGATGTTATATCCTCTCCAAGAATCTTGAATTATGGCTGGAACAAAGAAAACTCGAGCTGGAACAGTAGGTTTTTCCCCTGGGATGCTGAATGTCTAAATGAGAATTAAGTTCTGTTTAAATAGAAAAGGGGAGGCACGACCATGCCAGGAGAGAAGGCACGACCGTGCCTAGGACAGGGACACGGTCGTGTCTAGGTCTTGGCACGACCGTGTGACAGAGGTTTGACCGATCCGTAGCTTCCATTGGGTACCACTGATCGAGGATGTACGGCTGTTCAGACTCACGAGATGGCACGCGACCGTGGGCGGCCAAGGCACGGTTGTGCCTTGGAATTTGGCTTGGCGCGGTCGTGCCAGATGTGGGCGCGACCGTGCTTAGGGTTTTGGAGCTTGGCACGACCGTGCCAAATAGGGGCACGACCGTGCCTCCATCACAGAAACCCTAAAACTTCACTTGTTTATCCTGGAATCTTCTTGTTTATTCACTAAGCTTCACAAAAACCTACAAAACAAGAACTGAAGCAAATAAGTGTCTAAACGTTGAATAAAACCAAGAATTGATCATTAAATGAGCGAAGTTTTGTGCCAAAAAGATGTGTAAATACTAACACATCAAACAACCCCACACTTGAACATTGCTTGTCCTCAAGCAAGAAATCAAAATGAAACAAAACTTCCAATGACACTATGGATCAAATCGAGAAAACCGTAAGCATTAATAAACTTATAAAGGTTTGAAGAGATTTTCAAGAATTGCAAAATTAACTAAATGAAACCCAATGAGCCCAATGACGTGATAACCGAATGAGCAAATGAATATGCCTAGGAAATCATTAGCATGCAACTTTATACTTCTCACAATGTTCACACACCCTCGGGAATATATATGATCATACAAGTAATGGAGTATGTATAGAACACTCAAATGCCAAGACAATGAATCATGCATAAATCATAAGCTTGCTAAAAGATCAAATCTCTACCAACTAACATGAAACAAAGCACAAATCAAGAGGGCTTTAAATGGGTTGTAATTTGGTAATGGCTAAGGGTAAGGAAGTGGAATTTGAAAGTGGCTAAATAGCTAAAAACCCGGCGGCTATGCTAACTCAAAAACTAAAATAACATCTAATAAGAAAAATAAACTAGCTAATGCTTCCATATAGATAAGAGCTAACAACCGAATTCTTTCCATCTTTGCTCACAAAATTGCTCTAATCGACTATAATTCACCTAATTTTGGTATTTTTTTTTTGAAGGGAACTAAGTCAATATGCATCTTTCCTTAGCTAAAAACTTCTCAAGAATTTAAAAAAATACAACAAAATAAAAGCTATAAAATTAACATTAGCCGACCGGATTTCTAACACAAAGATGAAATCAGAACGGTTATGAAGACGCTAGATGGAATTATGAAGTTTCTGCCCAAAATTTTTGAAGGGGCACGACCGTGCTAAAGAATAGGCACGACCGTGCCTAGGTCAAACTGGGAAACCCACGATCGCGCTTGGTTGACCACGGGCACACAAACAAGACAGACACGGCCGCGCCTGGTCTAGGCACGACCGCGCCAAGGCAAAACAAAGGACACACGGTCGCGCCAGGTCAGGGCACGACCGCGCTAAAGCAAACTCTAAAGAACACGGTCGCGCTCATAAGAGGTACGACCGTGCTTGACCAAACCAAGCTTTCCTGGGATTCCAAAAGCCGAGCACGACCGCGCCTGGTCATGAGCGCGACCGTGCTCAACCCAGTTTAGGGTTTTCAGAATGCAAAGATCATAATTTTTAGCACGATTATGAAGGGGCTTTTAGTACTACAAAATTCCAGGAAGTAAGTAGGACCTAATTCTACGTATTTACAGATTTAAACATCTACAAATTGACAAAAATAAAAAAAAACTAGGTTTATACGAAACTAGAGAGAATAGGGGGCTCGGGGCGTACCTCAGATCGAAGAAATGAAGGAGTAGACCGAAAATGGTGATGGGAAGAAAATCGCCGAGGGGGAGGGTTTCGTCTGCTGGGAGGTTATGGGGGGTTTTGGAAAAATCTGCCGTTGAAAAGTAATTTAAATCGCCCCCAATAACTGAGGCACGACCGCGCCAAGTGCTTAGGCACGACCGCGCCTAGGTTAGAGGCACGACCGCGCCTATAGGGAGGCACGACCGTGTCTACTGCCCAGCAGACAGAAAACCCTGATTTTTTATGCAGCTTGTATCAAACCCGACTGCGATTCTTCCAAACTAAAATTGCTAAAAATTCAGAAGACATACCTGAGACATTCCAAACATTATCCCAGATCCGCTCGATTCAAAATACGTTCCGATCACCTAAACTCAAAATAAATGGTAAAATCCTAAAAAAAAATAAAAATAAAAATAAGAAGATAAAAATCAGACAAAATCTAAGAATTGTTACTGAAACAGGCTAAGTTTATTAACGAGTCGTTAGCTAGACTCAAGTCCCTGAATTCATTTGTCCTTGGGGTGGAGGTCAACTACCTCTAATGTCGGGTCAACCGGTCCGTCAATATATGGCTTAAGACGATGACCGTTGACCTTGAAGATCCTCCTATCTTCATGTTCAATCTCGACAGTCCCATAAGGAAACACCTCCTTAACCGTGTAAGGACCCGTCCATCGGGACTTCAACTTCCTGGGAAACAAACGCAACCTAGAGTTGTAAAGCAACACACGACCACCCATTCGGAATTCCTTCTTGTCCTTCAAGTGTCGGTCATGTAAACTCTTAGTGCGCTCCTTGTAGATCGTGGAGTTTGCATAGGCTTGATTCCTCAACTCATCAAGCTCATGAATATGTGTGAACCGGTTCTCTCCCGCGCTCACCAAGTCAAGATTCACCGCCTTCAATGCCCAATAGGCCTTATGCTCCAACTCCACCGGAAGATGGCACGCCTTTCCATAGATCAACCTAAATGGTGTGGTATCAATAGGCGTCTTATAGGCAATCCGGAAGGCCCAAAGTGCATCATCTAACCTATCCGACCAATCCTTACGGTTCTGACCAACCGTCTTCTCTAGAATCCACTTTATGCCCCAGTTTGTGACCTCTACATGTCCACTGGTCTGTGGATGGTAGGCTGTGGAGAATCTATGGTTCACACCATATCGTGATAGAGCCTTCTCCAACGGGGCGTTGCAGAAGTGGGTCCCACGGTCACTGATAAGGGCTTTAGGGGCACCAAAGCGAGAGAACAGCTTCTTCAGAAATTGAACAACCACCCTAGCATCATTAGTAGGCAAGGCTTGAGCCTCGGCCCACTTAGAAACATAGTCAACAACGACTAGGATATACCGGTTGCCACGAGAAGCTGGGAAAGGTCCCATAAAGTCAATACCCCAGACATCAAAAATCTCACAAATCTGGATGCTGTTCTGGGCATCTCATTCCTCGACAAAATGTTGCTCGCCCTCTGGCAAGCATCACAAGCTCGGATCATCTCATGAGCGTCCCGGAATATGGTAGGCGAGAAGAAACCGGCGTCAAAGACCTTCTTCGCGGTCAAGGTAGCTCCATGATGTCCACCTGTCGGGCCTGCGTGGCAGTGTCTAAGCACCTGACGTGCCTCATCTCCAAAGACACACCTACGCACGATCTGATCAGCCCCGACTCGAAGCAAATAGGGATCCTCCCAAAGATAGTGCTTCACATCCGTAAAGAACTTTCGCTTCTGCTGATGCGTTAAGCCCTTAATCACAATCTCACTAGCAAGAAAGTTTGCAAAATCAGCAAACCATGGGCACTCCTCATCCTGTGTCTGTATGTGCATGAGAAACTAGTGGGGAAAATTGTCATTTATGGATGACCCCACAAGTTCAAATGAAGCTGAGCACTCAAGACGGGACAAGTGGTCCGCTGCGACATTCTCCGCGCCCTTCTTATCGCGGATCTCTATGTCGAACTCCTGAAGCAGCAAAACCCACCGGATTAGCCGAGGTTTGGCATCCTTTTTGTTGAACAGGTGCCGAAGGTCTGCATGCTCGGTGAATACAATGGTCTTTGATAGGACGAGATAAGACCGGAATTTATCGAAAGCGAAGACAACGGCTAGGAGCTCCTTCTCTGTCGTGGTGTAATGCTCATGTGCGTCATTGAGCGTCTTGCTCGTATAATAAATCGAGTGAAACTGCTTCTCTCTCCTCTGTCCTAAGACCGCCCCAACCGCGAAGTCACTCGTGTCACACATGATCTCAAATGGCAGCTTCCAATCAGGAGCCACCATGATAGGGGCATTCACCAACTTCTCCTTTAACAAGTCGAATGCACTGAGGCACTCGTCGGAGAACACGAACTGGGCTTCCTTCTCAAGAAGCTGGGTCATCGGTCGGGCAATCTTAGAAAAATCTTTGATAAAACGCCTGTAAAAGCCCGCGTGACCAAGGAAGCTCCGAATAGATTTCACAGAGGTCGGCGGGGGCAGCTTAGATATGGTATCAATCTTAGCTCTATCAACCTCAATCCCCACACGTGAAACCTTGTGCCCAAGCACAATGCCCTCCTTCACCATGAAGTGTCATTTCTCCCAGTTCAACACCAGATTGGCCTCTTTACATCTAGCCAACATCCTCTCCAGATTCTCGAGGCAATGATCAAAGGAACTCCCAAACATAGAAAAGTCATCCATGAAAACCTCTATGGAGTCCTCAAATCATATCATGGAAAATGGCCACCATGCAACGCTGGAAAGTGGCCGGAGCATTACACAATCCAAAGGGCATCCGCCGATAAGCAAATGTGCCATAGGGACATGTGAATGTCGTCTTCTCCTGATCCTCAGGAGCAATCGGGATCTGGAAGTAGCCTGAGAAGCCATCTAGGAAACAGTAGAGCATCTTTCCCGCTAATCTCTCCAACATCTGATCAATGAACGGGAGGGGAAAATGATCTTTCCGAGTAGCATCATTAAGTTTGCGGTAATCGATGCAAACTCTCCAACCGGTGACTATACGAGTAGGAATCAGCTCATTCCTCTCGTTGGTGATGACAGTCATGCCTCCCTTCTTAGGGACAACCTGAACCGGGCTAACCCAAGGAGAATCGGAGATGGGATAAATCAAACCAGCATCCAGTAACTTAATCACCTCCTTCTTTACTACCTCCTGTATGTTCGAGGTTCAACCTCCTCTGGTGCTGCACAGCGGGCTTGTAGTCATCCTCCATAAGGATCTTATGGGTACAGAAAGAGGGATTAATTCCCTTAATGTCCATAATCCTCCATGCAATAGCCTGCTTGTGCTGCTTCAGCACCTCCAGTAGCCTCTCCTTCTCATCACTCATCAAATCAGAGGCGATAATGACGGGTAATCGAGACTCACCATCTAAAAAGGCATACTCCAAATGGCTCGGGAGCTCCTTAAGCTCAACAGGTGGTGGGTCCTAAATAGAAGGCCGCTCAATCGGCTCAGACTCTCTATCAACCATAGCAAAAACCGCTGAACACTGGGGAAACTCATAGCTCTCCTGGCTATACAACTGCTCATCAAACTGATCCTCACCAACTGGATCAAATGTCTCCCCCCTACAATCTGGGTGTCCAGGGACTCCTCCTCAGCTGTGTCCTGGAGATGATCACTCACACAAGAATAAACAACCTCAACAAAGTAGAGTGAATCATCCTGATTCTGGGTATATTGCATGGATCTCCCTACATCAAAGGTCACTTCCTCTTCATCCACCCTCAATGTAAGCCTCCCCGAATACACATCAATCAGGGCCTTGGCAGTGGCCAGGAACTGTCGACCTAGGATAATAGGGGCATTCTTGTCCTCATCCATGTCCAGAATCACAAAGTCTACAGGAAACACAAAATGATCAACCTTAACCAACATATTCTCCACTATCCCTCGCGGATACTTGACCGAGCGATCGGCCAGCTGGATACTCATGCGTGTCGGTGTAGGTTCTCCCAACTCAAGCTTAGCAAAGACCGCATATGGCATGAGGTTAATGCTAGCACCAAGGTCAGCTAAGGCGTTGCTAACCGACAAGCTACCTATCAAGCAGGGGATGATAAAACTCCCCGGATCTCGTCTCTTCTCCGGTAGCTTGTTCTAAATCACCGCCGAACACTCCTCATTCAGCGTCACCTGAGACAACTCCTCCAATATCCTCTTATTCATGAGGATATCCTTCAAGAATCTCGCATACTTAGGCATCTGAGCCAGAGCCTCCACAAATGGTAAGTTGATATGCAACTGCTTAAACAACCCTAGAAACTTACCATACTGCTCCTCCATCTTCTGCTTCTTCAATCTGCCTGGGTATGGAATGGCGGGAGTATAATCTCTCACAGGCTCGCGAGGGCGCGATGCGCTCGCCGATTTACCCCTCGGTGGTGTCTCATCAGGAATCTCAATCACAACCTCCTCCTCAGATAACTCGTGCACAGGGACCTGTGGATCCGGTCCTGTGTCTCTACCGCTCCTCAAAGTGATGGCCTTCACATGAGCATTGGGATTAGGCTCAGTGTTGCTAGGAAGGCCACCTGGCGGTCTCTCAGAAAGAAGCTTCGCGATCTTGGTTCTCTATGGTCTCGATCGAAGCTTTCTGATTCCTCAACTCAGTCTCATGCGTGTGGAAACGCTCCTCCAATACCGGTTCTGCTTCTCTGCCAACCGATTCTGACTCTCTGAGTTGGCAAGTAGCCGTGCAACCATGTCCTCTAAACTGGATTTACCCTCAGGTGCGGGTGGTGGACCGCTGCTAGAACCTTGGCCTTGGAACTGGCCCTGCTGAGGTCAAAACTGGGAACTCTGTCCCTGAGACTGGTGAGACTGATGCTGGAATGGGGGGCGCTGAGTGAATCCGGGTGGTTGCTGGCTATTGTTGGAAGACTTCTAACTGAAATTCGGGTGATTCCTCCACCCCGGATTATATGTGTTGCTGTGGGGATTATTCTGGGGACGATTTTGGTTGGACATGAAATCGACCTGCTCGTGGGCCCCCTGATCCCCAACCTGACAAGCACTCGTGGGATGCCCCCCCACCACAAAACTCACACAAGGTCTGGGCCTTGTGGACGTGCATCTGATCAATCTTGGTGGAAAGTGCTTCCACCTGGGCAGTTAAAGAGGTAATTCCATCCCGTGATGGACACCCTGCCTTTGGGTTCTCGCTCGGGAAGTATGCTGAGTGTAGCCCTTCGCTGCCACCTTCTCTAGCAAGTCATACGCCTCCTGGGGTGTCTTTGTTCCAATGTCTCCACCCGCGTATGCATCAATCAGCTGCTTCCCGGTCATCTCCAGACCATTGTAAAAGGTCTCACACTGCTGCCACTTCAACAATCCATGGTGGGGGACCTTCCTCATCAGTTCCTTGAATCTCTCCCACGCCTCATAGATCGTCTCCCCGTCGTCCTGCTGGAAAGAAAGAATCCTAGCCCTCAACTTTGATGTTTTCTCCTGAGGGAAGTACTTTTCTAAGAATTTAGCTGCCATCTGGTCCCAAGTACTAATGGACCTAGGGGGAAGTGACAGTAACCAAGCCTTGGCTCAATCCCGTAAGGAAAATGGGAACAATCGGAGCCGAATAGCATCGTCGGTAGCGTCACGAATTTTGAAAGTGGCGCAAATCTCTAAGAAACCGGCCAAATGAGTATTAGGATCCTCGTGATCCTTGCCATCGAACTGACACATGTCCTGCACCATCTGTATAATGCTGGATTTGATCTCGAACTGATGTGCTCCAACCGTCGGCCTATTGATGCTCGACTCCAAACCCTCAAGTGTCGGTTTGCCAAAATCCGAAAGCGTCCGACCCGCATCCTCGTTCGCCATCTTCTCTACCTCGTCAACAACAACCTCGTCAAACTCGAGTAACCGGGCTACAAATCGGGAACGGGATCGCAATCTCCGATGAAGATCACGCTCCGGCTCGGAAGACGGCTCAGGAACCTCCTCGACGGGAGTTGAGAACATACACGATCTGCACGACAAGTTATATTTAAATACGCGAACCTAGACAAAGAAAACACAAAAACAATTATAAAACAAAAATAAAATAAAATAAAATAAAATAAATTGAAAATAAAAATTAAAAAAAAAATTAAATTGGGATAAAAACCAAGATATATATATACAAATGAAGCTAAAAATAACAAGTAAAATGCAAAAAATAACTATACACACAAAATTGCAAATAACAACAAGGAAAACACGAAATTCACAAAAATATATATACTAAATGACTAAAAATTAATTCCAATCGTTCTCGCAAAACCGTGTCCCCGACAACGGCGTCAAAAACTTGATGCGTGTAAACTATATATATATTTTTATAAGTATTTTACACAATTAGTTTTAAAAAGGGTTTTCACCAAACACTAATCACACACACCGGGCAGTGTACCCGTCTGATAGCAATATAGTAAAGGCAAGAACCGGATATCAATCCGTGGACACGGCGGGATGCGATAATAAACCGGGACTAAGATTCAATCAAGTATGGGTAAAAGATGTTTAAGTTGATTTTTAATTAAACTACTATGCAAGAATATAAAACTAGACTAAAGTCACAAATCGAACAATCAAGGAGAAAATATTACTTCGGTATCGAATCCATTTAGAATACATTCAATACATTCATAGAAACATGGCAATTACACGATACATAAATTGACTAAATTCTCGTCAAAGATATCTAATCAAATGACTATTCGGAAAGCTAGCATGAATTACACAAACCAACCATCTAAAGTCATACAATGAGGCTCACGTGCTTAATAATCATGTCAATGTTTATAAAGATTGAACTAGCTTCCGATTAAGGTGCACTAATCCAACAACTACTTGGAAAGATAATATGAACAACACACTATCCACCTCAAGTTGATTAATTTAAACAACAATATGCATTTCTTCAACATACAATGTTCATATAAAGGTTATATAAATTAGGAGGATGTGTCAACAATTCCTAGATAAACATAATACTAAATATGACACATCATAACAAATACTTTATCTTTCCAAACATAAGCATAAGGTTACACATACAAATATAATGATTCATAAACAAGACTTCATTCACCATTCCTAGTCAAATACCATAAACTATTATAATTACATACACCAATCCATGAATATAAGCATAAATCATAAGTTTTCCAACATAATATGACATACACAAATACAAGTCTTGTAAACAACTCAAAATACTTGAATGCATAATTTCATCAAAGAATAATCATACGGTTGTCATAACATTAACACAATAATTGCCAATAATCCATGAATGTTGTCAAATTTATCTAAACTTCATCTAAACCAAAGTGAACAGGAGTTTTAGCTCATCATGAGCATCAAAATTACAAATAGGCAGGGAAAAATAGTGAGAAACATGATATGAAAACAAGAATCAAACCACTCCTCCAAGCCTAGATGTTGTTGTTGATGTATGGTGATCCTCTTGATATTGTATCCTCTTCAAGAATCTTGAATTATGGCTGGAACAAAGAAAACTCGAGCTGGAACAGTAGGTTTTTCCCCTGGGATGCTGAATGTCTGAATGAGAATTAAGTTCTGTTTAAATAGAAAAGGGGAGGCACGACCGTGCCAGGAGAGAAGGCACGACCGTGCCTAGGGCAGGGACGCGGTCGTGTCTACGTCTTGGCACAACCGTGTGACAGACGTTTGATCGATCCGTAGCTTCCATTGGGTACCACTGATCGAGGACGTACGGCTGTTCAGACTCACGAGATGACACGCGACCGTGGGCGGCCAAGGCACGGTTGTGCCTTGGAATTTGGCTTGACGCGATCGTGCTAGATGTGGGCGCGACCGTGCTTAGGGTTTTGGAGCTTGGCATGGCCGTGCCAAATAGGGGCACGACCGTGCCTCCATCACAGAAACCCTAAAACTTCACTTGTTTATCTTGGAATCTTCTTGTTTATTCACCAAGCTTCACAAAAACCTACAAAATAAGAAATGAAGTAAATAAGTGTCTAAACGTTGAATAAAACCAAGAATTGATCATTAAATGAGCGAAGTTTTGTGCCAAAAAGATGTGTAAATACTAACACATTAGTAGACGGCTCCCTAAATCCTCTGAGCTGGTCGCGTAGCTAGACTCACCGGGCACATAGTGCTCCGACGGATCCTCCTCTGACGTATGACTGGGCTCGGGCGCACTCCAATCACCTGATGCTGTAGGGACTGGTACAAGAGGGAAACTGTTGAAGCTATCAGCCTCATTGTGTGAGAAGTACTGCTGAAATGAAGATGTTGAATATGAAGACATGCTGTGACGGAGAACGTAAAGCTGGTAAGAATAAGAAATGCTAAATGATATGCAATGCACACATACTTCCTAAGGTTCTTTGCAACGTTTCTTAAGGTCATAGTCTAGGTTCGAGTCTGGGGTAAACCTAATTCTCTATAACAGTGCTCTGATACCAAGTCTGTCACACCCCGCCAAAGGCGGAAACACGGAGGTGAGACGAGAGCGGTGCATCGAACACTTAGGCGCAAGAGAATGCTAACGGGTACATTGCAAATAATAAAAGAACCAATACTAAACCCAAAACTAAAATAAGTCATACAACATCCGAATTTCAAATAACAAAAGGAGCGTCTTATAAACAACCAAATTCATAGGTACTAAGTTTGTTCCAACATGAAACCACAAAATCTAAACAAAAGTGTGCCCCCACGAACCTTATCTTCATTTCTGTTTACCTGAAAGCATGTTTAAAAAACGGGTCAACTATATAAATAGTTGGTGAGTATCGCAGGTTTTACGACTCTATAAAAGTTTATAAAAATCCAAATTCAGTACACATGTATTAGACAACATATTACCATGAGCCGTAATCAAACCCTAGACAAAATAAAATAAAGTACCACATACGGAAGTCTTATGCCAACAACCGCCTAAAAAAATAATTGGCTAACTTTGCGCCCACGTGACCCTACAAGTCTGGTTGGTGCGACCAAACCATGAGCGGGGGTGTTAACCCAAGTAGCACTACTCAAAATTCCCAACGGCTATGCTCAGCTAATTGATTACAACAAAAAAATTGGGGACTTTAATGCATAAATATAAAAATAACTAATGTAATCAATGTATCATGTAACATGTGACTAAATAAAAAAAATGAAACAGCTTTCCCCCAAAAACAGTAAAACAGTAAGTAAAAAGGGGCCGCAAAAACTCACCTGAGAGTGAAACGCGAAAAAGTGCGGTAAAATAGTGAAACAGCCAACGTTGGTATCCTAACCGAGTCCTACTAATAAGTAGACACAAAAAGTATTTAGGAAACCTAATATGTGTGGCTAAGTCAACAAAAGTCAAAAGTGGCTATGCAGTCAATTGTATAGCCAAAACCCGTGCACGTGCGTACGAACCGTTAAGAATTGTAAAACCGGCTCTTTTATGAATTAATAACCTTAAAGCTTTAAGTTTTAGATTTTTAATAAATAACATAAGTAGTAAAAAAATCACATTTGATAAAATCTCATGTCACGGTTTCGTATGATCAAAAACGCGATTACGCACGTAAAGTCCGGTCTATGGTTTAAATACGATTCGTCCAAAATTAGGGTTTTAGTGTGATATTAGCACCAAATTTAAAATTCAAATTTTATGTTTTAAATGGGGTTATACTTCTGTCCAAAATCCCTTAGAGTTTTTATAAAATCAATTTTATATAAAAATTTTCCAAAATTAATAACTTTTTATAAAATTTAAATGGACCATAATTCCAAAACCACACTTAGACATAAATTTACTGCTTCAAATTTATACCAGTTGATCATATATATAAATAAAAATTTCTGACCAATTTTCATATTTTTTCAATATCCAGATTATTTAATATGAATTTAATATTGTTAAAATTTTACAAATTCGGGAAAAATAGTTAAACACATAAAAACTTTACCAAATTTTTACTATATTAGTTTCAAGTCATGATTTTATGCAGAAGTATACAAACCCTAAATCGTCCGTTTAAACTTTATAAATACTAAACGTATACTTAAACAATTCAAATTTTCATATATTTTGGACGGGAGTCTTAGTTTATCATATAATAATCACTGTCCAATTTCTAGAATTTTTCAATACTCAGAAGTATTTTTCCTAAATTTCCATGTATTAAATTTGTGTGAATTTTAATAAATAATCTATAAAGATTTAGATAACCAAAATTTTCAGATATTCATTTTAGAACATATTCTACTGATTAGAACCATGTTTGGGTGCTGGATCAATAATTTTTAAAAATCCACCAAAAACATGTTTGTTCTTGATCATTTAAGCTAAACTACAAGTTTGATTAAGGATTATACCTTCCAAATTCAATAAATGATGATGAAATTTGATGCTCAGCTACTGAGTTTTCCTTGATTTATAACCTACAATCACAATGTGGTTCAATTCCAAGATCAAAAACTCAAAAATCAACAAAATGCTCTTTTAATTCAAGAAAATGCAAATATGAACACCCAAGTATTCATACACTTTGATCATCAAATCTTGCAAGTTTTTCACTAGAAAACTCACTGTGGATGATTACAACTAGTTTTTATCCACAAATCCTTGTTAAAACCACAAGATTCAAGTTAAAAACTCTTGAAAACAACAAAACTTGAAAATCAAAGTGAGTGTGTGTAGTGTGTGTGTTCTTGAGAACACATGCAAGAATCAAAACAGAAAATTTAAGATGAAATCATAAGCAAAAATACCTTCTAATCACTAAATCAAGCTCTTAAACAACAATGATCCAAGGATTCAAGGTTGCATAGATGATATAAGCTTGATAAAAAAAATCAAAGAGTGTGTGTGTGTGGGGTTTCGTACGGCCAAGGAGAGGGAGAAGAAGAGAGAAAAATGGGAGTGGGGTGGGGTATTTATAGGGGGAGTGTTTGTCTTGAAATTTTAAAAGAAAGTTTTATAAAAATATACCCACTTTTATAAAAATTACACTCCTAAACACTTTAATAAATATTTTCATCCAAATATAAAATTCTAGTATCCAAAATAATGAATTTTAGAAAATTTTAAAACATAAAAACTCAAAAATTTTCAAAAAGTTATACCGGGTAAACACCGGGTTTTTAACGGAAGAACCACCTGTGATCGTTAGTTAAATCAAGAATCACAAAAGTTAGCACATATAATGTTATAAAATATCATTCTTAACTAAAATATAAATATAAAAATTATTTTCGAGAATTTAATTTTTACCGTTTATTTAACGCGTTCGCAGTATACGCAGTGTATGCACTTAACCGGGTTTTCTAGTTTGGAACTTAGTGTTTGTCTAAGGTAGTATTCCTAGAATTCCTAGAAACACTTAATAATATATAAAACCATAAAATTTAAAAATATAACGTATAAAAGTCGAGAAACGGTAAGGACCTAAAAAACGTCAATTGTCACAAGTAGTCAAATCCAACATTACAAGAATTGAAAATACAAAAACAACTTTATTAAATTCAAATACTAGGTCCTCAAACTTAAATGAAGCAACTTGATCTTAACTCAAAAATTCGTACCTGAAACATGATTAAAACGAGGTCAACTAAGAAGTTGGTGAGAATACATAGGTTTTGACACCACAAATAGAGTTGAAATGTTTATACAATTCATATAATACATGATATATATGGCATTTATGGAGAATCTATAGTTAAACTAAATGCACAATCAAACCTTGTGACTGAGACATAACACGCATGTTACCCTAATGTATTGTCGATAACAATCACCCTACCTGGGTGGGTTTGTAAGACACAATAGTTCTATCAATGTTACCATTGGCTTGTACAGAGTTAATGATTGCACGAGTGTGTCATGTATATGTAGTCTTAACTCATAACATTCAAGCATAAATCACAAATAACACATAAAATCATATTATAGAATTGTATATTTGTAAATGCAAAGAGTTTTCTAAGAGTATTCATGCTTCACCCCAAAATGTACAAAAATGTAAAAGAGGATATGTAAAACTCACTTATATTAATTGTGTAGATAACACGATCAATATGTAGCACAAGTGATTCTCAAATCACAAGTTAACCTAGAGTGAAATGTATGAACTTGAATTAATAACATGCACAATGTCTAAGACATGGTCTAGGGTTCAATGGGTTTTGATGTGTGTGGACTTGTACAAAGAGTTGTGTTATTTCATGTAAAGGATGTGTGTTAATTGATGTTTGTACTTAAATAAAAATGTAGGTTCAAAGTTTATATTAATTATCTTAAGGTTTAAATAATTTAAATAAATAAATTTTATTTATTTATTTATTTTAATATTATAATAGTGTACCCAAAAAGTAGGGTAAATATATATATATATATATATATATATATATATTTGGGAAATTATATTTTAAACCTTAAATGAATTATTAAAGTAAAAAGATAAATACTTTTAAATAAATAAGTTCTTTTTATTTATTTATTTATTATAAAATAGAGTGTCTCTAAAAAGAAACTAAGAAATTCTAAATATATATATATAAATATATATGTGTGTGTTAATATATATGTAGAAAAATTAGATTAAATAAAATTTTAAATTTCTAAATAGAACAAGATGATTTATGGTTTTATGAAATTATTTAAACATGGTAAAAGTATTGTATAAAATCTTAGTAATATTTTATAAAATAGGAATTTGTTTTGTATTTAATTAATTTGCTTTAGAATAACTTTTAAATTGTTTTTATAATGAAAGATGGTTTTTTTTTAAACATTTAAATTGCATAAATATTTCTTTTATGTTTAAAAATGGAATTATTGTATTAACCTATTCTAAATAATGTTAAGTTTATAAAATAATTTTTAAAGATTAAAATCTGCTTTAAAAATATATTTTTTTTAAAAGGAACATCTCCCGGCTCGAACCCGGGTGGTTCTGTGAGGGCAGCAGTTCTTACCACCGGACTAGGGGACTAGTCCATGTAATGATCCGATTTGAAATGGGTTTAACAAGTGTATGGAAAGGGGCCGATTCTGCATTCAACATACGTGCAAAAAGGCCGGGTATGTGGGTTTCGAACCCACACCACTCGGTCCAATGGTGCAATGACTTAACCAGTTGGACTGAGTGGTTTCGCTGATGAAATACGAAACCCATTAAACTTTAAACGTAATATGATTTGATTGAAATCCCCAATTCAGATTCACATGAACTGGTCTAAGAATTCAACAGAAATTGAACCCGATACGACCGATCAATGTAAATCGATAAGGGGCTTTCGGCCTACGATTAAAAACGAAACGAACAAGATAAACCATACCTGATTTGGTTGGGTATTGAGTGCTAACGGCTAGGTCAAAGAACCTGTGATCGTCTGCCGTCGGCCACCACCCTACACCGCCGCCATTTGTCGGCAACCACCCATGTGCCGCCGCCATCGCTGCCCTGCGTCGCCGCCACCTGTTCCAAGAGATAGTTCTTTTGGTGTTGTGGGTATCGTGATTAGTCATTAGCGAGACGCTCGTTGAACCGAAGTGTGAATCTTTTGGTTAAATCATCAAAGGTATAACTATTTACCCGCTATGGTTGAATTTAATTATTGTTTATACGCGTGCAATCGGATCAATTGCGAGATCCCAGTTTAGAACTGTTAATCGTACTAAATGCTTCCGCGGTTAAATCTGAATAAATTATTTAAAATGTTTAAACACAATTTTGTTTTAAAAGTAAAAACTAGTACGAGGATTCCCAGCAATGGTATCAGAACTACCTTTACGCGTATTTAGACATAATATTTATTATTTATTTTTTGATCTGGTGTTTTATTTGTCAAAACTTTTGTTTAACAAAAAGATCGTGCCTTTTTCGTTTGGTGTGATTGTGTTTATTAAATTGAGCACTAGTTACCCGTGGTTGTGTTTGTATGTTTTGATTGGTTTCTCTTTGTATTTTTATGGTTTATTTGGAACCCGTTGTAATAGTTAAGTTTATTTATTTTATTTATTTTTAGTGTATTTGTAAATAAATTGTAAACCTAACGAGAAGAAGACTTGAAGACCATGGCGGACGCTAACGAGGTTAAAGATAGAGATCTTGTACTAAGTGAGAGATAGCAAGTTTATTTATTTTTGTTATCCCTTAGATCAGTCCGGTTTTTCGTTTGATGGCTCGAACGAAACCATACAATATTTACTAGTTGCTCGGGTTATATGTTTTATTTATTTTTGTGGTTGTGACATTATTTAGGATAATAATTAAAACTCAAATATTTTATAAAACTTTGACACAATTTTAAAACGACGAGATATTTAATTTGTTTAAAAGATTTCTTCGAAAAAGTTATTAAATTAAAGTATTTTTATTTAAAAGTAAAATATGTTTTAAATTTAGTAGTTTTATTTAAAACAATTTTAAATTAATTAAAGAGTTGACAGTTTAACGAATCAAACCAACCTCAACCAAAGTGTTTGTCAAATCTATTAATCCATACGAGCAAATCATATCAAAGTCAATGAATCATACGCAAGTAAATTAAAACAAAAAGAGCACATCAAAATCGGATATGATAATCTTAGTAAAACAGACACAAAAAAGGTGCTACCACAAACATAGCAAAACACACACACGCATAGAGAGTGGGTTTTGATTGGAAAAATAACTTACACCTGTGTAACCTTTTTCATATTTACGAATTTAAAAATTTATGATCTGATCGATTTTTGCCTGGGTTTTAGGGTTTTGACGCGAAGTGTGGGTTTTGATTGGAACCGCACCCTATATACATATATATATATATATATATATATATATATATAGGGGAAGGATCAAATAAGAAGTATGTTTTCGCTACAAACTCTAAGAAATGACCAAAACGCTTAGAAACGATATCAAACGAACTCCGATTGAGCTTTTAAGGTTTAGATTTCAGCGGTGTTGGAACCGTCTCGTCGAACTCTATCATCTTAGCTTTTAGGGTTTAACTTTTAAGGTTTAGATTTTATGTTTGAATTTTAGAGGTTTAGCCTTAGGGTTTAGCTTTTATGGTTTATGTTTTTTTGGGGGTGGGTGGGGGTGGGTTTAGGTCTTTGGAGGGGTGGGGTGGGGGGTTTAGGTTTTTGGGGGTGGGTGGGGGTGGGTTTAGGTCTTTGGAGGGGTGGGGTGGGGGGTTTAGGTTTTTGGGGGGTGGGGTGGTGGTTTTAGGCTTTTTCGGGTGGGGTTGGAGGGGGGTTTAGGTTTTTGGGGGTGCGGGTGGAAGGGGTGTAGGTTTTTGGGTCCAGATTAGAGTTCGATGAGACGGTTCCAAAGTCGCTGGAATGAGCTCAATCGGAGTTCGTTTGACCCACTTCTTAGCGTTTCTTAGCGAAAAATCACTTTTTAGTGCAATCTTCCCATATATATATATATATATATATATATATATATATATAGGGTTAGGTTATAGTAAAAAGGATTTTAAAAATAAGAAGGGTAAGAAGGATTCTAAGCTTGACATGTGTCATTTTATTGTTTTTAAAGGGAGGGCATAATGGTCAATGTGTAATATACCAGGTCAATGTGTAATACATCAGGTCAATGTGTAATACACCTGGTCAATGTGTAATACAAGGTCTGATATTACACAATGATCAGACCCGATATTACACAATGAGCATATTATATTTGAGCGAATTACACAATGAGCTGGAAAACATAAAACACAATGATGAAAACATATAACACAATGATGAAAAATATTTGACACGATGAACTTGTATTACACAATGAACTTGTATTACACAATGACTTGACTAATTACACAATGAACTTGTATTACACAATAAACTTGTATTACACAATGACCAGACGTGGTATTACACAATGAACTTGTATTACACAATGAACTTGTATTACACAATGAACTTGTATTACACAATGAACTTATATTACATGATGAACTTGTATTACACATTGAACTTGTATTACACAATGAACTTGTATTACACAATGAACTTGTATTACACAATGACCTGACTAATTACATAATGACCAGATATTACACAATGACTAGACGCGGTATTACACAATGAACTTGTATTACACGATGAACTTGTATTACACAATGAGCCAAAAAACGTAAAACACAATGATAATTACATATAACACAATGAACTTGTATTACATATTAAACTTGTATTACACAATGACCTGACTAATTACACAATGATCTGACTAATTACACAATGACCAGACGTGGTATTACACAATGAACTTGTATTACACAATGAACTTGTATTACACAATGAGCTGAAAAACGTAAAACACAATAATAAATACATATAACACAATGAACTTGTATTACACATTGAACTTGTATTACACAGTGAACTTGTATTACACAATTAACTTGTATTACACAGTGAACTTGTATTACACAATGACCTGACTAATTACACAATGACTAGATATTACACAATGACTAGACGTGGTATTACACAATGAACTTGTATTACACAATGAACTTGTATTACACGATGAGCTTGTATTACACAATGACCTGACTAATTACACAATGAGCTGAAAAATATAAAACACAATGATAAATACATATAACACAATGAACTTGTATTACATAATGAACTTGTATTTCACAATGAACTTGTATTACACGATGAACTTGTATTGCACAATGACCTGACTAATTACACAATGAGCTGAAAAACGTAAAACACAACGATAAATACATATAATACAATGAACTTGTATTACACATTGAACTTGTATTACACAATGAACTTGTATTACACAATGAACTTGTATTACACGATAAACTTGTATTACACAATGACCTGACTAATTAAACAATGAGCTGAAAAACGTAAAACACAATGATAAATACATATAACACAATGAACTTGTATTACACATTGAATTTGTATTACACATTGAATTTGTATTACAATGAACTTGTATTACACAATGAGCTGGAAAACGTAATTTTTTTTTCTTTTTTGTTTATAACGACACTATACTCGTTTTAAAGATAAAAAACGCTCGTTTTTATGGTGTATTTTTTTTGAAAAATAATGTCGTATGTAAAAGTTATGAACGTTTAAAAATGATAGAGGAACTTGATAAAAATTCAACAAAAGTGGCCAAGACTAAAATACCCTTTCAACAACTTTTTCTCCTACAATTTAATCTCAATCATTAAATCTTTTCTACAATTTGATCTAATGGCTCTAAATCCTTCTCACCCTTCTTAGAATTATAATCCTTTTTATCTGAACCTAATCCTATATATATATATATATATATATATATATATATATATATATATATATAACATGTGGCCTATTTATTTAGTTTAAGTTCTTATTGGGTATATTTGTTTTATTTTTATTTGGGCTGTAAACTTATTTAAATAAAAGCCCAAGCCTGTACAAACCTTATATGTTAAGTAAGTGGGTTGACTTAAGCCCAAGTTTTATCCAACCCTTATTAGGTTTAGGTTTAGTGGTATATATATCCGGCCCTTATTAGGTTTAGTTTTACTTAGCGCACAACAAAGCAGCCGATGACAATTTAGAACAGTTTCTGTTCAAGAAGCTCACAAACAAACAGCCACAAGGGTTGGGACAGTTGCAGCAAACACTCCCCGGTAACCATTCCGAACCGGTTTCCCCATTTCTGTCGATTTGTAAGTGCTTTTATTTGAAATACAAAGTTCTGTACAAGAAGTGCATGTTTTAGTCCGATTTTTTTTTTCAAAAAACTGCGATTTTTTTGCGAGTCCTATACAAAGCTCAAGTTGTGTTACATGATTCGATGAGGCTGTCGCCCCTACTCAAGTTGCGAGTACTCGCGCTTGAAGCGCGGTTTTTAAAACCAAGGTGGCGGGTATCGTTGTAAATGCAACAATGGTTACGAGGGTAACCCTTATCTTTCCCCAGGTTGCCAAGGTACGCTTATCTAAGATTTTAGTCCAAATTATTTTTGGAACTAATTACACTGATGGTCCCTGTGGTTTGATAAAAATACGGTTTTCGTCCCTAGGTTTGAAAATTACGGATTTAGTCCAAGTAACTTTCATTTTGTTACACTGATGGTCCCTAAAGTGGATGGATGTTAACTTTTTTAGTTAAGTGGGTATGAAATGACCAAAATGCCCCTCTTTTAAAAAATAATAATAAAAACATAAATAAATTAAAATCTCTCTCCACACACCATGAACCCAGGGCTGCCACCACCGTCACCGCCGTCTTCCTTCACCGTTCCGACGTGTTTAGATGCTGCTTGTGTATGTGGTGCACGAGTCATGGTCTTCCGCCACCGTCTTCCCTCCCCCTTTTCTTCACCCGCTTCTATTACCAGCGGGGGCAAGGATCTAAGAATTGCTAAAACACTTTTTGATCTGACTATAAGTACATCCATTGCTATTGCTAAACGTTGTGAGTAATAAACAGAGTTATCAGATGTTCAGAATCTTAAACTTTACTCGTAAAAGGATCTAAGATGTTACGTTTTTATTATTATTCCCAAGTTCAGGGACTATTTTGTTTCTTTTTCAGTTTAAGGGTGCCATTTGTAATTGCATAATCTATATATGTGGGTTATGTTGGGAATAAGAAGCATGTTTTTGATGATAAACTGTTCCTCTACTTTTTAGCCTCTTCTTCTCCTGCTTCTTAATCTTCCTTTATCTTCAGTTACGGTTCTTGCCTTTATCAAAGCTATCAGAGCTCCTTTGATCCTCCATTGAAGCTTTTTTTTGTTATAATCCAATGACGAACACACGTAATCAGGAGGTAGAGAAGGCCCTAAAAGATCATGATAAGGCAATATCGGAGTTACAGACAACCCTAGCAACCATGATGAGCCAACAGGAAAAAATCTTGAAGGCGGTGAATGGACATATCTCCAGCTTTTCGGGAAGTTCACCAGGAAGAAACACCGAATGGGATCAACGTTTCGGTGGCCGACAGATGAGGGTTGGAAGGGTAGAGTTTCTGAAATTCGACGGCGATGACGTGGAGGGCTGGATTTACCGTTGTGAGCACTTTTTCAATATAGACGAAACTCCGGAGAATATGAAATTCAGATATGCAGTCATCCATCTGGAAGGCGATGCTCTTCAATGGCATCAGTCATTCATGAAATCAAGAGGCGCAACAATTGTTGAACTCCCTTGGACAGATTATGTGCGAGCCATCTCTAACCGGTTCTCCAACGCAATGTTTGAGGATGCTATGGAGGAAATTGCATCACTCACCCAGACGGACTCATTGAAGGATTATTGCCACTCCTTTGATGGGTTACTAAACAAGGTGACTATTAGCGAGGAATATGCGGTAAGTCTGTTCGTAAAAGGTTTGAAGCCAGAGATTAAGGGACCGGTGAAGATGTTCAAGCTGAGAACATTGCATGAAGCATATGGGTTAGCACGAATTCAAGACATCAACGACAAAAATTTAATGGGGGCGATAGCCACCAAGGGCAAATCTCAGGAAGAGAATGGAACAACAAAAATTACCCCTCCGGTTAATGCTTCAAAACTCCCCTTGCTGCCAACTCCAACAATCGGATCCACCGAGCCATTGGCCTCTAAGCCGGGAACTCTTAGCTCGAGGCGTTTGACGAGTGAGGAACTCGAGTCAAAAAGGTCAAAAGGGGAATGTTTTTGGTGTACCGAAAAGTTTGTTCCGGGACATAAATGTAAGAAAAGACAACTTTACATACTCCAAGTGGTAGACGATGAGAAACAAGCAACAGAGGGGGTTGCTGCAGATGACGAAGACAAGGTTCCTTGAATCACTTTTTGAGGACAAAAAATGGGTTAAGGAGGGAGTATTGTTACGTTTTTATTATTATTCCCAAGTTCAGGGACTATTTTGTTTCTTTTTCAGTTTAAGGGTGCCATTTGTAATTGCATAATCTATATATGTGGGTTACGTTGGAAATAAGAAGCATGTTTTTGAGGATAAACTATTCCTCTACTTCTTAATGTTTTTGAGGATAAACTATTCCTCTACTTCTTAGCCTCTTCTTCTCCTGCTTCTTAATCTTCCTTTATCTTCAATTACGTTTCTTGCCTTTATCATAAGAATCGCTACAGATGATTTCAGTCCAGCCAACAAAATAGGAGAGGGTGGATTTGGTCCTGTTTGGTATGTGTACACAATTTTCATCTCTAATATTTATCATTTGTTGTAATGTTTAGGAAAAATTAAGAGATGGGAAAGACGCTGCTATAAAGCTTCTTTCTGCTGAATCACAAAAGGAGAAAGAGAGTTTTTGACAGAAATCAAAGTAATTTCAGACATTGAGCATGAAAACTTAGCAAAGCTTTGTGGATGTTGTGTCGAAGGAAGTCACAGGGTTTGGTGTATGAGTATATCCAGAATAACAGTTTAGCTCAAATTAGGATCTGATCTAAACAACTCCTTCAACACACGAATAATCAGTGCCTAAAGTTTTCTACCTGATTGGGATCATTAATGTCGTAGGAAGCCGGTGGTTGTGACGAGCGGCTGTGGACGGTGGTTGTAGAGGAACCGGCGGGGGCAAGGCGGAGGCGCGAGTAAGTTTGCTTGCGGCTTCCGGCAGATTAATTGAAAGTATAGGAACCGGTGGGGGCAAGGCGAAGGCGAGAGTAGGTGAAGATCGACGGTGGGGATAGAGTTTAGCTGGAGAGGAGGACGGTGGCCATAATTGGGGATTTTACGCTGTGTTTCCGAGTCTCATTTAAGAATGGAAAAGAAAGGAAGGGGAAATAAACCCTTGTTCCAGAGTTTTTCTTAAGGAAGGAAAAGAAAGGAAAGGAAGGGAAGTGTGTTCACTAGTTTTTTTTAAGGAGATAAATGGAGGGAAATGAAGGAAAAACATGACTTATTTTCATACTTTCAAATTGGAAAGATTTGTAGAGAAAGGAAAAGAAAAGAGAAGAAGGGAAAAAAAAAGCGGAAGGAATCCCTTCTTTTCTTTTCCTTCCTTTAGTAAACTCGGAAACAAAGGGGGGTGGTGTGACTGAGAAATTAGGGTGCCTGTGAACCACTTCATAATATTATACTAATTTAGATCTCGTGTATACACACGGGGTGAAAAATATTAATAAATAAAACTTTTAAATCTTTATGTATATATATTAAAGGTATAAAAATGTATCATATACTAAGAATAAAAAGCAAACTCAAAATATGTAAAAACTAATATATAATTGAGTTTCGAAAATACATTAAGTACTATTTAATGTAATTTAATTTTAATTTATTATTTGATTGAAAATAAAAGTTACTATTTTAAAGTTTCATAAGGGATAATTTAAAATAAATGTATTTTATTAGTATAATTAATATTTTATTTAAATATATATTATTATTAAAATATGAAGGTACATTTAATAAGAAAGAGAGACGAGAAAAAAATGTTGAGAATGAATGTGAAGGTGACACGTGGAATGAAAAAACTTTTATTTATTATATAGTATAGATTATATATATTTTTTGTTTTCTGTATTCAAGGTTATTTTGGTCATTTCAAACTCACTTAACTGAAAAAGTTAACTTCCATTCACTTTAGGGACTGTCAGTTTAACAAAATGAAAGTTTCTTCGACTAAATCTGTAATTTTTCAAACCTAGGAACGAAAACCGTAACTTGGTCAAACCACAGGGACCATCCGTGTAATTAGTTCTTATTTTCGATAATTGCTAGTGACGTTTCTTACTAATGCATATTAAACCCGTAACTAATATACATGTTATATTCTTAGGATTAAATTCAAATATTGGAAAAAAAAATGTTTTCTGTATTCATTTTCATTTTCATTTTAGTTTTTTTTATTTTATTTAAAATTTTAGGATAGTAAAACTATATCTTTAATAATCAATTTATGTTGTAGATTTTTGAAATAACCGAGGATGATCTGAGAGTCGTATAGAATACTTTCAGAATAAAAACAATTTGGTGGTTCTCCAAATTCTTTGTTCGGATGAAACTAAGAGTATTTGAGACAAGAATCAAGTATGAATCTTAAGAGATTTGTTATGAACCAAAAACAAAAAAGTATGACCAAATTGAGTTTTCTAGGATCAACCAGATAACTGTCTTTATTATCCTATAATTCAAATTCGAATTTCGAATTTAATTAAAATCCACCCAAATTTTAACACCGATGTTATATAATAAATTATATTTCTAATACAAATTTTATAAAACAATAAGTGTCAAAATAATTTTCAGATTCAGAGTTGCGCGTCTTCACTAGAATTTCTTACAGGTGTTACAACCAACATGGGGTTGTAAATGAACATATAGGAATGACTGATTTAGCCGGGTTCTTCACTTTCTCAGTAAAGAACAAGTTCACAGTCATTGGTTGTGACGATTATGCCTTGATCACAGGTAAAAACGACTCATTCGCCTTTTCTAGTGGTTGTTTTGGACTATGTGTCCAAACACAAGATGTGCCTAATGGGCAATCCTCAGGAACCGGTTGTTGTCAAATATCTATACCTAAGGGTTTGTCATATTACAATGCTACACTTAACACCTTACAAAACCACTCAAATGTTTTTTCCTTCAATGAATGTGGATATGGATTTCTTGTTGAGGAAGGTAGCTTTGAATTTGGCGGTGCCAGTGATTTATCAGTTGATTATAGGGAATTTGCAGATAGGGTTAGGTCCACTATGCCCGTTGTGCTCGATTGGGTGATCGCGCCGAATGGAAATTTCGGAGAGGTTAACGAATGCAAAGGAAACAATTCATGCTATGATAGATGGTGGCGGGTATCTTTGTAAATGCAACAACGGTTACGAGGGTAACCCTTATCTGTCTCCAGGTTGCCAAGGTACATTTATCTAAGATTTTAGTCCAAATTATTTTTGATAATTGCTAGTGACGTTTCTTACCAATACATATTAAACCCGTAACTAATATACATGTTATATTTTTAGGATTAAATTCAAATATTGAAAAAAAATTTGTTTTCTGTATTCATTTTCATTTTAGTTTTGTTTGTAATTTTATTTACCTTTTTAGGATAGTAAAACTATATCTTAAATTCAAAATTTCAATTTCGTGTTCCTAATTAACTGCTCACATCGCCACAAGTTTCCACCATGGTTAACTTGATCATATCTCTGTCTTTATATTTCCAAACGAGACAGCAAGTTAGATCGTATTCGGCTCGGCGATTTGATCGTTTTAATTTACCACTGTTGATGATTTTAGTATTTTTAATTAAACCCACAAATAACAAGAATAACTTCTTCTAAATTTCTCACAATACCAGCATAGAAGGAAAGAAGCTAACTTGAGTTAAACACGCAATAGCTAATCTGACTCGTTGGCGTAGAGCTAGTGGTGCAGAAACTAGGGTACTCTCCCCAGAGGTAGACTCCCCATAGATCACAGATCGTGGCACCGTCTCTCCCGAGTTGGTGTTTTCACTCCCAATGGCCGCTCCGCCTGAACTATCGGTGGCTTACCCTCCAGACTCCTCCTCTGTGTCGGTCTCGTAGGTTTCCTCTGGTGCGGGTGTAGGTGGCGATGCTGGTGGTGGCAGTAGGGTTGCAGGTCTGTAATTCTTATCAGAAGCGTATATAACGATGACGTCTACTGAAGACATATCCATGACACGGAAATATTCGAAATACTATGTAACATAACTATGCAGTATGTTGCTAATGTTATGAGACCACGGTTATAGTCTAAGCCCACTAAATGCAACTTAGTTCGCTATAACCAATGTCTCTGATACCAATCTGTCACACCCCAACCACAGCGGTTTCCCACGGGGCGCGACGGTCATAGATCATCGTCACTGATTACATAGAACGACCTCTATATGGTTTTGAAAATCATGCATTCAAAGTCATTCCAAAATATAACATTGTTTTATAGAGTTTAATGCGGAAAGTAAATGCGGAAGGAAAATAATCTGTTTTGGAATACAATGCCAAGCAAAAGTTCATTGTCATAGGAACATCAAAAGACTTCATGCATGATGTGCACCCTAATCCCGTGCAAACTTAACGACATGAGAAAACATGCTTAAACGAGTCAATAATAATGTTGGTGAGTTCACAGGTTTAAATGTAAAAGTAAATCGTTGTAATGGACCACAAAACTTTCTATGATTTGATTGTTGGTCAAACAATGTGTCAATATTAACATAAGCACACCGAAGCTAGACTGTAATGTAACGAAATGCCTCTACCATGCCTATCGTAAGCATGGGGTGATTAGGTCAATGATGCACCCATTTTGACATCGAGTCAAAGTTAGCGCGACTAACGCGGGTGAGGGTTGTCAAACCCAAATAGTACTATCCATGATTACCTCTCTTTGTGGAAAAAAACTAACGGCCCGATTATGAGAGGACTTAATACGATATGAAACCGCTTATGTAATTTGTGAAATCATGTAAGTGAAATTGTGTCCAATGAAAACAGTAAGTATGCATGTATTCTTCCCCAAAAGGAATAAGTAAAATGGGGCCGTGAGACTCACCTGATACATGAGTACCGGAAACGTGTAAGTAGAAAACGTCCGCGCGTAAACCGACCTATGCGTGCCCTAGAATATATAAGGCACCTTAAGGTCTAAGCAATGATTCTACATGCAAGTTGGTCATGTAATAGTTTCACCCAAATCGATACGTTATGTGTGTAAGTCTTGGTTAAAAACGTTTGACTCGACGACCCGTTGGTGATATGTATTTGTTTCCCAAAAATATGTATTTATATTTATTTAAAACAAATATAAATTACATTTTTCTTCAAGTGTGTCCATGAATACTTGTAACTTAGCATCAAATTACGGTTCGGTTTGTAAAATAATATTTTGACTCGACTCGAGTCGTAACTCGTTACGAATGGTAAATAAATATGTTTTATATATATTTATTCTAAATAACGTTTTCGAAACATGACACATACCTAAATAAAAATAATATTTATATTATTTCTACAAAATATGCTTTGAGAAATATTAACACAAAAATTATGTCGGTTTACGTACTTGACAAAAGAAAAAATATATATACATGTATATATATATATATTTGTAGAAATAGTTTTTCTTTTTGTCTTGAAAATAATATATATAAATTTATACTTATAAAAATCATTTTAAAAACAACCAACATACAAGTATCTTTTTTTTTTAGAAATACCAATCTTGATATATATTTGTAACATAATATATATTCTTTTCTAAAAACTAAGGCTAGGGGATAAATCCAATACTTATATGACTAAAATACATAACATATATGTATTGACTAAAAATCCCAAAATAATCCAGGTATCCAAATTAATAAAGTATTTACTTTCAAAGTTTCTACCAACTTGTCATAAATAACAGTTAATTCATAAACTAGTAAAAACCTTAACACATGCATATTAACAACTAATAATGTTTACTAATACTTATGGACATAAATAAACCCACTTGATGTAAATTTTCAAGAGTTGACATACACTATATTTTGAGCCTATGAACCACCATTTCATTTTATTTAGTGTTTCGACACAAAACAAGTCTCTTGTAATTATTAGTTCCTAAAAGTTCCATTGGCAACAAAAATAACTTTTTGTTTGTGAAAGTTGTTATATAATAACTTGTAGGTTGGAAATATGTAGACAAGAAAAATAAATATAAACAAGTATAGAGGAATCTCACTAGAAGCAAGCAAGGCAAGATGAATGGGTTGTTATAGGTGGCTAGCAATCACCAAAGACCGCTTGTTCTCCACCAATGGAAGCTTGCAATCCACTTGTATGCTTGAGATGATTAAGAAAACTTGAATGTTGGTGATGGGGGTGGTGAAGCCGTAACAGAGAGGAAGAGAAGGATGTGTATGGTTTTGCAAAAGACTTGTGTGGTTAACTAAGGGTGTTGGGGGCCATTAACCCCAATACCCATTTACTCACCAAAACTGACCAATAGAATTCTGCCACCTCAAAACTACTCATTTACTCAGATTTCATTGGAAACACCCTACTCATTTACTCATTTACTCACCAACTTTTTTTTTAAATAAACATTTAATTTTAAAAAAAGACAATTTCATTAAAATAAAAATTAACATAATACAATTGAAAATAAAAAAAACCTACAAAATAAATAAAAGCTAGATAATAAAATTTTAAAATCTAAAAGTTGCATTGCCATCCATACTTTGCGGCAATTTCACGTTTACGTTGCAATACGATCGACAAGTACGGGTCTACGAGATGATCATGCGATTCGGTGAATGTTTTGATGTCACGATCCTTTTGTTTTTCAAGCATCAACTCAATCGCCGTTTGTTCTCTTTTTAATTTTGCTTCCACCATCTTATCCCAAAGACTTACTTTTTTTTCTATCTCCAACGTTTTCATAGTCTTGTATTCGTTGACTATGTCTAACAAATTTCCCTTGCTAGATGAACTTTCGGCCGATTTCTTCCCCGGACATCTTGGCCTAGTCGGTGTCTTGTCGTCTTGCGGTTCGGCGTTCACGTTTATGTCGGGAAAGAGGTTTGTAAAACCCTCCGGTTCAAATGGGGTTCTCGACTCGGTAGTTTGGATATTGAGGTTGCGGAAAATAGCTTGGAATTGGTTGAGGAGGTGGTTGTGGTCGTTGAGGAGGTGGTTGGGTTCGTTGGGGAGCGGCTTGGGTTCGTTCGGGTCGCGGTTGAGATTGAACTTTTGGCCTAAATTTTCTAGGCTTTGTTGATTTTTTGGATGACCCTTCCATTTTTTGTAGAGTGTAAAATTATATAGATGAGATGAAAGATATATAGATGATAGGTAAAAATATGTGTGTGGAATGGGGTATTTATAGGTAAAAAAATTAATATATTTTTTTTAAATCACCCAACCCACCCCCCACCCCACCAACGTCTACCTCGCAACGGCTATCTCCCCCAACGGACACCCGAGTAAATGAACTCGAATACCCCTACTCGGTTAACTTACCCGCCCCTACTCGGTTCATTAGGGGCGGTGTTCCCCTTTACTCATTTACTCGATCCACATACTCGAGTCACCCGGGTTGAACGCCCCCAATACCCTAAAGAGGTGGTGGTAACTTATAATATTTAGAGATCATGGGAAAGTGAGAAACATTGGAACTTGGTAATTAATTCAAAATTTCCGGTCAATGGGGGGAGGCTATAAGACCGAAAGACGCAAGTCTTTAGGGGGTATCTTTGATGCAAGAATGGATTATACATTAGCTTGGTATTTTAGATTTGACTAATCAAATAAGTGGATGTGATGTGTGTGTGAGGTTTGCTTCATGTTGGCCGAAAGAAAAAAAAAAGAAAAGAGACAAGGATGGGACAATTGTTGGAAATGGTATATTGAAATTGGTGCATGTAAAGTTGGTATCTACAGAAGGTGATTTTTGGGGTTGGCAAAATCAACACACAACTCATGTGTGTCTATTTTTCTCGGTCAACAATCAAAAGGGAAAAAGTGAGTTTAAATGCTATATTTTTTGAATTAATATGTAAGAGATATTATGGTTTAAAACAGGTCTCTGAATGGTAGTGGGTATAAAGCGGACGCGATATAAATTAGTGATATTATTAAAACCGAGCTTATTAAAATTACACGTTTTATATTTAGTGATTTACTAACATGTAAATATATGTTTATGTAAATTAATATTGCGGAAAATGCGCTAGTACAGGTGCGCGTTAAAGCATTACGTTGATATAAATGAATACACATTTATATTCAGGTTCTAAAATAGTGTGTTACGGTTATACTGCGTGTGACCAGGTAATTCACCGAATTACCGATGCGTGAAATGTTATGAATGGACATTGCTATTTATGAAGTGACCTTAATTAACCATAATTAAGTCTAACACGAATATAATGTATGCATATTATGACAGAGACGAGGACGGGTATTGACCTGAAATTGCCGGTTGTCACAACTGAGTAGGATGTGGCGGAAGGGGTTTGGGTATAGGGGGCTGGTGGGAGTGTGAGATGGGAATATCACAACAGGAAAAAGGTTCCGGGGATTTTGGAGCGGCAGTAGGTTTTGGAAATTTTGAAGAAGAGGAAGTGGGTGTCGAGGGGTAATCGTCCACGAAGTGTACGTGTAGGGGTAATGATGATAAGTTACCGGAGAAGATTCACGTTTGATATGAAACATATGTTCATCAAACATGGCATGTCGGGTAATGTAAATTCCGGATGTGGTGGGATTAAGACATTTAAGCCTTTATATTGAGAGCAATATCCAATAAATATGCAAGGGAGACCACTAGGTAATAACTTATTTGCGTTGTAGTCCTGAAGATATAAGTATACACGGCATGCCCAAGGAGGTAAGTTGCCATAACTTGGTTTATGATGGAAGAGAAGTTCAAATGGTGACATGTCGTCTAAAATTTTGGTGGGAAGTCAGTTAATATAATAGATGGTCGTGCCAAAAGCGTTTACCAAATATGAGGGAGGAATTTGGCCATTAAAGGTCAACGCCAAACCGATTTCGACAACATGACGATGTTTACATTGGGCTCGTCCATTTTGTTACGGAGTATACGGGCATGATAAATGCTGAAAAGTGCTACTTTCTTGAAATAACAGTATAGCGTGATAGTTAAAAAAACTCTGTACCGCCGTCACTTTGGAATACCTTGATTTTTCGTAAAAATTGTCTTTGAACAAAGTTAAGGAACACTTTTAATATAACATGAAACTCCTTTAACTTTTAATGTATAGAACCATGTAAACCTGGAATAGTCATCAACTAAAATGATATAGTATCGATAGTTATTGACCGATGTTACCAGAGATGGACCCCATAAGTCATAGTGGACAAATTCTAGAGGTTGAAGTGCCCATTTTTCATTTGAAACAAATGGTAATCGATGACATTTGGATAGTTCACAAGACGAACATATAACAGGTTTAGGAAGAACCGAGGTAACGGATACACATCCAACTTTATTTAGTAGCAAAATCGTGTCAAACGACATATGTACCAAACATAAATGCCAGAGTTCAAAAGAAGCTTTCAAATAATTATTAGAGCTAGCAGCACAAGCCTTTAGACCGGTGTATAAAACATACATCCCATCTTCATAAGTCCATTGAGCTAGCACCTATTACGTTGTTCGATCCTGAATATAAAAGTGAGGTTGGGTAAATAATACATCCAAATGATTGCCAGTCGTTAAATTTCTTATGGATAATAGATTATTAGTGAGATGAGGAACCATCAAAATGTCCTTTAAAAGAATGTTTTTAAAAACCGTTGTATGACCAATATAGGAAACATGGAGAGATTTACCGTTCCCGAAGGTGACTTTGGCTTCTCCCAAATGAGGTGTAGTTTTTTTTAAGGTTATGTGGTATAGTGGTCATATGATTGGTGGCTTCGGAATCAACAAACAAGTCAGGCCCTGACAAAGTAACATGGCAAGAAGAATAAAAAGCTTTAGCTAAGTCGGTATCAACTTTCATGGATTGTGAAGCAGAGGATGAGAGATTTGGACACATGTTAGCATAATGTCCATCTTTTAGACATAGCTGGGAGTGAGGAGAACGACATCCCCTACCATGGCCAAATGATCCTGCACGGGTGAACCGTCCACCACGTCCCCGAGAAGAAGGCAATTTGTGTTGCTGTGTTGAAAAGGCAACAACAGGGCTAGGGAGCCGTGTAATGACCGGAGGAACAATTCATGATACCAACCTGAACGAGGAGATCCCATAACAGTCGGGAAGGTTTGGTTGCCTAGACAACAGTGTAGAAGGTTTCAAATGACGCACCTAGGCCACAAATCAACAGTGTAACTTGTCCAACTTGTCCACAGGGTGACCAACATCAGAAAGTTGGTCACAGATGGCTTTAAACCGTTAGCCAAACTCAGCAATAGTCAAGGTTCTTTTGACAGTGTGACGGAGTTAGTCATGTAAATTATGAACTCTTCCGATTGAGGTGTTTCTTTAGGCCATTTCAAGGGCGACCCAAAGCTATCGGGCATTAGCGAGGTCAAGAATTTTTCTCCTTTCGAAAGGGAGGCATGAAGAATAAGAATGGTTTTTTGATCATCAACGAGACATGAAGTGTAAAGAGGATTGACAGTGTGTTTATCGTTTTTTACCACCTCACGTCTATGTGGAAGAATTTGTTGAAAGGAGAGGATCGAGAGCATTTTATTTTTCCATAAGAGGTAATTGCAGGGGGGTTAGTTTGATGGTGCTCCTGTGGAAAAGAGTATTTATGTTTAAAGAGGTATCATAAGTAGATGAGGAGGAATCCATATCAATGACCCAAAAAAGGGTATTCTTGGAAGCTAAATTTTGAATCTTCGCCATCATTAGTGACCCAAAAAAATTACATTTATTGAAATGTATCATGTAGATTCAATATTGATGTTTAGGATATGGCGATGATTAGTATTTTGATGGGTTTTTTGTTACGAGTTGAGTTTCAGTCTAAGGAGCTGGGGTTAAAGCTTTCGGCAAGGGTTACCGAGAAACATGACTAGAACGTGTTGATCAGAGGTGTTTGTGGTGGCCAGTGGTGTTGGGGATAAACGTGTAGTTGCAATCAAGAAGTCTAAACTAGTGGATGCGACCCAAGCAGAGTAGTTCATTAATGAAGTGTTTGTCCTAACGCAAGTCATTCATCGCAATGTGGTAAAGCTTTTGGGTTGTTGCTTGGAAGAAGAAGTTCCGGTACTAGTTTATGAATTCATCTCCAATAACACTCTTTTCCATCACATTCATCATATACCGGGTGGAATGAGTTGGTTATCTTGGGAGAATCGATTGAGAGTAGCCTCTGAAGCTGCAAGTGCACTTGGATACCTTCATTTAGAAATTACTATGTTGGTCATACACAGAGATGTCAAGTCTACCAACATACTATTAAATGAGAACTACACGGAAAAAAATATCAGATTTTGGTGCATCAAGGTTAGTCCCATAGATCATGAACATGTAACTACTCTTTTTCAAGGCACACTCGGGTATTTGGATCCAGAATACTTCAACTCAAGCCAATTAACCGAGAAAAGTGATGTATATAGCTTTGGAGTGGTCTTTGCAGAACTAATAACCGGGAAAAAAACCCATTGGTGTAGATAGAACCAATGAAGATAAGAACCTAGCAACATATTTTGTGAATGTAGTTACAAGAAACTGCTTACTAGAAATTGTTTAACCAAGACTTTTACGTGAAGGAACTATTGAGCAGTTACAAGAACTTGGTGATCCGGTAAAGATAGACCTACAATGAAAGAGGTGGCAATGGAGCTAGAGGGATTGAGGAAGTTCACAACTCATCCATGGGTTAAGAAGCAACATATAGCGTGACTAGAAGTTTAGTCCTCGAAGTTGATCAATCTGATTTTTATGATATCCCACTAATTTGTGGTACTCATGAATGGGAAACATATTCAGGAATATAGATATGACGCTTAAAGAAAAAAAAAATCCACATTAGTTCTTGCTTTTTTGTTGCTTCTTATAGTATCAATTGTGTGAGCACATCATACTTGCACCAAACTTTGTTAGAAACATTATGGTTGTTAAATTTTATGTTTTCTATAAAGTCACCTTTGATCTTTTCATCTTGCTTGGAATTTAAGATATGTTATGCAATGGCTCTTTCGGTAACATTTTGTAAAATATTATTTCATTGTTTGGACTGATTTTGAATAAAACGTGAATCATTTAATATTATAAATGCTTTGTCATTCTTGTAAGGGCATATATATAATAGTTGGATAGGTTGATGTATGTAATGCATTACCTGGGGGCTGGGGCTATAATAGGGATTCATGTTTAATTCATAACCATTACATATCTTTAACTCCAAACAAACTAAAGCAATTACATGTGAGTTTATAATATAATAACTAAAACAAAATAACAACACCATAAAAACAAAAAAAACACAACAAACTGCAATGTTCCTATCAATGTTAAGTATGGTTGTGATGCTTAGTTGTTACATAAGAAGCACCAACAAAACTATCGTGGATTGTTTTCTTCAAGTGTCATATCTGTAAAACCTGAATATGATTCCCAATCATTAGTACTATAAATCAACGGGGCATCATAAAGATCGGATTGGTCAACTTCTAGAACTAAGCTTCTGGTCTCATTATATGCTTGTTGTTGAACCCAAGGATGAGTCGTTAACTTCCTCAAGCCCTCTAACTCCACTACCACCTCTTTCATTGTTGGTCTATCATCACCTCTGAAACTAAGGTATCTCTTTACCAAATCACCTACGGCCTGTAACTGATCAAGAGTAGCTTCACGTAAAAGTCTAGGTTCCACAATTTCAAATAGGCGGTTTACTTTAACCAAATTAACAAAATATGTAGCTAGACTCTTTTCTTAATTGGTTCTATCTATGCCAATGGCCTTTTTCCCTGTTATGAGTTCTGCAAGAACCACTCCAAAGTTATATACATCACTCTTCTCAGTTAGCTGGCTTGTGTTGAAGTATTCTGGATCTAAATACCCTAACGTTCCTTGAATAAGAGTAGGTACTTCTTCATGACCTAATGGGACTAACCTTGATGCACCAAAATCATAAATTTTTGCTGTGTAGTTCTCATCTAATAATATGTTGGTAGACTTAACATCTCTATGTGTGATTGGCATAGTAATTTCTGAATGAAGGTACCCAAGTGCACTCTCAGCTTCAGAGGCTACTCTCAACCGATTTTCCCAAGATAACCAACTCATTCCACCCAATCTATGATGAATGTGATGGAAAAGAGTGTTATTTGATATGAATTCATAAACTAGTACATGGACTTCCTCTTCTGAGCAACAACCCAAAAGTTTTACCACATTTTGATGAATGACTTGCGTAAGGATCGAGACTTCATTGATGAACTGCTCTACTTGGGTCGCATCTACTAGTTTAGACTTCTTTATTGCAACTACACGTTTATCCGATAAAGTTCCCTTGTACACTACACCATATGCACCTTTACTGATAATTTGCTCTTGAGAATAGTTGTTAGTGGCTTTTCTTAGTTGTTCAGTGCTAAACAAGGTCATTGCCTCATGAGATCCTTGTGATTTTATCTTTTGTTTTAGCAGCACACCCCCATTTTGCTCAAAGAACTTTTCTCGTAGCTTTATTAGCTTCCTCCTCCTTATACCAAAGCAAATCCCCGCTATTCGAGATAGTAATGCTAACATTCCACATGCAATTACTACACATTTGCATCGAAACACTTTAATTAGTATTTATCGTTCTTAGTGTTAGAAAACCGACATGTTTGGTTTTCAAGGTTGAAATAGTGGACATAAGCATATTCATATTAGCTTGAAAGAATTACCTATGACTAATATGATTGATAAGTTTGTTTTATGTTTTGAAACACAACCATTTTTCTATAAGCATCACCGGTGAATCCTGCCTTACATGTACAATTGTAATCCCCTAAAGTATTAGTACAAATACCATAACACTGGGTGGTTTCTTGAGCGCACTCGTCGATGTCTGATGAGAAAAAAAAAAGAAAAAGAAAAATAAGCACACTAGATGCAAGGCAACAAAATTTACGCAAATAAAGAGAAGGAAAATTACATACATCATTTTTGTAAAATACACAATTACGAACATCGTGTTTATCAATACGTTTTGCTAATTCTATCATACCTTAACTCTTTATTTTTAATATTGGATTGTAAAATTAAACATGTTAAATTAACATTTTACGGTTTTGACCCCTCAAATTTTAATAAGTTTTTTTTTCGCATAAAGTATATATTATTTTATTTGAAAGAGTATTGTTGTTTTTCTTAATATAACCCAAAACAAACACCCATCATCGGCTTCAAACAATATGCGTCTTCAACTATCGTTTTAATAACCACGAGGAATGTTTGGATACTTTTTGTAAATCGTATCTATAATTTTCACATTATCAGATTAAAGTGTTTCGATATGTATATCCTCTGATAATTAGAAAATTTTAAATCTGGTATATGTGTTTCTATTAAGATATTTGATCCTAAAAGAAAGACTAAAACTGTGTTTATCTATATATGTAGTAAACTAATACACCATTGTGTTGAAGTGATATAATGTTTCACGAACTGATGCGATGGTTGATATATTGTGGCGGTGAGTTGAATCTTGTAATATGTTTGTATTAGAATGGACGATTAGGGTTTACATGAAGACGGTATATATAGACCACCGCATTACAAGATTAGTGTCTACATTATGATTATTGTGTCTAATACTCCCCCACAAACTAAGCACAAGAGCGATTTTGTTTGAAATGTAAAACAGAAACTTAAAAGATATTTGGTTTTCAATCTACTCTCGTTCCCCCAGCCGCGTACTGTCGCCCTCCTTGCTACTGTCGCCGCCTAATGTCGTTATCCGCTTAGTGTTGTTGCATTGCTAGTGCCGTCACCCTACTTTGGAGACACTAGCTAGTGTCGCCACCTTGCTTTCGAGACACTAGCTAGTGTCGCTAGACGGGTTTTAGGTTTTTGTTCCCCTGTTCTTTCTTCTTCACCACCATTGTGTTTGAAATATTACAACACTCGCAAAATATGGAACCGAAAGCTTTGTGGCTTTCGCGAAGTGCTCGTAGCCGAAGAACCGATCCACACTTTTATAGTTGTGATGGAGGAGCTGTATGGGCTTGCCTTGTGATGGCACCAACAACATGGAGGTCTTGCTAGATCCAGTGTTTCGGCTATAGCGGCGGGTGGAAACGGCATATCTAGGGTTTGTGACGGGGGCGGCTAGGGTTTTGGATGGCAATGGTATGCAATGGAGAACAACGACAGTAGTAGATAGGGATGTTTGGCGATTAGGGTTCCGCAATAGGAGGCAACGGTAGTGATGTGGTTGTAGCTGTTGTCGGTGGTGTGGTGGTTGTTGCGAGTGGTGGCTGGAGGTGGAATAGGAAGACCATGTGTTGTTGATGAAGGTTGTGGTGGGTAGGCCACCCCTCTGGCGAAATTTCTGACGGTTGTCTTCAAGGCTCTGATACCAAGTTGAATCTTGTAATATGTTCGTATTAGAATGGATGATTAGAGCTTACAAGAAGGTGGTATATATAGACCACCATATTACAAGATTAGCCCCTATACTATCACTATTTTGGGGCGCCACCCGGACAGTTGCTTGGACCTTGCCACGAGTGCTGTCCTTTAGACCCTGTAACCAGATTAGTCCTGAACAAGCTTGCACTCTGGACCTCCTAAATCGTAAAGAAGCCTATATGAATTTCCCTTTGGTCTTGAATAAAACCAAATTACCTCACAATTGTCGCTGCTAAGATCCTTTATTCATCATCACTGAATCTCCCGGCTTCTAGTTTGTTCTTCCCACCACACTCACACAATCCAAGTTGCATGAGTCATTATGGAGAACCCCCCAATCGTCAAAAATCAGACAATTTGGAAATAAATGGAAGGACTTTTTATGAATACGTATTTCATAAAATTAGAAACAACAAGGACATTAGACTGCCTATTTCAGTCCCTGATATGCGTTTGACAAAGGTCCATTGATTTATAAATTTTATATGTAAAAGAACACTATCCTTATATGAACAAAGATAGGTATTCAAATAAGTCTTGGTTGACTCGTTTATCTTTTTATCATTTAAGTTGTTTGATTGTAATACTATATAAGCATAATTTGGGGCATTAATAAGAATTAATCAATTCAATATTTTTTTCCTACCATATCACTTTGTTTAAACCAACATTGCGGCGGGGCCGGCCCTGAGCAGCCACTGGGTGAGCGACCGCTCAGGGCCAAAATATGGGGGGTTGGGGGCATGTCGAAAAATAAGTTCATCGAGTGGATCTTTTTACCTTGACCCCCAAGATTGTTACATGATTAGTTGGAGTAAAGAGTACTTGAAGTGAAATGATAGAAATCAAAAAATGTGTTCATCGGAGTTTTTTTTCCGACCGGTACGGTATGACGAGTACATAGCATGTTGCTATGATAGAAGATGATGTCTCTTTTGACATTGGGGGTATTTTACTAACTAAGCTTAATTATTACAAAAAAACCATGTCCAATGTTGATGACAGCTATGATTTAAGTATTTAACCTAATTTTCTTTTTCCATATATAAACCATGAAATATTAAATTCTATTTTGACCTTATAAATCTCAACAAGTCTGACGAGCAAAAGAAATTGATTTACGAACTGAACAAAGTTATAACATAATTATTATTATAATAACAATAAATAGTTATGAGTTTTTTTTTGCTTCATATTAGTTTATCTAATTTAGCATAGGAATGATTTATATTTTAAATTTATTTATTCTTTACTTTATTTATTTTTTAGACCAATAATTTTTTTTATTATTATAAAGTAAAATAACGCAATTAAAAATCAAACGTTTTAAACCTAATTAAAAAAACTAGCGGCAAATAAATAGAGTATGAGGAGGCGCCGTCAAAGGCTTCAATCGGCAATCACTCGATCTATTAGGGCTTCAATCGTTTGAACCAAAAAAACTGATCGCCGTATTAATGATTTTTTTTCATTTATAACTTTATTTTTACGGGCCCATTTTTTAAAGTTGCACAAGGCGCCCGAAATCTCAGGGACGGCATGCATTGTGGTATCAGAGCTCAGGTTGATTCAAGGTATAAAAGGAGATGGGTATGAATTCCAGAGCATCCTGTTGAAAACCCTGTTTACGTATGATCTGTGGGACTTTGTATTAACTGGGATTAATGAGGCTGATGGTGGTCGTGCGAGATTAAGGGGTCATGTTGACCCATTGGTGGGTTCTCTACATGCCCATAAGGCAAGTGTCAGTAGAGGAAAAACCCCTTTTTGATGCAGAATTCATGGACGAGGAAGACTTGGTGGTAGAGGCAGAGGTTGTTTTCAATGCTTTAACTGCAATAGCTTTGGGCATGTGAAACATTCAATCTTATTGCTATAAGATTGATATATCCATATAAGGGAGGTTCAAATAAAAAATTTAATTTGGCTAAAAAGCCTAAAAAGCAATCGCATCCATTCAATTGGATGATAAATGGTAGAGATTTAGGTGTAGAAAAAATAAGGGTGGAAGGGTATTTAAGTAATAGTAACTTTTTTTGACTTTTTTTTAACTTTCCCCACTTTTTTTAAACGTTCATAACTTTTTCATAAGACATTAATTTTTTTTTAAAATACACCATAAAATCGAGCGTTTTTTTATCTTTAATTTGAGTATAGTATTGCTATATTTTTTTATAAAAACAAAATCGACACTTAATCGACACTTACGTAAATGTGCTGGTTTCTAGTAAAACAGCACAATTTAGCACATTAAAAATTTGCTGGTTTCTGTTAAAACAACACACTTTACGTAAATGTGCTGGTTTCTTTAACTTGTGCTACTTTTTGTCAATTATTATATGCCTAATTTGATATCATTCTTTAAAAATAAAAATTTAAAGCATCCATACACCAACAAAACGGTTCAGTGGTACGCAACAAAAAGCTTATGCACCAAAATTTTGTTTTGTGCTGGTTTGTTTTATGCTGGTTTGATGTACTAGTTTTGTTGTGCTGGTTTTGTTTGTGCTTGGTTAGCTAAGAAGAGCAAGTTACACAATTAACCGTGTTATTTTGGTGTTGTTTTATAGTAAAACAACACAATTAATTGTTATGTTTGGTGTTCTTTAATGATAAACCAGCACATTTACGTAAAGTAGCACAATTTCATTAAGTGTCGATTTTGTTTTAACAAATAAATATAGAAATACTATACTGGAATTAAAGGTAAAAAAACGCTCGATTTTATGGTGTTATTTTAAAAAAAATAAGGTCGTATGAAAAAGTTATGTACGTTTAAAAAAGTGGAGGAAGCTGAAAAAAGTCAACAATTGTGGGTTTCTAAGAATGTCCTCCACCCTTTATTTTCCCTACACTTAAATCTCTACCATTGATCATCCAATTAAATGAATGAGATTGCTTCTTAGGTTTCTTAGCCAAATTAGACTTCTTAGGGGCACCATCCCCTATCCACATATATGTGTTTAAACACTGCACTTTGAAACATTGAAACAATGATTTGATCGAACTGAAACAATGATTTGCAGGGTACACTTTGATTACAACGTCGGACGTTTGTGTCTGTGTGTATTGTAAATCCATGGTTAGTTAATTCAGATTTAAGAGTGTGTCAATCCCTATTGTTCTTGTTGCCTACTTTGATTTCTTGATTCTAAATTGGTAGTAATGATTCTAGGATAAGATTACACGTAAAAAGACCAATTTTTTTTCACCAAAAAAAACCCAGTTCTTACCCATAAACGAGAAAGGAAGAATAATTACAACTCAGCCCGACAACCTTTAATATTTTTAATTTATCAATTATTGATTTCGAATCAAAGTTTTCAGCAATTTCTCTTTCTATGAAAATAAGTTTGGGTTTTTATTTGCATCAGGAGGGACTCAAACGCTATAATTAATAAGAAATAAATCTAGTAGGTCAAAATCAGTAATTCTAAAAGAAAAATAAACTAGGGGGCCTGGGCCTCCTCTGGCCCTACTATGTTTCGGCCCTGTCTAAACCAACATAATTCAAGGTTGTATAATAAATTTAGTTAGTGTTGGGATTTCCCTAGGAAATGATTTCGACTAATTAAAATGGGAGATTGATGTAACTTGGCAGCCTTGAAGAAGATAGGGTTACCCTCATAGCTTTTATTGCATTTACAACGATACCCGCCACCATCTACATCATAGCATGAACTATTGTCCTTACATGTGTTAACCTCAGAAGTGCAATTTCCTTCGGGTTCGATTACCCAATCAACCACAATGCGCATAGTAGATTGTATCCTTTTTTCAAATTCCATGTAATTAGTAGATAAATCATTGGCGCCGTCAAACTTAAAACCGCCTTCCTCAACTAGAAAGCCGTAACTACATTTATTGAAGTGCAAAACGTCTGAGTGGTTTCGTAAGGTGTAAAGTGTAGCATTGTAGAAAGAGAGACCCTTGGGTATAGATAACTGACAACAACCGATTCCAGAGCATTGACCATAAGGCACATGAGGTGTTTTGCTACATAGTCCGAAACAACCACCAGTGAAGTCGTCTTCCTTTGTACCCGTAACCCAAGCATAATCGTCACAACCAACGACTGTGAACATGTTCTTTTCTGAGAAAGTGAATTCTTTTTGCCTCTGTGAGTTAGTCCATGATAGATATCCGTCTACATACCCACTTTGGTTGTAGCAATGGTAAGACACGACAGTGGAGATGCGCATCTATAAATCTGAAATGTCGTATATTCGGATAGTGCCATCTCCAAGAAACAACGTAGCGGGTTCAAAAGAAGTGTTGCACGTCAGGTTGAATGAGAGGTTAAAGGAACATTTTGTGCCAATACCGAAAGGGTAAGGCACTGTAACATTCCCGCACTTGGTTAGACAGCCGGTTTTGCTATGTTGTATGCGATAGCACCTTCCAAGGCCATTGTAAGATAAAATGTAAACAGACAAACGATGTAATGAAGAAACATGTCTCTCTCTTTTTTTGCGTGAGTTACTAAAAGTTATCATATGAATTTATAGATCGAGTGCCTACCTGAATGGAAGAGTGCTTGTTTTTTGTTTTAAACTGACTCCTAAATTAATAAACGTTGACGGCTGACACTTCTGTCATTTTAGTCGTTGATATTGCTTGTTTTGTTTTAAACTGACTGATCAGCCAACTTGTATTATGGTTCTACGAAATTGGTTTGATTTGATAGTATTGGACGTATCTGACGAAGACTTTGGTTGACCATGTCCTCTATAGGAGACTATGAAAATGACGTCAGTATAATAGCAAAAAAAAAAAAAAAAAAGATTCCGCGTTGGTCACAAATTACATGGTTGATCTTGTCGTCTATAGGAGACTATTAAAAAGTCTTGCCTTTTGAAAATTCATTCAAGTGGTGACTTGTCGGTCATCAAACTACACAAATAATTTTAGAAAATCAATTAATTAGTAGAAATAAAAGTTAGTTTATGTAAATAAGGTTATTGTATAAAACCCTCTCTTGTAACCAAAAATCATTTACAACAATCAATACAATTTACATAATTACATACAGTTAAAGGTGTTTAACTTGGTATCTGAGCCAAACATTTTTTTGTTGCCGCTCGCCGCCACACCTGGAGGTCCGGCGAAGCCTACTGCCGTACAAATCGGTTTCCTTTTGCCTTTTCTTTCTTCTTCGTCACTCCCGATGATCTCTTGCTTTAAGTCGGTCCAAAATCGACCAATTTCAAGCCTTTACAACCCAGTCACCCCAACAAACCTTAAAACTCGTTCTTCCACGAAACTTTCGCTTTCGGCGAAAGTTTCAATCATGCGCCTAAACTCACAAAGTTTCCACTTTCGCCATAACTTTCGGCAAAACTTTCATAACCCCTATCTTTCACCTAACCCACAAGTTTTCACGAACAAACTTTCACCTCCAAACTATCATCAAAACTTTTCCTTTTTCCATCCTTCCCTTTTACATAGTGAACCATGGCCACAATCCCCAATATTATACCTTTAGAAAAAGCATCCCACAATTTACAAAAGTTTGTTTTTACCTTATCATCTACAAACTATGGCTATTGGATGATAATGCTTGAACCCTCCTCCTTACAAACATTCTCTTTTGCTATGTTGATGGTTATGTTCCATGTCCAGAACGAGTTCTTGCCACTGGATCTGATGACACAACGACTGTTACTGTCACACCTCAGCCCTGGTACTGGTTAGTGGTGACGCATGGTACAGAACACACATAGAAAACTAAACTTCAACCTTTCATTTCATAATATAAACATTGTTTTACGACATGGAATCAAAAGGTTACATCATTGTTCCTAAATAGGAACATCACATTTCAGGACTTATACTCTCCAGACAAGCCTTCATCTGGTATATACATGTATCTCCTCATCTAGCCCTGGAATGTCACCTCTACGGATTACCTGTGATGTTCTCAAAAATATTTTAAGGAAAATGGGTAAACTAAAGTTGGTGAGTCCATAAATAAATCTTGGTTTAGTAAATTTGAAATCTTTGAGAAACCCAACAAGACAATAGCATTTACTAACATTATGCCCCATCTTTTTGCAGTGACTACAAACATTATGCCCCATCTTTTTGCAAAGTGGCATTCATGGAAGCATTCTTAGGGATAAACTGGGCAGATGAATGAAGCTACATGTGTTTCTCATCTTAAATGAGAAAATCATAGGCTTGGTTGATGGAAAGAAGAGACTTCATCATAATAATATTTCCCCTGATCATCTCATAGCAAGAGTTTAGATCCAATACAAATTTTTGCATTAAATATTGACCTGCCTCACGTTTAGCCATGATTATGGAATTGCCACATATGCAAGGAGGAATAGGCTCGAGGGCAATAAGTTCATCCCAAATAGACATGATTTTAGTGAGGTAAGTGGCAATATCATCATTACCGTGAGAGATGTCATAATGAGTCTTCTACAATTGATAATATTTGGCTCCATTACTTTGACCATACCAGTCAGTTAACTCATCCTAAAGTTGAAGAGCAGTCTCAACATATAGAACACTTTCACTAATATCGCGAGATAAACGCTCAGAATCCAAGAGATAACCATGTCTTTACACCTCTTCCCTAAGTCAAGATTTGGCTAGGTAAAAGGCCTGAAAACAGTGTCATCAACAAACCCAGTTGTGTTCTTGGTAGATAAAGCAATAGACATAGCACGTTTCCAAGATCCGAAAGCAGAACGTCAAATGTTTTGGAAACAAGTAAAAGCCCCAGATGATCAGAGGAGTGTAAGAACAAAGAATTAGAGGAATCCATAGCCAATGTGGCAGGAGGATAAGAAGTATCCGACATGAACATGAATACGAAGAAAGAAACAAAGGAAAGACTAGTTTCGCTTACAGAAGCGAAACTGACAGAAACTTAGGAAAAACGAAACTAACTAGAAAGAAACTGATAGTTTCGTCTGGTCAAAAATAGTTTCACCCGATTTGAAACAAATAGTGTCACTTGAACGAACAAAACAAAAAAACCCCAAACTCAAAGTCCAGAAATCGTCAAAACGAACGAAACGAATCGAAAAGAAAGAATTCCTTCGAGCAAATACGAGAAGGAATCACATAATCAAGCAAATATGCTCTCATACCATGTTGTAATGATGAGAATGAAAACTAAAATGAGAGAAATAATTGGGGAAAAATGGTTTTTGATTGATAACTCAAATAATGATTACAAAATTGCTTATATAATAGAAAGAAACGAAGAATCGAAACTACAAAACAAGCGAAACTATTATTAGTATCGCCAACTTGATATAAATTAAAATCAGGAAGCTCAAAATGTGTATGAACACAAATAAGACGCAAGCAAAAGGATCATACGAAATGCATGTTAAAATAACAAGCATCGTTTTAACCTATGTTAAAAACAAGTAGTTATACGACATGCAATTGGAAACTTACATGACGAAGAATAGTGAGTTCATCGATAGGTCTATGATCTGTCGTTTAAGGTTGCACCATGCCCGCAATTAATTGCGAGACCATTTTTAGCTTGCTAGAATAACAAAAATATATGTAAGTGATATGGTACAAATGATAATCTTTATGTCATTAATCACCTTGTCCAAGTTCAACAAACAGAGCACATTACTTCTTTGATGAGAATGAGAAGGCCTTATGAATACATTTATTATGTACTCTGTAACTATAATATACGACCAACATAAACATTTTACACAATGAATGCAACTTGTGAGTTTTGCATCACTGACTAATACTATCATTGAAACCCAAATATGTTGATGACGATTCACCATATGATAAGACCTGATAATTCTTCCCCATATACAACGGGTCTAAAATTGGTTTGACCCGTTGAAGGAATGTGAGATGCTCGTATGGTTTCTAACTCTGTAGCTACTTCTTTCATTGTTGTTCTATACTTTCCACTAAGATTTAAGCATCGCATTGCAAGGTTAGCTAGTGCCAAGAGGCCATCCCTAGAACCTTCCTTTACGACCAATGCATCAAAAATAGACATAACACGCCTCTCTTCCATAACCAACATAAAGTGTGTTGCCAAACTTCTATTTTGACCAAATCTCGTATGGGAAATTGACTTTTCTCTGGTTAACAATTCGACCAATACAATCCCAAAACTATAAACATCACTCTTTTCGGTGAACTGGCTTGATTGAAAATACTCTGGATCAAGGTAACCAAATGTACCTTTGACTACGGTAGTTAAATGAGTTTGTTCTGTTGAGACAAACCTTGAAGTTCCAAAGTCAAAAACTTTGGCTCTTTATTTGTCGTCTAAAAGTATAGAATTAATTACACGGATAGCCTCTGTGGTTTACACGGATTTCACTTATGGCCCATATGAATCAGAAACTACAGGTTTGGATCAATAGTTTGCATGTTTATAACATAAATGGCTCTCGAAATAGATGCCATTTAAGTTTTTCAGTTAAGTACATGTGAAATTAGTAAAATACTTTTGACATAATAAAATAATAAAAACAAAAAAAGAATTAACTCATTAAAAAAAGTGGGACCCATCAAGACCACACACTTTATCTTCTCCAAATCAAAACCACATTTTCCACCAAACCCTAGCTTCCACCTCCCCTTCTCACCACCACCGGCCACCACCACTTCATATCTTCCACCACCCATCAAACCCCCATACATGTTCTTGATATGCCACACCAATCTCCGTTCCCATAAATCTCCAGTCCCTTCAAGAACCTTGTGTCAAAATTTGTGCCTTGACTTTTAGGTCAAACAATGCGACTGTAGTACATATTCATAAAATTACCCTAACTGCTGTTTAAATAAAAATAAACGTTGACTCCGCAAAGTCAAAATTGGACTGATATCTTTATAATATATAATGCAAAATCACTATTTAATTCAAGAACAGACGATCCAATAGCTGTTTTAACGAAAATTATAATTAATTTTTGATGAATAAGAAAAGATGCGATGAAGAAATCAATGTACCTGCGTTCTTCTACAGTCAATTGAGTCCGTTTCTTCCTCTCTTTTTCTCCACCATGTTTAGACCCCGTCCCCACCTCACCCCCCCAAAATCGATCCGACCCCTTTCAACTCAGAACCCGAACTCACAACCGATTTATCCTCATTCTTGAACCTAACAGACGATTCCTTTCCAACATCATCGCTAGGTGGTGGCCGGTGGTGGTGAGAAGGGAGGTGGAAGCTAGGGTTTGGTGGGAGAGGTGGTTTTGATTTGGAGAAGATGTAGTGTGTGGGTTTTGGTGAGTCCCACTTTTTTTAATTAGTTAATTCTTTTTTGTTTTTATTATTTTATTATCTAACGGGTATTTTAGTCATTTTAGTCATTTCACATGCACTTAACTGAAAAACTTAACTGACATCCACTTCAGGGGTCATTTATGTTACAAACGTGCAAACTATTGGTCCACACCTGTAGTTTCTGATTCTTAGGGGCCATAAGTGAAATCCGTGTAATTCACATGGGCCATCCATGTAATTAATTAAAAAGTATATTACTAGCTTTGATGTATCTATGGTATATTGGAATGGAAGTTGCTGATTGCAAGTAAGCAAGTGCTCCTGCAATCTCTGTAGCTATTTGTATTCTCATGTTGAATGAAAGAAGGAATTCTTCAGTCTCGTCGTGAAGTCGATCATACAATGTACCATTTGGAATGAATTCAGACACGAGAAGAGGGACGTCTGTCTCTAAGCAACACCCTAATAGCTTGACAACATTCCTATGATTGAGTTGGGAAAGAATGACCACCTTATTGATGAACTGCTCTAACTTGCTTTCATCAACTACTTTTGATTTTTTGACCGCCACAATCCTTTCATCCACCAACATTCCTTTATAGATTGTACCATGACCTCCTCGACCAAGAATTCTGTTTTCATTGAACTTATCTGTGGCTTTCTCCAACTCACGTGATGTGAAAAGTATTGTTTTATCTACTAAAGATAAGTCGGCTTCTTGTTGTTGCTTTAGAAGTAAACCACCATTGCGTTTAAAAAACCTCTTTCTTCGTCTCCTTTCTTTCGTCTTCTTGATCACTTTGTATAGTACGATGAATGCAACAAGTAAAAATACACCCATGCTTACACTAACACCTGTAGGGAGGCCAATAAAAAACCAAAAGTAAGTAGCAATTATCTCTTAGTATCTTTTAAAATTTCTAAAGAAAACAAATTCATACTTCTACATAAGCATACCTCGACTATCTCTCATTATCTATATAAACCTCAAGTTACTCTCTCTCGGTGAAGAAGCTAAACCATGAAACAGAGCATACTAAGCCAGGGTGATCAAAGGTTGAAGAGGTGGTTGGTGATCATAATAATTTTCAAGGTATTTCTCGACCCAAAACATAAATTTTTGAGTAGTTTTCTTATTAGAATTATTTGAGATGTGTAAATAAATACATAAGAAAAATTGGAAGAGGAAAATTACTAAAAACCAATTTGTATGGACCAATGTTGTTATAAGAAGAAAAAGAGAAGGAGATGATAGAACGTGTATGTTTTAAATCGCAAAAAACATCCACTGCATTTTTGTTCCAGTTATTTTATAATGGGTTGAAGCCCATATCATGGGTTATGCATTGCATCCTGTCCAACAACCGAATCTCGACTATTGAGGTTTGGTGCCCATATCATGCCCAACAACCATATCATGGGTTATGCATTGCATCCTGCCCAAATTAATCAAAGTAATAAGTTTCTTAAACCAAAAGTCAAAAGCAAGGTGGATTAAGTTTGGGGATGCCTTATTTCATGAAATCATCAACATCAACATTGTGAAGAATAGGATCAATGGTCTGATGTTGAGTGGTCCGTCGGTGTCGGATCCGAGATCGATTAAAATGGAGTTCAGGGATTTTTTCCAAGAAAAAAAAATTTAAGAACCACAACCTACAAGGCCGAGAATTGGAGGACAAGGTTTCAAGAAACTCTCTGAACCACAAACGGAAAATTTGAACTCCTCGTTCTTGAAAGTCGAAATAAAACAGTGTAAGTCCCAAACCTCTTGGATCTTTGAATAAAACACACAAAATATCAAGTCTCACAATCAGTAGGCGGAAACTAATGATTGTGGTGATTCAAGAACACGAAACTCTTGTAAAACTCGTATATTGCCTTAGAGAATTACAAAGAAAAACAAAACACAAAACCGCTAACCGTATAGGATTAGGGTAAACATGTATATATACTAGACACATGCTATCTAGCCCATACATGTTCTCGGCCTTGAAGCCGGCCCAAAACACCCTAACCGTGAACCCTGGTTCACGGTTGAATAACACAAAAGTCTAAGCTTAATCATAAACATAAACAACCTAGGTCCAACAATCTCCCCCTAGGATTAAGCTTTCCAGTCTTCAAAAATTGATGTCTTCACCATGATTTCCACTTCCTACAAACAACTTCTTTCATATAATATCAGCAATGGCTACAGTATAGATCTTTGCTTGCTCTTCCCATAATTGCTCATGCCGAATCTGGCTTCTAGCCAACACTTTGATGTCCTGTTCACTAAACTTTGACAGATCAAAAGGATCCAGTATTCTTAACTCTACTTGATCAGTAACTATTAGCGCTTCAGCAGTAATTGGATCGTATGCCCAGTATTGAAAGTCTCTCAGAGTATTTACTGGCATCTTCTTGTGAACGAGGACTATCTTGACTGTCTTAGGAGCTGGCCAAATTACATTATACCAATCCTTCCCGGTGCGAGGATCTTTCACTCCTTTGGCTTTCTTCAAAGTGGACTCAACTATTTTCATTTTAGAAAAGTTTGTCAAGCACTGTTCATTAAGAAACGTGCGAAACATGTCAGCTGTTCCATCTCTCCCTTTATTCTCAAAATATGCTTCATTTAGCTGGTGAAGATCAAGTTTAGTCAGTGAGCTGAAATCATTAGCACTCTGTAGTATTCCAAGCGTCCAATCTTTCTCTTTATTACATACAGATTTTTCTCCTAATCGAAAGCCCAAGATGAAATGCCTGACCTGTCCCCTCTCTTTAAGTAGTAATTTTCTATGTTGACAGTAACATGAGTTTCAGATGGTGTACCAGGTGGCAATCTCCATGGAGGTCTCTCTTTCTTAGATGGTTTGCTTGCATTAGCATTCTCAGACATATCCGCAGTTGAGCCTGAAACATTCACTTCATCATCGATGTCTTGAATCAGTCTTTCCATCTCTAAATCTGATGAACTCTTAACTCTTTCATCTTGTATGTCTTTGGCTGGATTTGAATCCAAGTGACTAGGAGAGTAGTTGTCTTTTGGATATGTAAGGTCTCCTTCAAAATCAAAGTTGAATGGATCACTCCCTTGAGTGTCATCTTGATAATCTCCTTGATCTTTACTTCCAGCATCTCCACCTCCTTGATCATTGTCATCATTGTTTGTACCATCTGTGGACTGTTCAGCCTGCTTTCCCTTAAGGTCATCAACTTGCTTCTTAAGCTCATATACCAAGGTAATAAGGTAACCCTGATTAGCTTCCAAATTCATAATCCTTGAGTTTTGAGTAGCCACCTGTTGTTCCAATTCAAACACCCTTTCCTGCAAAACATGTGGATCCACATGAGCAGGTGTAGAAGAATCTATAGGGTTCTTTCCTTTGGCTTTCTCAGCTTTATATGCTTCAGTTGAGGAGACTAAGAACTGATTTGTATCAAAAGCCTCGGAAGTTGGACTAACCTGAGATGATGATTGAGGTTGAGATATAGTGGGAAGATGTGATTGGGGTACTTGAGTGGGTATAGAAGTTGTTGAAGTGGGAATTTGTGTAGGTGTAGGTATGGGTATTTGTGGTGGTATTCTAGCATGTCTCGGATCTCTTTGTTTCCGTGGTTTGGAAATTAAGTCCCGATCTGGTGTGTAATCAGCATCGTTGTCATTTTGATTAGACGAGGAAGTAAGAGGAGGATTCTCAATTCTACGCCTTTTGTTTTCCATTTCTTTGATAAATCGATTGATTGGTACTGGTGGTCTTTCGGGAGTACCTTCACTGTCAGAAGAAGATATAACTTCAGCATCTTCTAACTCGGGCACAATAGGATCCTGTGGTTCTGGATCAAGTTGTTGTTCAATTTGTGGTTGAACAGGAAGTTGTTGTTCTTCAGCAACCTCGGCTTGTACTTGCACAGCCTGTTCTTCAATTTCTTCATCAGCTAGAGCAGCAAATCTACCGAATTTTTCAAGAGGACTGATGTGAGGTTAAATATCTCGTATATAAGAGTCTAAGTTTGTAGTTTTAAGCGTTTAGCTTTGTATATCGAGTCTGTTTTATGTGCGTTTGGTATTTGTGTCTACTACATGTTTAATGTGCTAAGTGAGTGGGAAAACACGAGCTTAAAATCATGAGGATTGTAGCATACACGGGCCCCGGAGAAGTTAAAGTCAAGAAAAGTAAAAAATGTGGAATTTAGGTTCTTTGCGCCACGCGAAGATCAAGAGGAAGAATTTCGTGACACGCGAGGGCCACCCGACTAATTTGTTCTTCACGCCACGCGAAGAACATCCATCCTAAGTTCGGGACACGTGAAGATTCATAAATTCGGCAAATTTAACCTAATTTCAATTATAAAGCATGGAGGAGTCTATAGTCGAATTAACTTGTCATTCTACGATCCAGAGCTTCCCTAAGGTGATTTCCAGAGATAAAGTTTCAATCTTTACCAGTTTTTGATGCTAGATCAAGTTAGAACAATTATTGAAGAATCGATGACGATGTTGATGAGCGGTTAATCTCTTCGTGTCGTTTCTGGGTGTAGGATCTGCTTGTAAGTGATATATCTAGGTTCATACTTGATTTGGTCTAGTATACTTGTAATCGTTTGATTGTTTGAGTTCTAGGATTGATTGGATTGATTGAACACGTTTAGTTTCTTGATTATCATATGCATCAGTTTTTCGGTTATCTATCGTGAACCATTGTGTATCTATGATTAGTATTCTGAATTGGTAATTAACTATTGGGTAATTAACTTGTGTCAAACATTCGGTTTTACAATCGTCGTTCAATACAGTCGTTATTTGAATGTTAATTATTTATCAATCTGATTAATGAGTTATGTCTATGTAACTTCCAATAAGTACAAACCAGTAATCACCGAACTTGCAATCTGAACTCGGAAGTGATCCGTTTTCTCTTAATAGTTTTTACAAAGTTAAAGTTCTTTGCTTTTTAATCAAAACCCGAACAGTTTTCATAAAACAAACACTTTCCACCAATTCCCTATGGATACGATACCCTACTCCATTATACTATAGTTTAAGGTAGCTAGGGATTATAATACTTGTTTTTGATTGACCTTGACAACGCGATCAAAATGGCGCCGTTGTCGGGGAGTCGGTGCGCTTAGTTTTGTTGCTTTAGTTTAGTGAATTTTCTAGTTTTGTTGATTTTGATTTTTTTAACAAAAAAAACCCAAAAAGATTTCTCTTGATTTTATTTTTATTTTTGTTTATTTTTTCGTTCCGAACTACGTGTGCTACTTGTGCAGGTCGGCATAGACAGGAATTATCATGATGACCAGTATTACTATGAGTCATGCAATAACTGTGGCATCACTGGCCACTTGGCTCAAGATTGTCCAAGGTACAATCAATATGGTGGTGGTCCTGAGTACCCAAGCTATCATGAAGATTACAACCAAGACTACCACCCAAGCAGGCCACCTGAACAAGACAATTATCAGTCTGAACCGGATGCCATCCGGTCAGATATGAAAGAGTTGGCAAAAGTGGTACAAGCAGTGGTGCAGCAACATTTAACTGGGATTGTTGCAAGCATCATCAAAGAAGTAGGTAAGCCTTGCAGTGCACATCAGTGCTCAATTTCCCAAACCACAAACAGTGCACACCTCCATTCTGTAAGTATTCAGTCCGAATTTGAATTTCATGCTGTGGAGCAGACTCCACCACCAGCTATAGAAGGAGTGGTGGAATACAGTGAATCTGAGTCTGACCCTAATCAGGATTTTATTTCATAAAATAACTTGAAAACTAATAATGTGAAGAAACCTGTGAAAATCCCGTTTCCAGATGCTGTAATCAAACCATTTTTAAAAGAAAAAGATCCAACACAGGATGAACGATGGGAAAAATCTGAGAAGCGTAAAATCAATTCACTATTTTTAAATACGCTTAAACATGATCCTGATAGTGTTGAGTGCTTAAAAGGTTTTAATACCGGTAAACGACAGCACAAATGTCCCGAACAGGTAAAGCTGAGTGTTAATGTGAATGTCGTGTTTACGGGTACCCTTTCCCTGAAACTCCAAGATCCAAGGGCACCCATTATTTCTATACAAATAGGTGAGATTAAACTGGATAGAGCATTGCTGGATCTTGGAGCATGTGTTAGTATAATTCCAGGGAGTCTGTGTGATAAGCATGGATTTGGTCCATTACAGAGAGTTAACACCACTATGGTGTTGGCTGATCAGACTCCTGCACATCCTCGGAGGATTGTAAAGGATGTGATTGTGAAGGTAAAGGAGTTCTATTACCCAGTGGATTTCTGGGTGTTGGATTGTGTCAGGATCACAGAACCAATTATCATTTTGGGTAGACCGTTCTTGGCCACTGCGCTGGCAGATATTAACTGTGTTGAGGGAACGGTAAGGATGAGTTTTGGGGCTCAGAAAATGAGTCTTAAAATATTTTCAAACTTGTCAACCCCAAAAGCTAACAAATATGGATCACCTGAAAAGGTGAATCACACAGTCGAGAATGCTTGTGTTGTGTTTGACAGGTTAATTGTGACACCCACATCCTGGATCACCCGAGATGCCTGCCACTTGTCGGATTTACTCATGAACATATAGTAAACAGAGATCATACACAACGGAAGACTTTAAAAATAATACATTTATATTATAAAACTTGTCTTAATGTACATTCTAAAGAAAGTACAAGATAACGATTCTAATGCCAGCCCATCAGAGGATGCCAGATAACCTTCCAGATGCCTCTACTCTAGCCCCTTGCCTTTACTGCGGGAAGCTACATCCTTACCTGATATACATGCTTAAAACATATGTCAGCTTACGTTGGTGAGTTCTAAGTTTTAGTCAAAATATCTTTGACCTCTGTCTCATACATAAATGGATTTATATGACATGTAGTAAAACATCACATTAACTTCTTGCCCAAACATAATACTTTATACTTGCACACTTATCTTCCTTCCGAGGTCACGTTAACCTCCAAGTGGTTGTCACCACTTATACATACCCTTGCACAAGGTGTCCATACTATATCCCACAAAGGAATGCAATACGTGTCTACGTCTTAAGTAGGGGTGTAAACGAGCCGAGCCGAGCCCGAGCTCGACTAGGCTTGAGCTCGGCTCGTTTAACTTGCTTTGAGCTCGAGCTCGGCTCGATTCGAGCTCTATATTTAAAGCTCGGGCTCGGCTCGTGGGTTGTTTTTCAAGCTCGAGCTCGGCTCGGGCTCGGCTCGTTTATTATTTATTAATTAATTTATATATATTTATAATTATTTTTATATAAGCTTTAATATAATTTTTATATATAACATAATATATATAATCTAAGTTCTTTTTTATCACAATTTAATATATACTAGTTATTATTTTATAAATATATTTTTAATATATTAATTAAAAAATATATAAATAGAAGGCTCGTTTAGGCTCGCGAGCCGGCTCGAGCTCGATTAGTGAAGCTCGGGCTCGGGCTCGTTTATTAAACAAGCTTTATTTTAGGCTCGAGCTAGTTTAAGCTCGGCTCGATTCGAGTTTTTAGCGAGCCGATCTCGAGTAGCTCGCGAGCGGCTTGGCTCGTTTACACCCCTAGTCTTAAGTTGCAAGATATTATGTGGCATTTGGCCAGACGTGGCAAAAACCTTTCTTTACAGACCAATATGGTCAAAACATTGGACATGACAATCATGCCAAAAACTCTATCTCTTTCCCTTTACCCTTGTCAAGACAATAACTGTCAAGACTATTACAAGTCATGGTAAAACCTTGACTTCTCTGCCATTACTTATCTGGGCACACTATGATAAGTTCTAAAACGTTTTATGTGTCAAAACCATTTTCTTTCTCAAATCTTTAATTCCTATAAAGGTTTCTCCATGCTCTATTAATGGAATAGGGTGATTATCTTTCCAGAGTAGTACCTTCAACAAAATGTTCCCAGGAAAGAGTGACGGGTCCAGGAGGGATTTATACACCACTCTTCCCTTAGAGAGAACATTCTGTTTGCCAGATAACTACATACTGGTTAGATGGTTACCCAAAACATTCCTTTGATACTTCATGAATACTCCGTTACTTGTTTTTAAGATCATAACCTCTTATAACATGAATGCTAGATCCGATATCAAGATGTATAGCATTTATGTAAATCTTTTTAGCATGCATACCGGCGTAAGACATTTAAAATAAAACATTAAAAAGGGCCTCATAGAACACACCTCTAGCTTCCTTCCTGTTCAGATAACCTTTACGTGCTAATATGATCAGCACAACGACTTGGATCAGTGTCCTAAGTCATCATAACATTACTTAATCATAAGTCCCTAGCTTAGAAAGTAACCAAGTCATTAGGAACTAGTCGGAACCTTACCTCAAAACTATCTCCTTCGTAATGGGATCGAAAAGCTGGAAACCGGACTTCTCTATATAAACCGGGGCTCGGGACACGCTTCCCAAGGTAGTGTGTGTGTTTTATGAGTGTGCTTGTTGTGTGAAATGGTTTAAAACCGATCTCACAATCCATCCATTTATAGGCTGCCCGACAGTTCCATGTCGGACCACTATCCCTACACATGTCGGTCCGCTATCCAGTGTTGCAGTGTAATTTGCTTAGCGGGCACATAACGGACCGTTATCGATATACATGTGATCATTTGTCTTAGTGGCAATTGCTTTAACCCATTTAGAAACATAATCAACCGCCACTAAGATGTACAAATATCCCAAAGAATTAGGGAAGGGGCCCATGAAGTCTATGCCACACACATCAAATATGTTGACGACCATAATGGGTCGCATTGGCATCTCATCCCGCTTAGTGATGCTCCCAAGCTGCTGACATTTTGTGCAGTTCTTCACAAACTCTGCTGCATCCTTGAAAATTGTGGGCCAGAAGAACCCACAAGTGATGACCCTGTGTCCCGTTTTCTGTCCACTGAAGTGCCCCCCACAAGCATATGAATGAGCATGTTCTAACAAATACTGAACTTCACTTTCGGGCACACAACGCCGGATCATTTGATCTGCCCCAACTTTGAACAAATCTGGTTCATCCCAGATATACTGCTTCACTTGAGACATGAAGTGTTGCTTCTTCTTCTTAGCCCAATGTTCTGGAATTTTACCTGCAGCCAAATAATTAACAATGTTAGCATACCATGGGTTAGTAGAAACACTTAAAATTTGCTCATCTGGGAATGTCTCCCCGATTGTTTCAGTGGAATCCTCTTTGGTTTTCACAACCCTTGACAGGTGGTCTGCTACCACATTCTCTGTTCCTTTCTTATTGTGGATCTCTAGGTTGAACTCCTGTAACAATAGGACCCATCTGATCAACCTAGGTTTTGCGTCTTTCTTCTCCAAGAGATACTTCATCGCACTGTGATTTGAATACACTATCACTTTGCTTCCCCAGATGTATAAGAGCATACACAACTGCAAGCAATTCTTTCTTAGTAGTAGTATAATTCAATTGTGCCCCATTAGGGTCTTGCTGGCATAGTAAATTGCCACCGTTTTCTTATCCACCCTTTTTGCCTCAAGACTGCCCCAATTGCAAAATCACTTGCATCGCACACGATTTCAAAAGGTAGTGCCCAATTAGGTGCTTGCAAGATCGGGGTGTCTACCAATTTTCTTTTAAAATATTGAATGCTTTTAAACACTCATCATCAAATTCAAATGGGACGTCTTTTAAAAGTAGATTACAAAGTAGAAACTGGGGGCTCGAGAGTAGGTGGTTAGGTTTAATCAGATCGAAATATCAAATGTTATGGTTAACATGTTGAGAAATCAAAAGATATAAAAGAATGAAATAAATTGCAAGTTTTCTGATTATGATTCCATGCATAATTCTTTTTCGGGACGAAAAAGGTCAAGTGTGGGGATATGATGTTAGAGGTGCACAAACCGGTTTTTTTTCGAAACCGGATCCGTCAACGATGGTCAACGACCGGACATGAGGGAACCGGTTCCATATCGGATCCGGTTTTGGGAGTGGAGAGGTGGAACCTATTGGGACCGGACCGGACCGGATATTAGGAACCGGACCGGACAAAAAAAACCGGTTCCACCGGATTTAAAAAAAAAAATCATTTATAAAATATTAACAAAAATACACTATAAAATACATGTTTTATTTATTTTTTATATTTTTTTTGAAGGGAATTAAAAATAGTTCGTAAAAAAAATTACAAAAAACATAATGGAATCACAAAATATATATTATTTATTGTGACTCGTTATTCATCGTCTACTCGTCTTAGTCTTCGTAACTTTGGTTTTTAATTTTCTTCGCTTAAGATACGTTGGGCTTCATCATAAGCTTGTTCTTCGTCCGAAAGTGGAATCGCCGCCCCTTGTTCTACTTCGAACTCGTGTATTTCTTGTTCAATGTCAAGCTCGCCTTCTAGTTTGGTAACATGTTGTACACGTTCGGCGGCATCCAAATGGTCCTTCAAGCAAATACACATCTCCATAGATTCCGGTGTAAGCCTCGTTATTCGAATAGACAAAACCCTACCACTAAGAGAAAAAGCAGATTCCAAAGCTACCGTGGAAGCTTGGACGGTTAGTAGGTCACGGGCCATTGCGGCTAGAACGGGATATTGGGTTCCCCTTCCTTGCCACCAACTCAAGATATTAAAGTTTTCAAACTCTTCGGATCTTAGAGTTGAAATAAAATCGGTAGCTTGATATCTCCCAAGCTCGCTACTTGGTGTGCTTCCACGAGCTCGTTTAGTATTTTCGTTTCTTAAAGTATTAAATAAATTTAACATCGGGTTCCTTGAACTACTAGAACTTGAACCCGAAGCCATTGATTCACGTATATTTGATGGATCACCACTTCCACTATATTTGCGTAAATAATAATCAAACATATTATTAAAAGCCGAATTGAAATCCCTTATTGCCTTTGCTTCAAAATTTGGGTCTTCCTCGTGCATATTTAAATCGTCCGATATTGATCCAATTAATGTTTCAACACCGGTTACATTAATCGTTGGGTTTAAATTTATCTTTCATAGGTATTACCATTGTTGCAAAAATAGGGCCGTGATATTCAAACTCTTTTAATTTATTACATATTAAATATAATTGTTGAAGTACTAGCGAAGACGTGGGATAATAAATTCCCGATAAACATGTAGTTGCATTTTTAAAAACCTCAAGCAAATTAGTTAGTTTCTCGATCGTATCCCAACTTATATTATCAAATTTTTTGGAACAACGTTTCTTTTGGACAAGTTCATCATGGAAATGTTTTAAAGTAATTCTTTGCCTTAAGGCCGATTCAAACATTTTTCATGTCGAGTTTCATCTAGTAGGTACGTCCCAATTCGAACCTAAAAAGATGGAATCCGTTTGTTGGCACAAGTTTCTATAGTTCATATATCTTTTTTTGCTTGTGCTAAAAACTTCTCGTAACATCACTTTAAAATTTTCTTTCACGTCTCTTATTACTTGGACGTTTAGACCGTCTTGCACAACCAAGTTAATGATGTGTGCAACACATCGACTATGAAAGAAAACACCGTTACAAAGTGGTTCATATTTTATTTTAAAATTTTCCACCGCGTTTGTGTTATTTGAAGCGTTATCAAAAGATATTGAAAATATTTTTGGTTGAATTTTATAAGTTTGAATTACCGAGTCTAAAATATAAAATAAGTTTTCACCGGTATGTGGATATCCAAAATAATCAAACGCAATCGTACGCTTCATCATTTGCCACGACTCGTACCCAATGTGCGGTAACGCAAAGGTACGATTCCGGTAAACCATGTGGAGCGGACCAAACGTCCGTGGTTAAGTTAATGCCCGTATTTAAATTTTCAAAACCTAAGATTAATTCTTTTGTAGCTCTTTTCCACATTTTTAAACAATCTCTTCTCAAACTAGAACGACCTACATTTCTGTAGCTCGGTTGAAGCGTCTCTTGTATCATCCTCGTCAAGCGCGAGTTATCAAAGTGATCAAAAGGCAACCCTTCTTGAATGACGAAATGTGCCATTCTCGCACGAACCCTCTCGACATTGTATTGCTAAACTCCTCCATCCCTACCAATTTGAGTTTGATCTTCACCTTGAGTGTGTTTTGCGTGACTACCAATATGTTTCCTTAAAGAGCTATTTCCGGCAGCACCCAAAATTTTACCACAACGTTTGCAACGAGCCTTTTGCGAACCGTTCGACATTTCGCATAAATCGAAATAAGCCCATATCTCTTGGTTTCGGGAGCAAGGAATTACTCTCACCACCGTGGCTTTCCTAGTAGAACCACCAACCGAATTTTGAGTGCTTGCGAAACCGGAAGCCATGGGAGTGTTTTTTTGCGTTAAAGTGAGCGTTTTTTGCGTTTTGAAAGCGTTTTTGAGTTTTGATAGCTAGGATGTTGTGGTGAACTAACCCATACCCCCAATACCTATTTATACTTAGTTTCTAGCCTCAAACAACCAAAAAAATACAAAAAACGGTCATATAACGGCTATATAGCCGGTTTTTTTCCTCCCAACGGCTAGAACCGGTTCTAACCGGTTCCAAAATGTTCAAAAAAAACCGGTTCCAAAATGTTTGATTTTTGTCCGATTTTTATCTGGTCCGTCAAAACCAACTCAATCGGTTCTGGATCCGTCGGTTCTGCAAAAATCCGGACCGGTTCCAAAAAATCCGGTTCTAGCCGGATCCGGTTTCGGATAATCCATCGGATCGGATTCGGATCCGGTTCTTTTGAGCACCTCTATGTGATGTGAGGTTAAATATCCCGTATATAAGAGTCTAAGTTTGTAGTTTTAAGCGTTTAGCTTTGTATATCGAGTCTGTTTTATGTGCGTTTGGTATTTGTGTCTACTACAAGTTTAATGTGGTAAGTGAGTGGGAAAACATGAGCTATAAATCATCAGGATAGTAACATACATGGGCCCCGGAGAAGTTAGAGTCAAGAAACGTAAAAAATGTGGAATTTAGGTTCTTCACGCCACGCGAAGATCAAGAGGAAGAATTTCGCGACACGCGAGGGCTTTGAAAAGCCCACCCGACTAATTTGTTCTTCGCGCCACGCGAATAACATCCATCCTAAGTTCGCAACAAGCGAAGATTCATAAATTCGGCAAATGTGACCTAATTTCAATTATAAAGCATGGAGGAGTCTATAGTCGAATTAACTTGTCATTCTACGATCCAGGGCTTCTCTAAGGTGATTTCCAGAGATAAAGTTTCAATCTTTACTAGTTTTTGATGCTAGATCAAGTTAGAACAATTATTGAAGAATCGATGACGATGTTGATGAGCGACTAATCTCTTCGTGTCGTTTCCGGGTGTAGGATCTGCTTGTAAGTGATATATCTAGGTTCATACTTGATTTGGTCTAGTATTCTTGTAATCGTTTGATTGTTTGAGTTCTAGGATTGATTGGATTGATTGAACACGTTTAGTTTCTTGATTATCATATGCATCAGTTTTTCGGTTATCTATCGTGAACCATTGTGTATCTATGATTAGTATTCTGAATTGGTAATTAACTATTGGGTAATTCACTTGTGTCAAACATTCGATTTACAATCGTTGTTCAATACAGTCGTTATTTGTATGTTAATTATTTATCAATCTGATTAATGAGTTATGTCTATGTAACTTCCAATAAGTACAAACCAATAATCACCGAACTTGCAATCTGAACCCGGAAGCGATCCGTTTTCTCTTAATAGTTTTTACAAAGTTAAAGTTATTTGCTTTTTAATCAAAACCCGAACAGTTTTCATAAAACAAATACTTTCCACCAATTCCTTGTGGATACGATACCCTACTCCACCATACTATAGTTTATGGTAGCTAAGGATTATAATACTTGTTTTTGATTGACCTTGACAACGCGATCAAGGACGCAGCCCTTGATATACTCTCCTTACCTACTTGTTGACATTCATGTACTTGAAGATCATAGGACCCGTAGCTTTCAGGTCCAAAGTTTCAATGGTGGGTTCCAAGTTAGCATGATTTCTATTAAGGATGATTTGTAGAAACCTGGGATACATAAGGAAGACATCCTTCTTTCCACCTTTCAGATTGCTTTTAAATTCTTCAAACACCATCTTTGAGAAATTGTAATCCAAGCTCATGGTCAGGGCAACCATAGCTGAAGAAATGGTGGTGTTTATCTCATCAAATCCTCCTTTTCTTCCTGATAAGCAGTTCATGCACACGTGTGCAAGATATCTCTAATAAGATGAAGCATCTCTTGTATAGAGGAGGATAAGGGCTTTCATAACCCATCCTTGTAAGAATTGGAGTAACAACATCTGGATTCAGTTTGGTGGGATGAGCTAGTATATCACCAAACTGTAGAGCAGTTCTGATCATTAGGGTGTATTGTTGCTATAGACCAAAAGTCGATGGGGGAAAGTGTCAACCCCACAACCATCGATCTGAAATACTCAAACTCCTCAGGTGGGTCCAGAGTGAATGCACACACATTGTGATCAACAACAAATCTCATTTCGGCCATATCTGCACAAAATTAAAAAAATGAGAACCATATATTTCATCAAATAAATAATTTCAAATAAACTTTTCTCAAAGGTTCTTGGCCTATTAGGGGTTTACGGCCCCATCATGGTTCACGACAAAAGGCAGGGTTATCGGCTACAGAAGTTTGTGGTTCACAGAGACACGGTGGACAAGTTTCACGGTTTACTGGGGTTCACGGTATCAGAAACCGTATACGGGAATGCCAAAGGTTCACTGTATTTTGAATTAACACCGTGAACACTGGTTTACAGGAGTTGCCAAAAAAAAAGGTTTCAACATCAAATTGAATGATCCAAACATCAAAGCTTCACTTTCTACTCATGTATCACTACTCGCCGACTCAAAATAACCCGAATCAACCCTTTAATTTCAGTGTCTACCCGCTGGATTTGATCTCTTTGATCACAGATGCATACATGAATGGGTTTATGGTCTTCCATAACATTCATATGTTCAATATGACATTAGAAGGTTAAGAAGATGTACTTGTAACTTCAGAAGAACTGGTAGAGCAAATCAGATGATACGAAGACAAGGTCAACGAGTGTTTTGCTTTAAGAATCGCCAAGAGCCAAAAACCGAGAGAGAATACCGTGAACATGAAAAACCCTAAATAGGGTTTAATCCAAACTTTTAAGGGGTCTCGGTTTCACTTTGGAGAATGGGGGCCCACCGTGAACCTTGGTGGTCCACACTTTTGACCCTAAAACTTGCAAAATGTAATCCGTTAGATGATTTGTTTTAAGATTTTTTTAAACTTGGTCATTTTTGTAATGCAATTTTTAAATGAAATAATAATAATAATAAAACGAAAACACTTGGATTCAATTTAGAGCTACACAAAAATTATTTAATAACTGAGCTATAAATTAAGATAAATAACACACACTTAAACTCTAATAAAACATTTGTGAAGTTTGCAATGGGATCAAATCGTTCTATTGGCAGACCAAGGAACATTTTTTAGCATGTATTTCTACTCAGATAGTTCAAGAGGATTGCTAATATTAAGGTCCTTCTAAGCTCACAGTGATCTATATTATCATGTTTTTGGTATACTTAATTATGACTTAATGGGTCCCACACTCATATCTCAGAGACCTGTAATTAAGTGAATATGAATTAAGTGAATTCTTGATGAACTTTAATGGACCCCACAGCTTATTAAGTAAACCTTCCCTTTATCATGATCTTTTGAGCACCTAAATTATAGCTAAATTGAGCATAACTAGCATGGGTTTACACAACTTTTCGGGGAATCTCTGACAAAATTTGATAAAAAACATAGCACTACGGGCTTACATGTTCAGAATCATCAGAAGCTCAGGGTCATAGCACTACGAACTTACATGCCTTGACTAGAGATCCCTTCCCAGTCACATATTCCCAAAAATAAAAATATTTACAAGTATATTTATATGTACGTCTTTAGACATATCTTTTCATGTTTTTCCTATAGCACGACATTAACAATGCGTGTCTTTTTGCTCAGAGGTCTGCTTTGCAGATTAGCTTTGCACTATCATTGAGTGTCTTTTCACCTATGTCAATGCATGTCTTTTAACTATATAGATACATAATATTTACAGACTTGTATCAAGTCAAGCTCGCAACCCCTTTGTGAAGGGTCCCGGTTAGTGCAATCCCAATAGAGTAAGGGTTATCCACAGTTCATCAACCTTTATGTTTAAGTTCTCGATTATTAATAGGAATGGCAAATTACACTAATTTATGAGATGTTCCCCACTAAGACCATAAGATTATTTTGTTCAAGTGTATCACAAGTAGAGCCTATCAACATATCCAACATTGATCCTAGTCATTTCAATTTAGTGCCTTACATGTGTTGATCATAGCCTTAAGAAACGAACATTCATATCACTTCCCATTTAATTGCAAAACTTCCGACTCAGACACAAACAATATTTTTGTATTTTTCTTTTTAAATGAACTGAAAGCAGACTCTTTTTGTATTTTTCTTGATTCTCCCCCTAAATTTGTGAATAAAATCAAAATTGTACAAATTTAACTACGAAGAAAAATATTTTTGGTGACCAATTTAATCTCTAAAACCAATCATTTTCAGGGACTCTACAAGCACATTGAATCGAGATGTATCAAATGATTTAGTGAAGATATCTGCAACATTGTTGTCAGAATCAACCCTTTCAAGACATATGAGATTTCTCTCAAAGAAGTCACGAATGAAATGCACCTTGATATCAATATGATTGGTTTTAGAATGTTGAACCGGATTTTTCACAATTTGCACTACAGCCTCATTATCACAGAAAATAGGAGTATTCAGAAAGGTCAAACCGTAATCCAACAATTGATGTTGCATCCAGATGAATTGTGAGCTACAAGCCGAAGCAGCAACATATTCAGCCTCAGCAATAGAAGTAGAGACGGTGTGTTTTTTCTTGCATTTCCAAGAGATTAGCCTATCACCTAGAAATTGACAGCCCCCACTTGTAGATTTTCTTTCAAGTTGATACCCTCCATAATCATTGTCACAGAAAGCATATAAGTCAAAACTAGAGTCTTTGGGATACCGAAGGCCATGCCGAGGCTTGCCCTTTAGATACCGAAAGATACGTTTAACAACAGTTAAATGGGACAGCTTAGGATTTTCTTGATAACGAGCATACTGACACACAACAAACATGATATCTTTACGACTGGCTGTAAAGTACATCAAGGATCCGATCATGGATCGGTATTGTTTCTGATCAGAAGCAGCTCCGTTTATGTCAGCATCCAGAACTGGCCGTGCAGCCATAGGAGTAGAGGCAGCCTGAGCATCGGTGAATTTGAACTTGGCAACGATGTCATCCACATATTTGCCTTGATGAATTAGGATGCCATCGCTTGATTGCTTAACCTGTAACCCGAGATAGAATGTCATTTCTCCCAAAGCACTCATCTCAAACTTCTTTTCCATAACCTTTCTGAACTCTGTGCACAACTCATCATTTGTGGATCCAAAGATGATATCATCCACATAAATTTGCACAAGAATTAGATCTGCATCCACGTTTCGAATGAACAGATTATGATCAATTCCACCACGGGTGTATCCATGAGCTAGCAGATGATAAGTAAGAGTGGCATACCAAGCCCATGGTGCTTGATGTAACCCATATAAAGCTTTATCGAGCTTGTAGACATAATCAGGATGGTCACTGTCTTCAAAACCAGGTGGCTGACACACATATATCTCTTTTTTCACCTTTCCGTACAAAAATGTTGCCTTGACATCTATTTGATAACATGTGAAGTTCAAATAAGATGCGTATGCCTAGAATATTCGAATAGCTTTCAGACGAGCAACGGGAGTGAACACTTCCTCATAATCTATCCCCTCATGTTGATAGAACCCCTGCACAACCAGTCGAGCTTTGTTTATGATGATTACTTTGCTTTCATCTTGTTTATTTCTAAACAAAGAATGATAATCAAATAACCATGATGGACCACACTTAGCATCAGTGGGATTGTGCTCCTACCAATAAACATAAGTCGATTCTCTGATCTCTTTGGTGACCTTGTTGTAAACTCTATAAGCAGTTGTGTTAGAGCCATAGCCAACAAAGTAACACTCATTAACCTTTTCATTGAACTTTGGTGTGGATTCTGTATGCAGTACAATACACGAACACCCAAAAGCTCTGAAGTATCCAACCCGTGGCTTTTCATTTTAAACAGCCTCGTACGGAGTCATTTGGAGTTTCTTGTTGAGAAGGACCCGGTTGAGCACGTAGCATGCTGTGTTTATAGCTTCACCCAGAAGAACAAGGGCAATTTTGATTCAGAGAGCATTGTTCTTGTTGTTTCAATGAGAGCTCTGTTCTTTCTTTCAGCAACACCATTTTGTCGAGGTGTGCGAGCTGCACTGAATTGTCTTGCTATCCCTTTTTCAGCACAAAACTGATTCAAAATTGCATTTTTGAATTCAGTTCCATTATCACATCTGATTGCTTTCACCTTCATATCTCTTTGATTTTCAACCAACACAATGAAGTTCTTTATCAATTCTATAGACTCATTCTTATTAGCCAAAAAGAAAACCCAAGAAAAACGTGAGTACTCATCAGTTATGACCAAGCCGTAAGACTTTTGCCCAATACTCATCACATTCACAGGACCAAATAAGTCCATATGAAGAAGATGAAGAATGAAGTCAATAGAATTAAACGTTTTTTACTTATGGGGCTTTTGGTGTTGTTTCCCTTTGGCACATGCAACACATTTCTCAATTGAAAAGAACTCAGAAATAGGTAGATCATGAACATGATTACCTTTGGAAATACGGTTTAAGTTTTTCAAATTAACATGTCCAAGACGACGGTGCCACAAAATAGCATCAAATTCAGCTGATTTTGATAAATGACAAGTATTTTCATAAAGAGGTTTACTATTCATGTTAATAACATAAGAGTTTCCCTTACGAGGTGTCCTTAACAAAATCCATTCCTCACGAACCACAAATCCTAGTTTTAAAATTAAACATTCTTTATTTGTGAAATGTGTTGAAAATTCCTTATCACAAATTTGGGAAACACTTAGTAAGCTATGAGTTAGCTCACTGACGTAACTTACGTCATGAAAACTTAAAGACCCATTAATTACAATACCTTTTATGCTGATTTTACCACCTTTACCTCCCGTAAATGAGACATAGCCTCCATTAAAGTTTTGCACATCATGAAGTAGAGACATGTCCCCTGTAATGTGCCTGGAACATCCACTATCAACAAACCATAGATTATTGACAGTCCTCCTTGGGTGTTCCTGCACAATGTGCGAGATCAATTAGTCATTGGTACCCAGGCTATAGTAGATCTGGGTATTCCGTTAGCATTAATATATGACCCTTCTTGCAAACACATATCATTATTTGACTCAACTTTGTTATTTATGATAGCAACATTTTTAGCTTTCCAGATAAGCTTAGATGGAACATATATTTTATTTTCTTTACTCGGCTTAGATTTAATCTTTTCCTTTTGTTTGATGTTAATTTTCTTTTGCCTTTCGAAATAAGCCTGTCTGTTTCACTTGGCTACATTCCAATCTCCATCAGAAGGTTGGTTGTAGAATGAGTGACTCTTCATTGCCTCAGACTTGGTAGTCTTCATTGGCTTAGAATCCATCTGTCTATTTAACGCCTTCTGATTCTGAGCATAATACGGAACACAAGGACGATGAACACAGTGTTTTGCTAGATGTCCTGACTTTCCACGTGTATAACAACATTGTTTCTTGAAGTAGGATGCAGGTCCAAGCTTGTCGGATCTGTGGTGATATGAATCATCCTGCTTGTAACCCTGTTTGGGTTTTTGGTGCTGATGAGCATGTCTTTGTTCAAACCTCAAATGTTGGTGATAACATTTTTCATAAAATTGATCCTTTGTGAAATGCTTAGGTGAAGCATATGAGGTTTGACCATTGACTTTTTGCTTAGGCACATGTCTGGGTTTCTGGAAAATATGCTTCTTAGTTTTTCCGTTTGCTAATGGTTTAACAAACACAGTACTTTTGTGAACATGTGCATTTTTAGAACTAGCAGATCTAGAACTAGAAACATTCAAACCAACAAAATAATGCATATAAAACTTAGAGTTTTTCAAAACAGGAGTAACAGAAACATTGTTTTCAATTTTTTTATGATTTAGCTTAAGACTGCAAACTTGTGACTTATCATCTTCATCATTCTCACTTGACCAATCCTGTATTTCTACTTGTTCTGCACATGAGGTAGATGCATTAGAATTGTTCACACATTTATTATCTAAATTTAAGGATGATGATTTGGATTCATTAGGACATGGCTTGTTATGAATAGTTAACAGGTTGAACTCCTTTACTTGTTCCTCTATGGGAGTGGGAATAGTAGTGCAATTTCCATTAAAAGGAGGAGGAGTATTATGATACCCAAGCCCATTACTGCCGTTGCATGATTTATGCAGTTGTGTTTCAAGCATATCAATCACAGTACTAGATTAACTAAAAAAATATACTCTAAACTTGGCCTCAACAAAGTTTGATTTTGTTGTTTCCAATTCAGTGGTCAATCTAGCATTTTCTTCCTTGGCATCAGTAAGCAAACAATATTTTGTGCTAAGTTGTGATTTTAGAAGAGACACATCCTTTTTACTTGCTTCAATTGCTTCTTTATAGTCCTTTTCTGATTTAAAAAATTTTCTTTTGTGATATTTTAAATTATCCATTTCAAAAATCAACTCAGCATTGTGTTTTCTGTAAAGTTCTACTTTATTTATGCATGATTGAGAACATAGATCAACAATTACCTCAGGTGGAGCTGAAGATGATGCACTAGAGGACTTTCCAACGATATCTGCCATAAAGGCATGATTCAGATTAAGCTCTTGAGTTGATATCCCCAGTCATATCCTCCGGTCTGCTGACTGATTAAAGCCTTGGAGTTAGAAGCATCGTTTCCTCCAGAAGATGATCCCGCGTCACTTCCTCTTTGTTCCTTTGGTTTAGTTGTAACACCCCGAAATTTTATTCGGAACGTTAAGAGACAATCTAGGAGGTTTAAACGTATTATCGAACCCAACCCGTATGTAACCATGAGTCACCACATGATTCAACATGTGTCAATCTTAGAACACAACATGTGGTGGGACACGTGGCACATCCACAACCATCCTATCTTACAAGGTGACACATGGTGATGAGTTACCATACAATGCACCATGTAGCGACATGTGGTGGACATGTGTCACACTCATATGCCTCTAACCTTTCTATAAATAGCAGCCCCATATCATCAACTTTCTGCACATTTAGAGTGAGAAAGGTTAGAAAAAAAGACCAAAGAGAAGGAGAAAGAGGAGGAAGAACTTCCGGCGACCGATGGTGGTTCGACGCGGTGGTGCACGGTGATCGGAGTTACGGGTCTTCACCCTAAACCATTTCTTGACGTTCTGAACACATTGGTAAGCTCTGATTTCACTGAATCTTATCTTAAGGTCGCTAAAAATGAGTTTTTAGAATCTATCCAGAACCGTTTTTATGTGCGCGGTTTTAAAGAATCGAGCGATCTGGAAAATCCAACTGTTGGATCATCTTGATTTTTAAATAGAAGGTTTATAACACTTATATTATCATTTTGAACGGTGGAAGTAAGAAATAGAGTTGTTTAAGTTCGATTTTTATAGCCGTTTTGACGGCAGGTCGGAGCTTTGTTTTTCTGAAAAACGCAGCTGCATAGATCGGGTATTTCCCGGAGATCCCACCGTTGAAATAAGATGAAATTGGGACTGTAGATTACTAACATATAGATGATTATTTACGATCAGAAGTCTATAAGTATAGTTTTTATACTGACCAGTCCATGATAATTTCTAGGTAGAAGTGGAAAACGTGGTGAAACGATAACTTGTGAATTGAGCATTAGCTAAGGTGAGTTCTATGAAGCCCCTTTTAAATGTTCTAAATAATTTTTCGGGCTGGTGTGCATACGTAACGATGTGACAGTTTTATAAAAAATGATGTTTGATGTTTATGATGTTTTACAAAACGATGCTTATGAACGATATTTTGGAAAGAAAGGTTATGTACGATGTGTTTATGAATTTTTTTTTCCAAATGAGGTTTACGATGTGTTTACGAACGAATGATTTTGAATAAAACGTACGATTGCTTTAACTGAAGTTTTGATGTAAAGAAGTGAACGTTTATGAAAGTCACAAACGAACGAATCTGCCATTATTCCTTAGGGAATTGAGGTTATGGGTATGGGATGTATGTTATGGGCCTTACCTTTTGGGGGCCTTTGTGGTTGGCCAACTGTTGTACAACTTGGGTGATGACGGTCACCATGGGGATTACCGTGATCCTTGAAGTAGGTTCGACTTATCTTACGGGGTAATCGTGCTGGAAGTTAGGTACGACTACTCCTCGGAGTATCGTGCTGGAAGTTTGGTACGTTTCATCCTTGTGATGCCGTGCTTGAAGTTTGGTACGTATATCCTATGAGGTATCGTACTTGAAGTTTGGAATTGACGGTTACTAGAAGGCGCAAATTCGATATTGCTTTGTTGACTTATGTGTTATGTTATATTTTTGCATGCTTTACGTATGCTTTTATTAATGAAGTTTAAATTTTATGTTTTCAGCAAAATATTTGAAGTTAAAACTAGAACTCACCAGCGTAGCTGGCTTTTAGTATGCACATTCAGGTTAAGGACAGGTATGGACGTTGGACGGTGATGCTTGGCAAGCGATGAAGAGTTACCCGGCTGATCACGAGGACTGACATCCCGTTATGATTTGATTACGTTATGTTATGTTTAGTCAATGTTTACGCTTCCTCATGTTTAACAAAGTTACTATTATGTTTAAATGAAAGTTTTCCGCTGCGTTATTTGATATTCAAGTTAAAGAACTGTTTGTGAATGAGTAAATCCAACGAGTGAGGTCTCCCGGGTTTGGGGCCTTTCATTAGTACATTCCCTAGGAAAGTTGTAACACCCGAAAATTTAAAACATAAATTTATACATCTTGCGGAAAATAGGCCCATATTTTTTTTTCTTTTTAATTACAAACTCATTTCACCAAAAGTAACACCTTATATAATAATTCACCGACATTCACTCAAAGAATACTTATAAAACGCACCCAGGTTTTCTCATAAAATTTCGACATGACCCGTTCATAAAATAAACAACCCTTACGAAGCATTAACCTGTTTAGACACCAAATGAAACCAAACCAAGTGGCCAAAACATCCACGGACACATCGACAAGTAATAAATCAACATGGATTTAAACTCCAAGATGCCAATACAAAAACACAATGTTAATGAAAAGACTTTGTAAAATAACGCATCGCAACAACTCCAAATCTACATCCCGTTGACCCATCCCTTGACTTGATCACCAACGCCTTTCACCATCAAAAACTGTCACATGACATCACCCAACGGTTAGTTAACTCACAATTCAAATATTTCTATGGTATTATCCCCGTGACCATATATATATATACACACACACACATCTAGTTATGTGTTTATCACCCAAACCAAATAATTGAAAATGGTTTATTTATTCACTTATCCATGGGGTTAAGCCACCTCTCTGACCCTCGTGTTACTCCAAGATAAATGCCTCCAATTAATCACCATAGATATGTAATCCAAGCTGGCCCGCTTGATTCACGTATCTTGACCACCTCCGTGTATAGACTATTCTTCATACCTGCACACCACCACCATCGTAACCAATTAGCCGAAGCTAAGTGAGGACTCATATTACACATATAATTATACAAATACGAATCAGATATATAAACTCGAAGCATGTCAAGTTTCACCCCCCCCCCCCCCGAGGAACGACTCCCACAACGGTTTAAAAGTCCGTTGTATACTTCTTTGTTCTCTTATTATCCCGACCCCAATGACGGGTCGTTTCACCTTTGATATCCCTATTAGTACGAATTTAAAACACTACAAACACCATTAGTAGGTTAATTCACACCGTAAGGAATTAAACAACATAATAAACCAACATTCAGTGTGTTTCACACCACAACCCGCCCGGTTAACAACTTGTTATTAACCCACCACATGTCCTTATTAAGTTTGTAATATTCACCCGTATTTAGTTTATAAATCCCCTTAAACGCCATAAATGGTAAAAGTATATTTAAACCGGGTTACAAACTTGTGACAACATGTTTACATCAAATCCCACAACTTAACCAAAATCCCACCATTTAGTTTGTTCTAAATCAAGATATACATCATTCCTAACTCGTCTAAAGAGTTTTAGACACCTTGAGGTTTGGAACCATATAAAAGACATCTCCCAATGAGTTCTTGGTTAATCCCCAATAATTTTATAAATACTGTAAATTCATGTTTCCAAACAGCCTTGCGCGGCTGTAGAAATTCAACGTTTACCCCCACTTACAATAGGTATTTCACCTCAACTAAAAACTATGAGTAAGGCACACTCATAGAGCTTTCCGTCGATATATAATACACCTCGAACGGACATCCAGTTAATTTACTATGAATATTTCAAAACCGGTTAAATTTAGGAAAGATGCTGAATTTTCAGCACTTATATCACCCGAATCACTATTATTTTGCACCATTTCTCTATGGGCTCAAACCCCCAAAACACCGACAAAACAATACGACATTGTTTAGTTAAACCATACACAAATAATTATAATAAAAACACCTTAACTATAAGAATCCGAAGTCATGATTATGACTATTCTAATTGAACCCAAATTCGAGTCACTCACCTTTGCCCGTAGGAGTGTTATTTCCTTGTCACTCTTTTGACCCGTTGCTATCCGGGTCATGCCACACCAAAACACTTAGAAATCGCAAGAGGAGGATAGAACCAACCTTCAATCTTCTTAATGCCCCATCCTTTTGTGAAATCGACCCCCATCTAGGGGTTTCTCCCCCTTGCAACATCAACCGGGAGGTTCTAAGCCTCCCCGGTTTCACGACCCCCTCCCCCTTTTTACTAAATAAATCCTATTTTTCTACTAAATTTCATAATTAACACTTTGGCCCTCAAGGTTTATGAATTTAATAGAAATACCCTTAACCAACAATTATGGTTTTGTCAAGATTAATCCCCATAATTACATATCTATAAATATTAGATGTAACCATTGTTACATATTTCACCCAATTACAATATGAATCCCTTTTTATGGAATTATCTCATAGTATTTTATAAAATACTATTTCACCGACACAACTTACTCTAGGGATTAAATATCCGTTTGAGAAATATATTTTAATTTTTACGAAAATCGGGATGTTACAAAAGTGACCAGGTTCATGACAGTTGTAGCAGCGAATATTTGACTTATTAAAACCAATCTTTTTCCCTGTATCTTCACTCCATCTGAATTTTCCACTCTTACTTATGAAGTTTTTAGCTCTAAAAACCGTCATGGCTAGCTGCCACGAGATATCCAGCTCCTCCACATCCTCTAGATGGATTTGATTCAGCTCAGTAGTGAGAACGTCGGAAGGTGATAAATTTCTAGAGACAAATGCTGCATAACAGTTCATGATGCCAATGCATAGAGAAGTGTTAACTTCAATTAGCTTGGCTTGTTGAGCATAGTAAGCTTGCTGTTCAGTAGCAGATGTCTTAGCTGTAGCAGCAGCACCATGAGTCACATATCTAGATCTAGAACTTCCCTATGAGACATTTGAGAGAAATGCACTGTTGTTGCTTTGTGCACCTTCAGAGTTTATTGTGTTCACATGATTAACCTTCCTCTGCTGGTCATCAAGATCGTATGACTTGATAATGGAACTCAAATCAATCAGAGTTATCTTGTTCAGATCCTTAGTTCTTTTCAACAGAGAAACATTCCAGTCCGAGCTTTGTGGCAAACCATTCAATAGCTTCCTATTCAAATCACCATCACTCAAACTAACTTTGTAAATCTCTGCAACTGAGCTTCAAGAGATTCACCCAAAATGTGATTGAACATATTGAACTGCTGAAGAATCATTTCTTTCCTACTTGCCTTCATATCATCATTCCCTTCAAAAGCCTGAGCTAGAGACTCCTAAAGCTGCTTAGCAGAAGTACATTGTTTAAAGTTATGGGCTATATCAGGTGATAATGCCATAGTCAGAGATGATAAAGCTTTTAAGTCTCTTTCAATAAGATCAAAATCTTCATCAATATAATTCTCTATCTGTTTTGGTGCTTTGTTACCATCTGCTTTGTCATATGTAGGGATTTATGGTCCCTTAAGTATACTTCTCCACATCTTGGCCTCAAACAACAGAACATGATTCATAAACCTAAATTTCCAGTCCACATAATCTTCAGCACAAGTCAGTCTTGGAGGTTTGGTACTGGTACCAATTTGCAGGTCTAGCAGACTGTTTAAATTCATGGTGACTTGTTAAGAGTTCATTCTATCAGAGTATGAGGTCCTTGATCTATGCCTGAAAGTTGATTGTAAATGCACCCTGAACTTGTTTTAATCATTTGAACTAGACTGACCCCGAGTGAAAAATTCAACACCGTGAACTTGATTGAGCTGTGAACTCCTTGAAACCCGTGAACTGTTGAGAACAACGTAATTGCTTCAGCCGTGAAGTATACCAAAGTCGTAAACCTTTCTGAGTCGTCAACTCAAACTGTGAAGTAGTATCAACCCGTGAACACTTGCTGAGAAGATAAACATGTGAACTTCTTCCGAGAACCTGATCCCGTGAAACAAACCCGAGTACTCTTGCCGTGAACACAGAACTTTGCTGTGAAATTGAGCCGAGCAATAAACCCATAAGCCTCACACGAATAACCGACCCGTGAACTAGAAGCCGAGTATCAATCTCGTGAGTCAAGTGTGGACTTGATTCTAATGCCAAAAATAAGTCCGAAAATCTTGGATTTCAAAATTTGAATCCCAAGTAAACAGCGTTGACTTTTTCTCTTTCCCGATGAACATGATGAACGATTCTAATCAACTTTAGATGAAATCCACCCAAAATCCTTCTTCAACAGCATCAAAATACCAATGATTTCACGAGAAAGACCGATTCTTCCTTGATTCTTAGCATAATATGATGAAAAACCTTTATGACAGCAGATGATTAGCAATAAAACAACTGAACACAGAAACACAATACCTTAACAGCCTTGTCTTCAATCGTTGATATCTAAGAAACGAGCCATGAATGACTTCAATGGCTCTGATACCTATTTTAAGTCCCAAACCTCTTGGATCTTTGAATAAAACACACAAGATATCAAGTCTCACAATCAGTAGGCGGAAACTAATGATTGTGGTGATTCAAGAACACGAAACTCTTGTAAAACTCGTATATTGCCTTAGAGAAATACAAAGAAAAACAATACACAAAACCGCTAACCATATAGGATTAGGGTAAACATGAATATATACAAGACACATGCTATCTAGCCCATACGTGTTCTCGGCCTCAAAGCTGGCCCAAAAAACCCTAACCGTGAACCCTGGTTCACGGTTGAATAACACAAAAGTCTAAGCTTAATCATAAACATAAACAAGCTAGGTCCAACAAACAGGCAGTATGGGACTGGGTGGGGGGGGGGATAAAGCTCCTGGCCCGGATAGTTGGTCATTTGATTTTATTCATAAATATTGGGAGTTGCTTGAACCGGACTTCATTTCTGTTTTGGGTGACTTTCACACTCACGGGGCGGTTTACAAAGGGAGTGCTACATCGTTCATTTCTCTCATCCCTAATTAGATGACCCCGAAAGTAGAAGGTAAATGTAAATAAACATATTCAACATATCGACTTTCAAGGTTTGATCAATTGGACTAAACGTAGCCAAATTGGAATGTAAGAATTACCTATAATTAATATGGTCGATGAAAATTCTGAACCTTTAGCGTTAGGGACACGCTAACAATCATTTGCTATGTTTGCATTACCAAAGAATCCGGGTAGACATGTACAGTTGTAACTCCCTATAGTATTAATACAAATACCATGACAAGGGTTGATTCCTTGATCGCTGCACTCATCGATGTCTAACAAGATAAGAAAAATTAAGCGGTCTAGTTAAAGAAAATGTAAAGCAAAAATATTTACATAAATAAAATGGTAAATCACATGAATAATCCTTGTAGCTTATTCAAAATTATGATTATCATCCCTCATCAACTCTTTTTAATAATGTGACCCTATTTTAACCTTTGTTTTCGATTTTGGTCTATGAAACGTTAAACTTAACATTTTAAGCCTTGCTAAATGAATATTTTACATTTTTGAGCTTTAAAATTTTACTTAAGTATTTTTTTTCAAAAACTTGTTATATACTATTTTATTTAAAATAGAATTATTATTTTTCTTAGTACAACTTAAAGCAAACACCTGTCATCAGCTACAAACTAACTATGTGCGTGTACCATCTGTTATGGGTCATTTTACAGCTAAGGATCCTTGATCTTTAACGTACTTCGGTATCGTGACAGGTTCGGTATCCTCAATATCTAACCGTCATATCTTTCTTTTATCTTGACCACTACGCAGGTAAAACACGTGTAGTCAAGGTCATTCCTGAAGAATCGCTCCAGAATTCAAAGAGAATGTGTTGAAGACGCGTGAAGTGACTTGCAATGGATATATTTAAAGAATTAGTCTATCCCGGGATTCTTGGATAGTTAGTTAGCAATATCTCTGTATTTATTCAGTAAGTATTGATCGAATAGGCACAACGTTCACTACGCACTTAACATTCTAGACTCACAATCAGTTCTGTAACACACTTAGCTCGATCATTACTGCTCAACACTTGTAATCTTTTTATCATTGATTCAAGAAACTAGGCAGGGGAGGATTGTCACCTCCCGAGGTTTTATGCCGACGATCCCTAAATATCAAGGGCTTTCCTCGTAAACAACCGTGTCACTATTTACATTTTTGCATTGTTTTACATTGATTATATAAGCACACTACCTCACAAACTAAGTTTGGTTACAAAATTAGTCTTGTTAATTTTTACCCAAAACAATTTGGCGCCCACCGTGGGGCAAGTGGTGCTTTTTATCCTTAAAACTGTACTAAAATTCGTGTTCAATCACTATCTTTCAAAACTGATTTAAAAAATATCATTCCAATCCAAGAATGTTTCTATTTCTGCTCCATCTTCAACCTCTGGGTTGGTCAACCCTGTTCCTCCTCCTACTCCTTCGTCGTTCCAGAAAAAGAATGATAATCATCAGAAGAAAAATACTCCTGCAGGTTTTTCAAGATTCAGAATATCCGTGGCGCACCTGTGCTTGCTTTGAACGACGAGATTCTCAAATTATTCACGGAAGTGAAGCAGGAAATGGAGCAGCAGAAAAAAGACTAACCAAGCGTTGTTCAGAGAGCTTGAGAAGGTCAAAGAATCAAAGAAACCAATGGAAGTGACGACCCCATTGCAGCCAAGGATGTTGGATTTTGATTATTTAGGATCCTCAGGAGTCCATAAGGGAGACTTTCTTCCGATGCAAACCGGAATTACTACTGTTGGACCAACTCTGACTGTTAGAGTTACTGCGAGTCAGGATCTTGGATTTAATCCAGGATCATCTTTCAGAAATCCTGACACGGGCAACACTTTCAATAGATTTTTAAATACTAACGAATCTGTGTAAGATACAGGGATCACCCCGTCCATGGCTAAAGTGCTAAAGAAGCTAAGAGAGATGATCTCCAGCGTACCAGGTGTGGTCCAGCCTATACTCGAGATATGTCACACCCCGGTCCCAGGCACCGGTTAGACGTGACGTATGGTATAGAACACACAACGGAAGCTAAGCCAAAACACCTCTTTCATTTATAACTAAAATGTTTTACATCATAAAACAAACCTCTATTACAATCAAACCAGACTAACAAACATCAGTCCCTGTCAAGGAACTCAACACATCCATAAGGCTTATAGATCTACTAAGCATGCCTTCACTCATCACAATCCTCTGACCATCTTTATATATTATCTATCTGGAATGCCAACTAAAGGATACACCTGCAACCATATTTAAAAGTAAATGGGTCAACATAAGTTGGTGAGTTCATGAATCTTTACCACATGGTTGTTATTCAATCACCAACAATCCCATGTCCCACCCATTAGTACACAAACTAAACAAGCTTTTGTTATATATATATAACTAGTCAACCGTTCCCGCCACTAGTGAATACCACTAGTATAAAATGGACTCATCATCCCATATTATTGGTCCTACCACACCAGTAGTATGAGAATAGATAATTATTTCATATTACTGGTCCTACCACACTAGTAGCATGAGATAATCCTTCCACCCATAGGTCCTAGCCTCTCTTGGAATATGATAAGTACTTAACAAGGCTTATATATACTGGGAATAGGGCATCACATAAGGAATATTTCAAATAACAACTGTGTAACTATACACATTTAATTCAGAGGAACTCACCTAGACAGTATTTCAGCTTATTGTATCAATAATATGTTAAACACCTCGCACAACACCTCGACGTATATTTAACTGCTTAATTGAAATATATAATATAATCAAACCTTAATGGTTAGTATCCAAGTTGTTGGAATCTTACCTTGGCGCTATCTCCTGCAATTTACAGGCGTAAGGCTAGAAATTGGACTTCTAAACGCATACTGGCACTCTGGCATGGATCCCTAGGTTAAGTGTGTGTTTTAGTGTGATTTGAGTGTATGGGATGGCTTCAAAAACTCTTGCCATCGATTTCTATTTATAGGCCTAAATGGGCACCCGTAGCGAACCCTTATCCAAGGGGATGTCGGTCCGCTACCGACTCCAGCCGCAATATTGTCTTCGGGCCTACGTGTCGGACCGCTATGGTTATGGATGTCGGTCCGCTATCGGACCACGAGTCCTGATGAGTCACGGGACATGTGTCACCACCCAGTTCATTGCTTCCTCCCTACATAGCGGACCGTTATAGTCAGGGATAGCGGTCCGCTATCCCCCTGATTTCCAAATTTTTCATTTTTAGTCCTTTGTCTTTGGGGAATGTAAAGTTCAACCCTTGAACTTTCTGTTTTTACATTTTTGGCCCTTGGGAATTATCCGGGTGTTACAAATCTCCCCTCCTTAAAAGAATTTTGTCCCTGAAATTTTGGAATACTTATTTACTCGAAGATTCTACTTAGGATGTTATATTCGTAACACATATATACACATGGATACCAACTTGTCACGTCCGTAACACAGGACGGTTATCTAACCAGAGTAGTACCTCCAACAGATATGTTCCCAGGTAAGAGTGACAGGTCTAGGAGAGATTTATACACCGCTCTTTTCTAGTCAGAACATTCCATTTGTCTGATAACTACATACCGGTTAAAAAGTCGCCTTCTAGTTACTGTGACATCAAAGTCTTATGAAAAGAATTTCTTTATCTCTGTACATCCTTTTACTAAATTTTATAACTTCATTTAATATTATCTTATATGGAACATACCTAGTCTTCTCCTTCTTGCCTCCCTCCTAAGATGTACACACGCCCTTTGCTCCACCACCAACCTTGGGTTGAGGTGTGTTTGTACAGTTATACTTGTAATGCCCTAATTCATTACAATTGTGACATTTGATGGTTGGGCAATATCTTGAAATTTGTCCTCTCTGTTGGCAATTTTTTCATATAATCCCCTGAGCACCTCTTCCCAAATTGTCTCCTTCTCTCCTTGGGATTTTGTTATCGGTGGGTTCATAAGTCTTTTTTTTCCAGGTTCTTCTTGTTAGCCACTTCCTGGGCTTCTATCTCATCATACATTACCGCACTAAGTTGTACTGCCTAATCTATAGTTGTATGTACAGTAGTTTTTACTAAGGTTTGAACTTTCGATGGCAGTCCTTGCACATAACACTTAATTCTCCTAGATTCAGGGGTTACTAGGTGTGGTACCAGCTTTGTCATCTCATTAAATTTGTTGGTGTATTTGTGACAATCCGACTTTTTAGATTAACTCCGTTATCTATTCCGTTAAGTTTTCTATTAAAAACTTAACCCCGTTAATCAAATCTAACCCCAAGGAATAATTCGGTCACAATATCAACTCAAAACTGCAGGGACTAGTTGTGTGAATATGCCATACCGAATAAATTGACTCACTAAAGTCAAAATTGACAAAATTACTCCTGTTGACTTTTGGAAGTCAACATTGTGATCCCTTGATTTCAAATTCGCGAGTTATGCCCGAAATTCGTTTGATTTCATAATTAATATGGACATTATTAACATTCCCGGCCATCATTGAGCCTTAATCACCTGCATTACATGAGAATTAATAAAAAATGGCCGTTCGTTTCGTAACCGTCGACCCCATATTCGATTATCATCAAATCCGGCAAATCCCTGTATTTCCTTCGTGAATTGAGACGCTGCAATCACTTAACGAACCCCCTGAAGCTTTCACACAAACCAGATTAGTCAGAGAAGCAGCAGACATCGCCGGAGAACACTACAGCCGTCGTCGGATTCAGTTTCAGTTGGGCTCTATCAATCCGACATCCAATTGGGTAATTGAGGCATTCCTTTGATTCGTTTCAGTCTGTAGAATGAAAGCCCTAACCAAATTAGGGCTTACATTATCTATTTAATCATGAACCGATTTCTAGGGTTCATAAGAAACCTGTTTAATCGAGTCCCATCAATTTGATAATGAAAACTGAAATTAATCATATCCACAGACTCGCCTCGACGTCTAGATCAAAAGCCCTATGTTATTTGGGGCTTACATGATCGAATTGATTATGATCAAGAATCTAGGGTTCATACGATTCGGATTTAATTGAACCCTATTCTAAACGTATTATTAATCCAATCAATTCACATCTGTAGATTCGCAACAACTCACAGAGTAAAAACTCTTTATAAATTTAGCATTCCATTATCGAATTGATCATGACCCAGTAATTAGGGTTCATCCTGTAAACAATTTGGGGTTTTCGACCTTTAACACAAAATTAATGCAATTAAACCACATCATCAGATTCGCAATGTTGTTTTTGTCAAAAGCCCTATGATTTTATCAAATTTTATTATCAGAATACTTCAAATCAATTTGAGTTCCTAAACTAGGGTGACGATCCCTTTTTCTGTAAATTATCGATCTTAAAACCGATGGTTTTCAAATTCAATGAATCCCCTGATTTGCAATACTCCGATTATCAAAACCCCGGTACAATTGTTTCCAATCGTGGTCAAATTCGGTGGCATTTGGACTGGTTTTGGTCCGGATTCGCGTAAAGGGGAAGAACACCCCAGAGTGATTGATTAAAACCAATTGGAACCGGATCCTAATGCGATGACCCTAGCGGGCGGGACTGGTTAAGACAGTGTGCGTGTGTGGGAGAGACCCGGGTTCGAGACCGGGCTCCCACAATTATTTTTAAAACATTTTTCTGGATTATTAAATTAATAAAAATCAAACCTTTTAATATTGTATTATTATATAAATGGGTTTTAACCCGGAAAACAACCCGTAGGCTCGGGTTTGAAATATTAGCTTATTTTTATAAATTATACCCGCTTTTATAAATTGGGCATTATTATTATTAATAAGTAAAAATAATATAATTATATTATTTTTAAACCGTAAACTCGTGTAAAATAATATGTATATTATTTTCAAATTGTGACCCGTATTATTAAATAATATATATTCATATTATTTCAAATCATTTTTATAACGCCGTGAATCAATCGAGACTAAATAATAATTAGTTATGTTATCCACTCGTATACATATATTTATTATTTATGTCGTTCGTCGCGTAAAGTAATTCCTAAACCCGTGGACACGTTCGTACACTCTTGCTTATTAGAGCGGTACTTTAAGACGTTCTTTCCATGTCACAGTCACAATTCCCATTATCGTTCCTAATTTATATGTTTATAATTTTAGGACATTCGTGGGTCTTTTGAGACTTACACTCGTGGTTCCAACTTACTTCTAGTGTGAAACTACCTTCAACGCCAAGCAGGTGAGTTTTCACGGCCCCTTTTTACTGTTTTAACTTGGGGGAGAAAACATGCTTAAACTACTTTTGAGATTTTGTATTTCATATGCTATCAATGTTAAAGCTAAGTGTAACACGCTATCACAGAAAGTCCTCATCTTATCTCGAACCGTTAATATGGATCTTAGCGAGGTAATGTTTAGTAGTACTACTGGGTTTGACATATCCCACCCGCGTTAGTCGCGCTAACTCGATTGGATATCGAACGGGTGAAATGTTAGCCTACTCACATGGCCAGTATTGATAGACCTGGCCGAGGCAATAAACAAACAGTCAGTTTCGGTTGCGAGCACTTGATCTAAACATGAACATAGGTTAGCTACCTATAGATACATATTGAATGATCATAAATCTGGTAAATGCTTACGTATTTATTTGAAACCTGTGGACTCACCAACCTTGTGTTGACACTTTTTCTTACGTGTTTTCTCAGGTCACTAAGCTAAGACACAAGGTGCACGTTAGGACATGCATGGGATTCAACTATTTTACTTATGATATATTTTATGACTTCCTTGTATTATGTTTTGGTTGGTTGGACATTTTGGACTTTAGTTTTGGGCGCGTGTATTTTGCGCATTTACTTTTCGTTACGCTTCCGCATTGAACTTTGATTTTAATGGTATTTTCATTTGAGTCCCATGTAGAGTCGTTCAAAGTAACTAATGTCTGAGATCCTGGTTAGTCACTTCCCAAAACGGTAAAACTCCGTTAGTTGAAATTTGGGGGTGTGACAGTATTCTTGGTGGCTAAGATTTCCTGCTTCAAACCGATGGAATTCTAACTCAATCTTGTCCATTGCATTCTATGGACAATACCTATTAACTATCAATGCTTTTAAGTCCTCCCACTTCATCCTATCTGTATATTTCTCTCCTTTAGTCTGCTTGACTAACTCCCACCAGTCAAGTGCATCTTCTTCGAATGACTGAGCAGCAAATTTGACAGCTTGATCTAGTCTGCACTCACTCATTTTAATCACGGCCTCCATAGAAGTAATCCACTGCATGGCTGCAATGGCGTCCCTCTTGCCGTTGAAAGGTTTGGGGGTGATAATCACTAAAATTCTTGTAAGTACATCCTTGGTTATTTCATCTTGTACTCTGATTTGTAATCACAACCGTTTCAGGGGTTTGGGTAGCACCACTATTATTTCCTACGGGGTTAGTATGAGTAGTATTCTCCACTCGTGGGTTTGCACCATTGGTTCCTTCATTCCTATTTCCTTGATTGTTGGAGCCCATCCTTCTTTGGAAAGCGTTCTCAATGATTCCTGGTAATGTTGCTTGGAGCACTTTGGTGACCGCAGATGCCACTGCTCCTTGAAACTGGGATTCCGTCATCATCACCTCTTCTGTACGCTGCTCAGGTTCGGTATTGGTATTTGCTTCTATGTTCGGGTCAACATTCGTAGTGTTACGGGTACGAGACCTAGTATTAGGAGTCCTACCCCTACCACCTCCTTGTCCTCTACCTATTCCAGCCATTTATACCTACACACAAATGTATGACATCAAAATTCGTATAACTAGTAATAATCCAGAAAATCAGAAACTAAGAACATCTGATCATGAATTTTATTAATTCTCTATTTTCTTGGTATTACATGTTATAGGTCATAATGAAAATCAACATATCAACCTATGGCATTCCAGCTAACTTAAAGAACCATAGTTTAAGTCTAGATACTAACCTCCCCTTAGTATCTAAATCCTTTAAACTGAGGCTCTGATACCAACTTCTCACACCCCGGTCCCAGGCATCGGTTAGACGTGACGTATGGTATAGAACACACAGCGGAAGCTAAACCATAACACCTCTTTCATTTATAACTAAAATGTTTTACATCATAAAACAAACCTCTATTACAATCAAACCAGACTAACAAACATCAGTCCCTGTCAAGGAACTCAACACATCCACAACGCTTATAGCTCTACCAAGCATACCTTAACTCATCACAATCCTCTGACCATCTTTATATATTATCTACGTGGACAATATTTCAGCTTATTGTATCAATAATATGTTAAACACCTCGGACAACACCTCAACGTATATTTAACTGCTTAATTGAAATCTATAATGAGCTTAACAATATAATCAAAGCTTAATGGTTAGTAACCAAGTTGTTGGAATCTTACCTTGGCGCTATCTCCTGCAATTTAAAGGCGTAAGGCTAGAAATCGGACTTCTAAACGTGTACCGGCACTCTAACACGGATCCCTAGGTTAAGTGTGTGCGTTTGAGTGTGTGGGATGGCTTCAAAAACTCTGGCCATCGATTTCTATTTATAGGCCTAAATGGGCACCCGTAGCGGACCCTTATCCAGGGGGATGTCGGTCCGCTACCGACTCTAGCTGCAATATTGCCTTCTGGCCTACGTGTCGGACCGCTGTGGTTAAGGATGTCGGTCCGCTATCGGACCACGAGTCCTGATGAGTCACGAAACATGTGTCACCACCCAGTTCATTGCTTCCTCCCTACATAGCGAACCGTTATAGTCAGGGATAGCGGTCCGCTATCCTCCTGATTTCCAAAATTTTTCATTTTTAGTCCTTTGTCTTTGGGGAATGTAAAGTTCAACCCTTGAACTTTCTGTTTTGACATTTTTGGCCCTTGGGAAATATCCGGGTGTTACAAGATGTCCGTTACCAGTCACAGGATCTCCATATTTGCTCATCCCATATGTGATGCAGAGATCCCCAAGCGCTTTCAAACTCCCAACATGAAGCTATACGACGGATCTACGTATCCTGAGGAACATGTCGCGCAATACAGGGAAAGGATGGAGATTAACCCCATACCTCTGGACCTAAAGGAAGCTTGTTTGTGCTAGGGCTTCGGCTCTACCTTAACAGGATCAGCCTTAAAATGGCTACTTAATGTTCCTCCATATTCTATTACTTCATTTGCTCATTTGATTAACCTGTTTAACAATCAATTTTCTTGCAGTAGAACTTTTGAAAAGTTAACAAGTGACTTATACAGGGTAATTCAAAATCTCGGAGAATCCCTCTGAGACTATGTCAGCAAGTACGACCGAGATTGCTTGGACATCCCTAACCTTGACGTTTCCACTGGAGTCCAAGCATTCAAAATGGGATTGAGGAAGGATTCTCAATTTTATGAAGACCTTGTCATGAATCCTTGTAGAAATCTTGACAAAGTCAGGAACAGGGCCTTAAGATTTATCAAGCTCGAAGATGACAAGAAGATCCAGCAAAGGGCAGAAGCTCCGTCCAGTTATACTCAACCTAACCGGAAGACTGAGTCTGCACCTTTCAAGCCATACAGATCCAAACCGTATGCTAAACCCGATAATCACCGGGTGAATGTTGTGCAAGATGACGAGGAAGAGGAAGAATATCCTAAGTTGTCTGAATAATGTTTTTCACTTGAAACAACTGGTTTGTTATATGCCATAAAAGATCTCGGAGACAAGACTAAGTGGCCTAACAAATTTGAGAGGAATACCGGAGGAAAGGGCAAGTCCAAATGGTGTGCTTTCCATGAGGACTTTGGCCATGTGACCGAAGATTTCATTGCCCTGCGCAAAGAGATAAGCTACCTCTTGAGTAAGGGGTATCTCAAAGTATTCCTAGGCAAAGGAAAGAACAAGACCAAAGATCAAGACAGGATCCCACAAAGAGCAAAATCCCCACTGCCAGATGCTAAGGTAATAGGTTTCATATCCGGTGGATCTGAAATTTGTGGTACTTCTTATTCTATAGCAAAAAGAAATGCCAAGGAAGAAAGACAAAAAGAGAGGATAGGCCTATCAGAACTTCTAGCCTGATTGAAGAAAAGTTAATCTCTTTCGATGAAGAGGACATGGATAACGTGCAGGATCCTCATCATGATGGACTGGTGATCACTCTATATATCCCCAATCACTTCATAAGAAAGATACTGATAGACGGCGGGAGCTCAGTGAACATTATCCAGCATGACATTCTAAAAAGAATGGGGATCTCGGAGTCCAAAATTATTTCAAAGTCAGCAGTATTGGTAGGATTCAGCGTAGAGGTCAAGAACACAGTCGGAGAGATAAAGCTTCCGATATATATCCAAGGATGAAACACTATACAAAAATTTTGCATAATAGATTCGTTATCTTGTTACAATGTTATTCTAGGGAGACCCTGGATACACGACAGGGAAGCGGTACCTTCGACATATCATCAATGTGTCAAGATGCCAACCCCTTGGGGGGTAGTGAAGATCAACAGCGACCAACAAGATGCAAAGGACTGTTAGACCTCTTCGATGAAAGCTTCTTCCAAGACCAGGCAAGCATAACAATTAAAGAAGCAAGCCCGAGACGTACTAGAAACCAAGGAGCAGGATGTGAAAGAGGTATCCCTGAATGCTAAGGTTCCCGACGTCAAGGCGCTTATTGGAACCAATATCCCCAAGGATATTGAACAAGGTGTTGTAGAATTGCTAAATATTAGAACTTCAACTTTCTCCTGGAAGCATGAGGATATGACGGGTATCTCTAAAAACGTTATTACACATAAATTGGGTCTTGATAACAGTTTCAGGCCTATACACCAAAAGAGAAGAAAGTTCGCTCCTGAAAGAAACGCAGTGATACAAGAGGAAGTTGAAAGACTACTAAAAGTAAGGATGATAAGGGATGTAAAATTCCCAAGATGGTTAGCTAATGTGGTGGTGGTCCAGAAGAAGAATGGAAAATGGAGAGTTTGTGTAGACTTCACAGACTTAAACAAAGCATGTGTGGAAGATCCATTTCCATTGCCACACATAGACTCAATGGTTGATGCTACAGCAGGCCACGAGATGCTCACGTTCATGGATGCTTCATCAGGATTCCAACAAATCCAGATGGAACCCTCAGACCAGGAGGATACTGCCTTTATGATGGTTGTCACCAAAAAAAAATTGAGCTTGCTAGCCAACTTCAAGAAGATGAATCATTTCGCCATTAACCATTCATATAAGCACTGACGACTTTGAAAATATAAAACTCGACTACCCACATTGTACATAAGCAACGAGTAATATCACCTGCAAAATTCAATAAGTTTACATTACTCATGACGGTTGTCACCAAAAAAAAAAAAATTAAGCTTGCTAGCCAACTTCAAGAAGATGAATCATTTCGCCATTAACCATTCATATAAGCACTGACGACTTTGAAAATATAAAACTCGACTACCCACATTGTACTTAAGAAACGAGTAATATCGCCTGCAAAATTCAATAAGTTTACATTACTCATGAGATCCAATAACTTACAAATGAACACTCACATGATACATAAAACTTAGTTGGTTACAATATGCATGATACTAGGTTAATCACAGGATACATGAAACTTGTTGTTTGCAATATACATTATACGGGATTGATCACATAATACATGAATCTTATTTGTTTACAAAATACATGATACTAAATTGTTCAAGCTATACAATATACATGATGCTACATTACTCACATTATACCTGAAACCTATTTGCTTACAATGTACATAACACTAGATCACACATGGAAACTTGAGTGCTTACATTATACACGGAATTAGATTGTTTACATGGTTGCAATTGATTAAGTACATCATACACAAGGCATGATTATTCACCTTATCCACGAAAGCTACTCGTGGTTTGACGTATTCTTGTTCAAACACAAAGAAGCTATGGAACCATAAATTATGAGACGTTATTACTCTTTAATACCTGATTGACTATACTATCTATGGACATAGTTATTTGTTAGCAACACATACGTGAAAACAATAGTTACAAATTAAGTGATTTTGTGTTACCCCCTGGACCCACACACACAATGGGATGAACTATACGGACCATGCGACGATTTGGATAATTACGGGTGCACACGTAATTATAAAAATCAGCGCATGGAAAACATAGCAAATTCTGTCGTGTGTTATGATAAAAAACCTATCATGATATATAATAACGAAACTAATGTGATATGACAAGGGTATGGTGGATACGCCACTGGTACCTCCTATATATAAGTGTACCTGTCATATTATCAGAAGTAGCGTAATTCGTGTCACGTAAAGTTTTATTTTGTTTGACGGGCTAATGTTTGTGAAATCTCTTATCCACAACAATTCCTGAACACATTTTACTACATCCTAAACTAGTTTTAATCATCAAATTATCATCATTCCTGCTTCTAGTAATGTATTCTATCTTTGGAATTCAAAACATTCTTCAAAAGTTTTCTCCTTAATTCTCTTGAAACTATATCCACCGTCATCATTCATGCTTGACTTTGAGAAACAGACCTGAACCTTGTTATCAGTTATACTCCCCAAACCAACAATCAAAGCTCGTTGAGAATCCAAACTCACCTCTTTTCCTATATCAGTAACCTCCGTCAGTTGAATATCGGGACGAAATTCCCTCAACTTGGGGATACTGTAACACCCATGATTTTTAGAGTATTATTATTATTATTATTATTATTTTACAAAAATGATATTTTCATTTTCAATCCTGTACTTGTACGACGCAATATGTCACATTAATTATTTTACCAAACATGTATCAATCTAAAATTTCAACATTTCAGTTACATGTTATTTTCTATTAAATATATAACTTATGTATGTTATTTATATAAACATATATATACATATATATATACCTTACTGTTAGGGGTCATTTTACAGCTAAGGATCCTGGATCTTTAACATACCTCGGTATCCTGACAAGTTTCGGTATCCTTAATATATGACCGTTATATCTTTCTTCTATGTTGACTAAAACGCAGGTAAAACGTGCGAAGTCAAGTTAATCCCTGAAGAATCGCTCTAGAAGTCAGGAAGAACGTGTTGAAGACGCGTGGAGTACTTGTTCGATTCTGGGATTCTCGGATAGTTAGTTATGTTCATTTATGTATATAATCAGCAACTTGATCGAATAGGTAACACACACGAATACTTAGCATTATCAAATACTTGCAAATAAGCTCTGTAACACCTAGATTTCGATCATTCATTGCTCTTACTTGTAATCATTTTCGTTATTCTATAAAATACTAGGAGGCAAGTGACTTTCGGTCACTTCCCGAGGTTTTATGCCGGCAATCCTTAGGGATTAAGGGCTTTCCTCGTAAACACTTGTGTCGTTTTATTGTTTTATACCCATTGTTCATCACGAATATTACAAGCATACTACCTCACAAACTAAATTTGAATACTTGATTATATTGTGTAATTTTTGGTCAAAACAATTTGGCGCCCACCGTGGGGCAAGTGGTGCTTTTCATTTTTAAATCTTTACTAAAGTTTGCGTTCAATCATTTTTTTTCTGAAAACTGATTTCAAAAATGTCGTCCCAATCCAAAAAGGTTTCTATTTCTGCTCCATCTTCAAGCTCTGGGTTGAAAAACCCTATTCCTCCTCCTCCATTCCAAAAGAGTGTTAATCAACCGAAGAAAACTACTTCTGCGGGTTTTTCGGGATCCGAAATACTTGTGATCGTATCAAACAATGATATCCTCGATCTATTCTCGAAGATGAAACAAAAAATGGAGCAGTAGAGGGAAACTAACCTGATGTTGTTTAAGAGTGCTTGAAAAAGTCAAAGAATCAAAGAAACCAGTGGAAGTGACAACACCGCTGCAACCAAGGATCCTGGAGTTTAATTATTCGAGATCCTCAGGAATCCATAAGGGAGACTTCATCCCCATGCAGACCGGAACCACTATAGTTGTCCCGACTCCAGCTGTTGGAATCATCGCAAACCAGAATCTTGGAATCACCCCAGGATCCTCATTGCGGGATCGTCACATTGGTAACAGTTTTAATAAATTTTTAAACGCTAACAAACTTATGCAGGATACAGGGATCAGTCTAGTCATGGCCAAGGAGTTGAAAATGCTAAAGGATGTGATCTCCAGCATACCAGGTGTGGTAGAACCAATACCGGAAGCATCCTCAGCTAGTCACAGGATCTCCAGATTCGCTCCCTCGACATGCGATGCAGAGATCCCGAAACGCTTCCAGACTCCCAACATGAAGTTATATGACGGAACTACCGATCCCGAAGAGCAAGTCGCTTAATATAAAGAGAGAATGGAGATCAATCCTATCCCTCTGGATCTGAAAGAGGCATGTCTGTGCAAAGGCTTTTAGATCAACCTTAACAGGATCTGCCTTAAAATGGCTATTAAATGTCCCTCTCTATTCTATTACTTCGTTTGCTCATTTAATTAATTTATTTAACAACAAGTTTTCTTGTAGCAGAACCTTTGAAAGACTAACTACTGACTTGTACAGAGTAACCCAAAATGCTGACGAGTCCCTTAGGGATTATGTAAGCGAGTTTGGTCGGGAATCCTTGGATATCCCGAACCTAGACATTGCTAAGACAGTTCAAGCTTTCAAGATGGGATTGCTAAAGTACTCCCCCTTCTACGAAGATCTCGTAATGAATCCTTGCAGGAACTTGGACAAAGTCAGGAATCGGGCTCTGAGGTTCATAAGACTCGAAGTTGACAAAAAGATCCAGAAAAGGATTGATGCACCGTCCAACTATGATTATCCCAACAGGAAATCTGAATCATCATCTTTCAAGCTTCATAGATTAAAGCCTTTCTCGAGAGCTGACAATCACATATTTAACGATGTGAAGGGCGATGAGGAAGAAGAAAATTATCCTAAACTGATTGACTATTGTTTTTCTGTTGATGTTCCAGGACTCATGTATGCTATGTAGGATCTTGGGGACAAGGTCAGATGGCCTAGCAAAACTGACAAGGCATCTGTATGGAAGGACAAATCTAAATGGTGTGCATATCATGAAGACTTCGGACACATGACTGAGGATTGTATTGCCCTTAGAAAATAAATAAGCTATCTTCTTAGCAAAGGCCACCTAAAAGAACTCTTGGGAAGAAAGAAAGAAAGAAAAGAATCAGAATCCTGATGCTACCCAAGATGAGGGGCATCCCCACCTAAGGATGTCAAAGTAATAAGTTTCATATCTGGTAGGTCTAATATACGTGGTACTTCTTATTCTGCAGCAAAGATAAACGCTAATGAAGCAAAGACAGAGAAAAGGGACAGTCCTACCAAAACATCCACCTTAACCGAAAAGAAAGTAATCTCTTTCGAAAAAGGGGACAGAGACGATCTACAAGATCCTCACCATGACACTTGGTAACCACTCTGTACATAGCCAATCACTTCATGTGCCGGATCCTGATTGATAGAGGAAGCTCAGTGAGCATCATACAATTAGAAGTCATGAAGAGGATGGGGATCCCTGATTCCGAAATCATCTCGAAATCCTCATTCTTGGTAGGATTCAGTGGAGAGGTCAAAAGCACAGTTGGTGAAATAAAGCTACCAATCTACATCAAAGGGGGAGACCCTGGATACATGTCATCAGCTAGAGGATGGTGAACCATTATCCCTGTATTTAGCGGTATCTGGAAATACTGTAGGTGATGTCTTAGTCAAGGATCATGAAGGACAACAACATCTCGTATATTGTGTAAGTAAAAGCTTGCTAGCAGCAGAGACCAGGTACTCTCATTTAGAAAAACTAATTTTAACTTTAATAATGGCATCTACTAAGCTTAGACATTACTTTGAAACTCATACTATTCATGTTAAGACTAGTTATCCTGTTAAGCGTGTCTTAAGAAAACCAGAGATGTCAGGAAGAATGGCTAAGTGGTCGGTCAAACTCAGTGCATACGGTCTAGTATATGAACCTACAACATCAATAAAGTCTCAAGCACTTGCGGACTTTGTGGCTGATTTCAGTAGTGACATTCAACATGAAGTAAACCTTGAAGTTCAACAATTGGAAGAATCCAATGATAAGTGGACCTTATTCACTATTGGTGCATCAAATGTTAGAGGAACAGGTTTAGGCATCTAACTGAAATCACCACAAGGGGACATAATACTCTAATCCATAAGCTGTGAGTTCCAGGCAACCAATAATAAAGCGGAATATGAGGCACTGATAGCAGGATTACAATTAGCCAGGTATCCAACACTGAAGAAGAAGCATGTATTCGGAATCTTGAACTTAGCCAAGATCCTGGAACGCCATCCATCTCAAAACCTACTTTATGTAAGTTAGAAATTATATTCTAACTAAAAATGGTACGTCTTCTTTCCATATTTATTTTTATATTTGCTATTCTTTATCAAAGTACTGACTTAAGCGTCGGAGGGGTGTTAGCCAGTCTAACACCCACCTTCATCAAGGTTTCATGTTTTGCAGGAAGGATCACCAAGATAGAGATTGGTCATCTCTCCTAAGTCTAAGGTATTCAAAATCCCTTCAAAGGATTAAACGGCTTTCGCCTTTCTAAGTAGATTGGGTTTCTACACCCCGTCAGGAGCGTACGATATCCAAGTATAGTTCGAGGTGGTGCGACCAGTCCATGTAACAGTGGCTGAAAATTTCATCACTGTTGGCTATATGTTGGACCTTACGAATATTATCAATGGAGTAACACGGAGATGTGATATAGCCGGGCATGACCCAAGCAGTTTAACATTGACATGTTAACCAAAGGTTATTGGCATTTACATGTCACTACGGGTATAACCCACTAGGTTGGCATGTCCCAAGTTAATAACTCAAGATTCTGGGGACACCCTTGAGATTCCTGAGGTACAATTACTAAGCAAACAATTTGTTTGACAACTATACACATGGGAAAACTAAAAGTTATCATACTTTGACTCTGTTTGGACTCTATGTCGTTATCTGGTATGTATATCTACCTAGGCTGATTCTCGATGAAGGAAAATTAGTGATTCATGCTTCATCCAAAAGCTGGCCCATCCACCCGAATCATGGACCAACAGTCAAGAGTTGAAATAATCTATCCCAAAATGGGATATTCAAAGCAGAAAAAGTTCAGAATCCAGGATACTGAAAGTATGTTACCAGATAACTCAGGACATAAAGGTTCTTATAGGCATCAACATAGTCCAGGCCTTCGTAGATAGCTACACCAGCAACATCACATAGCTTTCTTTTTTTTGCCAACAGTGATCTTGGGGCATAGAGTAGGAGCATCAGGTTTGGGAGCTTTGGTAGCAGGCTTAGTCTTTTCCTTTGTTATGGCTTTTCTTTCAGATACCGTGTTATCGATATTTTTGTGGGAAAATCGAGAGCTTGACCTACGAGCGCCTGCTACAAGATAATGGGTTAGACTCCTAAATATACGTTTAACTAACATATAGATAAAACTTTCTTTTTTCTTTCCGGACAAAGCAGATTGGGAATCACACTTCGGGATTCCTATAAAGAGTCGGATAATTCAGAATTATGCAAATACTTGTAAAGAAAGAGGCAAAGATAGAAGTAAAAAGCTTTACTTGTTAGCTTTGAGAAGATCCAAGTGAGAGAAGCGTGAATGATTATGATTATATCCTGCCGGAGAAACGGTCATTTCGTATTGGAACCGGAAAGAGTCCAATCGAAACCTTATCATCAATTTACCATTTGAATTTTAAAATTTTACAAATGTTGATAAAGCTGACAACTGTTAAAATTTGGGGACAATTGTTAGGGGTCATTTTACAGCTAAGGATCCTGGATCTTTAACATACTTAGGTATCTAGACAGGTTTCGGTATCCTTAATATATGACCGTTATATCTTTCTTCTATGTTGACTAAAACGTAGGTAAAACGTGCGAAGTCAAGTTAATCCCTGAAGAATCGCTCTAGAAGTTAGGAAGAACGTGTTGAAGACGCGTGGAGTGGCCTCCAACGGTCATATTAGAAGACTTGGTCGATTCCGGGATTCTCGGATAGTTAGTTATGTTCATTTCTGTATATAATCAGCAACTTGATCGAATAGGAAACACACATGAACACTTAGCATTATCAAATACTCGCAAATAAGCTTTGTAACACCTATATTTCGATCATTCATTGCTCTTACATGTAATCATTTTCGTTATTCTATAAAATACTAGGAGGTAAGTGACTTTCGGTCACTTCCCGAGGTTTTATGCCGGCAATCCTTAGGGATTAAGGGCTTTCCTCGTAAACACTTGTGTCGTTTTATTGCTTTATACGCATTGTTCATCACGAATATTACAAGCACTCTACATCACAAACTAAATTTGATCACTTGATTATATTGTGTATTTTTTGGTCAAAACACTTACTACAAAAATTAATTCAAAATAAAACTTATAAAGTTTAGTTACATCTTTGCATATATATATATATATATATGTACGTATTAAACTATAAATAAATATGTAAATTCATATACATTTGATTATAATAAATAAACCACTTTGTAATCCTATTAAAATGAAAGTTATTTCCTTTATAAATATATATAATTAAAAATTTTATTTCTATAGTTAGGGGAACTAGAGTTTATTTTATCAAAGTGCAAGGGGTGAAAGGGAAACATTTCTAATTCCATCCCTCCTCGCCTGCTACCCATCGTTTTTCCGGCAGAAGTCCGGCCACCTCCTCAATTTTTTTCCAGCGACAAGTTTTAAGCCCAAATCACTAGTCAAATGAGTCGGTTACCCATCTCCATTCAAAACGAGATTCACGGAATCACAATTACGCATTAATTCCAGTCAATGAAGGATTAATCCCGACCCAAAAATCTCGGGCTTTCCAAACTTATGAAACACGTGTCTATCCTTATAAATTCTGAACAAAAGGCTTAAGTTTTTTTATTTGCAGACCGTACCCTTGAGGATTGAACTTTGAGTTACAAATCAGGGAGTTTTTTTTAGGGTTTATTTGGGGAAGAAGGGTTGCGGGATATATGGGTTATGTCGATTGCAAACCTAGATTTACTTTTTCCTTTTATCCCTTATCACACTCACCCACACCTAGATTTACATAAATGTATAAATAAAAGAATGACATATTCATAATTTTAACAAAACACATACATAAAATTTTGGCTTTTATTTAATATACTTTATATATATATATACATTCTTTTATAAACAATTACTATTATAAACAAATCCTTTTTAGTTTATATATAAATGTTCAAAGGTTTGTAATTAATATTCTTTTTAATCAAAAGAGTATTCATAATTGTGTTTAGACATTTTCTAAAAAAAGCGTTTTGATTATCACGAATGAAATATGAGCCTCATCATTTTAAGTGCGTATTATTTCATTATCACTTTATATATTTCAAAAAAAAAACATGACAAATGTTAGTGTATCTTCATAAACCCTATTGTTTGTAAAATTATAAAATGGTCGTTTGTAACATTATGACTTTTATTAAATAAAGAGGTTGTATATATCTAATCTAAACCTTTAAAACTACATGATCTATAAAGTATTATTTTGATTTGGTTAGTATTACTAATTCTAATAATTATTTTTTTATTAATAAATATTTACCCGTTATAACTTTCACAAATAAAATGACATGAATTTTATAAATAGTAATATTTTAATTGCATAACTAATTTATTTATTTCAATTCATATCCTTATAAATATCATTTTAAATAAATAATGATCATTGTAATACCTAGTTTTAAACACCTTGACATTGTCTTAAAAAATGTAAATATTGTACTAAGATATTTATTATAATATTATTGGCAAATAATACTTATTATTGACACATGTCCTCCTCTTATAAAATGAACCTTGTAAAACATCATTTACAAACTCTATCCATATCATCGATCACTCGTCCATTCCAAGACCCTAAAGTCCTAAAACGTTCCCTTGTTGTTTTCTCTTGACCGTTTCTGCATTATAATAATATATTTTATTCAACATAGGCATTCTTAATTCTTGTTGCTACAAGTTACAAGCTCGACCCTCTATTATTCAAGGTGAGTTTGCATAGCCCTTTTTTTTGGGGGGTAAAACATTATTACACAACAAACATTATTTGCAATTACACACGTACAATTCTACAATATGATCATATGTGTTTATTTGTGCTTTATGCTTGAATGCTACTTGTTAAGGCTACATATACATAATACACTCGTGCAATCATTAACACTTTACATGAGGATAACATGTGTTGTTATGCCCTACATTTACATCAGGATAACATATGTTGTTATGCCTTACATTTATATCAGGATAACATGTGTTGTTATGCCCTACATTTACATCCGGATAACATGTGTTGTTATGCCCTACATTAGGATAACATGTGTTGTTATGCCCTACATTAGGATAACATGTGTTGTTATGCTCTTCAGTTACAAGGTTTGATTTGTGCAACTATCTTAACATAGATTCTCCATAAATGCTTTATAAACCATGTATCATATGAATTGTATACAAAACATGTACCACCCCAAAAATAAGACGACGATTAAAGTGACGGGTTATACGTAAGACGACAGGAATAAACGAACGAGGCATGACGGGGGAGCCTCCCCTATAAATAGCCTGAGTCACCACCATTTCTCTCATTTGCAACTTCTAGAGAGAGAAACCTTAGAGAGAGAAAGTTGGCGGATCGACCCGAGATTTCAGTAAAGTGTTGCTCCATAACTCGTGAGAAGAACCTCCGGATCAGAATCTCTTTACAGGTAACGATCTTGCCTAGATCTGAGTTTTTGTTCATTTTGGGTTTTTCGGGTTTTAGTTGAAAAGGTAACGTTTTTACGGATGAAACTGGAAGAAAAATCATATAGTTGAGTTCCTAAATGAAAAGCAAACGTTTTGAATGGAAACAAGTTCAGGATCTTGACGTGATCAGACCCGAATGCGAAAGTTAGGGTTTTTGCGAAAGAACAGATCCTGCGTACTTAGCAAGTATGCAGGAAGAGGATCCTGCGTACTTATCAAGTACGCAGGAAGAGGATCATGTGTATTTATCAAGTACGCAAGAAGACAGGTCCTGCGTACTTGTCATGTGCGCAAGAGGAAGGTCATGCGCACTTACCAAGTGCGCAAGAAGCAAAGTCTGCGCACTTACTAAGTACGCAAGGACAAGGCCCTGCGCACTTGCTAAGTGCGCAGGCATCAGGTTGGTTAAGTAAAGTCAGTATGTTTAGAATGGTTAAACCGTTAGAGTCGGGATTAGGTCCGATGTGTATTTAACTAATTCAGATCGTACGTGAAGTCGTTGGACCGTTATTTAGAATAACCGAGACTAGCTTATCAGGTGAGTTCCAGAAGCCCTTCTTTAAATGTTTTAATTAATGTTTTGGGCTGGTGTGCATACATACGAAACGATGTTTTTACGAAATGATGTTTTACTAAACGATGTTTACGAAATGACGTTTATGAAATGATGTTTATGAAGGATGATGTTTACGAAGGATGATGTTTATGAAATGTTTTGCCAAATGAAGTTTACGAAAGGTTTAAGAAAGAGATGAGGTTTTGTTTAATAAAACGTACGAATGTTTTAACTAAAAAGAGGCAAAGGTTTTAAAGAAGTCATTACAAATCAAATCTGTCGAATGAATGGAATTGACGAACGAAGTCTGGGAATGTGATTCCTAGCCTTGTGGTAGATTATGGACAGCGAACCATAGTTGCCATAAGCACAACAGGGGCAGTGTCTTTATGGCCTGTCAATGGTTTTGATGTTGTACAACTGGTAAGGGAGTAACGACGGTTACTCAGGGGTTAACGTGACCCTAGGAAGGTTAAATTATGATCCGACGGTGTTATGGCCATGAGCCATAGCCGTCGATGGAAGTTGTCGGTTTATGGACATGAGAGCCATAGGGGCAACTAAATGGGTATTGTCGGTCCTCGTGCAGTTAAGCCTTGGGGGCAATACAATAGGGAATTGACGGGATGTATTGTATTGTCGGTCTTCGTGCAGTTAAGCCTTAGGGGCAATACAATACTGAAGGACGGAACGAATGGTAACACAGATTTGGATAATAATGTATGACTTAAATGAATGTTAAAAGTTTTAAAGGATGGTCCGTTCAACGGTGTTTATGACGATGATATGATTACGAGGTTTTGATGATGATAAGTTATTACATGTTTTTACGTACGGTTTTGTTAAATAAATCAATGTTATGTTTTTGGCAAAAATGTTTATGTTAAGGTTTTATGTAAAACTAGAACTCACCAGCGTAGCTGACTTTTTAGTATGCACATTCATGTTAAGAGCAAGTTATGTTGAAGGACGGTGATGCTTGGCAAGAGAAAAGAGTTACCCAGTTGATCATGAAGACTAGCATCCCGTTACGAGTTGCTTATGTTATGTTTATGTATTGAACAATGTAATTATTATGTTTTAATGAAATTTTCCACTGCGTTATTTGATATTCAAGTTAAGAACTGTTTGTGAATGAGTAAATCCAACAAGTGAGGCCTCCCAGGTTTGGGGCCTTACAAATTGGTATCAGAGAAATAGTTTGAGAGATTCAGACACTCCCAGTGTCTAAACTTAAACTGTGAATGGGACCGAAAGTGGATGCCAGTACGGGTAACTCGAGCCACAGCATCAGGTATGAAGGGAGTATATATCTATATATATAGTATGCCTTAGAAAGGGTTAGGTAAGGACTTGTGTTCTGATGGAATCACAAAGGTAATCAAATAGAAATCGAAAGGTAGTGTAATGGTTAATTGCAGATGGCCAGTGTATATTAACATCTTACAGTTCTTGTAGAATTTTATTTGTTAACTAGCGTGATGATATTGGATTCTTTGTCTTATAGAACGAAATGGCAAGGAGAGGAAATGGAAGGCGTGGTGGGGGCCGTACCGGTGGTCGTAACGGTGGGTGCGACAGGATTCCTGCACGCCAAGAGTACAGTGAAGAAGGAAGTGTTCACACTGAACCAAAAGTTAGTGTGCATGGAACTGAGCAGACACAGGTTGAAGAACAACCTTTCACTTTTGAACCAGAATTGAGAGCAGCTATAGCTCGAGAGTTCACAGAGTTTATGAGGACTTCTCTGCGAGGTTTGTTGGCAGAAGCGTTGAAGAAGGTTAATGGGGAAGGTAGGTCTAACACGGCGGTTGGTACCCCAAACACTGAGACAATCAATGCACCGCTTAACCGTGGTTGCGACTATAAGTCCTTTAAGGCATGTGACCTGCCGGTCCTGACTGGGAAGAAGGACGCGCTGGCTACTTTTGATTGGGTAATCCGTATGGAAGCGGCCATTCGTCTGAGCGAGTGCCGAGCAAATCAAGTTGTGAAATTTGCTGCTAACTCCCTGAGAGAGGAAGCATCCCATTGGTGGGAAATTGTACGTCAAGCCAAGGGGACGAGGTTGTGGATGCGATGATGTGGACTGACTTGAAAACTCTGGTAATCAAGAACTTTTGTCCAAGGAACGAGATTGAGAAGGTAGAAAGGGAATTTCTGGGTTTGAACGCCGGGAGCATGACGCACGGGCAGTACACAACCCGATTCAACGAACTGGCACGTCTGGTGCCACATCTTATCACTACTGAAGAGAGAAAGATCTCTTGTTACATTCAAGGGTTGCCGGACAAGGTCCGCACCTATGTTAAAGAAAACGCCCCTACTACCTACGATTCGGTAGTAGAACTGAGCGGCGTGGTATTTGATGATTTGGCGCTGAATGTCGTTGCCATTGAGGAACCAAAGAAGAGACTGAGCTTCTCAAACAAGCGAACTGGTGGAAAGATGTTTGGGGCTCGTGATAAGAGAGCTCGAGTAGAGGAGATGGAGATGTGTAATAAGTGTGGGAAGGAGCATATGGGGGAATGCAGATTGGGATCCAATCTATGCTTCAAGTGTGGCAAGACTGGACACTACTCACGTGAATAACTCACGTGAATGTCCCCGGCTCGTCAAATGCTACAACTGCGGGGAGAGTGGTCATATGAGCCGGGAATGCACCAAGCCCAGGATGGGTGAAGCCGGGAAGGGGAAAGGCCCGGAGAAGAAAGAAGAGAGGCCTCGAGCAAAGACTCGTGCGTACGCGCTGACGCAAGACCAAGCCAGGGCAGACCCCGACGTGGCGTCAGGTACGTTCATCCTTGATAACACTTTTGTTTCTGTGTTATTTGATTCGGGTGCAAGTAAGAGTTTTATATCTGCGACCTTCTGTAACGTGTGAAGTACATTGTCAGTAAACTAGAAAGGGCCTTTAGCGTAGAAACCGCTGAGGGTAGAACTGCGAGGGTGACCGATGTAGTTGACAACTCCATGATAAAAATAGAAGGTCATAGGTTCCCCGTTAAATTGTTTGTTATGGTTTTTGGGAGGGTTTGATGTCGTGTTAGGTATGGATTGGCTAACTGCCAATGAAGCGCAAATTATATGCAAATGAAAGATAATCCGACTCAAGGCTCCGGATGGTAGAAAAGTCGAGGTTCTGGGAGATCGTGACGCCCCGATGCCAAACGTCATCTCGATGATTAAGGCAACAGATTACTTGAGGCGCGGATGCGAGGCTTATCTGGTGTACGTGATTGACAAGTGTAAGGAAGTAAAGGAACTAGACGATGTACCCGTGGTACGCGAATACCCGGAGGTGTTTCCAGAGGATTTGCCTGGGACACCACCCGACAGAGAGATTGAGTTTTGAATCGACTTAGTACCAGATGCCCAGCCCGTGGCTAAATCTCTATATCGACTAGCACCGGTAGAGATGAATGAACTAATGACGCAACTAGACGAGTTACTTGAGAAAGGATTTATACGACCGGGCATCTCGCCTTGGGGTGCCCCGGTGTTGTTTGTGAAGAAGAAGGATGGTTCGATGAGAATGTGTATTGATTATCGCGAGTTGAACAAACGTAAGGTGAAGAACAAGTACCCTTTACCAAGGATCGACGACCTGTTCGACCAATTGCAAGGCGCAAGTTGGTTCTCGAAAATCGACCTTCGGTCCAGGTACCATCAGTTGAAGGTGAGGGAAGAAGACATACCGAAAACTGCATTTCGCACGCGTTATGGACATTTTGAGTTCCGAGTAATGTCTTTCGGATTGACGAACGCCCCCACAGCGTTCATGGATTTGATGAATAGGGTGTGTCGACCGATGCTGGACCGATCGGTAATCGTGTTCATCGATGATATCCTCATCTACTCCAAGAATGAGGATGATCAAGCATGTCACTTAAAGGAAGTGTTGGAGGCCCTGAAGAAGGAAAAGTTGTATGCTAAGTTCTCTAAATGCGCGTTCTGGCTTAGGGAAGTCCAATTCCTAGGTCACGTTATTAACCCGAACGGCATTATGGTTGACCCAGCAAAGATATTGACGGTAAGGGAATGGAATATTCCTAAGACGCCAACGGAAATCCGCAGTTTCTTGGGATTGGCAGGCTACTATCGGAGATTCATCCAGGATTTCTCAAAAATAGCTTCGTCGTTGACAAAGTTGACTCGGAAAGAGGTAAAGTACGAATGGGGTTCGACCCAGGATGAGGGGTTTAAGAAATTGAAGGAGAAGCTAACCCAAGCTCCAGTCTTGGCCCTTCCCGAGGGCAATGAAGACTTGGTGATATACTCTGACGCTTCGGGTCATGGATTAGGGTGCGTATTGATGCAACGCGGGAGGGTGATTGCATATGCGTCACGAAAGTTGAAGGTTCACGAAGCCAATTATCCGACCCACGATTTGGAACTTGCTGCTGTCGTATTTGCATTGAAAATCTGGAGGCACTACCTTTACGGGGTGAAGTTTACCATTTACTCCGACCACAAAAGTTTGAAGTACTTCTTCGAACAAAGGGAACTTAATATGAGGCAGAGACGATGGTTGGAACTATTGAAAGACTATGACTGTGAAATAATGTACCATCCTGGAAAGGCAAACGTGGTGGCTGACGCTCTAAGCCGAAAGGATGTGCCTACTCCTATTAGAGTGAAAGCTTGCCAGTTGGTGGTAACATCAGATGTGATGAGGGAAATTGAAAGAGCTCAAGGTGAAGCACTTAAGGAAGAAAACATCAAGAAGGAAAGATTGGTTGGCCAACAGGACAAGTTGGAATATAACACCCTTGGTGTTAGGACACGTTTTGGACGGGTATGGATACCTATGGGTGGCGAGCTTAGGACCAAAATCTTGGATGAGGCTCATAAGTCTCGTTACTCTATCCATCCTGGTACCAACAAAATGTACCAAGATCTGAGGAGGGAATACTGGTGGCCTGGAATGAAACATGAAGTGACAAAGTATGTAAGTAAGTGCTTGACTTGCTCACAAGTTAAGGCCGAACACCAGAAGCCGTATGGAAAGATTCAACCACTTGATATACCAGAATGAAAGTGGGAACACATTACCATGGACTTTATAACCAAGCTACCTCGCACAGCTAAGGGTCATGATACCATTTGGGTGATTGTGGATCGTTTAACAAAGAGTGCTCATTTCCTACCTATTCGTGAGACTTTCTCGTCGGAAAGGTTAGCAGAAGTATTTATTAACGAAGTAGTAGCATGACATGGGATGCCTTTGACGATCGTATCTGACCGGGACACACGATTCACATCGAGGTTGTAGAAGAGATTTCACGAGGCGATGGGCACAAGGCTTAATATCAGCACGGCATACCACCCACAAACGGATGGTCAGTCCGAAAGGACCATTCAAACATTGGAGGATATGCTTCGTGCTTTTATTATCGACTTCGGTGGCAGTTGGGACAGTCATCTGCCGTTAGCCGAATTCTCCTACAACAATAGTCATCACACGACGATAGGCATGCCGCCTTATGAAATGTTGTACAGGAGAAGATGCAGGACCCCGGTTTGTTGGGGTGAGATTGGGCAGAAGGAATTAGGAAGTCTGGAAGTAATAAGGGACGTCGGAAAGGTTTGATCAAGTCAAAGCACGAATGAAGGCCGCACAAGATCGTCAAAAATCCTACGCGGATAAACGACGAAGGCCTATTGAGTTCGATGTTGGGGACAGAGTAATGTTGAAAGTGTCACCCTGGAAGGGAATCATACGATTCAGGAAGAGAGGAAAGGTAAGTCTGAGGTTTGTCGGACCATTCAGGATAATGGCACAGGTTGGTGAAGTCGCTTATCGGTTAGAGTTGCCTGATGAGTTAAGTGGAATTCATCCTACCTTCCATGTATCACACTTGCGAAAGTGTTTGGCGGATGAGTCAGCTCATGTACCACTTACTGACATCGAGGTAGACAATAGCCTTAACTACATCGAAGAACCCGTGGTCATCCTAGATCGATAGGAGAGACGTTTACGTAATAAAGTTATCCAATTGGTTAAAGTCCAATAGAAACATCGAAAGGGATCGGAAGCCACTTGGGAAACGGAGACAGAAATGAGGGAGTCGTACCCACAACTATTTGACAGAAATGAGGGACTTGTAACATCCCAAAAATAAGACGACGATTAAAGTGACGGGTTATACGTAAGACGACAGGAATAAACTAACGAGGCATGACGGGGGAGCCTCCCCTATAAATAGCCTGAGTCACCACCATTTCTCTCATTTGCAACTTCTAGGGAGAGAAACCGTAGAGAGAGAAAGTTGGCGGATTGACCCGAGATTTCAGTAAAGTGTTGCTCCATAACTCGTGAGAAGAACCTCCGGATCAGAATCTCAATACAGGTAACGATCTTGCGTAGATCTGAGTTTTTGTTCATTTTAGTTTTTTCGGGTTTTGGTTGAAAAGGTAACGTTTTTACGGATGAAACTGGAAGAAAAATCATATATTTGAGTTCCTAAACGAAAAGCAAACGTTTTAAATGGAAACAAGTTCGGGATCTTGACGTGATCAGACCCGAATGCGAAAGTTAGGGTTTTTGCGGAAGAACAGATCCTGCGTACTTAGCAAGTATGTAGGAAGAGGATCCTACGTACTAATCAAGTACGCATGAAGAGGATCATGCGTATTTATCAAGTACGCAAGAAGACAGGTCCTGCGTACTTGTCATGTGCGCAAGAGGAAGGTCATGCGCACTTACCAAGTGCGCATGAAGCAAAGTCTGCGCACTTACTAAGTACGCAAGGACAAGGCCCTGCGCACTTGCTAAGTGCGCAGGCATCAGGTTGGTTAAGTAAAGTCAGTATGTTTAGAATGGTTAAACCGTTAGAGTCGGGATTAGGTCCGATGTGTATTTAACTAATTTAGATCGTACGTGAAGTCGTTGGACCATTATTTAGGACAACCTAGACTAGCTTATCAGGTGAGTTCTAGAAGCCCTTCTTTAAATGTTTTAATTAATGTTTTGGGCTGGTGTGCATACATGCGAAACGATGTTTTTACGAAATGATGTTTTACGAAACGATGTTTACGAAATGACGTTTATGAAATGATGTTTATGAAGGATGATGTTTACGAAGGATGATGTTTATGAAATGTTTTGCCAAATGAAGTTTACGAAAGGTTTAAGAAAGAGATGAGGTTTTGTTTAATAAAACGTACGAATGTTTTAACTAAAAAGAGGCAAAGGTTTTAAAGAAGTCATTACAAATCAAATCTGTCGAATGAATGGAATTGACGAACGAAGTCTGGGAATGTGATTCCTAGCCTTGTGGTAGATTACGGACATCGAGCCATAGTTGCCATAAGCATAACAGGGGCAGTGTCTTTATGGCCTGTCAATGGTTTTGATGTTGTACAACTGGTAAGGGAGTAACGACGGTTACTCAGGGGTTAACGTGACCCTAGGAAGGCTAAATTATGATCTGACGGTGTTATGGCCGTGAGCCATAGCCGTCGATGGAAGTTGTCAGTTTATGGACATGAGAGCCATAAGGGCAACTAAATGGGTGTTGTCGGTCCTCGTGCAGTTAAGCCTTGGGGGCAATACGAAAAGGGAATTGACGGAACATATTGTATTGTCGGTCCTCATGCAGTTAAGCCTTGGGGGCAATACAATAGGGAATTGACGGGATGTATTGTATTGTCGGTCTTCGTGCAGTTAAGCCTTAGGGGCAATACAATACTGAAGGACGGAACGAATGGTAACACAGATTTGGATAATAATGTATGACTTAAATGAATGTTAAAAGTTTTGAAGGATGATCCGTTCAACGGTGTTTATGATGATGATATGATTACGAGGTTTTGATGATGATAAGTTATTACATGTTTTTACGTACGGTTTTGTTAAATAAATCAATGTTATGTTTTTGTCAAAAATGTTTATGTTAAGGTTTTATGTAAAACTAGAACTCACCAGCGTAGCTGACTTTTTAGTATGCACATTCAGGTTAAGAGCAAGTTATGTTGAAGGACGGTGATGCTTGGCAAGAGAAAAGAGTTACCCAGTTGATCATGAAGACTGGCATCTCGTTACGAGTTGTTTATGTATTGAACAATGTAATTATTATGTTTTGATTAAATTTTCCGCTGCGTTATTTGATATTCAAGTTAAGAACTTTTTGTGAATGAGTAAATCCAACAAGTGAGGCCTCCCGGGTTTGGGGCCTTACAAAACATTTGAACTTTACTTGTGTTGTCAAAACCTATGTATGCTCACCAACTATTTATAGTTGACCCTCTCAACTTATAATGTTTCAGGTACAGATGTTTGAATTAAGATTCAAGTTGCTTCACTTAGGATTAAGGACCTAGTTTTAAACTTAATAAGGATATACATGTAATTATGATACTTGTAAATGTTGTAATTGTTTATTTGAGCTATGAAATGAAATTGATTGTGTAATTATTACAACTATTAGTAAACCATGAGCTTATGAACAGTCTACATGTCCCGCCCCGACGTTTCCGCCATCGGTTGGGGTGTGATAGAAGGATATCAGAGCCTTGGTTATAGGGAATTAGGTTATTAGACACTTTCGACCTAGACTATAACCTTAGGACACCCATTTATGCCATGCTCTATGATTCTATGATATGCTACATGCTATGTGATACATGTTTAATATATTATGTGTTTAATTATTTAATGACTTATTAGGTTCTGTATAAATAATAAGTTAAGAACAACAATACCTATACCCTTACCCTAAACCTCCATTCTTCCTCCATGTCATCATCATCATAGAATATGGAACGTCATATTCATAGGCATAAGTCTATTAAATTTCTTTTTACACCTCGTTAGGGTTTTAAACTTTGTTAACTAGTAGAGGACACATGCAATCTGGTAGGGTGACACCTGTATCCTGGGTTTTATGTCTAGAAAAGCATTTCATATAAATCCCAATCAACTGAGAGATCCGTATGCTTTCCTGGGAATTCCCAGGATGAGTGTTTACTTATAGGCTAAAGCATGTCTCCTTGAAAGTTATATGAGTTTATTAACCTTAATATGTCATAGTATTCAAGTGGTATTATCACCATTTGAGTGCAATCCAAACTATGAATACTTATATTTTAATTATCCTTTGTTTTAAATCCAAGGAAAACCCTCATAATCTCTTACATCTCTCCCTGTTTTTGTTTAAATCTATAGCACGCCTCCCCGTCGTGCCAACGAGACCAACAACAACAACAATGACCTTGCTGCTCTTCTCGCTCAGTTTGTGAACCAACTCACCCAGGCTAATAACAACAACAATGGTGGCACTGCTAATGGTGGTGGTGGTGGTGCCAACCAACCCCCATGCACTTTCAAACAGTTTAACTCATGCAACCCCACCAAGTTCTATGGCACTGAAGGAGCCACATGCCTTTTGCAATGGTTTGAGAGCATTGAAAGCACCTTCCTCAACAGTGACTTCCCTGACAATCTCCGGGTTTGCTATGCCACCAGCGTCTTTCAAAAATGGGTGCTCACTTGGTGGAATGGTGAAAAAAAGAATTGGGGTATAGATGTGGCAATGGCTTTGCCATAGGATGAAATCAAGAGGCTCATGACCGAGGAGTTCTGTCCTCGAAATGAAACGAAGAAAATGGAGGCTGAGTTTTGGGATCTCACCCAATAAAGTGGAGAAAGTTTAGCCTACACAACTCGTTTCCATGAGTTAAGTCTTCTAGTACCCCACATGGTCACACCACTGACTCGGGGTATTGAAAAATACATCGGTGGTCTGCCCATGAAAATTCAAAATACTGTCCTAGGAAGAAATCCAACTACTCTTGAAGACGCTATCCACCTAGCTGCCACATTAACTGATAACCATGTGAAGGCGTGTACACTAACAAGGAAAGGTGCAAAGAAAGTCACTGACCCAGCAGCCTCTTTTGAAACCTCTAAGGAAGACAAACCCAAACCTCCTCACTACAATAAGAAACATAACTTTGTTGTCGTTATCCCTGCTGTACCAATCAACCAAGTTGCTCCCCTAGCCCAAAACCAGAATAAGAAGCCATATGCGGGCAACAACCATTTGTGCAACACGTGCAATTATCATCACGTCCCAAACATGTCATGCCTTCTATGTGCCAATTGTGGAAGGTATGGTCACATAGCAAACACTTGCCAATCCAAGCCGCCTGTTAGTCAAACCCACCAGGGAAACCGGGCCAATCAACAAGTTGACAATCAAGTTATACCGGCCATTACTAATGGGCGTGCTTGTTATGAATGTGGTAATCCAAACCACTTCAGAAACCGATGCCCAAGGATAGCCAATGCAAACCAAGGTGGTGCTCGGGGGCATGCCTTCAACATAAACACCAACGAAACTCAAGTCAACACCAAGGCAGAGAATGAAACCAGTTGAAGCTAGTGCAAGATGGAGTCGAATAGAGATCTAGTCAAGAATAAAGTATGTATTGTAATCATTTACGTTATCATGTCAGTGTTTGAACTATTTACACCAACTATGGTTCTCACCAAAAAAAAAAATTTGAGCTTGCTAGCCAACTTCAAGAAGATGAATCATTTTGCCATTAACCATTCATATAAGCACTGACGACTTTGAAAATATAACACTACCCACATTGTACATAAGCACCGAGTAATATCGCCTGCAAAATTCAATAAGTTTACATTACTCATGAGATCCAATAACTTACAAATGAACACTCACATGATACATAAAGCTTAGTTGGTTACAATATGCATGATACTAGGTTAATCACAGGATACATGAAACTTGTTTGTTTGCAATATACATTATACGGGATTGATCACATAATACATGAATCTTATTTCTTTACAAAATACATGATACTAAATTTTTCACGCTATACAATATACATGATGCTACATTACTCACATTATACCTGAAACCTAGTTGCTTACAATGTACATAACACTAGATCACACATGGAAACTTGAGTGCTTACATTATACACGGAAGTAGATTGTTTACATGGTTGCAATTGATTAAGTACATCATACACAAGGCATGATTATTCACCTTATCCATGAAAGCTACCGGGGGTTTTACGTATTCTTGTTCAAACACGAGGAAGCTATGGAACCCTAAATTATGCCACGTTATTACTCTTTATTACCTGATTGACTCTACTATCTATGGACATAGTTATTTGTTAGCAACACATAAGTGAAAACAATAGTTACGAATTAAGTGATTTTGTGTTACCCCCTGGACCCACACACACAATGGGATGAACTATACGGACCATGCGACGATTTGGATAATTACGGGTGCACACGTAATTATAAAAATCAGCGCATGGAAAACATAGCAAATTCTATCATGTGTTATGACATAAAACCTATCATGATATATAATAACGAAACTAATGTGATATGACAAGGGCATGGTGGATACGCCGCTGGTACTTCCTATATATAAGTGTACCTGTCATATTATCAGAAGTAGCGTTATTCGTGTCACGTAAAGTTTTATTTTGTTTGACGGGCCAATGTTTGTGAAATCTCTTATCCACTTACAATTCCTAAACACATTCGACTACATCCTAAAATAGTTTTAATCATCAAATTCTTATCATTCCTGCTTCTAGTAATGTATTCTATCTTTGCAATTCAAAACATCATTCGAAAGTTTTCTCCTTAATTCTCTTGAAACTAAATCAACCGTCATCATTCGTGCATGACTTTGAGAAACAGACCCGAACCTTGTTATCAGTTATACTCCCCAAACAAACAATCATAGCTCGTTGAGAATACAAACTCACCTCTTTTCCAAAACTAGTAACCTCCGTCAATTGAATTTCGGGACGAAATTCCCTCAACTTGGGGATACTGTAATGTAAGGACCAAAAATATAATAGGCTGACGCAATCAAAGAATCACCGAGTTGTTCAGATGTTTAGAAGATGAAGATTGGAAGAAGCAAGAAATTATGCAGCAACATACTTCATCTGGCAGCATACTTCAGTGTCAGCAGCATACTTGAAGTATGCGGTCATGCAGCATACTTGAAGTATGCGGTCAGGCAGCATACTTGAAGTATGCGGTCAGGCAGCATACTTGAAGTATGCGGTCCTGGCAGCATACTTGTAGTATGCGGTCCAGGCCCAGGCCCACCGAATACTTTTTATTTTAGTATAAATAGATGTGTTTGTAACAGTATTCAGGTTGGACGAGAGAGACAGGTTAGACGAGTTGTTGAACGATCTGTATTGTGTATTCAGTAATCATATCAATATAAGAATCTTTTTATTGTTGAATTATGTCTCGTTCTCTTTGATTCTACCTAAAAGTCACGTGTCGAGTCTGTTTCCGCTAGGTTCAACACGCTGTTGAAATCGTTGATTGAAGATCCTCAAGAATCTGGACCTTACAATTGGTATCAGAGCCTTAGCGCTCATTCGTGAAGCTTACAACGGATTTCTTTGACTCGTGAGGTATCAAAGTTACTGTTTTTGTTTGAATAAACTGAATTGTTTGTTTTGGAAGAGTTTCTGGACAGATTCACAGGTTTTGGATCTCGTTTCTGTCATTTTCGTTGAAGATTTGGAACTTTGAAAGTTAGCGGTCATCAAATTTTGTGGTCACTCAAGTTTGCAGTCACTCAAGTTTGCAGTCACCAAAGTTCGCGGTCACTCAAGTTGGCGGTTACCTCAAGTTTGCGGTATTTGAAGTTTGCGGTACTTCGAAGTTTGCCGTATTTGATGTTTGTCGTATTTGATGTTTGCAGTATTTCAAAGTTTGCGGTATTCTAAGTTTGCGGTATTCAAAGTTTGCGGTTTCAAAGTTTGTGGTTTTTCAAAGTTTGCGGTCTTTCAAAGTTTGCGGTTTTTCAAAGTATCCGGTGCGAATACTTGTTGTTACTTATTTTTTCCACGTGAACTTGCAACATGGGAGAAAATAGAAAGGAAATGCTGAAGCAAAAGTTTAATATGTTCAATCATGTTAGTGGTGAAAATTTGTAGGTTCAGATTAACAGATTCACGTACTTGATGACGGAGATGAAGAATGCTGAAATAGAGTTGACAAAGGGAGAAATCAACAAAAGGCTACTCAACTCTTTACCAATAACCTGGAACTTCAATTGCACTGCCATCAAGAGAACCAAGGATATGTATCAAACATCCTTGAGTGAGCTGATTTCTATTTTGTACTCTTATGATATGGATGATAAACAGTGTCACCTTAATCATATAAGTTCAATGGATGTTTCTAAAAATTGCTGGAGCAAGTACATCTACTTCATGTGAATAAAAGGCACATGTTAGCCAGCAAGACAAGAGTGAGAAAGTTCAAAATTTGGAAGTGAAACAACATCATGCCTTCGTGGTTGAGGTCACCGACACTGAGGTAATCAAAGATCTTTGCTCTGCTATTTGTATTGAGAAAGTCAATCGTTACAAACATGATAACGATATATTAAATCAATAAATAACAAAGCTTAGATATTCCAATTCAGAACACAAACGATTAGAAAAGGTTTTCAAAGATACAATTGAAGCAAGCAAAAATGATTTTTCAAAACTTGAAATGGATTTTAGCAATAAGGAATGTCTTTATCGTAATGCATTAAAACGGATAGACGACCTTAGCTTAAAATTAAATGATGCTGTGACTCAATTGGCAAACACCAAACTAACAATCGAGAAAATTGAACACTCTCGATCAGTAGTGTATGACATGATAGATTCCCAAGTCAGAAAGAAAGGGAACACAAGGATTGGTTATCATGCTGTTGAACATCCGTTCAATGGAAACTTTACCTCAAGGCCCAGTGATCAACATGAAGATGTTGAAATGGAATATGGTGTGGGCCGTAAGCCGGATCAACCTTCATCATCCAAGCAGTCAATGCTTGTGACTGCTAGTCCTGTATTAGAATGTGTGAACGTTACTAACCAATCTAATTCTTGTGCAGCAACAGGATTAGTAGAAGGCATAGTGGAGGAATGTGGGAGTGATGATGAGGAGGATGGTCGCATTTTTGAGTCTAAGTCTGCGTCATTTAAAAACAAATGGTTTTGTTTTCAAAATGGTACTTTTTCAAAAGGGGATAAGTTGAAAGGGAGTTTGAAATCCACATTTGTTAAAAGTGGTACTTTAGAAAGGGAAGAAAACAAATTGCCAACGGTAAAAATCATCAGTTTGTCAAAAATAAAAACTGTTCCCTTAATAGAGAAAGTAGCAAACCATCTACAAGTCAGTCAAATTCTAAACAATTGCCTCAACGGTTTACCAAAAATGAATTTTATTCAAAATTTGATAATCATCATCATGTTTTTGAACAAAATGTTAAAACTTCAGATAGGAATTGTTTTAGATCGAATCACAAAAGTTGTGATAGATATGATGACCAAGTGTTTGATAGAAGGTTTTCTAGAAACTGTGAAAATGCAGGTTACTTCACAGGTTCTCCTCAACAGTCATCATCAAGGTTCGACAGATCGGGATATGCTCCGTATGCTATGAAGCGGACATGCTACACTTGTGGCAAAGCTGGTCACATTGCAAGAAATTGCATACATCGTCCTTATGAGCCCTATTATTTGCAAAATCAGAGGGCCACACTAAGGGAAAAGTATTATTCTAAGCCAATGAAGGTTGAAAAACTAAAGGCAATGAAGAATAAGCATCCCAATGTTAAGCCTTCTGATGATGATTGGAATACTGCTAAGAATAATAAAAATTTTTTTTGTGAAAACAAGCAATGTAAAAAACTTAAACAGGAAGGGAAACCTAAAGTTGGTACTCCTTAAGCAACCAAAAAGTTTGTTAAACCAACACCAATTTGGAAAACGAAATCAAAAGCAGTTGAATCACCATTGTTAGAGAATGATAAGGATATGTGTTTACAAGAAGTATCTTACATTGATGCTTTGGGCGTACCTAGGACCATTATGGCTTGGGTACCTCTGTCTAACTAACTTGCTTGAATCATACAGGAACATCCAAGGAGGACTGTCAACAACCTATGGTACGTTGATAGTGGTTGTTCCAGGCACATATTGCGGGACATCTCTCTACGACATGATATCAAACACTTTGATGGAGGGTATGTTTCCTTTGCATGAAATAAATGAGGTAAGATCAGCATGAAAGGTATGGTCACTAATGGTACTCTATGCTTTGAGGATGAAATTTATGATGTTTTTACAAAATCCTTTGATCTGACCGGATTCACTTTTCTGGTTCAGTGTTTCAAAATGTTCTGCTTCGATTAACGAGTCACAAGTTCGGTCACCAAAAATATTTTTCTTAGGATACAAATTTTGTTTTGTTTATTAGTTGTATAAAAGCAAAAGTTTTGAGGGAGAAATTTCATAAAAACGCCAAATAATATTTTCGGTTTAAGTTTTTAGTTTCATCTTTAAATAAAAATCAGAAAAATACAAAAAAAAGGATTGTGATTCTTAAATAAGTCATTCTATTGAGAAAATCTGAGAACTCTGTCTAGTGGGAAATGATAGTACATCATTCTAGAGGTTGGATCATCTTATGTAAGGCATGTAGTTGAAAAGACCATGATCTTAGGGTGATATGTTGATAGGCTCTGCTAAAACTGAAAGGATAACATGATAGTGTTTCACTTAAGCATAAAAGTCATTACTTTAGTGGGGAACATCTCATAGATTGGTAGAATATTTATTTCCACTTAATAATTGAACACTTACACATAAAGGTTGATGAACTGTGGATGAACATACTATCTCTGGATTGCACGAGCCGAGACCCTTCACAAAGGGGTTGCGAGCTGACTTGATACAAGTCTGTATATATATATATATATATGTATAGATAAAAGACATGCAATGATATGCATTAGGTGAAAAGACACTCAATGAAAGTGCAAAGCTACTCTACAAAGCAGAAATTTGAGCAAAAAGACACGCAATGTTAATGTCGTGCTATAGGAAAATTCAAAAAGATATGTCTAAAGACGTACATATTAATAAATACTTGTAAATATTTTTATTTTTGGGAATGTGTGATTGGGAAGGAATCTCTTATCAAGGCATGTAAGTCTGTAGTGCTATGACCCTGAACATTTACTGTTTCTGAATACGTAAGTCCGTCGTGCTATGTTCTTAATCAAATTTGTCAGAGATTTCCTGAACAGTTCACAGACCTATGCAAGTTATGCTCTTTTAGATATTTTTAGGTGCTCAAAAGATCATGAGGAAGGGAAGGTTTATCCGATAGGTTATGGGGTCCATTCAGTTAATCAAAAACTAATCTGATTCACACTAAAATAAATGCATGTTTCTAAGATATGAGTGTGGGACCCACTAAGTCATGAATAACTATTACAAAAAAAAAACATGATAAATTCATGCACTGCTTGCTTGTCAATTAAAGTATAAAGGCTTGAGTTTAGAAGGATACTATATATTGACAATCACCAAGACCTGTCTAATAAAATGAGCGGCTTATAGGTATAGTTTAGTCTGCCCTAGAATGATATGATCCCATAACAGATTTTCTCTCAAAATTATTGTGTTCTATTGTTTCAAGGCAGTCCGATATATTGAAAAGAACAAAAAGATTTTGTGTTTTTAGATTAGTTGAAATTATTTTATTTTTATCTTTGTGCGTATTTCATAAGTATCAAATTTGACCGTTCTTGTTTGATTCAATAATCATGAAAAAGAGGCTTTATAAACAAATGAGGTTTTATTGAAAATTGGAAAGTTTCATAATTTTATATGTTTGAGCATACATGCATTTTGCACGTACTTGTATTTGTGTGAACTTTCAGGAGCAACAAGATAACATTCCTTATCCAAGGGATGATGAAGAACATATCAAACTGTTGCACCAAGTGTCATCAATGCCGAAAAGCACAAGAAGATGTTGACTCTTTAGAAACCGAAAGTGACAGAGAGAAAGTACCGATCAACAAACATCATAAAAGTGATTGAAAAAGAGAAAGGCTATTAGGAATCCTCCTCCTAACAACTATTCTCAACAAAATGATGATTTTAATGATGCTGATAATGATCTCTGGGCGGATCAAACTCCAAAGAAAAGAACGAAAGCAAGTGAACAAAACAACAGCCTCAACCACCGCAAAGTCATTCGTGAAGGTTTTGGGAATGGCTATGGGAAAGAAGTTATTCGAAGAGGCGGCGATCATTCAGTCAATTATGAAATTTGAAGACTTCTTTGAATGCATCAGCCTAGGGGGAGATTGTAAAGACCAAAAATATAATAGGCTGACGCAATCAAAGAATCACCAAGTTGTTCAGAAGTTTAAAAGATGAAGATTGGAAGAAGCAAGAAATTATACAGCAACATATTTCATCTGGCAGCATACTTAGCATACTTGAAGTATGCGGTCCAGGCCAAGGCCCATCGAATACTTTTTGTTTTAGTATAAATAGATTTGTTTGTAACAGTATTCAGGTTGGACGAGAGAGACAGGTTAGACGAGTTGTTGAACGATCTCTATTGTGTATTCAGTAATCATATCAATATACGAATCGTTTGATTGTTGAATTGTTCTCGTTCTCTTTGATTCTACCTACAAGTCATGTGTCGAGTCTGTTTCTGCCAGGTTCAACACGTTGTTGAAATCGTTGATTAAAGATCCTTAAGAATCCGGACCTTACATGTAACATCCATGATTTTTCGAGTATTATTATTATTTTTTACAATAATGATATTTTCATTTTCAATCCTGTACTTGTATGACGCAATATGTCACATTAATTATTTTACTAAACATGTATCAATCTAAAATTTCCACATTTCAGTTACATGTTATTTTCTATTGAATATATAACATATGTATGTTATTTATATAAACATAGATATACATATATATATATACCTTACTACAAAAATTAATTCAAAACAAAACTTATAAATTTTAGTTACATCTTTGCATATATATATATATATATATATACTCACACACACACACACACACACGTACGTATTAAACTATAAATAAGTATGTAAATTCATATACATTTGATTATAGTAAATAAACCACTTTGTAATCCTATTAAAATGAAAGTTATTTCCTTTATAATTATATAATTAAAAATGTTATATCTATAGTTAAGGGAACTAGAGTTTATTTTATCAAAGTGCAAGGGGTGAAAGGGAAACATTTCTAATTCCATCCCTCGTCCCCTGCTGCCCATCGTTTTTCCGGCAGAAGTCCGGCCACCTCCTCAATTTTTCCGGCGACAAGTTTTAAGCCCAAATCACTAGTCAAATGAGTCGGTCACCCATCTCCATTCAAAACGAGATTCACGGAATCACAATTACGCGTTAATTCTAGTCAATGAAGGATTAATCCCGACCCAAAAATATCGGGCTTTCCAAACTTATGAAACGCGTGTCTATCCCTATAAATGCTTATGAATCAACTCATTTCTGATCACACCTCGCTCGCCCCTCTCTATTTTTCGCTCGCAAACAGGCTCCATTACTTTTTTTTAAATCGCATTCGCCGTCACCACATTTGAACTCCGGCGAGCTTCAACATCATCTCTTCGGGTACCGATTTGAGGTATGTAATACACCAATCAACTTGTTTTTAAATTCTGAACAAAAGCCCTAAGTTTTTTTATTTGCAGATCTGGGAGTTTTTTTTTAGGGTTTATTTGGGGAAGAAGGGTTGCTGGATGTATGGGTTATAGTGATTGCAAACGGATTGTTTAAACATAAACCGGTGTGGGCTGGTTGTATTCTCTTGCGTTACATTGGGCAGGTCACGGGTTCGAACCCGACAGACCCCCTTTTCTGATTTTCTTTTTCCTTTTATCCCTTATCACACTCACCCACACCTAGATATACATAAATGTATAGATAAAAGAATGATATACATATTTATAATTATAACAAAACACATACATAAAATTTTGTCATTTATTTAATATACTTTATATATTTGTACATTCTTTTATAAAGAATTACTATTACAAACAAATCCTTTTTAGTTTATATATAAATGTTCAAATGTTTGTAATTAATATTCTTTTTAAAAAAAAGATTATTCATAATTGTGTTTAGATATTTTCTAAAAAAAACGTTTTGATTATCACGATTGGAATATGAGCCTCATCATTTTAAGTGCGTATTATTTCATTATCAATTTATATATTTTAAAAAAAACATGACAAATGTTAGTGTATCTTCATAAACCCTATTGTTTGTAAAATTATAAAATGGTCGTGTTTGTAACATTATGACTTTTATTAAACAAAGTGGTTGTATATATCTAATCTAAACCTTCAAAACAACATGATCTATAAAGTATTATTTTGATTTGGTTAGTATTACTAATTCTAATAGTTGTTTTTTTATTAATAAATATTTACCCCGTTATAACTTTCACAAATAAAATGACATGAATTTCATAAATAGTAATATTTTAATTGCATAACTAATTTATTTATTTTAAATCATATCTTTATAAATATCATTTTAAATAAATGATTATCATTGTAATACATAGTTTTAAACAACTTTGACGTTGCCTTAAAAAAATGTAAACATTATACTAAGATATTTATTATAATATTATTGGCAAATAATACTTATTATTGACACATGTCCTCCTCTTATAAAATGAGCCTTGTAAGACATCATTTATAAACTCTATCCATATCCTCGATCACTCGTCCATTCCAAGACCCTAAAGTCCCAAATCACCCCCTTGTTGTTTTCTCTTGACCGCTTCTGCATTATAATAACATATTTTATTAAACTTAGGCGTTCTTAATTCTTGTTGCTACAAGTTACAAGCTCGACCCTCTATTATTCAAGGTGAGTTTACATAGCCCGTTTTCTTTTTTTATATTTTTGGGGTGAAATATGATTACACAACAAACATTATTTGCAATTACACACGTACAATTCTACAATATAATCATATGTGTTTATTTGTGCTTTATACTTGAATGCTACTTGTTAAGGCTACATATGCATAATACACGCGTGCAATCATTAACACTTTATATCAGGATAACATGTGTTGTTACGCCATACATTTACATCAGGATAACATGTGTTGTTATGCCCTACATTTACATCAGGATAACATGTGTTGTTATGCCCTACATTAGGATAACATGTGTTGTTATGCTCTTTAGTTACAAGGTTTGATTTATGCAACTATCTTAACGTAGATTCTCCATAAATGCTTTATAAACCATGTATCATATGAATTGTACACAAAACATTTGAACTTTACTTGTGGTGTCACAACCTATGTGTGCTCACCAACTATTTATAGTTGACCCTCTCATCTTATCATGTTTCAGGTACAGATGTTTGAGTTAAGATTCAAGTTGCTTCACTTAGGATTGAGGACCTAGTTTTAAAATTAATAAGGATATACATGTAATTTTGATACTTGTAAATGTTGTAATTGTTTATTTGAGCTATGAAATGAAATTGATTGTGTAATTATTACAACTATTAGTAAACCATGAGCTTATGAACAGTCTACATGTCCCTCCCCGACGTTTCCGCGTCGGTTGGGGTGTGACAGATTGATATCAGAGCCTTGGTTATAGTGAATTAGGTTATTAGACACTTTAGACCTAGACTATAACCTTAGGACACCCATCTATGTCATGCTCTATAATTCAATGATATGCTACATGCTATGTGATACATGTTTAATATATTATGTGTTTAATTATTTAATGACTTATTAGGTTCTGTATAAATAATAAGTTAAGAACAACAATACCTATACCCTTACCCTAAATCTCCATCCTTCCTCCATGTCATCATCATCATAGCATATGGAACGTCATATTCATAGGCATAAGTCTATTAAATTTCTTTTTACACCTCGTTAGGGTTTTAAACTTTGTTAACTAGTAGAGGACACGTGCAATATGAAAGGGTGACACTTGTATCCTGGGTTTAATAATGGAAATCCTGCAATCTGGAAGGGTGAAACCAGGTATTCTCATTTAGAAAAATTAATATTGGCTTTAATAATGGCATCCACTAAACTTAAACACTATTTTGAAACACACACTATTCATGTAAAGACTAATTATCCTATTAAGTGTGTTTTAAGAAAGCTAGAAATGTCTGAAAGGATGGAAAAATGGTCTGTCAAGCTCTGCGCGTATGATCTCGTATATGAGCCCAGAACAGTGATAAAATCATTGTCACTCGTAGACTTTGTGGCTGATTTCAGTAGTGATATACAGCATGAAGTAGACCTTGAAGTTCAGCACTTAGAGGAATCCAAGGATAAGTGGATCCTATACACTGACGGGGCATCAAATGTTAGAGGAGCGGGTCTAGGGATTATGCTAAAATCGCCACAAGGGGACATAATACCCCAATCTATAAGTTGTGAGTTCCGGGCGACTAATAAAGAAGTTGAGTACGAAGCTCTGATAGCTGGCTTGAAATTAGCTTGGGATATGAAAATCAGGTATCTCCAAGTATACGTTGACTCTTTGTTAATTACTAACCATTTTACTAGCGTACAATGAGGAAAGACGCTGTAACCTACTCTCAAAACTGTGACACCTGCCAAAGACATAGCAATATACTTCACCAACCAGCAGAGCCATTGTATCCGGTTATCTCTCCATGGCATGGATATAGTCGGCAAGCTTCCCAAGGCACCAGGAGGAAAAATATTCATGCTAGCAATGACCGACTACTTCTCAAAATGGATCAAAGCTGAGGCATTTGTCCAAGTAAGAGAGAAAGAAGTTGTCTCCTTCATCAAGCGCAATATCCTGACAAGATTCGGGATCCCGACGGAAATAGTATGTGACAATGGGTCTCAATTCATCGGCAAAAGGACAACCAACTTCTGTGCTAGTTGGGGCATCAAAATGATAACTTCCACCCCTGTGCATCCTCAAGCCAATGGACAGGCGGAGTCAAGCAACAAGATCATCATCAACAACCTTGTTTTGACAAAAAATTAACAAGGATAATCAAGTAGCCAAACTTTGTATATGAGGTAGTATGCTTGTACAATCTTGCATAAAATAAAGTAAAAATAAAGAAATAACACGATGAGTTACGAGGAAAGCCCTTGATCCTTGAGGATCTCTGGCACAAAACCTCGGGAGCCGACTAACGTCGGGCTGCGTTGTTTGATCTTATTGAATTCTGTAAAAAAGTACAATGTGAGAGCGATTTGATCAAGCTATGTGTTACAACTGAGTGCGTGGTGTTGTTCCTATCGATCGTAGTCAATATAAATACAATTATCAATATTAATTGCTAAGCTAAAATCTAGGAAATGTCTTTAATGGTCCGTTACAAGCCTCCTCTTCACGCGTATATCCGTTGCTTTGAATGCAATCCCGTGTCTTCAACTAATATTAATGAGGAATAGTCGTTACCTGCATGATTGAGTCAAAACAAACACGTAACATTGATTATTACAACGGTCATTTAATCAAGATGCTGAAATGTAATAAGGATAAGGGATTCCGATACTTATCTGAGGATCCGGGATCCCAGAGGTGAAAATTGACCCATAAAAATTGTCCCCAAGTTTTTGATACTTTGTGAAGGTCATTCGGAGATTGAAAAAAATTTCAGATCATTTTAACTGTTGCATCACGTATTTCAGCGTCGAACAATTTTCTTTTTAAGTAAAACATTCATGGAGATCTTCTAATGTCTTCAGTTATTCTTTTTATATTGATAGTCGATATTTTGATGATTGAATTAACTTCATTGTTTCTTCCGTGAAGGTTTTATGGAGATGTATTCAGGAGCATGTAAATGCTAACTTTGGAGAAATTCTTGTTAGGGTTATACCTCGGATGTGACATGTTTATGCCAAGACATTAGTTTAACATGTTTATGTTAAATAACTGGGGTCATGCCCTATAGGAGTATAACATGTTTATGTTATTCGAAAGGATCCTAAACATAGTCAATAATAGTGAAATTGCCAGCAACCGTTACGTATACTGATTCCAACTATCTTGAATTACATTTGGATAACGTTCGCTCAGGCGGGGTGTAGAAACCCAATTTCTAGAAAGGTGAAAAACTTTCACCCTTGGGCGGGTTTAAAATACCCTAAGCTTAGAGAGATGACCAATCTCTTTCTTTTGTTAATGATCTTCGCGAATAAAATCTGCAAAAACTTCAAACCTTGGTGAAGGTGGGTGTTTGTTTTGGCTAACACCCCTCCGAAGCTTAAGTCAGTATCAAATATGAAGAAGATGAGTGAATAGAATAAATAATTGAAAACATACCGGATCTGTTTGGGATAACAATTTCGTATTACATGAAGTAGGTCTTGAGATGAATAGCATTCCATGATCTCGGCAATACGTCTCCTTCCATATTTGCTAGCCAGTATGCTCCTTTGCCAGCTTCCAAATCTATTAAATATGGTCCTTCCCACTTGGGTGCTAATTTTCCATCACTGGATTTGATGGTATTTTGAAAGGTTTTTCTGAGTCCTAGGTCACCCGCTTGGAATCTTCTAGCTTTGATATTTTTATTGTAAGACTTAGCTATCCTTTGTTGGTATGCTGCAATCCGGATTTTTGCGAGATCTCTGATCTCATCGATGGTGTCAAGATCCTGAGCAAGGATTTCATTGTTGGTTTCAGGATCTTGAAGACTGATTCTTGTTGTAGGGATAACAACTTCAGTTGGAATTACGGCTTTTGTACCAAAGACTAACGAGAATGGTGTTTGCCCTGTTGCATTTTTCGGGGTTGTCCTATCCGCCCAAAGGACTAAGGGTAATTCTTCTGTCCATCTTCCTTTCTTGGCACCTAGTCTTTTCTTGAGGTTGTTTATGTTAATTTTGTTGCTTGACTCTGCCTGCCCATTTGCCTAAGGATGTATGGGTGTTGAAGTTTTCATTTTTATTCCCCAGCTGGCACAGAAATTAGTAGTTCTTCTTCCGATGAATTGGGATCCGTTATCACATGTTATCTCTACGGGGATCCCGAACCTTGTGAGGATATTGCGCTTTATGAAAGATATCACTTCTTTCTCTCTAATTTCTACAAAGGCTTCTTCTTCAATCCATTTGGAAAAATAATCGGTCATTGCAAGCATAAATACTTTTCCACCCGGTGCTTTAGGAAGTTTGCCAACTATATTCATTCCCCATTTCATAAATGTCCAAGGGGAAATGATTGAATGTAATGGTTCTGCTGGCTGGTGGAGTATGTTGCTATGCCTTTGACATGAATCACACTTTTGGGCATAATTTATGGCATCCCTTCTCATGGTTGGCCAGTAGTATCCTGTTCTTAGAACTTTGGAAAAGAGTGCTCTGCCCCTAGTGTGGTTGCCACAGTCTCCTTCATGTATATCTTTTAGGACCTCAGTTGTTTCAGGATCCTCCAAGCATTTCAAGTATGGACCTGCAAGTGATTTTCTTTATAGGATATTATGTAAAATAATAAAACGTGATACCTTGATGCAGAAAGCTCTATGATTCTTCTCTTCTTTCGGGATTTCACCATTTTCCAAATAATTTTTAATGGGTGCTATCCGTGAGCTTTTAACCTGTTCAGAATCTTGGTTTTCCATACTCCTATATTTGATACGTGTTTATCTTCTATGAGGTCAATAGCTGGGCTCATGATGTGTATTATTAGGATATTGCTATCCAATGGAATTATGAGTGATAATCCCACGTTCGCTAAGGCATCAGCCTTAGTATTTTCTTCTCTAGGGACCTGTTTAATTTAGAAAATCTCAAATTCTCCTGTTAAATCTTTAACTATTTCAAGGTATCGTATCAATCTTTCACCTTTTGCTACATAAGAGCCATTAAAATGGTTAGTGATTAATAATGAATCAACGTACACTTGGAGATACCTGATCTTCATATCTATGGCTAGTCGTAATCCTACTATTAGTGCTTCATATTTTGCTTCATTGTTAGTTGCTTGAAATTCACAACTAATCGATTGGGGTATTGTGTCCCCATGTGGTGATTTTAGTATGATAACTAATCCTTTGCCTCTTATATTAGATGCACCATCAGTGTGTAGGATCCACATATCTTTTGTTCCTTCCAGCTGCTGGACTTCTAAATCAGCTTCTTATTGGATATCATTACTGAAATATGCCACAAAGTCTGCTAGTGCTTGGGATTTAATTGCTGTTCTGGGCTCATATATCAAGTTATAAGCACTCAGCTTTACAGACCATTTGGCCATCCTTCCTGACATCTATGGTTTTCTCAAAACACAATAATAAATAAGATGATGTTGTCCTTAGTGATCCTTAGTTAGAACAGCACTTAATGCGTTTTTGGATATGGCTAGGTACAGAAATAATGGTTCATTATCCTCTGGTTTCATTAGCAAAGGTGCTGATCCTAAATATTTCTTTAGAGCTTGGAATGCTTCTTAATGTTTCTCGCTCCATTCGAACCTCTTGTTTTTCTTTAGGATATCATAGAATTCTTTGCATCTTTCTGAGGATTTCGAAATAAATCTGTTGAGAGTTGCTACTCTTCCTGTCAGTCTTTGTACTTCTTTTACATTTGATGGCGATTTTAAATTGATGATAGCTTTGATTTGTTCTGGACTTGCTTCTATTCCTCTTTTGGTTACCATATATCCCAAGAATTTTCCAGCTTCAACTCCAAAGTGACATTTTGAAGGGTTGATCTTCATATTATATTTATCGAGAATGTCAAAAGCTTCTTTGAGATCCTTGAGATGATCTTCGGCTTTCTTTGATTTGACTACCATGTCGTCTATGTATACTTCCATCGTGTCCCCCAGCTTTTCTTTGAACATCATATTTACCAGCCTTTGGTATGTGGCTCCTGCATTTTTAAGACCAAAAGGCATAGCACTATAACAATATATACCTGTCAGGGTCATGAAGGCAGTATCCTCTTGATCCGAAGGTTCCATTTGAATTTGTTGGAATCCCGAAGAGGGGTCCATGAAGGTCAGCATCTCATGGCCTGCTGTGGCATCAATCATTGAGTCTATATGTGGCAGAGGGAAAGGATCTTTGGGGCAGGCTTTGTTGAGATCAGTAAAGTCTACACAGACTCTCAATTTCCCATTTTTCTTTTGTACCACCACCACATTTGCCAGCCATCTTGGAAATTTTACCTCTCTTATCATTTTTTACTTGAGTAGTCTTTCAACTTCTTCTTGTATGATAATATTTCTTTCGGGTGCAAATTTTCTTCGTTTTTTATGTATAGGCCTGCAATTGTTATCTATACCAAGTTTATGTATTATAATATTTTTAGAGATACCTGTCATGTCCTCGTGTTTCCATGCGAATGTGGATCCTCTTTCTTTTAAGAAATTTATATGTTCTGTTTCAATATCCTTGGGGATATTGGATCCTACAAGCACTTTGAAGTCTGGATTCGCGGGATCTAAAGATACTTCTCTAATCTCTTGCTCTTTTGCTTCCAATACATCTTGTGCTTGTTTCTGTAATTGCTATGCCTGACTCGTTTTCGTAGAAGGTTTCATTGATGAAGTATAACAGTCCTTTGCATCTTGTTGATCGCCATTAATCATCACCACCCCCAAGGTGTTGGCATTTTCACACATTGATGGTATGTTGAAGGAACAACCCTCATATTATGAATCCATGGTCTCCCTAAGATAATATTATAAGAAGATAAACAATCAATAACACAAAACTTTTGGATAGAATTTACTCCCTCGATATAGATAGGTAGCTTGATATCTCCCACGATAGTTTTAGCTTCTCCGTTGAATCCTATTAGTACTGAGGATTTCGCTATGAACTCTGTCTCGGGGATACCCATTCTTTTCAACGCATCTAACAGGATAATATTCACCGAGCTGCCTCCGTCTATAAGGATCTTGCGTACAAAGTGGTTGGTAATATACAAAGTGATAACTAGACCATCATGGTGGGGATCTTGAACGTTTTCTCTGTCCTCTTCATCAAACGAGATTATTTCCTTGTCTGTTAAGCTTGAGGATCTTGTTGGCTTATCCCCTTTTTCCGCCTTAGTTTCCTTAGCATATCTTTTGGATGCAGAATAAGAGGTACCACAAATATCAGAACCGCCATATATAAAATTGATTACCTTAGCATTGGGAGGTGGGGATGTTGCTCGTTGATGGGATTTCTCATCATTACGGCTTTTATCCTTCTTTTTTCCCAGGAGTTATGTCCATTGCTTAGGAGGTAAGCTATTTCTTTTCGTAATGCAATGCAATTCTCAGTGGTATGGCCAAAATCTTCATGGTAGGCACACCATTTGGATTTATCTTTCCAAGTGGTTGTTTTATCATTCTTTCTGGGCCATTTTCTTTTTTCTCCAACATCGTGCATAGCATACATTAGTCCTGAGATATCAACAGAAAAACAATAATCAGATATTTTAGGATATTCTTCTTCATTCTCATTATTTTCAACTGCATTGATCCTATTGTTCTCAGGTCTTGAATATGGTTTAGATTTATGCTGTTTGTAGGTTGATGATTTTGACTTCCGACTGGGATGATCATATTTGGATGATGTATCGATCCTCCTTTGGATTTTCTTATCCTCCTCAAGCCTTATGAACCTTACGACTCAATTTCTAACTTCGTCCAGGTTTTTACATGGGTTCATTACGAGGTCTTCATAGAACTGAGAATCTCTTTTTAACCCCATTTTGAAGGCCTGAACAGCAGTAGCAAGATCAAGATTGGGGATCTCCAAGGATTCTCTGCCAAACCTGCTTACATAATCCCTGAGGGATTCATCATAATTCTAAACTATCCTGTATAAATCGTTAGTTAATCTTTCAAATGTTCTACTGCAAGAAAATTGATTATTAAATAAATTAACTAGGTGAGCAAATGAAGTAATAGAATAAGGAGGAACGTTTAGTAGCCATTTTAGAGCAGATCCGGTGAGGGTTGACCCGAAGCCCTTGCACAAACAGGCTTCTTTCAAATCTGCTGTGATAGGGATAATTTCCATCCTTTCTCTATATTGAGAAACGTGTTCTTCGGGATCCGTAGTTCTGTCATATAGTTTCATTTTCGGGGTCTGAAAACGCTTTGGGATCTCTGCATCACATATTGGTGGAGCAAATCTAGACATCTTGTGGCTTGACGGGGATATTTCAGGTATTGGTTGTACCACACCAGGTACACTCGAGATCATGTCTTTCAGTTTCTTTAATTCCTTAGCCATTATAGGATTAATTCCAGTATCCTGCATAGGTCCAACATTGTTAGTTTTTAAAAACTGATTATCATAGATGTTATCGTCATCATTGTTTTGCGAAAAAGATCTTGATGGAATACTAGGATCCCTGGTGGGTGTTACTCTGGTTGTCTGAGTTAATTATTCATGCTGAATTGCTGCATGGGAATAAAATCTCCCAAATAGTTTCCAAAAGATCCTGGAGTACTCGGGGTTTTTGGCTGTATCAGAGTTGTTGCATACACAGGTTTCTTTGATTCCTTCATCTTTTCTATTTCCCTCATAAACATTTGATTTGTTTTCTGCTGCTGTTCCATTGCTTGTTTCATTTGTGTAAACATAGAGAGAACCTCATCATTTGAAACAAATATGGGTACTGCGGGATTCGTTCCAAATCTTGGGATATTGGGAGTAGCGGATGATTTCGGAATGCTAAGGCCAGCTGATGTAGTTTTCTGGGAAACATTGTCATTCTTCTTCTGAGATACCGGAGCAGGAGAAAGAGGAAGATTCAACCTAAAATTTGAAGATGAAGTTGAGGAAGAAAACAATTTAGATTGGGACGACATTTTCTGAAAAAGGATTTTGATAAGTAAAAATAGACTGTAATTTGTAACACGATTTTCAAGAAAAAAACATCACTTGCCCCACGGTGGGCGCCAAACTGTTTTGACCAAAAATTAACAAGGATAACCAAGTAACCAAACTTTGTATGTGAGGTAGTATGCTTGTAAAATCTTGCGTAAAATAAAGTAAAAATATAGAAATGAGACGATGAGTTACGTGGAAAGCCCTTGATCTTTGAGGATCTCCGACACAAAACCTCGGCAGCCGACTAACGTCGGGCTCCCTTGTTTGATCTTATTGAATTCGGTAAAAAAGTACAATGTGAGAGCGATTTGATCGAGCTAAGTGTTACAAATGAGTGCGTGGTGTTCTGATGTGTTTGTTCCTATCGATCGTAGTCAATATAAATACAATTATCAATACTAATTGCTAAGCTAAAATCTAAAAAATGTCTTTAATGGTCCGTTACAAGCCTCCTCTTCACGCGTATATCTGTTTCTTTGAGTGCAATCCCGTGTCTTCAGCTAATATTAATGAGGAATAGTCGTTACCTGCATGATTGAGTCAAAACAAATGCGTAATATTGATTATTACAACGGTCATTTAATCAAGATACTGAAATGTAATAAGGATCTGGGATTCTGATACTTATCTGAGGATCCGGGATCCCAAAGGTGAAAATTGACCCCTAACAAACCTAAAGAAATGTTTAGGAGCAAAGAAAGAAAGATGGGCTGAAGAGCTACCTTTCGTACTTTGGACCGATAGAACAACCGCAAAAAATGCTACAGGACAAACTCCATTTTCTTTGGTGTTTGGAACTGAAGCAATGATCCATATGGAGATGGTTATCCCTACTACTAGAACCAATCTTCAAATTGAAGAATCCAACAAAGAAACCCTTGCTCAAGATCTTGACACCGTGGATGAGCTCATGGATCTTGCCAAGGTTCGTATAGCAGCTTACCAGCAAAGGATAGCGAAGTCATACAACAAGAGCATAAGAATTAGAAGATTCCAAGTAGGTGACTAAGTACTGAGAAAGGCATTTCAGAATACTACCAATCCCAGTGACGGAAAGCTTGCACCAAAATGGGAAGGCTCATACTTGATAGATTCAGAGGCAGGCAAATGTGCGTATTGGTTAGCTACTATGGAAGGAGAAATCACGCCAAGATCCTAGAACGCTATCCATCTCAAAACCTACTTTATGTAAGTTAGAAATTATATTCTAACTAAAATGGTACGTCCTCTTTCCATAATTATTTTCAATTTCTATTATTTTTTTATCAAATTACCGACTTGAGCGTCGGAGACCCATCTTCACCAAGGATTCCTGTTTTGTATCCAGGGATGCCGACAGAAGATAGAGATTGGCCATCTATCCTAAGTTTGGGTATCCTGAAATACGTCAAAGGTTTAAATGGCTTTCGCCTTTCTAAGTATTGGGTTAATACACCCCGCCAGGAGCGCACGATATCCAATTATAGTTCAAGGTGGTGCGACCAGTCCATGTAACAGTGGCTGATAATTTCATCACTATTGGCTATATATAGGGTGCTACGAATATAACAGACGTGTTATTACTCAAGTTTCTCCCGATCATTTAACACTTACGTGTTAAAGCTAAGGTTTTTAGCATTTTCATACTAACTCAGAATTGGCCTTGCCCATGATATTGCCTTAGCCCACGATTATTTGTCTTAGCCCACGATTATCTGACTTTGCCACGTTTTAGGCTTAGCCCACGATTCTAATTTGTCACAGATTAAAAAATTGTGAACATCATTGTTTCGGCCAAAAGTTACCAAATATAATCAAGTAGCCAAACTTTGTAAGTGAGGTAGTGTGCTTGTATGATTATGTAAGAAATGCAATGTTAATAAGAAAATCGACACAGGGATATACGAGGAAAGCCCTTGATCCTTTGGGGATCTCCGGCATAAAACCTCGGGAGCCGACTAAAGTTGGACTGCGTTGTTTTTTATTGAATCTCGGTAAAAAGTACAATGAGAGAGCAAATAGATCGAGACTAAGTGTTACAAGTGAGTAGTGAGCGTGTTGTGAATGTCATGTACATCCTGTCCTAATGATCATCTTATGCCCTTCATATCCAGTACATTACATTAAATGAAAGACTAATATCCTGAAATTATCATAATTGGACCGTTACAAGTCTTCTTTGACGAAAATAGCTTTTGTCTTCAATGCTATCCCGTGTCTTTAGCTAGTAGTAATGATAAATGGGTGTTACGTGCAAGACCAAGTCAAAACAAATGCGTAATATTAATTGTTACAACGGTCAATTAATCAGGATACTGAAACATAGTAAGGATCAGGGATACCGATACTTATCTGAGGATCCGGGATACCAGAGGTAAAAAATGTGGCATAACAATTGTCCCCAAGTTTTTGACAGTTGTGAAGGTCATTCAGACATCTGTAAAAAAAACTTTAAAATTCAATATTCAAAAAGTTTTAACCGATGTAACTTGATGACTGCGTAGATCTAGGTAAAAACTGCTCCCATATTTGATGGTTTTTCCTTTTTTTGATGTCTTTCAGTCCACCGGTTTATCCTTTTTTTAGGTGATGTCTACAAAAAGCTTTATGTCCTCAGTCATCTGTTAACATACTTTCAGTATCCTGGATTTTGAACCTACATTAAAGAAATTCTAACAGATTTTCTTATAATAGGGCTTGATTCCTTCGTTTATGATCTTGAAATCTTTTCTTTTCATATGTGTGGTTGTTGACCAATTTTACTTTTTCTGCTTCAGGGATCCCAGTTTGGGATAGACAATTTCAACTCTTGACTGATGGTCCGTGATTCGGGTGGATGGGTCCAGCTTTTGGATTAGTAAATAACTTATGACTATGTGCCATGATTGTTATGTGTTTGATATGTTTTGACATGTTTTTAGAAAATAGGGATCCTTTGGCAATTAAACCTTATGATACACGGAAAAATAGATTTAGTATCTTTTAGGATACAGGATCCTTTATGAACATTTGAAAATAATATCTTAGGTTTAAGAAAACATACATTGTTTTTTATAAATATTTTGGAAAAATATCAGTTACAAACATACCATGACTTAGTCATCAAATATTTCTACCCATAATTGAAAATTAATACCTTCATCGAGAATCAGGATAGGTAGATAAACATACCAGATAATGATAGGAAGTCCAACTAGATTCCAAATAGACTCAAATTATGATTACTTTTAGTTGTCCCCTGTGTATAGTTGTCAAACAAATTGTACCTCAGGATTCTCAGGGCTGTCCCCAATCCGCTTGAGTGTCAGGATCTTGATTTATTAACTTGGGACATGCCAACGTAGTGGGTTGTACCCGTAGTGACATGTAAATGCCAATAACCTTTGGTTAACATGTCAATGTTAAAATGCTTGGGTCATGCCCGGCGATATAACACGTCAGTGTTACTCCATTGATAATATTCGTAAGGTACAACATATAGCCAACAGTGATGAAATTATCAGCCACTGTTAAATGGACTGGTCGCACCACCTTGAACTATACATGGATATCACGCGCTCCTGGCGGGGTGTAGAAACCCAATCTACTTAGAAAGGCGAAAGCCGTTTTAAACCTTTGAAGGGATTTTGAATACCTTAGACTTTAGGAGATATGGCCAATCTCTATCTTCTGTGAGGATCCTTCCTGCAAAACATGAAACCTTGGTGAAGGTGGGTGTTAGACTGGCTAACACCCATCCGAAGTTTAAGTCAGTACCTTTATAAAGGAGTAATGAAAATAATTGAGAACAAAAGTCATACCAGTTTAAGTTAGAATTTAAGTTCTAACTTACATAAAATAGGCTTTGAGATGGATAGCATTCCAGGATCTTGGCAGAATATCACGCTTTATGAAGGAGATAACTTCCCTATCCCCCTGGTGCTTTGGGCAGTAGTATCCTATCCTCAGGATCCTCGAGAATAATGCTCTGTCCCCAGTGTGATTACCACAATCTCCGTCATGTATGTCTTTCCAGACTTCTTGTAATTCAGGATCCTCTAAACATCTCAAGTATGGATCTGCAATAGATTTTCTATACAAAACATTGTGCAAAACTATATGACGAGATACCTTCATGCAAAAAGCCCCGTGATTCCTTTCGTCACTCGGGATCTCACCATCCTTTCCTCCATCTTAGGTGGGGATGCTACTCATCTTGGGGTAGCATCAGGATTCTGATTCTTTTCTTTCTTTCTGCCCAAGAGTTCCTTTAGGTGGCCCTTGCTAAGAAGATAGCTTATCTCCTTCCTAAGGGCAATACAATCCTCAGTGATGTGCCCGAAGTCTTCATGATAGACACACCATTTGGATTTGTCCTTCCATCCGGATCCCTTATTATTTTTCCACGACCATCTAGCCTTGTTCCCAAGATCCTGCATAGCATACATGAGTCCTGAAACATCAACAGAAAAACAATACTCGGTCAGTTTAGGATAATTTTCTTCTTCCTCATCGCCCTTCATAATGTTGGATCTGTGATTATCATCTCTCGAGTAAGGCTTTGATTTATGAGGCTTGAAAGATGATGATTCTGATTTTCGATTGGGATAATCATAGTTGGAAGGCACATTATTCCTTTTATATATCTTCTCGTCATCTTCTAGTCTTATGAACCTCATAGCCCGATCCGTCCAAGTTCCTGCAAGGATTCATTACGAGAACTTTGTAGAAGGGGGAGTCTTTTAGCAATCCCATCTTGAAAGCTTGAACTGCCGTAGCAATGTCAAGGTTCGGGATATCCAAGGATTCCCGACCAAACTTTCTTACATAATCCCTAAGGGATTCTTCAGCGTTTGAAGTTACTCTGTATAAATCACTAGTTAGTCTTTCAAAGATTCTACTGCAAGAAAATTGGTTGTTAAATAAATTAATTAAGTGAGCAAAGGAAGTGATAGAATAAGGAGGAACATTAAGTAGCCATTTTAAGGCCGATCCTGTTAAAGTAGAGACGAAGCCCTTGCATAGGCAAGCTTATTTCAAGTCCAAGGGAATGGGGTTTATCTCCATTCTCTCCCTGTATTGTGCAACATTCCCCTCAGGATCCGTAGTTCCATCATACAGCTTCATGATAGGAGTTTGGAAGCGTTTTTGAATTTCAGCATCACATATCGGCGTAGCGAATCTCGAGATCCTGTGACTGCTTGAGGATATCTCCGGTGTAGGTCCCATCGGGTCTACTGATCGATCTCTGCTGTAAAACATATAATACGTACACGAAGTGAGGAATCCTTGCGTATACGTATGTCTCGAATAGTAACGAACGCAATACAATCACATAAGATACAATTTCATAAAAAGCTTCTTGTATTATCTCTCAAATAGTAAACACAGAGTAGTTACAAATGCAGGACCGTCCAAATGCAGTCGTTTTCAACTGAAAGAACAACTCTTGAACTATTTATAGACAACACACACTGAACTAGGTGAACTGAATAAGTTTGCCTCCTTTAGTTCAGGCGAACTTGTTAAGTTCGCCTCAACTATACCAGGCGAACTTCGCCTATGCAAACTTAAACTTTTACAATACAAAACAAACAAAACGTTAAACATAAAGACTAATCTATTACAAGGCTTGTTGTCACAAATCATGCTCCAACAGACTCCCCCTTGACAACAGCTTGGTCTTTATCTTCAAGTCTTGTTCTTCCAATTCTTTGGCAATGAGCTCCCTGCACATATCCTCCAAACTAGACGTTTCGTCTTGTAATTTCCGTTTACCAAGTATTGTATTGGGAAGAGGACCCCGTATAGACTTGCGTCTTGGTAAAGACACCTTCTGTTAAGAAAACTAAACACGTTCGCCTAACCTATACTTGAACAAAATTTTGACATTTTCCATTTTCTTCTTTTTCCGACATTCCGATTATCTTACAATCTGTACAGCAATCTCAATCCAAAATTATAAGAATTTTTCATGGAAGATAAAAACAAAACCTTTTTGAATTTTTCTTATAAAGCTAAATGAACAAGTAAAGTACATATTTTTGGATTTTTCAAAATTTATGCTAAAACAGACTAAAATCTTTTTGAAATTTTTCTTAAAGACTTAAAGTAGTAGATCTAGAAACATCTAAAAATAAAATCTTTTTGATTTTACTCTGTACATACAGAATCACATATTTTTGGTTGAACACTACGAGTAAGAAGATCATATCAGTATCTTCGATGTATCACATACCTATTCTGAATATAAAACCCCTAGCAGATCTAAGGGTTGACCTATGGCATTCTGCATATTCACAGATACTTGGCTCAGCAAACAAACAATTTGTGCATCCTTTTTTTTTCATATTTCAGCAAACAATTTCTCAGATCTAAAACATCATGTTTTCATAAACTATCAAATCTTTTGAATTTTCTATTCAAACAATTACAACTAGCAGATATCACATCTTTCTTTTTCATGGTCTTTGAATATTGACCTTTTCCTTTGTAAAATTGCACTATCTTCAAGACATATTGAGACTTATGCAAAGTTTTAGATCAATCTCCAGGATGAGACTATCTCAATTAGCACATCAATGAAATCAGATCCCGAAGGATATATTGAATCGGAATGATTCAGAATCGAATGATTCATATAGCTTGGTTTTGAATGAAATATCACGATTCGTATTAACAGAAGAACGATCAAGGAATCGATTGACTCAATGATACTGGGTAATGTGATCTAACTGTTATCTGGATATATTCAATGGAATCAAGATAATTGATCCAAGGGTGAGTATATGTTCCAACGAGTTGTCAGAAACATATCTTAGTCCAACTTCACATTGCATGCTTTTCGGGACATGGGCAGTAAAGTGAACTGAAACATTGTGCTAATTAATATAGTCTGATACTGTCCTCATGAAATACTTAAAGTCTAATATTCTTTATCTGATAATGACCTTTTAACACACACACCCGGCATACCATGGGTTCAAATCACAATTGTAACATAGATCATTATGTTTTCACATTACTAATGGACTAAAAACGCTTCTAGCCTACTGATAATTCATATCATATGCAAATATCCAAATTAAAAGATTATATATAAAATGTCATGCAGTCATGAAGCTATCATTTCATGTTTATGCAGACTTTAGAAGTTTAGATCAAATCAAGTAAGCACAATCATAAATACAGACACCAGGTAGTCAATCTATGGTCATGAATATGTGATCACCTACTGATGCACTATCATTTCTTCTCTAACTTCAAGCAGTGCCGATTTTATCTTTTTCAAATTTGTTTGAGTTTTTCAGAAAGCAAGAAAACTAGCTAAAAATAAAGCATAAAACTATTTACTGTTAACTAATCTATAAAAGTAAAAGAAAAACTTCTATGAAAAACCTTTTGAAAAACCTTTGTCATGTTGGATTAAGCATACTAATCATTTGAGTAAGAAATTCAAACAGTGAACGATTGAATGCTTTGGTAAATAAGTTAGCAAAATTGTCATCTGTATGAACTTTCACCAACTCAATCAGCTTCTTCTCTGCACAATCATGAATAAAATGATGTCGAATTTCTATGTGCTTTGTTTTTTAATGTTTCACAGGATTTTGTTGTGATCGACATGGTGGCTGTGTTGTCAACCATCATTGGTGTCCCTGTAAAGTTCAAACCATAATCCCTCAACTGCTGTTGAATCCATAGGATTTGGGAACAACAACTGGCTGCTGCAATATATTCTGCCTCACATGTTGAAATTGCATCTAAGGTTTGCTTTTTGCATTGCCAGGACACAAGTCTATTCCCTAGAAATTGACAACCACCAGATGTTGATTTTCTGTCTAGACCGTAACCTCCATAATCTGAATCTATAAAAGCTTTAAAATCAAAGTAAGAATTAATTGGATACCATAATCCCAACCTTGGTTTACCCTTTAAGTATCTAAAAATCCGCTTTACAACAATCAAATGAGATTCCTTCGGCTTAGACTGAAATCTCGAACACAAGCATACTGCGAAAATAATATATGGACGTGACGCTGTCAGATACATTAAAGACCCGATCATTCCTCTGTATAATCGACAATCCACCTCTTTCCCTTTCAGGTTAGAATCTAGTTTGTGATTAACTGGAATTGGAGTGTTGAAAGCTGAAGCATTTTCCATATCAAACTTCTTGAGAATATCAGCAACATACTTTGTTTGATGAATATAAAAACCATCCTCCTTTTGATCAACCTGAAGACCCAAAAAGAACGATAATTCTCCCATGCTGCTCATCTCGAATTTCAACTTCATCACTCTTTCAAAGTCTTTACATAGATCAACATTCGTCGATCCAAAAATTATGTCATCAACATAGATTTGAACAAGTAATAAATCTCCCCCTGCTTTTCTGATGAAAAGGGTAGAATCAATTTAACCACGCTCAAATCCATTCTCAAGTAAATGCACCGACAGAGTTTCGTACCAAGCACGAGGAGCCTGATGAAGACCATACAACGCTTTATTCAACTTAAACACCTTTTCAGGAAACTTGGGTCTTCAAAACCAGGCGGCTGTTTCACATAAACCTCTTCCTTTACCTTTCCATACAGAAAAACACTCTTGACGTCCAATTAAAAAACTTTGAAACCCTTGAAAGAAGCATAAGCAAGAAACAAACGGATCGCCTCAATCCTCGCAACTGGAGCGTAAACTTCGGTGTAATCAATGCCTTCTTGCTTACTAAAACCTTGGACAACAAGTCTCGCCTTATTACGTACCACAACTCCACGATCATCACGTTTGCATTTGAAAACCCGCTTTGTGCCAATAGATCTCAAACCCTTGGGTAAGACAACCAAATCCCAAACATGTAATTTATCAAATTGAGCCAATTCTTCCTGCATGGCCTCAATCCAACAATCATCATCCAAAGCCTCAACCACATTCTTAGGTTCTTTTTGAGAAATAAAACAAGCATGTAAACACGTCTCCAAGATACCTGTATCCACAATCTGAGCATACAAACATGAATTTTCTGCAAGTGTACGATGCCTCGTTTGAACACCGGCATTCAAATCACCAATAATATTGTCAGTTGGATGATTCTTATGCACACGAGATTGAGGAATATCTGAAGCTTGAATAACAGCATCAAGATTTGAAGGCAACTCCCCCTCAACTGATGCCGATACTAATGAATCATCAACTATGTTCTGGATATCATTTGAAGACTCCTGAAACACAGTTTAATCATCGTCAGAGTCATCATGTTGTGTTGTACCCGAAGTTGAAGCTACATTCAGATCAACTGAAGGAGTATCCACAATCGAAATAACCGAAAGAGGATCGACAATTGAATCATCATTGCAGTAGGACTGATAGAGTATTTCAGCTTCAATAGGAGAAATTGCAGGAGTAACATTGAAAGATCTGAATAATGCATCATAATCAAATGCCCAAGAAGGACCTTTTGCTTCCTGAGGAATAGAACGATTATCACAGTCAATATGAAACCATTATTCAATTTGACGTGATTCTTTGTTAAACAATCTCTTATTATGAGAATTAGCAACATATCCCAAGAAAATTCCCTCTATCTCCTTCGAGCTGAACTTAGTAGGAACATCGCGAGTCTTTAACAAGGTACAAGGATTCCTAAAGGGCAAAAAATATGCCAGATTAGGCTTTCGATTGTTCAACAATTCATAACAAGTTTTGTTGTGTTTCTTCACGGTCAAAACCCTATTGAGAACATGACAAGCTGTATTGACTGCCTCTGCCCAAAAAGTAACCGACAATTTTGAATCAGATAACATAGTACGAGCCGTCTCAATAATAGTTCGATTCTTCCATTCAACAACACCATTCTGTTGAGGAACATAAGGAGCACTGATTTCATGATGAATACCCTTCTTCAAAGAGAATAAACCCAAATTCCCATTCCTGAATTCCATGCCGTTGTTACTCCGAATTCTCCTGACTTGCAAGTTGAACAATTTCTCAAGTCCTACAATTAGGAACTTAAGAAGTTCAGCTGTTTCATCCTTAGAAGCAAGAAAATTATCCCAAGAAAACCTCGAGTAATCATCAGTCACAACCAAACAATAAGATTTGCCGCCTTCACTCTTGACACTAATAGGTCCGAATAAATCCATATGCAACAACTCTAAAGGAGTCACAATTGAATTAGTCAACTTTGAAGGATGAGACTTCCTGTGCTGCTTCCCTTTCTTGCATGGAATACAATCTTCATTCATATGAAATCTCATAACTGGGACACCAGAAATATACCCATTCTTAACAAGATAGTTCATTTTTCTGAAATTTATATGAGCCAGTTTCCGGTGCCACAAAGTTGAATCGGACTTGGAAGCATTCGAAAGAAGACAAGTTGGAACAGACGACGTTGTCGTTGCTGTGCTCATGTCAAGCATATATGTATCATTCTTTTGAGGAGCTCGCATAAGTATCCAATCTTCAGATATCACAAATCCCGGCTTTAGAACCAAACATTCTGACTTATTAAAATGAAATGAGAAATCTTTATCACAGACTTGCGAAACAGATAACAAATTATGTTCTAGCTGCTCAACATAGTTGACTTTCTTAAAGATCAATCTCCCATTTGATACAGTTCCTTGGCCAGAAATATTTCTTCCTTTCTTTCCTGCAAAAGCAACGTATCCTCCCTGAATTTCTTTCACATTTTCCAATAAATTAAGATTACCCGTCATGTGCCGAGAACATCCACTGTCAACATACCAATGGTTGCCAACAGTCCTCATTGGAGTTCCCTGCACACAAAGAGAAATCATTAGTTAGTAATAGAGACCCAAGCCATTGTGGTCTTGGGTCAGCCTGATTCATCAAAATAAACAATTTCCTTCAATACACAATCAAATTTCTCCTGAATTGTAGAAAATTGTTTCCCTGAAACAGAAACAGTGGATTTAGGTTTCCACTTTGATGTAACCTGAACCTTGTCAGTCTCACTCACCACCTCAACCCTGTCATTTACCACTGGTTGTTCGAGAAGTTTTCTCAAACGTTTATTTCTTCGACGTTTTTGTGGTCTAGACAATTTTTCTTTTGGTTGTGTAGACACACCAATTGACTCAACCTTCTTCACAACTTTCAAAGAATCATAAGCAATCTAAACACCTGGCTTCTTTACACCACTAACCACATTCTTACTTATAGATTTTGCTGGTGAATTCACAAAAGAACATGCCAACTTTGGATTCTCCAGACGCTTCCCCAAGTTCTTATTTGGACAATCTTTCAAGATATGACCAACAGTACCACAATGAAAACAAGAACGTTTTCCTTGTAGACACTAACATACTTTTCTTTCTGAACCTTGAATGAAGTAGATGATGAACACTGAGAAATAGTGTTTGAAGAATGAACAACCTTATGAGTTTCCTCCTCAAGTTTCTTTTTACAAAAATCAAGAGTTGAGATATTCTCAATCTTGTTTATCTCTTGTGAATCAAAACCACCACTTACAAACGGTTTAACTGGTTTAAAAGTAGATTTAGATTTTGGTTGTTCACTTACATCATCTAGTTCAGTTAGAATGCACCTGTCTCTTGTCACTATTTTCATCACAACGGGTTCCACATACTTACATTCTGTCACTATGCCTTCAACTTTTTCTGAATCAAACACATCATCATCAGTTGAATCATCATATACCATGTCATTACCAGTAACAGGATTGATGTTAAACACAGTTTTTGGTTCCAGATCTTCAACCAAAACTTCTTCTATCAAGCATAGGGTATAATTTGCATTAAATGGTGGACAATAACCAACACCACCCCCAATCTCTGTATCATCAAAAGAAGGACAATAACCAACCCCACCAATAACCTTTTCACCCAAAGCTTTATCATTACAATATTCCAACAAGAAACTGGAATTCTTATAACACTCAAGCTTGCGTAACAATTTTGTTACCTCAGTCTGTGACACAGCAAGTTAATTAATTTTCTTTGCATACTCAGAGTATGACACATCAAGAAGAAATGCTTGTTCATTTACTTTGGTTTGCAAAACTTTGATATCATCTTTTAGAGATTCAATTTTAGTTTTCAAAACTGTTTCATTATCCTTCAAAGTTTGGTTCGATGCGTACATTGCTTTCATGTCACAGGTGAGATTCGTGTTATCATCACACAATCTCGTAATTTTGAATTCAAAATCAATGCATTTTAAACAAGAATCAACCTATTTTACCTGCTTAGAATCGGCCTTGAATGCATTTCCTTCAGCTAACATCTCTGCAATCTTTTCTGTAACCTTTCCAGCAGCTCCATCATTCAGTAACTCTTCATTTGAAAACTTTGGTTCACTCATCTGAGGCACTGACTCTTCACTTTCATGTACACTCTCAGAATCTGTAGAGTCACTATCAGAAGAACCACTTTCAATTCCATCTTCAGGATGAACTTCAGCCAGAAAAGCTTGACTAACATGAGCCACAATATCTTCCAAATGAATACCCCAGTCATAATTTTCATCTTGCTGAGATATCAAAGCTGTGGAAGTACTCTCTTTGTTTTGATTGCCTTGAGAGTTTGAAGGGCCTTGATTCTGATTTCTTGGTTTTGTACATTCTCGAGCAAAATGACCAAATTCCTGACAATTATAACACTTCACCTTAGACTTATCCATTCCCATCTTAGTTCTTAAGTTCGCCCTAACTTGAATCCAGCGAACTTAACAAGTTCGCCCGTAACAGAATAGACAAGTTCGCCTGTATCAGCTGAAGAACAAGGAAGATTGTTCTTACACCCAAACGCACGAACATGTCTGAAAATTTCCATAAATCTTGATTTAGAATGAATTAGAGAAATTCCTTCCGTAGGATTCTTCAAATATTGATTTAGAACACTTCTAACGGATCAATTTTGATAAAACAACACCAAAAATGAAGAAATCAATCAAAATTCAGTCCAAAAAGTCACAAACTTCTCAAGAACACCAAACTTCCAAAAATCTCCATCTTGTTGTGAAAAATCAATCGAGACAATGTCAAACAACAGTAGCTAATCAAGAGCAAATTTTATGATACCACTTGTAGGTCCAGATTTGGACGTGACGGATCTCTAGACTCGCGATCCGACACGGTGATAATGTGCGGAATCCATGATCAACGTGCTCATGTAACTCAATCAACAACACGGTGTAAATAAATGCTTTGTATTTCCACCACAATATCAGTTTACAATATATGTCCGTTTCTGTTCTACACTGATCAACTCTTCCTCTAAGACTTGTAAACAGCTATTTATAGGAAAACACAAACCCACACAGCACTATAGGTGAACTTAAGAAGTTCGCTCCTAAAGATGCTTAGGCGAACTTGTTAAGTTCGCCTCTCTATGAACTTAAACAATATCCTTAGGCGAACTTATCAAGTTCGCTCCTAAAGATCAAGTTCGCCTCTATATGAACTTACACAGAATTTTATCAACAGTTACAAAACATGTCCTAACATCCGGTATAGGTTGGACTACACCTAGTACACTAGAGATCATCTCCCTTAACTTCTTCAGTTCCTTGGCCATGGACGGAGTGATTCCTGTATCCTGCACAGATTCGTTAGTATTCAAAAATTGAGTAAATGTGTTACCAATATCAGGATTTCTGAATGATGATCCCGGAGTAAATCCAAGATATTGACTTGTAGTAACTCTAACAGCCGGGGTCGGTCCAACAGTAGTGATTTCGGTCTGCATGGGAAGAAAGTCTCCCTTATAGACTGCTGAGGATCCTGAATAATCAAAATCCAAGATCCTTGGTTGTAATGGGTTCGTCACTTCCACCGGTTTCTTTGATTCTCTAACCTTATCAAGTTCCCTGAACAGCATTTGGTTAGTCTTTCTCTGCTGCTCCATTTGTTGTTTCATCTCCGAGAAAAGATCGAGGATATCCTTGTTTGATACGATCACAAGTCCACCTGCAGGTATTCCGGATCCCAAAAAACCCGCAGAAGTAGTTTTCTTTGGCTGATTAACACTCTTTTGGAATGAAGGAGGAGGAAGAGGGTTGTTCACCCCGGAACTTGAAGATGGAGTTGAAACAGAAACCATTTTGGATTGGCACGACATTTTCGAAATTACTTTGGAAAAATAACGATTGAACACAAATTTTAAAATGATTTTAAGATGAAAATCACCACTTGCCCCACGGTGGGCGCCAAACTGTTTCGGCCAAAAATTACCAAATATAATCAAGTAGCCAAACTTTGTAAGTGAGGTAGTGTGCTTGTATGATTATGTAAGAAATGCAATGTTAATAAGAAAACAGACACATGGATATACGAGGAAAGCCCTTGATCCTTTGGGGATCTCCGACATAAAACCTCGGGAGCCGACTAAAGTCAGCCTGCCTTGTTTGTTTTATTGAATCTCGGTAAAAAGTACAATGAGAGAGCAGATAGATCGAGACTAAGTGTTACAAGTGAGTAGTGGAGCGTGTTGTGAATTTCATGTACATCCTATCCTAATGATCATCTTATGCCCTTTATATACAGTACATTACATTAAATGAAAGGCTAATATCCCAGAATTATCGTAATTGGACCGTTACAAGTCTTCTTTGACGAATATAGCCGTTGTCTTCAATGCTATCCCGTGTCTTTAGCTAGTAGTAATGATAAATGGGTGTTACCTGTAAGACCAAGTCAAAACAAACGCGTAATATTAATTGTTACAACGGTCAATTAATCAGGATACTGAAACATAGTAAGGATCAGAGATACCGATACTTATCTGAGGATCCGGGATACCAGAGGTAAAAACTGAGGCATAACAATAATGAAGTTCAATTACTAAAGTCTACGACATGACTGAACACTGGGGACAACTGATAGTTGTTATACTTCAGACTCTATGCTACAATCCGGTTTGTGTATCTATCCAACTAGATATTCGACTGAGGTATGTGATGGTTATTTTTTATATTGGAAAAACGAGTGACTAAGTCATGATACATTTGGTATTCTTACATAACACTTATTAAAACCATATTGTGTTTTCCTAAGTCCAAGTTTGATAAAAATCTGAGAATTTATTATAAAGGATCCGGTATCCCAAGAATATGTTCAAAACTGTTTTTCTAAGTATTCCAAACTTTTGATTATCAGAGGATACTAATTTTCTAAAACATATCAAGGCAAACCAAACATGTAAGAATCATGGCAAATCTGGGCTTCATCCAAAACCTGGACCCATCCACCTGGAATCACAAACTGTCAAATTGTCTATCTCATGACAGGGATCCCAAAAGCATAAAAAATTAATTGTTCACTAACCACAGACAAAAAAAGGAAATTGTTTCAAGACAAGTCAACCAACACAATCAAATACCAGGGCTCAGGTCTCAGCATTTTTACCTTCATCGCCCTGGTTAACCTGCTTCTCACCATCAGCAGCTCCAGTATCCTCAGCAGTCTTGCTGATCTTCACTGCTTCACCTCCTAGCTTTGCCAGAGAAGAGCGCCATCCCTCAAGATCCCAGGCTGCACGGTCAAAGCCTTCAGTAGCAGCTTGCTCAGCCATCTGGATCCTGGATTGAAGAATAGACTTGGCCGCGGATTTCATGGCATCATCCATAGTTTGTTGAAGCTCAGCTCATATTGGGTTATGCTCTCCTCCAGCGTAATCTTCTGAACATGAATCTCTTTCTCCAAGTACTTGCTCTTGGAGGCAAAGATTTTCTTCAAATCCTCAATTTTCTCCAGGGCTTCCACTACACTCTTCTCTGCCTCAGACAAGTTGGCATAAAGCTTCTCCAGACCCTGCAAAATTTGGCAGGATTAATAATTTGAGATCCTGAAATAATCATTAGGATACCAAGAGGATACTTACCAGATTCATCACGCCCTGAAGCTTTTTGGTGGTCTCAGCAAAATCCATCCCTTCGAAGATCTCAAGATCCAGCGCCTCCGATGTTTTCCTCTTTTTGCTTCCCGAAGCTTCGGACCGGGAAACGGGGACATGAGGCTTGACCGTTACAGGTGTAGACCCTTCTTCTTGACCACAGCAACTCCGGATAGAAGACTGTCAAGGTCGGACAAAGCAAATAGGGAGCCTGACTAGGGGATTCCTACACAAAAATAAAGTAGTTTAGAATCGTGGCATATGAAGACAGAAATACTAAACATTCCTTACCTGAAGACATCTCAGATTCAGAAAACTTGGTCTCAAAGCTTGCTTGACTAATAGCGGGCTCAAACCGAAAGAATCTATCCCCCACAGGTATTTCCAATAACGCTTTAACCCTTTTGTCTGTATCACTTCTCACAGGTATAACATCCATGACTTTCCGACTCAATTTTACCTTATTTATTTCAATAATAACACTACATTTAAATCTTGTATTTATTCGAGCACTTTTCGTCACATAAATGATTAGATAAATTAATATTCGTTTTCAATCATTAAACCCTTGCGTTTACATTTCTATAACACATGTTTTGTATATTTACATACATACGTATCTATATATATGTGTATATGAACACCTACTTATAAAAGATTTAAATTTTTTTTTATATTAGACACTTTAAACTTATAGTTATAAGTTTATAAAAGGGAAAATCAAATTTTATATAAATACACATACATTTGATTTTCTGAACCACCTATACAATCTGTAATTTTATTAAAATGAGAGTTATTTTCTTTATAAATAATAACATTGGATTTTGTTTTCTATATAAATGTTATAGAATTTAAATCAAATAAATTGGTATTGAACCCCACGATTAATGCTTCGAACCCCTTTGGTCAATTGAACCCTCTCATCTCAAATTTGACCCTTTAACTCAATTTTGACCCAGTTTGACTTCCAAAAGTCAAACAAAGCTATTTTTGTACAAATTAACATTCAAGAATCGGCCAAACCAATTGTAATTAACCTTCTATATGTGTGTGATCGAAAATCGCCCTTATTATGACCAAATCAACATTTCAAAACCATCAATTTACGCGGTTAACGTCAGTTTTGAATAATTTGACTTCGTGGAGTCAAAACCGAATCAATTTGACACCAAATCATGAAATTGAAACGTGTTCAATCCCGTAAATCATGCGAAATCAGTCTTAGCATGAATACAGACCATTTACATGACTCAATTCATCCACATTCATTCGGATTAACGCGTATTCTCGCACTACAGCTGTTACCCTAAGATCGCAAATGAATCGTGTATATAAATTAGAGTTGAGCAAACTAATCTATCACAAACCATCGCACAATCTCTTATAACCTCTCTCAATCCCCAATTGAACCAAATTTCACATCTGTTTACAGATCGAGTACCAAGAACCTCGGCCCTGTTCCTCTAGTCGCCAGCCTTCGTTACTCAACCATTTCAGGTAAAGTTTAATGCATTCGATTTGCCTTTCCATTCTGACCAAAAGCCCTTTGTCAATTGCAAATGACAGAGGGAATCGATGCCAATTTGTTCTTAACATTGCAACGGACCTACGCTTAACATAAATTGGGATTTTCTTCATTCTATTTCGAGCATATTAGTTTCTGGTTTGCATGATATACCAACGAACCACCTAGTTCAGCCGGTTAATGCACTCGGCTTCGAACTAGGTGGCGTGGGCTCGAAACCCACATCCTGCGGCCATTTTTGGCTTTAACTAATACCAGACCCCGCCCCTTTTCAATATCACGTTAAAACCATTAAGGACCAGTCTTATAGAAGTTGTTAGCCCCTGGTCCAGTGGTTAGTGCCTAAAGCTGTCACCGTGAAGACCCGGGTTCGACCCGGGCAAGCCCCTTTTATTTTTAAAACAGTTTTTACAACTCCAAATTATTTTATAAAAATTATTTTATAAAATTCTATACCATTTAGAACAGTTTTGAACAATAGTTTTCAATTTTAATCATGAAATGATTATTTTACAACTTAAATGGTTTTAAACTCCTATTTAATTTTTATTTTATGTAAAAGAAATCATCTAACATTTATTTTACAAACAAAACACTAAATACTTATTTTATAAATTGTGAAAAGATTTATAAACTACTTTATTATGAAACAAAATTTTATAAAAGCATTGTTATTTGTTAAGATTTAAACCTTATTTAAACAAATAAAAACTTTTTTTTTCTAAATATGTAATAATGCATATCTACACTATATTTTGATACATTATTATTAATAAATAAATAAAACAAATTTTATTTATTTAAATTATAGTTGAATAAATATATATCACTCTAATTTTTAAAAGACACCCTATTTTAAGTAAATAAATAAACATGAATTTATTTATTTAAACTATTTCAACTAAAACCCTAAAACAATTATTCTTTTATTGAAGTTCATATATATATTTCAGAATTATATTTTATATCAAGCTTTTATTTAAATACAAATACCAACTTACACACGTCCCTTACATGATATAACACAAACCCATTTCGTACAAGTCCCTACACTCAATCCCGTTAAACCCTAAATATGACTTTAGACCATGCACATATTTTGATTCAAGTTCATACACTCAACTTTAGGTTGATCTTATGATTAGTGAATCACTTGTGCTACCGATTTCTCATGTTATCTACAACAACGAATACAAGTGAGTTTTACTTAGCCCCTTTTTACATTTTGCAATTTTTGGGGTGAAACATGATTACACTTTAAACTATTTGCAATTACTCATATACAATTCAATAGTATGATGCTATGTGTTATTTGTGCTTTATGCTTGAATTCTATGAGTTTAGGCTACATATACATGACATTAGTACAATCATTAACTCAGTACAAGCCAACGGTTAACATTGATAGATTTATTGCATCTGACAAACCCACCAGGTTTTGTTACCGACATTACATTAGGGTAACCTGTGGGTTATGCCTCACAACAGTCACAAGGTTTGATTGTACACTTAGTTTAACAATAGATTCTTCATAAATGCCTTATATACCATGTATCGTATGAATTGTATAAAACATTTTTAAACTTTATTCGTGGTGTAAAAACCTATGTATGCTCACCGACTATTTATAGTTGACCCTCTCACTCTTATCATGTTTCAAGTACTAACTTTAGAGATCATTTGCAAGATTCTACACATACGATTGAGGGCTTAGTTAAATAACGAATTGAACATTTATGGTGTATTTTGTTTTTCTTTTGTATAATTGTACATGTTTTGTTGAACAAGGGTTATGAAAATTTGGATTCAATTAATATATGAAACTTTAGTTTGACCACGTGCTATTGAACAGTCTACATGTCCCGCCCCGACGTTTCCGCCGTCGGTTGGGGTGTGACAGATTGGTATCAGAGCCTTGGTTATAGGGAATTAGGTTATTAGACACTTTTGACCTAGACTATAACCTTAGGACACCCATTTATGCCATGCTTTATGATTCTATGATATGCTACATGCTATGTGCTACATGTTTAATATATTATGTGTTAAATTATTTAACGATTTATTAGGTTCTGTATAAATAATAATTTAAGAACAATAATACCTATACCCTTACCCTAAACCTCCATCCTTCCTCCATGTCATCATCATCATAGCATATGGAACGTCATATTCATAGGCATAAGTCTATTAAATTTCTTTTTACACCTCGTTAGGGTTTTAAACTTTATTAACTAGTAGAGGACACGTGCAATCTGGAAGGGTGACACCTGTATCCTGGGTTTTCTGTCTAGGAAAACATTTCATATAAATCCCAATCAACCGAGGGATCCGTATGCTTTCGTGGGAATTCCCGGGATGAGTGTTCACTTATAGGCTAAAGCATGTCTCCTTGAAAGTTATATGAGTTTATTAACCTTAATATGTCATAGTATTCAAGTGGTATTATCACCATTTGAGTGCAATCCAAACTATGAATACCTATATTTTAATTGTCCTTTGTTTTAAATCCAAGAAAAACCCTCATAATCTTTTACATCTCTCCCTGTTTTTTTTTAATCTATAGCATGCCTTCCCGTCGTGACAACGAGACCAACAACAACAATGACCTTGCTGCTCTTCTCGCTCAGCTTGTGAGCCAACTCACCCAGGCTAATGGTGGCTCTAGTGGCAGTGCTAATGGTGGTGGTGGTGGTGCCAACCCGCCCCCATGTACTTTCAAGCACTTCAACTCATGCAACCCTACCAAGTTCTATGGCACTGAAGGAGCCACGGGGCTTTTGCAATGGTTCGAGAGCATTTAAAGCACCTTCCTCAACAGTGACTGCCCCAACAATCTGTAACATTCTAAGCAAACCGTACCAAGATATTGTCCGCTTTGCCCCCGATGGGTTGCCCATCCAGGAACTCACGGTTTTGTTTTTTCACCCGACGAGTTGCTCGGCCAGGCAAAACGCGTCTTGATAGAGAAGGTATCCACCCCTTATAAGGAAGGCTTCGTTCTCCCCTCAACCGATGTGGGATATTACACTCCACCCCCCTTACGGAGCCCAGCGTCATCGTTAGCACACCAGGCCGGCGCCTGGCTCTGATACCATCACTCCCGTTCTGTTCTGTTTACAATAGCGGGGCAAACCTCATCGAGGACGATGAGTCCTAAGGGGGGTGTTTGTAACACCTTAGGCAAATCCCATATCGTTCTGTTCTATCCATGGGAGAGATGCTGGGTTCATAAGGAATGCCCTGCCTCAAATACCACAACGCGTTTTGGGGCTTAATATAGTGGATGAGAGGAGAACTTCATAGTTAAGCGTGCTCGGGTGGGAGTAATCCAGGGATGGGTGACCCTGGGAAGTTTTCACCCCGGTAACCAAAAACAAATCCATGAGCTCTTAGGGAGCAAAGCGGACAATATTGTTGGTATGATAGGTCGGATGTTACAAGTTGGTATCAGAGCAATAGTTTGAGAGATTCAGACACCCCTAAATGTCTGGACTCAAGCTGATTATGGGACCAACGCACGGATGTCAGTATGGGTAGCCAACGCCAGTACGGTAAGTAAGTACTAGAGTTAATGCATGTGGGTAAGAATAGATACCTTAACTTAGAAAAAATAGATGTCAATGTCACAACCAATTTGAAGATTTTTGAACCCGAAAAGCAATGTAAATTAGCAATCACAAACCGGTCACTGTAATTAATAATTTACCTTGCTCGTAATGTTCTAAAACTATGATCTGAAGGAATGACATTGATGTATTCCCTTTATAACTATGAGGAAACTAGGAACTATGGATGGTGGAGGAAGAACGGGACGCCGAGGCGGTCGCACTGGCCGAGTAGGTAGACCTCCATTGAATCAAAGACATGAAGAAGAAGAGAGTGTGCACGCAGAACACACTAAGAGTGTGCATGAAACAGATGTGACCCCAACTGGGGATGGCAATCAAGGGTCTCTATAGTTGGAACCCGAGGTGAGGGATGCTATCGCCCGCGAGGTTGTACTCACTCTGAAGAACGTATTGCCTGACCTACTATCCGAGGCACTAAAGAAAATTAAAGAGGAGGATGAAGGAAACAATGAAGATAAAGTATATGACAGTGACGGGGATGAAGTAAGAGTGGGATCAAGCAATCGAGGGTGTACTTACAAAGGTTTCAAGGATGGTGACCCACCCAAGTTTGATGGGAACAAGGATTCGGTGGCTACGTTTGAATGGATTGAGAGGATGAACGCCTTAATCAACATCATCGAGTGTCGACCGAACCAGGCTGTTAAGTATGTTGCCCATTCTTTCACCAATGAAGCACTAAGTTGGTGGAGGAACATCCAGAGGACAAAGTCGCCAAACGCTCTTGCCAGAATGACATGGGAAGAACTAAAGAAACTGATAATCCAAAAGTTCTGTCCCTAGAACGAAATTAATCGGGTGGAAAACGAATTCCTTAACTTCAAGGCTGGCAGCAAGACGCACCGCCAGTATACTTCTAGGTTCAATGAGCTAGCTCAACTGGTACTCACCCGGTGGAGACAGAAGAACGAATGATTAAGTACTATGTGAAGGGCCTACCTCAGAGGGTCCGTGTTCATGTAAAAGCTAATCTACCATCGACCTTCGAATCGGTAGTCAACCTGTCTGGAATCGTCTATGACGATTATGCTAACAAGGACACAGCTCCCGAAGCTCCGAAACGGAAATGGGAGAACTCGTTCAAAGGAAATGGAAAGGGAAACTACACCGCTGAGGTGAAGAAGCCTAGGGCAGAAAGGTATGAAGTTTGTAAGAAATGCTCAAAGAAACACCAAGGCGAATGTCTTGTTGGCTCAACCATGTGTTATAAGTGCGGGAGGCCGGGGCATTACTCCCGAGATTTCTTAAATGACGTCAAGTGCCAAAGTTGTGGAAGATATGGACACCTGACTAGGGATTGCATGAAAACCAGACAAGCCGGTTCGGGAAAGGAAAAGGAAGCTGAAAAGGAACAGCCGAAGGCTAGGACTCGAGCCTACGCCCTGACTGAGGAGGAAGCAAGGGGAAACCCTGATGTTGTGTCAGGTATGTTCCTAGTTAATGATGAACATGCTGCTATTTTATTTGACTCTGGTGCTAGTAAAAGCTTTATATCCAATGCATTTAGTCGTAAACTAGATTGCACTATCAACACCATAGTAAAGGCCTTTAGCGTACAAACTGCTGTTGGTAAAAATTTGGCAGTATTCCAAGTAACAGAGGATTACATCATAGAAATAGAGGGCCATAAGTTTCCTTCTAGATTATTCCTTCTCACCTTAGGAGGATTCGATATAGTATTAGTTATGGATTGGCTAGCTGCCAACGAAGCTCAAATCATATGTAAACGTAAGAGGATACACCTCAAAGCTCCTAGCGGCAGTCCAATTACGGTTTACGGGGATTGGAATTGCACGATGCCAAACGTCATTTTGATGATCAAGGCCGAAAGTTACATGAGGCGCAGTTGCGAAGCTTATCTGGCGTATGTTATTGACGATAGAATGAAAACGAAAGAACTCAAGAATGTACCCGTGGTGTGCAACTTTTCGGAAGTATTCCCTGAGGATCTACCTGGGTTGCCACCCGATCGGGAAATAGAATTTCAGATTGACTTACTGCCAGGAGCTGAGCCCGTTGCCAAAGCCCCCTACCGATTGGCTCCGTCAGAAATGAAAGAATTGATGTCTCAACTAGAGGAATTAACAGAAAAATTATTTATCAGACCGAGCATTTCACCATGGGGCGCTCCAGTACTATTTGTAAAGAAGAAGGACGGCAGCATGCGCATGTGCATTGACTACCGCGAACTGAACAAGAGGACAGTAAAGAACAAATACCCACTGCCTAGAATAGACGACCTTTTTGATCAACTGCAAGGTGCGAGTTGGTTCTCAAAGATCGATCTTAGGTCGGGTTACCATCAGTTGAAAGTAAGAGAAGAAGACGTACCAAAGACCGCGTTTTTAAGGCGTTATGGACATTATGAGTTTCTCGTGATGTCCTTCGGATTGACCAACGCACCAGCAGCGTTCATGGGTTTGATGAATAGAGTATGTCGACCAATGTTGGATCGATCAGTGATAGTTTTTATAGATGACATACTCGTATATTCGAAAAGCGAGGGTGATCACCACTGCCACTAAAGCAGGAAAAGTTGTACGCAAAATTCTCCAAACACGTGTTCGGCCTTAGGGAAGTCCAATTCCTAGGTCATGTGATAAACCCAAACGGCATCATGGTAGATCCTGCAAAGATTGATGCAGTAAAAGAATGGAACGTCCCGAAGACACCAACAGAGATACGAAGTTTTCTAGGATTGGCTGGCTACTATCGGATGTTCATTTAAGATTTCTCGAGAATAGCCTCGCCACTAACTAAATTGACACGGAAGGAAGTAAAATATGAATGGGGTCCAACCCAAAACAACGTGTTTGAGGAACTTAAGACACGATTAACTCAAGCTCCAGTCTTGACACTACCTGAGGGAAATGAAGACTTGGTAGTCTACTCTGACGCTTCGGGTCAGGGTTTAGGTTGCGTACTAATGCAACGAGGAAAGGTAATTGCTTACGCCTCGCGAAAACTAAATATTCACGAGGTTAACTACCCAACTCACGATCTAGAGTTAGCAGCAATAGTTTTTGCATTAAAAATATGGAGGCACTATCTGTATGGAGTTAAATGCACCATTTACTCCAATCACAAGAGCCTGAAGTACTTTTTCGAACAAAAGGAATTAAACATGAAACAAAGGAGGTGGTTAGAGCTACTGAAAGACTACGACTGTGAGATATTGTACCATCCAGGCAAGGCCAACGTGGTGGCTGACGCTTTAAGCAGAAAGGAAGAATCGGAACCTATACGGATCAAAGCGTGTAAGCTGATTAAAATGCCAGATTTGATGAGTGAAATATCAAAGACACAAGATGAAGCACTGATAGAAATAAATATAAAACGGGAAAGAATACTAGGACAACAAGGGAATTTGGATGCAAATGCATACGGTGTACGAACTAGGTTTTGCCGGATGTGGATACCTAAGATTGGCGAGCTTAGAGCCAAAATACTCGATGAGGCCCATAAGTCTCGCTATTCTATCCACCCCGGGACAAACAAAATGTATCAAGAATTGAAGAAAGAGTATTGGTGGCCCGGCATGAAGAATGATGTGACCGAGTACGTGAACAAGTGCCTAACGTGTTCACTAGTTAAGGCCGAGCACCAGAAACCATGCGGTAAAATGCAACCTCTACCAATACCGGAATGGAAGTGGGAGGAGATCATGATGGACTTCATTACCAAGGTACCGCGAACAGCTAAAGGCAATGATACCATTTGGGTGATCGTCGACCGCTTGACAAAGAGTGCTCACTTCTTGCCAATACGTGAGACTTCTTCGTCTGAAAAGCTAGCAGAAATATTTATCAAGGAAATTGTGAGCAGACATGGTATGCCGCTGTCAATTGTGTCCGACAGGGATACTAGATTCACATCAAGGTTTTGGAAGAAATTCAATGAAGAGATGGGCACTAGACTGAACATCAGCACCGCTTACCACCCTCAAACCGATGGTCAATCTGAAAGGACCATTCAGACCTTGGAGGACATGCTCCGGGCCTGTATCATTGACTTCGGTGGGAGCTGGGACAGCCATCTACCATTGGCAGAATTTTCATATAACAATAGCTATCACTCAATTATTGGCATGCCGCCATTTGAAATGTTGTATGGAAGGAGATGTAGGACCCCAGTTTGTTGGGGGGAGATTGGACAGAAGGATTTTGCAAGTCTTGAAGTGGTCAAAGCTACTTCCGAGAAATTTGATCAAATCAAAGCTCGAATAAAAGCCGCAAAAGACAGACAGAAATCATACGCGGATAAGAGAAGAAGGGATTTAGAGTTTCAAGAAGGGGACATGGTACTGTTAAAGGTATCACCATGGAAAGGAATCATCCGATTCAGAAAACGTGACAAACTAAGTCCAAGGTTTGTCGGGCCTTTCAAGATTTTAGCGAGAGTGGGTCAAGTTGCCTACAGACTCGACCTACCCGTTGAGCTTAGTGGAATACACCCTACGTTCCACGTGTCGCACTTACGCAAGTGCCTAGCTGATGACACGGCTCACATACTTTACAACGAGATCGAGGTGGATAACAGTTTAAATTATGTAGAGGAACCAATAGCCATTCTTGACCGAGCTGAGAAACGACTACGCAATAAGTCGATTCCTTTAGTCAAAGTACAATGGAAGCACAGAAAAAGGGTCAGAAGCTACATGGGAGAAAGAAGACGAGATGAGGGAGCTATACCCTCAACTGTTTAACGTGTAATTGGTTTCGAGGACGAAACCTCTTTAAGGAAGGTAGACTTGTAACATCCCAAAAATAGTAAATAAACAAATAATAACGCGATCGAGATTTAATCGTAAAAAAAATGAAAGGAAAATGGATGGGCTTGGGATCGGCTCCAACGGGCCGAGGGAAGCCCAGGTATATAAGGGTCAAGACAGCCTCAAACTTCCACCATTTGCAATTTAGAGAGAGAAAGGAGAGCTCGGGCCTAGATAGAGAAAGTTGACGGATCGACCCGGGATTGAAGGAGCACGTTACTGCTGAGCTCGTGAGCAAAACCTCCGAATCAGAAGCCCGATTCAGGTAATGGTTCAACCTTAAACTGAGTTTTTGTTTACTTTGGGAATTTTCGGGTTTTAGCTAAATAGGTAACTTTTTGCGGATAAAACTTGAAAATAAGCTTAGGTCTAGCATCTAGAATGAAAACTGAACGATTTGAGCAAAAAAAATTGAGATATTGGCATGATCAGATTCTCATGCACGAACTTCGGATTTTTGGGGAAGATGACTGCCCGAACAAGCGAACTTACTAAGTTCGCCTGGCAAGGGCGGGGCGAACCTATCAAATTCGCTTATGGCATCAAGGGGCGAACTTGGTTAAGTTCTCCTAATTCATGTTCGCTTATTAAGTTCACCTAACTCATGTTCGCTTATTAAGTTCTCCTAACTCATGTTCGCTTATTAAGTTCGCCTAACTCATGTTCGCTTATTAAGTTCGCCTAACTTATGTTCGCCTGGTAAGTTCGCCTGAATTAGGTCAGGCGAACTTAGGACAAGTTCGCCTAGATCAGAATGAATAAAAGTGGGTAATTTAGATTAAGGCTGATATATGTGTAATTAACCAATTCAGATCGTGGGTGGCGCTCGTTGGACCGTTCTTAGGACAGGACGAGACTAGCTTATCAGGTGAGTTCTACGTGCCCCTTCTATGTTATGTGCAAATCATTTTAAATGTTTTGAGGTTGAAGTGTATACACTAAATGAATAAGTACTATGAATGTCAATGTGACCATACGTGATAGATACATAAAGATATTAAAGTAATTACTAACCAAGAACGAAACGTATGTTTACAAAGAATGAATGAAAGAATGACCTAACGTAAATAAATGTAAATCTTGCTTTATATTATATATATTGCTTGACATGTATGTATATGTTATGGACGCTTCGTGAATGACGGCTACTTCGGTAGACGGACGACCACGTGACTATTTTGCAACCTGGACAAAAACGTTCCTTCATCAGCTAGGACGTATAAAAGGCACTAATGGACGGTCGAAGAAAATGCCTTATTACATGTAGAACGGTTGCATACATAATAGCCGCGTGGGAAACGGATGCCTTTGGGCAGACGGGCGAATGAACGGACTACGACGGTAGGACGGGTTTTAGGCGGACGGACAAAGGTTGCCGGACGGTTTATGAAATGGACTACGACGGTAGTTCTCATGGTGTTTGTCTTTGTGAATCACGCAACAATTATGACGGGTTGATCACCCCTATGTGTATGACCAGTGAATGTTCTCCCCAAAGTAAGTGTGTATGTACATATATATATGCAATATGATTGTTATGTGAGAACAGTAAAGCAAAGAATATGCAAATGTATGTATTATATATATATAATACTAAATGATAAGATAAATGTTTTGTCGGATTGTTTTCAAACTAGAACTCACCAGCGTTAGCTGACTTTTAGTATACATTTCAGGTGACAAAAGGAAGGGTCGTGCGAAGGCGTGATGGTTACCCGGCATATGACTGACATCCCACTTTCATATATGTTAAGACAATGTTATGTTTTTAATTGTTAAGACTTCCGCTGTTATGTTATGTATTCGAATGATGTTTGCTTTCGCTACTCTTGAATGCTTTTAAATTAAATTCAGTATTATGACTATGTTTATGAGTAAATCCAACAAGTGAGGTTACCCAGGAAAGGGGCCTTACACAATCTTCGGGTTCGCTATGCCACCAGCGTCTTTCAAAAACGGGCACTCACTTGGTGGAATGGTGAAAAGAGGAATCGGGGTATAGATGTGGAAATGGCCTTGCCATGGGATGAAGTCAAGAGGCTCATGACCGAGGAGATCTGTCCTCGCAATGAAATGAAGAAACTGGAGGCTGAGCTTTGGGATCTTGCCCAAGACAGTGGTGAAAGTTTAGCCTACACAACTCGTTTCCATGAGCTAAGTCTTCTGGTACCTCACATGGTCACACCGCTGGCTCAGGGTATTGAAAAATACATCGGTGGTCTGCCTATGAAAATTCAAGATACCGTCCTAGGGAAAAACCCAGCTACTCTTGAAGACGACATCCGCCTATCCGCCACGTTAACCGATAATCATGTGAAGGCGGGTACGTTGACAAGAAAGGGTGCCAAGAAAGTCTCTGACACAACAACACCTTCTGGGCCCTCCAAAGAAATCAAGCCCGAACCCTATTACAACAACAAGAAGCGAAAGGCTAAAAACTTTGCTGTTGTTACTCCAACCACCCCAGTCAACCAGGTTGCCTCTGACTCAGAACAAAGTCAAGAAGCAATATGTGGGCAGCAACCCTTTGTGCAGCACATGCAATTACCATCATGTCCCAAACGTACCATGCCGTCTATGTGCTAGTTGTGGAAGGTATGGTCATGTAGCCAACTATTGTCGCTCTAGACCACCGGGTAATCAAGCTGACCAGGGTAGCAGAGCCAATCAAGTAGTTCCGGCTATTACCAACGGACATGCTTGTTTTGAGTGTGGTAACCCAAACCACTACCGACACCAATGGCCAAAACTTGCCAATACTAACCAAGGTGGTGCTTGTGGGCGTGCCTTCAACATAAACACCAATGAAACCCAAGTCAATACCGAGGCAGTGAATGAGACCAATTGAAACTAGTGCAAGATGGAGTTGAATGGAGACCTAATCTAGAATAAATTACGCATTGTAATCATTTACGTTATCTTGTCATTGTTTGAACTATTTACATCTACTACGGTTTGTCACCATAAAATTGAGATTGTTAGCCAACTTCAAAGATGAACCATTTCGCCATTAACCATTCGTATAAACATTGACGAATTTGAAAATTTAAAAACTCAACTACCCACATTGTACACGAACGCCGAGTAACATCGCCTACAAAATTCGATAGTTTACGATACTCATGAGATCCAATAACTTACATATAAACATTCACAAAATACATAATATCATATTGATCACATTATACATGAAAACATGTTTGCTTACAATATACATGATACTAAATTATTCACACTATACATGAAACCTATTTGTTTACAATATATATGCACTAGATCGTACGTGAAACATGAATGTTTACATTATACACGGGAATAGAATGTTTACAATTGTTGCAGTGACTTATCACATTATACTTTCCATGTAAATTGAAATCTATAAACTCTAAAGCTACTCGGGCTTTGGCGTATTCTGGTCCAAACACGAGGAAACTATGGAACTCTAAGTCATGACATGCTATTACTTTTTAGTACCTGATTGACTTTACTATCTATGGACATAGTTACTTGTTAGCAACACATACGTGAAAACAATAGTTACGAATTAAGTGATTTTGTGTTTCCCCCCCTAGACCCACACACACAATGTGATGAACTATACGGACCATGCAACCATTTGGATAATTACAGGTGTACACGTAATTATAAAAATCAGCGCAGGGAAAACATAACAACTTGTTTATAAAATGATTCTTGTTTATTTTTATAAGTTTTATAAAAGTTTAGATTATTATTATAGTTTTTAAGTATTTAATATTAAAGATTAAATAAGTTTTAACTAAGTTCTAATTAAATAAAATTCCTTCTGGAAATAAAAGTATAAATAAAATCCAGTTGTATGTTTATAAAAATATAACCGATTTTATAAAAGTAAAAGGAATTTTCGAAACTAATTAAAAATGCATAAAAAAATAAAAGTTTAAAACTCAGGCTGGCCGCCTAGCTGAGTTCAAACACACACGCACTACCACCTAGCTACGGGCCTCGCTATTTGTAGAGGCATGTTTTAGTAACTATAGATAAAATTATATGTATCGATGTACGTGGCTAGTATGAAGGAGGGTGTTCCCGAGTACTTAGCTTGTACACCTGATTGGTCCTGCGTACTTAGTAAGTACGCATGACCAATCCCCTGCGTACTTAGACAAGTACGCATGAAGTATTCCTTCCCCTATAAATAGAAGACTTGTCTTCATTTGTAGGTGGAAGTCTGGAACTAGGTTGAGAGGTGTCCGGGCGAGACGAGCTCTCCCGCCTCTGGACCATGAGCTTAGATGAGATATGTGTGCTCATTCAGTATGTCCTCTGTAATACGGGATGATTTCTTTGTTATGGATTACGTATCGTTTCATTATCTTTTGTCTTTGTTCTTGTTTCTCTGCCTTGTTCTTCACGTTCCTACACAAATCACATAACAGATCCGTATATTTCCGCTGCGCGACGAGTCTCTCGGGACCTACACTATTGTTTTACCTGGAAAATAAAATTAATAAACACATTCCCAAACCGCCCCCAATTTCGTATGAACCCTAGAATCTAAACCCCTTGAATACGAATCGAAAATCCCTCTATCATTGTAAATTGACAAAGGGCTTTTGATTATAGGATGAAAACGAAAACGATGGCCATAAAAATTACCTGTAACAGATTCGGAATGAGGGAGAACGAGTTCAGGTTCTGGGTCGGCTGTCACAGGATTGAAACGGCAAATGCAGGTTCGATTTGAACGAATTGAGAGTGTAGAGAGTTAGTGTGTGGTGTCGTTTAGGTGTTGCAACCCGTATTTATAATCAATTTTAGGATTTATTGCTCGTGCGGTTGGGAAGATGGTGGTTGTATGCGACGGGTTTAAAGTCGGATCACGCGGCTGTTAAAGTTGGGTATGGGCTTCGATACGCCTCGGGTTTGGGTCGCACGCTCGAAAGGAAGCTCGGGGTGCAATGACCCTGGCCGGAAACGCGATTTGGGCTAAAGGAGGATGAAACTCGGGTGTCGCGAGGATCAAACTTGCGACTGGTTTGGGTTCCGGAGGTTTGGGTTAATTAACAGGTCTTGAAGTTTGAAAGTTTTTTTTGTTAAAACATGAGTTTTAGTTTAAAAACAAGTTTCAAAAATGACTTTTAGTCCCTGGACTTTATAAAAATAGACAATATGTTTATTTTTTTTTCTAAAATCGCACAAGTTTTTATACTTTATTATTTTATAATTCTATAAAATAATTTTTAAGTTTATATTCTCACAAGTCTCATGTATTTAAATGTTAACAAGTTTATTATTAATATTATTTACATAATATAAATATATCTTATATAGTTTTAAAGGTTTGACATATTCTATTTATAATATATAAATACCCATATATATTTTATACTTATGTCTTAAGTAGAATAGATTTTTATATAATAACTTAGTTTTTAACTATTCATCAAGGATTAAATCTTTAGAGGATAAAAGGTTCTAATACGTGCAAGATTTTTAAAATGATACGTTTATTGGATTTGAAATTAGATAAGTTACATTGGATTGAAATATGATAATAGGAAATAATACATCGGAAAAATCCTGGATATTACAGTCTCCACTACTTTAGGAAATTTCATCCTGAAATTTAAGAGGAGGGTCCAGGGAAAAGATGTGGGTACTTGACTTTCATTTGGTCTTCACGTTCCCAAGTAAACTCCGGGCCACGTTTAGACTCCCAACCAACTTTGACGATAGGAATACGACTATGCTTGAGTGGCTTGATTTCACGATCCATGATTTCCACAGGTTTCTCTACGAAGTGCATAGTTTCATCAATGCGTACTTCATCGAGAGGTATGTGGAGGTTCTCATCAGCAAGACACTTCTTGAGATTAGAGACGTGAAAAGTTGGATGAATGTTGCTAAGATCTTTGGGTAGTTCAAGCTTGTAGGTGTAGGTCCACATGACTCAACTACAGATCGATCTTGTGACGTGACGTATAGAAGACACGGAGTGCAGAATCCAACCATATCAACGTATGTATACACAAGATGACAATAAAAACGATAACAATTAGTAAGTAAATAATCTTCTCGTTGTATTCCTCAATATCACAGAGTTTACAGAAACAGAGCGTTCAAAGACCTTGGTTGTTAAATTGAAACTGCAAACTCCTATTTTAAGACAAAGTATCTGGTATAGACGAACTTAATAAGTTCGCCTCTAATGAGACTAGGCGAACTTGCTAAGTTTGCCTCTCATGAGACTAGGCGAACTAGCTAAGTTCGCCTCTAGCAGAACTTATACAAAACTAAGACAAAACATTAACAAAACATAAAGACAATAAGATCTAAACTATTACAAGCTTTTGTCATACATCTATGTCCTAACAGACTCCCCCTTGACAATAGCTTGATCTTCTGTCTTCAGTCTCTATGATGAGCTCTTACAATTCTCTGGTAGTCTGCTGCCTGCATGCACCCCATATCTGTGACATATCTCCAACACTCGTTTATACCGCAATCCTTGTTCTCTCCATTCATCAGTAAACATGATCTCATTTTTCATTAAAGTTCTTTGATCTTTCTTAGAAAAATTAATAAGATTCATTGCATCATAGAATCTCACAATGATCTTATTCTCTTTATCTTCCACTCTAGCTTCACCAGTATTTACATCCACATACCACCATTTCATATTTCCTAGAAAATCTTGTGGTATTTTCTTTAATGGAATCTTTTTCAAAGCTCTTACTGGCTTGAACTTATACTTCCAAGTCACAATACTAGTCTTCTGATCAAGAAACTTCACTCTCTTTCCCTTCTGTGGTTTCAGCTTCTCATACTTTTCTGATCCACCTTCTTTACTAATCAGTTTAGCTATAACATCAGCTAGCCCAAACTTTGATCTTTTTATCAATGGTTTAGTAGCAAGACCATTCATTTCACACCTCGGCAAGGTATTGAAATACTTGATCCTTGGCTTTAAATACTGAACACCATCAGATCTCTTTAGAGCAAACAATTTAATTTCTTCGTCATAGAACCAACTAATGATTCTTCCAACACAACGCTCTTTATTTACATATCTTTCCTTTTGAGCTGGTTGTATAGGAGAATTAGGTAACACTTTCTTCGAGCTGTTAACTACTTCCTTCAACTATTCTCTAGTCATACCTGTATTTCTATACATCACAGGTACTTCACTAGTCTTAGGAGACACAAAACGAGTAGTATCAGCTTCAGTATCCATTTTGGTTTGAGCAGTATCATCAGGCTTTGTAACGTCTTCAACAGAGTCCATAGAATCTGTCACTCCTTTATTTGAAACTTCAGGAATAACATCATCCTCGATGAAGTTATAAGGTACATTCAGACCGTCACAACCTTCATAAGTAACTTCAACTTTACCCTTCTCTATTTCAATCTCCACAATCTCTCCTTCTTCAATTTCATTATCAATCATACCATCTTCAACATCATTAAACAAATTATCAAGATCATCTAGACACTCAATCTTTTCAGCTTCTTCTTCTTCAGCATCATAATCAGTTTGACAGAATTCCAACAATAGAATCTCTTCATTAACTTCAGAATCTTTCTTGGTTCCTTCAATATTGCCTGATGTAGATGACTCCCCTTGAACTCTTGATATATGATTCACGTCAGCGTATTGACGATCACCTTCCATGTCACCACTAGGATCATTGTCATCACCATCTTTTCTTTGAATTGACTCAGTATGACAAGTATCATGGATCCTTAACTCCCCTTGAGCGTCAAGACGCTCAACAAGTTTGGATACCAATAACTTCATTTCATCTAGCTGCTTTTCCTGAGCATGAAGGACCAACTGTCTCTGAGAATCAGTACTCACAAGAACATCTTCCTGATTTTGCAATGCAATCACCTGTGATTCATGATAAGTAATCCTTTAAGAATCAAATGTTTGTGAAGTACCGGCAGCAGATGATTGAGTAGCTTTAGGAGTAGGAGTAATCACGGGAGAAGGACGTTTTGATGAAGGAGGTGTAACAAGTAAGGATTCCACAAAAGTAGCATCCTCTACACCTTGAGACGAGTGAGCAGCAGCAATTGAAGCAGACATAAGATTATGTGCTTTCGGAAGTGGAGTAAACTCTCTATCAGAGTCAGAACTCTCATCAATTAATGTTCGTTTTCCAAGTACTGAACCGGAAGGAGGATCCCGAACAGAATCACGCCTCGGCTTTCTGGCTTTAGAATTAACACGTTTCCCTGCATTTGCCAGTGGCAAATTATCCAGCCTTTCATAGTGATCTGAGCTAAAATCCCTTCAGCTTCATGAATGGGTGAGTTCATAGCTTCATCATTAAATTCATTCATATTAAGACCGAAGTCTTGTTCATCTTCATTTGCAACAGCTTCAACTTGAACTGGTTCATTAACAGGAATATTAACTGGAATTTGAACATGTTCTTGCTGAATAGGAACTTGTACTTGTGCTTGAGCTTGTGGTTGTTGTTGGTGTTGTTGTTGTTGTTGTGGAGCTTGATTCTGATCCTGTCCTTGAACTAACTCCTCAGGATGAAACCAACTATCGTTAGGAGGCTCAACATAATCTGGATTGATTATGTGACCAAACAGAGGAGTCGGAACTGGAACCAAAGCTATATTCTATTGTTTAACCTTTGTACAATCGGTAAAAATCCTATTGGACATTGGAGTCAAGGTCAAACGTAGTGGATGCTGTAGTAAATTCGGAATAAGATGGTTCAGAATCATTTGTAAGAACCTAGGGTACATAAGAAACCCTTGACCTTCTAGAGGATTAATTTGCATGACCAACTCACGGTATATATACAAAGCAAAGTTGAACCGTTTGTTCAGGGTCAATGCAACCATTGCAGCTTGTAGAGCACTCTTCAGTCCATCAGTTCCAGCCTTTCATGGAGATAAGCACCGGATGATGACGTGCATAAAGTACCTCCATTCACCAACCAAACCACCTTTTCTGGCTTGAGTGTCATTAGGTTTTCCTCTGTATCCCATCCTCTGAAAACAACCCATGATCAGTGTTCCAAGATAAGATATAGGGTCATCATTTGCACCTCCCAATGCTAAAGCAGCACGAATAGTATCAACGGATATTGCCACCTCTGTATTATTAACTGTAGCTCGAAGCACAAGAGGTTCAACATCAGTGTCTTGTTGTACTGTATCCCAGAATTATTGGATATATGGCAGAATTATATATGGATCTCCTGATAAGGCCACATGTAATCTTGAACGATTAAGGAAATTAATGATTCCTTGATAATTTGCTGCCTCGGACATATGCGGATCTAACAATGCCACTTGATTATGTTTATACTCAACACGGCGAGCCATCTGTAAATGCATTGGACAGATAACAAACATTAGTAATATAATAAACACACATAGGATAGACACATGATATACACACACAAACACAGAAACAAACAGCAAAAAACCAAACCCAAAAAAAAAAAAAAAAATTCACAAAAAAAATCACAAGTCCAAACTGCATTGAACCCTTAGGAGAAATTAATAAGTTCGCTTAGTGTTGCAAGAGGCGAACATAATAAGTTCGCCTGTCGATACATCTTCATCACAGAATTCAAACTTGTTTAATCAGACGTTGTTATGCAAATTAAACACACAACAAGCATCGATACACAACAACAAAGCAGTATTAAGCATCAATTTCAACTTTGAAACACAGATTAACCCCATTTGATCAGAAACAGAATGAACTGTCAACGCACGATGAATACAGGTTTAAAAAATCAACTTTCCGACGATTTAACGGGTAAAAATCATTGTAACTACCTTAGAACGATTCGCAATGGAAAACCGATTCAGTAACAACGTCGAAAAATTCAAATCAACAACCAAATTTCAAACAAACAAGTTCGCTATTACTATGGAGTTGTTCGCTTAAAATAAGTTCGCTCAAGAAAAGACAAATGGTAATGAAATATGTTCGCCTGAAAAGATATTTATTCTCTCAATTAAGTTCGCTTAGTTAGGCGAACTTGTTAAGTTCGCTTAACAAGCTTCAGGCGAACATATTAAGTTCGCTTCAATCCTTTTCCTTGAACAATTTTGGAATTTAAATTCAAACAAACCTCAGCCGTCATCAAGTCACATTCTTGTGATCTTCCATTTGTAGCATGTATCCGATCCAATCCCGAATCATTTTAATAAAATTAAATGACAGAATTTTCATGGAAGACGGAAACAAAATCTTTTTAGATTTTATCTGTACAAACGGAATCACATATTTTTGGTTTTTATCTGAACAAATTGAAACACATATTTTTGTTTGAACATCACGAGTAAGAAGATCATATCAGTATATGAGCAATTCATCACACATTCTATCACAAACTATAGGTAAACTATGATACGCACTGAATTATGATATTCATGTGAAATAAATTCACTTATTCCTTTAAAAATGATATGAAACAATCAAACTCATTCTTATGCAACTCATATCTTTTTCTTTTCAAACTATTCAATCAATTTGAGTATTACTTGAAATGATATGCGATAAATTTCAATGTAAACAAGATCGGGTCATAAAATGCTCAATTATTCATACCGAATTTGCATTACAAAGCATGAATTCTTAAGTTGCCAATATTATAAAATTTGAAACCACAAGCATTTTTCTCCCAAATTCATGTGAGTTAGTACCATTTAGATGAAAAACATCGTGTACCCCACATATATGCCCAACAAAATATAAAATTGCACTATCTTCAAGACAAACGATTTATTGCAAGATTAAATCAATCTCCAATATGAAATTATCTCTATTAGCACAAGAATAAAATAGCAGATCCCAAAGGATATATGAATCAAGATGATTCAGAATCAAAAGATTCTAATGAATTGGCTTTAGAATGAGAATCAATAGATTCAGGTAGGAGGATCCAACTATTATCTGGATAAGTTTCAATGGAATCAGTATAGATGATGTATCTAAATGATCCAAGGGTGAATATATGTTCCAACAGATGTTGTTAGAAAGCATATCTTAGTTCAGCAACACATTGCATGTTTTTCGGGGCATAGGTAGTGAAGTGAACTGAAAGAGTTTGTGCTAAAGATATAATTCGATATTGGTCTCATGAAATTCTTAAAACCATATATTCTTTATCTGATAATGATCTTTTACACACACACCCAGGCATATAATGGATTCAAATCACAGATGTAATCATATCATATTTAATTTTCACTCTACTATTGGTTCAAAAACGCTTCTAGTCTACTGACAATTCAAGTTTCAAACTCATATTCAAATTAAAATAGATTATCAAGAGTAGAGCATTTATAACACTATCATTTCTTATTTATGAAGACTTTAAAATTTAGATCAAATCAATACAATTTAAACTTTCATATATCAACATATCAAAGGTCTATTATGGTCATGTGTGATGAACTATTCACTAATGTACTATCATTTCTTCTCTAACTTCAAATGATGTCAATTTTATATTTTTCATTTTGTTTTGAATTTTTATAATAACAATTTTTGACTAAAATTTAAAATGCAGAAAAGTAATAAAGCAATAAAAGAAATTTAAAACAAAATCTCCCATGAAAAATTGTTTTTGAAAACTTTTATTCGGGATTGATCATACCGATCATTTTGATCAGAAATTCAAACCTGGTACGATCAAATGCCTTGGTAAAGAGATCAGCAAAATTATCATCTGTATGTACCTTCACCAGCTCAATCAACTTTTTATCTGCACAATCACGAATAAAATGATATCTAATTTCAATGTGCTTCATTTTACTGTGCTTAACAGGATTATTTGTGATAGACATTGTAGCAGTATTATCAATAAACATGGGGGTTCCTGTAAAATTCAAACCGTAGTCTCTTAATTGCTGTTGGATCCATAAGATCTGTGAACAACAACTTGCAGCGGCAATGTATTCTGCTTCACATGTTGAAATGGAGACGTAGTTTGCTTTTTGCACTGCAAGGAATCTAGACGATTACCCAAGAACTGGCAACCACCTGTTGTAGATTTCCTGTCCAAAAAACAACCACCAAAATCAGAGTCAGTATATGCATTGAATTCAAAGTTAGAACCATGTGAAAACCATAGTCCCAATCTTTGTTTTCCTTTCAGATAACGAAAGATTCTCTTTACTGCAATCAAATGAGACTCCTTTGGTTTTGCTTGGAATCTGGAACAAATACACACATCAAACATTATATCTGGCCTTGAAGCGGTTAAGTACATGAGAGATCTAATCATTGAATGGTAGAGTCGACAATCAATATCTTTTCCATCCGGGTCAGAATTCAACTTATGATTGACCGGAATTGGAGTATCGTATGGGGTACAGTCCTCCATCTTGAACAGGCTCAAGATGTCTTTGACATACTTGGATTGATGAATAAAGAAACCATATTCCCTCTGATTAACTTGAAGTCCTAGGAAAAATGATAACTCTCCCATAGCTGACATTTCAAACTTCGATTTCATAACACTCTCAAACTCTTTGCACAACCCTTCATTTGTAGAGCCAAAAATAATATCATCTACATATATCTGAACCAGTAGGTATTCTCCCCCTGCTTTCTTTATGAATAAGGTCGAGCCAATTTGGCCACGCACAAAGCCATTGTCCATAAGATGTTTAGAAAATGTTTCGTACCACGATCGGGAAGCTTGATGTAAACCATAGAGAGGCTTATCAAGCTTGAATACTCTAGACGGATGAACAGGATCTTCAAACGCCGGCGGCTGACACACATAAACCTCTTCCTTGACATTTCCATATAAGAAAGCACTCTTCACATCTAATTGAAACACCTTAAACCCTATGTATGAAGCAAAAGCAAGAAACAACCGTATAGCTTCAAGACTAGCAACAGGAGCATAAACCTCGGTGTAATTAATTCTGTAACATCCAAGTTTTTCTAGCATTTTTCTTTTTTTTTTCTTCAATAATAACACTACATTTAAACCCTAAAATTTGTACAAGCACATTATGTCACATTAATTATTACTCTAATTAACATTTCTATTCAAATTTTAAAACTTGCGTTTACATATTAATTTCTATAACACATGTTTGAGTACATATAATTTACAAATATATGTATACAAATATCCTTATGTATTTAAATTTATTTAATAAACCCCATAGGAATATTTGTTTAGCAAATATATATATTAAATTTGTAATATATTTAGTTTAATTTTTATTTTTTTTATATATAAAAGAATAATTCAATTTATATTTATATATATATAATTACCAAGAAATTAAAATAATTAAACCTATTTTGAACTCCACCTCTAAATTTAAACCCATTCATCCTATTTTGACCCCATTCAAGTCATGGGACCAATTTTGACTTTTTAAAAGTCAAACCACTCAAGAACCTCAAAAATCAAGACTGAAATCAATCAGATTCGTATGATATAGGCCTTCCCATGTTTACACAATCAATACTCGACCATATCCTGATCCATTTGACAACCAAATTCCATAAATTGCGCGGCTGATTTCGAATTCGAACAAATTGACTTCTCTGGGTCAAAGACGAATCAATTCAGCTCCAAATCAAGGAATTAAACAGAATTAAAACCCGCAAATCACGCACAGACCATACACGTTAGTATTCAAACCACAATCCCGACCCGATTCATCATGAATTAAACGGATTAATGCGGAATTGGTGCCAACAGCTGTCACATGCAAGGATTCAATCGAATCAAGCATTTTTGATATAACCAATTAGATTAACTCGTCCCTCACCGTCGCACCACTCTTTACAAGCCCTCCTAACTTTTTTTTTTGGATATGCATTCCACCTCCTGACGTCGATCAAGCACCACGCATCACCGTTCACGCGGGTTCTGTCGATCTCACTCGTCATCTAGCCAAAACAGGTAAATATTCCACCAATAGGATCGTCGTAAACCACTGATCAAAAGCCCCGTCATCTCGGGCTTGTACCAGTGCACGAACACGACCAATTGGGGGCTAGGGTTCTGGTTTCATATTGGGACGAAATGGATGATTTGGGTTGTTTATTTAACGATTAGAGGGTGGGTATTCTGTCAAGGCACATGCCCTGGTCTGCCGGTAACACTCATGCATCCCATAGCCAAGGTCGCGGGTTCTAACCAGCCCCACACCCTGCCTTTTGGCCTCAAACTCGGATCCCCTGCTACCATTGTTTAACAAATATTTTAACCAGTTTAGTACCAAGTGAAGAGCTCTGGTCCAGTGGTTAAAGCGATTGGGCTCCCCAGCGCAGACCCTGGTTCGAGTCCCTCAAGCTCCATTTAATTTTTAAAACCGTTTTTACAGCTCCAAATTATTTATAAAAATCATTTTATAAAACCTAATACCAAATGGAAATAAATTGTGCAAAAATAATCTAATTTTTAAGTTAGAAATATTATTTTCCATATTTAAATGATGCTAAAACCACACTTACAATATAAACAAATTGTGTTAATTGAATTTGTTAATACTTTTATATTACCCATTTTTATAAAAAAAATATACACACTATCATTTCATAATCAAACTTTTATATGCATATTAGGGTAAAACCCAAACAAATAAAACTCTTTCTAAATATATACTAAGATATATATATTTACATCACCCATATTTTAAAAAAAAGAACATACTATTTTTATTTTAAATAAATTATTTAGTTTAGTTACCTTTACACGCGTTTAGAATTAAATTTCTAAAAGATATATATACTAAAATATATATATCTACACTCTATTTTGACAAATTTTCATGGATAAATAAATAAAATAAATTTATTTACTATATAATTCCACGCTACTTCTAAATAAATAAATAAAAAGAAGTTTATTATTTAATTTATTTATTTAGTTATTCAAACCTAAACCCTAAATCATTTATTATTAAAACCATATACTTCAAACTTACATTTTTATTAAAACTCTTACTTAAATACAAACACAAACATATACACATCCCTTTACTTAATATAACACAAACCCTTTGTACAAGTCCCTACACTCACTCCCATTGAAACCCCAGACTCTACCTAGACTATTGTACACACTATTAATTCAATATACATTACACACCAGGTTAATGTGGTGAGTTGCAAGGATCACTTTGTTATCTAGCCTCGCGTGTAAACTACGCCTTTGAATCAGGTGAGTTTTACATAGCCCCTTTTACACTTTTACACTTTTTGGGGTGAAACATGAACTCTATACACACAAATGTTTACATTTACACAAACTACACAAATACAAATCCTCTTTACATTCATGTGTGCAAAAGTTGAGCTTTATGTTTGAGTGCTAGGTGTGTTAACTATTTTTGTGCAATTTATGTGCAATCATTAACTATTCAAGCCGACGGTTAACAAGGTTAGATCTATTGAGTCTGACAAACCCACATAGATTGGGGTGATTGTTACCGACAACACAATTTGCATGCTAGTTACAAAGGTTTGATTGTACTTCGGTTACACAATAGTTGCTCCCCATAAATGCCTTATTTTATCATGTTATGTAAGGATTTGTTTATTCACATCAATATACTATCTATGTAGAAACCTGTGTATGCTCACCAACTTTTTAGTTGACCTTATTTTATTCATGTTTCAGGTGTTAATGTGTGATTGTGATCAAGACTTGCTACACATAAGTATTGGACCTAGTTAATTTAATTAAAGAACGATTTGTATTTCACTTATGTACTGGTTGAATTTGATTTGTCTTTGTTTGATTTGAAATGAAATTTAATGATTAATATATTACAATTTAGTCAACCTTGAGCTCATAAACAGTCTACATGTCCCGCCCCGACATATTCCGCCGTCGGTTGTGGTGTGACAGATTGGTATCAGAGCCTTGGTTATAGGGAACTAGGTTATTAGACACTCTCGACCTAGACTATAACCTTAGGACACCCATACAATGCCATGCTACTACATGCTACATGATTAATTCTTATGTGAATATTTCTACATGCTATCATAAGTAATTACACTACATGATGCAACATTTAATGACTTGTGAGTCACACTACTTGATAACTCTTGTGTTTGCATTCATTACTATCTACATGCTACCTATGTGTTTCATTAAGTGCTATCCTACGTTTAACACACATACATACACACCAAATTCTTCATACACCATTGAACTCACACACATAATACAATCACCTCTTGTGAACAAAGACTTAAACTATTGGGCCTAATGCCCCATTAATAATAAACAAGAAGCCCATTTATCCCCAAGAAGAAGAAGCCTGCTGCAATAAATAAACTTCACTGTTGTGCCTCAAAGCCCAGTCCACACACAATTCTCATCATAACCATGAGCCCAACAATAGTGTTATTAATACATTATGGCTGGAAGAGTGTGTAGGCCCATGAGGGATTCTGGCTAAGGAAAGACAGGGTACTTAAGTGTGTCCTAGTGACCCACCCCTCTTTCCTGGGAATTCTCCTCAGGGATGAATTGCTTATAGGTCAAGTGTATTTCTAAAATACTATTGTGAAGGCTAGGTGTTATGACTAGTCAAACTCTAAACCTATGAGAACTCCTATGTTTCACACTCAATATTTCATTATCACTTACAACCTTTTCATTGTTTTCTGCTAGACATGGACTCCTACTCTCCTTCCTCCCCGGTTTACCGTCCTGGAGCAGAGTCTGACTGGGAAGAAGACATCGGGACGCCCGTGCATCGGTCACCAACACCCCCAGCTGCTAACCAAGGTTTGATGTAAGGGCAGACTAGATTAGGAACACCGGCCCAAGACTTCGAACATCTGGATCACCCCCACCCAGAAACCAGTATCAGACATCCCATCTACACACTTAATTACCACCCCCACTAAGAGACCCATATCTAATGCCCGACCCGTACCATCCTAACTCTTGGGTAAGGCATACCACGACACCCACTAGTGTTATGGGAATTCCAACCAATGACATTCACCAATATGTAAGGACCTCAGAATTTGAGAGGCAAAGGATGGAGCAGGGGGTAATGAACGACTTGCAAGGACAAAGAATGGATAGCCTAGCAAACTAATTAGGGTACCAAAAGGAGTTAATCTCCATCCTCGAAAAAGAAATACTGGAGCATCACACGGAGACAGCTAGAGCTGAAGCCAGATCGGCTACCCGAGTGACCATAGCGGTGCTCGTCTTGGGGATTATCTTCTTTCTAGTGGAAAACTACCAAAGACGTTAGCAGAAATTTCTATCTACTGTCCTTAAATTTTCAGTTTGAGAACCAATTCCCTATGTTTTAAATAATGTTTAACATTTCAGCATTTAATGAATCTTATATTTTTCAAACTCTAAAGTTATTATTCATTGATTTGAGACGTTGAGTGTGAATTACATACATCATATTTTCATCAAAATTTTCCAAGTATCACCTTCTTCATTCAACACGATTCAGTACACTACAGGCAATCTCCTTCATAAACAACTCATCCTATTAGATTTAAACAATCTCGTTATTTTCAAACCAAATGTTTATCAAACTTTTAGAGAATATCAGAAATATAAATTTTTCCATAAACATTTTCATCTTGTGAGAAAACTCAATACAACCTGTTTTATAAAAGCATCATTTCAAATTGATAAATAATTATGACTTTTCTCGTGAAATTAATTATTTCTAAACCTTGACTAAATACTTGTTTAGCCATTGTAAATCACGGTTTAAGTTATTTAACCACTATTTTCTTAAAATATTTTTTTATAAAAAGGCTTTCGTGTATTTATCTATTTACCTATTCAACCCATTCCTTTCGCCCTCCTATCCACCTACAAACAATTTCTTACTTGCAAACAAGATCGGTTATTCGTAAAGGCACCACCCCGAATAATTTCAGAACCTCCTCGTTACCCTGCACCTTCAATAATGTATGAGTATACTTGCCGCTTCAAGAAACGACCCATTTCGCGTAAACGTTAACCATCCCTACAAACCTCAACGAGATTTAACGAGCTAGAACCTAACTACCACATTTTGCATGAACGCCAAACAACACACTTCTCCGCAACACTTGATCACCTACAAAACTCGTTAGTGTATGTCACACATGAAATTCAATAACTTATGTATGCACTTTCACAAGATATACAACACTATCACATAATACATGAAACTAGTTAATTGCAAATCACAATTTACTAGATTGATCACATAACACATGAAACCTGCTTATTTGCAATACACATGCTACTAGATTGAACCCATAATACATGAAACTTATTGGTTACAAAGTACATGACACTAAATCGTTTATATTACACATGAAAGTTATTTGTTTATAAAATGCATACTACCAAGTTGTTGACACCATACGTGAAATTCATTTCCTACCATATCCAGGATACTACATTGTTTACATTACACATGATAGCTTATACATGATGCTAAGTTGTTTACGTTACACATAAAACCTATTTGATTACAAGCTACATAACACCAGATCATACATGAGACTTGTGTGTTTACATTATACATGAAACTAGGTTACTTACAATTATTGCTATTAATTAATCACAATATACATGATGCATGGTCATACACTTTGTTCATCAAACTTGAAAACCATAACACATTGAAGCTACTCGGGGTTTGACGTACTCTTGTTCAAACACGAGTAAACTATGGAACTTTAGGTTATACTACTTTATTACTCTTTAGTTGCTAACTGACCTGCCTATTTAAGGACATAGTTACTCACTAGCAACTCATATGTGAAAACAATAACCATGAACTAAGTGAATTTGTGCCCCTCTTGCTCCGCACACAACGGAAGGATCTATGCGGACCATACGATGATTTGAGTAACTACGGGTGCACACGTAATTATAAAAATCAGCGCATGGAAAACATAGTGACTTTGGTCGTGTGTTGTGACCTAGAACCTATCGTGATATACAACAACGAAACTGATGTGATATGACAAGGGCATGGTGGATACGCCGATGGTACTTCCTATATATAAGTGCTCTGTCATATTTTTAGAAGTAGCGTTGTTCTTGTCGCGTGAAGTTTTGACCTAGACCCTTGGCTAAGGAATATCTTATCTACTTATAACTCTAGAGCATATTAGACTTCATCCTAAACAACCTTGATCAACAAATTCTCATCAAACCCACTCCAAGTAATGCATTTCACCTTTAGAATCCAAATTGTTATTCAATAAATTTACTCCTTAAATCCACTTTAAAACTAAATTCGTTATCATCACTCATATCCGACCTTGAATACCAAAATCCGTGTCTTGCCACCAGTTATACTCGTTAAACCAACCATCATAACACATTGAGAACCCAGAACTCTCACCTCCTTTGTGATTCAGTAGTCTCCACTAGTTAAATTTCGGGACGAAATTCCCTTAACATGGGGAGACTGTAACATCCAAGATTTTCTAGCATTTTTCTTTTTTTTTCTTCAATAATAACAATACATTTAAACCCTAAAATTTGTACAAGCACATTATGTCACATGAATTATTACTCTAATTAACATTTCTATTCAAATTTTAAAACTTGTGTTTACATATTAATTTCTATAACACATGTTTGAGTACATATAATTTACAAATATATGTATACAAATATCCTTATGTATTTAAATTTATATAATAAACCCCATAGGAATATTTGTTTAGCAAATATATATATTAAATTTGTAATATATTTAGTTTAATTTTTATTTTTTTTATATATAAAAGAATAATTCAATTTATATATATATATATATATATATAATTACCAAGAAATTAAAATAATTGAACCTATTTTGAACTCCACCTCTAAATTTAAACCCATTCATCCTATTTTGACCCCATTCAAGTCATGGGACCAATTTTGACTTTTTAAAAGTCAAACCACTCAAGAACCTCAAAAATCAAGACTGAAATCAATCAGATTCGTTTGATATAGGCCTTCCCATGTTTACACAATCAATACTCGACCATATCCTGACCATTTGACAACCAAATTCTACAAATTGCGCGGCTGATTTCGAATTCGAACAAATTGACTTCTCTGGTCAAAGCCGAATCAATTCAGCTCCAAATCAAGGAATTAAACACAATTAAAACCCGCAAATCACGCACAGACTATACACGTTAGTATTCAAACCACAATTGCGATCCGATTCATCATGAATTAAACGGATTAATGCGGAATTGGTGCCAAGAGCTGTCACATGCAAGGATTCAATCGAATCAAGCATTTTTGATATAACTAATAAGATTAACTCGTCCCTCACCGTCGCACAACTCTTTACAAGCCCTCCCAACTTTTTTTTTTGGATCTGCATTCCACCTCCAAACGTCGATCAAGCACCACGCATCACCGTTCACGCGGGTTCTGTCGATCTCACTCGTCATCTAGCCAAAACAGGTAAATCTTCTATCAATAGGATCGTCGTAAACCACTAATCAAAAGCCCCATCATCTCGGGCTTATACAAGTACACGAACACGACCAATTGGGGGCTAGGGTTCGGGTTTCATATTGGGACGGAAGGGATGATTTGGGTTGTTTATTTAACGATTAGAGGGTGGGTATTATGTCAAGGCACATGCCCTGGTCTACCGGTAACACTCATGCATCCCATAGCCAAGGTCGCGGGTTCTAACCAGCCCCACACCCTGCCTTTTTGGCCTCAAACCCGGATCCCCTGCTACCATTGTTTAACAAATATTTGAACCAGTTTAGTACCAAGTGAAGAGCCCTGGTCCAGTGGTTAAAGCGCTTGGGCTCCCCAGCGCAGACCCGGGTTCGAGTCCCTCAAGATCCATTTAATTTTTAAAACCGTTTTTACAGCTCCAAATTATTTATAAAAATCATTTTATAAAACCTAATACCAAATGGAAATAAATTGTGCAAAAATAATATGATTTTTAAGTTAGAAATAATATTTTCCATAGTTAAATGATGCAAAAACCACACTTACAATATAAACAAATTATGTTAATTGAATTTATTAATACTTTTATATTACCCATTTTTATAAAAAAAAATATATACACTATCATTTCATAATCAAACTTTTATATGCATATTAGGGTAAAACCCAAACAAATAAAACTCTTTCTAAATATATACTAACATATATATTTACATCACCCATATTTTAAAAAAAAAGAACATACTAGAATTAAATTTCTAAAAGATATATATATACTAAAATATATATCTACACTCTATTTTGACAAATTTTCATGGATAAATAAATAAAATAAATTTATTTATTATATAGTTCCACGCTACTTCTAAATAAATAAATAAAAAGAAGTTTATTATTTAATTTATTTATTTAGTTATTCAAACCTAAACCCTAAATCATTTATTATTAAAACCATATACTTTAAACTTACATTTTTATTAAAACTCTTACTTAAATACAAACACAAACATATTCACATCCCTTTACTTAATATAACACAAACCCTTTGTACAAGTCCCTACACTCACTCCCATTGAAACCCCAGACTCTACCTAGACTATTGTACACACTATTAATTCAATATACATTACACACTAGGTTAATGTGGTGAGTTGCAAGGATCACTTTGCTATCTAGCCTCGCTTGTAAACTACGCCTTTGAATCAGGTGAGTTTTACATAGCCCCTCTTACACTTTTACACTTTTTGGGGTGAAACATGAAATCTATACACACAAATGTTTACATTTACACAAACTACACAAATACAAATCCTCTTTACATTCATGTGTGCAAAAGTTGAGCTTTATGTTTGAGTGCTAGGTGTGTTAACTATTTATGTGCAATTTATGTGCAATCATTAAATATTCAAGCCGACGGTTAACAAGGTTAGATCTATTGAGTCTGACAAACCCACATAGATTGGGGTGATTGTTACCGACAACACAATTTGCATGCTAGTTACAAAGGTTTGATTGTACTTCGGTTACACAATAGTTGCTCCCCATAAATGCCTTATTTTATCATGTTATGTAAGGATTTGTTTATTCACATCTATATACTATCTATATACAAACCTGTGTATGCTCACCAACTTTTTAGTTGACCTTATTTTATTCATGTTTCAGGTGCTAATGTGTGATTGTGATCAAGACTTGCTACACATAAGTATTGGACCTAGTTAATATAACTAAAGAACGATTTGTATTTCACTTATGTACTGGTTGAATTTGATTTGTCTTTGTTTGATTTGAAATGAAATTTAATGATTAATATATTACAATTTAGTCAACCTTGAGCTCATGAACAGTCTACATGTCCCGCCCCTACGTATTCCGCCGTCGGTTGGGGTGTGATAAATTCGCTCTTGTTGATTGAAGCCCTGTACGACTAATCTTGCCTTATTTCTCACCACAACACCACGATCGTCTTTCTTGCATTTAAACACCAACTTAGTACCAATTTGATACACGCCCTTTGGAAGATCTACAAGATTCCATACTTTTAGTTTATCAAACTAAGCCAGCTCTTCCTGCATTGCTTCTATCCAATTGTTATCACGCAAAGCCATTTCGACATTCTTCGGTTAGACCTGAGAAATAATACATGAATGTGAGCAAACATCAAGAACACCAGTATCCTTAATACATGTATACAAGCAAGTGTTTTCAATAATAGAACGCGTCTGCACTCCATCTCTCAAATTCCTAATTATATTTGTCACCAGATGATCTTTGAGTTCCTTGATTGAAGCAACTTCGGGAACCGGCAACACATCAACTTGAGTCGTTTCAGATTGAGAAGACAAGTCCTGATTAACTGGTATCTCCGAGTCCAGATTTGTAGGAATCTCCCCCTGAGCTTATGTCGAAGTAGAAGGTTCATCAACTAATAATGGATCAGCAGAAGAATCTTGAAAAATAACATCTTCTTCCTCACTATCAGAATCTTATGGTCCCGAGCAAGAAGCAACATTAGGATCTGGAGCAGATGTAGATGGAACAGATGAATGTTGAACCACAGTTGGTATAAAACCACCATTATGTACATCCTGACAAGACTCATATAACACAGCAGCCTCTTCAGGAGAAATATCAGAAGGTAAATGAAAAGACTTGAATAAGCTGTCATAATCAAAAGCCCAGTCTGGTCCAATCGACATTTGAGGTAAAGAACGAGTCGAACAGTCAATATGAAACCATTCCTCAACCTGACGAGTCTCTTTGTTATAAACCCTTTTGTTAGTAGAATTAGCAACATACCCCAGAAAGATCCCTTCAATAGCCTTAACACTGAACTTGGTTGGGACATCTCTAACCTTCAACAAGGTACATGGATTGCCAAAAGGTAGTAAATACTCCATATTTGGCTTTCGATTATTAAACAACTCATAGCATATCTTGTTCTGTCGCTTCACGGTCAAAACTCTGTTCAAAACGTGACACGCAGTATTCACAGCCTCAGCCCAAAAAGTAACTGGAAGCTTAGAATCTGCAAGCATCGTACGTGCTGTTTCAACCAAAGTTCTGTTCTTACGTTCAGCAACTCCGTTTTGTTGAGGTACATATGGCGCACTGAATTCATGATGAATTCCCTTTTGTAGATAGAATAAACCCATCTTGCTATTCTTGAACTCGCTGCCATTGTCACTCCTAATTCTTCTGACTTTCTGTTTGCACAAGTTCTCTAAACCCAAGATTAAGAATTGTACCATCTCTGTTGTTTCAGCTTTTGAAGCAAGGAACTTAACCCGTGAAAATCTAGAGAAATCATTTGTTACCACCAAACAGTAAGATTTACCGCCAATACTCCTGATACTGATCGGTCCAAACAAATCCATATGTAGCAGCTCCAATGGAGTCACAATTGAATTCTTAGACTTAGATTTATGGGACTTCTTCTGTTGTTTCCCCTTCTTGCAAGGAGAATTTCATTTTCGGAACACCAATAACCAGATCATTATTCACTAGATAATTCATTTCCTGTAATTGATGTGAGCAAGCTTCCTGTGCCACAGAATAGAATCTGATTCAGACGCCTTAGAGAGTAAGCATGTAGGAATACAATCCGTTGTCGTTGCAACACTCATTCCTAAGACATATGTGTCATTTCTCCTCGGAGCCTTCATTAGAATCCATTCGTCAGGAATAACAAATCCCGATTTCAAGATATAACATTCAGTATCATTGAAATGGAATGAGAACTTCTTGTCACACACTTGAGATACACTCAAAAGATTGTGTTCAAGTTGCTCCACATAGTTCACTTTCTCAAACTTGACCTTGTCATTCTTCAAAGTAACCTGACCAGTTATATACCCGCCTTTATTCCTAGAAAAAGCAACCTCCATCAATTTCAATAACATCTTCAAGCAAACAAATATTCCCTGTCATATGTCGAGAACAACCACTATCCACATACCACGTATTGTTGATAGTCCTCCTTGGTTGCCCCTACATAAACAAAGAAAATCAGTTAGAAATGGGAACCCAAGCCATTGTGGTCTTGGTTCATCCAGAAGAATCAAAATAAACAACTTCAATTAGTTCACAATCTACTTTGTCATCAACCTGTGGGACATAAAGATCACAATCAGACCTTCTCGATAGAGACACATTATGATTAATTGGAAAAACATTATTAGATTTATGATTATCAGATTCAGATGTTTCCTAAAGTTTCTTCAATTTTCTTTTACGTCTCCTCCTTTGTGGTCGAGAAAGTTTGACCTCAGGTTGAGAATCTTTTGTGATTCCAACACGTGAAATCTCATAATGCTTTTGAAAAGAAGTAACATTTCTCACACCAGTATGACCAACCACTTGTTTAGAAAAATGTTTATCATTTTGCTTAAATCCCGAAGATTTAGCAAATGATTGACTAGGCACAGATTGCCTCAAAAGAACTTTCTTCAAAACAGCAGATGTAGGCTTTCCCACATTAGTTCGTTTCAGAATCGTCACCACTTTTTGTTGTGGGGGAACACTCTTGGATTTGCCTTTTTCTGAAATCATACGCTTCTTTTCTTGATTCTTATAAGGACAATGAATCAGAATATGACCCGCTTCATTACAATGAAAGCAAACTCTTCTATCTTGATAATTTCTGATATAGGGACTTTTTCTTGAATTTGATGAACAACCCGATGAACAAGCTTCAGAAGATTTTACTGAACTGTCAACCGGCTTCTTTTGAACATAAACTTGTTTAGTCAACTTTGATGATAGCTTCTTCTGATGACCAGCAGCAACAAAACCACTTGTCTGTAATACCTTGGAAAGCTTAGGTTGAATCACTTCATTAGGTTCTGTCAAAATGCACCTATCTCGGGTAACTTGTTTCCCCACCTTTGGTTCATCAATTTTCACCTCCTTAGGAATGCCTTCAACTTTTTTATCATAAAAAAACTTCATCTTCAATATCAGAATCATACACCATTTCTTCACCAGTTACAGGATTAACCTTCAACACTGTATTTGGATCAATTTCCTCCTCATGAATAACCTCTGGTTCAACTACATAATTCCCATTGAATGGTGGAGGAACAAATCCAACTCCAGCAACCTGCTTAGTAGGATCAGCGTTGTCATTAAAATAATCCAACACCACAGATGAATTTCCAAAACTCTCTAGCTTTCAATGTAATTTGATCACTTCGGATTCCTTATCAGAAATCTCTTTGTTTTTCTGAGCGACAATTTCACTTCGCTTTTCAATTTCAGCATAAGCCATATCCAGATGATATGGTTGTTCCTTATATTTCAACCCCAAAGAATTTAAATCTCTTTTCAAAGATTCAATTCTATCCATATACAGCTTATCATTATCTTTCAACTTTTGATTTACCACATGCATAGATTTCATATCACAAATTAAATTTGTGTTATCATCCATAACCTTTTGCATTTTATCCTTCACACAGATGCAATTAAAGCAGTAAATATTACAGATAGAATCTTTTACCTTTAAAGAATCTGACGTATCTGCCATGAAGACTTTAGCAATTGGAATATCTTCAGATTTAGCATTATCAGAAGATCTTTTAGTCAACACTATAACATCCTCAGATACACCAGAGGCAGAGGCAATATCAGAATCAACATTTTGTACTTTATCATGCTCTTCATCAGCACTGTGCAAACTCTCACCATCACTTGAACTATCATCATCAGTCGACTCTTCAGGATTTTCATAATGTATTTCAGCTACAAAATCTTGACTCACAGCACCAACCAGATCTTCTAGATGAATACCCCAATCATAATTTTCATCATTTTGAGCAACCAATGTAGATGATGTGGATGCATGATTAGAATTCCCAGATCCAGAGGAACCATGTGACTGAGTACGATTGTTCTAAAAAGTATTAGGCTTCTTTTGAGAATCAAATTCTACTTTCGGCTTCACACATTCTTTGGCAAAATGACCATATTCTTGACAATTATAACATCGAACTTTTGTTTTGTCAAACCCCATTCGTGATCGACTATTAGAACCAATATACTTCCTTCCAGTCTTCTTCAAAAAGTCCTTTGCCTGTCGCATAAGCATGGCCATGTTGCATTGAATGTTCATTTCTTCTAGATCAACAGGATCAATTTGTCTGAAATCCTCTTCAATAACATCTGGATCATGAATCTTACCTCCATAAAAATTCTCATAAGATGCCATAAAGGAAGAAAACATTGCTAAATAATCATCAGCAACTCTTTGATTCATATGATGTGATCCAGATGATGAAGTAGCTGTGTTTGCAGAAAATCCAGTTTGACTCCAGAACCATGTTGAGTTGAAGTATCTTGATTATCACCAGTAAAGAAAGCAACAGCTGTACCGGTTTTGCCAGAAGTTTTAGCAAAATACATTGAAGGATCTTGAATATGATCCATATTGGTTTCCTTCTTCTTCATATTCAAATCATGTGATTGAATCTTGCCAAGAACATCTTCAAGAGACATAGTTTTATACTTGACATTCTCCTTTATCTAAACTGAATACACATCAAATTCTGATGGTAAAGACTCCAAGAACTTATCATTTATCTCTTCAGCTTCATAGACAACAGAAGCACCGGATAATTCACTCAGCAAATGATAGAATCTTTTTGCAAGATCATCCAAAGATTCATTTTGAAAATGCTTGAACACTAAGAACTGCTTCTTTAATAATTCTTTTATGCTTTTCTTAACATCCAGACTACCCTCACACCTCTTTTGTAAAGCATCCCACAATTGTTTAGAAGACTTGAATTGTTTAAAACTGTGATAAATTTCCTTAGGAAGAGACATTGAAATACTAGCCATAACTTTCTTCTCTCTATCAAAGAATTGTTTCTCTTCTGTAGTCAAGGCAGAAACTGGTTTAGGAACATCATCCTTTCCCATCCAAGAGTATGTCGGATGTGTATAGCCTTCCAAAATTGGAATCCATAAGCTCGTATCGGTAAAGGACACAAACTGATTAAATCGATTTTTCCAGTTCGGATAATCTGCAAGACTTAACAACTTTGGTGGTTTCTGAGATGTACCAATCTCATTATCATAATTGAACATATTTGTCACTTGCACCATATTTGCCATTTTCAGAAAAATTACTAAGTCTTGAACAAGATCACACCTAGGCGAAGATAACAAGTTTGCTTAAGTTCGCTTAATCAAGTAAATCAGATAATAAGTTCGCCTGCACAGCTGTAACAACTCAGGAAGATGAGTCTTCAACCCAAACACGAACCCACAGTTCCGAAAATCATCATTTCTCACTAATTTGATGGAATATGAAGAAATTGAACCGTATGATTTAGTATTTCATGATTTAGAACACTTCTATCAGATTAATTTCACCAAAAATAACTTCAAATCCACGAATTCAGCCTTAAACTCAACTTCAAGAACTTGAAAACTCCATGAAAATGAAAAGTTGCAAAAATGATCAACTTCTTGTCAAATTGTACACAAATCGTCACAAATCACTCACGAATCACACACAAATCACGAGCATATGCTCTGATACCACTTGTACGTCCACATGACTCAACTACAGATCGATCTCGTGACGTGACGTATAGAAGACACGGAGTGCGGAATCCAACCGTATCAACGTATGTATACACAAGATGATAATAGAAACGATAACAATCATCAAGTAAATAATCTTCTCGTTGTATTCCTCAATATCTCAGAGTTTACAGAAATAGAGCATTCAAAGACCTTGGTTGTTAAACTGAAGCTGCAAACTCCTATTTATAGACAAAGTATCTGCTATAGGCGAATTTAATAACTTCGCCTCTAATGAGACTAGGCGAACTTGCTAAGTTCACCTCTCATGAGACTAGGAGAACTAGCTAAGTTCGCCTCTAGCAGAACTTATACAAAACTTAGACAAAACATTAACAAAACATAAAGACAATAAGATATAAACTATTACAAGCTTTTGTCATACATCTATGTCCTAACAGTAGGCCACCTTCCCGATCCTCTCGAGAATCTTAAAAGGACACACGAAACGAGGTGCTAGTTTACCTTTCTTTCCAAACCGAACTACTCCCTTCCAAGGAGATATATTGAGAAGTACAAGATCACCGACTTGAAATTCTAAAGGTTTTCTTCGTTTGTCGGCATAGCTCTTTTGCCAACTTCTAGCTGCTAGAAGATTATCACGAATGCGGAGGACTTGATCGGATGTTTCCTGAATAAGTTCGGGGTCCGGTGATTTGTGCTTCACCGATCTCGTTCCAACAAACAGGAGAACGACACTTACGACCATAGAGGGTTTCAAAAGGTGCCATGATACTGGTATGAGTAGCTATTGTTGTATGAAAACTCAATCAAAGACATATGTGAATCCCAGTTATCACCGAAATCAATAACACATGCTCTAAGCATGTCCTCCAGGGTTTGAATGGTTCTCTCGGATTGACCATCAGTTTGAGGATGGTAGGTTGTGCTGAGATTCAACTGAGTACCAAGGGCATATTGTAAGGATTTCCAGAAACGGGAAGTGAAACGACCATCATGATAAGAGATTATGTTAAGAGGCACACCGTGATGACTAACTATTTCCTTTATGTAAATCCAAGCCAATTTCTCGACTCCATAGTCCTCACGAATAGGTAAGAAATGTGCGGATTTAGTCAGACGGTCAACGATTACCCAAACGCTATCATGACTATTGATCGTGTTCTCAAGGTCAATAAAAAACAATATTAATTCTAATCCCTAGCTACCTTAAACTATAGTATAGTGATGTAGGGTGTCGTATCCACAGGGAATTGGTGGACAGTGTTGATTTAAGAAAACTGTTCGGATTTGTAAAATGCAAGTAACTTTAAACTTTTGAAAACTATTAAAGGAAAACGGATCGCTTCTGGGTTCAGATTGCAAATTTGGTGATTACTGGTTTGTACTTATTGGAAGTTACATAGACATAACTCATTAATCAGATTGATAAATAATTAACATTCAAATAACTATTGTACTGAGCAACGATTGTAAAACCGAATGCTTGACACAAGTTAATTACCCAGTAGTTAATTACCAATTCAGAATACTAATCATAGATACACAATGGTTCATGATAGATAACCGAAAAACTGATGCATACGATAAATCAATAAACTAAACTTGTTCAATCAATCAAATCAATCCTAGAACTCAAACAATCAAATGATTACAAGAATACTAGACCAATTCAAGTATGAACCTAGGTATGTCACTTACAAGCAGATCCTACACCCGGAAACGACACGAAGAGATTAGCCGCTCATCGAGATCGTCATCGATTCTTCAATATTTGTTATAACTTGATCTAGCATCAAAACCTTGAAAAGATTGAAACTTTATCTCTGGAAATCACCTCTGGAATGCTCTGGGACGAAAGTATGCAAGTTAATTCGACAATAGACTCCTCCATGACTTATAATTGAAATTAGGTTAAATTTGCCGAATTTAAGAATCTTCGCGTGCCGCGAACTTTGGATGGCTGTTCTACGTGTGGCGCGAAGAACAAATTAGTCAGGTGGGCTTTTCAAGTCTCTCGCGTGTCGCGAACAACTTCCTCGCGAAGATCCAATTTTCCACAATTTTGACTTTTGTTAACTTTGACTTCTCCAGGGCCCGTGTATGCTACTATCCTCATGAATTTAAGCTCGTGTTTTCCCGTTCACTTAGCACATTAAACCTGTAACACTCATAAACACCAAATGAACATAAAACAGACTCGATATACAAAGCTAAACGCTTAAAACTATAAACTTAGACTCTTATACACGGGATATTTAACCTCACATCACATCCTCACACTTGACCTTTTTCATCCCGAAAAAGAATTATGCATGGAATCACAATCATAAACTTACAACCAACTTTACTTTCATTGTTCACAGCATAGACTTTCATAACACATTAATCGTAACAATCGGTATTTCTGTCCAATTAAACCCAGCCACCATGTCTCGAGCCCCCAATTATGTGATCTATTGTATTATACATTACTAAGCCGACAGTTTATCTATGAGTCTCACACTCAGAATGCTACGACTCAGCCTAATCCCATCTCAAGGTCATGTTTAGGCCCGGGTTAAACCATATAGATTTCCCACCATTATAAACATGTATTTATATGTTTTAAAAATTATGATGGATAATGGATCGATGGTTGAATGTTTTAGCTTTTATTAACACTTATGAATAAACCTAACCCATTGGTGTTTCAATCAAGCTGGAACCCGATATATGACACGTAGGATGCAGTTTTTAAGCAATGAAGTACATAAGCTTCAGAATACTGGCGTATCCTTCATGTCACCATCCCAAAGGGAAACCCATAAACCTAAATTAGTCATCCAATATTATTGATTACTTAAGTCCCGCCCATAGGTGTATCAACCAAGTCACTATCCCGGAGGGTAACACGTAGGCTGAACCTAAGCTTTCAATTTAATTAATTAATCCCATTCACTTGATGGATTATAGATTGCAGGCGCCACCAACTTTCGGATTTATTTTCATAAAAAGAAAGCGATGTGCCAAAATTTTTAAAACTTATAATTTTTTGCTTATAAAGGTACCTATCACCCTATGTTGACAGTTTTGACCTTACTTTCACCCGTAAGATGAGAACCCACAAGACATCCTAATTTAATTATTCAATTAAGCTAGATTCACTATCAGCATGTTTAAGCTCCTAAATCGGTTGGGCTTACCAAAATATTACAAATTATACGCATTTATTCATCATTATTATTCAATTACATTCCACACTAGCACAGTTCCTGATTGTACTCTCATTTTCCATTTAATCACAAAAATTCTAATACACGGACATTTTTGTAAATTTTTAAATTTTTATGACTCAAACTCACTCTAAACAAAAGACTCAAACTAGACCTGGACTAGATCTCCCCTCCCCACACTTAAACTCGACATTGTCCTCAATGTCAGAAGAGTGACTCAAAAACAAAAGAAAATTAAAAAAAGTAAAGAAAACTTAGGTGGATATACGACCGTATAGCATTTCATTCGCGATCGTGTTCCACGGATACAAGTGAGTTGCATTGTACAAGAACGTTCAAGATCGGATTATCGTCTCTCGAATGGAGATTGCGTACGAGAAATTAAATCCAAACCTGCAAAATCAAACTCAAAACATACCTACAAGTATCACATCGACTCAATAAGACGACTCAATAAAAATTAAAAGACCCGACGGACTCGATCGACTCAAAAATCAAAAATTAAAAAATAAAAATAAAACCCTAATTTTTTGGTCTTCGCGTGTCGCGAGGGACAAAAATTCGTCCGGGTTTCTATTTTATTCTTCACGTGTCGCGAAGCACAACTCTTGGATGTTCGCGTGGCGCGAAAGACCCTCCTTCACATAAAGATTAGAAATTTTTCACTTTTTGCCTTAGAAATGTTTTTTAGTTTTTCAAGTCAAAATTTTCAACTTTTTTAAAATTCATTCCAAGTCTCCAATTAAGTTCGTATATACCTGGAACGAGATTTGTGATGGTTTTTCATGCTCGTATGGCCCCAAATCTCCAGGAAAACTTTAAAAATACGTGAAAATATACTGAAAACACTAAAAATGAAGACTCAAGACTCTCTACACATGGTATCCTACCCCCAGAGAATGATGCATGGTCCCCATTGCATTAATATAAACCTCAGCATTCCCAGAACGCCTCCACACCTGGGATTTTCCCAGATTTAAAGCGTAAAAACGAAATAAAAACCCACAAAGTTCATTTACTCTAGACACAAAAAGTAAAGCTTAGGTTGCCTCCTAAGAGCGCTAAGTTTAACATCTTCAGCCAGACGCGGTGTACCTTACTTGGGTTATGGTTGTCAGAATGCAAATTCCCTTTCAACTGCACTTACTTGGTAATAATCCTGACCATTCAGATCTGTATTCCGCATCACTATATTCCTCTTCATCTTTCATTACACCAGATTCATCAATCTCATAGGATTGCTTCCTAAACTTTGGAGGTTTCCTTGATCTTGCTGATGATCCTGAATTTGTGTTGTGATGATTACTTGCACTCTTTGCCTGATGGTGCTCAGGTGGCTTTCCCATTTGTAGTCTATCAACCCCACACTTGTGGGTTACCGCATCTGCCCTTTCCTTCATCTTTCTATGCAATTCAGACCTGTCAACATTCACATCATCCTCATTTGTGCCTCCCTCATCCAGATTGGACCGAGGTGGGCACTTGTTAGTTTTACCTGCTTTTGAACATTTAACCTTAGACAAATAAGTAAACGAGTTTGTAATCATATATAGGTTAAGCTCACGGTTACCGAACGTCATGCTCACTGTGTTGCTGCGAAAATTCATCTGAGCATTGGCAGTTGCCAAGAATGGTCTTACCAGTAGAACTCTGGATTGCTCTTTCTTTTGGCTAGGTGCATAATCAAGCACTAAGAAGTCCTCAGGGTAATAGAAATCCCCGACCTTTACAGCTACTCCCCTCAACATCCCCCTTGAACATTTTCATGTCAAATCAGCTAACACCATAATGGTGTCAACTTGCTGGAGAGGACCTAAGTCCGACTGATCATATAGGCTTCCTGGAAGGATGCTGAGAGTTGCTCCATAATCTAGAAGTGCTTGACTTACTTTTATTCTCCCAACTTCAACTGGGAAGAGGTGCTCCTTGCTCATTTTCGTCTTCCGAGTCACCCTCTTCACTGTCTTTGCAAATACTGACTGCATCGACATATGCATTACTTGAACTCGACTCTTGATGTTGAGGATTGGTCTGAGTATTACTTGGTAGTTTTCCCGTGTCTCTTCTTGTCAAATCTTCAGCCAATTGACCCACTTGCTTCAATAGGGCATCCACTTTCTTATCCCGAACCTCATTATCCTTTTTCAATTCCTTGATAGCATCCATGAGGGCATTAAATTGGGCACCCCCTTGATTACTACTATGTTGATCTTGTGGTTAGTAGTTCCTTGGGTAACTTTGCTGGTACCCTCCTTGATTCCTCCGGTACCCACCTTGATTGTACCCTTGCTGGCGATTTTGATATTGCTGTTGTTGTTGTGGTTGTCCTCCACCTTGCACATTAGCACCCTGAAAGTTAGGATTCATTTGATTAGATGCATTACCATACCTGAAGTTTGGGTGATTTCTGAGTCTTGGATGGTAGTGTGTAGCAGTTGCTTTTTCTCCTCCAAGCTGTTTTACTTCTTCAGGCTTTTGCTTACTCTCTTGGGCAGTTTCCTAACACATGCCCCAACTCCTCGCATCCGTCACATACCAGATATGCTTGTGAGACATTTGCCACCTCTTTACCGCTCGGCTTACCAAGACGTGCCATTTGAATTTCCATGGCATCGAATCGCTTCTGCATCTCATAATCAACCGACTTCATAGATGAAGTTGACTTTCCCCTCCTGCTTGCATTAGCTTGTCTTTCGGATATCACCGCCATCCTCTCAAGTATGTCCCAATCATCATCAACATGGTTATAGAAAAATGATCTGTTACTAGTAGAGTTAACATCTCTGACATCCTCAGGCAAAAGGCCATCATAGAATGCCTGAATCAATTCCCACTTCTCTGTACCATGGTGTGGACAATTTCGCAACAACTCTTTGAACCTCTTAAAAACTTCATAGAATGGCTCCCCCGACTGTTGCCTGAAATCCCTGATTGTAGCTCTGGCCTCATTAGTCTTGTGTGGCGGGAAGTACTCATCTAATAACTGTTGTTGAAGCTATGCCCAAGTACCAATACTAGCAGACGATAGAGAAAGGAACCGTTGTTTAGCACGGTCCTTTAGTGAAAATTGGAAGAGTACCAGTTTCACCTCCTCTATAGTGAATCCCTGTCCACCGATGGTTCCACATGTGGCCTCATACTCTAATAAGTGCGTGTAGGGCTCCTTAGTAGCTCTCCCACAGAAGTGTGGGAGGATCCCTAAACAACCCGGTCTGATCTCAAATGCGTTCCCGCTACGAACTAGTGGAATTACAGGGGAAGCATTTAGGGCTAAAGCAGAGTGAAAGTGAATGTCTACTCCCTATTCATCTCTTGGCACGTTTCTGTTCCTAGGCGGTTCCTCTTGATAATTAGGTATGTTCACTTGAGGTTGCCTATGCCTGTTCTCATGGTCAAAATTACCCTGATTTCTCGGTTGATACCCATAGTCGGGCCTTGGTGGTGGTTGTACCCAATTATCAACCCCATGTATCCCTTTATTTCTGGGAGAGAATGCCCCTTGGTGGTTTAGGTCATACCATGCTTCATCTTCTTCCCAGTTCTCCGGTTGAGAACCGTGTTCTGGCCTGTAGCTTTGTCCCATTGACGAATGCTCATTATCCCCAAAATCTGAGTAACTTGGGTAACTGTTATATGGTTGGTTGTTATGGAATGGTGGTGGTGGTGGTGGTTGATTTTGTTGTTGTGGTTGTGCGGGTGGTTGTTGATTTAGTGGTGGTTGATTAGGAAATAGGAGATCTGGAAAAGGTGGGACTGCTCCCCACCTTGGTTTGAATCTGGGTTTGGTGGTTGATTTTGAGACATTCTCGGGCTGTTGAGTTTCTCTAAGATGGTTTGGACTTGATTTTGTATCTTTCGATTGGCTCTAGTGGCCTGTTCTATTTCTGGATCAAATAAAAGTGGCGACTTTCTCTCTGAATTACGAGTATGCATAAACCTGTGATCTGCACGAATAACAAACTATTAGTAGCTCCGAACAAAATAGTTAAAACAAAAACACTAAGCGCACGTATTCCCCGGCAGTGGCGCCATTTTGATCGCGTTGTCAAGGTCAAGCAAAAACAATATTAATTATAATCCTTAGCTACCTTAAACTATAGTATAGTGAAGTAGGGTGTCGTATCCACAGGGAATTGGTGGAAAGTGTTGATTTAAGAAAACTGTTCGGATTTGTAAAAAGCAAGTAACTTTAAAGTTTTGAAAATTATTAAAGGAAAACGGATCGCTTCCGGGTTCAGATTGCAAGTTTGGTGATTACTGGTTTGTACTTATTGGAAGTTACATAGACATAGCTCATTAATCAGATTAAATAATTAACATTCAAATAACGGCTGTATTGAGCAACGATTGTAAAATTGAATGCTTGACACAAGTTAATTACCTAATAGTTAATTACCAATTCATAATACTAATCATAGATACACAATGGTTCACGATAGATAACCGAAAAACTGATGCATACGATAAATCAATAAACTAAACTTGTTCAATCAATCAAATCAATCCTAGAACTCAAACAATCAAATGATTACAAGAATACTAGACCAAATCAAGTATAAACCTAGGTATATCACATACAAGCAGATCCTACACCCGGAAACGACACGAAGAGATTAGCCGCTCATCGACATCGTCATCGATTCTTCAATATTTGTTATAACTTGATCTAGCATCAAAACCTTGAAAAGATTGAAACTTTATCTCTGGAAATCACATGTGGAATGCTCTGGGACGAAAGAATGTAAGTTAATTCGAGAATAGACTCCTCCATGACTTATAATTGAAATTAGGTTAAATTTGCCGAATTTAAGAATCTTCGCGTGCCACGAACTTTGGATGGTTGTTCTTCGCGTGGCGCGAAGAATAAATCAGTCGGGTGGGCTTTTCAAGGCCCTCGCGTGTTGCGAACAACTTCCTCAAGGTGGCTCGAAGATCCTATTTTCCACAATTTTGACTTTTGTTGACTTTCACTTCTCCGAGGCCTGTGTATGCTACTATCCTCATGAATTTAAGCTCGTGTTTTCCTTTTCACTTTGCACATTAAACCTGTAACACTCATAAACACCAAATGCACATAAAACAGACTCGATATACAAAGCTAAACGCTTAAAACAATAAACTTAGACTCTTATACACGGGATATTTAACCTCACATCAACCATGAGAGGTACGGGGTAGTTTTGTAATGAAATCCATTGCTATACACTCCCATTTCCACACGGGAATCTCCGGTTACTCAAGAAGACCAGATGGACGCTGTTGCTCGGCTTTAACTTTGGAACAAGTGAGGCACTTTGCTACATAGAGAGCAATGTCCTTCTTCATGTCGGGCCACCAGTATTGGTAACGAAGATCCTTGTGCATCTTATCCACACCAGGATGGACTAAATAACGAGTCTTATGAGCCTCGTTCAAAATGAACGTACGAAGGTTATCACGATCAGGGATCCGGATACGATTCAGGGAGTAAAGCAAACCATTGGGCTTATATTCTAATTGAAGTTCAGCTCCACATGCCCATTCGTTGTACATATTCCCTTCGGTAACCGAGAGGTGTTGGGCTTCAAGAATGCGTACTTAAATTTCATTTTGAACTCTCACATAATGTAACATGGTGTGTTCCTTCCGACTTAAGGCATCGGCTACAACGTTCGCCTTTCCAGGATGGTACGAATGCCATAGTCATAGTCGTTAAGTAGTTCAACCCAACATCGTTCCCTCATGTTAAGTTCCTTCTGATTGAAAATATGTCGGAGGCTTTTGTAGTCAGTGAAAACCACACACTTTGTACGGTAAAGGTAGTGTCGCCAGATTTTGAGAGTAAAGACAACCGCACCTAATTCGATATCGTGCGTTGTGTAGTTCTTTTCGTGAATCTTAAGTTGCCTTGACGCGTAGGTAATAACCTTGCCTCATTGCATAAGGACATAACGAGACCTTGGTTAGATGCATCACAATAGACTACGAAATCATCATTGCCCTCTGGAAGAGTCAGGATTGGAGCGTCGCAAAGCTTTTTCTTAAGAGTTTGAAAGGCTTCTTATTGTTTTGGTCTCCACTATTAAGGTTTGCCTTTATGTGTTAAGGTTGTGAGAGGCACCGCAACTTTGGAGAAGTTGGAAATGAAATGACAGTAATAACCGGCTAGACCAAGAAATGAATGAACTTCTATAGGAGTCTTTGGTGTTTTCCAGTTTTTCACTGCTTCGATCGTTGCAGGATCCACGTGAATTCCTTTCTTATTGACTATATGTCATAAGAATTGGACTTCACTTAGCCAGAATTCACATTTGGAGAATTTGGCAAACAATTTCTCCTTCTTCAAGAGGTCTAACACCAAACATAGGTGTTCCTCATGGTCCTTCTTGGTTTTAGAATACATTAGAATATCATCAATGAAAACAATTATGAACTTGTCCAAAAGGCATAACTATAAACTCGTAGTGACCATATCTCATACGAAAGGCTGTCTTAGGAATATCCTCCATGAGAGACACAAAGTTGATGATAACCAGAACGAAGATCAATCTTAGAAAAGCACGGTGAGCCTTGAAGTTGATCAAAAAGATCATCAATTCTTGGTAAAGGATAACGATTCTTGACGGTAAGCTTATTGAGTTCTCGATAGTCAATGCACATACGAAAGGATTCGTCCTTCTTTTTCATGAATAAAATAGGTGCTCCCCAAGGCGAAACGCTAGGACGAATGAAACCCTTTTCGGAAAGTTCTTTTAATTGGCTTGCCAACTCTTGCATCTTCGAAGGTGCAAGACGGTAGGGTGACTTGGCTACAGGGTTAGCTCCCGGAATGAGAACGATCCTGAATTCAACTTGTCGAATGGGAGGAAGGCCCGGTAAGTCTTCGGGAAACACTTCGGGGAAATCACGTATGACCGGAATGTCTTGAATACTCTTGACCTTTTCCTTCTTTTCCACAATATTAGCTAAGAATGCGACGTAATTCTTTGGTAGGTACTTACGGGCTGTAGTACAAGACATGAGTTTAAGACCACTAAATGGTTTTCGCCATAGATTTGCAAGATACTCCAGGATGAAAGAGGAATACGAATGCACTTTTTGAAGCACACAATTTGAGCATGATGTTCGGCTAACCAATCCATGCCCACGATTATGTCAAAACTTCCAAGACGCATTGGGATAAGATCTATCGGAAAGTCGTGGTCGTTAAGGTTAAGAACGCAGTCGCGAATGACGAAGTCAATGGTTATTTACATCAGCTACTTCTACCGTAATAGATTGTTCTAACATAGAGCAGTTTTTAGCAAGTAGTAATTCAAATTCCAAAGAAACGAAACTTTTATCGGCACCGGTATCAAATTAAACTGAATCATATTGTTGATTTACTAGAAACGTACCGTTGACCACCTCAGTGTTGGTCTGGGCTTTGTTAGCATTGATGTTGAAGGTACGCCCCCGTGCTCCTTGATTCACATTGATGATCTTTGGACACTGATTACGGAAATGGGTTGGATCACCACATCCGAAAAAAGCCCGACCATTTGCTAAGGTTGGCAGTGCAGGAGCATTGGGACAATTTCCTTGAACAGCTAGGGGTCTGGTAATAAAGCATGAGGTAGACATGTGCCCATAGCGACAACAAAGATTGCACAAACGGTAGGGCATAGTGGCCGGGTGATCAAACTTGCAGGTGTTACATTGGGGATGTGCTCCCACATACGGCTTCTTAATAAGAGCAACCAGGGTCAAAGGGGAAGCCGGTGTGACCACCTCAATGTTTTTGACCTTACGCTTCTTGTTGAACGAGGATTCAATCTTGACTACTTTTGCAGGCTCAGAAGTAGGAGTGTCAACAGGTTTCTTGGAACTCTTTCTCGACAAGGTTCCTGCCTTCACGTGGTTGTCGGTTAGAGTAGCAGAAAGACGTATGGCATTTTCCAAGGTGACAGGGTTCCGACCCCATACAGTGTCTTGAATTTTCATTGGCAACCCGCTGAAGTACTTCTCAATAGCCCGAGACAGAGGGGTAACCATGTGAGGCACCAGTAAACTCAGTTCGTGGAAACGAGCCATAAAAACGAGGTTTTCTCCACTATCGTGGGCAAGATCCCAGAATTCAGCTTCAAGACTTTTCATCTCATTCCTTGGGCATAATTCCTCGATCATTAAGTCTTTAAACTCGTCCCATGTTAGAGACATAGAAGCGTCTGCGCCACGATTAAGTTTCTCTCCGTTCCACCACGTTAGTGCCCTCTTTTGCAGGACAATCGAGGCGTGACGGACTCTGAGATTATCAGGACAATCGCTGTTTAGGAAAGTTTTTTCCATGCTTTTGAACCACTGGAGAAGACCAATGGCTCCCTCAATCCCAAAGAATTTGGCGGGATTACACGAGTTGAAGTGCTTGAAAGTGCACGGAGGGTTTGAACCAGATTGAAGTGATCCAGAGTTAGCACTGTTGCTAGCCGCAGCTTGGTTCAGTTCGGTAACCAAGGTAGGTAGGACCTTAGCCCCATCTGCTGGGCAATGAGAGTTGCATTAGTTCTGCTTCAGCTACGACGAGGAGGCATACTATAAATAGACAAACAACGAAAAGTTTGGACATAAGAATCATAGAGTAAGGATTATAGATGAAATCATAAATTTATGGAGTATAAAACATTTAGATGGTACCTACTTAGTTTACATCACTAAATAGGTACTTTGTCATATCAAAAGTAATTTAAATATACTAATGTTTAGAGAAGTCATGCATTCCTATAAGTGGATACTCATCCCAAGAATTCCCAGGAAAACATACTGGTCCAACGGTTGGTCTAGAGTTGTACGAAATGCTTTCATTGACAGAATTTCCCAGAATACAGGAAACCACCCTTCCGGTCCGCACAAGCTCTCATACATTGTTTAGAACTTAAATACTTTTGACTAGAGTTATTTTTCGGACTAGACTTGAAGTCTAAGAATATAGGTTCGATGTAGTAGATTCTTGTAATACGTAAGTAGATAGAAGTATAAGCATCCAAGTACAAGCATGTACGTATCGGGTTAAGATTTAAGAATATAGAAGAGATTCCTAGTAGGTACATGAGGTGACTCATGTTTGGGCAATCCTAAGTTATAGTCTAGGTCATGTGTCTAATAACCTAATTCCCTATAACCAAGGCTACGATACCAATCTGTCACACTCCAGCCGACGGCGGATTATACATCGGGGCGGACACCGTTGTTCAAAAGCACGAGGTTGACTATTAAAGTTTAAATAATTCATTAATAACCATCAAGATTCAAATACAAGGAAAAGAAACATATTGTTCAACAAACGTAACCAAAACATAAGCTTAATTCAATAAGAAATCTAGGTCCAAAACATCCTATGGGATCACAAGAAAAGCCTCACACTTGAGCACCTGAAATATGTTAAGTAAACTGTCAACTAAAAATAGTTGGTGAGATACGAAGGTTTTGACACCGTTTAACAAAGTCTTTGAAAGTTTTACAATTCACTATGTACATGCATTTAAGTGTGAGAACAAACAAGTTAAACATTGTGCATATCAACCCTCCAACCAAGTTTAGGCATAACCCGCAGATTACCCTTAAAAGTTTAGCTCCATTAACAATCACCATGGGCTCCCCCCCCCCCCCCCGAAAGGTCAATCAATCTAGGTGGATTGGTAAAACACAATAGATCTATCATTGTCACAGTAGGCTTGGCCAAAGTTAATTAATATGTTAGTTTTAATTTTAATTTAAGCATGCAAGTCTCAAGCACATAATGTCACACCCCAACCGACAGCGAAAACGTCAGGGCGGGACATGGAGACTGTTCATAAGCTCATGGTTTACTAAAGTTGTAATAATTAAACAATCAATTTCATTTCATAGCTCAAATAATCAATTACAACATTTACAAGAGTCATAAATACATGAATAACTTTATTAAGTTTAAACTAGGTCCTCAATCCTAACTGAAGCAACTTGAATCTTAACTAGTTGGTGAGCATACATAGGTTTTGACACCACAAGTAAAGATCAAATGTTTTGTGTACAACTCATATGCTACAAGGTCTATAAAGCATGTAAGTCACAATCCTTTGGATCTTTGATGAATACACTAATGAAAAACACACAAGATATCAAACTCCCACAATCACTAGGCGAAAACTAGTAATTGTGGTGATTCAAGAACAACGAAACTCTTGTAAAACTCATATATTGCTTTAGAGAATTACAAAGAAAAACAAAACCAAAAACCGCTAACTGTATACAATTAGGGTAAACATGAATATATACTAGACACATGCTATCTAGCCCATACATGTTCTCGGCCTTGAAGTCGGCCCAAAACACCCTAACCGTGAACCCTGATTCACGGTTGAATAAAACAAAAGTCTAAGCTTAATCATAAACATAAACAACCTAGGTCCAACAATCTCCCCCTAGGATTAAGCTTTCCAGTCTTCAAAAATTGATGTCTTCACCATGATTTCCACTTCCTGCAAACAACTTCTTGCTTATAATATCAGCAACGGCTACAGTAAAGATCTTTGCTTGCTCTTCCCATAATTGCTCATGCTGAATCTGACTTCTAGCCAACACTTTGATGTCCTGTTCACTAAACTTTGACAGATCAAAAGGATCCAGCATTCTTAACTCTGCTTGATCAGTAACTATTAGCACTTTAGCAGTAATTGGATCGTATGCCCAGTATTGAAAGTCTCTCAGAGTATTTAATGGCATCTTCTTGTGAACGGGGACTATCTTGACTGTCTTCGGAGCTTGCCAAATTACATTATACCAATCCTTCCCAGTGCGAGGATCTTTCACTCCTTTGGCTTTCTTCAAAGTGGACTCAGCTGTTTTCATTTTAGCAAAGTTTGTCAAGCACTGTTCCATAAGAAAAGTGTGAAACATCTCAGCTGGTCCATCTCTCCCTTTATTCTCAAAATATGCTTCATTTCACTAGTGAAGATCAAGTTTAGTCAGTGAGCTGAAATCATTGGCACTTTTGTAGTATTCCAAGCGTCCACTCTTTCTCTTTATTACATACAGATTTTTCTCCGAATCGAAAGCCCAAGATGAAATGCCTGACTTGTCTCCTCTCTTTGAGTAGTAATTTTCTATGTTGACAGTAACATTAGTTTCAGATGGTGGACCAGGTGGCAATCTCCATGGAGGTCTCTCTTTCTCAGATGGTTTGCTTGCAGTAGCATTCTCAAACATATCCGCAGTTGAGCCTGAAACTTTCACTTCATCATCGATGTCTTAATTCAGTCTTTCCATATCTGAATCTGACGAACTCTCAACTTTTTCATCTTATATGTCTTTGGCTGGATTTGAATCCAAGTGACTAGGAGAGTCATTGTCTTTTGGATCTATAAGGTCTCCTTCAAAATCAAAGTTGAATGGATCACTCCCTTGAGTGTCATCTTGATAATCTCCTTGATCTTTACTTCCAGCTTCTCCACCTCCTTGATCATTGTCATCATTATTTGTACCAGCTGTGGACTGTTCATCCTGAATTCCCTTAAGGTCATTGATATGTCATCATTTATACATATTTTACATACATAATAATCCCACATTATGGTACAAATTGAATAATAACCTTGCAATTTATGCATAAAATACTCATATTATGTAATTGTAGGTTATTCGGTGTTGAAAATACAAATCAAGGTAAATCCTATCAAAAACACCAAGAATTCAAGCTTCTAGAAGATTCATTCCCGGAGCATTGACCCCTAGGAAGTCAAAATTGGTCAACAATAGTCAACAAGAAGCTAAAAGACAAAACTGGGGAAAAGCAGGGAGATGCACGGCCGTGCATTGGCCCTCCTGCTCCCCACGGCCCAGTATTGTGTCCTCTGTACCCTGTTTGATTCCCTGGGCCTTTGCACGAGCGTGCAACCCATTGAACGGTTGTGCATTGCACATTTTGAGGCCTATAAATAGGAGGCTTGAGTTCTTCATTCCACATACCAATCCAGACCTAAATAACACTCAAGAATAGAGCATTCTCGTAGTTAGAGTAGAGAGTAGAGAGTAGAGGGGCTCTTCCTCCTTGTTCCACAATTGGGGAGCCTACGAAACTCATCATTACGCTAGTCGTTATGGCCACTCGTGGCTAAAACTTCTTTGTATTGCTAGGGTGAAGATGATGTTTGGTGCATGTTAATGTTTAACCTATTAATGAGGTGGTATGTTTATGTCTTTAACAAATTCGTTCTCAAAAACCATCTTTTGATGGGCTTTTTTATTGTTTAAGTCCGTCTTTATATTTGTGAGTGTCTTGATTTTAAAGAGTAATATCGTAAAACCCTTTTTAATCAAACTTCCTTTTAAACTCCTACGTCTTTATACGAGCAAAGATTGATAAGCCAAGGCTTGGTCTATACTTCTATGATCGTACGTCTTTATACGAGATTATTATGCAGCCAATAATTGGTGAACTCATGTTGGGAACGGTACGTCTTTATACTTGGTCCCATTGTTACACCGCCTCCCGGTGAGCAAAATATAATCACCTATTTAACTTTAATATAAAACATTTTGAGTCTGATGTCTTAAACCAACCCGGAGATGACCATTCGATGGATTGAGGGTAAATGTTGTCCATAACGGGAGGCACTACCACTTTTTAAAGAATATAATTTGCAAAACAAATGTAGTAAGGACGAGGCTCTAGTGGTGACCCGGGTCACAAGTTTGTAGTAGTCATACCACTGAATTAGTTAACTTAACATTATCACGTACCAAGCTTATTCAAATCCCGAAGCAATTCATTTCGTAATTTTATCATTTTCGCTTTATTTACTTTTCTCCTATTTACTATTCTGCTAGGTACATTTCTGCTACACACTTCATGAACATTTTTACTTTTATGTTATTTACTTTACAGTCATTTACTTTTCTATTTCACAAGCACACAAAACCCACTCACTAATTAATCTGGCTAAACGATAACAAAAGTTGAGTATTGGAACTCGACCATGTCCATTGGTTCGATACTTGGTTGTTACCTAACTATATTACGCTGCGATAGGTACACTTGCCTATTGTGTGTGTTTTAAGTTAACGTAATTAACATTTTATAAATTTAAAACCTAATCTTGTGAAATCATCCTAAAAATATATTTTATCAACTTGCTTCTTAAGCTCATATACCAAGGTAATAAGGTAACCCTGATTAGCTTCCAAATTCATAATCCTTGAGTTTTGAGTAGCCACCTGCTGCTCCAATTCAAACACCCTTTCTTGCAAAACACGTGGATCCACAGGAGCAGGTGTAGAAGAGTCTATAGGGCTCTTTCCTTTAGCTTTCTCAGCTTTATACGCTTCAGTTGAGGAGACTAAGAACTGATTTGTATCAAAAGCCTCGGAAGTTGGACTCACCTGAGATAATGATTGAGGTTGAGATATAGTGGGAAGATGTGATTGGGGTACTTGAGTGGGTATGGAAATTGTTGAAGTGGGAATTTGTGTAGGTGTAGGTATGGGTTTTTTGTGGTGGTATTCTAGCATTTCTCGGATCTCTTCGTTTCCGTGGGTTGGAAATTAAGTCCTGATACGGTGTGTAAGTCATCTTGATTAGACTAGGAAGTAAGAGTAGGATTCTCAATTCTACGCCTTTTGTTTTCCATTTCTCTGACAAATCGATTGATTGGTACTCGTGGTCTTTCGGGAGTACCTTCACTGTCAGAAGAAGATATAACTTCGACATCTTCTAACTCGGGTACAATGGGGTCATGTGGTTTTGGACCAAGTTGTTGTTCAATTTGTGGTTGAACAGGTAGTTGCTGTTGTTCAGCAACCTCATCTTGCACTTGCACAGCTGGTTCTTCTACTTCTTCATTAGGTAGAGCAGTAAATCTACCGAACTTTTGAAGAGGACGGAGCCCTTGATATACTCTCTTTCCCTGCTTGTTGACATTCATGAACTTGAAGATCATAGGACCCATAGCTTTCAGGTTCAAAGTTTCATAGGTGGGTTCCAAGTTAGCATGATTTCTATTAAGGATGATCTGCAGAAACCTGGGATACATAAGAAAGACATCCTTCTTCCCACCTTTCAGATTGCTTTTAAATTCTTTAAACATCATCTTCGAGAAATTGTAATCCAAGCTCATGGTCAGAGCAACCATAGCTGAAGTGATAGTAGTGTTGATTTCATCAAACCTTCCTTTTCTCCCAGATAGGAAATTCATGCACATGTGTGCAAGGTATCTCCAGTATGGATGCAAGAGTTTCTTGTATAGAGGTGGGTACGGGCCTTCATAACCCATTCTTGTAAGAATTGGAGTAACAACATCTGGATTTAGTTTGGTTGGATGAGCCGGTAGATCACCAAACTATAGAGCAGTTCTGATTATGGCCTCTGAAATTCGAACTCTCTTGGTTTGAACAATACCAATGATGCATTCTTCTCAATTGTCATTTGGGTGTATTGTTCATGTAGACCAAAAGTCTTGAATATAACTTCTGTAGATGATCAGATTTTCCATAACAGCAAAGTTGATGGGGGAAAGTGTCAACCCCACAACCATCGATCTGAAAAATTCAAACTCCTCAGGTGGGTCCAGAGTGAATGCACATACATTATGATCAACACCAAATCTCATTTCTGCCATATCTGCATAAAAACTTGTCAAGTTAATATTAAAAAAATAATTAAATTAACAAAGTGATAGGATTCTAGACTTCCCGGCATATCAGGGGTTTACGGCCCCTTTATGAGGTTTACGGCCATGATAGGGTTCTCGGTTAAGGAGTTTACGGCTTGGATACACGGTATATGAGGTTCACAGCTTATTGGGGGTTTATGGTTAGTAAAACCGTATACGGGAATACCAAAGGTTCACGATATTTTGAAGCTTACACCGTGATCCCTGGTTTACGGGTGATGCCGAAAATGATTTCATCATCAAATTGAAGGATCCAACCTTCAAATTTTCACTTCCTACTCTTGCACCGGCACTCGCCAACTCAACATAAACCTAATCGACCCTTCAATTTCAGTTTCTAACCACCATCCCCGATCCTTTAGATCACAGATACCCATTCGAGTGGGTTTACGGTTACCCACAACACTAAACAGTTTATTGTGTGTGTTTTAAGTTAATGTAATTATCATTTTATAAATTTAAAACCTGATCTTGTGAAATCATCCTAAAATTATATTTTATCAACATGCTTCTTAAGCTAATATACCAAGGTAATAAGGTAACCCTGATTAGCTTCCAAATTCATAATCCTTGAGTTTTGTGTAGCCACCAGCTGTTCCAATTCAAACACCCTTTCTTGCAAAACATGTGGATCCACAGGAGCAGGTGTAGAAGAGTCTATATGGCTCTTTCCTTTAGCTTTCTCAGCTTTATACGCTTCAGTTGAGAAGACTAAGAACTGATTTGTATCAAAAGCCTCGAAAGTTGGACTCACCTGAGATGATGATTGAGGTTGAGATATAGTGGGACGATGTGATTGGGGTACTTGAGTGGGTATGGAACTTGTTGAAGTAGGAATTTGTGTAGGTGTAGGTATGGGTTTTTTGTGGTGGTATTCTAGCATTTCTCGGATCTCTTCGTTTCCGTGGTTTGGAAATTAAGTCCTGATCCGGTGTGTAAGTCATCTTGATTAGATGAGGAAGTAAGAGTAGGATTCTCAATTCTACACCTTTTGTTTTCCATTTCTCTGACAAATCTATTGATTGGTACTAGTGGTCTTTCGGGATTACCTTCACTTTCAGAAGAAGATATAACTTCGGCATCTTCTAACTCGGGTACAACGGGATCATGTGGTTTTGGACCAAGTTGTTGTTCAATTTGTGGTTGAACATGTAGTTGTTGTGGTTCAGCAAGCTCAGCTTGCACTTGCACATCTGGTTCTTCTACTTCTTCATCAGGTAGAGCAGTAAATCTACCGAACTTTTGAAGAGGACGAAGCCCTTGATATACTCTCTTTCCCTGCTTGTTGACATTCATGAACTTGAAGATCATAGGACACATATCTTTCAGGTCCAAAGTTTCAATGGTGGGTTCCAAGTTAGCATGATTTCTATTAAGGATGATCTGCAGAAACCTGGGATACATAAGAAAGACATCCTTCTTCCCACCTTTCAGATTGCTTTTAAATTCTTTAAACACCATCTTCAAGAAATTGTAATCCAAGCTCATGGTCAGGGCAACCATAGCTGAAGTGATAGTAGTGTTGATTTCATCAAACCTTCCTTTTCTCCCAGATAGGAAATTCATGCACACGTGTGCAAGGTATCTCCAGTATGGATGCAAGAGCTTCTTGTATAGAGGTGGGTACGGGCCTTCATAACCCATTCTTGTAAGAATTGGAGTAACAACATCTGGATTTAGTTTGGTTGGATGAGCCGGTAGATCACCAAACTATAGAACAGTTCTGATTATGGTCTCTGAAATTCGTACTCTCTTGGTTTGAACAATACCAATGATGCATTCTTTTCCATTGTCATTTGGGTGTATTGTTCAGGTAGACCAAAAGTCTTGAATATGACTTCTGTAGATGATCAGATTTTCCATAACAGCAAAGTTTATGGGGGAAAGTGTCAACCCCACAACCATCGATCTGAAAAATTCAAACTCCTCAGGTGAGTCTAGAGTGAATGCACATACATTATGATCAGCAACAAATCTCATTTCTGCAATATCTGCATAAAAAATTGTCAAGTTAATATTAAAAAATAATTAAATTAACAAAGTGATAGGATTCTAGACTTCCCGGCATATCAGGGGTTTACGGCCCCTTTATGAGGTTTACGGCCATGATAGGGTTCTCGGTTAAGGAGTTTACGGCTTGGATACACGGTATATGAGGTTCACGGCTTATTGGGGGTTTATGGTTAGTAAAACCGTATACGGGAATACCAAAGGTTCACGGCATTTTGAAGCTTACACCGTGTTCCCTGGTTTATGGGTGATGCCGAAAATGATTTTATCATCAAATTGAAGGATCCAACCTTCAAATTTTCACTTCCTACTCTTGCACCGGCACTCGCCAAATCAACATAAATGTAATCGGCCCTTCAATTTCAGTTTCTAACCACCATCCCCGATCCTTTAGATCACAGATACCCATTCAAGTGGGTTTACAGTTACCCACAACACTAAACTGTTTAATGTTACATTTAAAAATTCAGAAAAGGTACATGTAATTAGTCAAGGATCTTGCAACATTGATCAATACGCGGGATTAGCCGAAAGCTTTGCAAATCTCCAATATATATGAGAGAGGATTCTTTTGAGGTTATCGTTCAATTTGGAGAGTGGGGGCCCATCGTGAACCTTGGCGGGCCGCCCCAATTAACCCGAAAACTTACAAACAAACCTAGTCCCTTAGATGCATTATTTTAAAGATCGAACTTGGTCATTTTATAAAAGTTAATTAAATAAAACAAAATAAAAATAAAGTAAGAAAGACAAGCCTTTGTGAAGTTTGCAATGGGATCAAATCGTTCTACAGGCAGACCAAGGAACATTTTTCAGCATGTATATTTACTAAGACTTGTCAAGTAGATTGCTAATATTCAGATCCTTCTAAACTCATGCTTTAGCTTCGAACCGAAGTTTTTCACTGTGATTTAAGTTATCATGTTTTGGGTATAATTAGTTAAGACTTAATGGGTCCCATACTCATATCTCCGAGACCTGTAATTAAGTGACTGTAATTATGTGAATTCTTGAAGAACTTTAATGGACCCCACAACTTATCAGGTAAACCTTCCCTTCCTCATGATATTCTGATCACCTAAATAATAACTAAATGAGCATAACTAGCACAGGTTTATACGACTTTTCAGGAAATCTCTAACAAAATTTGATCAAACATAGCACTACGGGCTTACATGTTCAGAATCATCAGAAGCTCAGGGTCATAGCACTATGGACTTACATGCCTTGACAAGAGATCCCTTCCCAGTCACATATTCCCAAAAATAAAAATATTTACAATAATAAGTCTTGTGACATATCTTTTTGTGTTTTTCCTATAGCACGACATTAACATTGCGTGTTTTTTTGCTCAAGATTCTGCTTTGCAGATTAGCTTTGCACTATCATTGAGTTTTTTTTTCCTATTGCATGTCAATGCATGTCTTTTCATTATATAGATATATAATATTTACAGACTTGTATCAAGTCAAGCTCGCAACCTCTTTGTGAAGGGTCCCGGTTAGTGCAATACCAATAGAACAAGGGTTATCCACCGTTCATCAACCTTTATGTTTAAGTTCTTGATTTTTAACAGGAATAGCAAATTACACTAATCTATGAGATGTTCCTCACTAAGGCCATAATACTATTTTGTTCAAGTGTATCACACGCAAAGTCTATCAACATATCCAACATTGATCCTAGCCTTTTCAATTTAATGCCTTACATGTGTTGATCCTAGCCCTAAGAAACAAACATTCATATCACTTCCCATTTAATTGCAAAACTTTCGACTCAGACACAAACAATATTTTTGTAATTTTCTTTTAAATGAACTGAAAGCAGACTCTTTTTGTATTTTTCTTGACTCTAGAAATTTAAGGCAGACTTTTTTTTGTATTTTTCTTGATTCTCCCCCTAAAATTGTGCATAAAATCAAAATTGTACAAATTTAACTACGAAGAAAAATATTTTTGGTGACCAATTTAATCTTTAAAACCAATCATTTTCAGGGACTCTACAAGCACATTGAATCGATACGTATCAAATGCTTTAGTGAAGATATCTGCAACATTGTTATCAGAATCAACCATTTCAAGACATGAGATTTCTCTCAAAGCAGTCGTGAATGAAATGCACCTTAATATCAATATGCTTGGTTTTAGAATTTTGAACCGGATTTTTCACAATTAGTACTGCAGCCTCATTATCATAGAACATAGGAGTATTAAGAAAAGTCAAACCGTAATCCAGCAATTGATGTTGCATCTTGATGACTTGTGAGCAACAAGCCGATGCAGCAACGTATTCAGCCTCAACAGTAGAAGTAGAGACTGTTTGTTGTTTCTTGCATTGCCAAGAAATTAGCCTATCCCCCAGAAATTGACATCCTCCACTTGTAGATTTTCTGTCTAAGTGAAATCCTCCATAATCACTGTCACAAAAAGCATACAAGTCAAAACTAGACTCTTTGGGATACCAAAGGCCATGCCGAGGCTTGCCCTTTAGATACCGGAAGATACGTTTAACAGCTGTTAAATGGGACATCTTGGGATTAGCCTGATAACGAGCACACTGACACACACCAAACATGATATCTGGACGACTGGGTGTCAAGTACATCAGAGATCCGATCATAGATCGATATTGTTTCTGATCAACACCGGGACCATTTGTGTCAGCATCCAGAACCGGCCGTGCAACCATAGGAGTAGAGGCAGCCTGAGCATCAGTGAATTTGAACTTAGCAACAATGTCATCCACATATTTGCCTTGATGAATGAGAAAGCCATCGCTTGATTGTTTAACCTGTAACCCGAGAAAGAATGTCATTTCTCCCAAAGCACTCATTTCAAACTTCTTTTCCATAACCTTCCTGAATTCTGTGCACAAATCATCATTTGTGGACCCAAGAATGAGATCGTCCTCCACTTTTTGAATGAACAGAGTCTAATCAATTGCAACGCAGGTGTATCTATGTGCTAGCAGATGATCAGTGAGAGTGGCATACCAGGCATGGAGTGTCTGAAGCAGACCATACATAGCTTTATCGAGTTTGTAGACATAATCAGGATGATCACTGTGTTCAAAACCAGGAGGTTGACATACATAAATTTCTTCTTTTACTTTCCCGTACAGAAATGTTTTCTTGACATCCATTTGATAAACTGTGAAGTTCATATAGGATGCGTATGCCAAGATTATCCGGATAGCTTCCAGACGAGCAACCGGAGCGAACACTTCCTCATAATCTATCCCTTCTTGTTGATAAAACCCTTGTACAACTAAACGAGCCTTGTTTCTGATAATTACTTTGCTTTCATATTGCTTGTTTCTAAACACCCAGCGAGTACCAATAGCTTTCATGCCCGGTGGCAACGGCACCAAATCACATACTTGCAGTTTAGCAAACTGATTCAACTCTTTGTGCATTGCATCAACCCAACTCGGCTCAAGGAGAGCCATCTTGATGTTCTTTGGTTCGATTTGAGAAATAAAACAGGAGTAAAGACACGTGTTTATATCTCTTGCAGTACTTCTGGTTCTAACCCCGTCTGTCAGTGAACCGATTATGGTGTCAACTGGATGATCTTTATTAACTCTATGTGATGAAATATCAGGAACTTGCACTGTGAGAGACAGATTTGTAACATTCTCTTGTATCTCTTCATTGGATTCATCGTTCGGGTCGAAAATCGGCTTCTCGACCATAATTTCATTAGGAATCGACTTCTGGAATATAGATGAGTTTGCAGTCTCAGGTGTAGTTGTACCCTCATTGACTACTGATGTGGAATTCTCAGCAATTGATGTTGAATCCTCTGAGATATTTGTTGAAACACGAACGTTATCAGCATTACCACCGCGCTGTCTGATAACTTCTGGTGGATCAACAGTGAGTAGTGGTCCGGTATACGAGTCTTCATCATCATCACTTAGATCAAATGATTCATTAGGAGACCCTGCAATTTCATCAGTACAGATATTAAATGATTTAAACAAAAATGATAATCAAATAACCAAGATGGACCACACTCAGCATCAGTGGGATTATGCTGTTTCCAATCAACATAAGTCGATTCTCTGATCTCTTTGGTGACCTTGTTGTAAACTCTATAAGCAGTTGTGTTAGAGCCATAGCCAACAAAGTAACACTCATCAGCCTTTTCATTGAACTTTGATGTGGATTATGTATGCAATACAGTACACAGACACCCAAAAGCTCTGAAGTATCCAACCCGTGGCTTCTCATTGTATACAGCCTCGTATGGAGTCATTTGGAGTTTCTTGTTGAGAGGACCGGGTTGAGCACGTAGCATGCTATGTTTACAGCTTCTGCCAAGAAGAACAAGGGCAACTTTGACTCAGAAAGCATTGTTCTTGCTACTTCAATAAGAGTTATGTTCTTTCTTTCAGAAAGACCATTTTGCCGAGGTGTGCGAGCTACACTAAATTGTCTTGTTATCCCTTTTTCAGTGCAAAACTGATTCAAAACAGCTTTTTTGAACTCAGTTCCATTATCACATCTGATTGCTTTCACATTCACGTCTCTTTGATTTTCAACTAACACAATGAAGTTCTTTATCAATTATGCAGTCTCACTTTTATTAGCCAAAAAGAAAACCCAAGAAAACATGAGTAATCATCAGTTATGACCAAACAGTAAGACTTTTGCCCAATGCTCATCACATTCACAAGACTAAATAGGTCCATATGAAGGAGATGAAGAATGCACTCAATAGAATTCAACATCTTTGACTTATGGGGCTTTCAGTGTTGTTTCCTTTTAGCACATGCAACACATTTCTCAATTGAAAAGAACTTGGAAAAAGGTAGATCACGAACATGATTACCTTTGGCAATACGATTTAAGTTTTTCAGATTAACGTGTCCAAGACGACGATGCCACAGCATAACATTAAATTCAGTAGATTTTGATAGAAGACACGTATTTTCATAAACAGGTTTACTATTCATGTCAATAACATAAGAGTTTCCCTTACGGGGGTGTCCTTAGCAAAATCCATTCCTCAGGAACCACAAATCCTGGTTTTAGAATTAAACATTCTTTATTTGTGAAATGTGCTGAAAATTCCTTATCACAAATTTGGGAAACACTTAGTAAGCTATGATTTAGCTCACTGACGTAAATTACGTCATGAAAACTTAAAGACCCATTAATCACAGTAACTTTCTTGCTGATGAGACATAGCCTCCATTAAAGTTTTGCACATCATGAAGTAGAGACATGTCCCCTATCATGTGCCTAGAACATCCACTATCAACAAACCATAGATTATTGGCAGTCCTCCTTGCGTGTTCCTACACAATGTGCGGGATCAATTAGTCATTGGTACACAGGCGATAGTAGATCTGGGTATTCCGTTAGCATCAATATATGACACTTCTTGCAAACACATATCATTATTTGATTCAACTTTGTTAGTTATGATAGCAGCATTTTTAGCTTTCCAAACAGGCTTAGATGGAACAGATATTTTATTTTCTTTACTCGGCTTAGTTTTAATCTTTTCGTTTTGTTTAAAGTTATTTTTCTTTTACCTTTCGAAATAAGCCTGCCTGTTTCAATTGGCTACATTCCAATCTCCATCAGAAGGTTTGTTATAGTATGAGTGATTCTTCACTGTCTCAGACTTGGCAGTCTTCACTAGCTTAGAATCCATCTGCCTATGTGACATCTTCTGATTTTGGGCATAATATGGAACGTAAGGACGATGAACACAGTGTTTTGCTTAATGTCATGGCTTTCCACACGTATAACAAGACTGTTTCATGAAGTAAGGTGCAGGTCCAAACTTGTTGGATCTGTGATAATATGAATCATCCTGCTTGTAAACTTGTTTGGGTTTTTGTTGCTGATGAGCATGTCTTTTCTCAAACCTCAAATGTTGATGATCATATTTTGCATAAAATTGATCCTTTGTGAAATGCTTAGGTGAAGCATTTGAGGTTTGACCATTGACTTTTTGCTTAGTCACAAGTTTGGGTTTCTAGAAAACATGCTTCTCAGTTTTTTCGTTTGCTAATTGTTTAACAAACACAGTATTTTTGTGAACATGTGCATTTTTAGAACTAGTAGATTTAGAACTAGAAACATTCAAACCAATCAAATCACACACATACGACTTAGAGTTTTTCAAAACAGGAGTAACAGAAACATTGTTTTCAATTTTTTTACGATTTAACTTAAGACTACAAACTTGTGACTTATCATCTTCATCATCCTCACTTGACCAATCCTGTATTTCTACTTGTTCTGCACATGAGGTAGAAGAATTAGAATTGTTCACACATTTAGAAGTTAGGGATGATGATTATGATTCATCAGTACATAACTTGCTACCGAGAGTAAACATGAAGAACTCCTTAACTTGTTCCACAACAGAGGGAGGAACAGTGGTACAATTTCCGTTGAACGGAGGAGGCACGTTATTATACCCAAGACCCTTGTTCCCATTACTTGGCTTGTGTAGTTGAGTTTCAAGTATATCAACTACCTTACTTGATTGACCAAAAAAATCTACTTTAAATTTGGCCTCGGCAAAGTTTGATTTTGCCTTTTTCCAAATCAGTGGTCAATCTAGCAATTTCTTGCTTAGCGTCAGTATGCAAACAACATTTATTGCTGAGTTGAGACTTTAGTAATGAAATATCCTTTTACCAGCATCTATTGCTTCTTTATAATCCTTTTCAGATTTAAGAAATTTCTTTTTATGATATTTAAAATTTTTCATCTCAAAAATCAGATCAACATTATGTTTTCTGTAAAGTTCTACTTTGTCAATGCATGATTGAGAACATAAATTAGCGGTTACCTCAGGTGGAGTAGCAGAAGATGAGGTGAAAAAAAACTCTCCAGTAATATCTGCCATAAACGCATGATTCAGATTAAGTTCCTTTAGCTGATCTCCCCAGTTATATCCACCTGTTTGCTGGCTAATTAGAGCTTTGGAGTTAGCAGCATTGTTTCCTCCAGAAGACGATCCAGCTTCACTTCCTTTTTGCTCCTTGGTTTAGTACATTCCCTCGTAAAGTGACCAGGTTCATGACAGTTGTAGCAGCAAAGATTTGACTTAATGAAACCAATCTTTTTCCCTGTATCTTCACTCCATCTGAATTTGCTAGTCTTGTTGATGAAGTTTTAAGCTCTAAAAACTGCCATGGCTAGCTGCCACGAGATATCCAGCTCATCTACATCCTCTAGATGGATTTGATTCAGTTCAGCAGTGAGAACCTCTGAAGGCGATAAATTTCTAGAGACAAATGTTGCATAACAATTCGTGATGTTGGTGCATAGAGAAGTGTTTACTTCAATTAGCTTAGCTTGTTGAGCATAATAAGCTTTTTGTTCAGGAGCATATGTCTTAGCTGTAGCAGCAGCACCATGAGTCACGTCTCCAGATCCAGAACCTCCCTGTGAGATATTTGAGAGAAATGCATTGTTGTTGCTTTGTGCACCTTCAGAGTTTGTTGTGTTCATATGATTAACCTTCCTCTGCTTGTAATTAAGATCATATGACTTGATAATAGAAATCAAATCATTCAGAATGATTCTATTCAGATCTTTAGTTCGTTTCAATAAAGAAACATTCCAATCCCAGCTTTGTGGCAAACCATTTAACAGCTTCCTATTTAGATCACCATCACTCAACACAATCTGAGCACCCCTCATCTGTGACACTAACTTTGTAAACCTCTGCAACTGCGCTTCAAGAGTTTCACCCAAAACATGATTAAACATGTTAAACTGTTGGAGAATCATTTCCTTCCTACTTGCCTTCATATCACCATTCCCTTCAAACGCTTGAGCTAGAGACTCCCAGAGTTGCTTAGCTGAAGTACATTCTTTGAAGTTGTGAGCTATATCAGGAGATAGTGCCATAGTTAGAGAAGCCAGAGCCTTTAAATCTTTTTCAACTAGATCAAAGTCTTCATCAGAGTGGTTCTCTATCTACTTTGGTGCCTTAGTACCATCATCCTTGTCAAACATAGGAATTTGAGGTCCCTTGAGTATACTTCTCCACATCTTGGCTTCAAATAGCAGAACATGATTCAAAAACCTAAATTTCCAGTCCATATAATCTTCAGCACAAGTCATTCTTAGAGGGTTAGTACTGGTACCAATTTGCGGGTCTAGCAGACTGTTCAAATTCATGGTGAGTTGTTGAGAGTTCATTCTATCAGAGTATTAGGTCCTTGATTAAACCTGAAAATTTGTTTAAAAATGAACCCATGAACTTGTTGAAACTGTGAGACCCGTGAACTGTTGAGAACCCGTAAACTTTTTATTAACACTTAAACCACTGTTGACCCGTGAACGAATGTTAACCGTGAACATCTATTAACTCGTGAACCCGTGAACGAATGTTAACCGTGAACAGCTATTAACAAGTGAACCCGTGAACCACTATTAACCCGTGGACGAATGTTAACCCGTGAACTTCTTCCGAGAAGCTGATCCCGTGAAACAAACCCGAGTACCCTTGCTGAGTAACTAGCCGTGAACACACAACCGTAAAGTTCGATGACTCGAGAAACAATCCCGTGAACTTGAACCCGAGAGCCTTAAAACCCGTGAACTCTGAACCTTGAAGTTCCCGTGAAATCAGCAGTGAATAAAGTCTTGACTTATCTGGTTTCCAAAATTAGTCCCAAAAATTTTGGAATTCGAATTTTGAAACACAAGCAATCCCGAAGAATACGAAGACGTTGATGATGAACACAGAGATGATTCTCACTCAAATTCAACCCAAAATTCACCTTCTAATCAGCAAAATAACCCAGAAATCATGAGAGAAACTTGATTCTCAGCAGAAAAATATGGTAATTCTTCACAAAACACTGATTATCACCAGAACTCAACAGAAAACAGTAAAAGATAACTCAAAAATGGTGATTCTTGAATCGTTTATATCAATAACCGAGTCTTGAATGACTTCAATGGCTCTGATACCAATTGTAAGTCCCAATCCTTCGGATCTTTGATGAATACACTAATGAAAAACACACAAGATATCAAACTCTCACAATCACTAGGCGGAAACTAGTAATCGTGGTGATTCAAGAACAACGAAACTCTTGTAAAACTCGTATATTGCTTTAGAGAATTACAAAGAAAAACAAAACCAAAAACCGCTAACTGTATACGATTAGGGTAAACATGAATATGTACTAGACACATGCTATCTAGCCCATACATGTTCTCGGCCTTGAAGCCGGCCCAAAACACCCTAACCATGAACCTTGATTCACGGTTGAATAACACAAAAGTCTGAGCTTAATCATAAACATAAACAACCTAGGTCCAACAAAGCATTTATGGAGAATCTAAGTTAAGCTAGTTGCACAAATCAAACCTTGTAACTAAAGGGTATAACAACACATGTTATCCTAATGTTGGGCATAACAACACATGTTATCCTAATGTACGGCATAACAACACATGTTATCCTGATACAGGGCATAACAACACATGTTATCCTGATGTAGGGCATAACAACACAAGTTATCCTGATGTAGGGCATAACAACAAATGTTATCCTAATGTCGGGCATAACGCAAAGGTTATCCTAATGTAAAGAGTTAATGATTGCACGAGTGTATTATGTATATGTAGCCTTAACAAATAGCATTCAAGCATAAAGAACAAATAAACACATATGCTCATATTGTAGAAATGTATGTGTGTAATTACAAATAATGTTTGTTGAGTAATCATGTTTCACCCCAAAATATGTAAAAATGTAAAAGAGGGGCTATGTAAACTCACCTTGAAATGAGTAGCTTGAAAGTCACACAAATAAGTTCTTGTTACACAATTTTTCTAGCTAATCACAAGATTAACCTATGTTGGCCAAGTATAATGGATCAATAATTAATATATAGAAAAAAATTTTAAAAAAAATTGGAAGGGAACGATTTGGGGCAATAGGATTTGGAACGGGTGAACGGACGAAAGAATATTAATGATTCGCTCTTTAACGACAACTAAAGTGATAATATATAAATGGAATAATGTTTTATAAATCTTATTTATAAAAGAGATTCTAGGTGTCAGTACCAAGTATAATTTGCAAATTTAATACAGTTAATAGCTCATTAAGACAATTAGGTTAAAATGGTTATTATGCTGAAAAAATATGATATAATTTGAAATAATATTTTAGTTATTCGGATTATTATTTATCGAAGTATTAAAAATGATCATAATATTTGTGAAAATAGTAATAACAATTATGATATTAAAACACTAGTTTTAATATTAATTCAGATTATATCGTTATAATGGTTTAGATAAAATATATATAACTCCTTTTACATAATAAAGGTCATGATGTTAGAAAAGCGACTATTTTATAATTTAAAAAGTTATATATATAAGATAGGGTTTATAAGAATAAAATAATGTTTGTCATGTTCTTGAAATGAATTAATACATATTTAACAATAATAATGCTTATATTCGTTATACATTTGTAATGATAATTAAACATAGTTAGAAATGTATAGGTTTTTATTTGAAAAGGATATTAATTATAAAAACCTTGAACATTTATAAAAGGATTTGTTTCTAACGAAAATTTTCATATAAACATATATGTATATATGTATACACACTCATAAAAGTTTATAAAAAATAACGTCTAGATGATAAAATTTGTATATGTTTTTATAACAAAAAGAAATATGTATATCATCCATTTTTTTATCTAAACTACAAGAGTTTATATATACATACAATGCACATATATATGTGTGTGTATCATGTCTTTAAACAGAAAAAGAAAAAGAAAAAAAACAACAGAAAGCAATCCTAGCCGGGATAGAACCCACGACCTAAGTGGTGTGGATGGATAACTTTAACCACTTGATCCGGACTCATGTCTTGCTTAGAACTTAAAATGTTTTATTCTTAACCAAAGGGTTCCGAGAACTAGGGGTGTTAAAAAAATCCGAATCCGAACCTGAATTATCCGAAAATTCGGATATCCGAATTTTCGGATTTAGATTCGGATAGTGATTTTCGGATAATTCGGATATCTGAATATCTGAAATATTATATTTATATATATTTTTTAATTTTTTTTATTATTTAAAAATAAGAAAATTTGAATCAAAACCCGATATATTATATTTATATATTTTTATATGTATATTTTTTTAATGTTTTTTATGGTTTTTAATTGTTTTTGTAATTTAAAAAATTATTTTTATATTTTTTTTATTTTTTTATATTTTCGGATATCCGTTTCACTATCTGAATCCGTATCCGAAATTTCGGATATCCGAAATTCGGATAGTGAAATCCACTATCTGAAAATTTCGGATATCCGAAATTCGGATTTCCGAATTTTCGGATACCCGACTTTGAACACCCCTATCGAGAACCCTTCTTCCCTAACATCTCAATTTGCAAACCCATACCCCTTTAATCCCGACATTGAAGCACAGATCGATATCAATATGTTAGGGCTTCGAAACATAGTGTAAAAACGAGTAGGAATTTGGTTGAGTACCTGAAAATCGGACCTGATTCGTGGCCGATTGAGAGGTTCAAGCTCCTTGGCGTTGAATGCGAACGGGGAGAGTGAACAGATGGAAATAAGGATGCTTTCGGGTTGTAAAAGGTTGGGAGGTACTGATAGGATGAGTAAAAACGCGTTAAAGGTTCGAATAACTGAGGTTTCGGGGATTTAAGCTTGATTTACGGGTTTGAATGCTATGACCGAAAGTTTCCTATTCGAGTTTAAAATTTGAATGCGATAATGATTTCAGCAAATTTCTTGTTTCCCTTTTGATCGAAATTGATTGCAAAGATAATTGGAAAGGTTTTAACTCCCGGTTTCACAAGATTCACGGGTTTGACTTTCATGGAGTCAAAATTGCATTTCTTGATGAGCGCTAGGTTTTCACGTAGGGGAGTTCAACATGGGGTGTAGGGGGGGTCAAGCTTGATGGAGGGGGTTCATAACCAGAGAGGGGTTCAATCAATTAGAGGGGGTCCAAAAGTTTAAGGAGAGGGTTCAATTGAATTTGGAGGGGTTCAAGGTTAATGGATGGGATTCAAACCAAGTCTTCTTTGATTTAGATCATTTTAAATTATATATGACTAAATTGATTTCTATAATTTATAAAAAAAACTAAACATATCATGTTTAATTTAAATAAATTTAAAATGATTAATTTAATAATGCTAAGTATATATGTTTGTTTAAGACCAAATAAATATTTTATATTTTGTGTAAATGTTTTATTTAATAACTTCGAATATATAAATCTATTTACATACATTTTCATTAAATATAACCAAATATATACATACATTTTATTTAATTATAGTCTACTCATGATAAATAATAATTTTAAATAGTTTTCCAAGTATCATGAGGGTAAAATATTAATTCAAGTAAATAATAAACAAGGGTAATAAATAATTATCTAAAAGGGTTAAATAATTATTTAGGATAAATAATAGTTTATCTAAAAGAATAAGTAATAATTATTAAGGATAAATAATAATTATCTAAATGAATAATATTTATTAAGTATAAATAATAATTATCTTAAAGAGCATATAATTATTAAAGATAATTAATAATTATTTAGATACTTCATCTAATTAAAATGATTAACAAAATAAATTAAATTATTTAAAGTGTTTAAGCATTAAGAATAACTTGTAAATATTCTAAATAATATTTAGAAGGTTTGTTTAAAAGTTTAAATAAATATAAGTTTATAAAAAGGGTTTCATGTAAATTACAAGTGTACAAGTATTTTAAATAAGTTTATGTTTTATTTAAATATGTTTTAAAGTTTTTGCAAAGTTTTTAAGTTTACAAATATTCAAGTTTTTAAATAATAAAGTGTATTTATAAATAATTTAAAAAAAAGTTATAAAGATGTACAAGTTTTTAAGTTTCTGATTTCTAAAGTGAAAATATAAGTTTTTATAAATTTTCTGATTTTATAAAGTTTATATAAGTTTTCTGTTTATTTAGTGTTTATATTTATTATTAAAGTTTAAAATAAAATAATTTTATTTATTCTTGAAACGAAATAACAACCTATACTTTCTGATTTTATAAAATGATTCTTGTTTATTTTTATAAGTTTTATAAAAGTTTAGATTATTTTTATAGTATTTAAGTATTTAATATTAAAGATTAAATAAGTTTAAACTAAGTTTTAATTAATTAAAAATACCTTTTGGAAATAAAGTATAAATAAAATCCAGTTGTAAGTTTATAAAAATATAACCAATTTTATAAAAGTAAAAGGAATTTTCGAAACTAATTAAAAATGCATAAAAAATTAAAATTTCAAAACTCAGGCTGGCCGGATTTGAACTCAGGCCAAATGAGTCTAAACACACACGCACTACCACCTGACTACGGGACTCGCTATTGTTTTACCTAGAAAATAAAATTAATAAACACATTCCCAAATCGCCCCAAATTTCGTATGAACCCTACGAATCGAAAATCCCTCTGTCATTGTAAATTGACAAAGGGCTTTTGATTATAGGATGAAAACGAAGACGATGGCCATAAGAATTACCTGAAACAGAATCGGAATGAGGGAGAACGAGTTCAGGTTCTGGGTCAGCTGTCACAGGATTGAAACGACAAATGCAGGTTCGATTTGAACGAATTGAGAGTGTAGAGAGTTAGTGTGTGGTGTCGTTCAGGTGTTGCAACCCGTATTTATATTCAATTTTAGGATTTAATACTCGTACGGTTGGGAAGATAGTGGTTGTATGCGACGGGTTTAAAGTCGAATCACGCGGTAGTTAAAGTTGGAATCGAGCTTCGATACGCCTCGGGTTTGGGTCGCACTCTCGAAGGGAGGCTCGAGGTGCAATGAACCTGGCCGGAAACGCGATTTGGGCTAAAGGAGGATGAAAGCCGGGTGTCCCGAGGATCGAACTCGCGACTGGTTTGGGTTCCGGAGGTTTGCGTTAGTTACACAACATGTCCCTTAAGTTTGAAAGTTGTATGTTAAAACATGAGTTTTAGTTTAAAAACAAGTTTTAAAAATGACCTTTTATTCCCTGGACTTTATAAAAATAGATAATATGTTTCTTTTATATAAAATCACACAAGTTTTTATACTTTATTAATTTATAATTCTATAAAATAATTTTTAAGTTTATATTCTCACAAGTCTCAGGTATTTAAATGTTAATAAGTTTATTATTTACATTATTTACATAATATAAATATATCTTATATAGTTTATATAGTTTTAAAGGTATGACATATTCTATTCATAATATATAAATACACATATATATTTTATACCTATGTTTTAAGTATCATTGATTTTTATATAATAACTTAGTTTTTAACTATTCATCAATGATTAAATCTTTAGAGGATAAAAGGTTCTAATATGTGCAAGAATTTTGAAATGATACGTTCATTGGATTTGAAAATAGATAAGTTACAATGGATTGAAATCTAATAACATGAAATAATACATCGGAAAAATCCTAGATATTACACCACTCCCACTAGAGCTTAATCCAAATGCTTAGACATACAAGTTTGTCGGTCCGTAGGGACGATGGTTTGTCCGACAAATCTCTGGTGCTCTCAAGAAAATCCCAGCACACTATCCTAGTTGGGAAACAATTCCAAGGGAGGATCAAAATATCGTATTTCGCAATTTTCATGTAAGTATAAAATGTAATTTTTAAATTTCATAATTATTAAATGTTTCCTAATTACCTTTTTTTACAGAATTATTTTGATCTCAAAAGATGGGGTAACACATCGCAGTGGCCAAGAATATGTGCGGGCATCCATGACGATTGTGTCGTAGATATCGTGATCGTAAATCAAGTTTAAAGAAACATTTTGAAGAGGTTGGTGGTTACGAGGATGTGGAAGAAGCAAAGACTCATCCTCATGAGTCCATGAGTTCCAACCATTGGAAATCCCTCACCGACGACTTGTTCCTAAATGTTGGGTATATGGCACGCTTAATTCAAAATTCTTCAAACCGAGCTAAACAACCATATGCCAATACTAGTGGGAGCAAGTGTCACACCCCAACAACAGCGGTTTCCCGCGGGGCGTGACGGCCATGGATCATCGTCACTGATTACATAGAATGACCTCTATATGTTTTGAAAATCATGCATTCAAAGTCATTCCAAAATATAACATTGTTTTACAGAGTTTAATGTGAAAAGTAATTGCGGACGAAAAATAAATTGTTTTGAAAATACAATGCCAAGCAAAAGTTCATTGCCATGGGAACATCAAAAGACTTCATGCGTGCACCCTAATCCCGTACAAGCTTAAAGACTTGAGAAAACATGCTTAAACGAGTCAACAATAATGTTGGTGAGTTCACAGGTTAAAATGTAAAAGTAAATCATTGTAATGGACCACAAAACTTTCTATGATTTGATTGTTGATCAAACAATGTGTCAATATTACCATAAGCACACTGAAACCGAAGCTAGACTGTAACAGTAATGTAATGAAATGCCTCTACCATGCCTATCGTATGCATGGGGTGATTAGGTCAATAATGCACTTGTTTTGACCTCTGGTCCAAGTTAGCGCGACTAACGCGGGTGAGGGTTGTCAAACCCAAATAGTACTATCCATGATTATCTCGCTTTGTGAAAGAAACTAACGGTCCAGTTGTGAGAGGACTTAATACGATATGAAACCGCGTATGTAATATGTGAAATAATGTAAGTGAAATTGTGTCCGATGAAAATAATGAGTATGCATGTAATCTCCCCCAAAAGGAAAATAAGTAAAATGGGGCCGTGAGACTCACCTGATGCGTGAGTACCGTAAACGTGTAAGTAGCAAAAGTTAGAAGGTCGTTCCACATTTGAATTACATATCTTGAACTCCACGCAAGCTAAAACTATCACAAGTGACTATATAACATAACACCAAATAAATAACTACATCAAAATAACAACACCATAGAATACATAATACATAATAATTGTAATGTTCCTAACCGAGTATGGTGAAAAAGCATGGTGGCGATGTTCACACAACTGATGCTATAGGATGAACCAAGAATGTTAACGCGGATTGTTCCCTTCAAGTGACATATTTGTAATACCCGAATATGATTCCCACTCATTTGTAAAGATCTGATTGCTCAACTCCTAGGACTAAGCTTCGAGTCCCGTTACATGCTTGTTGTTGAACCCAAGGATGAGTTGAGAACTTCCTCAACCCCTCTAGCTCGATTGCCACATCTTTCATTGTAGGTCTTTCATTACCTACTAAACTAAGGCATCTCTTTATCAAATCACCTACTGCTTGTAATTGGTCAAGAGTCCCTTCACGTAAAACTCTAGGTTCAACAATTTCAAATAAGCGGTTTCCTTTAACTGAATTTACAAAATATGTAGCTAGATTCTTTTCTTCATTGGTTCTATCAGCACCAATAGGTTTTTTCCCAGTTATAAGTTCTGCAAGGACCACTCCAAAGCTATATACATCACTTTTCTCGGTTAGTTGACTTGTATTGAAGTATTCTGGATCCAAATACCCAAGTGTGCCTAGAATAAGAGTACTTACTTGGTCGTGATCTAATGGGACTAACCTTGATGCACCAAAATCTGAAATTTTTGCTGTGTACTTATCGTCTAATAATATGTTGGTAGACTTAACATCTCTATGTATGATTGGCATAGTAATTTCTGAATGAAGGTACCCAAGTGCACTTGCAACTTCAGTGGCTACTCTTAGCCGATTCTCCCAAGATAACCAACTCATTCCACCCAACCTATGATGAATGTGATGAAAAAGAGTGTTATTGGAGATGAATTCATAAACTAGTACGGGGACTTCCTCTTCTAAGCAACAACCCAAAAGCTTTACCACATTTCGATGAATGACTTGCGTAAGGATCATGACCTCATTGATGAACTGCTCTGTTTGGCTTGCATCCACTAGTTTAGACTTTTTTATTGCAACTACACGTTTATCTGACAAAACCCCCTTGTACACTACACCATAAGCACCTATGCCAATAATTTTCTCCTGAGAATAATTATCAGTGGCTCTTCTTAGTTGTTGAGTGCTAAACAAAGCCATGTCCTCATGAGATTGTTGTGATTTGATCTTTTGTTTTAGTAACAAGCCCCCATTTTGCTCAAAGAACTTTTCTCGCAACCTTATTAGCTTTCTCTTCCTTATACCAAAGCAAATCCCCACTATTGAAGATAGTATTGTTAACATGCCACATACGATCACTACATATGTACATGAACATGAATAAACACTTTAATTAGTCGATGTCCTTAGTTTCAATGAAAGTAGAAGGTAAATGGAAATAAACATATTCAACATATCGATTTTCAAGGTTTGATTAATTGGACTAAACGTAGTCAAATTGGAATGTAAGAATTACCTATAATTAATATGGTCGATGAAAATTCTGAACTTTTAGCGGTAGCAACACGCTCACAACCATTTGTTATGTTTGCATCACCAAAGAATCCGGGTAGACATGTACAATTGTAACTCCCTACAGTATTAATGCAAATACCATGACAAGGGTTGATTCCTTGATCGCTGCACTCATCGATGTCTAACAAGATAAGAAAAATTAAGCGGTCTAGTTAAAGAAAATGTAAAGCAATAAAATTTACATAAATAAAATGGTAAATCACATGAATAATCCTTGTAGCTTATTCATAATTATGAATATCATCCCTCATCAACTCTTTTTAATAATGTGACCCTATTTTAACCTTTGTTTTCGATTTTGGTCTATGCAACGTTAAACTTAACATTTTAAGCCTTGCTAAATGAATATTTTACATTTTTGAGCTTTAAAATTGTACTTAAGTATATTTTTTTTCCAAAAACTTGTTATATAAAATAGAATTATTATTTTTCTTAGTACAACTTAAAGCAAACACCCGCCATCAGCTACAAACTAAGTATGTGTGTGTACCATCATCATCGGCTTCAACCATCGTCTAACAAACATCAATTGCGGCGCCAACAACCAATGGCGAACCTACTAATTAAGGGGATATGTTGACAGCCGCCCTCTATGAAACTTTTTTAGTGTTATATATACGTTAAAATCTTGAGTAATCCCACACCTGATTTGTTTAGTACCCCCCCCCTCCACAACCCTATTTGCATGAAGTGGATGAGCGTGTGACTCAACTTCAACAACAATTTCAAGAACAACAACAACGTGAAGCCCAACGAGAGGAAGAACGTCGTGTGCATAATTAACAAATGCTTGAAATGCAACGGCAAATGGACGAAATGCGTCGAATGTGCGAACGCCGAACTAGCAGCGATTATAATTAGCTTGGATTTGTTGCCTATGCCTATGTTGTTGGTGTGTACCGGTGAATGTTTGAACAATTTGCAGGTTTGTGTGTCGGACAACTTTATGTTTGAATATTTGGTTTATCGAACAACTTTGTGTATTAAACAATATGTTTTGGATTTGAATGCTTAAATGGTTTGAATTATCTAGATTTGCAGGTTTTTGTTTTTAGAAATTTTATTATATTTCTGGAAAAATTTGCAAAATAATAAAAACTGGTCGTTTTCTAAAATTAATTAAAAAAATGGAAAACACCTATACCGATGACATATCGTCAGTATAGGTTGGGTCTTTCCAGAAGACATGTCGTCGCTATAAATTTTCTTTTTGAATTTTTTAATTAGACCCTATGGCGACGACATGTCGTCGCTATAGGTCAGCCTATCCCGACTTTTTTAATTAGACCCTTGTACCAACGACACCTTTGAGCTATTGGTACGAAGCAACCCCGAAGAACCCTGTACGGACGACTTGTCGTCGGGATAGGCGTCGTCAGTACAGGATTAAAATTTGTCGTCGCTATAGATGGTTACTGTTGTAGTTATCGCCCCTCATAAAATTTTGAAATGACCCACAATCGCCCCTTGAAACTTGTTAGTGTTCCATGCACGTTATATATCACTAGTAAATCGATCTCAAAAAGTTTCGAAACCCACGAAAATTTTTTCTGTGTCCGCCACTGTCAACCTCATTCATCATCACGTTTATTCCGGAATCCGGAGTTACCGAATCTGTAAACAACTCGGTACCTTGCCACCGGTGAAATAGGGACAAAAATTAAAACATTTTTTTTTGAAAGACGGCTTTCTTAAACCCACAATTTACAAAATAAGTCTTGTTTATTAGTTGTGTAGTAAAAGATATGAAATCATCTTGGTAATTCTGATTTTATTTAAATACATGTGGGGAATTTTAAATATATCCGTACAAATATAGGTAAATATCATATATATATATATATATATATGATATATATATATATTCAACAAAAACTAAAAATATCATATATATATATATATATATATATATATATATATATTTAGTTTGAATGATTTTTTAATTTATGACAGTATTACCTGATTTAGATGAATTTCAGTTAAAAGTTTTGAAATTTTATAGTTTAAACTAGAAATGGTTAAATACTTATTCTAATAAATGATTCCAAACAATGACACGTGTTATCACCATACATTTTCTCACAAAATTCTTCTAATTTTCCCTATTTTAAGTAAGTTGAATTTTGAAATTTAATTATGTTAATGTTTTTATTTTTCAAAAAAAAAATAATATAAAATTTGAATTCTAATTATCACTTAAGTAAGGAAACAAATAATTTTATTTCTTGTTTTACACATTATTTTAATTTTTTTTACATTATTATACTTTATTTTTCTATTAAACAATCTCATGTAATACTTGGGTATATAAACTAGTATGAAGTATAAAAGTCAGAAATTGATAAATATGAAACTTTAAAGTTTTAGAAAAATAAGGATAAAATGTTCATTTTTAAAATTCTTTTTAATGAAAATGAGTATATATATGATGTTTTTAGTTTTGTATGGATATATATGAAATTGCCTCAAATATATACGTATATGTAATTTCTTTTAATAAAAAAAACAAATAGGAGTTCGCAAGCACAATTTCAATTTTAAGGAAACTCAAATAGGACTTGCCAAGAACGATTTGTTTGGTCCGTCGGAACATCTTATCTATGCAGGCGTAGACGCCGGAACATGTACCGCCACGTGGCCGATGTTTACGCTTGTATGGTTTTTTTTGGCGGCGTTCTCGCACCTTTGAGTCCGTGACGACGTCTTATTGGTTAGATTTGCCGGGGTGTTTGTGCTTTTTCTCGACATTTCCGTTGGTACAAGTATATTGTATATTTCGAGTTAAAAAGTCAAAGTATAAAACGAGGCTTTTAACCTTTTTACATACTGTGAATTACCATTTGTGTAAGTCATTCTAAAAGAAATTTCGGGCTTATGTACTAATGTTTTTATATTATTCAGATTCTCTCATGGTTTTATAAGGTATATATTAGTTAGTGTTTAGGTTTCCATAGAAAATGATTTGGACTAATTAAAATGGGGATTGACGTACCTTGGCAGCCTGGATAAAGATAGGGGTTACCCTCGTAACCGTTATTGCATTTACAACGATATCCACCACCTTCTACATCATAGCATGAACTGTTTCCTTCGCATACGTTAACCCCAACGCATGTTCCATTGGGTTCGATAACCCAATCAAGCACAACGGGCATAGTGGACCTTATCCTCTCCGCAAAGCCCCAGTAATCAGTGGATAAATCATTGACACCGCCAAACTCAAAACTGCCTTCCTCAACAAGAAAGCCATAGCCACATTCATTAAAGGACAAAACATCTGAGTGGTTTCTTAAGGTGTGAAGTGTAGCATCGTATTTCGAGAGACCCTTGGGTATAGATGTTTGACAACATCCGATTCCCAAGCATTCCCCATTAGGCACATCACGTGCTTTGCTACATAGTCCAAAACAGCCACTAGAAAAGTCAGCTCCATTTGTCCCCGCAATCAAAGCATAATCGTCACAACCAATCACTGTAAACTTGTTCTTTGCGGAGAAAGTGAAATTGGCTAAGCTAGTCCATGCTATATGTTCAAATGCAACCCCGGTTTGGTCGTAGCATTTATAAGCAATTGTAGTGAAAATGCGCAACTCGGAATCTGAAATGTTGTATATGTCCATGTTGCTTTCTCTAAGAAACAACTTTGGGGGTTCATAAGAAGAGTTGCAAGTCAGGTGAAAGGAGTAGTCTAGGGAACACTCTATGCCAATACCGAAAGGGTAAGGAACTGTAATATTCCCGCAATGGGTTGGACAACCTGGTTTTGCTGTGTTGTTTGTGGTAGCACCTTCCACTGCCATTGTAAGACGAAATGTAAACAAACAAAGGATGAAATGAAGAAACATGTTTATATCTCGATCTATAATAACATACGTGGTACAATACTTTTTTGGTGCGTGATTTATAGATCGAGTGCCTGGGTGGAAGTGTTAAAACTCCTAGTTAAATAGATTATAGACATCTACATTTCTTCGATTTTTCGTGTGTGATGGTGCCGGTTTTGTTTTTTACACTGACCGAGACAACTTGTTTTACGGTTCAAAGACTTTGGTTTGATTTGATGGTATGGGTTACATCCAACAACGACTTTGGTTGACCTTGTCGTTTAAAAGAGACTATTAAAATGCCGTGTGGATAGTACCGAAAAGAGATTCCCGTTTGGTCCCAAATGAATACAACCACGCAATTTCTTCTGGTTATGAAAATTCGATCAAGCTTCTTAAATAATATTTATTGGGAAAATCATCGAAATATACATTTTCATCATGTTCTAAACCAAATTGTATGTTAACTGTTACTTTACTCCAAAATAAACATATCCAAAATGAGTCGATTAGAAAACACTACCTTAGTTAAACCGGCTTGAATTTAGGGCACACAAAAAATTGAAAAAGTACAAAGGAGAGAACCAAAAACCAATACAGGTAATCAAGCCGCCCGGCACCGACGGATTGAAGACAGTCTGATGCACAGATCACACAAGCTCCGGTGGGTAGCCGAATGGTAGTTACTTCTCCAAACTCCGGTGATATCCTGCACACGGTAACAACGCGTTAGGGCGTTACAGGGAGTGGATAATCCTTGTATATACCCTCCGACATGAGAATAAGTATCCCCGGGATGTAAGAGTGTAAGTAGGAGTATATTGAGATTAGATAAATTATACATGAGGTGCGATCTGCTATTTATAGTGAGTCGGAGTACTATGACGTCCCTTTCGTAGGGCGGGCGTGTGATTGGTGGAGAGGTCCTTATCAAGAATGTCCTTTTTGTCTCCTAACTGACAACCGTTAGTGGGAGCTTTGTCCAATGTGACAGGACCACTGAGGTGCATGGTGGGGTCTCCTCTGTGGCGAGATTCTCTGATTTTTCTGTGAAGGATCCTTTCATGCACGAATGTGTTTCTGTCATCTTGTGAAGTACTGTCAGATGTGTTCCTTCCGCTGCAAGCTATGCTTGCGCATGGTAGGTATCCTTCCGCGAGGGTCATTACATCTTCAATTCCCCCAGTCCGAAGTTATGCGTAAGTATTTTGCGCATGGCTTTGGACTTAAATTTTCAACTACGACTTTTGGCTTAGCAATCCTTCTTGCGTGTGGTTTTTAGACCTTCAAAATTTTGAATCTATACGCGCCCTTTGCGAGTACCATATTTGGTGGATGACATGACTTTTGACCTTACCTGGTGACGCACGTTTCTCGGGTGTCATCATTACTTTGCTTTTGCAGGCGTGTGGGTCCCTCCCGTGTACTTTTCATCCGGCGTTTACTATTCTCCGCCTAACGTGTCATCTTGTAACCGTTTCTAGACGACACGCTGCATGACTTTTCAGGCCCTTCTGTCCCGACATGAAATGCGAAGCCTATATAAGGCCTTAGGGTTTCCTCTCTTCTTCTTCACCGCCTTACTTTTCTCCTCCTTCCTTTCTTATTTTCTGCATCTTCTTTCCTCTCTCCTTCAAATTAATGGCGTTTGGAGCTCACGGGTGGAAGGTTAAAAGTAAAGGTCCCGATATGTCTTTGATTGAGAACACCCTCATCAAGTGGAATCGGGAGGAGTTCGAGAAGGTCTGCGAGACCTACTCTTTGATTGAGAACACCCTCATCAGTGGGAACCGGAGTTCCCTGCTGCCAGTATGTCTGCTACCACCGATGTTCCGAGTGGCAAGATTGCCCTTTATGCGGCCTTTTTCACTCAATGCAACTTCCGTCTTCCGACCACCACATTTATTGGGAACCTTCTTATAACATCCATTATTTTTCGGCCATATTTTTTTTATTATAATTTATTTATTTTCTCAGGCAATAATAACACTACACATAAATCATGTGCTTGTCCAACATATTATGCCACATTAACTATTATTTTTTTTAACATATATATATTCGATATCTTTTAACCTCGTACTACATATTATTTCCATATTTTATGCATAACACGTGTAGGCATATATTTACATATGTATATTGGTAAACATTTTATTTTAATAAATGTATATGAATGTAACCTATGGATTTTAACTCATGTAACCTCACTCATATATATATATAATCATGAATATAAACATACTTATATATTCACAATTATTAACCAAACCCTACTAAAAATAGTTATTTGGTTTTTAAAACAAAGTCACATATTTAAACATATTTAAATAAAACCTTATGAATTTGTTTACTCTAAACTTAGAGTAAATTTCGCTTTTGGCCGCTGTGGTTTGGCCTATTTAACCATTTTATTTCAAAAAAGAATCTTTTAACATATCAGCCCCTAAGGTTTTATTTTTGTAACTATTTCAGTCCAAGACACTAACTAAATAACTATTTTAATAAAAAAAAGTGAATTTAGTTTTTATAAAGTTTATAAAAAAGTGAATTTAATAAACATTTTATTACAATAAATGTATATGAATGTAACCTATGGATTTTAACTCATGTAACCTCACTCATATATATATATATATATATATATATGTATATATATATATATATATATATATATATATATATATATAAATCATGAATGTAAACATACTTATATATACACAATTATTAACCAAACCTTACTAAAAATAGTTATTTGGTTTTTAAAACAAAGTCACATATTTAAATAAAACCTAATGAATTTGTTTAGATTAAACTTAATAAGTTTAGTTTTTATAAAGTTTATAAAAAAGTGAATTTAGTTTTGCATCTACAACTGAATTTTGATCAAATAAAGAAAACCTTGAATCCCTAAATTTGAACCACTTTTGCAAATTCTAAACTGTAACATTCCAAAATGACGAAAAAAATAAAGTTAGCGAGTTCAAGCGGGCCGAAGTCGGGCCGGGTCAGTCGCGAACCGGGCTTGGGGAGGTCTCCCCTATAAATAGCAAAAAGCCTCTTCACTTCTACTCTTTACAATTCTAGAGAGAGAAAACCCGTAGAGAGAGAAAGTGACGGAATCGCACAAGATTGCACCAGATCGTGTCTCTTGCACTCGTGAAGGAAACCTCCAGATCAGAAGCCCGATTCAGGTAACGATCCGACCTAAATCTGAGTTTTTGTTCGTTTTTGGGTTTTTAGGGTTTTGGGTGAAAGTAGGACGTTTTTCCGGATGAAACTTAAGAATAAGCTTAGGTTTAGTATCTACAATGAAAAACGGTTGTTTTGAGCAAAGAAAGTTGAAGTTTTGACATAACCGAGCCCAAATCCGCGAATTTCAGGACTTTTGGGGAAGATGACTGATGTTGCAGGCGAACTTAGCAAGTTCGCCTGTCAAGTTCGTTTGGTGGAGGCGAACTTATCAAGTTCGCCTGATTATGTTCGCTTGGCAAGTTCGATTGGCCAAGGTAAGCGAACTTATCAAGTTCGCCTGGCCACAAGGTAAGCGAACTTATTATGTTCGCCTGGGTTAAGTTCGCTTGGCCACAGGGTAAGCGAACTTATTAAGTTCGCTTATAAGTTCGCCTAAGCCAGGGGAGGCGAACTTAGCATTAAGTTCGCCTATACCAGCTGAGTAGGGTGTGAATCGAGGTTAGGTCTGATATATGTGTTTTGTAACCAATTCAGATCGGAAGTGACGTGGTTGGGCCCTTGATTAGGACAACCGAGACTAGCTTATAAGGTGAGTTCTAGAAGCCCTCTTTTAAATGTTTATATAATGTTTTCGGGCTGGTGTGCATGCATATGAAATGATGTTTTATAAAATGATATTTTATGAAACTATGATTACGAAATGAAATGATGTAGAATGAACGGTTTATGGAAAGAAAGTTTTATGAACGGAATGTTTACGAACGAAATGTTTATAAAGAAATGGTTTAATGAAAAGGTAAAGGGTTTTGAAAATGAAGGAAAGGTTTTATGAAAAGAAAACAAAAAGGGGCAAAGGTTTTAAAGAAGTCATTACAAATCTAATCTGTCGAATGAATGGAATTGACGAATGAAGTCTGGGAATGTAATTCCCAGCCTTGTGGTAGATTATGGACAGCGAGCCATAGTTGCTATAAGAACAACAGAGGTAGTGTCTTAGTGGCCTGCCAATGGTTTTGATGTTGTACAACTGGTAAGGGAGTAACGACGGTTACTCAGGTGATGACGATCATCCTAAGTGAAAGAGGTAATGGGAAATCAATGACGGCGATACGTAACGGTTGATTCCCAAAGGGAAGATGCGTGTTGGGCAATGACAGCGATACGTAACGGTTGACCCCACGTAATGAATGGTTATGGTAATGACGGCGATACGTAGCGGTTGCCCACAACATTAAAGGTTCCTCCGGGGACATAGAGACGCGTAACGATACAGATTTTAGATAATAATGTATGACTTAAATGAATGTTAATGTTTTAAACAAATGATCCGTTCAATGTGTTTAAATGTGCGAAGGTTTATGAATGAAAGGCCCTGTTTTCTTATACGTGATGTTAAACCATAATGAATGTTTTGAATGATGAACCATTTCTTAAATCGAACGAAAACTAGAACTCACCAGCTCTGACGTTTTAGTGTTCACATTCAGGTTAAGGCAGGTTATGAGGATGGACGGTGATGCTTGGCTAGAGATGAAGAGTTACCCGACTGCTTTTGAAGACTGGCATCCCGTTATGTTTTGTCTATGATGTAATTATGATTTAATCAATGTTACGCTTCCGCATGTATGAACAACGATTAAGTTATGTTTAAATGAAATTTTCCGCTGTGCTATTTGATATTCATGTTTAAGAACTATTTGTGAATCAGTAAATCCAATAAGTGAGGCCTCCCGGATTTGGGGCCTTACAAGTTGGTATCAGAGCAATAGTTTGAGAGATTCGGACACTCCCAGTGTTTGAACTTAAACTTTGAATGGGACCGAAAGCGGATGCCAGTACGGGTAACTCGAGCCACAGCATCAGGTATGAAGGTAGTATGTATTTACGTATATAGTATGCCTTAGAAAGGGGTAAGTAAGGACTTGTGTTCTGATGGAATCACAAAGGTGGTCAAATAGAAATCGAAAGGTAATGTAATGGTTAATTGCAGATGGCCAGTGTATATTAACATCTTACATTGCTTATTGAATTTTATTTGTTAACTAGCGTGATGACATTGGATTTCTTGTCTTATAGAACGAAATGGCGAGGAAAGGAAACGGAAGACGTAGTGGCCGTACCGGTGGTCGTACCGGCGGTCGAAATGGTGGGCGTGGCAGGATCCCTGTACGCCAAGAAAATAGTGAAGAAGGAAGTTTCACACTGAACCGGCGGTAAGTGTGCATGGAACCGAACAGACACTGGTTAACAACCTGTGTGCATGGAACCGAACAGACACTGGTTAACAACCTTTCACTTTTGAACCAGAAGTGAGTGCAGCCATAGCTAGAGAGTTTACAGAGTTGATGAAAACTTCTCTGCCAGGTCTGTTGGCAGAAGCATTGAAGCAGGTCAATGGGGCGGGTGGGTCTAGCACGGCAATTGGTGCGCAGAACAATGAGACTGACACCGCACCGCCTGCTCGCGGATGCGACTACAAATCATTTAAAGCATGTGATCCACCGGTCCTTACTGGAAAGAAAGACGCGGTAGCTACATTTGACTGGGTGATCCGTATGGAAGCTGCCATTCGTCTGAGCGAGTGTCGATCGGACCAGGTTGTAAAATTTGCTGCTAACTCCTTGAGGGAGGAGGCATCCCATTGGTGGGAAGGTGTACGTCAGGCAAAAGGGAGCGAGATTGTGGATGCAATGATGTGGGCTGACTTGAAAACTTTGGTGATCAAGAATTTCTGCCCAAGGAACGAGATCGAGAAGGTAGAGAGGGAATTTCTGGGTTTGAAGGCCGGGAACATGACGCACCGGCAATACACAACCCGATTCAATGAACTGGCACGTCTGGTGCCGCACCTTGTCACTACTGAAGAGAGAAAGATTGCCTGCTATGTTCAAGGGTTGCCGGACCAGGTCCGCACCTATGTTAAGGCAAACGCCCCTACTACCTATGATTCGGCAGTAGAGCTAAGCGGCGTGGTATTTGACGATCTGGCACTGAATGTTGTTGCCGTTGAAAAGCAAAAGAAGAGGCCGAGCTTCTCAAATAAGCGAACTGGGGGAAAGATGTTTGGGGCTTGTGATAAGAGGGCTCGGGTGGATGAGCCGACTATTTGTAAGAAGTGTGGAAGGGAGCATGTAGGTGAATGCAGAATGGGATCTAACTTGTGCTTTAAGTGTGGCAAGACCGGGCACTACTCCCGTGAGTGCACACAACACTACAAGTGCTACAACTGTGGGAATTTTGGTCATCTGAGTAGGGACTGCCCGAAGCCCAGGATGGGGGAAACCGGGAAGGGAAAAGGCCCGGAAAAGAAGGGAGAGGGATCTCGTGCGAAGACGCGAGCATACGCACTGACGCAGGATCAGGCTAGGAAGGATCTCGATGTAGCGTCAGGTACATTCATCCTTGACAACACTTTGGTTTCTGCGTTATTTGATTCGGGTGCCAGTAAGAGTTTTATATCTGCGAGTTTTTGTAAACGAGTGAAGTACACTGTTAGTAAGCTAGAAAGGGCCTTTAGCGTAGAAACCGCTGAGGGTAGAACTACAAGAGTAACCGATGTAGTTGACAACTCCACGATAAAGATAGAAGGTCATAGATTCCCTGTCAGATTGTTCGTTATGGTTTTGGGAGGGTTCGATGTTGTGTTGGGTATGGATTGACTAACTGCCAATGAAGCGCAAATTATATGTAAACGAAAGATAATCCAACTCAAGGCTCCGGATGGTAGCAAAGTCGAGGTCTTTGGAGATCGTGACGCACTGATGCCAAACGTCATCTCGATGATTAAGGCAACAAATTATTTGAGGCGCGAATGCGAGGCTTATCTGGTGTGTGTGATTGACAAGTGTAAGGAAGTGAAGGAACTAGACGATGTACCCGTGGTACGCGAGTACCCAAACGTGTTTCCAGAGGATTTGCCTGGGATACCACCCGATAGAGAAATTGAGTTCCGAATTGACTTAGTACCAGATGCCCAGCCCGTGGCTAAGGCTCCATATCGACTAGCACCGGTGGAAATGAAGGAACTTATGGTCCAACTAGACGAGTTACTTGAGAAAGGATTTATCCAACCGAGCATCTCGCCGTGGGGTGCTCCAGTGTTGTTTGTGAAGAAGAAAGACGGTTCGATGAGAATGTGTATTGATTATCACGAGCTGAATAAACGTACGGTGAAGAACAAGTACCCGTTACCAAGGATCGACGACTTGTTCGATCAATTGCAAGGCGCAAGTTGGTTCTCGAAAATCGACCTTCGGTCCGGGTACCATCAGTTGAAGGTAAGGGAAGAAGACATACCGAAAACTGCATTTCACACGCGTTATGGACATTTCGAGTTCCGCGTAATGTCTTTCGGATTGACGAACGCCCCCGCAGCGTTCATGGATTTAATGAATAGGGTGTGTCGACCGATGCTGGATCGATCGGTAATAGTGTTCATCGATGATATCCTTATCTACTCCAAGAATGAGGGTGATCACGCGTGTCACTTAAAGGAAGTATTGGAAGCTCTGAAGAAGGAAAAGTTGTATGCTAAGTTCTCTAAATGCGCGTTCTGGCTTAGGGAAGTCCAATTCCTAGGTCACGTCATTGGCCCGAACGGCATTATGGTTGACCCAGCCAAGATAGTAACGGTAAGTGAATGGGACATTCCTAAGACGCCAACTGAAATCCACAGTTTCTTGGGATTGGCGGGCTACTATCGGAGATTCATCCAGGATTTCTCGAAAATAGCTTCGCCATTAACAAAGTTGACTCGGAAGGAGGTAAAGTACGAATGGGGTCCGACCCAGGATGAGGCGTTTAAGGAATTGAAAGAGAAGCTAACCCAAGCTCCAGTCTTGGCCCTTCCTGAGGGCAGTGAAGACCTGGTGGTATACTCTGACGCGTCGGGTCAGGGATTAGGGTGTGTGTTGATGCAACGCGGTAGAGTGATTGCATATGCGTCACGGCAGTGAAAGTTCACGAAGTCAACTATCCGACTAACGATTTGGAACTTGTTGCTGTCGTATTTGCATTGAAAATCTGGAGGCACTACCTGTACGGGGTGAAGTTTACTATTTACTCCGTCCACAAAAGTTTGAAGTACTTCTTCGAACAAAAGGAGCTTAATATGAGGCAGAGACGATGGTTGGAACTCCTGAAGGACTATGACTGTGAAATAATGTACCATCATGGAAAGGCAAACGTGGTGGCTGACGCTCTAAGCCGAAAGGATATGCCTACTCCTATTAGAGTGAAAGCTTGCCAGTTGGTGGTAACATCGGATGTGATGAGCGAAATCGAAAGAGATCAAGATAAGGCACTTAAAGAAGAAAACATAAAGAAGGAAAGGATGGTTGACCAACAGGACAAGTTGGAATATAACACCCTTGGTGTTAGAACACGTTATGGACGGGTATGGATACCTATGGGTGACGAGCTTAGAACCAAAATCTTGGATGAGGCTCATAAGTCTCGTTACTCTATCCATCCTGGTACCAACAAAATGTACCAAGACCTGAAGAAGGACTACTGGTGGCCTGGAATGAAAAGTGATGTAACGAAGTATGTAAGCAAGTGCTTGACTTGCTCGCAAGTAAAGGCTGAACACCAGAAACCGTATGGAAAGATTCAACCACTTGATATACCAGAATGGAAGTGGGAACACATTACCATGGACTTCATAACCAAGCTACCCCGCACAGCTAAAGGTCATGACACCATTTGGGTAATTGTGGACCGATTAACGAAGAGTGCTCATTTCCTACCTATTCGCGAGACGTTCTCGTCGGAAAGGTTAGCAGAAGTGTTTATCAACGAAATAGTAGCACGGCATGGGATGCCTTTGACGATCGTATCTGACCGGGACAAACGATTCACATCGAGGTTCTGGAAAAGATTTCATGAGGCGATGGGCACGAGGCTGAATATCAGCACGGCATACCACCCACAAATGGATGGTCAGTCCGAAAGGACCATTAAGACATTGGAGGATATGCTCCGTGCTTGTATTATTGACTTCGGTGGCAGTTGGGACAGTCATCTGCCGTTAGCCGAATTCTCCTACAACAATAGTCATCACTCGACGATAGGCATGCCGCCTTACGAAATGTTGTATGGTAGAAGATGCAGGACCCCGGTTTGTTGGGGTGAGATTGGACAGAAGGAATTGGGAAGTCTTGAAGTCATAAAAGAAACGTCGGAAAGGTTTGATCAAATCAAAGCTTGAATGAAGGCCGCACAAGATCGTCAGAAATCCTATGCGGATAAACGACGAAGGCCTATTGAGTTTGATGTTGGGGACAGGGTAATGTTGAAAGTGTCTCCCTGGAAGGGAATCATTCGATTCAGGAAAAGAGGAAAGTTAAGTCCGAGGTTTGTCGGACCTTTTAGGATAGCGGCACGGGTTGGTGAAGTCGCTTATCGGTTGGAGTTGCCTGATGAGTTAAGTGGGATTCATCCTACCTTCCATGTATCACACTTGCGAAAGTGTCTGGAGGATGAATCGGCTCACGTACCACTTACTGACATCGAGGTTGACAACAGCCTTAATTACATCGAAGAACCCGTGGCTATCTTAGACCGAAAGGAGAAGCGTTTGCGTAACAAAGTGATCCAATTGGTTAAAGTCCAATGGAGGCACCGAAAGGGATCGGAGGCTACATGGGAAACGGAGGCGGAAATGAGGGAGTCGTACACTCAATTATTTGACTTGTGATAGGTTTCGGGGACGAAACCTATTATAAGGGGGGTAGACTTGTAACATCCCAAAATGACGAAAAAAATAAAGTTAGCGAGTTCAAGCGGGCCGAAGTCGGGCCGGATCAGTCGCGAACCGGGCTTGGGGAGGTCTCCCCTATAAATAGCAAAAAGCCTCTTCACTTCTACTCTTTACAATTCTAGAGAGAGAAAACCCGTAGAGAGAGAAAGTGACGGAATCGCACAAGATTGCACCAGATCGTGTCTCTTGCACTCGTGAAGGAAACCTCCAGATCAGAAGCCCGATTCAGTTAACGATCCGACCTAAATCTGAGTTTTTGTTCGTTTTTGGGTTTTTCGGGTTTTGGGTGAAAGTAGGACGTTTTTCCGGATGAAACTTAAGAATAAGCTTAGGTTTAGTATCTACAATGAAAAACGGTTGTTTTGAGCAAAGAAAGTTGAAGTTTTGACATAACCGAGCCCAAATCCGCGAATTTCGGGACTTTTGGGGAAGATGACTGATGTTGCAGGCGAACTTAGCAAGTTCGCCTGTCAAGTTCGCTTGGTGGAGGCGAACTTATCAAGTTCGCCTGATTATGTTCGCTTGGCAAGTTTGATTGGCCAAGGTAAGCGAACTTATCAAGTTCGCTTGAGTTAAGTTCGCCTGGCCACAAGGTAAGCGAACTTATTATGTTCGCCTGGGTTAAGTTCGCTTGGCCACAGGGTAAGCGAACTTATTAAGTTCGCTTATAAGTTCGCCTAAGCTAGGGGAGGCGAACTTAGCATTAAGTTCGCCTATACCAGCTGAGTAGGGTGTGAATCGAGGTTAGGTCTGATATATGTGTTTTGTAACCAATTCAGATCGGAAGTGACGTGGTTGGGCCCTTGATTAGGACAACCGAGACTAGCGTATAAGGTGAGTTCTAGAAGCCCTCTTTTAAATGTTTATATAATGTTTTCGGGCTGGTGTGCATGCATATGAAATGATGTTTTATAAAATGATATTTTATGAAACTATGATTACGAAATGAAATGATGTAGAATGAACGGTTTATGGAAAGAAAGTTTTATGAACGGAATGTTTACGAACGAAATGTTTATAAAGAAATGGTTTAATGAAAAGGTAAAGGGTTTTGAAAGTGAAGGAAAGGTTTTATGAAAAGAAAACAAAAAGGGGCAAAGGTTTTAAAGAATTCATTACAAATCTAATCTGTCGAATGAATGGAATTGACGAATGAAGTCTGGGAATGTAATTCCCAGCCTTGTGGTAGATTATGGACAGCGAGCCATAGTTGCTATAAGAACAACATGGGTAGTGTCTTAGTGGCCTGCCAATGGTTTTGATGTTGTACAACTGGTAAGGGAGTAACGACGGTTACTCGGGTGATGACGATCATCCTAAGTGAAAGAGGTAATGGGAAATCAATGACGGCGATACGTAACGGTTGATTCCCAAAGGGAAGATGCGTGTTGGGCAATGACGGCGATACGTAACGGTTGACCCCACGTAATGAATGGTTGTGGCAATGACGGCGATACGTAGCGGTTGCCCACAACATTAAAGGTTCCTCCGGGGACATAGAGACGCGTAACGATACAGATTTTAGATAATAATGTATGACTTAAATGAATGTTAATGTTTTAAACAAATGATCCATTCAATGTGTTTAAATGTGCGAAGGTTTATGAATGAAAGGCCCTGTTTTCTTATACGTGATGTTAAACCCTAATGAATGTTTTGAATGATGAACCATTTCTTAAATAGAACGAAAACTAGAACTCACCAGCGTAGCTGACGTTTTAGTGTGCACATTCAGGTTAAGGCAGGTTATGAGGATGGACGGTGATGCTTGGATAGAGATGAAGAGTTACCCGACTGCTTTTGAAGACTGGCATCCCGTTATGTTTTGTCTATGATGTAATTATGATTTAATCAATGTTACGCTTCCGCATGTATGAACAACGATTAAGTTATGTTTAAATGAAATTTTCTGCTGTGCTATTTGATATTCATGTTTAAGAACTGTTTGTGAATGAGTAAATCCAATAAGTGAGGCCTCCCGGATTTGGGGCCTTACATAAACTCATACCCTTATGTTGACTTTGGAAAGTCAACAGGACCAAAATCACCATCGATCTTGATCCCAAACTCTACAAGTAGTGCAATTAACTATAATCAATCTCCTGGAAATGAACGTGCGACAGTTAGGACTGTTCATAACGAGCTAATTACATCGATAATCAAAGAATTTAAACCTAATCGTCCCGTAACCGTCCTCAATCAATCGCGACTTCAATTCGATCATTAAACATGAAATTGGCCTTTAAAAACTTATCCCACACCTTAAACACACTCACCCAAAACTTTCTACGCATCTGTTAGCATCGCATCCCCTCTCCAAAGCCCCGTCGAGCTAAAGGATTTCCGATTCGGACATCCCTACCGTTCATCCTCCAAGCGCGACCATTTGAGGTACATTAGACTCGTCCCAGCGCAAGGATCAAAAGCCCTATGGTCTGGGGATCGATCGTTGTGAAATCCGAGCAATTTGGGGGCTAGGGTTTCGATTTGGGCATGTTGGGGAAGAAGGCTTGCGAGCCTAAATGGTTAATCATTTGCGCGCCTCGTGTTAGTCATGGCATAGAGCCCAGATCAGTTGGTTAACAACCATCCCCCGTACACGACAGGTCACGGGTTCGAGTCCCAGCGCCTAACCTTTCATTCTTTTTGTGTTTAAAATGATTTCTAATCATTTTAATACATGAAATAATAATTTAAATTTTAGAATTTTTCCTTATAAACTCAATATAAACTTTTAGTAATTTTATAAAATCAGGAAACATAAAATAAGGTTTTACTCATTTTAAATTATTAAAAGCATATTGAAAATGTTATAATTCTTAATTACACAAAATAGAAATGGGTTATTATGTTGTGTTATCCACAAAATTGTAATGTTTGTAAAACAAAAATTTAAATAATTATTTAGGTATCATTAATCCATTTTACGAAACGTTAAAATAATTATTTTGGAAAAGAATAGTTATTTAAAGCATTTAGAAATTTATAAAAATACTTACATAATTATTATTTTCTTTTGATAAACCATTATACAAATTCATCTAATGTCATTTATTTAACATCCCTTTTTATTCATCTTTTAAGTAAAAAGAAGGTTTTAAATAATTATTTTATTTACATAAAACAAATTATTTAAACCTTTTCCTAAAACAAAATTTATTTATTAATTATTTTTAGAATAGTTATTTAAATAAATTCAAACGTATTATTATCCTATACTTGTATAATTATTTAGGAATTTTAATTAATTATATAAACTATTTTATCGGTATTTCAAATACTAATGATAAATATATATACTTGTACAAACCTCACAATTGGTCCCAAATCTTAAGAATCCCTAGAACCTCCAATAGACTTGGAAATTTGTAGCATCCCAAATTATGTTTTACATAAAACACGAAACTTCGTCTAGGACTACAATTTATGATAGTTAATAACTAATCAAACTAGAAGCGAGGAATATAAATTTCGCCATAATGGAGGGGGCTAAGTGAAAATTTCAAAAAAAACCTAAAACCCATGAGATCTCATTCAGCCGGCATCCATTTCTTGCTCCCCTTATTTGTTTCGTCGACTGCAACTCAAGTAAAACACCACAAAAAACCCATTAAACCCTAAAATTCGTCCCCTCATCTTCGACGTCTCAATCGGTGTTCACAAAGGACAGCATCAAAGGGCCTTGGTAACGACGATGATGGTCTGTTCGGGCTGGTATTACGCAAGGGAGTCCATGGCGGTTCACGGCAGATAGCGGTGGTCGTGTGAAGTGAATGGTGGTTTAAACGACGGCGGCAGGAACGTGCGAGCTGCTGCCATAACTCCGGCAGCAGCAAAATGCTCGTGGGCAACAGATCGCGACAGTATCGGTGGTACCGTGATGGTGTTAAGGCGATGGCAGTTCGGCGGTGGTTAGCGGTGGTTGTACCAAGCTCCATGTTGATGAAACGGTGGTCATAATGGTGGATAATGGTGGCTTGTGGTGGTAAAGATGATTTCATGAAGATGATGATGTATGATGCTTAGATGATGATGATGGTGGTGATAATTGGATGATAATGGTGATGATTACATGATGATGATGATGGTTACATGATTAGATAATGATGATGATGGTTACATGATTAGATAATGATGATGATGATGGTTACATGATTAGATAATGATTAGATGATGGTGATGATGATGATGATGATAATGATCTCATGGTGATGATGATGATGATGATGGAGCGGTTCGGGTCAAGTCTCGGTTATAACTTACGGGTTCATGCTCGAGTAGGTATATCCCTTAAAACTTGTAGACATTAATTACTAATATTAGTTCGGTTGAACAAACTAGATTCTATTGAACAAAGTAGTTTTTATTGAACAAAGTAGTTTCTATTGAAACAATAGTTTCTATTGAACAAAGTAGTTTTTATTGAAACAGTAGTTTCAATTGAACAAAGTAGTTTTTATTGAACAAATAGTTTCTATTTAACAAAGTAGTTTCTATTTAACAAACAAATAGTTTCAATATGAACCATGACCCGAAACTACTCTAGTTTCGATATGAACCATGGCCCGAAACTACTCTAGTTTTGATATGAACCATGACCCGAAACTACCATGGTTTCGATATAAACTATCTATCGAAACTACTAGGTCCAAGCATTGAAATATTTAGTGTCAATAAGGAACACTACCTTATGTGGATGACCTTATTATACAGATTGTGAGTGATATTAGTGATGTTCAGTAACCAGCTAAGTGTATTTTTTAGAAACTATTCATCAGGTGAGTTCTATGTGCCCCTAAGTGTTACGTGCAAATGATTTTAATGTTCTGGGGCTGAAGTGTATACCTGATATGATATGAATATATGTGTTTAGTCAACCTGTCATATGAAAATACATGATGATTATAAGTATGACAAGTATGCTTATGAACAAAGAAATGAAACATATGTATATAAGTAATGAAATGAATGAATGGCATAACGTAAATGAATGAAATCTTGCTTTATATTTATATATATTGCATGTTATGAATGTATGTATAAGTTATGGACGGAAACGAAGCTAACGGCTACTACGGTAGACAGACGACCACTTGACTATTATGCAGCCAAAAATGAAAGTCTAGAAAGGCAGACTAAATAATGGCCACTACGGTGGAGTAAGTCCCTAAATCGATGCACGGCTGTATAATTAGTTCAAGTGGGAAACAGATGCCTTAGGGTAGACGAGCGAATATGACGGACTACGAAGGTAGAACGGTTAGGGACGGACGGCCAAAGGTTGGTCAGATGGTTTCTAGGACCAGACGAGTAAAAGGGCTATGACGGTAGCTTAATGGCGTTTATCTTTCTGATATACGTAGTAAAAGACGGGTTGATCACCCTTATGTGTATGACCAATGAATGTTAATGAAAGTAAATGTGAATACATAATTATGTACTCGAATATGAATGATAAATTAAGGCAAAGGATGTGTTAATGTGTGTGTGTATATATATATATATATATATATATATATATATATATATATATATATATATACTTATAAAGAAATGATGTTTACACCTAATTGCTTTAAACTAGAACTCACCAGCGTTAGCTGACTTTTAGTATGCACTTCAGGTAATAAGAAGAAAGTACGAGCAAAGGCATGAAGGCTACCTGACACAAGACTGACATCCTGTTTAAATGCTTATGTGCTAGATTCTTTTGTATGATAAGACTTCCGCTGTTTATGTAGTAAAATGATGTACGCTTCCGCTATGTTTTAAAGTTATAGTTTATTCAGTTTTGATGACTATGTTTATGAGTAAATCTAACAAGTGAGGTCACGCGGAAAAGGGGCCATACAAAATTTCTTACATTCGTTTCCATTAGATATACATTCAGTTTACAATACAATTACCTGTGTAGGTTAATTGTGAGAAATCCTCAAGAAGCCTATCTTTCATTTGCGATTCATACAACCCACTAACTTCAGTACATGTGAGTTTACATAACCCCTTTTTACTATTTTTACTTTTTGGGGTGAAACATGTCATTAACTATATTTCTTACACAATTCAATACCTTTGTTCTTATGCTTTGGTCATTATGCTTTATGTCTTAAATTACTTGGTGACCATTACATGTGTTCATGTCAGTACATTCATTAACTTGCAGCCCAAGTCGAAGGTAGTACCTAACATGATAATTTATATGGAACCTGAAACTATAACTTACCACAAGACCTTGGCGGGTTTTGTTGGGTATCAACTATAACTTGGAGTATCCGCTTGCGCCTTTTTTTTTTAATGGCAATCATTGGGATTGCGTATCTAGTTTTCTATTATCAGGCTTGAATTGTACGCTTGGAACCTTGTATGTTTTCACATATATGCTTGACATTCTATGAACATACTAAATTGTAATATATATACTTAACTCTTTTTGGTGTCAAAACATATGTACCTCACCTACTACTTGTAGTTGACAGTTACTTACATGTTTCAGGTGTACCTGTTTGAGGACTACTTGATCACATAGGACATGTACCTAGTTTAATTTAATTATGTTATGTTGAACTCTTTGTTTTCTATTTCCAACTGTAAGGGATTTTTTTTAATTTGACTAATAAATATTATCATATTTAATAGATGATCGAGTGCTTATGAACAATCGCGTCAGCCCCGACATATAATCCGTCGGCGGCCGGGGTGTGGTAGATTGGTAACAGAGCCATGGTTATAGGGAATTAGGTTATTAGACACACATTACCTAGACTATAACCTAGGAGTCTCCAAACATGAGTTTAACTCGTGTCTTTTATTAGTAATTCCACTCTATACTCATTTATACACATACTTACCCACATCTATCTACTTCTACTTACATGATTCAATTACATGAACTACAACATTTTAAGGACTACATGAAACTATTTTAAACTACATGGATTATTTGAAACATTTTCTTAGTCTATAGTCTATAACCTTAGGGGCACCTTGGTGTAATTATCCTACATATTATCTAGTGCATTACACGAATTATCTTATGTGCTATGTTACTTGATAACCTACAGGCTAAAGCATGTCTTCTTGAAATTATCCGTATGCTTTCTTGGGAATTCCCGAAGTGAGTGTTCACCTATAGGCTAAAGCATGTCTTCTTGAAAGTATATGAACTCAAATCACTTTGATTTGTCAAAGTATCCATTGGGTTATTCCTCAAATGAATACAACCTAAACTTCATTCGCTTAATTATTTTAATTTGATACACAAGTCCAAACCTCCTATTTGATCCTTACACTTAATCATATTTAAGTCAACTATACCTCTTCATCCTTATGCCTTGGAAATTTTATCACCCTTATTATCATTTGCAAATGATTTAAACCCTTAGACCTCACCATCCAAGGAAAGGATGTTGCTTTATTAGGTGAAGCACACCCTTGAGCCTCAAGACATAATCCCTAACGATTCTCATCATAACCATGAGTTCAAATAATAATGTCAACAGTACATGATGGGCCGAAGAGTGGGTGTAAGTCCATGAAAGATTCTGACTAATGAAAGACTAAGTGCTTCAGTGTGTCCCTTGTGACTCACCTCTCTTTCCTGGGAATCCTTCTCGTGGGTACACTACTATAGGTCAAGTGTTACTCCTGATGTATTATTATAAGAACTTGGTGTTATGATTAGTCAAATTTTAAACTCATGAATACCTTTTTACTTAACAACTGACCATTAAATTTATGACCTTTTCATGCTAGACATGGTCTCTTACCCTCCTCACTCCCCTGAGAATCACCCCGTAGCAGAGTCAACCTAAGAGGAAGACTTTTGGTCCCTGTCACCAGACAACCAGTCACCGACACGACTAGCTGCCAGATCCATGTTTGACCTCAAAGCAGATTGGCTTGGGAGCAAGTTTGAGACTCTGAGCAGCTAAATCACCACCTCCGAGAGACCCTTATTTAGTATCTAACCTATACCATCTAGACCCAGGAGCAGGACAAGCCAAGGAACCTACCGGTGCCTTAGGAGTTCCAGCTGGTACCTCTCACCTATATGTAAGGACCGCAGAGTTTCTGAGGCAAGGAGTGGAGACTAGGGAATACTTGATGCACATACGGAAACAACTAGGGCTAAAGCCCTGTTTGCAATACAAATAACCACAATGATGTTCGGCTTGGTGCTCATCTACCTCCTGGCGGAAAACTATTTGAGATGTTAGCTAGATATTCTATTTCGCGTTTTCTTAAAACTTAAATTGAAACCTATACCCAATAACCAAATATAAAAGTTATTATTTTTAACTCTCCTTAATGATTGATATCTAAACCTTCTTTGTAAACTAATTATTTTGTTATCTCCTGATTTGACTAATGTAGTTATTTTGTTCAAACAAAACCTTTATCAAACCCTTGGTTTATAAATTTTATCTAGATTATAAATTATTTACAAACCCCTTTACCTTGTAAAGGAACTTAATGCAATTTGTTTTATAAAAACATTTATCTCATTATCTTAGTTAATAATTAATTATGATTCGATTAATCATTTCCCTTAATTCGTTACTTTTAAATTCTTGGCCTAATTACAAGATAATTTGGTCAGTATTTTCTTTTGAAGTATTATCTTTATAATAACTAGATAAATAAAAAAGTTTTACTTACCTAATTACATTGTTATTCCACCTACTACTTTCACTTATTAGTTTACAAACAAGGGTAAATTTCAATTACTTGTTATTTATAAACAAAAAGCTCAAATTAGTTATTAATTCGAAATACCTGTAAAATTTTCTCATCACCTTGCGCCTTCGAAAATGTATGAACTTACTAACCACTTCGAAAATATGAATCCTTTCACACAGACGTTAAACGTCCATCAACAAAAATTGAAAACTTAAAACCCAACTACCTACACTATGCAACATGCTTGTCCACCAACAAGATTTGATAGTTTACGTTACTCATGAGGTTCAACTATTTACATACGAACGTTCATAATATACCTGAGACTAAATTGTTTACATTATACACGCAACTCGATTGCTCACGTTATACATGAAACTTGATTACTTGCAATATACATGATTGATCACATTATAAATGAAACTTGATTACTTACAGTGATCACATTATAAACGAATCTTGATTACTTGCATTATACATGATACTAGATTGATCACATTATAAATGGAACTTGATTACTTGCAATATGCATGATACTAGATTGTTCACACGATACATGATACCTTGTTATTTACAATGTGCATAATACTAGATTATTTACACTATACATGAAACTTGAGTGCCTACATTACATACGAAACTAGACCTTTTACATTGTTCACAATTGATTGTCCACTATATACATGAGGGAGCTATAAACATTGAGTTACTCGGGGTTTGACGTATTCTTATTCAAACATGAGAGAGCTATCAACTTCATGGGTAATCTGGAGGGATATGCCATCCACTCAGGACACCCATGTATGGGGTTGTGTCACATTGTTAGTCTTTACTTCTTGACTGACTTTACCATCTAGAGATATAGTCGCCTATTAACAACTTATACATGAAAACAATAATTATGAAATAAATGTTTTTGGTGTTTCCCCCCTTGTACCCACACCCAATAGAATGATCTATACAGACTATACAATGATTTGAGTAATTACGGGTGCACATGTAATTATAAAAATCAGTGAATGGTAAACATAGTGAATTATATCGTGTGCGATGACATAAAACCTATGGTGATATACAATAACAAAAATTAATGGGATATGATTAGTGCATAGGAGATATATCGCTGATACGTCCTATAAATACGTGCTCCTGTCAAAATGTTAGTATTAACGTTGTCCGTATTCACGTAGGGTTTTCTATTACGGTGATCTTGACCAATAGTTGTGAAATCCTTATCCAGTGACATTATTCTAAACAAGTTTAGATCTTAAAATTCTCATCATCCTCATTACAAGTGATGCATCCTATCATTTGAGTCCAAAATCATTCTAGGGTAATCTTTTCCTTAATTCCCCTCATACAAAATCCTCCACCACCATCCATGCCTGACCTGAACCTTGTCATCAATTAATTTATCATACCGACAATCAAAGCTCGATGGGAATCCAAACTCACATCTCTTTTCCTGATTCAGTAGCCTGTAACAGTTGAATTGACGAAATTCCCTCAACTTGGGATACTATAACATCCATGATTTTCTGGCCATATTTTTTTAATTATAATTTATTTATTATCTCATGCAATAATAACACTACACATAAATCCTATGCTTGTCCAACATATTATGCCACATTAACTATTTTTTTTAACATATATATATTCGATATCTTTTAACCTCGTACTACATATTATTTCCATATTTTATGCATAACACGTGTAGGCATATATTTACATATGTATATTGGTAAACATTTTATTTCAATAAATGTATATGAATGTAACCTATGGATTTTAACTCATGTAACCTCACTCATATATATATATATATATATATATATATATAATCATGAATGTAAACATACTTATATATTCACAATTATTAACCAAACCTAATGAAAAATAGTTATTTGGTTTTTAAAACAAAGTCACATATTTAAACATATTTAAATAAAACCTTATGAATTTGTTTAGATTAAACTTAATAAGTTTAGTTTTTATAAAGTTTATAAAAAATAAATTTAGTTTTGCATCTACAAATGAATTTTAATCAAATAAAGAAAGCCTTGAAACCCTTAATTTGAACCACTTTTGCAAATTCTAAACTCATACCCTTATGTTGACTTTGGAAAGTCAATAGGACCAAAATCACCATCGATCTTGATCCCAAACTATACAAGTAGTGCAATTAAGTGTAATCAATCTCCTGGAAATGAACGTGCGACAGTTAGGACCGTTCATAACGAGCTAATTACATCGATAATCAAAGAATTTAAGCCTATCGTCCCGTAACCGTCCTCAATCAATCGCGACTTCAATTCGAGCATTAAACATGAAATTAGCTTATGAAAACTCATCCCACACCTTCATCACACTCACCTAAAACTTTCTACGCATCTGTTAGCATCGCATCCCCTCTCCAAAGCCCCGTCTGTAATATTCGGGATTTCCCGATGTGTCTTTTCGTGTTATCAGTTTGTAATCCATTGTAACCTACCCATTTGAAATTATATTGATTTAAAACTTAAACCCTTATTAAACTTAATTCTTAAAATAACATATGTATGTTTAATACATATATATATATATATACCTAAATATATGTGTAATTAAAGATATATATTTCCTACAAAAAAATAGATTAGACCCTTAAAACTTTAAAAGATTATATTTATTATTGCGTAAATAATATAAATAATAAACTTACTAACATTAAATACATAAGACTTGGAAAATGATAAACTTATAAATTATTTTATAAAGTTATAAAATGATAAAATTTGTAAAACTTATAAAATAAAACATATTATTGATTTTATAAAGTCAAGGGTCTAAACTGTCATTCTTGAAACTTAATTTAAAACTAAAAACTCAAGTATTAGCATAAAATGATAAAGCTTGTAACATCAAGGACTATTGTGCAATAAACCCAAACTCCCGAACCTGAACCCAGTCGCGAGTTCGATCCCCACAGAGCCCGGTTTTCACCTCCTTTTATTCAAAAACGCAATTCTGGCCAAATAAGTTGCACCTCTGGCTTCCATTCGAGCATGCGACCCAAACCCAAGGTGTATCAATGCTCGATTCCAACTGTAACCACGCGTAATTTCGAATTTTAATCCGTTTAGCTCAACCAAAAACCCCCAACTAATCTAGCATTAAATGACGAAATTGATTATAAATATAGGTAGAAACACATAGATGACACCACACCCAAACTCTCTGAACTCTCAATTCTTTGAACTAGTACCTACATTGCTCGATTAAAGCCTGCGTCAGCCGTTTCTGAACTCAGACCCGACCTCGTCCATTACGATATTGTTTGAGGTAATTCCAATGGCCAAAGGCTTCGTTTTCATTTACAGATCAAAAGCCCTCTGTCTAATTACACTAACAGAGGGTAAATCAATCCGTAATTTGGGTTTGAAATTACTAGGGATCATACGGATTTGTGGCTGATTTGAGATTGTGTTTAAGAAATTGTTTTTCCAGATTATAACTCAACGAGGCCCATAGTCGGGTGGTTTGTGCGCGTGTGTGGGCTTAGGCGGCCCGGGTTCGAATCCGGCCGGCCTGAGTTTTGGAACTTTTATTTTTTACGCTTTTAAAATCAGTTTTAAAAATCCCAGTTATTTTTATAAAATCGGTGACACTTTTATAAACATAAAACTGATTTTTAGTTACACTTTCGTATTCTGGAACATTTTTAATCGAATTAAACTTGTTTAAACTTATAAAAATTAAATCTTTAATACATAGTTTTTAATCCTTAAAAATTATAAAAATGCTAAAAACTTTTATAAAACCTATAAAATGAACAAGAAGCATTTTGTAGAATCGGAAAATATGTTTGTATTTATTTTCTGAAATAAAAAAAATTATATTTGTTTTAAACTTTAAATTATTTTATAAACCTTAATTAAAACAGAAAAATAAACACCCTTTTATTTATTTAAAAATTTGAATATGTTTAAACTTAAAAACTTTATAAAAACTTTAAAACATTTATAAATAGAACATAACACATTTAAAATAATTATACATTTGTAATTAACAAGAAACCATTATTATACACTTATATTGTGGTTTATTTATTTAGAACTTTTAAACAAACCTTCTAAATACTATTAGAATATTTATAAGTTATATTAATGCCTAAACACTTTAAATAATTGATTATATTAGTCATTTTAATTAGATAAAGTAGTTATTTTCAAACTTTCTTAGATAATTATTAATTAAACTTAATAATTATTTATTCATTTGAATAATTATTATTTAATCCTTAATAATAATTCTTTTAGATAAACTATGATTTATTTTAAATAGCTATCTAACCCTTTTTGATAATTATCTATCATACTTAATAATTATTTATTCATTACGTAACTATTATTTATCCTCAATAATTATTATTCATTCTTTTATAAACTATCCTTAACACTCATTTATTTCTTATTTAAATAATGTGTCATCCTTATTTATAAAAATGCTTAGAAAACTATTTTAAATTTATTATTACCTATCTTGTGTAACTAATAATTGTAAAGCTTTTCAAATAATTATTTTAATTAATAATTACTTTGGACTATAAACTAAATAAAGTTGGATACTTCAAGACTTGTGTCATCTATTCAAAATTTTACTTAAAAATTGATCTAATCTTACAAATAACACAATCAATCCCTTTCAAATTGGAACCCTAGTTTAATCTTAGAATCTTATATCCTTGTCATAGACTCTTACGATCAACATTTAAACTTTAAACCTTGTCATTTAGGCTTGTTGTGAGAATACCTTTCCTCGAAGCTTTATCATACTTAATCTTTGTTGGACACCCTTGCATCATTTCAAGTGAGTATACTTAGCCCCATTTTTGTTTTGTTTTGGTTTATAAAACTTGGGGTGGAACAAGTATCAAACTTTTAGACGTATACAATTCAAACACAACTACGCTTATATGCTTTCTATGTGTTATATGCTTTTGAGACTTGCATGCTTAAATTAAACTTAAAACAAGCATGTCCATTAAATTTTGTCAAGCCTACTTTGACAATGATAGATCTATTATATTTGACCGATCCACCTAGATTGATTGACCCTTCGGGGGGAGCCCATGGTGATTGTTGCTGGATTTAAACTTAAACTTCTACGGGTAACCCTCGGGTTATGCCTAAACTTGGTTGGAGGTTTGAAATGCACAATGTTTAACTTGCTTGTTCTCACATTGATACTTAGATGCATTGACATAGTGAATTGTAAAACTTTTAAAGACTTTGTTAAACGGTGTCAAAAATCTTTGTATCTCACCAACTATTTTTAGTTGACAGTTTACTTAACATGTTTCAGGTGCTCAAGTTTGAGGCTTATCTTGTGAGCACATAGGATGCTTGGACCTAGAATATCTATCAATTTAAACTTATGTTATCATTATGTTGTTTAACAATATGTTACTTTTTCCTTATCTTTGAATTTTTAAATTTATTAATGGAATACTTCAACTTTATTTGTCAACCTTGTGCTTTTGAACAACCACGTCCGCCCCGACGTATAGTCCGCCGTCGATTGTGGTGTGACAGAATGGTATCAGAGCCTTGGTTATAAGGAATTAGGTTATTAGACACATGACCTAGACTATAACTTAGGATTCCCCAAACATGAGTCATCTCATGTACCTACTAGGAATCTCTTCTCTATTCTACTCTTTAACCTTACACCCTATATGTACGTGCTTATACTTGGAAACTTACATCTACTTACGTATTACAAAAATCTACTACATCGAGGTTATATACTTAGGCTTACGGTCTGAACCAAAAACTAACTCTCGTCAAAAGTATTTGAGTTCTAAATAATGTATGAGAACTCGTGCGGACGGGAATGGTGGATGCCTGTATTCTTGGAAATTCTGTCGAGGAAAGCATTTCGTATAAATCCAGATCAACCGTTGGACCCATATGCTTTCCTGGGAATTCTTGGGATGAGTGTCCACTTATAGGAATGCATGAATTCTCTAACATTAGTGAAATTAAATTACTTTTGATATGTCAAAGTACCTATTTGGTGATACAAACTAAGTGGGTACCATCTAAATGTTTTATGCTTCATGATTTATATCTTCATCTAAACTCCTTACTCTATGATTCTTACGTTCAAACTTTTTGTTTGCCTATTTATAGTATGTCTCCTCGTCGTAGCCGAAGCAGAACCATTGCAACCCTTATTGCCCAACAAATGGCTAAGGTCCTACCTACTTTGGTTACCGAACTAAACCAAGCTGCAGCTAGCAACAGTGCTAACTCTGGATCACTTCAATCTGGTTCAAACTGTAAGGTCTGAAATCTTGAGGATCTTCAATCAACGGATTCAACAACGTGTTGAACCCGGTGGAAACAGACTCGACACATGACTTATAGGTAGAATCAAAGAAGACAAGACACAATTCAACAATCAAACGATTCGTACATTGATAAAATCACTGAAAACACAATACAGATCGTTCAATAACTCGTCTAAACTGTCTAACTTTCTGACTATCTCAGTCGTCCAACTTGTCTCTCTCGTCCAACCTGAATACTGTTACAAACACATCTATTTATACTAAAACAGAAAGTATTCTGTGGGCATGGGCGTGGACCGCATACTTCAAGTATGCTGCCTGACCGCATACTTCAAGTATGTTGCTGACACTAAAGTATGCTGCCACATGAAGTATGCTGCTGGCCATGAAGTATGCTGCCAGATGAAGTATGATGCTGTATAATTTCTTGCTTCTTCCAGTCTTCATCTTCTGAAGTTCTGAACAACTCGGTGATTCTTTGATTGCGTCAGCCTATTATATTTTTGGTCCTTACAATCCCCCCCTAGGCTGATGCATTCAAAGAAGTCTTCAAATTTCAAATTTGAATGAATGAGCACCGCCTCTTGCAATAACTTCTTTCCCATAGCCATTCCCAAAACCTTCACGAATGACTTTGCGGTTGTTGAGGCTGTTGTTTTGTTCACTTGCTTTCGTTCTTTTCTTTGGGGTTTTATCCGCCCAGAGATCATTATCAGCATAATTAAAATCATCATTTTGTTGAGAATAGTTGTTAGGAGGAGGATTCCCAATAGCCTTTCTTTTTTGCAATCACTTTTATGATGTTTGTTGATCGGTACTTTCTCTCTGTCACTTTCGGTTTCTAAAGAGTCAACATCTTCTTGTGCTTTTCGGCATTGATGACACTTGGTGCAACAGTTTGATCTGTTCTTCATCATCCTTTGGATAAGGAATGCTATTTTGTTGCTCCATAAAGTTCACTCAAATACAAGTATGTGCAAAATGCATGTATGCTTAAACTTATAAAATTATGAAACTTTCCAATTTTCAATAAAACCTCATTTGTTTATAAAGCCACTTTTTCATGATTATTGAATCAAACAAGAATGGTTAATTTTGATACTTATGAAATACACACAAAGATAAAAATAAAATAACTTCAACTAAGCTAAAAACACAAAATCTTTTTGTTCTTTTCAATATATCGGACTGCCTTGAAACAATAGAACACAATAATTTTGAGAGAAACTCTATTATGGGATCATATCATTCTAGGGTACACTAAACTATACTTATCAGCCGCTCATTTTATTAGACTTGTCTTGGTGATTGTCAATATATAGTATCCTTCTAAACTCAAGCCTTTATACTTTAATTGACAAGCAAGCAGTGCATGAATTTATCATGTTTTTTTTTGTAATAGTTATTCATGACTTAGTGGGTACCACACTCATATCTTTGAAACCTGCATTTATTTTAGTGTGAATTAGATGAGTTTTTTATTACTGAATGGACCCCACAACTTATCGGATAAACCTTCCCTTTCTCATGATCTTTTGAGCACCTAAAAATAACTAAAAGAGCATAACTAGCATGGGTCTGTGAACTGTTCAGGAAATCTCTGACAAATTTGATTAAGAACATAGCACGATGGACTTACATATTCAGAAAAAGTAAATGTTCAGGGTCATAGCACTACAGACTTACATGCCTTGATAAGAGTTTCCTTCCCAGTCACACATTCCCAAAAAGAAAAATATTTACAAGTATTTATTAATATGTACGTCTTTAGACATATCTTTTTGAATTTTCCTATAGCACGACATTAACATTGCGTGTCTTTTTGCTCAAATTTCTGCTTTGCAGAGTAGCTTTGCACTTTCATTGAGTGTCTTTTCACCTAATGCATGTCATTGCATGTCTTTTATCTATATACATATGTATACAGACTTGTATCAAGTCAGCTCGCAACCCCTTTGTGAAGGGTCTCGGCTCGTGCAATCCAGAGATAGTATGTTCATCCACAGTTCATCAACCTTTATGTGTAAGTGTTCAATTATTAACAGGAAATAAATATTCTACCAATCGATGAGATGTTCCCCACTAAAGTAATGACTTTTATGTTTAAGTGAAACACTATCATGCTGTCCATTCAGTTTTAGCAGAGACTATCAACATATCACCCAAAGATCCTGATCTTTTTAACTACATGCCTTACATAAGATGATCGGACCTATAGAATGATGTACTATCATTTCCCACTAGACAGAGTTCTAAGATTTTCTCAATAGAACGACTTGTTTAAGAACCACAATCTTTTTTTTCTGATTTTTATTTAAAGATGAAACTAAAATCTTAAACTGAAAATCTTTTTGGCGTTTTTATGAAACTTCTCCCCCAAAACTTTTGCTTTTATACAACTAATTAAACAAAACAAAATTTGTATCCTAAGAAAAATATTTTTGGTGACCGAACTTGTGACTCGTTAATCAAAGCAGAACATTTTGAAACACTGAACCAGAAAAGTGAATCTGGTCAGATTAAAGGATTTTGTAAAAACATCATAAATGTCATCCTCAAAGCATAGAGTACCATTAGTGACCATACCTTTCATGTTGATCTTACCTCATTTATTTCATTCAAAGGAAACATACCCTCCATCAAAGTGTTTGCTATCATGTCGTAGAGAGATGTCCCGCATTATGTGCCTGGAACAACCTCTATCAACGTACCATAGGTTTTTGACAGTCCTCCTTGGCTGTTCCTGCATGATTCAAGCAAGTTAGTTAGACAGAGGTACCCAAGCCATAGTAGTCCTAGGTTCGCCCAAAACATCAATGTAAGATACTTCTTGTAAACACATATCCTTATCATTCTCTAACACTGGTGATTCAACTACTTTTGATTTAGTTTTCTAAATTGGTGTCGGTTTAACAAACTTTTTGGTTGCTTGAGGAGTCCAACTTTAGGTTTTTCTTCCTCTTTAGGTTTTTTACATTGCTTGTTTTCATGAAAAACCTTTTGTTTGTTCTTAGCAGCATTCCAATCACCATCAGAAGGCTTAACGTTGGGATGCTTATTCTTCATTGCCTTAAGTTTTTCAACCTTCATTGACTTAGAATAATGCTTTTCCCTTGGTGTTGCCCTCTAATTTTGCAAATAATAGGGCTCATAAGGATGATGTATGCAGTTTCTTGCAATGTGACCAGCTTTTCCACATTTGTAGCATGTCCGTTTCCTAGCATACGGAGCATAGCCTGATCTGTCGAACCATGATGATGACTGCTGAGGAGAGCCTGTGAAGTAACCTACATTTTCACAGTTCCTAGAAAACCTTCTATCAAACACTTGGTCATCATATCTATCACAATTTATGTGATTCGATCTAAAACAATTCCTATCAGAATTCTTAACATTTTGTTCAAAAACATGATGGTTATCAAATTTTGAATAAAATTCATTTTTGGTAAACCGTTGAGGCAATTGTTTAGAACTTGACTGACTCGTAGATGGTTTGTTATTTTCTCTATTACGGGAACGATTTTTATTTTTGACAAAATGATGATTTTTACCGTTGGCAGTTTGTTTTTCTTCCCTTTCTAAAGTACCACTTTTTAACAAATGTGGATGTCAAACTCCCTTTCAACTTATCCCCTTTTGAAAATGTACCATTTTGAAAACAAGACAATTTGTTTTTAAATGACGCAGACTTAGACTCAAAAACGCGACCATCCTCCTCATCATCATCACTCCCACAATCCTCCACTATGCCCTCTACTAATCATGTTGCTGCACAAGACTTAGACGGGTTAGTAACGTTCACATGCTCTACCGTAGGATCAGGTTTACGGCCTATACCATATTCCATCTCAACGTCTTCATGTTGAACACTTGGCATTGAGGTAAAGTTTCCATTGAACGGATGTTCAACAACATGATAACCAATTCCTGTATTCCCTTTCTTTCTGACTTGGGAATCTATCATGTCATACACCACTGATCGAGAGTGTTCAATTTTCTCAATTGTTAGTTTGGTGTTTGCCAATTGAGTCACAACATCATTTAATTTTAAGCTAAGGTCGTCTATCCGTTTTAATGCATTACGATAAAGACATTCCTTATTGCTAAAATCCAATTCAAGTTTTGAAAAATCATTTTTGCTTGCCTCAATTGTATCTTTGAAAACCTTTTCTAATCGTTTATGTTCTGAGTTGAAATATCTAAGCTTTGTTATTTCTTGATTTAATGTATCGTTATTATGTTTGTAACGATTGACTTTCTCAATACAAATAGCAGAGCAAAGATCTTTGGTTACCTCAGTGTCGGTGACTTCAACCACGAACGCATGATGTTTCATTTCCAAATCTTGAATTTTATCACTCCTGTCGTGCTGGCTCACAAGTTCCTTTGATTCACGTGAAGTAGATGTACTAGCTCCAGCAATTTCAGAAACATCCATTGAACTAATATGATTAAGATGGCATTGTTTATCATCCATATCATAAGAGTACAAAATAGAGATCAGCTCACTCAAGGATGTCTGATACATATCCTTGGTTCTATTGATGTCGGTGCAGTTGAAGTTCGAGGTTATTGGTAAAGAGTTGAGTAGCCTTTTGTTGATTTCTCCCTTTGTCAACTCTATTTCAACATTCTTCATCTCAGTCATCAAGCGCGAATCTGTTAATCTGAACCTCCAAATTTTCACCACTAACATGATTGAACGTATTAAACTCTTGCTTCAGCATTTCCTTTCTACTTTCTCCCATGTAGCAAGTTCACGTGGAAAAATAAGTAACAAAAAGTATTCGCACATGATACTTTGAAAAACAGCAAACTTTGAAAGACTGCAAACTTTGAATACCAAAAACTTCGAAGACCGCAAACTTTGAATACCGCAAACTTTGGAATATCACAAACTTTGGAATACCGCAAACTTGAGTGACCGCAAACTTGAGTGACCGCAAACTTGAATGACCGCAAACTTGGGTGACCGCAAACTTTGGTGATGTTTAACCGAAAACTCCGATTAATAGTAGAAAAGATCAAATAAACTACCCAATTCTTCAACGAAAACGACAGAAACGGGATTCAAAACCTGTTAATTTGTCCAGAAACTCTTCCAAAACAAACAAGTCAGTTTATTCAAACGAAAAAAATAACTTTGATACCTCACGGGTCAAAGAAATCCAATGTAAGCTTCATGAATGAACGCTAAGGCTCTCATACCAATTGTAAGGTCCGAAATCCTGAGGATCTTCAATCAACGGATTCAACAATGTGTTGAACCTGGTGGAAACTGACTCGACACATGACTTGTAGGTAGAATCTAAGAGGACGAGACACAATTCAACAATCAAACGATTCGTATATTGATAAAATCACTAAAAACACAATACAGATCGTTCAACAACTCGTCTAAACTGTCTAACTCTCTGACTATCTCAATCGTCCAACTTGTCTCTCTCGTCCAACCTGAATACTGTTACAAACACATCAATTTATACTAAAACAGAAAGTATTATGTGGGCCTGGTCCTAGACCGTATACTTCAAGTATGCTGCCTGACCGCATACTTCAAGTATGCTGCTGACACTGAAGTATGCTGCCACATGAAGTATGTTGTTGGCCATGAAGTATGCTGCCAGATGAAGTATGCTGCCAGATGAAGTATGCTGCTGCATAATTTCTTGCTTCTTCCAATCTTCAACTTCTGAAGTTCTGAACAACTCGGTGATTCTTTGATTGCGTCTGCCTATTATATTTTTGGTCCTCACACAACCGTGCACTTTCAAGCATTTCAACTCGTGTAACCCCGCCAAAGTGTTTGGGACTGAAGGAGCCACTGGCCTTCTCCAATGGTTCGAAAGCATGGAAAGCAGGCACTAACATGGTGGAATGGAGAGAAACATAATCGTGGTGTAGACGCTGCTATGTCACTAACTTGGGAGGAGTTCAAAGAATTAATGATCGAAGAATTTTTCTCAAGGAATGAGATGAAAAAGCCCGAGGCTGAATTCTGGGATCTTGCTCAGGATAGTGGAGAGAACCTAGTTTATACGACTCGTTTCCATGAACTAAGCTTACTGGTACCTCATATGGTTACTCCTCTGCCCTGGGGAATTGAAAAGTACATCAGTGGGTTGCCTATGAAAATTCAGGACACTGTGTGGGGTCGGAACCCTGCTACTTTGGAGGACGCCATACGTCTTTCTGCTACCATAACGGATAATCACGTGAAAGCAGGAACCCTGTCCAGTAAGATTTCCAAGAAACCCGTTGACACTCCTACTCCTGAGCCTACCAAAGCAGTCAAGACTGAACCCTCGTTCAATAAGAAGCGTAAAGTTAAAAACTTTGCAATGGTCACACCGGCTGCCCCTTTAACTCAAGTTGCTCCTATTAAGAAGCCATATGTGGGACCACATCCTCAATGTAACACGTGCAAGTTTCATCATCCAACCACTATGCCATGCCGCTTGTGCAACCTTTGTGGCCGCTATGGGTACATGTCCACCTCATGCTTTGTCAACAGGCCTCCAGCTATTCAAGGAAATAGTCCCAATGCTCCTGCACTACCAGCTTTAGCAAATGGTCGGGCTTGTTTCGGATGTGGTGATCCGACCCATTTCCGTAACCAGTGTCCGAAGCTCACCGATGTGAATCAGGGAGCAGGAGGACATGCCTTTAACATCAATGCTAACGAAGCTCAGGCCAACACGGAGGGGTCAACGGTACGTTTTTAGTAAATCAACAATATGCTTCAGTTTTATTTGATACCGGTGCCGATAAGAGTTTCGTTTCTTTGGAATTTGAATTACTACTTGCTAAAAACCGCTCTAAGTTAGAACAATCTATTACGGTAGAAGTAGCTGATGGAAATCCCATAACTATTGACTCTGTCATTCGTGACTGCGTTCTTAACCTTTACGATCACGACTTCCCAATTAACCTTATCCCGATGCGTCTTGGAAGTTTTGACATAATAGTGGGCATGGATTGGTTAACCGAACATCATGCTGAAATCGTGTGCTTCGAAAAGTGTATCTGTATCCCCCTATCATCCGGGAGTATCTTACAAATCTATGGCGAAAAACCATCTAGCGGTCTTAAACTCATGTCTTGTACCACGGCTCGTAAGTACCTGCGAAAGAATTACGTGGCATTCCTAGCTAACATCATGGAATAGAAGGAAAAGGGAAAGAGTATTCAAGACATCCCTATCATTTGTGACTTTCCCGAAGACCTGCCAGGCCTTCCTCCCATACGTCAAGTTGAATTCAGAATCGATCACATTCCCGTAGCAAAATCACCTTACCGTCTTGCACCTTCGGAGATGCAAGAATTAGCAAGCCAATTACAAGAGCTTTCCGAAAAAGGTTTCATTCGTCCTAGCGTCCCACCGTGGGGAGCACCCGTTTTATATGTGAAGAAAAAGGATTGATCCTTTCGCATGTGTATTGATTATCGTGAACTCAATAAGCTTACCGTCAAGAATCGATATCCTTTACCAAGAATTGACGACCTTTTTTTATCAACTTCAAGATTCTTCGTGTTTTTCCAAAATTGATCTTTGTTCCGGTTATCATCAACTTCGTGTCCTCGAGGAGGATATTCCTAAGACAGCCATTCGTACGAGATATGGTCACTACGAGTTTATGGTTATGCCTTTTGGCCTAACTAATGCACCTGCGGTGTTCATGGACTTAATGAACCGTGTGTGTAGACCATACCTGGACAAGTTTGTAATCGTTTTTATTGACGATATCTTGATCTATTATAAAACTAAAAAGGATCATGAAGAACACCTGCGTTTGGAAAATTTTCCAAATTTAAATTGTGGCTAAATGAAGTCCAATTGTTAGGACATATAATCAACGAGAAAGGAATTCACGTGGATCCCGCAAAGATCGAAGCGGTGAAAAACTGGAAAGCACCAAAGACTCCTATAGAAGTCCGTTCATTCCTCGGTCTAGCCGGTTATTACCGTCATTTCATTTCCAATTTCTCCAAAGTTGCGGTACCTCTCACAGCCTTAACTAATAAAGGCAAGCCTTACGAGGATGGATCAAAACAAGAAGAAGCCTTTCAAACCCTTAAACAAAAACTTTGCGACGCTCCAATCTTGACTCTTCCTGAGGGTAACGAGGACTTCGTGGTTTATTGTGATGCATCTGACCAAGGTCTCGGTTGTGTCCTTATGCAACGAGGCAAGGTTATTGCCTATCCGTCAAGGCAGATCAAGATTCATGAAAAGAACTACACAACGCACGATCTCGAATTAGGTGCGGTTGTATTTGCTCTCAAAATCTGGCGACACTACCTTTACGGTACAAAGTGTGTGGTATTCACTGACCACAAAAGCCTGCAACACATTTTCAACCAGAAAGAACTCAACATGAGGTAACGTCGTTGGGTTGAGTTACTCAACGACTATGACTGTAACATTCGTTACCATCCTGGAAAAGCGAATGTTGTAGCTGATGCCTTAAGTCGGAAGGAACACATTATGCTACATTGTGTGAGAGATCAAAACGACATTAAAATCTGTATTCTTGAAGCCCAACACCTCTCGGTTACCGAAGGGAACATGTACAATGAAATGGCATGTGGGGCTTAACTTCAATTGGAGACTAAGCCCAACGTCATACTCTACTTCCCGGATCGTATCCGGATTCCTGATCGTGATGATCTTCGTACGTTCATCTTAAACGAAGCTCATAAAACTCGCTATTCGGTTCATCCTGGTGCAGATAAAATGCACAAGGATCTTCGTTACCAATACTGGTGGCCCGACATGAAGAAGGACATTGCTCTCTACGTAGCAAAGTGCCTCACTTGCTCAAAAGTCAAAGCCGAGCACCAACGTCCATCTGGCCTTTTTGAGTAACCCGAGATTCCCGTATGGAAGTGGGAGTGTATAGCAATTGATTTCATTACAAAACTACCTCGTACCACTCATGGTCATGATAGCATCTGGGTAATCGTTGACCGTCTAACTAAATCCGCACATTTTCTACCCATCAGTGAGGACTATGGGGTTGAGAAGTTAGCTCGGATTTACATTAACGAAGTAGTTAGCCATCACGGTGTGCCCCTTAACATAATCTCTGTTCGTGATGGTCGTTTCACTTCCCGTTTCTGGCAATCTCTACAACCTACTCTTGGTACTCAATTGAATCTCAGACAGCTTACCATCCTCAAACGGATGGTCAATCCGAAAGGACCATTCAAAATTTAGAGGACATGCTTAGGGCATGCGTTATTGACTTCGGTGGTAACTGGGATTCACATCTACCTTTGATTGAATTCTCATACAACAATAGTTATCATAGTAGTATCAACATGGCACCTTTTGAAGCTCTTTATGGCCGTAAGTGTCGTTCTCCTGTTTGTTGGAACGAGATCGGTGAAGCAAAAATCACCAGACCTGAACTTATTCGGGAAACATCCGATAAATTCCTCCGTATTCGTGATAACCTTCTAGCAGCTAGAAGTCGGCAAAAGAGCTATGCTGACAAACGACGAAAACCGTTAGAATTTCAAGTCGGTGATCTCGTACTTCTTAAGGTATCACCTTGGAAAGGAGTGGTTCAATTTGGAAAGAAAGGGAAGCTAGCACCTCTTTTCATGGGTCCTTTTAAGATTCTCGAGAGAATCGGAAAGGTGGCCTACAAGCTTGAATTACCCAAAAATCTGAGCAACATTCACCCAACTTTCCACGTCTCTAATCTCAAGAAGTACCTTGCAGACGAGAACCTCCAAATACCTCTCGATGAAGTGCGCATTGATGAAACCATGCACTTCGTAGAGAAACCCGTGGAAATTATGGATCGGGAAATCAAACAACTCAAGCGTAGTCGTATTCCTATCGTCAAAGTTCGTTGGGAGTCTAAACGTGGCCCAGAATTTACACGGGAACGTGAAGACCAAATGAAAGTCAAGTACCAACATCTTTTCTCTGGACACTCCTCTTAAATTTCGGGACGAAATTTTCTAAAGTATGGGAGACTATAATATCCGGGATTTCCCGTTGTATCTTTTCGTGTTATCAGTTTGTAATCCATGTAACCTACCCATTTGAAATTATATTGATTTAAAACTTAAACCTTTATTAAACTTAATTCTTAAAATAACAGATGTATGTTTAATACATATATTTATATATATATATACCTAAATATATGTGTAATTAAAGATATATATATATATATATATACCTAAAAAAAATAGATTAGACCCTTAAAACATTAAAAGATTATATTTATTATTGTGTAAATAATAAACTTACTAACATTAAATACATAAGACATGGAAAATGATAAACTTATAAATTATTTTATAAAGTTATAAAATGATAAAATTTGTAAAACTTATAAAATAAAACATATTATTGATTTTATAAAGTCAAGGGTCTAAACTGTCATTCTACTCAAGTATTAGCATAAAATGATAAAGCTTGAAACTTCAAGACTATTGTGCAATAAACCCAAACTCCCGAACCTGAACTCAGTCGCGAGTTCGATCCCCACAGAGCCCGGTTTTCACCTCCTTTTATTCAAAAACGCAATTCCGACCAAATACGTTGCACCTTGGACTTCCATTCGAGCATGCGACCCAAACCCGAGGTGTATCAATGCTCGATTCCAACTGTAACCACCCATAATTTTGAATTTTAATCCGTTTAGCTCAACCGTAAACCCCCAACTAATCTAGCATTAAATGACGAAATTGATTATAAATACGGGTCGAAACACATAGACGACACCACACCCAAACTCTCTGAACTCTCAATTCTTCGAACTAGTACCTGCATTGCTCGATTAAAGCCAGCATCGGCCGTTTCTGAATTCAGACCCGACCTCGTCCATTTCGATATCGTTTCAGGTAGTTCCAATGGCCAAAGGCTTCGTTTTCATTTATAGATCAAAAGCCCTCTGTCTAATTACACTGACAGAGGGAAATCAATCCGTAATTTGGATTTGAAATTTCTAGGGTTCATACGGATTTGGGGCTGATTTGAGATTGTGTTTAAGAAATTGTTTTTTCCAGATTATAACTCAACGAGGCCCGTAGTCGGGTGGTTTGTGCGCATGTGTGTGGATTTAGGCGGCCCGGGTTCGAATCCGGCGGCCTGAGTTTTGAAATTTTTATTTTTTATGCTTTTAAAATTAGTTTTAAAAATCCCAGTTATTTTTATAAATTCCGTGACACTTTTATAAACATAAAACTGATTTTTAATTACACTTTCGTATTCTTGAACATTTTTAATCAAATTAAACTTGTTTAAACTTATAAAAATTAAATCTTTAATAATTAGTTTATAATCCTTAAAAATTATAAAAATGCTAAAAACTTTTATAAAACCTATAAAATGAACAAGAAGCATTTTGTAGAATCGGAAAATATGTTTTTATTTATTTTCTGAAATAAACAAAATTATATTTGTTTTAAACTTTAAATTATTTTATAAACCTTAATTAAAACAGAAAAATAAACACTCTTTTATTTATTTAAAAATTTGAATATGTATAAACTTAAAAACTTTATAAAAACTTTAAAACATTTATAAATAGAACATAACATATTTAAAATAATTATACATTTACAATTAACAAGAAACCATTGTTATACACTTATACTGTGGTTTATTTATTTAGAACTTTTAAACAAACCTTCTAAATACTATTAGAATATTTACAAGTTATATTAAGTTATATTAATGCCTAAACACTTTAAATAATTGATTATGTTAGTCATTTTAATTAGATAAAGTAGTTATTTTCAAACTTTCTTTGATACTTATTAATTAAACTTAATAATTATTTATTCATTTGAATAATTATTATTTAATCCTTAATAATAATTCTTTTAGATAAACTATGATTTATTTTAAATAGCTATCTAACCTTTTTGATAATTATCTATCATACTTAATAATTATTTATTCGTTAGGTAATTATTATTTATCCTCAATAATTATTATTCATTCTTTTATAAACTATCCTTAACACTCATTTATTTCTTATTTAAATAATGTGTCATCCTTATTTATAAAAATGCTTAGAAAACTATTTTAAATTTAATATTACCTATCTTGTGTAACTAATAATTGTAAAGCTTTTCAAATAATTATTTTAATTAATAATTACTTTGGACTATAAACTAAATAAAGTTGGATACTTCAAGACTTGTGTCATCTATAAAAATTTTACTTAAAAATTGATCTAATCTTACAAATAACACAATCAATCCCTTTCAAATTGGAACCCTAGTTTAATCTTAGAATCTTATATCCTTGTCATAGACTCTTACGATCAACATTTAAACTTTAAACCTTGTCATTTAGGCTTGTTGTGAGAATACCTTTCCTCGAAGCTTTATCATACTTAATCTTTGTTGGACACCCTTGCATCATTTCAAGTGAGTATACTTAGCCCCATTTTTGTTTTGTTTTGGTTTATAAAACTTGGGGTGGAACAAGTATCAAACTTTTAGACGTATACAATTCAAACACAACTACGCTTATATGCTTTCTATGTGTTATATGCTTTTGAGACTTGCATGCTTAAATTAAACTTAAAACAAGCATGTTCATTAACTTTTTTCAAGCCTACTTTGACAATGATAGATCTATTATATTTGACCGATCCACCTAGATTGATTGACCCTTCGGGGGGAGCCCATGGTGATTGTTGCTGGATTTAAACTTAAACTTCTACGGGTAACCCTCGGGTTATGCCTAAACTTGGTTGGAGGTTTGAAATGCATAATGTTTAACTTGCTTGTTCTCACATTTATACTTAGATGCATTGACATAGTGAATTGTAAAACTTTTAAAGACTTTGTTAAACGGTGTCAAAAACCTTTGTATCTCACCAACTATTTTTTGTTGACAATTACTTAACATGTTTCAGGTGCTCAAGTTTGAGGCTTATCTTGTGAACACATAGGATGCTTGGACCTAGAATATCTATCAATTTAAACTTATGTTATCATTATGTTGTTGAAAAATATGTTACTTTTTCCTTATGTTTGAATCTTTAAATTTATTAATCGAATACTTCAACTTTATTAATCAACCTTGTGCTTTTGAACAACCGCGTCCGCCCCAACGTATAATCCGCCATCGGTTAGGGTGTGACACTGATGTGTTAGTATTTACACATCTTTTTGGCACAAAACTTCGCTCATTTAACGATCAATTCTTGGTTATATTCAACGTTTAGGCACTTATTTGCTTCAATTCCTGTTTTGTAGGTTTTTGTGAAGCTTGTGAACCAACAAGAAGATTCCAGGATAAAAAGTGAAGTTTTTAGGGTTTCTGTGATGAAGGCACGGTCGTGCCCCTAATTGGCACGGTCGTGCCCCTAATTGGCACGGTCGTGCCTAACTTGCAAACCCTAAGCACGGTCGCGCCCCGTACATGGCACGACCGCGCCAAGCCAAAATTCAAGGCACAACCGTGCCCTGACACCCCACGGTCGCGTGTACACCCGTGAGTCTGACACCTCGAAGCAAGAGAGCCAATGAAAGAAGCAGATCGGTCAACCACCTGTCCCACGACCATGCTTTACCCTAGGCACGGTCGCGTTCCCTTGTCTGGCACGGTCGTGCCTTCCCACTAGGCACGGTCGTGCCCCTTGTTTTATAAATATCAGAAGTTTTCCTCACATCAGAAGCCTGGAGACCTAGAGAGTTGAAGCCCTTAGCACTGTTTTGTGCTCCGAATTTCCTTGTTTCTAGCCACATTTCAAGCTTCTAGGAAGGACTACAACATCAAGAGGATCACCATACATCATCATCATCTAGCTTGGGGAAGTTGTTTGATTCTTGGCATTTCTTTATGAGTCTTGTAACTTTTCCTTGCTTTGTTCCTGTTCTTATGCTCACCATGAGCTAACTCTTGACATTACTTTGGTTTAGATGAAGTTTAGTAACGTTTGACAACATTTATGGATCTTTGGCATAGTTTACGTTAATGTTATAACAATGGCATGATTATTCCTCAATGATATTGTGTATTTGGGAGTTGATATTGTTTGCAAGACTTGTATATGTATTGACTTTGTATGTTGGAAAACCCATGGTCTATGCATGTATTCATTGATTAGTGTATGTATATATGCTAGTTTATGGCCTTTGACTAGGAATGGTGGATGAAGTCTTGTTTATGGTTGAAAAGTCTTGAATGTGCATCCTTGTGCTTATGTTTGGAAGGACAAAGTGCTTGTTATGATGTGTCATGTTTAGTATTATGTTCATCTAGGACTTGTTGATGCAATCTTCTAGTTTATGTAATCTTGATATGGACATTGTATGTTGAAGAAGTGCATGTTGTTGTTTACTTTAATCAACTTGAGGTGGGTTATGTGTTGATTCGTGTAATCTTTCCAACTAGTTGTTGAATTAGCCAACCTTGACAGGAAGCTAGTCCAATCTTTATTAAACATTTACGTACTCATAGCACGTGAGCTTCATTGTATGATTTTAGGTGGTTGGTTTGTGTTATTCATTCTAACTTTCCGAAGAATCATTTGATTAGATGTCTTTGACGAGAATTTAGTCAACTTATATATTGTGTACGTGTCATGTATTTATAGTTGTTGTTGGATGTTTACTAAATGGATTCGAGGCCGAAGTGATATTCCTTCCTTGATTGTTTGATTTGTGTTCTTAGTTTAGTTTTATATTCTTGCATATTAGTTTAATCACAAATCAACTTAAACATATTTACCCTTACTTGATTGGATTTTAGTTCCGGTTTATTATCGCATTCCACGGTGTCCACGGATTGATATCCGGTTCTTACCTTTACTATATTGCTATCCGACGGGTACACTGCCCGATGTGTGTGTGATTAGTCTTTGTGAAAACCCTTTTTAAAACTAATACTGTGTGATAAATCTCTATTAAAATATATATAGTTTCACACGCACCAACTATTTTTTGTTGACAGTTACTTAACATGTTTCAGGTGCTCAAGTTTGAGGCTTATCTTGTGAACACATAGGATGCTTGGACCTAGAATATCTATCAATTTAAACTTATGTTATCATTATGTTGTTGAAAAATATGTTACTTTTTCCTTATGTTTGAATCTTTAAATTTATTAATCGAATACTTCAACTTTATTAGTCAACCTTGTGCTTTTGAACAACCGCGTCCGCCCCAACGTATAATCCGCCATCGGTTAGGGTGTGACACCGTCGAGCTCAAGGATTTCCGATTCGGACGTCCCTACCGTTCATCCTCCACACGCAACCATTCGACGTACATTTAGTGTCATTAGACTCGTACCAGCCCACTTATCAAAAGCCCTGTGGTCTGGGGATCAATCGTTGTGAAATCCGAGCAATTTGGGGGCTAGGGTTTTGATTTGGGCATGTTGGGGAAGAAGGCATGCGAGCCTAAATGGTTAACCATTTGCGTACCTGGTGTTAGTCATGGCATAGAGCCCAGATCAGTTGGTTAACAACCATGACCCGTACACGACTGGTCGCGGATTCGAGTCCCAGTACCTCCCCTTTCATTCTTTTTCTGTTTTAAATGATTTCTAATCATTTTAATACATGAAATAATAATTTAAATTTCAGAATTTTTCCTTATAAACTCAATATAAACGTTTAGTAATTTTATAAAATCGGGAAACATAAAATAAGGTTTTACTCATTTTAAATTATTAAAAGCATATTGAAAATGTTGTAATTCTTAAGTACACAAAATAGAAATGGGTTATTATGTTGTGTTATCCACAAAATTGTAATGTTTGTAAAACAAAATTTTAAATAATTATTTAGGTATCATTAATCCATTTCACGAAACGTATAAATAATTATTTTGGAAAAGAATAGTTATTTAAAGCATTTAGAAATTTATAAAAATGCTTACATAATTATTATTTTCTTTTGATAAACCATTATACAAATTCATCTAATGTCATTTATTTAACATCCCTTTTTATTCATCTTTTAAGTAAAAAGAAGGTTTTAAATAATTATTTTATTTACATAAAACAAATTATTTAAACCTTTTCCTAAAACATAATTTATTTATTAACTATTTTTAGAATAGTTATTTAAATAAATTTAAACGTATTATTATCCTATACTTGTATAATTATTTAGAAATTTTAATTAATTATATAAACTATTTTATAGTTATTTCAAATACTTATGATAAATATATATACATGTACAAACCTCACAATCGGACCCAAATCTTAAGAATCCCTAGAACCTCCAATAGACTTGGAAATTTCTTACATTCGTTTCCGTTAGATATACATTCAGTCTAGAATACAATTACCTGTGTAGATTAATTGTGAGAAATCCTCACGAAGCATATCTTTCATTTGCGATTCATACAACCCACTAACTTCAGTACAGTTGAGTTTACATAGCCCCGTTTTACTATTTTTTACTTTTTAGGGTGAAACATGTCATTAACTATATTTCTTACACAATTCAATACATTTGTTCTTATGCTTTGGTCTTTATTCTTTATATCTTAAAGTAGTTGGTGACCATTACATGTGTTCATGTTAGTACATTCATTAACTTGCAGACCAAGCCTAAGGTAGTACCTAACATGATCATTTATATGGGAACCTGAAACTATAACTTACCACAAGACCTTGGCGGGTTTTGTTGGGTATCAACTATAACTTGGAGTATCCGCTTGCTCCCTTTTTTTTAAAATGGCAATCATTGGGATTGCGTATCTAGTTTTCTATTATCAGGCTTGAATTGTACGCTTGGAACTTTGTATGTTTTCACATATATGCTTTAGACATGCTTTGAACATATTGAATTGTAATCTATACTTAACTCTTTTTGGTGTCAAAACCTATGTATCTCACCAACTACTTGTAGCTGACAGTTACTTACATGTTTCACGTGTACCAGTTTAAGGACTACTTGATCACATAGGACATGGACCTAGTTTATTTTAATTATGTTATGTTGAACTCTTTGTTATCTATTTCCAACTGTAATGGATGTTTTTACTTTGAATAATAAATATTATCATATTTAATAGATGATCATGTGTTTATGAACAACCGCGTCAGCCCCGGCGTATAATCCGTCGCCGGCCGGGTAAGTGTATATTTCCCAGATGGATCCCATGGGTCCTTGTTGTGCAGTTCATTTTAAGTTCAGCTGTCGGAGCCAAGGCGTCGAACCAACCTATGGCCGATTCAATGTTTTTTATAAGATGGTGTTGCACGACAGCCGGTTCTCTTTCGTGGGCCGCGATAGGAAGGTCAAAAGCCATATTACCAAGGCTCCTTCCAGTTTTCACGATTGGCGCGAACGCTTCTTTTTTATTTACAAAAGATGTGATTCCCTTGGTTATGAATATTCGTTCTGCCTCCGACTCTGTTGTGGAATCGGACATGGAAGACTTTGAAGGCAATGACCGGTACAATACCCTTATTTCTAGCCCCGCGGAGATACAATCTACCCTTATCAGATCGTCCTAAACCCGATTAGAATCCGGATTTGAACCGGGTCCCTACAGGCATGCATGTTACCATGCAAACACTAGCCGAGGAAACCCTACACGCGAATGGTTCTAACCAACCCTCGGTCTCCATCATCGTGAATCAAACCGGCTTGAAGCTTCTCACGGATAAACTCTAATTCACCTACTCACTGTATGAAGGGTATTTTGCCTCCATGGTAAATGATCTTCTTCTTCCTCCATAACACATTTGATACCCATACTCTCTGTACTTCATACATATTCACGTTAATGGTTGAATGTATACTAACTTGAGGTCGGAGAATGATCAAGATACTCCTGTCTCTGAAACCTTCTAACGAGTTCATTGTTTTGCAGATCTGGATCTAGACGGAGAAGACGAAGCATGGTCAATAGATCTTCATAGATGTTGTGACAAGTCTAATCTACATCTTGAAGGATTCATGTAGCAACACAATTGATTTGTGTACATTTTTCTTTAACTAAGGAAATAATTTGTCTAAGGGTTTATTTTGCTTCGTCCTCATACCATAGCAGATCTCTGTTGGTTCAGATAATATTTCTAACAATTAATTTTGCTTTAAATGGGATTTTTGGAGTTTATTTTGATTTATAGGCAATGTGTTGTTTGTAAAAGCGGATGCAACCAAATCGGCATGTGGAAGGAGCGGATTCAACTCACAGTATCTTTCTGTTCTTTTTTTTTCTATTATAATAGTTAATAATTAAATGAACTGTAATTTGATTTTTCTCTAATAACTTATAATATTTAACATTTTCAAAAATCTAAATACACCATTTTTTTAGTATTGTTGTCGATATTCCATTATAAACTTATTTTTGAAATAAAGTATTTTTTTTTATATTTATGAGACACAAAAATACTTTATTTTGAAAACATATCGGTTTCAATAAAATTTATGCAGAAATGTTAAAAAAAAAAATAAACAAAATGGTGCATTTTTTTTTGGAAAAAGTTAATATTACAAGTTTCTAGAGAAAAAAAAATCAAATTATGTGTTAATTAATTATTTGAAATAAAAGGGAAAATTAATTTTGTATTGAACTTGAATCTGCTACCAAAAAGCATCGGATTCCCAATAAACAAAATAAAATTCAAAATTCTTCTAGGAACCAATATGAATTTCGGAAAAAAAAAATTCGAAAACCTGTATTGTTGATGCTATTACAAAGAGTATTGTTGATTACAACCGAGGGAAGATAAGTCAAATGCAAGGAGAATAATCTTCAATACGAAGGGAAGTAACGAGAGCAAAGAAGAAAGGATAAAACTAAAACTATTAGTCTATATCTTTTATCCATCTAGAGTGTCTACAAATGACTTCTGAAGTTAGTATTTATAGTGGTCTTCAAGTAGTTCCTCGTTTTTCAAGTTGATCTCGTGACTTCTCTACAAGAGAAAGTTTGGTAGGTGGCTTTTATTCTCACTTTTCTCTTTCTTCTTGTTGCCCTGATTCTAGTAATATTTTGCCATTCCTTTCTGTTGACAGCAATTACACTTGTTTTGTCCCTTTGCTAGGTCAATACTTCCTTTATCTCGTTCATCGATGTTTAACTGTCGAGAGTAGGACATCCTTCGATTATTGTGTCATTGTCGTATTCGTCAAACATGAGAGAGAGTCCTCTCCTTCTGTTCGTCCAGACTGCTGAGTATCGAGAGGTCCCCCTACTTCGTTCTTGAGGTGTTTGAGGGATCTTATTTTTTATTTGATTAAGAGGAGGGGTAAATGAGAATGAATCCTCCTACACCATCCATCGCGTATAAATCTAAAAAGTTCCTATTTCTAAGGGGCCACATACGATTACCACGTATTGTTATGATATTGAGAGTGAACGCTAAAACAAGCGATAATGATAAACGAGAGAACGAAAAAAAGAGAGAGAATGATTGGGGGTAAAAATGAATGATTTGGTTGATCACTCAGTAATGGTTACAAAAAGACTATTTATATATACATGGAAAGAAACTAACAAAACTAACCTATTAAAACAAGCGAACTTGCATAAGTTCGCTAACACCCCCCTAAAGTTGGTACCTTTAAATACCCGTGACTAGGCGGAGAGTCTAACTAAAGCAAAGTAAACCAAACACGAGAGTCACAATAAAATCTCTTTCTATTATAAACACTCGACGGTTACAGAGAGATTACAAATTGCGTACTTAACAAACTGAGTTCGTCTAAGATATGAGTTCTGCGTACTTATCCTCTGTGAACCAAACCTATTTATACAGACCTGATGCCTGCGCACTTAGCAAGTGCGCAGGACCAAATGCTCTTGCGTACTTAGCAAGTACGCATGGGTCTTCCTGCGTACTTGCTAAGTACGCAGGAGCTTTCTCCTGCGCACATGTAAGTGCGCAAAACACTTAGAAGAAATGCAACATACACTATGTAAAAGTAAATACAACTCTATAAACTATTACATAACGACTCTTACATACAAAGACAAATTACAGACATTAGAAATACAAACTAAGACTCTATCCAGAGTGTTGTCACAGGAAAGTGCATCAACAAACTCCCCCTTGACAACAGCTCGGGATCTTCATCGTCTTCAGTCTTCAATCTTCAGTCTTCACAGCACTGGTTCCTTAGCTTCCATCTTCTTTTTGTAATCAAGACAGAACTTGATCAACTTGTCGTATTTGACATAAAGAAGCTTTGTCCAATCGTCAGTGTGGATGCAATACTTGTCGGCTAGTACCTCCAGATCGTTCACAGAAAAGTTGATGAAGCAGACTTCATCAAATATCCTGATCACTTCCTTTGGCACCATGTTTCCACTTGCTGACTTACCTTTACCCATAACCATAGCCTCGCCCATTTTTGGATCAACGTACCAGTACCACATGTCACCAAGAATATCCTGAGGTAACTTGCTCAGGGGAATCTTAGTTTCACATTGCACTGGCTTGTATACCAATTTCTTTATGTGCTTCTTAGTCACAGGATGTACAACGTGCTTATCCTTGACTTTTCTAGGCACTTGAGGCTTGAAGTATTCAAATTTCCCTGATCTTGCTTCCCGCTGTAGTGTTACCCACAAACCCATTGCTACTGCATGACTAGAGTGACTCAGCAGGTCGCGGTTTGCGAGGTTCACAAGGTCGTACTTGGGCAAAGAGTTGAACGCCTCACTGGTTGGTTTCAAGTATTGAACCCCCCCAGATCTTTTTATGGCGAACATCTGCTTGTCCTCCTCGAACCTAATAGCCAAGATCATACCTGTAGCTCTGTGCTTGTCTGTGATGGACTTCTTTTGCCACACGGGAGCTGGACCCTTAGATGATGCAGAAGGCATGTCTTTATCTTTTGGTGCCTCAGGGTCCACAGGTGTAGGGTCGACTGGGAAGGCTTCAGTTGTAGCTTGAACATTACTTGCCATGTCAACTGAGCCTGTTTCGAGCGATGGTACTTCAAAGATCTCACCATCCTCTAACTCGTACTCTCCTTCCCCGTCGCCCTTGGGAATCTCTATTACCACATCCTCATCTTCATCATTCCAATCATCACCAGAGTCGATCTCTCCTTCTTCTAGATTGAAGAGAGCATCGATCTGTGCTTCTTTAGAGTAGTCAGGCTCTAGATATAGGATCTCATCATCAGATAAGTCCTTAAGTACTTCAGCCACTGACTTCCCTTTATCACCACCACCACCAGATGTATCACCACCCTCTTGCTGAGTAGACTCCCCCTCAGCCATTGGAATAGAAGAGATGGGCACAATCGCCAAAGCTTGGTGCTCACCTCCACTAGGACCGGCTTCAGGATCCTTGTCTTTATCATCATCCTTAGTCAAGTCGACTGGATGGCAAGGCTCAGCACCAGTGGATTTATTTTCTTTCTCTTTCTCCTTCTCTTTCTCTTTCTCCCCCTGAGCATCAAGCTTATTGGTCAGTTCTTCAACTAATTTGACCATCGCTTCGTGCTCTTTTCTCTGTAAATCCATCCTTAGCTCAAGTGAAGTTCTGTGGCCTAGAATCATTTCATTGGTTTTCATCAGCAGCTCGTTCTGTGCCATAACATTCTTCAGTTGCTCATTTGTCCCTGTTCTCTGGCTGTGAAGAATCCTAACTTCATCGGTCAGGGAGTTAATCTGTGCTTGTTGAGCATCAGACTCCTCCTTTGATTTTTGAATGGTCTTCAACAGTTCAGCAACTTGGGTCTCTAAGACATTGATCCTTGCTTCATACAGATCAGAATGCCTAGATGATGAGGCTTCAACATTATGGACAGGGGAGGAGAAGATTGTGTCAAAGTCAAACCCTTGTGAGAAATCACCGTAGTTGAAGGGTTGACCTGACGGCTCAGTGGTGTGAGGTGGGTGTGGGGATGTAATGATGGGAGTGGGTGTTATGGTTGGGGTGATGGTGACTGACTCCGTGAGAAGTGCAGTAGTCACCGTCACCTGGACGGTTGGAGTAGGGAGGGTCACCGTCACAGGAATCTCCTCTGTGACCGCCGTGACTGCCACATTACCTTATACTAATGGCCTTCTCCTCCTTCTGTACAGTTCCTGTGCTGGTGAGGTAGATTCTGACTCTAGACTGGCAGCTGCAGCTTGTACTTGCTGCACAGTCGGGATCTCTACAACCCTAGGAATAGCAACCTCTTGCCTATCGCCCCTCACCTTGTTGGCACTCTCTCGCCTTTGTCTTTGTAGAGCAGCTTCAGAGTCAGAAGTCGGCTCATATTCGCTGCTTGAGCTTTGTCGCTTTCTTTTAGAAGACGACGCAGGCAGGGTTACCTGTGCTGATTTCCTCGGGTGTGCCTGGGATGGTGCGTCATCGTAATCAGAAGAATCTGATTCTGTTGCTTCTGAATCGGATTCCTCAGCACCACCATCACCACCTTCGTCATCACCTCCATCACTTTCATTCTCTTCTTCTTATTGTTCATCAGAATCATCACTCATCTCTGGTGCCGAATTGGTACTATACCAATTCCAATATTCTGGTGCGACATATGCTTCATTAAGCAGGTGGCCAAAGAGTTCAGTATACACAGGGGTAGGATCTACACTGCCTGGCTTTAGAAACTAAGCAAATACTCTCTTGTCCACCCGTTTTACTTACAGTCTCTCCCCGATAGCACGTAGGTTTGGCAATGCATCATCAATCAAAAGTTGCACAAACCTCGGGTACAATAGGAACCTAAACTTCTCTGCTGTATTGATCTGATCATTGATTGCTTTGAAGATGTAGCGAGAGAAGTTGTAGCCCCTATTAAGAGACAAGCCCACCATGGCTGCTGCAAGGTCCTGACCCATGGCATCTTTCCCCGCTTTTCTTGACGAGATGCACACGGTCATGATGTGGGCAAAATATCGCCATTGATCCAAAACCCACATCTTCTTGTAAGAAGCATAGTCCCTCGCTCCGACATATCCCATTCTATGCCTCCAACATCCATCCACATAGTAATCCGGATATGATGTCGGGTCGGTAGCGAGATCTCCGAACTGCACGACCCTTCTTATTGTATCCTCAGAGAAAGCAATAGCCCGACCATCAATGGTAGCCCTTATGACATTAGGGGATACCGTGCAGTCGTGCTCTGCTGTCTCCCAGAATTGCTCCAAGTAAGGTCTTGAGACTGTTGGGTCAACAAAGATTGCATAACTTATTTTTGATCGGTTCAAAAAATCAATGATCTGCCGATACTGCAAAGCTGCCCCTTTCCACTCAGGTTGAGTGTTCGCTAACAAGTTGAACTCATCAGTGAATGCCCGAGCCATAGTCTGCAGAAACACACAGAAAACACAATCAGAACAACGATATTATTCAAGATGAACAAACATGACACGGTATAGTAGGTACAGTATGAACAAAAATTTCAGACTTGAAAACAAAAATTTCAGACTTGAAAATTTTTCTAAGTGTTGGTCCTGCGCACTAGCAAGTGCGCAGGCTTTTCCTCTTGCGTACTTAACAAGTACGCAGGAATTGCTTCTTGCGTACTTGCTAAGTGCGCAAGAACAACACTTGGCAAAAATTTCAGAATTTTAACAAAATCACAGATTGCTCAAAGACCGGGTCAAGTAGGTCGCCAATAGGTCGGAATCGAGGATTCAAACTTATGGGACCATTATTAACACCAATAACTACCAAACCAAGACCAATTTTGACTCAAAAACGTTGCCCAATCCCACTGTCGATTAAGATTCCACCGACGCCTAGAATCGAGGACGAAATGCATGAATATGGAGTCGATTAAGAATCCTATTAGCATAGAGATGTCAATAAGTTACCCAAACAACCCCAATTTTACCCAAAATATTTCGGATTTAACCTAAAAATTTCTAAGTCAGAATCGGTCCAATGTCACGATTTAATGGATGGAAATCGCCTAGATTCTCACCAATGAGATGAAATGAGATGATGAAAGTATAGACGGGACGAAAAAATGGTTTAGACACACTTTATTTTGAGTTAAATTTGCAGAGGGAAAAAAGATCGACTTGAACGCTTGAAACTGAAGAGTTTTTCTAAGTGTCACTTTTATACCCGTCACTTATCGGTCGTGCGTACTTGTTAAGTGCGCACGAGTTAACTCTTGCGTACTTACAAGTACGCAGGACTTAACTCTTGCGCATTTACAAGTGCGCAAGGCTAACTCTTGCGTACTTGCTAAGTGCGCAAGGTTTACTTCGTGCGAACTTGACAAGTACGCACAAGCCTTAAGTGCGCAAATTTGAAACTCAGATTTATGAAGATTTTCAGATCAAATAACGAACAAGATAAAAATATTCAATCACGAGGTTTCAAATACAATTCATGAAGGTTAAACATAAAATATTTTTGGCTTTTTCTGATTAAACTTGAACAATGCATAAACTTAAAATCTTTTTGTTCTTTTCTAGATAGATATATACAAGTATTCACACAAACTATTTTTTATCAAAGACACGAGCAGAGGATCATATCAGGCTATCTTTTAGCAAAAACGATACAAAATAAACATCAAAGAATATGGGATCATGTCATGGATTACTCTTTATTCATATGTAATAAGTACATAAACAAGTAATTCAAGTTGACAATATTATAAGATTTGAAACTATACGCATCTTTGTATCATGTTCTTGTGTATTAAGGTATTAATTATAATATATACAACGTGTACCCCACTGAAATGCTATTTTAACTTGCACTATCTCAAGGCATCTAAGATTTTCCCAATGATTTTCTAGATTTTCATAATGAAGCTACATCTATTAGCACAGGAAAAATCAAGCAGAATCCATAACGATTATCGGGAATCATAAGATTCAGAATCGAGTGATTCATTTGTCTTGGTTTCACGTGATTTTCTTCTTTGAATATCGGGATGATGATTCAGGATAATAGATATGGTGTTTGATTATCGGGTAAGGGGATCCAACTTTTATCTGGATTTGATTTCAATGAATCAGGAGTGATTCAAGGGTGAATACATGTTCAACGGTTAATGTAGAGACATGTCTTGATTCAATCTCTCCTTGCATACTTGTGAGTATGGGCAGTGAGATTAACCGCATTAATTGTGCTAATGACATAACCCGAAACTGATCTCAAAAGAAAATTATTGCCAAAATCTAACATCCTTTATCTGATAATGATCTTTTCTATTCTTTTACGCACACACACTTGCAAACATGGGTTCAAATCACGGTTGTAATTTAGATTTAGTTTCCACACTACTAGCGATTCAAAGACGCATACAGCCTACTGACAATTCAAATTACTTGTAAATAAACAGATTAAAAACATAATAATTTAAACAATTAAGTAAACATGACGCAATCATTTCCTATATGAGCAGTCTATGACGTTTAGATCATTTCTGATGTACTATCATTTCCTCTTTTCTCAAGTTAACTTTGAAATTTTCTACATTTTCTATTTTGTTTTTGGTTTTTTTTTGTAAAAATTTTTAAAAATTTTTTTTAAAAAAAAAAAAAAAAAAAAAACTAAGAGAACTATACAGAAAATTTAAAAGAATTAAAAATTTAACTTCCATGAATTGAATTGAGTTAAGAAAACTTAGTTTTCACTCAGGATTGAACATTCCTATCAAGTTGACAAGATGCTCAAAACGGGATCGATCAAATGCCTTTGTGAAAAGGTCAGCAAGATTGTCATCCGTGTGAACTTTTACAAGTTCAATTAAATGCTTTTCAGCACAGTCACGGATGAAATGATGGCGAATCTCTATATGTTTAGTTTTGGAATGTTTCACCGGGTTATTTGTGATGGACATGGTGGCATTGTTGTCAATGAATAGAGGAGTTCCAGTGAAGTTTAAGCCGTAGTCTCTCAACTGCTGCTGAATCCACAGTATCTGAGAACAACCGCTCGCTGCAGCAATGTATTCTGCTTCACAAGTTGAGACAGAAACCGTTGACTGCTTCTTACACTGCCAGGAGACCAGTCTGTCTCCTAAGAATTGACATCCACCAGAAGTTGACTTTCTGTCAAGGTTACAACCGCCATAATCTGAATCAGTGTAGGCTTTGAAGTCGAATGACTACTGCTTAGAGTACCAAAGACCTAATCGGGGTTTCCCTTTCAGGTATCTGAAAATTCTCTTCACGGCTATCATATGTGACTCCTTCGGTTGAGACTGAAACCTTGAGCACAAACATACAGCAAACATTATATCGGGTCTTGAAGTTGTGAGATACATAAGTGATCCGATCATCACACGGTACAATCTGCTGTCTACATCCTTTCCATCTTTGTCAGGATGCAAACCATGATTGACTGGGATAGGTGTTCCATAAGTACTGCTATCATTCATCTTGTATTTTGATAAGATGTCCTGCACATACTTAGTTTGATATAGATAAATGCCATCCTCTCTTTGACTGACTTGCAGACCCAGGAAGAACGACAATTCACCCATATTACTCATTTCAAATTTGGACTTCATCACCTGCTCGAATTCCCTACACATCCCTTCATTGGTAGACCCAAAAATGATGTCTTCGACATATAATTGTACAAGAAGAATGTCACCTCCTGCTTTCCTAGTGAAGAGAGTCGAGTCAATCTGTCCACGGTCGAAACCATTAGACAGTAAATGCTTAGATAATGTCTCATACCATGCCCGCGGTGCTTGATGAAGACCATAAAGTGCTTTGCCGAGCTTATACACTTTATTGATATTATGTGGATCTTCAAAACCGGGAGGCTGAGTAACATAGACTTCTTCATGAACTTTACCATATAGGAAAGCACTCTTCACATCAAGTTGATAGACCTTGAAGCCGACATATGTGGCATAAGCCTAGAACAGTCGAATGGCTTCAATTCTAGCAACTGGGGCATATACTTCCGTGTAATCCAAGCCCTCTTGCTGATAAAAACCCTGAACAACCAATCTTGCTTTGTTCTTCACAACAACATGACGATCATCCATCTTGCATTTGAACACCCATCTGGTTCCAATTGGCTGAAAGTCTTTTGGCAAGTCAACCAAATCCCACACGTGCAACTTTTGAAATTGAGACAATTCATCTTGCATCGCCTCAATCCAGCAGTTGTCAGTGAGAGCCTCCTTCACATTCTTCGGCTCTAACTGGGACACGAATGCAGCATGCAGACATGTTTCCATGACACCAGTGTCGAGTATCTCTGTGTAGAGACTGGTGTTCTCAGTGATGGTTCGATGACGAGTCTGAACGCAGGCATAAGGATCACCAATAACGTTGTCGATTGGATGATTCCTATGCACTCTCGTCTCTGGTACAATCGGTTCTTGAATTTCAGGATCTAGATTCGTGCTTAACTCCCCCATTTCCTGTGTTCCAGAGGAAGAAGATTCAATGTTAATTGGATCAGCTGGAGCTTCATTTCCTACAGTTGTGTTAGGATTAGCTGGAGCGTCATCTCCAACGACAAGAACATCTTCACTGTTATCACTGTCATGAGTTCCAGATGCAGATGCAGCATTGGAATCAGGAGTTATAATCGGTACAGTAGCACGAGTAGAGAAGCTGGAGTCATCGCCGCCACCCAATAAATCATAAACATTTGCAGCGTCATCTGCAGATATATCAAGAAGATTGAATTACTTGAATAGCGCATCATAATCAAAACCCCAAGCTGGACCTGTTAGTTCGGGTGGAATGCTGTGTTTACTACAATCCACTTCAAACCATTCATCGACAGTACGTGTTCCTATGTTGTACACTCTCTTGCAAGGCGAGTTGGCAACGTATCCTAAGAAGATGCCTTCCACCGCTTTTGCATACTGTAGCAACAAGGAACAAGGACTACCGAAAGGAACTAGGTAATCAAGATTGGGAAGTCGATTGTTGATCAACTCGTAACAAGTCTTGTTGTGCCTCTTCACAACCAGGACTCTGTTTAAGACATGACACGCTGTATTAACTGCTTCTGCCCAGAAAGTGACAGGAAGCTTTGCATCCGACAGCATAGTCCTTGCAGTCTCAATCAGTGTTCTATTCTTCCGTTCAGCAACTCCATTCTGCTGAGGCGTGTACGGCGCGCTGAATTCGTGACGGATCCCTTTCTTGAGACAGAAAAGCTCCATCAAATTATTCTTGAACTCAGTTCCATTGTCGCTCCTTATCCTTCTAACTTTCAGCTTGCAAAGAGATTCCAAGCTCAGGATCAAGTATTGAAGGATATCAGCAGTCTCGTCTTTAGTACCTAAAAAATGCACCTAAGAAAAACGTGAGAAATCATCAGTTACAACTAGACAGAACGACTTACCTCCAATACTCCTGATACTTATGGGGCCAAACAGATCCATGTGTAATAGCTCCAAAGGGGTATCAATAGAGTTTTGGAGCTTGGGCTTGTGAGACTTCCGTTGCTGTTTGCCCTTTTTACAAGGCATACAGTCATCTGCAACGGTAAATCTCAGCTTAGGAACCCCAGTTACCAAACCGTTTCGGACAAGATGATTCATTTTACGATACGAAATATGTCCGAGTTTCCTATGCCACAAGATAGAGTCAATTTCTGTCGCTTTTGTAAGCAAACAAGTAGCAACTGATGAGGTGGTTGTTGCCACGCTCATATCGATCTGATATGTGTCATTCGTTCTTGGTGCTCTCATCAGAATCCAATCTTCCGGAACTTCAAAACCGGGTTTGAGAATCAGGCATTCTGGCTTGTCAAACATCACCGAGTACTCCTTGTCACACATTTGGGAGACACTCAACAGGTTATGCTTCAGCTGCTCGCAGAAGTTGACATTGTCAAAGCTGACACAACCGTTCGAAATCACACCTTGACACGTGATGCTGCCGCCTTTTTCTCCGGCAAAGGCCACATAGCCGCCTCTGAATGGTTTAACGTCTTGAAGCAGGGCCATGTTTCCTGTCATGTGCCTGGAACATCCACTATCTACATACCAGCGGTTAGAGATAGTACCCTTCGGATGTCCCTGCACGAGTAACAAAAGAATTAGTTAGATTTGGAGACCCAAGCCATTGTGGTCTTGGGTCGTCCATCCTTCTCAAAATAAACTACTTCCTTTAACTCACAGTCATGATGACTGTTCAAAATTGATGAATCTTTGGAGGAATTAGGAACAGGAGATTGAGAACCTTTTACTTTCTTGTTCCAGGATCTCTTTTGATTCTTAACCAGAACAGGAGACTTTGGCTCAACCACAGCCGGTGAACTTGTGGAAGCTTCACCTAATTGAGCTTTAGTCAGCTGTTCCAGCTTTCTCAACCTCTTATTCCTTCTTCTTCTCTGTGGCTTAGAGAGTCTAGCCACAGATTTCTCACCAGTACGTGTACTACCAGATGTAGACACATGAGGTACAGCAGATTGCTTTACCTTTCTTGCAACAGATGGTTTGGCCTCAGATTTGATCTTTGGCTTTGCCATCGGTTGGACTGGTGGTTTCACCACATTCTGCTTTGGATATTTGGGAGATGGTTTCACTGGTGGCGACCTGGGGATAACAGCTGGTTATGAAACAACAGACCGTTTCCCTTGGTTCTTAGAAGGACAGTTCACAAAAATGTGACCAACCAAGCCATAGTGAAAACAGTTCCTCTTGTCTACATAAGTTCTCTTGTAAGGCTCATTAGATCTGGCCTTAGAAAACTCTCCATTATGAGCAGGAGGAGTTGGTTTCTGAACAGCAGTCTGAACCTTAACAATTTGATTTTTAGGAGTATAGTATTTTTCCAAATTTTCTTTGTAACCAAGCCCAAAGTGAGCTGAAAAAGCCTCTTTCTTTACTTGGTTAAGGTTTTTATACCCCCCATAAAGCATTACCTTAATTTTATCATTTGATTCAATGACATCAGGTTCAGTTAAGATGCAATTATCACCATTAGTGATAATGTTTTTCTTGACTTTCTGTTCAGTCAATAACTCCTCAGATACTACTCCTTCAGGGCAAGAGTTAACCGACCCATCTTCAGAAGCAGTAACAAACTCCTCACTAGATGTGGAGTTAGCCTTACTTGAGGATTCATCCTTTTTAGGGGAATCATCCTTATCAGAGGACTCATCTAGACAAGTGAGATCAATGTCTAATAAGCCATTGACAAACTTCCCACTGATTGGTGGAGGAATGGCATTGGTATCAAGACCTAGACCATTCATTTTCGTCACTACAGATTCGTAGTGTTCCACCACAAAGCGAGAGTTTTTCAACTTCTCATTTGTGCATTTTAACTGCAAGATCTCATTTTGCAGTTTGTTGATTTCATTGTTCCGTTTTTCTAACCCCCTGTATGCAACATCTAAGTGAAGCTGTTGATCACTTATTTTTAAAGAATATTCACATTTTTCCTTTTTCAACGTTTCAATAGACTCTTTAAAACGTTTTTCATTTTCTTTATAGTTTAGAGCTGCCAAACTTAGGGGTTCGATTTTGTCTTGGAGCCTAGAACATTCAATTTTTAGCCCTTGACATTTAGAACATGAAATAACAGAGAACGGGTTAGAATCTACCTCAGACGATGAACTTGTTGCTTCTCCAATGGCCTTGAGAGCAACAGCAGTGGTCGATTCCTCTTCATCAGCTACAGGTGCTTCCATTTCTTCTGCTTCCTTCACCTCCTCTGTAGCAGCAGTTGTAGATTCTTCTAGGTCAGCCATAGAAGCTTCCCTTTTCTCTGCTTCCATCATCTCCATGATCTCAGCCATGAGACCAACCTGGGTTTGTGCGATGATGGCATCCTCAAGATGAACACCCCAGTCAAAGCTGTCGTCCTGTTGTGCTACCAGTGCATTGGACGTTCCACTTTGGTTTTGATTGTGGTGGTTTGGATTGTTGTGGCCATGGTTGTTTCCTTGGCTGGGTCGGATGAAACCAGAGGCAGGTGCTCTGTCTTTCTGACACTCACGAGCAAAGTGTCCATAGTTCAGACACTTGTAGCATTAGGCCTTGGATTTATCAAACCCGACCTTGGCATTAGGATGCCCACCAATAAACTTTCTTCCTGTTCTGTTCAGGAAACGCTTGGCTCTCCTCAAAAGCATGGCCATATTCCACTGAATATCCATGTCCTCCATGTCATCAGGATCCACTTGGTTAAAGTCTTCTTCAATAGTTTTAGGATCCGTAAGCTTGCCACCTATTAAGTTTTCATATGCAAGCATGCAAGATGAGAATAGTGCTACATGATCTTCAGCTATTCTGGCTATAGCTGAGTTATTAGTTGAAGACGTAGCAGGAGGATTTCTTGAGGTATTTTGATGATGAGACCCCAACCCTGATCCGGATGCATAACAAGCATGACCACCACACCCATTTGATTGGTCATCATCAGTAGAATTTCCAGTAAAAAGGGCAATTCCAGAGCCCGATGATTTTGAAGTGGAAGTCGTCCCATGATACATGGAAGGGTCCTGTATCTGAGGTCTTCCTGAGCTCTCTTTCTTCTTAAGATTCATGTTATGAGCTTGAATCTTACCAATAGCCTCATCTACTGTCAACTCGTAGAATTTAGGATTCTCCCTAATCAGGGTTGTGTACAATTCAAACTTTGGTGGCAAAGCATCTAGAAACTTTTCCACTAGTTCCTCATCTGGATAATTGAGTTCAAAAGCTTTCAACTCCGTTTGTAGATGATAGAATCTAGAGATGAGATCATCTAAAGATTCATTTTCCAAGAATCTGAAGCATTCATACTGCTTCCGGAGTAGATCCCTCTTACTCTTCTTGATGTCGCTATTACCTTCGAATCTTTTCTGTAATGCTCTCCAAAGGTCCTTCGAAGTGTCATAACCTCGGAAACTGTGGAACAATTCCCGATTTAATGCCATAGTGATCGAACCAAGAGCCTTCTTTTCTCGATCATAAGCTTTCTTTTCTTCATCATCAAGCTTAGAGATAGGCTTTGGCATCACCTCATCAAGATAGATGTGTGTGGGATGCTTATATCCCTCATGTATTGGTATCCATAGCGATGAGTCGGTATATGAAATGCAGTGCTCGACACGTGCTTTCCAATTAGAATAATCGTTCACGTTCAGCAACTTTAGTGGTTTCTGTGGTGTACCGATCTCATTATCATAGTTTAACATGTTTCCAAGATTCTGAAGGTTTGACATAGTGAACACTTAGTCAAAATTCAGAAAAATCAGACACAGTTGCGCACTTGGGATTGGCCTTGCGCACTTGAGAAATAGTCTTGCGTATTTAAGACTTGCTCTTGCGTACTTGTAAGTACGCATGAGGAAATGATTAAGTACGCATGATATAACTTAAGTTCGCACAAGTTCAGTCTTGCGCACTTGTAAGTACGCAGGAGATAACTCTTGCGTATTTAGTAAGTACGCAGAAAACTGTACTCTTTGCCAAAAATGGTAAGTACGCAGGATACCTTTTCAGCAACTCTCACCAACCTTTTTCGGTGACTGGAAAATCGCCGGAGATGGTAAAAATTGTTTTGATGATTAATGCAAATGAGCCAAAGGGTCAGAAACTTGTTTCTAACCAACCTTTGATGCTCAAATAACTCAAATACACAACAAAAATTGGTTTTTGAGAGATTTTTGCTTCTAAAAAAGTGCTCAAGAGCTACCCCTTTTTTATCACAAAAATCAACAAAAATACCTCTTTTTGCTTGTAAAACTCAGTAAAAACGTCTCCAAACTCACTTACAACACTCGAATTCAAGAGCAATGCTCTGATACCACTTGTAGGTCCCTTCGTGTGTGTCGGATCGTTGCATGCAAGTGGTCTACTAGTCGGACCGGGTGCGGAATACCCGTGACTAGGCGGAGAGTCTAACTAAAACAAAGCAAACCAAACACGAGAGTCACAATAAAAGCTCTTTCTATTATAAACACTCGACGATTACAAAGAGATTACAAATTACGTACTTAACAAACTGAGTTCGTCTAAGATATGAGTTCTGCGTACTTATCCTCTGTGAACCAAACCTATTTATACAGACCTGATGCCTGCGCACTTAGCAAGTGCGCAGGACCAAATGCTCTTGCGTACTTAGCAAGTACGCATGGGTCTTCCTGCGTACTTGCTAAGTACGTAGGAGCTTTCTCCTGCGCACATGTAAGTGCGCAAAACACTTAGAAGAAATGCAACATACACTATGTAAAAGTAAATACAACTCTATAAACTATGACATAACGACTCTTACATACAAAGACAAATTACAGACATAAGAAATACAAACTAAGACTCTATCCAGAGTGTTGTCACAGGAAAGTGCATCAACAATAGCTTCAGTTCCAAACACCAAAGAAAATTGAGTTTGTCCCGTAGCATTTTTTGCGGTTGTTCTGCTGCCCAAAGTACGAAAGGTAGCTCTTCAGCCCATTTTCCTTTCTTTGTTCCCAATCTTTTCTTTAGGTTGTTGATGATGATTTTGTTGCTTGACTCCGCCTGTCCATTGGTTTGAGGATGCACAGGGGTGGAAGTTATCATTTTGATCCCCCAACTAGCACAGAAGTTGGTTGTCCTTTTGCCAATGAATTGAGACCCATTGTCGCATACTATCTCCGCTGGGATTCTGAATCTTGTCAGGATATTGCGCTTGATGAAGGAGATAACTTTCTTTTCTCTTACTTGAACAAATGTATCAGCTTCGATCCAATTTGAGAAGTAGTCAGTCATTGCTAGCATGAACACTTTTCCTCCTGGTGCCTTGGGGAGCTTGCCGACTATATCCATTCCCCACTTCATAAACGGCCATAGAGAGTACTGGATATAATGGCTATGTTGGTTGATGAAGTAAATTACTGTGTCTTTGATGGGCATCACACTTTTGAGAGTAGGCTACAACGTCTTTCCTCATGGTAGGCCAATAGTATCATGTCCCCAGGATCTTTGAGAATAGCGCCCTGCCCTAGTGTGATTTCCGCAATCTCCTTCGTGTATGTCTTTGAGAACCTCAAGTGCTTCAGGATCCTCCAAACATCTCAAATATGGACCTGCAATAGATTTCCTGTACAAGACATCATGTAAAATTATAAAGCGAGACACCCTCATGCGAAAGCCCTGCGATTCTTTTCATCATTCGGGATTTCTCCATCCAGTAAATATTTTTTAATAGGTAAAGTCCAGGATTCTAGACTGGGCTCGGGATCCTGAATATCTATTTCTTCTGCATTTGACACTTCGTTTGGGTCTTCGATTGCTGGACTCAGGATATGTATGATCAGTATCCTGACTCCTTCTGGTATCTTGAGAGCCGAAGCGAGGTTCGCTAAGGCATCAGCTTCAGAGTTGTCTTCTCTTGGTACCTGATTTATGTCAAATATATCGAATTTCACAGATAATTGTTTAACTATTTCCAGAGACTTGGCTAGTCTTTCACCTTTCACTGCATACTAGCCATTAAAATGGTTAGCAATTAACAAAGAGTCAACGTATACATGGAGATACCTGATTTTCATATCCCAAGCTAATTTCAAGCCAGCTATCAGAGCTTCATACTCAGCTTCGTTATTAGTCGCCTGGAATTCACAACTTCTAGATTGGGGTATTATGTCCCCTTGTGGCGATTTCAACATGATCCCTAGACCCATTCCTCTAACGTTTGATGCCCCGTCAGTGAATAGAATCCACTTGTCCTTGGATTCCTCTAATTGTTGAACTTCAAGGTCTGCTTCATGCTGTATATCACTGCTAAAATCAGCCACAAAGTCTGCGAGTGCTTGTGACTTTATCGATGTTCTGGTCTCATATACGAGATCATATGCGCTGAGCTTGACCGACCATTTTTCCATCCTTCCATACATCTTTGGATTTCTTAAAAACACTTAATAGGATACTTAGTCTTTACGTGAATAGTGTGTGTTTCAAAATAATGTCTAAGTTTAGTGGATGCCATTATTAAAGTCAATATTAATTTTTCTAAATGAGAATACATGGTTTCTGCCGAGAGTAGGCTTTTACTTACATAATATATCGGATGCTGTTGTCCTTCATGATCATTAACTAGGACAGCGCATACTGAGTTTCCGGATACCACCAGATATAGGGATAATGGTTCTCCATCTTCTGGTTTCATCAATAGAGGAGCAGTTGACAAGTACTCCTTTAATGATTGGAGTGCTTGCTCAAGTTTCTCTTCCCATTCGAACCTCTTGTTCTTTTTCATGAGGTCATAGAATTCCTTGCATCTTTCCGAAGATCTTGAAATGAATCTGTTAAGTGTTGCTACTCTGCCAGTCAATCTCTTGACATCCTTGGTATTTGCTGGGGATTTTAAATTGACGATTGCTTTGATCTGTTTCGGACTGGCTTCTATTTCTCTCTTGGTCACCATGTAGACTAAGAATTTCCCTGCCCCCACTCCAAAATGACACTTGGAAGGGTTCAGCTTCATGTTATACTTGTCCAGAATGCCAAATGCTTCTCTGAGATCGCTGAGGTGATCCTCAGCTCTCTTCGATTTTACCACCATGTCATCTATGTATACCTCCATGGTGTCCCCTAGCTTATATTTAAACATCATGTTTACCAGTCTCTGGTATGTAGCACCTGCATTTTTCAAACCAAAAGGCATAGCAATATAACAATAGATACCTGTCGGAGTCATGAATGCAATATCCTCCTGGTCTGAGGGTTCCATCTGGATCTGTTGGAATCCTGTCTCGTGGCCTGATGTAGCATCAACCATTGAGTCTATGTGTGGCAATGGAAATGGATCTTTCGGACATGCTTTGTTTAAGTCTGTGAAATCTACACAAACTCTCCATTTTCCATTCTTCTTCTGGACCACCACCACATTAGCTAGCCATCTTGGGAATTTTACTTCCCTTATCATCCTTGCTTTCAGTAGTCTTTCAACTTCCTCTTGTATCACTACGTTTCTTTCAGGCGCGAACTTCCTTCTCTTTTGGTGTATAGGCCTGAAACTGTTATCAAGACCCATTTTATATGTAATTACATTTTTAGAGATACCTGTCATGTCCTCATGCTTCCAAGCGAAAGTTGAAGTTCTACTCTTTAGCAATTCGACAAGATCTTGTTCAATATCCTTGGGGATATTGGTTCCAATAAGCGCCTTGACGTCGGGATCCTTAGCACTTAGGGATACCTCTTTCACATCCTGTTCCTTGGTTTCTAGGATGACTCGAGCTTGCTTATTTAATTGCTATGCTTGCCTAGTCTTGGCGGAAGCTTTCATTGAAGAGGTGTAACAGTCCTTTGCATCTTGTTGATCGCTGTTGATCTTCACTACCCCCCAAGGGGTTGGCATCTTGATGAATTGGTGATATGTCGAAGGTACCGCTTTCATGTCGTGTATCCAGGGTCTCCCTAGAATAACATTGTAACAAGATAACGAATCTATTATTCAAAAAAATTGTATAGTGTTTACCCCGATATATATCAGAAGCTTTATCTCTTCGACTGTGTTCTTGACCTCTCCGTTGAATCCTACCAATACTGCTGATTTTGAAATAATTTCAGACTCCGGGATCCCCATTCTTTTTATAGCGTCATGCTGGATGATGTTCACTGACCTTCCTCCGTCAATCAGTATCCTTCTGATGAAGTGATTGGCGATATACAGAGTGATTACCAATCCATCATGATGAGGATCCTGCATGTTATCCCTGACATCTTCATCGAAAGAGATCACCTTTTCTTCAGCATGCTAGAGGTTCTGATAGGTCTGTCCCCTCTTTCTGTCTTTGCTTCCTTGACATTTCTTTTTGCTGCAGAATAAGAAGTACCACAAATGTCAGATCCACCAGATATGAAACCTATTACCTTAGCATTTGGAGGCGGGGATTTTGCTCTTTGCGGGATCCTGTCCTGATCCTTAGTCTTATTCTTTCCTTTGCCTAGGAATTCTTTGAGATATCCCTTGCTTAAGAGATAGCTTATCTCTTTGCGAAGGGCGACGCAATCTTCGGTCACATGGCCAAAATCCTCATGGAAAGCACACCATTTGGACTTGTCCTTTCCTCCAGCATTCCTCTCAAGTTTGCGAGGCCACCTAGCCTTGTCTTCGAGATCCTGCGTGGCATACAACAAACTAGTTGTGTCAAGTGAAAAACAATATTCGGATAACTTAGGATATTCTTCCTCTTCTTCGTCGTCTTCCACAGCGTTCACCCTGTGATTATCAGGCTTAGAATATGGTTTGGATCTGTACGGCTTGAAAGGTGCACACTCAGCCTTCCGGTTAGGTTGATTATAACTGGACGGAGCTTCTGCCCTTTGTTGGATCTTCTTGTCATCCTCGAGCCTAATAAATCATAATGCTTTATTCCTGACTTCGTCAAGATTCCTGCAAGGATTCATGACAAGGTCTTCATAAAATTGAGAATCTTTCTTCAGTCCCATCTTGAATGCTTGGACTGCAGTGGCAACGTCAAGGTTCGGGATGTCTAAGGATTCTCGGCCAATCTTGCTGACATAGTCCCGGAGGGAATCCCCGGGATTCTGAATTATCCTGTATAAGTCACTTGTTAAACTTTCAAAAGTTCTGTTGCAAGAAAATTGATTGTTAAACAGGTTAATCAAATGAGCAAATGAAGTAATAGAATATGGAGGAACATTAAGTAGCCATTTTATGGCTGATCCTGTTAAGGTGGAGCCGGAGCCCTTGCACAGACAAGTTTCCTTCAGGTCCAGAGGTATGGGGTTGATCTCCATTCTTTCCCTGTACTGCGCGACATGTTCTTCAGGATCCGTAGTTCCGTCGTATAGCTTCATGTTGGGAGTTTGAAAGTGCTTGGGGATCTCTGCATAACATATGGGATGAGCAAATCTAGAGATCCTGTGACTGGTAGCGGACATCTCGGGTATAGGCTGGACTACGCCTGGTACACCGGAGATCATCTCTCTTAGTTTCTTTAGCTCCTTAGCCATGGACGGAGTGATCCCTGTATCCTGCACATATTCGTTAGTATTGAAAAATTTATTGAAAGTGTTTCCCATGTCGGGATTTCCAGATTATGATCCCGGAGTAAATCCAAGATCCTGACTCGTAGTAACTTTGACAGCCGGAGTTGGTCCAACAGTATTGATTCCGGTGTGCATGGGAAGAAAGTCTCCTTTATGCACTCTTGAGGATCCTGAATAATCAAAATCCAAGTTCCTTGGTCGTAGCGGGGTCGTCACTTCCATTGGTTTCTTTGATTCTTTGACCCTTTCAATCTCCCGAAACAACATTTGGTTGCTGCTCTATTTGTTGTTTCACCTCCGAGAACAGGTCGAGGATATCATTGTTTTATACAATCACAGGTCCACCAGCAGGTATTTCGGATTCCGAAAAACCCGCAGGAGTAGCTTTCTTCAGCTGATTAACATTTTTTTCTGAAATGGAGGAGGAGGAATTGGGTTGACTAACCCAGAGGTTGAATATGGAGCAGAAACAGAAACATTCTTGGATTGGGACGACATTTTTGAAATAAGTTTTGAAAGATAGTGATTAAACACGAACTTTAGTAAAGATTTAAGGATAAAAAACACCACTTGCCCCACGGTGGGCACCAAATTGTTTTGGACAAAAATTAACAAGACTAATTTTGTAACCAAACTTAGTTTGTGAGGTAGTGTGCTTGTAAAATCAATGAAAATCAATACGAAAATGCAAAGAGTGGCACGGTTGTTTACGAGGAAAGCCCTTGATCCTTAGGGATCGCCGGCATAAAACCTCGGGAGGTGACTATTGTAACCTTTCTGATTTTCATGTTTTTCCTATTTATTTTATGCCGCGCAATAAAAGACGATTCCGATTCCAACCTTACATTCATTGTTCATGTGCAATAACAAGCATACACGCGTCTATTATATTACAATAATAACTAAAACCATCTTACAAACCTCGAGGACCCAAACTTGACCAAAACTCAAAACAACATAAAGACTACGAAACTACAGGGGCCATTCTTGTAAATATCAAAAAGTTCACAAGCACGGTCGTGCTTAGTCCTAAGCACGGTCGCGCTTTAACCAACGACCACGGTCGTGCTTAACATTAAGCACGGTCGCGCCTCTTTTACAGTTTGACTCTGAAAAGGTCAAACCGACTCAAATCTTGTCCAAAAATAGAATTCAAACGAGTTTTAGAAACCACGGGACTTGTAGAAGAAGTTACTCGACCAGTTGCGACGTATACCAGACCAAATACACATGCAATCGTCTGAATACTCGCAAATTCTAAACCGACTTCCTTTTTAAACCGAATCAAGTAATTGGGGCAAGAATCAAACGAATTAAGTTAATCCAATACCTACCCGCGACTTATATAAGCCTCCTTAAACCCTAAATCCATCATTACATCGTCCCTATCTCGTCTGTCGATCAAGAAAAGCCGCGAAGTCTCACCGTAGCCGTCTGCACTGGTTGCCCATTCAACACAGGTTAGTAATAGGTCATTAGGATCGTCTCTCCAAGCTAATCGAAAGCCCCAACTTAATTCGTAACCGCATTACACGATTTTACCGAATTGAATCTGAGTTTTATAAATAAATAGTTTTAATCAAACTACACGCTAGACGTGTTATAAATCCAATTAAATAGTATGGTTGGATTCGCAAACACTCTCTCAATGAAAACCCTAAGTTTCTAATCAGTTGTATTACAAGAACTAGATTAATTGCTTCTGAAATTGACCAGACACGGTCGCGCTAACATATGAGCGCGGTCGTGCCTGACCAAGCACAGTCGTGCCCGAGAGAGGCCCGGTCGTGTTTATCGAACAAACCAAGTCCGGACCTAGTCAAACCCTAGACGCGGTCGTGCCGGGTACGAGCACGGTCGTGTCTTATGAACAGACTCTTGTTGTGACTTCTGACCACCACGGGCGCGTTACCGACCAAGCGCGGTGGCGTACGAGCTGAGCACGGTCGTGCCGTATACGAGTACGGTCGTATTCATCCGTTAACAGAGTCTTTTATTTAATATATTTTATATTTTAATCAGTTTTAATGTTATAAAAATTATTTTATAAAATATCCAGAACCAAGTATTGTTTATTAAAGATCGATTATTTAATCCTTCTTTAAATTAAAAATCAATAAAATAATACAAGTTTATATAATTATTTTTATGAACAACAATATATTCCATACGTTTTGTCTTTACAAACATTATTTATTTAAACTTATATTTTAAATAAATGTATATTCTATTACTATTGATTAAATAAATAGTATATTTAAACAAACCTTAAACTTAAACAAATCCGCTTCCGACATCGAATAACGCAACTCAATAATACGTAATCATATATTGTTCAATAGGTCGAACCTAGCAATCCACAATACACCGCCGTTTCCCATTTGCTTGTGCAATCTATACGCTACATAACACGTGAGTTACATAGCCCCTCTTTTACTCTATTTTACAAACTTTTGGGGTGGAACATGCGTTTATATTTACATGTTTTCAATTATACACATATACAGTTCCGTCCTATGCATGTATACAATTTTGCGCTTTGTGCTTGAGTACTAGGTGTAGGCCAATTATTATGCTCTTCATGTACAATCATTAACTATCAGCCGACAGTAAACAGTGGTAGATCTATTGAGTCTGACAAACCCACCCAGGTAGGGTGTCTGTTACTGACAACACAATTTTGCGTGCAAGTTACAAAGGTTTGATTGTATAGGTCACACGATGGTTTCTCTCCATAATTGCCTTAATTGTCATGTTGTATTGAATTGTATGCACACAACACGTATTTTGCGATCACACAATAAAACCTATGTATTCTCACCAACTTTTTAGTTGACTCTGTTTTAACCATGTTTCAGGTACCAATGTTTGAAGTAATCAAGATATGCTACACATAGGATTTTTGGACCTAAAATTCAATTAAACCAGTTTATTCTATGTAATTTACATTTTTGTTTTGTGGATTGGTTGTGTTTTGATTAAACTTGTTGAATGCAATGAAAACAATTATTTAATATTCAAACTTTAGCAAACCATGAGCAATGAACAGTCTGCACGCTTCACGCCCCGACGTTTCCGCCGTCGGTTGGGGTGTGACAGATTGGTATCAGAGCCTTGGTTATAGGGAATTAGGTTATTAGACACCTTTGACCTAGACTATAACTTTAGGATACCCACTTATGCCATGCTTCATGATTTATGTGCTACATGCTATGTGCTACATGCTATATGATATATGCTAAATGTTTTATATGTATATATAAATAACAACTTAAATAAACAATATCCCTACCCATATCCTAAACCACATATCCTTCATGCCTGCTTCCGTGTCATCATTAACATAGTTGGTGGAACGTCAAATTTCTTTTTTTTTTTTACACCCGTTAAGGTTTTTAGACTTTGTTTAATTGTTAAAGGACACGTGCAATCTGGAAGGGTGACACCTGTATTCTGGGCTTTCTGTCTAGGAAAGTATTTCATATAAATCCCAATCAACCGAGGGATCCGTATGCTTTCCTGGGAATTCCCGGGATGAGTGTTTACTTATAGGCTAAAGCACGTCTCCTTGATAATTATCTGAGTTTAAATTAACCTTAATATGTCATAGTACTCGAGTGATTGTGTCACTATTTGAGTACAATCCGAACTATGAATTACTTATCTATTTATCCTTCTATTTAATCCAAGAAATTCTCACAACTCTTATTGTGTCTAAATCTGTAGAATGCCTCCCCGTCGTGACAACAGCAACAACAGCAATAACACTGACCTGGCTGCTCTACTCACACAGCTGGTGAATCAAATTACCCAAGCCAACAACAACACTAATGGCCATGCCAGTGGGAGTGCTAATACTGGAGGTGGTGGTGGTGCCAACCCGCCACAATGCACCTTCAAACACTTCAACTCCTGCAATCCCCTCAAATTCTATGGCAATGAAGGAGCCACGGGCCTCCTTCAATGGTTTGAAAGCATTGAGAGCACTTTCCTCAATAGCGATTGTCCCGACAACCTCCGTGTTCGTCATGCTACTAGTGTCTTTCAAAAAAGGGCGCTTACTTGGTGGAATGGTGAGAAAAGGACTAGGGGAATGGATGTAGCAATGGTACTGCCATGGGATGAGTTGAAGAGGATCATGACTGAGGAATTCTGTCCTCGAAATGAGATGAAAAAGCTGGAAGCGGAATTTTGGGATCTTGCTCAAGATAGTGGGGAAAGCTTAGCATACACCACCCGTTTCCACGAGCTGAGTCTACTTGTGCCACACATGGTTACACCTCTGTCTAGGTGTATTGAAAAGTACATTGGTGGTCTACCTAGACAAATTCAAGATACTGTGGTAGGAGGAAATCCTGCTACTCTGGAGGATGCTATCCGCTTGTCAGCCACACTTACTGACAACCATGTTAAAGCGGGTACACTTACAAGAAAGGGTGCCAAGAAAGTTCCTGACACAACAACACCTCCCGCTCATGTCAAAGAAGTCCAAACTGAACCATACCGCAACACTAGGAAGAGAAAGGTCAAGAACTGTGCTGTAATCACTCCGGCTGCTCCAGTAAATCAAGTTGCACCCATGGCTCAAAACCCAGTAAAGAAACCCTATGGGGGCAGCCACCCACTTTGCAACACCTGCAACTATCATCACCCTCCAAGCATACCTTGTCGCTTTTGCAACCACTGCGGGAAACATGGCCACACAGCCAATATTTGTCGAGCCAAGGCACTTGCCAACCAAACCAACCCAGCAAATCAAGCCAATCATCAAGCAACTAACCAAGTCATCCCAGCCATTGCAAATGGACATGCTTGCTTCGAATGTGGCGACCCGAACCACTTCCGTAACCAGTGCCCAAGACTGGTCAATGTTAACCAAGGCGGAGCTCGTGGGCGTGCTTTCAACATCAACGCCAATGAGGCTCAGGCCAACACTGATGTGGTTAACGGTACGTTCCTTATGAATAATCGTTATGCTTCTATACTATTTGATACCGGAGCCGATAAAAGTTTTGTGTCACTAGACTTCGAACCGTTACTTGCAAAAACCCGGTCTAAACTAGAGAAAACCTTTACCGTTGAAGTAGCCGATGGTAACACCGTTACAATTGACACCATCATTTATGATTGCTCCCTAGAACTAAATAAACACACTTTTCCGATCAACCTCGTACCAATGCCATTAGGGAGTTTTGACGTCATCATAGGTATGGACTGGTTGTCGAAGCACCATGCCGAAGTCATGTGCTTTGAAAAATGCATCCGTCTACCACTCCCATCCGGTGAAACGTTGAAGGTCTTTGGTGAGAAACCTTGCAAAGGACTCAAACTAATGTCATGCATTGCCGTCCAAAAGTATATACGAAAGAAGTGCATGGTTTTCCTAGCCCATGTTATCCAAAAAGAAGACAAGAAGAGGAGTGTACAAGACATCCCCATCGTTCGGGATTTTCCTGAAGTTTTTCCTGATGACTTACCAGGTCTTCCACCTGTTCGGCAAGTGGAATTTCGCATCGATCTTGTACCTGGAGCAAACCCGGTGCCTAAAGCTCCATACCGGCTTGCACCTTCCGAGATGCAAGAACTTGCAAGCCAACTTCAAGAACTCGCCGACAAAGGTTTCATACGGCCGAGTCATTCACCGTGGGGTGCACCAGTCTTGTTTGTTAAAAAGAAGGATGGTTCATTCCGCATGTGTATTAACTATCCAGAACTCAACAAACTTACAATCAAAAACCGCTACCCTTTACCTAGGATTGACGATCTCTTCGATCAACTCCAAGGTTTTACCTACTTCTCGAAGATTGATCTTCGATCTGGTTATCATCAACTCCATGTGCAAGAGGAGGATATTCCCAAGACCGCCTTCCGAACGAGATATGGTCACTACGAGTTCATGGTTATGCCTTTTGGGCTAACCAATGCACCTGCTGTTTTCATGGACCTCATGAATCGCATGTGCAAACCATATCTTGACAAATTTGTGATCGTATTCATTGACGACATCTTGATCTATTCCAAGACCAAGGAAGATCATGAGCAACATCTTAGGTTGATTTTGGAACTCTTGAAAAACGAACAGCTATACGCCAAGTTCTCCAAGTGTGATTTTTGGTTAAAGGAAGTGCAATTTTTGGGTCACGTTGTCAATAAAAAGGGAATTCATGTTGACCCCGCCAAAATTGAAGCTGTTAAGAATTGGAAAGCTCCTAAAACCCCTACCGAAGTTCGATCGTTTCTTGGTTTAGCGGGTTATTACCGAAGGTTTATTTCTAACTTCTCCAAGATCGTTGTTCCCCTCACTACCTTAACCCAAAAAGGTAAACCTTATGAGTGGGGACCGAAGCAAGAAGAAGCCTTTCAAATTCTCAAGCAAAAGTTGTGCAATGCTCCTATCCTCACCCTTCCTGAAGGTGAAGATGATCTAGTTGTTTACTGTGATGCTTCAAACCAAGGTCTTGGTTGCGTTCTCATGCAACGAGGCAAGGTGATCGCTTATGCATCAAGACAACTCAAAATCCATGAGAAAAATTATACGACGCATGATCTGGAGTTGGGTGCTGTCGTATTTGCGTTAAAGATTTGGAGACATTATCTCTATGGGACGAAATGTGTGGTGTTCACCGACCACAAAAGCCTCCAACATATCTTCAACCAAAAGGAACTCAACATGAGACAACGACGTTGGGTTGAACTCCTCAACGATTACGATTGCGAGATTCGTTATCATCCCGGCAAGGCTAATGTTGTAGCCGATGCACTAAGCCGCAAGGAACATGTCCTGCTTCAAAGTGTCAAGATCCATTCCGACATTCAAGTTCGTATTCTAGCAGCTCAACATGTCTCGGTTACCGAGGGCAATATGTATGAGGAAATGTCTTGTGGTGCTGAATTCCAATTAGAGACTAAAACAAACGGCTTGCTTTATTTTCTAGATCGTATTTGGGTTCCCGATCGTGACGATCTCCGAGCATTCATCATGACCGAAGCACACAAGTCTCGATATTCTATTCATCCCGGTGCGGATAAAATGTACCAAAATCTTCGTCCACAATATTGGTGGCCCGGCATGAAGAAAGACATTGCCTTGTTCGTAGCAAAATGTCTCACATGTTCTAAAGTCAAAGCTGAGCATCAACATCCTTCTGGTTTACTTGAACAACCGAAAATCCCCGTGTGGAAATGGGAGAATCTAGCTATGGATTTCATCACTAAACTCCCTCACACTTAATGCGGTTATGATAGCATTTGGGTGATCATTGACCGTCTCACTAAGTCCGCACACTTCTTGCCTATCCGTGAAGACTATAAGGTTGAGAAATTGGCCCGAATTTACATTGACGAGATCGTGAGTCGTCACGGTGTTCCTTTGAACATAATCTCCGATAGAGATGCTCGTTTCACTTCTCGGTTTTGGCAATCTCTCCAAAAGGCACTTGGTACACGATTGGATTTGAGCACGGCCTACCATCCCCAAACTGATGGTCAGACCGAGCGAACAATCCAAACCCTGGAAGACATGCTGAGAGCCTGTGTCATCGACTTTGGTGGCAATTGGGATTCACATTTGACACTTATCGAATTTTCCTACACCAATAGTTACCACACCAGCATCGACATGGCTCCGTTTGAAGCTCTCTACGGTCGTAAGTGTCGTTCTCCCATCTGTTGGAACGAGATTGGTGAAGCACAAATCACCGGTCCCGAGTTAATTCAAGAAACCTCCGACAAGATTATTCAAATCCGTGACAACATTCGAGTTGCGAGGAGTCGGCAAAAGAGCTATGCCGACAAACGACGCAAACCCTTGGAATTCCAAGTTGGTGATCTTGTACTTCTAAAGGTGTCTCCTTGGAAGGGGGTGATCCGTTTTGGGAAGAAAGGCAAGCTAGCACCTCGCTATGTGGGTCCATTCAAGATCCTTGAAAGGATTGGGAAAGTGGCTTACAAGCTCGAGTTACCTCCATCACTTGGCAACGTACATCCTACATTTCATGTATCCAACCTCAAGAAGTGTCTTGCTGATGAGAACCTTCATATACCTCTTGACGATGTGCGCATTGATGAGACGATGCACTTCGTTGAAAAACCAGTCGAGATTATGGATCGTGAGATAAAACAACTCAAGCGCAGCCGTATTACTATTGTCAAGGTTCGTTGGGAATCTAAACGAGGACCCGAGTTTACTTGGGAGCGAGAAGACCAAATGAAGCTCAAGTACCCGCATCTTTTTGCTGAAGCAGTAGCCTCAACCAGTTAAATTTCGGGACAAAATTCCCTCAACATGGGGATACTGTAACCTTTCTGATTTTCATGTTTTTCCTATTTATTTTATGCCGCGCAATAAAAGACGATTCCGATTCCAACCTTACATTCATTGTTCATGTGCAATAACAAGCATACACGCGTCTATTATATTACAATAATAACTAAAACCATCTTACAAACCTCGAGGACCCAAACTTGACCAAAACTCAAAACAACATAAAGACTACGAAACTACATGGGCCATTCTTGTAAATATTAAAAAGTGCACAAGCACGATCGTGCTTAGTCCTAAGCACGGTCGCGCTTTAACCAACGACCACGGTCGTGCTTAACATTAAGCACGGTCACGCCTCTTTTACAATTCGACTCTGAAAAGGTTAAACCGACTCAAATCTTGTCCAAAAATAGAATTCAAACGAGTTTTAGAAACCGCGGGACTTGTAGAAGAAGTTACTCGACCAGTTGCGACGTATACCCGACCAAATACACATGCAATCGTCCGAATACTCGTAAATTCTAAACCGACTTCCTTTTTAAACCGAATCAAGTAATTGGGGCAAGAATCAAACGAATTAAGTTAATCCAATACCTACCCGCGACTTATATAAGCCTCCTTAAACCCTAAATCCATCATTACATCGTCCCTATCTCGTCTGTCGATCAAGAAAAGCCGCGAAGTCTCACCGTAGCCGTCTGCACTGGTTGCCCATTCAACACAGGTTAGTAATAGGTCATTAGGATCGTCTCTCCAAGCTAATCGAAAGCCCCAACTTAATTCGTAACCGCATTACACGATTTTACCGAATTGAATCTGAGTTTTATAAATAAATGGTTTTAATCAAACTACACGCTAGACGTGTTATAAATCCAATTAAATAGTATGGTTGGATTCGCAAACACTCTCTCAATGAAAACCCTAAGTTTCTAATCAGTTGTATTACAAGAACTAGATTAATTGCTTCTGAAATTGACCAGACACGATCGCGCTAACATATGAGCGCGGTCGTGCCTGACCAAGCACAGTCGTGCCCGAGAGAGGCCCGGTCGTGTTTATCGAACAAACCAAGTCCGGACCTAGTCAAACCCTAGACGCGGTCGTGCCGGGTACGAGCACGGTCGTGTCTTATGAACAGACTCTTGTTGTGACTTCTGACCAACCACGGGCGCGTTACCGACCAAGCGTGGTCGCGTACGAGCTGAGCACGGTCGTGCCGTATACGAGCACGGTCGTGTTCATCCGTTAACAGAGTCTTTTATTTAATATATTTTATATTTTAATCAGTTTTAATGTTATAAAAATTATTTTATAAAATATCCAAAACCAAGTATTGTTTATTAAAGATCGATTATTTAATCCTTCTTTAAATTAAAAATCAATAAAATACTACAAGTTTATATAATTATTTTTATGAACAACAATATATTCCATACGTTTTGTCTTTACAAACATTATTTATTTAAACTTATATTTTAAATAAATGTATATTCTATTACTATTGATTAAATAAATAGTATATTTAAACAAACCTTAAACTTAAACAAATCCGCTTCCGACATCGAATAACGCAACTCAATAATATGTAATCATATATTGTTCAATAGGTCGAACCTAGCAATCCACAATACACCGCCGTTTCCCATTTGCTTGTGCAATCTATACGCTACATAACACGTGAGTTACATAGCCCCTCTTTTACTCTATTTTACAAACTTTTGGGGTGGAACATGCGTTCTATTTACATGTTTTCAATTATACACATATACAGTTCCGTCCTATGCATGTATACAATTTTGCGCTTTGTGCTTGAGTACTAGGTGTAGGCCAATTATTATGCTTTTCATGTACAATCATTAACTATCAGCCGACAGTAAACAGTGGTAGATCTATTGAGTCTGACAAACCCACCCAGGTAGGGTGTCTGTTACTGACAACACAATTTTGCGTGCAAGTTACAAAGGTTTGATTGTATAGGTTACACGATGGTTTCTCTCCATAATTGCCTTAATTGTCATGTTGTATTGAACTGTATGCACACAACACGTATTTTGCGATCACACAATAAAACCTATGTATTCTCACCAACTTTTTAGTTGACTCTGTTTTAACCATGTTTCAGGTACCAATGTTTGAAGTAATCAAGATATGCTACACATAGGATTTTTGGACCTAGAATTCAATTAAACCAGTTTATTCTATGTAATTTACATTTTTGTTTTGTGGATTGGTTGTGTTTTGATTAAACTTGTTGAATGCAATGAAAACAATTATTTAATATTCAAACTTTAGCAAACCATGAGCAATGAACAGTCTGCACGCTTCACGCCCCGACGTTTCCGCCGTCGGTTGGGGTGTGACAACTATCGTCCCCTGCCTCGTTTCTTCAATAAATGATAAAAAGATTACAAGTGCTGAGCAGTAATGATCGAGCTAAGTGTGTTACAGAACTGATTACGAGTCTAGAGAGCTAAGTGCGTAGTGAATTTTGTGCCTATTCGATCAATACTTGCTGAATAAATACAGAGATAACGCTAACTAACTATCCGAGAATCCCGGGATAGACTAATTCTTCAAATATATCCGTTGCAAGTCACTCCACGCGTCTTCAACACGTTCTCTTTGACTTCTGGAGCAATTCTTCAGGAATGACCTTGACTACATGTGTTTTACCTGCGTATTGGTCAAGATAAAAAAGATAAAACGGTTAGATACTGAGGATACCAAACCTGTCAAGATACCCAAGTACGTTGAAGATCCAGGATCCTTAGTTGCAAAATGTCCCATAACAGTAACCTTAAGTGAGAGCCCTTCTTTTTTATCACTAAAAACATAAATCTATCAATTTTCGTCTTCACATAGTGGCTTTGAGGTGGTTATGTATTTCAACTTTCCAATAAGTCATACGATTTGGTAACCATACCCAGAGCCATATCAACTTTCCAATAATGACCCGAGGAAGCGTTAAAACTTGTGTGAGCCTAATAGCCTTCCAAATGGTCATTAAGAGCACTAACCTGACCAAGGAGCCGCTTCCCCTTTTTAATTTACCTCACCATCACTCATATATGTCTTTAATAATTAATCCGAGCAAATTAAAACATAAGTGATACCTTGTTTAAGTTAATAGTTTTCTCCACTACTACTTATCATTTACGCCTATTTAAATAGTTTCCATCCACCTTTTTAATTAGTCAGACAATAGCAAAGATTGATTATTGGGAGTCATTGTATCCATTGATTCGATACTGGTTCTTGCCAAGACTATCAATGTCCCATTTTAACTTCCACCAACTATCAATATCCCATGTTTTTTTTCTTCTAAGTTTTATGTTGGTGTTGGCTCTTATAAGAATCTTGATATCATCAACTTGTATAAAATTGCAAAGCCAAGGAGGATGGGGGGCCACGGTGTGGGTGGGCATAACCCGACGAAGTTGTGGAAAAAAGCTGTTAGAGCTTTGCATAACCTGACATTTGAGTCGATGGAGGATCTAAGTAAAAAAGGTGCAACAGACTATTGGACAAACATTGTGTCGGCAAAGTCGGACACAAATGGTGATGGTCTCTCGGTCGCTAGTCTATGCAAGAAAAAAATTGGGATTGGCACCTCCTCTTCGTTCTGGAATGAAAGATAGTTTGGTTTGGTTCCTTTTCCCTAGATTCTACGAACTCAAAAAACAGAAAAACTGCCCTATAGAAGATAGGGTGTGCCGGTCGGGAGACAAGGTTGTAGCTTTTACATGGGATTGGAACAGTTTTAGAGTAGCAAGAGAAAGGGAAGATTAAGTAACTGACTTGGAAGAAATGGTTAAGAGCTACTGCTTCAGTCCCAACCCGGATGAATGGTGTCGTGCACGAGAAGGATGGAGGAATCACAGCTCACAGGTTAACCGGATTAAATGGGTCCTGACAAAAGTCAGGTGCTTCCTATGGCGGTTTTTCCATTATAAAGATCCAGTTGTGTCTTCCCTCGCAGTCCGAGGAGTCAGTGCACCGTCTACTAACTGTGCTTTATGTCGGCTGGAATGCGAAGACGAAAACCATCTTTTTCGTCCGCTGTTCGGTGGCCTGGGAAATATGGCAAGTATTGGATCGGTGATAGAGTTGGCGGCACAAATAAACCATTCGACAGGATGCAAAAAGGTAAAAATGATCATAACTTAATAGCCTATTGTACTTTCTAGGTCATATGGATAACAACGAATAGGTGGATTTTCTCGAACTCGAGGAGGCTTGTGGATAACATGATGGACGACATAAAGATCAGGTCGTTTAATTGGCTAGAAAATAGGGGGAAGGCTCAATGCAGAAAATGGGAATTGTGGGTTTAAAACCCCCTGTTCGGGTTTGGTCAACGGTATTGTCTATTCCGGTTGTATTAGCTATTATGGGTGGTTCCCTTTTTTATTTTGCAACTTGCTTCGGCAATTGGTCGTCTTGGTCTTTGTATTTGGGGTTATTGCTAGTCACTGTTACCTTTTATTTGAGTACATCTCATTGTTGTCGTTCAAAAAAATTATAAAATCCCAAACATACAAAGAAAGATTAATATCAGTCCTATTTTTGGTAGGTGATCCTAAGAACAATTATACTTTTGTAGGTTTACCAAAATCTAAAGTAATTTTAAATATAATTACTGTTTTAAATACCACATGATTGTTCAACACAAATTTTCTTTTGAACATGAGAAATATGGATCTGTTTAAATAATATGAGCTTACAAAGTACGTGAATCACGTTTTATTATAAACATTCCAAAAACACATGGAATAATATTTAACATGGATTGCGCACTCTGTATTATTTAACCATTGCAAAGAAGTGTCATAGCATACGTACCTTGAACTACAAGTAAGCTAAAACGATCACATGTGACTTCTTTACATAACACAAAACAAAATAACATCATATAATAACCAAAACACAACTACTATAACGTTCGTAACCAAGTTTAGTGCAAGCATGTTGGTGAAGCTCACACAATAGATTACAAAGGAAGCACCAACAAAGCTTAACGTGGATTGTTTCCTTCAAGCGCCATATCTGTAATACCTGAATATGATTCCCATTCATTTGTACTATAGATTAGTGGGATATTAATAAAGATCAGAATGCTCTACTTCTTGGACTAAGCTTGTATTCTCATTACATGTTTGTTGTTGAACCCAAGGATGAGTTGTGAACTTCCTCAAGCCCTCTAGTTCCACTGCCACTTGTTTCATTGTAGGTCTATCACGACCTACAAAACTAAGACATGTTTTTACCAGACCACCTACTGCTTGTAACTGCTCAAGTGTCCCTTCACGTAAAAGTCTAGGTTCAACAATTTGAAATAAGCGGTTTTCTTTAACTGAATTCACAAAATATGTAGCTAGATTCTTTTCTTCGTTGGTTCTATCAACGCCAATAGGTTTTTTACTTGTCATGAGTTCTGCAATAACCACTCCAAAGCTATACACATCATTTTTATCAGTTAGTTGACTTGAGTTGAAGTACTCTGGATCCAAATACCCGAGCGTTCCTTGAATAAGAGTAGTTACTTGCTCGTGATCTAATGGGACTAACCTTGATGCACCAAAATCTAAAATTTTTGCAGTGTAGTTCTCATCTAATAGTATGTTGTTAGATTTGACATCTCTATGTATGATTGGCATATTAATTTCTGAATGAAGGTAACCAAGTGCACTTGCAGCTTCGCATGCTACTCTCAACCGATTCTCCTAAGATAACCAACTCATTCCACCCAGTCTATGATGAATGTGATGGAAAAGAGTGTTATTGGATATGAATTCATAAACTAGTACAGGGACTTCCTCTTTCAAGCAACAACCCAAAAGCTTTATCACATTCCGATGAATAACTTGCGTTAGTATCAAGACTTCATTAATGAACTGCTCTGCTTGTGTTGCATCCACTAGTTTAGACTTCTGTATTGCTACTACACGTTTATCCGACAAAACTCCCTTGTACACTACACCATAGGCACCTTTACCAATAACTTTATCTTGAGAATAATTATCAGTTGCTTTTCTAAGTTGTCTAGTGCTAAACAGAGTCATTGCCTCATGAGATTGCTGTGATTTGATCTTTTGTTTAAGTAACACGCCACCATTTTGCTCAAAGAACTTTTCTCTGAGCCTTATTAGCTTCCTCCTCCTTATACCAAAGCAAGTGCCCGTTATACCAGATAATATAGGTAACACGCATGATACGGTTACTACATATGTATATGGACATGAAAAAACACTTTTAGTCTGTAGTCATTGTTCTTAGTAGCAACATAACGATATTCAAAAAATGTATTAATGGACATAAACATACTCATATTTTCGTGGAAGAATTACCTATATTGATTATGGTAGACGAGTTTTTTGAAACTTTAGCAGCAACCTCTTTACAACCATTTAGTATGTATGCGTTACCAAAGGACCTGGGCTTACATGTACAATTGTAACCCCCAATAGTATTCATGCAAATACCGTAACAAGGGTTGGTTCCTTGATCATTGCACTCGTCCATGTCTAACAAGAAAAACAAAAGAGAAAATTACATAAATCCCTGTTCAAACAACACATATCATCCCTCGTTAATATATTTATGAATTTAATTATGCTTTCACCATTTGTTTCCTATCTTATTTTTCCCAAAACTTGTTATATATTGTATTATAAATTATGTAACTACGATAAAGGGAATCCAAAGCTTGAAATTAACGATAGTATCCAATTCGAGAAGGATTAAATCTCCAATACAAGGTAAAAACCCTAATTTTATAACAAACATCGACATCAAAAACAAAGGGAAATGCTACTGCAGGTGCAGGGGAGTTACCCAAAAACTGTTCGTAACTTCCCTCCCCACTATCTTGCTATAATCTTGTAAATAATCTAATTACGGCCTTGACTTGGTCAAAGCAGATTCGAAAACCCTTCTGGAGTTGCCCACAACAGCTTGGTCGACCCATGGGTATGTATCAATCCACATTTTCTGGTTCGGGTCTAGCTGGGTTCGTATCAATACATCCCACCGGGACAAACGACGTGTCCTCAAGACGGACAAAAGGGAATTATTGTATCATTCAATAATAGGGAGAGGTTTCAGCAAGGATACATGGGACACCGGATGAACCCGTGAGTCTTGTGGTGCATCAAATTCGTAAGTGACTGCCCCCGACAAAGGAATGATGCAATAAGGACTAGGAGACATAGGTGGTAGTTGTTTAAAATATAAATAAGGCTGAATTCGTGGAAAAAACACATCTCCAACCTCAAAATTCAGTTCACTCCCTTTTATATCGAGCAGGGCTTTTATGTGATCCCGGTTGATTTGCAAATTGGTATGCAGCAACGTCGCTATCTTGGGTTGTTTCAAAATATTCGATCTTCAATTGGGCACCTAAAACATGTGTTGATCTCGTCATCGCTTGGGCTATCATCCGGCATTTCCTCTTTGGCCAGATCTGGAATTGGTTCGAGAGACTCCTTGAGATCCAGATGTGGCAGTTATTGTGGGTTGTTCACGGCGGAGCCGGACACAGATTTGGTATGACCAATTGATGGTGGCGGTGTAGGGGAATAAGGCTTGGGGTTAATGGTTGGTGATGATGCATATGGTGAGAGTGTTCCAAACATCACGATTTTGAGCATTGCAACCTCACTCCTCATTTAAGTCACTATGGCGTCATGCTTGGCAGTGATGGAGGCCAACTGGGCGGCGATAGGGCCGTCCTTGGTGTCGGAATTACTCCGGGTAGCAGGCTCTTCGTTTCCCGGTAATCGAATGCTTAAAATTCACGATAGTATAATCCAATTCGAGAAGGATTAAATCTCAAATACAAGGCAACAACCCTAATTTTATAATATAAACATCGACATTAAAAACAAAGGCAAATGGTCCTATTTATACTACTGCAGGTGGAGGAGGTTACACAGAATCTGTCGTAACTTCCCTCCTCACTATCTTGCTAAATAATCTAATTACTGCTTTGACTGAGTCAAAACATATGTGAAACCCACAACAGCTGGGTCGACCCGTGGGTATGTATCATTGCACATTTTCTGGTTCGGATCTAGCTGGGTTCGAATCAGGTACTTTGCGTCGATGGTCGAATTCTAAACATAAGGATGCATATGTTGTTGAACCGTTGCAACGTTTAGGATTTAGGGTTATAAAAATCCATGAAACGATTAGTTTGTAAACACAATTCGTTCATTTAAATTCAGAAACAAACTTCAAGCATTTGATTTAAAGTTTGTTTTATCAATTGTAAATCGTTTGGGACCGACACGACTTACATTGAGGAGAGTATAACCTCATGCTGAGAGAAACAACTCTAGCGATTAGTGCTGAGTATAACCTTTGCAGCATGAATCTGCTCAAAACTCCAGTTGAGTAACCCAAACAGGCCTTGTATGAAGCAAATAACGAAGGCTACCGATGAGACAACGATACATAGTTGCATCCACATATTCACCAGGTCCATCTTTTGTTAACTGTAGCTTCGGATCCATCGGCAACATCGATGGATTGCAATTCTCCAGTCTGGCTGATTTTAGTATTTTCCGGGCATACCCAGATTGCTTCAATGTTATACAATTTGTATGTTGAGTAACTTCAATTCCAAGGTAGTAAAACAACAAACCCAAATCACTCATATCATACACCTTCATCATCCTCTCCTTGAACTTTTTAACCTCTAGTTCATTTGACCCGGTCACGATGAGATCATCCACACCTACAATAAGAAGTGAGTTTGGACACTTACTTTTGTACACAGCTTGTTCCTGAGCACATCGAGTGAAACCGAGATCTTTGAGTGATTTATCAAGACAAGCATTCCATGCCCTCGGAGCTTGTCTCAGTCCGTAGAGTGCCTTCTTGAGTCTATACACCTTGTCTTCCTTTCCTTCCACAATAAAACCTTCTGGCTGCGACACGTATATTTCCTCGACTAGTTCCCTATTCAGAAATGCGGATTTGACATCAAGATGATGCACAATCCACCCTTCTTTTGCTGCAATTGCCAACAACAATCTGATGGTCTCTAACCTTGCCACCGGTGCGAAGACCTCATCGAAATCGATTCCCTTTCTTTGAACGTAACCCTTCGCAACAATTCTGGCTTTGTACTTAGTGACTCGGCCACCTGCATCCTTTTTCAATTTATAGACCCATTTAAGGCCTATTTCTTTGTGACCAACTGGTAAATCAACTAAAAACCATGTATGGTTCCTTTCAATTGAATCCAATTCAGCCTTCATTGCCCTTTTCCAATCATTATACTGGACTGCTTCTTTGAATGTTGTGGGTTCATCATCTGCTAACAACAATTCTTGATCGTAAAGGCCTCGTACCTCCTCATCATTCATCGCCGTTGTCTTTTGATAAGTTCCCTGAATCGATCGAAACCCCCGTAAGGGTGTGTGATCGAAAGGTAAGGTATTGTTTAATGTATCACCACTAAACGATTGTTGGGTGCTTGCATCTTCTGTTGAACTTGAAATAGAATTAAACGAGTTCGGTTGTTCACTATGAGTACCTGCATAGCATCATCAAAAAGGGAATTGGATGTGTTAGGGGTTATCGACGACATAGGGCTTTGATCCCCAACATGGCCAACTGAGTTCACGTGCATGGGCCCCTCCCAAATCTTGACTTCAGTATTCACACTATCTGCTTTGGTAGTGGGCCGAATTTTTTCGAGTACCTCCCAGGCCCACTTCCTACTTTCTTCAAAAATCACATCTCGGCCCACACAAATTTGTTTTGTCGTAGGGTTGTAAAGCCGATAGGCTTTACTTCCTTCTTCCATTCCGAGATTAACCATTGAAACACTCCTGTCATAGCTTAGTAACATGGTTCATCTTCTTCACATGAGCGACGCAACCAAACACTCTAATGTGATCGAGTGTCGGTTTTCTGCCTTTCCAATTCTTGTATGGCGTCCCATTCTTCACACCCTTCGTAGGAACCCGATTCAGGAGATAAATGGCATGACGAACCGCTTCCCCCCAAAATGATTCTGGTACCTCCAAGGCTTTTAAAATTGACCTGGTTACTCCGAGCACGGTGCGGTTCCGGCGCTCCACAACCCCGTTATGTTGTGGAGTGTAGGGAGCCGTTAGCTGTCTTTTAATCCCTTCATGTTCACAGAATTCAGTAAACAAACGATAGATAAACTCCCTACCGCGATCCGTACACAACATCTTCACCCTGTGTGGACTTTCCTTTTCAACCTGCACCTTAAACTTCTTGAACATGGCCAAAGCTTCATCCTTTGATTTTATCAAATAAACCCACATGAAACGGGAAAAATCATCAACAAGTAATAGAAAATACCTGTTTCCTCCTTCGGTTTGTGGTGTTATTGGACCACACAGGTGGCCATGAATCAACTCGAGTGGATGATTAGTACGCCATTGAGACTCTTGTGGAAATGGTTGTCTTGTTTGTTTGGCTACCACACCCTCCACAAACTTGTCTCGGGTGTTTGATAATCGGTACACCATTAACCAGCCCCTTCTTTGTCATTACCTCTAACACATGAAAATTCACATGCCCTAATCTTGCATGCCATAACCACGCCTCATCATCGAGTTTAGTGAGCAAACACACCGGTTGAGAGGCTTTCAAAGTAATCTTGTAAAGCCGGTTCGATCCCCGTTGAACACGCATGATTAGACACCCAACTTCATCTCGCATCCAGAGATAATATTTTGCCAATTCTACTTTGTACCCGACCTCCGTCATCTGCCCTAAGCTTATGATATTAGTTTGTAGAGCAGGGATATAATAGACATCTTCCACCGCTTGTTGTTCACCATTTTTGCACTTGAACAAGATGGTACCCTTTCCTTCAATTTGTACCGTCGAGCCATCTCCAAAACGCACCATTCCCATCACTTTATCATTCAACACAGCGAACAACTCCTTCCTACCGGTCATCTGGTTGCTAGCTCCATTGTCTAGATACCACAAGTCCCGATTCTCTCCAACCCATCCTCCGTCTTGGTTTGGAAAGACCTTGTCTTCATTCAGTAAGACCAAGTTCGGTGATTCTTCTTCACCATAAATACTTAGGAGCAGGGCAGGCTCCTCCTCTTGCGCTTGAGCCAAATGTGATTCATCCCGTTTCTCATTCGTTTCTTTGCATTCCGATGTGTAGTGACCGTATTGGTCACACTTAAAACATTTCACATGTTTCTTGTCTTTGTTCCTCGAATTCTTTTCTGGATCTTGATTCCAGGTGTAACCACCCCGATTACCCCGACCTCGATAGCCACTTCGCCCCCTCGAGCCACCCCGACTACCCCGGTCACTTCTGCCTCGAGCACCAGAGAATTGAGTCCTCCTCGGACCCTTTGAACTTGAGTGACTTTCTGCCTTTGTAAACAACAGACCGCGGTCACTGCTTTGGTTTCCTTTGCGAAACTTCAACCTATCTTCTGCTTTTAACCTTCCGATCGCCTCTTCAAACGGCATCGAATCCACGTCCGAAATCTGCTCAATGGAAGCAACTAACTGCAAGAACTTGTCAGGAACCGAGTCTAAAGCTTCCGAACCAAAATGCCGTCTTCCTTAGTCGCACCGAGACTGTTGTACTTGGACACCATACCGGATAATTGTCCTGCAAAGTCATCAACAGACTCTCCTTCTTTCATCTTTAACAACTCAAAGTCCCTATCGAGTGTATGAAGCCATGCTTTTTGTACTCGTTCAGCCCCTATGTATCTCACTTTCAACGATTCCCATATTTCCTTCGCCGTCTTCTTCTTTGCCACCTGCAACAAGACGTCTTCGGGAATCGCTTGAAAGATGAAGGCACGGGCCGTTTTGTTCTTCTTTTCGTCTACGACTTCTCCGGCCACGGCTTCGACCGATTCGCATTGCATCCATCACAGCTTCTATCTTGATGGCCCAAGTAGTATAATTTGTGGCTGTTAAAGTCGGGATTTGAAGAGACACGGAACTGGTTTCTTTCGGGGTTGTTGAGGTTGTGGCAACGGTAGACATGTTTTCGAATTGGAGGTATTTTGGCATACACGAACCTAGAGCTCTGATACCAAATGTTGGTAATCAAAGAGTAAAAACAAGAACACAGTGGGGCAATTTTCTGGACTTTTATAAACTGAAACTAACGATTACAAATAGAGAAGAAACATAAACTTGCTCACTTTCTGCGTACCCTACTGCTGCCATATTTATTCAAAGAAAAACATAAAGAAACTTGCATGAAAATAGGAACTAAACTTGACACTTTCTCACGTGCTGAGAGCAAAGCAGTAACCCACTTTGTTGGTTTCCCTTTTACTCGGTCTGCTCTCATTTTCCGAGTCATAGATCAGACCAAGTCAAACATTAAATAACATGTTGTTCACAACTCTTGTAACAGGAAATGTAAACAGAAAAAAGAAGAAATGAAGAAGCATATTTCTTCTTTGTTTATCTTTGTATTATGTGTTTTACCAACAATTATCTTGTCAATTTATAGAGTGTCTGCAAGGAAGTGTCAACTCCTAAATAGTTAGCCGTTGCCAAAGACTTTGGGTGATTATCTGTTTACTTTGCTCTGATTTGTTCGTGTGAGATTTATTTGCGTATTTGACAAAGACTTTAGTTGACCGGAGAGTGGCAGACTATTAAAATAAATATAAATATAGTTCATTTTTTTTTATCTAACTGTCCAACCTTGGTTATTATATTATATAGGCCTTGCAATTATATAGGTATATGATATGTGGTCCTATGTAATTAAGTAGCAATTGATATATAATACAGTTTTTTCTAATAGTTTGTAATATTTAATGTTTGATGCAGTACCATGCTGTGTAGTTAACAATTAATAATAAGTAACAAGTTTACGTCAATCCGCGCGATGTTGCGGGGGCGTTGAATATTCTAATATAACTAAGTGTTTAAATAAATAATATATGAAGTTGTACTTTAACTTACATTAAGTAGTCTAGGCGTTGCGAAAAGTTGAACATAACATGGGTAATAATGCCCTTCATGGAGTGGTATTGATTTACCGTAAATTAGTAATAATCTGAATTTCTTCATCTAATTTTTATTATCATGTGTGTAAATGTGAACACCAACACAAAGAGTAATTAAATAAAATAATATAATATAACTAATGATGTTTACGTATTATTCTATTTACAATAATTCTCATAGTCTAAAGGTTTCATAAATTTTTTTACAAATGAGAAAAAAAATATATTATTTTGAAAAAAATAGTAATCATAAGGAAATTAGGTAAATTTTTATATGTTTCGAGTGATGAATTGTCCAAAATTATACGGATATTTGAGATTAGCTACCTCTAAAACCGTACCCACGACGGGTTCATATCTAAAAAGACATCCCGACGGTGGAGATCGGCAACCGTTTCTGATCCGGCTCAGGCAAACTTTTTAAAAGGATTACTAATCAGGCAAACTTTTTTACTTTATTCTGGACTACATTAAAAAATTTCATACAATATTTACAAAAAAGTGCTTCATGTCTCCTATTTCTCCGGATGTAAATTTATCTCTAATACAATTTATAAAACTTTCATGTCGATATAAAGGCTTGTTCAGCACCTTCGCACCTAGAACCGGAGTTTCGTCTGATCGCATCAACCATCGAAACTTGCCCACACACACTCTTCTCCCCTCTACGCACTCATCTCCCCTCAACCGCCTCCATTTGTTCACCACTGGTTTCCCGTCCAACCCCCGGCCTTCTTATGCTCTACCGGCGATCGCTCATCTTCTCCGATTTGCACGGTATGTGTTGTGTTCATCCTGATTGCCCCCACTCTCTCACTCTCTCTCTCTCTCTGGCATCTCTTCCGGCCATCACCATTTCAGGCAATTGTTGAAGATGTATTTATACGTATGGTACCCGCGAAGGTTATTGAAGGGACGAGACTGTTGAAACATTCGGTGGCGGCGGTTGGCGATTGTAGTGGTGGTGTTGGTTGGCGGGGACGGCGTTAGCAAACGACGGGGAAGTGGTCACGGTTGGAGGAGACGCGAGACGGGGAAAGGTGGTGGCGGTTGACGTAGACGATGTTATCAACAGTGGTTGTGGCGGCGGTTGGCGACTGTAGTGCTGGTGGTGGTTGGCGGAGACGGCGTCAAAATCACCGTTATGTACACTTTTTAAGATGTAAAAAATAAGTCTCCTAAAAAAACAAATGACCGACGTAAAATGTTTTTGGTTTCGATTATTAAATGTATGTATGGTATAGATTGTTGTTTATTTTAATGAAATATAGTCTAAACTTAGGTTAACTACTATTATTATTATTACTATTAGTATTATTATTAATAATATTATTATTTTATAAGTATGAATATGTTTTTAATTTTATAAAAAGTTTGGGTATATCATAACTAAATTACTTTAGTTTTTCTTTTAGTTTCAAAGACATTTAAGTTTTTTCACGTTAAAATAATTGATTATATTAGTTAATGTGTCGGACCATTTTATATACAAATTTAACCAAACTGACCATGTGTGTAATATCCATATGCTTCTTCATCACGTTAAAACTACCCCCCTCTCTCCACCAAAGCAATCTCCTTCAATCTGAAACTAACCATCTGTGTAATTAACCGTCCGGCCACCACCACCCACTACTAGAAAACATATATATTTTCGACAAAAGTTTCTGACAAAAGAAATTTCCACAAGTTAGCGACAAATTTCTGACAAAACAAAAACAAAAATGTAACTATACAATTACCTACAATTTTCAGACAAATTTATTAAATAAGTTAACTTATTTATTTACTATAATCGTCGGAATATTGTCGGAAATTACCGACAAATTTTGTTGCTAATTCGTCGGAAAATTAGTCGGGATTTTGTCGGAAAAACATTTCTTACGGGGTTTTTTCCAACAAACACATTTTTGTCGGAAACTTGTCGCTAACGACCAATTCCGACAAATTTCCCACAAAACTGCTGTCGCAAAATTTTCATTTTTTAGTAGTGAGATTTCGTGGGAAATTTGTCGGAATTGGTCGTTCGCAAAGATTACAGTGATGGAGCAATAGATCGAAGCTAAGTGTTACAAATGAGTAGCTAGAGTGTGTTGTGTGTGTTCTAATCGACCACTTTGTTCGTATAAATAACAAGAAGAAAATAACTAATTTCCGACTATCTCGGGGAGTACTCGGTCTTCATTTGTGACCCTTAGAGGGCCTCTTTCACACGTTTTCTTAACTGATTCCGATGTTCTTTATCCTTGACTTAGTTAGCACGTATTGCCTGTGAAAATAGATCAAAGCCAAAGAAATAATAATTCATTAGTAAAGTTAGCATTCAGGATACTGAACTTACTCAAGATACCGATCATATTCGGGATCCAGGATACCGGATCATAAAATTAACCCCTAACAATTGTTAACCCTTCATCTTAGGAAACTTTGCTTGTATAAAGCAGTTATAGTCAAAACACTAAAAATGTCAAAAAAAAAATATCAAGCTAAATTGCTTGCCAAAAATAAGAAAAGAAAAATCCATCGAAGCATTAGTAAAAAATAAATATTCATAAGCTATTTGGTGACTCAAGTCAAAAGGACCCTTCGTCCTTCTCAATAGTTGAAGAACGTTGTGAGTATGTCTTTCCTCTTTATTTTCATTCACATCTTAGCATTTAACCAAAACTGGGACTTTAACACTGTTATCCAAAAATTTACCCTTAAACCAAATCCAAGCCTATAGTGCAAGTCCTCTTGATTCAGGCATTTATTTTATCTTAATTAATAGAGATTAGATTTCTATACAAGTTTATGATTATACATTCTTCATTCCTTGACATTAAGTGTTCCATTAAAACTAATATACATCCATCCTAGATAAAAGATGAGTACGGAGAGAGTAGTTGTGAGATGTGCGATTTTGTGCGTAATCATAGTTCCATTAAGGTTGCCACGCTTGTATAGATATCACCTTCCTTTAGAGAATAAACAACAAAATAATACAGTCAATTGGTATCTTTCATTGACTGTTGAATTCTGAAAGGTCACTTGTACATTTGGAACCCTAACTACTTCGGATCACCTATCTTGTACTTCTATCTTATATTCGTTGTCGTCATTAGGTCTAATTGAAGCATGATTTTTTTTAGAACAAGCAAAGTTAAAGTGTAGGGATGTTTGATAGGGCATCATTTATACATATTTTTCTTGCACAATTACCCCCATATATGATAGATTTTAGGAAAATTCATAGGAAATGATACTCTTGGTTAATTGGCTCTACATATCCAAAAGGAAAGAAATATCAAGAAATTAAAGAAAAACTACAAACCAAAAACCAGGCACGGCCATGCACCCTTATGTATGTCTGCGCCTCCCTGATATAGTCAGAAACTAAGTCTCAGAGCAACTAGTGTGGTCAACACACGGTTAACACAGAGGCACGGTTGTGCGTACTTAGCCACGACCGTGCATGTACCCTCCAATTGATTATGTGAAAAACTGAAGATTCACATAAGTACTATGTAAGAAAAATTGCACAACCATGCATCCGTGTACATGCTCGTGCCTTTCCATTTTTTCTGCCTATAAAAGTTTGTTTAAGCCTCATTCATTAGTATGCACTTTTAGGGGTAAAAACTAATTTCCAACCCAAATTTTAATAAATATAATTGTACCAAGTTGTGTAGTAGGGTAATCAATCGTATTCAAGGATCAAGAAGCACTTTATACCCACTTTCACTTGGGTTTGGTTTGATCCTTGGATCATTCCATGATTATATCCCCAAATGTTACTGTTATCATGGCTATTAATGGTTAGTCTTATTGTATCACTTAGGTTATGATGAACCTTGGTATAATTTGATTTCAAGTTATGAACATGGTGTGTTTTTATTTTTGTTATTTTTGGCTTCAATTAACTTTATTGCGTGCAAAGCATTTTGAGTTTTATCTCAACCTTATGTTTTGTGTCTAGATTTCTTCTATCCTTTGGCTTATAGCTTGGGTAGGACTCTAAGCTAGAGCCATAGAGTTTAAAGCTTGAGGTGGAAGACATATATTTAAAGATTGTCGTAGTCAAGATGTGTTTATTCCTACTGTGTTGTGGTTATCATGTCTTATCATTCCAACTTTTCAATAGCTTGAGGGTAATGGTAACCTTAAGTGGGAGCCCTTCTTTTTTAACACTAAAAATATAAATCAATCAATATTTGTCTTCACATAGTGGCTTTGAGGTGGTTTTGTATTCCAACTTTTCAATAAATCATACAATTTGGTAACCATACCAGAGCCACATCAACTTTCCAATAATGACCCGAGGAAGCGTTAAAACTTGCGTGAGCCTAATAGCCTTCGAAATGGTCATTAAGAGCACTAACCCGACCAAGGAGCCGCTTCCCCTTTTTAATTGATCTCACCATCACTCATATATATCTTTAATAATTATACCGAGTAAATTAAAACCTAAGTGATACCTTGTTTAAGTTAATAGTTTTCTCCACTACTACTTATCATTTACGCCTTTTTAAATAGTTTCCATCCACCTTTTTATTTAGTCAGACAATATCAATGGTTGATTATTGGGAGTCATTGTGTCTGTTGATTCGATACTGGTTCTTGCCAAGACTATCAATGTCCCATTTTAACTTCCACTAACTATCAATATCCCATGTTGTTTTTCTTCTAAGTTTTATGTTGGTGGTGCTGGCTCTTATAAGAATCTTGATATCATCAACTTGTATAAAATTGCAAAGCCAAGGAGGATGGGTGGGCTTAGAATTATGAACTTGGCTTTGCTCACTAAATGGATAAGGAAGGTGGTACATAACCCAACGAGGTTGTGAACAAAAGTTGTTAGAGCTTTGCATAACCAGACATTTGAATCAATGGAGGATCTAAGTAGAAAAGGTGCAGCAGACTATTGGACAAACATTATCTCGGAAAAGTCGGACACGAATGGTGATGGTCTCTCGTTTGCTAGTCTATGCAAGAAAAAAATTGGGATTGGCACCTCCTCTTCGTTCTGTAATGAAAGATGGTTTGGTGTGGTTCCTTTTTAGGCACCTTTTCCCTTGATTCTACGAACTCAAAAAACAGAAAAACTGCCCTATAAAAGATAAGGTGTGCTGGTCGGGAGACAAGGTTGTAGCTTTTACATGGGATTGGAACAGTTTTAGAGTAGCAAGAGAAAGGGAAGATGAAATAACTGACTTGGAAGAAATGGTTAAGAGCTACAGCTTAAGTCCCAACACGGATGAATGGTCTTGGAGTTGGGATCCTTCGGGTCAATTTTCCACCGGGTCATGCACGAGATGGATGGAGGAATCACATCTCACTAAAACTAGGCAGGAGGTTAACCGGATTAAATGGGTCCTGATCACTACTAGAAAAGTGGAAATTTTCCTATAAAAAATTCCGACAAAATACCGACAAGAGAAGTTTCCCACCGCTTAGTGACAACTTTCCAACGAATAAATAACACAAAATATTACTAACAACTTTATGATAAAATAGCTACATAAATTTTGCTTGTCGCTCTTCCATCGCTAACTATAACCCGTTTCCGACAACTTATATTAAATGCAGGGTGTATACATTATGGATAGTAGTGGTGGTGGTGTCCGTACTCATGGCGGGAAGGTAGCTAGTGGCACCCGCGGCGATAGTGGTACCCGCGGAGGTAGTGGTACACGCGGCGCTAGTGGTACCCGCTACGCCAGTGGTGCCCGCGGCGGTAGTGGTATTCGTATTCAGGAGCCCGATCCCCGTAGTGGTACTGGTGATACTTTAAGGAGACGTGGATCCCAAGAGTCCAGTTCTAAAGGTAAAGGTAAAAAAGCTACTGAAGGAGTTCTTAGACAAACTTGTGGGAAATACATTGTAGTACGTGGTGGTAAAGGTGGGGGAGTTGCTGGCAGTCATAGTCGTGTAGGTCGCGGTGATGAAATGGCTGATATGGCTGGGGTTATCCGTAACATTACGGGCTTACAGAATGATATAGACGATGATGAGGATGAGGATGATTATGATGAGGAAGAGTACGATTATGATGAGGATGAGTACGATTATGATGAGGATGCTGCTAGTCATCAGGATCATGTTGGTGAGAATGATGGTGGTGAGGATATTGGTTTTGAGGATGTCGGTGGTAAGGATAATGGTGGTAATAGGCGAACGCATTGGAAGAACGTATGTTTCTAATTTTAACATTTTAATTTATGTTGTTTATTCATGTTATAAATATACTTGTTTGTTTATTTCAATGTTGTAGGTTTGGATGTGGACGTGTTCATAGGAGTGCATTTGATATACTAGATCAAAATCTTGATGGAGATTGGGTCACGTATTCAATGGTCTCACATAATAAATTAAAAGAGATGTTTAATAACTTTCGGGTAATATACTACTTAATAATTTGCATATGTTATAATTATTTGTTTTAATTTATTAATTCGATCTTTATTTCTTTTACAGACACAATGGAGATGGGATTCACGAGATGATTAATACAACTTTGAGGGATTCATTAACGTTCTTAAGGATCGTTATCGAGATAAGATGTGTGAGCTAAGAGAAGAATCTAAAGAGAAAGCCAGAGCGGAGGAGCATGTTATTAGACATGATGAACATAAATTTGATATAATTTCCAATTATGCACCTGATAAGGTTCCTCTTGAGAGATGGCAACGTTGGTGTAAAGTAAGTGTCTGAATACATTATTTACATATATTTTTTAGTATACATCTGAATGTTTGAATTTCTCATTGTATTCCCCAGAATTCATAACTAGTTTAATATGGATTATCTGTTCTTATAATATCACCAGTAAAATATGTACAGATCAACAATTTGGTAACGTTGGTTTTCAGATTTGGAACACCGAAAAATGGTTAAAGAGATCTAAAGCTGGTAGAAAGAACCGTCAGAATAATCTATCCCGTCATACAGGCGGGTCTATGGGTTTTGATGAACATCGTATCCGCCTGGTAAGCTAATCATAATTATAGTTGTAGTAATTGTTTGTATATTTGACACTTATCAATGTTTTATGTAGGAGAAACAAAAGGTGGATTAGTTAGTTACGAATTTGTCTTCATTGATACCCACACCACCAAAGAGACTAAAAAGAGACTGCGCGAAGGAGAAATCAGTATTAATGACTTGGATCAGTTAGAGTTTGTCACGCCACGATCAAAAGAGTCATTTGTAGGTTATCATATCATATCATATCATATCATATCATATATATATATATATATATATATATATATATATATATATATATATATATATATATGTAATTATTGTATTAGTTTTGATTTTATTTTGACTCGCATTGTTTTGATAAAAATGTAGACATTGTTCCACAAGGAACGATCAGAATCTGGATCGCGATGAGTTTGCTGTGTGGGAGCGTCTGCATACCAAAAGTAGTGGCCAGATGTTCGGGATAGGCTCTTCTGATCCACGTTTCGTGGTGACCGGGTCACAATCATCATTTTGTGGGTCTATTTCATATCAGGAAGTATCACTCTTGTAATCATTTTTAAGTCGCACCTATTATTTTTTGTTTAGGCATTTTAGGTGTAATGTAGTTATCCATTCATTATAGATTCCAGACCGAATTTATATTATAGTTCTTATATACTTTTGATGAAATGAATTTTTGTAGGGTTCAGGTGAGTCTGACCCGCAATGCTTTCTATCTGAACATTATATTATAACTTTGTTTATAACTGAGTGAACCTAGGTCTGAATTATGAAACAAATCAAACTTTAGATTCATGCAAGAGTGAGTTAACAATAAGTTATTTGCTATGTATTAGTGGGTAGTTATTTGGATAGTAGTGGTAGCTTAATATGTTCATGTATGGCTAAAAGGGTAGACTCAGGCTTAGGTTGTTAGTCCGAGTCATTTGCTTCTTCTCCTTCATACAAGTTTTTGAAGTTTGGATAATGCCAGTAGGCTTAGGTTGACTAGTTAACCTAAGCACGGTTGTATATATATGGGTCTGTATACAAAGTTACAGGAAAAAGTACTATCACCGGAGTTTACAAAATTAAACTGTAATAATATGCATCTGCAAATACCATCCATTCAATTGTTAGGTCTCCACATAACCTGTTTGTTCAATTGTTCTTATATATATGTTAAAGATGTTCGAGCACAATTAGAACAAGAAATGAAGGCCCGGAAAAACTTGGAAAACCGCTTGCAACAAATGGAAAGAGACGCGGAAAAAGAGCGGACCAAACGCGAGAAACTACAAAAATAAATGGAAGAAATTATGAAAAAAATTACCGATAAGTAGGTTCTTGTGGTGAGAAATTATTGAAGTGGATTAAGCGGTTAGCAAAACTTAATATATTATGTTTTGGAATTGAAGTTCACAATAGATTGAGGCTCACCTAAAAAAATTGTCTAGTATTCTGGTTTTAAATTTTGATAATTCTTATTGTTTGGTTCTCAGGCAATGTTTTCAGAACCGGACCGGACGTTGAACCGGTCTCCTTACCGGTCCGTCCGACCGGATTTAAGAACCGGACGACGTCATAAATATTATAAAAATATATCAGTCTAAATAGCCATTAATCCTTTCAAAAACCACTAACAAGTCAATTCCAATAATTTTAAACTAACAATTACCTACGAAATACGAAGCCAAGAGACTTAAAAAAGATTAAAAAATAAAAAATAAAAATAGTCAAGCGGTTCAACCAGTCCGACCACCGGTCCAACCGGTCCGACCACCGGTCCAACCGGTCCGACCGCCGGTCCAACCGGTCCGACCGCCGGTCCAACCGGTCCGACCACCGGTTCGCTGCAGGAACGGTTCAACACATGTAACCGGACCGGTCAGACCACCGGTTCCCGGTCCGACCGGCCGGTCCGGTCCGGGTTTCAAAACATTGTTCTCATGGCATGGTTTGTGTATATTAGGACAATTGATTGGGACCCACCTAAAAAACAATTTTTTTTAAAGCTGATTTGTGGCAAAATTGTCGGAAAAGTAAAATTAATTATTATTATTACTTTTATTTTATTATTAAGAAATAAACAATAAATTAAAAAAATCAATTTTGTGGCAAATTTGTCGCTAAGTTTTCGGAAATTGTGTTGTCGGTTTTTTGTGGCAAATTTAGCGACAAACCATCTTGTCGGTATTTTGTCTGAAAGTTTGTCGGAAATTCGTCGGAAAAATATTTCCTACGAGGTTTTTCCGACAAAGGGTTTTTGTAGGTATTTTGTCGCTAAACGGCGGTTCCGACAAACTTCCTACGAATTTTTTGTCGGAAACAGTTCAGTTTTTTAGTAGTGGATAAAAGTCAGGTGCTTCCTATGGCGATTGTTCCATTATAAAGATCCAGTTGCGTCTTCCCTCGCAGTCCGAGGAGTCAGTGTTCCGTCTACTAACTGTGCTTTATGTTCGTTGGCATGCAAAGACGAAAACCACCTTTTTCATCCGTTGTTTGGTGGCAGCACAAATAAACCACTCGACATGTTGCAAAATGGTAAAAATGATCATAACTTAATAGCCAATTGTACTTTCTGGGTCATAAGAATAATAAGGAATAGGTGGATCTTCTCGAACTCAAGGAGGCTTGTGGATAACATGATGGACGACATAAAGATCAGGTCGTTTAATTGGCTAGAAAATAGGTGGAAGGCTCAATGCAGAAAATGGGAATTGTGGGTTTAAAACCCCCTGTTCGGGTTCGGTCAGCGGTATGATCTATTCCGGTTGTATTAGCTATTATGGGTGGTTCCCTTTTTTATTTTGCAACTTGCTTCGGCAATTGGTCGTCTTGGTCTTTGTATTTGGGGTTATTGCTAGTCACCGCTACCTTTTATTTGAGTAAATCTCATTGTTGTCGTTTAAAAAAATTATAAAATCCCAAACATACAAGGAAAGATTAATATCAGTTCTATTTTTTGGTAAGTGATCCTAAGAACAATTATACTTTTGTAGGTTTACCAAAATCTAAAGTAATTTTAAATATAATTACTGTTTTAAATACCACATGATTGTTCAACACAAATTTTCTTTTGAACATGAGAAATATGGATCTCTTTAAATAATATGAGCTTACAAAGTGTACATAAATCACGGTTATTATAAACATTCCAAAAACACATTTACTTAACCTTCTCTTATTAATTAACTAGGTTAAAATCTCGTGTATTACACGGGTTGAATAAATAAAAATGTTATGTACTTAGTAATAAAAATTTTATATTTTTAAAAACCAGGGTAATACACAGGTCGAATAAACCGGTATATTAAACCGGTTAAACTATTTATAATTAAATAATAAATATCCGTAATTAGATTTATATTAAAAATCTAAAAATCAATTCTTTTAATATCATTATTCAATATGAGAGAGATGTAGAAAAAAATGATACAAATGAATCAGAAAGTGATACGTGTCCATAGAATTTTATTTACTAATATAAAGGTTGTTATTTGATATTATTATTTAATATGAGAGGGAAACAGAAAAAAAATAATATTTAATAAGAGAGAGACAGGAAAATAAACGTGAGTAGTAACCAAAGAGTAACACGTGTCCTTCATGATTTTTCTTTTATTATATAGTATAGATATGATTAACATCCACTTAAAAAGCGTGAGTTTTCTGTTAAAATAACCAAAAACTGCCAAAGCCGTTAAAGACACGGAAAGAAACTACCGACGCCGTTATAAAGAAAACTGCAATCCTATACGCCAACATTACGTCGCTTTCGTCAACTGACGCGTCGGTTCGAAAGTTACTTTCCGACGTCTATAAATAGGAACCCCATTGCCGTCGGAAAAGAAACCGACGAACAGAAACGGTTACCTGGCGATCTCCACCATTACCGTCGCTCGGTTCACCAACCCTAAACATATGAGGAACCATAGATGAAGGCGGCGATAGTAGCGCGTGCCGGAGTAGAAACTCTCTTACGCTTGCCCTGAACGGTTTTGTTACCGGACGTTCGCCGGAGGGAAATTTCAGAAGATGTGATACTATTTGTCGACAAAACTGAAGAAGCCATCATCGTTCGATTTAAAAAAATGCTCCACCTATTGAAGTGTTCGTCGCTCTCTTCAAAGCCCCTGTTTGTCATGAAGTCCTGATGTTCGTCCTCCTCCTTGAACTCATTGCTTTCAAGTCTCAACAAACCCTTTGAACTCCCAAAGAAAACAATAACAAACACCTTTTTGATTTGCAGATTGTTTTTTTTTTTGAAAGAAAGAAGACGAAGAAGATGTAAACGATGGGTATGAGAAGATAGAGACAAGTAATGAATATAGATGGAGTAGGTTTATGAGAAATTGGTTTTTAGGAAATAGTAATCTATAAAAGTAGTCATATTGTCGTTAAAAAAAATTAACGGTAGGCATATTAACAAATAGAAGTATATGATTACATTAATAAAGTGGCAAATAATAAACTAAAGAGTAAACTTTGGTTTGCTTTAGGTGATTTCATCATTTTAACCATTTTACTTCGATAGTTTTACATTCATCTAATGTTATTTTCTTTTTACTACTGATACTAAATATCTATAATGTTTTTTTTAACATTCATCTAATGTTATTTTCTTTTTAATCAACTTGGGGTATTTTACTATTTTTACAACTTTAAATGTACACGAGTTCATAATTTTAAAGAAAAAGTACAACTAAGTTAAATATTCATTGTTAATAGTGGGTTATCATTTTTTTTAGAATTAAGTTATTCCAATCCCGCTGTAACACTTCAAATCACAAATAATAATTTGTTTTTAAATATTTTTTTAACATAAAAAAATTATATTCACATATAGTCAAATTTTTCTTTCTTTTTTAGTTTTTAATAATCATTTCCGATACTTTCGAGTGAGTGTGGGTGGTTTTTTGCTATAATATTTGTTTCGGCCTCAACGCGCCGGGCACAAATACTTATTGATTTAAAAGGTGTAGTTAACGGCGACTGAAATCTCCGTCAACGCCGTTTCCGTTTCCTCTCTGTCGTCTTATCGCCGGTTTCCTCTCCGTCATGTTATCTCAACCGTTTCAACCTTATCCGGCCGTTAATTAACCGCTTGCATACCTGATAAATCAGGCATTTCCGATGAAGCGGCACATCGCTTCAGAATCATCACTCTCCGACGTCTATAAATAGCGTCAGTGGCGTAACCACCGCCTCTACCATGTCCTCTCCGGCACCAGCGACCTCTTGCGGTGACGCTCTCCTTCTTCTTGCTTTCTGTTTTAACTAATAATCCGTCGCCAATCGCCGACGATATGCACTTTTGGCGGCTTGGTGAGATGTGATGCGATATTAACGATCAGCGGCGATTATGTGTTTGTCCCGATGATTTGTTGTCCGTCGTTTCTGACTGAAGAGGAGTTCGCCAAGAACACAATCTCCGGATACACTTCAGTTAGGGTTCCTTTGGGGCGAGAAGAATCGATTAACACGATCTGATCATGTTATGGCATGAGATCGGCAACCACCCTTATAAACCCCCGTGTCTCTCGCCGGAGCCTCAGTTGTCTTCTACGATCGTCTTTTTTCAGATCCCTAATTTAGGGGGTGTTTGGGATTACTTATTAACCCTAAAAGTTCTTTTTGTCAAAACAACTTATTAACTTATTATTTTTTGAATTTTTTTTTAAAAAGGTGTTTGGATTAACTTACGTGGTGGGGAAAGTCAATAAGTCAATAAGTTACTTTTTAAAAAGTGTTTGGCTTGACATATTAATGGAAAAGTACTCCCTAAAAGTAATAAGGAGAAATGAAAAGTTAAAAATTATAACTTCTCCAAAACAACTTATTATCCTTTTTTTAAAAGTTATTTTGAAAAGTCCTTCTACCTTACCCAAACACATTTATAAGTTATTAACTTATTATAAAAAATAATAAGCTTAATAAGTAATCTCAAACACCCCCTTAGTCTGCTTTTGTGTTGTAAACTAGATTTAACTTTAGGTGGTAAAGGATTTTATTTTTCCATTTATGCCCTTCATTTTCTATGATATTTACCACCGCCGGCCACGAGGAGGGCGGCTTCTTTTATGGTTGAGGAATTTATTTTTTCTATCGCCTCACATGGACAAAACTCTTTTTAAGATTACCTAAAACATATATATTTATATTAAATAACTAGATTAGATCCCGTGTATCACACGGGTTGAATAAATATAATGTTAAATATCTAATAATATAAGTTTTGATAGAAAACAGGGTAAATGATCTGAACGACCTTTATTCAATGGTAAAGTTGTATATATACATGTAGGAAAATAACTGTCAAATAGTTTCTAATGAGAAAGAGAAATGGTTATTAATATATCTGATTTACAACACTCCCCCTCAGATATATAAATTTATATTCATTATACACTATTAACAACATACTTCAGGATTGTGTTAAATCGGTACTTCGGGACATAAATATAAAACTGATGCTACTGGACCGGTTATGCTACCTCGTTAAAAACCTTACTAAGAAAACCCAGAGGGACAAAAATTAGTCAAGGAAAAAAGATTATAGCGTGTATATGCTCCCCCTCAATTTAACTTACATCTTTTAATCTACGTAGTCCGATCCTCTGTGATAGCTACTCGAAACTGCTTCTTGGTAAAGATTTTGTGAACAAGTCAGCTAGATTGTTACTTAACTTGATCTGTTTAATATCAATTTCCCCTTCTTTCTGCAAGTCATATGTTGAGAAAAACTTTGATGAAATATGTTAGTTCTGTCACATTTGATGTAGCCTTCTATAATCTGAGCAATACAAGAAGCATTGTCTTCATAGATAATTGCCGAGTCCTTCTTGATCTATTCTAATCCACACGCTTCTTGTATGTGATTAATCATTGATCTCAACAACACACATTCTCGACCGGTATCATATAGTGGTATTAAGTCGACATGATTTGATGACGTTGTTGTAAGTGTTTGCTTTGTAGACTTCCAAGAAATTGATGTGCCACCATATGTGAATACGTAACCTGTTTGAGAATGTGCTTTATGTGGATTTGATAGATATCTAACATCACCATACCCAACAAGCTGTGACTTTTCATTTTTCTGGTAGAAAAGACCTAAGTCTTTTGTCCCGCAAATATAATATATGTTTTATTCCATTCCAATGTCTACTTGTTGGATTCGAACTGTATCTTGCTAGTACATGTACAAAGAATGCAATATCAGGTCTAGTGTTATTTGCAAGATACATAAGGGCATCGATCGCATTAAGTACGGTACTTCTGGACCAAGTACTTCTTCGCCCTTTTCTTGAGATCGGTAAGGATCCTTATGTGGATCTTCGCCCTTTTCTTGAGATCGGTAAGGATCCTTATGTGGATCTAGCGATCGGACAACCATAGGGATGCTAAACGGATGATCTTTATCCATATTGAAACGTACTAACATCTTCTGGATGTAGTTTGATTGATAGATAAATGTGGCATTGCACAAATACACAAATTGAAGACCAAGGCATAATTTTGTCATACTAAGCTCTTTCATTTCAAATTCACTCTTTAACAATTTAGCAGCTTTCTCTATCTCTTCAGAAAATTCAATGATGTTTATATCATCAACATAAACTGCTATTATGGTGAATTTTGAATGTGATCTTTTTATAAAGACACATGGGTTGATTACATCAGATTTGTGTCATTCTTTTTTGAGATATTCACTGAGTCGATTGTGCCACATATGACCATATTTCTCGAGACTATATAAAAATCTCTTGAGATTTATAACACTGATGTATTGCAAAATACATCCGTTTTACTGTCTATTTTATTCCCACTTTGTGTTTGATTTGCGTCGGTTTTCTTCTATAACTGCTTGTACTTAATATTTCTATATATTTTGGTTGTTAGGTCACAAAGGAAGCGGATATGATTGAAAACGAAGAAGAACGAGTTTTCGGTTCGTGCGAGAGGGCTGCGGAGAAAAAAAATAAACTTTCTGGATTTTTACCCCTGTCGCGTAGCTCGACAGGTCTTGGAATTTCGTCGCGCTACGCGAGGAATGCAAAATGTCATAATTGCCCTTTTAATGATTGCCCGACTGTTTTGTCTGTTTATGGGGTCCTCGCGCTACGCGAGGGGGGTGCAAGTTCCCGTCGCGCTACGCGACGGGTGTTTTTTCGCAGATTGTGTTTAAAAACCAAAAAATTAGAAAACCCTAGGAGGAGACACGAGGGGGAACGAGCCTGGAGAGGCTGGAGGCGACGAAAAGTGACGACAAAAGACGAAAAGGAGGAGGAGAAGTGGATATTGATCAAGAACAAGCGTTGGGATCGAAGAATTGAAGCCGGATTCACCTCGGGTTACATATTTTTGATTCGTTCTTGTTTTCTTGTCAATTCTAACATGATGAACAACCTAGTTATTTATTGTTTTATAATTTTAAACATGTTTCTTGGCTAGATTCTTGTTGTCTACCTAGGTTTAGATGAATACATATGTTTGACATTAGGTTTTATTCGGTTTTGGATGATTTGCATGTGAAGAACTCATAATGTAACAAACTTGGTTTTGATCATTGGATGTGTATGCGTATTTAGTATTATCAATTGAATGATTTTTCAGTCCTCATGTGCTTTGATGAATGTCTTTCATATAATAGGTGCATACTAGATCAATTGCCGTGTGTTTTTGATTATTGGATGGTTTGCTAGACATAGTATTCCATAGGAATGAAATTCGTGAATTGGTAAATCTAAATATTCATCAATCTTAATAGCTGTGAGGTGAGAGATTGTCGGTTTATCTCGTGTGTCTGATCGCTAGTTTAGAATCTTTGTGAGAAGGTCTGTCTAGTTCGTCGTTCCCATCTTGTTTACAGAGTCCAATAGGAAATTCTTAGTTATCCCTTGCACTTAGGTGTATTGAGACTTTCGCGCTGTGAGGTAGATTGTCTAGCGGATACTTCTTGAGTAGACTGGATGACCTGTGAGGGGAACCCGTCCAGCCGGTGATTTAACGGCTTTTAGGTCTCTTAGTTGACAATCCTTGAGAAGGGTCGAGGGTGCTCTAGGTTCCCTTTGAGTTTAGTATTTTAAGATCCCGGTATCACATCAGTTCCATTACCGATAGAACCTTCGTCAGACACGTGTAGGATTCGGGCCTAGGTAGTGCTTTCACCCTATCTGTTTTCGTTCCGTAGTTATTCTCACGCTAGTTCGTTTGTCCTCGTCTTTTCCTTTATTTTCTATAGTTTATTTATCTCTTAAATAAAAGAAAACCCCCCTTTTTGTAATTAGTTATCCTGCATCTGAGTCAGTATTTCGCTGTACATACAGTGTCCGTAGGTTCGATACTCGGTCTTATCTATATATTCTGCAAACGATCGGTACACTTGCCGTATTGTGCGCGTTAGTTTAGGTTTGTCCGTTTTATTATAAATATTAGAACTTGTAGGTTTTTGCGTATAGTTCGCGTCACACCAAACACACATCTCGGGATACTAATTATAATGCTTCAAGCATTTCTAACCCTTTTGGAATTTCTATGTAGTTGTCACTTTCAAGTTTTCCACACAAGTATGCAGTAACAATATCCATAAGTTTTCTGAAGTCCTTTTGAGATTGTGAGGCCGACTAAACATCTAGAGGTTATCGCATCCACTACAGGGGAACACGTTTCCTCACAATCGTCTTCTAGGATTTGGGAAAAACCTTAATGTTACAAGTCGTGCCTACATCGCATGATCTCATAATTTTCATATTATTCTCTTCTGAGACATTTACCTCTTCTGGGGTTTTATCGCTTCGTTCTGCGATTTTGTTAATCTCTTCTGGGATGTTATCTATAACCTCTTCTAGGGTTTTGTGTATAACCACTTCTAGGGTTAAACCAACTGCCTTATTCTGCTCTTTTTATTCTCGTGGGTTTTATGTTTGGAACCGATTTATTTCCCATGTTTTCTGTGTATGGTAATCTTTCAATGATTACTTCAGTTTGAGCAGGTGAAGTTTATGCTGGTATATGTGACTTTGTCACTCTGTTTGTGTGTGTGGATATGCATCAGATAGTTCATTTGCTATTCTTTGCAAAAGTATGACATATTAGACTTCAGACTTATATTAACCACTTCAGGGGTGATGATGATACATTCGATGATTCTGTTTTAATGTATTACCAGTCTTTCCTTATTTAGTCTCCTCCTAAGACTGAGAATACTGTTTCATTAAGATGATAGTCAACATACGATGTTGTAAACATGTCCCATTGTGGTACGTTATGACGGTATCGATACATATATCACATAGCCAAATATTTTCATGTGGGACACACTTGTTCTCTTCCGAAGATTAGTTGTATAGGGGAGAATTTGATTAGGAGTTGGTTTTAAGATGATTAGTGTAGTGATATGCAGAATAGCATGCCCTCACATAATAATTTATATCTCTTCAGGAGCGATCTAGCGATTAACTTTAATCATTTACTTAATGATTCAATTAAACCATTTTTATATGTGAACATGTGCTTTTGGATGTTCAACATTTATCCCGATAGATATACAATAAGCGGGCAAATGCTACATATAAGGTAGTTAAAAGACTCACACATAACCATATAAAGAAGTATCTCTTAAAATTGTAAAATACTTAAAATGGTCCACATAGAGATTAACTTTCCTGCATATCCTCTTGAATTCTTCTCAAATATAAGAGGGATTCTTTGTAGGAGTTTGTATTCAGAGAGCTTAAAGATTGATTTGCTGAAAGAATTCACTACACATGTTGGTAGCAAAAAAATTAAATTGTTGAGAGGGTGCTTGTTGACACATTTTGATCAATAACCTCATCACGATGCTACATCGGTGACCTATTTGGTCATGTCATAAGCTGAATTTGTCTGTATCTAATAACTTCTGGTTACTAACAATGTATGAATTAATATGATTGATATTAGTACAATATAATCCAGATGATAGAGTTTGTAGTTTTTCGATAATGGTCTCCTGGCCATTTTTGTTTAAGGTAAGTTGAAGGTATTTAGCATTATTTTTAGAAATTGTTCTGAGGTGGTAACCATTTTGTCGAATATCTTTGAAACGAAGTAAATTTTGTGGTGATTTACTAGAGTATAATGTATTATTGAGAATTAGTGTGGTACCCGAAGATAAGATTATATGTGCTCTGCCAAAGCCTTCAACAAAGTTATTGACACCCGGGATAGTACCAACAAGTGTCTCTTCTAGAGACAACTCAAAGAAAAATTTATTATGTTTGAGAATAGTGTTTGTACTACGTTATCAACCATACATTCATCACTAATAATAGCTCTGCTGGAGCTAGTAAACATGTTTCTTCAGGAAATAAGATTATTTACACCAAATTAACTCTACTAGAAATCACCGGATCGTCTAAAGCAGCGGTTTTCCAGCCGATACGGTAATCCATAACTTCTGATCTGTTTCTCGTCTCTCGGAACAACTACCGATTCTCTGGTTCTCGTCAACAATTTGTTCATGCGGCTATCAGCGGCGTTGCGTCGCAGATTCTTCTCAACCTTTGTCGGCGGCTAATATCGATTAAAGGTGATTGATTGATTTTGTTTTTTTTTCTTTCGTTTGAGAACGGAGTAACCGCAAGGGGGAAATAAATTTGTTTCTTTTGATTTCGTATTTGATTTTATTCTTCAGAAAATCCTAAATATAATCGGTAGTAACCGATTTGTTTATGTATTGTGTTCTAAATCTCGCTATGAAGTAAGTATGAAAGAAGAAACTAATACATGTACTGGTATTGAATTTAAAAACAGAGAGTGTTTGATCTTTTGTTACCCGGATATGATGAACAATATTCTTGCCTGTGATGTTCTGTATCGCCAGAAAAATTAGTGCAGATGGTGATGAACCAAAAACGTACATCTTCAATTGTAGATCGTAAGTCTCAGTGGTATCTAGAGAAACGTGCATGATAACGTGATAGAAAAGAGGGTAAATGACCTGAACGATCTTTATTCAATGGTAAAATTGTATAAATACATGTAGGAAAATAACGGTCAAATAGTTTCTAATTATTAATATATCTGATTTACAACAAGTTTATGTTTTTAAAAGCCGTATAGTTTATGTTTTTAAAACTTGTGTAATACACGAGTTGAATAAACCCGTGTAATGAATAAAATATAATGTAATCAATTTACAGATACAGTCATCAAAATGAAACAATGTGAATATTTATATAAACAATTAATTATTTTTTTGTTTGAATCTTAAATGACTATAAAATTGTTTTTATTTTTTTGAGTTCATAAAAATATGATTTAATAAATTAATTGATGAAAAACACACTTTTAAATTAAAAAATGTGTAGATAAAAATTAAAACAAATAATTAATTTAGTTCCCTAAAATAATGAAATTGATTATTAATAGGAGAGAGAGGCGGGAAATTAAGAATGAGAAAGCCTACAGTTGTTATAAGTGTCCTCCTAGTTATTTGTTTATTATGTAGTATAGATAATCGAAAAACTATTAAATAGATATCATACATTTTAATGATTTACGTTATTGGTTGCATAAAAAAGATAATTAAGATACAAATATGTAAATGTAAGATCTAAAAGTTTTAAAATTAATGTTTATTTAAGACATTGAAGAAAATTTGCCCCGTAAGTGTTTACGGAACTTTCTATACAGATATGGGTTAGTTATTTGCTATAGAATTTGTTCGGGCCGTAACGCGTCGGGGCACAACTACAAGTTAAAACCCTTAAAAAGGGTGGTGTTTTCTATCAACTTTGTGAACGCCGTTAACTATCAACTTTGACTTCCGTCGCCGAAGAAAACCGCCACAAAACCTCCAATTCAAGATTTTGTGATGAAGCATGATGGAGGTTTTTTATGGATAAAAAATATAAGAAATAAGAAAAAGAGAAAGAGGTATTGAGATTTGTGTCTTCTGTCTCTTGGTTATACCAATTTAAAAAGAAAACTATTAATATTACTAATTTTAGAACAAAAAAAAATATTTTTTTATCAAAGTGTATAAAACGTATACTTATCATATATGTTTTACTAATCTTTTTAATCTTAAATTAAAATTATTTTTGTTATTCAACTATTATTTATATTTAATATATATATGTTTTTAGTATTATAATGATAAAATTAAAATTTCTTCTCGATGAATACCTACTTTAAATATAAATAAAACCTCACTTTTTCTTTTCATTATCTTTTTGTTCTGGTACTTTTTTTTTCTTGACGTTAATGTAGGTTTTACGATTCAATGTAGGGTATTTTTATGTGTTATGAGTTATATCGAGTGACGATAACGTCATGGCACCGTGAGGAATTAGAACGACACAACCGACTCATGGTAACTTTATACGTTTCTTATATGTCTTCAACAGTTTAAAGTCGAGTGGAACTACCGCCGCGATGCGCGGGTCACATTTCCTGGTGGAATAATATTTAACATGGATTGCGCACTCTGTATTATTTAACCATTGCAAAGAAGTGTCATAGCATACGTACCTTGAACTACAAGTAAGCTAAAACGATAACATATGACTTCATTACCTAACACAAAGAAAAATAACATCATATAATACACCAAAACACAACAACTATAACGTTCGTAACCAAGTTTAGTGCAAGCATGTTAGGTGAAGCTCACACAATAGATTCCAATGGAAGCACCAACAAAGCTTAACGTGGATTGTTTCCTTCAAGCACCATATCTGTAATACCTGAATATGATTCCCATTCATTTGTACTATAGATTAGTGGGATATCATAAAGATCAGAATGCTCTACTTCTTGGACTAAGTTTGTATTCTCATTACATGTTTGTTGTTGAACCAAGGATGAGTTGTGAACTTCCTCAAGCCCTCTAGTTCCACTGCCACTTGTTTCATTGTTGGTCTATCACGACCTACAAAACTAAGACATCTTTTTTACCAGACCACCTACTGCTTGTAACTGCTCAAGTGTCCCTTCACGTAAAAGTCTAGGTTCAACAATTTGACATAAGCGGTTTTCTTTAACTGAATTCACAAAATATGTAGCTAGATTCTTTTCTTCGTTGGTTCTATCAACACAAATAGGTTTTTTACCGGTTATGAGTTCTGCCAAAACCACTACAAAGCTATACACATCACTTTTATCAGTTAGTTGACTTGAGTTGAAGTACTCTGGATCCAAATACCTGAGCGATCCTTGAATAAGAGTTGTTACTTGTTCGTGATCTAATGGGACTAACCTTGATGCTCCAAAATCTGAAATTTTTGCAGTGTAGTTCTCATCTAATAGTATGTTGGTAGATTTGACATCTCTATGTATGATTGGCATATTAATTTCTGAATGAAGGTACCCAAGTGAACTTGCAGCTTCGCATGCTACTCTCAACCTATTCTCCCAAGATAACCAACTCATTCCACCCAATCGATGATGAATGTGATGGAAAAGAGTGTTATTGGATATGAATTCGTAAACTAGTACAGGGACTTCCTCTTCCAAGCAACAACCTAAAAGCTTTACCACATTCCGATGAATAACTTGCGTTAGGATCAAGACTTCATTAATGAACTGCTCTGCTTGTGTTGCATCCACTAGTTTAGATTTCTTTATTGCAACTACACGTTTATCCGACAAACTCCCTTGTACACTACACCATAGGCACCTTTACCAATAACTTTCTCTTGAGAATAATTATCAGTTGCTTTTCTTAGTTGTTCCGTGCTAAACAAGGTCATTGCCTCATGAGATTGCTGTGATTTGATCTTTTGTTTAAGTAACATGCCACCATTTTGCTCAAAGAACTCTTCTCTGAGGCTTATTAGCTTCATCCTCCTTATACCAAAGCAAGTGCCCGCTATTCCAGATAATATAGCTAACACGCACGATACGGTTACTACATATGTATATGAACATGAACAAACACTTTTAGTCAGCAGTCATTGTTCTTAGTAGCAACACAACGATATTCAAAAGAAAATGTATTCGTGGACATAAACATATTTATATTTTCGTGGAAGAATTACCTATACTGATTATGGTAGATGAGTTTTTTGATACTTTAGCAGCAACCTCTTTACAACCATTTAGTATGTATGCATTACCAAATGACACTGGGTTACATGTACAATTGTAACCCCCAATAGTATTAATGCAAATACCGTAACAAGGGTTGGTTCCTTGACCATTGCACTCGTCCACGTCTAACAAGAAAAAGAGAAGGAACACAACATAAATAAAATAGTAAATTACATAAATCCAAGTTCAAACAACACATATATAATCCCTCATTAATATATTTATGCTTTCACCAGTTGTTTCCTACCTTATTTTTCCCAAAACTTGTTATAATTTTTTTTTTCATATTTTATTTTTTCTATCACCCTCATCGGGTTCAATTGATCTGCGTCTATCACCATCATCCGCTTCAACTCATTTTACGCATTCAATTATCTGATTAGTTTGATCAATGCTCACAACGTAGCTGTGCTTAAATCAAGAAGTTAAGGGTTGTTTGGTAGCATTTTAATGATTCCACTAAGAGGCTCTGAATCAGTCAAAGATAAGGGTGTTTGTTTTGCTAAAAGTCCACCTCTTAATGGTTCATTTTTCCTCTTAATGGTTCAACTAAAAAGTCATGCTAAACCATTTAGACCTCTAAATGGTTCAGCACTTGCCAAACAACCCCTAAGGGGTAAAGCAATATCTTAGCTATGAAAAATTGGTGTGGCCTAAAACATGGTTCGATTTACATTGAGGAGAGTATAACCTCATGCTTAAAGAAACAACTTAGCGATTACTGTTGAGATTTCCATTAGAAAAGACCAGATATGGAGACTAACCTTGGCAGCCTGGATAAAGATAAGGGTTACCCTCGTAACCTCTATGGCATTTACAACGATACCCACGACCACCTTCTACGTCATAACATGAACTGTTTCCTTTGCGGTCGTTGACCCCAACTGTGCAAGTTCCATTGTGTGCAATTACCCAATCCAGCAAAATGGGCATAGTTGATTGTATCCTTTTTATAAAGTCCAAGTAATTAGTGGATAAATCACTGGCACCGCTAAACTTAAAACTGCCTTCCTCAACCAGAAATCCATAACTTCATTTATTAAAGGGCCAAACATTTGAGTGGTTTTGTATGGAGTAAACCGTAGAATTATAAAATGAGAGACCCTTGGGTATAGATATTTGACAACCACCGATTCCTGAGCATTTCCCATTAGGCACATTAGGTGCTTTGCGACATAGTCTAAAACAGCAACTGTTAAAGTCGTCTTCGTCTGTCCCCTTAACCCAAGCATAATCGTCACAACCAACGACTATGAACCTGTTCTTTTCTGAGAAAGTGAATTCTTGTGTCCCCTGTAAGTTGGTCCATGATATATGTGTTTACAAGCCCACTTTAGTTGTAGCAATCGTAAGAAACTATAGTGGAGATGCGAAACTCTAACTCTAAAATGTTGTAAATTCTGATAGTACCATCTCCGATCAACAGCTTTGCGGGTTCAGAAGAAGGGTTGCAGGTCAGGTTAAACGAGCGGTTAAGGGAACAATCAGTGCCAATGCCGAAAGGGTAGGGAACTGTAATATTCCCACACTGGGTTAGAGAATTTAGTTTGGCTGTGTTGTTCACAACTCTTGTAACAGGAAATGTAAACAGAAAAAAGATAAAATGAAGAAGCATATTTCTTATTTGTTTATCTCTGCATTTTGTGTTTTTCTCTATGTTTTACCAACAATTATCATGACAATTTATAGAGTGCCTACAAGAAAGTGTCACCTCCTAAATCAAATAGTCGTAGCCAAAGACTATGGGTGATTATTTGTTTACTTTGCTCTGATTTGTTCCTGTGAGATGTATTTGCGTATTTGAAAAAGACTTTAGTTGACATTGAAGGGAGAATGAGAGACTATTGATGACGTGGGTACGTACATGAAGCACGGCTAACCGTAAGAAGCGTGTCCTAAAATATTAGCTATTGGGCTAAACCTATAAGGCCTACATAATAATCAGCTGGGAGGATTTACTGGGCTCCTGGCATCCCACATCACTCAAGATCCAGTTCAGGCCCAAAGCCGATCAGGCTCCATGACTCCAGCCCTATAAATAGGGAGTCATCCCCCTCTTCACAACCATCCTATTTGCCTAGCCTAGACCACCAGAGCATCTACTCTCTTACTTAATCTCTAATCTGCTGTAAGGAGCTCTGGAGCTTCTACAGCACTCGACTGCCAAGGAAGCAGCTTCATGTTGCTGAGGTACCACTACAGCTGCTTGCAGCTAGCCCGTCGGATCTTAACCACCACCATTTTTACTCTCCACTCCTTATGTGTTTATACATTTACATAATCTTATATATATATATATATATATATATATATATATTTACATGTTATATATACGTATTCACTTTGGATAAACTCTAATGTTGAGTGGCGGAGGGTGGTTCCGAGACCCCGGTCTCGGACCCCTTATAACGAGTTCCCTCATCTTAGCAGCCAGGTGTAGAAGGTTCGGAGGCTAGCATCCTAGGAACGTTCAAACCCCCTCCTGTCTATTTGTTGCCCTCCGTGGGGCTCGACTACTGAGAACAGAAAATCTTTATAGTTGAGCTCCTTCTGTTTCTAAGTTCTTTTCAAGCAAGGAGAGAACGTTCCTAGGAGGCCACTTCTACGCCTCCTACACGTTTCCTTATGCAATATCCGGATCTATGCTTGTAACTTCGGTTACCAAGCTCTAAAACCTCATGATTTTACCACCATAATCTATGTTAAACCGTTTCTTGTTATTCAAAATTATGTCTTAAAGGGTCTCACCCGTTGTTTGACTATAAAATAAGTTTATGGAGACTTGTTTTCTTAAAAGTCTTTACCTCACTTGTTGGGTTAATAAAGCACAGATTAATGATCTCTAAAAATGGCATGAATACATTTACTTGTCTTTAAATTTGAAGAACATCCTTTTACATTTGGACACTTGAATATCAAAAAATGATGTTGACTAAACATTCTTTTAAGCACACTTTCCTTATTTTTTATCTTTTCAAGTAAAAGGTCTGCTTCTGCGCCAGACCACATTCTTCCAAAAGTAAAAGGTCTGCTTCTGCGCCAGACCTCTTTTTTTAGAAAGCGACATGTCTGCTTCTGCGTCAGACCTCTTTTTTTCCGAAAGCGACAGGCCTGCTTTTGCGTCAGACGTCCTTTTTCAGAATGCAACATGTCTGCTTCTGTGTCAGACCTCTTTTTTCATAAAATGACAGGTCTACTTCTGCATCAGACCACATTTTTTAAAAAAAGTCTCATATTATCATAAAAAGGGTTATTTATTTTTTAACTCTACAGGTCTCCACTACTAAATTGTCATATTTTTTTATGAAGCATTCTTTAAGGGATGTAGCATGTTTAATAATCTTATGAAATAAAGAACTTTTGGTCAAATTACATTTTTAAAATTTATTTATGACAAAATAGGCATGTATAAGCCCACTCCATGTGGCACCAGCCATTTTACACACTTAATGAGACATATAGCTGCTCACTTTTTCTTGTCTTTTGATTAAAACATCTTACTAGTGGCAAGCAGGGATCAATTCAGCAGTTTACTGGTTCCCGCAAGAAGCAGTGACTGACGAAAAATATTTTATGAGAAGCAACATTCAGCTTGCTAACACATATTGACATAGAAAGCGACATGTCATGACATGTTGATAAGATGAAGATGCCAAATTTTTTCCTTGTTCAGTAAAAAAGGTGACAATGACCTTGCACATGGAAAGGGACATCTCTACTCAAAAATGTGATGTTGACAAGTCTATTGTGACAAATCTTTTGTCCACAACCTTCTTTTCCAGAGAACATTTTTAATGTCACGCATGTCACATTCATGTACAACATCTAAAACAGAAGGTACAACCCTTCTCCAACACATGTGTACACATATATGGTGCTGAAGCAAAGCAGTTCACTGCAAGTACCAAGGAAGCTCGTTGCAACAGCAACACAACTTGTGAAAGCATTTCACCAAAGCATGAAGCTCAAAGTATGACTGTAGGATCTAAAACCATTACTGTAAGAAGCTAAAACAGCTCAAGCAAGGGTTGAAAGCTCATAAAAACTTAGTCTCCTCGGTTACATCCCATACACCGTGGATATAACCGAATCAAAATACCACGCCTCCATGCACGAATCACAAGATCACATTAACTATGATGACAAGAAACGATTCCACAATCAACGCTAGAATCATAACTTTGTCTTATATGGTTTGAAACACACTCATGCTATACAACCATGGTGTAAATTTAATATAGTTCATAAAAACAGTTATTACAACCTCAAACTCCGAGTACACCTCCACCAAGTATCATTCTTTGAGAATTAGAATCACCATATAACATCTTATAGCCGGAAAAGAAGACATGAAGACACATGGGACTAGCAAATAAAATCTCTTCTCACTTTCACCACATAAGCATTATCTCAAATAGAGCTTCTAACTCAATAAACGAAAATAATTTCCAAAGCATCAAATTTATGGCTACTACAACTATGTCGTGCATACAACACAAGTTAACTCTTGCAGGGGTTATGGAGGCAATAAAATCCAAGATTTTCTCCCTTCATCACGTGCAAATCATTCCAAGATAGTATATAGAAACAACTTCATACACGAAGCAAAGAAGAGAATGTGAGAAAGCAAATAACAGTTGACAAGGAGATAGTCAGATGTGCTCATTGTTGCACAATCACCACCTCTGACTAGGGGCTGATGATATGGATACGAGCGTGAACCGCCACTAAATGCAAGAAGCGGGACGTGCATGAAGCAACCACTACATGAGGAAGTCTGATGGTGACGTGGAAAGGAAGCATCTTGTAATAGTAACATCTTACTACGTCAACGCGTTCAGACAAAACACCATAACAATTAATTACCTTGACAAATGAGTTTTGTCCTAATAATGGACTTTAGCTCCTTACACCAAAAAAGAAAAATCCAGACTTACACCAAGGAAATATAGAAAGGGGTTTGCCCCCAAAAGAAGGCACCTCATACACGTGTACTATATACAAGTTAACACTTGTCTCCAAACATTTATCATCAAAAGCAAGACTCACACACGTGATATGTCAAAAGTTATAATGACAACTATTAAACAAAACCCTAACCGGGTTAGTCCATGTTCCCATCAAATAAAGAAATGTGACAAGCAAGAATGCGGACGCAAGGCAAGGCCAAAGGCCGAAGCTCCTTGCTGAAAAGTAGAAGAAACTCATCAGAATATCAAAGAACTTGACACAAAGTTGCTTATTCTGAACACCTTCTCTTGTAGAAAACGTGTGGTTCGCTTATCTCCACCAAGCTAATGACAAGGCTCACATAGGTCCCTCGATGAAGGCTTCGGTATAACAAAATCTAGGCTAACCAAAACAACTTAAGGAAGCATACAAGCAACCTGCACAAACACATAAGCAGTTTGTAGAAGCATTAAGTTAATTTGAAGAAGACGAAGAGCTACATGATGAAGCACCAAAGCATCAGAGGCAACCAATTCATTCGAACCAGGAGAGAAGCTAACTCGTTTGAAGCTTGGTTAACCAAGGACAGGACCAACTTACACAAAAGCACTTTGTTGATGCACTGAAGCAGCTTGCCAAATCACCTCGGCAAAGTACCTACCCAACTTAATGCTTACATCGCCAAGCACATGAAGCATACCTCACCAAATGCACGAAACAGGTTAGTACACGAGGCAAACAAACACCAATTATGGTATCTTTCAAGCACTTTAACTTTGCACGAAGCTGTTCAAGTTTCCACCAGAAGTCAGAAGCGCATACAAAATGACCAAGAGGAATAGACGTTTGGTTCCTAAAAACAAAGGACGGTCATACAGGAAGACAAATACCTTAGTCAAGCCCGCATTGGCACATATGACAGTCACTTTCGTTAGCTGAAAGTCCGCCTTCACAAAAAGAAACTAACATATTTGCATAATAAGCTCAACCTCCGGATGATGATGACGACGACTTACTAACTAATAGAGAGATAAACACTTTCTGAAGCTTCTAGGAGTCAACAGAGGAAGAACTTGGTCAAAGGCTTAAATAAGTCACCCAAGCCAAAACTAAAGCTAATCACATCTCGTGGATGCCATAAGCCCATCCCCGATCAAGTCTCATCGGCTAAATCCCATACGCCAGGGATATAACTTAATTTCGATATCAGGAACAAACCTCATGACATCATTGGTCAAACACCAGTGATTCAAGAAGTAATCCAACGCCTTATCGTGCTTCTCCCACAAGATATCCAACTTTGAATTACAAACCAAAATCAAGATTCTAACAATGACATAAGAAGATCGTCGGAAGTAGATGATACCAAGCGAAGGACGAGCTCTAAATAAATAGAGCCGACACGGCTTCGATTCAACAATCTTTACAAATGAAGCATAAACTCTGCTGACAACTACAAGGCAAATAGTAAAATCTAGGCAGTCATAAACATGAAATCTTCCAAAACGAAGAAGGAGGTACAAAGCCTGAAAATGAGAATTGCGACATTAAAACATTTCTTATCAAAACGTGTTGAGAGGTCTTTGCCCTTCTTCAAGACATTGAATAGGATGCCTAGAAAAGCAATACTTCGGGCAATGAAGATGTCAGCACAGTGCTTTTCATCGAAAGGAACTGGGTTCAAATGTCGGTCTATTTCATAAGCAGGGCATTGTAGGATGCCGAAACAAATTACTCTCTGATAGAAAAGAAATACGCCAAGCTGATCCAGCCTATGAAAGAAGCACCCGAGCGAATCAAAGCATATCTAGAAGGTAAAAAGTCTAGAATAACTTGGAAGCACAGAAAAGGAAAACATCCATTCACCCAGAAAGAAGCATCGCTTCTAGCATTTCGTCGAATACCTCATGAACCATGGGAGTCAAGAAGGTCCAAACTGATCGCCGCCTTCAAGTAATCAACATGGTGAACAGAAGCGCGTAGCTTTCAGAACTCAGACCAAGACATTGCAAAGAATCTCGACCACTAAAGAAGCAAATTACAAGCTCCCAACCTCCTCGCCCTGTTACAATTAGGAAATATTAAAGGAGCGGTACGGTCGGGAAAATTAGCGCATATCGTGAAAAACATAAAAGACTGCCGGTAAGAAAGAAGCAAAGAAATGAAGATGGTACACCTTCTTAGGAAAGACGCGCGTAAGAAGCACCAAGAAAAGTCATGGAAGAACAATATTCATACTGCTCTCAGACCAAAAGACCAAGCTAATTTCAACACCTATCGCACTAGCCAAACGTTTACAGACGAGAGTGTAAGTCCCTCCAGGTGGGTGTTTCGGATCGATATCGTGTGAGAGCGTAGCCTAGTAAACATGTACAGAATGCCCGTTACTAGGTGGAACAATGTAAGAATGAACATATGACAATCAACACGAGATGATACTAATAAATACACGGTCTATTGATTTCATAGTGTTTCAAACAAGTACAGAAACAGATTGAATGACTTCTTGACTGATACAATACTGATCTGTGCGTACTTGTGTGTGCAAAAATACATCTATGAAAAAATGAAACAACTCTATGCTATTTATAGACCTGGGCCATGCGCACTTAGTAAGTACGCATGACCATCCTTCATGCGTACTTGAAAAATACGCAGGAACACATCCTTGCGTATTTTTTTAGTACAATATCAAAATACAACACGTTCAAACATAAACATACATAATACAGCTTGATAAGCAAAATACAACAAATACTAAATACATACAAGACTGAATTAGATAATAACAAAAGCTTCAGCTCGATCCAGAGTGCCTGTCACAAAACATACATCAACAGACTCCCCCTTGACAGCATCTCTGGATGTCTACAGTCTTCACAAGCTACCTGCTTGACTACCACCGCTGACCATGGACTTGTATCCAAGACAAAACTTCACTAGCTTATCATACTTGATGGCCAGCAACTTCGTCCACTCGTCCGTATGCAAACAGTTTTTGTTGACGAGGACCTCCAAATCTTTTGCTGAAAAATTGATGAAAACAATTTCATCAAACACTCTAATAATCTCCTTTAAGCTATCATTTTCAATCATAACTGCCTCTCCAGATACTAGATCTATGTACCAGTAGCACATGTTCCCCAGGATGTCTTAAGGTATTCTCCTCAAAGGTATCCTAGTTTCACACAGAACCGGTTCATAGATGACTCTTTTTAAGAATTTGCATGTCAATGGATTCATCATTGTTTTGTCTTTGAAACTCCTCAGAGCTTGAAGCCGAAAGATTTCAAAGTTCCCCGATCTCCCCTCTATCTGCAAAGCACCCCACAAGCCTCTAGCCACACCATTTGATGTGCTACTACATAATTCACGATGTGCAAGATTGACCAAGTCGTATTTCGGTAAGGAATTAAATGCTTCGGTTGTAGGTTTTAAGTATTAAACCCCCCTGACCTTTTTATAGCAAATAATCCCTTATCATATTCAAAACGCACCGACAAGATCATCCCTGCAGCACCATACTGGTCTGTGTATTGTGGTTTGTACCACAGTGCTTCAGCTTCTTTGATCAACCATTACTGAGGAATCTTCCTCGAGGAAGTACCACTCGTACCTTCTTCAGGAACTTTGGCTTTCGTTGACATCTTCAGCCTGAATGGTCTGTTCAGTTTGTTCCTTAATGGCTGGGGCCTCAAAAATTTCACCATCCTCCAACTCATAAATACCCTCTCCATCTCCTTTTGGGAATTCCACAATAACATCATTCCCGCATTCGTTCCAATCATCACCACTGTTTATTTCTCCTTCTCTAATCTCTTCTAAAGCCCCTATCATGATTTCATCGTTTAAGTTGGGACTTGTAGCCAAATCTTCTAACACCTCGGCAGGAGTTTTTCCCTTATCAGCACCACCGCCCTGTTGTTGCTGGGTGGACTCCCCCTGAGCCATAGGTGTGGCTTATGTTGGCAAGACAACTTGAGTCTCACCACCACCAGCACCTAAAGGCCCAACATTTAGATCATCGTCTTGGTCTTTATCTTTTGTAAGGTCGACCTGATGACAAGCTTCTTCTTGAACTTTCTGGCTTGTCTCCCCCTGAGACACAAGCTGTTTTGTCAACTTAGCCACCAAGTCGACCAACACCTGATGTTCACCCTGTTGTACCAACATTTGATTCTCCATTACTGAACGGGCGGTGAAGAATAATTCATTCAGGTTGAATTGCATCCTTTGAAGGTTAAAGAATGACTTCATTTGCTCTTCCATGGCCTGCCACTGATGTGTTAACCTTGTGTTAGATTCAAAAAGCATATTAATCTGCGTTTGTTGGGTGGAAACCTGTATCTCTAAGGATGCAATCCTTTGATCCCTAGGATCAACAACCCTGGCGGTAGAGGGTTCTCCAGTCTAATGAATTATGTCTGCAAACAACTCTGACAAATCAAAGTGATGTCCCATGTCTCCAAATTCTAGTGAGTGTGTCATCGGTGGTAGAGTACCAGCGGTGACAGTGAATGGTAAGGTTGTTTTTTGGATAACAGTGGGTGTTATTGTTGTGGAGACAAGGACTGATTCAGTCAAAATGGGAAGTATTGTGGAGGTTGGGAGCTGAATAGTGGTAGCCATAAGAGATACAACTACAGGAAGAGGTTCTCCAGTTGTTGGAATAGCAACTGGTGTTATCGTTCTTCTTCTTCGTCGGCTATACAATTGTGTCTGTTGAGTGGGAGCTTGTGTTACTTGATCGGTAGCTTGGTGTGCCCGTAATCTGGCATTTATGGCATCCATCACCTCTTGCCATGGGCGGTCATTCTTGGTTTTCTTCCTTCGCTCAATCACATGTGGTGCCTCTCGGTCTGTGTCTGAACTTTCAAGTTGATAGTCCGAATTTGAACTTTCTTTTCGTCGTTTTCTCGAAGATGATTCAAGAAGTGGATCCTGAATATTCTTTCTTGGATGACGTTGGTCTGGTGTGGGTTCAGAATCTGATGAATCTGTTACAGTTCTTTTCGGTTCACTGGTATCTTGCCTTTGAGCATAGCCAGGACCACCACCATCATCATCATCACCTTCATCACTGTCATCATCATCACCATCACTATCTTCATTGTCATCATCACCTTCTACCCCCTCATCTGAGTGTTTACTCAACTCAGGTTCACTGTCAGGATGGTACCACCTATCTCCTTGGGGTGCAATGTAGGCTTCATCAATCAAGTGGCCAAGTAAAGGTGTGTGCATGGGAATTGGTTCATCATTACCAGCAGTAAGGAACTGCATAAACACCCTTTTTGCTATTCATTTGACTTGTAGCTGCTGACCTATTTGAGGTAGATTTAGCAGGAAATGATTAATCAACAGTTGAATGAAGCGGGGGTATAAGAGGAAGCTGTGTCTGGGAGCAACATTTATCTGATCACGGATTGCATTGTAGACATATCGTGAAAAATTATAACCCTTGTTCAACGACAATCCAACCATAGTTGATGCTAAGTCGTGCCCCATAGCATCCTTTCCTGCCTTTCTTGCTGATATGCACATGATCATACCATGTGCGAGATACCTCCATTGATCTAAGAGCCACATCTTCTTGAATGATGGATAATCTCTACGCCCAACATACCCCATTCTCTGTCTCCAACATCCCTCTGTCATGTATTTCGGATATTGAACTGGATCGGTGGCTCTATCATGAAACTGTAATACTTGTCTGATAGTATCTTCTGAGATTGCTATTCGTTGATTAGCAACAGTAGCAGTGATCACAGTAGGAGTTTACCTGCAATCCACCTCAGCGGTATCCCAAAATTGCTCTAAGTAAGGTCGTGATACTACTGGGTCAGCTGAGATAGCATATGAAATCTTGGATCGGTTCAGGAATGTGACTATCTCCTGATAGTTAAGAGCTGCACCTCGCCATTCCGGTTCTCTTAGAGCTAATAGATTGAAGTCTGGAGTGAAAACACGTCTAGCCATATCTGAAAAAACAAAACAAAACAAGATTAGAACATATTACATATAACAATTAAGTATTACAAACATTGAATATCAATTTGGACTTAGACGAATTCTCGAAACTGCCTCATGCGTACTTAGCTAAGTACACACACACACATAATCTGTCATGTGCACTTAACAAGTACGCATGAACAAGAGCATTCATGCGTACTTGCTAAGTACGCATGGTCTTAGAAATGTTCAATTTTCAACAAATCCGAAATCCAAATTCATGTTTGAAAGTCCGTAATTCCTGTCCTAATGGTGTCAAAAATGGCATAGGAGCTTAATGTCACTTTTTCTAAAGTTGGTTTTGTTCAACACATGGGTCATTTTGATCAAACAGGGGCCGAACGCTACTTTGGTTCAAACATAGGATCAAAAATCCAAAATTTGTGGGTTTAAGGTATGAATTTTGTGTTAAACGGCAGTGGATGATGATTAGAACTTGTTTTGATACTCAATTTAACATGCAAACACATTTTCACTTCAAATTTTGAGTATCAAGAACCCTAGTCTCAAGAACACTAAAAATCACTCAATTTTGATAGATTTAACGGTTGAAATTGGTCAAGATTCTCACCAAATGATCGTTGAGTGAAGTAGTAACTGAATGTGTGATGAAAAATCAGTTTGGTAACACAGAAAATTTCGAGCGAAAATGATCAGGGCGTAACTGTGAGAGCGGGTGTTTGAATGAGGAGTAAATGCTTAAGTGCCGTTTTATATACCCCGCGTTTCAGGTCATGCGTACTTGATTAAGTGCGCATGAATTACTTCATGCGTACTTAACAAGTACGCATGAGTTAAGTCATGCGCACTTAATTAAGTTCGCATGGCTTAACTCCTGTGCCATTTTCAAACTCAAAAAATCTCTGATTTTATGAAGAACTTGTAAGACGAACATGATAGATAAGTTCAATTTGTGGTTGATAACAAAAATGTTTTTGGAAGTTATGAAAATCTTTTTGTTCTTTCGAATTCCTGAAAATGAACTGTACAAGAAATCTTTTTGTTATTTTGTAAAGTTTATGTTAAAACACATCGAAAATCTTTTTGAGGTTTTTCTAAATGAATAAGCATAAAAATGAGTGATTGAATACTTACAGTGAACGTCTTTTTGGTCAAGTCATAAGTAGAGGATCATATCAGACTAACAGGTAGCAATAGTGATCTTGATAAACTTTCAAAGAATTTGGGATCATATTATGACATACTTAAAAAAAATTTTGAAATGCAAATTGTCAATATTTGAAACTATAAGCATTCTTGGATCAAATTCATGTGAGTTATGGTACTATTTAGAGTTCTACAATGTGCACCCCACGGTTATGTAGATAGAAAAGTAAATGCATTATCTCAAGACATCTAAGATTTTCCCAAGGATTATCAATATCACCAGGTTGAGGTAATATCGTTTAGCACATAGAAATCAAGCAGAGTCCATAAGGATTATCAAGAATCAATTGATTCATTTGTCTTGGCTCGTGAGTATTCAGGCTAATATATATGGAATCCGAAGATTCTTGGGTAGCGGGATCCAACTGTTATCTGGATGTCTTCAATGGAACATATGTGATCCAAGGGCGAATATATGCTTGACGGTTGTTGTAAAGACATATCTTAGCTCGGCTTCCCATTGCATAATTGTGAGTATGGGCAGTGAAGTGAGCTGAACATTGTGCTAAAGACATCACCCGAAATTGGTCTCAACAGATAATACAAGCCAAAATCTTACATTTTATTTCTGATAATGATCTTTTGTTAATCTTATACACACACACACACCTGATAACATGGGTTCAAATCACATTTGTAGAAAAGATATTTAGTTTTCACACTACTAATGATTTAGCGAAGATATTTAGTTTTCACACTACTAATGATGTTCACCCCGTTATGCAGATAAATGCATCTTCCCTTTGACTGACTTGCAGTCCTAAGAAAAAGGACATTTCACCCATGTTGCTCATTTCAAACTTAGACTTCATCACCTGCTCAAATTCCTTACACATCTCTTCATTGGTATACCCAAAAATGATGTCATCAACGTATACTTGTACAAGTAGAATATCACCTCCTGTTTTCCGTATGAAGAGAGTCGAGTCAATTTGTCCTCGATCGAAACCATTGGACAATAAATGCTTTGACAGAGTCTCATACCACGCTATTGGTTCTTGATGAAGACCGTAAAGTGCTTTGTCAAGCTTGTACACTTTATCAGGATATAACGGGTCTTCAAAACCAGGTGGTTGAGTGACATAGACTTCTTCATGCACTTTACCATACAGAAAGGCACTTTTTACATCTAGTTGAAACACCTTGAAGCCGACAAAAGAGGCATAAGCCATAAATAATCGGATGACCTCAAGTCTAGCAACTGGTGCATAGAATTCTGTATAATCCAGACCTTCTTGTTGGTAAAACCCTTGAACAACCAATCTTGCTTTATTTTTCACTACAATGTGTCGATCGTCAGTTTTGCATTTGAACACCCATCTGGTTCCAATTGGATGTACACCTCTTGGAAAATCAACTAGATCCCAAACACGTAGTTTTCTGAATTGAGACAGTTCTTCTTGCATAGCCTCAATCCAACAATTGTCAGCTAGAGCCTCTTTGATATTCTTAGGCTCTATATGGGATACGAAGGCAGCCTTTAAACATGTTTCTATGATACCTGTGTTAAGAATCTCAGCATAAAGACTGGTGTTTTCAGCTATAGTTCTGTGACGAGTTTGAACACCGACAATAGGATCACCAATAATGTTGTCAATTGGATGATTCTTATTAATTATTGTCTCTGGTACAATGGTTTCGTGAATATTTGTTTCAAGATTCGTGCCTATCTCCCCCATATCATTTACACCTGAAGATGTTTCATTGTAAATAGGATCAACTGGAACTTCGTTTCTGATTTGAGCTCCGTCTTCTTCAGTAAGAGTATCTTCTTCAGTGTCACTTTCATGTGTTCCTAATGCAGATGCAACATCGGAACAGGGGCTTGGAATAGGTACAGTTGTTCTTGTTGAGAAATTGGAGTTGTCTTCGCCACTACAATATCGATACAGCTTTGCAGCATCTTCAGCAGATAAATCAGGAAGATTGAAAGACTTGAAAAGATTATCATAATCAAAACCCCAAGCTGGACCAGCAGGTTCTGGTGGACTGTTGTATTTACTGTAATCCACTTCGAACCATTCTTCAACAATACGACTTTCAGTATTGTACGCTCTTTTGCAAGGTGATTTGGCAACATATCCTAAGAAGATGCCTTTTACTGATTTAGCATGAAACTTCGACTATCGATCTTTGTGTTGTAACAATAGAGAACATGGACTACCAAAAGGAATTAGGTAGTCAATCTTAGGAGGTCGATTATTGATTAGTTCATAGCTTGTTTTGTTGTGTCTTTTCACTACCAGAACTCTATTCAATACGTGACAAGCTGTATTAATAGCTTCTGCGCAAAACGTGATTAGAAGCTTGGCATCTGACAGCATTGTACGTGCAGTGTCAATTAGAGTTCTGTTCTTCCGTTCTGCAACTCCATTCTCCTGAGGAGTGTACAGTGCACTGAATTCTTGATGTATACCTTTTTTGAGACAGAAAATAGCCATCAAATTATTTTTAAACTCGGTGCCATTGTCACTCCGAATTATTCTGACCTTTAGTTTGCATAAGGATTCTAGATTTAGAATCAAATATTGAAGAATTTCAGCAGTCTCATCTTTAGTACCTAAGAAATGTACCCAAGAAAAATGTGAGTAATCATCAGTAACAACCAAACAGTATGACTTTCCTCCAATACTCTTGATACTTATGGGCCCAAACAAATCCATATGTAAGAGCTCCAAAGGGGTATCAATAAAGTTTTGAGTCTTTGGCTTATGAGATTTCCTTTGTTGTTTTCCCTTTTTGCAAGATATACAGTCATCTACAACGGAAAATATCAATTTAGGAACACCGGTTACCAAACCGTTTCGGACAAGATGATTCATTTTTCTATATGACAGATGTTCGAGTTTCCTATGCCATAAGATTGAGTCAATTTCAGTTGCTTTAGATATTAAACAAGTTGCAACTGAGGAAGTGGTTGTTGCCACACTCATATCGATCTACGTGTCGTTTGTTCTTGGTGCACGCATCAAAATTCATTCTTCTGGAATCACGAAACCAGGCTTGAGAACCAGACATTCAGATTTGTTGAACATCACTGAGTACTCTTTGTCACACATCAGAGAAACACTTAACAAATTGTGTTTTAACTTCTCACAGTAGTTGACATTGTCAAAACTAATACACCCATTAGTAACCACGCCTTGACGTGTGATACTTCCACCTTTCTCACGTGCAAAGTGTAGGATCGTGAAAGTACAAGATGATTCTGTTCTTAGTTGAAATTGGCGGAAACAATAACAACTACACAAGTATAATCGAGTAAACAGAAAGAATACTATTAAGAAGACTGTTGTATTAAGCTTCTGTGAATAAACGATTCCAAGTGAAAAATCTATTGGAAAGCACACTTACAATGAAGTGTTTACATAGTATTTATACTAACTTAGAATCAAGACAGACCCTTGATTCTAAGGATCAGATCTAACACAGACCGTTGATCTTTTGTACAGAGTTTATAATACAAGTTTTGTCTAAACTAGCTAACTTTATTGAAGCGTCTTCTTTATGCATCATGACTTGCATGCTTGGAGAAGAGCATTGTTGTCCGTCATTAGTTGCACCATTAAGGTTCCTTCTGCTTTGAGTGTGTCAGTAGCTTTTGCAGAAAGTTTTCAGTGATGCTTGGCATGGATAGTCAGCTGCAACGATTGATCTTCAAGGCACAAGGCTGTCAGCAGCAAAGTTGAGGATCAGCAGCAGTACTGATCTGTCCAAAGCTGCTGAGTATATGCCTATCAGCAACAACAAGTGTTGAACGCTGCTGATAAGCCTATCCGTAGTCCAAAGCTGCTGCCTATCAGCAGCAACAAGTGTTGAACGCTGCTGATAAGCTTATCCGCAGCATTTGTACTTAGAAGAATTTTGTTGCAATCAGTCTTTGGTTCTACAAACTCCCCCTAGACTGATGCTACCAAAACTCTTCTAATCCCTTTGTTGCTGAAGCTTTTGCATGTGGCAGACTATCCTTGCTACTTCATACCCTCTTGGATCCTTGCTGGGATTTTGCAGTGAAAGCTCAGACAGAGTCTCGATGTCCTTACTTGGCATTTTAAAAATTGTCTTGCTTGAACATCTCATCTGATAATCTTTAACATCTGTCAAGGTGAACTCATCTTTCTCAGCATTGTAGGACCAACTTATAAATGGAAAGTGGGACTGAAGTGGCTTGATATCTATGATCACATCTTTGCTAGGGTTGAAATGGTGTTTGATCGCTAGCATAAGACGTTTCCCACCCTCATTTGCAGGTATGAGAGCTTCACCCAGCTCCAGAATTCTTCTAAGATCTGAATCTGGCAATTGTAGAAATTCATCAACAAACTTGTAAACAGATCCTCTTCTTTCAGTTCTCCCCCTGAAGACTTCAAACCACTGATCCTGTGAACTGTAGAACTAGTCAACTATTTCTCTGGAGTCTTCTGGTTTAGGTGTGGGTTTGGATTTCTTCAGGAGAGGTTGTTGATGAGAGGGAGCTGGGTGAGATGGTTTGGACTTTTTGGGTGGAGGAGAGGAAGGTTTGGGAATATTTGTGGAAGGTTTTTGGATAGTGGAAGTGGTGTCTGGGGCAGAAGTCTTTTGTTTCTTGACTGGTCTCTTGTCTTCCTTTTCTGTGACCCTTATCTTGAAAACTTTCTTTCCTAGTCTTTCTTCTTCTTCCTTATTGACTTGTCTGTACAAGGCTTGTAGGTTCATGAATGTCATGGGACCTAGCCTCTTTCCACTTCCCCCCTTGCCTTTAGGAAGTCAGTCATGACCTTCCTTTCTTCATGAGTTCTCCTATTCAATGCAATGGCCTTCTTGGATTTTTGACGAGCCTTTTCTTCCTCTTCAGCTCTCTTCTTCTATGCCAATTGCCCCTGCTGACCCATGAAGGCTCTGTAGATCTCTTTGTTTGAAAGTTTTTCAAAGTAGTCAGCATCCTCACCTTGAGAGATCAGAGCTTCAATCCACTCCTCCCTCATTTCTTGTGCTAATTCAGAATCAGTGATTCTGAATTTAGCATCTTCCTTCTTCTTCTTTTCCTTCTCCTCTTCTTCCCTGTTTAGCTATTCCTGCAGCTGTCTAGCAAGTTCTTCATCTTCATCAACTTGAGACACTGCATGGATTTTGACTTTCATTTCATCCAGCTATTTGGCATACAACTGGATTTGTTGTTCTCTGAGGAGCATGGCTGCTTTTCTTTCTTGAGCCTTTTTCAGGTGAGCCATCTCCTCTTCTTCTCTCTTCCTCTTTCTTTCTTCCTTCTCTCTCTTCTCTCTGAGCAACCTCTCTTCATCTTCTTTGGTCATAATTCCCTTCCCTTTGTTTACACTGAATGCCTCTGCTTTAGCTTCACTGATCACAACAGCAGATGATTGTGATGCTGTTGGGATCTCAGCCTCAGCTTCATTGGCAAGTTGAGAGGTTGACAAGGGAAGGTCATTAGCTTCATCTGATTTGCACTCAGGACCTGTTATTGCTGTCAGCATTTCTTTGATAGTGGATCTTGATTCATATGCTGCAGCAAAGATGTCTACTCGAGGGGAAGCTGAGTAAGAATCAGTATCAGAATTTGACACATATACTTCCTCAGCAATCCTTCCTTCTTGTTCAAGGTGGGCTTTGACAGTAGCTATCATTGCCAGGCTTTCAAAGGAGTTGACATTGCAGATATTTGCCCTGAGTTGAAAGATCTTGTAAAGAAAATCTGTAGGCAAGAGCAGGATGTTCCTGGTGTTGATGGTGAGAGAGGAGCCATTGCTCAGCAGTAAGGTGTGGTCAAGGGATTTAGTGCTTACCCATCCTAGCACATCTAAGTCCTTTACAATGGAGTTGTACAGAAATCTTCTTAAGCACAGAACTTCTTCTTCGGTAAGAAGACCGCTCCTTATTATTTCAAGTCTTCTAGGAGTCAGTCTTCTTTCTGCTACTGTTGAAGATTCAGGATAGGCTACCCTCTTTGCTGCTTGTATTAGTCTTTCGAACTTAGGTAGATTATCCTCCATCAAGTCATAGAACCTGCCAATAGCAATTTCTGCTGAGAGGTCCGTTGAGTTGCTGATACATTGTAGATGGTAAAGGTTAAGGACTTGGATGCCATTGAGGGAGTCCCAGTTTAGCTCTTCCACTCTGCTAAACTCCCATCCAATCCAAAACCTCTCAGACTTTCCATCATACCCCCAAGCTAGTATGGTGTCAAACTCTAGTTGTGTTGAAGTCAGTGGAAATTGGGGGGCAGTGGATTGACTTATGATGGCTGCTGCTTCAGGGATGATGCTGAAAGATGTATATGTTTGTTCTTTGTCTTCAACATCAATCAGCACCTCATCAATAGCCCTGCCGACTACCTTCCAGTCTTCAGAAGTCTCTTCTTCATCATCATCTGAAGCTGGCAAGTCATGAACTTGTACAAAAGCTGGCTTGAATAGAGTACTTTGAAATGCAGCCTGCTCTTGAATCCAGTCTTCAAGACTGTCTGAGTCTTCTTCCATTAGGACTATCTCCCCCTTTTTGGTTGCATCAGTGGACAGATAAGCATCAATTTGGGTGCCCACTGAGACAAGGGAGGGAGAAGCCATGGAGGGGCATTGATGGGCTTCATGCAGAAGGACTTGGTGTCGTAGTTTTGACACCTCAGCCTCAAGCATAGCCACCCTGGCTGTCAATTCCTGATGGTCAAGTTGCATACTGTCCTCATCCACATTTGTGGAATCCTTGGACCCAGATGGGGCTGTAGGCCTAGCCTTAGCATCCCCATCACCCATGGTTTCTTGGCGCCTGGGATTCCTCTTAGTGAGGGGAGTTTTCTAGGAAACACCCTCACCATGAGTTGCCGTGGTCAAGGTCTTAGCAATGTTGTCACTTTCCTCCTGGTCATTTGATGGACCAGCAGTAGTGACAGCCTCTTCCACATCCACTCTGTCATAACTTCTAGAGTGGACCTTCAGGGGTGAAGAACTTGGGTTGGGTGTGTTGGAAGCAAGATCAATCAGTACCTCCAAGATAGTGGCAGTTGGAGAAGGTACATCATCTTGATCAGGTTCCTCAACACTTAAGTTCAGAAGTGATAGGAGTGGCTCAGAGGGCTGTTCTATGGATCCGGGAAGTGATCCTGATCCTAATAGAGAGACATCTGAAGGAGTCTCCCTAACAATGTGGTTGTCCCTTATGATATTCTCACCAGAATGTTGTGATTCTGAGTGAGGGCTGTTGGGTTGGGTTTGGGCCTTGGAGGCAAGAGAAGAAGGAGTTCTCTTGCCCTATTTCCTGGTATACTTGGCTGCAACTGGGGCCCTGTGTTCCGGTTGTGCAATAAAACTGGGTGTGAGTAGTGTATGTGCCTGTGCATCTTCAGTAGAATGCACAGGGATTCGATCAAGGGAAGCAGATGTTTGTGTTTCAGGCAGTGAGGTGGAGGGTGTGGGATCAGTACCAGCTAGGTTTGCTGAACTGTCACCCTGGGTGCTTTGCATGTTCATCATTGTAGATAACAATGGAACATTGACCCCTAAGAAATTTGTGGAAACAGTCCTCATACTTTGAAAAATATTGTTTTTATGTCCCAGCGTAATGTAGATTCGAGCAGGTTTTGAAAGATCTTGGTGCTCTTTGTTAAAAACCTCATGCAGGAATCGTGGGTACATAAAATATTGTGATTTTACCCCCTTCTTGAAGGTTATATCTCAAACCTTCAAGAATGAGGTGGGAAAAATGGAAAGTAGACCCAGTTACCATACCGTGAAATGCAGTTGCAAGACCGGAACTGAGTTGATTCCAGCCACTCCTCTTTTGAGATATGCATTGGAGAAGAGTGTGACAGAGGTACTTCCATTGGGGACCCATGAGCGCCTTCACTATGGTGTACTCTGTTTGATTTCCAGTGTACCCTATGGATACAAAGGACCTCATGTACACATCTCTCGGGTATGAGGTGGCGTCCCCTTCATCCTGAAGCTTGAGGTGTTTGCGGAGTTTGGCTTCAGTGATGATAACTTCTTTGCCGTCTACCGTGGCTTTGATTTGGGGAGTGCCCTGTTCGGTAGAGTAGACGGCTGTGCTCCAAAAATCCTCCATGTGAGGGATGTAGATGGATGGATTTATGGTTAAGGCATAGTGAATCTTTGATCGACAAAGGAAGTCGATCATGTCATCGAATCCTTCAGATTTCTTGCCTTTGACTAAATACGCTGTTAGGTTTTGATGTGGGGAGAACATGTCATTAGGGTTGTTTATGTCTGCTCCTGCCATTTTTGTTGGATTTAGAGGGAAAAGGGAAGGTATTTGAATGGAGGTTAAATATGGAAGGCTTTGAATGCCGTGGGGACTTGAGAGAAAGTGATGGGAGTTAGGTTGAAATTGAATGTGAAGAGGTGGTGAAGAATTTTGATTTGTGTTATAACGGGAGAGGAGGGAAAAAGCGACCTTACTTGTACAGTACAACCCTTTTTCACTTTTCACTGTTACAGCTGTAAAGCACTCTGGCAGTCATGGTAAAGACTGAAAGGAATTTTTACAGCAGGTAAAAGTTAATTTAGACTTGGTTTTACCCATCAACAACAAACTTGGTTGCTGCAGATGGTTAAGCCTATCCGCTGCAAACTTGGTTGCAGCGGATGGTTGAGTCTGTCAGCAGCAAACTCAAATGCTGCTGATGGATGCAATGATCTGCAGCAAGGATGCTGCTGCTGACAGCCTTAAAGCTATCCGCAGGAAACTTGTTCCTGCTGATAACTTAAAGCAGTCAGTGGCAAATTCTTTGCTGCTGAAGATTAGACCTGTCAGTAGCCAAAAAGGATGCTGCTGACTTATAACTTTTATTTACAACAAGATACAAACATATTTACAAAACAAAGATTTTAGAGACAGATTTTAATCAAAGTTCATCATACCAATAGATACAACTAAATATCTAAATCTAGCTTCATCAAAAGGTTTTGTAAACAAATCAGCATATTGCTCATTGGTATGAACTTTGGTTAAAATAATTCTCCTTTTTTCAGCTTGATCTCTTATGAAGTGATACCTGATGTCAATGTGCTTTGTCTTTGAGTGCTGCACCGGATTGTTAGTGATTGAAATTGCACTCATGTTGTCAATGTGGATAGGAGTCTGCATGAAGGTCATTCCATAGTCAAGCATTTGATTTTGGATCCGGATGACATGTGCACAGCAACTTGAAGCTGCAATGTATTCTACTTCTGCTGTAGAAGTTGATACACACGTTTGCTTCTTGCATTGCCAAGAGATGAGTCTTCCCCCTAGAAATTGACATCCACCTGATGTGGACTTTTTGTCCAAGTTACAGCCTCCATAATCGCTGTCAGTGTAGGCATATAAGTTGAAGCTTTCATTTTTTAGATACCATAGCCCAAGTTTTGGAGCTCCCTTTAGGTATCTAAAAATCCTCTTGACAGCTTGAAGGTGAGTGATCTTTGGAGCTGCTTGGAATCTTGCACAAAGGCATACTGCAAACATGATATCTGTCCTTGAGGCAGTGAGATACATGAGAGATCCTATCATTGCTCGGTACTGATGTTGATCAGTGTCTTGGCCATCTTTATCAGGAGATAGTTGATGGTGTACTTGCATAGGATTTCTTGCAGCAGAGCAGTCAGCCAACTTGAACCTTTCCAAGATGCTTTTGACATACTTGGATTGGCTTATAAAGATTCCATTTGGTACCTGTTTGACTTGAAGACCCAAGAAGAAATTTAGTTCACCCATTGAACTCATTTCAAACTTTGAATGCATCAGGACTTCAAATTCTTTGCACAACTTCTTTCTTGTTGATCCAAAGATGATGTCATCAACATAGATTTGTACCAGTAGAATTTATCCCCCTTCATCTTTGATGAACAAGGTTTGGTCAATGGCCCCCCTTCTAAAGTTGTTGCTTAGCAGATATCCATATAAAGTTTCATACCAGGCTCTTGGGGCTTGATGTAAGCCATAGAGAGCTTTGTCTAGTTTTAAAACTATATTAGGATGTGCTGGATCCACAAAGCCTGGGGGCTGTTTGACATAGACATCTTCACCAATCTTCCCATATAGAAATGCACCCTTGACATCCATTTGATAGACCATGAAGTTCTTGGATGCAGCATATGCCAGGAAGATTCGGATTGCCTCCAATCTGGCAACAGGAGCAAAGACCTCATCGTAGTCAATGCCTTCTTCCTGAGTGTAGCCTTGAGCTACAAGTCTGGCTTTGTTCTTGACGACGATGCCTCTCTCATCTTTTTTGTTCCTGAATACCCATCTTGTGTCTATTGCAGTTTGGCCAGGTGGAAGATCAACAAGCTTCCAGACATCTTGCCTTTGGAATTGCAGCAACCCTTCCTGCATTGCTTCAATCCAACTGCTGTGTTTGAGAGCTTCATGTATCTTCTTGGGTTCCACCTGAGATAGAAAGCAAGAAAACAAACAAATATTTACCTCATGAGATTTACTTCTTGTCTGGATACCTTTGTGGACTTGGCCAATGATGTTCTCTAGAGGATGCTCTTTGTTTATTCTTTGTGCTGGTATCACCTCCAGCCGTATCCCCTCTTCAAGATTACTCTGGTGCAGATCAGGAGAGTCTTCAGTGATGTTGAGAGGATCTTGAGAGTTTTGAGTATTTTCAACCACATCGTCAGCAGCATCTGTATCAGATGCCTCTTCATCATGGACTGAGGAGGCTTCGTTGAGCATTTCTTGATAAGAGAGATTACTGCTGGTAGCATTTGAAGGTCTGGTTCCAGCTGTACTGGCTTCAATAGCTTCTACCACTGATGGAGGATCAATGGATGACATTTTCATTTTGACATAGGAACTGGGAAACTCCAGTATGTAGTCAGCAGAGGAAGTGAAAGCTGGTGACTTTGAAGAAGTAGATTCAATATTTGAGAAGATTAGCGGCTCAAATATTTGGGTGAAGGAGTCTATATCAAAGAGCCAGTCCGGGCCTTTTCCTTGTTCACAAGCAATATGTTCCCTACACTCTACATTGGCTGATTCTTCCACTATTCTTGTTCTAGAGTTGAATACTCTGTAGGCCTTGGATTGAGAGGAATAGCCCACAAAATATCCTTCATCAGATTTTGCACCAAACTTAGGAAGAACCCCATGTGTGATCAGAATTGTGCATGGACATCCAAAGGGTTTTAGAAATCCAATGTAGGGAACTCTTTGGAACCATAGTTCATAAGGTGTCTTGTTGAGAGGCTTGACTATGAGAACTCTATTTTGCACATAGTAGGCTGTGCTTACTGCTTCTGCCTAGAAAGTGAGAGGCAGTGTTGAATTAGCCAACATAGATCTTGCTGACTTAATTAGAGTTCTGTTTCTTCTTTCAGCAACTCCATTTTGTTGAGGAGTTCTTAGAGCACTGTATTGTCTTTCTATGCCCTTGCTCTCACAGAAGCAGTTCAAGGTGTGATTTTTAAACTCTGTTCCTTGATCACACCTTATGATTTTGACCTTCTGATTGCTTTGATTCTCTACCCTAATAATGTAGGATTTGAGAATCTCAACAGTTTCATCTTTTGTTCTCAAGAAGTATACCCATGAGAATCTGGTGTAGTCATCAGTTATCACCAGACAGTATGACTTCTTGCCCATTGACATGACATTAGTAGGACCTAAGAGATCCATGTGCAGCAGCTGTAGTGGAGTGTCATTTGTATTCAAAGTCTTAGGCTTGTGAGAACTCTTGTGTTGCTTCCCCTTCAAACAAGCAATGTAATGATCTTCTAGCTGAAATTCTTTGTCAGGAAGCCCTCTGACAAGATTTTACTTCACTAATTTTTTGATTGTTTTGATGTTAACATCGCTCAATCTCCTGTGCCAGAGAGCAGATTCGTCAACTGAGGCTTTTGACAGAAAACATGAAACATTTCTAGATGGAGTGACTTCATTCATGTCAAGCGCATATAAGTTGTCTTTTCTTTGAGCAGTTAATAAAATCTTCTCTGGAGGAGGTTTAGTTAAGCCAGGGGATAACACAAAACATTCTTTGTCAGTGAAGAGCATCCAATGCTTTTGATCACATATTTGGGAAACACTCATGAGATTGAAGTCTAGTTCCTTAACATAGTTGACTCTTTCAATACTCATTCTCTCATTGGACACAGTTCCCTGTCCAGTGATTGAACCACCCTTTGAGTCACTCCCAAAGGCAACATATCCTCCATTGAAGTGTCTGAAGTTAGAGAGGATGGACCTGTTGCCTGTCATGTGCCTGGAATAGCCGCTATCTACCACCCAGGTGTTGTTTTTATGACCCGGCTGTCCCTGCACATGAGAGATATCTAATTAGTGGGAGGAACCCAAGAGTCTGCAGACTTGAAAAAGATGGTTGTCAGTTTGTCCTTATCAGCATGCTTGCAGTCAATGGAACCAATGATAATGCTTGGAGATGGTTTGGATTTCCATTGCTGTGTTGATGATTTTCCAGTTTTCTTCACATTTTCAGCAGCGGATTTTGCTACTGACGTTTCTGGCTTATCAGCAGCAGATTTTGCTGTTGATGGCTTTACTGGAGCAGCAGCATTTTTGGCTGCTGAAGACTTTGCCTTGGATTTTGCTTTATCAGCAGTAGACACTTTTGCTGCTGATGGATTTGCCTTTGATTTCCCTTTATAAGCAGTAGAAATTTTTGCTGCTGAAGGCTTAACTTTTATTTTTCCAGCCTTTTCAAGGTCAGCAGCTATTTTGTTCACTGCTGACGGTGTAAATCCAGATGAATAGTTTGCAATCTGGTTGAAGGGATTAAATCTGCGTTTGGCAGCAAAATGCTCTGTTTCACCACAAATGATACATGTTTGTTGAGGTCTTGACACCTTCACTCTTGGGGGAGATATAGACTCCCTGAACTTAGTAGCTTTGGCCCCGTAGCTTCTTACCTTCTTGTTTCTGTTGGTCTTTTCAAAGGCATGCTGCTTTGAATTTCTTTGGTATTCCAGGTAACGAAAGCAGGTGCTTGCAGTGTGATTGTATCTTCCACATACAAAGCAAGACAGAGTTGTTTTGTCCCTTTGAAAGTACACATAGACCTTTCTCTGGAACAGATCTTTGAGGTTCCTTGGATGAGCTTTGTTATGTTCAAAAGTGGCTTCTTCTAGGGTCTTTTGAACATATGGAAATTTTTCCCCAGGTGCATGAAAAATATCAAAAACCTTCCTCTTTGTGATCGGTTTTGACTGAGGCTTGGGGTTGGAGCGGCCTGACGTCTCTCCCTTTTCAATGTTTAGCTTTCTTCCATCTGGAGGATAGCTAATCTTGATCTGTTTGAATGGGACAGGGACTTGAATAGCTGGAATAACAATAGGGACTTCAGCTTTGTTCAGAACAGCTTTGAAGACAGGAGCAGATGGGACTGCATTAGTTTCATAATGGTCTGAGCAGGTTAACTCAGATTCTGATGACGTAGTGCAGTCTTCCACGAAAGGTTCATCCGTTGAAGGATCAAGATTTCGGTTTGCAGTGTAAAGATTTGCAACATTGAAGCTTGGTTCGTGAATGGCAACATAATCAGCAGGAGGAGGAACAGTTTTGTACTGATCATTATTATACCCAAGTCCAGTCTTTACCTTCTCATGGACTTGAATATCTAAAAGTCTCTATAACTTTTTAGAAGAAAATTCATATTTTTCAACATGAACTTTCTGTTCTGCCAGTTCAGCTCTGGTAGCTTTTAGTTTGACTAGTAGATCATCAATGTGAGTTTCAAGATTAGTTTGTTCGTATTTTAACGATGAAATCTCTTTCTTAAGGCAATTAATCTTTTGTTTATAAGTATTTTCAACCTTTTTAAACTCATATTTCATCTGATGAAACTCTTCATTTTGATCTATAAGGTTTTGGTTGTGCTTTCTATAACCTAAAACTTTATCAATACAAGCTTGAGAGCCAAGATGTTCAAATACCTGAGGTGGTATCTCTACAGTGTCTGCTATAAGAGCTTGGTTGGTGGCAGGAACATCATCATATTGAAAACTCCAGTCAAAGTCTGAAGTTCCAACATTTGCACAAGCTGCAGTTTGAGCTGGAGGAGTTCCTTGCTGCTGCTGTTGTTGCCTGGGCTGACCTTGGTAGGCTTGTCTTTGATGGCTGGCACACGGATTGGCTTTTGGCGCCTTGCACTCCCTAGCAAAGTGACCCATTTGGTTACAGTTGTAACACCGGATCTTGCTTTTATCCAACCCAACTCTGGTGTTTGAGTTGTTGCTTGGAACAGATCTCCCGGTTCTAATATAGAACCTTTTTGCTCTGAGGGAGAGCATGTCATATGAGTTCTGAATATCTATTTCTTCAAGATCATCTGGATGAAAGCATTCCAGATCCTCTTTTATGAAGTACATGCTGCTTGAGTTGTCAGAGACAAAAGCAGTAGAGGTTGACTGTTGAGGAGGGGCTTCGAGAAGAAATGGTGGTGAGTTGGATTGTGAAGCAATTGGTGTTTTGGGATGAGTGACGATGGGGGGATAGTAATTGCTTGCACTAGGACCGGAGTGATCAGAGTGAAGCACAGATGAGGTGGTGGAGGAAGTAGAAGCTGATTGATGATAGGAGCTCCTTTCCTTGGCTTGAATCATTTCTAATTCATATGTTTTCAGCATGCCAAAGAGCTCTGTCATATGGAGAGTTTTCAGATTCTCCGTTCTTCTTATAGACACTGTATATAGTGTCCAGCAGCTTGGGAGAGATCTGATAAACTTCTTGAGAATATCTTCATTCTCTAGCTTTACTTTGGAGCACTGCAGTTCTCCCACCAGGTACGTGTACCTGTTATACAAAACTGTTAGTGACTCACCTTCCTTCCAGACAAAGTTCTCATATTGCTACTTGAGGATATCTCTTATGTTTTCTTTGACCTCCTCAGACCCAGCAAACATCTTTTCCAGAGCTTCCCATAGCTCCTTAGCAGTTTTGTAAACCCTGAAGTTGTGAAAAACTTCATTTGGAAGGCACATTTGGATAGCTCCTAGTGCCTTGAAGTCCACCTCCATCTTCTTTATGTCCTCGTCTGAGAACTTGGAGGGCTCCTTCGGGACTAGTGGTCCTCCAGAATCAGCAGAGGCCACCATGGGAGTGTAGGGTCCATCCTTGATGGATTTCCATATTCCGTACTCCTGATAACAGAAGAAGCTTTCTATGCGATTCTTCCACATGTCGTAGTCCTCCCCAGATACCAACCTTGGTGGTCGGTTGATGCTGCCGATGTCTTCAAATCCATTGCTCTGTGCCATCTTTGTTTTGTGATATTGGGTGACTTGATCAAAGAGAAAGTTTAGAATAGAACCAGAAGTGATTAAACAAGTGTGAGTTTGTTTAATCTGTGAGCCAAAGCTCTGATACCACTTGTAGGATCGTGAAAGTACAAGATGGTTCTGTTATTAGTTGAAATTGGCGGAAACAATAACAACTACACAAGTATAATCGAGTAAATAGAAAGAATACTATTAAGAACACTGTTGTATTGAGCTTCTGTGAATAAACGATTACAAGTGAAAACTCTATTGAAAAGCACACTTACAATGAAGTGTTTACACAGTATTTATACTAACTTAGAATCAAGACAGACCCTTGATTCTAAGGATCAGATCTAACACAGACCGTTGATCTTTTGTACAGAGCTTATAATACAAGTTTAGTCTAAACTAGCTAACTTTATTGAAGCGTCTTCTTTATGCATCATGACTTGCATGCTTGGAGAAGAGCATTGTTTTCCGTCATTGGTTGCACCATTGAGGTTCCTTCTGCTTTGAGTGTGTCAGTAGCTTTTGCAGAAAGTTGTCAGTGACGCTTGGCATGGATAGTCAGCTGCAACGATTTATCTTCAAGGCACAAGGCTGTCAGCAGCAAAGTTGAGGATCAGCAGCAGGATTGATCTGTCCAAAGCTGCTGAGTATATGCCTATCAGCAGCAACAAGTGTTGAACGATGCTGATATGCCTATCCGCAGTCCAAAGCTGCTGAGTATATGCCTATCAGCAGCAACAAGTGTTGAACGCTGCTGATAAGCCTATCCGCAGCATTTATACTTAGATGAATTTTGTTGCAATCAGTCTTTGGTTCTACACAAAGTCCACATAGCCACCTCTGAATGGTTTAGCGTCTTGTAGAAGGGCCATGTTGCTTGTCATGTGCCGGTAACAACCACTATCAACATACCAACGATTAGAAACCGATCCCCTAGGTTGTCCGTGCACATATCACACAAATTAGTTAGATTTGGAGACCCAAGACATTGTGGTCTTGAGTCGTCCGTTTTTTCTCAAAGTACACAACTTCAATTAGTTCACAGTCATGGTGGTAAAAAATGGGTGACTCTTTTGGTGAGTCGGAATTAGCAGCTTGAGAACCAACTATTTTCTTTCTCCAAATTTGTTTTTGTTGACCAATAGGTGTTCTAAGGTTAGAAAAAGTTTTGCTTAGTTGATTACCTGTTAGCTGTTATCCTAATTTTCTCGAACTTTTATTCCGTCTCCTCATCTGTGGTCTAGACAATCTTACCTCATAAGATTGTGTATTACAAAAGGTAGATACACGCGGAACCACAGACTCTTTGTTCAATTTCTCAGCAAATGAATTGGACTTAACCATATATTAGACTGAAGTTTTTGAAACTTGAGAGTTAAATTGTTTTCTAGGTGGAGTTTTCAAGGATACGGCATGTTTAGGAGCAACGGGCCATTTCTCTTGATTCTTATAAGGACAATTCATCAGAATATGTCTGAAAGTTCCACAATGAAAACAATTTCTTCTTTCTTTGAAAGGTTTTCTGTAAGGCTTACTGATTCTAGACTTAGAAGGTTTATTTTGACAAATGTTCGAATTAGTTTGATGAACCACATATGAAGTTTGTCCAGATGTTAATTGAATTTTAGGAGTGTAGTGCTTATCAATGTTTTCTTGAAAGTTCTTTCCAAGTTTGTTAGAAAATGTCTCCTTTTTTGCATGCTTTATGGTTTTGAAATCTCCATAAATCATCTTTTTCAATTTATCATTTGATTCAATTAAATCAGGTTCAGTTAAAATACAATTGTCCCGATTGTTGACCACGTTTTTGTTGATTTTAGGTTCATTAAACAATTCTTCTGAAACAATACCATCAATTTTGTTGTTTTCTAAACATTCGTCAGAATAAAACTATTCATCTGAAGATGTGTTATCCTTACTTGACGATTCATCAAGAAAGGATAGATCAATGTCGACTGGCCCGTTGACAAAACGAGAATTTACTTGTCGTACAACCGATTCATAATGTTCCACCACGAAACGAGAATTTTTCAATTTCTCAATTTTTTCACTTAGCTTCAGAATTTCATTATGATGTTTGGCTATTTTGACATTCTTTTTATCTAACTCTTTGTAGGCAACATCTAAATGAAATTGTTGTTCACTTATTTTTATTGAAAAATCATGTTTGTCTTTTATGAGATTTTCAATTGATTCTTTAAAACATTTTTTATTTTCTTTATAGCTTAGAGCTGCACTAAGTACAGGTTCGAGTTGATCCTGAATTTTATCATTTTCACCTTTTAGTTTTAAACAATTATTACAGGGAATAACAATAAAAGAATTAGAATCTACCTCAGTTGATGAACTGGATGCTTCTCCAATAGCCATCAAAGCAAATGCTGATCCCTGTTCTTCTGCAGCAGCAACTGTTTCCCTCTCTTCAGCTTTGATCATCTCTATGATTTCTGCCATCAAACCCATCTGAGTGTGTGCAACAATGGCATCTTCAAGATGACCTCCCCAGTCATAACTATCTTCTTGTTGAGCTACCAGTGCATTAGATGAAGTTCCTTGATTTTGAATGCGGTTGTTGCCGAAGCTCTGTTTGTTGTAAATCTAGTTGCTTCCGGAACTTGGTTGAGTGAAACCAGAGGCTGGTGCCTTGTCTTTCTGACACTCTCTTGCAAAGTGTCCAAAATTCAGACATTTGTAACACTTAGCCTTTGATTTATCAAAACCAATTTTAGCATTAGAATGCTCACCGATAAACTTTCTATCGGTTCTCTTCAGAAATCGTTTAGCCCTTCTCAAAATCATGGCCATATTCCACTTAATATCCATATCTTCCATGTCATCTGGATCCACCTGATTGAAATCATCTTCAATTGTTTCTGGATCAGTTAGTTTGCCACCAATGAAGTTTTCATATGCCAACAAGCATTATGAAAACAATGCTACATGATCTTCTACAATCTTTGCAAAAGCAGGTGTCGGTGTAGATGTTAGACTTCTTGGTTGGTGTGAATTTGAACTTGTAGAAGCAAAACAGGTATGACTATTGCAACCATTACCTTCTTCTTGTGCAGGATTCCTTGAGAACAGAGCAATACCCGGTCCTGTGGTTTTTGATGTGGAAGAGGCTCTAAAGTACATTGCCGGTTCTTGCACTAACGGACTGCTAGTGGTTTCTTTCTTTCTTAAATTCATGTCATGTGCTTGGATTTTACCTATTACCTCAGCAATGGCCGTTTCAAAGAATTTAGAGTTTTCTCTTAAAAGGGTTGTGTACATGTCAAATTTGGGGGGTAATGCATCAAGAAAATTTTCAACTAGTTCATCATCTGGATATTTTAATTCATAAGACTTAAGTTCAGTCTGAAGATGATAGAATCTAGAGATAAGTTCATCAATGGATTTTACTTTTCTTAACATCACTGTTACCCTTAAACCGTTTTACCAAAGCTTTCCTCAAGTCTTTCGAGGAATCATACCCTCTTAAACTGTGAAATATGTCTCTGGTTAGTGCCATGGTTAAAGAACCATGTGCCTTCTTTTCTAAATCATATGCTTTCTTTTCTTCAGCATCAAGTCTAGAGATTGGTTTGGGTTTGGTTTCACCAAGGAATTCATGGGTTGGATGTTTATAACCTTCTAAAATAGGTATCCACATGTTTGAATCTGTGTATGAAACATATTCCTCAAATCTAGCTTTCTAGTTAGAATAGTCATTCACATTTATTAACTTTGGGGGTTTCTGTGGAGTGCCTATTTCGTTTTCATAATTCAACAGGCTACTAATATTTTGAAGGTTTGCCATTTGTGAAAAGTCTCAGAAGTCTGAATATTTGGCTTTAGGTACGTATGAACAGAAAGGCCATGCGTACTTATAATTGCACAAGAAGACAAATACGCATGAACTATCAAGTACGCATGAACTGATAACTACGCATAAGAGACTAAGTATATAATAATTTAGACAAGTATACAGGATTCAAATACGCATGAACTTAATTACGTATGGACTTAAGTACGCAAGACAATTAAGTACGCAGGAACTGTGACAAGTACGCAGGAGACAGAAAGATGGTTTTCGACAACTGTATCCACTTGTCCTGATCAAAAAGTGAGCTGACCAAGTTGTAGTGTATGAACAATGTGGTTTAAACAAGTGACCAGATTTTGAAAACTAGACAGAAAATGATGATTATAACAACCAAATAAGAACAACACAATGATGGAATTGTATTCTTTCAAGATGAACAGGTTATGAAACAAGACTCAAGAATCACCAATGCAGATGTAAACAGAAACACATATGGATGACAAATGTTCCTAACATTCTCAAAACACTTAGAAATAAGAGTGTAGGTCCCTCGGGTGTGGCGGATCGTCACATGCAAGTGTAATCCTGAGTCGGACTGGGTGCGGAATACCCGTGACTAGGTGGAGAGTCTTACAACACAAAGTAAACCGACAAGAGAATCACTTTAAACTTTCGTCTATTATAAACACTTGAAGGTTACAGAGAGAAATATTGAGTATACAATGTCAGTGTATCTGACTGCGTACTTGTCTACTGTCAACCTATCCTATTTATACACAACCTGAACTCTGCGCACTTAGCAAGTGCGCAGGGCCAATTGCTCATGCGTACTTAGCAAGTACGCTTTTTTTTTTTTTTTTTTTCGCAAGTACGCATAGTATTCTTGCGTACTTGCTAAGTATGCAGGAATTAATTCCTGTGCACATACAAGTGCGCAAAACACTTAGAGATTTCAGCAACTATCAACATGCATTAGTAAATACAACTCGATAACTAATACATACAGACACTTACAAACAAAGACAAATACAAGAAATGAAAGTACAAAACTAAGACTCTATCCAGAGTGTTTGTCACACAAAAGTGCTTCAACAAACTCCCCCTTGACAACAGCTCTGGATCGTCTTCGGTCTTCAATCTTCAGTCTTCACAGCTCTGCATCTTTAGCTTCCTTCTTCTTCTTGTAGTCAAGGCAAAACTTGATAACCTTGTCATATTTAGAAGCAAGGAACTTCGTCCATTCGTCCGTATGCAAGCAATACCTGTCTGCTAGTGCCTCCAGATCTTTCATAGAGAAGTTAATGAAGCAGACTTCATCAAATACTCTGAATAGTTCCCTCGGCACTAAGCATCCACTTTCTGACCGTACCTTTCCTATCACCACAGCCTCGCCCGTTTTTGGATCTACGTACCAGTACCACATGTCACCGAGGATATCCTGAGATAACTTGCTCAGGGGAATCTTGGTTTCACATAGCACTGGCATGTATACCAATTTCTTTAAGTATTTCTTAATCACAGTATGTCTAGTTTTCTTATCCTTGACTCTCTTGGGAACTTGAGGCTTAAACACTTCAAACTTCCCAGATCTTGCTTCCCGCTGTGGAACCTGCCACAAACCCATCGCCACTGCGTGATTTGAGTAACCCAGCAGCTCTCGGTTTGCTAGGTTCACAAGGTCTTATTTAGGTAAGGAGTTGAACGCTTCACTGGTTGGTTTCAAGAATTGAACCCCCCAGATCGTTTGATTGTGAACAACTGCTTATCTTCCTCGAACCTTACAGCCAAGATCATCCCTGTTGCTCCTTGTTTGTCTATGATAGAAGTCTTTTGCCAAACAGGAGCTGAACCCTTTGATGAACTAGCATGCATATCTTTATCTTTCGGTGCCTATGGATCCACAGGTGTAGGGTTAACTGGGGAGGCTTCAGTCGATCCTTCAACATTACTAGTAGACTCGGCTGAACCTGTGTCGAGCTGAGATTCGAAGGATGGAACTTCGAAGATCTCTCCATCTTCGAACTCATACTCTCCTTCCTCGTCACCCTTGGGAACTTCAATAACTACATCATCATCATATTCATCCCAATCATCACCAGAGTCGATCTCTCCTTCTTCAAGATTGTAGAGAGCCTCGATATGTGCTTCCTTGGAATAGTCAGGCTCTAAGTATAAGATCTCATCATCAGATAGATCCTTTAGAACGTCAGCCGCTGACTTTCCTTTGTCACCACCAGAAGTATCACCACCTTCCTGTTGAGTAGACTCCCCCTCAGCCATTGGAATAGCATAAATGGGCACGATTGCCAAAGCTTGATCCTCACTTCCACTAGGACCGACTTCGGGATCCTTGTCTTTGTCATCATCCTTCGTCAAATCAACAGGATGACAAGGCTCATCACCGGTAGGTTTAGATGTCTTCTCCTTCTCTTTCTCTTTATCTTTCTCTTTATCTTTCTCCCCCTGAGCATCAAGCTTCTTGGTCAGATCAGCAATTAAGTTGACCATCATGTCATGCTCTTTTCACTGCATATCAAACTGAAGCTCAAGAGACGACCTGTGTCCCAGAATCATGTTGTTTGTCTTGATCAGTAGCTCGTTCTGGGCCATTACATTAGCTAGTCTCTCCTGCGTCCCAGCCCTTTGACTTCTCAGAATGGTAACCTCGTCCACCAACGAATTTATCTGAGCCTGTTGAGCGTCAGACTCCTCCTTTGATTTCCGAACGGTTTCAAGTAGAGCAGCGACTTGGGTTCCAGAGTGTCTATCCTTGCATCATTTGGATCAGGATGTCTGGATGTAGATGCTTTAGCATTATGAAATAGGGATGAGAAGATAGTATCAAAGTCAAATCCCTGAGTAAAATCTCCATAGCTGTAGGGTTGACTGATAGGTTCAAAGGCAATTGGGATTGTGGATGTGATGATGGTTGTAGGAGTGATGGATGGTGTGATAGTGACTGCCTCTGTAAGAATCATAGTAGTCATCGTCACAAGGACAGATGATATAGGGAGTGTCACTATCACAAGAACCTCCTCTGTGCTAGTAGTGACCGCCACATCAGGTTGTACCTATGGCCTTCTCCTCTGTCTCCTGTATAATTGCTGTGAAGGTGGGGTAGATACTGAATCAGTATATCCAGCCGAAACTTGTACTTGCTGCTGAGTACTAACCTCTACCTCACTGGCAATAGCATGTTGCTGCCTATCCCCCTACATTTGTTTACACTTTCACGTCTTTGTCTTTGAATAGCAGCGTCAGAGTCAGAATCTGGCTCGTATTCACTGTTTGTCGACTATCACTTTCTCTTCGAAGACGATTCAGGAAGGGTCACCTTCATCGTTCTTCTCGGGTGTGCCTGTGATGGTGCATCATCAGAATCAGAGGAATCAGACTCTGTAGCTTCGGAGTCGGATCCTTCAGCACCATTATGAACTACTTCTTCGTCTCCACTTTCAGAAGATTCATCCACACTTTCAACTTCCTCCTCTTCTTGTTGTTCATCTGAGTGTTCACTTAGTTCTGGCTCCGAGTCATGGCTAAACCATCTCCAGTCAACCGGTGCCACATACGCTTCGTTTATCAGGTGGCCAAAGAGTGCTGTGTGCTCAGGGGTAGGTTCTACATTGCCTGGCTTTAAGAATTGTGCAAACACCCTCTTGTCCACCCGCTTGACTTGCAATCTCTCCCCAGTAGCAGGCAGATTTGGCAACACATCATTTATCAGTAGTTGCACAAATCTTGGGTATAACAGGAACCTAAACCTCTCAGCCGTATTTATCTGTTCATTTATGGCTTTGAAGATGTATCTTGATAAGTTGTAGCCCCTGTTAAGAGACAAGCCAACCATGGCTGCAGCAAGATCATGACCCATTGCATCCTTTCCAGCCTTTCTTGATGATATGCACATGATCATGACGTGGGCAAAATATCTCCATTGATCGAGCAACCACATTTTCTTGTATGAAGCATAATCTCTTGCACCGACGTATCTCATACGCTGCCTCCAACATCCATCCACAAAGTAGTCAGGATAAGCTGTTGGGTCGGTGGAGAGATCTCGGAATTGCAAGACCCGTCTGATAGTGTCCTCAGAAAAGGAGATGTCATGACCCGCCACGGTAGCCCGTATAACATTAGGGTTTACCGTGCAGTCATGTTCCGCGGTCTCCCAGAACTGCTCCAGATATGGTCTTGATACTATCGGGTTTGCAGAAATAGCATAGCTGATTCTTGAATGGTTCAAGAAATCAACTATCTCTCGGTACCGTAGTGAAGCACCCTTCCACTCTGGTTCTGTGTGTGCTAGAAGATTGAACTCATTTGTAAACGCACGAGCCATACCTGCAAAAACACATAGAAAACACAATAAGAACAACAAGTTTCATTGGAATTGAAAACACTTGACTCAGTATAGTACATTCACAATGAACAGAAAAACCAGACTTGGAAAAATTTATGAATTGCCCTTCCTGCGTACTTAGTAAGTACGCAGGGTTTATGCCTTGCGTACTTAACAAGTACGCATGACTTCTGTCGTGCGTACTTGTTAAGTGCGCAGACTTAACACTTAGGTAATTTTTCAAAAATCCAAAATCGGTAACTTGTGAATCTTTGATGGTAAAGATGGTTGCCACTAGATCGAAAAATATGTTTAAGACCAATGTAACCTACTTAATCATCAAACTTGTACTAAAACCCGGTCATTTAGACCTATGTGTGAACCGACGGTATCCTTCGGCTCAAACACGAGATCAAAACAAAAATCAAGACAATTTAAGGGTGAATTCTTGAAGATTGAGCTTCGATTAATGCTTTTAAACATGTTATAGGTCATAATTTAGGTCAAGAACAACCAAACACGATTCACAAAAGGATCATCAAAACCCTACTATTTCAAGATCAAGAATCGGTCCAAAAAGTAGATTTTGCGGATGAAATGCACTGAGATTCTCACCAAATGATTGTAATACGATGATGGAACTAGACACAGGACGAAAAATCGGTTAGGACACTCAAATTTTTTTTTGAGTAAAAATGGCGGAGGGAATTTCAACAGTTGAAAAAATTTGAATGAGATAAAATCTCTGAAAATTTTCTAAGTACTGTATATATACCCAACACAAACTGGTCGTGCGTACTTGTTAAGTGCGCAGGACTTAACTCCTGCGTACTTACTAAGTACGCATGACTTAAGTCTTGCGTACTTATTAAGTACGCAGGGTTTACCTCTTGCGCACTTATCAAGTACGCAGAGACCCTTATGTGCGCAAACTTTCAACTCAAATTATGAAGATTTTAAGTCAAATAACGAACAAGATACAAACATTCAATCAAGAGAATTCAAAATCAATTCAGGGAGGTTAAACACAAATATTTTTGGCTTTTCTGATTAAACATGAACTGTACACAAACTTAAAATCTTTTTGATCTTTTCAAGATAGAAATACACACATATTCACACAAACTATTTTTGATCAAAGACACGAGCAGCGGATCATATCAGGCTAACATATAGCAAAAATGATACAATATAAACATCAAAGAATATGGGATCATTTCATGGATTACTATTTATTCATACGTAACACATAAACAAGTAATTCAAGTTGACAATATTATAATATTTGAAACTATAAGCATCTTTGTATCACGTTCTTGTGTGTTAAGGTATTGATTATAAGATATACAACGTGTACCCCACTGATATGCTACAGTAATGTAAGTTGCACTATCTCAAGGCATCTAAGATTTTCCCAATTATTTTCTAAATTTTCAGAATGAAGCTACATCAATTAGCACAGGAAAAATCAAGCAGAATCCATAAGGATTATCAGGAATCATAAGATTTAGAATCGAGTGATTCATTTGTCTTGGTTTCATTTGATTTCTTCATTGAATATCGGTATGATGATTCAGGATAATGAATATGGTGTTTTAGTATTAAGGTAAGGGAATCCAACTTTTATCTGGATTTGATTTCAATGAATCAGGAGTGATTCAAGGGTGAATACATGTTCCACGGTTGATGTTGAGACATGTCTTGATTCAATCTCTCATTGCATACTTGTGAGTATGGGCAGTGAGATGAACCGCATTAATTATGCTAACGACATAACCCGAAACTGATCTCAAAAGAAAATTATTGCCAAAATCTAACATCCTTTATCTGATAATGATCTTTTGCATTCTTTTACGCACACACACTAGCATACATGGGCTCAAATCACAGTTGTAATTTAGATTTAGTTTCCACACTATTAGTGATTCAAAGACGCATACAGCCTACTAACAATTCAAATTACTTGTAAACAAGCAGATTAAGAACATAAAAATTAAGCATGACGCAATCATTTCCCATATGAGCAGTCTATGGCGTTTAGATCATTTCTGATGTACTATCATTTCCTCTTTTCTCAAGTTAACTTTGAAATTTTCACCATTTTTTTTTTAAATTTTGTAAGATATTTTGAAGATTAAGAGAACTATACAGATAATTTAAAAGAAATAAAATTTAACTTTCATGAATTGAATTGATATAAGAAAAACAAGTTTTCACTCAGGATTGAACATTCCTATAAAGTTGACAAAATGCTCAAAACGAGATCGAGAAAAATGCCTTAGTGAAAAGGTCAGCAAGATTGTCATCCGTGTGAACCTTTACAAGTTCAATTAAATGCTTTTCAGCACAATCACGGATGAAATGATGGCGAATTTCTATATGTTTAGTTTTGGAATGTTTCACCGGGTTATTTGTGATGGACATTGTGGCATTGTTGTCAATGAACAGAGGAGTTCCAGTGAAGTTCAAGCCGTAGTCTCTCAATTGCTGCTGAATCCACAATATTTGAGAACAACCGCTCGTCGCAGCAATGTATTCTGCTTCACAAGTTGAGACAGAAACCGTTGACTGCTTCTTACACTGCCAGGAAACCAGTCTGTCTCCCAAGAATTGACATCCACAGAAGTTGACTTTCTGTCAAGGTTACAACCGCCATAGTCTGAATCAGTGTAGGCTTTGAAGTCAAATGACTACTGCTTAGAGTACCAAAGACCCAATCGGGGTTTCCCTTTTAAGTATCTGAAAATCCTCTTCACAGCTATCATATGGGACTCCTTCGGTTGAGACTGAAACCTTGAGCACAGGCACACAGCAAACATTATGTCGGGTCTTGAAGCTGTGAGATACATAAGTGATCCGATCATCCCACGGTACAATCTGCAATCCACATCCTTTCCATCTTTATCAGGATGCAGACCATGATTTACTAGGATAGGTGTGCCATAAGTACTGCTATCATTCATCTTGTATTTCGACAAGATGTCCTGCACATACTTTGTTTGATGTAGATAAATGCCATCCTCTCTTTGACTGACTTGCAGACCCAGGAAGAACGACAATTCACCCATGTTACTCATTTCAAACTTGGACTTCATCACCTGTTCGAATTCCCTACACATCCCTTCATTTGTAGATCCAAAAATAATGTCGTCGACATACACTTGTACAAGAAGAATGTCACCTCCTGCTTTCCTAATGAAGAGGGTCGAGTCAATCTATCCATGGTCGAAACCATTTGACAGTAGATGTTTAGATAATGTCTCATACCATGCCCGAGGAGCTTGATGAAGACTATAAAGTGCTTTGTCGAGCTTATACACTTTATTGATATTATGCGGATCTTCAAAGCTGGGAGGTTGAGTGACATAGACCTCTTCATGTACTTTTCCATATAGGAAAGCACTCTTCACATCAAGTTGATAAACCTTGAAGCCAACATATGAGGCATAAGCCAGAAACAGTCGAATGGCTTCAAGTCTAGCAACTGGGGCATATACTTCCGTGTAATCCAAGCCCTCTTGTTGATAAAAACCCTGTACTACCAACCTTGCTTTATTTTTCACCACAACATGACGATCATCCGCCTTGCATTTGAACACCCATCTGGTGCCAATTGGTTGTACGCCCCTTGGCAAGTCAACCAAATCCCACACATGCAACTTTTGGAATTGAGACAATTCATCTTGCATCGCATCAATCCAGCAGTTGTCAGCGAGAACCTCTTTCACATTCTTCGGCTCTAACTGGGACACGAAAGCTGCATGCAGACATTTTTCCATGACACCAGTGTCAAGTATCTCCGTGTACAGACTAGTGTTCTCAGTAATTGTTCGATGACGAGTTTGAACACCGGCATGAGGATCACCAATAATGTTGTCAATTGGATGATTCTTATGCACTCTCGTCTCTGGTACATTCGGTTCCTAAATTTCTGAATCGAGGTTAGTGCTTAACTCCCCCATATCCTGTGTTCCAGAAGAAGAAGATTCAATGTTAATCGGCTTAGCTGGAGCTTCATTTCCTACACTAGTGTTAGGATTAGCTTGAGCGTCATTTCCATCAACATGAACATCTTCAGTGTTATCACTGACATGAGTTCCAGATGCAGATGCAGCATTGGAATCAGGAGTTACAATCGGTACTGTTGCACGGGTTGAGAAACTGGAGTCATTTCCGCCACCAAATAATTCATATACATTTGCGACGTCGGTGGCAGACAAATCAGGAAGATTAAAAGATTTGAATAGCGCATCATAATCAAAACCCCAAGCTGGACCAGTTGGTTCTGGTGGAATGTTGTGTTTACTACAATCCACTTCAAACCATTCCTCGACAGTACGAGTTCCTATGTTGTACACTCTCTTACAAGGCGAGTTGGCAACATATCCTAAGAAGATGCCTTCCAGCGCTTTTGCATGAAACTTAGACTTGCGGTCTTTATATTGTAGCAACAAGGAACAAGGACTACCAAAAGGGACTAGGTAATCAAGATTGGGAGGTCAATTGTTGATCAACTCGTAACAAGTCTTGTTGTGCCTCTTCACAACCAGAACTCTGTTCAAGATGTGACAAGCTGTATTAACTGCTTCTGCCCAGAAAGTGATAGGAAGCTTTGCATCCGACAGCACAGTCCTTGCAGTCTCGATCAGTGTTCTGTTCTTCCGTTCTGCAACTCCATTTTGCTGAGGTGTGTATGGGGCGCTAAATTCATGACGGATCCCTTTCTTGAGACAGAAAAGCTCCGTCAAATTATTCTTGAATTCAGTTTCGTTGTCACTTCTTATTCTTCTAACCTTCAGCTTGCAAAGAGATTCCAAGCTCAGGATCAGGTATTGAAGAATATCAGCAGTCTCGTCCTTTGTACCTAAAAAATGCACCCAAGAAAAACGTGAGAAATCATCAGTTACAACCAGACAAAATGACTTACCTCCAATACTCCTGATACTTATGGGGCTAAACAGATCCATGTGTAATAGCTCCAAAGGGGTATCGATGGAGTTTTGGAGCTTGGGCTTGTGAGACTTCCATTGCTGTTTGCCCTTTTTACACGGCATACAGTCATCTGCAATAGTAAATCTCAGCTTAGGAACACCGGTTACTAAGCCGTTTCGGACCAGATGATTCATTTTACGATAAGAAATATGTCCGAGTTTCCTATGCCACAAGATAGACTCAAGTTCTGTCACTTTGGTAAGCAAACAAGTAGCAACTGATGAGGTGGTTGTTGCCACACTCATATCAATCTGATAGGTGTCGTTTGTCCTTGGCGCTCTCCTCAGAATCCAGTCTTCAGGAACTTCAAAACCAGGTTTTAGAATAAGGCATTCATTCTTGTCAAACATCACCAAGTACTCCTTGTCGCACATTTGGGAGACACTCAACAGGTTATGCTTCAGCTGCTCACAAAAATTGACATTGTCAAAGCTGACACAATCATTTGACACCACGCCTTGACATGTGATACTACCACCTTTCTCTCCAGAAAAGGCCACATAGCCGCCTCTAAATGGTTTCACGTCTTGAAGCAAGGCCATGTTTCCTGTCATGTGCCGGGAGCATCCACTATTTACATACCAACAGTTAGAGATAGTACCCTTCGAATGTCCCTGCACGAGTCACAAAAAGAATTAGTTAGATTTGGAGACCCAAGCCATAGTGGTCTTGGGTCGTCCGTCTTTTTCAAAATAAACAACCTCTTTTAACTCACAGTCGTGACTTTTCAAAATGGATGAATCTTTAGAAGAATTAGGACTAGGAGATTGAGAACTTTTAGATTTGGCAATCCATGATCTCTTCTGTTTCTTAACTGGAATAGTAGACTTAGGTTCAACAACAGCCGGTGAACTAATGGAAGCTTCACCTGATTGAACTCCAGTCAGCTGTTCTAGCTTTCTCAACCTCTTATTCCTTCTCCTCCTCTGTGGCTTAGAGAGTTTCATCACAGATTTCTCACCAGTAGGTGTACTACCAGAGGTAGATACACAAGGTATAGCAGGTTGCTTTCCCTTTCTTGAAACAGATGGTTTAGCCTCAGAGATTATCCTTGGCTTTACCATCGGTTTTACTGGTGGTTTCACCACATTTGCTTTTGGACTTTTGGGATGGTTCACTGGTGGTGACTTATGGATAATGGCTGGTTTTGAAACAATTAGCCGTTTCCCTTGGTTCTTATCAGGGTAGTTCACCAGAATGTGACCGACCAAACCACAGTGAAAGCAAGTCCTCTTGTCTGTGTAAGTCCTCCTGTAAGGCTCATTAGATCTGACATTAGATGACTCAGCATTATGAGCAGGAGGAGTTGGTTTGTGAACAGGAGTTTGACCCGATATAGATTGGTTTTTGGGAGTATAGTATTTTTACAAATTTTCTTTACAACCAAGCCCATAATAAGCTAAAAAAGCTTCTTTCTTAACTTGATTAAGATTTTTATACCCCCCATAAAGCATTACCTTTAATTTATCATTTGATTCAATGATATCGGGTTCAGTTAAATTACAATTGTCACTATTAATGATAATGTTTTTCTTGACTTTTTGTTCAGATAACAACTCCTCAGATACTACTCCTTCAGGGCAGGTGTTAACCGACCCATCATCAGACAAAGTAAAGAACTCCTCATCAGATGCGGAGTTGGCCTTACTTGTGGAATCATCCTTGTTAGAGAAATCATCCTTACCTGAGGACTCATCAAGGCAAGTTATATCAATGTCTACTAAGCCGTTGACAAATTTCCCGTTAACTGGTGGAGGAATGGCATTAGTACCCAACCCTAAGCCATTCATTTGTCTCACTACAGATTCATAGTGTTCCACCACAAAACGAGAATTTTTCAACTTCTCATTAGTACATTTCAACTGCAAGATCTCATTTTGCAGCTTGTTGATCTCATTGTTCCTTTTCTCTAACCCCTTATATGCAATATCAAATTGAAGCTGTTGATCGCTAATTTTTAGTGAATAATCACGTTTTTCCTTTTTCAACGTTTCAATTGAATCTTTAAATCGTTTTTCATTTTCTTTGTAGCTTAACGCTGTAATACGAAGGGGTTCGACCTTGTCTTGAAGCTTAGAATTTTCAATTTTTAAGCCTAGACATTTGGAACCAGAAATAACAGAAAAAGGATTATAATCTATCTCATTCGATGAACTTGTTACCTCTCCAATAGCCATGAGTGCAACAGCAGTAGTAGATTCTTCTAGGTCAGCCACATAAGCTTCCTTTTCTTCAGCTTCCTTTTCCTTAGCTTCCTCTTTCTCAGCTTCCATCATCTCCATGATCTCAGCCATGAGACCAACCTGAGTTTGTGCAATGATGGCATCCTCCAGATGAACACCCCAATCAAAGCTTTCGTCCTGTTGAGCTACCAGTGCATTGGACGTTCCACTTTGGCTTTGATTGTGGTTGTTTGAGTTGTTGTAGCCATGGCTGTTTCCTTAGCTAGGTCTGGTGAAACCCGAAGCTGGTGCTCTGTCTTTTTGAGATTCCAGAGAAAAGGGCAATTCCAGAGCCCGATGACTTGGTTGTAGAAGACGTCCCATGATACATTGAAGGGTCTTGTATCTGAGGTCTTCCTGAGCTTTCTTTTCGTCTTAGGTTCATGTCATGAGCTTGAACCTTTCCGATTGCCTCATCAATCGTCATCTCATAAAACTTAGAATTTTCTCTCATCAGGGTTGTATACATCTCAAACTTGGGAGGCAAAGCATCCAGAAACTTTTCAACTAATTCTTCATCAGGATACTTTAGCTCAAAAGCTTTCAACTCGGTCTGCAGATGATAGAATCTAGAGATGAGCTCGCCTATACATTCGTTTTCCAGAAATCTGAAGCACTCATACTGCTTCCAGAGGAGATCCCGTTTACTTTTCTTGATGTCACTATTTCCTTCGAATCTCTTTTGCAATGCTTTCCAGATATGCTTGGAGTTATCATAACCTCTGAAACTGTGGAATAACTCCCTAGTCAGGGCCATAGTGATAGAACCGTGAGCCTTCTTCTCTCTGTCAAAGACTTTCTTTTCTTCTTCATCGAGTTTAGAGATAGGCTTGGGCATTTCTTCATCAAGATAAATGTGTGTGGGATGCTTATATCCCTCTAGAATTGGTATCCATAACGAAGAATCGGTATAAGAAATGTAATGCTCAAAGCGTGCTTTCCAGTTAGAATAATCATTTACATTTAGCAACTTTGGCGGTTTCTGAGGTGTTCCGATCTCATTGTCATAGTTCAGAAGGTTACCGAGGTTCTAAAGATTCGACATGGTGAACACTTAGTCAAATTTCAGAAAGGTCAAAGACACTTGCGCACTTGATACTGGCCTTGCGCACTTAGAGAATTGGTCTTGCGTACTTATGATTTGCTCTTGCGTACTTGATAAGTACGCAGGAGTAGAAGATAAGTACGCAGGAGTTAACTTAAGTACGCAGAAAGATTAATCTTGCGTACTTGATAAGTACGCAGCAAGACTGAACTTTTTTCCAGATATGGTAAGTACGCAGATAACCTTTTCACCAACTCTCACCAAACTATTCCGGTCAATAGAATCTCACTGGAGATGGCAAAAATCGGACAAATGAACAAACAAAATGAGCCAAAGGGTCAGAAACTTGTTTCTAACCAACCTTTGTTGGTCAAAACACTCAAATACACAACAAAAGTCGGTTTTTGAGTGATTTTTGCTTCTAGAATAGTGCTCAAGAGCTACCCCTATTTTATCACAAAAATCAATAAAAATACCCACTTTTGCTTGTAAAATCTCAGTAGAAAACTCTCCAAATACACTCACAACACTTGAAATCAAGAGCAATGCTCTGATACCACTTGTAGGTCCCTTGGGTGTGGCGGATCGTCACACGCAAGTGTGTTCCTGAGTCGGACCGGGTGCGGAATACCCGTGACTAGGTGGAGAGTCTTACAACGCAAAGTAAACCGACAAGAGAATCACTTTAAACTTTCGTCTATTATAAACACTTGAAGGTTACAGAGAGAAATACTGAGTATACAATGTAAGTGTATCTGACTGCGTACTTGTCTACTGTCAACCTATCCTATTTATACACAACTTGAACTCTGCACACTTAGCAAGTGCGCAGGGCAAATTGCTCATGCGTACTTAGCAAGTACGCAGAGTATTCTTGCGTACTTGCTAAGTACGCAGGAACTAATTCCTGCGCACATACAAGTGCGCAAAACACTTGGAGATTTCAGCAACTATCAACATGCATTAGTAAATACAACTCGATAACTAATACATACAGACACTTACAACAAAGACAAATATAAGAAATGAAAGTACAAAACTTAGACTCTATCCAGAGTGTTTGTCACACAAAAGTGCTTCAACAAAGAGAAAAGGCTTTGATACCACTTGTAGGTCCCTCCGGGTGGGTGTTTCGGATTGATATCGTGTGAGAACGTAGCCTAGTAAACAGGTACGGAATGCCCGTTACTAGGTGGAACAATGTAAGAATGAATGTATGACAATCAACACGAGATGATACTAATAAATACCAGTCTATTGATTTCATAGTGTTTCAAACAAGTACAGAAACAGATTGAATGACTTCTGGACTGATACAATACTGATCTGTGCGTACTTGTGTGTGCAAAAATACATCTATGAAAAAATTAAACAACTCTATGCTATTTATAGACCTGGGCCATGCGCACTTAGTAAGTACGCAATGCCATCCTTCATGCGTACTTGCTAAGTACGCATGACCATTGTACTTGAGAAATACGCAGGAACATATCCTTGCGTATTTGTTTTGTACAATATCAAAATGCAACACGTTCAGACATAAACATACATAATACAACTCGATAAGCAAAATACAACAAATACTAAATACATGCAAGACTGAACTAGATAATAACAAAAGCTTCAGCTCGATCCAGAGTGCCTGTCACAAAACATGCATCAACAGAGAGAAAAGGCTCATAAATTATGCATGAACATTGCTTCTTGCAGGAACAAGATCATGCTTACGAAAGAAAGGATGCTTTGTCCGTTAAGCTTTCGTGATTATAAATATCATGCTTACGAAAGAAAGGATGCTTTGTCCGTTAAGCTCTCATGATAACAAATATCATGCTTACGAAAGAAAGGATGCTTCGTCTGTTAAGCTTTCGTGATAACAAATACGCCTTCTCAAACAAATAGAAATTGATGTCCATTTAAGGCCAAAAGTCCTCCTCGAGCTAAGTAGCAAACCTTTGGGTCATAAAGTCCTTGTCCCACTAGGATGTCTTCATCAGACAACCAAGGACGAGTAGCTTCAGAACTGCAGTACATACACTAATGAAGCTTCTTAGTACTGGGGGAGTAGCAACCATCAAACAGTTGTGGCACTCTGATGTCGTCCAGACGGTCTATAAGAACTACAATAAAACCTAACCTAGACTCCTAAGTAATAAAAGGAATACCCTCTAACTAAACCGCACTGACAGGCAAGTGTACCTATCGAGTGTAGCACAGCTTAACGGCAAACCGAGTTATCGAACCCTAGAGACACTATGTAACAATACTAGACTCTGACTCAGACTAAAGAATGATGATTGGGGGGGGGGGGGGTTTACTACACTACTTATTATCACTAAGAATGCAATAAACTAAGAACGATTCTAACTATCAAGACGAAGAACAAAGGTGAGATCAAGATTAGGAAGAACTCTACCAAGGTCGGAATCCTACTTGCAAAGGACAACTTCTACCGGTTCTGGAAACTATGATGGATCTGGGTTTCAAAGGATAAATGCTAAAGACAACCTAGTGGATCCCTAATCACTCTCAGGGTGTCACCAACTAAGCTACCTAAAGTGTACTAAACTCACCAGATTATTGGATCACTTCTCAAGTATTTCCAACTATGATATTGTACCCTAATGAACGGATTACCTCTCAGTCTCATCGCCCACCATACATTCAAGGAATGCACGGGGTAATCCTAGGATAACAACTATGATTCAGACTAGCAAAAATCACTAGACACCTTATACTAAGGTCCTCTCAGACTGCTAACACTCGGATTCCTAATGACGAAGACTAACCGACTAATTCTCACCTCTCGGGTATTTAACTAGGACACACACTCAACTCTAATCAGCAATCAACAAGAATTCCTATGGTTACTATGTCTAGCAAACCACCGAAATCACAAATCCTAAGATCTATGACCTAGATACGCTAATCAAACTGGCAGACAACCACAGTCAACGCAAGGAATCGAAATCAATCACACAATCAGATTTAAAGCATGCATATTCATCACAATCATCATACTAGGATCTTTACAGAATCATAAATCCATCATTCAAATCCAAAACCGAAAAAAATTCAATCTTTATCAAGCAATCATCATAAGACCTAGGCAGTATATTAGTTAAGCCTAGATTCATGTTTTGACTTTTAATCCTTGGGCTTCATTCTCGTGCTCGGTTTCTTCAGGTTTTCTTTCATTATTACCACGAGCACCTGTAAACATAACAAAGACTCAAGGTCATGTTTATGCACGGGTTAAACCATATAGATTTGCCCACCACGTTAAACTAAGATTTACAGATTTTTAGAAATTAATGGAATATGGAATATGGAATGAATGGGTGGAACTATGCGTTAATTAAAGCATAAGAACTTTCTTCTAGAGGTGTCTCAACCAAGTCACTATCCCGGAATCTAACACGTAGGCTAGATTCTACACATTTAAGCACATAAATCTCACTTAGGGGTGTATTATCCAAGTCACCATCCCAAAGGGAAACACATAAGCAAGACTCAGTTTTCAAATTAATTAAGCTCGTATTTATGGAAATTATGGATTTATGGAATGGGCGCCACCGAAACTCGGATTTATTCTCATAAAAAGATAGTGGTGTGCCATGAAAGTTTCAAAATCCTCTAAATTTTAACTTAACGTGGTACCTATCACCCTATGTTGACAGTTTTAGTATTACCGACACCCTAAGAGGAGTACCCACAATATATCATGATATTATTACGTGATTAATCCTAAGTAACACTCACAGGTTATTTAAGCTATTCAAGTCGACTGGGTCTACCAAAACATCACTAATTAGACGTGTTTTCTATTATTTATTCAATTAAACAAACAAGTAAATATAGTTGTACTATCATTTTCCATTTATTATGCAAAACTTTTACTTTCAAAGGACATTTTTTTTCAAAATTTATAATTTTTTTGTATTTTTTGAATTTTTATAAAGACACACACTATATAACTAAACACTCACATCCCCGCACTTGAAAGACACATTGTCCTCAATGTGAAGCAAGACACAACGAAAATAAAAATGAAAAAATAAAAACAGGAAGCGACTTAGCTGGTAGTGTAGATGCAAACCAATGTATCCAGCTTCGTTCTTCCTCGTGTGCACCGTATAGCATTTCGGTCGCGGTTGCACACACTGCTGGGTCGCTCAATAAGATATCAGGCTCAAGTCCGTCCGAATGGAGATTGAGTACGGACAGAATGATGTACACCTACAAAGTAAACTTACACAAATCCACAACATCAAACTGACACAAAATAAAAGACTCATTGACTCAAACTGACTCACAATGACTATGGATAGATATACAGGGACACGTACCTGATGGGTGGCAAACACATCGACATGAATGCCACGGCAAGGTGAATCATCGGTCATTAACAGTTCCTAAGTTTCCCATGGTCGATGGTCAATGGAGTGGTGAATGATATGAATGGTGGATGATGTTATGAATTGGTAGGAGGAATGATGGTTAATGGTGATGATAAATGGTTGTGAACGGTGGACGGTTGATTTGGAAGTGGTGGTGGAAATGTGTATGGAAGACGGGTATGGGAACCATGGGAAACAAAGCAAAAAGGGCAAATCCAGGGAGGCTTCACGTACCACGAAGAAGCAGGCTCTGTCCCTCGCGTACCGTGAGGGACTGAATTATAAGCCGGCTAGACTATTTTTCTCTCACGTACCGCGAGAGACTTGGGTCCGTGTTTTGCATACCGTGAGGAGAGGTCAACCACAGAAAGTTTCGAAATTGTTTTCAATTTTATACTTAGAAAATTTTAGGCCCCTTAGAATCCCTCTTCAACCAAATTCCTTAATAACCCATTCCAAGCATAAAAACTAATGTAAAAATACCTGGAACTTCGTTCCCAATGATTTTCCTCACAGAATCAAGCGTGAATCCCTGCAAGACACGACACACACACAGAACACAATACCGAAAAACACAGAAAATGACACGGACCACGTAAGCATACAAACTCTACATCCCGGGCACTTGCCCAAGACTCAAGCACGCCTATCAGGAGGCTTCTCCTTGATCCTAACCGGTACCGCCTTCATTCTTCGCGGTCTACCGGTTCTCCACGTCTCTAATACAATCATACTGCTCCTAAACAATGAACTCAGTTTACATGTAGCATTCAAATCTTTCCACCATAGCTTAAATCTAACCGGTCCGGATGTAATATGCATCAAATAGCCAAGTAATCTATCATCCCTAGATGTCCCCACACTTGGGGTTTTCGCTACCCTTAACCTAGATGAATCTATTGACGCACGGGTTCTCTTACGGGGCGGCCTAGACCTAGGGTGGTCGGAACTAGGGGTTGACTCGACTGCTCCCCCCTCAGCATAAATAACATGTAGAGGTTTAGAAATAGGTATTTCTAAGGGAATAACCTCTACTATCTCAACCGAACCACCATGGTCCCCTAGACTCTCCACCAAGGGTGTATCACAGAATATCGACTCTACTTGTGCTAAAATATCATTCAAACTACAACCATCATCGTCAGCACTTAGGAACGAGGAACCTACCAATTTCATTTCAAACTCCTCCAACAAATCCGGAGGCTCCTCTATCATCTCTCTTGCATCTCCATCAACAATATCCTCTAGCGGATTGGAGTCCCAATAATCGTCTATGGAGGTATTAAGCATGCACACGGAGTGGCTATGCTCGCCAACATCCTCCATCGACGTAGTGGCATAAAAAATAACTGACTCATCCCCCACACGAAGTGTGAGTTTCCCTTCAAAGACATCAATCACTGCCTTGGCGGTGCGCAAGAAATGGCGCCCGAGGATGAGTGGGACTCCATCATCTACTTCCATATCCAGAATGACGAAATCCATGGGGAAGACAAATTTACCTACTTTCACTAATAGATTCTCCACAATTCCCCGTGGATACATGACTGAACGGTCAGCCAAAGAAATGCTCATGCGCGTCGGCTGTGGTTCGCCTAGGTCTAGTTGCTTATACAAGGAGTAGGGCATCAAATTAATGCTAGCACCTAGATCAGCCAACGCGTGGTGCATTTGCAAACTGCCAAGGTGACATGGGATCGTGAAACGACCCGAATCTCCCAGTTTCTCTGGCATCTTATTCTGCACCACCACAGAACATTGCTCACTAAGTGAGACTTTAGAGACCTCCTCTAGCTTCTTCTTGTTGGAAAGAAGATCTTTAAGGAACTTTCCATACTTTGGCATGCGCTAGAGAGTCTCTATCAGTGGAAGATTGACCTTTAGTTGTTTAAACAAGTCAAGGAAGTGACTATGCTCCCTTGCTTGCTTGAATGGCAGCAAACGTGCTAGATAGGGAACACGAGTCAGGACAATCTCGGGGGTCTTCATCTCCACCCCCTTCTTCTTCTCCTCTGCCTTCTCGGCAGGCACCTCAACTACTATCTCCATGTCTACCTGCTCCTCGGCCATCTTGGCATCGATCTCAGGGAATCGAACCCTCCAGTCAATCTTCTTGACCTCCTCTGGTGATGAAATGTTGTACTTGCTGGAGTGGGGGTCATCCTCAACAACCTCTTTCTCCCCCACACTCCCTATCGTCACGGCCATCACTGAAGCGTTGGAGCTTAAAGATGGACCTCCCTGCCGATCCTTCAGACTCTTAGCGATGTCCTCTACAGTGCGCTGCAGATCATGGAATGCCGACTGTTGATTCTTCAGTAAAGTGTCATGGCCATCCAATCTCTGACAAGCATCCCTGTCCTGCTGGACTAGGTGGGCAAGCAACTGTGTCTGAGTCTCAAGCATCTCCTTAATCGAAGTTGTGTCGACACTGCTTCCCGAGCTAGCTCCTGTATCTCCTCCTCCATTCAGCTGAAACTGCTGACGAACATTAAATTGTAACATCCCTAGTTTTTCCGATCCTATTTTAGTTTATACAAACACTTCATTAAATCCGGTATTTGTTCAAACACATTATGTCACATGAATTATATTTTTTTTTCTCTTTTTACTAAAATTTCTATCTAAACTTCATGTTATATATTAATTTTCTATAACACACTTTGTCTACACACACACACACACACACATATATATATATATATATGTGTATATATAAATCTATTTTAATAAACCTAACTTGGACCCCAAATTGATTCTTTTGAACCCTAAACATGAACCCCCAACCTTTACAATTGAACCTTTGGCCTAGATGTGACCCTACATGAATCAATTTTGACTCCATCCGTCAGGTTTGACTTTAAAAGTCAAACCGGCCCAAATCCATAAAATCCAACCTATGAAATCGATGAATCGGGTTGTTATGCACTTCCATTACGCACGAAATCATGAATCGGCCTTACCCTGACCCAAGTAGCAGCCCAATTCCATCTATCACGTGGTTGAATTCAAATTTTAAACCCATTTGACTTTGTGGAGTCAAAGTCGAATCAATCCGATTCAATTCGGTTAATAAAACGCGTTTCAATCCCGGAAATCACGCATAAGCTGATCATGCGTGTATCTGAACCTATTACACGACCAAATTCATTTGATTACAACTGGATTACCGCGTAATCGTGACCAAGACCGACACCCGTAACCTTTGCAATCGAATCAAGCATTAAAGGCCAAATCAATCAAATTAAATCCTCACGAACCTTCGCACGACCTTATATAATCTCGCTCAAACCTCATTTGAGTCTCATTCCATCTCTGTTTGCCTATTGAGCACTAAGAACTCCGCCACTGAACGTCTAGTCGTCGGCCCTCTGTACTCAACCGATTCAGGTATGGTTTATGCCATTTGTTTCGTTTTCATGTAAGGGTCGAAAGCCCTCTGTCAATTTCATATGACAGAGGGCTTCAAACTCGAATTCGTGTAAAGTTTGCGGGCTGTTCATATGTGTTCTAATTAGGAATTTCTGAAAAGAGTTATTTAACGTATTTATTAAATTTACATCTCTATCTACCAGCGAAACCATCCGGTCTGACCGGTTAAGGCATTACACCGTCGGACCCGAGGGCGTGAGTTCGAAACCCAAAACATTTATTTTTAAAATTAGATTCTATAAAAATTATTTTATAAATCTAACATTTTCTAGAACCGATCTTTACAAAAAATACGATGTTTAAACCCAAAACATTATTTTTACAACTTTAATTATTAAAAACCTCATTTTAAAACTATTTAAAGATATAATGGTGTCAAAACATGTGTATGCTCACCAACTATTTATAGTTGACCCTCTCATTTAAATCATGTTTCAGGTTGAACTATTTGAAGTACAAGTTCATCACGTAGGAGCACATGGACCTAGTGACATTTTAACTAGAAATTTGTTAGCTTTCGAATGTTTGATCAATATGTATTGTACATTTAAATCATTGTAATAAAATTTCGTAACTTAGTTGATCATGAGCTTTTGAACAGTCTACATGTCCCGCCCTGACGTATTCCGTCGTCGGTTGGGTTGTGACAGATTGGTATCAGAGCCTTGGTTATAGGGAATTAGGTTATTACACACTTTTGACCTAGACTATAACCTTAGGACACCCATTTATGCCATGCTCTATGATTCTATGATATGCTACATGCTATGTGCTACATGTTTAATATATTATGTGTTAAATTATTTAATGATTTATTAGTTTCTGTATAAATAATAAGTTAAGAACAATAATACCTATACCCTTACCTTAAACCTCCATCCTTCCTCCATGTCATCATCATCATAGCATATGGAACGTCATATTCATGGGCATAAGTCTATTAAATTTCTTTTTTTTACACCTCGTTAGGGTTTTAAACTTTGTTAACTAGTAGAGGACACGTGCAATCTGGAAGGGTGACACATGTACCTGGGTTTTCTGTCTAGGAAAGCATTTCATATAAATCCCAATCAACCGAGGGATCCATATGCTTTCTTGGGAAATCTCGGGATGAGTGTTTACTTATAGGCTAAAGCATGTCTCCTTTAAAGTTATATGAGTTTAATTAACCTTAATGTGTCATAGTATTCAAGTGATTATGTCACTATTTGAGTACAATCCAAACTATGATTAATTACTTTATTATCTTATCCTCTTTAAATTCAATCAACTTCCATAAATTCTTACACCTCCCGCTGTTTTGTTTAAATCTATAGCATGCCTCCCCGTCGTGCCAACGAGACCAACAATGACCTTGCTGCTCTTCTCACTCAACTTGTGAACCAACTCACCCAGGCTAATGGTGGCTCTAGTGGCAGTGCTAACGGTGGTGGTGGTGGTGGTGCCAACCCACCCCCATGTACTTTCAAGCACTTTAACTCGTGCAACCCTACTAAGTTTTATGGAACTGGAGGAGCCACGGGTCTTTTGCAATGGTTCGAGAGTGTTGAAAGTACCTTTCTCAACAACGACTATCCCGACAACCTCCGGGTCCGCTATGCCACCAGCGTCTTCCAAAAACGGGCGCTCACTTGGTGGAATGGTGAAAAGAGGAATAGGGGCATAGATGTGGCAATGACCTTGCCATGGGATGAGGTCAAAAGGCTCATGACCGAGGAGTTCTGTCCTCGCAGCGAAATGAAGAAGTTAGAGGCCGAATTCTGGGATCTTGCCCAAGATAGTAGTGAAAGTTTAACCTACACCACCCGTTTTCATGAGCTAAGTCTTCTAGTACCTCACATGGTCACACCGCTGGCTCGGGGTATTGAAAAGTACATTGGTGGTCTGCCTATGAAAATTCAAGACACCGTCCTAAGGAGAAACCCAGCTACTCTTGAAGACATATCCGCCTATCTGCCACGTTAACCGATAATCATGTGAAGGCGGGTAGGTTTTCAAGAAAGGGCGCCAAGAAGGTCTCTGACACAACAACACCTTCTGAGCCCTCCAAAGAACTCAAGTATGAACCCTATCACAACAACAAGAAGCGAAAGGCGAAAAACTTTGCTATTGTTACTCCAGTCAACCAGGTTGCCGCTATGACTCAGAACATGGCCAGGAAGCAATATGTGGGCAACAACCCTTTGTGCAGCACATGCAATTACCATCATGTCCCAAATGTACCATGTCGTCTATGTGCTTGTTGTGGAAGGTATGGTCATGTAGCCAACTATTGCCGCTCTAAACCACCGGGTAATCAAGCTGACCAGGGAAGCAGAGCCAATCAAGTAGTTTCGGCGATTACTAACAGGCATGCATGTTTTGAGTGTGGTGACCTAAACCACTACCAACACCAATGCCCAAAACTTGCCAATACTAACCAAGGTGGTGCTCGTGGGCGTGCCTTCAACATAAACACCAATGAAACCCAAGCCAATACCGAGGCAGTGAATGAGACCAATTGAAGAGAGTGCAAGATGGAGTCGAATGGAGATCTAATCTAGAATAAATTACGCATTGTAGTCATTTACGTTATCTTGTCATTGTTCGAACTATTCATATCTATTACGGTTTGTCATTATAAATTTGAGTTTGCTAGCCAACTTCAGAAAGTGAATCATTTCGCTATAAACCGTCCATATAAACACGGACAAATTTAAAAGTTAAAAACTCACCTACCTACATCATACATGAACGCAAAGTAACGCACTCGATCGCCTACAAAACCCGATAGTTTTTCCGATACGCATAAGACTCAATGAACATTCACAATATACATAATACTAGAGTGATCACATTATACATATTTTCTTGTACATGAAAACATGTTTGCTTACAATATACATGATACCAAATTGCTCACACTATACATGAAACCTATTTGTGTACAATGCACATACACTAGATCGTACATGAATGTTTACACAAAAATAGACTGTTTACAATTGCTACAAGTGACTTATCACATTATACATTCCATGTAAATTGAAAACTATAAACTCCAAATCTACTCGGGTTTGGCGTATTCTTGTCCAAACACGAGGAAGCTATGAAACTCTAAATTGTGCCACGCTATTACTCTTTAGTACCTGATTGACTCTACTATCTATGAACATAGTTATTTGATTAGAAACACATACGTGAAAACAATAGTTACGAATTATGTGATTTGGTGTTACCCCCCCCCCCCCCCTGACCCACACACAAAATGGGATGAACTATACGGACCATGCAACGATTTGTATAATTACGGGTGCACACGTAATTATAAAAACCAGCGCAAGGAAAACATAGCAAATTATGTCATGTGTTATGACGTAAAACCTATCGTGATATATAGTAACAAAACTAATGTGATATAATAAGGGCATGGTGGATACGCCGCAAGTACTTCCTATATATAAGTGTTCTTGTCATATTATTAGAAGTAGCGTTATTCGTGTTCCGTAAGCTTTTTATGTTGTATGACGGACCAATGTTTGTGAAATCTCTTACCCACTAACAATTCCTAAACATGTAAGACTGCGTCTTAAACAAACCCTGATAGTCCAGTTCCTATCAACTCCCTTCCATGTAATGCATTTCACCTATAGAACCTAAATGCTATTCAACATAATTTCTCCGTAAGTTCAATTCAAAACTAAATCCCCTGCCATCCTTCGTACCTGGCCTTTAGAAACAGACCTGAATCTTATTATCAAATACTCTCCTCGAACCGATAGTCAAAACACATTGGAAATCCAAACCCTAATTCTTTCTGATTCAGTAGCCTCCATTAGCTAAATTTCGGGACGAAATTCCCTTAACACGGGGAGACTGTAACATCCCTAGTTTTTCCGATCCTATTTTAGTTTATACAAACACTTCATTAAATCCGGTATTTGTTCAAACACATTATGTCACATAAATTATTATTTTTTTTTTCTCTTTTTACTAAAATTTCTATCTAAACTTCATGTTATATATTAATTTTCTATAACACACTTTGTGTACACACACACACACACACATATATATATATATATATATATATATATATAAATATATATATATATATGTATATATAATTTCTATTTTAATAAACCTAACTTGGACCCCAAATTGATTCTTTTGAACCCTAAACATGAACCCCCAACCTTTACAATTGAACCTTTGGCCTAGATGTGACCCCACATGAATCAATTTTGACTCCATCCGTCAGGTTTGACTTTAAAAGTCAAACCGGCCCAAATCCATAAAATCCAACCTATGAAATCGATGAATCGGGTTGTTATGGACTTCCATTACGCACGAAATCATGAATCGGCCTTACCCTGACCCAAGTAGCAGCCCAATTCCATCTATCACGTGGTTGAATTCAAATTTTAAACCCATTTGACTTTGTGGAGTCAAAGCCAAATCAATCTGATTCAATTCGATTAATAAAACGCGTTTCAATCCCGAAAATCATGCATAAGTTGATCGTGCATGTATCTGAACCTATTACACGACCAAATTCATTTGATTACAACTGGATTACCGCGTAATCGTGACCAAGACCGACACCCGTAACCTTTGCAATCGAATCAAGCATTAAAGGCCAAATCAATCAAATTAAATCCTCACGAACCTTCGCACGACCTTATATAATCTCGCTCAAACCTCATTTGAGTCTCATTCCATCTCTGTTTGTCGATTGAGCACCAAGAACTCCGCCACTGAACGTCTAGTCCTCGGCCCTCTGTACTCAACCGATTCAGGTATGGTTTATGCCATTTGTTTCGTTTTCATGTAAGGGTCGAAAGCCCTCTGTCAATTTCATATGACAGATGGCCTCAAACTCGAATTCGTGTAAAGTTTGCGGGTTGTTCATATGTGTTCTAATTTGAATTTCTGAAACGAGTTTTTTAACGTATTTATTAAATTTATATCTCTATCTACCAGCGAATCCATCTGGCGCGACCGGTTAAGGAATTACACACTCGAACCCGAGGGCGTGAGTTCGAAACTCACATACGAAACCCTTTTTGCGCGCCTCCTTTAAACCCAACCAGAGCTCTTTACAACCACGAGTTAAAACGCATTTAAACCGAATCATTATCGCAAAATAGCCCCTGGTCCAGTGGTAACACACAAGCTTAACTCAGAACCCACCCGGGTTCAAACCGGGTGGTGTTCTTTTGATTTTAAAACCATTTTTTTATATTTAGATTCTATAAAAAATATTTTATAAATCTAACATTTTCTAGAACCGATCTTTACAAAAAATACGATGTTTAAACCCAAAACATTTATTTTTACAACTTTATATGTTAAAACCACATTTTAAAACTATTTAAAGATATAATTATAAAAAAATTTAAATGGAGTAATTAATTTCCCAAGTTATAAACGTATTGACCAGGTATAATAATACATTTTTAAAAATCATTTACTTTTCTTACCTATATATATATATATATATATATATATATATATATATATATATATATATATATATATAACTACATTTTTTTAGCATATTACCTTCACATTAAGTAAATAAAATTTACTACATTATACATTTAAAATTCTTTAATACATACGGGTATGTTTTTGATATTTTGTCATAAATAAATAAACGGATGGAATTATTTGATAGTTTATATAAAAATCGTATTTCTTTTTCGCAATAATTATTAGTCTAATGAAATAAATAAAAAGAGTTTTATTTATTCAAAACCCTAAAGATATAGTATTTTCATATAACATTTTGAGCCCCCAAAGTCTACACCAAACTTTCGATAACCTATTCTTCCACATAAAATAACACAAACTTTATAAGTTCTCATATAACAGGACCCGATGAACACTAGACCCATTCTTAGAATTGGTATCTATCCTTAATTTAAGATCATACTTTTCACACTATGTTAATTTGTCGTTTGGTAATCACTAGTGCTTCATACTCGCTCGTGTTATCCATACAAGATATATACAAGTGAGTTTTACATAACCCCTTTTTACATTTTGCACTTTTTGGGGTGAAACATGATTACACTTTGAACTCTTGGCAATTTACTCATATACAATTCAATAATATGATGCTATGTGTTATTTGTGTTTTATGCTTGAATGCTATGAGTTAAGACTACATATACATGACATTAGTACAATCATTAACTCAGTAAAAGCCAACGGTTAACATTGATAGATCTATTGCGTCTGACAAACCCACCCGGTTAGGGTGTTTGTTACCGACATTACATTAGGGTAACCTGCGGGTTATGCCTCACAACAGTCACAAAGTTTGATTGTACACTTAGTTTAACTATAGATTCTCCATAAATGTCTTATATACCATGTATCGTATGAATTGTATAAAACATTTTGGACTTTATTTGTGGTGTCAAAACCTGTGTATGCTCACCAACTATTTATAGTTGACCCTCTCATTTAAATCATGTTTCAGGTTGAACTATTTGAAGTACAAGTTCATCACGTAGGAGCACATGGACCTAGTGACAATTTAACTAGAAATTTGTTAGCTTTCGATTGTTTGATCAATATGTATTGTACATTTAAATCATTGTAATAAAATTTCGTAACTTAGTTGATCATGAGCTTTTGAACAGTCTACATGTCCCGCCCTGACGTATCCGCCGTCGGTTGGGGTGTAACTTAAACCCTGGTGGGTTTTGTCCAGATCTCCATCCCGAGCCAAATGAATTCTGATTGTTATACCCTCGGTTCTGGTACTGGTTGCTAGCATAGCTCACCTGCTCTTGATTATTCACTGGGCAATCGCGGGTGTCGTGACCTCCACTGCACACTTGACACAGCTGAGCACTGAGCTTCAGTTCCTTAATCCCATTAGCCATAGAAGCGAGGGCAGCAGCCACACTAGAATCAGGAGTGACCTGATGCACACCTCTAGGAGATGAGGTGGTTGCTCTAGCACTAGGAATGGAAGTCCTAGAAGATGTGTACTGCTGTTCAGCTTGAACGAAGCTCTCGAACATCTCCTCACACTCAGCCGGCTCAAACTTCTCCATGATGTTGCCTCCCGCAGCTGTGTTGAACATCTGCTGCTTCTCGAAGGTGAGGCCATTATAGAACTTCTCCACTATCGCCCAGTCCGAGAGACCATGCTGGGGACATCGGCTCAACAGCACGTTGAACCGCTCCCAGACCATGTGATAGGGCTCGTCGGGATCCATCCGAAAAGAGTGGATTTGATCCCTAAGGCGAGCTGCCCTGGAAGGTGAATAGTATTTCTTGAAGAACTTGGCTTTGAGATCCTCCCAAGTGGTGATTGAGTTGTCTGGAAGATTATCGAGCCAAGTAGAAGCACGCCTAGAGAGGGAGAATGGGAAGAGACGCAAGTAGATTGCGTCCTTAGACACACCCGTGATATTGAAGGTATCACATATGCGCGCTAAGCGGGACACATGTCCGGGTGCATCCTCTTCCTCAAGACCATGGAACTGAGTAGCATGAGTGATCGTACTCATGACATGTGATGGGATCTGCCAGAATTGACATTAGGAATATCGGAGCGCGTGATCGAAGATCTCGCGCCCATGACCCCCTCACTGGCCCTCTGGTGTACTGTACGCCTCGCTGGTGGATCAGTGTCGCCCATAGTAGGAAATGGAATAGGGCTAATAGGACGTACCTGGTTTTCGCACAACTGTTTCAAACACACTCGAAAGTTGCGGGTGCGCTCGTGGAGCTCTCGCTCGGGCTCTAAGAAAGCAGAATAACATGGCGATCCCTGCGAGCGAGTGTTGTGCATAAACAGAAAGACACAAGATAGAAGGAAATGGAAAGACTCAAAGAACATAAGCTCTCTATCCTATATTAGACACACGTAGCACAAAGAAGACAAGCACACAAGACGGACTCAAAGAACACAAAATAAACCAAAAATCAAACAAAGAACTAGTCAAAGCTAATATTGCTATTGCCAAGTGTCCCCGGCAACGACGCCAAAAACTTGATGTCGTCCAGACGGTTTATAAAAACTAAAATAAACCTAACCTAGACTCCTAAGTAATAAAAGGAATACCCTCTAACTAAACCGCACTGACAGGCAAGTTTACCTATCGAGTGTAGCAAAGCTTAACGGTAAACCGAGTTATCGAACCCAAGAGACACTATGTAACAATACTAGACTCTGACTCGGACTAAAGAATGATGATTGGGGGGGTTTACTACACTACTTATTATCACTAATAATGCAATAAACTAAGAACGATTCTAACTATCAAGACGAAGAACAAAGGTGAGATCAAGATTAGGAAGAACACTACCTAGGTCGGAATCCTACTTGCAAAGGACAACTTCTACCTGTTCTGGAAACTATGATGGATCTGGGTTTCAAAGGATAACTGCTAAAGACAACCTAGTGGATCCCTAATCACTCTCAGGGTGTCACCGACTAAGCTACCTAAAGTGTACTATAAAGTGTACTAAACTCACCAGATTATTGGCTCACTTCTCATGTATTTCCAACTATGATATTGTACCCTAATGAACGGATTACCTCTCAGTCTCACCATCCACCATACATTCAAAGAATGCACGGGGTAATCCTAGTATAACAACTATGATCCAGACTAGCAACAATCACTAGACACCTTATACTAACGCCCTCTCAGACTGTTAACACTCGGATTCCTAATGACGAAGACTAACCGACTAATTCTCACCTCTCGGGAATTTAACTAGGACACACACTCAACTCTAATTAGCAATCAACAAGAATTCCTATGGTTACTACGTCTAGCAAACCACCGAAATCACAAATCCTAAGATCTATGACCTAGATACGCTAATCAAACTGGCAGACAACCACAATCAACGCAAGGAATCGAAATCAATCACACAATCAGATTTAAAGAATGCATATTCATCACAATCATCATACTAGGATCTTTACAGAACCATAAATCCATCATTCAAATACAAAACAGATAAAAATTACAACTTTATCAAGCAATCATCATAAGACCTAGGCAGTATATGAGTTTAGCCTAGATTCATGTTCAAAACATCAAAGCAGAAGTAATTAAACATAAACATGGTTTCAAATCAGAACAATCAAAGATAAAAATCGAATCTTGATATCCAAAAAGTTATTACTAACGAACCCGGATTCAAAAGCCCCAATCTTTCACTTCAATTGCTTCCTCTAGCCTAAAAATCGCCTTCAACTCTGTTCTAGACTGCTGGAAAATCGAACTCCTTTGATAATGGGATTACAAATCTATTAAATTAGGTTTTCCAAAATTTTCCCAGAATACGACTCTCTCGTGTACCGCGAGAGAACTAGGAAAGCCCCTCGCGTACCGTGAGGGCCAAAACAGTCGGGTCGGTTTCTGGACTCACTCGCGTACCGCGAGGGACTGGAAATTCAGCTTTTTGACATTTAATCCTCGGGCTTCATTCTCGTGCTCGGTTTCTTCGGGTTTTCTTTTATTATTACCACGAGCACCTGTAAACGTAACAAAGACTCAATTGTATAAAAAAATGACTCAAAACGACTAGAAAACTATATAAAAACAACACGAAACATGGTGGAACTACATGTGTGCTTTGCAACACATCACACTCTTGCTTACGCAAACGAGAAAGGCCATCAAACTGCAGCAAGAACATAATTGATGCTATTCAGAAGAACACCTACACGGAAAGAAGCAAGGAGGCTATTATAAAATACACCATGAATGGCCTAGGGAGAATACCCTCCTACAAGTAAAGAAGCATGTCACCTTTCACCATCTATGGAAAATTTAAGGAGCAACAGGATCAACCCAAAACTCTTCATCGGCAGAAGCCAAGCAAGCAAGCGAAGTACTACTCATCATGGTAGCTACAAGTCAAGAGGTCAAGGAAACGTTATAAAGCTTTCATTATGGGATTTCACAATAACGAGACCCATGAAATAGATTGAAGAAGCTAAATGAAGGCTCTCAACAGACTCATGTACCTTGCATATAGCTCAAGCGTCATTCACTAAGTACTTCAAAACCAGGTTTATCCCAATCTACCACCATGGAATGTGTTTCACGCACAAAGCAGAAGCGCTTCTTGCAAGGCTCTGACTAGTCAAATAAGTGAAGGTATCACACATTTGCCCACTCAATGTCAGTAGCAAAGTCAAATGGAAGATCATCCTACTCCATTAAAAGAACAAATGATGGAAAATACGAAGTCAAAAGCAAAATACAAGGGGTCACATGCATAAAGCGAAACAAGTCCTGTGAGGAAAGAAGCATGCAAGTTGACACTTTCAGCATCGACCTCCACTCTCATTTTACTTAATATGAGTTTCAAAGGAGCATTCAATTGCAAAACTGAATGTACAAAATGTCACAATTTCCTGAAAGGAAATCGCCATAAGAAATAAGCATAACATCCACAAATGGAAGCTAAGAAGTACTTCCTAGAAGAAGGGGTCCTTTACAATAAAAATCCTACTTATCCCATCACCTCAAATGCGTCAGGCCTAATCAAAATAAACATTTGATGTAATGGTGCATTGGGGGATATGTGAGGTTTATCTAGGACCTTGTTCGGTGGACATAAGATTAACATTTCACAAATAGGGTACGGACATTACCAGGTCCTTTCCCCTTCAAAAGCAATGAAGCAAGTGAATGCTAGCAAGTTAGGCCTAAAAATGAGGGAATACTACATTAATGAAACACATAAAGGAAGCTCGTGCAAGTTAAGAGACATGAGTGGAAGGAAAACGACTTCCAAGACACTGGAATGCCAAACACATTCGCTGAGTCATACAAATCACTGATGTAAAACAAGGGGAACACGTTTTATTATCCCTTTGTACCAATGCAATCAATGAATAAAAATGCGTTCTTTCATCAAAAATCCATTTTGTGTTAGTTATCCTATCGGGGGTGAGCTCTTTAACGAACAAAGCTCCATGGGGTCCGGGTAAAACCACTCCATGTAAAGGGATGAGCTCCTAGGCCAAAAAGCTCAACGGGATTCGGCCTTGACCTACCAGTATAAAGGTTGAGTGCCTAAAACAATACAACTCCGTGGTTCTTAAGTCTTACTTACCCATGTAACAGGGTGAGCCCCCATCAATAATGCCCCATAAGTAGTAACTTGTAAATACTTATGATTACCCCAACATTATAACACATAGTGGGCTTCTTGCAAATATAGGATAATACTGTGTATTCATAACCTTGCATTTATCTAGTATGGTGTCTGCAGCACCATGCCTTGATAAAACTTGGATTATGGAAACACAAAAACAAAAGTCTAAATTAATACTTGACACTTCAAAGCACGCGAGATTTTCCGATACAGAAATAAGATAAAAATCCAATAAAGGATAGACGTCTATAATATTCAAAAGGACATACAAGTTGCCTTTAAGGCGCAAGTCCCAAAGGCATAGAAAAAAAACATGATGAGATGACTTAGGTATGTGCATGGAGCACAACTGCGTACAAGAAGCAAACACGTAGTAAGCAAAACCTCAAACTGGGTCTCCCAAACAATGAGGTAACGTGGCACAACTGAAAAAGACTATGACTTGTTACACTATAGAGGTACAGGTCTCACTGCAATTAAAGGAAAAAGAAAGAGATATCTATCTCTGCATATAGTAAGAAGCTGGCGCATGTCCGAAAGGTATAAAAACATGACGAAAACCGCACATTGCCTACATAGGCTCAAAAACAAGCCAGCGAAACAATACAAGATCTCCAAGTAACATGACAAGTGACAAATCGCATAGACGCACAACAAGCAATCACATGCATACTAGCAACGGCCATGATGAATGTGCCTCCATCTCTTGATGCAACTAAGACGCACTACAACTAGAAAGATCAAGAGAATAAAAAGCCTTGTAAAGATTGATGTCATAAGCATCGAAAAGCACAACGAACGATACTTTGCAAGGACAAAAATCCACTTTCTTGCACGAAGCAACTCCAATTTTTCACAAGCTTCTTATAAGCACCAAAAAGTAGACAACATGCTTGCAACAAAGTCAGCAACTCAAATTTGCAAAAAATGCTCTAAAGGAACCAAGAAGATAAAGACATACTTTTGCAATATGACAAAAAGCGGTGATCTAAGACATCTTAAATAAGCATGTAAAGAAGCTCATATTCGCACGGAATAAGCGCACATGCTCATGTTCGTACGAGGTAAGCACACCTGCTAAACTTCGTGAACCAACACACTATGTTACCGTGTGAGCTTCCGCATTTTAGTTCTACCACCCATATAATAAAAAAGGAAGTTTATCACCACAATGCGAAAACTTAAAGATTTTTTGGGTTAGCAAGACCGCTCCATTTGATGAACGACATCAGCAAGCTCCCGCTCAACAAGAGATTAGCACTTAGAACGGTTACGGAATGGTCGTTTGACACTTAGAAAACGACCGTTACATAAAGATTCTAACATGCCACGTGTTTTTACATGGAAATAGATTAATTCTATCTTGATAAATGTGATCATATCAAGGCATAAACATTTGAATCAGAAGGATGATGGGAGCCTCGACGGTGGCATCATATCTTCTGTTAGAAGCTAATCACTCGTGGCAAGAAGCTAATTATCTCCTGTCGCAGAAAGCTTCCCCTTCTACAGGAAGAAGCACACTGCCTGCCTTGTTTGACCCTATCCACATAGCTAGTAAAACAAATCGCCTATTATTAGGTGAACAAGAATGTCCACCATTCCATCTATCTATGGTCCTTCGATAGCACCCGTCTACTACGAAGATGCGTCAAACATTACGAGTACAATCACATTTCGGCAAACTAACCTTATCTTCAAGATGTTTGCCCACAATAAAGATATTTCCAAGAATTTGACAACTCACCAAAACAGCATAGGGCAAAAGAAGGATGACGAAGATTTGCAGTCAAGTACAATGTAGTTACCAAGCAAAGGAGGGAAAAGGTAAGTCAGAAGCCCTCATTACTACAAAATAAGCACTCCTGGCTGGGGGGCTGATGACGTGGGTACGTACATGAAGCACGACTAACCGTAAGAAGCGGGTCCTAAAATATTAGCTACTGGGCTAAACCTATAAGGCCTACATAATAATCAGTTGGGAGGATTTACTGGGCTCCTGGCAACCCACATCACTCAAGATCCACTTCAGGCCCAAAGCCCATCAGGAAAAGCCCATCAGGCTTCATGACTCCAGCCCTATAAATAGGGAGCCATCCCCCTCTTCACAACCATCCCATTTGCTTCACAACCATCCTATTTGCATCTACTCTCTTTCTTAATCTCTAATCTGCTATAAGGAGCTCTGGAGCTTCTACAGCACCCGACTGCCAAGGAAGCAGCTTCATGCTACTGAGGTACCACTACAGCTGCTTGCAGCTAGCCCGTCAGATCTTAACCACCACCATTTATACTCTCCACTCCTTATGTGTTTATACATTTACATAATCTTATATATATATATATATATACATGTTATATATATTTATTCACTTTGGATAAACTCTAATGTTGAGTGTCGGATGGTGGTTCCGAGACCCCCGTCTCGGATCCCTTCTAACGAGTTCCTTCATCTTAGCAGCCAGGTGTAGAAGGTTCGGAAGCTGGCATCCTTGGAACATTCAAACCCCCTCCTGTCTATTTGTTACAACACCGGGTATACTTAGCCTATTCGTTGTAGCAACAACTATCAAAATAAATACAAGTATAGTTCATTTTTTTTTAATCCAAATCTCCAATCTTAGTGATATAATATATAGGCATTGCAACTCTATAGGTCTATACATATAATATAGTTTTTATAGTAGTTTGTAATATTCAATGTCCGATGTAGTACCTAGTTAACAATATATAACTAATAATTCTCTAAAAAAAAACAAGTGATCGACATAAAATGTTGTTTTTGTTCTCGATTGTTAAATGTATGTATTGTATTGATTTTTTATTTTAATGAAATATAATGTAAGAGTAAATTTAGTTTTGTGTCCCTCTAGTTTTTTTTATATTATTGTTTGGGTACAATAATTTTAATTTACTTAGGTTAACTGTTATTGTTATTAATATTATTATTATTATTATTATTATTTTTTTTTATTGTTGTTTTTGTTTCTTTAGGTTAGTTTAGTTATTATGCGGCAAACGCCATCATCCCTAAACAACTAGTTTTATACTTGTCGCGGTCCACTACAACAATATCACCCTATATCGACGACTTTTTTTGACCCTATAGCGACGACTTGTCGTCGGGATAGCTTATGCCGACGACATATCGTCGGGATAGGTGTCGTCGGGATTGCTTCGTCCCAATAGCCCAAGATTGTCGTCGGGATAGGTGTCGTCGGGATAGGTCAGCCTATACCGACGACTTGTCGTCGGTATAGGGTTTAATTAAAAAATTCAAAAATAAATTCTATACCGACGACATGTCGTCGGTATAGAGTCCAACACTGTACCGACGACATGTCGTCGGTATAGGTTGACCCTATTCCGACGACATGTCGTCGGTATAGGGTTTTTTTGTTTTTTTTTTAATTTTTGAAAAAGACCTATAGCGACGACATGTCGTCGGTATAGGTCTTTTCTGTTTTTTTTTTAATTTTTTTTATTTTTAATATTTTATCCAGAAATATTAAATTTCTAAAAACAAAAACCTGCAAATCATAAATATAAACCATTCAAACATTCAAATCGGATAAAAATTAATGTCCGGAACATAAACCAAACATCCAAATTGTTCGACACACAAACTTGTTCGGCACACAAATTTGTTCAACAAATCAAACATTCAAAACATAAACTTGTTCGACACACAAATATGCAAATTGTTCAAGACAAATACCAACAAAAAAGGCAAAGGCTCAACAACTCCAAGCTAATTATCATCGCTGCTAGTTCGACGATCCCACATTCGACGCATTTCATCCATTTGTCGTTGCATTTCAAGCATTTGTTGATTATGTGTACGACATTCTTCCTCTCGTCAACCGCAACGAGTTTCAAACTTGTAACAAAATTAAATAAAGTTACATATACATACAAACATACATAAGCATATGAATAAATACTCTCTTATATACCTACACATCACAATTACATACATACATAAATAAAAGCCCAATTACATAATTACAAATATATACACACAAACATACATACATAAATAAATGTCCAATTACATAATTACAAACATATAGATACAAACATACATACACATATATACATTCATATTAACTAATCATCATAAACACAAATTACACACATACATACAACCTAATCATCAAAACTAATCATCAAAAATATAAATTACACACATACATACAAACTAAACATTCAAACTAATCATCATAAAGACAAATTACACACATACAAACACTAAATTACATAAACTAAATTATATAAAATAATCACACATCTAAACCAAATGACCTAAACTAATCATAATTTAATAATTCCATCATACATACAAATATACATATTCATACATACAAATATACATATTCATACATACAAACATACATACATACACATACATACAAAATCATAAAAATCTTAGATCTAAATCAAATTTTATCACAAATTAGTAATTAAAACGAGTACTTACCTTCACAAAGCTAGAAATTAAGAAATGGTGAAATTCCTCCAAAACCTAACCAAAATAAACAAACAAAACTTCAAAATCTTGAAAAAGTAGCTAAAATATGAAACCCGGATGTTACCTCACCTTAAATCCCGAGAGTTTTTGTGAAAGTTGCTCCCAATAAATACCATCTTATATACCTACACATCATAATTACATACATATATATATAAATAAAAGCCCAATTACATAATTACAAACATATACATACAAACATAAATAAATGTCCAATTACATAATTACAAACATATACATACAAACATACATACACATATATACATTCATATTAACTAATCATCATAAACACAAATTACACACATACATACAAACTAATCATCCAAACTAATCATCATAAACATAAATTGCACACATACATACAAACTAAACATTCAAACTAATCATTATAAACACAAAATACACACATACATACATATACATACAAACACTAATTTACATAAACTAAATTATATAAAATAAGCACACATCTAAACCAAATGACCTAAACTAATCATAATTTAATAATTCCATCATACATACAAAAATACATACTCATACATACATACATACACATACATACAAAATCATAAAAATCTTAGATCTAAACCAAATTTCATCATAAACACAAATTACACACATACATACCAACTAAACATTCAAACTAATCATCATAAACACAAATTACACACATACATACAAACTAAACATTAAAACTAATCATCATAAACACAAATTACACACATACATACACATACATACAAACACTAATTTACATAAACTAAATTATATAAAATAAACACACATCTAAACCAAATGACATAAACTAATCATAATTTAATAATTCCATCATACAAATATACATACTCATACATACAAACATACAAACATAACACATACATACAAAATCATAAAAATCTTTGATATAAACCAAATTTCAACACAAATTAGTAATTAAAACGAGTATTTACCTTCACAAAGCTAGAAATTCAAGAAATGGTGAAATTCCTCCAAAACCTAACCAAAATAAACAAACAAAACTTCAAAATCTTAAAAAATTAGCTAAAATATGAACCCGGATGTTAGCTCACCTTAAATCCCGAAAGCTTGTGTGAAAGTTGCTTCCAAATAGCCCAAAAACGCTGAAATCGCCGGAGAGACAGAATTGGGGAAGTTTTGGAGAGTTTTGGCTGAAAATGAAGTTCTGTCGTCTGTTTCCCTATTTGTTCACGCTGCACCCTATAGCGACGACATGTCGTCGGCATAGGTCCACTCGTCGTTGGTACAGTGGCCTATAGCGACGACATGTCGTCGGCACAGGTTTTCACAGGATGTTGACCAGTCAATAAAGGTAAAAACACTATACCGACGACATGTCGTCGCCATAGGGTTTTCCAGAATTTTTTTTAATTTAAAAAAAAAATTATTAAATAAAAAAAAACAAAAAGAAAATCAAAATTAACCTATAGCGACGACATGTCGTCGCTATAGGTTTTCCCCAAAAATTCATTGGACGCCAGTTTTCCCTCCAACCTGCCTCAACCCTATAGCGACGACATGTCGTCGCTATAGGGTGTCCCATTCAAAATTTTGGAAAAACCCTATCCCGACGACATGTCGTCGCCATAGGGTTTTCCAGAATTTTTTTTAATTTAAAAAAAAATTTATTAAGATAAAAAAATTAAAAGGGTTTTCCAGAATTTTTTTTAATTTAAAAAAAAATTTATTAAGATAAAAAAATTAAAGTTTTGAAATCCATATTTTTCTGTTTTAAATAAAAAATTTATTTTATAATCAATATATATCCAATAGCACATAAATATATAAAAAAATAAATCAAACCAAAAATTTCTACAAAATTATAAAATCTCTAATTTATAATCAATATATATCCATAGGATTTATTATTGTCAAGCAAAATTCTAATTCTCAACCTCCCATTCTAGCAGAACTTCCAAATCTCAATCACTGAAGAATTAAGTGGAAAATTCGTGAGAAAAATCGAAACCGTTACCTGAGCAAGATTCATGGAATAAGAAGAATTTTTAATCGGAACCCCACCGTGCAAGACATTAGAAGTCTGTTGATTGCCTTCACGATGTCTCGGACGTTTGTGAAACACCCAAGACCAGCCTGTATGGCCCCAAACTGGGTACCCTACAGTTGGTTCTCATCACTGGGTGTTCTCTTTAAAAATATTCGCTTTATTACAAACAATCAGTGGAAGTCTTAATTTAAAATAGTTGTAACCCTTTATAAACTCAATATCAATCTTAATCTTATCTTACAAATGCCTACACACCAATCCGAGTAGCACCGCTCCCTAGCCAAGATACCTCACCTGCAAACAAGAAATACCATTTAATTGAACTCAGAACATTACAATCCTTTATAAAACGGTTTGTCGTTTATTGACATGTTAATAACCCACACTTCAACACTAACCCATAAGGGTTCAACGACCCAAGATGTAACATCCCGATTTTTCATAAAATAACTGGGTTTGTAATTATGTAAATTATTGTAAAGGTTAACGGGTAATTAACCTATAGCGACGACATGTGAGAATGTAAAAAAGAAGGGTAATATAGGTACAATATTACATACCTTCACATTTTGAATAAGAGATTTAATACTCTTAAGCTTTCTATGAGGCCATCTCTTTATATTAAGCTCTCTGCATCTTTTCTTCAACATGGTTAATCCCACCTTAAGTTTCTCGGCTGCCATGACTATTGGCAACTCAAAATGCTTCTCTATCTCTTCCAATTCCAACGGTCTCGACGGCCTCCGGCCACCGTGATCACCGGAACCACCACCATTGTGATCATCATTGGAACTTAGCAATGGCAACACATGACCGTCTCCCCAACACTCCCACAAGCTTATATCTTTATCAATGGGATCGAAATATGAAAACCCTAAATCAGAAAAGTAATGTGATGAAACTCGGTTCATATCGAGAAGGTTGAAAAGTGCATCGTCATGCCTGCAAAAACAAAAACAAAAACCAAAATGGTGTTAGATTATGTTATTAAACTTGAGGTTCAAATGCAACTTGTTTTGTGACAAAATGTGTACCTGAAAAGATCTTGATTGAAGTAGTGATAATAATTATCATTGAAGTAGATAATGCTAAATTAACATAATAATCTTTGTATGGCTGCAGTGCGTCCCTCATACAGTACTTGTTCCTTTTGGGTATACAACACACATCCGCCACTTGCTCTTGTGTTTTTCTCAACATGGTGCCGGTGATCACATTTATGATGTCATTACCCTTTGGGTTTGTATCAAACCATATGCAATTTCTCACTTTATATAGAGGTTGTATACTTATACCGGCATGTGTGTCACTCTGATTTAGGTTGGAAAGGGTGAACATAAAATCAAATGGTGGAAGAGCAAAAGTGATAGGGACTATAGTTTGTGTAGGAGGTGCCACTTTACTGACCCTCTACAAAGGAATGCCTTTATTTAACCATCATTCACATTTGCATCCCACGAATGAATCCATCCATGTTCAATCTATCTTCAGAAGGCTAAGTTCAGTTTTAGCAACGAAGAAAGCAAGATGGACTTCAGGTTCCTTGGCATTGGTTGCAGGTACAATTCTGTGGTCTTCATGGTTTCTTGTCCAATCAAACATTGGAAAAAGATACTCGTTGCAGTATTCTAGCACCGCCATCATGATGTTCTTTGGAGCGGTTCAATCTTTTGCATTGAGCTTGTTCATCCACAGAGATCTTTCTTTATGGATTTAGCATTATTATGTAATTAATTATTACACTTAATCATCATTGGAGCGGTTCAATCTTTCTTTATCATAAATGTAATTAATTATTACACTTAATCATCATTATTATTTTAATTTAGCATTATCTAATATTGAAAGTGGTAATAAATAGGGAGGGAGCATAACATTTTCCCATTAATTCATTATTACACTTTATCATCATTATGTTAATTTAATTAGCATTACTTTTATATTTTTTTTACAACGACGAAACATTTTAACCATGTTACAAATAAAAATTGAATCCGTGACATTCAAACCTTAGATGTTTCTAGAGGTTTTGTCTCTATCGTTGAACCATCAACCCTAATGATATTAGTTTTATAGGGTTTTGCAGAATTTTTTTTAATTTAAAAAAAATTTATTAGATAAAAAAAAACAAAAAGAAAATCAAAATTAACCTATAGCGACGACATGTCGTCACTATAGGGTGTCCCATTCAAAATTTTGGAAAAACCCTATCCCGACGACATGTCGTCGCCATAGGGTTTTCCAGAAATTTTTTTAATTTAAAAAAAAAAAATTTTGACCGACGAAAATTTATTAAATAAAAAAAAAGAAAATCAAAATTAACCTATAGTGACGACATGTCGTCGCTATAGGTTTTTCCAGAATTTTTTTTAATTTAAAAAAAAAAAATTTTTGACCGACGAAAATTTATTAAATAAAAAAAAACAAAAAGAAAATCAAAATTAACCTATAGCGACGACATGTCGTCGCTATAGGTTTTCCCCAAAAATTCATTGGGCGCCAGTTTTCCCTCCAACCTGCCTCAACCCTATACCGACGACATGTCGTCGCTATAGGGTCTCCCTACCAAAATTATTAGGTGAACAAGAATGTCCACCATTCCATCTATCTATGGTCCTTCGATAGCACCCGTCTACTACGAAGATGCGTCAAACATTACGAGTACAATCACATTTCGGCAAACTAACCTTATCTTCAAGATGTTTGCCCACAATAAAGATATTTCCAAGAATTTGACAACTCACCAAAACAGCATAGGGCAAAAGAAGGATGACGAAGATTTGCAGTCAAGTACAATGTAGTTACCAAGCAAAGGAGGGAAAAGGTAAGTCAGAAGCCCTCATTACTACAAAATAAGCACTCCTGGCTGGGGGGCTGATGACGTGGGTACGTACATGAAGCACGACTAACCGTAAGAAGCGGGTCCTAAAATATTAGCTACTGGGCTAAACCTATAAGGCCTACATAATAATCAGTTGGGAGGATTTACTGGGCTCCTGGCAACCCACATCACTCAAGATCCACTTCAGGCCCAAAGCCCATCAGGAAAAGCCCATCAGACTTCATGACTCCAGCCCTATAAATAGGGAGCCATCCCCCTCTTCACAACCATCCCATTTGCTTCACAACCATCCTATTTGCATCTACTCTCTTTCTTAATCTCTAATCTGCTATAAGGAGCTCTGGAGCTTCTACAGCACCCGACTGCCAAGGAAGCAGCTTCATGCTACTGAGGTACCACTACAGCTGCTTGCAGCTAGCCCGTCAGATCTTAACCACCACCATTTATACTCTCCACTCCTTATGTGTTTATACATTTACATAATCTTATATATATATATATATATATATACATGTTATATATATTTATTCACTTTGGATAAACTCTAATGTTGAGTGTCGGATGGTGGTTCCGAGACCCCCGTCTCGGATCCCTTCTAACGAGTTCCTTCATCTTAGCAGCCAGGTGTAGAAGGTTCGGAAGCTGGCATCCTTGGAACATTCAAACCCCCTCCTGTCTATTTGTTACAACACCGGGTATACTTAGCCTATTCGTTGTAGCAACAACTATCAAAATAAATACAAGTATAGTTCATTTTTTTTAATCCAAATCTCCAATCTTAGTGATATAATATATAGGCATTGCAACTCTATAGGTCTATACATATAATATAGTTTTTATAGTAGTTTGTAATATTCAATGTCCGATGTAGTACCTAGTTAACAATATATAACTAATAATTCTCTAAAAAAAAACAAGTGATCGACATAAAATGTTGTTTTTGTTCTCGATTGTTAAATGTATGTATTGTATTGATTTTTTATTTTAATGAAATATAATGTAAGAGTAAATTTAGTTTTGTGTCCCTCTAGTTTTTTTTATATTATTGTTTGGGTACAATAATTTTAATTTACTTAGGTTAACTGTTATTGTTATTAATATTATTATTATTATTATTATTATTATTTTTTATTGTTGTTTTTGTTTCTTTAGGTTAGTTTAGTTATTATGCGGCAAACGCCATCATCCCTAAACAACTAGTTTTATACTTGTCGCGGTCCGAGTTTTTCAAAATGATAAAATTACCTTAAAAAACATACTAATTGACTAGAAATTAACAAACGTAACAGAACAGTTTGTTTCAAATTAATAAACTAAACAGTGATTTGCTACTTAAATCGTTTTGGCCTCCGCAACTACCTTCTCGACCTCGACGGTTGCCCCGATATGTCAAAAGTACAACCCCGACATTGTCATCACCCAATGAAAAACGAAACAAAAGAAGTATAACTAATTTCAATTTTAATAAATAAAATTGAAATAAGTATAGTAAAATGTTAGTAACGACTTTAAAGAACTAACACACATACGTCATGTTATTTTCATCACTCTTTCAGGTGGTTATTTTGACTCGTTTACTTTTGAACGAATCAATTTGCGTTATGTAATTTATCTCTAACAAGCAAATGAGTTGAGCGGGTTAAAAGTCGCCCAAAGTGTATCGATAATGCATAAAACCTTTTATTCGTTTAATTCAAGTTAAAGTTATTATTGAAATAAACATGTTTAACACACTAAATGTTTAAAAAATATAGAATTATGAATAAAAGGTACTTTGACCAAGTTCTACCCATATAAGCCATATAAAGCCAATCATAAAATGACATATTTTGATTCAAACATGTTTTGACCCCTCACTAAATCCCTCAACCCGCCGATCAAGTGGAAATGATTAAATAATGAATTCTAGAGACCGAATGGCGTACAATAAAAAGGCACTCCCTTCACTATTTCGTTTAGCAACCAATTGAGCATAATACAACCAGCAGGTTCATATGGTTTGATTCATGCTTCCCCCATACACAATTGGTTGTAAACTATAACCAGTTTCTCAAATGTATGATGGTTATGCAAAAACCTGTTATGAATAATTCTTAATAAAGTCAACTCAGCAAAGTCAACATATGTTTTGGTCATTCAAGTCATAAAGTCTAAAGTTGGAGGGTTAATGTTGTTAACTTGAAACTTGAGGGGCCAGAGTTGTCAATCTGAAAGTTAGTTTGTTGAGAATGGTTAGCTAACCATTTTGGGGATAGGGTTCATGTCAGATTCAATTCGTATTCTTCTTATTCAATTAGATGTTCTTAATTCTCTCAATTCTTGTAATTCGTTTTCAATTTCGTTTGTAATCGTTTGAAGATAATAATAGTAATCGTTTGGTGGTTAATCTCTTGGTGTGATACTCACAATTGGTATCAGAGCTTCGTTTAGCTCGATTAGGGAAGAGGTGATAAGATACAGCGATTCAGAGATCGATATTGGTTTCAACGAAATTTGATATTGAAAAGTTTGATGGCAAGAACGACTTCAGCCTATGGCGTCTGAAAATGAGGGCTCTTGTGATTTATTAGGGAGTGAGTGATGCATTGTTGGGCGAAGCTAACTTATCTACAGGGATTACGGATAAGGAGAAAAAAGAAACACTCGAAAGGGCGCACAGTGAGATTATCCTGAGTCTGGGAGATAGAGTCTTGAGGGAGGTGTCAAAGGAGGCTTTCGCTGCCGGAATTTGGTCAAAATTGGAGTCATTGTATATGATTAAATATTTGGCAAATCGATTATACCTTAAGAAACGCCTGTAAACTTTTCAGATGGGTTCAGGGAAGTCAATTGAAGACCACACATATGAATTTAACAAGCTAGTCCTGGATCTTGAAAACATAGAAGTGGAGTTGGAAGATGAAGATCAGGCCATTATCTTTCTAACCTCTCTGCCACAGTCTTATGAGCACTTCGTGGATACCTTAGTGTATGGAAGGGAAACCCTAACCAAGGAGGAGGTATTGGCTGCTTTAAATTCTAAAGAATTAAAGAAGAGGTCTGATTCTAGATGATGGTGGAGAAGGGTTAATGGTTAGAGGTAGGCCAGATCATAAAAATCAAAAGCCAAGGAATACATCAAGGTCTAAATCAAGATTCAAGAGAAAATGTTTTGTGTGTGGTTCTGGAAAATATTTGAAAAGGGAATGTCCTGAGTGGAAAAGAAGGAAAAACAATGTCACACCCCCAAATTCCACTAACGGAGTTTTGCCGTTTGGCGCGTGACAAACCAGGATCTTAGTCATTAGTTACATCAAACGACACTATATCAGACTCAAATTGAAATATTATAAAAGTTTAGAGTAAATGCAGAAGCGATGAATAAAAAGTAAATGCGCAAAACAAACGCGCCCAATGTCTAGTTCAAAACAAAGTAAATACGATAGTCTAAATGTCTAAATTATAAATAAGGTAATATTAGGACTCCATGCATGTCCTAATCGTGCACCTGTGCCTTAGCTTAGCGTCCTGAGAAAACATGTAAGAAAAGTGTCAACACAAGGTTGGTGAGTTCACAGGTTTCAGTTTGTAATAGCGTTTAACATATTAGTACACAACCAAGACCTTGAATGGATGCATCGCAATACACCACGATATCATCCGTTCCCTCCGGAAGAGCTAGAATGGGTGCACTGCAGAGTTTCTGTTTAAAACGTTGGAATGCTGACTCCTGGGTGTCACCCTAGTTATAGATTTTACCCTTTTGAGTTAAGCCGGTGAGGGTTTGGGCGATCTTGGAGAATCCCTCGATGAATCGATGGTAATAGCCAGCCAATCCCAGAAATTGTCGCACCTCTGTCGGAGTTGTCGGTGCTGCCCACTTCTTGATGGCTTCTATTTTAGATGGATCAACATGTATTCCGTTCTCGTTGACTACATGTCCTAAGAATTTAACTTCACGAATCCAAAATTCGCACTTGGAAAGCTTGGTATACAGCTTCTCTTGTTTCAGCAATTCCAGAATCAATCAAAGGTGCTCCTGATGTTGTTCCTTGTTCTTAGAATAGATGAGGATGTCATCAATGAAAACGATGACGAATTGATCAAGGTAGGGTTTACACACGCGGTTCATGACGTCCATGAATACCGCATGTGCGTTGGTTAGTCCGAAAGGGATGACCATAAACTCATAGTGGCCATACCTAGTTCTGAAGGCAGTCTTAGAGATATCCTCGTCTCGGACTCTCTGTTGATGGTAACCGGATATAATATCTATCTTGGAATAGAAGCTTGATCCTTGGAGTTGATCAAAAAGATCATCTATGCGGGGTAGAGGATAACGACTCTTGATCGTCACTTTGTTCAGCTCACGATAGTCGATGCACATGCGGAATGTCCTGTCCTTCTTCTTCACAAATAGGATTGGAGCTCCCCATGGCAATGAGCTAGGTCGGATGAAACCTTTATCCAACAACTCTTGCAGTTGAGTGGATAGCTCTTGTAATTCACGGGGTACAAGTCTGTAAGGTGACCGAGAAATCGGAGCTGCTCCGGGTGCTAGGTCTATTTTGAATTCTACTTGACGATGCCGTGGAAGACCAGGCAAGTTTTCAGGAAATACTTCCGGATAGTCACGTACGATTGGGATGTCGTCAATCTTCTTTTCCCCTAATGACTGCTCGGAGACGAGAGCCAAAATAGCAGTATGACCTTTTCGAAGACACTTTTATGCTTTCATAAAGGATATGATGCCAACGACTGCACCACTCCTTTCGCCTTGGACAGAAAGGGTTTCTCCACTCGGGAGAAGAAGGCGAACAATTTTCTCATGACAGATAATCTCAGCTTGGTTCTTAGATAACCAATCCATACCGAAAATTATGTCAAAACTACCAAGTGTGACCGGCATAAGGTCAATGTCAAGCTTATGACCAGTTAATCCGAGTTTACATCCTTTAAGAATGTGAGTCGCTTCGATTATCTTACCGTCTGCTATCTCTATGGTATACCTAATGTCTGATAGAGTTGGAGTACGACCGCACCAACTTGAAAATTGTGAAGTCATGCTGAGACTTCTAGTGAGACCCGCACTTATGAGATAAACGTCGTTCAATGCAAAAGCTAAGGGAAGAGGTTCACATGTAGGAAAAGAAATTTATTGAGATACAGATTTCAGTAACATAAGGGATAGAATGTATGTTTAAGTAGTCGCGTTCAACTGATGGTTAGCTAGATAAATCCCCATTCTCTAATGTCACTGGAATAACTGGGTATGCTGGGGTATAAATCAGTTTAGACTAAGGATTAGTCACCGGATAAGGTAATAGAGTCAAATGGAATTTATTGTTGGAGTGTAAGGAATAACGTGTTAGCAGGAAAGAATTCTTCCAATTCCGTTACACAGATGGAGTCGGTGGGTTTACCATGAGGTTCTGTTAGAGTTTCAGTCAAGATGGTTTCCTTGATCAAGTTTGAATGAGAGTCTTACGGTCACTAAGACTCTTACATGAGTGCAAATAACATGATAGATTCCATTAACAATAGTTCAATGTGTCCGTAAACATCTTCAACCTGATAGTCGCGTCTATCAACTGTTGAACAGGTTTAACGATACCAACTAGTCATTGAGCGGGTTACGAGAATTTCTACAGACAGTGGAAACTTAAGTCTGTAAATCACATATTAGGACCATTTATCCACACACTAGGTTTCACCAGGACTTACATGCACCTCAAATTACTATTACGTGTGCACCCGTAATGATAATTTGCTTTGCATGCTCACCCTAGTTCTCCCTGTCCTGTGTCATAATGTCCTTTAGTTTGTATTGCTGAGTACATAGTGTTGTCAGATATGATAAGTCATCGAAAAGCTTAGTCATCAACCATAAGTTGATCAACTAGGACTCATATCAGGATGAGTAGTCAGGAGTCGTTTGATCCGGGTATTCACTCGAGTTGAAACATAATACGAGAGTCCAATCCAGCGGATTATAGATGCGAACATGCACATGAAACAAACATGCACATGAAATGCGACTTCAAGAAGTGAAACTAGTTCATGGATATGTATTACTAGAAGAACCAAAGACGCGAGCCCATGGCTCGGGAAAGTGATGACATCTACGTGTCAATGGATTCTGCAATAATGCGTGCAACGGTCTGCCTTCACTAGGCGTACCTCAAGCCAGGTCCACGGGTTCGAGCTTGAAGTAGCAAGAAAAGAACGGATTTCTGTTGGTGTTTTAGGAGCAATCCAATTCTTTACAGCTTCAATTTTAGCAGGATCAACATGAATCCCAGCCTCGTTAATAACATGACCTAGGAATTGGACTTCCTTTAGCCAGAATTCACATTTGGAGAATTTAGCATAAAGTTGTTCCTGTTTAAGAAGATCAAGTACTAAACGAAGATGTTCTTCATGTTCTTGCTTAGATTTTGAGTAGATAAGAATATCGTCAATGAAGACAATGACGAATTTATCCAAATAAGGTCGACAAACACGATTCATCAAATCCATGAACACGGCAGGTGCGTTAGTCAAACCGAATGGCATGACAACAAACTCGTAGTGTCCATAGCGAGTTCTAAAAGCTGTTTTGGGAATGTCTTCCTCCTTAACACGTAGTTGGTGATAACCCGAACGAAGATCGATCTTTGAGAAAATAGAAGCTCCTTGGAGTTGATCAAATAAATCGTCAATCCTTGGAAGTGGGTATCGATTCTTGACAGTCAATTTGTTGAGTTCCCGATAGTCGATACACATCCTAAAAGATCCATCTTTCTTCTTGACGAATAAGACAGGTGCTCCCCATGGTGAGGAACTAGGACGTATGAATCCTTTATCAGAGAGTTCTTGAAGTTGACTAGCAAGTTCTTGCATTTCAGATGGTGCAAGACGATATGGTGCTCTTGCCACAGGAGTTGCACCAGGCACAAGGTCGATACGAAACTCGACTTGTCGTGTAGGGGCAATTCCCGGTAGGTCTTCCGAAAATACTTCAGCAAAGTCCTTAATCACAGGAATATCAGCCATGAGTTTACCCTTGTCCTTCTCTTTCACAACGTGAGCTAGAAAAGCTGAATAATTCTTGTTGAGGTACTTCTGAGCTTTTGTTATAGTCATCAGTTTTAAGCCTTTGGGTTGTTTCTCTCCATACACGTGTAGTACTTCACCAGACGGCAGAGGAATCTTTATGAATTTGTCGGCACAAACGATCTCAGCACGATGTTTGGATAACCAATCCATGCCGACGATCACGTCGAAACTCCCAAGTTGCATAGGAGTTAAGTAAATAGAGAAAGTATGTTCGTTAAGTTGTAGTTGATTGTTTGCAATGATTGAGTCAACTTTAAAGGATTTCCCGTTAGCTACTTCTACATTATAAGTTTTGTCTAGTTGGGTTCTAGTCTTAGCAAGCATTGGTTCAAAGTCAAAGGACACGAAACTTTTATCCGCACCAGAATCAAACAAAATAGTAGCATATTGATTATTGATCAGATACGTACCATTGACAACATCGTTGTCGGCTTGAGCTTGACTAGCAGTAATGGTGTAGACTCGGCCTTTGGAAGCAGAGATTGAAGCTTTTATTGCATTGGCCAGTAATGGACACTTATCCTTGAAGTGACTTGGATCTCCACATTGGAAACAAGCCTTAACAGTTAAGGATGGTGTGTTTTGTATCACGTTATGGCCTTGCACTTGAGATTGAGTGTTGCTTGGGGTTCGGCAACGATCTTGAGTATGTCCCAACCTTTTGCACTTTGTGCAAACCCAACACGGTGCATTGGGAAGATGGTGAGACTTGCAAATATCACATTGAGGATAACTCCCCGAATAAGCCTTCTTGGTTGGACTGAAGGTAGTAGTAGTAGCAGGTGCTACTTGGCTCACAGGTTGAGCAGGTGTAACAGTCCCATAATTTTGTTTATGGTTGGACTTTCTCTTCCTGTTTCTACCAGTAGGTTCAGGTTTAGAAGTCACAGCAGCAACCACAGCAGGTTTCTTCCCTCCTTTGCGGTGAAGGATTCCCGCATCGACATAAGTGTCGGTAAGTGTGGCTGAAAGACGAACAGCTTCTTCGATAGTAGCAGGTCTACTACTAAGAACAGCACTCCTGATTTGAATTGGGAGTCCCTTGCAGAATTTCTCAATCTTCCTAGCCAAGGTGTCGACTAGGTGAGGAACGAGTAGACAAAGCTCATAAAAACGAGTGACATAAGCAGAATTGTCACCACTATCTTGGGAGAGAGTCCAAAATTCCTCCTCGATCTTCATCATTTCGTTTCGAGGACAGAACTCATTGATCATGAGTTCCTTGAATTCAGCCCAAGGAAGAGCCATAGCAACAAGAACGGTGCGAGTAGTTTTCTCGCCGTTCCACCAAGTTAGTGCACGCTTTTGAAAGACTCTTGAGCCATATTGAACCTTGAGTGCCTCGGGAACACCAGCATTAAGGAAGGTGTTCTCAATGCCCTCAAACCATTGGAGTAGTCCAGTGGCTCCTTCATGACCCGAATACTTTGGTGGTGAACACGAATTAAAGTATTTGAAGTTGCAAGCATTGTTGTTGTTGTTATTAGAAGAGCTTTGATCACGATGTTGAAACAGAGCTGGTAGTATTGCAGCAATCCGATCAACAATTTGTTGTGTGAGTGCCGGATTTGTATCAACGGGATCAGACATTCTATAAGAAAATAAAGTAAAATGCAAGTTTGAGATGAATAATAATATTCAAGAGTTAAGCTTTGAAAGTAAAGATAGGCTTAAGTTTAAACACATAGTTAGTAATTGTGTTAGTTGGGTTTTACCACACAATTACTTAGGACATATCAAGGTTAATAAGATTTTAACAATATTTGAGAAAGTCATGCTTTAGCCTATAAATGAACACTTATCCCGAGAATCCCCAGGTAAGCGTAACTGGTCCTGTACTTTGGATTTGTACGAATACGCTTGCCTAGACAGGAAACTCAGAATACAGGCATTCACCCTTCCAGATTGCACGAGTTTCTGAACATTGTCAAAGTCTTAAACCTTAACGAGATTTTGGATAGACTTACAAAGTCTAGGGGGTTTTATAAAATATTTTAAAACATTGAAGAATTTCATATAAAAGAATATTGATGGAAATATAAGGTAAAGTCTTAGAATTTTGAGGATTTGTAAGATTTGTGTTAAAGATTTAGAATTTGACAAATAAACACATAAGTTCCTAATCATGCAAGACTAAAAGAGGGTCCTAAAGTTATAGTCTAGGTTAAAGATTTCTAATAACCTAAATCCCTATAACCAAGGCTCTGACACCAATCTGTCACACCCCAACCGGGCGGCGGAACACGTCGGAGTATGACCCGAATTGTGACCAGATTGCTCGTAGCACTTGGAACTATTAAAATTTCATAATTTTATTCAATAATATTAAAAGTGCCTCAAATGCTACAAGTAGTTCAAATAAACAAGACAAAACATAGTTCCAAACAAGATAAAATCAGATTTCAAGTTTCTAAGTCCAAGCCTAAGTGTTGAACATAAATCAAGCGTTGCTTGAACTTGGTGCACCTGAAACATGTTTAAAATAAGAGTTATCAACAAAATGAATTGTTGGTGAGCAATCATGGTAGATATAGATATAATATAGTTGAGATAAAAGTACAAATTCCATGCTAAGACAAGTTATACATCATAGTCTCATTGTTTCTACACACAGTCCAAATTAAACCTTCCTTTTAAGATTTATTCAGTTCAGTTTGTCCAACATATAGTTAACAGTTTTTCAGTATCAGAATTCATTACATGCATCCTAGATCAAAGAAATGCATGGGGTAGCTAACCCACATGGTACCACTAATTCCATTCCTAGGCTGTAGAAACAGTTAATAATATGAACTAGTGTAATCAACAAATAAGCCACATAATGCAAATAAACAAGTCTAACATATGGGAATTTGTTTCAAGTTGTGAGATTTGTCAATTGTGTAAGTGTGGTTAAATAGAAACATGTTTCACCCCAAAAGTGGTAAAATGTATAAAGAGGGGCATGAAAACTCACATGGTTTGTAAGTAGTTTCCGAGCTAAGTTTGATCCAAAGATATAATCCAAAGTAGGTCACAATTAACCTATTATAGTTGTAGTTTAGTCATTTAGTTTAAAGGAATAAGCTAAGGTTTGTTCGTGTTCTCGAATTTGGGAAATTAGGATTTTGGAAAGTTTAAGGTTTGAAAAGTAATTTGGTTATAGTTTAAGATGTGCAAGTATTTAAATTACTAAATTATTATGTTTAGTAATTTAAATATAATTTCAGATTTTATAAAATATTTTAAGTGATTATTTAATTAATTACTTATTTAGTAATTTAGTTAATAAATGTGTTTAATTAACTAAATATGTCAAAAAGATAGTAAGAATATAAATATAATTTAAATTATAAATTTTATAAATATTTTCTATTAATAAGTAAATTTTTATAAAATTTACTTATTTTTAGTTTAATTAAATCAATAATTCCATTGATTTAATTACAAAAAAAAATTAGTAAAAATGTCTAAAAGTTCCAGAAACTTAATATTTTGTTAAAAATATATAGATTAAGTTTCTGTAATTTTTGTATAATTTTTGGAATAGATTTACTAATTTTAAATAAATAGTCCAAGCTTTAAATTTAGACTTTTAAATAATTAATTTTATAAACTCAGAAAGTTTTCTGTTTTTATTTTATAAAACAGTAGAGAATTTTATTACAAAAATTTGGACTATTTATTTGTACATTTTCGAGTTGTAAATAAAAAGTTATGAATTTTTAAAGATTAAAGATTTAATAAAAAGAAAAATCAAAAATAGGAAAATGTTGAAAAGTGGGCGAACCGGCCACAAGGCGGATCGAACCTGGGCTACTTGGCTTAGCAGCAGTGCACCTGACCGTTGGGCCAAGTGGCTAACCTGGTAATAAGTTGAATTGGGTTATATTTAACCCGGATCTTGGATCCGGTTTGTGTTCGTTTAAGCAAAAAAAAAGGCTCACGGGTGAGGGCCTTAGCCGGACTCGAACCCGTGACCTCTCGTTCGTAATACGCGCACCCGGCCATCTCGGCCAAGTGACTAACTCGTAAACAAACGGAGAGAGGTTCCTTTTAACGACGTTTTCGAAATAAAATCCCAAATCCGTTTGAAACACAAGAACCCTAATCTGAGTTTGTTCGAATTCGATGAATCCGTATAATAGGAACTCAATTAACCATAGGGCTTTTGTTATACGTTCAATTCCGAGCCTAATGACGTATTGAATTACCTGGAATGATCAACTGATCGAAGTTCTGGACTCGTTGTTCAGTTCGTCTGAACTGAGATTCCGAGAGAGAGAATTAGAGAGTGTTAGGAGTTGTGATTTGTTTCAAATGGACGCATTAGGTGTCGTCGAGGTTTGTACAACCTCAATTCGACAAATAAATTCGTGAATTAACGAGTTTTGATTACGGTTTAAGACGGTTTAAAGTTTTTAGCCGTTTTCTACTGTTACGAGTTAAAATTTCGAATTAAACGAGTTCATCATGCTCGTTTATGAGTTGTAATGGGATTTCAGTTACGAATCTTTGCTCTTATCATCTCAAAACGCGTTTTCGAATATTCAGAACCCAAAACCGGGTTCCCCTTGTTTCGAACCCACGACCCCTTTTGGGTGGGTTTTAAAACATAAAAATACAACTTTTGTTCCTGAGGTTTGTTAAGTTGACTCCGGTCAACTTAAACTTGAAAATAAGTTTGAGGAAAGGCAGTTTAGCCCTTGTAGTTAAGTTTTAACCAAAAACTAAGTTAGTTAGGTTAAATAGGGTTTTTAGTTAATAAATTTGATATATTTTGATATTTAAATGTATAAATTAAATTTAAATTATAAAAGAATTGTTTATTTCTATAAAAATGATATAAAATGACATATTTTTATAGAACTTTATTTTAAAAATATTTATTTAATTAAACTTTATTTATTTGATTTATTTAGGAATAAATCTTATTATTTCTTAAAAATTCATAAAAATTTATAAAAGTCATTTTAATTTATATAATTTGTGTTTTAATTTAAATAAAACACATTAGGATTTTTTTTTTCAAATTAAATAAGTATAATTTTTTTTTTTTTTTACACTTAGATAATTTATGAGATTTATTTTATATAGTTTAGGGACTTTATTCAAATACCATGAATATTAGCCCTAAAACATAGTTTGAGTATGGTTTTTAGCCACATAGTTTAAGCAATTCATTTAAGAATTTTCACATATTATTAGATATGGATAATTAGGGTTTACAATAAATGTCAAATGGCCGGAAATTGTAAACGGAAAAGTACAGATATTACAGTCTCCCCTACTTTAGGAAATTTCGTCCCGAAATTAAGTAGTGGAGTTTGTGAACAGGTGTGGGTACTTGGCCTTCATTTGATCTTCACGTTCCCAAGTGAACTCGGGTCCTCGTTTAGATTGCCAACGTACTTTCACAATCGGAATTCGGCTTCTTTTAAGTTGTTTGATCTCTCGATCCATGATTTCAATAGGCTTTTCCACGAAGTGCATCGACTCGTCAATGTGAACTTCGTCAAGAGGAACTTGGAGGTTTCCCTCGGCAAGACACTTCTTGAGGTTAGATACATGAAACGTGGGATGTACATTGCTAAGCTTGTTGGGTAATTCCAACTCGTAAGCAACTTTCCCGATACGTTTGATGATTTTGAAAGGTCCAACGTATCGCGGTGTGAATTTCCCTTTCTTCCCAAACCGGACAACGCCTTTCCAAGGTGATACCTTTAAAAGAACCATGTCACCAACTTGGAATTCAAGAGGTCTTCTACGAATATCAGCATTCTTCTTTTGTCTCTCCCGAGCCAAACGAAGATTGTCGCGAACTTGGATGATTCGATCAGTGGTGTCTTGGACTAGAGCGGGACCAGTGATTTGTGCTTCACCGACCTCATCCCAGCCAAGAGGAGAACGACAATGGCGACCATATAAAGCCTTGAAAGGTGCCATCTCGATACTAGCATGGTAGCTGTTGTTATACGAAAACTCAGCTAGTGGAAGATATTTGTCCCAATTGCCTCCAAAGTCAAGGACGCAAGCACGTAACATATCTTCAAGAGTTTGAATCGTTCTTTCCGTTTGACCATCAGTTTGGGGATGGTAAGCTGTACTCAAATTCAATTGAGTACCCATGAACGATTGTAGAGATCCCCAAAAACGGGAAGTGAAACGACTATCACGATCAGATATGATATTAAGAGGAACGCCATGTAGACGAACGATCTCATCCAAATAAACTTGAGCCAACTTCTCAGCTCCCCAATCATCTCGAATTGCGAGAAAATGAGCTGATTTCGTGAGTCGGTCCACGATTACCCAAATGCTATCAAATCCTCGAGGTGTTCTTGGAAGTTTGGTGATAAAATCCATGGAAATACACTCCCATTTCCACATTGAAATCTCGGGTTGTTCAAGCAAACCCGAAGGTCGTTGATGTTCAATCTTGACCTTAGAACAAGTAAGACATTTTGAAATGTACACGGCAACATCTTTCTTCATGCCGGGCCACCAATAGTGTTGGCGAAGGCCTTTGTACATTTTATCGGCTCCTGGGTGTATAGAATAACGAGTTTTGTGAGACTCGTCAAAAATCAAAGTACGAAGATCATCCCGATCAGGAACCCATAAGCGGTTTAAGAAGTGTAGCAACCCATTGGGTCGAGTCTCCAATTGTTTTTCAACTCCACAACCCAATTCTTCTTGCATGTTGCCCTCGGAAAGAACCGTTTGTTGAGCTTTAAGAATTTTGGTCTCGATATCCGATTGAATAAGAGCACAACATATGTTAGGATATTCTTTCCGACTTAACGCATCAGCCACCACGTTAGCTTTCCCTGGATGATATTTGATTTCGCAATCATAATCATTTAACAGTTCCATCCAACGACGTTGTCTCATGTTTAAGTCTGTTTGGTTGAATATATGTTGCAAACTCTTGTGATCGGTAAAGATTTCACATTTGGTTCCATAGAGATAATGTCTCCAAATTTTGAGAGCAAACACGACCGCACCAAGTTCGAGGTCGTGAGTGGTGTAGTTATCTTCATGAACCTTAAGTTGTCTTGAGGCATAAGCAATCACCTTACCCCTTTGCATGAGAACGCATCCAAGTCCTTGCTTTGAAGCATCACAGAAAACAACGAAGTCGTCGCTGCCATCGGGAAGAGATAGGACTGGAGCATGGCACAATTTTTCTTTAAGAGTTTGGAACGCTTCTTCTTGCTCTTGTCCCCATTCAAAGATCCTACCCTTATGAGTTAGGGCAGTGAGAGGAACAGCAATCTTGGAAAAGTTAGAAATAAAGCGTCGATAATATCCTGCTAGTCCAAGAAAAGAACGGATTTCTGTTGGTGTTTTAGGAGCAATCCAATTCTTTACAGCTTCAATTTTAGCAGGATCAACATGAATCCCAGCCTCGTTAATAACATGACCTAGGAATTGGACTTCCTTTAGCCAGAATTCACATTTGGAGAATTTAGCATAAAGTTGTTCCTGTTTAAGAAGATCAAGTACTAAACGAAGATGTTCTTCATGTTCTTGCTTAGATTTTGAGTAGATAAGAATATCGTCAATGAAGACAATGACGAATTTATCCAAATAAGGTCGACAAACACGATTCATCAAATCCATGAACACGGCAGGTGCGTTAGTCAAACCGAATGGCATGACAACAAACTCGTAGTGTCCATAGCGAGTTCTAAAAGCTGTTTTGGGAATGTCTTCCTCCTTAACACGTAGTTGGTGATAACCCGAACGAAGATCGATCTTTGAGAAAATAGAAGCTCCTTGGAGTTGATCAAATAAATCGTTAATCCTTGGAAGTGGGTATCGATTCTTGACAGTCAATTTGTTGAGTTCCCGATAGTCGATACACATCCTAAAAGATCCATCTTTCTTCTTGACGAATAAGACAGGTGCTCCCCATGGTGAGGAACTAGGACGTATGAATCCTTTATCAGAGAGTTCTTGAAGTTGACTAGCAAGTTCTTGCATTTCAGATGGTGCAAGATGATATGGTGCTCTTGCCACAGGAGTTGCACCAGGCACAAGGTCGATACGAAACTCGACTTGTCGTGTAGGGGCAATTCCCGGTAGGTCTTCCGAAAATACTTCAGCAAAGTCCTTAATCACAGGAATATCAGCCATGAGTTTACCCTTGTCCTTCTCTTTCACAACGTGAGCTAGAAAAGCTGAATAATTCTTGTTGAGGTACTTCTGAGCTTTTGTTATAGTCATCAGTTTTAAGCCTTTGGGTTGTTTCTCTCCATACACGTGTAGTACTTCACCAGACGGCAGAGGAATCTTTATGAATTTGTCGGCACAAACGATCTCAGCACGATGTTTGGATAACCAATCCATGCCGACGATCACGTCGAAACTCCCAAGTTGCATAGGAGTTAAGTAAATAGAGAAAGTATGTTCGTTAAGTTGTAGTTGATTGTTTGCAATGATTGAGTCAACTTTAACGGATTTCCCGTTAGCTACTTCTACATTATAAGTTTTGTCTAGTTGGGTTCTAGTCTTAGCAAGCATTGGTTCAAAGTCAAAGGACACGAAACTTTTATCCGCACCAGAATCAAACAAAATAGTAGCATATTGATTATTGATCAGATACGTACCATTGACAACATCGTTGTCGGCTTGAGCTTGACTAGCAGTAATGGTGTAGACTCGGCCTTTGGAAGCAGAGATTGAAGCTTTTATTGCATTGGCCAGTAATGGACACTTATCCTTGAAGTGACTTGGATCTCCACATTGGAAACAAGCCTTAACAGTTAAGGATGGTGTGTTTTGTATCACGTTATGGCCTTGCACTTGAGATTGAGTGTTGCTTGGGGTTCGGCAACGATCTTGAGTATGTCCCAACCTTTTGCACTTTGTGCAAACCCAACACGGTGCATTGGGAAGATGGTGAGACTTGCAAATATCACATTGAGGATAACTCCCCGAATAAGCCTTCTTGGTTGGACTGAAGGTAGTAGTAGTAGCAGGTGCTACTTGGCTCACAGGTTGAGCAGGTGTAACAGTCCCATAATTTTGTTTATGGTTGGACTTTCTCTTCCTGTTTCTACCAGTAGGTTCAGGTTTAGAAGTCACAGCAGCAACCACAGCAGGTTTCTTCCCTCCTTTGCGGTGAAGGATTCCCGCATCGACATAAGTGTCGGTAAGTGTGGCTGAAAGACGAACAGCTTCTTCGATAGTAGCAGGTCTACTACTAAGAACAGCACTCCTGATTTGAATTGGGAGTCCCTTGCAGAATTTCTCAATCTTCCTAGCCAAGGTGTCGACTAGGTGAGGAACGAGTAGACAAAGCTCATAAAAACGAGTGACATAAGCAGAATTGTCACCACTATCTTGGGAGAGAGTCCAAAATTCCTCCTCGATCTTCATCATTTCGTTTCGAGGACAGAACTCATTGATCATGAGTTCCTTGAATTCAGCCCAAGGAAGAGCCATAGCAACAAGAACGGTGCGAGTAGTTTTCTCGCCGTTCCACCAAGTTAGTGCACGCTTTTGAAAGACTCTTGAGCCATATTGAACCTTGAGTGCCTCGGGAACACCAGCATTAAGGAAGGTGTTCTCAATGCCCTCAAACCATTGGAGTAGTCCAGTGGCTCCTTCATGACCCGAATACTTTGGTGGTGAACACGAATTAAAGTATTTGAAGTTGCAAGCATTGTTGTTGTTGTTATTAGAAGAGCTTTGATCACGATGTTGAAACAGAGCTGGTAGTATTGCAGCAATCCGATCAACAATTTGTTGTGTGAGTGCCGGATTTGTATCAACGGGATCAGACATTCTATAAGAAAATAAAGTAAAATGCAAGTTTGAGATGAATAATAATATTCAAGAGTTAAGCTTTGAAAGTAAAGATAGGCTTAAGTTTAAACACATAGTTAGTAATTGTGTTAGTTGGGTTTTACCACACAATTACTTAGGACATATCAAGGTTAATAAGATTTTAACAATATTTGAGAAAGTCATGCTTTAGCCTATAAATGAACACTCATCCCGAGAATCCCCAGGTAAGCGTAACTGGTCCTGTACTTTGGATTTGTACGAATACGCTTGCCTAGACAGGAAACTCAGAATACAGGCATTCACCCTTCCAGATTGCACGAGTTTCTGAACATTGTCAAAGTCTTAAACCTTAACGAGATTTTGGATAGACTTACAAAGTCTAGGGGGTTTTATAAAATATTTTAAAACATTGAAGAATTTCATATAAAAGAATATTGATGGAAATATAAGGTAAAGTCTTAGAATTTTGAGGATTTGTAAGATTTGTGTTAAAGATTTAGAATTTGACAAATAAACACATAAGTTCCTAATCATGCAAGACTAAAAGAGGGTCCTAAAGTTATAGTCTAGGTTAAAGATTTCTAATAACCTAAATCCCTATAACCAAGGCTCTGACACCAATCTGTCACACCCCAACCGGGCGACGGAACACGTCGGAGTATGACCCGAATTGTGACCAGATTGCTCGTAGCACTTGGAACTATTAAAATTTCATAATTTTATTCAATAATATTAAAAGTGCCTCAAATGCTACAAGTAGTTCAAATAAACAAGACAAAACATAGTTCCAAACAAGATAAAATCAGATTTCAAGTTTCTAAGTCCAAGCCTAAGTGTTGAACATAAATCAAGCGTTGCTTGAACTTGGTGCACCTGAAACATGTTTAAAATAAGAGTTATCAACAAAATGAATTGTTGGTGAGCAATCATGGTAGATATAGATATAATATAGTTGAGATAAAAGTACAAATTCCATGCTAAGACAAGTTATACATCATAGTCTCATTGTTTCTACACACAGTCCAAATTAAACCTTCCTTTTAAGATTTATTCAGTTCAGTTTGTCCAACATATAGTTAACAGTTTTTCAGTATCAGAATTCATTACATGCATCCTAGATCAAAGAAATGCATGGGGTAGCTAACCCACATGGTACCACTAATTCCATTCCTAGGCTGTAGAAACAGTTAATAATATGAACTAGTGTAATCAACAAATAAGCCACATAATGCAAATAAACAAGTCTAACATATGGGAATTTGTTTCAAGTTGTGAGATTTGTCAATTGTGTAAGTGTGGTTAAATAGAAACATGTTTCACCCCAAAAGTGGTAAAATGTATAAAGAGGGGCATGAAAACTCACATGGTTTGTAAGTAGTTTCCGAGCTAAGTTTGATCCAAAGATATAATCCAAAGTAGGTCACAATTAACCTATTATAGTTGTAGTTTAGTCATTTAGTTTAAAGGAATAAGCTAAGGTTTGTTCGTGTTCTCGAATTTGGGAAATTAGGATTTTGGAAAGTTTAAGGTTTGAAAAGTAATTTGGTTATAGTTTAAGATGTGCAAGTATTTAAATTACTAAATTATTATGTTTAGTAATTTAAATATAATTTCAGATTTTATAAAATATTTTAAGTGATTATTTAATTAATTACTTATTTAGTAATTTAGTTAATAAATGTGTTTAATTAACTAAATATGTCAAAAAGATAGTAAGAATATAAATATAATTTAAATTATAAATTTTATAAATATTTTCTGTTAATAAGTAAATTTTTATAAAATTTACTTATTTTTAGTTTAATTAAATCAATAATTCCATTGATTTAATTACAAAAAAAAATTAGTAAAAATGTCTAAAAGTTCCAGAAACTTAATATTTTGTTAAAAATATATAGATTAAGTTTCTGTAATTTTTGTATAATTTTTGGAATAGATTTACTAATTTTAAATAAATAGTCCAAGCTTTAAATTTAGACTTTTAAATAATTAATTTTATAAACTCAGAAAGTTTTCTGTTTTTATTTAATAAAACAGTAGAGAATTTTATTACAAAAATTTGGACTATTTATTTGTACATTTTCGAGTTGTAAATAAAAAGTTATGAATTTTTAAAGATTAAAGATTTAATAAAAAGAAAAATCAAAAATAGGAAAATGTTGAAAAGTGGGCGAACCGGCCAAAAGGCGGATCGAACCTGGGCTACTTGGCTTAGCAGCAGTGCACCTGACCGTTGGGCCAAGTGGCTAACCTGGTAATAAGTTGAATTGGGTTATATTTAACCCGGATCTTGGATCCGGTTTGTGTTCGTTTAAGCAAAAAAAAGGCTCACGGGTGAGGGCCTTAGCCGGACTCGAACCCGTGACCTCTCGTTCGTAATACGCGCACCCGGCCATCTCGGCCAAGTGACTAACTCGTAAACAAACGGAGAGAGGTTCCTTTTAACGACGTTTTCGAAATAAAATCCCAAATCCGTTTGAAACACAAGAACCCTAATCTGAGTTTGTTCGAATTCGATGAATCCGTATAATAGGAACTCAATTAACCATAGGGCTTTTGTTATACGTTCAATTCCGAGCCTAATGACGTATTGAATTACCTGGAATGATCAACTGATCGAAGTTCTGGACTCGTTGTTCAGTTCGTCTGAACTGAGATTCCGAGAGAGAGAATTAGAGAGTGTTAGGAGTTGTGATTTGTTTCAAATGGACGCATTAGGTGTCGTCGAGGTTTGTACAACCTCAATTCGACAAATAAATTCGCGAATTAACGAGTTTTGATTACGGTTTAAGACGGTTTAAAGTTTTTAGCCGTTTTCTACTGTTACGAGTTAAAATTTCGAATTAAACGAGTTCATCATGCTCGTTTATGAGTTGTAATGGGATTTCAGTTACGAATCTTTGCTCTTATCATCTCAAAACGCGTTTTCGAATATTCAGAACCCAAAACCGGGTTCCCCTTGTTTCGAACCCACGACCCCTTTTGGGTGGGTTTTAAAACATAAAAATACAACTTTGGTCCCTGAGGTTTGTTAAGTTGACTCCGGTCAACTTAAACTTGAAAATAAGTTTGAGGAAAGGCAGTTTAGCCCTTGTAGTTAAGTTTTAACCAAAAACTAAGTTAGTTAGGTTAAATAGGGTTTTTAGTTAATAAATTTGATATATTTTGATATTTAAATGTATAAATTAAATTTAAATTATAAAAGAATTGTTTATTTCTATAAAAATGATATAAAATGACATATTTTTATAGAACTTTATTTTAAAAATATTTATTTAATTAAACTTTATTTATTTGATTTATTTAGGAATAAATCTTATTATTTCTTAAAAATTCATAAAAAATTATAAAAGTCATTTTAATTTATATAATTTGTGTTTTAATTTAAATAAAACACATTAGGATTTTTTTTTTCAAATTAAATAAGTATAATTTTTTTTTTTTTACACTTAGATAATTTATGAGATTTATTTTATATAGTTTAGGGACTTTATTCAAATACCATGAATATTAGCCCTAAAACATAGTTTGAGTATGGTTTTTAGCCACATAGTTTAAGCAATTCATTTAAGAATTTTCACATATTATTAAATATGGATAATTAGGGTTTACAATAAATGCCAAATGGCCGGAAATTGTAAACGGAAAAGTACAGATATTACATGACTCCTCCGAAGGCTCCATCTCACTGCCCTCGGATGGGAGTGGATGTTGTTCTGGTGATTCCCCGAGTGTCACCACTGGGAATGATGATGCAATGCAAATGATGTGTCCCTCGTCAACAGAGGGTGATATGGTTGGTGTTAACATGCCTGCACTGCAATGTACGTATGGGTGCTATGTGTATCAGGCATAAGTGTCTGTGTCGTGTAACTAATAAATGTGTGTGGTTATAGTCTAGTATGAAATCCTAGTTCTCTATAACTAATGGCTCTGATACCAATCTGTCACACCCCCAAATTCCACTAATGGAGTTTTACCATTTGGTGCATGACAAACCAGGATCTCAGTCATTAGTTACATCAAACGACACTATATGGGACTCAAATTGAAATATTATAAATGTTCAGAGTAAATGCGGAGGCGATGAATAAAAAGTAAATGCGCAAAACAAACGCGCCCAGTGTCTAGTTCAAAACAAAGTAAATACGATTGTCTAAATGTCTTAATTATAAATAAGGTAATATTAGGACTCCATGCATTCCTAATCGTGCACCTGTGCCTAAGCTTAGCGTCCTGAGAAAACATGTAAGAAAAGTGTCAACACAAGGTTGGTGAGTTCACAGGTTTCAGTTTGTAATAGCGTTTAACAGATTAATGTACATTCAATATATATATATATCAACTGGTAGCTAACCCATATTCATGTTTACTAATGCGCTCGCAACCTGAAGCTGATTGTTTATGTTTGTATGCCTCCCACCAGGCCTATCAACCATGGTGCATGTTTAGGTCAATATTGGACCTGTTCGACCTCCAATCGAGTTAGCGCGACTAACGCGGGTGAGGTTTGTCAAACCAAGTAGTACTACTCAAAATATCTCGCTATGTTCATATTAACGGTTCGATGTGAGGACTTTTAAGGATAATGTGTACGCATAGTCATACAAGTGATAACATATATGAATTACAAAAATCAAAAGTGTTTGAGTCATGTTTTCTCCCCTAGTTTAAAAACAGTAAAAGGGGCCGTGAAAACTCACCCGAGTTGTGTTCATGTAGATAGCACCACACAAGGATGCAAGTAGGAAACACAAGAGTTTGCCTGTAAACTGTCTATATATGCCCTAAAATTATAAGCATAATAGTTATGGATAAAATGGGATATTTGTGACGATGACACTGAATATTTGATCGTCCTAAAACATACTTAGGATCAATAACTAGACGGACTTGTCTACGAGAATCAGGATTTCTTAATATACTAATTAAGATAAATATGTTTCATGTTGAAGTTTTCTAATTACAAATAATAATATATAATAAAAATATATTCGTACGTTTATAACATCTATAAATGGTCTAAGAAAATAATATAACTTAATATATTATTTTTAAGTTCGTAGGATTAATAAAATAACCATTTATGTGGTAAAAATAATAATATATTATTTTTATTGAGAATATATTTGTGGGTAATAATACAACTAATCATATTATTTATAAATTCGAAGTGTTATACAATGCTCGTTAATGCGACGAAAATAGTTTATAAATATATTATTTTTAATTGGAGTCATGAACTGAAAATAATATAAATATATTATTTTTAAAAGTGAGAAAAAATATTAAAACAGGTTATAAAACCCAACCTGAGTCTTTGCGCACCGCCAAGGCATTGATTGATGTCTTCGACGGTAAGATCACACTTCGTGTAGGGGATGAGAATGTCACCTTTGATGTTATGAAATCGATGAAGATTTCTAGTGGTCAGGATGATTTCGTGTTCTTTCTAGACACCTTCATATCTCACATTGATTGTTGCATTGACTACATGTGTGGCGCTGATTTGCTTAACACACAACACCTGGGTGAGGAGGACCAGAAGGTTGAGACTGATGCTCTTCCCGAGCAAGGTCCGAGCCACCCGGCTTGTACACCTCCTGAGTACTAGAGATATTTGAGGTTTCTGAGGTCACTGAGGAGGAGAAGAAGCCCTCGGTTGAGGCACCACCACCCATTGAGCTCAAAGAGCTACCTTCCCATTTGGAGTATGCATTCTTGGATGGTGAGGCCGGTTTACCCGTCGTGATTTCTGCTGCACTGACGGAGGAGGAGGAGAAGGTGAGATTGATTGAGGTTCTAAAGGCTAACACACAAGCCATTGCGTGGAAGCTCACAGATATAAAGGGCGTAAGCCCTACTTTCTGCACACATAGGATCTTGATGGAGGAGGAGCACAAGCCTATTGTGCAACCTCAAAGGAGGCTTAACCCCAACATGTCTGATGTTGTGAAGAAGGAGGTTCTTAAACTCCTCAAAGGAGCACAACCCCGTACGGTACCTTCGCGTACCGGCGTATGCCATTCGGGTTGTGTAATGCTCCAGCCACCTTTCAGAGGTGCATGGTGTCTATCTTTCAGGACATGATCGAGAATTCTATGGAGGTGTTCATGGATGATTTTTCTGTATTCGGGAGTTCTTTCGATCATTGTTTGCTTAATCTAGAGAAGATGATGAAGCGATGCATAGATACGTAGTTGATGCTTAATTGGGAGAAGTGTCACTTCATGGTGACTGAGGGGATTGTGTTAGGGCACAAAGTTTCATGTGCCGGTATTGAAGTGGATAGAGCTAAGATTGATACCATTAGTAGACTTCCACCGCCGACCAGTGTCAAATCCGTTCGTAGTTTCTTAGGTCTTGCAGGGTTCTATAGGCGTTTCATTAAATATTTTTCAAAGATCACCCGACCCATGACTCGTATTCTTGAAAAAGACGTCCAGTTTGAGTTTGATACCGATTGTGTTAAGGCGTTTGAGTTCTTGAAGAAGCAGTTAGTTTGAGCTCCCATCTTCATAGCCCCCGACTGGAGCTTACTGTCACACCCCAGCCGGCGGCAGATTAAACGCCGGGGCTGACACGGTTGTTCAAAAGCTCATGATCATCTAATTAATGCGAAGATATTTATTAATCATATTAAATGATCCGTTACAAGAATAATGAAAAGACAAGATTTAACATAACATAAGTTCCAGTTTATTTTCTAGGTCCAAGTCCTACGTGAGCAGCAAGAGCCTTAAGCAGGAGCACCTGAAACATGCGAGTAAAAGTCAACTACAAGTAGTTGGTGAGCAACATAGGTTTTGACACCAATACCAAAGTTTAGATAAAGTTTACGATTCAAAAGATTCTAATGCAGATCTAAATCATATCTAATAACACATAAGGCTCCAAGCGTACAGTTCAACCCTGGTAAAGAAATATAGCTGCCACAATCCCACGGATTGCCGTTTTGATAAAAAGGGTTAGATAACACCCGAAGTTTGATTGTTCACATGGGGAGATACACCCATGACAATAGTTCACATCCAACATGAGGAGATACACCCATGATGATGGTTCACACCAACAACAACCCGCCAAGGTTATGTGGTAAGTTTAGTTTAGTTTCGGTTTCCCCTATAAATGATCATGTTAGGTACTGCCTTAGGCTTGCAACACAAGTTAATGAACGTACTGGCATGCATTCATGCAATGGTCACCAAATAGTTAAAGATATAAAGCATGTAGATCATAGCAAAGAATCAAGTTAAAGAATCGTGTAGATAAGATAGTTAATGCATGTTTCACCCCAAAACAAAAGCAGTAAAAAGGGGCTATGAATACTCACTTGAATGATGAGTTAAAGCTGACTGAGTTTGATAAGTTGGATGGATATTGTGAGGAGTACTCACAACAAACCTACAAGATAGATTTGGATTCTATGATTGAGATAGGTTGTACTAGATAATAAGGTTTGGGGTTTGAAGATAAGTTTGTATAAGTTTTGGAATTTAGAAGATTGTTTAAGGTTGCCATTATATGTATAATAGTTGAGATGACACAATTTATATATTTTTGATTAAAGTATTTATAATTAAGTTGATAAACAATAATTAGATAACCCTACCAAGAATTTATAGAATAATTAGGTTTTAAATGAATGAAAGAGTTTTTGTATAATTATTTATTTAAAAATAATTATTTAATTATTTAAATAATTGTCCTTTGTCAAATAATTATTTTTTTATGTTTAAAAGATTTTAATAACGCTTAATAATAAACATTTTTAATTTATAGGGTTGATTAATAAGTTAGTCTAAGTAATATATTTATTTAGAAGTTTAAATAATACAAGGTTTCATGGACTCAAATAAAAAGAAGATTAATATAATTTTTGAAAAAAAAAATGGATTTATTTGGGTTTCTAAATATTTAGTTAATATATAAAAGCTTAAAAAGTAACCCAAAATATATAAAAGTAATTTTATAAATTTTAGATTTTATTGTTTTATAGTTTTAGAATTTATATAAATTTTATTTTGAATTTTTGGAATGTTTAAAATGTAAAAAGAATGGTTTAAAAAAAATAAAATAGGAAAAACCCCTTCCCTAGGCTCGAACCGGCGACCTAACCGGGCCGCGCACACACACACACTTTAACCGTTAGACCAGGGCATGATGCCTTGGTCTAAGCCGGTTTCGATTCTACTTAACCCGCAATCCCCGGCCTCCATCCTCTTCCCCAAACCACCCGAAACCCTAGCCGAGCAATTCGCTCAATCCGGCTAATAGCCGGCCTCGATTTCATGGGGCTTTCACTCCCTGGGTTGGTATGATTCGATTGATATGATTATTACCTTAGTTAGTTGCGTAAATCGAGGGGTCGACTGAGCCACAAATCGCGGCGGTTCCTTTGACTGATCTGAGCTCCGGCGGTGTTTAACGATGGTTCTAAGGTCGTAGGGAGTCTGTAGTGTGTATCGACGACGTGTTAGAGTCGCTATTTATAGCCAATTCATTCGGAAATGAATCGATTGAGTCGCCGATAATCAAGAAGCTACGGTTATGGGTTTAGCCATTGATAAGCTCATAATGGTTCGATTAAAGACAGGGAGATGGGTCGATTGGGTCTCGCGAACACAATGCCGGTTTCGATTTCGATTGACATTACCTCAGTCGTGAGATCGATTTCTTGGCTCCAAAACCGGCTTCCGCCAGAGTCGAACCCGGGATCGGTTTTGAGCAAAGGGAGAATTAGAAATCAACAGAACAAGTCCCTGAGGTTTTAAATGTTTTCATTTCCAGCATTAAGTTAGTTTTAGGTTAGATTTAAAGTTTCAGAATTTACAAATTAGGTCCTTAGACTTTCAGGTTTTATTATTTTATGTAAGAAGTTAGGTTTTTTTTATTTAAGTTTGAGTTTCAAGGTTTTATAAAATAAATCCCTAAGTTTTTATAAAGTTTAATTAGACTTGAAAATTTATAAATATTTAAAATTCATATAAGTTATTTAAAAGTAATAAATTTATTTTAAATTATAACTTCACATTAATTATTTAAATTTTTAAATTGTAAATTCTTATTTTTCTCAAATGAATTTATTACTTAATAATTATACTTTAATATTTTTGTAATAAGTTTGTATTATCATAACTATAAATGTATATGTTTATTTATTAAGATAATAATAAATTAATTCATGAAATTAAATATGAGTATGTAAAAGAATTCAAGAAATTTATTGAACGGTATAAATGTATTCCCAACATTAAATAAGTTACAACGCCGGACAAGTTAAGATAAGGTCGGAAATTCCTCGGGGATTACAGTCTCCCCTACTTTAGGAGATTTCGTCCCGAAATTTCACTACGAGGAGGGTCCTGGGAATAGATGAGGGTACTTGGCCTTCATTTGATCCTCACTTTCCCAAGTAAACTCAGGACCACGTTTGGATTCCCATCGAACCTTCACGATTGGAATTCGGCTTCGCTTGAGCTGCTTAACCTCCCGATCTATGATTTCCACGGGCTTCTCTACGAAGTGCATTGATTCGTCAACGTGCACCTCGTCGAGCGGTATCTGGAGATTCTCGTCAGCCAAGCACTTCTTTAAGTTCGAAATATGGAAAGTCGGATGAATGTTACTAAGCTCTTCTGGTAGATCCAACTTGTAAGCTACCTTCCCAATCCGCTCCAGGATTTTAAAAGGGCCTACAAATCTCGGTGCAAGCTTCCCTTTCTTTCCAAAACGGACTACTCCTTTCCAAGGGGATACCTTAAGAAGGACTAGATCTCCGACCTGAAATTCCAAGGGTTTTCGACGTTTATCAGCGTAGCTCTTTTGTCGACTCCTTGCAGCCAAAAGGTTGTCTCGGATTTGCAAGATCTTGTCAGATGTTTCTTGGATGAGTTCGGGGCCAGTAATCTGTGATTCCCCAATCTCCGTCCAACATATAGGAGAGCGGCACTTGCGGCCATAAAGTGCTTCAAAGGGAGCCATGTCGATGCTCGTATGGTAGCTGTTATTATACGAGAACTCCACTAAGGGTAGGTGCAAGTCCCAATTACCCTTGAAGTCAATGACACAGGCTCTAAGCATGTCTTCGAGAGTCTGAATCGTTCGTTCGGACTGACCATCGGTTTACGGATGGTAAGCCGTACTAAGATTCAACTGAGTACCCAAAGCTGATTGTAATGATTGCCAAAAACGAGAAGTAAACTGTCCGTCACGATCAGAGATGATATTGAGAGGTACACCGTGTCGACTAACGATCTCATCAATGTAGATTTGAGCCAACTTCTCAACTCGGTAGTCTTCACGGATAGGCAGAAAATGGGCAGATTTTGTCAAACGATCGATGATAACCCATATGCTATCATGACCACGAGACGTGTGTGGGAGTTTAGTTTTGAAGTCCATGGCAATACACTCCCACTTCCACACAGGTATCTCGGGCTGTTCAAGCAAGCCAGATGGACGCTGGTGCTCGGCCTTAACCTTCGAACAAGTAAGGCACTTGGACACGTACAGAGCGATATCCTTTTTCATACCAGGCCACCAGTATTGGGTACGAAGGTCCTTGTACATTTTGTCTGCACCCGGATGGATAGAATAACGAGTCTTGTGAGCCTCGTTCATAACAAAAGTGCGGAGATTATCACGGTCAGGAATCCAAATGCGGTTTAGAAAGTAAAGTAACCCATTGGGTTTAGTTTCAAGCTGGAGTTCTGCACCGCATGACATTTCATTATACATATTTCCTTCAGTGACCGAAAGATGTTGTGCTTTCAGGATACGGGTTTGAATATCATTTTGGATACGAATGCTATGGATCTTGATAGGTTCTTTACGACTAAGAGCATCGGCCACGACATTCGCCTTACCAGGATGGTAACGAATGTTGCAATCGTAGTCGTTCAATAGTTCAACCCAACGCCTTTGCCTCATGTTGAGCTCTTTCTGATTGAAGATATGTTGGAGACTCTTATGATCGGTGAAAATTTCACACTTAGTACCATATAGGTAGTGTCTCCAAATCTTGAGAGCGAAAACGACCGCACCCAGCTCAAGATCGTGCGTCGTATAATTCTTCTCATGGATTTTGAGTTGCCGAGACGCGTAAGCAATCACTTTGCCTCGTTGCATAAGAACACAACCAAGGCCTAAGTGAGAAGCGTCACAGTAGACAACGAAGTCTTCAGTTCCGTCAGGAAGAGTTAAGATAGGAGCTTCGCACAATTTCTGCTTTAGAGTCTGGAAGGCTTTCTCTTGCTTTGGTCCCCACTCGTAGGGCTTGCCTTTATGTGTTAAGGCAGTGAGTGGCACCGCAATTTTGGAAAAGTTGGCTATGAAACGACGATAATAGCCAGCTAAGCCAAGAAAAGAACGGACTTCGGTAGGGGTCTTTGGAGCTTGCCAGTTCTTCACTGCTTCAATCTTAGCAGGATCCACGTGAATACCCTTCTCGTTGACTATGTGTACCAAGAATTGGACCTCTTTTAGCCAAAACTCACACTTGGAGAACTTAGCGTATAACTGCTCCTTCTTCAAGAGATCTAAAACCAAACGCAGGTGTTTCTCGTGCTCTGCTTTTTATTTTGAATAGATTAATATATCGTCAATGAAGACGATCACGAACTTGTCCAAATACGGCTTACACACGCGGTTCATAAGATCCATGAATACCGCGGGTGCGTTGGTTAGACCAAAGGGCATAACCATGAAATCATAATGGCCGTATCTTGTACGAAAAGCTGTCTTTGGGATATCAGAATCGAGGACTCGTAACTGGTGGTAACCAGAACGAAGATCAATCTTCGAGAAATAAGTCGAGCCTTGAAGCTGATCAAATAAATCATCAATCCTTGGGAGCGGATAACGGTTCTTCACAGTAAGCTTGTTGAGCTCCCGGTAGTCGATGCACATCCGGAACGAACCATCCTTCTTTTTGACAAATAACACAGGTGCTCCCCAAGGAGAAACACTAGGGCGGATAAACCCTTTGTCAGAAAGTTCCCGGAGTTGGCTTGCGAGTTCTTGCATTTCTGACGGTGCAAGACGATAAGGAGACTTTGCTACAGGATTTGCTCCAGGCACTAAATCAATGCGAAATTCGACTTGACATACCGGAGGAAGACCAGGTAAGTCCTCGGGAAATACTTCCGGAAAGTCCTTGATCACGGGGATATCTTGAGGACTTTTGTCTTTGCTCTTCTTATCCACAATATGGGCCAAGAACGCCACGCATTTCTTTCGTAAGCACTTCCGTGCGGTGGTGCAAGACATAAGCTTTAGCCCATTCGACGGCTTCTCTCCGTAGACTTCCAGGATGTCACCCGAGCCGAGAGGAATACGAATATACTTGTCAAAGCAGATAACTTCAGCATGATGCTCAGTCAGCCAATCCATGCCTACTATGATGTCGAAACCTCCGAGCGCCATAGGAATAAGGTTGATAGAGAAGTCATGATCGTTCAAGTTCAGAGTACAGTTTCTAATGATAGAATCACACGAGACAGAATAACCGTCTGCTACTAAGATGTTAAATGGTTTGTCTAGTTTAGCTCGATTCATGGCAAGTTGTGGTTCAAATTCAAAAGATACAAAGCTTCTATCTGAACCAGTATCAAATAGGATAGAGGCATATTGCTGGTTAATTAGGTACGTACCGTTCACCACCTCGTTGTTGGCTTGAGCCTCATTAGCATTAATGTTGAAGGCACGTCCACGAGCTGTGGGGTTTGCATTCCCTTGGTTCACGATTCCCTGGTTCATGTTTCCCTGATTTATGTTCCCTTGAACCATGTTACCTTGGTTCATGTTGGCCTGGTTTACAATGACCAACCTAGGGCATCGGTTTCTGAAGTGGTTCGGGTCACCGCACTCATAACAGGCACGACCCTGGTTGATAATAGCAGGAACCGGAACAGCAGGAACGGGAACGACAGGCTGGTAGACTTGCGGTGCTGGAGGGATGCGGCAGGTAGCTGCCCAGTGCTCATAACGCCCGCATAGGGTGCACACACAGCATGGTGACTGGGTAGGGTGGTGTAGTTTGCAGGTGTTGCACAGCGGTGAGTTTCCCACATATTGCTTTTTGTTGGGGTTGGAGGTAGTTGGGGCTACTTGGGCCAAAGGAACAGCTGGAGTAACAATGGCAAAGTTTTTGCCCTTCCTCTTTTTGTTGTTGAAAGAAGACCCAGGTCGGGTCTCCTTGGAAGATTCAGCAGTGACCTTCTCAGGCACTTTCTTGGCACCCTTCTTGGATAGAGTTCCAGCCTTGATATGGTTATCAGATAAGGTGGCAGCAAGACGAATGGCCTCCTCAAGGGTTGCCGGTTTGCTTCCCAGGACAGTGTCCTGAATCTGCATTGGCAGGCCATTGATGTACTTCTCGATTGCTCGAGAGAGAGGAGTGACCATGTGAGGCACTAGTAGGCTGAGCTCGTGGAAACGAGTGGTGTAGGCAAGACTTTTACCACTGTCTTGCTTCAAGTCCCAAAACTCAGCTTCTAGTTTCTGAACTTCGTTCCGGGGGCAAAACTCTTCTGTCATAAGAGCCTTGACCTCAGCCCAAGATAGGGCTAGTGCAGTTTCCATTCCTCGGTTTCTTTTCTCCCCATTCCACCAGGTAAGTGCCCTCTTTTGGAAGATGGTAGCATAGCGAACCTTTAGGTTCTCAGGGCAGTCTGCATTGATAAAAGTTCCTTCAATGCTCTCGAACCATTGGAGAAGTCCAGTGGCTCCTTCATTTCCGAAGAACTTTGTAGGGTTGCAAGAGTTAAAATGCTTGAATGTGCACACCGGATTTCTGGGTGCAGCATTCTGGTTCAGCTGGTTCACCATGGTGGGCAGGATAGTAGCCATTTGCTGGATAATCCTGTCGGTAAGGTTGTTTCTGCGGTCACGACGGGGAGGCATTCTACAAGGGATGAATAGAGAGTTCATAAGATACGAGTTATGTTCAAGAGTTGGTACATAAGCTGCAAGTTAATAGTTAAACATGGAAGGTACCCTAGTGGGCACATTGACTTAGCAAGGCTCTGTCATCTTAATGTCTGAGGAGTCATGCTTTAGCCTATAAGTGGGCACTCATCCCAAGAATTACCAGGAAAGCATAACTGGTCCATCGGTTGATTTGGATTTATACGAAATGCTTTCCTAGACAGAATTCTCAGAATACAGGCACCCACCCTTCCGGATTGCACAAGTCCTCATTCATTAGTTAGAACCCACATACCTTTGAGAGTTTTTATTTGGATTAGACTTTCTAGTCTAAGAATATAGTTCACTTGTAGTTCACGTAGTTGCATCAGGTAGCTAGAAATAGATAATTGTAGATAAGTATGGCATAGAGGAGTTCCTAAGGATATACACGAGTTAAACTCATGTTTGGGACTCCTAGGTTATAGTCTAGGTCATGTGTCTAATAACCTAATTCCCTATAACCATGGCTCTGATACCAATCTGTCACACCCCAGCCGGCGGCGGATTAAACGTCGGGGCTGACACGGTTGTTCAAAAGCTCATGATCATCTAATTAATGCGAAGATATTTATTAATCATATTAAATGATCCGTTACAAGAATAATGAAAAGACAAGATTTAACATAACATAAGTTCCAGTTTATTTTCTAGGTCCAAGTCCTACGTGAGCAGCAAGAGCCTTAAGCAGGAGCACCTGAAACATGCGAGTAAAATTCAACTACAAGTAGTTGGTGAGCAACATAGGTTTTGACACCAATACCAAAGTTTAGATAAAGTTTACGATTCAAAAGATTCTAATGCAGATCTAAAGCATATCTAATAACACATAAGGCTCCAAGCGTACAGTTCAACCCTGGTAAAGAAATATAGCTGCCACAATCCCACGGATTGCCGTTTTGATAAAAAGGGTTAGATAACACCCGAAGTTTGATTGTTCACATGGGGAGATACACCCATGACAATAGTTCACATCCAACATGAGGAGATACACCCATGATGATGGTTCACACCAACAACAACCCGCCAAGGTTATGTGGTAAGTTTAGTTTAGTTTCGGTTTCCCCTATAAATGATCATGTTAGGTACTGCCTTAGGCTTGCAACACAAGTTAATGAACGTACTGGCATGCATTCATGCAATGGTCACCAAATAGTTAAAGATATAAAGCATGTAGATCATAGCAAAGAATCAAGTTAAAGAATCGTGTAGATAAGATAGTTAATGCATGTTTCACCCCAAAACAAAAGCAGTAAAAAGGGGCTATGAATACTCACTTGAATGATGAGTTAAAGCTGACTGAGTTTGATAAGTTGGATGGATATTGTGAGGAGTACTCACAACAAACCTACAAGATAGATTTGGATTCTATGATTGAGATAGGTTGTACTAGATAATAAGGTTTGGGGTTTGAAGATAAGTTTGTATAAGTTTTGGAATTTAGAAGATTGTTTAAGGTTGCCATTATATGTATAATAGTTGAGATGACACAATTTATATATTTTTGATTAAAGTATTTATAATTAAGTTGATAAACAATAATTAGATAACCCTACCAAGAATTTATAGAATAATTAGGTTTTAAATGAATGAAAGAGTTTTTGTATAATTATTTATTTAAAAATAATTATTTAATTATTTAAATAATTGTCCTTTGTCAAATAATTATTTTTTTATGTTTAAAAGATTTTAATAACGCTTAATAATAAACATTTTTAATTTATAGGGTTGATTAATAAGTTCGTCTAAGTAATATATTTATTTAGAAGTTTAAATAATACAAGGTTTCATGGACTCAAATAAAAAGAAGATTAATATAATTTTTGAAAAAAAAAATGGATTTAATTGGGTTTCTAAATATTTAGTTAATATATAAAAGCTTAAAAAGTAACCCAAAATATATAAAAGTAATTTTATAAATTTTAGATTTTATTGTTTTATAGTTTTAGAATTTATATAAATTTTATTTTGAATTTTTGGAATGTTTAAAATGTAAAAAGAATGGTTTAAAAAAAATAAAATAGGAAAAACCCCTTCCCTAGGCTCGAACCGGCGACCTAACCGGGCCGCGCACACACACACACTTTAACCGTTAGACCAGGGCATGATGCCTTGGTCTAAGCCGGTTTAGATTCTACTTAACCCGCAATCCCCGGCCTCCATCTTCTTCCCCAAACCACCCGAAACCCTAGCCGAGCAATTCGCTCAATCCGGCTAATAGCCGGCCTCGATTTCATGGGGCTTTCACTCCTTGGGTTGGTATGATTCGATTGATATGATTATTACCTTAGTTAGTTGCGTAAATCGAGGGTTCGACTGAGCCACAAATCGCGGCGGTTCCTTTGACTGATCTGAGCTCCGGCGGTGTTTAACGATGGTTCTAAGGTCGTAGGGAGTCTGTAGTGTGTATCGACAACGTGTTAGAGTCGCTATTTATAGCCAATTCATTCGGAAATGAATCGATTGAGTCGCCGATAATCAAGAAGCTACGGTTATGGGTTTAGCCATTGATAAGCTCATAATGGTTCGATTAAAGACAGGGAGATGGGTCGATTGGGTCTCGCGAACACAATGCCGGTTTCGATTTCGATTGACATTACCTCAGTCGTGAGATCGATTTCTTGGCTCCAAAACCGGCTTCCGCCAGAGTCGAACCCGGGATCGGTTTTGAGCAAAGGGAGAATTAGAAATCAACAGAACAAGTCCCTGAGGTTTTAAATGTTTTCATTTCCAGCATTAAGTTAGTTTTAGGTTAGATTTAAAGTTTCAGAATTTACAAATTAGGTCCTTAGACTTTCAGGTTTTATTATTTTATGTAAGAAGTTAGGTTTTTTTTATTTAAGTTTGAGTTTCAAGGTTTTATAAAATAAATCCCTAAGTTTTTATAAAGTTTAATTAGACTTGAAAATTTATAAATATTTAAAATTCATATAAGTTATTTAAAAGTAATAAATTTATTTTAAATTATAACTTCACATTAATTATTTAAATTTTTAAATTGTAAATTCTTATTTTTCTCAAATGAATTTATTACTTAATAATTATACTTTGATATTTTTGTAATAAGTTTGTATTATCATAACTATAAATGTATATGTTTATTTATTAAGATAATAATAAATTAATTCATGAAATTAAATATGAGTATGTAAAAGAATTCAAGAAATTTATTGAACGGTATAAATGTATTCCCAACATTAAATAAGTTACAACGCCGGACAAGTTAAGATAAGGTCGGAAATTCCTCGGGGATTACACTTACCCTTTGAGCTCATGTGTGATGCGAGTGATTTCGCAGTCGAGGCTGTCCTAGGTTAAAGGAGAGAGAAGCACTTCCACCCGATCTATTACGCGAGTAAAACTCTTAACGATGCTCAAGAGAATTACACAACTACCGAGAAGGAGTTGTTAGCGGTGGTGTTTGCTTTCGATAAATTCCGTTCCTATTTAGTGCTCTCTAAGACCATCGTTTACACGGATCATGCGGCATTGCGATATCTGTTCGCGAAGAAAGATGCCAAACCTAGATTGATTCGATGTATTCTCCTGCTTTCTGAGTTTGATATTGAAATTAAAGATAAGAAGGGAGCAGAGAATGTAGCATCCAACCATTTGTCGAGGTTGGAGGATCCCGAGAGGGAAGAGATACGGAAGGAGGCCATAGGGGACACATTTCCCCATGAGTCCTTGATGATGGTTAAGGTGGGACCGGCCATAAAGCCGATGTTTTACATGAGTGCCGAGGCGCAAGGTTTGCCATGGTTTTCTGACTTAGCAAACTACTTGGCTAATGGTGTAGTGGTTAAGAGCATGACATCCCAATAGAGGCGTAAATTCTTTGACGATGCCAACCACTATATTTGGAATGCTCCACATTTGTTTCGTGTGGGAGCTGATAGAGTATTAAGGAGATTTGTGAGCAAGGAAGAAGGTGTTGAGATCCTTAAGCATTGTCATGAAGGCTTAACGGAGGTCACAACGGACCATCCTACACCGCTAAAAAGATGTTTGATTCTGGTTTCTATGGGACGATAGTGTTTAAGGATGCTTATATGTTGGTGAAACGATGTGATGCGTGACAACGCACCGGTAATATCTCATCCCGGAATGAGATGCCCCAAAACCCGATCAAGGTTGTTGAAGTATTTGATATTTGGAGCATTGATTTCATGGGTCCGTTCCCTGCATCCCGAGGGTACCAGTACATTCTTGTGGCGACTGACTATGTTTCTAAGTGGGTCAAGGCTCAAGCCTTGCCCACAAATGATGCCCGAGCAATGGTGGGATTTCTAAAGAAGTTGTTCAGCAGGTTTGGTACTCCTAGAGCCCTGATTAGTAATAGGGGCACGCATTTCTGCAATGCCCAAATGGAGAAGGTGTTGGCACGCTATGGAGTCACCCATCAGCTATCGACTTCCTATCATCCACAAACTAGTGGGCAAGTAGAAAATGCAAATAGGGGAGTGAAAAGAATCTTGGAGAAAACTGTCGGAAAGAATAGGAAGGATTGGTCCGACAAGTTAGATGATGCACTTTTGGTCTTTAGAACTGCTTTTAAATCACCTATAGGGACCACACCTTTTAGGATGATCTATGGCAAAGCATGTCATCTACCGGTAGAGCTAAAATACAAGGCATATTGGTCCTTAAAGGCAGTCAACCTCGACTTGCCTAAAGCAACACAACATCGGTTTCTCCAGTTACATGAGTTGGATGAATTGCGTGACGAGGCATACGCACGTTCTTGGACTTACAAAGAGCGTACAAAGGCGTTGCACGATCGTCGGTTGAGAGGGGTGAAAGAGTTCACGTGTGGGGATAAGGTCTTGGTATATAATTCTAGGTTAAAACTATTCCGAGGAAAGCTTAAGTCTAGGTGGACAAGACCGTACACGGTAAAAGAGGCATTACCATACAGTACAGTGGAGTTACATGATGGTGAGGGTAGCTCGTGGAAGGTAAACGGTCATAGACTGAAGCATTACATCGGAGGACCGATTGAGAATGTTGAGGGGGATGAGATTCTCCTCGACAAGCCAGGAGACTAAAATTTAAGAGAGTGTGAAGTCTCGGGGGAAAGCCCGAGTGTAGAGTTTGTACAATTCTTTGTCTTCATTTTCGTTTAGTTTTTGTATATTTTTGGTTTGTGTGTTCTTTTGTTTTCGTGTGTTTCAAGGAAAACCATCAAAAACAAGGTTCCAGGTATGTTTGCTCAAAATTATAAGGCTGGAACAAGTTAAAAAAATAAGTGAAAAAAATCTTAAGGGGTGAAAATTTTTCTAAGTATAAAAATCGGCCTTAACTTTCTGTGATTGAAGGCTCCCCGCGATACACGAGACTTTTTGGGTATTCTCTCGTGGTACGCGGGATCCAAATCAGAATTTTTAAGTCCCCCACGGTACGCGAGAGACATGCTTCGGTCTCTCGCGATACGCGAGAAACAATAGGGTCGCACCCGGATAAGCAACCCCTCACGCTACGCGTGGGGGTAGTTTCAGTCCTCGCGGTACGCGGGGACCTTGAGAAATCAGGAAAAAAAAAATTAAAGCCCCCAGTTGGGGTCTTCTTCCCCACTCGCCTACCTTCCACCACCACCTGTCTTCACCTACCACTGCCACCACCATTAACCACCGCCTCCTACCATTCGCCTTTGTCACCCTCTCACCACCATCGTTCGACCACCACCTACCTACAACCATCTACCTTCGTCCCTCACCTACACCATCCATCACCACCAACCGCCACCCCCAATCACCTTCCTTCGTCCCTAACCACACCCTCCGCACACCACCACCTCTCACCACACCACTCGACACCACCATCCATCACCCACATCGCCACCTGTCACCGTCAGCCACCACAGCCCTCGACATAGATACCCGTCCACCATAACCAATTACCGCCATTCACCACCGTCGGCCGTCTACCACCATAGGGGGGTTGAGTCGATTTTCACTTTCGGGTTTTCAGTTCTTCGTCATTGAGGTATGTATCCCTGTTACCTTTTGTATCCGGAGTCAATTTGAGTTGTCGGTTAGGTAGATTGAGTCGGTATGATATCATGAGGTTAATCGTACAGGTTATTGAGCTATTTGAGTGATTTGTTCAATGTGTCAGGGTTTTTGAGTCGAGTATGCTATACTAAACCCCCTTTGCGTGTGCTTCATGAATAAATCAAATCAATTATACTGTAAATTGAGTCGTTGGTTATGCTATCCGAGTCAATTGTATTAAGTGCTAGTAAGTCATTCGTAACTTGATAGTAACTTGTAAATTGTGTTATGAGATATCCTATATTTCTTCTTGCAGGTTTAGAGTGCCTCGCCCGTACTCAATCTCTATTCAGGCGAGGTTGTCTGGTTTTTAAATATACAAAAAGGGTATCCCGAATTTTTCAATTTTTTTTAAAATTTTGTAGCGTTTTATTTGTATACTCACAGGTCGGACGACCGCGAATGAAATGCTATACGGTCGCCCGGCCCGGTCTTTTCGTGTTATTATATTTTTTTGTTGTACTAACTTGTTGGTTGCAGGCATGTCTGATCCAGGACAGTCTTCTAGCGTGGCCGGTGGGGCCAAGCGCAGGCGTGGGACAGTGCCCCGCCCTAGGGAGAGCCGGAGGAGCCGACCGTCGACCTCCCAGGGTCATTCGGTACGCAGTTCCCGAGGCCAGACCAGCTGCCGATACACAGCCAGTGCCATTGGATGCCAGGGTTCTCAGCCACCACACCCTACTACTTTTCGAGCTTATGATTGATGAGTCGGTGTGGCTAGAGCGTTTCATCGATATGGACTTATATCAGCATCGCACCATCGAGTGGCCGTTCATCGAGGAGCTAGGGCAGATGGAGAGACTACATGGCCTATTAGGGGATAGATGGACCGCGGCATTGGCCTGTGACGCCACACAGTACCAGGAGCTCACCGTTGAGTTTCATTCCACATTCCGGTACGTCGCAGGCCAGTTCGATGAGCCGACCGCGGTTTCATTTTCTTTAGGCCGACAGGTTTACGAACTGTTGGTCCCATAGTTTGCGGTTTCCCTCGGGTGGTACACCGAGGAGGAGGTCGCGGTGCAGCCATTTATTCAGAGCTTACGAGGATTATTCAGGCGCCAGCACGACCAGGGGGTTAACGACAGTCAGTTGCGTGACTTCTGGCATTCCATAGCCTATGGGCCGTATTCCACTTCCCTGTTGGAGTCGTCCATTCGCGACCATCTAATCCGTTACATCCATAGGATCCTGGCTTGTACTCTCATCGGACGCCAGTCCGGTATTGAGAAGTACAGCCAGCTAGATCTTTTCTACCTCTACTGCTTTGTTGGCCGCCACGAGGCCAACCTAGCATCCATTCTGATTTCATCCATTGTTAAGGGTCGTCGAGGTGCGCCGGAGGCCAGGTTAAAGCTCGGGTCGTATATCACCAGGCTAGCAGAGCGTTTAGGAGTGTTTGATCGTTATCCAGCCCATCTACTCACACCGGGCCCGGATACGATTCCGTATGGATTAGTAGAGTTGAGGTTGGCGGGGATCATGACCATGGAGGATCCGCCGTAGTTTGTAGACGTTAGGCAGGGTCTGCAGGTCCCACCACCTATCGGGACGCCTGTCGAGCAGGCCATACAGATGGGGGCACCACCAACTAGACAGAGGATTCCACAACATATAGAGCGCCCCCAGATTCAGTACCCACTCCGCTAGAGGCCGCCAGCACCGCTTACTCTCATGGAGCTTCGTGATCAGCTGTTCGATCGATTAGATTCCCGGATGGATCGGTGGGACGATGCCATTCGGTATATAATGCAGCAGCAAGGCTTCCAGATCCCACCATTTTTCAGGGCACCGGCACCAGCACCAGCACCAGCACCAGCACCAGCACCAGCACCAGCACCAGCACCAGCACCAGCCAGATATGGGTGAAGAATATGGGTGGAGATCAGTGATCACCGACAGCACCTTTTGTCGGATTATACATAGTGTTTATGTATTTTTCATTCTGTATTTCTTTTTGTGTATTTCTTTTTTTTTATTTTGGCATGTATATTAACTCTGATGTATATATTATTTTGTACTTGGGGGGCTCAGTAGGGTTGGTTGTGTTGTTATATATTATCGTGGTTGTTTGATATGGTTGTTAGTTTGTTTAGAAATCAGCCGCTTTCGTTCGTGAGGAATTGGAATCTTGGTGAGTTTAGCGCGTTCGAATGGAGGGTTATGGAACACGACTTAAGAGGAATATCACAGTCATTATATCAGGGAAGTCTGTTTTGATTTTTGGATATTTTATTTTTCTTTTATTTTTAATTCTGTCTTATTTTAATTTTTTATTTTCTTTTTGTATATTTCTTTTATTTTATCGTCGTTTCTCGGTCCACGTTGAGGACAATGTGAATTTTAAGTGTGGAGTTGGGAAACATTAGTTTAGGTTTTGTAATTTGAGTCTATAAAAATAATAATAATAATAATAATAATAAAAAATAAATAAAAAAATATAAAATGTCTTTTGAACTAGAAATCTTGCAAGTACATGGAAAATGATAGTTAAAACTGGGCATAAACTGTGTTTTAAATTAAAATAAAATAAACAATAGAAAACGTGTCTAAGTTGTGATGAATCGGTAGGCCCATCCAGTATTAAAAGCTTAAACATCTTGAGAGTGTTATTGAGGATTAATAACTTAATTAAATCATGAAATCTCGTGGGTTCTCATCTTAGGGAAACGGTAAAACTGAAACTGTCAACATAGGGTGATAGGTACCACGGTAAGCTGAAATTTAGACGTTTTTAAAAATTCTAATGGCACACCAATTTCTTGTTATGAAAATAAATCCGAGATTCGGTGGCGCCCGCAACCATAATTCCATTCATGAATGAGTATAATTAATAAACTGAAAGCTTGAGTCTTGACCTACGTGTTTCCCATGGGGATAGTGACTCTGTGGATACACCCATGGGTTGGGTTTTGAGTGATCAGTACTTAGATAAATAAGATAGACCTACGTGTTTCTCATGGGGATGGTGACTCTGTGGATACGCCTATGGGTTGATTCTTATATGCTTATTTGATAGACTACATCCTATCTGCTATCTTCCGGGATGGTGACTTGGGAGACACACCCCTAGGTGAGGTTGATTCATATATAATTAATATTACTCATGACATTCGCTCCATAATCCATTGAATTATAAAAACAGGTGAATTTGAGTTTACCGTGGTGGGAAGATCTATATGATCTAACTCGGGCCTAAACATGACCGTGAGACGAGATTAGGTGGAACTGTAGCTTTAAGTGTGAGACACATAGATAGATTGATATACTGTATAAATTGGAAATAGAACACTTCTCGGGGGCTTGAAATTTGGTGTTTAGGTTTAGTCGGATAAAAATACCGGTTATTGCACTTGAATGCGTGATTATATTTGTGCTGAATAATAATAGAGATTGGTTCTATGTCCAGTTGTGATTCCATTGCAGATATCTTTTTCGAGGACGAAAAAAGAGTAAGTATGGGGATGTTTGATGTGTTGCAAAACACATACGTTTGTCCTATTGTAATTGTGCGAAATTGTATAGTTTTGTACTCGTTTTATATCGTTTTTAGTTCATTCTAAGTCTGGGTCATGATTGCAGGTTATAGTGTGCAAAAGAAGGGGAAAATATAGCTAAATCCTCGAGAAATCAAGCACACGGGAAAATAGCGGAAAGCAAAAGAGAAAAAATAAATTTTCTGAGAAATCCAAGCTCCCGCAGTACGCGGGAAGTTCCAGAAATCCCTGGTGGTACGCGAGGGAATCCCGAAGAGCCCCCGACTAGATTGTCTCTCGCGGTATGCGAGGGACCTCCCCAAGCCTCTCGTGGTACGCGAGAGGGTCGCAAATCCGGAAAAAAAAAACCTAATTTTTAGGTTTTAGCAATTTAAACGATTATGTTCTTGATTATTCGATACATTGCCTTCAAGGGGGAGTTTTTGGGCGAATTTGAGTAAAGGAAGAGGCTTTGGATCAAGAGATTGAAGTATGGCATTAAATCGGGTTAGACATTTAATCGTTCGGTCACGATTGATCATAATATTCATTTTGATTTATTTCTGGACCTTATGCTTGCTGTGTTCAACTTTGAATCTTCTGTTTTTACCATGTTTCTTGGCTAAGACCATAGATCTACCTAGGTTAATGATGATTGTTTGCTAAAGTTTGGATTTTTATCGGTTTATGGTATTCGTTTTTGATTTTATGCTTTAGACCAGATCTGAGTTTGATTGTTTAATGAATATGCATGCTTGATTTTGATCTTTGATTGTTTGAATTGATCCATACATGTCTTGGTGAATGTCTTTCATAAATAGATGTGTATTAGATCGCCTACTTTGTGTTTGTGATTCGTGTGTGGTTTGCTAGACGTAGTAACCATAGGATTATCAATCAACAACTTAATAAATCAAGTGTTCTTCTTATCTAAAGACATGAATAGTGATAGCTAATCGGTTAGTCTTCGGTTCTAGGGTTTCTGAGATTGAACAGTCTGTGAGGACGTTTCCTTAGGGTTCTAGTGTCGTTGTTAATTCATGTTATACAGGTTGAATTCAGATTGATCCTTGCATCTTTGATGTGTTGAGATAGTGATACTGAGAGGTTAGCTGTCTTTTGAGTTCTTTAGCATAATCGGTGAAACCGAGAGGTAATCCGAATACCGGTGTAATTAGTATCCCTTGAGTTCCTTCTGTCCATATCCGATAAAAGCCAAGTTTAGTAATCAGGATTCGCAGCCTAGGTACAGTCTTCCTTCCTTACTGGTTTCCCTAAAACCTTTGTCTTGTTGGTTAGTTGTCTTCTTCATTTAGTTCACTTAAGTTTTAGTAGTTAACCTTAGTTCATAGAATTCCCCTCCCAATCAAAAAAACCAGTTAAGTCTTAGTCAGAGTCTAGTTAGTGTTATAGTCAGTGTCTCGTGGGTTCGATATCCGGACTTCCTTTAGCTGTGTTACAATTGATAGGTACACTTGCCTGTCTTTGTGGTCTAGTTTAGTAGGTTTGTCTATAGTTTAACTAGAGAGTCTATGTTAGGTTGTGTTTAATTTAATAGACCGTTTGACCGACATCAGCCGTTTTAACCCATATACTACTAAACAGGTCAAAGTGGTAAAACAGTAAAAATTATTTTATTTGTGAAATCTACTCTAATAAAGGAATAACTACTATGACACGTGTCATCACCACATGTCTCATTTGACTCAAAGTTCCTGCCTAAATTCACCCCTGATTTTTAGGTATTTGCTATACATTCAAAATTCATCAAAATCATCCATTAAACCGAGATCATGATTTCCTCTCAATCATCTTGATTTGCTTCTTTCCTTTCGTCGGTTTCAATACCACCGTTGATGTATTGTTGAATGTTCTTCAGCCCCTTCGGTATTATGTTTTCCTTCGAAATTGATACGTTGCTTCTTTCCTTTTACTGCTCCCTCTGGTTCTGTTCCAACACAAATGGATTGTTTGTGTCGAACTTCAGCACCTTCGCTTCTGTGTTTAGGCAGTGAGGTTGTTGATTTCGTGTAAATTAGGGCTTCCGCAATCATTTTTGTTACTTTCTAGAATTTGAATCGAGTTCGTAAGCTATCAAGTTTGGTGATTATATGTGATTTGTTCTCAGTTGATTTCATAAAAGTTGCATGATCTGTATATGTATATCCATATTTATGTGAGCAGTTAGGCAGATTCTGAAGTATGTGCAATGGATTATACCAGGACTATTGGATTTGTTTAGAACAAAGAATTATTTTGAGGGTCGTAGATGATGGAGGTAATTGTTTCTGATGACTTTTGGTACTCATCTTCCACCGACGGTTTTGTGAACTACATCCTCGATTGTTAGTAAGATGATGATAAAACCAGTACGAAGAAAAAGCGTAAAACGTATAGATAAGTAGTGGGGCGACGTGAGTGAGGAAGAGAGAACAAGTAGCAAAACTAGCGGGATCAGGTATTGGTAACCGTCCGAAAAAGTGATAACTATTCAATTAACACGGTCAGGATTTCATCTTGAGATGATCAAGTTTATATAAAAAAACGGTTAGCATTTAGCGGCGTCAGTTATATAGAGTAATGTGGGCCAGTGTTCCCGAGCTAATAATGGTTGATGGATTGCATGCGTCAGTCAGCTTATCCAACTACTATATAGCCTTACAAGAATGACAAAGCATGTACTAGTAAACGAATTTTATTCATGATCATTCCAAAAACTTATTGATTAATTTTTAATAAACTATTACAAGGAAGTCATGCCAAATTTATCTCGAATCCAAGATAAAACTATCACAAGTGCCTTCCTGACATAACACCAAACAAAATAACAACATAAGAAACTTAAAACACAGCAACTGTAGCAGTCCCAATAAAGTATGGTGCAAAGTATGGTGGCGATGTTCACATAATTGATACAATAAGAAACACCAAGAATCCTAACGTGGTTTGTTTTCTCCGAGCACCATATTTGTAATACTTGAAGATGATTCCCATTCATTAGTACCTTAAATTAATGGGGTGTCATAAAGATCTGGTTGGTCAACTTCTAGGACTAAGCTTCTAGTCTCATTATATGTTTGTTGTTGAACCCAAGGATGAGTAGTGAACTTCCTTAAGCCCTCTAACTCAACTGCAACCTCTTTCATTGTTAGTCTATCATCACCTACAAAACTAAGACATCTCTTTACCAGATCACCTACTGCCTCTAGCTGTTCAAGGGTACCTTCACGTAAAAGTCTAGGTTCAACAATTTCAAATAAGTGGTTTCCTTTAATTGAATTGACAAAATATGTGGCTATACTTTTTTCATTATTGGTTCTATCAACACCAATGGCTTTTTTCCCAGTCATGAGTTCTGCAAGGACCACTCCAAAGCTATACACGTCACTTTTCTCAGTTAGTTGGCTTAGGTTGAAGTATTCTGGATCCAAATATCCTAGTGTTCCTTGAATAAGAGTAGTTACTTGTCCGTGGTCTAATGGGACTAACCTTGACGCACCAAAATCAGAAATTGTTGCTGTGCTCTAATAATATGTTGGTAGACTTGACATCTCTGTGTATGATTGGCACTGTAATTTCTGAATGAAGGTAACCAAGTGCACTTGCAGCTTCAGAGGCTACCCTCAACCGATGCTCCCAAGATAACCAATTCATTCCACCTGGTCTATGATGAATGTGATGGAAAAGAGTATTATTAGAAATAAATTCATAAACGAGTATAGGAACTTCCTCTTCCAAGCAACAACCCAAAAGCTTTACAACATTTCGATGAATGACTTGCGTAAGGATCAAGACTTCATTAATGAACTGCTTTTCTTGTGTTACACCCACTAGTTTAGACTTCTTTATTGCAACTACACGTTTATCCAACAAAACTCCCTTGTACACCACACCATACCCACCTTTACCAATAATTTTCTCTTGAGAATAATAATCAGTTGCTTTTCTAAGTTGTTCCGTGCTAAACAAAGTCATCGCATCATGAGATCCTTGTGATTTGATCTTTTGTTTTAGCAAAACACCCCCATTCTGTTCAAAGAACTTTTCTCGTAGCTTTATTAGCTTCCTCCTCCTTATACCAAAGCAAATCCGCGCTATTCCATGTGAAAATATATCCAATACCAACTTAAGTGACGTGGACGATTAAAGGATTGAGAGGGAGGTTCGGACGATCTCAAGGGGAGGTTATGGAGGAGATCTTAAGTCTAAGGACTGAAAGTGATAAATTAGTTTAACTTGGTTATTACGTTTATGTTTTGAATTAAGTTAGAGTTATCTTCGAGTCTTTTGAATTTGAATTAGAGTAGGATTGTTTTGAATTCCTTAGTCAGCAAGTTTTAGATTAGTATATAACCTAGAGTATGTAATGGTTATTTGTTGGTTGATTTCTTTATCAATAAAACTAGAGTCGAACTTGTTTGTTCCGTTGTGTGTTCATCTCTGATTATCATACCAAGTTAACAAGTGGTATTAGAGACGGTTTCTCGAACCTTGGGGCTGCAGCAGCGCTTGATCGAAGGAAGAAGTAAATCGATCAGAGTAGGGATCGAAGGCAGGAAGTAACCGATCCAGAGGCTGACCAAGAGTGAACCGAAGAACAAGAGAAATCAAAGAAAACCGAGAAGACCATGGCCGAGTTTCAAGTTGTTGGAGGAATCAAGAAGTTGAATCAAACCAATTACAAGGCGTGGAATACGTGTATCAAGTCTTACCTTCAAGGACAAGATTTGTGGCAGGTTACAAACGGCACTGACACCCGGGTACCCACAAACGATATCAATGGTGCCGTTGAGAAGTGGCAGGTGAAGGCGGGTTGTGCAATGTTTGTTATTAAAACCACGGTGGATGAAGAACTTCTTGATCACATACAAGAACTCGAGTACCCCAAGCAGGCATGGGATACTCTTGAAGCCTTATTCTCGAAGAAGAACGATGCTCGTCTACAATTACTTGAAGGTGAACTGATGTCAACCTCTCAAGGAGAACTTCTTATACCATAATACTTTCGAAAGATCAAGAACCTATACCGGGAAATTGGTGATTTGGATGCACAATCACAGATTTGTGAAACCAGGATGAAGCGCATAATCATCCATGGACTTAGACCGGAGTATAGGAATTTTGTCACAGCCATTCAAGGTTGGCCAATCCAACCAAGCCTAACCGAGTTCGAAAACTTGTTGGCCGGTCAGGAGGCCTTGGCCAAACAGCTTGCTGGGACGTCGATCAAGGGGGATACCGAGGCTTTATATGTCGAGAAGATGAAAGAGAAGCCTCGACATGGAAAGGGTAATCGGTATGGTGACAAAGGAAAACGTGGGACCTGGGATAAGAAAAAGAAGTATGATAAGGAAGATAAAGCAGATGAAAAGAAGTCGAACAAGAAAAATAAACGGTTTCCGTTTAGATGTTATAATTGTGGTCGAAAGGGACATATGGTCAAAGATTGTCAAGGCCAGCAACAAGATGAGGGAAACAGTGATGAGGTAGAGTTCGAAGAGGGTTGGGATGCTGAAGCCAATCTCGCACAAGAAGAGGTCGTACATGCTCTCACGGTAACTGTAGAAACAAAGCCAAACACCCTAGATGACTGGATCGTTGATTCCGGGTGTTCGAATCATTTAACCAGAGACAAACAGAAACTTTCCAACCCAAAGAAGTATGACGGTAGCCGAGTTTTTGTGATAGCTGACAATTCTCGACACTCAATATCAAGCATAGGCGATGTTAAGTTTCCCAAGAAGAATGGAGGTGCAGGCCTAACTCTCGACAATGTGTATCACATGCCTGGGATGAAAAAGAATCTCATCTGGTTCCTCAAATAACTGAGATAGGAAAGTACGTATTATTTGGGCCGAATGATGTAAAAGTGTTCGAAGAGTTTGCAACCAAATCTGTTCCGATACTAGAAGGCCGGAAAAAGGAGGTTGTATATGTCTTGTCTGCTGAGACTGCGTATGTCGAAAAGACGAGAAACCAAAGTAGTGTTGATCTTTGGCATCTTCGTCTCGGTCACGTAGCATACGACAAACTCGATATTATGAAAAAGAAGAATGTGGTAAGTGGTTTACCTACCTTAAAGGCTTCAAATAATATGATATGTGCAGGTTGCCAATTTGGCAAAGCACATCAACAGAAGTTCGAACGATCAAAGCAAAAGACTAAAGAACCTCTCGAGCTAGTCCACACTGACGTGTTTGGAGCTGTGAAGCAAAAGTCGATGGGAGGAATGGAGTACATGATAACGTTCATAGACGACTATTCTCGTTTTGTTTGGGTGTCGTTTATGAAGAAGAAATCCGAAGCTCTAACCAAGTTCAAAGAATTCAAGCAAGAGGCTGAACGGGTCACTGGGTTGAAAGTCAAGGTGTTGCGATCAGACAACGGAGGAGAGTATATGTCATATGAGTTCAAGCAGTATCTTAAAGAATGTAATATAGGGCGGCAATTGACATGTCCTAATACCCCACAACAGAATGGGGTGTTAGAACGCAAAAACCGACACTTGGCAGAAGTGTGTGGGAGCATGCTGCATGACAAAAATGTACCGGGCCGGTTCTGGGCTGAATCAATGGCCACAGCAGCGTACGCAGGGACTTGAATACGTGACACTGTATGAGCTACTGTTTAATGTCAAGCCAAGCGTTAGTTATTTTAAAGTGTTTGGTTGTGTTTGTTACGCGTTCATTCCAAGCCACCTAAGACATAAGCTGGAAAAGAAAGCCGTACGTTGTATCTTTGTAGGATACGATCAACAAAGAAAGGGTTGGAAATGTTGTGACCCTAACACCGGGAGGTGTTATGTTTCTCGCAACGTGGTATTCGATGAACAATCGTCATGGTGGTCAACAAACAAAGAACTCCTACCAGATTCGGATGAGCTGAAAGGTGAACTTGAAACCACTCGGATCAGATTAAACATGTTTGATCCTGAAGAAGAAGAAGAAGATGAATCAAACAACCAGGAAGACACGGGGGCTGAATTAGTCGAACAAAATGAACAAGAAATTATTCCGGGGACTGAAGTACAAGACCATGAACCACGTAGATTCAACCGAGTACGAAAGCAAAACCCTCGATATGCAAACGTTGCAATAATCGAAGAAAAGGAGGTAGAACCTTCGAACTATTCTGAAGCATGTAGTAAACCAGAATGGGTGGCAGCAATGAAGCAAGAATTAGCAAAGTAATGAAACGTGGGACCTAGTACCGAAACCGGAAGGAGTGAAACCCGTCTCTTGCAAGTGGGTTTTTAAAATAAAACAGATAGCAAATGGAAGTATTGATCGGTACAAAGCCCGACTAGTGGCCCATGGTTTCTCACAAGAGTATGGATTGGATTATGATGAAACGTTTAGCCTCGTGGCTAAGCTTACAACCGTACGAGTAATTTTAGCCATTGCAGCAAGCAAAAATTGGAAGCTTGGTCAAATGGATGTGAATAACGCATTTTTGTACGGGGATCTAAGTCACACCATTTATATGGAACAACCCATTGGATTTGAGGAAAAATCAAATCTCGGTTATGTGTGTAAGCTAAAGAAGGCGTTATACGGGTTGAAACAATCCCCGCGAGCTTGGTACGGTAAAATTGGAGAGTTTCTTGAACACAACGTATACACTAGTACAGCTTCAGATGCTAGTTTATTTATTAAAAAGAATGGAACTCAAGTTGCCATAGTATTAATCTATGTGGACGATCTAATTATTACCAGGGATTGGGAAGAAGAGACGGAACAACTTAAGGAAAATTTGAGTGTTCGATTTAAGATCAAAGACTTGGGAAAATTAAGACATTTTCTGGGCTTGGAGGTGGAGTATCGTGAAGATGGGCTGTTGTTACACCAAAAGAAGTATGCAACAGAATTGTTGTTTCGATTTAACATGGTGGACTCAAAACCGGCTATAACACCAATAGATGTAAACATGAAGCTCCTTGCAACCGAAGGAACCGAACTGGAAAATGCTACAAAATATCGGCAAATAGTGGGAAGTTTAATTTATTTAACGTTGACTAGACCTGACCTAGCGTTCTCGGTAGGTGTTCTAAGACGTTTTATGCAACAACTGAGAAAGCCACATTTGTATGCAGCAAAACGAGTCCTGCGATATGTAAAGGACACGTTTGATTATGGGGTCGAGTTCAAGAGGGAAACAGAAGTGAAGCTTAAAGGTTTCTGCGATGCAGATTATGTCGGGGACCCGGATGGTAGGAGGTCTACAACCGGGTATGTTTTCTTTGTCGGTGAAAGTGTAGTGACATGGTGTAGTAAGAGACAACCTACGGTGTCTCTGTCGACCACTGAAGCCGAGTATCGTGCCTCGGCCGTTGCAGCTCAAGAACTCACTTGGTTGAAACGATTAATGAAAGACATGAACCAGAAAGTTGACTACAAAATCAAGTTGTTTTGTGATAATACTTCAGCAATCAAATTGGCAGAAAACCTAACGTTCCATGCGCGAACCAAACATATCGAAGTGTATTACCACTTCGTTAGAGAAAAGGTGTTGAACGGGGAAATCGACCTTGAGTATATTGACACGAAACTGCAAGTAGCCGATGTCCTAACTAAAGGGTTGCCAAAGCAGAAGTTGTTGGAGTTTCGATCGAGCTTGCACATGGGAAGAGTTGGTATTGAGAGGGAGTGTGAAAATATATCCAATACCAACTTAAGTGACGTGGACGATTAAAGGATCGAGAGGGAGGTTCGGACGATCTCAAGGGGAGGTTATGGAGGAGATCTTAAGTCTAAGGACTGAAAGTGATAAGTTAGTTTAACTTGGTTATTACGTTTATGTTTTGAATTAAGTTAGAGTTATCTTCGAGTCTTTTGAATTTGAATTAGAGTAGGATTGTTTTGAATTCTTTAGTCAGCAAGTTTTAGATTAGTATATAACCTGGAGTATGTAATGGTTATTTGTTGGTTGATTTCTTTATCAATAAAACTAGAGTCGAACTTGTTTGTTCCGTTGTGTGTTCATCTCTGATTATCATACCAAGTTAACATTCCACATAGTAGTGCCAAAATTGCAGATGCAATTACTACACGTGTGCATCAAAACACTTTAATTATTACTCATTATTCTTAGTGTCAGAAAACCAACATGTTTGATTTTCAAGGTTGTAATAGTAGACATAAGCATATTCTTATTAGCATGGAAGAATTACCTATAATGAGTATGCTCGTTAAGTTTAATTTTTCTTTAGCAACGTCTTTACAACCATTTTTTGTGTAAGCGTCACCTGTGGATCCCGGCTTACATGTACAAGTAGAGGTGCACAAACCGGTTTTTTTTCGGAACCGGATCCGGACCGGTTTCGTCAACGTTGGTCAAGAACCGGATCCATTAGAACCGGTTTCGGATCGGATCCGGTTCCGGGTGTGGAGACTTGGAACCTATTGGGACCGGATCGGATATTTAGAACCGGACTGGATAAAAAAAACCGGTTCCGGAAAAAAAAAATTTAAAAATTAACAAAGATACACTATAAAATACATGTTTTATTTATTTTGTAGATTTTTTTAAGTTATTTAACAATAGTTCGTACAAAAAAAATACAAAAAACATAATTGAATCACAAAGCATTAATTATTTATTATGTTTTCAATATTCTTCGTCGTAGTCTTTGTAACATCGGTTTTCATTCTTCTTCGCTTGAGATACGTTGGGCTTCATCGTAAGCTTGTTCTTCGTCCGAAAGTGGAGTCGCCGCCCCATGTTCTACTTCGAATTCATGTATTTCTTGTTCAACGTCAAGCTCGCCTTCTAGTTTTGCAACATGTTGTACACGTTCGGCGGCATCCAAATGGTCCTTCAAGCAAATACACATCTCCATAGATTCCGGTGTAAGCCTCGTTCTTCGAATAGATAAAACCCTGCCACTTACAGAAAAAGCGGATTCTTCGAATAGTAAGTCACGGGCCATTGCGGCTAGAACGGGATATTGGGATTCCCTTCCTTGCCACCAACTCAAGATATCAAAGTTTTCAAACTCTTCGGATCTTAGAGTAGAAATAAAGTCGGTTGCTTGATATCTCCCAAGCTCGCTACTTGGTGTGGTTCCACGAGCTCGTTTAGTATTTTCGTTTCTTAAAGTGTTAAATAAATTTAGCATCGGGTTCCTTGAACTACTAGAAGTTGAACCCGAACCCATTGATTCACGTATGTTTGATGGATCACCACTTCCACCATATTTGCGTAAATAATAATCAAACATATTATTAAAAGCCGAATTGAAATCCCTTATTGCATTTGATTCAAAATTTGGGTCTTCCTCGAACATATTTAAATCATCCGATATTGATCCAATTAATGTTTCAACACCGGTTACATTAATCGTTGGGTTTAAGACGGCCGAACATGTAACAACGGCCGGCATTTCTGAAAAATATTTTTTAAATTTAGCTTTCATAGGTTTTACCATTTTTTTCAAAAATAGGGCCGTGATATTCAAACTCTTTTAATTTATTACATATTAAGTATAATTGTTGAAGTATTAGCGAAGACGTGGGATAATAAACTCCCGATAAACATGTAGTTGCATTTTTAAAAACCTCAAGCAAATTAGTTAGTTTCTCGATCATATCCCAACTTATATTATCAAATTTTTGTAAACAACGTTTCTTTTGTACAAGTTCATCATGGAAATGTTTTAAAGTAATTCTTTGCCTTAAGGCCGATTCAAACATTTTTCAAGTCGAGTTCCATCTAGTAGGTACGTCCCAATTCGGACCTAAAAAGATGGAATCTGTTTGTTGGCACAAGTTTCTATAGTTTATATATCTTTTTTTGCTTGTGCTAAAAACTTCACGTAACATCACTTTAAAATTTTCTTTTACGTCTCTTATTTCTTAGACGTTTAGACCGTCTTACACAACCAAGTTAATGATGTGTGCAACACATCGACTATGAAAAAAAACACCGTTACAAGACGGTTCATATTTTATTTTTAATTTTTCGACCGCGTTTGTGTTATTTGAAGCGTTATAAAAAGATATTGAAAATATTTTTGGTTGAATTTTATAAGTTTGAATTACCGAGTTTTAAATATAAAATAAGTTTTCACCGGTATGTGGATATCCAAAATAATCAAACGCAATCGTACGCTTCATCATTTGTCACGACTCCGGTTGAACCCAATGTGCGGTAACGCAAAGGTACGATTCGGGTAAACCATGTGGAGCGGACCAAACGTCCGTTGTTAAGTTAATGCCGGTATTTAAATTTTCAAAACCTAAAATTAATTCTTTTTTAGCTCTTTTCCACATTTTTAAACAATCTCTTCTCAAAGTAGAACGACTTACATTTGTGTAACTCGGTTGAAGCGTCTCTTGTATCATCCTCGTCAAGCGCGGATTATCAAAATGATCAAAAGGCAAGCCTTCTTGAATGACAAAATGTGTCATTCTCTCACGAACCCTCTCGACATTGTATTGCCAAACTCCTCCATCCCTACCAATTTGAGTTTGATCTTCACCTTCTTGAGTGTGTCTTGCGTGACTAGCAATATGTTTCCTCAAACTGCTATTTCCCGCCACACCCAAAAGTCTACCACAACGTTTGCAACGAGCCTTTTGCGAACCGTTCGACATTTCGCATAAATCGAAATAAGCCCATATTTCTTGGTTTCGGGAGCAAGGAAGTATTGACACAACCGTAACATCGCTAGTAGAACCACCAACCGAATTTTGAGTGCTTGCGGAAGCGGAAGCCATGAGAGCTTTTTTTTTGCTTAAAGTGAGCGTTTTTTTGCGTTTTGAGAGCTAGAATGTTGTGGTGAACTAACCCATACACCCAATACCTATTTATACTAAATTTCAATCCTTAAAAACAAAAAAAACGGGCATAAAACGGCTATATAGCCGTTTTTTTTTTTAACCCCAACGGCTAGAACCGGTTCCAAAATGTCCGAAAAAACCGGTTCCAAAATATCCGATTTTTATCCGGTCCGTCAAAAAACCCAAAACCGGTCCCGGAACCGGCGGTTCTCAAAATATCCGGATCCGGTTTCGGATAATCCATCGGATCGGTTCCGGTTCTTTTGTGCACCTCTATGTACAAGTGTAATTTCCTATAGTATTAACGCAAATACCATAACAAGGGTTGGTTTCTTTGTTGCACTCGTCTATGTCTAACAAGAGAAAAAGACAAATCAGCACACTAGTTAAAACAAAAGGATGCAAAGCAACAAAATTGACATAAATAAAAACAAGGTAAATACATAAATCATTTTGTAAAATACATAATTACGAATATCGTTGTTTATCGATATTTTATTTTACAATTTGATACTTTAACTCTTTGTTTTTAATATTGATCTGCTAAATTAACATTTAACACTTTTGACCTCTCAAAATTTTGATTAACTTTTTTCAAAATATATATATTATTTTTTTGGCGTAGTACTATTGTTTTTCTTATTATAATCCAATGTGAACACCCCTCATCAGCTTACAACAATCTGTGTCTACCGCCATCATCCACTTCAACTTCCTTCTTTGATATCATAGAGAGTAGAAGGAAGTTGAAAAGACCAAATTGTCTCTGATTTAACGTTAAAATGTAGACGTAATTAGTCAGGTGAATGAAAATGACTAGATTTTAAAAAGTCAGCGACGAAAAATCTAAAAAAAGTTTTTGGATGAAAGTGGCTAAAATGTCCAAATCACAAGGACGAAGATGACACTTTACTCAATATAATATAATGTATCGATGTCATAGCAAATACGTCTTGGGAACTACTGTTTTGCGTGCTATTTATGCAAGGTACATATATGGGATCACACACACAACACGGAAGTGTTGATCTGGATTTATGGTATCAAAGATTTTGGCCGGCGTGTACAGTTTTTGGCCGGCGTGTTTGACAACATAAACAGTTATGTAGGAGTATGGTTTTTTTCCATACGGCTATGGGAAGTTTTTAGCGGTTTTGGACGACCTTTTTAGCCATGATTTGGATTTTTCACACACCAATCATCTTTGGAGGCTAGAGAATAGAGGGGGCGAAGGAAACTCAGTGACAAAGTGTTCTAACATCAAATCTGTATCAAGTTGCTTCCTGAAATCGCAACGTATCTTCATAAATCATGAACATGTGTGGCTAAAACATCTTTGATCATAAGGAGGCGTAGGTTTGTGATTCCTTTAGTTCAATTTGAGTTCTTTTTTGGATTAGACATGGACTTCATTGTCTTTGATGAATGCAATGTTTCCATGTGTTTATTTCAATTGTTTGTTGTTAAGACATACAATGACTAGTTCTATTCCATGTATTTTTCTTCATCGGTATTTAATCGTTAAAGGTTGGAATGTATGTTTGTAGTTTTTGTTATTGTGCTAATAATTGCTAAATATCACTTCGTATAGGCTAACTTTATCAGGTTTATACGTTATAAGTTTAGTCATACATATGCAAGTCCTCCAATTGTACATCAAATGTTATGATGTAATCAAGATCATGTCTATGTGATCTTCTAATTTAACAGAGAACTAAGATTACTAATTGTGAAATCATACTCAAGCTTGGTTATGTTCATTCTTTATATTTCTCTATTTAAATCATTAGTAATCATAATTGTATGCAAAACTTCATAGTAAAAATCAATCAAACAATTCTATTTACATGTCTTGCAATTAATTCTCGTTATTCACCAACCACTAACTCTTCGTGGTTTTACACCTTGCTTACTGTATCTAGTCTTAGGTAAATAGGAACATACAAACTCTTTATATTTGATCGGTAATTCGATGCCGATCACATACCCACACCGGTAAAAATCTAATCCCATGCCGCTTTCAAAATGTCGTTTTAAAAACACTTGCAACGGGCGCACGGGGGGATAGGGCTAAAGTCACTACTGGACGACTGTTTTTTTAAAGTGGAGATGGCTATTAAGACAAGGGCGTACGTTATCTTTCGTACAATTACAACAGCCCTTGAAGTTGGAGCAAAGAGGTGTGGAAGATCGTAAGTAGTTTCTTTTATGTGTTAATTTTTTTTATAGTTTTTTAGTGCGTAGTTCCTTGATTAAAAATATTTATTTAATTAATAATGTAGCAGTTATGAAATATAGGTGTTGAAGATCGTAAGACTTATAAGGTCGTAGTGAATAGAGAAAAACAGGATCTGTTGAAGACTTTAGAAAGAATCATTAAAGAAAACCACGATAAAGTTAAGATTTTATCGTCGACAAAGGAGCCCAAAAAGTTGGAGCAATGAGAACCTTATAAACGAAGAGAGAAGAAAGATGAGGTGTAATTAATTCTTAATTTTGTAATATTAAGTAGCTTATTAACTCCTTTTACAAATTTTCTCACCGACCAATCACATACTCCAGTAGGGGAGGGTTCAATTTAGAACATTAAATATTGCGAAAACACGCAAAACCAAACGAATCATTCACTTTTTCAATTTTAAAAAGTTTTAAAAAATAAGAAAATTATATAAAAGAAATATTTATTTGTTTTTCATGAAATTCAAACAAAAAAATATGAAATTGTTTTTGTTTATATATATACCTGCACATGTGTATGAAACTTTTAAATATATAAAAACATATGAAAAAATTAGTCTGATTGTTTTTTATGTACATAAACATATATATTTGTATGTAAGAAGTATATGAGTTTTCTTTGTTGGTTTTGTTAGAAATGTGTTTTTTCATGTGGGTTAAAAAAGATATGTTTTTCAAGAGGTTGCTATTATTTTTTTTTACGTCATACCGTCATAATGATCGAAATACAATTTCAATCTACATTTAAACCACCATTCAAATATGATTTGATCATATGGGTTGTATGAGATTAGATATGCTAGTAGGTACAACATATTGGAAAATGTAACAAAATAATAATGAAGTTTTAAAAGTGTTTTAATTAGGTGACTCGTGTATTTTTTATTCAAATTTGGTCACTAAACTTTCAAATCAAGTCATCATCAAAAAACGAAATATGTCAAGAATGAAATGAAGGAGAAGATGTGTGGGTAGGAATTTTCAATATATGTAATTTTATTAAAAAACTAAAAAAACATGATAATTATATTAAAAAATAAAAAAATAACCTAAAATCTACGTCACCATTCCACATCAGCATAAAAAAAATTCCTAATTGAAACAAAAAAAACATGTTAAAACCTATAATTTAAATAAAACATGAAAGCTGAGTGATTTAATTAGAACACTTTTTAAACTTGAGTGACTTAATTGTAACAGTTTTAAAAACTTGGTTAAACATGTTAAAACTTATAATTTAAATAAAACATGAAAGTTGAATGACTTAATTAAAACATTTTTAAACTTGAGTGACCTAATTGAAACACTTATAAAAAATTTTAATTTTCTTTTTGAAAAGCGAATTTTTTTTAATTCTGTCACTAGTGGGACTTGAACCCGGGAACTCCAAACCCTTTGGTGTTTCTAAAAGCTGTCTCTATCATTAGACCACCAACCTTAATGATAATTAATTACAACATTAGTTTTCGGTAATTTAGGAAAGTAACGTTAAAACTAGGTTACTCGCAACTTGCATGACACAAAAAACACAAATTAACTCAAACAATGTGGCCTCTAAGTTGCGATGTCAAGGAATGAAAAATTAATATTTGTTTTTTAATAATTCATTTAATATATGATTTAACTTCTTTTCAATAATTTTAATATTTAATTTAAAAAAGAATCTTAATAATTAGGTTTTTAAATTTGTTTTTATATTTCAATATATTAAAAGAAGTTGTACACGATTTCAGTAAAAATTTGTATCTTACAGAAAAAGTTAAATAAAACTTTTTATTTAGGAGGTGTTTGAGATTCTTTTTCAATTCTACTTATTGATTTATTAACTTTTCTAAAAATTTAATAAGTTAAAAGTTTATTTGGGTAAACCAAGATAAGGTATAAAAATAAGGTGTGAAAAGTTGTTTTTAAGAATTAAGGAGGGTGTGAGTTCTTAAACTTCATTATTTTTTATAAAAAAGACTTTTTAAGGTTAAATAAGAAATCCCAAACACACCCTTAGTTTCTTTTAAATGTTTAAATATTAATAGTTATTACAAAAAAGTTAAATTATATATTAAATTAATCTATATCTATATCTATACTACATAATAAAGGTTTTTCATGAGTTGTCCCGTGTAATAAATGTGTCTTATATACAATTCATTTTCATCATTTTTTTTAACTCTTTCTGTTATTAAATACACCTCTATTTTTTTTAATAATAATAGTTTAAAAAAATTAATAATTATATAATAAAACACATTTATTTTAAACTAGGTCAGAAACCTTGTGTATTACACGGGTTGAATAAATACAATGTTATATACTTAATAATAAATATTTACATATTAAATATTTATGACATATTACATAGTTTTTTAATACATATTTTAGAATCGTCATATACTTACTTTTTAAAAATGTTTTATAAAAAGAATGAAAGAAATGTTCATTTTCTAAAAATGTTTTATGAACAAACCTATATTTAAAAAAAACGTTTTATAAAAAGAAAAATAGAAATCATTATTATTTAATAGGAGAGAGGAGCGGAAAACAAAAAATTATTAAAAAACAATTAAAAAAATTTTGTGTAATTAATAGAAGAGAAAGACGAGAAAAAATAATGAGGATGCATAGGAGAGTGACAAGTGTCCCACCAAAACTTTTATTTATTATAGAGTATAGATTATCACTTATTATAAGAAACTTTGAAATTTAATTGTCTAACTTTTATTTTCATTCAAATAGTAAATGAAAGTCAAATTACATTATATAGTAATTAACGTATTTTTGAAACCCAATTATATATTAATTTTTACATATTTTGAATTTTGTTTTCTATTCTTAGTATATATAATTCATTTTTACACATGTAAAATATGTACATAAAATTTAAGAATTTTATATATTGATATTTTTCACCCCGTGTGTAATACAAGTGTTCTAAGCTAGTCATAGTTATTAAATAAAAGGAAATGGAGTTTTTCATTTGTTGAACTCGCACGTTAGGGTGCTTGGAATTCCCTTTGAATCCCCTGCGCGTGGTGCACGGTTGTGGAGGCTTCTCATGGAGATTTCCACGACCTGGAGGGGGAGAAAGACGTTGGAATGTAGCCGTTGGGTTGGGTGGGGCCCATTCAACGGTAAGTTTTATTTAAAAATATGGACCCGAAAAATCCTAACATCTTGAAGACGTCCTAGCTTTACAAGCAAAGATCTGAGCACGACTTAAGAGGCAATGATTTATTTAATATATTTTTTTATATATTTATATGTAATGGTTTTTAACTTTTTAAAGTGAAGTCGTCTGTATCATTAATCAAAGCGTAATCGTCACAACCTATGACTGTGAACTTGTTCTTTGCTGAGAAAGTGAATGCATCGTACGTCTGCAAGTCAATCGATGATATATTTCCATCTGCATTCCCACTTTGGTCGTAGCATTGGTTGGAAAGTATAGTGAAGATCCGCAACTCTGAATCTGAAATGTTGTATATATCTATGTTGTCATTTTCAATAAACAACTTTGGGGAATCTTGATTAGAAGTGTCACACGTCAGGTTAAACGAGTTGCCATCTAGGGAACAATTTGTACCAATACCGAAAGGGTAAGGAACTTCAATATTCCCGCAGTGGGTTGGACATCCTGATTTAGCACCTTGAAATGCTCCCAGGGCTATTGTAAGAGGAAATGTAAACATAAAAGGGATAAAAAGAAGAAGCATGTTTGTCTCGGTATTATGTGGTTCTACAACAACTTTTTTTGTGACTGTTTTACTAAGGATCATCATATTTATAGAGCTCCAAGTTGTGTCAATTACGGTTCAATGGCTTTGATTTGATCGTATGGGATACATCTAAAAAGTAAGAAAGACTTTGGTTGACCTTGTCGTCTAGAGTAGACTATTAAAATGAGAGAGAATAATAACGAAACCCTTAGTCTCAAGTGAATCTCTATCACGTAATTTCTTAGTTTATAAAGATGATGGTGTCCTTTTTTGTTTTACACTGGTGGGTTACCATCCGTGCTCTGCGACGGGTTTGAAACACAGATATAAATAAGCAAATCGTGACGGTACATTAAACATGACGTTAAAAAAAGCACGTTGCAGCGGTATATTCGATAGTAATGAAAACGTTACCTCATTGTATACGAAAGTGGAGTTATTCGAAAAAAATTATACCAAAATGTAGATAAAAACTACGCACGCTAGCGACGCATTACGGCATATCGGTTTAAACGTAGATAAAAAAATGTCACAACGGTGTATTTTGAGATGGGCGCCAGAAGGTATAAAAACGTTTAAAACAACCGTTTTCTTTTAAAATAATGTTACGAATATTCATGTCGAAACGTAAATAAAAATAAACACATCGCAATGTCAGTATTGAAATTTTATAAAACATCATAGTTTAAAAGTTGTAAGAGTAAATCATTTATTTTTTTTAATTAAAAAGGCGCATTCCTTGGCGGGTTCGAAATGTAGATATAGTTGAGGTTGTAGTACGTGTACGTACGTAAATAAAACATAGAATAAAAAAAACATTAAATATATTGTACCAGGAATGCTATTAGTTTCTATTTATGAAAGAAATTGTATTTAACTAAAAATAAAACGTAGAATAAAAAATCAAGATACTACACATACGGACCACGTTGTGGCGGGTAACGTATATAAAGAAAAAGAATAACCCCGCAACAGTATATTTGAAGATGAGTATTGAATGGTTTAAAAAACGAAACGGTTTAAAAAAACGTTTAAAACAACTGATTGGTTTAAAAGTTACGTTACAAAAGTTAACATCAAAACGTAGATAAGTAGACACGTCGCAACATCAAAATTGAAATTTTATAAAACATCATATTTTAAGAGTTGTAAGTGAAAAACCAAAAAAACTATAAAAAAATTAAAACCTTCAATCAGCTTTGATAACTCGTACGTTTAACGTTTGTGATTTGATGACTTATACGTTATTATGCCCAATTCCGTTTTGAATGAAATTTACACCAAAACGTAGATAAAAATAAGCACGTCGCAACGGTATATTCAAAATTTTATAAAACATCATATTTTAGAAGTTAAAGAAAAAACAAAATAACTTCAAAATTAGTTATAATAATAAACCGTGCCTATGGACTTGCCCATTTAGGTGTTGTTAACGATAGTAATAATATTAAAAAAAATTGTAATAATAATATTAGACACTAACAATAATAAAAATAATTAAAGTCTTAAAAAGTAGAACCTGATAAGAAGAAAAAAAGCTCATAAAAAATAATGAGCTCTGCAATGCATATATGGGTTCTGCTCCGTGCATAAAGTGTTTCCAATTTGGCTTTTTAAAGTAAGAGCATTCATAGTAGATTTGATATATTTTTGTGAGTGGGTTTTGTATATTTTAAAAAGTGATTTAAAATGATTGTGAGTGGAGGAGGGAGAAAAACTATAATTTTTTTGTATATTTGTGAAAACCCTGTTCACATGTATAAATTTTTTAATATTTTTTGAAAATGGTTGTGTACGTAGGAGAGAGAAAAGGTAATGATAAATGTATAAAAATTTATTATTTAATTAAAAATAGGATAAAAAATATAATGATTTTTGATGTAATTATAAAGATAAGGATAAGAAAACCTAGTGTGAATGCTCTAAATAATCTAATTGACTAAGCTAACTTGCATTATGGTTTGTGATTTGATGGTTCGGGATACATCTAACAAAGACTTTGGTTGACCTTGTCATTTAGAGGAAACTTTTAAAATTTCCTCAAAATAATAGCGAAAAAGAATCCCATTGGTTCTCATTTTTTTTGAACGGCAAAGATTAATATTATTGATAGGGGAAAAAAAGGCAAACCACCATAGCAAGATGATATGAAAAGGAAAGCTTACGATTAAAAATAGATATAAAAGTTAGTGATTTTTGATATAATTATAAAGATAAAGATAAAAAAACCTAGTAAAAAATTAATAATTTTTAATATAATTATAAACATAAGGATAAAAAAGTACGGTGAATGCTCTAAATAATCTAATTGACTAAGGAAACTTGCATTATGGTTTGTGATTTGATGGTATGGGATACATCTAACAAAACTTTGGTTGACCTTGTCGCTTAGAGGAGACTTTTAAAATTTCCTGAAAATAATAGCGAAAAAGATTCCCATTGGTTCTAATTTTTTTTAAACGGCAAAGATTAATATTATTGATTGGAAAAAAAAGAGCAATCCACCATAGCAAGATGATATGAAAAGGAAAGCTTACGGCTATATGACATGGTCAAAATTACACCAATCATCCCATTTGATCAAATAAATCTCGTCCTATTTTTAATCCAAAGAAATAAGTTCGCCATGATCTTTTTCAAAATCTTCCCTGGAGTTTTTTTGCCTAATAATACCTTGTCGTTTCTTGCTTTCCAAAGAACCCCCAATGTGACCATAATGATATTTTGCCCCATTTTTTTTGTAAGCCTTATTTTCTTGTGATGTCTCTTTAAACTTTAGGGTCTGTTTGACAACTTCTGAATCAGTAAGTGTTGAACCATTAAAAGGTCTGAATGGGTAAAAGACTCTGAACAGTTAGGTGTTGAACCAATAAGAGCTGTTTGGTTGGACATCTGAATAACTGTGCAGAATGACTACTTTACCCCTCTTAACTATTCTGTACTGAATGAAATGTATCGGTTTGGTCAGAGCTCTGAATGACTATACTGAATGATGAATAATTATAAAAAGAGAATTCAAAACATCATAGAAAATCCAAATTAGACATAAATCTTTCAAAATCCATGAAAACACATACTAAAATCAAAATACAAATTAATACTTTACGTACAGTTTTAATTTTAATCATTTGAAACTAATTGATTAGCTATCTGGTCACGCAAACTATTTGTAGAAATAAAGACTGACGGCTACAAAATTCTCTAAGTAAAAATGCTGCTGATCTCAGAGTTTGCTGCTGACCAACAAACTGCTGCGGATAAGCTTATCTACAGCGGATACTTGTTCTTCTGCTGAAGAACAAATCTGCTGCGGATAGCCTTATCTGCTGAAGACCAGAGTTGCTGCGGATAGGCTTCTCAGCAGCATCAACACTTGATGCTGCTGATAGGCAAATCATCAGTAGCTTTGGATGGTCACATCTTGCTGTTGATCCTCATCCTTGCTGCTGACAGCCTTGTGCCTTGAAGATAAATCGTTGCAGCTGACTATCCATGCCAAGCGTCACTGACAACTTTCTGCAAAAGCTACTGACACACTCAAAGCAGAAGGAACCCCAATGGTGCAACCAATGACGGACAACAATGCTCTTCTCCAAGCATGCAAGTAATGATGCATAAAGAAGACGCTTCAATAAAGTTAGCTAGTTTAGACTAAACTTGTAATTGTTAGCTTTATACAAAAGATCAACGGTCTGTGTTAGATCTGATCCTTAGAATCAAGGGTCTGTCTTGATTCTAAGTTAGTATAAATACTGTGTAAACACTTGATTGTATGTGTGCTTTTTGATTGAGTTTTCATTTGTAATCGTTTATTTGCAAAAGCTTAATACAACAGTGTTCTTATAAGCATTCTTTCTGTTTACTCGATTATACTTGTGTAGTTGCTATTGTTTCCGCCAATTTCAACTAAGAACATAACCATCTTGTACTTTCACGATCCAACAAGTGGTATCAGAGCTTTGGCTCAGATTAAACAAACTCACACTTGTTTAATCACTTTTGGTTCTATTCTAAACTCTCTCCTTAATCAAGTCACCTAAAATCACAAAAACAAAGATGGCACAGAGCAATGGATTTGAAGACATCGGCAGCATCAACCGACCACCAAGATTGGTATCTGTGGAAGACTACGACATGTGGAAGAATCGCATGGAAAGCTTTTTCTATTATCAGGAGTACGGAATGTGGAAATCCATCAGGGATGGACCCTACACTCTCATGGTGGCCTCTGCTGATTCTGGAGGACCACTAGTTCCGAAAGAGCCCTCCAAGTACTCAGAAGAGGACATAAAGAAGATGGAGGTGGACTTCAAGGCACTAGGATCTATCCAAATATGCCTTCCAAATGAAGTTTTTCATAACTTCAGAAGTTACAAAACTGCTAAGGAGCTCTAGGAGGCTCTTGAGAAGATGTTTGCTGGCTCAGAGGAAGTCAAAGAAAACAGAAGGGACGTCCTGAAACAGCAATACGAAAACTTCGTCTGGAAGGAAGGTGAGTCAGTAACCTTTTTGTATAACAGGTACACTTACCTGGTGGGAGAACTGCAGTGCTCCAAAGTAAAGCTAGAGAATGAAGATATTCTCAAAAAGTTTATCAGATCTCTCCCAAGATGCTGGACACTATATACAGTGTCTATAAGAAGAAAGGAGAATTTAAAAACTCTCCAGATGACAGAGCTCTTTGGCATGCTGAAAACATATGAATTAGAAATGATTCAAGCCAAGGAAAGGAGCTCCAATCATCAATCAGCCTCTTCTTCCTCCACCATCTCATCTGCGCTTCACTCCGACCACTCAGGTCCTAGTTCTAGCAACTACTATCCTCCCATTGTCACCCATCCACAAACTCCAACCTCTCAAACAAACACCTCACCATTTCTCCTAGAAGCTCCTCCTCAAACCTCAATCTCTGCTGCTTTTGTTTCAGAAAACTCAAGCAACATGTCCTTTATCAAGGAGGATCTGGAATGCTTCCACCCAGATGACTTAGAAGAAATGGACATACAGCACTTGTATGCCATGCTCTCTATAAGAGCAAAAAGATTCTACTCTAGAACCAGAAGACCCATTCCAAGCAACAACTCCAACACCAGAGTTAGATTGGATAAAAGCAAACTAAGATGTTACAACTGTAACCTACTGGGTCACTTTGCTAGAGAATGCAAGGCACTAAGAGCAAATCCAGCTACTCCTCAGTCAAGACAGACCAACCAAGCCCAACCCAGACAACAACAACAACAAGCTACTCCTCCAGTTCAAACTGCAGCCTGTTCAACTGTTGGAACTTCTGACTTCGACTGGAGCTTCCAGTATGAAGAGCTGTCTGCCAACAACCAAGCTCTTATGGCAGACACTGCAGAGATACCACCTCAGGTATTTGAACATCTTTGCTCTCAAGCCTGTATTGATAAAGTTTTGGGTTATAGAAAGCATAACCAAAACCTTATAGATCAAAATGAAGAGTTTCATCAGATGAAATCTGAGTTCAAAAAGGTTGAAAATACTTATAAAGAAAAGATTAACTGCCTTAAGAAAGAGATTTCATTGTTAAAACACGAACAAACTAATCTTGAAACTCAGATTGATGATCTACTGGTCAAACTAAAAGCTACCAGAGCTGAATTGGTGGAACAGAAAGTTCATGTTGAAAAATATGAATTTTCCTCCAAAAAGTTACAAAGACTTTTAGATATTCAAGTCCATGAGAAGGTAAAGACTGGACTTGGGTATAACAATGATCAGTACAAATCTGTTCCTCCTCCTGCTGACTATATTGCCATTCACGAACCAATCTTCAATGTTGCAAATCTTGACACTGCAAACCGAAACCTTGATCCTTCAACGGATGAACCTTTCGTCGAAGACTGCACTACCTCGTCGGAATCTGAGTCAACCTGCTCAGACCATGATGAAACCAGTGCAGCCCCATCTGAAGCTGTTCTGAATAGAGTTGAAGTTCCTGCTGTTATTCCAGCTATTCCAGCCCCTGTCCCATTCAAACAGATCAAGATCAGCTATCCTCCAGATGGAAGAAAGCTAAACATTGAAAAGGGAGAGACATCAGGACCCACAAACCCCAAGCCTCAGTCAAAGCCGATCACAAAGAGGAAGGTGTTTGATATATGTCATACGCCTGAAGAAAAAGTTCCATATGTTCAAAAGACCCTAGAAGAAGCCACTTTTGAACATAACAAAGCTCATCCATGGAACTTCAAGGATCTGTTCCAAAGAAAGGACTATGTCTACCTTTCAAGAGACAAACTGACAAGATCATGCTTTGTGTGTGGCAGATATAACCACACTGCCAGCACCTGCTTTCATTACCTGGAATACCAAAGAAATTCAAAGTAGCATGTCTTTGAAAAGACTAACAAAAACAAGAAGGTAAGAAGCTACGAGTTCAAAGCAACTAAGTTCAGGGAGTCTCTATCTCCCCCAAGAGTGAAGCTGCCTAAATCTCAACAAACGTGCATCATTTGTGGTGAATCAGACCACTTTGCTGCAAATTGTAAATTTAACCCTTACAACTAGATCCTTCATCAAGCCCCTCAAAGACAAAAGGTAAAGAAGGATCAGCATACATCGGTTGTTAAACCATCAGCAGCCAGAAAAAATGTTGGTAGTCAAGTGAAGCCCAAGAAAACAAAGCAGAAGCTTTCAGCAGCAACCAAATCTGCTGCTGATAAGCTAAAATCCTCAGCAGCAAAATCTGCTGCTGATAAGGCAAAGCCATTAGCAGCAAGAGTGTCCACTACTGATAAGGCAAAATCCAAGGCAAAGCCTTCAGCAGCCAAGAATGCTGCCACTTCAGCAAAGCTATCAGCAGCAGGATCTACTGTTGACAAGCCAGAAACATCAGTAGCAAAATCCGCTGCTGACAATGTGAGAAAAACTAGAAAATCACCAACAAAGCAATGGAAAGCCAAAACATCTCCAAGCATTATCATTGGTTCCATTTACTGCAAACATACTGAAAAGGACAAACTAACAACCATCTTTTTCAAGTCTGCAGACTCTTGGGTTCCTCCCACTAATTAGAAATCTATCATGTGCATGGATAACCAGGTCACAAGAATAACACCTGGGTGGTAGACAGTGGTTGTTCCAGGCACATGATAGGAAACAAATCCATCCTCTCCAACTTCAGACATTTCAATGGAGGATATGTTGCCTTTGGAAGTGGCTCAAAGGGAGGATCCATTACTGGACAAGGAACTGTGTCCAACGAAAGAATGAGCATTGATAAGGTCAACTATGTCAAAGAATTGGACTTCAATCTCATGAGTGTTTCCCAGGTTTCTGACCAAAAGCATTGGATGCTCTTCACAGATAAAGAATGCTTTGTACTGTCTCCAGGCTTATCCATACCTCCTCCAGAAAGCATTTTATTAACTGCTCAGAGAAAAGAAAATCTCTATGTACTGGACATGAATGAAGTCACTCCATCTGGGAGTGTTTCCTGTTTTCTATCAAAAGCCTCAGTTGATGAATCAGCTCTCTGACACTGGAGATTAAGCCATGTTAATATCAAAACTATTAACAAATTGGTGAAGAATAATCTTGTCAAAGGGCTTCCTGACAAAGAATTTCAGCTAGAAGACCACTGCATTGCGTGCTTAAAGGGGAAGCAACACAAGAGTTCTCACAAGCCCAAGACCTTGAATACAAATGACACTCCACTACAACTGCTGCATATGGATCTCTTCGGTCCTACAAATGTCATGTCAATGGGCAAAAAGTCATACTGTCTGGTGATAACTTATGACTACACCAGATTCTCTTGGGTATACTTCTTGAGAACTAAAGATGAAACTGCTGAAATTCTCAAATCCTACATTCTGAGGGTAGAAAATCAAAGCAATCAAAAGGTAAAAATAATAAGGTGTGATCATGGCATAGAGTTCAAAAACCACACTTTGAACTGTTTCTGTGAAAGCAAGGGGATAGAAAGACAATACAGTGCTCCAAGAACTCCTCAACAAAATGGAGTTGCTGAAAGGAGAAACAGAACTCTATATGAGTCAGCAAGATCTATGTTGGCTGACTCAAAACTGCCACTCACATTCTAGGTAGAAGCAGTTAGCATAGCCTGTTATGTGCAAAATAGAGTTCTAATTGTCAAACCCATCAACAAGACACCTTATGAACTTTGGTTTCAAAGAGTTCCCTACATTGGGTTTCTAAAACCTTTTGGGTGTCCATGCACCATTCTCATCACACATGGGGTTCTTCCTAAGTTTGGTGCCAAATCTGATGAAGGATATTTTGTGGGCTATTCCTCTCAATCAAAGGCCTATAGAGTATTCAATTCAAGAACAAGAATTGTGGAAGAATCAGCAAATGTGGAATGTAGAGAACACATTGTCTGTGAGAAGGGAAAAGGTCCAAACTGGCTCTTTGACATAGACTCCTTCTCCCAAATATTTGAGCCTCTCACCTTCTCAAATATGGAGTCTACACAAACACCTGCCTCCACTTCATCCACTGACTACAGACTGGATTTTCACAAATCTTTTATCAGTCTGAGAAGACCATCAATTGATCCTCCATCAGTTGTGGAAGCAATTAAAGCAAGTGAAGCCGGAATAAGACTGTCTAATGTAACCAGTAGCAGCCTGCCTGAAACTGAAAATCTAAATGAAGACTCTTCGGTAAATGCTGTAAATACTGATGATGCTATTGCTGAAAATATTGATGTGGTTAATGATGTTGAAGACTCTTCCACCATGAATGAAGAGACCCCTGATCAAAATCAAATCAATCTAGAGCAAGGGATACATCTGGAGGTGGTACCAGCACAGAGGATCGACAAAGAACATCCTCATGAAAATATTATTGGCCAAGTCCACCAAGGAGTTCTCACAAGAAGCAAATCTCACGAGGCCAATATATGCTTGTTTTCATGTTTCCTATCTCAGGTGGAACCCAAGAAGATAGATGAAGCACTCAAACACAGCAGCTGGATTGAGGCAATGCAGGAAGAATTGCTGTAATTCAAGAGGCAGGATGTCTGGAAACTTGTTGATCTTCCACCAGGTAAATATGCTAATGGCACACGATGGGTTTTCAGGAACAAGCAAGACGAGAGAGGTATTGTAGTCAAGAACAAAGCCAGACTTGTAGCTCAAGGCTACACTCAGGAAGAAGGAATTGACTATGATGAAGTCTTTGCTCCTGTTGCCAGGCTGGAGGCCATTAGAATCTTCCTGGCATATGCTGCATCCAAGAATTTCACTGTCTATCAAATGGAAGTAAAAAGTGTCTTTCTGTATGGGAAGATTGGTGAGGAAGTATACGTCAAACAGCCTCTAGGCTTTATAGATCCTGCACATCCTACTCATGTGTTCAAACTAGAAAAATCTCTGTATTGCCTGCATCAAGCACCAAGAGCCTGGTATGAAACCTTACCCGGATATCTACTAAGCAACAACTTCAGAAGAGGTTCCATTGACCAGACATTGTTTATCAAAGATGAAGGGGGAGAAATCTTACTAGTTCAAATTTATGTTGATGACATCATCTTTGGATCAACAAGGAAACAACTGTGCAAAGACTTTGAGACTCTGATGCACTCAAAGTTTGAAATGAGTTCAATGGGTGAACTAAATTTCTTTTTGGGTCTACAAGTCAAACAGGTCCCAAATGGAATCTTCATCAGCCAATCCAAATATGTAAAGAGCATTTTGGAAAGATTCAAAATGGCTGACTGCTCTGCTGCAAGAACCCCTATGCAAGTGCATCACCAGCTGACTCCAGACAAAGATGGCCAAGACACTGATCAACATCAGTACCGTGCAATGATAGGGTCTCTCATGTATCTCACTGCCTCAAGGCCATATATCATGTTTGTAGTATGTCTCTGTGCAAGATTTCAAGCAGCTCCAAAAATTTCACATCTTCAAGCTGTCAAGAGAATCTTTAGATACCTAAAGGGAGCCTCAAGACTTAGGCTATGGTACTCTAAAAATGACATGTTTAACCTGTATGCATACACTGACAGTGACTATGGGGGATGTAACTTGTACAAAAAGTCCACTTCAGGGGGATGTCAGTTTCTGGGAGGGAGACTGATTTCATGGCAGTGCAAGAAGCAAACATGTGTTTCAACTTCTACAGCTGAAGCAGAATACATTGCAGCTTCAAGTTGCTGTGCACAAGTCATCTGGATACAAAATCAAATGCTGGATTACGGGATGACTTTTGATGGCAACTCCAATTCACATTGACAACATGAGTGCTATATCAATCACAAACAATCCGGTGCAGCACTCCAAAACAAAGCACATTGACATCAGGTATCATTTCATAAGAGATCAAGCTGAGAAAAAGAGGATTATTTTAACCAAAGTTCATACGAATGAGCAATATGTTGATTTATTTACAAAACATTTTGATGAAGCTAGATTTAGATATTTAGTTGAATCCATTGGTATGGTGAACTTTGATTAAAATCTATCTCTAAAATTCTATTTTAAAATGTGCTTTGTCTTTTTTTTGTAAATAAAAGTTATAAGTCAGCAGCATTTTTGTCTTTCAGCTGCTGACAGGTTTAATCTTCAGCAGCAAAAGATTTGCAACTGACTGCTTTAAGTTATCAGCAGGAACATGTTTCTGCGGATAACTTTAAGACTGTCAGCAGCAACATCCTTACTGCGGATTACTAAATCCATCAGCAGAAGATGGGTTTGCTGCTGACAGACTTAACCTTCCGCAACAACCAAGTTTGCAGCGGACAGGGTTATTCATCCACAGCAACCAAGTTTGCTGCTGATGGGTAAATTTAAGTCCAAATTAACTTTTACCCGCTGTAAAAATTAACGTCAGTCTTTACCATGACTGCCTCGGTGTATTACATATGTAACAGTAAAAGGTGAATAAGGTTGTACTGTACAAGTCATTTTGCTTTTTCCCTCCTCTGCCGTTATAAGAACAAATCAAATTTCCTTACCACCTCTTCACCTTCAATTTCACCCTAAACCCACATCACTTTCTCTAAAGTCCCCACCACATTCAAAGCCCTTCATCCTTAAAACATTCAAAGCCTTCCATATTCTAAACCTTCAAACCTTCCCTCCAAATCAAACAACAATGGTAGACATCAATAACCCTGACGATAAGTTCTCCCCATACTTAACCTTACAGCATACCTAACCAAGGGAAAGAAATCCGAAGGATTCAATGATATGATCGACTTCTTATGTCGATCAAAGATCCATTTTTCCCTCACAACCAACCCTACCATATATATCCCTCATATGGAGGATTTCTGGAGTACCGCCGTCTACTCTACCGAACAGGGGATTCCCCAAATTAAAGCCAAGGTAGACGGCAAGGATATCACCATATCGGAAGCCACACTCAGAAAACATCTTAAGCTTCAAGATGAGGGAGCAGCCATCTCATACTCAAAGGACGAGTATATGAGGACCTTTGTATCCATAGGGTACACTGGAAATCAAAATGAGTATACAATTGAGAAGGCGCTGATGGGCCCTCCATGGAAGTATCTCTGCCACACTCTTCTCTAATGCATATCTCAGAAGAGAAGTGGATGGCATCAGGTGAGCTCCGCACTTGCCTCCGCCTTCCATGGTATGATCAGTGGCCTAGGCTTTAACTTTGCACACCTCATCTTTGAGGGTTTGAGATATAACCTTCAAGAGGGTGCAAAGCAACAATTTTTCATGTACCCAAGATTCTTACAGGAGGTTTTCAATCAAGAACTAAAAGAACTTTCAAAACCTGCAAGAATCTACATCATGCTGGGACATAAAAATAATATTTTTCAAACCATTAGAACTGTTTCCAAAAAGTTCTCAGGGGTCAATGTTCAATTGTTATCTACAATGCTGAACATACAAAGTACCTCGGGTGACAGTTCAGCAATCCCAGCTAATACTGATCCCACACCCTCCACCTCACATCCTTAACAACAATCTGCTTCCTCCATTCGAACCCCTGTGCATACTACTAAGGATGCACAAGTACAAAAATTACTTACACCGGTTTTGGATGTTATCGTTCAACCAGAACACAGGTCCCCGGTTGCAACGACATACTCCAGGAAAAGGTCCAAGAGAACTCCTTTTTCTCTTGCCTCCAAGGCCCAAACCCAATCTCTAAGCCCTCATTCAGAATCCCAACATTCTGATGAGAATATCAAAAGGGATAGCCACAACACTAGAGAGACTTCTTTGGAAGCCTCTCTATTAGGATCAGGATCACATCCTAGATCCATAGAGCAACCCCCTGAACCACTCCTCTCTCTCCTGAACTTAAGTGTTGAGGAACCTGATCAAGATGATGTACCTTCTCCAACTACCACTATCTCGGAGGTACTGATTGATCTTGCTTCCAACACACCCAACCCAAGTTCTTCTACCCTGAAGGTCCACTCTAGGAGTTATGACAGAGTGGATGTGGAAGAGGCTGTCACTACTGCTAGTCCATCAAATGACCAGGAGGACAGTGACAACATCGCTAAGACCTCAACCACGGTAACTCACAGTGAGGATGCTTCCTTGGAAACTCCCCTCACTGAGAGGAATCCCAGGCGCCAAGAAACCATGGGTGATAGGGATGTAGAGGCTAGGCCTAAGGCCCCATCTAGATCCAAGGATTCCACAACTGTGGATGAGGACAGACTGAAACTTCATAACTTGGAATTGACGGCCAGGGTGGCTACGCTAGAGGCTGAAGTGTCCAAACTAAGACACCAAGTCTCTATGCATGAAGCCCATCAATGCCCAACTGTGCCTACTCCCTCTCTTGTATTAGTGGGCACCCAAACTGATGCTTATTTGTCCACTGATGCAACCAAAAAGGGGAAGATGGTCCCAATGGAAGAAGACTCAGACAGTCTTGACGACTGGATTCAAGAGCATGTTGTATTTCAAAGCACACTATTCAAGCCAGCTTTTGTACAGGTTCATGACTTTCCAGCTTCAGATGACAAAGAAGAAGAGCCATCTGAAGACTGGAAGTTAGTCGTCAGGGCTGTTGATGAGATGCTAACTGATGCTGAAGACATAGAACAAACATATACATCTTTTAGCATCATCCCTGAAGCAGCAGCCATCATAAGTCAATCCACTGCCCCCCCAATTTCCACTGACTTCAACACAGCTAGAGTTTGACACAATACTAGCTTGGGGGTATGATGGAAAGTCTGAGAGGTTCTGGATTGGTTGGGAGTTTGGCGGAGTAGAAGAGCTAAACTAGGACTTTCTCAACAACATCCAAGTCCTTCACCTATACCATCTACAATGCATCAACAACTCTACGGACCTCTCAGCAGAACTTGCTATTGGTAGGTTCTATGACTTGATGGAGGATAATCTACCCAACTTTGAAAGACAAATACAAGCAGCAAAAAGGGTAGAATATCCTGAATCTTTAGCAGCAGCAGAAAGAAGACTGACTCCTAGAAGACTTGAAATAATAAGGAGCAGTCTTCTCACTGAAGAAGAAGTTCTGTGCTGGAGAAGATTCCTGTACAACAGAATGGTCAGGGATGTAGAAGTGCAAGGATGGATAAGCACTGACTCCCATGACTTCACCTTCTTCCTGAGCAATGGATCTTCTCTATCAATCAACATCAAAGAGATCTTGCTCATACCTTCAGCCTTCCTGCACAAGGTCTTTAAGCTCAGATCACTCATCTTCAATGTCAACTCCTTAGAAAGTCAAGACATGATCAAAATCATCAAGGCTTCTCTTTATAAGGAGGAATCTGGATCTGACTCAGACCTATCCTTTCTCTCTTCTCCAACAGTCAGACTGAACACATAAGAAGAATAAAAAAGAAGAGAAGAGGAAAAGATGAAAGTGGCATGGAAAGATGTGACAGGTATGGAATGGGAAGAAGATGAAGAAAGTTCCCCTCCCTTGTCTATTCCCCAAAATGGCAATGAAGCTGAGGCGGAGATTCCAACAACAGCACCATCATCTGCTGTTGTGATCAGTGAAGCCGAAGAGAGGCATCCAACAAAGATAAGGGAAAGAGAATTATGACCAAAGAAGATGAAGAGAGGTTGCTCAGAGAGAAGAGAGAGAAGGAAGAAAGAAGAAGAAGAGAAGAAGAGGATATGGCTGAAATAAAGAAAGCTCAAGATAGACTCACAGGCATTCTCCTCATAAAACAACAGATCCAGCTGTATGCAAAACAGCTGGATGATCTGAAAGTAAAGATTCCTGCAGTTTATTAAATTGAAGAAGATGAAGCTCTTGCTCTTCAACTGCAGGAACAATTCAATAGAGAAGAAGAAGAGATTCAGAAGAAGAAGAAGAAAGAGGCTAAGTTCAGAATAACTGATTCTGAACTAGCCAAAGAAATGAGAGAGGAATGGGTAAAGGCTCTGATTTCTCAAGGTGAGGATGTAGACTACATTGAGAAACTATCCAATAAGGAAATCTACAGAGCCTTCATGGGTCAGCAGGGTCAATTAGCAAAGAAGAAAAAGACTGAAGAAGAAAAAAAAGCCAAACAAAAGTCCAAAAAGACCATTTCCTTTAATCAAAGAACCCATGAAGAAAGGAAGATCATGATTGACTTCCTTAAGGCTAGAGGAGAGAGTGGAAAGAGGCTAGGTCCCATGAATTTCATGAACCTGCAAGCCCTCTATTTTAAAGTCAAGAAGGATGAGGAAGAAAGATTGGAGAAGAAAGGCTTCAAGAAAAGGGTAATCATTCAAGAAGAAGAAAGGAAAACAAAGAAACCCAAGCCTCCTCTCTCACCCAACACTTCCTTAATCCAACAACCTTCCACTCTCCATCCTAGACCTCCCTCCTCTCCTCCCTTAAAGTCCAAATCCTCACACCCAACTCCTACTCATCAACAACCTCCCAAAAAGAAAAACAAACCCACTTCCAAACCAGAAGACTCAAGAGAAATAATCAGATGGTCATACAGCCCTCAAGACCAATGGTTTGAAGTGTTCAGGGGGAGGACAGAAGTTAAAAAATCAATTTATACATCTGTTGATGAGGTACTACAGCTTCTAGATTCTGATCTAAGAAGAATGATGGAGCTGGGTGAAGCCAATGAGCATGAGAATGAAGGTGGGAGACATCTATTGCTGGTAATCAAACATTACTTCAACCCAGCAAAGATGAAATCATTGATGTCAAACCTCTCCAATCCCACTCTCCATTCATCAGCTGGTCCTACAATGCTGAAAAGGATGAATTCACACTTACAGATGTTAAAAGACAGAAGATGAGGTGTTCAAGCAAGGCTATCTTCAAAATGGCAAGCAAAGACATCAAGACTCTATCTGAGCTTCCTCTTAACAATCCCAGCAAGGACCAGAGAGGATATGAGGTTGAAAGAATAGTCAGCAACATGCAAAAGCTTCAGCAACAAAAGCAGTAAGAGAGTTTTGGTAGCATCAGTCTAGGGGGAGTTTGTAGAAATAATGACTGATGGCTACAAAATTCTCTAAGTACAAATGCTGCTAATCTCAGAGTTTGCTGCTGACCAACAAACTGCTGCGGATAAGCTTATCTGCAGTGGATACTTGTTCTTCTGCTGAAGAACAAATCTGCTGCGGATAGCCTTATCTGCTGAAGACCAGAGTTGCTGCGGATAGGCTTCTCAGCAGCATCAACACTTGATGCTGCTGATAGGCAAATCATCAGCAGCTTTGGATGGTCACATCTTGCTGCTGATCCTCATCCTTGCTGCTGACAGCATTGTGCCTTGAAGATAAATCGTTGCAGCTGACTATCCATGCCAAGCGTCACTGACAACTTTCTGTAAAATCTACTGACACACTCAAAGTAGAAGGAACCCCAATGGTGCAATCAATTACGGACAACAATGCTCTTCTCCAAGCATGCAAGTAATGATGCATAAAGAAGACGCTTCAATAAAGTTAGCTAGTTTAGACTAAACTTGTAATTGTTAGCTTTATACAAAAGATCAACGGTCTGTGTTAGGTTTGATCCTTAGAATCAAGGGTCTGTCTTGATTCTAAGTTAGTATAAATACTGTGTAAACACTTCATTGTATGTGTGCTTTTTGATTGAGTTTTCATTTGTAATCGTTTATTTGCAAAAGCTTAATACAACAGTGTTCTTATAAGTATTATTTCTGTTTACTCGATTATACTTGTGTAGTTGCTATTGTTTCCGCCAATTTCAACTAAGAACAAAACCATCTTGTACTTTCACGATCCAACACTATTCATATAGTAAGTGACCTGTGAACCCCATTATGTGTCGTGAACAAACTCGCCATCCCTTTCTCCACCTTGTATTTCAGAAAATAGAGTGTTCTCGTCGTAATCCATAAATATATGATCATAAATATTGCATTTCCTTATAAAATTATGGACGGCGAAACAAGCAATCACTGTCTCTTTGTTTTGGAAAATAAAAGGGAGTCATTTGCTTTAGAATTGTAAATCTCGCCTTCAAAATACCATATGAGCGCTCAATAACATTTCTGAGTTGTGCGTGAGCATGATTGAATTTTTCTTCCTTAGTTAACGAACGTTGTCGTCAAAAATCGGCTAACCAATACCTTGTATTACGGTAAGGAGTCATAAATCTACGAATGTTGGTGTATGCAACGTCGCAAAGGTAATATTTATCTGTAAGCGTTAGTGTTAAAATATTACATAAAAACATATAATGTATTTAATAATCAAAGCTAAAGAATGATTAAAAACATGTTGGGGGGAAAGGAAAGCCGGACGTCTGGTTAAATGCAACTTCTTTTAAAACACGCGAATCATGTGCAATGCCGTCCCATCCGGCCCATACAAAAGTGAATATCATATTAAAATCACAAATTGCAAAAACATTTTGAAAGCATTCACCTTTTCCTCTTCCCCTGTAACGGGTCTGTTAATCGACAGCAACGACTGCATGTACAAGAGTTCCATCTAATGCACCTATTGCTCCAGAAAATATTTGTTTTAACTTCCTGTGTCGTTCTGAGGTATTTGCGATTGCATTGGAAGATGTTGGAACTATAACTTCTCTTGCGAAGTTCATTATTGCATTTAGGACCTCATGAAAACATCTATGAATCGTTTATGTAGAGTGTTGAAACCTTCGGTTAACCATACGAAAACGTTCATTATGTCATATGACAATAAAAAACATAGCCAACTTTTCTTCAAAACTTATTGACCTACTACTTTGCAACCAATTTTTTTGTTTAAAATGATTGCACAATAGTACAAATGCATCACGCGAAATACGCATCATCTCATGACATTGTGTAGAAGATCCATGCAACAATTCTTGCGTATATGCATGACCGGTCAATGCCGAATTCATGTCTCTTATCCTTTCATTTCCTCTTAGGGCTAACTGTAGCCAATACCAACAACGGAAAATGAAAACTATAATTTCATCGTCTGAATCCATAGGCTAACTGTCATAAAATTTTACCAAAAAAAACATTCAAAAAATATCCATAACATAAAATTTAACATGAATAATATAACATCCAAAAAATATCCATAACATAACATCAACAAAAAAAACATTCATAACATAGCATCCTAAAAAACATTCATAACATAACACCCATAAAATAAAAAATCAAAACAATCCATACTTCGCTCCTGCATTCTTCACCCATGGCTCACAACTTTGAGGCTTAAGAAGTAACCACACTTTCCTAAGATCAACACTTTCACCAAAAAGAAAAAGCGTCATTTGATATTTTGCATCAAGTTCTTCCCATCCCATTGTCTCCAACTTCGCTATGCATGCCTCCATATCATTAGAAACTTTGCGTTTCTCAATCAACACATTTTCCATCTCGTTAATATTGTCCCTAACTTCTATTAGCTTTGAATTTAAGGATTCTCTATCTTTTCGTTTCTCCCCTCTTTTTGTAGGCCGAACGGGTGACTCCTCATTAACATTTGGAGTCGAGGTGTCCATTCGAGTGAATTCGGTGTCCTCAATACCATGTAAGGTGATGTCCAACACTTCCTCATAAGGATGAGGAAGTGTAGAAGTTGGACCCCAACTTTCAAAGCCATTAGAAGTAGAGCCCTCAAACAATTGAATACAAAGTTCAGGGTAAGAAAGTTGCGTAGTTCTTAAGGCTTCTACATACTTGTTTGACTGTTTGGAAAAATATTATAAAATACTATAAGATTCTTGAAATATAATAAGAACTATTATTTAGAAAGAAAAAAATACCTTCATCTCTAGTTGTCATTCTTCGTCCGACAAGTTAAACATGTTTTTCACGGGATTATAAACATTGCCGGATTTGTTTTTAAGTTTTGTCCAAGCTGAAAATTTTCCTTTTAAATAGTCAAAGCGGTTCTTCATTTGTTTTTGATCCGCTATGTAATTGTGTTCTTTTTTTAATTTTTCCATAACATTCTTCCATGACAATGGTTTAAGGCTGCTTCCTTCGCGCCCATTGAGTGTTATTTCGTGAACACATGCTTCAAGAAAAGTTTTTTTCACACCTTATTTCCAATTAATCCTAATCCTAGTCCTTTTTGATTCCATATCTAAAAAAACGACCATGAAAACACAACGGATATGAAACCAATCAAGTAGATAAAAAATAATCTCACCTATGGCTTCCATTAAAATTAAAACTAGATCTTCGATAAATTGTCAAAGCATTTTAGAACTATGCTTACAATTCGCAAGACAAGGGGTACAAGAAAACATGATACTCTCACCTATGGCTTCCATAAGATGACAAGTTACTAACTATCAAGCATTGTGGGAATCACAAAATCTAAAGATATGTATTACAAAATTACACATGCAAATACAATTTGATGACTGGAATAAGTAGTAAGGATGATATGGTAGCTTGTCTAGTTAAGCTTGTTTGACCACTTGTCAAATATCTTAAATATGACGATTGTTTATGAGGGAACATGAGTTTCAAAAGACTGCTTAAAAACAATCTTTTTGCATGCATGTCACCAAAAAAAAAAGGTATACTATAAACCAGAGGTAGCCACTTATGAGAATGGGTCAAACATGTTGAAATTACAATCGTCAAACAGTCCAAACAATATTTTTCCCATTCATCTCCTTCCAATATGAGTCTAACAATCTTTTTCCCATTCATCTCCTTCCAATAAGAAATTAGGCAAAATATAATAATCAAACAGGAATCTAAATGCTATGCATCTTCTCTAAAATCAAATAGGGTTCGAACAAATCAAGAAGAAATTACAGAATCGGAGTCTAGGGTTCGAACAAATCAAGAATCCTCCAAATCGGAGACCTAGGGTTCAAACAAACCAGTGAAAAGGGAACATACCTTGGGGTCGAAGAGAAGGAGAATCAAGAGCGGTAGTAGCAGCGAAGAGAGCAGTAGCGAGGAGAGGGAGAGACGAGCAGAGCAGCAGCAGTAGCAATGAGAGGAAGAGACGAGCAACGTTCTTTTTTGGATAGGCAAAATGGTGAAAAATTAGGTTATATTCCATTCAGACTCATATTTTAGCTGACCCATTCAGATCTAAATGGAGCCATTAAGAGGGGGCTTTTTTTTAACCAAACGCCCTAACCTCTGATCGATTCAGAGGTGAGGTCTGAATGGAGCCATTCAGATGCAAACAAACAGCCCCTTAATCTATCTTGAACTGCGTAGAAAACAAACCACCGGAGTTCCACAACCATTGCCCTCGATCTGGAGTATTACTGAATCTGCATTTTACTTCATGATCACACTTTTGTAACTCTTCTGCTTATGTTGCAGATGTTGGGGTCTGATCCAAACACCAGCAAACTCGCATCCATTTTCGGTGAGTTGGACCCTGTCCGCGACCAAGCATCTTTTGTTCCTTTATAAAATAAATAGGTTTGGTAGAATGTCTTTTAGCCTATCGTATTCCAGCCATCTATCCTTCCAGAACAATGTTTGTTTTCTGCTTCCAATCTAGCTCTTAAGCAAGTCCTCCATGCTAATATTATAGGCTTTTAAGTCGTCTCCGACTTTGATGATTGTAAATTGTAACCGGAATGCAAAAGACAAGATGAAGTTAAAGACAAAGAAACCGAGAAGAATTGAAGGACAAGCTGGATATCTTGAAGCAAGTGGGAGCACTCAAGACCAAAGAGTTTGAAGTTTAATTGTTTGTCCAATTTGACCCGTTCGAATTATCATATTGGCTCGGGAAAACCGAACACCTTAGCTGCTTAATTTACCTATTGTTTGGTTGTGTTTGACATTTAGAGTAAATGCATTTTTCAAATGACAACCAAATATGTTTTAAAATGGTTTAACATAACTGGAACAACCAGATTTTAAAATGCAGGTCTAGTTATCTTGTAAAAGGTTCTATAAAATAAAGAGTTATTTTAAAAGTAAAACCTAGAGTTTTGAATATAACATTAAATAAAGATTTAATTTTTTGAAACTCAAATTAAGTATTAATAAAAGAGTTTATTAATAATTAATTAATTTTGATTCACGATTATATCAACACACTTAATTAATAAAAGATATTAAAATTAAACGTCTCGAGAGATAAAAGAATTTTATCGCTATCACAAACCAAATGTAAAATTTAGAACTATATATACCTAGACGAGATCCTTGCATGTGGATTGTTCTCATGATATTTTTTTTTGACCCATAACAAGTAAAACACTAAATAAATCCGTTAAGCAATTAGAAAACTTTAACCATTGCTTAGTTGGAAGAAGCAACTAGAAATGTAGAACCATGACAGTGACTTGGATACTTGTTGCAAAACATCTTTATTATAATAAATTAGCTTTAACCCCATGTGTTATACGGGGTGAAATATTAAGAATATATTGATAAATATTTTAACAACTTTTTTTATACAAATTTGATATTGTATTTGTAACTTTTTCATTTTATTACATGTTAAGATTATATGGATAAGAGTAATCAAAACATCAAAAAATATATGAAAATTCATTTAATAAGTTGTGCACTTTTTACAATACATTAAATTACATGTCAAATAAAACCTTACAATGATTCTTTAGAAATTTGAAAATACTTCATTGTATATAACAGTTGACATGGTATTGGTAATTTTTTCATGTTTACCAAAGATTAATAGCTTGAGTCCATATCTACTTTTAATTATTGATAATTCAACATACAAACCAACATTTGAAAGTGATTGCCCTAAACTTTTATTCATGGTCATTGCAAAAATACAACAATTGTATATTTTTTCTTTGAAGTTTTGATGAAATTCTTTTGTCTAAATATGTTAACCCAATTATAGGGATAAAATTATTAAAAAGATATGTTAACCCATTGACATAAAGACTTGTTACATTACCTAAACCATTTTTTCATCAATATATATTAAAAAGATAACTGGAACACTGACATTTAAAACTAATTTATGGTTTGACAAACCTGCTAATGTAAGTTCATTTAGAAAATCAGGAGATTATAAACTTTCATCAAAATCATCATCAAGATGCTCTGATTGACAGATGTTATTTGTACTTGTATGGGAAAAATCTCGCTAAACTTTTAATACTAAATCTTTCATTAAAAAAAATAAAAATATACAAATAAAATTTAAATTTCAACAATATATCGTCTTTTAAATTCAAAATTAAAACTCCAACTTTTAAAAGTTTTCACTCTTCAATATTTCGACACCAATTAAATTTAAAATTTCAAAATTAAATATGACAAAATTAAAACTAATAAATTAGAATTGAAACTTGTAAACATGTTTTTTGAAAAACAAATCTCGTCGTTTAAAAAAAATTAAAGTTTAAAATATAATACATTTTTAAAAATAAATATTTGTAAGTTTCTTAATTTTATTAAAAACTAAGTATTAAAATTTATAAATCAAAATAGAAAATTTGTTTATAAGTATCCAACTTAATTAAAAAACTACTAATTAAATATTAGTAAACTGTATTTCAACACATATTTATTTAAAATACAAACGTAGTATTTTTAAATTTTATATGTAAAATTTAAAAAATCTTGTTTTTTGATAATAAAATAATAAAAAATCATTTTTTTAATAATAAAACTTTAAAAACTCGTTTTTCTTAAAATCTCTTGTTTTTTTAAGTCTTGAATTTTTTAAAATATTAACTTCTGATAATAATTTTAAAAAAATGTGAGCAAGTGGTAATAATGATGAAAATCTTTATTTATGTAATTTAAAAAAAAGGCTAAATATAGAAATATTAAATGGAGGATATAAATATTGTTTTGGGAGGAAAATTGTGAGATGGAATATGGTGATACCAAGTGGCAAAACCATTTAGTTTTTTTATTAGAAAAGAGATAAGTAAGTAGGAGAACATGTGTCAATTTCTTGTGTATTCTTTCCCTTATTTTTTCGCCTCTCTCATATTAAATATGGGAACACGTATCACTCTCTGTTACCTTTTCACCCTTATTTTCCATTTTTCTCCTATTAAATAGTGATATTAAAACAATATATTTTTAGATTCTTAATATAAATTTATTTATTAATAATTATTATATCACTAGCTCTACAAATTTAATATGAAATTAATTATGTATAGTTATAATTTATAACTTATCATATTTGAAAAATAAATTTGTATTATGATAGTTATTATATTATGAAAACTGTTTTTATATTTTAATCAACTCTGTTATTCTAGACAATTAGATTAATAATTCGATTTAATTTTTATCTATAAGTTTTTTAATTTAAAATTTTGTTCAATATCAATTAAACAGTTTAATTATTTTATAATTTAAAAATCATCATTACTAATTATTATGTGATTTTTTCTTTATTCAGTCAATATAATACACGATTTTCTAACCTAATTTAATAATATTTTAATAGTATGATGATGATATCTAAGTTTTATGTTATATACTTTTACCTTTTAAGAAAATTGTAGACTATTCTCATGAGTATCAATTTATATCTCATTTTTTGTAATATTAAACAATAGATTAATTAAATCTTCATTTTATTACCAATAATAATAATAATAATAATAATTATTATTATTATTATAAATCGCAAAATAAAATATATCCGCCATGTAAGATGGAGGACCAAGTAATAACACACTAACAAATATTGTCGATGACTTTTTCCAAGGTCTAGTGACTCTAGTCCATCCCAATATCACAAGATATTAACGCTCTAAAAATTTCATATTGCTAGTACACGTTATTTTTTTTTATAGGTAACTTTCATTTTTAAATGTCGGTTACATCTTCAAATCGGAGATCCTACCTCTCAACCTGACCACTACGTTGTCTGAACCGGGCCTGCGGGTTCAGAACGAGAGGCTAAGGCTATTACCGGGAAACCATGGAGCCTGCTGCCACTTGACAACAGTTGCGCCGCTACACGAGCCAAACCCGCTAGCGTAACGCACTCGTGCCTCGTCCGTTGTCGCTTGAAATCCCAACATGTCACACACATGATCATAGGATCAAAACACGTCCTAAACATACGCTAGTTACGTAAAGATGTAAATGATCCCAGCACTTGTCTCATTTGCTCGTCCCTTCTTCCACCCAATGACTATAATACTCGTCTCCGCCCAATCCGGTTCATCCTGAGCCCGTTTAGAACTCGCACACGTTCCATGCAACACCTTAGTCTCGTTTGTCACGCGTACGCGAGCCGAGCTCCCCATGCACGTTCGAGCCGCGCCATGCGAGTCATAAACTTGTCAAAACCCTAATCGGGTTGGTCCGACCCTATGCACGCGGGTATGCTAGCGATGCAAGGCCCACGTCGGAACCTTAGCCGGTCGCGCTGCCACCGCCGACTTCCGTCTCGATGAAGCCATACCCGTCGGGTATTGTTAACCATTCATGATCATCCACCACCCTCATCACTACCGGACTAACACCTTAAGCACCCCACCTGCCGCCTTTGATTCCCACGCTCCCGCCATCGGCAGGTTGGCCACCACTGCCACCGATAATCGACCCGCCGGTCATCGGCCTGCTACCCATTGTCGCCTTCACAAGTCTCCAAAATCCACCACCATAGTCATCCGGCTCTAGTGCTTCGTCCTTGGTGTCCACCCCGCCCCTATCTCCGGCAGGTCCGTCGCCACTACTGTGCCACCATGGCTACCGTTGTGGCTCCTGTTTGCCGCCGTCCCGTCGTCGCCTTTGATGCGCCCGACTCCACAGCACTCCTTCTTCCTCACCCGATGTCATCGCCACTCGCCACCTTCCATACTTCTACTCGACCACATACATCTCCTGCTACACCCGCGATAATCACTACAGTCGACCATCACCACCTACCCTGTCCTTTCTCCGGTTACCGAGAACAAGAACCCAAACCCTAATCAGGTTTACATGCATAACGAGAAGAAAAGAAGAAAAAGAAAAGGAAAGGAGTAAGAATGAGGATTACCTTGCCGGATAGGGAGTTGCACGATCGAAACACCTCCTTGAATCCTCACCGGCTTCGGCCCTTGCATTTTCCGTCATCCCCTTCCCTCGGTTCTCCTTCCTTTGGCCGCACCCTCACCCTATGTCACGATGACCTAGGGTTTTCTCATAATGAGATATTTAAGTCCCTTAGAATTACACTCCGGGTCCCTGTGCTTCCGTGCTCGGACGATTCGGTCACTATGTAGACAATAATTGGTGACCTGTCCTCTTATTTTCGAAAAATCAAGATACACGTGGCAATTCTTGCTAATCCGGACACTTAATAAATGTTTGGTTAGTCCCTTAACCCGAACCATTTGCCTACGGGTTTCCGGGATGTTACAAGTCTACCCTCCTTAAAAGAGGATTCGTCCTCGAATCCTATGTCGACATAAACTCACCCGACTTATCCTTCCGTTCTCGCTTATGCACCAAATCATTCGGGTGTCACGCATTCGTCTTCCCACGTACCAATTCTGTCACTTTGCTTCGCATTTCCACCACCCTCTTGTGTTCAACGAGGTTTCCTCATTGCCCGCTTTCAACTTTGGGACTTGTAGGATCAACTACATATCCCCTTATTACCCATCTTCCCAACCGTTATTCCTAAGGCACTCATTGTCAATTAGTTGCTTAATTAATGTACCTTTTGATCTGCTCAGATCATACATGACGTCGCTTCTTTTTATAATCTCGAGTGTTCTCGCCACTCTGACGGTCATACCATGGTAGAGTCCTTTACTCTCCCATTAGTGGTTCATCCACCGTCCTTCTCGCCTCCTATCCTAATCGCCACCTAACAACGATCCCATAAAACTCGGGCACCACCGTCTTTCTCACATATTCTAAACATCTATCCTTCTCACGAGATCACTAAGAGCTTGTGCCAAGCTTCGCTGATCATGTCTCAGGGTTTGCTACTACAACACCTTCTTACTACCTTACCTTATGCTCGTTGCATCTCATTGGTAAGCACATGCCTCTTAGCATTAGCCTTCGTTCACTGTACTCTAATGACTCTGCTTAATCAATCATGCTTGTTTTAAAATTCTAACCTTATCTCCTTTGATACTCTGCAGGAGCTTGCTCCTTGTAACTTTGTCGTATACGTACCGGTATAGGCATTCCTTTTTACGGCCATTCAGGTGCAAACCCGCACCTATCCTTATCTCACCCCACTTTTCTTGTCATTACTTTGTCGTTGCCACACGATCATCGATCGTGTCTCATTCCTCGAGCACGTATAGAAAATCCATCCTAGCACTAGCTTCCACTAACCATCGACTCGTTCTGAGTAAACATCCGTATCCTTTGGCACCTCATATTAGCGGTATTCTCCATGTGGAACGTATCCCATGAAGATCTCTTTATCTCTTCATTCAGTCTGCGCCGAAATCTTTAGTGTCGTCACCTTAATCGCGTCGTACTAGCTTCGATGAAGCATCCTCGTGACGCTCTTATCACCGACCTTCATAGCTACACCTCTTGGCTTTGCGTTATGAATTCGTGAGATATATGTATAGGTATCTCATAAGAACACCTCATCGATCGTCTCGAATATCGTCGAAACTCCGCGTATCGCATCGATGCATCACTGTTGAGAAAATCGTATAGATAGAAACACTATACCTGAGCTCATCGTCCATTCGTCCAATGCACGATTAAGCATGCACTACAAGGACACACTGACGCAACATAACTACAGATCAAGCTATGTTCTACATGAGTATTAATAACCACGCATTCTAACTCGCACCAAGTGTACACAATTAATTAGACCCGATTAGATGTACATGCATACAATAAGACCACTCCATTTATAAACACACGAACTCTTAACCCTACCCTCTATTTATTATAATGGTAGCTCATGCCACACGTTATCACATATTCACACAGAATTCACACAGTCGTACCTCTACGGGTAGCAATAATAATTTAAGGCAACACTCTACTTGATCTAGACACAAGCCAACTCTCTACACATGCATGTATACCATATTTATAGGCATTATTTTCCACAGGGCTTTGCCCTGGTCATTCACACAAGGTGCAACACACCCCTTGTACTTCACACCCCCACCTAGCCCTTACTCATAGATGACACTATCACACTTTCGTTAACATAGAGAATTTCATGACCCATAGCTACACAAGACTACGCACAATATCTAATCAATCACATCGGCATGAACTCATGTCATGCAAAGTCACATCACACCACACTGCATATAGCTTCCTATCGCAAGCACCATACAACACATTCACAAACACAATTATTTTAACCACACCTAAATCACATCACGACAAGGCAAAACTCAATATCAAGATCACATAGTCAACATTCCAGTCAAACACCGCACCACATAAGCATCTAATTCACAATAAGAAACCCAAAACAAATATCTCATCACAAAATCAAACTACTACTACTAAAAAATGCCAGCCCTCTTATGGAAATATATGAACACTCTACTCCTCGAACAACCCGAAGTTGTCGCCCACCTGCTCCTCGTCATCCGACTCCTCAAGCCATCCGCTGCTCGACCCCGAATCATGTCTCGGTGGTTGATGCCTAACTGCAAATGCACTACCTCCCAACCAGCTGCTCCTCCTATAGAAGGAACTAGTAAGTCCCATCGCAGCTGCCCTAGTAGCACTAGGTGCATTAGGCGCCGGGAGCGCCAAGGTCACCTTCTGTGTCTGTAGCTCACGCTCCTCCTCAACTGTCGGTGGTACTGCTGTCAATGGAACCAGTGCTAATATACGCCTCCCACTGACAACCATCGCCCGTGTTGTAGCCAAACGTCTCGCTCGACGCTCTGCCGTCCTCTAGATAAGAGGCCCTCGTCTGATCCACCTCGTCCTGATCTTCATAGCCATCAGTACCTGCACAAAGATAGAACGTTGGAGTGATTACTATGGGCTCAAATTCACAATATGAGAGTAATAATAGACTGCCAAATTACGGTGATCAAATGCAATTTGGTGGTCCACATTACTGCTCGTACTCTAAATCTTTCCCATCATCTTCACACTAGCTTTCTATCTTTCCCACACGCCAGATGCACATGCATCCCACACCACTCACTTAACACCACACAATCATATAGCAAATCATATATATCACACTTGCACATTACATGCAGTCACACACAAATTCTTTAAACTACACTAACGCACCAAACTATGTCACAGAACGTAATTAATGCTACTCTACATTAATCAACTCGCAATTATGGTTTCACCCAATCACACCACGCAATTTCACATAATTCTACACACTAACATAACACATATCACACATCATGTTCCCACACGGAACCATAGATTACTCATTCACACTAACCGCTCTACCTATCGTAATACTACACAAATGGTAAACAATACTCGATACTCAACTTGAAAGACGTACCTCTTGGCTCGCGGTTACTCGTGGTGGCATTTGTTTCACCCTCGTCTCATTCTCGGTTTAAGTTAAAGTATTTTATTTGTTTAAAAATACCAGTTTTCTCTTAAACCACAGCTCTATAACCAACTTGTAAGACCCCAACCCGGGCATCCTACAGTTGGTTCTCATAACGGGTTGTATTCTTTAAAAACACATGTATCGCAATTAAAACTACAACGGAAGTCTTTCAAAACTCATTTATGACCATTTAATATTATTAGGTTTACCATACGAATCCCTACACACCGATCCGAGTAACGCCGCTTCCAAGCCAAGATACATCAATACGCCGCTTACTTGCAAACAGTCTAACGCACACACAAAGTCAGCTACGCTGAGTGAGTTCTAATAGTTTAAATTAAAGAAAAACCACCACACCAAGTTCTTCGGTTTAATTCACTCGGACACTCCCGTCCTTATAAAACGTTATTTACACTTTATTAAAGAATGACTAACCCCGTATCACCCCATGACATCCCGTAACCGTTTATCACCCGAGACTCTACCCGTACTACCAATATAAATAGTAATAACCTTACTATCACAACAACATAGACTCTATGTACTATGCTAACAACTCGTATCTAAGAATACACCTTGACCCGACTCTGGGTTAACACAACGTACCTTAGAACATTAACACATCCGGCCTTAACCAAGGCTCTCACAATTAACAGACACGACTCTTATACACGTCACGTCACAAGTCCTGACTTAACGGTCAATCTAATTCTACCCACCATAACTCCACATGTCACACTAACACAAACTCATACACAAAAAATATAGCTAAACATTAGCATGCACGTTAACACTTACATATTTACGCATGCAAACACATACCTCATCGCTGCACCCTCGTCAGGGTGATCAACACACCCCAAGCTCATCATTAACCTGTTAAATAATCGTCACCTTTGGTGACTTCCCGAAGGACCCCGTCCTCCACGATCCAGTTTGCCGTGCCACATGGACAACGAGGCAAACCCGACACTTAACTATAAACACGTAATATCACCCCTTATACATATAACTCATTAACTACACACACCTCACGCATAACCATAGAGAAACACATTTAATATCATAAATTCATTAGCATTTAATACAGGGCATGACCGTTCCCGTTCGTGTCACACCCCAACCGACGGCGGAAACGTCGGGGCGGGACATGTAGACTGTTCATGAGCACAAGGTTCGCTAGATTTCAATATTTAATCATCAATTTCATCTCAAACAATTCAAACTCAAATAGAAAAATTCAACAAGTACATAAATGAAAATACAATTTGTTCTTTTAAATTTAAATTAACTAAGTCCAAACTTAAGTGTAGCATATCTTGATCCAACTCACACATTAGCACCTGAAACATGAATAAAATAAGGTCAACTAAAAAGTTGGTGAGCATATATAGGTTTGTACATAGATAGTGTATAAACATGAATAAACAAATCCTTACAAGTCATGATAAATAATGCATTTATGGGGAGCCGCTATTGTGTAACTAAAGTACAATCAAACCTTTGTAACTAGCATGCAAACTGTATTTTCGGTAACAATCACCCCAATCTGGGTGGGTTTGTCAGACTCAATAAATCTATCATTGTTAACGGTCGGCTTAAATAGTTAATGATTGCACATAATTTGCACACAAAAGTTAACACACCTAGCACTCAAACATAAAGCTCAAATTTGCACACATGAATGTAAATAGGATTTGTGTTTGTGTAGTTTGTGTAAATGTAAGCTATCGTTTGTATAAAATTCATGAATCACCCTAAAAAGCGTAAAAGAGAAAAAGGGGCTATGTAATACTCACTTGATTCAAGAGTGTTGCTAGCACGCAAGACTAGGTAGTAAAACGGTCCTTGTAACTCACCACGTTAACCTAGTGTGTAATGTATATTGAGTTAATAGCGTGTACAAAAGTCTATGTCTAAGTCTAGGGTTCAACGGGTTTTGATGTGTGTGGATTTGTACAAAAAAGTTTGTGTTATTCCATTTAAAGGCATGCTATGCTTGTATAAGAATTTAATGTATATTATGAGTTCAAGGTATATATGTATGAACTTAATAGTCACTGACTTAGGGTTGAATTTAAATAAATAAAATAAAGAAATAATTTTATTTATTTATTTGTGAAAAATATGTTTAAAATATATATAAAATGTAACTGTATATTTATATTTTGAAAACGAAATTTTGTTCGTGTAGATAGGGTTTAATTTAAATAAATAAAATAAATAAATAATTTTATTTATTTATTTGTGAAAATATGTTAAAATATATAGAATGTAAATATATATGTTTATATTTAGAAAAAGAAATTTTGTTTGTGTAGATAGGGTTTAATTTAAATAAATAAAATAATTTTATTTATTTAGTTGTGAAAAATATGTTAAAATATATAGAATATAAATATATATTTATATTTAGAAAAAGAAATTTTATTTATGTAGATGGGGTTTAATTTAAATAAATAATTTCTACTTTATTTATTTATGTTTAAAGATTTAAAAAAAAATATAAAGTTGTGTAAATTATATTTATGTATAAAATTTAACGTTTAACTTTTTATAGTGGGTTATAATAAATAATTTTTATTTATTTATCATCTTTAAAATAAATACTAGTTTGCCTTAAATAAGTTAATATTTTATAAACGTTATAAAATCAATTGTTTTTATTTAGAAATTAAATTAAATACCTAAAATTTTGTTTTAATTATTTAATATACTATTTTTGTAGCCATAAATTCATAATAAAATGAATTTATATTAGAAATCTGTAGATTCTGATTTTATTTTATTAACAATATTGTGAGGTTTTATAAAATAATTTTTATAAATTTTTTTGAAGCTTTAAAACTGGTTTTTAAAATTTAAACAGGCCACCCGGTTCGAACCCGGGTGGTTCCTGTGTGGTTAGTTCGTTTGTACCGCTGGACCAGTGGAGCTACTTGTGTACCAGTCCGGTTCGGGTGGATATTAACACAAAAGGGGAAAGGAAGCCGGACTGGGTTATAAGGAAACGCGTTAAAAACAGCCGGTGATGTGGGTTTCGAACCCACACCATTTGGTCCGATGGCGCAATGACATAGCCAGTCAGACCAGATGGTTTCGCTGATTGAATACGAAATCCGTTAAAATAAATACGCAAAAATGATTAATCGAAATTCCCCGAATCAAAATCGTATGAGCAGGTTCAATAATTCGCCAGAAATCGAACCCGATACGAAAGCTGGATACGAATTGGATTGGGGCTTTCGATGATGGTTGAAAACGAATTGAACCATGTAAAACTTACTTGGAATGGTTAGGGCACAATTGCAATCGGCTACGGTTTCAGTCTCGAGGTTCTTGAGGCTGGATCGACGTCCAGGAGTGAAATGGGATGCTGTTATCAGTTCAGAGAGTTTATATGAGGGTGCGTGAAGGTTTGAGACTGGTTTGATTTGATTAATTTTGTCTAATTTAGCCAATTTGATTATGAGTTGGCCGTAGAAGTCATCGGGCTTGATTTACGCATAAACCGTTTGGTTTTTGGATGAATAGGGTCGCGTTTGTGGTCTGAATACATTCAAGGTAAATCAAAGCGTGATTTGTGGGATTGATTATGCGTCATTTACACCAATTAACTATGGATTAATACGGTTTGACTTTGAGGAGTCAAATTTGTTTGAATTTTAAATCTTGCCCGCCTAATTGTATGAATTCGCGTGATGGTTGGGCCTGAATTGGATCGTTTGTTGTTTGTGTTATCATAGAAGTCCAAACCAACACGAATCCGGTTGGTGGCCGACTTAGATTGTTAGAAGTTTAGGCTGTTTTGACTTTTCAAAGTCAACTGGGTCAAAATTGGCTAGAATTTGTGTTAAAGTCAAAATTTCGGGGGGGGGGGGGTTCAAATGGCTAGGGTTCAAACTAGTGTGCATATATAAGTGTATGTACTCGTATAATGCCTGAATATATATATATATATATGTACTTGTATGATGTATAAATGTATATATATACATATGTGTTCAAACATTTATATGTATATAGGGATTATAGAATAAATGCGGGGTGGAATTTATAAATTTGTATTGATAATTAGGGTTTAATATAGTCCTTTGTTAAGATTTGAAATCAAACATGATTTTATTGTACTAAAATGACGACATGAAAATCAGAAATGTTACAGTATCCCCATGTTGAGGGAATTTCGTCCCGAAATTTAGCTAGTTGAGGCGACTGAATCAGCAAAGAGGTGAGGGTACTTGAGCTTCATTTGGTCCTCACGTTCCCAAGTAAATTCAGGTCCACGCTTAGATTTCCAACGTACTTTGACAATAGGGATACGGCTTCGCTTGAGTTGCTTGATCTCGCGACCCATGATCTCCACTGGTCTCTCCACGAAGTGCATCGTTTCGTCAATGTGCACATCGTCAAGAGGTATATGGAGTTTCTCATCAGCAAGACATTTCTTTAGATTGGACACATGAAACGTAGGATCAACATTGCCAAGTGATGGCGGTAGCTCGAGTTTGTAAGCCACCTTCCCAATCCTTTCAAGGATCTTGAATGGACCCACATAATGAGGTGTTAGCTTGCCTTTCTTCCCAAAACGGATCACACCCTTCCACGGAGACACCTTTAGAAGGACAAGGTCACCGACTTGGAATTCCAAAGGTTTTCGTCGTTTGTCAGCATAACTCTTTTGCCGACTCCTCGCTACTCGAATGTTGTCACGGATTTGAATGATCTTATCAGATGTTTCTTGGATTAGCTCGGGACCGGTGATTTGTGCTTCACCAATCTCGTTCCAACAGATAGGAGAACGACACTTACGACCATAGAGAGTTTCAAATGGAGCCATATTGATACTTGTGTGGTAGCTATTGTTGTAAGAGAATTCAATTAGGGATAGATGGGAATCCCAATTACCACCAAAATCAATTACACATGCTCTAAGCATGTCCTCCAGGGTTTGGATTGTACGCTTGGTCTGACCATCAGTTTGGGGATGGTAAGCCGTGCTCAAATCCAATCACGTACCAAGAGCAGTTTGGAGAGATTGCTAGAAACGGGAGGTGAACTGGGCATCTCTATCGGATATTATGTTTAAGGGAACACCGTGATGGCTCACAATTTCGTCAATGTAAATTCGGGCCAATTTCTCAACCCGATAGTCTTCACGGATAGGCAGGAAATGAGCAGATTTGGTGAGGCGGTCAATGATCACCCATATGCTATCGTAACCACTTGAGGTGCGAGGGAGTTTGGTAATAAAATCCATAGCTAAGTTCTCCCATTTCCACACGGGAATTTCTGGTTGTTCAAGTAAACCGGAAGGACGTTGATGTTCGGCTTTGACTTTGGAGCAAGTTAGACATTTGGCAACATAGAGAGCAATGTCTTTCTTCATACCGGGCCACCAATATTGTTGGCGAAGGTCTTGGTACATTTTATCCGCACCAGGATGAATAGAATAACGAGTCTTGTGAGCCTCGTTCAGGAGAAATGTACGGAGATCATCGCGATCGGGAACCCAAATACGGTTCAAGTAATAAAGTAAGCCATTGGGTTTTGATTCAAGCTGAAGTTCAACACCACACGACATTTCCTCGTACATATTACCCTCGGTAACCGAGACGTGTTGAGCTTCTAAGATGCGATTCTGAATGTAGGTTTGAATTCAGACACATTGAAGCATGACATGGTCCTTTCGACTCAAAGCGTCGGCTACAACATTCGCCTTGCCGGGATGGTAACGAATCTCGCAGTCATAGTCGTTAAGGAGTTCAACCCAACGTGGTTGCCTCATATTGAGTTCTTTTTGGTTGAAGATGTGTTGGAGACTTTTGTGGTCGGTGAACACCACACATTTCGTGCCATAGAGGTAATGTCTCCAAATCTTCAATGCGAATACAACCGCACCAGGTCGTGCGTCGTATAATTCTTCTCATGAATCTTAAGTTGCCTTGATGCATAAGCGATTACTTTACCTCGTTGCATGAGGACACAACCGAGACCTTGGTTGGAGGCATCACAGTAGACAACTAGATCATCATTCCCATCAGGGAGAGTCAAAATAGGTGCATTGCACAACTTTTGCTTGAGAGTTTGGAAAGCTTCTTCTTGCTTTGGTCCCCATTCATAAGGTTTACCCTTATGGGTCAAAGCGGTGAGTGGAACAGCAATCTTAGAGAAAATTGAAATGAAACGACGATAATATCCCGCAAGACCAAGAAATGAACGAACTTCTATGGGGGTCTTAGAGGCATTCCAATTCTTAACAACTTCGATCTTAGCAGGGTCAACATGAATCTCTTTTTCGTTGACGATATGACCCAGGAATTGAACCTCCTTTTGCCAAAATTCACATTTGGAGAACTTGGCATATAGTTTCTCTTTCCTCAAGAGGTCCAAAACCAACCTAAGGTGTTGCTCATGATCGGATTTAGTCTTGGAGTAGATTAAGATATCATCAATGAAGACGATCACGAATTTGTCAAGGAATGGTTTGCACACACGGTTCATGAGGTCCATGAAAACCGCGGGTGCATTGGTTAGCCCAAAAGGCATGACCATGAACTCGTAGTGACCATACCTTGTTCGAAAAGCAGTCTTTGGAATATCTTCCTCTTGTACACGGAGTTGGTGATAACCAGATCGAAGATCAATCTTCGAGAAACAAGTAGAGCCTTGAAGTTGATCAAAGAGGTCATCAATTCTAGGTAATGGATAACGGTTCTTGATAGTGAGCTTGTTGAGTTCGCGATAGTCAATACACATGCGGAATGATCCATCCTTCTTCTTGACGAATAAGATGGGTGCACCCCACGGTGAATGACTTGGACGGATGAAGCCCTTGTCGGAGAGTTCTTGGAGTTGACTTGCAAGTTCTTGCATTTCGGAAGGTGCAAGACGGTATGGAGCTCTAGCCACTGGGTTAGCTCCGGGTACAAGGTCAATGAGAAATTCTACTTGTCGAACGGGTGGAAGACCAGATAGATCTTCGGGGAATACTTCGGGAAAGTCCCGGATGATGGGGATGTCTTGAATATTCTTCTCTTTGACATCCTTTTGAACAATATGGGCTAGGAAGGCTACGTACTTCTTTCGTAGGTACTTTTGGGCAGTAGTGCATGACATTAACTTGAGCCCTTTGCAAGGCTTTTCACCAAAGACTCTTAACGTTTCCCCCGACGGAAGGGGTATTCGGATGCACTTCTCAAAACAGATGACTTCGGCATGGTGATTTGACAGCCAATCCATGCCTATGATGATATCAAAACTTCCTAGCGGCATTGGCACGAGGTTGATTGGAAATGTATGATCATTAAGTTCTAGAGAACAGTCATGGATAATGGAGTCTATTGTAAGGGAGTCACCATTTGCTACTTTGACAGTGAAGGTTTTCTCCAATTTAGACCATGTTTTTGCAAGTAAGGGTTCAAAGTTAAGTGACACAAAACTTTTATTTGCACCGGTATCAAATAAAATGGAGGCATATTGACTATTAAAAAGGAATGTACCGTTGACCACATCATTGTTGGCTTGAGCTTCATTGGCGTTTATGTTGAAAGCACGCCCACGAGCTCCGCCTTGTCTAGCATTTATAAACTTCGGGCACTGGTCACGGAAGTGGTTTGGGTTGCCACATTCATAACAAGCACGCCCATTTGCTATGGCGGGAACACCTTGATTAGTCACTTGTTGATTGGTTCGGGTTGGTGGGTTGACTTGGCCTGCAATTGCTTTGGCTCTACAAACATTGACCGTATGGCCATACTTCCCACAGTGAGTGCAAATGCGACATGGAATATTTTGGAGATGGTGATAATTGCATGTGGCACAGAGTGGGTAGGTCCCCACATATGGCTTCTTGACTGGTGCTTGAGCCATGGGAGCAACTTGGTTAACAGGCATAGCAGGAGTGACTACAGCAAAATTTCTAGCCTTTCTTTTTTTATTATTTTGGTAGGGTTCAGTTTTGGCTTCTTTGATGTGTACGGGAGGGGTTGTGGTGTCGGGAGCTTTCTTGGTGCCTTTCCTAGTTAGAGTACCTGCTTTCACATGGTTGTCGGTCAAAGTAGCAGATAATCGGATAGCATCTTCGAGTGTTGTGGGATTTCTCCCTACGACAGTATCCTGAATCTGCCTAGGTAGTCCACCGATGTACTTTTCAATGCAACGGGATAAGGGTGTGACCATGTGGGGCACAAGGAGACTCAGTTCATGAAACCGGGTTGTATAAGCCAGACTTTCACCATTGTCTTGGGTAAGATCCCAAAACTCAGCTTTCCGCTTCCTCACTTCATTCCGAGGACAGAACTCTTCGGTCATTAGTCTCTTAACCTCATCCCATGGTAAGGCCATGGTTGCCTCTATACCTCTCGTTCTCTTTTCCCCATTCCACCACGTGAGTGCCCGTTTTTGGAAGACACTTGTGGCATGACGGACACGAAGGTTATCGGGGCAGTCACTATTGAGGAAGGTGCCCTTAATAATTTTGAACCATTGAAGGAGTCCCGTAGCTCCTTCGGTACAATAGAACTTGAGAGGGTTACCCGAATTGAAGTGCTTGAAGGTACATTGTGGTGGGTTGGCACCACCACCACCATTAGTTCCATGGTTACCGTTTGTGGCACCATTAACTTGAGTGAGTTGAGTTACAAGTTGTGCAAGGATAACAACAATATCAATGTTGTTGTTGGCCACGGTAGCACGACGGGGAGGCATTCTACAGATTTGCACAACACAAGAAGAGATGTAAGAACTTATGAAGGTTGATTGAATTTAAAAGATAAGATAACAAATAAAATAGTAAATCATAGTTTGGATTGTACTCAAATAAAGATATAATCATTTGAATACTGTGACACATTAAGGTTAATTAAACTCGTATAATTTTTCAAGGAGACATGCTTTAGCCTATAAGTAAACACTCATCCCGGGAATTCCCAGGAAAGCATACGGGTCCCTCGATTGATTGGGATTTATACGAAATGCTTTCCTAGACAGAAAACCCAGAATACAGGTGTCACCCTTCCAGATTGCACGTGTCCTCAAATAATTAACAAAGTTTAAAAGCCTTAACGAGGAAATAAAGAATTTTTTTTTATAGATTTAACTTCATGAAGTTTCCACATGCTATGATGATAATGATAAATGATAAAGAAGTAAGCAAGAAGGTTATGCGATTTAGGGTTAGGGTAGGGATATTGTCTTATTTAATTTATTATTTAGGTATAGTCTAATAAGTCATGAACTTTAACAAATAAGGTATCAAAATGAAGTAAATATTAACATAATAAGCATGTAGCACATAACACATAATCATGAAGCATGGTATAAGTGGGTGTCTTAAAGTTATAGTCTAGGTCAAGGGTGTCTAATAACCTAGTTCCCTATAACCAAGGCTCTGATACCAATCTGTCACACCCCAACCGACGACGGAAACGTCGGGGCGGGACATGTAAACTGTTCATGAGCACAAGGTTCGCTAGATTTCAATATTTAATCATCAATTTCATCTCAAACAATTCAAACTCAAATAGCAAAATTCAACAAGTACATAAATGAAAATACAATTTGTTCTTTTAAATTTAAATTAACTAAGTCCAAATTTAAGTGTAGCATATCTTGATCCAACTTACACATTAGCACCTGAAACATGAATAAAATAAGTTCAACTAAAAAGTTGGTGAGCATACATAGGTTTGTACATAGATAGTGTATAAACATGAATAAACAAATCCTTACAAGTCATGATATATAAGGCATTTATGGGGAGCCGCTATTGTGTAACTAAAGTACAATCAAACCTTTGTAACTAGCATGCAAACTGTATTTTCGGTAACAATCAAACCTGTGTATGTACTCGTATAATGCCTGAATATATATATATATATATATATATGTATATATATATATATGTACTTGTATGATGTATAAATGTATATATATATACATATGTGTTCAAACATTTATATGTATATAGGGATTATAGAATAAATGCGGGGTGGAATTTGTGAATTTGTATTGATAATTAAGGTTTAATATAGTCATTTGTTAAGATTTGAATTCAAACATGATTTTATTGTACTAAAATGACGACATGAAAATCAGAAATGTTACAGTTCGGCCCTTAACACGTTATGCTCTAACAACCCATATTGTTAACCCACACATAAAATCATAGGCATTTAACTTAAAGCCCGACTCTCCCCGAACCACCCTTAGCAGACCATTGACCCTACGACGCTTACTAATTATTTTGTACTAAAAATATAGCGGGTTAGAACCCTAAACCCTTAACACGGTTTTGTTATGTTAACACCACGTGAACGTACATACGTTATCCCCAAAATAGTAAAACGTTTAAAAGAGGGGGATTAGAAACTCACTGGTTATGCTCAGTCTAAGTCCTTGCTCTGTGACTCATCCATTGTCGCTTGAAATCCCAACATGTCACACACATGATCATAGGATCAAAACACGTCCTAAACATACACTAGTTACGTAAAGATGTAAATGAACCCAGCACTTGTCTCGTTTTCTCGTCCCTTCGTCCACCCAGTGAATCTAATACTCGTCTCCACCCAATCCGGTTAATCCTGAGCCCATTTAGAACTCGCACACGTGCACGTTCACGTGCTATGTAACACCTTAGTCTCGTTGGTCACGCGTTCGCGAGCCGAGCTCCCTATGCACGTCCGAGCCACGCCATGCGAGTCATAAACTCGTCAAAACCCTCATCGGGTTTGTCCGACCCCATGCACGCGGAAGGCCCACGTCGGAACCTTAGCCATGCAAGGCCCACGTCAGAACCTTAGCCGGCCGCACTGCTACCGCCGACGTCCGTCTCCATGATGCCATACCCGTCGGGTATTGTTAACCCTTCGTGATCATCCACCACCTCGTCACTACCGGACCAACACCTTAAGCACCCCACCTGCCGCCTTTGATTCCCACGCTCCGGCCATCGGCAGGTTGGCCACCATCGCCACCGATAATCGACCCGCTGGTCATCGACCTACTGCCCATTTTCGCCCTCACAAGTCTCCGAAATCCACCACCATAGCCATCCGGCTCTCGTGTGCTTCGTCCTTGTTGTCCACCCTGCCCCTATCTCCGGCAGGTCCGTCGTCACTACTGCACCACCATGGCTACCGCCGTGGCTTTTGTTTGCCGTCGTCGCCTCTGATGCGCCCGACTCCACAACACTCCTTCTTCCTCACCCGATGTCATCGCCACTCGCCACCTTCCATACTTCCACTCGACCAAATACATCTCCTGCTACACCCGGGATAATCACTACAGTCGGCCATCACCACCTACCCTGGCCTTTCTCCGGTTGCCGAGAACAAGAACGAAAACCCTAATCGGGTTTACATGCATAACCGAGAAGAAAAGAAGAAAAAGAAAAGAAAAGGAAAGGAGTAAGAACGAGGATTACCTTGCCGGATAGGGAGTTGCACGATCGGAACACCTCCTTGAATCCTCACCGCCTTCGGCCCTTGCAGTTTTCGTCGTCCCGTTCCCTCGGTTCTCCTTCCTTTGGCCGCACCCTCACCCTATGTCACGATGACCTAGGGTTTTCTCATAATGAGATATTTAAGTCCCTTAGAATTACACTCCGGGTCCCTGTGCTTCCGTGCTCGCACGATTCGGTCACGATGTAGACAATAATTGGTGACCCGTCCTCTTATTCTCGAAAAATCAAGATATACGTGGCAATTCTTGCTAATCCGGAAAATTAATAAATGTTCGGTTAGTCCCTTAACCCGAACCATTTGCCTACGGGTTTCCTAGATGTTACACAACCCGTCAAAAGGTGCTGCTCATGATGACTGATCTCCACCTGTATCTGGCTGATCCGGCTGATGCTGGTCCGGTGCCTTGAAAAATGGTGGGATGTCGACTCCCTGTTGAGTCATCAAGTACCTGATCGCGTCATCCTGCCGATCCATCCTGGCATCTGAAACACCCTACTTATCTCTTTTTATTTTATTAGAGTTTATTGCGAAAAACATGTCTCAGATCAGTAAAAACCCTGCCATAATGGCTAAGGTAACTTTTCTATTTATAATAATAGATTGTTTTACAAGGATAATACAATTACATTATCCTATATAGGGACTTTTCATCTCCGATAGCTCTGTCCACAGGAAGCTTCATTTCATGTGCTTCTTTGATTCAGTGTTTGGAAAACGATTTTGAATTAGCTTACGCTAAGTAAGTACTGATCGCGGTGTCAAGGTTAATCAAAAACATTTATAAAAACTACTACTTATCTACCTTGGACTGTAGACAGGGAAGTAGGGTTGTCGAATCCACATGGAATCAGTGGATAGATTAATTGATCAGTTTAGTAAATTATGTTAATTAAAATTAAAATCAAATAAAGAATGTAACCTCCTCCAAACTTCAGGTTCTAGGTTTATGTAAAACTCAGTTAATTAATTGGACACCATATAGACATAGTGTTAAAAAATCAGTGAAAATAGTAAATGAAGACAGGTTGTTGTCAGCAACCTATACAACCAGTTCCGTCACAAACCAGTATAATTCAATTACCCAATTTACAAGTGCTAAGTTACCCCCTTTTATCACCCAACCCTTCTACCAGGTTTTGTCATCAACCGAACAAGATCGTAAAGCAAGCAAACTCAAAGCACTCAAATAAACTGTTTAAATTAACTAATACATCAATCCATCAAGTTTGTGTTAAAAACTAACAAGATCCAAAACATAAACAAACTAAATTAAATACAAAACCTATACGAACCGTCCGTCCGGAGGAAGTCACACGTGATTTAACCGGTCATAATAGATAAAAAATCAAATGCTTCGAATTCTGGTGTCTTCCCCTCTGGCTTGTGTAACTGCCAGCCGCCAAAGAGCCAAAGGCTCTCGTCAATCGTGCCCTATGGCACCCTCAATTCGTGCGTGAACAATCTGCCGTCAACTCATTCCTTTTAATTCCTCAACCGACATCACATGCCTCAAGCCCAACTTGTTTCTCTTCATTTGTGATGGCCCACATGCTAACCAGTCCACCTGTTATTCAATTCCAGTTGTGAAATCCAAGCCCAATAATGAACTCCATGTTCCACGTTGACTCATTGCAGCTTTTGTAATTTACTCTTCACATTTTCTTTTTAACTCCTCATATCAAAGCCTCATATTTCCATTTTTGCATTCTGTGAAGCAAAAGAAAAGTACATATAATATGTATATTTATGAAAGGAATATATTAAAACAAAGATGTCATGACTCATATTAAACAATTTAGTTTATATTAAAGTATAAATTAAGTCATGACATTTTGAATATTTAATCGCATCGTGTTAGCATATTTTACATGTAAGACACAACTACAAACTACAACGTAAAACCGACTCAAAGTACAAAGTAAAACTCATAAAACTATATAAAACCGACTCTTAAACACAAGATATTTGACCCTACATCAAGTACACTGCGTCGTTTCTTGTATTATGAACCCTTTAGGTTGTTATTGTTCAAGTTTTCTCGGGCTCTCGAGCCCACGTGACCATCTCTGGGCGTACCTCCGGTCACGCTTTCCGTATATTTTATGGGTGTACTTAACCCCCTCCCAACCATCACAGGCCGTACCTCTGGTCTGAGTATTGGCAAGGTCCTTATACTTGTCAGTATAGACCCCTTGCATTTGTCACGAAGACTCATTCATTCCTCAGCCCCGTAGGCTTGGAAACTTTCACTCTTTCAGCCCAGTAGGCCTAGAGTTTACTCTTTCAGCCCCGGAGACTTAGAGTTTCCCTTTTCTTTATTGAGATCCACCTTACAGGCCGGGTATCTCATTTCATTTGGGACCTTAAGTATCTTTGACTCACAGCCTCCCAAATGTATCAAGCATTTGTTTTATTTCATGTATATGCTTGATTCATTCACTAACCAGTCCTTATCGTTAAAACTTCGTAACGGTTTCTCAACGATGCATTAGAAGGGTTTATATATAGGAAGTACCAGCGGAGTATCCACCACCCCTTTAACACTTCGTGAGTACTCCGTTATTCCATTTTAGGGTTTAGACTCGTTCCATCGTATTCATTCATGTTTGCACGTATCATCATGCATTCACATATTTATCATGTATTTCACGTATTTATACTTATCACGTATTCACATTCATTATGCATGGTATACTTTTATCTCATATTCGTATTCGTCATATATTGTAAACTGAGGTGATCTTCCTTCCATAGCAGTACCTTCAACAGAGATGTCCCCAGGAAAGAGTGACAGGTCTAGGAGAGATTTATACACCACTCTTTCCTTAGACAGGACATTCCGTTTGTCAGATAACTACATACCGGTTGAATGTTCTCCCGTACATTTACTATATTTCTTTATCCTTTATTATTCTATACTCCTAAACATTCATAATGGTTTTACCACGAAGTACCAAGAAGTTTATATATAGAAGGTACCAGCGACGTATCCACCACCCCTTGGATACGTCGTGATTACTCCATTATTCTCGTTTAGTGTTTAGACTAATCCGCCATTACCCCATACCCTCTTCATATTACATAACACATATCACGTAATCATATCACATAAGCACGTATTTCTACTAATCGTGTCTAGGGTACGGGTCCAGTGTACTTACTTTATCCTTGGATAGTCCCTAAGTTCGTTCCTTGTTTCTCCGACTCGAACCGCACTCGTCGCATACCGCACTCGTAACCACTACGCTCGTAACCGTCGTTCGGGGTTCCTCGAAAGTCGTGTGTGTGTGAAGTGGTGGTGGTTGGTGTTTTGTTGTTCTAATTTTGAACGACAATTGAACATATGTATAGGGCTGGGAAGCCACCCGTAGCGGACCGCTAAGCTCGCTACCGCCTCTTGCCAGCCGTTTTTCTTGCCCGCTACGTAGCGGTCCGTTATGATTTGGGTAGCGGTCCGCTACCCAAGCCTTTTTTAGCGAGTCATCATCCACGTGTCGCCTCTCCTTTGTCCGGATTAATTGCGGCTAGCGAACCGTTACTGGCTTGGTAACGGTCCGCTACCAACTCCTTTTTCCAATTCCTTTATTTTAAGCCCATGATCTTTTGGGAAATTACACTTTAGCCCCTGGACTTTCATTTTCTAAAAATTTGGAATGTTACACCTCTCTCCCCCTTAAATTAGGTTTCGTCCTCGAAACCTGTTAATCCTTAAATAATTGAGGATAAATTTTCCTCATTTCTTCCTCACTTTCCCAGTTCATTTCTGACCCTTTTCGGTGCTTCCATTTCACTAACACTTGTTTGATTGTCTTGTGACGTAACTGTTTTTCCTTTGTGTATAGAATCTTGATAGGCTCTTTATTATACGTTAGCTTATCATCAACTTCTATCTCTTCTAAAGGAACGTGTGCAGTTTCGTCTACCAAACATTTCCTTAAATAAGATACATGAAACATGTTGTGTATCTTATTTAATTCTTCAGGTAGCTCTAACTGATAGGCTACATTTTCGGCTCTTTAATTGATTTTAAAAGGACCAATGAATCGTGGAATTAGTTTTCCAAGTTTCTTAAATCGGATTAGACCTTTCCAAGGTGATACTTTCAACAAGACATAATCTCCTTCTTGGAATTCTATTGGTCTACGTCTCTTGTCTGCGTATGACTTCTGTCGATCTTATGCAGCTTTTAAACGTGCCTTGATTACGTCAAGCTTTTCTGACGTGACTTGAACTATTTCTTTGCTGCCCAACTCTTTCTGACCAACTTCTCCCCAACATATAGGAGTTCTGCATCTTCGACCATATAACATCTCATACGGTGGCATACCAATACTGGAATGGTAGCTTTTATTGTATGAGAATTCTTCTAATGGCAGATGATTATCCCAACTTCCACCGAAATCAATTATACAAGCACGCAACATATCTTCAAGAGTTTGTATTGTCCTCTCACTTTGTCCATCAGTCTGAGGATGATATGTCGTGCTGATCAATAGTCTAGTTCCCATTTCCTCATGGAACATTTTCCAAAAACGTGAAGTGAAACAAGTATCTTGATCAGAAATAATCGAGACTGGCACTCCATGTCTGGAAACAATCTCTTTGATAAATAAATCAGCTAACTTTTCTGAATAGTATGTCTCACGTACTGCTAAGAAATGAGCACTCTTTGTTAAACGATCTACAGCCACTCAAATGGTGTCATAACCTCTAGCTGTCTTTGGTAGCTTGGTTATGAAGTCCATAGTGAGATGTTCCCACTTCCATTATGGGATTCCTAATGGTTGCAACATTCCATATGGCTTTTGATGTTCTGCTTTAACTTGTAGTCAAGTTAAGCATTTAGCTACATATTTCATGATATCAAATTTCATCCCGGGCCACCAATAATCTTTGCGCAGATCTTGGTACATTTTTGTAGTTCCCGGATGAATAGAATATCTTGATTTATGAGCTTCATCGAGAATCTTAAATCTAAACTCACTTGATCGTGGTATCCACATACGACCAAATCGAGTTTTGACTTTATACTCATTCTCTTCTAAAAATTTCTCGTGACCAACCATTCTTTCTTTCTTAACATTCTCGTCTTTTAATGATTCGATTTGTGCGTCTCGAAGCTGGCTCATGAAATTAGGAGTTATTACTAACTTATATGCTTTTACCCGAATAGGATGATATTCTTCCTTTCGACTCAAAGCATCGGCTACCACGTTAGCCTTTCCGGGTGATACAAAATCTTACAATCATAATCCTTGACTAGTTCCAACCATCGTCGTTGCCTTATATTTAAATCCTTCTGGTCAAAGAAATATTTAAGACTCTTGTGGTCTGTGTAAATAGTACACTTCGTCTCATACAGATAATGCCTCCAGATCTTTAGTGCAAACACTACTGCAGCTAATTCTAGATCATGGGTTGGATAGTTTACTTCATGTGTCTTTAGTTGTCGAGAGGCATAGGCTATCACCTTTCCTCTTTGCATCAGAACACATCTTTACCCAAATTTTGAGGCATCAAAGTACACCACAAAGTCTTCTACTCCTTCTGGTAGTATCAGAACTGGAGCTCGTGTTAATCTTTCTTTCAATATCTAGAATGCCTTCTCTTGTGCTGCATTCCATTCATATTTTGAATTCTTTGGAGTTAGCTTAGTTAATGGGGTGGCTATCTTAGAGAATTCCTGAATGAACCTTCTATAATAGATAGCTAATCCCAAGAAACTTCTAACTTTTGATGGATTCTTAGGTGGAGACCATTTCATCACAACCTCTACCTTTGCTGGGTCTACTGAGATACCTTCTGCGTTTATAACATGACCCAGAAATTGAACTTCTCTCAACCAGAATGCACATTTTGAGAATTTGGCGTATAGTTTCTCTTTCCGTAAAGTACTAAGTACTTCCCGAAGATGTGCATGTTCTTCTTCATTCTTTGAATAAATCAGGATGTCATTAATGAAGACAATAATGAACTTGTCTAACATTGGACGGCATACTCTATTCATGAGATCCATGAAGACTGTTGGAGCATTCGTTACTCCAAACGACATCACTACAAATTCATAGTTTCCGTAACGAGTTCCGAATGTCGTTTTAGGTACATCTTCTTCTCGTACCTTAACTTGATGATAACCAGAGCTTAAGTCAATTTTGGAAAACCAACTTGATCCTTGCAATTGATCAAACAAATCATCAATTCTAGGTAAAGGATACCTATTCTTGATAGTCAATTTGTTCAATTCGCTGTAGTCTATACACATCCTCATACTACCGTCTTTCTTTTTCATAAACAGAATTGGTGCACCCCAAGGGGATACACTTGGACGTATAAATCCCTTGTCCAACAATTCTTGTAGTTGTGACATTAATTTTTTCATTCCCGTTGGTGCTAACCGGTACAGAGATTTACCTACCGGCTTAGCTTCAGGAATTAAATCAATTTTAAAATCGATCTCTCTCTCTCTCTCTCAGGTGAAGCACATGGAAGATCGTCTGGGAATACTTCTGGGAATTCTTTCACTACTGGAACTTGATCCAGTTCTTTCCCTTTCATCTTTACATCAGCTACGTAGGCTAAAAAGGCTTGGTGACCTTGTCTCACGTAACTACTTATATTGGCCATCGTACACAACGTGATCTGGTTCCGTCGCTCACCAATGACACTTATTTCCTTTCCTGTAAGCGTCATGAATCGTATAATCTTCTGATTGCAAATAATCGTTGCAGCATGTGTAGATAACCAGTCCATTCCAATGATTACGTTGAATTCTTGCATTGGCATTGGAATTAGGTCGAAAATATATTTTTCTCCTTCTACCAGTAGTCGGCAATCTTGACATATTTCAGTTACTAAGCAGTTTCGATCACTCGCGATTTCAACTTCTAATGCCTTAGCCAGCTTACTTCTATTAAAGTTTCTAAAGTTTTCATACTTTAAGGAAATAAATGCTCGACTAGCTCCTGTATCGAATAAAACACAAGCAGGTAGGAAATTCAAGTGGAATGTACCTGATACAATGTCAGGAACATCTTTCACTTCCTCTGTAGTGATCTGAAAAGCCCTACCCGTTGGCTTTGGAGCTTCGATCCTTTTATCTCATTTTCTGCCATTCTAGACCCTTCTCTGGTGTTTTCTGTCTGAGATTTCAGCTCAGGACATTCTCTGCTAAAGTGTCCTGACTTGTAACAGTTGTAGCACAATCGGGTGCTATTCATACACTGCAAAGCAGTGTGCCCTGTCTTCCCACATTTGTAACAATTTGTAGACTTGAATCAGCACTCTCCTGGGTGCTTCTTTCCACAAGTCCTACAATTTTGAATACTTTTCCTCGGGGAGGAACCCCTTCCCAGTTTGTTGAATTTGAACCTCTTAAGAGGCATAGGAGAAGGATAACTTTCTCCTTTCCTTTTTCCATCTCTCCCTGCTTGCCTCTTGAGCTCAGTCTCGCGTTCCCGAGCCCAATCAATCATTTCTTCCAAGTTTGCGCACTTGGATGGATGGATAAACTCTTTAATCTATGTTTTTAAAACGAGATGATATCTCGTCATCCACATCTCCGGTTGATAACAAAGCTGGACATAACCTAGCCTTGTCATAAAAGATCCCCGTGATCTCATCCACCGTCTCAGTTGTCTGACGGAGTTGAAGAAATTCCTCCGTAATTCTTTCAATTGCCGCTCGGGGGCAATAATGCTTTAGGAAGATGTCTTTAAATTCTTCCCACCTCATCTCCTTAATCCTTTCCCTACCTTTTTCTCTTTGTACTACTCCCCACCAATCGTCGGCTCGTTCTTTCAGTTGATTAGTGGCGAAAGTAACCTCGTCCTCCTTCTCACAATGGCATGTATCGAATGCCCTTTCTATTGAGGTAATCCACCTTTGACTTTCAAAAGGGTTAACAGCTCCCTTAAACTCTAAAGGTTTGCATAACATGAAATCCTTATACGTGCAACGAGTTGATTTCGCATCAACTTTTGGATTTCTTCCTTCTCCGTTATGAGTGACGTCTCTATGGCTTTCAAACCAGCTTTCTAATGAATTTTGTAAATCTGCTTGTAGGATCGGAAAGTTTGCATCGAACTCTTTTCCTACCTCTATTGCTATTTGTCTCCGGATATTCTTTGTGACTTGTTCTATCTCATTCTCATCATGACGTGGAGATTCAGTCCTCCTGTGGCTTCCCTCGTCACGTATCTCATTGCTTTGATGTTCAGCCATTTGCTAAAACACGATATCGCTTTAATCTCTCATTCGTTTACCCTATTCATGGTCTAGGGTTTTATACTAGAGGCCTCGTATCAATTTAATCCTATTTCTGGATTTCACATAAGGATCATACTCATGTATTCGTATATATGCACATATCATAATCATGCATATTCACATTCCCGGCTTACTATCTGCTGATATAAGTTATCATATGGTGTTAAGGATGTCATGATGGTACCATGCATTAACTCTTATACTGGCCAGGTATAAGGTAATGTATATTACCATCCTGATACTCCTAACTATCATATGGAGCTTATCTCATAAAATGTTCTGCCCACGTATACTCACACCTTTATGTTGAAGCACTGGAATTTAACGTACCTGTTTCCTTGGATGGCTTCGGATTGAATCCCTATTTATATCACGTGCACTTATGGTTTGAGTTTAAGTACCCTTTCTTTATACTTAAATCCCTCAAACCATGCTCTGATACCAACATGAAACACCCAACTTATCTCTTATTATTTTATGAGAGTTTATTGTGGAAAACATGTCCCGGATCAGTAAAAACCTTGCCATAATGGCTAAGGTAACTTTTCTATTTATAATAATAGATTTTTTTACAAGGATAATATAATTACATTATCCTATATAGGAACTTTTTATCTCCGATACCTCTGTTCACAGGAAGCTTCATTCCATGTGCTTCTTTCCTACAGTGTTTGGAAAACGATTTTGAATTAGCTTATGCTAAGTAAGTACACTGCGTCATTCCTTGTATTATGAACCCTTTAGGTTCTTATTGTTCAAGTTTTCTCGGGCTCTCGAGCCCACGTGACCATCTCTGGGCGTACCTCCGATCACGCTTTCCGTATATTTTATGGGTGTACTTAACCCCCTCGCATCCATCACAGGCCGTTCCTCTGGTCCGAGTATTGGCAAGGTTCTTATACGCGTCAGTATAGACCCCTTGGATTTGTCACGAATACTCATTCATTCCTCAGGCCCGTAGGCTTGGAATCTTTCACTCTTTCAGCCTCGTAGGCCTAGAGTTTTGTAAGGCCCCAAACCGAGAGGCCTCACTTGTTGGATTTACTCATTCACAAACAGTTCTTAAACATGAATATCAAATAACGCAGCAGAAAATTTCATTCAAACATAACGTCATCATTGTTCATACATGCGGAAGCGTAAACATTGTTTAATACATAAATACATCATAACTAAACATAACGGGATGCCAGTCTTCAAAAGCAGTCGGATAACTCTTCATCTCTAGCCAAGCATCACCGTCCATCCTCATAACCTGCCTTAACCTGAATGTGCACACTAAAAAGTCAGCTACGCTGGTGAGTTCTAGCATTTCATAAAAACTTTAACATCAACATTTGCCAAAAACATATCATTCATTCATTTAGTAAAACCTTTCACAAAAGCATGTAATAATCTAACATCTTTAAAAAAGGTTTCGTACCCATATCATCATCAACATCATTATCATAAACACCGTTGAACGGATCGTTCGTTAAAACTTTTAACACTCATTTAAGTCATACATTATCGTTATCTAATTCTGTATCTTACTTTACGCGTCACAGTGTCCCCGAAGGAACCTTTGGTGTTGTGGGCAACCGCTACGTATCGCCGTCATTGCTACAACCATACACTACGTGGGGTCAACCGTTACATATCACTGTCATTGCCCAACCATTCACTACGCGGGGTCAACCGTTACGTATCGCCGTCATTGCCCAACACGCATCTTTCCTTTAGGAATCAACCGTTACGTATCGCCGTCATTGATTTCCCTTACTTTATTCACTTAGGATGATCGTCATCACCCGAGTAACCGTCGTTACTCCCTTACCAGTTGTACAACATCAAAACCATCGACAGGCCACCAAGACACTGCGCTGTTGTTCTTATGGTAACTATGGCTCGCTGTCCATAAGCTACCACAAGGCTGGGAATCACATTCCCAGACTTCATTCGTCAATTCCATTCATTCGACAGATTAGATTTGTAATGACTTCTTTTTAAACCTTTACCTCTTTCCCTTTTCATTAAACATTTCCTCATTTAGACCGTTCATAAACATTCGTAAACCTTTTTGGCAAAAACACTTCATACCCTTTCCTTTCGTAAACATCGTTTCGTTAAAACATCATTTCGTTAAAACATCATTTCGTAAGTATGCACACCAACCCAAAGCATTTAACAAAACATTTAAAAGAGGGCTCTAGAACTCACCTGATACGCTAATATGGGTTGTCCTAAACGAAGGTCCAACAACGTCACTTCCGATCTGAATTGATTAGTTAAATACACATCAGACCAATCCCGACTCTAACGGTTTAACCATTCTAACATACTGACTTCACTTAACCAGTTCTGATGTCTGCGCACTTGGCAAGTGCGCAGACCCTGCTGCCTGCGCACTTAGCAAATGCGCAGACCCTGCTGCCTGCGCACTTAGCAAGTGCGCAGGTCCCTCCTCATGCGCACTTATCAAGTGCGCAGGACCTGCTCCGTGCGCACTTAGCAAGTGCGCACGACCTGTTCTTCGCGAAAAACCCTAACTTTCGCATTCGGGTCTGATCATGTCAAGATCCCGAACCTGTTTGCATTCAAAACGTTCGTTTTCCATTAAGGAACTCAAATCCATGATTATCTTTCAGTTTCATCGGTTCAAACCTTACCTTTTCACCCAAAACCCGAAAAACCCAAAAACGAACTAAAACTCAGATTTAGGTCGGATTGTTACCTGAATCGAGTTTCTGATCCGGAGGTTCTTCTCACGAGTTATGGAGTAACACTTTGCTGAAGTCTCGGGTCGATCCGCCAACTTTCTCTCTCTACGGTTTCTCTCTCTAAAAGTTGCAAATGAGAGAAAAGGGGTGGCATAGGCTATTTATAGCCCACTGACCCATCCGACCCGACCCGTCATGCCTCGTTCGTTTATTCCGTTATTATAACTGTCGTTTTATTTTTGGGATGTTATAAGTCTACCCCCCTTACAATAGGTTTCGTCCCCGAAACCTTATCATAAGTCAAATAGATGAGGGTACGACTCCCTCATTTCCTTCTCCGTTTCCCAAGTGGCTTCCGATCCCTTTCGATGCTTCCATTGGACTTTAACCAATTGGATAACTTTATTACGTAAACGTTTCTCCTTCCGATCAAGGATGGCCACGGGTTCTTCGATGTAATTAAGGCTGTTGTCGACCTCGATGTCAGTAAGTGGTACGTGAGCCGATTCATCCGCCAAACACTTTCGCAAGTGTGATACATGGAAGGTAAGATGAATCCCACTTAACTCATCAGGCAACTCTAACCGATAAGCGACTTCACCAACCCGTTCCATTATCCTGAATGGTCCGACAAACCTCGGACTTAACTTTCCTCTCTTTCTGAATCGTATGATTCCCTTCAATGGTGACACTTTCAGCATTACTCTATCACCAATATCAAACTCAATAGGCCTTCGTTGTTTATCCGCATAGGAATTCTGACGATCTTGTGCGGCCTTCATTCGTGCCTTGATTTGATCAAACCTTTCCGACGTTTCTCTTACGACTTCCAGACTTCCTAACTCCTTCTGCCCAATCTCACCCCAACAAACCGGGGTCCTACACCTTCTCCCATACAACATTTCGTAAGGCGGCATGCCTATCGTCGTGTGATGACTATTGTTGTAGGAGAATTCGGCTAACGGCAGATGGCTGTCCCAACTGCCACCGAAGTCGATAATACAAGTACGGAGCATATCTTCCAATGTCTGAATGGTCCTTTCGGACTGACCATCCGTTTGTGGGTGGTATGCTGTGCTGATATTAAGCCTCGTACCCATCGCCTCGTGAAATCTTTTCCAGAACCTCGATGTGAATCGTGTGTCCCGGTCAGATACAATCATCAAAGGCATCCCATGCCGTGCTACTACTTCGTTAATAAATATTTCCGTAAATCTTTCCGACGAGAACGTCTCGCGAATAGGTAGGAAATGAGCACTCTTCGTTAAACGGTCCACAATTACCCAAATGGTATCATGACCTTTAGCTGTGCGAGGTAGCTTAGTTATGAAGTCCATGGTAATGTGTTCCCACTTCCATTCCGGTATATCAAGTGGTTGAATCTTTCCATACGGTTTCTGGTGCTCGGCCTTTACTTGCGAGCAAGTCAAGCACTTGCTTACATACTTCGTCACATCACATTTAATTCCAGGCCACCAGTATTCCTTTCTCAGATCTTGGTACATTTTATTGGTACCGGGATGGATAGAGTAACGAGACTTATGAGCCTCATCCAAGATTTTGGTCCTAAGTTCTCCACCCATAGGTATCCATATCCGTCCAAAACGTGTCCTAACACCAAGGGTGTTATATTCCAACTTGTCCTGTTGGCCAACCATCATTTCCTTCTTCATGTTTTCCTCCTTAAGCGCCTCATCTTGAGCCTTTTCAATTTCTCTCATCACATCCGATGTTACAACCAACTGGCAAGCTTTCACTCTAATAGGAGTAGGCACATCCTTTCGGCTTAGAGCGTCAGCCACCACGTTTGCCTTTCCAGGGTGGTATATGATTTCACAGTCATAATCTTTTAGGAGTTCTAACCATCGTCTCTGTCTCATATTAAGCTCTCTTTGTTCGAAGAAGTACTTCAAACTTTTGTGGTCAGAGTAAATAGTAAACTTCACCCCGTAAAGGTAGTGCCTCCAGATTTTCAATGCAAATACGACAGCAGCAAGTTCCAAATCATGAGTCGGATAATTAGCTTCATGAACCTTCAACTGTCGTGACGCGTACGCGATCACTCTCTCGCGTTGCATCAATACGCATCCCAATCCCTGACCCGAAGCGTCAGAGTATACCACTAAGTCTTCATTGCCCTCGGGAAGGGCCAAGACTGGAGCTTGAGTTAGCTTTTCCTTCAATTTCTTAAACGCCTCATCCTGGGTCGAACCCCATTTGTACTTTACCTCCTTCCGAGTCAACTTCGTCAACGGCGAAGCTATTTTTGAGAAATCCTGGATGAATCTCCGATAGTAGCCTGCCAATCCCAAGAAACTGCGGATTTCAGTTGGCGTCTTAGGAACATTCCATTCCCTTACCGTTACTATCTTTGCTGGGTCAACCATAATGCCGTTCGGGTTAATGATGTGACCTAGGAATTGGACTTCCCTAAGCCAGAACGCGCATTTGGAGAACTTAGCATACAACTTTTCCTTCTTCAGAGCTTCCAATACCTCTTTCAAGTGACACGCGTGATCACCCTCATTCTTGGAGTAGATGAGGATATCATCGATGAACACGATCACCGATCGATCCAGCATTGGTCGACAAACTCTATTCATCAAATCCATGAACGCTGCAGGGGCGTTCGTCAATCCGAAAGACATTACGCGAAACTCAAAATGTCCATAACGTGTGCGAAATGCCGTTTTCGGTATGTCTTCTTCCCTCACCTTCAACTGATGGTACCCGGATCGAAAGTCGATCTTTGAGAACCAACTTGCGCCTTGCGCCGTTTTCAGTAGAGTTACTGATAGTGTTCTTCACATGAGACGGTTTCTGCCAGTTGTTAGCATTTGACACTAGTCACACCCCAACCGACAGCGGAATACGTCGGGGCGGGACATGTAGACTGTTCATGAGCACATGGTCGACTAGATTGTAATAAATTAAACATCATTTTTCATTTCATAATTCAAACCAAACAACATTCAATCACAAAACATAAGCTGAAGTACATAAATTCTTTATTAAATTAAACTAAGTCCAAACTTAAATGAAGCATGTCTTGATCAACTCACATATCCGTACCTGAAACATGATTAAAAGAAGGTCAACTAAAAACTTGGTGAACATACATAGGTTTTTAAATAGATATCATAGTGTTGTGTGTATACAATCCATACATTTCATGGTTAATAAGGCAATTATGAAGAATAACTATTGTGTAACCAAATTGTACAATTAAACATTTGTAACTAGCATGCAAAAACCAAAGTGTGTTGTCGGTAATAATCACTCTAACTGGGTGGGTTTGTCAGACTCAATAGATCTATCATTGTTAACCGTCGGCTTGTATAGTTAATGATTGTACATGTAAATTGCACACAAAATTAGTTAACACACCTAGTAATCAAACATAAGGCTCAAATTGTACACATGAATGTAGGGTGGATTTGTATTGTGTAGTTTGCAAAACATTGTATAATTGTAAGTCATGTTCCACCCCAAAATGTAAATAGTGAAAAAGGGGCTATGTAAAACTCACATTGAAATGAGTAGCTTGAAAGTCACACAACTATGTTTGTTGTTGCACAAATGTTCTAGCTAATGAAAAGATTAACCTATGATTGATGAAATATGCGTATTAATGATTTGTACAAAATGAATAAGGGAAATCTAATGCTCAAAAGGGATTGATGTGAGTCTCCTCATTTTAATAAGAAAGTGATTATACGAATTTAAAATGATATTTATGTACATATCAATAAATAGTTGTATTTAAATTTGAATAAACGAAAGAATGAGTACATGATTTCTTTTGTTTATAAATAAATATAGAAAAGAATAAATAGTTTGAATTAGGTATTTAAATAACTAATGAGTAAATAAAGAAATCATTTTATTTAGTTAGTTTGATTTCAATGAAAAATAAGTGTTAAAAAAATAATATTCTAATTAATAAATAAGTAAATCAAAATTAAGGTATAAACGTTGGTTTTAAATGTTTTTATATAATAAAAGAATATTATATAAAAAATGATCCTATGATTGTACTTTATAAACCATGGATTTAAAATAACTTATTTAAAATAACTATATTAAATAAACTAATTTTTTATTAGGTTTTTATTCTAAAAAGAACAAATAAAATAGTTCCTCTTGATAATTTAACAATCAACCTTTTATTAAACTGATTCTGTGTTTTTAAAGTTTTATAAAATAATTTTTATGAAATAGTTCAATGCTTAAAAACAATTTTAAAAATAAAGAGGGTATGTGGGACTCGAACCCGGGTGGGTTCGGTGTGGGTCAAGCGCACAACCACTGGACTATGGGTACTAACTCGTGTAGAAACCCGGTCAGAAATAAGTTTAACTTGTTGATAACAGTGGACCGGATCTGGAATCAAGGTGCGCGACAAAAGAAAACCGGACTTGTGGGTTTCGAACCCACGCCACTCGGTCCGATGGTGCATGTACCTAACCAGTCGGACCGGGTGGTTTCGTCGGTTAGAAAGGGATCCCAGATGATTAAGTACCATAAACGAAAAGAATCAAAATGCCCAGAATCGCATGATTTGATTAAGAACCCTAGATCAAATCGTATCCGATAGGTTTTGATAACATCAATTGATAAGGGGCTTTTTATTGGGGCCTGATTACGAATCGAATGAACTTAGTGTTACCTGGTATGATGGACTGTCGAGTGCTGCCGGCTAGGTCAAAGACTTCCTGTCCTTGGTTCTCGATCGGAGTCCAGAGTGGTAATACGAGTCAATTGAACGCTCAGAGAGGTTGTAGTGGGTTGTGCGAAGGTGCGTGTGTGTATTAGTTCGATCAATTTCCTCAAAATTACACGATTCAGTTGCGATTTGAGTGTAACAGATCTCGGCCCCCATTACGCGTTAATTCGAATGGCTGTGAATGAATTTGGCCGCGTTTAGGGTTTGTATACATAGAGGGATTTATCGTGCGTGATTTGCGGCCATTAACGGGTCTAAGTTTTTGATTTGGAAGCGAATTGGACTCGCTTTGACTCTGAGGAGTCAAAGTTCGTTTAAATTTGAAATTAGCTGCGTGGAATGTAAAATTGGAAGGTTTGAACGAATAGGAGTGGTCGGTGGTTGAATAGGTAAACATGGAAGGTCTTTAACACACGGATTTGGTCGATTTCAACCTTGAAATCCAAGAAATTGGGCTGTTGACTTTTAAAGTGTCAAACTTGGCCACATGGGAGTCAAATTAGGTTAAAAATGTTTGAATTTGGTCAAATGTGGAGGATGGTGTCAAGATTGAATAAAAGGGTTCAAATCCATAATTGTGGGGGTTCAAGGCCCAACATTAATTACCTTAAATTCCTTTTTAATTGTTTAAAAAAAATGTTTTATAAGGTTTATAAAAAAAATAGTTGTTATTATATTTATTTATAAAGGAAGTAACTTTAATTTTAATAGGATTACAAAGTGGTTTATTAAACGTATATGAATTTATATATTAATTTATAGTTTAATACATACATATATATATATATATATATATTTACATACAAAGTTGTCACTAAACTTTATAATTTTTATTTTGACCTATGCTTTGTAATAAGGTGTTTATATTTATATATATGTTTATATAAATAAACATACGTATGATATATTTTTAATAGAAAATAACATGGAATTGAAATGTTGGCATTTTAGATTGATATATGCTTAGAAAAATGATTAATGTGACATATTGCGTCGTACAAGTACAAGATTGAAGATGAAAATGCAATTATTGTAAAAATAAATAAAATGAAATAATACTCAAAAAATCATGGATGTTATAGTCTCTCCATGTTAAGGGAATTTCGTCCCGAAATTGAACTAGTGGCATCTACTAAATCAAGAAAGAGATGAGTTTCGGATTCTCAACGAGCTTTTATAGTCGGTTCAAGGAGTATAACTGGTAACAAGATTTAGGCATGTTTCTCAAAGTCAGACAAGAATGATGACGGTGGATTTAGTTTTTGAAATGAATTTAAGGAGAGAAACTGTCGAATAATAATTTGGGTTCTAAAGGTGAAATGCATTACTTGGAATGGATTTGATAGGAATTTGACGATCAGGGTTTGTTTAAGATGTAGTATAATATGATCAGGAATTGTCAGTGGGTAAGAGATTTCACAAACACCGGCCCCGTCAAATAACCTAAAACTTTACGTGACACGAATAACGCTACTTCTGATAGTATGACAGGAACACTTATATATAGCAAGTACCAGCGGCGTATCCACCATGCCCTTGTCATATCTCATTAGTTTTGTTATTATAAATCATGATATGTTTTTACATCATAACACACGATAGATATTGCTATATTTTCCATGCGTTGATTTTTATAATTACGTGTGCACCGTAATTACTCAAATCATCGCATGGTCCGTATAGATCCTTCCGTTGTGTGCGGGTCAAGAGGGGCACAATTTCACTTAGTTCATGTCTATTGTTTTCATATATGAGTTGCTAATAGCTAACTATGTTTCCTAAATAGACAGATCAGTTAGCAACTAAAGAGTAATAAGGTAGTATAACCTGAAGTTCCATAGTTTACTCGTGCTTGAACAAGAATACGTTAAACACCGAGTTGTTTTAAAGTGTTACAGCTTCCTCGTATTTGAACAAGAATACGTCAAACCCCGAGTAGCTTTGATGTGTTATAGTTTAAAACTTTGGTGAACAAAGTGTATGACCATGCTTTGTGTATAATGTGATCAATCAATTGCAACAATTGTAAGCAACTTAGTTTCGTGTATAATGTAGCACCCAAGTTTCATGTATGATCTAGTGTCATGTAGCTTGTAATCAAATAGGTCTCATGTGTAACGCGAATAATTTAGCATCATGTATATGGTAAGAAATGAATTTCATGTATGATGTTAACAACTTAGTATTTGTAAACGAATAAACTTTCATATGTAATGTAAACAATTTAGTATCATGTATATTGTAATAAATGAATTTCATGTATGATGTTAACAACTTAGTATCATGTATTTTGTAAACAAATAAGCTTTCATGTGTAATGTAAACAATTTAGTATCCTGTATATTGTAATATGTGCACAATTTAGTATCATGTACTTGGTAACCAAATAAGTTTCATGTTTAATGTGGTCAATCTAGTATTATATACCAAGCAAACAATTTTTATGTATCATGTGATCAATTTAGTATCATGTATATTGTAAACAACTAAGTTTCATGTATTACATGATCAATCCAGTAGAATGTGTAGTGCAATTAAACAAGTTTCATGCCTTATGTGATTAGTGTAACATTATGTACATTGCAAACAACTAAGCTTCATGTATTATGTGATCGTTATGTGTATTTTGTGAACGTGCATGCATAAGTTATTGAATTTCGTGTGTGACGTATACTAACGAGTTTTGTATGTGATCAAGTGTTGCAGACAAGCGTGTTGTTTGGCGTTCATGTATAATATGGGTAGTTAGGTTTTAGCTTTTTAAATCTCGTTGAGGTTTGTAGAGATGTATAATGTCTACGCGAAATGGGTCGTCTCTTGAAGTGGCAAGTACACTCATATATTACTGAAAGTGAAAGATAACGAGGAGGTTCTGAAAATATTCTGAGTAATGTGTTTACAAATAACTGATTTTTGTTTGTAAATAGGTAATTGTAATTTATTCTTGTTTGTAGATACATAGTGTAGTGAGACTAATGAGTTGAATAATCTAAATAAATGGACAATTTATAAGAAAACCTGTTTATTAAAATTTTCAATTATTATAAGGAGAATATTTTTAAGAGAAATTAATGGCTAAACAAGTAGTTGTATATTAATTTAGCCAAGGTTTAGAAATAATTAATTTAACGAGGACATGTCATAATTATTTATCAATTTGAAATAATGCTTTTACAAAACAGGTTGTATTAAATTTCCTTACAAGGTGAAAATGTTCATAGAAAATTTTATATCTTAGATACTATCTAAAAGTTTGATAAACGTTTTGTTTGAACAAAATAACGAGGTTGTATTAATCAAATAATAGGATGATTTGTTTACGAAGGAAATTGCCAGTTGTGTATTAAATTGTAGTGAATGAGGAAGGTGATACGTGGAGAATTCTGGTGAAAATATTACTGGTGTAATTCACACTCATTGCGTCAAATAAATGAATAATAACTTTAGAGTAATATAAAAAAAAAAATTAATGCTGAAATGTTGAACATTATTCAAAACATAGGGAAATGGTTCTCAAACTGAAAATTTAAGGACAATAAATAGAAATTTCCGCAAACGTCTCTGGTAGCTTTCCACTAGGAAGCAGATAATCACCAGGACGAGCACCGCTATGGTTACTCGGGTAGCCAATCTGGCATCAGCTCTAGCTGCTTCCGTGCGATTCTCAAGCATTTCTTTTTCAAGGGTGAAAATTTTCTCCTTTTGGTACCATATTTGATTCGCTAGGCTATCTATTCTCTGTCCTTGCAAGTCGTGCCTTATCCCGTGCTCCATCCCTTGTCTCATGAACTCTGAGGTCCTCACATATTGGTGAATGGCATCGAATGGGACTCCCATAGCACTAAGGGGTGCCATGGTATGCCTTTCCCTAGGGTTAAGGTGATATGGGTCGGGTGCTAGGTAGGGGTCCCTTAGATGGGATGGTAACTGGTTTTGTAGGTGAGGTGTCTGATACGGGTTTCTTGATGGGGGTGATCTAGATGCTCGAAGTCTCGGGCCAGTGTTCCTAATCCAATATGCCCTTATGTCAAACCTTGGCCTAACAGCTGGGGGTGTTGGTGACCGATACACTGGTGACCCGATGTCTCCTTCCTAATCAGATTCTGCTCTGGGATGGTATACCGTGGAGGAAGGAGACTAGTAGTCCATGTCTAACAAAGAAAAATAAAAAGGTTGTAAGCGATAATAAAATACCGAGTTTTAAATACAGGAGTTCTCATAGATTTAGAGTTTGACTAGTCATAACACCGAGTCTTCACAATAGTATTTTAGAAGTAACACTTGACCTATAAATAATGTATCCACGAGGAGAATTCCAAGGAAAGAGGGGTGGGTTACAAGGACACACTTAAGTACTCTGTCTCTCCTTAGCCAGAATCTCTCTTGGGTCTACACACTCTTCCAGCCATCATGTACTAATAACACTATTGTTGGGCTCATGGTCATGATGAGAATCATTGTGGACTGGGCTTTGAGGCCCGAAGGTGAAGTTTATTTATTCCAGCAAGCTTCTTCTTCTTGGAGGATAGGTGGGCTTCTTAGTTTATTATTAAAGGGCATTAGGCCCAATAATTTAAATTTTGTTCACAAGAGATTATGTGTGTGAGATTAAGGGTGCTTGAAGAATTAGGTGTGTATAAGTGTGTGGTGAAACTTAGGGTAGCACTTAATGAATCGAATATGTAGCCTGTAGATAGCTGTAACATCCCAAATTTCAAGGAAGTGAAAGTCCAGGGGCTAAAATGTAAATACCTAAAAGTTGAGGGTTCAAAATAAAAAGGAATTTGAAAATCGAGCCGGTAACGGTCCGCTAGCCGCAATTGATTCGGACAAGGAGAAGCTGACACGTGGATGATGACTCTCTGAACAGTATTGGGTAGCGAACCACTACCTAGAAGCATAACGGTCCTCTATGTAGCGGGCAAGAAAAACGGCTGAGAAAAGGCGGTAGCGGACCGCTACCACTTACCTTAGCGATCCGCCACCGGGGCAGAATCAGACTTATAAATAGATGGCATTTGCCATTCAATTGGAAACATCACCAACAACATCACCGTCACACACACACTAGCACAATTCCCGAGGAGCCCCGAACGACGGTTACGAACGCGGTGGTTACAAGTGTGGTACGCTACGAGTGCAGTTCGAGTTCGGAGAAACGAGGAACGAATTTGGAACTACCCGAGGATAATGTTAGTACACTGGACCCGTACCCTAGACACGGTTATGTAAAATACGTGCTTATATGATATGATTATGTGATATGTGATGTATAAAGAGGGTACGGGCCGTATTAGTCTAAACACTAAACAGGAATAATGGAGTAGTCACGACGTATCCAAGGGGTGGTGGATACGCCGCTAGTACTTCCTATAAATAAACGTCTTGTGTACTTCGTGGTGAAACCATTATGAATGTTTAGGGGTATAGACTAATAAAGAATAAAGAAATATAGTAAACGTATGGGAGAACATCCAACCGGTATGTAGTAATCTGGCAAACGGAATGTCATGTCAAGGAAAGAGCGGTGTATAAATCTCTCCTAGACCCGTCGCTCTTTCCTGGGGACATATCTGTTGTAGGTACTGCTCTGGAAGGAAAATCACCCCAGTTTACAATATATGACGAATACGAATTTGAGATAAAAGTATACCATGCATAATGAATGTGAACACGTGATGAATACGTGAAATGCATAATAAATATGTGAATGCATGATGATACGTGTAAACATGAATGAGTATGATGGAAGAAGTCTAAACCCTAAAATGGAATAACGGAGTACTCACGAAGCGTTAGAGGGGTGGTGGATACGCCGCTGGTACTTCCTATATATAAACCCTTCTAATGCATCGTGGAGAAACCGTTACGAAGTTTTAAGGTGAGGACCGGTTGGGAAGGAAATCAAGCATATACATTGAATGAAAACAAATGCTTGATACATTTGGGAGGCTGTGAGTAAAAATACTCAAGGTCCCAAATGAAATGAGACACCCGACCTGTAAGGTGGATCTCAATAAATAAAGAAGAAAAGAAAAGGAAAAGGGAACTCTAGGCCTTCGGGGCTGAAAGAGTAAACTCTAAGCATTCGAAGCTGAAAGAGTAAAAAGATCCCAGCCTACGGGGCTGAGGAATGAATGAGTCTTCGTGACAAATGCAAGGATGCCTATACTGACTAGTATAAGGACCTTGCTAATGCTCGGACCGGAGGTACAGCCTGTGATGGTTGCGAGGGGGTTAGCACTCCTATAAATATACTAAAATCGTGGCCGGAGGTACATCCGGAGATGGTCACGTGGTCACGAGGCCCCAGAAAACTTGAACAATAAGAACCTAAAGGGTTCATAATAAAAGGAACGATGTAGTGTACTTACTTAGCATAAGCAAATTCAAAAATGTTTCCCAAACACTGCAGGAAAGAAACACATGGAATAAAGCTTCCTGTGGGCGAGGCTGATCGGAGTTGAAAGATTCCTTTGTAGGGTAATGTAAATATTAATATCCTTTGTAAAACCATATTATTATAAATAAAAAAGTTACCTTAGCCATTATGGCAAGGTTTTACAGATATGGGACATGTTTTCCGCAATAAACTCTGATAAAATAATAAGAGATAAGTAGATTGTTTCAAGTTGGTATTAGAGCACGGTTTGAGGGATTTAAGTATTAGAAGGGGTACTTAAACTCAAACCATAAGTGCTCATGATATAAATAGGGATTCAATCCGAGGGCGTCCAAGGAAGCAGGTATGTTAAATTCCAGTGCTTAAACATAAATATGTGAATATACGTGAGTAGAACTTTGTATGAGATAAGCTCCATATGATAGTTGGGAGTATCAGGATGGTAATATACATTACCTTAGGCCTGGCCAGTATAAGAGTTAATGCATGGGACCATAATGATATCGCAAACACCATATGATAACTTATATCAGCAGATAGTAAGCCGGGAATGTGAATATGCATAATTAAGATACATGAATGAATGTATTTATGCATACATGAGTATGAGCCTTATGTGAAATCCTTGAATAGGATTAAATTGATATGAGGCATGTAGTATAAAACCATAGACTATGATTAGGGTAAACGAATGAGAGATTAAGTGATATCGTGTTTCAGCAAATGGTTGAGCATCAGAACGATGAAATACGTGACTAGGGAAGCCCCATGAGTACTGAGTCTCCACGTCATGATGAGAATGAAGTAGAACAAGTCCCGAAAAACATACGGAGACAAATAGCGATAGAAGTAGGAAAAGCGTTCGATACAAACTTTCCGATCCTACAAGCAGATTTACAAAAATTCATTAGAAAGCTGGTTTGAAAGCCACAGGGACATTACTCATAATGGAGAAGGAAGAAATCCAAAAGTTGTTGCGAAGTCAATTCGTTGTACATATAAGGATTTCATGACGTGTAAACCATTAGAGTTTAATGGAGCAGTAAACCCTTTAGAAAGTCAGAGGTGGATTGCCTCAATAGAAAGGGCATTTGATACATCCCACTGTGAGAAGGAGGACGAAGTCACCTTCGCCACCAATCAACTAAAAGAAGAGCTGATGATTGGTGTGGAGTAGTACAAAGAGAGAAAGGTAGAGAAAGAATTAAGGAAATGAGGTGGGAAGAATTCAAGGATATCTTCCTAAAACATTATTGCCCTCGAGCGACAATTGAAAGGATTACTAAGGAGTTTCTTCAACTCCATCAAACCACGGAGACAGTAGATGAGATCACGGGGATCTTTTATGACAAAGCTAGGTTATGTCCAGCTTTATTGACAACCCCAAAGATGTGGATGACGAGATATCATCTCGTTCAAAAAACAGAGATTAGAGAGTTTATCCAACCATCCAAGTGTGCGAACTTGGAGGAAATGATTGATCGGGCTCGGGAAAGAGAAACTGAGCTCAAGAGACAGAGAGATACGGGAAGAGGAAAGGAGAAAGTTATCCTTTTCCTATGCCTCTTAAGAGATTCAAATTCAACAAACAGGGAGGCAGTTCTTCCCCGAAGAAAAGTATTCAAAATTGTAGGACTTGTGGAAGGAAGCACCTAGGAGAGTGTCGATTCAAGTCTACATCTTGTCACAAGTGTGGAAAAGCAAGACACACTGCATTTCAGTGTATGAGTGGCACTCAATTATGCTACAACTGCTATAAGCCAGGACACTTTAGTAGGGAATGTCCTGAGCTGAAGTCTCAGACAGAGAAGATCGGAGAAGGGTCTAGAGTGGAAGAGAATGAGATAAAGAGGATCGAAGTTCTGAAGCCAAGGGGTAGGGCTTTTCAGATCACTACAGAGGAAGTGAAAAATGTTCGTGATGTTGTATCAGGTACATTCCTCTTGAATTCTCCATCTGCTTGTGTTTTATTCAATACAGGAGCTAGTCGATCGTTTATTTCTTTAAAATATACGAACTCTAGAAACTTTAATAGAAGTAAGTTGGCTAAGGCATTAGAAGTTGAAATCACGAGTGATCAAAACTGCATAGTAACTGAAATATGACGAGATTGCCGACTACTAATAGAGGGAGAAGAATATCATGTCGACTTAATTCCAATGCCGATGCAAGAGTTTGACATAATCATTGGAATGGACTGGTTATCTTCACATGCCGCAATGATTATATGTAATCAGAAGATTGTACGATTCATGACTTCTACAGGAAAGGAAGTAAGTGTCATAGGTGAACGACGGAACCAAATCACGCTATGTACGATGGCCAAGATAAGTAGCTACGTGAGACAAGGTCACCAAGCCTTCTTAGCACACGTAGCTGATGTAAAGATGAAAGGGAAGGAACTAGATCAAGTTCAAGTAGTAAAAGAATTTCCAGAAGTATTCCAGACGATCTTCCAGGTGCTCCACCTGAGAGAGAGATCGAATTCAAGATTGATTTAATCCCTGAAGCTAAACCAGTAGCTAAGGCTCCATACCGATTAGCACCAACTGAGATGAAGGAATTAATGTCACAACTGCAAGAATTGTTAGACAAGGGATTTATACGTCCAAGTGTATCCCCTTGGTGTGAAGAAGAAAGACGGTAGTATGAGGATGTGTATACACTACCGCGAATTGAAAAAACTGGCTATCAAGAATAGGTATCCTTTACCTAGAATTGATGATCTGTTTGATCAATTGCAAGGATCTAGTTAGTTTTCCAAGATTGACTTAAGATCCGGTTATCATCAGGTTAAGGTACAAGAAGAAAATGTGCCTAAGACAGCTTTTAGAACTCGTTATGGACACTATGAAATTGTAGTGATGCCATTTGGAGTGAAAAATGCTCCCGCAGTCTTCATGGATCTCATGAATAGGGTATGCCAGCCAATGTTAGATAAATTCGTTATTGTCTTCATTGATGACATCCTGATTTATTCAAAGAATGAAGAAGAACATGCACAACATCTTCGTGAAGTACTTAGTACTTTAAAGAAGGAGAAACTGTATGCTAAATTCTCAAAATGTTCATTCTGGTTGAGAGAAGTTCAGTTTATGGGTCATGTTATAAACGCAGAAGGTATCTCAGTAGACCCAGCAAAGGTAGAGGTGGTAATGAAATGGTCTCCATCGAAGAATCCATCGGAAGTTAGAAGTTTCTTGGGATTAGCTGGCTATTATAGAAGATTCATTCAAGACTTCTCTAAGATAGCCACCCCATTAACTAAACTAACTCAAAAGAACTCGAAATACGAATGGAATGCGGCACAAGAGAAGGCATTCCAGATATTGAAAGAAAGATTGACACAAGCTCCAGTTCTGGCATTGCCAGAAGGAGTAGAAAACTTTGCGGTATATTCCGATGACTCAAAACTTGGGTTAGGATGTGTTCTAATGCAAAGAGGAAAGGTGATAGCCTACGCCTCTCGACAGCTAAAAACACATGAAGTAAACTATCCAACCCATGATCTAGAATTAGATGCAGTAGTGTTTGCACTAAAGATCTGGAGGCATTATCTGTATGGAATGAAGTGTACGATTTACACAGACCACAAGAGTCTTAAATACTTCTTTGATCAGAAAGATTTGAATATTAGGAAACGACGATGGTTAGAACTGGTCAAGGATTATGATTGTGAAATCTTGTATCATCATAGAAAGGCTAACGTGGTAGCCGATGCTCTAAGCCGCAAGGAAGAGCATCATCCTATTCGGGTGAAAGCATATAAGTTAGTAATAACTCCTAATTTTATGAGCCAGCTTTGAGACGCACAACTTGAAGCATTAAAATATGAGAATGTTAAGAAAGAAAGAATGACTGGTCAGGAGAAATTTCTAGAAGAGAATGAGTATAGTGTCAAGACTCGATTTGGTCGTATGTGGACACCATGATCAGGTGAGTTTAGACTTAAGATTCTCGATGAAGCTCATAAATCAAGATATTATATTCATCCGGGTACTACAAAAATGTATCAAGATTTGCGCAAAGATTATTGGTGGCCCAGAATGAAATTTGATATCATGAAATATGTGGCTAAATGCTTAACTTGCCTACAAGTTAAAGCGGAACATCAGAAGCCATATGGAAGGTTACAACCATTAGAAAGCCCAGAGTGGAAGTGGGAACATCTCACTATGGATTTCATAACCAAGCTACCAAAGACAGTTAGGGGTTATGATACCATTTGGGTGGTTGTAGATCGGTTAACTAAGAGTGCTCATTTCTTAGCAATACGTGAGACATACTCTTCAGAAAAGTTAGTTGATTTGTTCATCAAAGAAATTGTTTCCAGACATGGAGTGCCAGTTTCGATTGTTTCTAATCGAGATACTCGTGTCACTTCACGTTTTTGGAAAAAGTTCCATGAGAAGATGGGAACTAGATTATTGATCAGCACGGCATATCATCCTCAAACAGATGGTCAAAGTGAGAGGACGATACAAACTCTCGAAGATATGTTGCGTGCTTGCATAATTGATTTCGATGGGAGTTGGGATAGACATCTACCATTAGCATATATCTTATACAATAACAGCTACCATTCTAGTATTGGTATGCCGCCATATGAGATGCTATATGGTAGAAGATGCAGAACTCCGGTAGGTTGGGGAGAAGTTGGCCAGAAAGAGTTAGGCAGCAAAGAAATAGTTCAAGCCACTTCAGAAAATGTTGACTTAATCAAGGCACTTTTGAAGGCTGCACAAGATAGATAAAAGTCATACGCAGACAAGAGACGTAGACCACTAGAATTTCAAGAAGGAGATTATGTATTGTTGAAAGTATCTCCTTGGAAAGGTCTAATCTGATTCAAGAAACGTGGAAAGCTAAGTCCATGATTCATTGGTCCTTTCAAAATCATTAAAAGAATCAGAAATGTAGCTTATCAGTTAGAGCTACCAACAGAATTGAATAAGATACACAACACGTTCCATGTATCTTATTTAAGAAAATGTTTGGCAGATGAAGCTGCACACGTTCCTTTAGAAGAGATAGAGGTTGATGATAAGTTAACATACGTTGAGGAACCTATCAAGATTCTAGACACAAAAGAAAAGTTGTTACGTCATAAGACGATTAAACAAGTATTGGTGCAATGGAGGCACAGAAAAGGGTCCGAGATGACCTGGGAAAGTGAGAATAAGATGAGAAAGAGTTACCCTCGGCTATTTAAGGATTAATAGGTTTTGAGGATGAAACCTAATTTAAGGGGGGAGATTTGTAACATCCCAAATTTTAAGGAAATGAAAGTCCAAGGGCTAAAATGTAAATACCTCAAAGTTGAGGGTTCAAAATAAAAAGGAATTGGATGATGATTCGGACAAGGAGAAGCTGACAAGTGGATGATGATTCGTTGAATAGTATTGGGAAGCGGACCGCTACCCAGAAGCATAACGGTCCGCTACGTAGCGGGCAAGAAAAACGGCTGAGTTAAGGCGGTAGCGGACCGCTACCACTTACCTTAGGGTCCGCCACCGGGGCAGAATCAGCCCTATAAATAGATGGCATTTGCCATTCAATTGGAAATATCACCAACAACATCACCGTCACACACACTACCACGACTCCCGAGGAGCCCCGAACGACGGTTATGAACGCAGTGGTTCCACGTGCGGTACGCTACGAGTGCGGTTCGAGTTTGGAGAAACGAAGAACGAACTTAGGAACTACCCGAGTATAATGTAAGTACACTGGACCCGTAACCTAGACACGGTTATGTAAAATACGTGCTTATATGATATGATTATGTGATATGTGATGTATAAAGAGGGTACGGGGTAATGACGTATTAGTCTAAACACTAAACATGAAAAATGGAGTAGTCACGACATATCTAAGGGGTGGTGGATACGCCGCTGGTACTTCCTATATATAAACCTCTTGTGTACTTCGTGGTGAAACCATTATGAATGTTTAGGGGTATAGACTAATAAAGAATAAAGAAATATAGTAAACGTACGAGAGAACATCCAACCGGTATGTAGTTATCTAGCAAACGGAATGTCATGTTCAGGAAAGAGCGGTGTATAAATTTCTCATAGACTCGTCGCTCTTTCCTGGGGATATCTCTGTTGGAGGTACTGCTCTGGAAGGAAAATCACCTCAGTTTACAATATATGACGAATACGAATATGAGATAAAAGTATACCATGCATAATGAATGTGAACACATGATGAATATGAATACGTGAAATGCCTGATGAATATGTGAATGCATGATGATACGTGCAAACATGAATGAGTATGATGGAACCAGTCTAAATCCTAAAATGGAATAACGAAGTACTCACGAAGCGTTAGAGGGGTGATGGATACGTCGCTGGTATATCCTAAATATAAACCCTTCTAATGCACCGTGGAGAAACCGTTACAAAGTTTTAAGGTAAGGACCGGTTGGGAAGGAAATCAAGCATATAGATGAAATGAAAACAAATGTTTGATACATTTGGGAGGCTGTGAGTAAAAAATACTTAAGGTCCTAAATGAAATGATATACCCGGCATGTAAGGTGAATCTCAATAAATAAAGAAGAAAAGTAAAGGAAAAGGGAACTCTATGCCTTCGGGGCTGAAAGTGTAAACTCTAGGCCTTCGAGGCTGAAAGAGTAAAAAGATCCCTACCTATGGGGCTGAGGAATTAATGAGTTATCGTGACAAATGCAAGGATGCCTATACTGACGAGTATAAGGACCTTTCCAATGCTCGGACCGGAGGTACGGCCTGAGATGGTTGCGAGGGGGTTAGCACACCCATAATATACTAAAAGCGTGGCCGGAGGTACATCCGGAGATGGTCACGTGGGCACGAGGCCCCAGAAAACTTGAACAATAAGAACCTAAAGGGTTCATAATAAAAGGAACGATGCAGTGTACTTACTTAGCATAAGCTAATTCAAAAATGTTTCCCAAACACTACAGGAAAGAAACATGTGGAATGGAGCTTCCTATGGACGAGGCTGATCGGAGTTGAAAGATCCCTATGTAGGATAATGTAAATATTATTATCTTTTGTAAAACCATATTATTATAAATAAAAAGTTACCTTAGCCATTATGGCAAGGTTTTACAGATCTGGGACATGTTTTTCGCAATAAACTCTGATAAAATAATAAGAGATAAGTAGAGTGTTTCAATAGCAATGTTTATAAGCACAAGAGTTATCAAATAGTGTGAAACATAAATTATTAGGTATTGTATGATGCGTTGTAATTACTTAGTATAACATGTAAGAAGTTTACACTTAGTAGTGAACATGTAAGACGTAGCAATGTGGCAAGAATCACATAACATAGAGCATGGAATTTGATGGGTGTCCTAAGGTTATAGTCTAGGTCAAAAGTGTCTAATAACCTAATTCCCTATAACCAAGGCTCTGATACCAATCTGTCACACCCCAACCGACGGCGGAATACGTCGGGGCGGGACATGTAGACTGTTCATGAGCACATGGTTGACTAGATTTTAATAAATTAAACATCATTTTTCATTTCATAATTCAAACCAAACAACATCCAATCACAAAACATAAATTGAAGTACATAAGTTCTTTATTAAATTAAACTAGATCCAAACTTAAATGTAGCATGTCTTGATCAACTCACATATCCGTACCTAAAACATGACTAAAATATAGTCAACTAAAAAGTTGGTGAGCATACATAGGTTTTTAAATAGATATCGTAGTGTTGTGTGTATATAATCCATACATATCATGGTTAATAAGGCAATTATGAAGAATAACTATTGTGTAACCAAATTATACAATCAAACCTTTGTAACTAGCATGCAAAAACTAAAATGTGTTGTCGGTAACAATCACCCTAACTGGGTGGGTTTGTCAGACTCAATAGATCTATCATTTTTAACTGTCGGCTTGTATAGTTAATAATTGCACATGTAAATTGCACACAAAAGTAGTTAACACACCTAGTACCCAAACATAAGGCTCAAGTTGTACACATGAATGTAGGGTGGATTTGTATTGTGTAGTTTGCAAAACATTGTATAATTGTAAGTCATGTTCCTCCCCAAAATGTAAATAGTGAAATGTAAAACTCACATTGAAATGAGTAGCTTGAAAGTCACACAACTATGTTTGTTGTTGAACAAATGTTCTAGCTAATCAAAAGATTAATCTGTAATTGATGGAATATGTGTATTAATAATTTGTACAAAATGAATGAAGAAAATCTAATGCGCAAGAGTGATTGATGTGAGTTTCCTCATTTTAATAAGAAAGTGATTATACGAATTTAAAATGATATTTATGTAAATCTCAATAAATAGTTGTATTTTAATTTGAATAAATGAAAGAATGAGTACATGATTTCTTTTGTTTATAAATAAATATAAAAAAGAATAAATAGTTTGAATTAGGTATTTAAATAACTAATGAATAAATAAATAAATCATTTTATTTTGTTAGTTTGATTTCAATGGAAAATAAGTGTTAAAAAAAATAATGATCTAATTAATAAATAATTAAATCAAAATTTTAAGGTATAAACGTTGGTTTTAAATGTTTTTATATAATAAAAGAATCTATACTATATAATAAATAAAGGTTTCTCATGTCACATGTCACCTCCACATTCATCCTTATCATTTTTTTTCAGCATCTCTCTCTTATTAAATACACTTCTATTTTTTAACAATAATATATTTATAAAGAAATACTAATCTATAAATTATATTAATAAATAAATCTCCTGACATATTTTGACGAGTGTATGTTTTAACAGATTATATTGTATTCCACGGGTTTGTTCAACCCGTGTAAAACACGAGTTTTTAAAAAATAAAATTCTTATATTATATTTATTCAACTCGTGTAATACACGGGGTTTTAACCTAGTATTATATAAAAAGTGATCCTGTAATTATACTTTATAAACCAAGGATTTAAAATAATTTATTTAAAATAACTATATTAAATAAACTAATTTTTATATTAGGTTTTTATTCAAAAAAGAACAAATAAAATAGTTCCTCTTGATAATTTAACAATCAATCTTTTATTAAAATGATTCTGTGTTTTTAAAGTTTTACAAAATAATTTTTATGAAATAGTTCAATGCTTAAAAACAAGTTTAAAAATAAAGAGGGTCCGTGGGACTCGAACCCGGGTGGGTTCGGTGTCGGTCAAGCGCACAACCACTGGACTAGGGGTACTAACCCGTGTACAAACCTGGTCATAAATAAGTTTAACTTGTTGATAATAGTGGACCGGATCTGGAATCAAGGTGCGCGACAAAAGAAAATTGGACTTGTGGGTTTCGAACCCAAGCCACTCGGTCCGATGGTGCATGTACCTAACTAGTCGGACCGGGTGGTTTTGCTGGTTAGAAAGGGATCCCAGATGATTAAGTACCATAAACGAAAAGAATCAAAATGCCCAAAATCGCATGATCCGATTAAGAACACTAGAAAAAATCGTATCCGATAGGTGATAACATCAATTGATAAGGGGCTTTTGATCGGGGCCTGATTACGAATCGAATGAACTAAGTGTTACCTCGTATGATGGAGTGTCGAGTGTTACCGGCTAGGTCAAAGAACTTCCTGTTCTTCGTGTTCGATCGGAGTCCAGAGAGGTAATACGAGTCAATTGAACGCTCAGAGAGGTTGTAGTGGGTTGTGCGAAGGTGCGTGTGTGTATTAATTCGATCAATTTCCTCAAAATTACACGATTCGGTTGCGATTTGAGTGTAACAGATGTAGGCCCCCATTACGCGTTAATTCGAACGGCTGTGAATGAATTTGGCCGCGTTTAGGGTTTGAATACATAGAGGTATTGATCGTGCGTGATTTGTGGCCATTAACAGGTCTTAGTTTTTTGATTTGGAAGCGGATTGGACTCGCTTTGACCCTGAGGAGTCAAAGTTCGTTTGAATTTGAAATTAGCCACGTGGAATGTAAAACTGGAAAGTTTGAACGAATAGGAGTGGTCGATGGTTGAATAGGTAAACATGGAAGGTCTTTAACACACGGATTTGGTCGATTTCAACCTTAAAATCCAAGAAATTGGGGCTGTTGACTTTTCAAGAGTCAAACTTGGTCACATGGGAGTCAAATTAGGTTAAAAATATTTGAATTTGGTCAAATGTGAAGGATAGGGTCAAGATTGAATGAAAGGGTTCAAATCCAAAATTGAGGGGGTTCAAGGCTCAACATTAATTACCTTAAATTCCTTTTTAATTGTTTAAAAAAATGTTTTTATAAGGTTTATAACAAAAAACTAGTTGTTATTATATTTAATTATAAAGGAAGTAACTTTCATTTTAATAGGATTACAAAGTGGTTTATTAAATGTATATAAATAAATATAGAAAAGAATAAATAGTTTGAATTAGGTATTTAAATAACTATTGAGTAAATAAATAAATCATTTTATTTAGTTAGTTTGATTTGAATGGAAAATAAGTGTTAAAAAAAATAATGATCTAACTAATAAATAATTAAATCAAAATTAAGGTATAAACGTTGGTTTTAAATGTTTTTTATATAATAAAAGTATATTATATAAAAAGTGATCCTGTAATTGTACTTTATAAACCATGGATTTAAAATAATTTATTTAAAATAACTATATTAAATAAACTAATTTTTTTATTAGGTTTTTATTCTAAAAAGAACAAATAAAATAGTTCCTCTTGATAATTTAACAATCAACCTTTTATTAAACTGATTCTGTGTTTTTAAAGTTTTATAGAATAATTTTTATGAAATAGTTCAATGCTTAAAAACAAGTTTAAAAAAAAAGAGGGTCTGTGGGACTAGAACCCGGGTGGGTTCAGTGTGGGTCAAGCGCACAATGGGTACAAACCCGTGTACAAACCCGGTCAGAAATAAGTTTAACTTGTTGATAACAGTGGACCGGATTTGGAATCAAGGTGCGCAACAAAAGAAAACCGGACTTGTGGGTTTCGAACCCACGCCACTCGATCCGATGGTGCATGTACCTAACCAGTCGGACCGGGTGGTTTCGCCGGTTAGAAAGGGATCCCAGTTGATTAAGTACCATAAACGAAAAGAATCAAATTGCCCAAAATCGCATGATCTGATTAAGAACCCTAGATCAAATCGTATCCGATAGGTTTTGATAACATCAATTGATAAGGGGCTTTTTATTGGGGCCTGATTACGAATCGAATGAACAAAGTGTTACCTGGTATGATGGAGTGTCGAGTGATGCCGGTTAGGTCAAAGACTTCCTGTTCTTGGTGCTCGATCGGAGTCCAGAGTGGTAATACGAGTCAATTGAACGCTCAGAGAGGTTGTAGTGGGTTGTACGAAGGTGCGTGTGTGTATTAATTCGATCAATTTCCTCAAAATTACAAGATTCGGTTATGATTTGAGTGTAACAGCTGTCGGCCCCCATTACGCATTAATTCGAACAGCTGTGAATGAATTTGGCCGCGTTTAGGGTTTGAATACATAGAGGGATTGATCGTGCGTGATTTGCGGGCATTAATAGGTCTTAGTTTTTTTATTTGGAAGCGAATTGGACTCGCTTTGACTCTGAGGAGTCAAAGTCCGTTTGAATTTGAAATTAGCCGCGTGGAATGTAAAATTGGAAGGTTTGAACGAATAGGAGTGGTCGATGGTTGAATAGGTAAACAAGGAAGGTCTTTAACACACGGATTTGGTCGATTTCAACCTTGAAATCCAAGAAATCAGGGCTGTTGACTTTTCAAGAGTCAAACTTGGTCACATGGGAGTCAAATTAGGTTAAAATTGTTTGAATTTGGTCAAATGTGAAGGATAGGATCAAGATTGAATGAAAGGGTTCAAATCCAGCCTTAAATTCCTTTTTAATTGTTTAAAAAAATGTTTTTATAAGGTTTATAAAAAAAACTAGTTGTTATTATATTTATAAAGGAAGTAACTTTCATTTTAATAGGATTACAAAGTGGTTTATTAAATGTATATGAATTTATATATTAATTTATAGTTTAATACATATATATATATATATTTACATTCAAAGTTGTCACTAAAGTTTGTAATTTTTATTTTGGCCTCTGCTTTGTAGTAAGGTGTTTATATTATATGTATGATATATTTTTAATAGAAAATAACATGGAATTGAAATGTTGGCATTTTAGATTGATACATGCTTAGAAAAATGATTAATGTGACATATTGCGTCGTACAAGTACAAGATTGAAGATGAAAATGTCATTATTTTAAAAATAAATAAAATGAAATAATACTCGAAAAATCATGGATGTTACAGCACAGCAGGACGGGTAATAGAGGACCTAGCACCCGTGAAACCATCACATGCTCTCTTGTGAACAGTACGTCTAGCAGGGGGATTAGCGTCACCCATGTCAGCAATAGGAATAGGAATGTGTACCTTTTTCTCGACTAGGTCACACAAACGCTCACGAAACTTCCGACTGCCCTCGTGAAGTTCCTGCTCTGGCTCTGAAAAGGCTTCAAAGTCAGGTGATCCCTGCGAACTAGTACGTTGCATACACTGGACAGAAAACAAAGAAGAAAACAGAAGAAACTAAGAACACAAGAAAGACTCAAACTAGGACACACAAGTAGCACTCAAGACACAAATAGAAATTAAACAATCTAAGGAAATAAACTAAAAATAAAAGAGAAAATAAAACAAATAACCAAACAAGAACTAATCAAAGCTAATTTTGCGATTGCCAAGTGTCCCCGGCAACAGGGCCAAAAACTTGATGTCGGTCAAACGGTCTATAAAATTAAACACAAACTAACCTAGACACTCTAGTTAAACTCTAGACAAACCTACTAAACTAGACCACAAAGACAGGCTAGTGTATCTATCAATTGCAACACAGCTAAAGGAAGTCTGGATATCGAACCCACGAGACACTGACAATAACACTAACTAGACTCTGACTAGGACTTAACTGGTTTATTTAATTGGGGGGAAATTCTACGAACTAAGGTTATCTACTAAACTTTTCAACAGTTAGTTTTCTACCTTCTGGAGGATAGCTGATTTTGATTTGTTTGGTGAGTTGAGATATTGGTAATGTTTTTGAAGGGATGAAGGGGCTTGGACTGTTGGTTTGAATAACTTCAAAGGCAGGTAGTGATGAAGCTTTATTGTTTTTAGTGGAGTCTGAGCATGTGGACTCACACTCAGATGAAGTAGTGCATTCTTGCACAGAGGTTTCTTGGACAGCAGGATCAAGATTTCGGTTGGCCAGATCAAGATTGGAAAGACTGAAACTTGGTTCATGAATGGCTACATAGTCAGTAGGTGGAGGAACAGCATGGTAGGGTTTTTCAGTTTGAAACCCAAGTCCAGCAGTAGCCTTTAACTTAACTAGAAGATCATCAATCTGAGTTTCAAGGTTTGTTTATTCATGTTTTAATGATGAAATCTCTTTCTTTAAACAGTTAATCTTTTCTTTGTAACTGTTTTCAACCTTTTTAAATTCAGATTTCATTTGGTGAAACTCTTCATTTTGATCTATGAGATTCTGGTTATGTTTTCTGTATCCAAGAACCTTATCAATACAAGCCTGAGTACAAAGATTTTCATATACCTGAGGTGGTATCTCTGATGTGTCTGCCATGAGAGCTTGATTCTTGGCAGGAAGATTGTCATACTAGAAGCTCCAGTCAAACTCAACAGTTCCAACAGCTGCACACGCTGCAGTTTGGTAGGAGGGGTAGCTTGTTGCTGTCTTGGCTGAGCTTGGCTTGTTTGACCTTGATGAGCTTGCCTTGGCTGGGTAGTAGCTGGATTTGCCTTTGGTGCCTTGCATTCTCTGGCAAAATGACCAAGTTGGCTACAGTTGTAACATCTTAGTTTGCTTTTATCCAAGCCAACTCTGGTGTTGGAGTTGTTGCTTGGAATGGGTCTTCCTGTTCTAGAGTAGAACCTTTTTGCTCTTAGAGAGAGCATGGCATATGAGTGTTGTATATCCATTTCTTCTAGATCATCTGGATGAAAACATTCCAGATCTTCCTTGATAAAGGACATATTGCTTGAATTTTCAGATACAAAGGCAGCAAAAGTTGATGTTTGAGGTGGGGCTTCAAGAAGAAATGGTGATTTGTTTGATTGTGAGGTTAGAGTCTGGAGATGATTGACAATGGGAGGGTAGTAGTTGCTTGAACTAGGAACTGAGTTATCAGAGTGAAGTGCAGAGGAAGTGGTGGTGGATGATGAGGTTGTTGAGTAACTTGAGCTTCTCTCTTTGGCTTGAATCATTTCTAATTCATAAGTCTTAGCATGCCAAATAGCTCAGTCATCTGCAGAGTCTTTAAATTTCCAGTTCTTCTGATTGACACTGTGTAAAGTGTCCAGCAGCTTGGCAGAGACCTGATAAAATTTTTGAGAATGTCTTCATTCTCCAGCTTCACTTTTGAGCATTGTAGCTCTCCCACAAGGTAGGTGTACCTGTTGTACAACAGGGTAAGAGACTCACCTTCCTTCCAGACAAAGTTTTCATATTGTTGCTTCAGAATGTCTCTTCTATTTTCTTCCACCTCTTCTGACCCAGCAAACATCTTCTCAAGAGCCATCCATAGCTCCTTGGCAGTTTTATATTCTCTGAAGTTGTGGAAAACTTCATTTGGTAAGCACATCTGAATGGCTCCCAAGGCTTTGAAGTCTACCTCCATCTTCTTGATATCTTCATCTGAATACTTTGAGGGTTCTTTGGGGACTGATGGATCTCCGGAACCAGCAGTGGCAACCATGGGTACATATGGTCCATCTTTAATGGATCTCCACATCCCATACTCTTGATAGCAGAAGAAACTTTCCATCCTGTTCTTCCACATATCATAGTCTTCTCCAGACACCAGTCTTGGTGGTCTGTTGATGCTTCCAGTATCATCAAAACCATTGTTTTGTGCCATTTATGGATTTGTGACATATGGTGTTTTAGCAAAGAGATAGTAGTGAATAGAACCAGAGAGTGATTAAACAAGTGTGAGTTTGTTTAATCTGAGTGCCAAAGCTCTGATACCACTTGTAGGATCGGTGAATACAAGATGGTTCTATTTTAGTTTAGATTGGCGGAAATAATCACAACTATGCAATGTAAACAAGTAAACACAAAGAATACCGATAAATGCAAATTGTATTAAGCTTCAATGGTCACAAGATTACAGAGAAAACTCTAAGAAAGCACACTTATACACTGAGCAGATACACTACTTATATAGTAACTTAGAATCAAGACAGACCCTTGATTCTAAGGATCGGATGAAACACAAGTCGTTGATCTTGTATACTAGATGTTATACTACAAGTTAAGACAACAAAGACTACAAAAGTTAACTTTAACCAAACGTCTCCTTAGGCATCATTGCTTGGATACATGGAAGGAGAGCGTTGTCTTTTATTGTCTGCACCAGTAACATTCTTTCTGCATGTGATGTGTCAGAGTTGCAGCAGAAAGTTGCCAGTAGTAAAGTTGATGCTTTTGATATGCCAATCAGCAGGAACGATTAATCTTCAGCAGATAAGGCTAACCGCATCATAGTTGATGATCCACAGCAAAACTCAACTATCCAAAGCTGCTGATGATTTTCCTATCAGCAGCATCAAGTGTTTGATGTTGCTGAGAAGCCTATCAGCAGCAACTCTGAACTTCAGCAGATAAGGATGCAGGAGAACAACTATCAGCAGCAAACATGCTTATCCGTAGCAGCTTGTTGGTCAGTAGCAAAATTGTGGAGTCCGCAGTAGTTGTAATTAGAGAATTTTATAGCCATCAGTCTTTATATCTACACAAACTAGGACACATAAGTAGCACTCAAGACACAAATAGAAATTAAAGAACCTAAGGAAATAAACTAAAAATAAAACAAATAACTAAACAAGAACTAATCAAAGCTAATTTTGCTATTGCCAAGTGTCCCCGGCAACGGGGCCAAAAACTTGATGTCGATCAAACGGTCTATAAAATTAAACACAAACTAACCTAGACACTCTAGTTAAACTCTAGACAAACCTACTAAACTAGACCACGGAGACAGACTAGTGTACCTATCAATTGCAACACAGCTAAAGGAAGTCCGGATATCGAACCCACGAGACACTGACTATAACACTAACTAGACTCTGACTAGGACTTAACTGTTTTATTTAATTGGGGGGAAATTCTACGAACTAAGGTTATCTACTAAACTTAACTAAACTGAATGAAGAAGACAACTAACCAACAAGACAAATGCTCGGGAAATCAATAAGGAAGGAAGACTCTACCTAGGCTGCGAATCCTGATTACTTAATTTGGCTTCTATCGGTTATGAAAAATGCAATGGAACTGGGATCCTAAGATATAACACTCGCAAACTACCTAATGGATTCATGATCAATCTTAGAATGTGACAAGAAGGAACTTAAGGGATACTACTAACACCAGTACTCGGATTACCTCTCGGTGTCACCGATTATGCTAAAGAACTCAAAAGACAGCTCACCTCTCGGTATTACTATCTCAATACATCAAAGATGCAAGGAGCAATCTGACATCAACCTGTCTAACATGAATTAACAACGATACTAAAACGATAAGGAAACGTCCTCTCAGATCGTTCACTCTCAGAAATCCTAACACTGAAGATTAGCCGATTATCTATCACTTTTCAGGTTTTTAGATAAGAAGAGCACTAAGTTTATTAACTGATCAATTAATATTCGTATGGTCACTGACGTCTAGCAAACCATATACGAATCACAAACACACAGTAAGCGATCTAATACACATCTAAACATGAAAGACATTTAATCAAGACATGCAAGGAACAATCAACCAATATAGAATCAAAACTAAGCATGCAAACTCATTAAACAAGTGAAATCAGATATGGTCTAAAACATAAAATCCAAAACAAGATCCATAAACCGATAAAAGTTCAATCTTTAGTAAACATTCATCATTAACCTAGGTAGATCTATGGTTTTAGCCAAGAATCACGGTAGAAATAGAAGATTCAAAGTTAAATAAAGCAAACACAAGGTCCAGAAACAAATCAAAGCAAATACTAAAACAGTCGGGGCCTCTCCTGGTTTCCCTCGCGTATCGCAAGGGAATTGTTTCTCCTCCTCGCGTACTGCGAGGAGATGATTTTCACAGAAAGTTAATTTTTTGTTCCTTTGTTTTCCCCTCTTTTCCCGTGCGCTTGATTTCTCCAGGATTTAACCTTGTTTTCCGCTCCTCTTGCACACTATTACCTGCTAACATGACCCAGACTCAGAATGAACCAAAAACGACATAAAACGAGTACAAAATTATACAATTACGCACAAATATACAAGGATAAACACATGTGTTTTGCAACACATCAAACACCAACCAATTTACATAACCATACACAACCACTTACAAAAAATGTATATAAGCAGATTACATATATGTAACTATTTGATAACATAAATGTAATTCAGTATAAAGTATATGTAATTCAATAACATACATGTAACATCCTAATATTTTAAACCATAAAATTTTAAGAGTTGGTAAGACACCAAAAAATAAGTTAGAAACAAGTTTCAGTTAAGATACACGACTCTAGAATGTAACTGGACGGGAAACAAAAAGACAGTACGACCGAAAACAACCCAAAACTTCCTATAGGCATATCTCGGGCTAGTAAATGAGTTACGGAAGCCAAAATATATGAAACTAGGGTGCCTCCGCAAGAATAATTTGAAAATGGAGCTATAACAGACCGACACCAGCCCTAACGGTCCATCACGACCAAGAGAGGTCCATAACAAACCGTCACCGGCCATGACGGTACGTCACGCCGAAATTTCCCAAAAACACCAAAATTCTCCACGTGGAATCATGACTAACCCAACCTATGTCGGTGTCGGACCGTCACCACCCGTAATGATCCGTCACTGAAACAACCCTAACCGAGTACATCTCATAGTTGTCACAAAACATAACAAATATAATTCTTAAACTGGAATTCAGAATCTATTACAACGGAAGTATTAAATTAAATATTCATAATCCGATAACATATACCAATATTCAAAAACATAAATTGACGGGAATAGAAAAATCAGTCATCAGCACGGCAACCCGGCATCCATGCTATCCAGCCCTCACGACTCCTTTACTTTCCTTGCACTTTGCCTTTACTGTCTGTCATGCATACTAAAAAATCAGCTAACGCTTGTGAGTTCTCTCTTCACTTTAAACCGAAAACTTTCTTTGGTAGGTTAGTTTTATAATAATAAAATAAGCTTTTCTTTCTTTATCTTTAAAACACTTTGCCTTTACTTTAAAATTTTACAATATTACAACTATAAAACTGTTACGTTATTGTCTTTCATTAAAACTTTACTTTTGAGGAAACTCGTTAAGGTGTCCTCCTTTACTCTTTCAAACTATTGTTTTACTTGTAAAGGACAAGTAGACTATCAGATACTGTAACTGTCACATAAGGATCATTGTCTGAGGACAAGATCCCTTTCTCGCTTACACCTCGGGGTAAGACTTTTACTTTAGCTATGCCCGCATCTCAGGGTGGGACTTTCTCGCTTACACCTCAAGGACTTCAGTTGTGCTCACACCTCAGGGCGAGACTTCTAATTTAGCTTGCTCACACCTCGGGGTGAGACTTCTACTTTAGCATGGCTATATGACTTTCTACTATGCAATGCAATTACATTATTACACAAAGTAAATTCAATCACATAAACTATCACATAGACAAACAACACATATTAACACATAAGCATATAACATGACATATGTAACCAAGTATAACCCTTGATCATATATCATCCATATGATCAACTAGCCAACCTACAAAAGCAGTCGAGCTCAAATGAGAGGCATTGCAACCAAGTATAATCATTGCTCGACTGAAGTTCTAGAATAGACAAACTAGTAAGTATGTAAAACTTTGCTTGGTTAGTCTCTGAACTCGGGTCTCTTAATTTGTGTCTTTGAACTCAAGTAGTGTTTGAATTTTTACAGGGTAATCTAGAATCTTCTAAACAGTTGACATACATAAAATGTATATCAAATTTGTATATGGTAAGTAATTGGTTTGACTTCAGAGGTCAAAATATCGGTTTACATTGAAATCTATTTTTAATGTGATCTTCATGGCCTCAAATATTTGGATATACAAATTATAGCAGCTTAAGAAAATATTGATGTGGATTTTTTTTACACCAAAGTGAGGTAAAACTTGATCTTTTGATCTTAAATATTTAGTGTGAAGCCTCATTTTATTCTCTACAATTTGCAAGAACTGGAGAAAAACAAAAAGTTATATTGAAATCTCAAAGTCCTTTGGACTAGATAAGCCATCTTATATTCTATTTGTAGCTGATGTTATTCAAGAAGCGGTAGAAGCAAAGGCATCTGAATAGCTGATTAGATGCATCCCACCAATATCTCTTTGATGGTTGTATTTGTATTCGTTAAATACTGAAATGTCGTCTATTTTTTAGTTTAAAGAGCTTGCTCAAGCGTATGAGGTACTAAGTGATCCAGAGAAGCGTGAGATATACGATGAGTATGGTGAGGATGCCTTGAAGGTTGGAATGGAGGCGGAGGTGGTGGTCATGACCCTTTTGACATCTTTCAATCTTTCTTTGGTGTTAAGCAATCTTGGTCTAATTTTTGTTTAAAGTTTAATCGTTTCAGCTCTGAGTTGGTTGTTTTGTTACTGTTAATATTCACTTGAAATCGTTTTGTATTCAGGTGGTGGTAGCAGCAGGGGATGAAGGCAACAGCAGGGAGAAGATGTTGTTCGTCCTCTCAAAGTTTCTCTTGAGGATCTCTATAATGGAACTTCCAAAAAAACTCTCTTTCACGTAATGTTATCTGCTCCAAGTGTATGGGGTGAGTCCTACTTTTAATGACTATTTCTATTCCTTATTCCACTAACTCAAGTTGCAAATTGGCAGCAAGGTCTCAAAGTCAGGTTTCAATGTAATGTTCCGGCTGTCAAGGTTCAGGTATAACAATATATTTTTTGTATCTTATCTAACATAAATTAAATATAAACTTTTAAGTTGAGTTCTGATGATTTCCAGGAATTTATACTTATTTTGTTTGTGTTCAACAGCATGTGTTATGGACACCATCAAAAGTAACAGCGCGTTTGGGAAAGGAGATCAATAACGAGAGTTCATATCTTTATTGGGCTTATAAGGTAATCACATCTTCACCTTACAAGTGCTTTGTGTTTCTTTTTGCAATCTTCTTTCATTTATAGTATTTAACTTTATTTATTATTTCAAAGTTCTAACACCCATCTTTTTACATTTATATGGTTTATTGTACCTTTTCATATGAATAATGAAAGTAATCTTTTAACATTCAAAGTAAAATTACTGTTTTTTTTTAATTATAGAACGACATTCTGTATTCTGTCCTGGCTTGACAGAGGGGTCTCTTGGAGACATGTTATATTTCCATTCCTTTCATAATCCCGGTCTTGTTATTGACGTAGTACAAGGTGAGCAGATTCTCTAATTTTGACTTTCTAAATCAATCAAACACTTTTTTGGTTGACGGCTGAAACTTATTTAATTTAACTCTGCATAAAAGTCATCTGCATATCTCATTCATTGCTGAAACTGCAGGGATGTTTAATGAAACTGAATATATCTGCATCTATCAAACAGTGAAGCAGATATAGTTTGCAATATGTCCATGTCTCTTAATGATTTGTTGTTTCTGAGTGTAGATTTCCAGCCGGTGATGTTGTCAATAAGGAAGATGTTCTATGCAATTCGCTGGTAATAAATGTTGAATAAGTTTTACTGGCGTATTTGCCTATTTGGAAGGTGTTTATGTGATACAATCAGTTATTTATGTTTAAGATTATCAGTTAAAATGTATATGCACATTCATATATATAGACTAACTATCATCTTAATATGTTATACTATGACTACTGATCGGTTACCTGTTTTCTGTAGTATGTTAGTTTAATAGAGTTTGTTAGTTTATTTCCAATAGAAATAATAGTGGGTGAAGACATAGTTTAATGGCAAGTTGAAAACCCTACAACACTTGAAGTATCAAAATAAAATTCTTGATAACCACAAACAAGAATTTAGTTGAGATAATAAGGAAATAAATAGGTGTAAGATACAAAATGATCTCTTATAAATTAACTATGCACACCTAAGTCGTATTCATTATGGCCTCTGTCTAGGTTAATTTACACACCTCCAGTTCGTACTTATAGCGTGGTTTTAATATATGAAAATATAATAGATATATTTTTGAGATTGATTCACGAGATTAGGTTTTAAATTTATAACTTAAAACACACACAATAAACAAGTGTACCTATCGCAGCGTAATATAGTGTAGGTAAGAACTAAGTATAGAAACAATGGACACAGTCGAGTTCCAATACTCAACTTTTGTTATCGTTTAGCCGGATTAGTTAGTAAGTGGGTTTTGTGTGCTTGTGAAGCAGAATAGTGAATAACAGAAAAGTAAATGATGGTAAAGTAAATAACATAAAAGTAAAAACGTGTGTGATGTGTGTAACAGGAATGTAACGAACTACATAGTAAATAGTAGAAAAGTAAATATCTCGGAAATGATCAGGTCACGGAGAGTATTGCTTCGGGCTTCGAATCAGCTTGGTACGTGATAATGTTAAGTTGACTAATTAAATGATATGACTACTATAAACTTGTGACCCAGGTCACCGCTAGAGCCTCATCCTTACAACATTTGATTCACGAATTATAATCTTTAAATTAAAATATTAGTGCCTCCCGCTAGTGACAACATTTACCCTCAACCCTTTGAATTGTCATCGGGTTGGTTTAAGACATCGAACTAAAAATGCTTTATATTAAAGTTAAATAGGTGATTATATTTTGCTCACCGATAGACGGTGTAACAATGAGACCAAGTATAAAGACGTACCATTCCCAACATGAGTTCACCAATTCTTGGTCGCATAATAAGTTCGTATAAAGACGTACGACCTTATAAGTTCAGACCAAGCCTTGGCTTATCAATCTCTACTTGTATAAAGACGTACGAGATTCAAAGGAAGTTTGATTAAAAAAAATTTACTCTTTAATATCAAGACACTAACAAATATAAAGACGGATTTAGAAAGTAATAAAATCCCACCGAATGGTAGTTTTAAGAACGAATAATTAAAGACATAAACATACCACTAAATTAATACGTCATACATTAACATGCACCAAACATAATCTTCACCCTAGAAATACAAGTTTAGCCACGAATGGCCATAACAACTAACGTAACGCTGAGTTTTGTAGGCTCCCTTATTGTGGAACAAGGAGGAAGAGCCCCTCTACTCTCTACTCACTACTCTAAAACTATGAATATGCTCTCTCAGTGTGTTCTTGAGGTATGAAATGGTGTGTAAAGGTCTCCTAAACCAATAGATCAACCCATCTATTTATAGGACTCGAAATGAGTATTTCACGGCCGTGCAATGGGTTGCACGGTCGTGCAAAAGCCTCACGAATCAAACAGGGTACAGAGGACAGTGTACTGGGCCTTGTGGAGCAAGCTAGGGTTTGCATGACCGTGCAATGGGATGCACGGCCGTGCAAGGCTCTATCTGCTCCATGTTTTGTCTTTTTGGTCCTTATTGACCAATTTTGACTTCTTGGGGGGGTCAAAGCTCGGGAATGATCCTTCTAGAAGCTTGATTTCTTGGTGTTTTTGATAGAATTTAGCTTCATTTATATTTTCAACACCGAATAACCTGCAATTACAAAATATTAACGTTTTATGTATCAATTGCAAGGTTATTGTTCAATTAGTACCATAATATGATGATTATTATGCATGTAAAACATGTATAAATGATGACATATCAATATTCATATTCTTTCATGATACTAATCACATAAGTTAGAACCATGCATTGTGCAAACTATGTGTTTAGTTATTTTAAGTTAAATTTGAATTCGTGCTGTCTTAGTTGCACGACTTAACCAATATTTCATGTATATCAGATTAACCCTGCCAAATACAAGAACATTTCTTCTGGTTTTGAAACATTACTGAAAGAGCATGGAATCAAAGGCTTTTTTACAGGATGGGTACCAACGTTGCTAGGTTACAGTGTATACAGATACAACAGCCCTGATGTTTTTTACCTCCCTGAATGCTTTAAGTACGTTTTGTTTATAATGTTATTTTAACCAGGGCTGTTCTTTGGGCTGCGCCAGATCAACTGCAAGCCATAAACCAATGCAAAACCCAACCTACTACCGCAAACCCAGATTCTACACCAAGGTACAAATATATTAAATTTAAAACTTTGAAAGTTGCATTTTTTTTACTTCAATTAGACCAAGGAAGATGTTTTATTATTTGTCAAAGTATCTAACATAATGTTCTTATGAGCTAAAATTAATGTGGTCAAATTGTTTGTATTGCTGATATTGGTAAATGGTTAATACTATTTTTAAAGCTTCCAAAAAATTTCCAATTTTCATGGACATCACAACTAGGAACTTTTTGCATATATTATAGGAATATGCTGCAAATACTATAATATTTATTTGATCATATCATCATCACTTCAATGGGTCAGACCCAAAACTTAGTATACACATACAACCTCAGGGTGTGCCTACTATTATGACCAAATTGACCTTTTTTAAAGATGGTCCGTCATGACCCATAACCTTGCCCGACTTGACCGTTTTGTCAGGTATAATAATTATGTCGTTATTATTGATTTTATAGCAATTTTCAGAGGTTAGGATAGATTTTATAAGAATTTATGATTATTTTTTATAATTTGTCATTTGATAATTTTTCTAAGTTGACCCGTACCATATTTTGTGAAAACCCATTCTAACCTGGAAAAAAATGATATCTTTCTAAAGTGACCCATCCTGATCCAAATCCGTCTTACTCGTTACCCGACCCACCTGTCTTGCTAGGTGTAGAAATAATATTTTTAAGATAATAATCTGAATCTTTTGAATAAAACTATTTAGGATATGAGATCCATTAAAAACGGGTCATTATTTGTACAGTTTGGTTTGTCCTTAGTGATCTTTTATTTAATGAATGTGTTAATTATGGTAACATTATTACTAAGCTAATAATCTAAATGTTTTGATGAAATTGATTTTGGAGGTTATATCTATTAAAAATAAACTTTCGCCAATTTTCAAATGCAACATTAATTGACCCATTCGTAAGTAAATTGACCATTCAACATGTTTGAGATAAACATGAACCAAATTGATCCGTTTGAACCATCTGTCTGTCTAATACAACTGTTCACATGTTCATTTGCAGTTTGTGATTATGTGTTTGATATCTCATTGTTTCTTTCTTGTTTTTGTGCAAAACATGTAAGCCCAGTGCCTATTGGTATAGTGAAGGAGGCCTTGTTAACATTTTCTTGAGAAGGTAATTTGTTATGGTATTTGACTATTCAACTTTAATTCCTATAAAATTTTATAAAATCCACCGATTTATATTTTGATTAAAACCTGCGTTTTTTTCTACTACTTTTAGTGTATTGTCATTCACACTTTCCTTTGGTTTTACCTGGTAGACAAGTAAAGAATGGAGGTCAAATATTCAAAGCATATATTGCATTGGGAAAGTTCAAAGAAGCACTCAAGGATTCTTAATAGGTTTGTAAAATTTTGATTAAGATGGAGAATGTTATAAATATACGTCGAGTAGCGCTCCAGTTTCCCATATCTAATTTAATCCATTTTGTCAAGAAATAAAATATAAATTGGAGTTTTTGTTTTGAGTTGATTCTCTATGTATTCTGCAGACTCTATTGCATATTTTTTTGTTGAAGATGAGGCGTTTATTGCTTCCACTATGAGATGGATGCTAATTCATTCGAAAATGAGCATGAAGGTAGTAGGTTGTCATCTGATGGGCAAGATTTAACTCAAAGAGAGTCTATGCTTATGGCTGGAAAAGAACTTGAAGATTGGTTGTCAGAGTTGGATGTCATTGCAAAAGAAATTGAGGTTGAACTAATATCAAGAAACATTGGTTGCTATTTGATTGAAGTTTTGGAGGCAGTCAACAAAGTTCTGCTTAACTCATCAAACCTTCTGGATTTTAGATGTTCCTATTTGTCGTATTATAACAATTTGACGTCAGTTTTGCTTATTATCTACATTGAGGGTTGTATAAGACTTAATTTGACTATTGTTGGACTTCTTGATGTGGCCCAAGCAGGAAATCCTGAGATAATATGATTTTGATAGAAGAATTTAAATGTTCGAATAAATAGATTTTGCTTTTCCTCTTTTTTTCGAAGTCATTAAGCGTCTGTTGGTTAACGTGTCGCAGAGGCTGCAACGTGTCGGATAGTTAATCAAACACATGAACACAAACAATGAACATGACACATATATTTGTGGGTTGAATCGAACACAAGCAGTTTAATCAGAAAAAGTCGTGTCGCCGCATCGCGCGGGTTTCCTACTAGTATACATATATATGTGTGTGTGTGTGTGTGTGTGTGAGTTTAATTGTATTGTATTATGATTATATATATATAGGGGATGGTTCCCCTAAGAAGTGTAATTTGGCTAAGAAGCCTAAGAAGTAATCTCATCCATTGAATTAGATGATCAATGGTAGAGATTTAAGTATAGGAAAAATAAGTGGTGGAGGGGCATTCTTGGAAAACCCATAATTGTTGACCTTTTTCAAATACCCCCACTTTTTTTAAATGTACATAACATTTTCATACGAACTTATTTTTTAAAAAAAATTACACCATAAAATCGAGCGTTGTTTTACCTTTAATTTGAGTATAGTATTGCTATATTTTTTTTGTAAAAACAAGATCGACACTTAATGAAATTGTGCTACTTTACGTAAATGTGCTGGTTTCTAGTAAAACAGCACAATTAACTGTGATACGTTGTAAAATAGCACTATTAACTGTGCTGCTTTATCATAAAACAACACCAAACATAACAATTAATTATGCTGTTTTACTATAAAACAGCACCAAAACAACACGGTTAATTGTGTGACTTGCTCTTCTTAGCTAACCCAGCAAAAACAAAACCAGCACAACAAAACTAAGTTTTTAAGATTGTATATCGAACCAGCACAAAACAAAGAACACAATTGGAAGTGACAGGTTATAATCCTAAAACCAGCACAAACATAACCCAGCACAAGTAGGCCATCACAAAAATGAACAAAACCCAACACAACAAAACTAAGTTTTTAAGATTGTATTATAAACAAAAACCTTTGCAAATTAGATTTTGAGTTCTAGCCCAAGTTTCATAACATTCACATGAAGTTTTTTTGGTTCACTTTCTTGTATTTTATGGTACATTCTTTTCACTACAACAATAGTTACCAAAAAACGTAAAGATAAAGTACATTATTCTTTTTATGTTGTTGAATGTCAAAACTTAATTACTTACATTCTTCTTTTAATATGATGACTTTTATTTCAGATTTATGATTTTGTAAAATTACTTATGTTGTTTTTGTTATTGTGTTGTTTTTATGTTGTACTGATTTGTTTGTTGTTGTGATATTTTCCTGTGCTGGTTTGCTGTTGTTTACTAGAAAACAGCGCAGATTCCATTATCAGTGCAGTTTTATTGAAGCTGTTGTTTACTAGAAAACAACACAGATTCCATTATCAGTGCTGTTTTATCGAAATCAACAAAGATTTTGATTTTTTTTAATCATCGTTTTATATATATCAACATTATACTCAAATTAAAGAGAAAAAATGCTTGATTTTATGGTGTAATTTTTTTCAAAAAATAATGTCGTATAAAAAAGTTATGAAAGTTTAAAAAATGAGGGGGAACTTGAAAAAAGTCAACAAAAATAGCTATTACAAAGATACCCCTCAAACCTTCTTTTTTTCCCCACTTAAATCTCATCCCTTAATAGGAAATGGATGACTAAGATTGCTTCTTAGGCTTCTTAGCCAAATTACACTTCTTAGTTGATGTAGAACCAAAGACTGATTGCAACAAATTTCTTCTAAGTACAAATGTTGCGGATAGGCTTATCAGCAGTGTTCAACACTTGTTGCTGCTGATAGGCATATACTCAGCAGCTTTGGACAGATCAGTCTTGCTGCTGATCCTCAACTTTGCTGCTGACAGCCTTGTGCCTTGAAGATCAATCGTTGCAGCTGACTATCCATGTCAAGCGTCACTGACAACTTTCTGCAAAAGCTACTGACACACTCAAAGCAGAAGGAACCTCAATGGTGCAACCAATGACGGACAACAATGCTCTTCTCCGAGCATGCAAGTCATGATGCATAAAGAAGACGCTTCAATAAAGTTAGCTAGTTTAGACTAAACTAGTATTATAAGCTTTGTACAAAATATCAACGGTCTGTGTTAGATCTGATCCTTAGAATCAAGGGTCTGTCTTGATTCTAAGTTAGTATAAATACTGTGTAAACACTTCATTGTAAGTGTGCTTTTCAATAAAGTTTTCACTTGTATTCGTTTATTCACAGAAGCTTAATACAACAGTGTTCTTATTAGTATTCTTTCTGTTTACTCAATTATATTTGTGTAGTTGTTATTGTTTCTGCCAATTTTAACTAAGAACAGAACCATCTTGTACTTTCACGATCCTACAAGTGGTATCAGAGCATTGGCTCACATATTAAACAAACTCACACTTGTTTAATCACTTCTGGTTCTATTCTAAACTTTCTCTTTGATCAAGTCACCCAAAATCACAAAACAAAGATGGAACAGAGCAATGGATTTGAAGACATCGGCAGCATCAACCGACCACCAAGGTTGGTATCTGGGGAGGACTACGACATGTGGAAGAATCGCATGGAAAGCTTCTTCTGTTAGTAGGAGTACGGAATGTGGAAATCCATCAAGGATGGACCCTACACTCCATGGTGGCCTCTGCTGATTCTGAAGGACCGCTAGTCCCGAAGGAGCCCTCCAAGTACTCAGACGAGGACATAAAGAAGATGGAGGTGGACTTCAAGGCACTAGGAGCTATCCAAATGTGCCTTCTAAATGAAGTTTTTCACAACTTCAGGGTTTACAAAACTGCTAAGGAGCTATGAGAAGCTCTGGAGAAGATGTTTGCTGGGTCTGAGGAGGTCAAAGAATACAGAAGAGATATCCTCAAGCAGAAATATGAGAACTTTGTCTCGAAGGAAGGTGAGTCACTAACAGTTTTGTATAACAGGTACACGTACCTGGTGGGAGAACTGCAGTGCTCCAAAGTAAAGCTAGAGAATGAAGATATTCTCAAGAAGTTTATCAGATCTCTCCCAAGCTGTTGGACACTATATACAGTGTCTATAAGAAGAACGGAGAATCTGAAAACTCTCCAGATGACAGAGCTCTTTGGCATGCTGAAAACATATGAATTAGAAATGATTCAAGCCAAGGAAATGAGCTCCAATCATCAATTAGCTTCTACTTCCTCCACCACCTCATCTGCGCTTCACTCTGATCACTCCGGTCCTAGTGCAAGCAATTACTATCCCCCCATCGTCACTCATCCCCAAACACCAACTGCTTCACAATCCAACTCATCACCATTTCTTCTTGAAGCCCCTCCTCAACAGTCAACCTCTACTGCTTTTGTCTCTAACAACTCAAGCAGCATGTACTTCATAAAAGAGGATCTGGAATGCTTTCATCCAGATAATCTTGAAGAAATGGATATTCAGCACTCATATGCCATGCTCTCCCTCAGAGCAAAAAGGTTCTATTCTACAACCGGGAGATCTGTTCCAAGCAACAACTCAAACACCAGAGTTGGGTTGGATAAAAGCAAGATCCGGTGTTACAACTGTAACCAAATGGGTCACTTTGCTAGGGAGTGCAAGGCACCAAAAGCCAATCCGGGTGCCAGCCATCAAAGACAAGCCTACCAAGGTCAGCCCAGGCAACAGCAGCAAGGAAATCCTCCAGCTCAAACTGCAGCTTGTGCAAATGTTGGAACTTCAGACTTTGACTAGAGTTTTCAATATGAAGAGGTTCCTGCCACCAACCAAGCTCTTATGGCAAACACTACAGAGATACCACCTCAGGGACAGCCGGGTCATAAAAACAATACCTGGGTGGTAGATAGCGGCTGTTCCAGGCACATGACAGGCAACAGGTCCATCCTCTCTAACTTCAGACACTTCAATGGAGGATATGTTGCCTTTAGGAGTGAATCAAAGGGTGGTTCAATCACTGGACAGGGAACTGTGTCCAATGAGAGAATGAGTATTGAAAGAGTCAACTATGTTAAGGAACTAGACTTCAATCTCATGAGTGTTTCCCAAATATGTGATCAAAAGCATTGGATGCTCTTCACTGACAAAGAATGTTTTGTGTTATCCCCTGGCTTAACTAAACCTCCTCCGGAGAAGATTTTATTAAATGCTCAAAGAAAAGACAACTTATATGTGCTTGACATGAATGAAGTCACTCCATCTGGTAGTGTTTCCTGTTTTCTGTCAAAAGCCTCAGTTGATGAATCTGCTCTCTGGCACGGGAGATTGAGCCATGTTAACATCAAAACAATCAACAAATTAGTGAAGGAAAATCTTGTCAGAGGGCTTCCTGACAAAGAATTTCAGCTAGAAGATCATTGCATTGCTTGTTTGAAGGGGAAGCAACACAAGAGTTCTCACAAGCCCAAGATTTTGAATACAAATGACACTCCACTACAGCTGCTGCACATGGATCTCTTTGGTCCTACTAATGTTATGTCAATGGGCAAGAAGTCACACTGTCTGGTGATAACTGATGACTACACCAGATTCTCATGGGTATACTTCTTGAGAACAAAAGATGAAACTGCTGAGATTCTCAAATCCTACATTATTAGGGTAGAGAATCAAAGCAATCAAAAGGTCAAAATCATAAGGTGTGATCAAGGAACAGAGTTTAAAAATCACACCTTGAACTGCTTCTGTGAGAGCAAAGGCATAGAAAGACAATACAGTGCTCCAAGAACTCCTCAACAAAATGGAGTTGCTGAAAGAAGAAACAGAACTCTAATTAAGTCAGCAAGATCTATGTTGGCTGATTCAAAACTGCCTCTCACTTTCTGGGCAGAAGCAGTAAGCACAGCCTGCTATATGCAAAATAGAGTTCTCATAGTCAAGCCTCTCAACAAGACACCTTATGAACTATGGTTCCAAAGAGTTCCCTACATTGGATTTCTAAAACCCTTTGGATGTCTATGCACAATTCTGATCACACATGGGGTTCTTCCTAAGTTTGGTGCCAAATCTGATGAAGGATATTTTGTGTGTTATTCCTCTCAATCCAAGGCCTACAGAGTATTCAACTCTAGAACAAGAATAGTGGAAGAATCAGCCAATGTAGAGTGTAGGGAACATATTGCCTGTGAACAAGGAAAAGGCCCGGACTGGCTCTTTGATATAGACTCCTTCACCCAAATATTTGAGCCGCTCATCTTCTCAAATATGGAATCTACTTCTTCAAAGTCACCAGCTTCCACTTCCTCTGCTGACTACAGACTGGAGTTTCCCAGTCCCTATATCAGAATGAAAAGGCCATCCATTGATCCTCCATCATTGGTAGAAGCTATTGAAGCCAGTACAGCTGGAACCAGACCTTCAAATGCCACCAGCAGTAGTCTCTCTGATCAAGGAATGCTCAATGAAGCCTCCTCAGTCCATGATGAAGAGGCATCAGATACAGATGCTGCTGATGATGTGGTTGAAAATAATCAAAACTCTCAAGATTCTCTCAACATAACTGAAGACTCTCCTGATTTGCACCAGAGTAATCTTGAAGAGGGGATACGGCTGGAGGTGATACCAGCACAGAGAATAAAGAGCATCATCTGGAGAACATCCTCTGGAGAACATCATTGGCCAAGTCCACAAAGGTATCCAGACAAGAAGTAAATCTCATGAGGCAAATATTTGTTTGTTTTCTTGCTTTCTATCTTAGGTGGAACCCAAGAAGATAGATGAAGCTCTCAAGCACAGTAGTTGGATTGAAGCAATGCAGGAAGAGTTGCTGCAATTCAAAAGGAAAGATGTCTGGAAGCTTGTTGATCTTCCACCTTGCCAAACTGCCATAAGCACAAGATGGGTATTCAGGAACAAACAAGATGAGAGAGGCATCGTCGTCAAGAACAAAGCCAGACTTGTAGCTCAAGGCTACACTCAGGAAGAAGGCATTGACTACGATGAAGTCTTTGCACCTGTTGCCAGATTGGAGGCAATCCGAATCTTCCTGACATATGCTGCATCCAAGAACTTCATGGTCTATCAAATGGATGTCAAGAGTGCATTTCTATATGGGAAGATTGGTGAAGAAGTCTATGTCAAACAGCCCCCATGCTATGTGGATCCTGCATATCCTAATAAAGTTTTAAAACTAGACAAAGCTCTCTATGGCTTACATCAAGCCCCAAGAGCCTGGTATGAAACTTTATCTGGATATCTGCTAAGCAACAACTTTAGATGGGGGGCCATTGACCAAACTTTGTTCATCAAAGATGAAGGGGGAGAAATCTTACTGGTACAAATCTATGTCGATGATATCATCTTTGGATCAACAAGGAAGAAGCTATGCAAAGACTTTGAGATCCTTATGCATTCAAAGTTTGAAATGAGTTCAATGGGTGAACTAAATTTCTTTCTGGGTCTTCAAGTCAAACAGGTACCAAACGGAATCTTCATCAGCCAATCCAAATATGTCAAAAGCATATTGGAAAGATTCAAGATGGCTGACTGCTCTGCTGCAAGAACTCCTATGCAAGTCCACCATCAACTAACTCCAGAAAAAGATGGTCAAGACACTGAACAACATCAATACCGTCCAATGATAGGGTCACCCTTGTATCTCACTGCTTCGAGGCCAGATATCATGTTTGCAGTATGCCTCTGTACAAGATTCCAAGCAGCTCCAAAGATCACTCACCTTCAAGCTATCAAGAGGATTTTTAGATACCTAAAGGGAGCTCCAAAACTTGGGCTATGGTATCCAAAGAATGAAAGTTTCAATCTCTATGCCTACACTGACAGTGACTATGGGGGTTGTAACTTGGACAAAAAGTCCACATCTAGGGGATGTCAATTTCTTGGGGGAAGGCTCATCTCTTGGCAATGCAAGAAGCAAACATGTGTCTCTACTTCAACAGCTGAAGCAGAATACATTGCAGCTTCAAGTTGCTGTGCACAGGTCATCTGGATCCAAAATCAAATGCTTGACTATGGAATGACCTTCATGCAGACTCCAATTCATATTGACAATATGAGTGCTATCTCTATCACGAACAATCCAGTGCAGCACTCCAAGACTAAGCACACATCAGGTATCACTTTATCAGGGATCAAGCTGAGAAAAGAGAATTGTCTTATCCAAGGTTCACACAAATGAGCAATATGCTGATTTGTTCACTAAACCTTTTGATGAAGCGAGATTTCGATATCTGGTTGAATCAATTGGCATGATGAACTTTGAATAAGACATGTCTCTAAATTTCTGTTTGTCCTTGTAAACATGTCTGTGTTTTTATTCTTAATAAAAGTTACAGTCAGCAGCATCTTTTTCGTTGCTGACAGATTTAATCTTCAGCAGCAAAGTTTTTGCTTCTGACCGCTTTAAATTATCAGCAGGAATAAGTTTCCTGCGGATGGCTTTAAGGCAGTCAGCAGCAACATCTTTGTTGCGGATGAATACATCCATCAGCAGCATCTAAATCTGCTGCTGAAAGACTTAACTATCCGCAGCAACCAAGTTTGCAGCGGATAGCTCAACCATCCGCAGCAACCAAGTTTGCTGCTGATGGGTAAAACCAAGTCTAAATTAACTTCTACCCGCTGTAAAAATTACTTTCAGTCTTTACCATTACTGCCCGAGTGCTTTACAGCTGTAACAATGAAAAGTGAAAAGGGTTGTACTGTACAAGTAAGTTTGCTTTTTTCTTCGCCTGCCGTTATATCATCACTCAACTTTCAACACCACCTCTTCATATTCAATTTCAACCTAACTCCCATCACTTTCTCTTAAGTCCCCACAGCATTCAAAGCCTTCCATACTTAACCACCATTCAAATACCTTTCCCTTTTCCCTCCAAATCCAACAAAAATGGCAGGAGCAGACATAAACAACCCCAATGACAAGTTCTCCCCATATCACAACCTAACAGCGTATTTAGTCAAAGGCAAGAAATCTAAAGGATTCGATGACATGATCGACTTCCTTTGTCGATCAAAGATTCACTATGCCTTAACCATAAACCCGACTATCTACATTTCTCACATGGAGGATTTTTGGAGCACAACCTTCTACTCTACCGAACATGGCACTCCCCAAATCAAAGCCACGGTAGACGGAAAAGAAGTTATCATCACTGAAGCCAAACTCCGCAAACACCTCAAGCTTCAGGATGAAGGGGACGCCACCTCATACCCAAGAGATGTGTACATGAGGACCTTTGTATCCATAGGGTACACTGGAAATCAAACAGAGTACACCATAGTGAAGGCGCTCATGGGTCCCCAATGGAAGTACCTCTGCCACACTCTTCTCCAATGCATATCTCAAAAGAGGAGTGGTTGGAATCAACTCAGTTTAGGTCTTGCATATACATTTCACGGTATGGTAACTGGGTCTGGTTTCAATTTTCCCCACCTCATTCTTGAAGGTTTGAGATATAACCTTCAAGAAGGGGTAAAATCACATTTTTTTATGTACCCACGATTCCTGCAGGAGGTTTTTAACAAAGAGCACCAAGATCTTTCAAAACCTGCTCGAATCTACATTATGCTGGGACATAAAAACAATATTTTTCAAAGTATGAGGACTGTTTCCACGAAGTTCTCAGGGGTCAATGTTCCATTGTTATCTACAATGATGAACATGCAAAGCACCCAAGGTAACAGTTCAACAAACCCAGCTGGTACTGATCCCACACCCTCCACCTCACTGCCTGAAACAAGAACATTTGCTTCCATTGATCGAATCCCTATGCATTCTACTGAAGATGCACAGTGATGTGTTAGTATTTACACATCTTTTTGGCATAAAACTTCGCTCATTTAACGATCAATTCTTGGTTATATTCAACGTTTAGGCACTTATTTGCTTCATTTCCTGTTTTGTAGGTTTTTGTGAAGCTTGTGAACAAACAAGAAGATTCCAGGATAAAAAGTGAAGTTTTTAGGGTTTCTGTGATGAAGGCACGGTCGTGTCCCTAATTGGCACGGTCGTGCCTAACTTGCAAACCCTAAGCACGGTCGCGCCACGTACATGGCACGGCCGCGCCAAGCCAAAAGACAAGGCACAACCGTGCCCTACCTCCAAACGGTCGCGGGAACACCCGTGAGTCTGACACCTCGAAGCAAGAGACCCAATGGAAGCTCCGGATTGGTCAACCCTCTGTCACACGGTCGCGACAAAGACCTAGACGCGACCGCGCCTTTGCACGTGGCACGGTCGTGCCCTCTCTCTTGGCACGGTCGTGTCTCCCCTTTTCTATTTAAATAGAACTTAAACTCTCATTCAGACATCAAGCAACCAGGGGAGAAGGTCTACTGTTCCAGCTCGTATTTCTCTTGTTCCAGCCATATTTCAAGATTCTTGGAGAGGATACAACATCAAGAGGATCACCATACATCAACAACAACATCTAGGCTTGGAGGAGTGGTTTGATTCTTGTTTTCATATCATGTTTCACACTATTTTTCCCTGCTTATTTGTAATTTTGGTGCTCATGATGAGCTAAAACTCTTGTTCACTTTGGTTTAGATGAAGTTTAGATACATTTGACAACATTCATGGATTATTGGCAATTATTGTGTTAATGTTATGACAATCGTATGATTATTCTTTGATGAAATTATGTATTCAAGTATTTTGAGTTGTTTACAAGACTTGTATTTGTGTATGCCATATTATGTTGGAAAACTTGTGGTTTATGCTTATATTCATGGATTGGTGTATGTAATTATACTAGTTTATGGCTTTTGACTAGGAATGATGAATGAAGTCTTGTTTATGAATCATTATATTTGTATGTGTATCCTTATGCTTATGTTTGGAAAGACAAAGTGTTTGTTAGAATGTTTCATGCTTAGTTTTATGTTTATCTAGGAATTGTTGACACATTCTCCTAATTTAGATAATCTTTACATGAACATTGTATGTTGAAGAAATGCATATTGTTGTCTAATTTAATCAACTTGAGGTGGGTAGTGTGTTGTTCATATTATCTTTCCAACTAGTTGTTGGACTAGCGTACCTTAATCGGAAACTAGTTTAATCTTTATAAACATTAACATGATTGTTAAACACGTGAGCTTCATTGTATGATTTTAGGTGGTTAGTTTGTATAATTCATGCTAGCTTTCCGAATAGTCATTTGATTAGATATCTTTGACAAGAGTTTAGTCAATTTATGTTTCGTGTGATTGCCATGTTCCTATGAGTGTATTGGATGTATTCTAGATGGATTCGACACCGAAGTGATATTTTCTCCCTAATCGTTTGAATTGTGACCTTAGCTTAGTTTTCATATATTTGCATGTTAGTTAATTAAACAAAACTCTTCAAAATATCTTTATACCCTCACTTGATTAGATTTTAATTCCGGTTTATTATCGCATTCCACCGTGTCCACGGATTGATATCCGGTTCTTACCTTTACTATATTGCTATCCGACGGGTACACTGCCCGATGTGTGTGTGATTAGTTTTTGGTGAAAACCCTTTTTAAAACTCATATTGTGTGAAAATTCTTTATTAAAATATATATATAGTTTACACGCATCAAGTTTTTGGCGCCGTTGCCGGGGACACGGTTTTTGCGAGAACGATTGGAATTAATTTTTATTCATTTAGTATATATATTTGTGAATATCGTGTTTTCTTGTTTATTATTTTGCAATTTTGTGTGTATAGATATTTTTGCATTTTTACTTGTTATTTTTAGCTTCATTTGTATATAGATATATATCTTGGTTTTTATCCCATTTTATTTCTCTTATTTTTATTTTATTTATTTTCAATTTTTTTTTATTTTTTTTTATTTTATTTTTATTTTTGTCTAACTTGTGTTTTCTGTGTCCTAGGTTCGCGTATTTAAATCTAACTTGTCGTGCAGATCGTGTATGTTCTCAACTCCCGTCGAGGAGGTTCCTGAGCCGTCTTCCGAGCCGGAGCGTGATCTTCATCGGAGATTGCGAGCCCGTTCCCGATTTGTGGCCCGGTTGCTCGAATTTGATGAGGTTGTTGTTGACGAGGTTGTTGTTGACGAGGTAGAGGAGATGGCGAACGAGGATGCGGGTCGGACGCTTTCGGATTTTGGCAAACCAACACTTGAGGGTTTGGAGTCGAGCATCAACAGGCCGACGGTTGGAGCACATCAGTTCGAGATCAAATCCAGCATTATACAGATGGTGCAGAACATGTGTCAGTTCGATGGAAAGGATCACGAGGATCCTAATACTCATTTGGCCTGTTTCTTACAGATTTGCGCCACTTTCAAAATTCGTGACGCTACCGACGATGCTATTCGGCTCCGGTTATTCCCGTTTTCCTTACGGGATCGAGCCAAGGCTTGGTTACTGTCACTTCCCCCTAGGTCCATTAGTACTTGGGACCAGATGGCTGCTAAATTCCTAGAAAAGTACTTCCCTCCGGAGAAAACATCAAAGTTGAGGGCTAGGATTCTTTCTTTCCAGCAGGACGACGGGGAGACGATCTATGAGGCGTGGGAGAGGTTCAAGGAACTGATGAGGAAGGTTCCCCACCATGGATTGTTGAAGTGGCAGCAGTGTGAGACCTTCTACAATGGTCTAGATATGAGCGGGAAGCAGCTGATTGATGCATACGCGGATGGAGACATTGGATCGAAGACACCACAGGAGGCGTATGACTTGCTAGAGAAGGTAGCATCGAAGAGCTACACTCAACATACTTCCCGAGCGAGATCTCAGAGGCAGGGTGTCCATCAAGTGGATGGAATTACCTCTTTAACTGCCCAGGTGGAAGCACTTTCCACCAAGATTGATCAGATGCACGTCCACAAGGCCCAGTCCTTGTGTGAGTTTTGTGGTGGGGCGCATCCCACGAGTGCTTGTCAGGTTGGGGATCAGGGGGCCCACGAGCAGGTTGATTTCATGTCCAACCAGAATCGCCCCCAGAATAATCCCTACAGCAACACATATAATCCGGGGTGGAGGAATCACACGAATTTCAGTTGGAAGTCTGGCAACAATAGCCAGCAACCACCCGGATTCACTCAGCGCCCCCCATTCCAGCATTAGTCTCACCAGTCTCAGGGACAGAGTTCCCAGTTCCGACCTCAGCAGGGCCAGTTTCAAGGCCAAGGTTCTAGCAGCGGTCCACCACCCGCTCCTGAGGGTAAATCCAGTTTGGAGGACATGGTTGCACGGCTACTTGCCAACTCGGAGAGTCAGAATCAGTTGGCAGAGAAGCAGAACCGTTACATGGAGGAGCGTTTTCACACGCATGAGACTGAGTTGAGGAATCAGAAAGCTTCGATCCAGACCATAGAGAACCAGGTCGGGCAGATCGCGAAGCTTCTTTATGAGAGACCGCCAGGTGGCCTGCCTAGTAACACTGAGCCCAATCATAAGGCTCATGTGAAGGCCATTACTACAAGGAGCGGTAGAGGCACAGGACCGGATCCGCAGGTCCCTGTGCATGAGTCATCCGAGGAGGAGGTTGTGATTGAGATTCCGGATGAGACACCGCTGAGGGGTAAACCGGCGAGCACATCACGCCCTCACGAGCCTGTGAGAGATTACACTCCCGCCGTTCCATACCCAGGCAGATTGAAGAAACAGAAGATGGAGGAGCAGTATGGTAAGTTTCTAGGGTTGTTTAAGCAGTTGCATATCAACTTGCCATTTGTGGAGGCTCTAGCTCAGATGCCTAAGTATGCGAGATTTTTGAAGGATATCCTCACGAATAAGATGAAATTGGAGGAGTTGTCTCAGGTAACGCTAAATGAGGAGTGTTCGGCGGTGATTCAAAACAAGCTACCGGAGAAGAGACGAGATCCGGGGAGTTTTACCATCCCCTGTTTGATAGGTAGCTTGTCGGTTAGCAACGCCTTAGCTGACCTTGGTGCTAGCATTAACCTCATGCCATATGCGGTCTTTGCTAAGCTTGAGTTGGGAGAACCTGCACCAACACGCATGAGTATCCAGCTGGCCGATCGTTCGGTCAAGTATCCGCGAGGGATAGTGGAGAATATGTTGGTTAAGGTTGATCGTTTCGTGTTTCCTGTAGACTTTGTGATTCTGGACATGGATGAGGACAAGAATGTCCCTATTATTCTAGGTCGACCGTTCCTGGCCACCGCCAAGGCCCTGATTGATGTGTATTCAGGGAGACTTACATTGAGGGTGGATGAAGAGGAGGTGACCTTTGATGTTGGGAGATCCATGCAGCACACCCAGAATCAGGATGATTCACTCTACTTTGTTGAGACTGTTTATTCTTGCGTGAGTGATCATCTCCAGGATACAGCTGAGGAGGAGTCCCTGAACACCCAAATTGTAGGGGGGGGAGACGATTGATCCAATTGGTGAGGATCAGTTTGATGAGCAGTGGCATAGACAGGAGAGCTATGAGTTTCCCCAGTGTTCAACGGTTTTCGCAATGGTTGATAGAGAGTCTGAGCCGATTGAGCGGCCTTCTGTTGAGGACCCACCACCTGTTGAGCTTAAAGAGCTCCCGAGCCATTTGGAGTATGCCTTTTTAGATGGTGAGTCTCGATTACCTGTCATTATCGCCTCTGATTTGACTAGTGATGAGAAGGAGAGGCTATTGCAGGTGCTGAAGCAGCACAAGCAGGCTATTGCGTGGAGGATTATGGACATTAAGGGAATTAATCCCTCTTTCTGCACCCATAAGATCCTTATGGAGGATGACTACAGACCCGCTGTGCAGCACCAGAGGAGGCTGAACCCGAACATGCAGGAGGTGGTGAAGAAGGAGGTGATCAAGTTACTTGATGCGGGTTTGATTTATCCCATCTCCGATTCGCCTTGGGTTAGCCCGGTTCAGGTTGTCCCTAAGAAGGGAGGCATGACTGTTATCACCAACGAGAGGAATGAGCTGATTCCTACTCGTACAGTCACAGGTTGGAGAGTTTGCATCGATTACCGCAAACTCAATGATGTTACTCGGAAAGATCATTTTCCCCTCCCGTTCATTGATCAGATGTTGGAGAGACTAGCGGGGAAGATGTTCTATTGTTTCCTGGATGGCTTCTCTGGCTACTTCCACATCCCGATTGCTCCTGAAGACCAGGAGAAGACAACATTCACATGTCCCTATGGCACATTTGCTTATCGACGGATGCCCTTTGGATTGTGTAATGCTTCGGCCACTTTCCAGCGTTGCATGGTGGCCATTTTCCATGATATGATTGAGGACTCCATGGAGGTATTCATGGATGACTTTTCTGTGTTTGGGAGTTCCTTTGATCATTGCCTCGGGAATCTGGAGAGGATGTTGGCCAGGTGCAAGGAGGCCAATCTAGTGTTGAACTGGGAGAAATGCCACTTCATGGTGAAGGAGGGTATTGTGCTTGGGCACAAGGTTTCACGCGCGGGGATTGAGGTTGATAGAGCTAAGATTGATACCATATCTAAGCTGCGCCCGCCGACTTCCGTGAAATCTATTCGTAGCTTCCTTGGTCATGCGGGCTTTTACAGACGCTTTATTAAAGATTTTTCTAAGATTGCCCGACCGATGACCCAGCTTCTTGAGAAGGAAGCCCAGTTCGTGTTCTCCGACGAATGCCTTAGTGCATTCAATTTGTTGAAGGAGAAGTTGGTGAATGCCCCTATCATGGTAGCTCCTGATTGGAAGTTGCCATTTGAGATCATGTGTGACGCGAGCGACTTCGCTGTTGGGGCGGTCTTAGGACAGAGGAGAGAGAAGCAGTTTCACCCGATTTATTATGCGAGCAAGACGCTCAATGACGCACAGGAGCACTACACCATGACGGAGAAAGAGCTCCTCGCCGTTGTCTTCGTTTTCGATAAATTCCGGTCTTATCTCGTCCTATCAAAGACCATTGTATTCACTGACAATGCAGCTCTTCGGCACCTGTTCAGCAAACAGGATACCAAACCCTGACTGATCCGGTGGGTTTTGCTGCTTCAGGAGTTCGACATTGAGATCCGTGACAAGAAGGGCGCGGAGAATGTCGCAGCGGACCACTTGTCCCGTCTTGAGTGCTCAGCTTCATCTGAACTTGTGGGGTCATCCATAAATGACAATTTTCCCCACGAGTTTCTCATGCATATACAGACACAGGATGAGGAGTGTCCCTGGTTTGCTGATTTTGCAAACTTTCTTGCTAGTGGGATCGTGATTAAGGGCTTAACGCATCAGCAGAAGTGAAAGTTCTTTGCGGATGTGAAGCACTATCTTTGGGAGGATCCCTATTTATTTTGAGTCGGGGCTGATCAGATCGTACGCAGGTGTGTGTTCGGAGATGAGGCACGTCAGGTGCTTAGACACTGCCACGAGGGCCAGACAAGCGGACACCATGGAGCTACCTTGACCGCTAAGAAGGTCTTTGACGCCGGTTTCTTCTGGCCTACCATCTTCCGGGATGCTCATGATTTGATCCGAGCTTGTGACGCTTGCTAGAGGGCGAGCAACATCTCATCTAGGAATGAGATGCCCCAGAACAGCATCCAGATTTGTGAGATTTTTGATGTTTGGGGTATTGACTTTATGGGACCTTTCCCAGCTTCTCGTGGCAACCGGTATATCCTAGTCGCTGTTGACTATGTTTCTAAGTGGGCCGAGGCTCAAACCTTGCCCACTAATGATGCTAGGGTGGTTGTTCAGTTTCTGAAGAAGCTATTCTCTCGCTTTGGTGCCCCCAAAGCCCTTATTAGTGACCGTGGGACCCACTTCTGCATTTCCCAGTTGGAGAAGGCATTATCACGATATGGTGTGAACCATAGATTCTCCACAGCCTACCATCCACAGACCAGTGGGCAGGTAGAGGTCACGAACCGGGGCATAAAGCGGATTCTTGAGAAGACGGTTGGTCAAAACCGTAAGGATTGGTCGGACAGGTTAGATGATGCACTTTGGGCCTTCCGGACTGCGTATAAGACGCCTATTGGTACCACACCATTTAGGTTGATCTATGGGAAGGCGTGCCATCTTCCGATGGAGTTAGAGCACAAGGCTTATTGGGCGTTGAAGGCGGTGAATCTTGACTTGGTGAGCGCGGGAGAGAACCGGTTTACTCAGATTCATGAGCTTGATGAGTTGAGGAATGAAGCCTATGCAAACTCCACGATCTACAAGGAGCGCACTAAGAGTTTACATGACCGACGCTTGAAGGACAAGAAGGAATTCCGAGTGGGTGGTCGTGTGTTGCTATACAACTCTAGGTTGCGTTTGTTTCCCGGGAAGTTGAAGTCCCGATGGACGGGTCCTTACAAGGTTAAGGAGGTGTTTCCTTATGGGACCGTCGAGATTGAACATGAAGATGGGAGGATCTTCAAGGTCAACGATCATCGTCTTAAGCCATATATCGACGGACCGGTTGACCCGGAATTGGAGGTAGTTGACCTCCACCCCAAGGACAAATGAATTCGGGGACTTGAGTCTAGCTAACGACTCGTTAATAAACTTAGCCTGTTTTGGTAACAATTCTTAGATTTTGTTTCTATGTTTATTTTCCTATTTTTATTAATTTTTAGGATTTTACCATTTATTTTTGAGTTTAGGTATTCGGAGCGTATTTTGGATCGAGCGGATTTGGGGCAATGCTTGGAATGTCACAGGTATGTCTTCTGAATTCTTAGAAATTGTAACTTGGAAGAATCGCAGTCGGGTTTGGAACACTCCTCATAAAAAATCAGGTTTCTGTGTCTGCTGGGCATGAGACACGGTCGTGCCTAGCTATGGGCGCGGTCGTGCCTCTAGACCTTGGCGCGGTCATGCCTATGTAAGTGGCGCGGTCGTGCCTCAGTAATTGGGGGCCGGTTTAAATTAGTTTTCAAACGGCAGTCTCTTACACCCCACCCCAGCAGAGCGAAACCCCTCCCACTCGGCGATTTTCCTCCCGTCACCATTTCCGGTCTACTCCTTCATTTCTTTGATCTAAGGTACACCCCGAGCCCCCTATTCTCTCTATTTTCGTAATTAAAAACCTAGTTTTCTTCCTTTTTGTTTTGATTTTGTCGATTTATAGATGTTTAAGGCTTTAAATACGTAGAACTAGGTCCTACTTGCTTCCTGGGTTGGTTATGTATGAAAGCCCCTTCATAAAACGTGTCTAATTGATGAAATTTGAAACTGGAAAACCCTAAAATGGGTTGAGCACGGTCGCGCTCATGACCAGGCGCGGTCGTGCTCGGCTTTTAAAATCCCAGGAAAGCTTGGTTTGGTCAGGCGCGGTCGTGCCTCTGTCGAGCGCGTCGTGCCTATTGAATTTGGCCTTAGCGCGGTCGTGCCTCGCACCTAGCGCGACCGTGTCTGTCGAGATATTGTGCCCGTGGTCGGCCACAGCGCGACCGTGGGCTCAGATTTTGGCCTTGGCGCGGTCATGCCCCTTCCTAGGCGCGACCGTGCCCCTTCATAATTAGGTCAGAAACTTCATAACTTCAGTCTAGCGTCTTCATAACTGTTCTGATTTCATTTTGGTTGTCATGCAGATGGCAGGCAACAGGGACCACCCGTACCTCGAGTTTGACATGAACGAGCACGAGTACGAGGCTCGTTTGGATGTTTTGTGGCCCCGCAGAGGCCGGATTCTAGCCACTCGTCGTTTGGAGCCGGCCGCCATAGATGCCATTGGTCAGAGGGACCGATGGGACGATCTTGTCACCGCCCCCTGGCGCCGCTTGTTCAGGTTCCATGCTATCTAGTATATAGAGCTTGTGATGGAGTTTTTCTCCACATATGAGTTCGATTATCCTTGCTTAGACCTAGAACAGCCCGAGACGATTAGGTTTAGGTTAGGTGGGGAGTGGCGAGTGATGTCGGTTGCCCAGTTTGGGAGATTGTTAGGATTGTACACGAGACAGGAGCTCCAGACGGAGATATTCACTGAGGGTACCACCGAGTTCCCGACCGAGGAGGATAAGGACCAGTTCTGGCATGAGTTTGGTTTTGGGATTTACGATCCGAGTTTGACCAAGGCTTCGAGCCTTCGGGATCCGCTACACCGTGTTTTTCTTCGCTGCATTGTTTATTCCATATCTGGGCGAGGGCAGGGAGAGACGGTAGTGAATTTGAGGGAGTTATTCTATCTGTTTTGCCTTGTACGCCCGCGCACTTGCAATCTTGCGCACTCTATCGCGGGGTACTTGGTGAACAGCTCGGGGCGCGATGTTACCAGCGCCATCTGTGGAGGTCACTTTGTGACCAAGTTGGCGAGGCACTTTCAGCTGCTGACCGACGATTTGATAGGGGACCTGACCCCTGTGGCCGAGACCGTCGTGATGACCGTGCAGACACTCAGAAACATGCATGTAGCTCGTCGAGGCGCAGGAGGGATTAGATTGGTTGACAGATGGGGACGGGTATGGGATCCAGACCGTCCGGGCCCCGATCCAGATGTTGTCCAGGCCGAGGCCGAGGCTATTGCCGCCGCCCATCAGGCACACGCAGCTCAGCAGGAGCAGGAGCACCACGAGCATCATGTTGAGGATCCAGTTGTTCCGCCTCCTCCACCTCCTCCGCCTCCACCACCACCTCCGGTGACCGTCTCCCATGATTTATTCATGCGCTACTGGGCCTGGCAGTATGAGGTCCAGTGCGCCGCTGCTGCTGCTGGCGGGGCACCATACATGGTTCCCCTCCCATTCTTTATGTAGCCAGGGCAGCAGCCCGATCAGCATCAGCCACCACCATCACCGCAGCATCAGCCACCACCATCACCGCAGCATCAGCCATCACCACCACCGCATCATCAGTCACCACCACCCGGAGGAGATGGAGCAGAGGGTGCCGGCCTTGCTCTTGAGGATTTTGAGATGGAGGAGTAGTGCCCTCCACTGTTTTGGTATCACCTTTTGTGAGTTGTACTTTTGTTGTATTGTACAAACTCTTGTATCGCGCTACGGCGTTTATGTTGTACTTTTGTTTTCTTGTACTTTTGTTTCCATGTACTGTTGTATATATTTGTGTTTATATTTTGGCTTGATGTTACTGATCTGTGTTTGATGTTAGTCTTGATTAGATCTTGGAATTGTGGAACCACATGGAACTACGTGGAACGTCATTGTTGTGGGTTGGATTTTTGCGTGTGCCATGATCGACACGAGGGAAGTTTCAGCTATCCCTTCACACTCCATTGCATTGCATTCCATTTTGCTTTGCATGTTTTTGTATACATTGTGGGCAATGTATGTTTCTAAGTGTGGGGTTGGGTGTTCATTCTTTGCTTTACATTATTTTTTGTTGTACATTGAGGGCAATGTATAATTCTAAGTGTAGGGTGGGATTGTATTCGCGCATTGTTTGTCCTTTTAGCATTTTATCGATTCATTTTTTGCAAAATATTCCTTCATAATTTTTTTTTGGCACTAAATTAAAAGTTAACCGTTTAGCATTCACAATTTTTAGTAAATAATAGATGTTTGATTTTTCGAAAGCAATTGAGATAGAAATTCCATTGAGTCAAACCCAATTTTTTGTGATAACCATGAGTTTTAGTGGGCTAAACGAATGAATTGCATGTAACCTTTTGCTTACACCCATTCCTTTCCGTTTCCGTGAGTTTATTTTTGAGCCTTGATAGCTTTAGACATTGTTTGCTCTCGTTTTTGCGGATTTGAGTGTGCCGGATGTTTCATGCTTGTTAGAACTTGCTTTTAGTATACATTTCGAAATCATGAACATAAATATTGCATAAAAAATGATTGAGGCATTAGGATAAACCACTTTGTTAGCCTTTTATCTTTGTTTTCCCTTACCCGAACACATCCACTAGTTAACCACGTTGAGCCTATCCCATGTTCTTTCTTTTATTACCCACATTACACCGCCATTAAACCTTCATTAGCCTTTTTACTTATTTATTCTATTTTTTACCCGTGTTAGAAATTCGGTCGGCTAATGTTAATTTTATAGCTTTTACTTTGTTGTAATCTTCAAATTCTTGAGAAGTTTTTAGCTAAGGAAAGATGCATATTGACTTAGTTCCCTTCAAAAGAAAAGAAATAGTGAAAAAAAAAAATTCACCAAAATCAGGTGAAATATAGTCGATTAGAGCAATTTTGTGAGCAAAGATGGAAAGAATTCGGTTGTTAGCTCTTACCTATATACGGAAGTATTAGTTAGTTTATTTTTCATATTAGAAGTGTTTTAGTTTTTGAATTAGCATAACCGTCGAGTTTTTAGCCATTTAGCCACTTTTAAATTCCATTTCCTTACCCTTAACCATTGCCAAGTTACAACCCGTTTAAAGCCCTCTTGATTTGTGCTTTGTTTCATGTTAGTTGATAGAGATTTGATCTTTTAACAAGCTTATGATTTATGCATGTTAATTGTCTTGGCATTTACCATTACTTGTATGATCATATATATTCCCGAGTGTGTGTGAACATTGTGAGAAGCATAAAGTTGCATGCTAATGATTTCCTAGGCATATTCATTTGCTCATTCGGTTGTCACTTCATTGGGTTCATTGGGTTTCATTTAGTTAATTTTGCATTTCTTGTCAAACCTTTATAAATTTATTAATGCTTACGGTTTTCCGAATTGATCCATAGTGTCATTGGAAGTTTTGTTTTATTTTGATTTATTGCTTGAGGACAAGCAATGTTCAAGTGTGGGGTTGTTTGATGTGTTAGTATTTACACATCTTTTTGGCATAAAACTTCGCTCATTTAACGATCAATTCTTGGTTATATTCAACGTTTAGGCACTTATTTGCTTCATTTCCTGTTTTGTAGGTTTTTGTGAAGCTTGTGAACAAACAAGAAGATTCCAGGATAAAAAGTGAAGTTTTTAGGGTTTCTGTGATGAAGGCACGGTCGTGTCCCTAATTGGCACGGTCGTGCCTAACTTGCAAACCCTAAGCACGGTCGCGCCCCGTACATGGCACGACCGCGCCAAGCCAAAAGACAAGGCACAACCGTGCCCTGCCTCCACACGGTCGCGGGAACACCCGTGAGTCTGACACCTCGAAGCAAGAGACCCAATGGAAGCTCCGGATTGGTCAACCCTCTGTCACACGGTCGCGGAAAAGACCTAGACGCGACCGCGCCTTTGCACGTGGCACGGTCGTGCCCTCTCTCTTGGCACGGTCGTGCCTCCCCTTTTCTATTTAAATAGAACTTAAACTCTCATTCAGACATCAAGCAACCAGGGGAGAAGGTCTACTGTTCCAGCTCGTATTTCTCTTGTTCCAGCCATATTTCAAGATTCTTGGAGAGGATACAACATCAAGAGGATCACCATACATCAACAACAACATCTAGGCTTGGAGGAGTGGTTTGATTCTTGTTTTCATATCATGTTTCACACTATTTTTCCCTGCTTATTTGTAATTTTGGTGCTCATGATGAGCTAAAACTCTTGTTCACTTTGGTTTAGATGAAGTTTAGATACATTTGACAACATTCATGGATTATTGGCAATTATTGTGTTAATGTTGTGACAATCGTATGATTATTCTTTGATGAAATTATGTATTCAAGTATTTTGAGTTGTTTACAAGAGTTGTATTTGTGTATGCCATATTATGTTGGAAAACTTGTGGTTTATGCTTATATTCATGGATTGGTGTATGTAATTATACTAGTTTATGGCTTTTGACTAGGAATGGTGAATGAAGTCTTGTTTATGAATCATTATATTTGTATGTGTATCCTTATGCTTATGTTTGGAAAGACAAAGTGTTTGTTAGAATGTTTCATGCTTAGTTTTATGTTTATCTAGGAATTGTTGACACATTCTCCTAATTTAGATAATCTTTACATGAACATTGTATGTTGAAGAAATGCATATTGTTGTCTAATTTAATCAACTTGAGGTGGGTAGTGTGTTGTTCATATTATCTTTCCAACTAGTTGTTGGACTAGCGTACCTTAATCGGAAACTAGTTTAATCTTTATAAACATTAACATGATTGTTAAACACGTGAGCTTCATTGTATGATTTTAGGTGGTTAGTTTGTATAATTCATGCTAGCTTTCCGAATAGTCATTTGATTAGATATCTTTGACAAGAGTTTAGTCAATTTATGTTTCGTGTGATTGCCATGTTCCTATGAGTGTATTGGATGTATTCTAGATGGATTCGACACCGAAGTGATATTTTCTCCCTAATCGTTTGAATTGTGACCTTAGCTTAGTTTTCATATATTTGCATGTTAGTTAATTAAACAAAACTCTTCAAAATATCTTTATACCCTCACTTGATTAGATTTTAATTCCGGTTTATTATCGCATTCCACCGTGTCCACGGATTGATATCCGGTTCTTACCTTTACTATATTGCTATCCGACGGGTACACTGCCCGATGTGTGTGTGATTAGTTTTTGGTGAAAACCCTTTTTAAAACTCATATTGTGTGAAAATTCTTTATTAAAATATATATATAGTTTACACGCATCACACAGGCACATACACTACTCACACCTAGTTTGATTGCTCAACCGGAACACAGGCCCCAGTTGCAGCCTAGTATTCCAGGAAAAGGGGCAAGAGAACTCCTTTTTCTCTTGCCTCCAAGGCCCAAACCCACCCCAACAGCCCTCACTCAGAACCAAAACATTCTGGTGAGAATATCATAAGGGACAGCCACATTGCTAGGGAGATTCCTTCGAATGTCTCTCTATTCGGATCAGGATTACTTCCCGGATCCATAGAACAGCCCTCTGAGCCACTCCTATCACTTCTGAACTTAAGTGTTGAGGAACCTGATCAAGATGATGTAACTTCTCCAACTGCCACTATCTCGGAGGTACTGATTGATCTTGCTTCCAACACACCCAACCCAAGTTCTTCACCCCTGAAGGTCCACTCTAGAAGTTATGACAGAGTGGATGTGGAAGAGGCTGTCACTACTGCTGGTCCATCAAATGACCAGGAGGAAAGTGACAACATTGCTAAGACCTCGACCACGGCTGGTCCATCCTTGGAAACTCCCCTCACTGAGAGGAATCTCAGGCGCCAAGAAACCATGGGTGATGGGGATGCTGAGGCTAGGCCTACAGCCCCATCTGGGTCCAAGGATTCCATAAATGTGGATGAGGACAGTGTGCAACTTAAACATCAGGAATTGACGGTCAGGGTGGCTATGCTTGAGGCTGAGGTGTCAAAACTATGACACCAAGTCCTTCTGCATGAAGCCCATCAATGCCCCTCCATGGCTTCTCCCTCCCTTGTCTCAATGGGCACCCAAACTGATGCTTATCTATCCACTAATGCAACCAAAAAAGGGGGAGATAGTCCCAATGAAAGAAGACTCAGACAGTCTTGACGACTGGATTCAAGAGTAGGCTGCATTTCAAAGTACACTATTCAATCCAGCGTTTGTACAAGTTCATGACTTGCCAGCTTCAGATGATGAAGAAGAAGAGACTTCTGAAGACTGGAAGTTAGTCGTCAGGGCTATTGATGAGGTGCTGATTGATGTTGAAGACAAAGAACAAACATATACATCTTTCAGCATCATCCCTGAAGCAGCAGCCATCATAAGTTAATCCACTACCCCCTAATTTCCACTGACTTCAACACAACAAGAGTTTGACACCATACTAGCTTGGGGGTATGATGGAAAGTCTGAGAGGTTCTGGATTGGATGGGAGTTTAGCGGAGTGGAAGAGCTAAACTGGAACTCCCTCAATGGCATCCAAGTCCTTCACCTTTACCATCTACAATGTATCAACAACTCAACGGACCTCTCAGCAGAACTTGCTATTGGCAGGTTCTACGAATTGATGGAGGATAATCTACCCAAGTTCGAAAGACTAATACAAGAAGCAAAGAGGGTAGCCTATCCTGAAACTTCAACAGTAGCAGAAAGAAGACTGACTCCTAGAAGACTTGAAATAATAAGGAGCAGTCTTCTCACTGAAGAAGAAGGTCTGTGCTTAAGAAGATTTCTGTACAACTCCATTGTCAAGGACTTATATGTGCTAGGATGGGTAAGCACTAAGTCCCTTGACCACACCTTACTGCTGAGCAATGGCTCCTCTCTCACCATCAACACCAGGAACATCCTGCTCTTGCCTACAGATTTTCTTTACAAGATCTTTCAACTCAGGGCAAATATCTGCAATGTCAACTCCTTTGAAAGCCAGGCAATGATAGCTGCTGTCAAAGCCCATCTTGAACAAGAAGGAAGGATTGCTGAGGAAGTATATGTGTCAAATTCTTATACTGATTCTGACTCAGCTTCCCCTCGAGTAGACATCTTTGCTGCAGCATATGAATCAAGATCCACTGTCAAAGAAATGCTGACAGCAATAACAGGTCCTGAGTTCAAATCAGATGAAGCTAATGATCTTCCCTTGTCAACCTCTCAACTTGCCAATGAAGCTGAGGCTGAGATCCCAACAGCACCACAATCATCTGTTGTTGTGATCAGTGAAGCTAAAGTAGAGGCATCCAGTGTAAACAAAGGGAAGGGAATTATGACCAAAGAAGATGAAGAGAGGTTGCTCAGAGAGAAGAGAGAGAAGGAAGAAAGAAGGAGGAAGAGAGAAGAAGAGGAGATGGCTCACCTGAAAAAGGCTCAAGAAAGAAAAGCAGCCATGCTCCTCAGAGAACAACAAATCCAGCTGTATGCTAAACAGTTGGATGAAATGAAAGTCAAACTCCATGCAGTGTCTCAAGTTGATGAAGATGAAGAACTTGCTAGACAGCTACAGGAACAGCTAAACAGGGAAGAAGAGGAGAAGGAAAAGAAGAAGAAGGAAGATGCTAAATTCAGAATCACTGATTCTGAATTAGCAAAAGAAATGAGGGAGGAGTGGATTGAAGCTCTGATCTCTCAAGGTGAGGATGCTGACTACCTTGAAAAAATTTCAAACAAAGAGATCTACAGAGCCTTCATGGGTCAACAGGGGCAATTGGCAAAGAAGAAGAGAGCTGAAGAGGAAGAAAAGGCTCGTCAAAAATCCAAGAAGGCCATTGCATTTAACAGGAGAACTCATGAAGAAAGGAAGGTCATGACTAACTTCCTAAAGGCAAGGGGGGAAAGTGGAAAGAGGCTAGGTCCCATGACATTTATGAACCTACAAGCCTTGTACAGACAAGTCAAGAAGGAAGAAGAAAGACTAGGAAAGAAAGTTTTCAAGACAAGGGTCACAAAAAAGGAAGACAGGAGACCAGTCAAGAAACAAAAGACTTCTGCCCCAGACACTACTTCCACTATCCAAAAACCTTCCACAAATATCCCCAAACCTTCCTCTCCTCCACCCAAAAAGTCCAAACCATCTCACCCAGCTCCCTCTCATCAACAGCCTCTCCTGAAGAAATCCAAACCCACACCTAAATCAGAAGACTCCAGAGAAATAGTTGACTGGTTCTACAGTTCACAGGATCAGTGGTTTGAAGTCTTCAGGGGGAGAACTGAAAGAAGAAGATCTGTTTACAAGTCTATTGATGAAGTTCAACAATTGCCAGATTCAGATCTTAGAAGAATTCTGGAGCTGGGTGAAGCTCTCATACCTGCAAATGATGGTGGGAGGAATCTTGTGCTAATGATCAAACACCATTTCAACCCTAGCAAAGATGTGGTCCTAGATGTCAAACCTCTGCAATCCCACTATCCACTTGCAAGTTGGTCCTATAATGCTGAGAAAGATGAGTTCACCTTGACAGATGTTAAAGATTATCAGACGAATTGTTCAAGCAAGACAATTTTTAAAATGCCAAGTAAGGACATCAAAACTCTGTCTGAGCTTTCACTGCAAAATCCCAGCAAGGATCCAAGAGGGTATGAAGTAGCAAGGATAGTCTGCCACATGCAAAAGCTTCAGCAACAAAGGGATTAAAAGAGTTTTGGTAGCATCAGTCTAGGGGGATTTTGTAGAACCAAATACTGATTGCAACAAAATTCTTCTAAGTACAAATGCTGCGGATAGGCTTATCAGCAGTGTTCAACACTTTTTGCTACTAATAGGCATATACTCAGCAGCTTTGGACATATCAGTCTTGCTGCTGATCCTCAACTTTGTTGCTGACAGCCTTGTGCCTTGAAGATCAATCGTTGCAGCTGACTATCCATACCAAGCGTCACTGACAACTTTCTGCAAAAGCTACTGACACACTCAAAGCAGAAGGAACCTCAATGGTGCAACCAATGACGGACAACAATGCTCTTCTCCAAGCATGCAAGTTATGATGCATAAAGAAGACGCTTCAATAAAGTTAGCTAGTTTAGACTAAACTTGTATTATAAGCTTTGTACAAAATATCAACGGTCTGTGTTAGATCTGATCCTTAGAATCAAGGGTCTGTCTTGATTCTAAGTTAGTATAAATACTGTGTAAACACTTCATTGTAAGTGTGCTTTTCAATAGAGTTTTCACTTGTAATCGTTTATTCACAGAAGCTTAATACAACAGTGTTCTTAATAGTATTCTTTCTGTTTACTCGATTATACTTGTGTAGTTGTTATTGTTTCCGCCAATTTCAACTAAGAACAGAACCATCTTGTACTTTCACGATCCTACAGTTGATCCTCCTCCTATATATATATAGGGTGAGATTCAAATAAGAAGTCTAATTTGGATAAGAAGCCTAAGAAGTAATCTCATTTATTCAATTGAATGATCAAGGGTGGAGATTTAATTGTATGAAAAATAAGGGGTGGAAGGGTATTTAAGTAATAGCCACTTTTGTTGACTTTTTTCAACTTCCCCCACTTTTTTTAAACGTTCATAACTTTTTCATAAGACATTATTTTTTTAAAAAAATTACACCATAAAATCGAGTGCTTTTTTATCTTTAATTTGAGTATAGTATTGCTATCTTTTTTTGCAAAAACAAAAACGACACTTAATAAAATTGTGCTGGTTTCTCGTAAATGTGCTGGTTTCTGGTAAAACAGCACAATTTAGCACATTAAAAATTTGCTGGTTTGTGGTAAAACAGCACAATTTATGTAAATGTACTGGTTTCTTTAATGTGTGCTACTTTTAGTCAATTATTATGTGTAATTTGGTAGCATTCTTTAAAAATAAAAGATTAAAGCATTCATACACCAAAAAAACGGTTCAGTGGTAAGCAACAAAAAGCTTATGCATCAAAATATTGTTTTGTGCTGGTTTTGTTTTGTGTTGATTTGATATACTAGTTTTGTTGTGCTGGTTTTGTTTGTGATTGGTTAGCTAAGAAAAGCAAATTACACAATTAATCGTGTTCTTTTAGTGTTGTTTTATAGTAAAACAACACAAATAATTGTTATGTTTGGTGTTGTTTTATGATAAAGCATCACAGTTAATTGTGTTGTTTTACAATGCAGCACGGTTAATTGTGCTGTTTTATTAGAAACCAGCACATTTACGTAAAGTAGCAATACTATACTCGATTTAATGGTAAAAAAACGCTCGATTTTATGGTGTAATTTTTTTTAAATAAGGTCGTATGAAAAAGTTATGTACGTTTAAAAAGGGGGGGGGGGATTTGAAAAAAAGTCAACAATTGTGGGTTTTCCAAGAATGCCCTCCACCCCTTATTTTCCTACACTTAAATCTATACATTTGATCATCCAATTGAATGGATGAGATTGCTTTTTAGTCTTCTTAGCCAAGTAGCACTTCTTAGGGGAACCATCCCCTATATATATATATATATATATATATATATAAATTCGTTTGTGTTTTTTTTTATGTTTGTTCATTTGTGTTCGTTTTATGTTTATTCGTTTGTGTTCGTTTTATGTTTGTTCATTTGTGTTCGTTTACGTTCGTTTAGGTTTTTAACGAACGAACACGAACATTTTCATTTTCTTAATGAACGAACATGAACAAAAAAACATGTTCGATTATGTGTACGTGTTCATGTTCGTGTTCGGTTAAAATTAAATAAACAAACACGAACACATCGATGTTCGTGTTCATTCGGTTCGTTTACAGGCCTACTTAATTTTGTAAAGGATGTATTGGAAGACAATAATGCATATTATGTCTACTAGCAAAAATGAACACAAACACAATAGTAGCTTAGTTTGTTTGATCTTTTGAAATATTTACTATAGGTCATGGGTTTGAAACCCACATCTAACAAAAAAATTATTATTTTGTCTAAATCCTACTTAATCACTTTCTTTACACTTTAAAAAAAGTTTGCAAGTGTCCCACATTAGGCATGGGAAGTTTCCATCCCATTCTTGTGCTCATATAAAGGCAAGTCGAGCCATCTCTTTCAAGATGTTCCATATCAATGAAATTGGTTCAACCCACCCGTTAAAAAAGTGGAAAAATGGCAAACCAGCTCAACCGGGTAACCCGTCCCACCGGCCCAACCACCTAGCCGCTCAACCAGCCGGCCCAACTCAACCTAAACCCTATACCCAAAAAAAATTATTGTTTAATTTTTAATTTTTCTTAACCTTTGTCTAGTAATATTTTCATTCAAGTAGATTCATTATGTGGAAAACTAACTTTCCTTTTGAAAGATAAACTTAATCATAATATAAAGTATGAACTATCTTATCAACATGAAATTTACACATTTTAAAACTTTCAAACTTTTTTATGGTAATGCTTATATGTATGTAGTTTATCATATTTTAGTTTGTTGTAGTTGTTATAATCATAAAATTATATAAAAACTAGAATTGTAAGGAAAAAATATACTTTGAAATCCTAACAAGTATGCTTAACAAACTAATGAGTATACCTGATATTCACGGGTATGCCCGAAACCCAACGGGTAATAACTCCACAAATACCCGAAGGGTATTGGGTCTTGTATGAAACATAACTTTACAATCAGCTTTGAAACCAATATTACCGATACATGTCCCAAAACATTCCCATTACCATCCCTATTCCCTAGGTAATGTTTGATGGATTTTTTACTTTGGCTTATCCAACTATTATATATAGTAGTCTTACACACCTCATTTAAAATAGCAAGTGATTCACAGTTTTATTGATAACAAACTGTTATAAATTAGTGCCATAATTATCTTGAACGTACTCTAAGCACGCTAAAACAATCACATGTTACTTCATAACATGAAAAAAGAGAACTAAAGCAAAATAACAACACCAAACAAAACATAGAAGACATGTGTAACATTTATAACAAAGTTTGGTGCGAGCATCATGGTGATACCCACACAATTGATACTATAAGTCGCACCAAGAAAGCTAACGTGGTTTGTTTTCTTGAATCACCATATGTGTAGTACCTGAATATCAGATTGCTCAACTTCTTGGACCAAGTTTCGAGCAGTCTCTTTACTTGTTTGTTATTGAAGCTGAGGATGAGTTGTGAACTTCCTCAAGCCATCTAGCTCCACCGCCACCTCTTTCATTGTAGGTCTATCATGCCTACGAAACTAAGACATCTCTTTACCAAATTACCTACTTCTTGTAATTGTTCCAGAGTCCCTTCACGCAAAAGTCTAGGTTCAACATTTTCAAATAACCGATTTTCTTTAACTGAATTGACAAAATATGTGGCTAGATTCTTTTCTTCATTGGTTCTATCAACACCAATGGCTTTTTTCCCCATCATGAGTTCTGCAAGGACTACTCCAAAGCTATATACATCACTTTTCTCAGTTAGTTGGCTTGAGTTGAAGTATTCTGGATCCAAATATCCAAGTGTTCTTTGAATAAGAGTAGTTACTGGTTCATGATCTAATGGGACTAACCTTGATGCACCAAAATCAGAAACTTTTGTTGTGTAGTTCTCATCTAACAATATGTTGGTAGACTTGACATCTCTATGTATGATTGGCGTAGTAATTTTCGAATGAAGGTACCCCAGTGCATTTGCAGCTTCTGTTGCTACTCTTAACCGATTCTCCCAAGATAACCAATTCATTCCACACAATATATTATGAATGTGATAGAAAAGAGTGTTATTGGAGATGAATTCATATACTAATATAGGAACTTCCTCTTCCAAGCAACAACCCAAAAGCTTTACAACATTCCGATGAATAACTTGCGTTAAGATCAAGACTTCATTGATAAACTTTAGATTTCTTTATTGCAACTACACGTTTATCTGACAATACTCTCTTGTACACTACACCATAGGCACCTTTACCAATAACTTTCTCTTGAGAATAATTATCAGTGGCTTTTCTAAGTTGTTCTGTGCTAAACAAAGTCATTACCTCATGAGATCCTTGTGATTTGATCTTTTGTTTCAGCAACACGCCCCCATTTTGCTCAAAAAACTTCTCTCGGAGCCTTATTAGCTTTCGCCTCCTTATACCAAAGCAAATCCCTGCTATTCCAGATAGTGTTGCTAATATGCCGGATGTGATTGCTACATACATTCATTGAAATGAGCAAACACTCTATTTAATATTTAATAGTCATTGTTCTTAGTTTCAATAAAAGTACATGGTTAAAGGGAAACATATTCATAATTGCAAGAAAGAATTACCAATAATGATAATGATCAATGAACGTTTTGAATCTTTAGCAGGAAGGAGGTGACATCCATTTTGTATGTTTGCATCACCAAAGAATCCTGGCAAACAGGTACAGTTGTAGCTCCCTATAGTATTAATGCAAACATCATCGCAAGGGTTGGTTCCTTGATAGTTGCACTCGTCGATGTCTAAGTATGGTTTAAAAAAAGAAGCATAAGAAAATTAAATTTACATAAATAAAAGAGTAAATTATATAAATCATCCATTTGGTATGGTAAACCCTTTATTCAAAGCTAATAATATCAAACCCTACTATACAATTTTGTCAAGACTTGTACCATATGCATTCAAGCTTGTACCTTACTTTTAAAAACCTAGTCTCTAGGTTCTTTACTTGTGTGACGTCAAAATATCATCAAAATAAGACAATGGAAACATAAAATATGTGAAAGAACCACATTATAGAGATCATAGGTGTCTTAATTCTTATGTCATAACAGAACCAAACCATTAACTAAGTTCACAAAATTATTTTTATTTTATATAATTTCATATTTAGTTTATTTTATAAACTTTTATTAAACCTTTAAATCTATATGATATTTACCGATTAATTGTGAAGCGATTTACCTGTGTCTGTGTTAGGGTGCTGTGTTCACCGTCATATCTCGCGGACACCCCTCTATTTTAACATAAGCATGACTTTTTTTTGTTTAAGAATTGATTTTTTTTTCTTTTGTTTCTAGTTTTGAATTTTGAATAATATTGGTTTACTTTGATTTTCTGGATTAATTTTATTTTAATAACATTTAAAGGATTAATTGTTTATTCATGATTGTGCCTTGTATTTATTTATTCTTTGTTTGAATATAATTTCTTTAACTCATCATAGGATTAGGTTTCCGACCACTGATTAACTTCGCGGTCGCACCAACTTGAAAAGTTATTCTAATCAATGTTTTAAAAACCAGTTTAAATCGGCCGGTAATACCGGTTGAACTGGGTCTCGGCCACTAGCCCGGTAAGTTTGAGCCCGGTAAATTGGAAAACCGTTATGTTAGTTGAACCGCCGTTATTACCGGGTTATACCGTTGTACCGGTTTTAGTTACAAATAAAATTTTATGTTTAAACTTAAAAAAAATTGTTTAAAAACCTTTAAACGATAAAACTTCTTATTTAATATTGTAGGAAACGAAAATAGTTATGCTCTTGTTGATAAGCATGACGATGATGGTGAATTTTTATCTTTTAAGCAATCATGAAATTAATACATTCAACACTCCAATGACATAAAACAATTATGCACTTTTATTTAAAAAAACTTTATTGAAAAATTGAGTGCTTTTGGATTATCTTTTGATTATGGATTAACTTTTGAATTAATTTTCTATCATGGAATCATGTATTTTTGGATTATTTTTTGAGTTACAGTTGTATTTTTATGAAATTATAGGTTTACTAGTCAACCCGGTCGGTACAACCCGATACAACCCCGGTTGAACCGTTTTCGAGCCTAATCCAGTACAATTTAAAAACCGGTTTTTAAAACATTGATTCTAATAGCTTAATACTAAACGATATGCGTTTAAATCATTTTAGATAAGATTAGACGAAAATTTAAGTAACTTATTCTAATAACTTATTGAGTAAAGTGTCATTTCCGTCACTGGGTTTTGGTCATTTTAGCCAATTTCCTCTAAAAACTTTCTTTTTTAGTTTTTTTGTCCCTAATTTTTTAAAATCTAGTCATTTTCATCTATCTGACTAAGGGCATGTTTGGGATTACTTTTTGAGCTACTTATTAACTTATTAACTTTTTTAAAAAGTTAATAAGTTAAAAGTTTGTTTGGTAAAATTAGAAGGAGATAGAAAAATGGGAGACAAAAAGGAGTTTTCAAGAAGTAACAAATTCTTACTTTTGAAAACTACTTATTAACTTTTTGAAAAAGTTAATAAGTTGTTTTCAAAAGTAATCCCAAACACCCCCTAACTGTCTACATTTTAACGTTAAATCAGATGTCAGTTTGAAATTCATATGTTAAAATCTAACCAAATTGCCTCTGATTTAACCAAATTTTCCCCGGATTCAACGTTAAAATATGACGGAGTTAGTCAGGTGTATGAATATGACTATATTTTGAAAAGTTAGGGATAAAAAAGCTAAAAAATAATAATTTTGGATAAAAGTGATTAAAATAGTCAAACAACAGGAACAAAAATGATACTTTACTCTAACTTATTATTGAATTTTGGTTGATTTCAGTAACTAGACAGTTAAATAAAATTCATTGGAAGTCCATAGACCTTAAAAAGTTCATATAGATTTGAAGTATAAAAGTTCATTGGATGTCCATAGACCAAGTCATGATAACATTAAAGAGTATATCCTCATGTTTGAAAGTCTGTTTGATACCAAAGGTCATTTAAGCCAATCTTATCTTGGTGTGTTACATGGAGTCTCCTCTCTTAGAGGTCGAGGGTTCTAAAGAAAAATGAGATTTTCATAGAAAACAAATTTGATAAAAATCAGAGACTGACCTCGGCAACCTGGATCGAGATAGGGGTTACCCTCGTAACCTTTGTTGCATTTACAACGATACCCACGACCACCTTCTACATCATAGCATGAACTGTTTCCTTTGCATGCGTTAACCCCAACAGTGCAAGTTCCATTGTGTGCGACTACCCAATCAAGCACAATGGGCATAGTAGGCTCTATCCTCTTTACAAAGTCCTTGTAATTAGTGGATAAATCTCTGGCACCACGAAACTTAAATCTGCCTTCCTCAACAAGAAATCCATAGCCACATTCATTGTAGGAAAAAACTTCTGCGTGGTTATGTAAGGAGTCAAGTGTAACATTTTAATATGTGAGACCCTTGGGTATAGATGTCAGCCAATTCCCGAGCATTCCCCATTAGCCACATCAAGTTCTTTGAGACATATTCCAAAACAGCCACTAGAAATGTCGGCTCCGTATGTCCCCGTAATCAAAGCATAATCGTCACAGCTGATGACTGTTAACTTGTTCTTTGTCGAGAAAGTGAATCCTATGTGTTTCTGTAACGTAATCCAAGATGTAATTCCATGTGCAGGCCGGACACTTTGGTTGTAGCATTGGTTAGAAACAATATTGAATATGCGCAAATCTGAATCTGAAATGTTGTATATATCTATGTTGCCACCTCCAAGAAACAACTTTGGGGGTTCAGTAGAAGTGTTGCAGATCAGGTTAAACGAGTCGTCTAGGGAACAATCTGTGCCATTACCGAAAGGATAAGGAACTGTAATATTCCCGCATTGTGTTGGACAGTTTGGTTTTGCTGTTTTTTGAAGGGTTTCCACGGTTATTGTATGAGCAAATGTAAACCAAAAAAGATAACGCATGAAATGAAGAATCATCTCTCTCTTATGTGATACGTACACCACTTTTTTGTGCTCATTTAAGTGACAATTATAATATAAATTTATAGTGGCTAAGCGAAAGGAACCGTTAACTCCATCTTATGTTAATTATCGTTTTCAAAGAAGTTGGTTTGATATTTTCCTATAGAATACATCTAACAAAGATTTGGTTGGCCTTATAGGGGAGACTATTAAAATGTCGTTATAATATATATTGTTTTTTTAATATTGTGTACCTACAAAACAATTATCAGAATCTATTGTGTTCACAAGAAATGTAAAAACGGTGAAAGTAAAGTGATCGACGAAAAATGTTTTATAGTTCCAATTGTCAGGGCCGGTCCCGAGAATCTTTAAAAAGTTCTGGGCCCTGGACATGTAAAAAAAAATGGGCCCCTATAATATAATTATCATATTATATAAAAAAACCTTAATACGACAATAATAGTTATAACAATAATTAATAAAACAAAAGTAATGTACCAAAATGATCGAGATTACTTACTTATGTGAATCGTGAGGCTCTCCTAGCGTTTTTGGAAGCAAAGTTCTCGATCAAGTCTTCATAATTCATAGTCTCTAATGTATCACTTTCAATAGATATCATCGCTAAACCGTTAAGTCTTTCTTGGGACATTGTCGATCTTAAGTAGGATTTCAACAACTTTAACTTTGAAAAACTTCTCTCCGCTGAAGCCACCGTTACCGGAATACTCAACAACACTCTATATGCAATTGATGCATTAGGAAAAAAACCGAACCGTTCAGATTATTTAAAGCATCAATAGGGCTAATGATTTGACTAGTTATAAATGTCTCAAACAACTTCAACTCCAACTCCAAGTATAATTCATTGGCATCAATATCAGATTTTTCTTTATACTTCAATGCATCTTGAAGGCAATAACAACACGATTTGAGATCTTTTTCATCAAGCTCCCTCAACTTTTTAGGAAACAAAAAGCCAAATAGTCTTTCAAAATCTTTGTATTGTTCGAATCGTGTTTCAAGGGAAGCAATCGCTTGATCAACAATACATAAAAAATAATTGACTTTAAAATCCTCTTCGGGTGAAAATAAAATTTCTTCACTTGAAGTCTCATCATATTGTTTTTTCCTACGTATCGGACGCCTTTGCGGGAATATCGTATCAACACCCAATTCGTTTGCAATTTCTTTAGCTTCGTCAATCGTCTTAGAAAACCCCGTTTCTCTATAATTCTTGAAGTATTTAATCAACTTGTCTACTTCTTCAATACCAACATCAAAAAGCATATCTTTCGATTGCAACCTTTTACTAACCACATTCACCTTTGTTAATATTTCATACCAAATTACGATTGATACCAAAAATTCAAATTCACCAACTTCTTTCGTTGCTAGTGATTTAGCTTCGCTTTGAATTTTAGCATCATTATCGTTGTCCCCAACTTGAAGCAAAGCTTCTCTCACATCTACAAGTTGTAATCTAATAGGTGTAACACTATCTACACGACTTTCTCAACGAGTGGTAGACAATGACTTAAGAGTTAAACCTTTAACATTGTCTTTCAAAACTTGCCACATTTTAGTAGAATTGGCAAATATAGTATAAATCCGTTGTATGACTCTAAAAAAATCTCTAGATTTAGTACAACTATTAGCCATGTCACATAATGCGAGATTAAGACTATGACAACCACAAGAAGAATAAAAAGCTCTAGGATTTATATCCAAAAATCTTCTTTGAACTCCATTATGTTTCCCTTTCATATTTGAACCGTTATCATAGCCTTGACCGCGCATATCATCAATATCAAGACCAAGACAATTTAATTCCTTAACCGTAACATCAAAAAGTCCTTTACCAGTGGTATCATCAACAATCAAAAAACCTAGAAAAGATTCCTCAACGGTAAAAGAATTAGACTTGGTATCAACATACCTCACAATGATGGACATTTGTTCTTGGTGACTCATGTCGGGGGTGCAATCAAGTATGATGGAATAATACTTTGCTTGCTTTATCTTCTTGATGATTTCTTATTTAACTTGATGAGCTAGTAATATTATTAACTCGTTTTGGATCTTGTGCCCCAGATAATGTACATGAGTTTCATCATTCATGATACGCCGCACATGTTCTTTCATAATCGGGTCAAACTCTTCCAACATCTCAATCAATCCCAAAAAATTTCCATTACTCTTTTGATACAACTTCTCATTTGATCCGCGAAATGCTAAACCATGTTTAGCAAGAAACTTCACATGTGCAATAATCCTAAAAATAACTTGTTTCCAATAATCTGTTTCTTTCTTATATTGCTCGTACGCCAATTTGTCAATTGTTTCGTTGCAATCCAACCTTTGACGCATTTCAAACCATTGATTCACATTCTTCAAATGGTCAAAGCTAACTTCATGCTCTTTAAGTCTATCACTAACATGTTTCCAATCCACATAACCTTCACTATCCAACCCACTTTTAGAATAACCATGTCTAAAAAGCTTACAACAAAAACAAAATAGTTTGTCAAGCTCTTTCGAATACACTAGCCAATCTCTATCACAAGTATCCTTATTTGATAGAATTCTAGTATATAATATTTTAGAAAATCGTCTTCCAAATTTATCCAAGGGACCCTTAACAATAGTCAAATCTCGTTTTGGACCTAACTTAACCAAATCATTGATCATGTTAGGATTAAGTCCATCCCAAGTTCTAGGATAAAAAATATCAACATTATCTTTCTCAACAACATCATCTTCATCCAAATTAACATCATTTTCCTCAACAACATTAGTTTCGTCTACATTAACATTATCTTCCTCAACAACATCATCTTCATCCAAATTAACATCATCTTCCTCAACAACATTAGCTTCCTCAACAACAACATCATCTTCATCCAAATTAGAATTTTGTGGTTGTTTTTGAGAGAAGAACTTACGTATAGCCCCTTCTTGAGACTTTCTTTTTTCTTCCTCTAATTTCCTCCTTTTACGTTTTTCATATCCGGATAAATACTTGGTTTTAGGAGGCATATTTCTAAAAAAAATAATAATCAAACATGACAAAATCAATCAACAATAATAAAAAACATGACAAAATCACCAATCAAATTGCATGTAATAATATAATACCAATCAATCATACAATCAAAGAAATATTAATAGTATTAATTTAATACATGATAAAATTTATACCTTTTGAAGGCAAAAAATTCGAGAAGGGTTCCTTCCTCCCGTCTCCCCGTCGCTCGGCTCGCTGTTGTGAATAATCGCTGTTGTGAATGATCGATCGATGAATGGGAGGGAGCAGCTGCAGTCCAAGATCCGATTGATTGCCCTGGAGGATGAGGATCGATCGAGGAATGGGGGGAGCACATCGGCGATCGCTGCTTGTGTTCCTTCTTTTTTATTTTTTTTTTCAATTACCCAACTCAAGCCCAGCCCATCTTATTATCTATTTTGGGCCTTTTTTAATTTTTGAAATTGGTAAATACAAGAATTATAATATTAATAAGATTAGACCTTTTTTTATAAAAAATATATGTAATATATATATATAAAATTTTGAAAATTGCGGGCCTCTCGGAATACTGGGCCGTGGGCGGTCGCCCACCCCGCCCCTCTCTGGGCCGCCCCTGCCAATTGTCTAACACACAATATTGTTTATTTTTTCTATCTTCTCCAACTGTGTTGATAAATTGTACACGCATTGCAAGTGTATCTATAGCATAGGGTGTCCTAACTTGTTATTACATTGTCAACTCTATTTATTGAAACGGCCACGTTTACACCAACCGGTTAGCAATTCACATGGCAAATTTAATTTTCTGTGTAAATAGCAATTGACACGTCAAAAATATATTTTTTATTTGATAATAAATCTAGTTTTCTTAATGATTGATAATATTTGATATAAATGTAATGTATTGTTTTCTTATGTTTCGTCTAAATTTTGATATAAGATATCGTTATAACCATATTATTATATCCTTATAAAATGTACTTTTATAATACTATTTTAAAAAAATTCATATCTAATATGATGTGTTCTAAATAACATATGTTTTAATGATATAATTCCTTACATTTGAATGCTTTTAGTGCAAATCTGATAAAAATAGTAAAGTATTTGTTGAGGCGTTACCCCAAATGACTAACTATATATGCAAGACTTCCTCATGTTGAGGAAACTAGAGGATATGTCAAGAGTTGCCCTAAGCGAAGATGACAAATCTATGCACCTTTACAATCCCCTGTCTGATAGGGGAAATATCAATTAACAATGCACTAGCAGATCTGTGGGCAAGCATAAACCTTATAACGTATTATGTGTTCAACAAACTCAACCTTGGGGAGCCAACCCCAAAGTAGAGTTGGTGGATAGGTCTGTGAAATACCCCACGGGAATTGTGAAGAATATGTTACTGAAAGTGGACAAAATCACATTCCCTGTCAACATTGTGATTCTAGATATGGATGAGGACAAGAACGTGCCTCTAATCCTAGGCCGACCTTTCCTTGCCATAGCTAGGGCTATGGTCGACAATTTTGAAGGAAAACTAACATTGTGTGTTGATGTAGTGCAAAACACACATCTTTATTCCTAGGTTTTAGTGTCGTTTTGAGTAATTTTCTATTTGTTTTGAGTCGTTTTTGTTACATATTGAGTCTTTGTTATGTTTACAGGTGCTCGTGATAATTACAAGTGAAAACCCGAAGAAACCGAGCACGAGAATGAAGTCCAAGAATTAAAAGTCAAAAATATGAAGTTTGGTTCTCTCGCGGTACGCGAGGGAAAGCAAAATCCAGCCAGATTAGTTTGGCCCTTGCGGTACGCGAGGGGCTTGCCTATTTCTCTCGCGGTACGCGAGGGATATAAATTCTGAGAAAAGTTGTAAAAACCGAATTAAATAGAATTTGAAGCCAAATAGGTCAAGAGTTCGGATTATTGCCGCCAAAAACAAGACCAGAGGCGATTTTGGGTGTTTCGGAAGTCAATTGAAGTGCAAGTTTGAAGCTTTTGGATCCCGGATTCGTTGTAGTAGCTTATTCGGTTTTCAAGATTCAATCTTTATCTTTGTTTTGTTTGATTGAAACCATGTTTATGTGTTTTACTTATGTTATGGATGTTTTGAACATGATCTTTGGCTAGATCTTAGTTACTGCCTAGGTTAACGATGATTACTGCGTAAAGTCATGATTTTTATCCGTTTTTGGATTCGTATAATGATTTTATGATTTTGTAAACAGTCCTAGTTAATTATTATGAAGAATATGCATGCTCTAATTCTGATTTTGTGATTGATTTCAATTCCTTACGTTGATTGTGCTTGTCTGCCAGTTCGATTAGCGTATCTAGGTCATATATCTTAGGGTTTGTGATTTCGGTGGTTAGCTAGATGTAGTAGCCATAGGAGTTGTTATTGATTACTGATTAGAGTCGAGTGTGTGTCCTAGTTCAATACTCGAGAGGTGAGAATTAATCAGTTAGTCTTCGTCATTAGGAATCCAAGTGTCAACTGTCTGAGAGGAAGTTGGTCTAGGTGTCTAGTGATTTGTTGCTAGTCTGAATCATAGTTGTTATTCTAGGATTACCCCGTGCATTCCTTGAATGTATTGTGGACGGTGAGACTGAGAGGTGATAAGTGACCAAAGTTTCAGGCATTAAAGGGTGCAATATGTTTTATTTATGTAAATTAATATGGGGAATACAAAAGTTTTGTGTAGCTATGCATGTGCAGGTGTTGAAAGCTTAAAGTATGATTTTTGAAGATATTAGGTGAGAGATGCAAGAGTCGGAAGAGACATGGAGAAAACGGGGCAGAAACTCAGGACTTGGCGTAAGCCTACTCCACCAGCGTAAGCTTACTCCGCCCAGCGTAGGCCTACGCCTATCCAGTTCATTCACAGCAAACTTCAGGGATGTAGTGTAAGCCTACGCCACCCAGCGTAAGCTTACGCCAGTTACGTTATTTTGACGCGGATTTTTGGGAAACTGCTGATTTTGAGAGTTTAAATGAGGGTTTCTTCCCCAAATTCGAAATCATCTTTTTAACAGCAGTTTTGGGCGATTTTGGGAGGCGAGGAACATATTATTGAAGATCGGTATCAAGAAATTGAAGAATCGAAGATGAATTCCACAACCATGAGCGGCTAATCCACCGGTAATCATTCCCGGGTGGATTGTTTGTAAGTTTTTAGGGTTTTTATCATATGCTAGCTTTGAGAAACAATTCTTGTAATCGTTTGGTTTGAAATACTTGAATCTTTGTGTTTAGTATGGTTATGAACTCACGGGAGTCGATAAATTCTTGCACCATTGACCCCGTTAGATGATAATTGCTATGAACTTCGATTTGTATTGAATCTATTGATTAATCTAATTCTATATTGCATACATTTGTCTCGATTTCATTCGTGAATATTGTTTTACACTATTTGCCGATGATGTATGAATGTTGATGCTTTTGGTTTGATTTGGATAACCATTTGATAGTTTGAACTCATATGTTGGTGTGATAATCCCTAATTACTTGTGAACTTGAAACCCGGGTGTGATTCCTTTTTAATTATTGTTTACAACTTAAAACGTTTATTTGCAACTTGATTACTCGTGATCGTTTTGCTAGTTGATAATCATTGCTTGTTGGATTTGTTAATTTCACCTCAATCATTGCTTGTGTTTGGTCAGAAAGACCCATTGCAACTTCATAAATCACATTGTTAATTGAAGTTAAGCACCGACCACAAACTCTTCGTGGTTCGACACCCTTCTTACCCTAACTAATTTAAGGTGATTAGGACACTCTAATTCTTTATCTTTAACCGGTCCTTTCGACACCGATCAAGAGGTAATCTGTTCATTAGGGTACATTGTCATAGTTGGAAATACAAGTGATCCAACATATGGTGAGTTTATTACATCTGTAGGTTCCTTAGTTGGTGACACCCTGATAGTGATTAGGGATCCACTAGGTTGTCTATAACTGTTTCCTTAGAAAACTAGATCCATCGTAGTTTCCAGAACCGATAGAAGTTGAGCTTTACAAGTAAGATTCCGACCTAGGTGGTATTCTTCCCATTCCTGATATCTTCCTTAGTTATTGTCTTGATAACTTGATTTGTACTTAGTTTATTACATTCTTTAGTGATAATAAGTAGTGTAGTAAACCCCCAAACCAAATCAATCTTAAGTCCGAGTCAGAGTCTAGTATTGTTTCGTAGTGTCTCTAGGGTTCGATAATCCGGTTTACCATTAAGCTGTGATACACTCGATAGGTACACTTTCCTGTCAGTGCGGTATAGTTAGAGGGTATTCCTTTTATTACTTAGGAGTCTAGGTTAGGTTTTATAGTTATTTTTAGAGACCGTCTAGACGACATCATGTGTCGTTGAGGAAAATGTCACACTAGAAATAAAAAATTCTATGAAGAACAATGGACATGATGATTCTGTGTACTTCATCGACACAATTATGAGATTTTGGAGAGTTCTTGCATGACATACACGGGAAGGATGTATTAGACACTCAGATTAGGGATCAACATAGCAAGGAAGTAGAAATAATAGACTATTTGAGTGATCAAGAGGATTTGTTTGAATACGAAGAGGACCCTCCATATACATTCTTCATATCAATGCATGTTAATTATAAACAATGACAACGACATAGTTCGTTTCAAAAAACTAATCGACAATTTACTTAACAAAGCGACAAGTTTAGACACTCAAATGATGGTTCATAATAATATCATGGACTCCTCAACTAGGAGTTCTAACTCCGAATAATAATAAACACCAAAAAGAAACTAAGAATCCAATCCATCATGAAACTTGACCTGAGACTTCAAATAGGATCTTTACTTACAAGAAAGCACTATAATACAACCATTAGTAATGTTATATGCTACTCCAACCCCCCCCCCCCCCAAGTCCTTAAAAGAACAAATAGTCCAAATGAAAAAAATCAGCCTTTGGGCGTAAGGTCGACGTATGGCAAAGAATTTGGGCGTATTGTACTATGCCCCTGCACCTGCACTCCAACTTAAAGTTTTTGGTCTAGCTTTCCCACTAGCTTGTGACCCCGGCCCGTTTTACTCCCTAAATACATCCCATTACATACAATACCACATATGTATGCATACTTTGGTTAGTTAATCTCCTACCAACCCGACCAACATCAATCCTAAATGCAAACACACAAACATTTAAGGATTTAAATTATAATCACATAAATGAGAAAAAGTCTCAAAACACCCGTGAAGATCATGCTCTCAAACTCCCATGAGGTTCATGATTTCTCTATCAATCATGAAACTTATGTCCTCAAAACACCCATGAGGATCATGATTTCACATAGCATACATGAAGAACACGTCCTGAAAACACCCATGAGTATCATGTCTTCACATATAACACATAGATTCCTCAACCTCAAAACACCCATGAGGATTATGACTCCACTTAAACACCCATGAAGATCATGCCCTCAAAACACAAATATTTGCAAGCAAACACACACACATAATTTCAAACGTCAACACATCCGAACACATAATCATGCACCCTAATTATGTGTAAGAACCAAACATAGACACCAAACATCCAAATACATTGTGACAACCGTCAATTTATCGGGTCTTATCATGTAATATATGTATTTCATTTATGATTCTATGTGCACTATTTGATACTAGTTAATCCAAAGCAAATTATTATCAATAATCCAAAGCGATTTATTATCAATAATGCACTACATTATGACGTGAATTCAAGATTTAACGTTAGGATTTTATGGTCATTGGTGACGAGACAACGTATATATTAAACCCACTAAGTGTTATACAAAGAATACAAGTTTATAATATAAGAAATACTACATGAACTTTATGGTAATTTATAACGACGTGAATTAATATTTTTAAGTGCACTATTATATGAATTTGGGTTATTTTGTCATCATTTTTATAAACCTAACTAACATTCATTATATAAATATATATTTGAGACAATTCTTATTTCATGACACCATACATCATTATTTTATATGAATTTGGGTTATTTTATCATCATTTTTATAAACTTCTCTCTCTCTTTATATATATATATATATACTAGAATTACAAATGCTTTGTTGTTATAGAAATAAACCAATTGTAAACAAAAAGTCCTTAAAATCTCACTAGTTCTTCGGAGATCTTCTCTATCATGCTAGAGTTGAAGTAACAAATAATAGAATCACACGTATCAGTAGACGGAAACAACAATTATATATCTTGAATTCCAAGCAAGTACAAAGGATGAGAAGTGTCATAACATAATACCAAAAAAACTAGTACAAATCAACAACACATAGAAAACAAAAAACACAACTATAATGTTCCTTACATACTTTGGTGAAAGCATTGTAGCTATGCCCACACACTTGCTACTATAAGAAGCACCAACAAAGCTAAGATCAGATTCTTTCTTCAAGTGTCATATTCGTACTACCTAAAATGTCCCATTCGTTATTACCATTAATTATGGGACATCGTAAAGATCACATTGCTCAACTTCTAGACATAAGTTTGTAGTCTCATTACGTGTTTGGTGTTGAACCCAAGGTTGAGCTGTGAACTTCCTCAGGCCCTCAAGCTCCACAACCACCTCTTTCATAGTAGGTCTATCACGACCTACCGAACTAAGGCATCTTTTTACAAGATCACATATTGCCTCTAATTGCTCAAGAGTCGCTTCACGTAAAAGTCTAGGTTCAATAATTTCAAATAAGCGATTTCCTTTAACTGAATTAACAAAATATGTAGCTAGATTTTTTTCTTCATTGATTCTATCTTCACCAATGGGTTTTTTCCCGGTTATAAGTTCTGCAAGGACCACTCCAAAGCTATATACATCACTTTTCTCAGTTAGTTGGCTTGAGTTGAAATATTCTGGATCTAAATACCCTAGTGTACCTTGAATAAGAGTAGTTACTTGGCCGTGATCTAACGAGACTAGCCTTGATGCACCAAAATCTGAAATTTTTGCTGTATAGTTATCATCTAATAGTATATTGGCAGACTTGACATCTCTATGTATGATTGACATAGTAATTTCGGAATGAAGGTACCCAAGTGCACTTGCGGCTTCAGTGGCCACTCTTAACCGATTCTCCCAAGTTAACCAATTCATTCCACCCAATCTATGATGTATGTGATAGAAAAGATTGTTATTGGAGACGAATTCATAAACTAGTAAAGGAACTTCCTCTTCCAAGCAACAACCTAAAAGCTTTACCACATTTCGATGAATGACTTGTGTAAGGATCAAAACTTCATTGATGAACTGCTCTCCTTGGGTTGCATCCACTACTTTAGACTTCTTTATTGCGACTACACGCTTATCTGATAAAACTCCCTTGTACACTACACCATATGCACCTTTACCAATAATTTGATCTTTAGAGTAATTATGAGTGGCTTTTCTTAGTTGTTTAGTGCTAAACAAAGTCATTGCCTCATGAGATCCTTGTGATCTGATCTTTTGTTTAAGCAACACACCTCCATTTTGCTCAAAGAACTTTTCACGAAGTCTTGTTACTTTTCTCCTCATTATACCAAAGCAAATTCCCAATATTCCGGAAATTATTGCTAACATGCCACTTACGATTGCTACGTACGTTCATGGAAATGAAGAAAACTTTAATTAATAACCTGTCATTCTTAACTTCAATGATAGAAAAAAAAATTATTGAAAACCAAGGTTGGATCACTCCGCCTAAACTTATTCATATTTTCATGAAAGAATTACCTATAATTAATATGGTTGATGAAAATTTCGAAACTGTAGCAGCAACGGGTTGACAACCATTTGTTATGTTCTCATCGCCAAAGGATCCGGGCGGACACTCGCAATTGTAACTCCCTAGAGTATTAATGCAAACACCATGGCAAGGATTGGTTCCTTGAATGTTGCACTCGTCGATGTCTAATAAGAAAAGAAAAAGAATGCCTGTTACTTCAAGTAAAACATAGTGTAACAGGATTTCCAACAAAAAGTTGTTAGTTACAATATTAAAGGCTTAAATTTGGGTTTTATAATAGTAAGAGTTAAATACGATTTTAGTCTATGTGGTTTGACCCAAATTACGATTTTAATCAATTAGTTCTAATTTGACTGTGGTATCATTAAGGAATTTATCTCTTAATTTACCAAATTAACCGATAGAAGTGACCAGGGGTGCTTATTTAAATAGTTATGCTTAATCTGATTAAATCAAATGAATTCGATCTGCTTACAATATTTAGTGATATTCTTGAAGGTATTGTTTGAAAGCGATAGGTAGGATAGAGATGGAAATTCAAGTATGTAAGGTAAGGTTTCCCCCTCAAGCTTATTTCTGGTTAGTCGAATGTAGGTTAGTGAATTGTAGGAGAATAGACTTTTAGTTGGTAACCCATTGACTTGGTTTTCACCGAGGTCAACTATGGTGGTTGACCCTCAAATTGAGTACTTGAAGCCATGGGCGGCCTTTGGGTAAAGTAAGTAAAACCCTATATTTAGGCCATCAAATGGTAAAGCAAGTAAAACCTTAGCTAGGATTAGGGAACGCCAAAATGCCGAACATCTGAAGGGATTTAGGAAAAAAGATGAAGAGTTGCTTTGGAAAACAATCTCAACGGCTCAACCTAACAAAAGTCAGCGATGATGAAAAACATCGTCACTCTAACCTTCCAACGTCTCAATTTATTGAAGAATGCCATGTTTGTTTTCTTTAAAACTGAAATCTTAAATTGTAACATCCCAAAACTCCTAAACATAAGATGAGACACGTGTCGGTTGAGAAACGTGGCCAAAGAACCCAACCGGGTTCGAAACTGGAAGACTATTCGTCCGGAAATAGCCCAAAACTTCCCATAAGCATATTTCATGCTAGAAAAAGAGTTACGGGAGCCATAATATATGAAAATGAGGTGTTTCAACGAGGAGAATCTAAAAATAAGGTATATCGGACCGATATCCTAAGCATAACGTTCCAACATGTATTGCTGAAGCAAATCAAGAGGCTTTGACGCGTGTTTGGTGACTCAGCTCCATGTCGGACCGATATGGTTTTAGACGTCGGTCCGACATGCGGACGTCGGACCGATATCTTTTTAGACGTCGGTCCGACATCGGCGCAGTTTCAGCCTATAAATTGAAAGCAATTGCCGTTCAAATTGGAAACACAACAACATCACCACCACCATCACTTTCACACACACACTCTCTCTGAGAAAGGTTAGAAGACCCGGTGCGGCGCGTTTGAGTGCGAGTGCGGTTCAAGTTCGGAGAAGCGTTTAAAGCGAGGAACGAGCGTAGGAAACGAACCGAGACTATCGTAAGTACACTGGACTCGTACCTTAGATAAATGGTTATGTGAACTATGTGATTATGTGTTATGTGCTATATGTGGAACTAAGGTACGGGGTAATGATGAAATAGTCTAAACACTAAACGGGAATTATGGAGTAGTCACGACATATCCAAAGGGTGGTGGATACGCCGCTGGTACTTCCTATATATAAACTTCTTGGTACTTCATGTTGAAACCATTATGAATGTTTAGGGGTATAGACTAAATAAAAGTAATAAAGAATATAGTAAACGTACGGGAGAACTTCCGACTGGTATGTAGTTATCTGACAAACGGAATGTTCTGTCTAAGGAAAGAGTAGTGTATATATCTCTCCTAGACCCGTCACTATTTCCTGGGAACATCTCTATCGGAGGTACTACTCTGGAAGGATAATCACCCCAATTTACAATATATGATAAGTATGAATAAAGAAGGCTTAATTCTAAATAAAGGAATATATGTAATGTATTATAGGAGTGGTGGGTACGCCGCTGGTACGCCCTATATATAAACCTCTTTAATACATGATAGAGACGCCTTTACGAGGAATTAGGACGAGAATGGGATAAAAGCATGAGGAAGTCATGCTATTAAATAAATGATGAGAAAAGCTTAACCTTAAGCAAATGAGTATTCATGAGATGTTAAAGGGGTGGTGGATACGCTGCTGGTACTTCCTATATATAAACCTCTTTAACATAACATGATGAAACCTTTGTAAGGGATTAGAGTAAGAGTTAAGATAAAAGCATAAAGAGATCATGCTACTAAATTAGAATTAGATGGGAAAGCTTAATTCTAAGTAAAGGAGTATTCATGGGACGTTAAAGGGGTGGTGGATACGCCGCCGGTACTTCCTATATATAAACCTCTTTAACGTAACATGGAGAAACCTTTATAAGGAATTAGAGCATTGATGAATATGAAAGTATGACAAGAGGTCATGCTATATGTGCGAATATGTAATGTATGTGAATACGTGAATGCATGATAGATGCTCATGGTATATGTGTAAATAAGAATGTATGATGGAAACGAGTCTAAGTCTTAAAATGGAATAACGGAGTACTCGTGAAGAATTAAAGGGGTGGTGGATACGTCATTGGTACTTCCTATATATAAACCTCTTTAGTGTATTATGGGGGAAACCGTTAGGAAGTTTTAAGGTGAGGACTGGTTGTGAAAATATCGGGAGGCTTTGAGTCTATGATACTCAAGGTCCCAATGAAAGAGATGTCTAGCCTACGGGGCAGGTCTTAATAAGAAATGAATGAATGGAAAGGAGATGTCCAGCCTACGGGGCGGGTCTCAATAAAGTATGGAAGAGACGTCCAGCTTACGGGGTGTGTCTTAGATAAAAACTCGGACCGGAGGTACGTCTGAAGACGATTGCGAGGGGGTTAGCACACCCATAAAATATACGAAAAGCGTGACCGGAGGTACGTCCGGAGATGGTCACGGGGACGCCGAGAGCCCGAGAAAACTTGAACAGTAAGAACCTAAAGGGTTCATAATAAAATGAATGATGCAGTGTACTTATATAGTGTCAGCTAATCCAAAAACGTTTTTCAAACACTACAGGTTAAGAGCACGTGGAATGAGACTTCCTGAGGACGTGGCTGATTGGAGTTGAAGAATCCATATGTTACATGATGTAATATTTTATGTAAAAATAATATTATAATAAAATATACCTTTGTCATTATAGTGACAAGGTTTTGAAAAATATGGCACCGTTTTCCGCTATAAAACTCTCATAAATTTAATGTAGTAAAAGTAGGGTGTTTCATAAATAGCTAAATTCATCTCTTTAATCTTCACTCTATCGCTTATTTTCTTTGAAACTCAAAATCTACTCTTTATTCTTTCTTTAAAAATCGATTGGAGTTGGAAACATAGAAGCTAGGATTTTAATTCTGAACTTATATTCGAATTTTGCTTGGAACATGGAAGTTGGAAACTCGGATTTTCATTTACAAGAAAGATTGACAGATTTAGATTTTTTATTTATAAGACATATTAGCTGAACTACTAAAGCAATTTTACTTGGAAGTTAAAAAATTGGTTTTTGTGCAGTTCTACTTATATGCTATCACAATTCTCAGGTAAAATTCAACTGGATTTTTTGATTATATGATTAACTTGAATTTATTAATTTGTTTTAATTTGTAAATTGACTCTAATTCGTGATAAATCGTGCTCTAATTATGTCAAATCGAATTAGAAATCATAAATCCGATCATTCTAAAATTAAAAAAGAAACATAAACTATAAGCTAAAAGATTATTTACTAAAATTCGTAACGACCTAAAAGATAATGCACCTCTAGATGTAGACGAACCTCTAGATATAGACGAACCTATAAACGTGGAAGGAGCCTCAAAATTTTAGTTCGCTTTAAACCACCAAAATGAATAAGCTGCCCCTGCTTGAAGCTTTGTGTAATTCATTAGTGAAAGAGGTCGGGTTCCATTAAGAAGATTAATGTCAGAGAAGGGTTCCATTGATGATTAAAGTCAGATTATAACTAATGGATTAAAATCGTTATTTGGGTCAACCTAGAGGGACTAAATTTGTATTTAACTCTAATAGTAAAATAGTTAGGATTAGGCTATAGATACCCCCACTTATACTTGTCGCACCCTTTTCTTTAAAAAATAACTTTTAAACATATTATTTTAACCCATTTCAAAGATGATTATTTCTACAACAGTTTTTTTAAGTATAAAAATACTTTCTACAAAATAAAACGTATACCACTCCCCCTCTTACTTGTCGTACCCCACCTCCCCTAATTTTATCCTCATCGAAACATCATTATTTATAAACCATGTTTTTAAGTTTAAAAACACTTTCTATAAAATAAAAACGAGTTAGGCTATACATACCCTATGAAAAAAATAACTTTTAACAAAGAATGAATAATTAACAAAAAGACACAAGTAAAAATAAAAAAAGGTTTGAAATGTATTTATTTGAAAACTAAGGGAGTGCAATAAGTAAAAATTAGTGTAAGTGGGTATGTATAACACGGCCTAGTTACGATAAAAAATCGTAACGGGCAAAGCTGTATCTTAAAGTGGGAAGATTGGTGTGACGGAATCGGAGACTAACCTTGGCAGCCTGGATGAAGGTAGGGGTTACCCTCATAACCTTCATTGCATTTACAACGATACCCGCCACCATCTACATCATAGCATGAACTGTTTCCTTTGCATTCGTTAACCTTATCAGCGCACTTTCCTTCAGCTGCGATTACCCAATCAAGCACAACGAGCATAGTGGACCTCATCTTGTTTTGAAAGTTCCAGTAATCTGTGGATAAATCAGTTGCACCACCAAACTCAAAACTACCTTCCTCAACAAGAAAGCCATAGCCACATTCATTGAAGTACAAAACATCTGAGTGGTTTTGTAAGGTGTGAAGTGTAGCATTGTAATATGAGAGACCCTTGGGTATAGATGTTTGACAACACCCGATTCCCGAGCATTCCCCATTAGGCACATCACGCGCTTTGCGACATAGTCCAAAACAACCACTAGAAAAGTCAGCTCCGTTTGTCCCCGTAATCAAACCATAATCATCACAACCAATGACTGTGAACTTGTTCTTTACTGAGAAGGTGAAGTACCCTGCTAAGTTGATCCATCCTATATTTTCATGTTCTACAACCCCATTTTGGTTGTAGCACCTATAAGAAATTGTAGTGAAGATGCGCAACTCTGAATCTGAAATATTGTATATTTTGAGGCCTCCAACCAACAACTTTGGGGGTTCAAGAGTAGTGTTGCAAGTCAGGTTAAACTTTCGGTTTAGGGAACAATCTGTGCCAATACCAAAAGGGTAAGGAACTGTAATATTCCCACAATGGGTTGGACAGCCTGGTTTGGCCGTGTTGTTTGCGGTAGCACCTTGAAAGGTTCCAATCGCCATTGTAAGAGGAAATGTAAACAGAAAAAGAAAGAAATGTATCTTCATGTTTCTCCTTTTTTTGTGTGTGTTTTAATAACTATTATCACATCAATTTATAGAGTAGTAGACTCCAAGATGCAAGGAAGTGTTCACTCTATCTTGTGTTATGGTTCAATGACTTTGGTTTGATTTGAACGTATGGAATACATCTAAGAAAGACTTTGGTTTGATTTGAACGTATGTGATACATCTAAGAAAGACTTTGGTTGACCAGGAGACTATGACAATGTCTTCACAATATAATCTATCGGTTTAAAGGTGTGGTGATTTGAAGAGAAGAGGAAAGGGAACATGAGTTGGGGAAACTATTTTTTTTAATAAAATAAATTGGTAGAATTTCTAAAGAGTAAATTTTGTTTTTGGCCAATCTGGTTTGACCTGTTTAATTCTTTTAGTTTAAAAAATAATATTTTAACGTATTAGCACTTGAGGTTGTATTTTAGTAATTATACACTAATCTTATTAACTTTTTCTAGTTAAGAATATGACAATTTACTCATTTTATTTCTATGTGAACTTGCTTACTCTTTTTAGTCCAATAATAACTGTTTTTAGACTTTTTCATAAAAACTTTTTTCTACTTTTTTAAGAACGTTTTTTTTACTGTTTGAAATCATTTTTTTAGTTTTTTTTATTTGTAAAACCGTCTTTTTCGAACCTTTTTTAAAACATGTTTTACTTTTCTAAAAATATTTTTTTCATAAAAAACGTTTATAAGAACATTTTTTTAGATTTTTACAAAAAGGTTTTTTAGGTTTTTCGTAAAATGTTTTTTTTAATATTTTAAAAACGTTTTTTTTTTACTTTTTTAAGTGAACTAGTTTTTAAAATAGTGAACTATTTAAAAAAACTAATAGTTAGAAAAACATTTTACTATAAAACTAAAAACGTTTTTATAAAAAAACCAAAAAAAAATTTTAATTTCGTTTTTTTATGAAAAAAAAATTAAAATACTTTTAGGAAAGTGAAAAAAAGTTTTTAAAAAGGTTCAAAAAAGACTTTTTTACAGAAAAAAGATTTTAAAAAGGTAAAAAAGAAGTTTTTAAAAAAGTAGAAAAAATGTTTTTATGAAAAAGTCTAGTTTTTTTTATTGGACTGAAAAGATTAAAAACTTAAAAATAAAATGACTAAAATATCATATATTTAAGAGAAATATTTAACACGGTTAATGTCATGGATTGAAATGTTTACAAAAATACAGCCTAAGGGGCTCATATGTTAAAAGATTTTTTTTTTGACAAAAATGATTAAATAGACCAAAGCATATGAATCAAAAACGAAATTTACTCAATGGGAGACTGACATTGGCTGGGTGGACTGAGATAACTTGTGTTATGGTTCTATGACTCCGGTTGTGGTTTGATTTGATGGTACAGTTTACATCTAACAAAGACTTTTGTAGTCTACCATGGAATTTCGTTTTGTTTGCTTTCAAATTTTATTTTTGAAAGTTTGGTCAAGTCGTGGCTCTATTTTGTGATAATGGCTAGTTGGCAACTTAGGTTATCAAACTATTCAAAGTTGGGGTGTTAAGTATTCGAATTGAGCTTAAATAACCAAAATTCTAACACCGGCAGAAAAAATAGCTTTTAAAGCGAATAAATTGATTTATTAAAGCGGGTCAATAACCGTTTTAAATTTATGCACGGTGAAAAGCACTTTTTAATGCAGTTCGAAAAAAGCTTTAAAAAACAAACAAAAAAGACGCCTTGAATGAAAAATAAAAATTTGTTTATAGTGGTTTAAAACTACTGTAAAAGAAATACCCGTCAAAACTTTTATATCATCTAAAACGGTTCTAAAAAATTTTTATATAAATAAAAAATTATATAAAAACTAAAAATGTAAGAAAAAATTATTTTTTGAAATCTTAACAGTTATTTTTAACAAACTAATGGGTATACACAATATCCATAGAAATGATCCATGCCCGACGGGCAATAACCCCACAAATACCCGAATGGTATTGGGTCAGATATAAGACACAACTTTATAATCAGGTATGAGACTGAGGTTAAAAATAGTCGTCCCAAAACCGTTTCATTACAATCAGTTTTCCCTATGTAATGTTTGATGGATTTCATACTTAGCGCTATCCAACTATATATAACTGTTTAAAGTAGTAAGTGATTCACGTTTTATTCATAACAAACCTTTACAAGTCAATGTCATTTCATACTTATCATGAACTCTAAGCGAGTTAAAACAAATACATTTAATTCATAAAATGAAAACAAATTAAAAAAAAGAACTAAAGCCAAATAACAACAATCAAAGAAAATGTAAGACACAAAAAAGCTAATGTAGATTATTTTCTTCAAGCACCAATGGTGTGTAGTACTGGAATATGAGTCCCATTCGTTAGTCGCATAAATTAATGAGGCATTGTAGATATTAGATTGCTCAACTTCTTGGACTAGGCTTCTAGTCTCATTACTTGTTTGTTGTGGAACCTAAGGATGATCAGCTGTGAACTTCCTCAAACCATCTAGCTCCACCGTCACCTCTTTCATTGTAGGTCTATCATTGCCAATGAAACTAAAAGCATCTCTTTACCAAATTTCATACTTCTTGTAACTGTTCTAGATTCCTTCACGCAAAAGTCTAGGTTCAACAATTTCAAATAACTGTTTTTCTTTAACTAAATTGACAAAATATGTGGGTGGATTCTTTTCTTCATTCGTTCTATCAACACCAACGGTTGGCTTGAGTTGAAACATTCTGGATCCAAATATCCAAGCGTTCCTTGAATAAGAGTAGTTACTTGTTCATGATCTAATGGGACTAAACTTGATGCACCAAAATTAGAAAACTTTCTAGTGTAGTAACAAATTTGATAATCTTAATTAATATGATCAATTTTCTGAATAAAGTGGTCAGACCAGTTTATTCCACTATATACCCGGCCTCTGCGGAAGATCGTGATACAACAGACTATTTCTATGACCTCTATGAAACTAGAGCACCTACAATTAATAATAGATAACCAGTTATGGGTCTTCTAGTGTCTTGAATCCTAGTCACATTGAATCAGAATATGCCACAAGATTTACCCCCCCCCCCCCCCGCCTTTGAAAGAAGTATGCCATGTCTTGGAGTGGCTTTCACGTAACGCAGCACCCTAACAGCCGCATTGCATAATATACCACAAGATTCATCCCCTGCCTCAGAAAGGTTTTTATCTCCTTTATTTTTGGTGCATTGTTCCCTACAATGATGACATCGTCAATGTATATGAGGGTGGCTTTGGAAACATCTCCACCTTTAAAGATAAAAAAAGAGTGGTCTTCTTTGGACTGTGTAAAACCGATCTCAAGAAGAGCTGAGGAGAATTTTGGATACCATTTGTTGCTTGTTTTAGTCCATAAAGGGACTTTCTAAGGCTGCAAACTTTGGTCTCCTTTTCCTTTTCAAATCCTTGAGGCATTTTCATAGATACCACCTCGTTCAAGTCTCCATGCAAGAAAGCATTGTTGACGTCAAGGTGATGTATCATCCGGTCTCTCTTGACGGAGACAACTATCAAAGTACGGACAGTTACCAGACTAGCCAACGGAGCAACAGTCTCATGGAAATCAATGCCTTCTATTTGCGTGAACCCTTTTTCTACCACTCTAGCCTTGTACCTTTCTATTTCACACTCGGTTTCTACTTCAGTTTGTAGACCCATTTAGAGTCTATGGCTCACTTGCCCTTTCGCAACTCTTCAATTGTCCACGTTCCATTCAATTCAAAAGCGTGTATTTCTCTTTTCATGGTCTACCTCCAATTCTTATCCTGCATAGCTTTGTTAAAGGTTTTGGGCTCATCATGCATATTGATAGATGTTAGAAATATTTTATGAGAATTGGAAAATTTACTATAAGAAATATAGTTGGCCATAGAATGCTCCGTCGAGGAAACTTGATTGTGGGTGAGTGATGCAAGATCGATGGACGATAGGTGCTCTACATCGTAGTTGTAAAAACAATTCAAAGGAAATCGTTCCCTCTTTTCTCAAGTAGGACCATTGTTTTCTGATTCAACAAAAGATTGTGACTCATTTCAGTTTGTAATGGAGAATTCTCACATTCGGCTTGTATAGGGGTATGTTCTTGGGCTATTATCTCACCTTACGTTTCTTGCTCGGTGTTGCTTTGATCATAAAAGCCACCATTCTCAATGTCACCACTTTCTTCTTCACTTCGGTCATGGCTTTCTTTGTGAACTTGTGTCCCAGTTACGTCATAGTTCAAGGAAAGAATTCAAAAATGACACGTTCGTCATATTCAACAAGAGGCTTTGTCAAGCTAAGCGGAGATATGGCTTCAATAAATCTACCAACTCTTGAGATAACCATCTGGTTTTTACTTGTATCAAAAATCTTGTAGCCCTTAGTTCCTTAAGGGTAACGCAAAAATACCCTGACTGCCCCCTTTCCTCTAACTTATTCCCCCATCGGTTTCTGTATTTCTATAATATGCAAGACACCCGAATACCTTTAAGTCTTATAGTCAGGTCTTTGGTTAGAAACATTTTCCAAAGGAGTCTTATTGTTGATGGTTTTAGAAGTTAAACGATTAATAATGTAAGTCGTCGTCAAAATACATTCACCCCAATATCTGGACGACAATTTTGCTTCAAACTTTAATGCTCTTGACGTTTGGAGTAAACGACGATGTTTCCGTTCCACCACACCATTTTGTTGTGGTGTATGTGGACACGTGGTCTCAAGTAAAATCCCATCGAATACGTTTGACAGTCTTGCCAAACTGGGTTTTGACAAATTTATGAAACCCAATCAGACAGTCACTGGCTTGGTGTTTGTGTTTCAAAAGGAAGACCCATACCGAGCGATTGTAATCACCAACAATGGTTAAAATATAATTTGCTCGCGTAAGTGATGGGGTTCAGTATTTATCCGATATATCACAGTGCAAAAGTTCAAAACAATCTTTTAATGAAACTGTCAGGGAAAGGTAACCTAGTATGTTTGGCCATGGCACATAAATCACAAATCTCATTACCGGTCTTTAGAGAAGCACTCTTACTGAAATCAAGACAATAAAGTTTATTGCTTAACGCGTGCCCCAAACGTTTATGCCAAACATCATGTGTAGCCATCATTGCCTTCCTTTCCATCCCCAACATGTACATATGATAGATTCCTTGCTTGCATTTACCTACTCGAGTCAATCTCTTCGAATTCAAGGACTGCATAGCACAAAATTCATGAAAAAATGTCAATGCACGATGCAAACCTTTTGCTAGTCAACTAATAGCTCAGAGGTTGCAAGTGAATCTTGGGACGTGTAGAACACCCTTGATTTGTCTTCCGTTGGGTAGGGTGCACGACCCCTTTCTCTCGACAAGTAAAGAAGAATCGTCGTGTATGATAACCGAAAAATCGTTTGTAGTCTTAAAATCGTTATCAAACCATTCAATTCGTAATTTATTTGATCGGTGGCACCCGAATCCAAAATCCATTTCTTGCTAGAGTTGTGTTTACCTCCCATATTGGCGATGGGCAGAGTTTCATCTTTGATTTGAGTAATGTTTGCTGCAAAAATACCCAAAACTTATTGATATTGATCTTTGTTCAAACCGGGTACAACACTGTTCTCACTGTCGACAAAGAGCAAATAAAACATCAAAAAATAAAAAAGTGCATACCACCTTGAAAATTTTAAGACGTTTGCAAGTATTTAAGCTCTATGTACAATAAAATAGAACACCACAATGGATCAACCAAGAAAGGGAATTTAATTCAGTTTTAAAAACCTATTTGCTCTCGTAAGAAAAATACAACGGAAGAAGAAACCACAATATCCAACTATAAATCAAGTCAACAAAAAGGCTACTAAAAACGATAATAAAAGTACAAACTAAATTGAAAGTAGAATTTGAAAATATTTTGAGAGGTTTGGTACACAACACCTAGCAGGAACCTTAGAATCTCCCGCGGACATCGTCTACTACCACCAGTGACACCACCGTTGTCGCTTATATTGGCTTCATCCCTTCAACCCTAGTCGTCGTCGATTAACACTACAGGTAGCGTTTCCCTCCCTCCCCCTGATGCGGTGTTTTAATTCTAAACGTTTGTGTCTAGGTGGATGAAATGTAACCTAAATTCAAACCCGACCCATGAAAGGTCGACGCCCATTTCTCCCATCCAAACCCTGATTGAATTCTTTTGCTTTAAAGAGTTGTACATATAGCTTAAATACTTGCAAACGTCTTAAAATTAAGACTTTGTGGTAAAACGACCATTTTATCCTTCCAATATGTATTATAACTAGGAAATATGCCCCGAGCTTCGCGGCGGTAGTTTCCTGCGGCCCGCGGTGCGAGTCAATCATTAAACTGTTGAAAACATAGAAGAAACGTATAAAGTTAACCGCGACTTGGTTGTGTCGGTCTAATTCTTTATGGTACCATCACGTTATTGTCACTCGATATAACCCATAACACATAAAAAATATCCTACATTGAATCGTAAAACTTACACTAACGTCAAGAAAAAAAAGTAATTAATAAGGAGATCGGAAAATAGATAGATTTCTGCATGAATATGAATTAACATTGAAATAACAAATTCATTAAATAAGTTGACAAAGTAAAAAAAATAGAATTATAAAAAAACATTTTTTTACAAACGAAAATAAAAAAAAGTAAAAGGAAAAAAAGACCCACTTTATCAAAACCTAGATTCGAACCCACGTCAACGAATATATATTACATGAGTAAAGTTGAGATTTTAAAATTTGAGTCGTAAAAATAATTCAGTTATCACGCGTTCATAAAAAAAATAATCAAAAGTAAAAAAAAAAAGAAATGTAAAAAGAAATAACAAAAAAAAAATTGGTTGTCATAGGGCCCGAACCTGTGACCTAATAGGAAGGAGAAACTTAATAGAACACAATAAACCAGCTTATCAAAGCCAAATGTTAGTGAATAAATAGAAAATCAATTACCTAACATGAAAGAAAGGAAAAGAAAAAAGATGATTGGTCACCGACATTTCCGATTAAGATTTAGTAAATATTTACGTTAATAAAAATAACAAATCTAGTTTATTTGTAAATTTATGATGATATGTTTCATGTACTCGTATTTATCATTTCACATACATTAATTATTGAATTATCATAACATAAGAAAAGAATTACATTTATTAATAATAACATTTGAATAATTGTAAAAATATAGCAAGTGGTAGCCGCCATTTAAACCAATGATGTGTCACTGTTTACGCACACACAACAACAAAATGATAAATACTTACGTTTGAAACAATTTGGATAATCAAGCGTTCAAAATATCAAAACCCTAAATATATTTTTTTAAATCGTGTTATAAAATTATGAGGCGTTCTTAAAGCTTTACTGGTAACAGGTGAATAAAGAGCCAGAGGAAAGTTGATTCATAGGATCATTTTGACGGCTTGATGAATTTTGTGACGGCTGCAAAATGATGCGATCTTTTTGCAGTCAGATAAGTAAAAAAAACAAATCTTTTTGATTCATTGCTTAACTATTTTTTTTGCTAGTTAATAGAAATAGTAAGAATATTACAGTTAGGTAGAGTACTAAAGTGGCTTCAAAACGCTCTTCCTTTTTATATAATCCGTCGCATGTTTCTTTGCTACCCTCTTGCTTATTTGTAATAAAATTTGGCCTTTCAAAAAAAGTATAAGTGTAATATAGTCATAATTTTAACAAGTTTGAATATAAATTTTATACATCCTATTAATCACCTCTTATTTATTTTATATTAAATCATACTTATCATGCTGTACCTATCACCATTAAAATAAGATTTGCCGATACAATATTTATCCGTTGGCCCCTTTCTCATTTAGAGGCGCCATTTGAACCAATAACCAATGATATTTGTTTACTATTCACGCAAACACAATTTCATTTCAAAACTAGGTTGTTCCTAGCCGAGCGTTGCGGCAGGAACGAACTTGTTTTGCCATCTTATGCTAGAGCTTGTGTCTTCATCTAGTTCATACAATAAGCCAACCGAAAGTAGAATAGGTCATATGTTATGAACATAAATATTTAATCTAAGTTCAAATAACTTGGTCGTTACAGTGTCATCTTGAGGATTCTGCGAGAGCTGACAGAAAATAGCATTATGCTGAGATGAAATCCCCTGAGAAAATGAGATTGTTACTGCTGCTGTGATGGTGCTTGGCCGAGCCTCAAACTTGAAGATATCTCTGGGAGGCTACATGATAAACCTGACTTACTTCTAAACCCTAAATCAAAAGCTCGTGTGTTGGCTATAGATGAGGTCCAAACAAAGTATCCACCAGCAGTAAGAACTTTAACAACCTCGATCAAATGTATAACATCTACAAAGTTTAAACAAAAAATTGTATGTCAGTTTAAGTGAGTAATACACATGAATATATGTGTAATAAAACACAAAGAGAAATAAATGAGCAACTAAAACTTACATATGCAGCATACTCCTTCAATTCAATTCAATTTGTTTTTTGTTCCTGTCCCATGATTATCAAATATGAATTATTGATGGATATCTTTCTGGTCAACAATAATATATAACACAAAGGTCCAAAACAATTTATGTAAGTAAGGAAAACCTGTTAGACGCAGAGAAAAAAAAGGTACATTACTGTTGACGAAGTTGGTGATTGTATGGTTTATAATTATAATGAAAAGTCAAATGACCTTAAACCTAAAAACATCAACACCAGCTGTAGAGCAACAATAGAAGAAGATGCAAACATCAAGAACAACCTAAACATGAGTGTCCACTTTTCGACGAAGCATTAGTGACAAAACGAAGAAACACAAAAAAATAATTATCAATTGCTTTTCACATCATCAATCATATAGATAATAAAATAAACAATCTGAAAAAATAGACATGTACCTCAAATACCAAAACTTTATTCATTTATGAAATGGGTTAACTATTAAATGAAAGTGATTTTTTTTTACACCGACCTTTGGCTGTTTGTTCTATAAGAAAGCAATCCAAATTAGAAGTTCATATTGTTTGGTAACAGAACAACCTGAAGTTGCTTCGAATGCATTAATAGGAGAAACTGCAACAAAATTTTGTTTTAAACTGTACTTTCCGAGAAAAAAATGTTTGCGTAGGATTTAAAAGTCTAATATAAGGCTAATCGGTTAAATGAAAGTGATGGCCTTTTGACACCGGCCTTTGACTGTTTGTTATATAAGATCTTAAGACAGTAAAACTTTCTCTCTTTCACAATAGTAAAAAAATGTGGGTACTGCAATAAGTAAAGCCAATGAAGATGATGAACTATTTACAATGACAGATCGAAAACCCCTACTCAGCTGGATTTTGTTTTAATCTGTACATTGTCAGAAAAAAATTATTGGTTAAGATTTAAAAATTTAATATAAAGCTGATGGGTACACCTGACCAAACATAAAAAAATTTCAACACAAATATAATAACAGATAATGAGTTCCGTAAACACTTAAGTTAATTCAAATTCTAATAATATATCCGCTTTAACTTTTCTATTGCATTATTTAACGAAAAGGCTATATAGCATATCAAGGAGCGACCAATAAATCATCAGAATTCTTCCACTTAGCACAATTTAAATTCAAAATAAAAGTTTTCTGGAGCCAGGTGAAGTTTGAACACATTATTATATAAAAATATATTCCAGATTAAAAAACACTAAATCCAAACCAAAACCACACAACTACTTGTAAGTTATGCAATATAGATGTACAAATGTTGATATTCAGTCACTTTAGGTTTTGAATAAGTAACAGCATATCCTCCATATATTATACACTATACAGTACACGGACATTCAGCAAATAAATTTGAGAATACTAAGCTTTTTTTCTAATTTGAGTTAAGTAATTGTTGTCCCAATTGGATCTTGATTATGCAAAAGATGAACAAGCAAGAAACGAATTTCTGATCTTCAATTGATAATCATGCGTAACCTTTGTACAGACTTGTTCATTCGTATATATATCCCTAAAACTAATCGACGCATCGGTTTATACATACCGATTCACACAAGACCAGTTATACAAATACAGACTTGACATACTTAGTCCTTGGACTTATTATATTGACATATTTACATAAAACATAAAATAGATAAATAAACATAATGACCCTTTAACTTTGACTTGGGTTAATGATCGGGATTAACCTCACATTCACCCCCTTAATCACGATCATGTTGTTGTTGCAGATCTTGAACACCAAGTAGTTCCCTTATTGTGATGAACTTGACCCGTGTCATTGCTTTTGTTAGAATATCTGCTTTCTGTAGTTCTCCACTAATATGTTCAACCGTGATGTGGTCATTTTCAACACATTCCCTTACGAAATGATAACGCGTGTCAGTGTGCTTGCTCCTTCCATGAAATACCAGATTCTTCATTAGTGCTATTGCTGAGATATTATCAACATATAAAGTTATCTTTTCTTCTTGCCATCCAGTTATTTCACTAAATAAACGTTTCAACCATAATGCTTGACATGCTGCTGTAGTTGCTGCCATAAATTCTGATTCACATGATGATAGTGCCACAGTTGGTTGTTTCTGTGTACTCCAAGTTATAGGTGCATTTCCAAAGTTGAATACGATACCCGTAGTTCCTTTTCCTTCATCTGTATTAACCCCATAACTGTTGTCGCTGTATCCTGTGATTCTGCAGCCTCCACTTTTCTTGTAAGTTATACCAAAATCCGTTGTTCCTTTGATATAACGTATCACTTGCTTAATAGCTTTTAGATGATCCTCCTTTGGTTCTTGCATAAATCTGCTAAGTAGCCCGACTGAATAACTTAAGTCTGGTCTTGTATGTAGCAGATACCTTAGGCAACCAATCATACTTCTATATTTAGTTGCATCAACTAGATCTCCTCCTTCAGTTTTAACTAACTTAGTTTCGGGGTCCATTGGAATCTTTGTTTCATTACTATCTATCATGTTGGCATCTTTGAGGATCTTGTTGATGTAACCAGCTTGCTTAATAGATATTTCTCCCCCTGATTGGTTGACCTCTATGCCGATATAGTATGCCAGTAACCCTAAATCACTCATCTCAAACTTTTCTTCCATTTGAGATTTAAAGTGATCAATTTCTTTCTTTGGACTGTTACTATCAGGTCATCAACATAAACTCCAATCAACAAGGTTGAATCTTTGTACTTCCTAGTATAGACTGCCTGCTCTAAGGTGCATTTCTTGAAACCAAGTGATTTTAAGGTTTGATCTAATTTCATATTCCATGCACGTGGTGCTTGTCTCAGTCCATATAGAGCTTTAGAAAGTTTATAGACCTTGTCTTCATTTCCAGGTTTCACAAAGCCTTCAGGTTGTGAAACATAAACTTCTTCTCTAAGATCTCCATGTAGGAATGCTGATTTTACATCTAAGTGATGTACTTCCTACTCATTGTATGTTGCTAATGCTAGAATGAGACGTACTGTCTCAAGCCTTGCTACAGGAGCAAAGACTTCATCAAAGTCTATTCCATGTTGTTGTACATAGCCTTTTGCTACTAAACTAGCTTTATACTTGGTGATCTTTCCATTTGCATCCCTTTTGGTCTTGAATACCCACTTAAGACCAATTGCTTTATGATTACTTGGCAAAGAAGTTAATTTCCAAGTTTTGTTCTTATTGATGGAATCTAATTCAGCTTTCATAGCTTCTATCCATCTTCCGTCTTCTGCTGCCTCTTTGTAATTCCTTGGCTCTTCTTCAGCTAGAAGTAGTTCATTTGTTTCTACCACTGGTGCTACTTCATTTATGCTAGCCAAGCTTCTAAAACCTCGAATAGGTGTATGATCAAATGGTCTAGCAGAACTTCCAGAAGTTGATGAATCTGCTATGACCTCTGCTGAGTTAGGTTCATATGTATATGTTGGTGGAGTCTTAGGTGTATTAGGTGAGCTTATTGGTGATTGAACAGTTTGTTCAAAGTCATCTTCATTTGTGAGTTCACCATCTAGATCTATGGGTTCACTTTCATTGTTATCTTGTGGACATATATATTGAGAGTCCATTATAGTGAAATCTACCCATTCAGCTTCTCCACTTCCAACTTCATTCATGTAATCTTCCCAATTCCATGAATCCTTTTCAATGAACTTTACATCCCTACTGATGCAAATTCTTTTGGTTATAGGATCAAATAACCTACAAGCCTTTGATCCTTCTTCATTTCCTAAGTATACCATTTTGATGCTTCTATCATCTAACTTCTTCAGATGTTGTGATGGTACTTTGGAATATGCTACACAACCAAAAACTATTAAATGCCCCAAATCTGGTTTTCTACCCTTTAAGGCTTCATAAGGTGTACTGTTAGTTAGAGCTTTGGTTGGTACTCGATTCAATACATAGATAGCATGTCTGACTGCTTCACCCCAAAAATTTTGAGGTACCTTCATTGCTTTCATCATGCTTCTTCTTGTAGATAGTATTGTTCTATTCCTCCTTTCAACAACTCCGTTTTGTTGTGGTGAATAAGGTGCTGTGAGTTGTCTTGCTATGCCATTTTCTTTACAGAACTGTGAGAATTCATATGATGTGAATTCTCCACCTCTATCTGTCCTTAGCATTTTCAGCTTGGTTCCTACTTCATTCTCCACCTTCCTTTTGAATTCCTTAAAGACCTCAAATGCTTGGTCTTTTGATGTTAAGAAGTATACCCACATGCATGGTTTTAAAAAACGGCGCCTCGAGGCGAGGCGGTAGAAAATCGTACCCGAGGCGACGCCTCAGTTGGGGTTTTAACACGTACGCCTCTAGCTCCGAGGCGGTTCGAAAAAACGTATGAGGCGGTTCGAATGCTGAGGCGGTCGTTTTTTTAGGGCAACTTTTGGGCGGGAAAATAAGCCAGGAGGGAGAAAAAAATAAGCGCCATTTTCTCTCTCTCTCCTTTTAGGGCAACTTTATCAGACACACACACGTATCTCTCATTTTCTCCCCATCGCTGTTGTCTTCTCTTCTCCCCATCGCTGCTGTCATCTCTTCTCCTGTCTCTTGCGAAGCTCCTGACAGCATATAAACCATCGTTGCTGGTCTTTTTTTTTAATTTACATCTCCGACCTGTATTTATTTGTTTGACTTCATGACTGCTTTCAGTTTTCTTTTGTGTTCAGTTAATCAGTTTCATCCTGGATTTATAGTTAATTTTGTATTAATTGAATTCATTTGTATTAATTTTCATTTGTGTTCAGTTTGTGTTCAGATTCATTTGCTTTTGTGTTGTTTAAATTTGATTACAAACTTCATGTGTGTGTTTGATGTGTGTTTTTTTATGTTCTAGACTTTATGTATCAATTCCAAACATTTAGTATTTTATTTTTTATAAGATATATAATTTTTATATTTATTTTTAATTCCGCCTCGGGCTTACGCCTCGTTTCGCCTCGAGGCTTACGCCTCGTGAGGCGAAGGGAAAACGCCTCGAGGCGCGATTCCGTTCTTTTAAACCTTGCCCACATGTAGTGTGTACAATCATCCACGAGTAGATATATGTACTTTCCCGAGTGTGTTGGTGAGGAAACGGGACCACATAGATCTCCATAAACTAAATCCAAAGGATTTAATGACTTGAATTTAGCTTGATAAGGAAATGGAGCTCTACTATGTTTCCCTAATAAGCATGCATCACAAACTTGGCTTGCATGGTTTATTCGGGGGATCCCTTGAACCAAGTTCTTCTGAGTCATGGTTTTGATTGAATCAAAGTTTAAATAACTCAACTTTGCATGCCAAAGCCATGCTTGATCTTCCAAACTAGCTAGTAGACAGGTAGGCACACCAATCTTCAAATTGATATTATAGAGTCTATTCTTTGAACGTGTGACCCTCATAAGTAGCTTTTCATTTTGATCATGTAGAAAAAGTAGATTACGTTCCATGACAACTTTGCATCCATTTTCTGTTAGCTGTCCTAGGCTCAGTATATTACTTTTTAGACTAGGAATGTAATAAACTTGAGATATGATTCTCTGTTCTTTGTTCTTACATTCCAATAAAATAGAGCCTTTTCCTTTGATTTCTACATGTAACCCATCTCCAAAACGAACTTGTCCCGTGACCTTTTCGTCTATTTCATTGAAGTGAGTTCTGATGCCTGTCATGTGGTTACTTGCCCCATTGTCTAAGTACCATAGGCTTTCATCTGTAGTTGTATATAGACTTGGCTTAATTTCCTATTCATTTAGAAAGATTTCTTCATAGTCTTCCTTTCTTTCAGTAACTTGTTAGGATCGTTAGGATTGAACACACACACTAAACTGAACACACACACGAAAGCAATAAACGACACGAAGATTTAAAGTGGTTCGGTCAGCTGACCTACGTCCACTGTGCTGCAACTAGGGTTTCTTTATTATTCAGGTGCTCACAAAATTACAAGTACAATGATATCAATATATAGAGACTAATCTAGGGTTAGGTAACTTAATCCCCAAGTTAGGCCCAAGCCCACATAGAGATAACTAGGGCCGGCTAAATAAAGACGTGTGGGCCAACCCAAGGCTAGGGCCGGCCACCCTCCCTTGATCGGGCCTCCACACCAATTAGCCCAACATAACTGCCATTAGAAGAGTTGGCTCTTCATCTTCTTGCACGAGATTTGATTGTTCTTGTGCATTTTCCTTTGAATAACACTTAGTGGCATAGTGTCCTAATTTGTTACACTTGTAGCACTTCACTCTACTATGATTCTTAGCTGTCCCCTTTCCTTTGTTGTAGTGAGGCTTTTGAGATGAGCTTTCTCCCTTGAAGAGTGTTTGGTCTTGTTATCACACCAATTGCTATGTGATGACTTGAAACGTCTTTGTCCATTTTTACCAAAGTGTTTTCCTCGACCATTGCTCTTGTCATAACGTGTAAACAATAGTTTATCTTGATTATCCGTATGACCTCCCTTCTTGGTCTTGATCCTTTCTTCAAATGTCTTGAGCCTCCCGATGATCTCATCTAGCGTCACTGTATCTAGGTCTGTGATTTGTTCAATTGATGCAACTATTTGTATGAACCTCTCTGGTACTGAATTTAGAAGCTTGCGTACTAGAGTAGGTTGGTTAAAAGATGATCCACAACTAGTTGCCCTAGTTACAATGCTAGTTATCTTTGATATGAAAGAATCTATTGTTTCATCCTCCTTCATTTGCAACAACTCAAACTCATTTTTGAGTGTTTGCAATTGTGCCTTCTGCACTTGGTCTACACCAGCGTGTCTAGTCTTCAAAGTAGTCCACGCCTCTTTAGCAGACTTGCTATTTGCAACTTGTAACACCAAATCTTCAGGTAAGGCTTGAAATAGATATGCAGTTGTAGCCTTATCTTTCTTGACATCTGGTTCAGTTGTAGCAGTCGGTTCTATCATCTCCCATGATCCATTTGCTTCCAGTATGGTCTTCATTCGAATTGCCCACACCGTGTAGTTTGTGGATTTTAGAATTGGACATTGAAAGTTTGATAGGGATGATCCGACCTCTTTGTATGTTACAATGGTGGTAGTACTACCACTAGACTTAGGTGATTTTTCTCCCATATCTTCCTTAGGTTTTTCTAAACACTAAGTCTATGTAATATTGGGATAAAATAAGTAAGTTTTCCCTTGCGAAAACTAGAGTGATTCCTAAGTTCGTTTTTCCTTAGTGAATCAAACACGAAATCCTAGTTCAGGAATAGTAATTCAGAAATAAAATTTCAGATTCAAATTAGAACTTAGAACCTGGAATGAGACTTCTCCTTTTGGAATAAGAACTGATAGTGACTTCTTTGACTCCAAACTTGTGAAAAACTTGTGCTTTAATTCTGAAGCAAAACTGGACTTCAACCTCGATTTTGCGAACTTGAATATCCAAATAATACAATCCCTTTGATTCGGTGACTGCTCTTCGACCCGTGAAGATGCCCTATGCTTTCCTCCGGTTCCGAGTTGATAAAAAGTCAGCCCAACAGAAAACAAAGATTAATACCCTTGTAGCCTTGAGTCTTTCCTTGACTACAAAGATTTTTGTCTAACACTTTTCTCCTATGGTCAATTTTGACTTCAAGTCAACCGTACAAAAAACTGAGAATGCCCTTTGTGGCTTTCTTGTTTCAGGCAAATAATCAAAGAAAACAAACAGCCCCAAATCCTTGTACTTTGTGACTGTGTTCCAACCGTAAAACCCTTTTGGCTTTTTGATTTCTTGTGGCCAAACAGCCCCAAAACTGGACTTCGACCTCGATTTTGCGAAATTGAATATCCAAAAAATACAATCCCTTTGATTCGGTTACTGCTCCTCGACCCGTGAAGATGCCCTGTGCTTTCCTCCGGTTCCGAGTTGATAAAAAGTCAGCCCAACAGAAAACAAAGATTAATACCCTTGTAGCCTTGAGTCTTTCCTTGACTACAAAGATTTTTGTCTAACACTTTTCTCCTATGGTCAATTTTGACTTCAAGTCAACCGTACAAAAAACTGAGAATGCCCTTTGTGGCTTTCTTGTTTCAGGCAAATAATCAAAGAAAACAAACAGCCCCAAATCCTTGTACTTTGTGACTGTGTTCCAACCGTAAAACCCTTTTGGCTTTCTGATTTCTTGTGGCCAAACAGAAACAAAACCGGTCTTCAATCCTTTTGATTCAATGTAGATAGAATTCAATTGATAAGCAAAAAAAAACACCCACTGTTGCCTTTTTTTTATATATTTCGGTAATATCCAAAACGAAACAGAGAGCAATCCTTGAGTGCCCGTATGGCTTCCTTGGATTTTCTGATGTTAGTATGCAAACCACAATTCCTTTTCTGATTATAATTTCAGTCGAAAAATGAAAACAACCTTCTGTCCCTGTCCTTTAATCGTGTCCGGACTTTGTAATTACAGGGAACGATTCCTTTGAATGCCCGTATGACTTTCTTTAGAATCCTCGTGTAAACAAACAGAAATCAACCCGTACCTTGTAAAATTGATTAGCGATTGGTTCTTCAAGCCGTATGCCTTCCGATCCTGTGAATACCCGTGTGGCCTTCGTGAATCCTTCACCCCATTAAGCGTCCTCAAATTGATGAACAGATTGTGCTTATCGCGAAATCAAAATGCCAATTCCTGTTGTGGAAATCGATCTTCGATTGAAATCAAACTATAGAGCCTTGTGCTCTGATCATAGTTGTCAATAGCGAATAGCGGTAAATAGCGACAAGCCACCTATACGCTACGTAGCGAATAGCGGTAAATAGCGGGCGCTATTTCACGTTTAGCGATACACTAGTAGAAATTTTTAGAAATATTTTATATTAAACTATTGTAGGATTTGTAGCAATTATAATCAATAATCATCTAAATCTTCATATATTAGGGTTATTAGCAACCCTATTTATATTAATCAAGTAAAAAACTGGTTAAAAACATAAAAAAAAATAAAAAAAAACACAAAATTCGCTATCTGGTCGCTATTTAGTCGAGAAATGGAAATAGCGACGTTTGATCGATTCGCTATGTAGCGCGCTATAGCGCGCGCTACAAGCGCTATTGACAACTATGGCTCTGATACCAATTGTTTTCCCAATTGGATCTTGATTATGCAAAAGATGAACAAGCAAGAAACGAATTTCTGATCTTCAATTGATAATCATGCGTAACCTTTGTACAGACTTGTTCATTCGTATATATATCCCTAAAACTAATCGACGCATCGGTTTATACATACCGATTCACACAAGACCAGTTATACAAATACAGACTTGACATACTTGGTCCTTGGACTTATTATATTGACATATTTACATAAAACATAAAATAGATAAATAAACATAATGACCCTTTAACTTTGACTTGGGTTAATGATCAGGATTAACCTCACAGTAATTTGATAAAGTAAAAATTGTGCAGAACATATTAGTTAAAATAGAAAGATGATGTTGCAGTCTGTGCATCTACTTGAAAGTCCTCAAATATTCACATGATGTGTAGTATCCGTTTAAGTGTTATTTTCAACTCTTAAGTATAACATAGTAAGTTAAGACACATATTTTAACGAACACCTAAGAAACATGCTTATGCACTGTAGCATCCACAGTATGAAAAATAAAAAAAAAAACAAAGAAGCATAACATCAGAGACGGTCATAGCAATAACATAACATAGTTAAAAAAAACAGACCTATTTTAGGAAAAAAGATGTTAAACAGAGGCCAAAAAGTTTTTCCACCTGTTCCAAACACAAAGCAAGCTGCAAAATACCAAATCAGAACACATGAACCACCAAAGGGAAAAATACCCAAAAAAAACATGTACCAAACATGTCACAATCTTTAGTACATCATATCCACTTACTGTAATCATATTACTCAAAGTAGGGTTGAGATTAAATTTTAAAACAGAAAATTAAACAAACATATACAGAGGAAATAGAATTTGAAATTAGTAATCTGGCCAGGGCTTGAAGAAACCTATTTGACAGAAAGAAAATTCCAAATCTCAAAATTAACTAATCTAGATTTTTTTGCAAAAATGGACTATGGGGTATTGGGTAATCACATTTAGGGCTTCTCTCCCTGGTATTACACATTTGAGGTTGTCGCCCTTCCAAAGGGCGACGGGTTTGGGGTTGTCTCACTCCAATCATTTGACTTGTCCCATCAACCTGTGAAAGCTCTCCCATCCAAGCAAACCCGTCGCCCTTCCCATTGGCGAGAGGTTTTAAGATGTACCTACAACATTCATTGCTTAACCGAGATGTCCAATCACCCCCTAAATTTTAAACCTGTCGCCCTTTGGAAGGGCGAGAGGTTCTGGTACACCGACAAAAACAGTACATTAAAAATGATTGGAGTGAGACAACCCCAAACCCGTCGCCCTTTGGAAGGGCGGCAACCTCAAATGTGTAATACCAGGGAGAGAAGCCCTAATTGTGATTACCCAATACCCCATGGTCCATTTTTGCAAAAAATTCACTAATCTAGGGTTTGAATTTGGGGAAAAACAAACCTTGAGTATAGAGAGATCGACTTGAAAGCGATTGAAATTCGAAAATAGAAATTCGAGCGGCCATCGTCGTCGCAGAACTCATCATTCGATTCGAGCTGACATCGTCGTCTCAGCCATCACCATCTGCCGCCGTCGCAGCTAAAAGGCATACCGTCTTCCACCGCGTACCAATCTGTTGCACTCGTTTTTCGCATGTCAAGGTTAAAGGATATTTCCAGAGGTGGTGGCAGTGGATCGGAGAACGGAAGCGAATGAAAGGAAGCTCCCGTAAGATCTATGCCCTAAGAGAAGGAAGAAGCCACCTTATGCAAAGACCAGTTGTACTCTGAAGACTTGTAACTTACTGTTCACACCTAACATGGTTATTGTATGTTCTAATAATAAATGTATGTTTATTAATTCTAATTCTAATAAAGAGTTCCATTTAATATGAAATGGTAAAATCATAATTTTTTTTATTAAAATCTTTAATTTTTTTTTAAATAACTTTAAATTTTAATATTTAATTATGTTAATATTATTTTTTTTAAATAATATAAGATTTGAAATTATAATTATTACTTAATTTAAATTCTAATATAAAATTTAAAATCTAATTTTTCTATACCTTATCGTATTTTTATTTTTTTTATTAAACAACCACATGTAATAAATTGGTACATAACCTAGTATAGTATAGATAAATCCAATATATTACAATAGTGAAAAAACGGCTTATGATTGCGTATTTGCATCTACCCATTTAAATTTGTTTGTTTACATTAAGTTGAATCAATTATCAATTATAATGTAGCATACACTAATTAAACAACGCACACAGACATTTTTTTACATCATTGACTAATGCTATCCTTGGAACTCAGGAATGTTATTGAGGATTCATCGTATGGTACCATTAATGCCTCCTCATACACATCATGTCTGATATTAGTTTGAATACTAGAGGGAATGTGAGATGTTCGTATGGTTTCTAACTCTCCAGCTACTTCTTTCATTGTCGGTCTATAGTTTCCATTCATATTCAAGCATCGCATTGCAAGGTTAGCAAGTGCCAAGAGGTTATCCCTAGTACCTTCCTTTACGACCACTGCATCAAAAATAGACATAACACGTTCTTCTTTCATAGCCAATATAAAATGTTTAGCCAAACTTCTATTTTCCCCAAATCTAGTATGAGAAATTGGTTTTTCTCTAGTTAACAGTTCAACCAGAACAACTCCAAAACTATAAACATCACTTTTTTCAGTGAACTGACTTGATTGGGAATACTCTGGATCAAGGTAGCCAAACGTACCTTTGACTTTGGTAGTCAAATGATTTTTCTCTGTTGAGACGAACCTTGAAGTTCCAAAGTCAGAAACTTTGGCTCTGTATTTGTCATCCAAAAGTATATTACTCGTTTTGATGTCTCTATGGTATATTGGAATGGAAGTTGATGAATGCAAGTAAGCAACTGCTCCTGCAACTTCGGTAGCAATTTGTAATCTAATGTTTAGAGTAAGCAGAAATTCATCAGTCTCACCATGAAGATGATCATACAAAGTACCATTTGGAATGAATTCAGATACGAGAAGAGGAACGTCTGTCTCTAAGCAACATCCTAATAGTTTAACCACGTTCCTGTGATTAACTTGGGAAAGAATGACCATTTCATTGATAAACTCGTCTAACTCACTTTCGTCAACTATTTTTGATTTCTTTACCGCCACAATTCTTCCATCCACTAACATCCCTTTATACACTGTACCATGACCTCCTCGGCCAAGAATTCTGTTCTCACTGAAGTTGTCAGTGGCCTTTTCCAACTCACTTGATGTGAAAAGTATTGTTTTATCAACTAAAGACGAGTCAGCTTGTTGTTGTTGTTTTAGAAGTAAACCACCGTTGCGTGTAAAAAACCTTTTTCTTTGTCTTCGTTTTTTCGTTTTCTTTATCACTTTGTACAATACAATGATTACGATAAGAAAAAGTACACCCATGCTTACGCTAACAACTGAATGAAGGCCAATACAAAAAAAAAGTTAATAACAATTATCTCTTAATTTGTCTTAAAGTTTCTATAGACAATCAATTTTCTTAAAACTAACCATATTAAAAGTTTTTGTTATCACCAAAAGGACCAAACATATACTTTCTAAAACTAGATTTCTAACTTTCATAATATCATGCATTCATGCCTTTTTCTCTTACTAACCGGTAAGAAGATAGAGTGAAATAAAATAGTTTTGTAGCCCGTTAGTTTTAAACCTTTCTAAATTAGGGTTAGGGTGAGAATTGTGTTGGTTTGATGGGTTTCTGGTTGGAGAATTGGTGGCTTTTTTGAGTTAAACATCTTAAAGGGTTATAAACAAGTCAAACATCTAGTTTAGAGCACATAGAATTCAAGAGCCAAGGATGAACGTGCATTGTGGAATTACTACAAGATTTTGACCCTACAGAGAGGACAATTGTCTTCGTGACAGGGTCATTATGTCACCGGGATAGGTCTTGAGAAGCTATCTCGAGGACATGTCCTCAGGATAGGGTTTGTCGGTAATGCCTAGTCGCAATAGCTAGAAATTTTCGTCGAGATAGGTGTCGTCGAAATAGATTCACCCAATTTCGAGGACATGTTCTCGAGATAGGGTTTGTGTTATTTGTTTTTTCTAGAAAAAAAGGACACCTAATGATGGATCCCCCATTGTCTTCCTTTGTCCTTTGGTATTTTTGTGGGGTTGCTCTTCTACAAGATGATACTCATGGATGATTATAAATTATATAAAATCAATTGTATAACAAAATAATATAGGAATATGTTTAAAAGTGGGATCCAACTAAAAATTTAAGCATAATTGTATGTATGGAAACATTCATTGTATGAGTTTATCCTTGCAACTTGGTGATATTTGAATATCCGTGGTAATTACCGACGGATACAGAAATCAATATTATAAATATCCGTAGTTATCTGTCGATAATCACCGACGAAGGATTGCTGATGATTGACTTCTATACCCATACCGACGGCTACCAATTTCGCCTAGGGATTTCCTACGAATGTTGTCGGTGAAAGGCCACTATATTGAATTGAACTTATTTGTCTATTTGCTTCTCCAATTACAAATTTAGAAGTCTATATTGCATATTCACGGAAAAATTACCTATGATGATTATGGTCGATAATGACTTTGAATCTTTAGGAACAGCAATACAACCATTTCGTATGCTCGCATCACCAAAGAATCCTTGCCGACACGTACAATTGTAACTCCCTACGGTATTAATGCAAATACCATAGCAAGGGTTGGTTTCTTGTTGGCACTCGTCGATGTCTAACATGAAAAAGAAAATTGAGCAGTCTACATCAGAAAAAAATTAAAATTAATGGCATGTTTGGTGCTGAAGAATTCATGAGATTTCTCTAGAATTGAAATTTAAATTCTATTCTTTGACATGTTTGGTTAACTAACAGAAAAATTAGATTTGAAATTGAAATAAATTCAACCAAATCGCTCAACTAATGGAATTTAAAATCACTCCTCATTTCAACAGAATTCAGACTTTAAAATCACTCCTCATTTCAACAGAATTAATGGAATTTAAAATCACTCCCTACGACATTTCAAGGAGAGTAATTTTGTCTTTTAAGTATTTTTTACATTACAATTTCATTAACAAATATGTTAACTAAACACGTTATGGATTTCAAAGGAATATTTCCAATTCAAATTTCAATTTCAACGAATTCCGCGAATCAAACGCACCCAAATATTACAAAAAGAGTTCCAAAGATTATCCAAACTGATATTTTCCCTCATCAATATTCTTTATAAATTTGATTATGCTTGATTTGTTTTTTTTTTTTTTGTTCTTTGCACGTTAAAAGTAAAATTCATTTGTTGAGATATCTATTTGATTTTGACTAATTAAAATGGAAGAGGGAAGTACCTTGGCAGCCTGGATGAAGATAGGGGTTACCCTCGTAACCTTCATTACATTTACAACGATACCCATCGCCTTCTACATCATAGCACGAACTGTTTCCTTTGCATTCGCTACCCTCAGCAGTGCAACTTACGTTGGATTTGATTACCCAGTCAAGCACAACGACCATATTGGAACGTATCCTGTTAACAAATTCGGTGTAACCGGAGGATAAATCAATGGCACCACCAAACTCAAAACCCCCTTCCTCAACAAGAAAGCCAAAACCGCATTCATTGTCATGCCAAACATCTGAGTGGTTGTTTATGGAATTAAGTGTAGCACTGTAATACGAGAGACCCTTGGGTATGGGTATTTGACAACAACCGATTCCGGAGCATTGCCCTTTATGCACATTACTTGGTGTCTGGCATAGCCCAAAACAGGCACTAAAAAAGTCTTCTTTGTTTATCCCTGAAATCAGAGCATAATCGTCACAACCAATGACTGTGTACTTGTTCTTTGTTGAGAATGTGTAGAACCCCGCTAAGTCGGTCCAATCATTATATTGATCTGCAAATAACCCCCTTTGGTTGAAGCATCTGTAAGAGACTCTAGTGAAGATGCGCAGTTCTGAATCTGAAATGTTGTATATTTCGAGGCTTCCAACAAACAACTTTGGGGGTTCATAAGAATCGTTGCAGTTCAAGTTAAAGATGCGGTCTAGAGAACAATTTGTGCCAATACCGAAAGGGTAAGGAACAGTAACATTCCCACAATGGGTTGGACAATCTGCTTTTGCTGTGTTGTTTGTGGTAGCACCTTCCAGGGCCATTGTAAGATGAAATGTGAACAGACAAAGGATGAAATGAAGAAGCATGTTTCTTTCTCTATTTTGTACGTGGTACAATACCTTTTTTGTGTGTTTTACTATGAAATATCTTATCAATTTATAGAGTTTCTGTAACAAAGTGTTAACTCCATCTTGTGTTATGGTTCAATGAATTTGGTTTGATAGCTTGGTAGGGGCTACAACAAAGAAAGAATTTGGAATTGACTTCGTCCGCGAGACTATTAGAATGATAATGAATAGATATATCAAAAAGAAAATGTAGGAACCTTTCGTAGAAAATAATAAAAACAATTTTACTATATCTAATTATAATACAAAAAGGAAATAAAGCAGTAAATTACACTACAGATTACAACAAAAATAAATGAAAATTACAAAGAAAGATGGTAGAAGCAAGAGCTTTGGCTGAGGATTCGTATTCAATACGGTCTCTTAAATCAAATTTCGAGTCTTCCAAGACCCTAGGGTACAACAGTCGAAACAGTATGTACTGTCGGGAGGACCTAGCACCCGAAAGAATAACTTGAGAGTATAAGAGTAGGAAGAACAGAAGCTTTGTTGGTCTGTGTTTGGGATATTTGAGATCTCTCTCAACCACGGAGCTCCTTGGTATTTAAAGGAGAAACTAAGTCGAAACAGTTCAAAAATAATTAAAACGGAAATAATTTGCATCAAACGCCTTCAATGCATTTTATTATGTTTCAATTCTCCAACTTGTAACTAACTTCTATTATCAATACTATGTGTTACAGGAGCTGTAGAATTGAACTTGTTGGTCATGCTAACAAGATTTCCTCGTGAGTAAATTTGGCTCTCTTGAGTCAATTGGTCATGCTGGCCAAATTTTCTTTTCCTGAATAAATTGGCTCTCCTGAGTGAACTCGTTATGCTTGCCAGATTTCCTCCTCAAGGGTAGATTAGCGTTCCTAAGTGAACCGGACAAATCTCTTTGTGAGTAGGCTGTGCCATCTAACCTCGCATCAGCCTTCAAAAATACTAACTAGACTATGAGAGAGCGAAGTGCCAAGTCCACCATCAAAACGTCACGTTACACCCACACCACGCGTGCGTGTGCTACGCACCCTACAAGGTCCCACTAGTGTTTAACTAAAATGAACAAGTTATTTAAGGCTCCCACTGATATACCACTCCAAGATTGGTCCCCCAACATATGAGGTATGAGTTTTCACACATTTTCTTCAAATTTTCGCAGTTTTACACAACCCTAAACACCAAACTTCGAGCATTGTTATCTCATTCATCTAAGCTCCGTTTTGGACGTGGTTTTGTTCTTTGCGAAGCCCTCACAACATAGAACACAAACCCAAAAATAAATAGGCAAAAACATATTGTTTGCATATATTTATTTCTGTCCAAAATTGACAAAAAAATTGTTTTTGTAACTTGGTTTTCACCCAAAATTTCCAACAATCCCCACATGAATGGAACTCGATCCTCACCCTTAAACATCAAGATACAATTTCAATAGTTGAACATTGTCGGATACACATCACACAATACTCTCCCTCTTTTGGCCAACCCCTCATTGTCGTGTCCAATAATGGTTCTGCAACACTAGCCTGGTTCAGCGGGAGCTCTAGGATTTATGCCACCATAATTCTATTTGTAGCGAACCCACTCTATCTCACATAAATGATTTAACTTAAAATCATTAAACGCATCAAGGTTAACATGATTTAAACAAATCGTTCACAACTTGTTACTTATTATTTTATGAATGAACTGGGAAGTGATTAAACTCCCTCATAAATATATTAGTTTATATATCAACTTATACCGTTAGCTATTCCCCGACAATGATCACCTTTAGATATACAATTAAATTATCTTATTGAACTTAGATCTTAGGATCCCCAGTCAATTAAGATATATTTTTAGTCACATATCATCTTTCATGGGCTTTAGTCTCATTCGTCTTGACGACTTATGTTTGTTTAAGTCTTCTGTAAGCTGGTCCGCAATGTTATTTAACTCTTTGGGTCTAGGTCTAATTAGGGGTATACCTCTACTGTATTTTAAGCCCAAACCAGACGTAGTACCTTGTTTTTAGTTAACACTATATAATTGAAGAGTTAAACCTCTTAGAAAATAAGTGATCGACATAAATTGGTTTTTAGTTCCAATTGTTGATTATGAAAGAGTTAATCTTGATTTTACGAAAGAAACAGGGATCGGTTTGGAAGAACGTGAAAGTTGAAGGGGTGATCCGGAACTAGTTAATTAATTAGTATTTAATTAATAGTTTGACTGTTTAGATAAAGTTATAATTATCTATTAGTTTGTTGGAGTTAGTATTAGATTATAATTGAGAGTAGTATTTGAGTAGGATTAGTATGGTTTATTTATTATAAATAGATGGTTAGGGTACATGTAATTGCAAGTCAAGAATTATAATAAAAAAGAGTCGATCTTGGTAAATATCAAAGTCCGTGTTCGTATTCTTGGGTCTGATTTCCAACAATTGGTATCAGAGCCAGGTTTTTGCGGTTTTGAGAGTCGTGTTTCGCGAGGAGGAACAGCCCTTTGGCTGCAGGGCCGAAGACGAAGAAGGAGCAAGCTAGTGACCGAAGAAAGAAAGAAAAAAAAGGGAACGTCAACAACATCTTTTTGGCCACTTGATGTGCAAGTCGAGAAACAAAGGGCAGCAACTTTTGAATAAGTAGGAAGCGGCAATGGAATGGTAGAGAGCCTTGGTTGATGGAACGTAGAAGGTGGAAGGATTGTGACGTGGAATTGGATAACTTTGACTAAATCAAGGATTGATTCATGATTGCATGTTCTGTATGAGCATTTTTACATTATATTTATCTTTAGTGGCATAAATGGTGAAAAAAAAAGTAAGGCAGTAGAAGAATTAAGAAAGTAAGAAGAAAGAAAGTTTTTAAAGTAGGTAAAAGGTAGTCAAGAGCCAGATCTTGAAAAAAGAAGGTAAAAAAGGCAATCAAGAACCCTGTTTTTGATTGAGAGAACGAGTAGGAAGAACAAGATTCATCTTGTTAAGAAGGCTATCAAGTACTCTTGTTTCGAAGGCTATTAAGTACTCTTGTTTCTTGATGTTTTGAAGGAAAGAAGGAAGGAAGGAAGAGTTCCAATTTCGATAATGACGGCGCAAACCCGGCTTCAATCTTGATCAAATAGTATCCGGAGAGTTCAAAGTCGAGATTGCAACTATGAGTTCCTGAAGTATTCAAGGAAGAAAGAACGTGAAAAGAGCAAGAAGCAAGTCAAGATCAAGATTAAAGGGGAGAATGAAAGAGTTAATCTTGATTTTACGAAAGAAAGAGGGATCGGTTTGAAAAAAACGTGAAAGTTGAAGGGGTGATCCGGAACTAGTTAATTAATTAGTATTTAATTAATAGTTTGAATGTTTAGATAAAGTTATAATTATCTATTAGTTTGTTGTAGTTAGTATTAGATTATAATCGAGAGTAGTATTTGAGTAGGATTAGTATGATTTATTTATTATAAATAGATGGTTAGGGTACATGTAATTGCAAGTCAAGAATTATAATAAAAAAGAGTCGATCTTGGTAAAGATCAAAGTCCATGTTCGTATTCTTAGACCTGATTTCCAACAGATTAAACATACAGTATTGTTTATTATAGCCTTCAATTGTAATACTGTATTGCTTAATTATATACGACCTTCAGCTATATCTATAGGTTCCATGCAATTACTACATGTCCCAGTCTATTTATTCACGGTCCATTTTACACCAACCGGTGTAAATAGGTTCACATGGCCAATTGTTTGATTTATTGATCAGTACCACTGTACCATGCGTAAGATTTAATTTTTTTTTTAATTTAAAATATAGTTTAGTTTTTCTCTACTAATTTAAAATATTATTTGTTTAATATAAATCTAAATATGCTATTTTCTCTACTTTTTATGTACATGTACATGTAAACTTTATAACATATTGAGTCATACCCAACATTACCGCTGATTATAGTTTTTAAAAGTATATTTTTTCATATCCAATATTACACAATATATTTTTTAGAGTTAATTGTGCAAGTGGCCCCTCTGGTTTGATCAAATCTTATGTTTGGTCCTTAAGTTTTAAAAATTACAAATTTAGCCCAAACTTTTGTAACATGGTTTCGTTTTTAGTTCCTGACGTTAATACCAATTAGTTTTTACAGAAAATTTGTTCATGTGTCATCCACGTGACTTACGATTGTAAACTTAACCATATTACACTGAATTTCATGGACATTTAGTATTGCTTTGATCTTCACAGCTCAAATTGTATAATTTATAGAATTGAGAATCGAGTATTGAATTGTTATTGAAGTCCCTCGTTCCTTGGTTGATATGTTTTCATTATTTTTGAATGCTTTTTCTGGCATCGATCATGTCTTCTTTTTTCTAATAGTTCTAACAGGACTCTACTTCTATTCCTTGTATATAATATATATATTCAGTGACGTAATATAATGATTATATAAACTTACAAGAACAGTCGGTTTTTCGGTCGCCTGGATTTCATCAAAACCCGTCAAACTGCTGTTGATCAATTTACTCTTGGATCGAATTTCCAACAACTTGTCAAGTATATAATAATATAAAATTAATTATTACATAATATATATTTTAATGGAATGACATAATATGTATATATATATATATATATATATATATATATATATATATGTACACACATATAAGGGGCTCTTTTGCTTGTACTTGTGTAAACTTCCAATACATCTTAAAAGTCATAATCTTGTACTTGTGTAAACTAAAAGGGGACCATCTAGAGATATTTTCAAAGTGATAAGAAAAGGTTGCTATGAATTGACATACACTTGGTGTGTGCTCTCGGTTCCAAAAGAAAATAAAGAGACAGAGGATGAGATCTAAATAAAAGGAGAGGTCTAATCTTGAATTCTTGAAGTAAAACAAGATTTTGATTATAAAATAATACTCACTTCCACTAGCTTTTGAATGTTGTTTGACAGTGAGTTTGTATTTTACTGTGTGTTTTAAAGGGAAATTAGTTACATGTTTTGTGGCATCTTGGTGGGATCGTGAGAGAGATCTAAAAATGGTATTAAATATCATTTGAGGTTAACACAGTTGACTACACAAAGAAGGGGTATAGATCGGTTTTGAGCTATGAGAACACAGAGAACATTAATAAACACTTTAAGTCATAAGGTGGTTTATTTTGGTTCATGAATATCTTCATATATTTTCAAAGATCTAACAACAAAAGGGAGTTTTCTTGTTGTGTTCTTGACATTTTATAGTTTGTAGTGACTAGCATCACTTGGAGCTTAAACTTGCTTGGTGTGGATTCATTTTGGAAAAGAGACATTTGGATCTTTGTTCATTCATCTTCACCGTCAAACTACCACTTCTCTACAAAGATTGTTTTGCCACACGATATGTATAGTTTTAGTTTCAAGATTACTCACATATGGATCATTCGGTGTGTTTTGTTTCTAAAAGTTTTCTTGGATTTACATGTCAAAATACTTCGTTGCTAAATTAATAAACATGTCAAACCGATTTGGGACCGAACCAGTTTGACCCTCAACCCAGTTTTAACCTCCTTTGACCAAACCGACTAACCGGTTTGGAAAAAAAACGGTTTGTACACGTGAACCTACTTGCGCAAAAGTCAAAGCTGTCTTTATTGCCCCACTTGAGTTTGTGCATTTGTTTTAACTTGTACTCTCCACCAGTCTTGTAATAGGCCTCGCCACTTGGGTTAATCTTTTCCACTTTTTTTTTTTGAACGGCAACACCTAGATATTCTAGGATAATTGGGATTCCCCGGGGCAACACCTAGAACATCTAGGGCAGCCCACCACAGGAGGAACCCCCAACTGGGTAAACCCCCTGACCTGGCCACAGACCCCTTTTTTGCTGTTGCCAGAATTCGAACAAGACCTTCATTATGGAAAGTCTTGGGGCTACCAGTGCACCAAATGGCCAACGGTAATCTTTTCCATATACCATCTAATATCTTGTAATGGGGCTTTAGCCAAAGTAATTAGAGTAGGAACTTTGCAAACTAAATTCATTTCCTATTTTTTTAAAACGTTCATAACTTTTTTATACGTGATTATTTTTTTAAAAATATTTCATCATAAAATGGAGTGTTCTTTTATCTTTTCAACGAGTATGGTATTGCTATATTAAAGTGGGTTTTTTTTCAACAAGGTGTTTTACATCTGTGGTGTTTTACATTTATAACGTTTTCAACTGAGTATTTTTTAACATTAAGTTTTTCTAGTTATAGTGTTTTTCAACATGAAGTTTTAAAGGTCATGGTATTTTACACATGGAAGCCAATTTGAACATGGCGTTTTAGCTTTTTGGTCATGGTGTTTTCACAATAACAAATTTCAACATGGTCTTTTTTGGCTTTTTTAGTCATGGTGTTTTGACGTGTTTACGTTTATGGCGTTTTGCTTCGGTCATGGTGTAACACCCTATTTTCAAACACCGGTTATTTAAACATTAAACACACGGGAGCATTTATCACATGAATAATTTTTTTTACATATATATATAACCCTCGCGTACCGCGAGGGATCAGGCACCTCCCTTCGCGTATCTCGAGTGAGTCCCAAACTTGCCTGCCTGAGAGCCAGGTCTCTCGCGTACCACGGCGGACCAGAGTAAACAAAAAGTTTACTCGGTTTACCCAGTTCCAACACTTAGCCATTTTTCCATCTTTTACCATTTCAACATAACACCAAATTTTCCCCAACACTTGGGTTTTGGTTAAAACATTCAAAACACCATATATATAAACCAAAACACAATTTCATGTATCATTTACATCCTTTTAAATGATTTCTAATTAATCCCCAAAACATCAATTACGCATACGAGAACCCGCCAAACGCCATGGACTTGACTTTGACTACATCGGAGCTTTTCCTACATAACACCACATATATCACCATTAGTAATGACGATAAAACATAACAACAAGTAAAATCTACTTGTTTTCATCCATTCACCCATTTGACTCGTTTCCACTCAATTATTCATTAGGCTACATATCACTTGCATAACGCCTTACAAGTTTCATTGTTTTCTTATAACTATCATAATTAACTCATTTCCATTTCCATTATGGCACATAGGCCATAACTTCATCACCGCATTTCCATTATGATTCTTAGATCATAACTTCATCACAACATTTCCATTATGGTATTTAAACCATAACTTCATATCCACATTTCCATTATGGTATTTAGACCATAACCTCATATCCACATTTCCATTATAGTATTACAACTATAACTAAATTCATTCACTTGTACATACAAATTCATACACATTCATAATACACATATGGTATGCAACATATCACATGTATCACCCTTTATCATCAATACTAAGTAAGTGCAAGAGCACTTACCTTTCGGGTTTGAAGATCCCGCTCCCCCGTCACGATTTGCAATTTGATTACCTAAACACATACACATAGTTTAGTAATCTATACATCAAAATCACATTCTAATTGGGTTCACAACCCAATATTCTATTTCCAACCCAAACCGGCCCATTTGAGTTAAACTCATATCCAAACACCCTCTTTTCATCCAAACTCACCTACTTGAGTTTCATTACCATTCCTTAACACTAACTTTTCATTTAATCTTTAACATTAGATTAATTTAGTGTTCTTTTAAGTGTCTAACATCATATAAACACTTAATCATCGTTAATTCATCATCGTACCATCATAACTCAAAACCCCCCAATTCTTTACATATGAACCCTAATTTATCATAATCAAAATCAAAGGGTTCTAGGATGTTAATCACCATTATTTACCTTTAGTTAAGCTAGATTATCAACAATCTAACACCAATTAACAACATGAATCATCAAATTTCGGATTTCTACAAAACCCACCTACTAACTCATCAATGGTGAAATCAAAAGGATGATTAACACTTACTTGATGCTAGAAGGATGATGTGCAAGCCAACACCTTCACAATCCAAGCTTCAAATGCACGATTTTGGCTTCAACACCTTTTTCTCCCTTTTTCTCTTGTAAAAATCGACCCACACACACAAATGGGACAAATCTGGATTTTGACTTCTTTTAGTCAAATATGTCAGATTTTCCATATTACAAATTCAGTCCCTCAACTTCCATTTCACCCATTTTCATTTCAAAATTAGTTAAAAACTAATATAACCCCAACACTAACTTAAAACCCACTTGTTTTAACTTATTTCTAAAATATTATTTCCAACATAATATTAATTAGAAATATTTATTTATTTAAAACGAAACCCGAATTTTGGTTCGTTACAAATCACCTCCCCTTATTTGGGTTTCGTCACCCGATTTCACATAAAAAGGTTCGGATAATATCTGAGCATTTCCTCCTCGGTTTCCCAAGTCATTTCCCAAGTCATTTCCTCCTAGGATTTTTGGCGATCTTGAGCCGCCTTCAAGCGTGCCCTTATTTGGTCAATACTACTAATAGTTTCCTTGACCACCTGTTTGCTACCAAGTTCCCGTTGACCAATCTCACCCCAACACACGGGTGTTCGACACTTGGGAGACATACCAATACTAGAATGGTAGCTATTGTTGTACGAAAATTCCGCCAACGGTAAATGGTTGTCCCAATTTCCCCCAAAATCCAACGCACACGCTCGTAACATAACCTCGAGCGTTTGAATCGTTCGCTCGCTTGGACCATCTGTTTGTGGATGATAAGCGGTACTAAGATTCAATCTAGCCCCCATATCCTTATGGAATTTCTTCCAAAAACGAGAAGTAAATCTCGTATCACGATCCAATATAATCATCACTGGTACACCATGACGTAACACTATTTCCTTCACATAGATTTCCGCCAATCTATCCGACGTAAACGTTTCCTTTATAGGAAGGAAATGTGCACTCTTTGTCAACCTATCTACTACTACCCATATTGCATCAGGTAGTTTAGTAATTAGATCCATGGTTATGTTCTCCCATTTCTAAAGCGGTATTTCAAGCGGTTGAAGCTTTTCATACGACTTTTGGTGTTCCGCCTTTACTCTTAAGCATGTGACACATCTTTCCACATACTTAACAATATCACGTCTCATACTCGGCCACCAAAAATGACACCTCAAATCATAAAACATCTTTGTGGCCCCCCGATGGATAGAATACTTTGATTTATGCGCCTCATCTAAAATAGTCGTCAAAACACTTGACAACCTAGGTATCCAAATCCTATCAAAGCATGTTTTCAACCCCGAACTATTTTCCCCAAGCTTGTCAACATAAGCAATTATCCGTTCCTTCTTAAAATCACCACCAAGTGCTAACACTTGAGCCTCCCGGATGTCATCAATAAGAGATGATGAAATTGTCATCTTAAATGACTTCACCTTGATAGGTGAATGGCTCGTTTTCCGACTAAGAGCATCCGCTATTACATTCGCTTTACCCGGATGATAAAGTATCTCACAATCATAATCCTTGACCAATTCAAGCCACCGCCTTTGCCTCATGTTAAGGTCTTTTTGGTCAAAGAAATACTTGAGACTTGTGTGATCCGTGTAGATAGTACACTTAGCCTCCAAATTTTGAGTGTGAAAACCACGGCCGCAAGCTCTAGATCATGGGTAGGGTAATTCACCTCATGAGTCTTCAATTGCCTAGACGCGTAGGCAATCACATTCCCCCTTTGCATCAAAACACAACCCAACCCCGAATGCGAGGCATCCGAATACACCACAAAATCTTCGGTTCCGTCCAACAAGGACAAAATAGGTGCCTTAGTCAACTTTTCGTTCAAGAGTTGAAAGGCAGATTCTTGCTCGACATCCCAAACAAACCTAGTCTCCTTACGCGTTAACTTCATCATCGGCAAGCAATCCTAGAGAAATTCTCAATAAATCGCCAATAATAGCCCGCCAACCCCAAGAAACTTCTAATCTCCGTGGGCGTTTTCGGCGATGACCAATATTTTACAGCCACTATCTTGAATGTATCGACTGTAATCCCTTTCTCATTAATCACATGACCCAAGAATTGAGTTTCGCGCAACCAAAATGCACACTTAGAAATTTTTACATAAAGCTTCTCCCTTTGCAACACTTTAAGGATTTCACGAAGATGAAAGGCATGATCGCTTTCACTCCACAAATAAATGAGAAGAACATCAATAAACACGATAACTGAACGGTCGAGGAACGGTCTACACACCCGGTTCATAAGATCCATGAAAACCGCGGGCGGTTGGTTAAACCGAAAGGCATAACCGTAAACTCATAGTGACCGTATCGAGTGCGGAACACTGTCTTAGAAACGTCATCTTCTTTCACTTTTAGTTGATGGTACTCGGATCTCAAATCAATCTTAGATAACCATTACGCCCCTTGCAATTGGTCGATGAGGTCGTCAATCCGAGGTAACGGGTACCGGTTCTTCACTGTCAACTTGTTCAACTTTCGATAATCCATACACATCCTCAAGCTTCCGTCCTTCTTTTTGACGAAGAGAACGGGTGCACCCCACGGTGAGACACTTGGGTGTATTAAACCTTTATCAAGTAGTTCTTGCAATTGCTCCATTAGCTCTTTCATCTCTAGCAGTGCCAACCTATAAGGTGCTTTGGCTACCGACTTAGCACCCGGTATCTAATCATTCTCAAACTCTACTTCCCTCTCCGGTGGAACCCTCGATAACTCATCTAGAAACACATCCTCAAACTGATTCACAACTGGAACATCGCGAATATCTTTCACTTTCTTAATCACATCCGCAACACAAGCCATGTATGCCTTGCACCCACGAACCATGTACTTTGTTGCCTTCACATAAGAACACAACTTAACCTTACCTTTCTTCTCACCTTCTATGTAAATGGACTCACCCGACAGAGAGTCGAGTTGTATCGCCTTAGGTCCACATAGAATATTCGCTTTGTTCTTTGACAACCAATCCATACCCACTATCACATTGAAATCCCCCATGGTCATAGGAATTAAATCTATAAGGAACGTTTCACCCCCCGCCCTTAACTTGCAATAAATATAAAAAATTAGGAAACTCTTATCATTTGCCGCCTCGATTTTTAAGGGTTTGTCTAACTTGCTACTTAGAAACGAAGAATGCTTAACAAATTTTAAGGACACAAATGAACGACTAGCCCCCGAATAAAATAGAACTAGTGCAGGTAAAGAGTTAATCTTGAATGTACCTGACACCACCTCCGAGTTTGACTTTGCCTCTTCCGTCGAGACGTGGAAGGCTCTACCCTTTGGCTTTGGCGTCTCTATCCTCTTTTCGCTTCCACCTTGCTTCAACTTGGGACAATCCGCCCTATTGTGCCCGGGCTTGTAACAATTGTAGCATTAATGAATTTGGCTTGAACATTGATTAGCCATATGCCCCGGCTTCCCACATTTATAGCAGTTTAGTGTTCCCTTCCTACATTCCCCAAAATGTTCCTTCCCACAAATCTTGCACCCCCGGGAAGAGAACTTACTAAATGGGTTCTTGCTAGGGCTCCTGTACTTTATCTTCTTCACCATTTGATCCACAATTTCCCGTTTCCTCTTTTCACCTCTAGCCTCTTGCCTCCTTAACTCCACCTCCTTTTCCCGACACCTGTTTATCAAGTCTACAAGTGTGGTAAAAGAGGAAGGAGATATGCTATCTCTGAACTCCACAGTCAACATAGCACAAAATCTATTAATCTTTGCCTTTTCGGTCGACACCACGTCCGGACAGAACTTGACGCGTCAAAGAAGGCACCTGCTAATTCATCAATCGACTCAGTCGTTTGCCTCATGAGGATAAACTCCTCAGTCATCCTGTCAACTATGGCTTGTGGGCAATGGTATTTCAGAAAATCCGTCTTAAACTCCTCCCAAGTCATGGAGGTCACGCCCAATTCACCCCTCTCCTTCCGGAGATTCAAAAGCCATTCCTTTGCCTTCATGTCAACAGAGGCACACTGAACATCACCCTATCCTCGGGCTTACATTTTTGTCATTTCAAAGTTCGACTCCATATCCACCACCCAAATATGGCTAAGGATCGGGTCCACTTATACTCTTTGGGCTTGATCACCATAAACTCCTTAAGAGTATAACCCTGTGGTTCCCTCTCCTATTCCTTCAATACCTCTTTGAGAATAAGCTTAATTGCCCCTCTCATTTCCTCCATTAACAAGGATGTGGCTTGCTCAAAGGCCTTAGCCACTTCTTCCTTAATCATCTCTTGGATTCTTGGATCCAACGGTTCATTGTTTGCCTCGTCTATCATCTTTTAACTGAGAATTAGAACAAAAACACCTTAATACCCTTACACTTTCAATTCCTTAGACAGCCGTCTTACATTTACTGTTGTATGTATTAACTATATATATATATCTACCTATATACATACATACATATATAATCACCTTCACCTAATCCTTGCAAATGTTTATTGTTATATGGTTATCATAAAGACCCTTACACATATTGTCTTATTAATCACATTGTCCCGACATGTTTAATATTACAATATGCCCAATTGTAATTATCATATCCATATAACAAATCACAAAACAAGTTTCGGCACACATAACACCTTGTCGTTCAATCATACATATACATATACACCATATATATATAACCACATTATCAAAACATTACTAACCTTTAACTTCCGAAAGCTCCGAGTCTTGGTCAAGTCCTTTTTAGATTCTAATATCATTCCCCCCATATCAAGAGCATCTGGTTTGAGTTTGATGCCACCCACACCAAATCCCTCAAACCATTGCTCTGATACCAAGTTGTAACACCCTATTTTCAAACCCTGGTTATTTAAACATTAAACACGTAAAGTCCAACACCAAATGTAACGCATTTCTTGTGGTGGTCAACCCCAGTAAAAGGTACAAAAATCATATTGTACCTGTTTTTAAATCTCAATATTAAATGTATGTTACGTATGTAACAAATATATAATATATCTAAAAATGAGTGGTTACAAAATGTAACAATTCTATATGCATGTAACTGTAATATATAGTGGTTACATATGTAACAACTAAAAACTACCATATGCATGTAACAGTAATATATAGTGTTACATATGTAACAACTAAAAACTACCATATGCATGTAACAATCATATATAGTGGTTACATATGTAACAACTAAAAACTAGCATAATAAAAGATTAGTTATCAAAAAATAGTTGTTACACTTACTTGTTTGTGTGATAGGTAGCATCAAAACCTATAACATCACCAAATGCATGGTATGTTAACTTGGATATCTCATCCGCCCAACAAACAGATTTCAATTCGCCTTTTTCAACAGTGAAGTCAAAGAAAAATTCAGGGAGATTCTCAAAACGATCAAACAAACGATCAATAAGTAACTGGGAGTCTCGATCACAAATAAAAAGTCTAATAGATTGACTAAAGTTTTTTTTGAAATCGATGGGAGTACCACGAACATTATGATGACCACCCTTCTTGGAAACTTGCAACCTATGGCATATAGTGGGACCAACTCTATTCAAACTCATTTGATGAATAAACTGTTTGGATGAAAAAGGTAACTTACGAGCGGCCTTGGTAAGATCATGATAATTGATGATTGTGTTCCTCAGAAAACTTTAAAATCCCAAACTTGGAAAAATCATTAGAAACATGAATTGTTATGTGGGCTTGACAATCACTAACAGTAAAAGAACTTTGCCTAATGTACATTGAACTTTAATCCAAAGTATCAAACTTACATTTATGCTGAGGCTTACTAGTTTTATTACATCTAAGGTATTTGTGGGTTACCTGGCCCTTCCATTTCTTAGTTTGGCCTTTACGAACAGAGAAACCCGAAACCTGAGCATATTTCTCATACATGTTAACAATATCCATCCAAGAATCGAATACACTACCTAAAACATGTTTGAATTCTTCTGGAACATTGGGACACCAATAAGTGGTTCCATTGGGAGAATGAGAAACAAAAGCATCATATGTGGGTAGGTTAACTAATGTAAAGAAATAAAAATAAACAAATAAGAAAATCATGTAAAAATATATTAAAAAAAGAAATGACAGTAGAAAATAAATATAAATGGAACTAGGAAAAAATAATTACCTTGAATTGGAGAAGGAATATTGCAAACCAAAGGTATTTCATCAAATGAGCAAGAATCGTCATTTATTGGTGGTGGGTGGACAAGCAATGATGGGGAAGAACACATTAATGGATGATGAGGGGAACCCGTTAATGGGTAATCCACATTAATGGTTGGGGATCGAAATGTGTAGAATTTGATGATTCATCCATTAATGGAAGCTTAAGGAATAATGGAGAAGATTGAAAGAGGAGGGAAGTGAATAAAGAAGATTGAATAAAGAGATGGAAGGATCTTGAAAAACGTGGGTTGTAATATGGATTGATAAGATGGATGTAATAAATGAGGAAATATAGTATGTAATGTGGGTGAATAAAAAATAATATAAAAAGTCTTGGATAAGAGGAAATTACCTATATACCCTTAAGGGATTAAAATATAAAATGGTGGAATGGATGAAGTGGCTCAATATGAATCACATAGTGTGTTTCTAAAGTTTTCACAACTCATGTGGGATTTCACCTAATATATACCCTATATATAAATATATATATATATATATATATATATAGGGGAGGGTTCCAGAGAAAACCACATAGTTAGGCGAAAACCGAGAAAACCATACTCGTTGGAAAGATAAAAAACGCTCGATTTTATGGTGAATTTTTTTCAAAAAGAGTATATATATATATATATATAATAAAAAAACTAATTGTAATGTTGAAAACATCATGACCAAAAAAGCTAAAACGCCATGTTCAAAATGGCCACATGTGTAAAACACCATGACCAGAAAAGCTTTATATTGAAAAACACTCGCTTTAAAACACCATAAATATAAAACACCATGTTTGGTAAAAGCCACTTTAATGTTATTTAAAAAAATGATTTAAATATATATATTTATAGTAAAAAACTAATCGTAATGTTGAAAACACCATAACCAAAAAAGCTAAAACGACATGTTGAAAATGTCCCACATATGTAAAACACCATAACTAGAAAAACACACAGTTGAAAACACCATAGATCTAAAACACCATAAACCCACTTTAATGTCATCTAAACAAAAACGATTTAAAAGAGTATATAAATATAGCAATACCATACTCGTTGGAAAGATAAAAAAACGCTCAATTTTATGGTGAATTTTTTTAAAAAAAATAATGACGTATAAAAAAGTTATGAACGTTTAAAAAAAATAAAGGAAATGGCATGTGACTTACATGTGCACTTTTTTGACTTGGTTCTTCCCTTAATACCCTTCCTGGTGCTTTTCCACTAGCTATTATTAACAAAAATGCCACCGCGTGAATCTCAGTCACAAATCGCAAACATCTTGTGGCTGAGATTCTTTCCTACACTTTTTAGAGTTTTGAGCCATTGTAACAGAACCTCTACATATATATATATATATATATATATATATATATATATATATATATATATATATATAGGGAGGGGTTAATATCAAAACCCACTTTTCATATAAAAACCTTAAAACCCAACAGGAATCAAGGATTAGCTTTACAATTTTTGATCCAAGGGCCAAGAATAAATCATATTATTTAAATTCATTTTAAAAGTGTGAAGGGCAGTTTCAACATTCCCCTACCCCACCTGCTTTTCCGACACAAACACAGATATAGATACATTTTCTTTCTCTTCATTTATTAAAATTCAAACCTCACTCTCCTTCAAAATCTATCCCCTTAAAAGACAACTCTCTATCTTCTTCAAAATCAAACCCTCCAAATCCACCAAAATCAAAACCCTCCAAATCCTGTAACGGCGAGCCTGATGACGCGAACGGCTCCATCGACGGCGAGCTCGAGGAGGCGTAACAGCGGGAACTACAAACTGAGGAGCCGACGCGTATGCTTAATGACGGACGTCCATCGGAGTGAGATCTGAGGAGGCGATTTCTGTTTTATCATTTCTGTGGATCCAAGATAACAGTAGCAGATCGTCGATTTCTTTGGAGGCGGCTTTTACGGAATTCTCGATCCACCTTCACCCCCTTCCCTCTCTCTCTCTCTCTCTAAAAATTGGATGTCGATCCACCAAGGATGAGTTCTTCGGTTTTAAAAGGATGGTTGCCTCCTCTCTTTCCTTACAGAAACAGAGACAGTAGATGAGGATCATGTAAATCGAGATCTGTGACTGGTTCTTTCTTTCACTCTTTCTTTCGATCGGCAAATATTTTCATGTTGATCTCTGGTAATTGTTGGTTTGGGGTTGCTTATTAAAGTTTTGATGGTTTTTAGGAATAATCGAGATCATGTGTTTGGGTTTGTTCACTCTTGCTTATTAAAGTTCTTTCTTTCACTGGTCTTTTTTTATTTTTTATTTTTTGTTCAAAACTTTGTTTAATTGTTTTATTATTATTATTATTATTATTATTATTATTATTATTTTTATTTTTACTTTGTTGTTTTGTTACACGTATAATTGGTTGTTATTTGATATGCAAATTTAGTGTCCAAGATTGATTAGAAAACATTTGGTCTTATGATTTATGGTTTGTTTGGGTTTGTTCAAAACAATTTAATTTTTTTATGTATCGTTTACACTAGTGTAATACCCATGTATAATTTTTTTATGTATGGTTTAAATTAGTGTAATACCCACGTATAAATTTTTTATGTTCGGTTTACATTAGTGTTCAAAACAACTTAATTTTTTTATGTTTGGTTTACATTCGTTACATTAATGTAATATCCCTTGTTGTTGCATTAGTATTTGTTCTACATCAATGTAACCCCTAGTGAGCTTTGATTCAGTTACACCCTGTAACATTTATGTACCCCCATGGATCTATGTATTTTTTTTTTGTTAATGTTAGTTTACATTTATGTAATCTATGTTCGTTACACCGATTTAAGTATTTGTCACTAAGTTTTATTGATGAATGGTAGTTTGCATTTATGTAAACTATGTTCGTTACACCAATGTAAGCGTTCGTTACATTAATGTAATAAACGAAATCCATAAAAAAATTGCGAGACTATAATGGAATTAAAGAGAAAAATGCGATAAGTTTAATGGTGCAATTTTTATAAAAAAATAACAAAGTATATAAAAGTTATGAAGGTTTTAAAAAAAATGGAGTGAATCTTTTATAAAAAAAGAAGTAAATGAAATATATTTAGAAGGTGACACTTGTCACCTTGATATTAAATCTGATTTTTTGGTGGTGAGTAAAAAGTCCAAATTACCCTTTTCATAAGAAAAAGTAAAAAATGATGTGTCAAATTCTGATTGGTTGAAATGGGTTTTAAGGTTTTTATATAAAAAGTGGGTTTTGATATGAACCACACCCTATATATATATATATATATATAGTTGGGTTCAAATGCTAACCAATATTTTAGATGATAACCCTGCTAACCACAATTCAACCAATCACATAATTTATAATTATTTTTTATTTTATTTTTTCAAAAGGGCATTTTAGTACAAATAAATTTAAACCCCTTGTTTACCTTAATAATCTCATATACCTTCCTTTATTATAGCCTCTAATTAATTTCTAAATTACATTTCATATTCTTCTTTATATTGAAAAACCTTCGAAATTGATAGTGACTTTGATTTTTTTAGTTTTTGTCCATATATTTCATTTTCCATTTCAATATCAATTGTTGGCTTTGATTTGGTGGTTAAAGCTTTGTGAATTTATTTGATTTATATCGCCTGTCAAATTTAATGTAGGTTTAATCTAGATCCAAGATCATCATAATAAATTGGAAAATTTGACATTATTAATAATAATAAAAGAAATTATATTCTAAAATTTAATATTGTAATATCATGTTTCCACTTCCAGATGTGTGGGGATTGGATTCTATCATTCTACTATGCAATTATATATATGTGTGTTTGGAAAGAAGTATGTCATTGTAAAAAATAGATTTTTTTATGAACGTTTATCAATATTATACATGCATATGCGTGAATTTTATAAAAGTTATGTAAAATTAGGTGTACATTATAATAGGTTGAACGTACCCTTGTAACGGAGAAAGGGTGTTTAGATAACCAATAATACTCATTCTAATAGACTCACGCCTGAAAAATTGGGCGAATTACACACTAGTCACAATTGGTTTTCTTTTCCTTTGCAAACCTAGTCACGTGAATGCACACATGTAATGCAAGTGAATTACAAAGTTTTTTTTATAAGATAAATTAATATATATCTTTGAAAAGTAGTAGATAACTTCTGTTATCAGTAAACTAACAAAATAAATTCATTTTTTTAAATTAAATAAACAAACTCCATAAAATAATCATAGTTTTAATGATAGTTTTAAAATTATAAATTGGGTTTACTATATTTAACTAAGGTAGAGTAGAGACATGAAGTAAAATTCTTGGTCTATAGATAAATAAGTAGGTTGGATAAATGTTCGTCAATTGTGGTAAGTTTATTTTAACAATGTTGTAGTGGAAAAAAATCTGATTTAAAAGTGATGTAATTGTATATGTAGGTGTTCACAAACGGTTCATCAGAAAAAGGGCACATACGGTAGCTTCCAAGTGGTTACAACCTCAAGAGTTAATTAATAAGTAATTTTTATTGATTACTCGATTGATTAAAGTCATGTAATTTGATTAAATTTATTCAATATAAGGTTGTTATTTGATTGAAGTTATTGGACTACTTTGAGGATGTGATGGTGATGGTGCAATTGTTCAACGAATGATATCATGTCATTACTACGGTAGCCCTAAATGATGGAGTCAACGAGACGTTTTTTATGCTTGTACCATGACATGCTTGCCAAAGCGATCCTTGCTCCAAATGCCTATTTCAGTGAGAAGTTCGTTAATCATGTTTGGTATGTATACGTAACACAGGTGTTACGTATATGTAACACATTTGGTACATATATGTAACACATGTGTTACATGTATCTAACATTGCTTACATATACGTAACACAAAGTGTTACATATGCGTAACAAGAAGAGATGTTCTTGGTTTTGTAAAATTGTGTAAGTTACATTTGCAAACTATATATTTGTTTTTTTAATCATCTTATTCTTCTACTTTTGTGTGTTGTATCGTTGTAAACCTATAAAGGTTCTGCTATAATTAATGTTCTTTATCTTTTATGTGTTGTACATGTAACTCGTACTGTTTCATATACGTAACTCAGTAGCTTATCAAAGTTATGGTTCTGATACGTATACGTAACACGGGCATTACGATTTCTGTGAGTGTTACATATATGTATCATTTGCTACATATATGTAACACATAGTGTTACACATATGTAACAACTCATTCTCCTTTTTTATGTAATTTTTATAGTGTTACATATATGTATCATGCAGTAAACAATCTTCTTCATTTTTTGTTTTGTTTTCACAAATTTTTTTGTTTTCACATTGTGTACTAAACCATATATGTATCGGACCTTATTTTCTGATTAATAACATCACTAAAGTGCTAAGTTGTTTAAACAAGTGGAAGCACGAGGTTTTTATTGTACATACATTCGGTAGTTAAATAATACTTGTTACATATACGTATCAGTAGTTATATGTACATACATTTGCTAACTTTTTATCGTTATTATGCTTTAATTTTTTAATATGCTGTTAGTATGTTATTATTATTGGTGATATTATTATTTATGTAAAAATTTTAAAATACATTTATTATTTGTTACTTTTTAAAATTTTATTGTTTGTTAAGAAAATTTTTCTTCAACGATTTTGATTTTAGTTTGTAATTATGATTAATTTGGTTTATGTTGGAGAGAGAAAAGAAATAAATTTGAATTGTATTTTCCTAACTTAAAATATGTGAGGTCCCCAAAATACCCCTATAGGCATTAAATTAGTCAACTAATTACTATTTATTTATATAAATGACATTAATTGATTTAAACCATTGATCAAACAAGATCAATGGTGGAGATGTGGTTATCATGGTTAGCATCTAAAATTGGGTTAGCATTTGAACCCTACTATATATATATATATATATATATATATATATAAGGGAGGGTTAGGCTATAAAGGAAGAAAACCCTACAAAGTGTAGGAAGCAACCACAGCGCGACACGTGTACGGGGGAAAATGAGGTAAAGGGTATTTGCATCAAAAGGCTTAAAACAAAGATAAGAAATCTGCATATGCAAGTTACATGTCATTGCCCCCATTTTTTTAAACACCCATATTATTTTTTTATACGTAATTATTTAAAAAAAATAATTTCACCATAAAATCGAGCGTTTTTTATCTTTCCAACGAGTATGGTACTGCTATATTTAAAAAAAAGACCATCCGGGTGTTGTTTGAAATTGTGAGTTTTTATGGTGTTTTATGGAGTTTTTTGTTTATGATATTGAAATTTTAAGCTAAAGCGTAAAACATCTTGACAGAAGCAAAACGCCATAAACATAAACACATCAAAACATCATGACCAAAAAACCCAAAAAAGACCATGTTTAAATTTGTCATTGTGAAAATGTCATGAACCAAAAAGCTAAAACGTTATGTTCAAATTGGCACCTAGGTGTAAAACACAATGACCAGAAAAACTTCATGTTGAAAAACACCATGACTAGAAAAACTCAATGTTCAAACACACCCAGTTTAAAACACCATAGATGTAAAACAAAATGTTGAAAAAACTCACTTTAATTCGAACACTACTTTAACCAAGTTTATGTTTATGGTATTGAAATTTTAAGCTAAAAGTGTAAAACATCATAATAGAAACAAAAACGCCATAAACATAAACACGACAAACACCATGACCAAAAAAGCAAAAAAAGACCATGTCGAAATTTGTCATTTTGAAAACGTCATTACCAAAAAAGCTAAAATGCCATGTTCAAATCGCCCCAGGTGTGTAAAATACCATGACTAGAAAAACTCCATGTTAAAAAACACCATGACTAGAAAAACTCAATATTGAAAAACACCCCGTTGAAAACACCATAGATGTAAAATACCATGTAGAAAAACCCACTTTAATTCGAACACAGCCTTAACTACGTTTATGTTTATGGTGTTGAAATTTTAAGCTAAAAGTGTAAAACGCCATGTGTAACGAACCAAAATCCGGGTTTCGTTTTAAATAAATAAATATTTCTAATTAATATTATGGTGGAAATAATATTTTAGAAATAAATTGAAACAAGTGGGTTTCAAGTTAGTGTTGGGGTTATATTAGTTTTTAACTAATTTTGGAATGAAAATGGGTGAAATGAAAGTTGAGGGACTGAATTTGTAATATGGAAAATCTGCCATATTTGATTAAAAGAAGTCAAAATCCATATTTGTCCCATTTGTGTGTGTGGGTCGATTTTTACAAGAGAAAAAGGGAGAAAAAGGTGTTGAAGCCAAAATCGTGCAATTGAAGCTTGGATTATGAAGGTGTTGGCTTGCACATCATCCTTCTAGCATCAAGTAAGTATTAATCATCTTTTTTATTTCACCATTGATGAGTTAGTAGGTGGGTTTTGTAGAAATCCAAAATTTGATGATGCATGTTGTTAATTGGTGTTAGATTGTTGATAATCTAGCTTACCTAAAGGTAAAGAATGGTGATTAACATCCTAGAACCCTTTGATTTTGATTATGAGAAATTAGGGTTCATATGTAAAGAATTGGGGGTTTTTGAGTTATGATGGTACGGTGATGAATTAATGATGATTAAGTGTTTATATGATGTTAGACACTTGAAAGAACACTAAATTAATCTAATGATAAAGATTAAATGAAAAGTTAGAGTTAAGGAATGGTAATGAAACTCAAGTAGGTGAGTTTGGGTGAAAAGAGGGTGTTTGGATATGAGTTTAAATCAAACGGGTCAGTTTGGGTTGGAAATAGAATATTGGGTTGTGAACCCAATTAGAATGTGATTTTGATGTATGATAGATTACTAAACTAGATGTATGTGTTTAGGTAATCAAATTGCAAATCGTGAAGGGGTAGCGGGATCTCCAAACCCGAAAGGTAAGAGCACTTACTTAGTATTGATGATAAAGGGTGATACATGTGTTATGTTGCATACCATACGTGTATTATGAATGTGTGTGAATTTGTATGTATAAGTGAATGAATGTAGTTATAGTTGTAAAACTATAATGGAAATGTGGATATGAGGTTTTGGTCTAAATACCATAATGGAAATGTGGATATGAAGTTATGGTTTAAATACCATAATGGAAATGTTGTGATAAAGTTATGATCTAAGAATCATAATGGAAATGTGGTGATGAAGTTATGGCCTAAGTGCCATAATGGAAATGGAAATGAGTTAATTATGATAGTTATAAGAAAATAATGAAACTTGTAACGCGTTATACAAGTGATATGTAGCCTAATGATTAATTGGGTGGAAACGGGTCAAATGGGTGAATGGGCGAAAACAAGTAGATTTTACTTGTTGTTATGTTTTATCTTCATTACTAATGGTGATATATATGGTGTTATGTAGGAAAAGCTTTGATGTAGTCAAAGTCAAGTCCATGGCAGTTCTCGTATGCGTAATTGATGTTTTGGGGATTAATTAGAAATCATTTAAAAGGATGTAAATGATACATGAAATTGTGTTTTGGTGTATATATATGGTTTTTTGAATGTTTTAACCAAAACCCAAGTGTTTGGGAAAATTTGTGGAAAATTTGATGTCATGTTGAAATGGTAAAAGATGGAAAAATGGCTAAGGGTTGGAACTGGGCAAACTGAGTAAACTTTCTGTTTACTCAGGTCCGCCGCGGTACGCGAGAACTAGGGTAGGTTCTCTCGCGGTACGCGAGAGACCTAGCTCTCGGGCAGGAAAGTTTGGGACTCCCTCACGGTACGCGAAAGGAGGTGCCTGATCCCTCGCGGTACGCGAGGGAAATATTCTTGGGATAAATGCTAACAGTGAGACAATCGACTCTTATAAATGGTTACTTGAATGTTTTTTAAGAGCTCATCCGAAGCCACAAAAGTTAATTTTAACGGATCAAGATCCTTCAATGAGGTAAGCCATCTTGCAGGTGTTTCCTGGATCTCGTCATAGGCTTTGCATGTGGCATATAATGAAGAAACTTCCATTTAAGGTATGATTTTTTACATCTATATATCATTTTAGACAAAATTAATTTTTTGTTTGTTTGTCAGGTTGATGGTGATTTGCTAAAAAACACAAACATTAAGTCATGCGTTCACCGTCTAGTCTGGAATATGTATATCACACCAGAAAGGTTCGAAAGTAAATGGCAAGAACTCATCGTTAAATTTTCATTGGTAGATAATTCATGGTTGTCTGATGTGTATGCTATTAGGGATCGTTGGGTTCCAACTTTTTTTAGGGAAATCCCATGTGTTGTTTGATGAAAGTGACTTCCCGTTGTGAAAGTTCCAATGCTTCCTTTAAAGTGAATTCTACCGGTGCTAACACTCTGGTTCAGTTTATGTTGTGCTTTGATACTCGTCTTGATAACCAAAGGTATACTCAGAGAATGGCGGAATTTAAGACCTTTTCATCATCATTTGTGGATATTACGGGTTTAGGTATCGAAAAGGATGCCTTTGATTTATTCTTGAATACAATTTATCTTGAAATTAGAAAAGAGATTTTGAAGGGTAAGTTTAATTGTTACATATCTAATTCTGAGGCTGTGGATTGTTAGACTGTTTATCATGTTATACATCTTGATAAAAAAAATGACGTCACAAACACTTTCCAGATAATTCTTTTTTTTACAACAATTTCTATATTTTTGGATTTTTTCCAATTATAAATCTTATTTTTTTCCCTTAAGTTTGATACAACTCAGTTGACCATTCAGTGTCATGTTCTTGTATGGGTTTCATTCGTATTGGGTATCTTTGCCGTCACATCTTTTGTGTTTTTTGAGTCAACAAAGTTGAGAAAATCCCTTTTCAATATATTTCTACACGTTAGCGGAGAAATGTTCTACCAAAGCGTATTTTTTCTATTGAAAATCGATATGGTGTTGATTCTAATCCTGCATGTCTTCTAAGAAATGAGATTTTAGATCTCGTTTTTTATTGTGTTGATGTTTTAAGGTGTGATACTGAAGTTCTTACCTTATTTGCTGGGCATATTAGAGGTTTAAAAGATGAAGTATTAATGAAAGTTGATAAGTCTTTAGAAACTCTATTATTGCAGATTTACTTGGACAATCTATAGATGTTGACGTGTCTATTACCAATCCTCAATCTATTCGGAATAAAGGTTGTGGTAAAACTCGACACATTTTAAATCTTGGTGAGAATTTTGTTGAGAAGCCACCAAAGTCTGCAAGGCTGTGCAGAACATGTAACAAATATGTAACAGATCATGATTCAAGAAACTGCAAGGAGAAGAACAAAGACCCTCAACCTGTTCGAGAACAAGACCCTCAACTTGTTGCTGAAAAAGACTCTTAACAACCCCCTCAACTTGTTGCAGAACAAGACTTTTGAATGTTTTTATAATTTTGGTTTATTTTGTGTTACACTATGTAACAAAAGAAAACTCCTTGCAGTTATGTTTGTTACAAGATGTAACTATCTTTGAATGTTATTTCCTAAGTCCTTTTTTATTTTTATAGTATTAATGTTTGTCTAAGTGAATTTGTTATCTTTCATTACGATATTTAACAGAACAAACTCCATTTTTACATTTTATTTTGTTACAATTCGGTCGTCCAGGGTAAAATTATATTTTGTACTGTAGTTTATCAAGAAATATTATTTTCCTGTTTTATACTTTATATTTTTTAAAAATCGAAGGGGGGGGGTGTAAGGCCCCAAACCCGGGAGGCCTCACGTATTGGATTTACTCATCAACACATAACACTTTAAACATAAGACATTCATTAACACATCGGAAACGATTTAAAACTTCAACATACGCAGCGGAAACATAAACATGTCTAATACAATTTGTCTTTAACAACATCAAATTAAAACATAACATAAACATAATCGGGATGCCAGACACTGATCTTTGGGTAACTCTTCTCGCTAAGCCAAGCATCCACATCCAGCAACTACACTTGCACTTAACTGATATGCATACTAAAAATCAGCAACGCTGAGTGAGTTGTAACGTTTACTTTAAATCAATTATGCAAAAGATTTACTAATACATACATACTGCCCTTAAGGAAAAACTTTACATACTACACTTTTCAAAAATAGTTTAAAACATTTATAAGGTAGCCGTCAATTCCTTGTCACTGCTGGTACTACCCTCGTGATCAATACCGCTTAACCGTCAATTCTTATCACTGCTGGTATTGTACTCGTGATCAGTACCACTTAACCGTCAATTCCTTGTCACTGTTGGTACTGCCCTCATGATCAATACCTCTTAACCGTCAATTCTTATCACTGCTGGTATTGTCCTCGTGATCAGTACCACTTAACCATCAATTCCTTGTCACTACTGGTATTGTCCTCGTGAGCAATATCGCTTAGCATGATGTTGTCCTCGTGATCAACAACTGGTATTGTCCTCGTGATCAATACCACTTAGCATAGTTGAGTCCTCGTGACCCATTGATGTTGTCCTCGTGATCAACACCACATGACACGATGTTGTCCTCATGATCAACACCGGGTATTGTCCTCGTGATCAATACCGCTTAACTGGTACATGGGGGATTGCGTAGTCCCCCGAGAAACCGCCGTCACTCATCCCAATTGTACAACTATTAATGAGCCATCAAGACTTTTACTAATGTGTAGAACCCATATCTGACATCTTGTACAAGTAACATTTGTCCCAAGGACCTTTTCAAACTGGTACACATTCCCGAAGGAAAGCTGTTCACTTTACTGTTCATAAAACTTTCTGTAAATCTTGTTCATAACTTTCATATATAATATGCCTTTGTTTATGTATATAAAATATAGTAAACGCTTGCCATAAAATATAACTTGCTTACTGAAACATAGCTTATCATATATATCATGCCTTTGTTTATGTATATGAAAATATAGTAAACGCTTGCCAAATGATATATCTTACTTTACTGAAAACATACTAGCACATATATCATGCCTTTGTTTATGTATATGAAAATATAGTAAACGCTTGCCAAATGATATATCTTACTTTACTGAAAACATACTAGCACATATATCATGCCTTTGTTTATGTATATAAAAATATAGTAAACGCTTGACATAAAATATAACTTGCTTACTGAAACATAGCTTATCATATATATCATGTCTTTGTTTATGTATATGAAAATATAGTAAACGCTTGTCAAATGATATATCTTACTTTACTGAAAACATACTAGCACATATATCATGCCTTTGTTTACGTATATGAAAATATAGTAAATGCTTGACATAATATAGGTATACTTTCCTCAAAACGTACTTTTGTCTCTTTTAAACTTTTCACTAAAACATAGCTTTTCCTTTCAGTTTATAACATATAAAATATAATAAACACTTTACACTAAGTTTGCACACCACCCCTAAAGAAGGCAAAAGGGGATTAGAACTCACCTGGTATCTTAGCTGCAATGGTCTACTAGATCTCACACAATCTGAACAATCATAACAATTTGACACATATCAGACTTAACTCGATGCTAAACTGTTTCACCATTTATGGCTGGCGAACTTAAGGCAAAGTTTGCCTCTTTTTGTCCTGGCGAACATACTGACTTCACTAACCAGCTATATATACCCATAGACTTGATGCTTGCACACTTGGCAAGTGCGCAGAGCCTTGTTCTTGCGTACTTGATAAGTACGCACGCTTTGCTTCTTGCATACTTGATAAGTACGCAGGCTTTGCTTCTTGCGTAGTTGATAAGTACGCAGGCTTTGCTTCATGCGTACTTGATAAGTACGCAGGACCTGCTTCTTGCGTACTTGATAAGTACACAGGACTTGCTTCTTAGGACATGCTTCTTTTCTTACTTGATAAGTACGCAGGACCTGCTTCTTGCGTACTTGATAAGTACGCAGGACCTGCTTCCTCACAAAAACCCTAACTTTTGCATTCGGGTCAAGATCTAGAACTTGTTTACATTCAAAACGTTTGCTTTTCATTAAGGAACTCAAATCTATGTTTTTCTTCCAGTTTCATCCGTAAAAACGTTACCTTTTCCTCCCAAAACCCGAAAAACCCAAAAACGAACAAAAACTCAGATCTAGGAGAATCGGTTACCTGTAAACGCTTCTTCTCCACAGCTAAATGTTCCAGATACGTATGCCTACGGTCCTGTGAGCTCGGATTTGAAAAGCGAGACTTTCTCTCTCTAGACTCTCTCCCACCTTCTCTCTTTAGAAAAACGAAAATGTGTTGGAAGTGAGGGTTTTGGGCTGGTCTTGAGGCTTATAAGGGCCCAATCCCTTGCCCCTTTCGGCCCATACACCCCGGCCCAAGCCCGCTTCCTTTCTTTTCTTATTTAAGTTTTAATTCTCGTGAATTCTTTCGCGCTCCAAAACTCGGGATGTTACAAGTCTACCCTCCTTACAATAGGTTTTGTCCTCGAAACCTGTCATAAGCTATACTGATAGCAAATCACAGAATGGGTGGCATAAACTGTATCTATGCAAGGCAACTTAGTCATTAAGGCCATTGTGATTAACTACCGCTGAGGGTATAATCAGGGAAATATCTAGTTCTAAGGCTTCTAAGCTAATGGGGCTAACTAATCATTTAAGGATTCAATAACATGATCATGCCATAGTAATAAATAGGAGTTTGCAACATACCTTACTGAGTTATCTAGTAAGCCCTTGTTGTGGCCTTGTTGATGTAAGGTTCCTTCTCTACACTCTTACCCTTTCCAGATCCTCCCGCTTTCGGCTCTTTGTGCTTTCTACAATCTCTGCTCAAATGCCCCGACTCCCCACAGTTGTGGCACCTAGGCTTCACCGGGCAGTCACGTGATTGGTGTCCAAACTTGCCACACTTAAAGCATCCCGCCTGCCCAGCTCTGCACTCTCCTCCATGCCTTTTATCACATTTTTCACACAGACCCTCTTCTTCTAACCTTGACCTCCTATCACTAGGACCCTGAAGGTCCTCCCCAGTCCGCTTAGCCGCTTATTTCTTAGGCGCTTCAGAAATGACTTCACAGGCAATGTCATCATAGACAACTCCGTTCAGAACAACCAGCGACTCAAAGGTACTCGGTGTGTTGGCCTTTACAAAGGTACGTATCTTTGGAGGCAACCCTTGAACATAATAATGAATCCTCCTCTCCTCTGTGGTTACAAGATGAGGCACCAGGCGTGCCAGTTCGTTGTACTTGGAAGTATATTGTCTGTGAGTCATGAGTCCGGCTTGCAAAGTCAGGAACTCTCTCTCCACCTTGTGGACTTCGTTCTTGGGGCAGAACTTCGTAATTACTAACGCTTTTAGATCATTCCACCTCATTAGCTCGACCGCTTGGTCACCCTTAGCTTGTTTCACAGTCTCCCACCAGTGTGCTACATCTCCCTTCAGTGACTTAGCTGCAAACATGACCGCTTGATTCGGTCGGCAGTCACTGAGGCGGATGGTGGATTCCATGCCATTGATCCAATCTAAAGTATCAGCTGCTTTTTTCTCTCTAGTTAGCTTAGGGGGATCACAACCACGAAATGCCTTGTAATCGCATCCGCGAGTAGGCGGTACAACATTCTCCACTAGCATTGGTCCTCCCATGGTTGGAAGCACCACTGGCCCTTCAGTGGCTGGGATTACATTGGGGTTCTCCTTGGCCTTCCTCAACGCTTCGTCTAGTATAGCTGGTAAGGTTTCCTTCAGCAGTCGGGTAAACTCACGGCCAAGAGCTGCTTGTACGACTGGTTCAAACTCAAATGGCTGGTCATCTCCTTCCGCATGTTCAACATTGTGCTGACTAATCTCTGTGTCAGTATGGGTAGTGTGAACACTCCCCTCAATCCCTTGGCTTGTGCTAGCTCCACCGTGGCGGCCTGTACATCCACCATGTCTTCCTCCTCTAGTTCCTCCACGTCTTGCCATTTCTAACTGAAAGATAGAGAACAAAGGGATTTAATTTCATCATGCTAGGGAATATGTAGAACACAATAAGTAAGGTAAGATGTTAATATACACTGGCCATCTGCAATTAACCATTACGTCACTTCTTGTTTTCCATTTATTCGCTTTCATGATTCCACTAAAGCCTCTATTCTTATCTTGACACTCTAACACTAGGAAAGAAACTTTACTTACTATACACATCTGGTGCTTTGACTTGAGTTACCCGTTACTGGCATCCGCTACTTGTCCCATTCTCAGTTTAAGTCTGAACATCAGGGATGTTCAAATCTCTCAAACTATGGCTCTGATACCAACTTGTAAGGCCCTAAACCCGGGAGGCCTCACGTATTGGATTTACTCATCAACACATAGAACTTTAAACATAAGACATTCATTAACACAGCGGAAACGATTTAAAACTTCAACATACGCAGCGGAAACATAAACATGTCTTATACAATTTGTCTTTAAAAACATCAAATTAAAACATAACATAAACATAATCGGGATACCAGAGATCTTCGAGTAACTCTTCTCGCTATGCCAAGCATCCACATCCAGCAACTACACCTGCACTTAACTGATATGCATACTAAAAATCATCAACGCTGAGTAAGTTCTAACGTTTACTTTAAATCAGTTATGCAAAAGATTTACTAATACATACATACATACTGCCCTTAAGGCAAAACTTTACATACTACACTTTTCAAAAATAGTTTAAAACATTTATAAGGTAGCCGTCAATTCCTTGTCACTGCTGGTACTGCCCTCGTGATCAATACCGCTTAACCGTTAATTCTTATCACTGCTGGTATTGTCCTCGGGATCAGTACCACTTAACCGTCAATTCCTTGTCACTGTTGGTACTGCCCTCGTGATAAATACCGCATAACCGTCAATTCTTATCACTGCTGGTATTGTCCTCGTGATCAGTACCACTTAACCGTCAATTCCTTGTCACTACTGGTATTGTCCTCGTGAGCAATACCGCTTAGCATGATGTTATCCTCGTGATCAACAACTGGTATTGTCCTTGTGAGCAATACCACTTAGCATGATGTTGTCCTCGTGATCAACAACTGGTATTGTCCTCGTGATCAATACCGCTTAGCATAGATGGGTCCTCATGACCCATTGATGTTGTCCTCGTGATCAACACCACATGACACGATGTTGTGCTCGTGATCAACACCGGGTATTGTCCTCGTGATCAATACCGCTTAACTTGTACATGGGGGGATTGCGTAGTCCCCCGAGAAACCGCCGTCACTCATCCCAATTGTACAAATGTTAACGAGCCATCAAGACTCTTACTAACGGGTAGAACCCATATCTGACATCTTGTACAAGTAACATCTGTCCCAAGGACCTTTTCAAACTGGTACACATTCCCGAAGGAAAGCTGTTCACTTTATTGTTCATAAAACTTTCTGTAAATCTTGTTCATAACTTTCATATATAATATGCCTTTGTTTATGTATATAAAATATAGTAAACGCTTGACATAAAATATAACTTGTTTACTGAAACATAGCTTATCATATATATCATGTCTTTGTTTATGTATATGAAAATATAGTAAACGCTTACCAAATGATATATCTTACTTTACTGAAAACATACTAGCACATATATCATGCCTTTGTTTATGTATATGAAAATATAGTAAACGCTTGCCATAATATAGGTATACTTTCCTCAAAATGTACTTTTGCCTCTTTTAAACTTTTCACTAAAACATAGCTTTTCCTTTCAGTTTATAACATATAAAAACTTTACACTAAGTATGCACACCACCCCTAAAGAAGGCAAAAGGGGATTAGAACTCAACTGGTATCTTAGCTGCAATGGTCTACTGGATCTCACACAATCATAACAATTTGACACGTATCAGACTTAACTCGATGCTAAACTGTTTCACCATTTATGGCTAGGCGAACTTAAGGCTAAGTTTGCCTCTTTCTGTCCTGGCGAACATACTGACTTCACTAACCAGCTATATATACCCATAGACTTGATGCTTGCGCACTTGGCAAGTGCGCAGAGCCTTGTTCTTGCGTACTTGATAACTACGCATGCTTTGCTTCTTACGTACTTGATAAGTACGCAGGCTTTGCTTCTAGCGTACTTGATAAGTACGCAGGCTTTGCTTCTAGCGTACTTGATAAGTACGCAGGACCTGCTTCTTGCGTACTTGATATGTATGCAGGACCTGCTTCCTCGCAAAAACCCTAACTTTCGCATTCGGGTCTGATCACGTCAAGATCTCGAACTTGTTTACATTCAAAACGTTTGCTTTTCATTATGGAACTCAAATCTATGTTTTTCTTCCAGTTTCATAAGTAAAAACGTTACCTTTTTCTCCCAAAACCCAAAAAACCCAAAAACGAACAAAAACTAAGATCTAGGAGAATCAGTTACCTGTAAACGCTTCTTCTCCATAGCTAAACGTTCCAGATACGTATGCCTACGGTCCTATGAGCTCGGATTTGAAAAACGGGACTTTCTCTCTCTAGACTCTCTCCTACCTTCTCTCTTTAGAAAAACAAAAATGTGTTGGAAGTGAGGGTTTTGGGCTGGTCTTGAGGCTTATAAGGGCCCAATCCCTTGCCCCTTTCGGCCCATACACCCCGGCCCAAGCCCGCTTCCCTTCTTTTCTTATTTAAGTTTTAATTCTCGTGGATTATTTCGCGCTCCAAAACTCGGGATGTTACAGGGGGGTTAAAAACCAGTGAACATTAATTATTCTCTTATTTTTTAATATTAGTTAGTTTTAAAAATTAAATGTTAAATGACTTTATATTACATTGTTTTATGTGCTTCTAACTTGTAAAAAATTTCCCCCATTTAATTAATGATTAAGTCCTTTCCCACCTAACACATCTTCAACCCCGTCATTTCACATCAGACTTTTGTCCTTGTTTTATACTCTAAGCCCCTAGGTTCTACATCTATAAACCTATTGACATCATTTCTTTCCACATAACCCACACCTACTCACCTCTAAAGGATTCTTCTCTTTTAATCATTTTATTTATTGGTTTTTTTTCTTATTATTTAATTGTCTAACTTGTAATCTTATTTCATTGTCCTTTTATCCCACCTTTTGTTCTGCATCATAATGTCTAACCCCATAGAAAGTATTTCAAGCTTGTTAAAACTGAAGAATCAAGTCACCAATCTGAAATCGCCATCAAGTCACTACCAGGAAATGTGAAACTTGAAATCCCCCCAACCTCCCAAAATCTTCATGTGAAACATGAACCTCTTGATAAGAAACCACTAAAGTTGGAAATCCCATCACCCTTAAAGTTGGATGGCACAGTACATGAAGATCTCCCTCCCCTCTATGTTAAAGATGTTCTTGATGTTCAACAAAGTATCATCTCTGAAGACCATTCTACCCCATGCTTTTTTTATTTGGTCCTTTTGATGATAACTGGGTTTTAAACTATGACTTTTCCCAACATTCCACTACAAGTCATCCAACAAACTACTTGTTCCCATACGTTACCCCCCCCCCCCACCAGACCAAGATTCCAAATCAGTTGATTCTGTTGAATCCATTGGTACCCTTATCAGTTGGGCTAATCATAATCCATGGGAGGACGAAATGAGCACAGATTCTGACTACAATCCTTTTGAAGACGAGTTCAGTGGATTTTCTGTTTAGTAATAGATAGTTCTGTATGGATTTTCAATCCTTGTTTTATGTTTCATCGATGTATTTTGTTATGTATGGATTTCATCTCTGTATTTTGTTATTTTGAAGAAAAAATAGTTTCACAAATATGAAGTTGCTCTCATTTCAAATGACGTTACAGAATTGTTACATTATTAAAATTACGAACATATTTTGTCAATAGATGTTTTATAGACGTTACACATATGTTACATGAAATAAAATATAATATGTGTCCGTTTTTACCCCCTCCATAATTCCAAATATATTAAAATCCCTAACCCCAATAGATATCTTACTTTTTAAATTTACAATGTAAATATTAATTGTCCACCTACCTTCCCCTCTCTTATAAATATCCATATATCTATCATCCTTCTTCATACATCTTATGCAAAACTGATCAATTAACATGGACCTACAACATCAGATTATTTTGTGTTCTTGTGGTTCTCCCCCATATATTCGTACTTCATGGACATCATCAAACCCTGGAAGACGTTTCTATTGTTGTGCTCGTAATGTAATTTCCTCCTATATTTTTCTTATATAACTATTTTTCCTCGGTTTTTCTACCTAATAAAACCTCTAACATGTAAATTAGGTTTCTGGATGTCGTTTTGTTGCATGGATCGATCCTCCTTTGTGTGTCTGAGCCACTCATATTGTTCCCGGGCTTATAAGAAACAAGAATAAGCATGAAGCTTTGTCCAAAGACCTTGGAAATCAAATTTGGATGTTGAAACTTTACTTATTTATAAGTTGGGTTTTTTTCTTAATTGTTTGGTTTTGGTGATTTCTGAAGCTTGGTGAAAGACCATAGATCAACATGTAGTTTTTTTTCTTTTTGTTTATTTATTGTTTGTTTTCGTTTTTTAGTTTGAATATGTTAAAGTCCCTAGTTACAAGTTTAGTTCTACTAGATCAACTAGTTTAGTAACTTTTGTACTTTTATTACCTTTATGTCTTATCTCTATATTGTACTTTATGAGTACTTTTTGTTTGGTTCCCTATGTTTCCCATTAAATATTGTTTTATGTTGCTTTATATCTTATCATTGTACTTTTTAAACTTATTTTGCTTTCCCTATGTACATTTTCCAAGAAACTGAACTCACCCATTTTATCCCAAATACATTTTTTTATAATATTATTATCGTTTTTTATTTTTTTTGTCAATAATATTAATTTCATAATATCACAACAATATAACCAAAATGTTACACATATGTTACACATATGTTACACTATATAACTAAATAGAATAAATATTAAATATACTTCCAAAAGATGAAGATTGTCTATTACATATCAAATCTGTTGTTAAAACAACAGTATTAAATTATCCAAAATAACAATCTCACTTAAACAAAATTAATCCAAAAAAATCTCATGTCACGTTCTTCCCTTTTTTACTCCCTTTGAGCTCCAGCCTGGACTTTTTCTTTTAAAAGATTAGCCGATGATTGTAGAATATGAGCAGCATACTTCTTCCTCAATACATTTAATTGACTTTTCTTTTTCATTCCATTTGAGTTTAACCCACAGATGAATGGTTCTTTGATCCCCATATACTTCTTCATATGCCGCATGACAAAAACCCCACAGTCAACCTCGTTCTGTTTGGTTGCCCATGGAATATCAATCTTCTTTATTTTGGCATTTTTTATCTCATATGCTTTTGGATGACCGTGTCTTTCTAGGTACTCCAAAAACAAAGATTTCTGCAAGTATAAAAAGTGTTAATTTTGTCTATGTCATGTAACATTTTTGTTAAATAAAATTCTTACAATCCTGTATGTAGAGTCCTTTAAGAAGTAGTCGTCACTATCCTTTAGCCCAACCAGAGCGATTAATTCGTGAAAGTTGTCAATCACTGTTATGGCTCCATTCTTCAATTCAAAATTTGTAGGTCCCTCGGGTGCGGCGGATCGTCACATTCAAGTGGGTCGGCTAGTCGGACCGGGTGCGGAATGCCCGTGACTAGGTGGAGAGTCTTACAACACAAAGTAAACCGACAAGAGAATCACTTTAAACTTTCGTCTATTATAAACACTTGAAGGTTACAGAGAGAAATACTAAGTTTTACAATTCTGCGTATTTGCGTATATGCCTGTGTCTCTAACTGCGTACTTGTCTACTGTCAACCTATCCTATTTATACACGACCTGATCTCTACGCACTTAGCAAGTGCGCAGGGCAAATTGCTCATACGTACTTAGCAAGTACACGGAGTCTTCTTGCGTACTTGCTAAGTACACAGAAACTAATTCCTGCGCACTTACTAAGTGTGCAAAACACTTAGAGAATTCAGCAACTATCAACATGCATTAGTAAATACAACTCGATAACTAATACATACAGACACTTACAAACAAAGACAAATACATACAATGAAAGTACAAAACTAAGACTCTATCCAGAGTGTTTGTCACACGAAAGTGCTTCAACAAACTCCCCCTTGACAACAGCTCTGGATCGTCTTTGGTCTTCAGTCTTCGGTCTTCACAGCTATGCATCTTTAGCTTCCATATTCTTCTTGTATTCAAGGCAAAACTTGATCACCTTGTTATATTTAGATGCAAGGAATTTCGTCCATCCGTCCGTATGTATGCAATACATGTCCGCTAGTGCCTCTAGATCTTTCACAGAGAAATTTGTGAAGCAGACTTCATCAAATACTCTGATTAGTTCCCTCGGTACTAAGCATCCACTTTCTGACCGTACCTTTCCCATAATCACTGCCTCGCCCATTTTTGGATCTACGTACCAGTACCACATGTCACCGAGGATATCCTGAGATTGCTCAGGGGAATCTTGGTTTCACATAGCACTGGCTTGTATACCAGTTTCTTTAAGTATTTCTTAGTCACAGGATGTCTAGCCTTCTTATCCTTGACTCGCTTGGGCACTTGAGGCTTGAACACTTCAAACTTCCAAGATCTTGCTTCCCGCTGTAGAACCTGCACAAACCCATCGCCACTGCGTGATTTGAGTGACACGGTAGCTCTCGGTTTGCTAGGTTCATGAGGTCGTATTTAGGTAAGGAATTGAACGCTTCACTGGTTGGTTTCAAGTATTGAACCCCCCAGATCATTTGATTGCGAACAACTGCTTATTTTCCTCGAACCTTACAGCTAAGATCATCCATGTTGCTCCTTGTTTGTCTATAATAGAAGTCTTTTGCCAAACAGGAGCAGGATCCTCTGATGAACTAGCAGGCATATCTTTATATTTCGGTGCCTCTGGATCCACAGGTGTAGGGTCGGCTGGGGAGGCTTCAGTCGATGCTTTAACATTACTAGCAGTCTCGACTGAACCTATGTCGAGTTGAGATTCAAAGGATGGAACTTCAAAGATCTCTCCATCTTCGAACTCATACTCTCCTTCCCCGTCGCCCTTGGGAACTTCAATAACTACATCCTCATCATCTTCATCCCAATCTTTAACATTACTAGCAGTCTCGACTGAACCTATGTAGAGAGCATCAATATGTGCTTCCTTGGAATAGTCAGGCTCTAAGTATAAGATCTCATCGTCAGATAGATCCTTTAGAACATCAGTCGCTGACTTTCCTTTATCATCACCAGAAGTATCACCACCTTCCTGATGAGTAGACCCCCCCAGCCATTGGAATAGCAGAAATGGGCACGATTGCCAAAGCTTGTTGCTCACTTCCACTAGGACCGACGTCGGGATCCTTGTCTTTGTCATCACCCTTTGTCAAATCAATAGGATGACAAGGCTCATCACCAGTAGGTTTAGATGTCTTCTCCTTCTCTTTCTCTTTCTCCTTAACTTTCTCCCCTTGAGCATCAAGCTTCTTGTTCAGATCAGCAATTAATTTGACCATCATTTCATGCTCTTTCTGCTGAATATCAAACCGAAGCTCAAGAGACGACCTGTGTCCCAGAATCATATCATTTGTCTTGATCAGTAGCTCATTCTGGGCCATTACATTTTTAAGTCTCTCTTCTGTCCCCGTTCTCTGGCTTCTTAGAATTGTAACTTCTTCCACCAACGAATCTATCTGAGCTTCTTGAGCGTCAGATTCCTCCTTTGACTTTCGAACATTTTCCAGTAGACCAGCAACTTGGGTTTCTACAGTATCTATCCTTGCATCATTTGGATCAGGATATCTGGATGTAGATGCTTCAACATTATGAAGTGGGGATGAAAAGATAGTATCAAAGTCAAACCCTTGAGTGAAGTCTCCATAGTTATAGGGTTGACTGATAGGTTCAATGGTGGTTATAGGGATTGTGGATGTGATGATGGTTGTAGGAGTGATGGTGACTGACTCTGTAAGAATTGGAGTAGTCACCGGCACAAGGACAGTTGGTACAGGGAGGGTCACTATCTCAGGAACCTCCTCTGTGATAGAAGTGACCGCCACATCAGGTTGTACCAGTTGCCTTCTCCGCTGTCGACGGTATAGTTGCTGTGAAGGTGGGGTAGAGGTTGAATCAGTACTCGCATCTGATACTTGTACTTGCTGCTGGGCACTGACCTCCACCACACTAGGAATAGTATGTTGCTGCCTATCCCCCCTGTTTTTGTTTACACTTTCACGTCTTTGTCTTTGAATAGCAACGTCAGAGTGAGAATCTGGCTCATATTCGCTGCTTGATGACTGTCGCTTTCTCTTTGAAGACGACTCAGGAAGGGTCACCTTCGTCGTTCTTCTCGGGTGTGCCTGTGATGGTGCATCATCAGAATCAGAAGAATCAGACTCTGTCTCTTCGGAGTCGGATCCCTCAGCACCATCATTCCCCGCTTCTTCATCTCCACTTTCAGATGATTCATCCACACTTTCAACATCCTCTTCTTGTTGTTGCTCATCCGAATGTTCACTCAGCTCTGGCTCCGAGTCGTGGCTAAACCATCTCCAGTCAGCTGGTGCCACATACGCTTCGTTTATAAGGTGGCCAAAGAGTGTTGTGTGCTCAGGGGTACGTTCTACACTGCCTGGCTTTAGAAACTATGCAAACACCCTCTTGTCCACCCTCTTAACTTGCAATCTCTGTAGCAGGTAGGTTTGGCAACGCATCATCAATCAGTAGTTGCACAAACCTTGGGTATAACAAGAATCAAAACCTCTCAGCCGTGTTTATCTGATCATTTTTACTAAGTGCGCAAGACTTAACACTTGCGTACTTGTTAAGTACGCAGGGCTTACTTCATGCGCACTTATCAAGTACGCATAAACCCTTATGTGCGCAAGCTTTCAACTCAATTTATGAAGATTTCAAGTCAAATAACGAACAAGATAAACAACATTCAATCAAGAGGGTTCAAATACAATTCAGGAAGGTTAAATACAAATATTTTTGGCCTTTTTTGATTAAGATTGAACTGTACACAAACTTAAAATCTTTTTGATCTTTTCAAGATAGAAATATAAACAAATTCACACAAACTATTTTTGATCAAAGACACGAGCAGAGGATCATATCAGGCTAACTTATAGCAAAAATGATACAATATAAACATCAAAGAATATGAGATCATGTCATGGATTACTATTTATTCATACGTAATAAGCACATAAACAAGTAATTCAAGTTGACAATATTATAAGATTTGAAACTATAAGCATCTTTGTATCACATTCTTATGTATTAAGGTATTAATTATAAGATATACAACGTGTACCCCACTGATATGCTATAGCAATGTAAATTGCACTATCTTAAGGCATCTAAGATTTTCCCAATGATTTTCTAAATTTCCAGAATGAAGCTACATCTATTAGCACAGGAAAAATCAAGCAGAATCCATAAGGATTATCAGGAATCATAATATTCAGAATCGAGTGATTCATTTGTCTTGCTTTCATTTGATTTTCTTCATTGAATATCGGCATGATGATTCAGGATAATGAATATGGTGTTTGAGTTTTAGGTAAAGGAATCCAACTTTTATCTGGATTTGATTTCAATGAATCAGGAGTGATTCAAGGGTGAATACATGCTTAACGGTTGATGTAGAGACATGTCTTGATTCAATCTCTCATTGCATACTTGTGAGTATGGGCACTGAGATGAACCGCATTAATTGTGCTAACGAGATAACCCGAAACTGATCTCAGAAGAAAATTATTGACAAAATCTAACATCCTTTATCTGATAATGATATTTTCTATTCTTTTACGCACACACACTAGCAAACATGGTTTCAAATCACAGTTGTAATTCAGATTTAGTTTCCACACTACTAGTGATTCAAAGACGCATACAGCCTACTGACAATTCAAATTACTTGTAAATAAGCAGATTAAAAACATAATAATTTAAACAATTAAGTAAACATGACGCAATCATTTCCCATATGAGCAGTCTATGACGTTTAGATCATTTCTGATGTACTAACATTTACTCTTTTCTCAAGTTAACTTTGAAATTTTCTCCAGTTTCTATTTTGTTTTTGATTTTGTAAAATATTTTTTGAAAACTAAAAGAACTATACAGAAAATTTAAAAGAAAGAAAATTTAACTTTCACGAATTGAATTTATTTAAGAAAAATAAATTTTTCACTCAGGATTGAACATTCCTATCAAGTTGACAAGATGCTCAAAACGGGATCGATCAAATGCCTTAGTGAAAAGGTCTGCAAGATTATCATCCGTGTGAACCTTTACAAGTTCAATTAAATGCTATTCAGCACAATCACGGATGAAATGATGACGAATTTCTATATGTTTAGTTTTGGAATGTTTCACCGGGTTATTTGTGATGGACATGGTGACATTGTTGTCAATGAACAAAGGAGTTCCAGTGAAGTTTAAGCCGTAGTCTCTCAATTGCTGCTAAATCCACAATATCTGAGAACAACCGCTCGCTGCAGCAATGTATTCTGTTTCACATGTTGAGACAGAAACCGTTGACTGCTTCTTACACTGCCAGGAAACCAGTCTGTCTCCTAAGAATTGACATCCACCAGAAGTTAACTTTCTATCAAGGTTACAACCGCCATAGTTTGAATCAATGTAGGCTTTGAAGTCAAATGACTGCTGCTTAGAGTACCAAAGACCTAATTGGGGTTCCCTTTCAAGTATCTGAAAATTCTCTTCACGGCTATCATATGTGACTCCTTCGGTTGTGACGGAAACCTTGAGCACAAGCACACAACAAACATTATATCGGGTCTTGAAGCTGTGAGATACATAAGAGATCCGATCATCCCACGGTACAATCTGTAATCCACATCCTTTCCATCTTTGTCAGGATGCAAACCATGATTCACTGGGATAGGTGTGCCATAAGTACTGCTATCATTCATCTTGTATTTTGACAAGATGTCCTGCATATACTTGGTTTGATGTAGATAAATTCCATCCTCTCTTTGACTGACTTGCTGACCCAGGAAGAACGACAATTCAGCCATGTTACTCATTTCAAACTTGGACTTCATCACCTATTCGAATTCCCTACACATCCCTTCATTTGTAGATCCAAATATAATGTCGTCGACATACACTTGTACAAGAAGAATATCACCTCCTGCTTTCCTAATGAAGAGGGTTGAGTCAATCTTTCCACGATCGAAACCATTAGATAGTAGATGTTTAGATAATGTCTCATACCATGCCCGCGGTGCTTGATGAAGACCATAAAGTGCTTTGTCGAGCTTATACACTTTATTGATATTATGCGGATCTTCAAAGCCGGGAGGTTGAGTGACATAGACCTCTTCATGAACTTTTCCATATAGGAAAGCACTCTTCACATCAAGTTGATAGAACTTGAAGCCGACATAGGTGGTATAAGCCAAGAACAGTCGAATGGCCTCAATTCTAGCAATTGGGGCATATACTTCCGTGTAATCCAAGCCCTCTTGCTGATAAAAACCCTGAAAAACCAACATTGCTTTGTTCTTCACTACAATACGACGATCATTCGTCTTGCATTTGAACACCCATCTGGTTCCAATTGGTTGAAAGCCTTTTGGCAAGTCAACCAAATCCCACACATGCAACTTTTGGAATTGAGACAATTCATCTTGCATCGCCTTAATCCAGCAATTGTCTGCGAGAGCTTCTTTCACATTCTTCGGCTCTAACTGGGACACGAATGCAGAATGCAGCATGCAGACATGTTTCCATGACACCAATGTCAAGTATTTCCGAGTATAGACTAGTGTTCTCAGTAATGGTTCGATGACGAGTTTGAACACCGGCATGAGGATCACCAATAATGTTGTCAATTGAGTGATTCTTATGCGCTCTCGTCTCCGGTACATTCGGTTCCTGAATTTCTGAATCTAGATTCGTGCTTAACTCCCCCATATCCTATGTTCCAGAAAAAGAGGATTCAGTGTTGATTGGATCAGCTGGAGCTTCATTTCCTACACGAGTGTTAGGATTAGCTTGAGCGTCATCTCCATCAACATGAACATCTTCACTGTTATCACTGTCATGAGTTCCAGATGTAGATGCAGCATTGGAATCAGGAGTTATAATTGGTACAGTAGCATGAGTTGAGAAACTGGAGTCATCGCCGCCACCCAATAATTCATATACATTTGTGGCGTCAACTGCAGACAAATCAAGAAGATTGAATGAACTAAATAGCGCATCATAATCAAAACCCCAAGATGGACCAGTTGGTTCTGGTGGAATGCTGTGTTTACTACAATCCACTTCAAACCATTCCTCGACAGTACGAGTTCCTATATTGTACACTCTCTTGCAAGGAGAGTTGGCAACGTATCTTAAGAAGATGCCTTCCACCGCTTTTGCATGAAACTTAGACTGACGGTCTTTGTATTGTAGCAACAAGGAACAGGGACTACCAAAAGGATCTAGGTAGTCAAGATTAGGAAGTCGATTGTTGATCAACTCGTAAAAAGTCTTGTTGTGCCTCTTCACAACCAGAACTCTGTTCAAGACGTGACAAGCTGTATTAACTGCTTCTGCCTAGAAAGTGACAGGAAGCTTTGCATCCGACAGCATAGTCCTTGCAGTCTCAATTAATGTTCTGTTCTTCCGTTCTGCAACTCCATTCTGCTGAGGTGTTTACGGGGCGCTAAATTCGTGACGGATCCCCTTCTTGAGACAGAAAAGTTTCATCAAGTTATTCTTGAATTCATTTCCGTTTTCACTCCTTATTCTTCTAACCTTCAACTTGCAAAGAGATTACAAGCTCAGGATCAGGTATTGAAGAATATCAGCAGTCTCGTCCTTTGTACCTAAAAAATGCACCCAAGAAAAACATGAGAAATAATCAGTTACAACTAGACAGTATGACTTACCTCCAATACTCCTGATACTTATGGGGCCAAACAGATCCATGTGTAATAGCTCCAAAGGGGTATCAATGGAGTTTTGGAGCTTGGGCTTGTGAGACTTTCATTGCTGTTTGCCCTTTTTACAAGGCATACAGTCATCTGCAACGTTAAATCTCAGCTTAGGAACACCGGTTACCAAAGACACTTGCGCACTTGATACAGGCCTTGCACACTTAGAGAAATGGTCTCTCTTGCGTACTTGATAAGTACGCAGGAGTAAATGATAAGTATGCAGGATATATCTTAAGTACGCACCAAGTTTGGTCTTGCGTACTTAGTAAGTACGCAGCAAGACTGAACTTTTTGCTAGATATGGTAAGTACGTGGAACACCTTTTCACCAACTCTCACCAAACTCTTCCGGTCACTGGAATCTCACCGGAGATGGCAAAAATCATGAAAAATGAACAATCAAAATGAGTCAAAGGGTCAGAAACTTGTTTCTAACCAACCTTTGATGCTCAAAACACTCAAAGTACACAACAAAAGTCGGTTTTTGAGTGATTTTTGCTTCTAAAATAGTGCTCAAGAGCTATCCCTATTTTATCACAAAAATCGACAAAAAGACCTCCTTTTGCTTGTAAAATCTCTGTAGAAAACTCTCCAAACTCACTCACAACACTCGAAATCAAGAGCAATGCTCTGATACCACTTGTAGGTCCCTCGGGTGTGGCGGATCGTCACATGCAAGTGGGTCGGCTAGTCGGACCGGGTGCGGAATGCCCGTGACTAGGTGGAGAGTCTTACAACACAAAGTAAACCGACAAGAGAATCACTTTAAACTTTCATTTATTATAAACACTTGAAGGTTACCAGAGAAATACTGAGTTTTACAATTCTGCGTATTTACGTATATGCCCGCGTCTCTAACTGCGTACTTGTCTACTGTCAACCTATCCTATTTATACACGACCTGGTCTCTGCGCACTTAGCAAGTGCGCAGGGCAAATTGCTCATGCGTACTTAGCAAGTACGTAGAGTCTTCTTGCGTACTTGCTAAGTACGCAGAAACTAATTCCTGCGCACTTACTAAGTGCGCAAAACACTTAGGGAATTCAACAACTATCAACATGCATTAGTAAATACAACTCGATAACTAATACATACAGACACTTACAAACAAAGACAAATACATACAATGAAAGTATAAAACCAAGACTCTAACCAGAGTGTTTGTCACACGAAAGTGCTTCAACAAAATTACCAGGTAAAAGTGACCATGTTCAAGTATAGGGAATAGAATGATATCAAATTGTTTCATTTCATTCATCATTTTATTCCCAGAAATCCCTCCATACCTATTTCTTCTGAACTTTTCATAACGTTCGTCCATACTTGAGTCGGTCTTGTTTAGCATCCAAGAAGCCTGCATATTACAACAATAACAGCCAACTATTTAATAAAATATTTACTTATTTAAAAGTAGTTTTTAAGAAACTTACAATCACATTTGTTCTGACAAACAATCTGTACGGTGAAACAGGTGATCTGGATTTTTCTTCATAGTTTAAAACTTCCACCCAAGCATCTATAATACTGTTATATACTCTCTCTCCTGGCTTTAAGCTTCGAACCATTGACAATGTTAATTCCAAGTTATTCACACTTTTGAACACTACATCCATACTGCTATGCAAAATCCAATTTACTTGTTACATCAGTTACATTAATTTTACATTGTTATTAAATAAATTAAAAAACTGTAACAACATATATTAGTAATGGATAGTTATAGGTTTAATAAGTTACCCATACGTGTTGTCTTTGTTTTGTGTACCACTTTAATCTAGAATGTCTGTTGATGCAAATTCACCTTTGAAAACAAACTTCCAAATAAGTTGTTTTTCGTTAGTCAAAGTTTTATTTAGATCTACACCCCTTATTAAAAAAAGTGTCTTATTAACATCTGAAACTCCTTTCTTTCTGAATGGTTTTTTCCTTGTAGCTTCTAACATTGCATCACATTTTCTTGACTTATTTCACTCGCTCCTATTTCAATGTAACAATAATGTAATTAAGAATGAAAATCCAATATTTAAACTTTAATACTAATACAAGAATATACATTCACTTGCCTGTTTCCTTTTTCTTCAAAATATCAGTCATTCCTATTGAATTTTCACCTAAAGATGTTTTTTTTAGAAAAACAAATACTTGTTATTTATTTGTAAACTACTTGTAATAACAACGTAACTTCTGTGTAACTATTAATAAATAATTAATCTTACATGTATATTGAGTCACTGGTTCCCACTCCCACTGTTTTCTTTTTTCTTTGCTGGATTCAACCACATTACTACAAAAATATTGACTAATAGGCTCCACATCCAATGGTATATCTGTTTCCTTTTCTTTTAAACCTTCGTCATCCCCTTCCTTATCTAAAATTTTACACATAAAAAATTTGTAACCTCCCATATGTTAAAAAATGTTATACCTCTAATATGTAACATTGAAATACTCTAACCTTTATTAATTTGACCATCTGCCGTTAGAATTAGTCCATCTTGTGTTAAACCAAAACTATAATTTGGGGCATCGTTATCATCAACATTTTTCACTCCCTCTTCATCTATTTTCCATAGGCAATTAAAAATAACATTAAATTTTGTATTATTTATAATAACTGTATACACAATAAAACAAAATAATACTTACTCAATTTACTTGTTGCTGCATTTTCTTGTTTTTCATTTTCATGCATCTGTTGATTCATATCCACATTCTTTGCTTCTTCATCTGTTTATTCAACTTTTACTTTAATTTAATTTTTTTAATAAGGGAAACAAACTGTAACTGATGTACTCTTACTTGTTATGACTTTATTTGCATCCACAGCTGTGTTTGTTGATTCAACCACATCCACATCCCTCTCCCCTGTATTCACATATTTTTCTGAACTTATTATGTATGTAATGTAACAACAATGTAACTTTGAGTATATATATAATATGTTAACTTACTAGTTCCCTTATCTGTTTGTTGATTGATTTCTTCAACTTCCTTTTGTATGTATACTATTTTTGGCACTTCAGGAACCTTATCAAAATCAGTGTTCCCTGCTTCAACATTTTGTCCTGTATTTTACATTTTGGGTTCATTACTCTATGTAATCAGAAACTTAACTATTATTACTTAATGTAAAACCGATTACCTGTATTTTCTTTTTCTTCACCAGTTAGAATGAGACCATCTTGGGTTAACCCCAAGCTATAACTTGGTGCATCTTCAATATGTTTACACTTTTTACTTTTCTCATGAATCTTCCCTCCTTCACCATATGTTTACACAGTGTAACAAATTCAAACTGATTGTAAATATACTTATTTATGTTTACACAGTGTAACATATTCAAATTGATTGTAAAAGTTAACTTACTTGTACCTTTATTGGGTAGCTCCACATCCACTATGACTTTCTGGTCCTTCCCCAGTTTCACAATCCTGTTCTCATTTTGTTCATCATTACATTGCATTTCTTTTCCCTCACCCTTCTCCGTTGCTTCTTTATCTGATTATGAACTTTGTTAACATTTGTTATGAAATTAATATAACCAAAATTTAACCTATGTAATATGACTTGTGTTTCCATAACTTGTTTTAATTTTAACCCCAATATTACATTAAGTTGATTAGATTATTGTCACACAAGTAACCCAATACTTGAATAACATTAGTTACATCAGTTACATTAATGTTAGATTGTGTATTACATTAATATATTGGTTGTAAAATGTAAAAATATCTATTTGAATACCTATTTCAGTTGCTTCATTCTGAAAGCCTTGATTAACATCAATATTATCATCACCTTCCAAGTCCACTGGAATATCTATGTTCTTATCTTGTATTTCATTCTCATTAATACCTGCATCTTGAAATTCGTTTGTAATAACTATCAATATCTATAAAATGGATTAAATATATTTCAAAATACGTATTGAAATTAACCTATGTAATCTTACTTGTGTTTCCATAACATGTTTTAAATTTAACCCCAACATTACATTAAGTTTATTACATTATTCTCACACAAGTAACAAAATACTAGAATAACATTAGTTACATTATTGTTACATTGTGTATTACATTAATTTATTGGTTGGAAAATGTAAAAATATATATTGAATACCTGTTTCAGTTGCTTCATTATGAAAGACTTGATTAACATCAATATTAACACAAGCTTCCAAGTCCACTGAAATATCTATGTTGTTATCTTCCATTTCATTCTCATTAACACCTGCATCTTCAAATTCGATTGTAATAAGTATCAATATCTATAAAATGGAGTTAATATATTTCAAAATACATATTGAAATTACCATGTATTTTTTCATCCATAATTTCTTGATCCACAATTTCTTCATTATTTTTTTTTAACATTTCACTAATCTTGGAATTAGTTTCCTCCAAATTGTTGTCTTGTGGCCATACGGGTTTAACTTGCAAAATAAATTCATGCCTTTCAATTAAACTTATCACCTTTGATCTTTCTATATTTTTTTTTGTAAATCTCAGATACATCATTTTCAATCTCCTTTTTCTTTTCCTCAAAATCATCCAATTTCTTTAACACACTGATATACTCCTCATATTAAAATATTATGTTAATTAGTATCTTATCAGAAAGAAAAAAACATTTAATTTATCATAATTTTCATTACCTAGAATTCTAATGAAATATCTTCCATTTCTCCTACTGTCTGATTATTAACAGATATCGTCAACCCCTTGAACCTACCTATACCAAATCCTTTCCCTTTAATTTCCATCTTCTCTCTTATCCTCAGCCTATCCATTGTCCAGAACATTATTTGATTTATTGTATAGTCAACCTTCATCTTCTGGCACTCCACATTATCCACATATAACATCTGCACCAATGTACATTAGTTTAACCTATTTTTAAATAATGTAACATGTAACATTATAATGTTACATTATGTAACAATTCAGCAGACTACTTTTGTCATTATATTAACATAAAGTAAAAACACTATGTTCCTATTCTAAAACTAATATAAAAAAAACTGTTAATATTTTTGTTGTTACATTCTGTATTAATATGTAACGTGCTGTAAATATAAATTTTCAGAATTGTAATATTTCCAGAAATAATTTAAAAGATAAGTTACATACCGTTAGAACAGTGAGCGGCCCATTAAATGGTGAGCTGTTATCAAATCTATTCCACTCAAACTTACACACCTACAAGTTCTCTATGATATAATCACACCGGTCAATGTTTCTGAATTCTGTTTCGGCTATTATATATTTCAAAATTTCTTCTTTTAGCCTCCCTTGTTTTAAACATTGTATCATTACTGTGACAAATAACATCACAAAATTCATCCTAAAGTCGAAACTATCCTCATCCCTTAAACTCTCATTATTTTTAACTATTTCAGATGGTGCCACAAAACGACCCTCGTACAGATCTCTCCATTCTTTAACCTTGTCATCTAAGACTTCTAACGGTGTAATTGAATACATTTTTATACCTCCTTTTGGCACCCCTAAAAGACTATGAATAGAATTTGTATCTACCTTAATATTCCCACTAGGAGTCCTGATTTTCATCTCTCTAGCCTTGAATTTATCTACCACATAGTGAGCTAGTTTAGATGGTATGCCATCCACTTTAAAGGCTAGAAGTTTCCCAAACCCCATTTTTCTTACAATGGCTTTTTGCTTGTCTTTCAAAATTGAAATGCACTTACAAAGTTGGTTTGGTGATGACCTAGTTTGTAAAGTTAGCCATTTTACTATCGTTGACTCGCTTTTCACCTTATTTTCCTTTTTTCTCAACTCTAAACTAGAACTTTGTTGCAACATATCTTCTATATCCCCAACTCTCACCTTTTTTTTTTACCTTTTTTATCTTTTCCAGATCCTCTAGATTTACTTTCAGAGATCAATATGAAATCCTTTTTCCTGAGCCTTAATCCTTTTTTCTTACTAGATGATTCTATCTCTATCAAAACCTTTCCTGTTACAAAAAATAAAGACTTACATAAATCTAACAAAAATCTTAATATTATTTGTTTATAAATTAAGAAATTAACCAATCTTTTTTTTCTTGCTTAATTTTCTTTTCATACATTTTGATTCTTCCTCTGTTTTTTCACCACCATCTGATGATTCCCCTAATTCAGATTTCTTTATTTTCTTTCCACATTTCATTTGTCTGGCATTGTTAGTTTCTTTAAACACTGTATTTTCAAAATTGAACTTTAATTAATCAATTACTACAACAAATATATACAAAATTTTCAAATGTATCTAACCATTCTTTCTTTTCTTCAAAGATATCAGTGGTGTTTCAAGTTCATCTTCAAATATATCTATTTTATAGCATAAACAAAAATCAAAGCTATATAAATGTAACATCCATGTAACAGGCTATATAATGATGAAAAAAAACTAAAAAATAGTCTAACAATGTATATGTCCCAACATTAATGGTTTAGTATTGTAACACCCAAATATTCAAACCGACCCAATTCAAACATTTTTTTAATACACGCGGAAGATAGGTCCCAAAACATCATTAACGTATTAACACGTTTTAAGTTTACAAGATGGATTAGACTACCCATGAAACCACAAAAATAGTTTTGACATACTTTACGACCACAAGTTATCAACAACATTTAACACTTGTTAAGTTTGTAAACATTCCCCACGAGAAGTTAAGACAAAAGCTAGTTCAACATGATCCATGAGAATCCAATTCATAAGATGAGAGACCCGAGATTCACACCGGAGCTTTCCCTATAATCAAAACACCACAAACAATCCATTAGTAATGATATAACATAGCACAATAACACCCCAAGTGCTAAACTCCCCAAATCTCCAAAAATTCCCAAACCACCAACTGGCGTATGGGTTGGCGTATGACAGACCCCCACTGGCGTCCTATAATCCGGTCTCAGGCCTGCACACACAAATTTTCAGTTTTTGACCTTTTGACCCGTTTGCACTTTTGTGCATGTAATCAACTTTTAAAACTTGTTACACCCATACCAATTCAATAATCTACATCTCATTTTATACGCTTAGAGTATTTGACTCCAAGTTAACCACCCCGAGTACCACACTCGTTTTATACTTGGAGTATTTGACTCCAAGTCCACCCGTGAAGTATTTAACTTCACGTTTCACCCAAGAAGTATTAGACTTCTAGTTACACCGTTTTATACCAATGGAGTTCTTTGACTCCAAGGCCACCCACTTTTACACCCAAGAAGTATTTGACTTCAAGATTCACCATTTTACGTTTACATACTATTATATGTTTATCTTCATTCTTACTTACAATCATACATATAGTTATATGCATAAAATAAACATCACATAATCAAGTATTCAATCCACATAATATCTACTTATGCAAACAACCTTTAATCTATCAATTACTAAGTAAGTGCAAAGCACTTACCTTTTGCTAGTGAGGATTCCGGTTTATCTTCCAAGCTAGCAACTTTCACCTTTCGATCACCTAAACATTTCCTCTTGTTTAGTAATCTAACTAACCTCAAATCATTCACCAATTTGTGGTCTAACACCCTCCCTTAGACTTCATATATAATACACTCAATCTAACTTGATTAATTTTCCATTTCAAAAATTTTAAACCTCCTTGGATAACAATTACCCATTTTGACCCGTTTGGGTATTTCACTCAATGTTGTGTCTATTAGCCTCCTAGATACTAACAACACTTCAATTTGACATATTAAACATCTAAATTAAAAACCCCCAAATTCACCTTCAAGAACCCTAATTCTTGAAACACCAAGTTAGATGTTTAGATGATGTTATCTACCCCTCATTACTATTAATCAAGCTAGATAACTAGTAATATCAAGTTATGTTTCAAATTTAACACCCAAAACAGCCTCAAACCCATTCTTTCCCAAAAACCTCAAGAACACCATCAATGGTGGATGTAGGAGAAGATAGAACACTTACTTGTTGATTGGAAGGAGATGTGCACACCAAATCCTCCAATTTTAAGCTTCCACTTGCAGATTTTGAGTTAGGTTTCTTCCTCCCCTCTTTCTCCCTTTGAAAATAACGACACACACACCTTGAATGTGTGTGTGTCACCACCCCCATTGCCACATATGGCCAGATTTTTCAAAAGTTACAAAACAGCCCTTGCACTTCTAATTGACTCATTTTTCTTCAATTTAAGTTAAAAGCTATTGTAATTAACCCTCAACTTCTATTTATTTTTTTTCACCCCTCTATCATTAACCACAACGAAATATAATAAACCCGAGAAATGGTTTGTTACAAGTATATGTCCCAAAAATACTAAACTCATAATGTATATTTCCCAACAAAGAGAAAATGTTTTCATTTGTATCAATAAAGTACAAAATTAGCATTATAAGATAGTAATAAAACCTGTATTTATGATTTTCTTTGATTTTGTAGTCATTTTTTCCTCTGATTTAACCCCTATATTTAGAAACATAATCGATTATACAATATTTTATTACATCTGTTACATATGTAACTTTTAATAATAATATTTATAAATAAAATTAAACTTACCTAAGCATCCTTTTTTCTTTTTCCCCTTTTTTTCCATTTTCTTTTTCTCTTGTTTTTCCCTTGTTTTGATCTCCGATTCAACTTCTATTGGATCGTCTTCTGTATTTGCATACCTGTTAACAACTTTTTTTTATCTTTTCGATCACTACTCTTCCTTGCAATCGCAAATTTACATATTTAATACTAGAGATTGTATAGATTTAACTTACATAAAATTAGGGAAACCATCAATTTACTCAAATGCATGATGATGTAGAAAATTTAATGCCGATCGATCGCTTTGAATCCCCCAATGTGATGTTCTTCTCCCGTTATAGTCGAAGCACGAATTATGCCTTTTACTTTCTCGAAACCCTAATATGTAGAGTAAACAACAGCTTCGTTCAATTTGGAACCGCCATTTTATCGAGAAATAAAATGAAATTTAAAGTTTTAGTGGTACAATGAGAATAGGAAACGACTTGATTGATGGCTGCATGGTGTAAGGACCCTCTCCAATGCAGATTGTCAGTCACAAAGAAAAAGTCTAAACTACCATTTTTGTACCATTAGTTACTAAATTAATCTAAATTCATATGGAAAGTGGGTTAATGTTATCTCAGCCATTGATCAAAATCTAATCAAGGGCCTATATAGGGTTTTCACAATTCATTTGGTTTTGCAACTTAACCTAACCCTATATATGTAAATATATATATATATATATATATATAATATATATATATAAAATATATATATAGGGTAGAGATCAAGAGAAAACCACAAAGTTAGGCGAAAACCTAGAAAACCAATAAAAGAATGTGTAATACTATGGGTTACGTATACGTAACCGTAATTTTTTTATATTTTGTTTACGTATACGTAACACTATGGGTTACGTATCAGTAAGCCAATATTTAAATAATTTTTTGATAAAAATGTGTAATATTACATTAATACTCTTATAAAAAATAAAAATAAAATATTATTATATTATTGATCAAAATTGATTTTTTTAGTGATTTTCTCGGTTTTCGACTAACTTTGTGGTTTTCTCTGGAACTCATATATAAAAGTAAAAATAAAAAGGGTTTTTAAACTAAAAAGGGTGATAACGATTGAGAGCCATTATATCAAATTGTAAATCAAAATAAGAAGTATTTAATGGTTGAGATCAAATTGTAGGATAAAAAATTGTTGGAAGTGTATTTTAGTCATGACCATTTTTGTTTACTTTTTATTAAATTCCCCCCTTTTTTTTAAAAGTTCATAACTTTTACAAACAACATTATTTTTTAAAAAACGAGCGTTTTTTATTTTTAAAACAACTATTGTGTCGTTATATACAAAAAAAGAAAATTTTTTTACGTTTTCCAGCTCATTTTGTAATTTGTTTATCATTGTGTCTAATGTTAGGTCATTGTGTCTAATGTCGGGTCATTGTGTCAAATATTTTTCATCACTATTTTATATATAATACAAATAAAATAGTGACAAAAATAACACGAAATTATATAAAACGTAAAACACGATAATGAATACATATAACATAATGATGAAAAAAATTTGACATAATTACCTGACATTAGACACAATGACTAGATCTGATATTAGACACAATGACTAGACCTGACATTAAACAATAAGCAGACTTGATATTACACAATGGCCTGACATCTTTGACACAATAACCAATATACCCTCCCTTCAAAAACAATAAAAGAACACATGTTAAGAATTCTATTTACCATTCTTATTTTTAAAACCATTTTTATCATATCCTAACCCAATATACATATACCTTACTACTCTTTAATTATTTAACTAGGTTATATACCCATGTATTACATAAGATTGTTTAATAGAAAAATAAAAGCACAATAATATATAAACAAATTTACAATAATGTGTAAAACAAAAAATAAAATTATTTGATTCCTTAATTAAGTAATTATTAGAAATCAAGTTTTATATTATTTTTTCTGAAAAATAAAAACATTAATATACTTAAATTTCAAAATTCAAACTTACTTAAAATAGGAAAATTAAAAGATTTTAATGAGAAAAAGTATGGTGATTTCACATGACATTTCTTGGAATCATTTATTAGAATAAAGATTACTTTTAATAAATATATTGGTTTAATTACATCCACTGAAAATTACAATTTAAAAAATTTGTAATATTGTATTTCTTTTCACAAATCTTTCTTAAATATAATCCAATCCATAAAAAATGATTGAGTTTTCTCAAATACTCATATATTTGAAATAAAAATCAAAGAATATAATTTTCTTTGTTTTCCATAATTAATAGTACTTTAATTTGAACTACCGGTAGAAGAATCGCAAGTCTACGCTTAAAAACAAAAACACAATTCCTATTCAAATAATCTGTTATGGACATAAAGTTCTAACTTTACATGTACATAAATTGTTACGAATTATGCATCTTTTATCAAAAAGAAAGAAAAAGAATTAATTCTCTTGTTACAATCTATATAGTATAGTTTCTCTCATTACCTCTCTTATATAGTATACTAATTTAGATCCCGTGTATGCACACGGGTGAAAAATATCAATAAATAAAATTTCTAAATCTTTATTTATATATTTTACACATGTAAAAATGTATCATATACTAAGGATAGATAATAAAAGTCAAAATATGCAAAAACAAATATATAATTGAGTTTCGAAACTAAATTAAATACTATTTAATGTAATTTGTTTTTCATTTATTATTTGATTGAAAATAAAAGTTAAATAATTAGAAATTCAAAGTTTCATAAGAGATAATTTAAAATAAATGTGTTTTATTAGTATAATTAATATTTTCTTTAAATATATATTGTTGTCAAAAATAGAAGATACATTTAATAAGAGAGAGATGCGAGAAAAAAATTATAAGAATGAATGTGGAGATGACACGTGGCATGAAAAAACCTTTATTTATTATATAGTATAGATTTTTACTTAAATAACTAATTAGAGAACACCATTAACTTAAATACAGATAAAAAAGAATTGGTTGAGCTCCAAACACCTTTGTAACACCAATGACAATAAGATATATAGATATGCAATCAAATTGATTATTCTCATTGATCATAGGGGAATATACACAAAAGACTAGCCTAGAATTAAGGGTATTGACTACAATAATTTAGTAAGAATAATAACTATACAATATTTTCTATAAATAACAAATTGATTCAAAAATTCAAATAATTCATTTGTTTGGAGGGAAATTTGTAGTATTGCTAATAAAATACACCTTTTTCTTAATATAATTAAGCTACTATTATTTAATTTATTTTTTATTTGTTCATGTGGGGTTTTGGAAGCTGGTTAATCTCAACTCGATTTGATTAGCAGCAGCCTTGTCATTTCTCTGTTAAATTGACCCTATTTGAGTAGTTAATATGGCACTGATGTAGGTTAAAGAGGGCATTTTGAAACGTTTTTCACTGTAAGTCACTTTTAAAGAGCACAACAACGAGATGAAGAAATTGAATTTTGGTGAAGCTAAAACAATTTTAAAAGTAGTTGTAAAGCAACTCTAGTGGAACGAGGTATAACCGTAAATTGGTTTCCATCTCTCGTTATTGTATTTAATGTAATACGTAGTTCCAGTAATAAGTATAAGTGAATTATTAATTGTATTTACAGATATGACCAAGACTACAAATTTGACACAATAACCTGACATTAAACACAATAATCAGACCTGATATTACACGATAATGAATACATATAACATAATGATGAAAAAAATTTGACATAATTACCTAACATTAGACACAATGACCGGACCTGACATTACACAATAAGCAGACTTGATATTACACAATGGCCTGACATATTTGACACAATAACCAATATACCCTCCCTTCAAAAACAATAAAATAACACATGTCAAGCTAAGAATTCTTTTTACCATTCTTATTTTTAAAACCATTTTTAGCATATCCTAACCCAATATACTTATACTTTACTACTCTTTAATTATTTAACTAGGTTATATACCCATGTATTACATGAGATTGTTTAATAGAAAAATAAAAGCACAATAATATATAAACAAATTTACAATAATGTGTAAAACAAAAAATAAAATTATTTGATTCCTTAATTAAGTAATTATTAGAAATCAAGTTTTATATTATTTTTTCTGAAAAATAAAAACATTAATATACTTAAATTTCAAAATTCAAACTTACTTAAAATAGGAAAATTAAAAAATTTTAATGAGAAAAAGTATGGTGATTTCACATGACATTTCTTGAAATACGTAGTATAAGTGAATTATCAATTCTATTTACAGATATGACCAAGACTACAAAGTTTTCTTAATGAGCTTAAAAGTTGGAGGCGTCGCTTTAAATCTTACGGTTGCCTCACATGTAAGAACTGAAAATCAAAATCACCATTTTACATTTTCTTCAATGGTCATTAATTCATATTTTTAACTCGATTCAATTATAACCGTCTTTCATTTGGCTTGATCTCTTTTACACTCAGCAGCCATGGTCATGTTGGAATCATGTTGTGAAGCAACAAGTACAAGACATAATCCATCGAATAGGTCAACCAAACCAAGCAGGTAGAAAAAAAATCTGAGACTTATACATAAAGTAACCTCGTGCAGTGGCGAAGCTTGAAGAAAACCCCCGGGGGGGTCGGGATTTTTTTTCCTATCATGGGGGTGCCAGAACTATAAAATTTTCACCCGAATACATATAAATTAACACTATTGAGCGAAAAATCGACCGAATACGAATAAATTAACACTAGTGGGCGAAAAATCGGGCCCCAACAAAGATTCGCCCCTGACCTCGTGTACTGTGAATTTATTTTATCTTTATTTTCTATGTGCAGGTCATGTAAGATCCTAATGGTGCTAGCATTAAATCATGTTTTGTTGCATTTTTTACTTCCGATGAAGATTCTAGAGATGTTCTATGATCACATTCTAACCTCTATACAATGGGGTGAGCCGCTCCTACGACTGCCCCGTAAGCTTCTAGAGTGAAAAATAATTGTGTTCCGGCCCACAAATTATTATTATGTTCTTTTTTTATGTTTTGATCTCTCTCATCAATATAATCCTAAGGATTAACAAGTTGGATAAGTTACCGTTCATATCGACATTATCTTTTGTGGTATGTATGATATAATGCATAATTTTGTTAATTTTTTAATAGTTATCATTCTGTAAATAACGTTTACATACATAATTGTACATATATGATCACATTATTAAATAAATATTAAAACCAAAGTTTTGCATGTGTATACAGAACACTGTTCAAAATTTACAACAATCTAAGCAAAAGGTACAAGCCCTTGATGCTTACTTTTGTTTTTTTTTCTAAGTATTTTTGGGTTTACATAAATACATGCTTAGAAGGGATTTAAAGCTTTTGTAGGAAACTCGAGTTTGAAACCCACAGGCTCTCCTTTCCTGTTTTAAGGGCTTTAATTTTTTTTTCTTTTTTTATCTTTTGTGTTTTTCATGCTATTTTTTTTCTTGTTTTATAATTCATAATCATAAATCTTATACGCTCTACTCGCGCAGAGTAAACTTACCTAAAAGTTTGCGTTTTATTTTATCAGCTTCTGAGGCTAGCATTATCGACCCGAGGCTAGCATGGGAAAAGTCGTGGCTAGAAATTAACGTCGACGTTAATTTCTTCTCCGTTTTAACACGTCGCAACTCGCATGGGTAAAAGCTATCATTATCGACCCGAGGATGCCGCAACGTGCGGGGCCTCCTTCTAGTTTATTTCAAATATAAAGAAATCGTACAGGAACATGCACTGATTACATAAATTCGATATAATTTAATGTATTGTAAAAAATACATTACTTATGAAATGTATTTTTAGTTATTTTTTTTTACTTTTAATAAGATAAAAAGGTTACCAATACAAATCAAATGATGTATAAAAAAGATATTAAAATATTCATCAATATAACTTTTAATATTTCATCCCGTGTATCACACAGGTTTAAAACTAGTAAACATATATATAGAAACTAGCTTAGACCCCGTGTATCATACATAAAGTTCTTAATTCTTTATATATTTTTTTACAGGTGTAAAAATTTATTAAATATAGTAATAATAAAAAAATAAATTCAAAATATGTAAACTTTAATATATAATTGGATTTTGAAAATACGTTAATTACTATTTAATATAATTTGACTTTCAGATTGAAAATAAAAGTTAAATAATTAGATTTCAAAGTTTTTTATGATAAAAGATAATTTAAATAAATTTATTTTATTAATATAATTAGTATTTAAAAAAATAATATTATTATTATTAAAAAAATAGAAATTATTTAATAGGAGAGAGAGACGAGAAAAAAATAATGAGAGTGAATATGGAGGCGAGATGTGACATGAAAAACCTTTATTTATTAGATAGTATAGATAAGTGTGTTACCAAAAGTTGACCGGACTTTATTAACTTTTTTGAACGTCAAATATTACTTCTACTATATTGTACATGAATAATTATAAAATACTCCATAGCCTAAGTTTGAAACTTGAAGGAATTGTTGGAGAAGCAACCACCTAAGCCTAGCAGTGAAGAGGCTTGTCACTTAGTTGATCTAACTAAGAGTGATGACCGGGACAAGGATCCTGAAGCCGGACCGAGTGGAAGTGAGCAGCAACCGTCAACTTTGGCGATTGTTCCCATTTCTGCCGTGCCTACGGCCGAGGGGGAGTCTTCTCATAGTTAAGGTAGAGGTGATGCTTTAGGTGGTGATAAAGGAAAGTCTGTGGCTGACGTAATGAAAGATCTATCTGACGACGTGTCGGACGATGTGATCTTATTATTAGAGCCAGACTATTCCAAGGAAGCACAGATCAATGCTCTCTGCAATCTGGAAGAGGGAGAGATCGAGTCTGGTGATGACCGGGATGAGGAGGATGAGGATGTTGTGATTGAAGTTCCCAAGGGTGACGGGGAAGGAGAATATGAGTTTGAGGATGGTGAGATCTTTGAAGCTCCATCCTTTCAAACTAATCTTGATACAGGTTCAGTCGAGTCTGTAAGTACTGCTGAGGCGTCGACTGAAGCCTCTCCTACCGACCCTACACCTTTGGATCCAAAGGTGCAGAAAAGCAAACATACGCATGCAAGTTCTTCAAAGGATCCGACTCCTGTCTGGCAGAAGACATCCATTATTGACAAACATGGAGCAACATGTATGATCTTAGCCATGAGGTTCGAGGAGGACAAGAAGTTGTTCACCATTAAGCGAGCTTGGGGGGTTTAATACTTGAAACCAACCAGTGAAGATTTCAGCTCCTTGCCAAAGTACGACCTCGTGAACCAAGCAAACCGAGAGCTGTTGGGTCACTCAAATCACGCAGTAGCGATGGGTTTGTGGCAGGTTCTGCAGCGAGAGGGAAGATCTGGGAAGTTCAAAGTTTTTAAGCCTCAAGTACCTAAGAGAGTCAGGGACAAGAATGTAAGACATCCTGTGACTCATAAAAGCTTAAAGAAACGGGTATACAAGCCAGTGCTGTGTGAAACCAGGATTCCCCTGAGCAAGTTATCTCAGGATATCCTCGGTAACATATGGTACTGGTACGTTGATCCAAAATCGGGCGAGGAGGTGGTGATTGGAAAGGTCTGGTTCGATAGTAGAAGCTTAGTACCAAGGGAACTGATCATAGTTTTTGATGAAATCTGCTTCATCAACTTCTTTGTGAAAGATCTGGAGGCGCTAGCTGACAAGTACTGAATGTAGACGGACGAGTGGACAAAGTTCCTTGCTTCTAAATATGACAAGGTGTGTAACATTTCTGATTTTTAGTATCCGTATTTCAATTCAATGTAACGCATTTTAAACCTAATTCTAGTGCACTGTCTTATTCTATCTTGTGCCATAAATTAAATACAATGATTCAATACAAATCCTCAAATCTTACTCGGTTATATACTATTCAACACTACACAAGTAACCATTTTATTCAAACTTGTCAAAACTGAGAATTTAAGGTTGAAGTTGAAAAATAGCAAGAAACCCTAATAGGCACGGTCGCGCCTCGTTTTGACACGGTCGCGCCGAGTGCTTTAGCACGGTCACGCAACTTGTTTTGGAACGATCGCGCCCGGTGCCTTGGCACGGTAGCGCCACGTTTAGGCACGGTCGCGCCTAGTATAAGTTGAAACGTAAATACCGTTTTAATCGCCCGATCGTTGAGTTTCGTAACCGTCCTACACTTCATTCTCATTAACGAATGCAATAAACCTTTCAATTACACGAAACATCTCGGATTAATTCAATCAATCTCAAAAATCGCTTAGACATTTCAAGAAAACACAAATTCTTCTTTCGGTCCGAATTATCGCAACCAAGCAGCAGATTCACGCTACTCAATCCTCACTAAAACTTCTGGACTCTCTGGTTTAGCCGGGATTGCAGCAGAAGACGCCAGAAGCCATTCACATCGCCGCCGGAACTCTTTTCTATCGAACGCTACCCATACATCGTCCTCCCAGGTAATTGAAACTCCATACTCGTTCGTTTCAGTTCACGGATCAAAAGCCCCATATTAATTTAGGCTTTCATTATGGAAATCATCTCGAACCGATCCTAAGTTCCTTTTCAAAATAACGTAATCAAACCCGACTCTCGACATGTTTTTAATACAATTAAAGTAACCTAATAGTCTCGTAATAATCTAATGGGTGAAAGCCCTATGATTTCCAACCCTGTTGTTATAGGATTTAGTCAATTCGTTCCTGATTTGGAACAGACGCGGTCACGCTAATCATCTAGTGCGGTCGTGCCTCATGAGACACGGTCATGTCGGCTTCCAGCGCGGTCGTGCCTCCTGCTCACACCTAGTCATGCCCTTTGGCTAATCTCAATCGTGTTTTAGAATCATAGACACGATCGTGTCTGGCCAAGGCACGGTCGTGCCTAATGACTTAGTTAGTTAAGCCTCTGTTTGATCAACACGATCGCGCCCTGACTAGCACGGTCGCGCCCGTGGTTCGAGCACGATCGTGCCCTTCCCATGCACGGTCGTGTGTAAGTTAAATTTTCTTGACAGAAGTATAATTTTTATATTTTTCAAACGATAAATATTTCTGATTAAATTTTAAAATAAAAATAGTTGATTTTTATAAAAATGCATTTAATCCTATTTAGAAAGATCAAATATTTAATCTTGGAATAACTAGAAAATTATTTATTTAAAGTTTATAAAAATTAAATTTACAGTTATTGTTAAACCTTTCATTTAAAAAGTATTTAATGGTTAAGTTACATATTTTAATAAATAAATAAATAAATAAATAAGGTAATGACTATTTATTTAATTTATATTTAAACAAAAACAATTAATTATTTATAATAAATTATAACTAATACTTACAATGTTTTCATAAAAAATAATTATTTAAATTACTTATTTAATTATTCAAACTCAAACCTTAATCAAAATATTCTAAAAATGTTTATTTCAAATCTTTTATTTTATACAATACTTTCAAGTACAAAACAATAACTTTATATGCAAACCCAATTCAATATTAGACTTAAACTTTGTGCACACTATTGATACCATATACATTACACTTTAGGTTAACTTGTGCGTTTCAAGGATCCTTATTACTATCTAGTATCTTTTGTTAGCTACGCCTTCGGATCAAGTGAGTATACATAGCCCCTTTTACTCTTTTTACACTTTTGGGGTGAAACATGAACTCTATACAAATTACTATTTACATTTACACAAACAACACAATTACAAATCCTATTTACATTCATGTGTGCAATTTGAGCTTTATGCCCGAGTGCTAGGTGTGCTAACTTTTGTGTGCAATTTATGTGCAATCATTAACTATTCAAGCCGACGGTTTTCAATGATAGATATATTGAGTCTGACAAACCCACCCAGATTGGGGTGATTGATACCGACAACACAATTTTGCATGCTAGTTACAAAGGTTTGATTGTACTTGGTTACACAATAGCTGCTCCTCATAAATACCTTATTTATCATGTTATGTAAGGATTTGTTTTACAACTATATGCTATCTATATACAAACCTGTGTTATACTCACCAACTTTTTAGTTGACTTTATTTTATTCATGTTTCAGATTCTAATGTGTGAGATTGATAAATATGTGCTACACATAGGCTTGGACTTAGTTAATTTAAATAGAATAACTCTAAGTATTTCAATTTTGTTCTATCTTGGATTTGGTTGTGTTTGGACTACTTGCTATGAAATTTGATGTTTAATATATTTAATCTAGTCAACCTTGTACTTATGAACAGTCTACATATCCCGCCTCGATGATTCCGCCATCGGTCGGGGTGTGACAGATTGGTATCAGAGCCTTGGTTATAGGGAATTAGGTTATTAGACACCTTGACCTAGACTATAACTTTAGGACACCTACTTATGCTATGTTTCATGATTATGTGTTATGTGCTACATGCTTACTATGATTAGTTATTATTTTATTTGATGACTTATTTGTTAAAAATCCATGACTTATTAGTATATATTTAAATAATAAATTAAATAAACAATATCCTTTCCTATATCCTAAAACCTCATAATATTCTTATCTTCTTCTCTATCTTTATCTTTCTAAGCATGTGGAAACTTCATGAAGCTAAATCCATAAAATTTCTTTATTTCCTCGTTAAGGTTTTTAAACTTTGTTAATTATTTGAGGACACGTGCAATCTGGAAGAGTGACACCTGTATTTTGGGTTTTCTGTCTAGGAAAGCATTTCGCATAAATCCCAATCAATCGAGGGACCCGTATGCTTTTCTGGGAATTCCCGAGATGAGTGTTTACTTATAGGCTAAAGCATGTCTCCTTGAAAATTATATAAGTTTAATTAACCTTAATGTGTCATAGTATTCGAGTGATTATATCACTATTTGAGTACAATCCAAACTATGATTATCTATTTATTTTGTTATCTTATTCTGTTAAATCCAAACAATTCTCATAAGTTCTTACATCTTTTCTTGTGAAAATATGTAGAATGCCTCCTCGTCGTGCTCCCGCGGCCAACACCAATACCGACATTGATGCTATTCTTGCACAACTCGTGACACAACTCACTCAAGCTAATGGTGCCACCAATGGCAACAATGGTGGTAATGGTAGTAATAGTGGTAATGGTGGTAATGGTGGAAATGGTGGTAATAACCCATCTCAATGCACTTTCAAGCATTTCAACTCGTGTAATCCCCCCAAGTTCTATGGTACCGAAGGAGCTACTGGACTCCTTTAATGGTTCGAAAGCATTGAGAATACCTTTCTCAATAGTGACTGCCCCGACAACCTTCGTGTTCGTCATGCCACAAGTGTCCTACAAAAACGGGCACCCACGTGGTGGAGAGAAAAGAAATAGAGGTGTGGATGTAGCAATGGCCTTACCTTGGGATGAAGTTAAAAGGCTAATGACCGAGGAATTCTGTCCTCGAAATGAAGTGAAGAAACTTGAAGCCGAATTTTGGGATCTTGCCCAAGATAGTGGCGAAAGCTTGGCATATACAACTCGGTTTCACGAGTTAAGTCTTCTCGTGCCCCACATGGTCATTCCTTTGTCCCGCTGCATTGAAAAGTATATTGGGGGACTACCTAGGCAAATTCAAGATACTGTCCTAGGAAGAAATCCTGCAACAATTGAGGATGCGATCAGTTTGTCCGCTACCTTAACCGATAATCATGTGAAGGCGGGGACTCTTACTAAAAAGGGCACCAAGAAAGTTTCCGACACCATAACCCCTCCTACCCACATCAAAGAAGCCACATCTGAACCCTCTCGCAATAATAGAAAGAGAAAGACTAGAAATTTTGCTGTGGTCACTCCTGCTATTCCTGTTAACCAAGTTGCTCCTATGGTTCAAGCACCGGCCAAAAAGCCATATGTTGGAATCTACCCACTTTGTGCCACCTACAACTATCATCATCCTCAAAGCATCCCATGTCGCCTTTGTACTCATTGTGGGAGATAAGGCCATACGGTCAATGTTTGTAGGGCCAAAGCTCTTGCGGGCCAAGTCAACCCACCAAACCAAACCAACACCCAAGTGACTAATCAAGGTGCTCCCGCTATTGCAAATGGGCGTGCATGTTATGAATGTGGCAACCCGAACAATTTCCGTGATCAATGCCCAAGGTTGGTCAATGCTAGACAAGGTGGAGCGCTTTTAACATAAACGCCAATGAAGCTCAAGCCAACAATGATGTGGTCAATGGTACGTTCCTTGTAAATAGTCAATATGCCTCCATTTTATTTGATACCGGTGCCGATAAAAGTTTTGTGTCACTTAATTTTGAGCCTTTACATGCAAAGACACGATCCCAATTAGAGAAAACCTTTACCGTCGAAATAGAAAATGGTGACTCCCTTACAATTGACTTCGTTATCTATGACTGCTCCTTAGAACTTAATGATCAATCAACCTTGTTCCAATGCCACTAGGAAGTTTTGATATCATCATAGGCATGGATTGGCTATCAAATCATCATGCCGAAGTCATTTGCTTTGAGAAGTGTATTCGAATTCCGCTACCATCGGGAGAAACATTAATAGTCTTTGGTGAAAAGCCTTGCAAAGGACTTAAGTTAATGTCATGCACTACCGCTCAAAAGTACTTACGAAAGAAGTACACCGCCTTCTTAGCTCATGTGGTTCAAAAGGATGTCAAAGAGAAGAGTATCCAAGACATTCCGATCATTCGGGATTTTCCCGAAGTATTTCCCAAAGATCTACCCGGTCTTCCACCCGTTCGTCAAGTAGAGTTTCGTATTGATCTTATAGCCGGAGCTAATCCTATTGCTAGAGGTTCCTATCGTCTTGCACCTTCTGAAATGCAAGAACTTGTAAGTCAACTCCAAGAACTCTCTGACAAAGGTTTCATCCGCCCAAGTCATTCACCGTGGGGTGCACCCGTCTTATTCGTCAAGAAGAATGATGGATCATTTCGCATGTGTATTGACTACCGCGAACTCAACAAGCTTACCATCAAGAACCGCTATCCTTTGCCTAGAATCGATGATCTCTTTGATCAACTTCAAGGTTCTACTTGCTTCTCGAAGATTGATCTTCGATCTGGTTATCACCAACTCCGTGTGCAAGAGGATGATATTCCAAAGACTGCCTTCCGAACAAGGTATGGACACTATGAGTTCATGGTTATGCCTTTTGGGTTAACCAATGCACCCGCAGTCTTCATGGACCTCATGAATCGCGTGTGCAAACCATACCTTGATAAATTCATGATCGTCTTCATTGATGATATCTTAATCTATTCCAAGACTAAAGCCGACCATGAGCAACATCTTAGTTTGGTTTTGGATCTCTTGAGAAAGGAACAACTATATGCCAAGTTCTCCAAATGTGAATTCTGGCTAAAGGAAGTTCAATTTCTTGGTCAAATCGTCAACGACAAGGGTATTCATGTTGACCCTGCTAAGATCGAAATGGTTAAGAATTGGAATGCCCCGAAGACTCCCACTGAAGTTCGTTCATTTCTTGGTCTTGCGGGATATTACCGTCGTTTCATCTCAAACTTCTCAAAGATTGCTGTCCCTCTCACCGCTTTGACCCACAAGGGTAAAACTTATGAATGAGGACCAAAACAAGAAGAAACATTCCAAACTCTCAAGCAAAAGTTGTGCAATGCTCCCATTTTGACTCTCCCTGATGGGAATGATGATCTAGTTGTCTACTGCGATGCTTCTAACCAAGGTCTCGGTTGTGTCCTCATGCAACGAGGCAAAGTAATCGCTTATGCATCAAGGCAACTTAAGATTCATGAGAAGAATTATACGACGCACGATCTCGAGTTGGATGCGGTCGTATTCGCGTTAAAGATTTGGAGACATTACCTCTATGGAACAAAATGTGTGGTGTTCACCGACCACAAAAGTCTCCAACACATCTTCAACCAAAAAGAACTCAATATGAGGCAACGAAGTTGGGTCGAACTCCTTAACGACTATGACTGCGAGATTCGTTACCATCCCGGCAAAGCGAATGTTGTAGCCGATGCTTTGAGTCGAAAGGACCATGTCATGCTTCATTGTGCCCGAATCCAAACCGACATTCAAATTCGCATCTTAGAAGCTCAACACGTCTCGGTCACCGAGGGTAACATGTACGAGGAAATGTCATGTGGTATTGAACTTCTGCTTGAATCGAAACCCATTGGTATACTTTATTACCTGAACCGTATTTGGGTTCCCGATCGCGATGATCTCCGTGCATTTCTCATGAACGAGGCTCATAAGACTCGTTATTCAATTCATCCTTGTGCGGATAAAATGTACCAAGATCTTCGCCAACATTATTGGTGGCCCGGTATGAAGAAAGACATTGCTCTTTATGTTGCCAAATGTTTAACCTGCTCCAAAGTCAAAGCCGAACATCAACGTCCTTCTGGTTTACTTGAACAACCAGAAATTCCCGTGTGAAAATGGGAAAACTTAGCTATGGATTTCATTACCAAGCTCCCTCGCACCTCGAGTGGTTATGATAGCATTTGGGTGATCATTGATCATCTCACAAAATCTGCTCATTTCTTGCCTATCCGTGAAGACTATAAGGTTGAGAAACTAGCCCGAATTTACATCGATGAAATTGTGAGCCGTCATGGTGTTCCCTTGAACATAATACCCGATCGAGATGCCCGGTTCACTTCTCGTTTTTGGCAATCTCTTCAATCTGCTCTTGGTACACGATTGGATTTAAGCACGGCTTACCATCCCCAAACTGATGGTCAAACCGAGCGAACAATCCAAACTCTTGAAGACATGCTTAGAGCTTGTGTAATTGATTTTGGTGGCAATTGGGATTCACATTTACCCCTCATCGAGTTCTCTTACAACAATAGCTACCACACAAGTATCAACACGGCTCCATTCGAAGCTCTCTATGGTCGCAAGTGTCGTTCTCCTATCTGTTGGAACGAGATTGGTGAAGCACAAATCACCGGTCCCGAACTAATTCAAGAAACATCCGATAAGATTATTCAAATCCGTGACAACATTCGAGTAGCGAGGAGTCGGCAAAACAGTTATGCCAACAAACGTCGAAAACCCTTGGAATCCAAGTCGGTGACCTTGTTCTTCTAAAAGTGTCTCCGTGGAAGGGTGTGATCCATTTTGGAAAGAAAGGCAAGTTAACACCTCGCTATGTTGGTCCATTCAAGATCCTTGAAAGGATTGGGAAAGTGGCTTACAAACTCGACTTACCTCCATCTCTTGGCAATGTGCATCCTACATTCCATGTATCTAATCTGAAGAAATGTCTCGCTGATGAGGATCTCCATATCCCGCTTGATGACGTGCGCATCGATGAAACGATGCACTTCGTTGAGAGACTGGTAGAAATCATGGATCGTGAAATCAAGCAGCTCAAGCGAAGTCGTATTCCTATTGTCAAAGTTCGTTGGGAATCTAAGCGTGGTCCTGAATTCACTTGGGAACGAGAGGACCAAATGAAGCTCAAGTACCCCCATATTTTTAATGCCGTAGCTTCCTCTAGCTAAATTTCAGGACGAAATTCCCTCAACATGGGGAGACTGTAACATTTCTGATTTTTAGTATCCGTATTTCAATTCAGTGTAACGTATTTTAAACCTAATTCTAGTGCACTGTCTTATTCTATCTTGTGCCATAAATTAAATACAATGATTCAATACAAATCCTCAAATCTTACTCGGTTATATATTATTAAACACTACACAAGTAACCATTTTATTCAAACTTGTCAAAACTGAGAATTTAAGGCTGAAGTTGAAAAATAGCAAGAAACCCTAATAGGCACGGTCGCGCCTCGTTTTGGCACGGTCGCCCCGAGTGCTTTAGCACGGTCACGCGACTCGTTTTGGAATGATCGCGATCGTGCCTAGTTGAAACGTAAATACCGTTTTAATCGCCCGATCGTTGAGTTCCGTAACCATCCTACACTTCATTCTCATTAACGAATGCAATAAACCTTTCAATTACACGAAACATCTTGGATTAAGTCAATCAATCTCAAAAATCGCTTAGACATTTCAAGAAAACACAAATTCCTCTTTCGGTCCGAATTATCGCAACCAAGCAGCAGATTCACGCTACTCAATCCTCACTAAAACTTCTGGACTCTCTGGTTTAGCCGGGATTGCAGCAGAAGACGCCGGAAGCCATTCGCATCGCCGCCGGAACTCTTTTCTATTGAACGCTATCCATACATCGTCCTCCCAGGTAATTGAAACTCCATACTCGTTCGTTTCAGTTCACGGATCAAAAGCCCCATATTAATTTGGGCTTTCATTATGGAAATCATCTCGAACCGATCCTAAGTTCCTTTTCAAAATAACGTAATCAAACCCGACTCTCGACATGTTTTTAATACAATTAAAGTAACCTAATAGTCTCGTAATAATCTAATGGGTGAAAGCCCTATGATTTCCAACCCTGTTGTTATATGATTTAGTCAATTTGTTCCTGATTTGGAACAGACGCGGTCGCGCTAATCATCTAGCGCGGTCGTGCCTCATGAGACACGGTCATGCCGGCTTCCAGCGCGATCGTGCCTCCTGCTCAGACCCAGTCATGCCCTTTGGCTAATCTCAATCGTGTTTTAGAATCATAGACACTCGTGCCTGGCCAGGGCACGGTTGTGCCTAATGACTTAGTTAGTTAAGCCTCTGTTTGATCAACACGGTCGCACCCTGACTAGCACGGTCGCGCCCGTGGTTCGAGCACGATCGTGCCCTTCCCAGGCACGGTCGTGTGTAAGTTAAATTTTCTTGACAGAAGTAAAATTTTTATATTTTTCAAACGATAAATATTTCCGATTAAATTTTAAAATAAAAATAGTTGATTTTTTTATAAAAATTCATTTAATCCTATTTAGAAAGATCAAATATTTAATCTTGGAATAACTAGAAAATTATTTATTTAAAGTTTATAAAAATTAAATTTACAATTATTGTTAAACCTTTCATTTAAAAAGTATTTAATGGTTAAGTTACATATTTTAATAAATAAATAAATAAATAAGGTAATGACTATTTATTTAATTTATATTTAAACAAAAACAATTAATTATTTATAATAAATTATAACTAATACTTACAATGTTTTCATAAACAATAATTATTTAAATTACTTATTTAATTATTCAAACTCAAACCTTAATCAAAATATTCTAAAAATGTTTATTTCAAATCTTTTATTTTATACAATACTTTCAAGTACAAAACAATAACTTTATATGCAAACCCAATTCAATATTAGACTTAAACTTTGTGCACACTATTGATACCATATACATTACACTTTAGGTTAACTTGTGCGTTTCAAGGATCCTTATTACTATCTAGTATCTTTTGTTAGCTACGCCTTCGAATCAAGTGAGTATACATAGCCCCTTTTACTCTTTTTACACTTTTGGGGTGAAACATGAACTCTATACAAATTACTATTTACATTTACACAAACAACACAAGTACAAATCCTATTTACATTCATGTGTGCAATTTGACCTTTATGCCCGAGTGCTAGGTGTGCTAACTTTTGTGTGCAATTTATGTGCAATCATTAACTATTCAAGCCGACGGTTTTCAATGATAGATCTATTGAGTCTGACAAACCCACCCAGATTGGGGTGATTGATACCGACAACACAATTTTGCATGCTAGTTACAAAGGTTTGATTGTACTTGGTTACACAATAGTTGCTCCCCATAAATGCCTTATTTATCATGTTATGTAAGGATTTGTTTGACAACTATATGCTATCTATATACAAACCTGTGTTATACTCACCAACTTTTTAGTTGACTTTATTTTATTCATGTTTCAGGTTCTAATGTGTGAGATTGATCAAGATGTGCTACACATAGGCTTGGAATTATTTAATTTAAATAGAAGAACTCTAAGTATTTCAATTTTGTTCTATCTTGGATTTGGTTGTGTTTGGACTACTTGCTATGAAATTTGATGTTTAATATATTCAATCTAGTCAACCTTGTGCTTATGAACAGTCTACATGTCCCACACCAATGATTCCGCCCCGATGATTCCGCCATCGGTCGGGGTGTGACAAGGTGGTCAAGTTCTGTCTTGACTACAAGAAGAAGATGGAAGCTAAAGCTGGGGAGCCATGAAGACCGAAGACAATCTAGAGTGTTTGTCAAGGGGGAGTTTGTTGAAGCACTTTTGTGTGACAAACACTCTGGATACTGTCTTAGATTTTTGTACTTGTCTTGTATGTATTAGTCTTTGTATGTTAGTGTTTGTATGTATTAGGTATCGAGTTGTATTAACTAATGTATGTACTAGTCGTCTGTTTTCTCTAAGTGTTTTGCACACTTAGCATGTGCGCAGGAATTACTTCCTACGTACTTAGCAAGTATGCAAGAACACTCTGCGTACTTGCTTAGTACGCAAGAACAATTTGCCCTGCGCACTTAAGTGCGCAGAGATCAGGTCTAGTATAAATAGCATGTGTTGACAGAAATTATGTACGCACTCAGTTGTAACATTTCTGTAACCTTCAACTTTTATAATAAACGAAGTTTGAAAGTGATTTCGTTGTTGGTTTACTTTGTGTTACTTGATTCTCCACCTAGTCACGGGCATTCCGCACCTGGTTGGACTAGTCACACACCCACACGTAACGATCCGAGACCTCGGGGGCCTACAAGTGGTATCAGAGCATAGCTCTTGATTTCGAGTGTTGTGAGTGTGTTAGGAGCATCTTCTACACAATCTATAGACTTTTTACAAGCAAAAGTGAGTGTGTTTTTGTGATTTTTGTGATAAAATAGGGGTAGCTCTTGAGCACTATTTTAGAGGCAAAAATCACTCAAAAACCGACCTTTTGTTGTTTGTTTGAGTGTTTTGAGCATCAAAGGTTGGTTAGAAACAAGTTTCTAACCCTTTGACTTGATTTAGTTGGTCATATCTTCAATTTTTGAAGATTCTGGTGAGTTTCTAGTGACCGAAAAAAGTTGGTGAGAGTTGGTGAAAAAGTTATCTGCGTACTTACCATATTTGGAAACAAGTACAGTCTTGCTGCGTATTTACCAAGTACGCAAGACCCTATTTGCTGCGTACTTAAATTATCTCTTGCGTAATTATTCTTTACTCATGTGTACTTATTAAGTACGCAAGAGCAAATATTAAGTGCGCAAGACCAATTCTTTTAGTGCCCAAGGCCAGTTTCAAGTGCGCAAGTTGTTTTGATTTTTCTGAAATTTGACTAAGTGTTTCACCATGGCAAATCTTCAGAACCTCGGTAACCTCCTTAATTATAACAATGAGATTGGAACCCCACAGAAACCACCAAAGCTGCTTAACGTTAATGATTACTCAAATTAGAAAACAAGCTTTGAACATTATATCTCATACACCGATTCATGGATACCCATTCTTGAGGGTTATAAGCATCCCACATATACATATCTTGATGAGGAAGTTCCCAAGCCTATCTCTAAACTTGATGAAGAAGAAAAGAATGTGTATGACAGAGAGAAGAAGGCACATGGATCTATCACAATGGCCTTGACCAGAGAGTTATTTCACAACTTCAGAGGATATGATAATTCTAAGGATATCTGGAAGGCATTACAGAAAAGATTCGAGGGAAACAGTGACATCAAGAAGAGTAAGAGAGATCTTCTTAGAAAGCAGTATGAGTGCTTCAGATATATGGAGAATGAATCTACAGATGAACTTATATCTAGATTCTATCATCTACAAACTGAGTTAAAATCTCATGATCTAACGTATACTGAAGAGGAGTTAGTTGAGAAATTTCTGGATGCCCTACCCCCAAAGTTTGAGATGTACACAACCTTTATGAGAGAGAACTCAAAATATTATGATATGACGATTGATGAAGCAATCGGAAAGATTCAATCACATGATATGAATCTGAAAAGAAGAGAAAGCTCAGGGAGACCTCAAATCCAAGACCCTTTTATGTATTATGGGGCATCTTCCACAGCTAAGTCACCGGGTTCAGGGATTGCCTTATTCTCTGGAAACTCTCAAGAAGAAGACAACTAAAATATTTGTGGTGGTCATGCATGCTATGCAGCATATGGATCTGGATCTGGCTCTCACCACCAAAATTCATCAAGAAATCCGTCTCCCACATCTTTAGCTAACCAATCTACAATAGCCAAGATAGCTGAAGATCACGTGGCTTTGTTTTCATCTTGTATGCTTGCCTATGAGAACTTCATTGGTGGCAAGCTAATGGATCCTGAAACCATAGAAGAAGATTTTAATCAGGTGGATCCAGATGATATGAAGGACATGGATATTCAGTGGAATATGGCCACGATCTTGAGAAGATCCAAACGTTTCTTGAACATAACAGGAAGAAAGTTCATTAGTGGGCATTCAAATGCCAAGGTTGGTTTTGATAAATCCAAAGCCAAGTGCTATAAGTGTCAGAACTTTGGACACTTTGCTCGTGAATGTTAGAAGGACAAAGCACCGGCTTCGGGTTTCACCAGACCTAGCCAAGGAAACGGTCAAGGGTATAACAATTCCAACAACCGCAATCAAAGTCAAAGTGGAACGTCCAATGCTTTGGTAGCACAACAAGACGATAGCTTTGTTTGGGGTGTTCATTTGGAGGATGCCATTATTGCTCAAACAAAGGTTGGTTTGATGGCTGAGATCGTTGAGATGATGGAAGGAGAAGATCGGGAAGCTTCTATGGCTGACCAAGAGGAGTCTACAACTGCAGTTGCCCTCATGGCTATTGGAGAGGCATCATGTTCAACAACTGAGGTAGATTATTGTTCTTTTTCTGTCATTTCTTGTTAAAAATGTCTAAGATTGAAGGATGAAAATTCTAATCTTCAAGACAAGGTCGAACCCCTACGTATTGCAACTTTAAGCTACAAAGAAAACGAAAAACGATACAAAGATTCAATTTAAACTTTGAAGAAAGAAAAACATGATTATTCACTTAAAATAAGTGAGCAACAGTTTCATTTGGATGTTGCGTACAAGGGGTTGGAAAAGAGAAACAATGAGATCACCAAGCTGCAAAATGTGATCTTGCAGTTGAAAGGCAATATTCAGAAGTTGAAAAATTCTCGGTTTGTGGTGGAACACTACGAATCCGTAGTGAGAAAAATGAATGGCTTAGGGCTGGGTACTAATGCCATTCCTCCACCAGTAAGCGGGAAATTTGTCAACGGCTTAATTGACATTGATTTGTCTTGCCTTGATGAGTCCTCAAGTCAGGATGATTCCTCTAATAAGGATGATTCCTCAAGTAAGGCTGGCTCTGCCTCTGATGAAGAGTTCTTTACTGATGAAGGCTCTGAGAACACCTGCCCTGATGGTGTAGTCTCAGAGGAGTTGCTCGATGAACAGAAGGTTAAGAAAAACGTTGTCACTGATCGTGATAATTGCATTTTAACCGAACCCGACATTGTTGAAACAAATGAAAATTAAAAGTGATGCTTTATGGGGGTTATAAAAATATTAACCAAGTTAAGAAAGAAGCCTTTGCAACTCACTATCGGCTTGGATATCAAGAAAATTTGTAAAAAATTTATAAACCTAAAAATCAATCACAATCGGGTCAAACCAATGCCACTGTTCATCAAATAACTCCTTCTGCTCATCATGCTGAGGCATCTAATGTCAAATCAAAAGAACCTTACAGGAGGATTTACAAGGATAGGAGAACCTGTTTTCACTATGGTATGGTCGGTCACATCCTGGTGAACTGCCCTAATAAGAACCAAGGGAAATGGCCAATTGTTTCACAACCAACTGTTATCCCTAAGTCACCACCAGTGAAACAGACCAAGAGTCCAAAAGCAAATGTGGTGAAACCACCAGTAAAACCTATGGTAAAGCCAAAGATCACATCTGAGGCTAAACCATCTGTTTCAAAAAGGGGAAAACTACCTGCTAAACCTTGTTCATCTACCTCTGGTAGTGCACCAACTGGTGAGAAACCTGTGGTGACACTCTCCAAACCATAGAGGAGAAGGAGGAACAAGAGATTGAGAAAGCTGGAACAACTGGCTGGAATTCAATCAGGTGAAGCTTCCACTAGTTCACCTGTTGCTATTGAATGCAAGCCTACTGTTCCAGTTAAGAAAAAGAAGAGGTCCTGGAATAAGAAATCTAAAAGTTCTCAATCTCCTGATCCCAAGTCCTCTAAAGATTCACCCCTTTTTGACAGTCACGACTGTGAGTTGATAGAGGTAGTTTATTTTGAGAAAGACGAACGACCCAAGACCACTATGGTTTGGGTCTCCAAATTTAACTAATCTGTTTGTGACTCGTGCAGGGACATCCGAAGGGTACCATCTCTAATCGTTGGTATGTAGATAGTGGATGCTCCCGACACATGACAGGCAACATGGCTCTGCTTCAAGATGTCAAACCATTTAGAGGCGGCTATGTGGCCTTTGCAGGAGAGAAAGGCAGTAGTATCATGTGTCAAGGCGTGGTTTCGAATGGTTGTATTAGCTTCGACAATGTCAACTACTACGACCAGCTAAATCATAACCTGTTGAGTGTTTCCCAGATGTGCGACAAGGAGTACTCGGTTATGTTTGACAAGTCAGAATGCATGATTCTCAAACCTGGTTTTGAAGTTCATGAAGACTGGATTATGATGTGAGCACCAAGAACAAACGACACCTATCGGATCGATATGAGCGTGGCAAAAACCACCTCATCAGCTGCTACTTGTTTACTTATGTGGCATAGGAAACTCAGACACATTTCTTATCGAAAAATGAATCATCTTGTCCAAAACAGTTTAGTTACCGGGATTCCTAAGCTGAGATTTGCTAGTGCAGATGACTGTATGCCTTGTAAAAAGGGCAAACAGCAACGAAAATCTCACAAGCCAAAGCTCCAAAACTCCATCGATACCCCTTTGGAACTATTACATATGGATCTGTTTGGCCCCATTAATATCAGGAGTATTGGAGGTAAGTCATACTGTCTGGTTGTAACTGATGATTTCTCACATTTTTCTTGGGTGCACTTTTTAGGTACAAAGGATGAGACTGCTGACATTCTTCAATACCTGATCTTGGGTTTGGAATCCCTATGCAAGTTGAAAGTTAGAAGAATAAGGAGTGATAACGGAACTGAGTTCAAGAATAATTTGATGGAGCTTTTCTGTCTCAAGAAGGGCATTCGTCACGAATTCAGCGCCCCGTACACACCTCAGTAGAACAGAGTTGCAGAAGGGAAGAACAGATTACTGATTGAGACTGCAAGGACAATGCTGTCAGATGCAAAGCTTCCTGTCACTTTCTGGGCAGAAGCGGTCAATACAGCTTGTCACGTCTTGAACAGAGTCCTGGTTGTTAAGAGGCACAACAAGAATTGTTATGAGTTGATCAACAATCGACCTCCCAATCTTGACTACCTAGTTCCTTTTGGTAGTCCTTGTTCCTTATTGTTACAATACAAGGATCGGAAATCTAAATTTCATGCAAAAGCAGTGGAAGGCATCTTCTTAGGATATGTTGCCAATTCACCATGCAAGAGAGTGTACAATATAGGAACTCGTACTGTCGAGGAATGGTTCGAAGTCGATTGCAGCAAACACAACATTCCACCAGAACCAACTGGTCCAGCTTGGGGTTTTGATTATGATGCGCTATTCAAGTCTTTCAACCTTCCTGATCTATTTTCCGATGATGCCGCAAATGTGTATGATTTCTTTAATGGCGGCGATGACTCCAACTTCTCAACCCGTGCCACCGTACCTATTGTAACTCCCGATTCCAATGCTGCATCTGCATCTGGAACTCATGACAGTGATGACATTGAAGTTGTCCATGTTGGTGGAGATGACGCTCCAGCTGATCCTAACACTCGTGTAGGAAATGAAGCTCCAGCTGATCCAATCAACATTGAATCGTCTTCTTCTGGAACACAGGATACGAGGGAGTTGAGCACAAATCTAGACACAAATCTCCAGGAACCGCACATACCAGAGACGAGAGTACATAAGAATCATCCAATTGACAACATTATTGGTGATCCTCATGCTGGTGTTCAGACTCGTCATAGAACCATTGCTGAGAACACCAGTTTGTACGCTGAGATACTTGACACTGGTATCATGGAAACATGTTTGCATGCTGCATTCGTGTCCCAGTTGGAGCCGAAGAATATGAAGGAGGCTTTCGCTGACAACTGTTGGATTGAGGCAATGCAAGATGAACTGTCTCAATTCCAAAAGTTGCATGTGTGGGACTTAGTTGACTTGCCAAGAGGCGTACAACCAATTGGAACCAGATGGGTGTTCAAGTGCAAAACGGATGATCGACACATCGTAGTGAAGAATAAAGCAAGGTTGGTTGTTCAAGGATTTTATCAACAAGAGGGCTTGGATTACACTGAAGTATATACCCCAGTTGTTAGACTTGAGGCCATTCGACTGTTTCTGGCTCATGCCTCCTATGTTGGCTTCAAGGTCTATCAACTTGATGTGAAGAGTGCTTTCCTGTACAGAAAAGTTCATGAAGAGGTCTATGTAACTCAACCACCCGGCTTTGAAAATCCGCATAATATCAATAAAGTGTATAAGCTCGACAAAGCACTTTATGGTCTTCATCAAGCACCTCAGGCATGGTATGAGACGTTATCAAAACATCTACTGTCCAATGGTTTCGATCATGGACAGATTGACTCGACCCTCTTCATTCGAAAAGCATGAGGTGATATTCTACTAGTTCAAGTGTATGTCGACGACATTATCTTTGGGGTCTACAAATGAAGAGATGTGTAGGGAATTCGAACAAGTGATGAAGTCCAAGTTTGAGATGAGCAACATGGGTGAATTGTCATTCTACCTAGGTCTGCAAGTCAGTCAAAGAGAGGATGGCATCTATCTACATCAAACTAAGTATGTGCAGGACATCTTGTCAAAATACAAGATGAATGATAGCAGTACTTCTGGCACACCTATCCCAGTCAATCACGGTTTGCATCCAGACAAAGATGGAAAGGATGTGGATTGTAAATTATACTGTGGGATGATCGGTTCTCTAATGTATCTCACAGCTTCAAGGCCCGACATAATGTTTGTTGTATGCCTGTGCTCAAGGTTTCAGTCACAACCGAAGGAGTCTCATCTGATAGTTGTCAAGAGGATCTTCAGATACTTGAGAGGGAAACCCCAATTGGGTCTTTGGTAGTCAAAGCAGCAGTCATTTGACCTCAAAGCCTATACTGATTCAGACTATGGCGGTTGTAACCTTGATAGAAAATCAACTTCAGGTGGATGTCAATTCTTGGGAGACAGGCTGGTTTCCTGGCAGTGCAAGAAGCAGTCAACGGTTTCTGTCTCAACATGTGAAAAAGAGTACATTGCTGCAGTGAGTGGTTGTTATCAGATATTATGGATTCAGCAACAATTGAGAGACTATGGCTTAAACTTCACTGGAACTCCCTGTTCATTGACAACAATGCCACCATGTCCATCACAAACAACCCGGTGAAACATTCCAAAACTAAACATATTGAAATTCGCCATCATTTCATTCGTGATTGTGCCGAAAAGCATCTCATTGAACTTGTAAAGGTTCACACGGATGACAACTTTGCTGACCTTTTCACTAAGGCGTTTGATCGAACACGTTTTGAACATCTTGTCAACATGATAGGAATGTTCAATCCTGATTGAAAACTTGTTTTCTAAAATCAATTCAATTCATGGAAGTTAAATTTTATTTCTTTTAAATGTTTTATGTATAGTTCTTTTAACTTTCAAATATTTTACAAAAAAAATCCAAACAAAATGAAAACCAGAAAAATTTCAAAGTTTTCTTGAGAAAAGAGGAAATGATAGTATATCGGAAATGATCTAAATGTCTTAGACTGCACATATGGGAAATGATTGCGTCATGCTTACTTGATTGTTTAAATTGTTGTGTTTTTAATCTACTTATTTACAAGTAATTTGAATTGTCAGTAGGCTGTAAGCGTCTTTGAATCATTAGTAGTGTGGAAATTAAATCATTACTACAACTGTGATTTGAACCCATGTTTGCTAGTGTGTGTGCGTAAAAGAATGCTAAAGATCACTATCATATATATGATGTTAGATTTTGGCAATTATTTTCTTCTAAGAACAGTTTCGAGTTAGGTCGTTAGCACAATTAATGCGGTTCATCTCACTGCCAATACTCACAAGTATGCAATGAGAGATTGAATCAAGATATGTCTTGACATCAACCGTTGAGCATATATTCACCCTTGAATCACTCCTGATTCATTGAAATCAAATCCAGATAAAAGTTGGATCTCCTTACCTAAATCCTCGAACACCATATTCATTATCCAGAATCAGCATTCCGATATTCACTGAAGAAATCATATGAAACCAAGACAAATGAATCACTCGATTCTGAATCTTATGATTCGTGATAATCCTTATGGATTCTGATTGATTTTCCTATGCTAATTGATGTAACTTCATTCTAGAAATTTAGAAAATCGTTAGGAAAATCTTAGATGCCTTGAGTTAGTGCAAAGTTAAATTCAAATAGCACAACTGTGGGGTACACGTTGTATACTTATAATTATTACTTTAACACACAAGAACGTGATATTAAGATGCTTACGGTTTCAAATCTTATAATATTTCCAACTTGAATTACTTGTTTATGTGCTTATTACGTATGAATAAATAGTAATCCATGACATGATCCCATATTCTTTGATGTTTATCTTGTATCATTATTGCTATAGTTTAGCCTGATATGATCCTCTGCTCGTATCTTTGAACAAAAATAGTGTGTGTGTATATACTTGTATATCTCTATTCATAAAAGATCAAAAAGATTTTAAGCTTATGTATAGTTCAACTTTAATCAGAAAAGCCAAAAATATTTGTGTTTAACCTTCTTGAATTGAGTTTGAATCCTCTTGATTGAATGTGCTTATCCTGTTCATTATTTGAATTGACTTCTTCATAATTTGAGTTGAAAAATCTGGGTACACATGAGTCTCTGCGTACTTATTAAGTGCGCAAGGGTTAAAACTTGCGTACTTATCAAGTACGCAAGACTTAAGTCATGCGTACTTAGTAAGTACGCAGGAGTTAAGTCATGCGTACTTAGTAAGTACGCATGAGTTAAGTCATGCGCACTTAACAAGTACGCACGACCGACTTGTGTTGGGTATATATACAACAGTTAGAATTTTTCTAAGGTTTCATCTCATTCAAACTCTCTACACTGTTGTATACCCACTTCTCAGATTTTCCCCAAAATGTGTTCCTTGTAGATATAAAGACTGATGGCTACAAAATTCTATAAGTACAACTGTTGCGGACTCCACAGTTTTGCTGCTGACCAACAAGCTGCTGCGGATAAGCTTGTTTGTTGCGGATAGTTGTTCTCCTGCTGATGAACAACTCTACTGCGGGCAGCCTTATCTTCTGAAGTCCAGAGTTGCTGCTGATAACACTTGATGCTGCTGATAGGTAAATCATCAGCAGCTTTGGATAGTTGTGTCTTGATGCGGATCACCAACTTTGCTACGGATAGCCATATCTACTGAAGATCAATCGTTGCTGCTGATTGGCATAGCAAAAGCATCAACTTTATCACTGAAAACTTTCTGCTGCAACTCTGAGACATCTCATGAAGAAAGAATGTTACTGGTGCAGACAATAAAAGACAACAACGCTCTCCTTCCAAGTATCAAAGCAATGATGCCTAAGAAGACGTTTGAGTCAAGTTATCCTTTGTAGTATTTGTTGTCTTAACTTGTAGTATAGCTTCTAGTATACAAGATCAACGGCTAGTGTTCGATCTGATCCTTAGAATCAAGGGTCTGTCTTGATTCTAAGTTACTATATAAGTAGTGTATCGTTTCATTGTACAAGTGTGCTTCTTTAGAGTTTTCCCTGTAATCTTGTAAACATTGAAGCTTAATACAATTTGCGTTTATCAGTTTTCTTTGTGTTTACCTGTTTACATTGTATAGTTGTGATTGTTTCCGCTAATCTCAACTAGAATAGAACCATCTTGTATTCACCGATCCTACAAGTGGTATCAGAGCTTTGACTCTCAGATTAAACAAACTCACACTTGTTTAATCACTCTCTGGTTCTATTCACTACTATCTCTTTGCTAAAACACCATATCTCACAAATCCAGAAATGGCACAAAACAATGGTTTTGATGATACTGGAAGCATCAACAGACCACCAAGACTGGTGTCTGGAGAAGACTATGATATGTGGAAGAACAGGATGGAAAGTTTCTTCTGCTATCAAGAGTATGGGATGTGGAGATCCATTAAAGATGTACCATATGTACCCATGGTGGCCTCTGCTAATTCCGGAGGTCCATCAGTCCCCAAAGAACCCTCAAAGTATTCAGATGAAGATATCAAGAAGATGGAGGTAGACTTCAAAGCCTTGGGAGCCATTTAGATGTGCTTGCCAAATGAAGTTTTCCACAACTTCAGAGAATATAAAACTACCAAGGAGCTATGGGTGGCTCTTGAGAAGATGTTTGCTGGGTCAGAAGAGGTGAAAGAAAATAGAAGAGACATTCTGAAGCAACAATATGAAAACTTTGTCTGGAAGGAAGGTGAGTCTCTTACCGTGTTGTACAACAGGTACATCTACCTTGTGGGAGAGCTACAGTGCTCAAAAGTGAAGATGGAGAATGAAGACATTCTCAAGAAGTTTATCAGGTCTCTGCCAAGCTGCTGGACACTTTACACAGTGTCAATCAGAAGAACTAAAAATTTAAAGACTCTGCAGATGACTGAGCTGTTTGGCATGCTGAAGTCCTATGAATTAGAAATGATTAAAGCCAAAGAGAGAAGCTCAAGTCACTCAACAACCTCATCATCCTCCACCACTTCCTCTTCACTTCACTCTGACCACTCAGTTCCTAGTTCAAGCAACTACTACCCTCCCATTGTCACTCATCCCCAGACTCCAACCTCTTAATCAAACAACTCACCATTTCTTCTTAAAGCCTCACCTCAAACCTCAACTTATGTTGCTTTTGTCTCTGAAAACTCAAGCAATATGTCCTTTATCAAGGAAGATCTGGAATGTTTCATCCAGATGATCTAGAAGAAATGGACATACAACACTCCTATGCCATGCTCTCTCGAAGAGCAAAAAGGTTCTACTCTAGAATAGGAAGACCCATTCCAAGCAACAACTCCAACACCAGAGTTGGCTTGGACAAAAGCAAACTGAGATGTTACAACTGTAACCAACTTGGTCATTTTGCTAGAGAATGCAAGGCACCAAAGGCAAACCCAACTGCTGCTCAGACAAGACAAGCTCACCAAGCTCAGCAACAACAGCAACAACAGCAACAAGCCACTCCTCCTGCTCAAACTGCAGCTTGTGCAGCTGTTGGAACTGCTGACTTTGATTGGAGCTTCCAGTATGAGGATCTTCCTGCCAACAATCAAGCTCTCCTGGCAAACACATCAGAGATACCACCTTAGGTATATGAAAATCTTTGTACTCAGGCTTGCATTGATAAGGTTCTTGGATACAGAAAACATAACCAGAATCTCATAGATCAAAATGAAGAGTTTGACCAAATGAAATTTGAGTTTAAAAAGGTTGAAAATAGTTACAAAGAAAAGATTAACTATTTAAAGAAAGAAATTTCATCATTAAAACATGAACAAACAAACCTTGAAACTTAGATTGATGATCTTCTGGTTAAGTTAAAGGCTACAAGGGCTGAATTAGCAGACCAAAAGTTCCATGTGGAAAAATATGAGTTTGCATCCAAAAAGCTGCAAAGATTTTTGGATGCTCAAATTCATGAAAGGGTAATTGCTGGAGTTGGGTTTCAAGCTGAAAAACCTTACAATGTTGTTCCTCCACCAGCTGACTATGTAGCCATTCATCAACCAAGTTTCAATCTTTCAAATCTTGATCTGGCCAACCGAAATCTTGATCCTACTGTCCAAGAAACCTCCAGGAAAGAATGCACTACTTCATCTGAGTCTGAGTCCACATGCTCAGAATCCACAGAAACCAATAAAGCTCCATCACTATCTGCCTTTGAAGTCATTCAAACCAACAGTCCAAGCCCCTTCATCCCTTTAAAAACAGTACCAGTATCTCAACTCACCAAACAAATCAAAATCAATTATCCTCCTGAAGGAAGAAAGCTAACTGTTTAAAAGGGAAAGTCTTCTATCTCCACCAACTCAATCTAAATCCACCCAACCAAGGAAGGTGTTTGACATATGTCATGCGCCTAGAGAGAGAGCTCCGTATGTTCAAAATACATTAGAGGAAGCCACTTTTGAGCACAACAGAGTTCACCCCTGGAATTTCAAAGACTTGTTCAAAAGAAAAGATTATATGTACTTCCAAAGGGACAAACTAGCTAAATCATGTTTTGTCTATGGCAAATACAATCACACTGCCAGCACCTGCTTCTACTACCTTCAGCAACAAAGAAACCTCAAGCAACATGCTTTTGAGAAGACAAAGAAGAACAAAAAGGTAAGAAGCTTTGAAGCCAAGGCAACTCATTTCAGAAACTCTCTCTCCCCACCAAGGAAGTAGCTGCCAAAACCTCAATAATCTTGCATCATCTGTGGTGAATCAGACCCCTTTGCTGCAAAGTATGAATTTAATCCCTTCAAACAGACCCTTCATCAAGCCCCTTCTCGACAAAAGCCTATCAACAAAATAACTTCTACAGAGAAACCCTCTGTTAACATGGTAAAGAAGGATAAGCATACATCTGTTGTTGAACCATCAGCAGCCAGCAAAAATGTTGTTGATCAAGTGAAGCCCAAGAAACCAAAGGACAAGCCTTCAGCAGCAACCAAGTCTGCTGCTTCTCAAGTAAAACCATCAGCAGCAACAAAATTTGCTGCTAATAAGCCAAAGTCCTCAGCAGCAACAAAATCTGTTGCTGATAAGCTAAAGTCCTCAGCAGCAAAATCTGTTGCTGATAAAGCAAATCTGTCAGCAGCCAAAGCAACATCAACTGCTGACAGAGCAAAGAGAACTGGAAAAACACCTCCTCAGCAATGGAAAGCCAAGATCCCAGCCTCTATCCCTCAAAGTATCATCATTGGCTCCATTGAGTCCAAGCATACTGATGCTGCTGATCCAAAGACACACTTACCCAAGTCTGCAAGTTCTTGGGTTCCTCCCTCCAACTAGATTTATCTCCTGTGCAGGGACAACTAGGTCACAAGAATAAGTTGTAGACAGTGGTTGTTCCAGGCACAAGACTGGAAACATATCCATCCTCTCCAATTTCAGACACTTCAATGGAGGATATGTTGCCTTTGGGAGTGATTCAAAAGGAGGATCAAATCTTTTTTTTTTTAATGTGTTTGTCTTTTGTTGTAAATAAAAGTTATAACTCAGCAGCAACCATTTTTACTGCTGACAGGTCTAATAATCAGCAGCAAAGAATTTACCACTGGCTGCTTTAAGTTTCATGCGGGTAGCTTTAAGGCAATCAGCAGGAACAAGTTTCATGCGGGTAGCTTTAAGGCAATCAGCGGCAACATCTTTGCTGCGGACCATTACATCCATCAGCAGCAATTAAGTTTGCTGCTGACAAACTTAACCATCCGCAGCAACCAAGTTTGCAGCGGATAGGCTTAACCATCCGCAGCAACCAGGTTTGCTGCTGATGGGTAAAAATAAGTCCAAATTAACTTTTACCCGCTGTAAAAAGTACTTTCAGTCTTTACCATGACTACTATATTGTATTACAGCTGTAAAACAGTGAAAAGTGAATGGTTTGTACTGTAAGTAACTTTTTTTTTCCCTCCTCTGCCGTTATATCACAAATCAAATTTCTCCTTAACCTCTTCACATTCAATTCCAACCTAACTCTCACCATTTTCTCTCAAGCATTCAAAGCCTTCCATACTTAACTACCTTTCAAAAACTTCCTTCTTCCCTCCAAACCCAACGACCATGGTAGAGGTAGATATAAACCAGCCCGATGACAAGTTCTCACCCTACCACAATCTCACTACATACCTAGTAAAAGGAAAGAATTCCGAAGGGTTCAATGATATGATCGATTTTCTCTGTCGATCAAAGATATACTATGCACTAACCGTAAACCCTACCATATACATCCCTCATATGGAGGACTTTTGGAGCACCGTCGTATACTCTACCGAACAGGGGATTCCCCAAATCCAAGCTAAGGTAGATGGCAAAGACATCATGGTCACTGAAGCTACTCTCAGAAAACATCTCAAGCTTCAGGACAAGGGGGCCGCCGTTTCATACTCCAGGGAAGAGTATATGAGGACCTTTGTATCCATAGGGTACACTGGAAATCAGAACGAATATACCATTGAAAAGGCGCTGATGGGCCCTCCATGGAAGTTTCTATGTCACACTCTTCTACAATGCATATACCAGAAGAGAAGTGGATGGCATCAAGTGAGCTCTGCTCTCGCCTCTGCTATTCACGGTATGGTCACTGGCCAAGGTTTCAACTTTGCACATCTCATCTTTGAAGGTTTGAGATATAACCTTCAAGAAGGTGCAAAGCAGGCATTCTATATGTACCCAAGATTCTTGTAGGAAGTTTTCAACAATGAACTAAAAGATCTTTCAAAACCGGCAAAAATCTATCTTATACTGGGTTATAAAAATAATATTTTTTAAAGCATGAGAACTGTTTCCAAAAAGTTCTCAGGGTCAATGTTCCATTGTTATCTACAATGATGAACATACAAAGTACCCAGGGTGACAGTTCAGAAATCCCAGCTGATGCTGATCCCACACCCTCCACTTCAAAGCCTGAACATCAATCTGCTTCCATTGCTAGAACCCCTGTGCATCCTACTAAGGCTGCACAGGCACACCAACTACTTACACCTGTTTTGGATGTTATCACTGCCCAACTGGAACACAGGGCCCCAGTTGAGGTAAAATATACCAGAAAAAAGGAGCAAGAAAACTCCTTCTATTCTTGTCTCACAGGCCCAATCCCAACCTAAAAGCCCTCATTCATAATCCCAACATTCTGATGAGAATATCAAAAGGGATAGCCAAACCATTAGAGAGACTTCCTTGGAAGTTTCTCTATTAGGATCAGGATCACATCCCGGATCCATAGAGTAACCTGCTGAGCCCTTTCATTATTTTTCTTCTCTGAACTTAAGTGCAGAGGCACCTAGTCAAGATGATATACCTTCTCCAACTACCACTATCTCGGATGTATTGATTGACTTGGCTGCTAATGTAACCATCGCAAGTTCATCACCTAAGAAGGTTCACTCTGGGAGTGATGATAGAGTGAATGTGAAAAGGGCTATCACTACTTCTGGTACATCAATTGACTAGGAGGACAGTGATAACATCACTATGTCCCTAACCACAGCAAATCACAGTGAGGATGTTTCTCTTGAAACACTCTTCACTGAGAGGAATCCCAGGTGCCAAGAAAACTAGGGTGATGGGGATGTAGAGGCTAGGACTAAGGCCCCATCAAGTTCCAAGGATTCCACAACTGTGGATGAGGATAGTCTGAAACTCAAAAATATGGAATTCACGGCCAGGGTGGCAATGCTAGAGGCTGAAGTGTCCAAACTACGGCACCAAGTCTCTATGCATGAAGCCCATCAATGCCCTCCTGTGACAACTCCTTCCCTTGTATCAGTGGGCACTCAAACAGATGAAACTTTATACACTGATGCAACCAAAAAGAGGGAGATAGTTACCGCTGAAGATGATGCTGACAGCCTTGATGAATGGATACAAGAGCAGGCTGCATTTCAAAGCACACTCTTCAAATCTGCCTTTGTTCAAATCCATGGCTTTCCAGACTCAGTAGATGAAGAGGAAGATATCTCTAAGGATTGGAAGTTAGTTGTCAGAGCTGTTGATGAGGCGTTGAAGAACGAAAGTCAAGATGAAGACACACCTTTGTCATTCAGCTTTCTTCGAGTTGCAGCAAATATATCAAGACAGACCATTGCCCCTCAATTCACACCGATTGCACATAAGCTAGAGTTTGACTCTATTATAGCTTGGGGTATGATGGTATATCTGAGATATTCTGGATTGGACGGGAGTTTGGTGGAATAGAAGAGCTTAACCGGAATACACTGAATCCACTTCAAGTTCTTGAACTGTACTTATCAAGCTGTATCAACACTTCCTCAGATCTATCAGCAGAACTTGCAATCAGTAGGTTCTATATCTTGATGGAGGATAATCTGCCCTGGTTTGAATGGTTTCTTGATGTAAGGCCCCTTTCCCGGGTAACCTCACTTGTTGGATTTACTCATAAACATAGTCATAAAATACTGAATTTATATTAAAAACATTCGTCATCCAATTATATATATACACTTATATAAGTACACATTGACTTGAATTGCTTCTCATTTATCATTCTTCGCAAATACGTATAGATATATATTCACATCATTGGTCTCATTTATTTTCATAACTTTTGCTTCTCTTTCTTCTTTATTGTTGTGATTACATATTTATATGCATTCACCTTTTCTTTTCTTTTCTTTACATTCATGGGTAATACTCTTAAGGGTGATCAACCCGTTTTTTTGGTTGCGAAGGTCACAAAGACAATCGCCGCGGTCCATCGTCATGGCCTACCTATACTTACAACCGTCCGGCAACAAGTGTCGTCCGTCATTTTATTCTTACAACCGTCCGGCAACCTTTGTTCGTCCGTCATGACTTACAACCGTCCTACCTTCGTAGGCCGTAATTCGCCCGTCTACCCGAAGGTATCCGTTTCTCATGCGACTATTATTTATACAACCGTTCTACTATAAGATGCCAATTTTTCTTGGACCGTCCGTTAATAACTTTAGTACATCCTAGCTGATGAAGGAACGCACTTGTGGCATTCGTACGTCCAAGCTGATGAAGGAACGCACCTGTCCCGGTTGTACGATAGTCACGTGGTCGTCCGTCTACCGAAGTAGCCGTTATCATCGAAGCGTCCATAACGTTTTCTTATACTTGGCAAGCAATATATATACATGGATATAAAGCAAGATTTCTTCTTTACACGTTATGTCATACTTTTGTTCATTCTTTAAAAATCATACGTTTCATTCTTTATTCATAATTCTATTTCGTGTAAAGATATATATATATATATATATATATATATATATATATATATATATATATATTTGTATACCACGTATGATCACATTGACATTCATAACTGTTATTCATTTAGTGTATACATTTCAGCCCCAAAACATTTAATAAGGTTTGCACATAACATAGAAAGGGGGCACATAGAACTCACCTGATGAGTAGTTTCTGAAATACACTAAGTTGGCTACTGAGCGTCACTAATGTCACTCACGATCTGTATAATAAAGTCATACTCGTAACGTAGTGCTCCTAGACATTTCTATGCCTGAACCTAGTAGTTTCGATGGATTGGTCTATATCGAAACTTGGTAGTTTCGATAGGTTGCTTCTGTCGAAACTTGGTAGTTTCGATAGGCTGCTTCTGTCAAAACTAGGTAGTTTCGATAGGTTGCTTCTGTCGAAACTTGGTAGTTTTGATAGGCTGCTCCTGTCGAAACTTGGTAGTTTCGATAAGTAACTTAGGTGTAATCTTAGCTTCGGATCGTGGGCGTATATCGAAACTATGGTAGTTTCGATGGGTATGCATATATCGAAACTGAGTAGTTTCGATGGGTCTGCACATATCGAAACTACTGCACATATCGAAACTAAGTAGTTTCGATGGGTCTGCACATATCGAAACTAAGTAGTTTCGATGGGTCTGCACATCGTCTTCCCCAAAAATCTGAAGTTTTTGCATGCAGATCTGATCGGGTCAATATCTAAATTTTTCTTTGATCACAACATTCGTTTTTCATTCTAGATGCTATACCTAAGCTCACTTTCAAGTTTCATCCGCAAAATCGTTATCTTTTTAGCCAAAACCGGAAACTTCCCAAAACGAACAAAAACTCATAATGTGATCGAATCGTTACCTGGATTGTGATTCTGATTCGGAGGTTTTGCTCACGGGCTCAGCTGTAACGTGCTCCTCCAATCTCGTGACGATCTGTCGACTTTCTCTCTCTAGACTCGAGCTTTCCTTTCTCTCTCTAGAAGCTGAGATTGGTGGAAAAATGAGAAGTTTGGGCAGCCCTTGCCCTTATATACTTGGGCTTCCTTCGGCCCGTTGGAGCCGAGCCCAAGCCCATCCATTTTTCTTTCGTCATTTGAATTATAATTTCGATCGTGCCATTATTTATTTATTACCAGTTTTGGGATGTTACACTTGAAGGAGCAAATAGGGTGGCCTATCATAAACACATTACAGAGTTTTCAACAACATCAGAACAAAGACTGGCTCCAAGATTTAACTTGATAAGGAGCAGTGCTTTAACAAAAGAAAAAGTTATATGTTGGAGAAGATTCTTCTACAATGAAATGGTCAGGGGCCTGGAAGTGCAAGGATGGTCAAGCATTGGGTCCTCTGGCTTTCAGTTCTTCTGATGCGATGGATCATCTTTCAAAATCAACAACATTCAAGAGATCCTGCTCCTCAATCTTGACTTCCTATATAAGGTCTTTGAGCTCAGAACACACATCTGCAACATTAACTCCTTAGAAAGTCAAGCAATGATCAAAATTATCAAAGCTTATCTTGAAAATGAGGGATGGCTTGCAATGGATGACTCTGACTCAGATCTATCCCTTCCATCCTCACCAACTGTCATACTGAGTGCAGCAGTAGAGTCAAGAAAAGTGGCTGCTCATAATGTCAAAGAAGCCTTCAAAGCTACACATGGGACTCAATGGGAAAAGGAAGAGAGTGACGCAGTCCCTTCCTCTGTGTCTGTTCCTCAGCTTGCCAATGAAGCTGAAGCTGAGATCCCAACAGTAACTCTTACATCTGCCGTTGTGATCCATGAAGCTGAAGCAGAGGCATCCAACAAAGACAAGGGGAAGGGCATCATGACAGAAGAAGAAGAAAAAATAATTGAGAAAGAAAAGAGAAAAAAAGAGAAGAGAAGAAGAGAAAGGGAAGAAGAGGAGATGGCTGAGATTAGAAAGATTGAAGAAAGAAAAACTGTCATTCTCCTTAGGGAACAACAGATCCAGTTTTTTGCTAGGCAACTTGATGCTTTGAAAGTTCAAGTTCCTGCAGCTACACAATTACAAGAAGATGAAGCTCTAGCTCGTCAGCTGCAGGAATAACTCAGTAAAGAAGAAGAAGAAGACGAAAGAGAAAAGAAAAGAAAAGAAAAAAAGAGGCTAAGTTCAGGATAACTAACACTAAACTAACCACAGAAATGAGAGAGGAGTGGACAGAAGCTCTGATTTCTCAAGGTGAGGATGCAAACTACCTTGAGAAATTGTCAAATAAAGAAATCTATAGAGCTTTCATGGGTCAGCAAGGTCAATTGGCAAACAAGAAAAGAGCTGAAGAAGAAGAAAAAGCCAAACAAAAGTCTAAGAAGACCATTGCATTTAACAGAAGGACCCATGAAGAAAGGAAGGTCATGATAGACTTCCTAAAGGCTAGAGGAGAGAGTGGAAAAAGGCTAGGTCTAATGAGCTTTATGAACCTGCAAGCCTTGTATTTCAAAGTAAAGAAGGAAGAGGAAGAAAAATTGGGGAAGACAAGCTCAAAGAAAAGGGTAAATACTCAAACTGATGAAAGAAAACTAAAGAAACCCAAGCCTACTCCCTCATCCACCCCTTCCTCTATCCAACATCCTTTCACTCTCCCTCCTAGACCTCCCTCCTCTCCACCCAAGGAGTCCAAATCCTCCCACCCAACTCCTCCTCCTCATTAACATCCCCCAAAGAAGAAAACCAAACCTACTACCAAACCAGAAGACTCAAGAGAAATTGTTGGTTGGTTATACAACAATCAAGATCAATGGTTTGAAGTCTTCAATGGGAGGGCAGAAGTAAAAAGATTAATCTATAAAACTGTTGATGAGGTGATGCAGCTTCCAGATTCTGATCATAGAAGAATGATGGAGCTGGGTGAAGCTCATAAGCCTGAGAATGAAACATTTGTTTCTAGTGATCAAACATCACTTCAATCCTAGCAAAGATGTAATCCGTGATGCTAAACCTCTCAAATCCTACTCTCAATTCATCAGTTGGTCCTACAATGCTGCTTAGGATGAGTACACTTCGATAGATGTCAGAGGATAGAAGATGAGATGCTCAAGCAAGGCCATCTTCAGTATGCCAAGCAAAGACATCAAGACTCTGTCTGAGCTTTCTCTTGACAATCCCAGCAAGGACCCTAGAGGCTATGAGGTAGCAAGGATAGTTGCAACCATGCAAAAGCTTCAGCAACAACAGCAGTAAGAAAGTTTTGGTAGCATCAGTCTAGGGGGAGTTTGTAGATATAAAGACTGATGGCTACAAAATTCTCTAAGTACGACTGCTGCGGACTCCACATTTTTGCTGCTGACCAACAAGCTGTTGTGGATAAGCTTGTTTGTTGCGGATAGTTGTTCTCCTGATGATGAACAACTCTGCTGCGAACAACCTTATCTGCTGAAGTCCAGAGTTGCTGCTGATAGGCTTCTCAGCAGCATCAAACACTTGATGCTGCTGATAGGTAAATCATCAGCAGCTTTGGATAGTTGTGTCTTGATGCGGATCATCAAGTTTGCTACGGATAGCCATATCTACTGAAGATCAATCGTTGCTGCTGATTGGCATAGCAAAAGCATCAACTTTATCACTGAAAACTTTCTGCTGCAACTCTGAGACATCTCATGAAGAAAGAATGTTACTGGTGCAGACAATAAAAGACAACAACGCTCTCCTTCCAAGTATCAAAGCAATGATGCCTAAGAAGACGTTTGAGTCAAGTTATCCTTTGTAGTATTTGTTGTCTTAACTTGTAGTATAGCTTCTAGTATACAAGATCAATGGCTTGTGTTCAATCTGATCCTTAGAATCAAGGGTCTGTCTTGATTCTAAGTTACTATATAAGTAGTGTATCGTTTCATTATACAAGTGTGCTTCCTTAGAGTTTTCCCTGTAATCTTGTAAACATTGAAGCTTAATACAATTTGTATTTATCAGTATTCTTTGTGTTTACCTGTTTACATTGTATAGTTGTGATTGTTTCCACCAATCTCAACTAGAATAGAACCATCTTGTATTCACCGATCTTACATTCCTAAAAGGTTTTTCATCCCGATCTTAGTTTCAACTTAATCTAACTAACATTTGGTGAGAATTTAGGACAATTTCATCCGTTAAATCTTGAGTTTGGACCAATTTATTGAACTTGAATAACTAGGGTTTTGAATCTTGATTTTGGACAATTTTGGTTGTTTTGTAACACATTATGACCTAAAACATGTTTAGAATCAACAATCGAAGCATGATCATCACTTAATCGTCCATAGCACTCGTTGATTTTGATTTTGACCTTATGTTGGACAGTGGGTTCACGCATGACGAAATTTAGGTCAAAGTGACCGGGTAATAGTACAAATTTGGTGTTGGTTTTGGTTCATGTGGTCGTAAACATGGCTTTCGACTCAGTGGTCACCAACATTATCATCAACGTTCACAATGTTAGATTTTGGATTCTTGAAAAATTGTCTAAGTGTTAAGTCATGCGTACTTAACAAGTACGCAAGACATAAGTTATGCGTACTTGCTAAGTACGCAAGACCTAAACCCTACGTACATGAAAAGTACGCAGGAAGGCCAATTCTAAAATCTTTCTAAGTCTGGATGTTCAATTCATTGTGAATGTACTATACTTGGTCATATGTATTCAACTCCAATGATGCTTCTTGTTCTTATTGTGTTTACTATTTATTTTTGCAGTGATGGCCTGTGCGTTTACAAGCGAATTCAATCTGCTGCCACTTACACAACCGGAATGGAAGGGTGATGCACTTCAATACAGGGAGATAGTTGATTTCTGAACCGTTCAAAGATCAGCAATGCTATCTCAGCAGATCCGATAGTATCAAGACCTGTAGCTGGAGCATTTCTGGTACACAGCAGATCATGACTGCATGGTAACCCCTAATGTCATTCGGGCTACTGTGGCGGGTCATGACATTGCTATTTCGGAAGACACAATCTGAAGGGTCTTACAGTTCCGAGATCATGCAACCGACCTAATTTCCTATCCTGACTACTTTGTTGATGGGTGTTGGAGGCAACGTATGGGATACGTCGGTGTGCGAGATTATTCATTGTACAAGAATATGTGGGTGCTAGATTAGTGGAGGTACTTTGCCCACATAATGATCATGTGCATTTCTTCCAGGAAGGTCGGGAAGAATTCCATGGGACATGATCTAGCAGCTGCCATGGTTGGATTGTCTCTGAACAGGGGCTTTAACTTCTCCAAGTATATCTACAAAGCCTTAACTGATTAAATCAACACAGCGGAGAGGTTCAGGTTCTTGTTATACCCCAGATTTGTGCAATTCTTGATCAATGATGCGTTGCCAAATCTACCTGCTATTGGGGAGAGACTGCAAGTGAAGCGGGTGGCAAAGAGAGTTTTCTCACAATTTCTAACGCCAGACAGTGTAGAACCTACCCCTGAGCATACTCCACTCTTTGGCCACCTGATCAATGAAGCTTATGTGGTGCCAGCAGATTGGAGATGGTTTAGTGCAGAGTCTGAGCCAGAACTCAGTGAACATTCTGATGAGCAACAAGGAGAGGAGGAAGTTGAAAGTGAGGATGAAGTTTCTGTAGAAGGAGGAGACGAAGAAGCGGGAAGTGGTGGTGCTGAAGAATCCAACTCCGAGGCAACCGAGTCTGATTCATCTGATTCTGATGATGCACTATCACTATCACACCCAAGGAGACAGACACAAGTGACCCTTCATGAGTCGTCTTCTAAGAGAAAGAGACAACAGAGTACTAGCAGTGAGAACGAGCCCAATTCTGATTCGGATGTTGCTATACAAAGATGCAGAAAAGAAAGTATAAACAAGCGCCGGGGGGATAGGCAACACCAACCTATCCTTCATGAGGTAGAAGTCAGTGCTCAGAGGCATGCAACTGTGATGGCTACGAGTACTGATTCAACTTCTACTTCACCTTCACAACAGCTTTATAGGAGACAGAGGAGGAGGCCACGTGTAACACCTGATGTTGCTACCACTGATATCATAGAGGAGGTTCCTGTGATAGTGACCCTCCCTGTACAGTCTATCCAGGTGGCGGTGACGAATCCAATTCTGACCGAGTCTGTCACCATCACCCCAACAACCATCCAAACAACCATCATCCCTACCTCAATCCCCACAACCACTCTCCAACACATCAGTAAACCATTTGGTGATTTTGACTTCAATCATGGATTTGATTTTGACAAAATATTTACCTTCCCAACTCATCAAGCCGAAGCATCTTCGTCTAGGGGTCACGATCCTCGTAATGCTAGATCACTACCCTAGAGACTCAAGTCGCTGGATTACTTGAAACGGTACGGAAATCACGTGAAGAATCTGACAGGCAATAGGGACAGATAAACTCGTTGATTGATTAAGTAGCCGCTTTAAAGAAACAACGGGCGGCTGATGAGAAGTAGTGAAAGGAGCATGATGCTATGGTTAAACTAGTATGTGATATGGCCAAGACGCTTGCTGCTCAGGGGGAGAGATTGAAGGAATTGTTGGAGATGCAACCACCTAAGCCTAGCAGTGAAGAGGCTTGTCACTTAGTTGATCTAACTAAGAGTGATGACCAAGACAAGGATCCTAAAGCCGGACCGAGTGGAAGTAAGCAGCAACCATCAGTTTTGGCGATTGTTTCCATTTCTTTCGTGCCAATGGTTGAGGGGGAGTTTTCTCGGAGTGAAGGTGGAGGTGATGCTTCAGGTGGTGATAAAGGAAAGTCTGTGGCTGACATATTGAAAGATCTATCTGTAGACGTGTCGGACGATGTGATCTTATTATTAGAGCCAGACTATTCCAAGGAAGCACAGATCGATGCTCTCTACAATCTGGAAGAGGGAGAGATCGAGTCAGGTGATGACTGGGATGAGGAGGATGAGGATGTTGTGATTGAAGTTCCCAAGTGTGACGGGGAAGGAGAATATGAGTTTGAGGATGGAGAGATCTTTGAAGCTCCATCCTTTGAAACTAATCTTGATACAGGTTCAGTCGAGTCTGTAAGTACTGCTAAGGCGTCGACTGAAGCCTCTTCTACCGACCCTACACATGTGGATCTAGAGGCGCAGAAAAGCAAACATATGCATGCAAGTTCTTCAAAGGATCCGACTCCTGTCTGGCAGAAGACATCCATTATTGACAAACATGGAGCAACATGTATGATCTTAGCCATGAGGTTCGAGGAGGACAAGAAACTGTTCACCATTAAGCGAGCTGGGGGGTTCAATACTTGAAACCAACCAGTGAAGCTTCCAGCTCCTTGCCAAAGTATGACCTCGTGAACCTAGCAAACCGAGGGCTGCTGGGTCACTCAAATCACGCAGAAGCGATGGTTTTGTGGCAAGTTCTGCAGCGAGAGGGAAGATCTGGGAAGTTCAAAGTTTTTAAGCCTCAAGTGCCCAAGAGAGTCAGGGACAAGAATGTAAGACATCCGGTGAGTCATAAAAGCTTAAAGAAACTGTTATACAAGCCAGTGTTATGTGAAACCAGGATTCCCCTGAGCAAGTTATCTCATGATATCCCCGGTAACATATGGTACTGGTACGTTGATCCAAAATCGGGGGAGGCGGTGGTGATTGGAAAGGTCTGGTCCGATAGTGGAAGCTTAGTGCCAAGGGAACTGATCAGAGTTTTTGATGAAGTCTGCTTCATCAACTTCTCTGTGAAAGATCTGGAGGCGCTAGCTGACAAGTACTGCATGTACACGTACGAGTGGACAAAGTTCCTTGCTTCTAAATACGACAAGGTGGTCAAGTTCTGTCTTGACTACAAGAAGATGATGGAAGCTAAAGCTGGGGAGCAGTGAAGACCGAAGACAATCCAGAGCTGTTGTCAAGGGGGAGTTGTTGAAGCACTTTTGTGTGACAGACACTCTGGATACTGTTTTAGCTTTTTGTACTTGTCTTGTATGTATTAATCTTTGTATGTTAGTGTTTGTATGTATTAGGTATCGAGTTGTACTTACTAATGTATGTACTAGTCGTCTGTTTTCTCTAAGTGTTTTGTGCACTTAGCATGTGCGCAGGAATTACTTCGCACTTGTTAAGTACGTAGAGATCAGGTCTAGTATAAATAGCATGTGTTGACAGAAATTATGTACGCACTCAGTTGTAACATTTCTGTAACCTTCAAGTTTTATAATAGACGAAGTTTGAAAGTGCTTTCGTTGTCGGTTTACTTTGTGTTACTTGATTCTCTACCTAGTCACGGGCATTTCGCACCCAGTTTGACTAGTCACACACTCACACGTAACGATCCGAGACACCCGGGGACCTACAAAACTGTGACTTCCCTCTAACTAGCGTTACTAGACTTTATTTACCCAACAAAATCAACAACTTTAAATTTTTCAACATGTTTAATTGTATTCTTACAATCATACCCATATATACCTTACTGCTCTTTAATTATTTAATAACTTTTGATAAAATATTGGTTTAATTATATTCCCTAAAATTACAATTTTAAAAACTTGTAATATTGTATTTATTTTCACAAATCTTCCTTAAATATATTTTGGTAAACAAATTTAATCCACCTAAAATGAATGTTTTTTTTCTCAAATACTCATAGAGTTGAAATAAAAATCAAACAATATTATTTTCGTTGTTTTCCATAATTAATAATATTGGAACTTGGGGCCACTAGAACAAGACTTGCAAGTCTACGCTTAAGAACAAAAACACAATTGTTATCCAAAATATCTGGTATGGACATAAAATTCTAATTTTACATGAACATCAATTCTTAAGAATTAATCATGTTTTATCAGAAAGAAAGAAAAAGAATTAATTTACTCATTACAATCTACATACACAGGGAAATAAGTGTTCACCAAAACTTGACCAGACTTTCTATTTGCCCATCAAAATCAACGCTAACTTTAAACTTTTCATTGATGAAAATTTTTATTTTTTTATTTTTTTTTTCATTGATGAAAATATTTATTTATTTTTTACTAAAATCTTTCTACTTATTTCTTTTGAAAGGATTCTTATTCGTTTACGGGAGACAATGCAACCCCTATTTCAAATACTGCGGATAATATAGGAAAAACTCCTTGTGGATCTTAAACGTAGTCTTGAAGATGTGCATGACTTAAATGAATCTTCATCTCTATCTTCAACAAAAACACGCACAAGTGACAACAAACATGGAGGCAATGGAGAGCCAATGTAACACCCTTAATTTCATACACCGATTATTAAATATTTACACACGCGGAAGCATTGATCCCAATAATATATATATTTTTTTTTCTAGGTAATGATATACAACCCTTAAGACAACCCCCAAGCGAACACCCAATAAAAAAATGGCCAAAAAGCCAAACCAACGTACAGCCAGCGTATGACAGTGTTTTATGAGGGTACTGTATTCTCCGGGCGTATTGTATGCTAAAACCAACGTAAAGTATGCCCAGTTTAGGTCATACACTTCAAATATCCATTTTCAACTTTTATAATTTAACACTTGGGGTTGGGTTCTAACATTCAAACATCATTCTTTATACCAAAAACTACACATATCATGCATCATTAACAACCATTTAAAAGATTTCTATTTAACCACCAGTTCATCATATATGCATACGAGAACCCGTCAACGCCTTGTACTTGACTTTGACTACATCGGAGTTTTTCCTACATAACACCACATATATCACCATTAGTAATGAAGATAAAACATAACAAACAAGTAATATCTACTTGTTTTCACCCTTTCACCCATTTGACCCGATTTCACCTAATTTGTCATTAGGCTACATATCACTTGCATATCACCTTACAAGTTTCATTCTTTCTCATTTACCATTCATAATTATTACATTTCTATTTCCATTATGGCTCATAGGCCATAACTTTATCACAACATTCCCAAAACAAGTAATATCTACTTGTTTTCACCCTTTCACCCATTTGACCCGTTTCCACCCAATTTGTCATTAGGTTACATATCACTTGCATATCACCTTAGAAGTTTCATTCTTTTCATTTATCATTCATAATTATCACATTTCCATTTCCATTATTGCTCATAGGCCATAACTTTATCACCACATTCCCAAAACAAGTAATATCAACTTGTTTTCACCCTTTCACCCATTTGACCCGTTTCCACTCAATTTGTCATTAGGCTACATATCACTTGCATTTCACCTTACAAGTTCCATTCTTTTCATTTGTAATTCATAATTAACACATTTCCATTTCCATTATGGCACATAGGCCATAACCTCATTTCCAACATGATACTTAGATCATAACCTCATATCCTATTTCCATTATGGTACTTAGACCATAACCTTATTTAAATTATGGTATTTAACCAAAACCTCATTACCACATTTCCATTATGATTCTAGATTATAACTTCATCACTCATTTCCATTATGATTCTTAGATTTTAACTTCATCACCCATTTCCATTATGATTCTTAGATCATAACTTCTTCACTCATTCCCATTATGGTATTTAGACCATAACTTCATATCCACATTTTAATTATAGTATTACTACTATAACTACTTTCATTCACTTGTACTTACATAATTCATACACATTAATGACACAACATTATATGCAAACAAATCACATAAAATCTACTTGTTTCCACCCAATCACCCATTTGACCCGTTTCCATCCAATTTGTCATTAGGCTTCATACCACTTGTATAACACCTTACAAGTTTCATTTTTTTCATTATTCATTCACATTTACACATTTCCATTTCCATTATGGCTCATAGGCCATAACTTTATCACCACATTTCCATTATAGTAATACAACTATAACTACATCCATTCACATTCGTAACACATAACACATTATGCATACAACATTGCATATAACACCATTTATCAACTTTACTAAGTAAGTGCAAAAGCACTTACCTTTCGGGTTTGAAGATCCCGTTCCCCCTTCATAATTTGCAATTTTATTACCTAAACATATACACCTAGTTTACTAATATATCATACATCAAAATCACATTATAATTGGATTCACAACCCAATCTCCCATTTCCAACCCAAACTGACCCGTTTGGGTTATTCCCATATCCAAACACCCTCTTTCCATCCAAACTCACCTACTTGAGTTTCATTACCATTCCTTAACACTAACTTTTCATTTAATCTTTAACATTACATTAATTTAGTGTTCATTCAAGTGTCTAACATCATATAAACACTTAATCGTCATTAATTCATCATAATCCAAAAATCCTCAATTTTCTCCATATGAACCCTAAATTCTCATAATCAAAATCAAATGGTTCTAGGATGTTAATCACTATTCTTTACCTTTAGTTTAGCTAGATTATCAACAATCTAACACTAATTTACCCCATGCATCATAAATTCCGGATTTCTATAAAACCCATCTATGAACCCAACAATGGTGAACTAACAAGGATGATAATCACTTACTTGATGCTAGGAAGGTGATGTGCAAGTCAAAACCTTCACAATTCAAGCTCCAAATGCACGATTTTGCTCCAACACCTATTTTTCTCTTTTCTCTCTTTCAATTGAACAATCTCAACACAACAAATGGTTTAATTTTGACTTCAAAAAGTCAAATATGGCAGATTTGTCATAGTTACACCTTTAGCCCCTCAACTTCCATTTCACTCATTTCATTCCAAATTAGTTAAAAACTAATATAACCCCATCACTAACTTGAAATCCACTTGTTTCAACTTATTTCTAAAATATTATTTTCACCATTATATTAATTAGAAATCTTTATTTATTTAAAAAACAAAACCCGTATTTTGGTTCGTTACAAATCACCTCCCCTTATTTGGGTTTCTTCCCCGAAACCCGACTTCACATGAAGAGGTTTGGATAATACTTGAGCATTTCCTCATCGGTTTCCCAAGTCATTTCCACTCATTTCTTATGTTTCCATCTCACAAATACTTGGCTAATCTCTTCACTGCGCAAACGCTTCACCTTTCTGTCCAAGATTGCCACCGGTTCCTCAACATAATTCATATTTTCATCCAATTCAATATCATCCAAAGGAACAAAAGTATATTCATCCGCCAAACATTTTCGCAAATGTGACACATGAAACGTGTTATGAAGTCTACTTAGTCCCTCCGGTAGCTCCAAACGATAAGCTACTGCACCCACCCTTGCTATCACCTTAAACGGTCCGATGAAACGTGGGCTTAACTTCCCCCGTTTCCTAAACCGTATCACCTCTTTACAAGGAGAGACTTTCAAAAGCACAAAGTCCCCCACTTGAAACTCAATCGCCCGCTTTCTATTATCCGCATGGGACTTTTGGCGATCTTGAGCCGCCTCCAAGCGTGCCCTTATTTGGTCAATACTACCAATAGTTTCATTGACCACCTCTTTGCTACCAAGTTCCCGTTGACCAAATTCACCCCAACACAGGGGTGTTCGACACTTCCTCCCATACGATGCCTCAAAAGGCGGCATACCAATACTAGAATGGTAGCTATTGTTGTAAGAAAATTCGGCCAACGGTAAATGGTCGTCCCAATTTCCCCCAAAATCCAACACACACACGCGTACCATATCCTCGAGCGTTTGAATCGACCGCTCGCTTTGACCATCCGTTCCTTCTTCAAATCCCCACCAAGTGCAAACAATTGGGCCTCTCGGATTTCTTCAAAAAGAGATGATGAAATTGTCACCTTAAATGACTTCACCTTAATAGGTGCATGGCTCGTCTCCCGGCTATGAACATCCGCCACTACATTCGCTTTACCCTCATTCAAGCTAGATTAACACTTAACTAGCATCAATTTAACCCAATTCATACTCCATTTCATTTTCTACTAAAACCCACCAAGAAACTCAACAATGGAAGTTTCAAAACTATCTCACCAATCCACCCATTGAGACTCAAGGTCTCAAGTTCATACCGCTTGGGGTTTGAGGATCCTCAACACCCATACATAACACCCCATGAAGCTCGAGTCTTCAACTCAACCCCTTTTTAACCAAGAAAGCATGTGACCTCCTCAAGTAAGGATACAACAATTTCTTTACTTGAATCCTATTTCACAACACTAGAAGGAAAATCCCTATCCGTGACCCAAACACCCTAAGTATATCCAATGACTTAATCATAAGTCATTCTTTGAGATTCAAGGATCTCAATCACCGAATCCACCTTTGAAGTTCAAAGACTTTAACCACCATTTATGTACACATTCCACCTATGTACATTTCACCCCTTTAAATACATATTTCACCTATGTATATCACCATTTGCGTACAATGTACATTTTAACATTCACCCCTTGACCATTAAATCTTTAACGGGTCCACAAGGATTTCTTCCGAATTCACCACCCCATCCAAAAATGGGATTTTCACCAAAGCCAAAATGGCATACCCAACCGTTCTAAAGAAAGACCTGTTCTTGCTGGGACTTATCAATAAGTTCACAACGACATTGAGTATGAACAACATTAGTTCGGAGATATAAACGACTATCTTAGATTAATCGACCACCTGAGAGCAGTTTATGCTCTACACACCTGAACCATAAAGTCCACAAACCGCGAGACCTTTGGTCAGTTTATCCTACCACTAACCGACTGTGCCAATACGCACTCTTCCATTTTCCTTTTCCACCGAAAAGTTTATGTGCTTTAGAACAAAGCACACGGGTGCAATGACTCTTATCAAACCCTCTTTCTCAACTAGAATACTAAGTATCCCTTTATATCCCCGGTTGATGTCGATGGCACAAGCCATGTATACACCAATTCGTATACCTCGCGCTTCACTGTCTCTAATGAGCACAGATCAACACGCTACCCCTTTGTCACACTTGACATCAATATGGTTAGTGAGTAACCGAACACCTCTTTCACAATCATAGGATTAATATCTATATGATTGTTTCATCCACAACCTCCTATATTTATATCATATAAACATCAACATTATAACACCCTTAATGTTGATGGTCCAACTCCACTGATCTGCTTAGCTTTTTATCCAATCATAACGACCGAAAAGCTTCAGTCACGCCTAGGTTGATTAGAAATGCACAACCCCTAGGCCCATCAAATTTCTACTTCTTCCCATTTGTATTATCCTCCACACATTCAGCAATATCCGACATTGTTTCCCATAAAGGGTTTCTAGCTCGGCTAGAAAGTTTCGTCTTTCATGAAGTCACTTTTCATTTGCTCCTTGGTTTCCACTTATCTACCGTGGTCTACCTTCCCTTACGTGTTTATTTATCAACTCCACCCGAGTTATACTCCCATACACAAGGATCCACTGTATAGCGTCACCAAATAGCATCGAGAAACTCGATCTATCCACATCTCTTCCATGATTCCAAGATTTGAGCGGAACCACGACTAGTCATATAAACTTGCCCGAAATCTTGTTGATCACCTCTACTGTACACTATACATGAAAGAATTTTTTCCACTATGTCACCCACCATGACTTGCAATCGATGGTATTTCCACGTCATCTCTTAAATCCCTCGATGCTTGTGCCTTCACGCCCTTATGCCTTTCTCCTTACGAAGAATAATCCACCAATCCTCCGTCACGTCGCGGAGTCAACTCATTGAGAGTAATACGCCATTATTTAACTCCTTTGGTTCGCACACCACGAACCCTCTTGTGAAAACAAAGTTTTTCTTCCACTTCGGTTCACCAACCGTAGTTCTTCCTGCTCTTTAGGCTTCATACGATTCCTGTCAAGGATCACCTCAAAGATCCCTATCTTCCTTGAAGGAAGATCGACATAACAAGATTAGAAAGCTCTAGTCATCCTCCACTAGATAGATGCCTTCTATTTCTTCCAACCACTTCCACATTTCTCACCATTTTCGAGGCGATACACCTCTAGACTCTATCACACCTGAGTCCTTAAGACGACTTTCATACACAATTTCTTCTACTTACTCATGTGCCCTTCAACCACACCCAATCAAATTTTAACTAAGTCGTAGATGTTCTACCTACTTATAGGTCTTTAATCTACCCACTTAATAGGCACCATATCATATCTATGTATATATGTATTATGTATATATATATATATATCTTCCTATATACCTACATACATATATAATCACCTTCACCTAATCCTTGCAAATGCTCATTGTTATATGGTTATCATAAAGATCCTAGCACATTTCGTCTTATTAATCATATTGGTCAGACATGTTTAATAATACGCTATGCCCATTTGTAATTAGCATTTCCATATAACAAATCACAAAAACAAGTTTGGGCACACATAACACCTTGTCATTCATTCATACATATACATACACACCATATATATATATCTAACCACCTTATCAAAACATTACTAACCTCTCACTTCCGAAAGCTTCGAGTCTTAGTCAAGTCCTTCTTGGATTATCGTATCATTCCCCCATATCAAGAGCATCCGGTTTGAGTTTGGTGCCACCCACACCAAATCCCTCAAACCATTGCTCTGATACCAAGTTGTAACACCCTTAATTTCATACACCGGTTATTAAACATTTACACACGCGAAAGAATTGATCCCAAGAATATATATATTTTTTTCTAGGTAATGATATTCAACCCTTAAGACAACCCCCAAGCAAACACCCAATAAAAAAATGGCCAAAAAGCCAAACCAGCGTACAAACATCATATGACAGTGGTTTCTGGGCGTACTGTACTCTCCGGGCGTAGTGTATGCTAAAACCAGCGTACAGTATGCGCAGTTCATGTCATACACTCCAAAAATCCATTTTCAACTTTTCTAATTTAACACTTGGGGTTGGGTTCTAACATTCAAACATCATTCTTTATACCAAAAACTACACATATAATGCATCCTTAACAACCATTTAAAAGATTTCTATTTAACCACCAAATCATCATATACGCATACGAGAACCCGCCAACGCCTTGGACTTGACTTTGACTACATCGGAGCTTTTCCTACATAACACCACATATATCACCATTATTAATGAAGATAAAACATAACAAACAAGTAATATCTACTTGTTTTCACCTTTTTACCCATGTGACCCGTTTCCACCCAATTTGTCATTAGGCTACATATCACTTGCATATCACCTTACAAGTTTCATTCTTTTTCATTTATCATTCATAATTATCACATTTCCATTTCCATTATGGCTCATAGGCCATAACTTTATCACCACATTCCCAAAACAAGTAATATCTACTTGTTTTCACCCTTTCACCCATTTGACCCGTTTCCACCCAATTTGTCATTAGGCTACATATCACTTGCATATCACCTTATAAGTTTCATTTTTTTCATTTATCATTCATAATTATCACATTTCCATTCCCATTATGGCTCATAGGCCATAACTTTATCATCACATTCCCAAAACAAGTAATATCTACTTGTTTTCACACTTTCACCCATTTGACCCGTTTCCACCCAAATTGTCATTAGGCTACGTATCACTAGCATTTCACCGAACAAGTTCCATTCTTTTTATTTGTCATTCATAATTAACACATTTTCACTAACATTATGGCACATAGGCCATAACCTTATTTCTATTATGATACTTAGATCATAACCTCATATCTCATTTCCATTATGGTACTTAGACCATAACCTCATTTTCATTATGATATTTAACCATAACCTCATTACCACATTTCCATTATGATTCTAGATCATAACTTCATCACTCATTTCTATTATGATTCTTAGATCATAACTTCATCATCCATTTCCATTATGATTCTTAGATCATAACTTCTTCACCCTTTCCCATTATGGTATTTAGACCATAACTTCATATCCACATTTTCATTATAGTATTACTACTATAACTACATTCATTCACTTGTACGTACATAATTCATACTCATTCATTCACATTCATGACACAACTTTATATGTAAACAAATCACATAAAATCTACTTGTTTTCACCCAATCACCCATTTGACCCGTTTCCATCCAATTTGTCATTAGGCTTCATACCACTTGTATAACACCTTACAAGTTTCATTCTTTTCATTATTCATTCATATTTACACATTTCCATTTCCATTATGGCTCATAGGCCATAACTTTATCACCACATTTTCATTATAGTAATACAACTATAACTACATTCATTCACTTTTGTAACAAATAACACATTATGCATATAACATTTCATATAACACCATTTATCAACTTTACTAAGTGCAAAAGCACTTACCTTTCGGGTTTGAAGATCCCCATTCCCCCCTTCACAATTTGTAATTTAATTACCTAAACATATACACCTAGTTTAGTAATTTATCATACATCAAAATCACATTATAATTGATTCACAACCCAATCTTCCATTTCCAACCCAAACTGACCTGTTTAGGTTATTCCCATATCCAAACACCCTCTTTTCATCCAAACTCACCTACTTGAGTTTCATTACCATTACTTAACACTAACTTTTCATTTAATCTTTAACATTAGATTAATTTAGTGTTCATTCAAGTGTCTAACATCATATAAACACTTAATCATCATTAATTCATCATCCTTTCATCATAATCCAAAATTCCTCAATTTTCTCCATATGAACCCTAACTTCTTATAATCAAAATCAAATGGTTCTAGGATGTTAATCACCTTTCTTTGCCTTTAGTTTAGCTAGATTATCAAAAATCTAACACTAATTTAACCCAGGCATCATAAATTCCGGATTTCTACAAAACCCATCTATGAACCGAACAAGGTGAACTAACAAGGATGATAATCACTTACTTGATGCTAGGAAGGTGATGTGCAAGTCAAAACCTTCACAATTCAAGCTCCAAATGCACGATTTTGCTCCAACACCTCTTTTTTTCTTTTCTCTCTTGCAATTGAACGATCTCAACACAACAAATGGTTCAATTTTGATTTCAACAAGTCAAATATGGTAGATTTGTCATATTTACACCTTTAGCCCCTCAACTTCCATTTCACCCATTTCATTCCAAAATTAGTTAAAAACTAATATATCCCCACCACTAACTTGAAACCCACTTGTTTCAACTTATTTCTAAAATATTACTTTTATCATAATATTAATTAGAAATATTTATTTATTTAAAAAATGAAACCCGGATTTTGGTTCGTTACAGTCAAGTACAAAACTGTTGATTCCAAAAGTTGAGAAGGAGTTGCACTTTGTTCATGCTAAGAGACCAAACTTCTCTTTTATCTATTTTAATTTCGTACTCAACTATATGTTTATTTATAAACTTATGCTTTATATAATTTTAAAAACTTGTAATATCGTATTTATTTTTACAAATCTTCCTTAAATATATTTTGGTAAACAAATTTAATCCACCTATAATGAATGTTTTTTTTCTCAAATACACATAGAGTTGAAATAAAAATCAAACAATATTATTTTCGTTGTTTTCCATAATTAATAATATTGGAACTTAGGGCCACTAGAACAAGACTCGCAAGTCTACGCTTAAGAACAAAAACACAATTGTTATCCAAAATATCTGGTATGGACATAAAATTGTAATTACATCAATTCTTACGAATTAATCATGTCTTATCTGAAAGAAAAAGAATTAATTTACTCATTACAATCTATACTATATAATAAATAAAGGTTTTTCCATGACACGTGTCACCTTCACATTTATTTTCATCATTTTTTCCTCGCATCTCTTTTTTATTAAATGCACCTCCTTCTTTTAACAATAATATATATTTAAAAAAAATATTAATTATACTAATAAAACACATTTATTTTAAATTATCACTTATGAAACTTTGAAATCTAATTATGTAACTTTTATTTTTAATCAAATAATAAATGAAAATCAAATTACATTAAATAGTACTTAATGCATTTTTGAAACCCAATTATATATTAGTTTTTACATATTTTGAGTTTTATTTTATATGCTCAGTATATAATACATTTTTACACCTGTAAAATATACACAAAAAAAATTAAAAATATTATTTATTAATATTTTCACATCGTATGTATACACGGGATCTAAACTAGTCCACATATACAGGGAAATAAGTGTGCACCAAAACTTAACCAGACTTTCTATTTGCCCATCAAAATCAACGCTAACTTTAAACTTTTCAACAAACGAATATCAAACCTGAGCCCGTTAACCTTTAATTAAGCCCAATAACCTTTAAATAATAATCTTATTTGACCATGCACTTGCACTTAAGCAAGCTTAAGAAAATCCCAAGTAACTAAAGCCCAATTAAATAGTAAATTCAAATAACATTTAGGATCTATTAGATCCAGCCCCCACTCCCCCGTCATCTAACTCGTTCAATTTCTAACGTTATTACATCGATGTACAAGTTAATCCAATATACGAAAATATATATATTGATAATACTAAAATTGCTAACATTAAATCCCCATTTTAGTGATCCATAATTAAGTTAACCATCCTTATAGAAATACAAACATATGCATAAATGATCAAATATCCCGTGGATTAAATTTTCACTTTAGTACATTACTCGATACAAATAATAGAATAACAAGGTATCACAATGGATTGAACCCAAGTTATCCATTTAAATACATGCAGGTAACATACACACACGTTTACAAATTCTAATTTCACTTGACAAAATGTTTTACTAGTATGTGTCCTAATACTTCAAAGAATATATCAAAGCTTAAGTCCAAAACTTCTTGAAGCGGCTTAACTTCATATTCTTATAGGTAGTTTATTATGCTTGCACCTGCACTACAATTTATCAATGAATTATTAAGAAATCAAATTTCAACCTCAATTATCTTGCGGTCTGAACACATACCTTGGAATGATTATGTTAATGTGTTCCAATATCTTTATGACATTGAATTCGACATCTAACATTGTATTAGATGAGAATTGGGTGTCTTGACATAAGATATTTAAATGAACTTTAAACCCATCCCTTTAGTTGATTTGTTCACGAGATCTCTTCCTAAACCTTTGGTTAGATGATCAGCTAAATTAACCTTGGATCTTACAAATTCAACATATATCACATCATTCATGATTACTTCTCTAATCATACTATGTCTAACACCTAAGTATCTAGACTTTTTATTGTACACTTGACTATATGCCTTTACCCATGTAGCTACACTATCACATATGATAGAGATGGGTGATATCGGTTTCGACCATAATATAATGGAATCTTATATATTAAATTCCTTAACCATTCAAATTCTTTACCAGCTGCAGCTAAAGACGCAATCCATAGCCGAATTATTAATGCAAGTTTGCTTCTTTGAAGCTCAGGCAATAGCTCCACCGCGAATTAGTAATACACTTGGAAAAATCAAAGCCGTCTTTATTTACCCACTTGAGTTTGTGCATTTGTTTTTAACTTGTACTCTCCAACAGTCTTGTAATAGGCCTTGCCCCTTGGTTTAATCTTTTCCACAGACCATCTAAAATCTTGCAATGGGGCTTTAGCCAAAGTAATTAGTGTAGGAACTTTGCAGACTAAATTTATTTTCCTTTTGTTTTATCATGTGACTGAGAAAGTTGACTTTAAAAGCATATCAATTCCTTACCCTCCAACGCTTACACTTTTTGATTTGAATTCAACCTAAATGAACAATTTTGATCATGGATTCCAAGGAGGTCGCTTCACCCAAGATCAATTCTTTACCAAATACTTGACTTTTGTTGTTCCCCCCCCCCCCCCCCCCCCCCAAAACTATATTAGCGTTGACCAAAGTCAAAAGTCACAGACTTTGTATTAATACCATATTAGATCTTTATAGGTAATTATATTGTGTTGTAGTGACTGATGTTCAGTCTTAATAAGTTATAATGCCTGTTACATGTCTTACTGAGCCATATTGTCTTATGAGTATGACACCTCTTAATTGGCCATGGGTCTTAGTATGGATAATGTTGTAACGACTTATATCCTAGTGCGTTATAATGGCTCATATGTGTCTTCATATGTCATATTGATTCTTAAGATTCATATTTTGATGGGCAATATTGAATTTTAAGAGTTTTAATGTCATATTAGGTAGGGGAATTTTAGAGACACCGTCTATATTTTTGAAGTATACATGCCTTAACCGTCACGTATAGGGTTAAATGTGGCGTTTAGGGCACCAAATGTCACGTATAGGGCAATCCGTCACCCTTATCCACCAGACTTTGGAATCAGCGCGCCAGAGAATGTCGGGATGTGTTGGTAGGGTTTTTTTAGGGTTGAGTTGGGTTTTAAGGTTGTTGTGGTTTATATGTCACATATAGGGCAATCCGTCATCCCTTACTTATTTTTTTTTTAATTTAGTTTTTTGTTTTTATCACGTTAAGAGTTTGTAAAAATCGGTAGTTATAGTTTTTAAAATCCGGTCACCTCGATTATCGGTTTGAGATGTAAAAGTAAATAACGACTTATTTTTTTAAATTTAGTTTTTTGTTTTTATTACGTTAAGAGTTTGTAAAAATCGATAGTTATAATTTTTAAAATCCGGTCACCTCGATTATCGGTTTGAGATATAAAAAGTGAATAATGACTTAACTTTTTTTCTTTTGGTTTTTTTGTTTTTATCACGTTCAGAGTTTGTAAAAATTGGTAGTTATAGTTTTTATCACATTATAAACAACCAAACAAACACAACAAAACCATATATACATCCATTACAAACAACCAAATAAAACTTCATAGATAAATACAATGAGTTTGTACATATAAAAAACAAGTACAATTCTATCTCAACAATATATCTACCCCTCCATCTCGTCATCACCCTCCGCATCGGACCCACCCGCACCGGACGTGCTAGCACCGTCGTGTCTCAACCGCTGGGGTTGTGATCTCGACAACGGCCTACCGGCGGCATGATACTCCGCAACCGTGTGGTCGATGAGCCACTACAGCATCTCCTCGGTGCGCGTGACCCGGGCCTGCGTATCCCGAATCATATCCAATGTGGCAGCAGGAAACTACACAGCATCGTACATGCGCGGAGGATGCTACGGCGGCACCGGCTCGGCCTCCGGCTCGACCGCCGTTTGAACTGGCTCATCCCCCCGTCGGCCAGCTCCTCAACCTGCTCAATATGGACCTCGTGTGCAACCAGTGCGCCGGGGTCCACCAACGGTTCGGGCACAAAGGCCTCCAACCCGTCATATCTCCTCACCAAACGCCACTGCCCGTCCGGGAACCTCCGGAAGATCCTCATCCAGGTCGCCGTGGCTCGGCCCGCCACGCGCGAGGAAACCGCAACCATAGGTAGCTCTGCCATCGCATGAGCGTATCCCAGGCCTCTGGCGATCTGCGACACGATGTTGTCGCCGACCAACGCCCGTCGTGACTGCCTCAGATAGTAACCGGCAAAGTAATCCGTTAGACCACGAGCAAGGTGGCAGGGTGTGTTTGTGAGCTGACACCGAAGATAGAAGAGATCTATGGCGGTGACCCTATCTGTGCCTTTCCACGTCCAGCGATGGACGTGGCGATCAGCCGGTGCATGTAACGATAAAGAGGGTCTCGTATGTGAGAGACCCTCCTATCGGGCCCAAACACATGGTCACCAATCTCAGGCCACCAGACCCGGTGTGCGTCATCCCCCATATATATAGCCGTGGTGTAGATCGGATCTCGAGTCTCCTCCTCGGTATAGAGGTCGCAGACAACATCAACCCGTCTAAGGGACATACGATCGACAACCCCGAACATGCGGTAACTAATCACCGCGTCCACCCGTCCCTCCGTAGTTAATTGAAACAAATGAATATGTTATGTATTTCAAATATTCTTGTATTGTTGTATTTGGAATTATGAATGGAAATATAACATTTTAATCTATTAAATTTTAGTCAACCATGTGCTCATGAACAGTCTACATGTCCCGCCCCGACTACATGATTACTTCTTGTGTGAATATTTCTACATGCTGTCATAAGTAATTACACTACATGATCCAATATTTAATAATTTATGTGTTACACTGCCTGATAACTTTTGTGCTATATTCATGCTATCTACTTGATTCATTTAAGTGTTATCCTAAGTTTCAACACACACTTATACACACTTAGCTCTTCATGCACCCTTAAACTCACACACATAATGTCACCACCTCTTGTAATCTAAATTTAAACTATTGGGCCTAATGCCCATTATTAATAGACAAGAAGCCCATTTATTCCCCGAGAAGAAGAAGCTTGCTGTAATAAACAAACCTCACTTTCGGGCCCTAAAGCCCCGTCCACAACAATTCTCATAATGACCATGAGCCTAACAATAGTGTTATTAATACATGATGGCTGGAAGAGTGTGTAGGCCCATGAGGGATTTTGGCTAAGGAAAGACAGGGTACTTAAGTGTGTCCTAGTGACCCACCCCTTTCATGGGAATTCTCCTTAGGGATGCATTGCTTATAGGTCAAGTGTATTTCTAAAATACTATTATGAAGACTCGGTTTTATGACTAGTCAAATTCTAAACCTATGAGAACTCCTTCCCTTGTATCAGTGGGCACTCAAACAGATGAAACTTTATACACTGATGCAACCAAAAAGAGGGAGATAGTTACCGCTGAAGATGATGCTGACAGCCTTGATGAATGGATACAAGAGCAGGCTGCATTTCAAAGCACACTCTTCAAATCTGCCTTTGTTCAAATCCATGGCTTTCCAGACTCAGTAGATGAAGAGGAAGATATCTCTAAGGATTGGAAGTTAGTTGTCAGAGCTGTTGATGAGGCGTTGAAGAACGAAAGTCAAGATGAAGACACACCTTTGTCATTCAGCTTTCTTCGAGTTGCAGCAAATATATCAAGACAGACCATTGCCCCTCAATTCACACCGATTGCACATAAGCTAGAGTTTGACTCTATTATAGCTTGGGGTATGATGGTATATCTGAGATATTCTGGATTGGACGGGAGTTTGGTGGAATAGAAGAGCTTAACCGGAATACACTGAATCCACTTCAAGTTCTTGAACTGTACTTATCAAGCTGTATCAACACTTCCTCAGATCTATCAGCAGAACTTGCAATCAGTAGGTTCTATATCTTGATGGAGGATAATCTGCCCTGGTTTGAATGGTTTCTTGATGTAAGGCCCCTTTCCCGGGTAACCTCACTTGTTGGATTTACTCATAAACATAGTCATAAAATACTGAATTTATATTAAAAACATTCGTCATCCAATTATATATATACACTTATATAAGTACACATTGACTTGAATTGCTTCTCATTTATCATTCTTCGCAAATACGTATAGATATATATTCACATCATTGGTCTCATTTATTTTCATAACTTTTGCTTCTCTTTCTTCTTTATTGTTGTGATTACATATTTATATGCATTCACCTTTTCTTTTCTTTTCTTTACATTCATGGGTAATACTCTTAAGGGTGATCAACCCGTTTTTTGGTTGCGAAGGTCACAAAGACAATCGCCGCGGTCCATCGTCATGGCCTACCTATACTTACAACCGTCCGGCAACAAGTGTCGTCCGTCATTTTATTCTTACAACCGTCCGGCAACCTTTGTTCGTCCGTCATGACTTACAACCGTCCTACCTTCGTAGGCCGTAATTCGCCCGTCTACCCGAAGGTATCCGTTTCTCATGCGACTATTATTTATACAACCGTTCTACTATAAGATGCCAATTTTTCTTGGACCGTCCGTTAATAACTTTAGTACATCCTAGCTGATGAAGGAACGCACTTGTGGCATTCGTACGTCCAAGCTGATGAAGGAACGCACCTGTCCCGGTTGTACGATAGTCACGTGGTCGTCCGTCTACCGAAGTAGCCGTTATCATCGAAGCGTCCATAACGTTTTCTTATACTTGGCAAGCAATATATATACATGGATATAAAGCAAGATTTCTTCTTTACACGTTATGTCATACTTTTGTTCATTCTTTAAAAATCATACGTTTCATTCTTTATTCATAATTCTATTTCGTGTAAAGATATATATATATATATATATATATATATATATATATATATATATATATATTTGTATACCACGTATGATCACATTGACATTCATAACTGTTATTCATTTAGTGTATACATTTCAGCCCCAAAACATTTAATAAGGTTTGCACATAACATAGAAAGGGGGCACATAGAACTCACCTGATGAGTAGTTTCTGAAATACACTAAGTTGGCTACTGAGCGTCACTAATGTCACTCACGATCTGTATAATAAAGTCATACTCGTAACGTAGTGCTCCTAGACATTTCTATGCCTGAACCTAGTAGTTTCGATGGATTGGTCTATATCGAAACTTGGTAGTTTCGATAGGTTGCTTCTGTCGAAACTTGGTAGTTTCGATAGGCTGCTTCTGTCAAAACTAGGTAGTTTCGATAGGTTGCTTCTGTCGAAACTTGGTAGTTTTGATAGGCTGCTCCTGTCGAAACTTGGTAGTTTCGATAAGTAACTTAGGTGTAATCTTAGCTTCGGATCGTGGGCGTATATCGAAACTATGGTAGTTTCGATGGGTATGCATATATCGAAACTGAGTAGTTTCGATGGGTCTGCACATATCGAAACTACTGCACATATCGAAACTAAGTAGTTTCGATGGGTCTGCACATATCGAAACTAAGTAGTTTCGATGGGTCTGCACATCGTCTTCCCCAAAAATCTGAAGTTTTTGCATGCAGATCTGATCGGGTCAATATCTAAATTTTTCTTTGATCACAACATTCGTTTTTCATTCTAGATGCTATACCTAAGCTCACTTTCAAGTTTCATCCGCAAAATCGTTATCTTTTTAGCCAAAACCGGAAACTTCCCAAAACGAACAAAAACTCATAATGTGATCGAATCGTTACCTGGATTGTGATTCTGATTCGGAGGTTTTGCTCACGGGCTCAGCTGTAACGTGCTCCTCCAATCTCGTGACGATCTGTCGACTTTCTCTCTCTAGACTCGAGCTTTCCTTTCTCTCTCTAGAAGCTGAGATTGGTGGAAAAATGAGAAGTTTGGGCAGCCCTTGCCCTTATATACTTGGGCTTCCTTCGGCCCGTTGGAGCCGAGCCCAAGCCCATCCATTTTTCTTTCGTCATTTGAATTATAATTTCGATCGTGCCATTATTTATTTATTACCAGTTTTGGGATGTTACACTTGAAGAAGCAAATAGGGTGGCCTATCATAAACACATTACAGAGTTTTCAACAACATCAGAACAAAGACTGGCTCCAAGATTTAACTTGATAAGGAGCAGTGCTTTAACAAAAGAAAAAGTTATATGTTGGAGAAGATTCTTCTACAATGAAATGGTCAGGGGCCTGGAAGTGCAAGGATGGTCAAGCATTGGGTCCTCTGGCTTTCAGTTCTTCTGATGCGATGGATCATCTTTCAAAATCAACAACATTCAAGAGATCCTGCTCCTCAATCTTGACTTCCTATATAAGGTCTTTGAGCTCAGAACACACATCTGCAACATTAACTCCTTAGAAAGTCAAGCAATGATCAAAATTATCAAAGCTTATCTTGAAAATGAGGGATGGCTTGCAATGGATGACTCTGACTCAGATCTATCCCTTCCATCCTCACCAACTGTCATACTGAGTGCAGCAGTAGAGTCAAGAAAAGTGGCTGCTCATAATGTCAAAGAAGCCTTCAAAGCTACACATGGGACTCAATGGGAAAAGGAAGAGAGTGACGCAGTCCCTTCCTCTGTGTCTGTTCCTCAGCTTGCCAATGAAGCTGAAGCTGAGATCCCAACAGTAACTCTTACATCTGCCGTTGTGATCCATGAAGCTGAAGCAGAGGCATCCAACAAAGACAAGGGGAAGGGCATCATGACAGAAGAAGAAGAAAAAATAATTGAGAAAGAAAAGAGAAAAAAAGAGAAGAGAAGAAGAGAAAGGGAAGAAGAGGAGATGGCTGAGATTAGAAAGATTGAAGAAAGAAAAACTGTCATTCTCCTTAGGGAACAACAGATCCAGTTTTTTGCTAGGCAACTTGATGCTTTGAAAGTTCAAGTTCCTGCAGCTACACAATTACAAGAAGATGAAGCTCTAGCTCGTCAGCTGCAGGAATAACTCAGTAAAGAAGAAGAAGAAGACGAAAGAGAAAAGAAAAGAAAAGAAAAAAAGAGGCTAAGTTCAGGATAACTAACACTAAACTAACCACAGAAATGAGAGAGGAGTGGACAGAAGCTCTGATTTCTCAAGGTGAGGATGCAAACTACCTTGAGAAATTGTCAAATAAAGAAATCTATAGAGCTTTCATGGGTCAGCAAGGTCAATTGGCAAACAAGAAAAGAGCTGAAGAAGAAGAAAAAGCCAAACAAAAGTCTAAGAAGACCATTGCATTTAACAGAAGGACCCATGAAGAAAGGAAGGTCATGATAGACTTCCTAAAGGCTAGAGGAGAGAGTGGAAAAAGGCTAGGTCTAATGAGCTTTATGAACCTGCAAGCCTTGTATTTCAAAGTAAAGAAGGAAGAGGAAGAAAAATTGGGGAAGACAAGCTCAAAGAAAAGGGTAAATACTCAAACTGATGAAAGAAAACTAAAGAAACCCAAGCCTACTCCCTCATCCACCCCTTCCTCTATCCAACATCCTTTCACTCTCCCTCCTAGACCTCCCTCCTCTCCACCCAAGGAGTCCAAATCCTCCCACCCAACTCCTCCTCCTCATTAACATCCCCCAAAGAAGAAAACCAAACCTACTACCAAACCAGAAGACTCAAGAGAAATTGTTGGTTGGTTATACAACAATCAAGATCAATGGTTTGAAGTCTTCAATGGGAGGGCAGAAGTAAAAAGATTAATCTATAAAACTGTTGATGAGGTGATGCAGCTTCCAGATTCTGATCATAGAAGAATGATGGAGCTGGGTGAAGCTCATAAGCCTGAGAATGAAACATTTGTTTCTAGTGATCAAACATCACTTCAATCCTAGCAAAGATGTAATCCGTGATGCTAAACCTCTCAAATCCTACTCTCAATTCATCAGTTGGTCCTACAATGCTGCTTAGGATGAGTACACTTCGATAGATGTCAGAGGATAGAAGATGAGATGCTCAAGCAAGGCCATCTTCAGTATGCCAAGCAAAGACATCAAGACTCTGTCTGAGCTTTCTCTTGACAATCCCAGCAAGGACCCTAGAGGCTATGAGGTAGCAAGGATAGTTGCAACCATGCAAAAGCTTCAGCAACAACAGCAGTAAGAAAGTTTTGGTAGCATCAGTCTAGGGGGAGTTTGTAGATATAAAGACTGATGGCTACAAAATTCTCTAAGTACGACTGCTGCGGACTCCACATTTTTGCTGCTGACCAACAAGCTGTTGTGGATAAGCTTGTTTGTTGCGGATAGTTGTTCTCCTGATGATGAACAACTCTGCTGCGAACAACCTTATCTGCTGAAGTCCAGAGTTGCTGCTGATAGGCTTCTCAGCAGCATCAAACACTTGATGCTGCTGATAGGTAAATCATCAGCAGCTTTGGATAGTTGTGTCTTGATGCGGATCATCAAGTTTGCTACGGATAGCCATATCTACTGAAGATCAATCGTTGCTGCTGATTGGCATAGCAAAAGCATCAACTTTATCACTGAAAACTTTCTGCTGCAACTCTGAGACATCTCATGAAGAAAGAATGTTACTGGTGCAGACAATAAAAGACAACAACGCTCTCCTTCCAAGTATCAAAGCAATGATGCCTAAGAAGACGTTTGAGTCAAGTTATCCTTTGTAGTATTTGTTGTCTTAACTTGTAGTATAGCTTCTAGTATACAAGATCAATGGCTTGTGTTCAATCTGATCCTTAGAATCAAGGGTCTGTCTTGATTCTAAGTTACTATATAAGTAGTGTATCGTTTCATTATACAAGTGTGCTTCCTTAGAGTTTTCCCTGTAATCTTGTAAACATTGAAGCTTAATACAATTTGTATTTATCAGTATTCTTTGTGTTTACCTGTTTACATTGTATAGTTGTGATTGTTTCCACCAATCTCAACTAGAATAGAACCATCTTGTATTCACCGATCTTACATTCCTAAAAGGTTTTTCATCCCGATCTTAGTTTCAACTTAATCTAACTAACATTTGGTGAGAATTTAGGACAATTTCATCCGTTAAATCTTGAGTTTGGACCAATTTATTGAACTTGAATAACTAGGGTTTTGAATCTTGATTTTGGACAATTTTGGTTGTTTTGTAACACATTATGACCTAAAACATGTTTAGAATCAACAATCGAAGCATGATCATCACTTAATCGTCCATAGCACTCGTTGATTTTGATTTTGACCTTATGTTGGACAGTGGGTTCACGCATGACGAAATTTAGGTCAAAGTGACCGGGTAATAGTACAAATTTGGTGTTGGTTTTGGTTCATGTGGTCGTAAACATGGCTTTCGACTCAGTGGTCACCAACATTATCATCAACGTTCACAATGTTAGATTTTGGATTCTTGAAAAATTGTCTAAGTGTTAAGTCATGCGTACTTAACAAGTACGCAAGACATAAGTTATGCGTACTTGCTAAGTACGCAAGACCTAAACCCTACGTACATGAAAAGTACGCAGGAAGGCCAATTCTAAAATCTTTCTAAGTCTGGATGTTCAATTCATTGTGAATGTACTATACTTGGTCATATGTATTCAACTCCAATGATGCTTCTTGTTCTTATTGTGTTTACTATTTATTTTTGCAGTGATGGCCTGTGCGTTTACAAGCGAATTCAATCTGCTGCCACTTACACAACCGGAATGGAAGGGTGATGCACTTCAATACAGGGAGATAGTTGATTTCTGAACCGTTCAAAGATCAGCAATGCTATCTCAGCAGATCCGATAGTATCAAGACCTGTAGCTGGAGCATTTCTGGTACACAGCAGATCATGACTGCATGGTAACCCCTAATGTCATTCGGGCTACTGTGGCGGGTCATGACATTGCTATTTCGGAAGACACAATCTGAAGGGTCTTACAGTTCCGAGATCATGCAACCGACCTAATTTCCTATCCTGACTACTTTGTTGATGGGTGTTGGAGGCAACGTATGGGATACGTCGGTGTGCGAGATTATTCATTGTACAAGAATATGTGGGTGCTAGATTAGTGGAGGTACTTTGCCCACATAATGATCATGTGCATTTCTTCCAGGAAGGTCGGGAAGAATTCCATGGGACATGATCTAGCAGCTGCCATGGTTGGATTGTCTCTGAACAGGGGCTTTAACTTCTCCAAGTATATCTACAAAGCCTTAACTGATTAAATCAACACAGCGGAGAGGTTCAGGTTCTTGTTATACCCCAGATTTGTGCAATTCTTGATCAATGATGCGTTGCCAAATCTACCTGCTATTGGGGAGAGACTGCAAGTGAAGCGGGTGGCAAAGAGAGTTTTCTCACAATTTCTAACGCCAGACAGTGTAGAACCTACCCCTGAGCATACTCCACTCTTTGGCCACCTGATCAATGAAGCTTATGTGGTGCCAGCAGATTGGAGATGGTTTAGTGCAGAGTCTGAGCCAGAACTCAGTGAACATTCTGATGAGCAACAAGGAGAGGAGGAAGTTGAAAGTGAGGATGAAGTTTCTGTAGAAGGAGGAGACGAAGAAGCGGGAAGTGGTGGTGCTGAAGAATCCAACTCCGAGGCAACCGAGTCTGATTCATCTGATTCTGATGATGCACTATCACTATCACACCCAAGGAGACAGACACAAGTGACCCTTCATGAGTCGTCTTCTAAGAGAAAGAGACAACAGAGTACTAGCAGTGAGAACGAGCCCAATTCTGATTCGGATGTTGCTATACAAAGATGCAGAAAAGAAAGTATAAACAAGCGCCGGGGGGATAGGCAACACCAACCTATCCTTCATGAGGTAGAAGTCAGTGCTCAGAGGCATGCAACTGTGATGGCTACGAGTACTGATTCAACTTCTACTTCACCTTCACAACAGCTTTATAGGAGACAGAGGAGGAGGCCACGTGTAACACCTGATGTTGCTACCACTGATATCATAGAGGAGGTTCCTGTGATAGTGACCCTCCCTGTACAGTCTATCCAGGTGGCGGTGACGAATCCAATTCTGACCGAGTCTGTCACCATCACCCCAACAACCATCCAAACAACCATCATCCCTACCTCAATCCCCACAACCACTCTCCAACACATCAGTAAACCATTTGGTGATTTTGACTTCAATCATGGATTTGATTTTGACAAAATATTTACCTTCCCAACTCATCAAGCCGAAGCATCTTCGTCTAGGGGTCACGATCCTCGTAATGCTAGATCACTACCCTAGAGACTCAAGTCGCTGGATTACTTGAAACGGTACGGAAATCACGTGAAGAATCTGACAGGCAATAGGGACAGATAAACTCGTTGATTGATTAAGTAGCCGCTTTAAAGAAACAACGGGCGGCTGATGAGAAGTAGTGAAAGGAGCATGATGCTATGGTTAAACTAGTATGTGATATGGCCAAGACGCTTGCTGCTCAGGGGGAGAGATTGAAGGAATTGTTGGAGATGCAACCACCTAAGCCTAGCAGTGAAGAGGCTTGTCACTTAGTTGATCTAACTAAGAGTGATGACCAAGACAAGGATCCTAAAGCCGGACCGAGTGGAAGTAAGCAGCAACCATCAGTTTTGGCGATTGTTTCCATTTCTTTCGTGCCAATGGTTGAGGGGGAGTTTTCTCGGAGTGAAGGTGGAGGTGATGCTTCAGGTGGTGATAAAGGAAAGTCTGTGGCTGACATATTGAAAGATCTATCTGTAGACGTGTCGGACGATGTGATCTTATTATTAGAGCCAGACTATTCCAAGGAAGCACAGATCGATGCTCTCTACAATCTGGAAGAGGGAGAGATCGAGTCAGGTGATGACTGGGATGAGGAGGATGAGGATGTTGTGATTGAAGTTCCCAAGTGTGACGGGGAAGGAGAATATGAGTTTGAGGATGGAGAGATCTTTGAAGCTCCATCCTTTGAAACTAATCTTGATACAGGTTCAGTCGAGTCTGTAAGTACTGCTAAGGCGTCGACTGAAGCCTCTTCTACCGACCCTACACATGTGGATCTAGAGGCGCAGAAAAGCAAACATATGCATGCAAGTTCTTCAAAGGATCCGACTCCTGTCTGGCAGAAGACATCCATTATTGACAAACATGGAGCAACATGTATGATCTTAGCCATGAGGTTCGAGGAGGACAAGAAACTGTTCACCATTAAGCGAGCTGGGGGGTTCAATACTTGAAACCAACCAGTGAAGCTTCCAGCTCCTTGCCAAAGTATGACCTCGTGAACCTAGCAAACCGAGGGCTGCTGGGTCACTCAAATCACGCAGAAGCGATGGTTTTGTGGCAAGTTCTGCAGCGAGAGGGAAGATCTGGGAAGTTCAAAGTTTTTAAGCCTCAAGTGCCCAAGAGAGTCAGGGACAAGAATGTAAGACATCCGGTGAGTCATAAAAGCTTAAAGAAACTGTTATACAAGCCAGTGTTATGTGAAACCAGGATTCCCCTGAGCAAGTTATCTCATGATATCCCCGGTAACATATGGTACTGGTACGTTGATCCAAAATCGGGGGAGGCGGTGGTGATTGGAAAGGTCTGGTCCGATAGTGGAAGCTTAGTGCCAAGGGAACTGATCAGAGTTTTTGATGAAGTCTGCTTCATCAACTTCTCTGTGAAAGATCTGGAGGCGCTAGCTGACAAGTACTGCATGTACACGTACGAGTGGACAAAGTTCCTTGCTTCTAAATACGACAAGGTGGTCAAGTTCTGTCTTGACTACAAGAAGATGATGGAAGCTAAAGCTGGGGAGCAGTGAAGACCGAAGACAATCCAGAGCTGTTGTCAAGGGGGAGTTGTTGAAGCACTTTTGTGTGACAGACACTCTGGATACTGTTTTAGCTTTTTGTACTTGTCTTGTATGTATTAATCTTTGTATGTTAGTGTTTGTATGTATTAGGTATCGAGTTGTACTTACTAATGTATGTACTAGTCGTCTGTTTTCTCTAAGTGTTTTGTGCACTTAGCATGTGCGCAGGAATTACTTCGCACTTGTTAAGTACGTAGAGATCAGGTCTAGTATAAATAGCATGTGTTGACAGAAATTATGTACGCACTCAGTTGTAACATTTCTGTAACCTTCAAGTTTTATAATAGACGAAGTTTGAAAGTGCTTTCGTTGTCGGTTTACTTTGTGTTACTTGATTCTCTACCTAGTCACGGGCATTTCGCACCCAGTTTGACTAGTCACACACTCACACGTAACGATCCGAGACACCCGGGGACCTACAAAACTGTGACTTCCCTCTAACTAGCGTTACTAGACTTTATTTACCCAACAAAATCAACAACTTTAAATTTTTCAACATGTTTAATTGTATTCTTACAATCATACCCATATATACCTTACTGCTCTTTAATTATTTAATAACTTTTGATAAAATATTGGTTTAATTATATTCCCTAAAATTACAATTTTAAAAACTTGTAATATTGTATTTATTTTCACAAATCTTCCTTAAATATATTTTGGTAAACAAATTTAATCCACCTAAAATGAATGTTTTTTTTCTCAAATACTCATAGAGTTGAAATAAAAATCAAACAATATTATTTTCGTTGTTTTCCATAATTAATAATATTGGAACTTGGGGCCACTAGAACAAGACTTGCAAGTCTACGCTTAAGAACAAAAACACAATTGTTATCCAAAATATCTGGTATGGACATAAAATTCTAATTTTACATGAACATCAATTCTTAAGAATTAATCATGTTTTATCAGAAAGAAAGAAAAAGAATTAATTTACTCATTACAATCTACATACACAGGGAAATAAGTGTTCACCAAAACTTGACCAGACTTTCTATTTGCCCATCAAAATCAACGCTAACTTTAAACTTTTCATTGATGAAAATTTTTATTTTTTTATTTTTTTTTTCATTGATGAAAATATTTATTTATTTTTTACTAAAATCTTTCTACTTATTTCTTTTGAAAGGATTCTTATTCGTTTACGGGAGACAATGCAACCCCTATTTCAAATACTGCGGATAATATAGGAAAAACTCCTTGTGGATCTTAAACGTAGTCTTGAAGATGTGCATGACTTAAATGAATCTTCATCTCTATCTTCAACAAAAACACGCACAAGTGACAACAAACATGGAGGCAATGGAGAGCCAATGTAACACCCTTAATTTCATACACCGATTATTAAATATTTACACACGCGGAAGCATTGATCCCAATAATATATATATTTTTTTTTCTAGGTAATGATATACAACCCTTAAGACAACCCCCAAGCGAACACCCAATAAAAAAATGGCCAAAAAGCCAAACCAACGTACAGCCAGCGTATGACAGTGTTTTATGAGGGTACTGTATTCTCCGGGCGTATTGTATGCTAAAACCAACGTAAAGTATGCCCAGTTTAGGTCATACACTTCAAATATCCATTTTCAACTTTTATAATTTAACACTTGGGGTTGGGTTCTAACATTCAAACATCATTCTTTATACCAAAAACTACACATATCATGCATCATTAACAACCATTTAAAAGATTTCTATTTAACCACCAGTTCATCATATATGCATACGAGAACCCGTCAACGCCTTGTACTTGACTTTGACTACATCGGAGTTTTTCCTACATAACACCACATATATCACCATTAGTAATGAAGATAAAACATAACAAACAAGTAATATCTACTTGTTTTCACCCTTTCACCCATTTGACCCGATTTCACCTAATTTGTCATTAGGCTACATATCACTTGCATATCACCTTACAAGTTTCATTCTTTCTCATTTACCATTCATAATTATTACATTTCTATTTCCATTATGGCTCATAGGCCATAACTTTATCACAACATTCCCAAAACAAGTAATATCTACTTGTTTTCACCCTTTCACCCATTTGACCCGTTTCCACCCAATTTGTCATTAGGTTACATATCACTTGCATATCACCTTAGAAGTTTCATTCTTTTCATTTATCATTCATAATTATCACATTTCCATTTCCATTATTGCTCATAGGCCATAACTTTATCACCACATTCCCAAAACAAGTAATATCAACTTGTTTTCACCCTTTCACCCATTTGACCCGTTTCCACTCAATTTGTCATTAGGCTACATATCACTTGCATTTCACCTTACAAGTTCCATTCTTTTCATTTGTAATTCATAATTAACACATTTCCATTTCCATTATGGCACATAGGCCATAACCTCATTTCCAACATGATACTTAGATCATAACCTCATATCCTATTTCCATTATGGTACTTAGACCATAACCTTATTTAAATTATGGTATTTAACCAAAACCTCATTACCACATTTCCATTATGATTCTAGATTATAACTTCATCACTCATTTCCATTATGATTCTTAGATTTTAACTTCATCACCCATTTCCATTATGATTCTTAGATCATAACTTCTTCACTCATTCCCATTATGGTATTTAGACCATAACTTCATATCCACATTTTAATTATAGTATTACTACTATAACTACTTTCATTCACTTGTACTTACATAATTCATACACATTAATGACACAACATTATATGCAAACAAATCACATAAAATCTACTTGTTTCCACCCAATCACCCATTTGACCCGTTTCCATCCAATTTGTCATTAGGCTTCATACCACTTGTATAACACCTTACAAGTTTCATTTTTTTCATTATTCATTCACATTTACACATTTCCATTTCCATTATGGCTCATAGGCCATAACTTTATCACCACATTTCCATTATAGTAATACAACTATAACTACATCCATTCACATTCGTAACACATAACACATTATGCATACAACATTGCATATAACACCATTTATCAACTTTACTAAGTAAGTGCAAAAGCACTTACCTTTCGGGTTTGAAGATCCCGTTCCCCCTTCATAATTTGCAATTTTATTACCTAAACATATACACCTAGTTTACTAATATATCATACATCAAAATCACATTATAATTGGATTCACAACCCAATCTCCCATTTCCAACCCAAACTGACCCGTTTGGGTTATTCCCATATCCAAACACCCTCTTTCCATCCAAACTCACCTACTTGAGTTTCATTACCATTCCTTAACACTAACTTTTCATTTAATCTTTAACATTACATTAATTTAGTGTTCATTCAAGTGTCTAACATCATATAAACACTTAATCGTCATTAATTCATCATAATCCAAAAATCCTCAATTTTCTCCATATGAACCCTAAATTCTCATAATCAAAATCAAATGGTTCTAGGATGTTAATCACTATTCTTTACCTTTAGTTTAGCTAGATTATCAACAATCTAACACTAATTTACCCCATGCATCATAAATTCCGGATTTCTATAAAACCCATCTATGAACCCAACAATGGTGAACTAACAAGGATGATAATCACTTACTTGATGCTAGGAAGGTGATGTGCAAGTCAAAACCTTCACAATTCAAGCTCCAAATGCACGATTTTGCTCCAACACCTATTTTTCTCTTTTCTCTCTTTCAATTGAACAATCTCAACACAACAAATGGTTTAATTTTGACTTCAAAAAGTCAAATATGGCAGATTTGTCATAGTTACACCTTTAGCCCCTCAACTTCCATTTCACTCATTTCATTCCAAATTAGTTAAAAACTAATATAACCCCATCACTAACTTGAAATCCACTTGTTTCAACTTATTTCTAAAATATTATTTTCACCATTATATTAATTAGAAATCTTTATTTATTTAAAAAACAAAACCCGTATTTTGGTTCGTTACAAATCACCTCCCCTTATTTGGGTTTCTTCCCCGAAACCCGACTTCACATGAAGAGGTTTGGATAATACTTGAGCATTTCCTCATCGGTTTCCCAAGTCATTTCCACTCATTTCTTATGTTTCCATCTCACAAATACTTGGCTAATCTCTTCACTGCGCAAACGCTTCACCTTTCTGTCCAAGATTGCCACCGGTTCCTCAACATAATTCATATTTTCATCCAATTCAATATCATCCAAAGGAACAAAAGTATATTCATCCGCCAAACATTTTCGCAAATGTGACACATGAAACGTGTTATGAAGTCTACTTAGTCCCTCCGGTAGCTCCAAACGATAAGCTACTGCACCCACCCTTGCTATCACCTTAAACGGTCCGATGAAACGTGGGCTTAACTTCCCCCGTTTCCTAAACCGTATCACCTCTTTACAAGGAGAGACTTTCAAAAGCACAAAGTCCCCCACTTGAAACTCAATCGCCCGCTTTCTATTATCCGCATGGGACTTTTGGCGATCTTGAGCCGCCTCCAAGCGTGCCCTTATTTGGTCAATACTACCAATAGTTTCATTGACCACCTCTTTGCTACCAAGTTCCCGTTGACCAAATTCACCCCAACACAGGGGTGTTCGACACTTCCTCCCATACGATGCCTCAAAAGGCGGCATACCAATACTAGAATGGTAGCTATTGTTGTAAGAAAATTCGGCCAACGGTAAATGGTCGTCCCAATTTCCCCCAAAATCCAACACACACACGCGTACCATATCCTCGAGCGTTTGAATCGACCGCTCGCTTTGACCATCCGTTCCTTCTTCAAATCCCCACCAAGTGCAAACAATTGGGCCTCTCGGATTTCTTCAAAAAGAGATGATGAAATTGTCACCTTAAATGACTTCACCTTAATAGGTGCATGGCTCGTCTCCCGGCTATGAACATCCGCCACTACATTCGCTTTACCCTCATTCAAGCTAGATTAACACTTAACTAGCATCAATTTAACCCAATTCATACTCCATTTCATTTTCTACTAAAACCCACCAAGAAACTCAACAATGGAAGTTTCAAAACTATCTCACCAATCCACCCATTGAGACTCAAGGTCTCAAGTTCATACCGCTTGGGGTTTGAGGATCCTCAACACCCATACATAACACCCCATGAAGCTCGAGTCTTCAACTCAACCCCTTTTTAACCAAGAAAGCATGTGACCTCCTCAAGTAAGGATACAACAATTTCTTTACTTGAATCCTATTTCACAACACTAGAAGGAAAATCCCTATCCGTGACCCAAACACCCTAAGTATATCCAATGACTTAATCATAAGTCATTCTTTGAGATTCAAGGATCTCAATCACCGAATCCACCTTTGAAGTTCAAAGACTTTAACCACCATTTATGTACACATTCCACCTATGTACATTTCACCCCTTTAAATACATATTTCACCTATGTATATCACCATTTGCGTACAATGTACATTTTAACATTCACCCCTTGACCATTAAATCTTTAACGGGTCCACAAGGATTTCTTCCGAATTCACCACCCCATCCAAAAATGGGATTTTCACCAAAGCCAAAATGGCATACCCAACCGTTCTAAAGAAAGACCTGTTCTTGCTGGGACTTATCAATAAGTTCACAACGACATTGAGTATGAACAACATTAGTTCGGAGATATAAACGACTATCTTAGATTAATCGACCACCTGAGAGCAGTTTATGCTCTACACACCTGAACCATAAAGTCCACAAACCGCGAGACCTTTGGTCAGTTTATCCTACCACTAACCGACTGTGCCAATACGCACTCTTCCATTTTCCTTTTCCACCGAAAAGTTTATGTGCTTTAGAACAAAGCACACGGGTGCAATGACTCTTATCAAACCCTCTTTCTCAACTAGAATACTAAGTATCCCTTTATATCCCCGGTTGATGTCGATGGCACAAGCCATGTATACACCAATTCGTATACCTCGCGCTTCACTGTCTCTAATGAGCACAGATCAACACGCTACCCCTTTGTCACACTTGACATCAATATGGTTAGTGAGTAACCGAACACCTCTTTCACAATCATAGGATTAATATCTATATGATTGTTTCATCCACAACCTCCTATATTTATATCATATAAACATCAACATTATAACACCCTTAATGTTGATGGTCCAACTCCACTGATCTGCTTAGCTTTTTATCCAATCATAACGACCGAAAAGCTTCAGTCACGCCTAGGTTGATTAGAAATGCACAACCCCTAGGCCCATCAAATTTCTACTTCTTCCCATTTGTATTATCCTCCACACATTCAGCAATATCCGACATTGTTTCCCATAAAGGGTTTCTAGCTCGGCTAGAAAGTTTCGTCTTTCATGAAGTCACTTTTCATTTGCTCCTTGGTTTCCACTTATCTACCGTGGTCTACCTTCCCTTACGTGTTTATTTATCAACTCCACCCGAGTTATACTCCCATACACAAGGATCCACTGTATAGCGTCACCAAATAGCATCGAGAAACTCGATCTATCCACATCTCTTCCATGATTCCAAGATTTGAGCGGAACCACGACTAGTCATATAAACTTGCCCGAAATCTTGTTGATCACCTCTACTGTACACTATACATGAAAGAATTTTTTCCACTATGTCACCCACCATGACTTGCAATCGATGGTATTTCCACGTCATCTCTTAAATCCCTCGATGCTTGTGCCTTCACGCCCTTATGCCTTTCTCCTTACGAAGAATAATCCACCAATCCTCCGTCACGTCGCGGAGTCAACTCATTGAGAGTAATACGCCATTATTTAACTCCTTTGGTTCGCACACCACGAACCCTCTTGTGAAAACAAAGTTTTTCTTCCACTTCGGTTCACCAACCGTAGTTCTTCCTGCTCTTTAGGCTTCATACGATTCCTGTCAAGGATCACCTCAAAGATCCCTATCTTCCTTGAAGGAAGATCGACATAACAAGATTAGAAAGCTCTAGTCATCCTCCACTAGATAGATGCCTTCTATTTCTTCCAACCACTTCCACATTTCTCACCATTTTCGAGGCGATACACCTCTAGACTCTATCACACCTGAGTCCTTAAGACGACTTTCATACACAATTTCTTCTACTTACTCATGTGCCCTTCAACCACACCCAATCAAATTTTAACTAAGTCGTAGATGTTCTACCTACTTATAGGTCTTTAATCTACCCACTTAATAGGCACCATATCATATCTATGTATATATGTATTATGTATATATATATATATATCTTCCTATATACCTACATACATATATAATCACCTTCACCTAATCCTTGCAAATGCTCATTGTTATATGGTTATCATAAAGATCCTAGCACATTTCGTCTTATTAATCATATTGGTCAGACATGTTTAATAATACGCTATGCCCATTTGTAATTAGCATTTCCATATAACAAATCACAAAAACAAGTTTGGGCACACATAACACCTTGTCATTCATTCATACATATACATACACACCATATATATATATCTAACCACCTTATCAAAACATTACTAACCTCTCACTTCCGAAAGCTTCGAGTCTTAGTCAAGTCCTTCTTGGATTATCGTATCATTCCCCCATATCAAGAGCATCCGGTTTGAGTTTGGTGCCACCCACACCAAATCCCTCAAACCATTGCTCTGATACCAAGTTGTAACACCCTTAATTTCATACACCGGTTATTAAACATTTACACACGCGAAAGAATTGATCCCAAGAATATATATATTTTTTTCTAGGTAATGATATTCAACCCTTAAGACAACCCCCAAGCAAACACCCAATAAAAAAATGGCCAAAAAGCCAAACCAGCGTACAAACATCATATGACAGTGGTTTCTGGGCGTACTGTACTCTCCGGGCGTAGTGTATGCTAAAACCAGCGTACAGTATGCGCAGTTCATGTCATACACTCCAAAAATCCATTTTCAACTTTTCTAATTTAACACTTGGGGTTGGGTTCTAACATTCAAACATCATTCTTTATACCAAAAACTACACATATAATGCATCCTTAACAACCATTTAAAAGATTTCTATTTAACCACCAAATCATCATATACGCATACGAGAACCCGCCAACGCCTTGGACTTGACTTTGACTACATCGGAGCTTTTCCTACATAACACCACATATATCACCATTATTAATGAAGATAAAACATAACAAACAAGTAATATCTACTTGTTTTCACCTTTTTACCCATGTGACCCGTTTCCACCCAATTTGTCATTAGGCTACATATCACTTGCATATCACCTTACAAGTTTCATTCTTTTTCATTTATCATTCATAATTATCACATTTCCATTTCCATTATGGCTCATAGGCCATAACTTTATCACCACATTCCCAAAACAAGTAATATCTACTTGTTTTCACCCTTTCACCCATTTGACCCGTTTCCACCCAATTTGTCATTAGGCTACATATCACTTGCATATCACCTTATAAGTTTCATTTTTTTCATTTATCATTCATAATTATCACATTTCCATTCCCATTATGGCTCATAGGCCATAACTTTATCATCACATTCCCAAAACAAGTAATATCTACTTGTTTTCACACTTTCACCCATTTGACCCGTTTCCACCCAAATTGTCATTAGGCTACGTATCACTAGCATTTCACCGAACAAGTTCCATTCTTTTTATTTGTCATTCATAATTAACACATTTTCACTAACATTATGGCACATAGGCCATAACCTTATTTCTATTATGATACTTAGATCATAACCTCATATCTCATTTCCATTATGGTACTTAGACCATAACCTCATTTTCATTATGATATTTAACCATAACCTCATTACCACATTTCCATTATGATTCTAGATCATAACTTCATCACTCATTTCTATTATGATTCTTAGATCATAACTTCATCATCCATTTCCATTATGATTCTTAGATCATAACTTCTTCACCCTTTCCCATTATGGTATTTAGACCATAACTTCATATCCACATTTTCATTATAGTATTACTACTATAACTACATTCATTCACTTGTACGTACATAATTCATACTCATTCATTCACATTCATGACACAACTTTATATGTAAACAAATCACATAAAATCTACTTGTTTTCACCCAATCACCCATTTGACCCGTTTCCATCCAATTTGTCATTAGGCTTCATACCACTTGTATAACACCTTACAAGTTTCATTCTTTTCATTATTCATTCATATTTACACATTTCCATTTCCATTATGGCTCATAGGCCATAACTTTATCACCACATTTTCATTATAGTAATACAACTATAACTACATTCATTCACTTTTGTAACAAATAACACATTATGCATATAACATTTCATATAACACCATTTATCAACTTTACTAAGTGCAAAAGCACTTACCTTTCGGGTTTGAAGATCCCCATTCCCCCCTTCACAATTTGTAATTTAATTACCTAAACATATACACCTAGTTTAGTAATTTATCATACATCAAAATCACATTATAATTGATTCACAACCCAATCTTCCATTTCCAACCCAAACTGACCTGTTTAGGTTATTCCCATATCCAAACACCCTCTTTTCATCCAAACTCACCTACTTGAGTTTCATTACCATTACTTAACACTAACTTTTCATTTAATCTTTAACATTAGATTAATTTAGTGTTCATTCAAGTGTCTAACATCATATAAACACTTAATCATCATTAATTCATCATCCTTTCATCATAATCCAAAATTCCTCAATTTTCTCCATATGAACCCTAACTTCTTATAATCAAAATCAAATGGTTCTAGGATGTTAATCACCTTTCTTTGCCTTTAGTTTAGCTAGATTATCAAAAATCTAACACTAATTTAACCCAGGCATCATAAATTCCGGATTTCTACAAAACCCATCTATGAACCGAACAAGGTGAACTAACAAGGATGATAATCACTTACTTGATGCTAGGAAGGTGATGTGCAAGTCAAAACCTTCACAATTCAAGCTCCAAATGCACGATTTTGCTCCAACACCTCTTTTTTTCTTTTCTCTCTTGCAATTGAACGATCTCAACACAACAAATGGTTCAATTTTGATTTCAACAAGTCAAATATGGTAGATTTGTCATATTTACACCTTTAGCCCCTCAACTTCCATTTCACCCATTTCATTCCAAAATTAGTTAAAAACTAATATATCCCCACCACTAACTTGAAACCCACTTGTTTCAACTTATTTCTAAAATATTACTTTTATCATAATATTAATTAGAAATATTTATTTATTTAAAAAATGAAACCCGGATTTTGGTTCGTTACAGTCAAGTACAAAACTGTTGATTCCAAAAGTTGAGAAGGAGTTGCACTTTGTTCATGCTAAGAGACCAAACTTCTCTTTTATCTATTTTAATTTCGTACTCAACTATATGTTTATTTATAAACTTATGCTTTATATAATTTTAAAAACTTGTAATATCGTATTTATTTTTACAAATCTTCCTTAAATATATTTTGGTAAACAAATTTAATCCACCTATAATGAATGTTTTTTTTCTCAAATACACATAGAGTTGAAATAAAAATCAAACAATATTATTTTCGTTGTTTTCCATAATTAATAATATTGGAACTTAGGGCCACTAGAACAAGACTCGCAAGTCTACGCTTAAGAACAAAAACACAATTGTTATCCAAAATATCTGGTATGGACATAAAATTGTAATTACATCAATTCTTACGAATTAATCATGTCTTATCTGAAAGAAAAAGAATTAATTTACTCATTACAATCTATACTATATAATAAATAAAGGTTTTTCCATGACACGTGTCACCTTCACATTTATTTTCATCATTTTTTCCTCGCATCTCTTTTTTATTAAATGCACCTCCTTCTTTTAACAATAATATATATTTAAAAAAAATATTAATTATACTAATAAAACACATTTATTTTAAATTATCACTTATGAAACTTTGAAATCTAATTATGTAACTTTTATTTTTAATCAAATAATAAATGAAAATCAAATTACATTAAATAGTACTTAATGCATTTTTGAAACCCAATTATATATTAGTTTTTACATATTTTGAGTTTTATTTTATATGCTCAGTATATAATACATTTTTACACCTGTAAAATATACACAAAAAAAATTAAAAATATTATTTATTAATATTTTCACATCGTATGTATACACGGGATCTAAACTAGTCCACATATACAGGGAAATAAGTGTGCACCAAAACTTAACCAGACTTTCTATTTGCCCATCAAAATCAACGCTAACTTTAAACTTTTCAACAAACGAATATCAAACCTGAGCCCGTTAACCTTTAATTAAGCCCAATAACCTTTAAATAATAATCTTATTTGACCATGCACTTGCACTTAAGCAAGCTTAAGAAAATCCCAAGTAACTAAAGCCCAATTAAATAGTAAATTCAAATAACATTTAGGATCTATTAGATCCAGCCCCCACTCCCCCGTCATCTAACTCGTTCAATTTCTAACGTTATTACATCGATGTACAAGTTAATCCAATATACGAAAATATATATATTGATAATACTAAAATTGCTAACATTAAATCCCCATTTTAGTGATCCATAATTAAGTTAACCATCCTTATAGAAATACAAACATATGCATAAATGATCAAATATCCCGTGGATTAAATTTTCACTTTAGTACATTACTCGATACAAATAATAGAATAACAAGGTATCACAATGGATTGAACCCAAGTTATCCATTTAAATACATGCAGGTAACATACACACACGTTTACAAATTCTAATTTCACTTGACAAAATGTTTTACTAGTATGTGTCCTAATACTTCAAAGAATATATCAAAGCTTAAGTCCAAAACTTCTTGAAGCGGCTTAACTTCATATTCTTATAGGTAGTTTATTATGCTTGCACCTGCACTACAATTTATCAATGAATTATTAAGAAATCAAATTTCAACCTCAATTATCTTGCGGTCTGAACACATACCTTGGAATGATTATGTTAATGTGTTCCAATATCTTTATGACATTGAATTCGACATCTAACATTGTATTAGATGAGAATTGGGTGTCTTGACATAAGATATTTAAATGAACTTTAAACCCATCCCTTTAGTTGATTTGTTCACGAGATCTCTTCCTAAACCTTTGGTTAGATGATCAGCTAAATTAACCTTGGATCTTACAAATTCAACATATATCACATCATTCATGATTACTTCTCTAATCATACTATGTCTAACACCTAAGTATCTAGACTTTTTATTGTACACTTGACTATATGCCTTTACCCATGTAGCTACACTATCACATATGATAGAGATGGGTGATATCGGTTTCGACCATAATATAATGGAATCTTATATATTAAATTCCTTAACCATTCAAATTCTTTACCAGCTGCAGCTAAAGACGCAATCCATAGCCGAATTATTAATGCAAGTTTGCTTCTTTGAAGCTCAGGCAATAGCTCCACCGCGAATTAGTAATACACTTGGAAAAATCAAAGCCGTCTTTATTTACCCACTTGAGTTTGTGCATTTGTTTTTAACTTGTACTCTCCAACAGTCTTGTAATAGGCCTTGCCCCTTGGTTTAATCTTTTCCACAGACCATCTAAAATCTTGCAATGGGGCTTTAGCCAAAGTAATTAGTGTAGGAACTTTGCAGACTAAATTTATTTTCCTTTTGTTTTATCATGTGACTGAGAAAGTTGACTTTAAAAGCATATCAATTCCTTACCCTCCAACGCTTACACTTTTTGATTTGAATTCAACCTAAATGAACAATTTTGATCATGGATTCCAAGGAGGTCGCTTCACCCAAGATCAATTCTTTACCAAATACTTGACTTTTGTTGTTCCCCCCCCCCCCCCCCCCCCCCAAAACTATATTAGCGTTGACCAAAGTCAAAAGTCACAGACTTTGTATTAATACCATATTAGATCTTTATAGGTAATTATATTGTGTTGTAGTGACTGATGTTCAGTCTTAATAAGTTATAATGCCTGTTACATGTCTTACTGAGCCATATTGTCTTATGAGTATGACACCTCTTAATTGGCCATGGGTCTTAGTATGGATAATGTTGTAACGACTTATATCCTAGTGCGTTATAATGGCTCATATGTGTCTTCATATGTCATATTGATTCTTAAGATTCATATTTTGATGGGCAATATTGAATTTTAAGAGTTTTAATGTCATATTAGGTAGGGGAATTTTAGAGACACCGTCTATATTTTTGAAGTATACATGCCTTAACCGTCACGTATAGGGTTAAATGTGGCGTTTAGGGCACCAAATGTCACGTATAGGGCAATCCGTCACCCTTATCCACCAGACTTTGGAATCAGCGCGCCAGAGAATGTCGGGATGTGTTGGTAGGGTTTTTTTAGGGTTGAGTTGGGTTTTAAGGTTGTTGTGGTTTATATGTCACATATAGGGCAATCCGTCATCCCTTACTTATTTTTTTTTTAATTTAGTTTTTTGTTTTTATCACGTTAAGAGTTTGTAAAAATCGGTAGTTATAGTTTTTAAAATCCGGTCACCTCGATTATCGGTTTGAGATGTAAAAGTAAATAACGACTTATTTTTTTAAATTTAGTTTTTTGTTTTTATTACGTTAAGAGTTTGTAAAAATCGATAGTTATAATTTTTAAAATCCGGTCACCTCGATTATCGGTTTGAGATATAAAAAGTGAATAATGACTTAACTTTTTTTCTTTTGGTTTTTTTGTTTTTATCACGTTCAGAGTTTGTAAAAATTGGTAGTTATAGTTTTTATCACATTATAAACAACCAAACAAACACAACAAAACCATATATACATCCATTACAAACAACCAAATAAAACTTCATAGATAAATACAATGAGTTTGTACATATAAAAAACAAGTACAATTCTATCTCAACAATATATCTACCCCTCCATCTCGTCATCACCCTCCGCATCGGACCCACCCGCACCGGACGTGCTAGCACCGTCGTGTCTCAACCGCTGGGGTTGTGATCTCGACAACGGCCTACCGGCGGCATGATACTCCGCAACCGTGTGGTCGATGAGCCACTACAGCATCTCCTCGGTGCGCGTGACCCGGGCCTGCGTATCCCGAATCATATCCAATGTGGCAGCAGGAAACTACACAGCATCGTACATGCGCGGAGGATGCTACGGCGGCACCGGCTCGGCCTCCGGCTCGACCGCCGTTTGAACTGGCTCATCCCCCCGTCGGCCAGCTCCTCAACCTGCTCAATATGGACCTCGTGTGCAACCAGTGCGCCGGGGTCCACCAACGGTTCGGGCACAAAGGCCTCCAACCCGTCATATCTCCTCACCAAACGCCACTGCCCGTCCGGGAACCTCCGGAAGATCCTCATCCAGGTCGCCGTGGCTCGGCCCGCCACGCGCGAGGAAACCGCAACCATAGGTAGCTCTGCCATCGCATGAGCGTATCCCAGGCCTCTGGCGATCTGCGACACGATGTTGTCGCCGACCAACGCCCGTCGTGACTGCCTCAGATAGTAACCGGCAAAGTAATCCGTTAGACCACGAGCAAGGTGGCAGGGTGTGTTTGTGAGCTGACACCGAAGATAGAAGAGATCTATGGCGGTGACCCTATCTGTGCCTTTCCACGTCCAGCGATGGACGTGGCGATCAGCCGGTGCATGTAACGATAAAGAGGGTCTCGTATGTGAGAGACCCTCCTATCGGGCCCAAACACATGGTCACCAATCTCAGGCCACCAGACCCGGTGTGCGTCATCCCCCATATATATAGCCGTGGTGTAGATCGGATCTCGAGTCTCCTCCTCGGTATAGAGGTCGCAGACAACATCAACCCGTCTAAGGGACATACGATCGACAACCCCGAACATGCGGTAACTAATCACCGCGTCCACCCGTCCCTCCGTAGTTAATTGAAACAAATGAATATGTTATGTATTTCAAATATTCTTGTATTGTTGTATTTGGAATTATGAATGGAAATATAACATTTTAATCTATTAAATTTTAGTCAACCATGTGCTCATGAACAGTCTACATGTCCCGCCCCGACTACATGATTACTTCTTGTGTGAATATTTCTACATGCTGTCATAAGTAATTACACTACATGATCCAATATTTAATAATTTATGTGTTACACTGCCTGATAACTTTTGTGCTATATTCATGCTATCTACTTGATTCATTTAAGTGTTATCCTAAGTTTCAACACACACTTATACACACTTAGCTCTTCATGCACCCTTAAACTCACACACATAATGTCACCACCTCTTGTAATCTAAATTTAAACTATTGGGCCTAATGCCCATTATTAATAGACAAGAAGCCCATTTATTCCCCGAGAAGAAGAAGCTTGCTGTAATAAACAAACCTCACTTTCGGGCCCTAAAGCCCGGTCCACAACAATTCTCATAATGACCATGAGCCTAACAATAGTGTTATTAATACATGATGGCTGGAAGAGTGTGTAGGCCCATGAGGGATTTTGGCTAAGGAAAGACAGGGTACTTAAGTGTGTCCTAGTGACCCACCCCTTTCATGGGAATTCTCCTTAGGGATGCATTGCTTATAGGTCAAGTGTATTTCTAAAATACTATTATGAAGACTCGGTTTTATGACTAGTCAAATTCTAAACCTATGAGAACTCCTATATTTAACACTCAGTATTTTATTATCGCTTACAATCTTTTTATTGTTTTTCTGCTAGACATGGACTCCTACTCTCCTCCATCCCCGGTATACCGTCCCGGAGCAGAGTCTGATTGGGAAGAAGACATTGGGTCACCCGTGTATCGGTCACCACACCCCTAGCTGCCAGGCCAAGGTTTAACGTAAGGAACGCTGGCCCAAGACTTCGAACATCTGGATCACCCCCACCCAGAAACTAGTATCAGACACCCCATCTACACACTCAGTTACCACCCCCACAATCTAGTGCCCGACCCGTATCATCCTAACCCTTGGGAAAGGCATACCATGGCACCCACTAGTGCTATGGGAATTCCAATCAATGACATTCACCAATATGTGAGGAATTCAAAGTTAGAGTGGCAAAGGATGGAGCACGAGATAAGGCACGACTTGCAAGGACAAAGAATGGATAGCCTAGCAAACCAATTAGGGTACCAGAAGGAGTTAATTTCAATCCTCGAAAAAGAAATGCTTGAGAATCGCACGGAAACAGCTAGAGCTGAAGCCAGATCGGCTACCCGAGTGACCATAGCGGTGCTCGTCTTGGTGATTATCTTCTTTCTAGTAGAAAGCTACCAGAGACGTTAGCAGAAATTTCTATCTACTATCCTTAAATTTTTAGTTTGAGAACCATTTCTCTATGTTTTGAATAATGTTTAACATTTCTGCATTTAATAAATTTTATATTTTTCAAACTCTAAAGTTATTATTCATTGATTTGATACGTTGAGGGTGAGTTACATCCATCATATTTTCATCAAGATTCTCTAAGTATCACCTTCTTCATTCACCACAATTTAGTACACTACCGGCAATCTCATTCGTAAACAAATCATCCTATTATTTGATTTAAACAACCTCGTTATTTTGTTCAAATAAAATGTTTATCAGACTTTTAGATAATACTTGAAATATAAATGTCTATAAACATTTTCACCATGTAAGGAAACTTAATACAACCCCTTTTATAAAAAAAAATCATTATTTCAAATTGATAAATAATTTTGACTTTTCTTGTTAAATTAATTATTTCTAAACCTTGGCTAAATTAATATACAATGACTTGTTTAGCCATTGTAAATCATGGTTTAAGTTATTTAACCACCATTTTCTTAAATATTTTTAGAAAAAGGCTTTCGTGTATTTATCTATTTACTTATTCAACTAATTTCTTTCACCCTCCTATCCACCTACGAACAATTTCTTATTTGCAAACAAGATCGGTTATTCGTAAAAGCACTACCCATAATATTTTCAGAACCTCCTCGTACATTTCACTTGCCACTTCAAGAGACAAACCATTCCGCATAGAAGTTAACTATCCCTACAAATCTCAACAAGATTTAAAAAGCTACAACCCAGCCACTCACATATACATGAACGCCAAACAACACGCTTCTCCGCAACACTCGATCACATACAAAACTAGTTAGTATACGTCACACTCGAAATTCAATAACTTATGTATGCACGCTCACAATATACAAAAAACGATCACATGATACATGATACTTAGTTATTTTCAATATACACTGATTACATAATACATGAAACTTGATTATTTTGCAATACACGTTCTACTGGACTACATAATACATGAAACCTGATTATTTGCAATACACATGAAACCTGATTATTTGCAATACACGTTCTACTGGATTGATTTCGTAATACGTGAAACTTAGTTGTATGTAATATACATATACTAAATTGATCACATGATACATAACAATCGTTTGTTTGGTACACAATACTTGATTGACCACATGGAACATGAAACTTATTTGGTTACAAAGTACATGATACTACATTACTTACATCACACATGAAAGTTTAATTGTTTACAAAATACATGATGCTAAGTTGTTAACATCATACACGAAATTCATTTCTTGCAATAAAGTTATTAACACCATACATGAAATTCATTTCTTGCAATACACAGGATACTTTGTCGTTTACATTACACATGAAAGTTTATTAATTTACAAAATACATGATGCTAAGTTGTTCACGTTACACATGAAACCTATTTGATTACAAGCTACATAACACTAGACCATACATGAGACTTGAGTGCTACATTATACATGAAACTAAGTTGCTTACAATTGTTGCAATCGATTGATCATATTATACACAAAGAATGGTCATACACTTTGTTCACCAAAGTTGTAAACTATAACACATCGAAGCTACTCGGGGTTTGACGTATTCTTGTTAAAACACAAGGAAGTTGTAACACTTTAAAACAACTCGGTGTTTAACGTATTCTTGTTCAAACACGGGTAAGTTATGGAACTTTAAGTTATACTACCTTATTACGCTTTAGTTGCCAACTGACCTGCCTACTTAGGGACATAGTTACTTCTTAGCAACTCATATGTGAAAACTATAGACATGAACTAAGTGAATTCGTGCCCTTTTTGACCCACACATAACGGAGGATCTATACGGACCATGCGGTGATTCGAGTAATTACGGGTGCACACGTAATTATAAAAATCAACGCATGGAAAACATAGCGAATTTTATCGTGTTTCATGACCTAAAACCCATCATGATGTATAGCAACAAAACTAATGAGATATGACAAGGGCATGGTGGATAGGCCGATGATACTTCATATATATAAGTGTTCTATCATATTATCAGAAGTAGCATTGTTTGTGTCGCGTGAAGCTTTATGCTATTTGACGTAGCCCAATGTTTGTGAAATCTCTTATCCACTGACAATTCTTGAGCATATTAGACAACTTCTTAAACAAACCCTGATCATTAAGTTTCCATCAAATCCATTCCATGTAATGCATTTTCACCTTTAGATTCTTCGAAAGATCTCTCCTTGACTCACTTGAAACTAAAATTCACTGATACCATTCATACTTAACTTGACCTTTAGACCTAGTCTTGTTATCTATCATACTCCTCAAACCGACAATCAAAACTCAAACTCACTTCCTCCTGATTCAGTAGTCTCCGCTAGTTAAATTTCGGGACGAAATTCCCTTAACATGGGGAGACTATAACAACCATGATTTTCCAGATCATAAGTTTATCGCATCCTTATGTAATAAAGACACTTCATCCCAAATCCCGTACTCATCCTACACCTTATGTCACATTAATTATTATTGGAAACGTATACCAACCCCAAATTTCAACCTTACAATAACATATTGTTTTCTAGTGTATACATATATATATGATATATGTAGATGTAGTTATATAATCAAACACTTACATATATATATATATATATATATATATATACCTTATTAAAAAAATGAGCTTTCAATTTCGTATTTACATCTCTCTCTCTCTCTCTCTATATATATATATATATATATATATATGTATATGCAGATGTATTTAATTATAATAAAATACATGTAAATACATATATATATATATATATATATAAATGCCAAAAAAAACTTTTTTTTTCATAATGTGTAATATTGTAAAGATGGATTTTTCCTATATAAAATGGTTAAAATAAAATAAGTAATATTTTTGTTTTTATATCAAGTTTTATAAAAACTATTTTATAACACAATTTAAATTAATATAGTCTTAGACCTATTCTAAAACAAAGAACCCCCCCCCCCCTCTTTCCTAAACACTTGAACCCTTTTGACCTCCAAATTTGACCCCATTTTCCTTTGCCTTGACCTATTTGACCTTAAAAGGCAAACAATCCCATTTTCCCTTGCAAATCAAAGCCGCAATCGACCAAATCGAGTTTTAGGACTATCCATGTTTGCTTAATTGTAAAACGACCACGCCCAGGCCCAATTAACGTTTCAATTCAATCAAATTCTCAGTTAAACTTTGAATTCAATCAGTTTGACTACTCGGAGTCAAACCAAGCCCTAATCATTTCCAAATCAAGGAAATTAATGCGTTTAAATCCCGCAAATCATGCACTGATTGATCACGCATGTATCCAACCTAGAGCCACGACCCAATTCATTCCCGATCAACTAAATTGACGCGTAATTCCGTGTTGACAGCTGTGCGCTATTCATCCGAATTGAATTGGGCGAATTAAGTGAAATTGATGCGTGTAAATCACCTACGCACCTTTGCATATCATGTTTCAAACCCTCTAAACACGCATCCGACCCTCATATCATCTTTGTTCTCCGATAGAGCACCAAGAACAAGAATAGCAGGGCTGTTGACCTAGCCGTTGGCACTCGATACACGACCTAATCACGTAAGATTTATGTCCTTAAATTCGTAGTTAGATACTCTCCAAAAACCCATATCAATTCCTGTCAGGTTATATCGAGTTCAATTTCATGTTGATTCCAGGACCTGTTCATGCGGGAATCGATTTGGGGAATTCTGGTTAGTTTCATGTAATGTATTTAGGTTAGTGGGTTCTTTACTATAACTGTGAAACCACCTGGTCCGGCCGGTAAGCCACTGCACCGCCGAACCAGGTGGCATGGGTTCGAAACCCACTGTCCACACCCTTTTTACTTAATAACAGTACCAAACCCCAACCCCTTTGCAATTGCGTGTTAAAATGAATTCGAATCAGCCTATTTCCAATAGTCAGTCCCTGTTCCAGTAAGCCTTCTCTAGGTAGACCCGGGTTCGACCCGGGAAACTCCCATCTATTTTTTTTAGCTGTTTCACAACTCCATTTTATAAATTTAAATTGTTTAAAACCTCATTTTGTTTAAAAAATCATTTGAAAGTTATTTTAAATTTATTTATTAAACAAAATAACTTAATACTTAATTTGATAAAATAATTGTGTCAACACTTTTATAAAATGCTTTATCATCAAACAAAATTTATAAATCCGTTGTACCTATTAAACTATATGATTCAACTACAATTAAACAAATAGAACTTTTCCTAAATATATACTATTACATTTACATCTTCACGTGTTTAACAGGGCATACTATTTGAATAATAAAGAAATAAAGTAAATTTGTTTGTTTTATATTATATTTGAATAAAAATAATTCCACACTACCTTTTCTAAATAAATAAAAGAACTTATTCATTTAATTTATTTAGTTATTCAAAAATTAAACCCTAATGCATTTACTACTAAATCTAAATACCTTGAATATACGTTTTATATTTTTATCCAAATTCAAACACCAACTTACGAGCATCCCTTTTACGAAATGTCACAAATGCTTTTGTACAAATTCCTGAACTCAAATCCCGTGGAACCTTAGACTTTTATGCACATCATTGATTAGATGCATATAATTTAATTTTAGGTCGACTTTGTGATTAACAAATAACTTGTGCATCCTATTGCTCGTATTATCTACACAATTATTAAAGGTGAGTTTACATAGCCCCTTTACACTATTTACATTTTTGGGGTGGAACATGAGTATAATTATACAATGTTTACAAACTACACAATACAATTCCACCCTACATTCATGTGTGTAATTTTAGCCTTATGCTTGAGTACTATGTGTGCAAACTACAATTTATGTGCAATTTACATGCGTAATCATTAACTACACAAGCCGACGATTAACAATGATAGATCTATTGAGTCTGACAAACCCACCCAGTTAGGGTGATTGTTACCGACAATACACTTTGTTTTGCATGCTAGTTACAAAGGTTTGATTGTACTACTTGGTTACACAATAGTAACTCCCCATAATTGCCTTATTAATCATGACTTGTATGGATTTGTTTACACACAACCCTTTGATGCTATTTAGAGTCAAAACCTATGTATGCTCGCCAACTTTTTAGTTGACCTCGTTTTTATCATGTTTCAGGTACAAAAGTTTGAGTTGATCAAGTTTCTACACTTAGGTTGTGGACCTAGTTAATTGAAACAAATGAATATGTTATGTATTTCAAATATTCTTGTATTGTTTTATTTGGAATTATGAATGGAAATATAACATTTTAATATATTAAATTTTAGTCACCCGTGTGCTCATGAACAGTCTACATGTCCCGCCCCGACGTTTTCGTCGTCGGTTGGGGTGTGACACGTAAGGCTCCAAAATACGTATAGAAGTTATGGAGTTTTGTGGGATATAGGAGACATAAGGGTATAAATGTCTTTCCAAAAGAATGTCGAATTAGCCAGGATTTGTGTTGTGTTACTATCAATGTTTTGAGTTTCTTAACTTGATAAGCATACACAATGCAAAAAAAAAAGAAATAGAACGTACACTATGGGACATATGCTTGGCTCCCCATACGCCATCTACGGAGGCCGCCGGAGATATTGGCGGGCTCTGAAAATGGCATACAAGGAGCAGGCATACACGTATTCATCGTGTATGTATCTAAATGTATTTACATTACTTTTACCTCAAAAGATATTGTTGAAGGCACATGTTAAACCAAGCAGCAATTTCCAACAAGCAAGTCTTTCTGCTTTTTTCGAGCAAGAAGCGGAACTACAATAAGAATTTGACTAAGTTGCTTTCAAGGTCTCGTCGATTCGGTGAATCACTTGAGCCCTGATACATTTTCGGTGCCATGGAGCTAGACCAGTTGATATGTCATCATTTATACATATTTTACATACATAATAATCCCACATTATGGTACTAAATTGAATAATAACCTTGCAATTTATGCTTAAAACACGAATATTTTATAATTGCAGGTTATTCGGTGTTAAAAATACAAATCAAGCTAAATCCTATCAAGAACACCAAGTATTCAAGCTTCTAGAAGGTTTATTCACGATGCATTGACCCCCAAGAAGTCAAAATTGGTCAACAATAGTCAACAAGAAGCTGCAAGACAAAGCTGGGAGAAAAAGGTGGGTTGCACGGCCGTGCATCCCAATGCACGGTCGTGCATTGCCCTTAACTGCTCCCCACGGCTCGGTACCGTGTCCTCTGTACCTTGTTTGATTCCCTGGGCCTTTGCACGACCGTGCAAGCCATTGCACGGCCATGCATGCCATTGCACGGCCATGCATTGCACATTTTGAGGCCTATAAATAGGAGGCTTGGGTTCTTCATTCCACACACCAATTCAGAGCAAAATTACACTCAAGAATAGAGTATTCTCGTGGTTAGAGTAGAGAGCAGAGGGGCTCTTCCTCCTTGTTTCACAATAGGGGAGCCTACGAAACTCATCATTACGCTATGTTAATGTTTAACCTATTAATAAAGTGGTATGTTTATGTATTTAACTAATTCGTCCTCAAAAACCATCTTTTGATAGGCTTTTATTATTGTCTAAATCTGTCTTTATATTTGTGCGTGTCTTGATTTTAAAGAGAGATCGTAAAACACTTTTTAATCAAACTTCCTTTAAAACTCGTACGTCTTTATACGAGCGGAGATTGATAAGACAAGGCTTGGTCTATACTTCTAAGATCGTACGTCTTTATACGAGATTATTATGCGACCAAGAATTGGTGAACTCATGTTGGGAACGGTACGTCTTTATACTTGGTCCCATTGTTACACCGCCTCCTGGTGAGCAAAATATAATCACAAATTTAACTTAATATAAAGAATTTTGGGTCCGATGTCTTTATCCAACCTGGAGATGACCATTCGATGGGTTGGGGGTCTAACGGGAGGCACTACCACTTTTTAAAGAATATAATTTGCAAATCAAATGTCGTGAGGACGAGGCTCTAGCGGTGACCTGGGTCACAAGTTTGTAGTAGTCATACCACTGAATTAGTTAACTTAACATTACTTTCCTGCTATTTACTATTCTGCTAGTTACATTTCTGTTACACACTTCACACACATTTTTACTTTTATGTTATTTATTTTACCGTCATTTACTTTTCTGCTTCACAAGCACACAAAACTCACCTACTAATTAATCCGGCTAAACGATAAAAAAAGTTGAGTATTGGAACTCGACCGTGTCCATTGGTTCGATACTTGGTTCTTACCTGACTATATTACGCTGCGATAGGTACATTGCCTATTGGGTGTGTTTTAAATTAACGTAATTATCATTTTACTTTATAAATTTAAAACCTGATCTTGTGAAATCAATCACCTTAAAAATATATTTATTTATATTTTTATATATTTATCACAATACACATCAAGTTTTTGGCGTCGTTGCCGGGGACACGGTGATTTCAGAAAAAATTTGAGTTAACGGATTAGCCTTTTATTTTCCTTCTGTTTTTCTTTCATGCTTTGTTGCAGGTAGTGTATGATCCAAAGTTCTAGTACTGGTTTATATAAACCTTTAGCAGAACATGAAAGATTCTTTCACCGTCGAGTTCGAGAAAACCGTGCTAGAAAAATGGCCGTCGAAAACCACACTATTGCCTAATTTGCAAGACCGTCACTAGACGCGTTGGGATCTAGTATCACAAGACCAACCGTCGACGCTAACAACTTTGAGATCAAATTTCTTGTCATCCACATGATCCAGTCATCATGCACTTTTAATGGATTGCCCGATGAGGATCCACATGCCCACATCGTAAATTTCCTCGAGATTTGTGATACCTTTAAATTAAACGGAGTGTCGAACGACACTATTCGCCTCCATATGTTCCATTTCTCCTTAAGGGAACGAGCTAAGGCATGGTTTAATTCTCTCCCTACCGGGTCAATCACCACTTGGGACGATCTCGCCCAGAAATTCTTATCGAAGTATTTCCCACCGGCCAAGACTGCTATGTTAAGAAATGATGTCACCACTTTCACACAAGACGATGGTGAATCACTATTTGAGGCGTGGGAACGCTTCAAGTACATGCTAAGGAAATGCCCCCACCACGAGTTAGAGGTTTGGCTTCAAGTATCATCTTTCTACAATGGGCTACATAATCAAGCCCGTCAGACACTTGACGCTACCGCGGGTGGCATATTTGGGAACAAAAGGCCACTAGAGGGTTATAACCTCATTGAAGATATAGCTATGAACAACTATCAATGGTACAACCCACGAACTATTAGATGAACAAGAGAAGGAATTCACGCCGTTGATGCTGTCACATCGTTATCTGCTCAAGTAGACGCCTTGACCACAAGACTAAACCATATTAGTAAGGGTAAAGCGACACCGGAAACAATGGAAGATGTGAAGAACATCACAGCCGACGTCGAACAAGTTGACTTTGTCGGAACAAATCGGCCTCAAAACAACCCTTATAACAACACCTACAACCCTGGATGGAGGAATCATCCAAACTTTAGCTTGAAAGATAACAACCAAGGACAATCTGGTTTTGGACAACAACAACAACAACAGTTTCAGCAAAGGCAACCTCAGAACTTTCAACCTCGTCAACAATTTCAAGGACCTACCAAGATGGGTAATAGACGAGCCTGGAGGATGCAGTGACTAAGTTAATTTCCACTACTGAAAGTCAAGCCCACCTACCAGACTCTCGTCACAAGCAATACAAGGAAAGGTTTAGTCTACATGAACCTGAGTTCAAGACGCATAAAGCTACCCTTCAATCCATTGAGACGTAATTAGGACAAATAGCAAAACTATTGTCCGAAAGGCAACCAGGATGTCTCCTGAGTAACACCAAGACTAATCCAAAGGCCAAAGTAAGTGCTATTACTTTAAGGAATAGCAAAGTCTACCTAGAGCCACTTATGCCAGGAGAAGAAGTCCAATCACCGAGGAGAGAGATATTCACCGGAGTGCCACTCCGACCGCAGCCCGTAAGTTCATCCACTCAGAGAGCACAACCTAGTTTGATCCAACCTCCTACGGTGGACCTTCCTCCAAAAGTTCCACCAAAAAGAACGTTCAATTCTCACATACCATACCTAGGAAGGCTGGTTAAGCAGAAAACTGATGAGCAATATGACAAGTTCATAGAGCTCTTGAGCCAAATCCATATAAACATTCCCTTCTTGGATACCATACAACAAATGCTAAAATATAGACACTTCTTGAAGGATTTCCTCAGAAACAAGAGAAACATGGAAGAAACGATAAAAAGGACAAATTACTGTGTCGGTCTTATCGAAAGAAATCTCCCGAAGAAACTTTCAGATCTAGGGAAATTCTCTTTACTATGTTCTATAGGGCCTCTACCAGTTGCATATGCCCTCGCTGATCTAGGAGCAAGCGTAAATGTTATGCCTTCCACTATGTTTCAAAAGATTGACATTGGGCAACCGCTGCCGGTTAATGCAACCATTGAATTCGTGGATGGATCGGTTAAAACACCCATAGGAGTCATCGAGAACTTATTGGTGAAAGTTGGCAAGTTTGTCTTCCCTTGACGCTACCGCGGGTGGCATCTTTGGGAACAAAATGCCACAGCAGGCATATAACCTCATTTAAGAGATAGCTATGAACAGCTATCAATGGTACAACCCACGGACTAGTAGATGAACAAGGCAAGGAGTTCACGCCGTCGATGCTGTCACATCGTTATCTGCTCAAGTAGACGCCCTGACCACAAGACTAAACCAGTTAGTAAGGGCAAAGCGACACTGGAAACAATGGAAGAAGTGATGAACATCACAGCCGACGTCGAACAAGTTGACTTTGTCGGAACAAATCGGCCTCAAAACAACCCATATAGCAACACCTACAACCCTGGATGGAGGAATCATCCAAACTTTAGCTTGAAAGATAACAACCAAGGACAATCTGGTTTTGGACAACAACAACAACAACAGTTTCAGCAAAGGCAACCTCAGAACTTTCCACCTCGTCAACAATTTCAAGGACCTACCAAGATGGGTAATAGACGAGCCTGGAGGATGCAGTGACTAAGTTAATTTCCACTACTGAAAGTCAAGCCCACCTTCCAGACTCTCGTCACAAGCAATACAAGGAAAGGTTTAGTCTACATGAAGCTGAGTTCAAGACGCATAAAGCTACCCTTCAATCCATTGAGACGTAATTAGGACAAATAGCAAAACTATTGTCCGAAAGGCAACCAGGATGTCTCCTGAGTAACACCAAGACTAATCCAAAGGCCAAAGTAAGTGCTATTACTTTAAGGAATAGCAAAGTCTACCTAGAGCCACTTATGCCAGGAGAAGAAGTCCAATCACCGAGGAGAGAGATATTCACCGGAGTGCCACTCCGACCGCAGCCCGCAAGTTCATCCACTCAGAGAGCACAACCTAGTTTGATCCAACCTCTTACGGTGGACCTTCCTCCAAAAGTTCCACCAAAAAGAACGTTCAATTCTCACATACCATACCTAGGAAGGCTGGTTAAGCAGAAAACTGATGAGCAATATGACAAGTTCATAGAGCTCTTGAGCCAAATCCATATTAACATTCCCTTCTGGGATATCATACAAAAAATGCCAAAATATAGACGCTTCTTGAAGGATTTTCTCACAAACAAGAGAAACATGGAAGAAGCGATAAAAAGGATAAATTACTGTGTCGCTCTTATCGAAAGAAATCTCCTGTAAAAACTTTCAGATCTAGGGAAATTCTCTATACAATGTTCTATAGGGCCACTACCAGTTACATATGCGCTCGCTGATCTAGGAGCAAGCGTAAATGTTATGCCCTCCACTATGTTTCAAAAGCTCGACATTGGGCAACCGCTACCGGTTAACGCAACAATTGAACTCGTGGATGAATCGGTTAAAACACCCATAGGAGTCATCGTGAACTTATTGGTGAAAGTTGGCAAGTTTGTCTTCCCTTGACGCTACCGCGGGTGATATCCTTGGGAACTGACGGGTGGTTCGTTGGACGACCCTTAAGTGCTATAAATGGTATTTTAATCCTACATTTAAGTCGGTTACTTGTTAGAATTAGATGACTATGGTGGTTTAATGTTTCAGGTACAAAAGAGTTTAATTGGATGCATTTAACGCAAAGATTGAAGCAAGAGGAAAGAGACTCAATCATCATTGAAACACACAAAGAAAAGGAGAGAATGACCTGAGCTCCACCGTAGCTTACGGTGGTCACCGTAAGCTACGGTGACATCTGGGAAACTTTCTTGGCACCGTAAGGCAGTTTTGGACCACCGTAGAATGTTGCTCACCACCGTAAGCTACGGTGGGCACCGTAGCTTACGGTGGTCACTGGCGTGAAAAGTGTAACTGCCCTATTAAAACAGTTCTTCAAGGAGCTTTTCATATCCAATCATTGGGAGACGTTTTGCAGCAGTTTCACGGCGATTTTGGGTGATTTTCTGGGTTCCAAACAATCTCTAAACAATTCGGTTTGTGTTTTGATTTATATGAACATTGACTTTTGTTTGATGATGATGCACCAAACAATGAGTGGCTAAACTTGTGGTGTTCATCCTAGGTTGAAGGTTTGTCTAAGACATTTGTGTTTTTATCCGTATTTCTAGAATAATAGACTTGCAATGTTTGTTTGTTTATAATGGTGTGTGAATGTTTGTTTGTAAATTATTGATTGATGTGTTGATCATAATCTAAATCGTACGTTCTTGGTGTCGTTGACAATCGAGATATCACGGGAGGGATTAGGGTTGGATATTGGTTAATTAGTCATCGGGTAACAACCTCGCATTTTCATAATCCGAGTACTTAGTTCCCTTTTATCACAAACAAGTGTCACGCATGAATCATGTCTATGTGATTCTTTCTAGTTGGATTTAAACATGGATGTCAATTGAAACCGAAAACCTAGGATGATCGCTTTCTCTTAATCTGTTTACAAACTAATCTTTGATTTGCAATTTATTTAGTTGATCTTAGTTTTTGAAACCAAACAATCAAAATCGTGAATTTACATTTCTTGCAATTTATTTTAAGTTAGTTAAATCCGAACTACTTAGTAAGCACATTTTCCACAAACTCCATGTGTTCGATATCCACTTACCACTATCTATCTAGTGTAATTGGTTTATTTTTTAGTGAGACTACGACCTCACGTCAAATTGGCGCCGTTGCCGGGGAGTAGTGCGAAACGTGTGTTAACTTTCGTAGTTTTTTGTTTGTTATTTTCGGGTTTACGCCGGTTGTGTTAGTGTGCAGGTACTTACAGGTGTATGCATACTAGAGGCTCCAAAAAGTCATCACCATTAGCATTTGATCCGGAAATTGAACGGACACTTTCACGGAACCGAGTTTTACTTAGGGAGAACAAAGTCATTGGGTCTCCTACTACACCGAAAAACATCATGGATCTACCAATTCTCACGACGGGTCAAACACTACCAACCACCACACCTCCTATTCCACCAAGTCCTATAACAAGTGAGAGCAAACCCACAAATACCACTGTTCCTACAAGCACACTTCCACCAAATCCATTGAGCTACCAAACGGCATCAACCTTTCCACCATTTAGCCATTTCTTCCCGACTCAAGGTCAATCGTCTTCCCATCAGAGTTAACCATTCCCATTTCAACAAGACCCACCTATAACCTTTACCACCCCGGTTCAACAACAACAACCCCCATCGAGGTTCCAATATCAACAATCTCCCGCGATGCCGTTTATGAGAGTGCAAGATGATGGGTTTGATGACGGTTATGAAGATGATGATGAGGGGTATGATGAAGGTGAATATACCCTTGGGGGTAATGGAAATCAAACGGGATTTCAAGGAGGGGGTGGATTTGTGCGAAGACCGCAAGATATACCGCAAGCTCCACAAGGTCAACCTCGACAAGTTCAACAATATGAGCAACAAGTGCCTCAACAACAATTTCAACCTCAACCACAATTTCAACAACAAATTCCTAGACAGGTTCAACCTCGAAGAGAAATGCCTAGGCAAGCCGGTTTGCCACCACAAGTACCGTTGGGCGTGCCAAGAAGATATAATCGGGAGGCCGTGAGGGGTATTGAAGCACATTTTAGGCCGGTTATTACTAACAACCCTTCACCGGTAGTTATTCCTCAAAACAATCAAGGGAGGACGTTCGAAGTTAGAACTAATTCCCTCCAAAGTTTACCAAAATATAAGGGATTAGCCACGGAGGAACCTTATTTTCATTTGGAGGCATACGATTCGATATGCAATACTGTCGGTGGGCAAGGATTTTCATCGGATGAAGTAAAGTTGGTATTGTTTCAATTCTCGTTGGAAGATAAAGCGAAGAGATGGTTTTATACGTTGCCATCCGCCTCAATTTATACTTGGGCTGAAATGCAACAACGGTTTTTGGAAGAGTTCTTCACCTCTTAAAAGACAAATGATGCAAGAAAGGCATTACGAAGCTTCCAACAGCAATCGGGTGAGATGTTTCACGAAGCTTTCGAACGGTTTAATTTGATGATAAAAAATTGCCCTCATCATGGGATCGAATTGTGGGAATTGTTGAACGCGTTTCATGAAGGGTTGAATTCCGAAGATGCTCGTGACTTAATGTTTATCACGAATTGTACATTCGGTACTAATCACGAGCAAGACGATTGGGCGTTTTTGGAATAAATGGCGGTCACATCAAAGAGGAAGTCTCAATCATGTAGGAGAGCGAGACCGGCCATTACTAGAACCCAAGTGCATGCGGTGGAGGATGGTAATGTGCAAACTACTAATCAAGTTTATGATGTTTGCACTAACTGTAATGAATTGGGTCATAGGGCGGATGTTTGTTTGGTGGGTGTTGTTGAAGGGCAATATGAATAAGTGAATGCTATTCAAGGCCAAGGGGGCGGTGGTAGAAATTACAACATGAACTCGAATACATATCACCCCGGGTTACGAAACCATCCGAATTTGCGTTATGGAAACCCGGCTAATCAAGCCAATCCGAATTTCCAAGGAAGTCAAGGAAATTATGTTCCTCGCCAACAATTCAACAATCAAGGCTTCCAAAGGCAATTTCAACAACCGGGTGGTGACCAAAGTGGCTATTCGGGTCAAGTTACTTCAAGTGGGAATGAAGTGATGGATATGCTCCGGATGATGCAACAAGATATGCAAAGGAGGAATCAAATGGATGAGGCTCGGTTGCAAAAAGATGAAATTCGCGACAAAGCCATCCAATCTTTGACTACCCAAATGGGTCAACTTGCAAGTGAGGTGGCCCTTTTAAAAAAGAACAAAGGTCAACTACCAAGTGACACAGTGGCAAATCCCAAGAACATCAAAAGCGTGAACATTAATGTGGTAAGTACCGTTCCCAATAGTGAATTTAATGAAACATTTCTAACCTCTTCGTGTCAAGTGAATGCAGGTATAGGAAAGGAGGCCGAGGCGGAAAATGACAAAGAGCATGGGGCACCAATCGTGCCAATCCGAGTGGAAAAATTAAAAATTCCTCATGCATTGTTGGACTATGGGGCGGGCATGAGCGTGCTACCAGGCGCGTTGTATGACATGTATGACTTTGGCCCACTGCAAGATATAGACACCATGGTGAGCTTGGCAGATGAAAGTTGGAGGCGTCCACGGGGAGTAGTTAGGAATGTTAAGATTCAGTTGGGAGAATTTGAGTACCCAGTGGATTTCCTGGTCCTAGACTATGCTTCTACTAAAATGGCAGCGCAACAAAGGGTAATCTTAGGTCGACCGTTTCTTACACAGCAAATGCTCAAATCAATTGTAGAGACGGGGTTATTACCATGACCAAAAAGAACTGTAAGTTATCATTTGATGTTCAAACTAGAGTGATTATTTATGAGTCCAATGAGGGGAAGGGTGGTGAGTCTAGTGATTGTATGACAAAAGTGTGTCAAAGAATGAAAATAAATCACCCACCGGATCGTGAATAAAAGCATACGGGATCAAGTAGGAGTGTATTTGATTACCCACCGAATCGAAACGGGACGGATGCATTTTACTCAATGGCACGATGTAGTGATGGAGATGGCCGAAATCGTTTCTTTGAGCCACCATAAATGGGGGTGGCACGGTCTGGCTGAAGACCCGAAAATTTAGCGCTGCTCGGGAGGCAACCCGGGGTTTTTCACTGACATTGTTATTTCTTTATTTTTCTATGTTTCAGGGCTATGGCAACACTCAAGTGTGAGGAAGATGTGCGGATAGTTGTGTGAAGGTGGTGATAGGAAATCGGATCATTTACAACATCTGTTGTGTCAAACTTCATCAGGTCCATGTACTTTTTCCTTAGACTTGTCATGTTCTTTAGCCTTGAAATATTGGTAGTTAGTTTGTTTGTTTGTTAAAAAAAAAAAAAAAAAAAAAGTTTGGTGTGTTTTGAGCGATCTTTCTCTTCAAAGCCATACATTGGGGACAATGTATCCCAAGTGTGGGGATGGGGGAAATTTTTTGAAAAATTATGAAATCAAGCGAAAAATGGTCTAAATTTGAAAAGTTAAAGTATTGAAACCGCATAACACTCCGGCAACCCCGTATACCCTTTTTCTTGGTGAGAGTTTGAGCCATCTATTTGAATTGTTAGAAATATTTTCCTTGATGAGAGTGGCAATGGGTGGGGGTGCATTAGAACTTGTGCTTGAAATCGTTTGAGGCCTTAGCTTGATATGTATGTGAAAAGGATAAGGGCATTTAGGTAGCCTCGTCACGATGTGTGTGAGTGTAGGATTCGGGGGTTGGGCCTCATAAATTACACATATGAGCTTGGTAGTGCGAGTGGCGGGGGTTTGGTCTTTAGTAGCCATGTTTGAGCCTATTGTCGTTCATTTGTGACCCATACCTATCTTGTTAAATTCTACCTATTGAGACGATCCGGTTTAGTAGTTTAGTAGTTTTAGTACGTAGTGTTTGATGTTTTTGTTTTGTTTAAAAAAAAAAATCTGAGAAAAATACAAAAAGAATGAGAATAAATGTGGTAGTAGTTTGAAAGAAAAAAAAATGCGAGGCTTTGTAGTTAGTTAATTGGTTGAGTTTATTTAGATGTAATAATAAGACCGGGTCGGATCATTAGCTACTACATATATATTTCCATGTCCTACCCATATGCCTAGCCACGTTCCAACCCTTAAGTCCCTTTGATTCACGTGCGCATTTTAGTAAATTCTTTAGGCGAAGGACCGATTTAAGTACAAGCCTATTTTTGTGCAATCACCCATTTGCTTTAAGTGTGTTCTAGCTCATCCTTGCTAGTTATTATTTGTCGCCGAGAGGAGAGTCATTGTGAGGGGTGTGTTATGCGGGGTTTAAGAAAAAGTTAGTAAAATGAGGACATTTGTTTGCTTGATTCATGTTGATCGCTTGTGAACTTGGAAATGGTTTTTGATGAGTTGCTTGGGGGCAAGCAACGGTTAAGTGTGGGGATGTGACGGGTGGTCCGTAGGACGACCCTTAAGTTCTATAAATGGTATTTTAATCCTACATTTAAGTCGGTTACTTGTTAGAATTAGATGACTATGGTGGTTTAATGTTTCAGGTACAAAAGAGTTTAATTGGATGCATTTAACGCAAAGATTGAAGCAAGAGGAAAGAGACTCAATCATCATTGAAACACACAAAGAAAAGGAGAGAATGACCTGAGCTCCACCGTAGCTTACGGTGGTCACCGTAAGCTACGGTGACATCTGGGAAACTTTCTTTGCATCGTAAGGCAGTTTTGGACCACCGTAGAATGTTGCTCACCACCGTAAGCTACGGTGGGCACCGTAGCTTACGGTGGTCACTGGCGTGAAAAGTGTAACTGCCCTATTAAAACAGTTCTTCAAGGGGCTTTTCATATCCAATCATTGGGAGACGTTTTGCAGCGGTTTCAGGGGCGATTTTGGGTGATTTTCTGGGTTCCAAACAATCTCTAAACAATTCGGTTTGTGTTTTGATTCATATGAACATTGACTTTTGTTTGATGATGATGCACCAAACAATGAGTGGCTAAACTTGTGGTGTTCATCCTAGGTTGAAGGTTTGTCTAAGACATTTGTGTTTTTATCCGTATTTCTAGAATAATAGACTTGCAATATTTGTTTGTTTATTATGGTGTGTGAATGTTTGTTTGTAAATTATTGATTGATGTTTTGATCATAATCTAAATCGTACGTTCTTGGTGTCGTTGACAATCGAGATATCACGGGAGGGATTAGGGTTGGATATTGGTTAATTGGTCATCGGGTAACAACCTCGCATTTTCATAATCCGAGTACTTAGTTCCCTTTTATCACAAACAAGTGTCACGCATGAATCATGTCTATGTGATTCTTTCTAGTTGGATTTAAACATGGATGTCAATTGAAACCGGACACCTAGGATGATCGCTTTCTCTTAATCTGTTTACAAACTAATCTTTGATTTGCAATTTATTTAGTTGATCTTAGTTTTTGAAACCAAACAATCAAAATCGTGAATTTACATTTCTTGCAATTTATTTTAAGTTAGTTAAATCCGAACTACTTAGTAAGCACATTTTCCACAAACTCCCTGTGTTCGATATCCACTTACCACTATCTATCTAGTGTAATTGGTTTATTTTTGAGTGAGACTACGACCTCACGTCAGGAACAAAAGGCCACAGGAGGCTTATAACCTCATTGAAGAAATAGTTATGAACAGCTATCAATGGTACAACCAACGGACTAGTAGATGAACAAGGCAAGGAGTTCACGCCGTCGATGCTGTCACATCGTTATCTGCTCAAGTAGACGCCCTGACCACAAGACTAAACCAGATTAGTAAGGGAAAAGCGACACCGAAAACAATAGAAGAAGTGAAGAACATCACAGTGGACGTCGAACAAGTTGACTTTGTCGAAACAAATCGGCCTTAAAACAACCCTTATAGAAACACCTACAACCCTAGATGGAGGAATCATCCAAACTTTAGCTTGAAAGATAACAACCAAGGACAATCTAGTTTTGGACATCAACAACAGTTTCAGCAAAGGCAACCTCAGAACTTTCAACCTCGTCAAAAATTTCAAGGACCTACCAAGATGGGTAAAGGGATGAGCCTCTAGGATGCGGTGACTAAGTTAATTTCCACTACTGAAAGTCAAGCCCTCCTATCATATTCTCATCACAAGCAATACGAGGAAAGGTTTAGTCTACATGAAGTTGAGTTCAAGACGCATAAGGCTCCCATTCAATCCATTGAGACGCAATTAGGACAAATAGCAAAACTATTATCCGAAAGGATACCAGGATATATCCCGAGTAACACCGAGACTAATCCAAAGGCCAACGTAAGTGCTATTACTTTAAGGAATATCAAAGTCTACCTAGAGCCACCTATGCCTGGAGAATAAGCCCAATCACCGAGGAGAGAGATATTCACCGGAGTGCCACTCCGACCACAGCCCGCAAGTTCATCCACTCAGAGAGCACAACCTAGTGTGATCCAACCTCCTACGGCGGACCTTCCTCCAAAAGTTCCACCAAAAAGAACGTTAATATCTCACATACCATACCTAGGAAGGCTGGTTAAGCAGAAAGCTGATGAGCAATATGACAAGTTCATAGAGCTCTTGAGCCAAATCCATATCAACATTCCCTTCTTTGATAGCATAAAACAAATGACAAAATAGGGACGCTTCTTGAAGGATTTCCTCACAAACAAGAGAAACATAGAAGAAGCAATAAAAAGGACAAATTACTGTGTCGCTCTTATCGAAAGAAATCTCCTGAAGAAACTTTCAGATCTAGGGAAGTTCTCTTTACCATGTTCTAAAGGGCCACTACCAGTTACATATGCGCTCACTGATCTAGGAGCAAGCATAAATGTTATGCCCTCCACTATGTTTCCAAAGCTCGACATTGGGCAACCGCTACCGGTTAACGCAACAGTTGAACTCGTGGATGGATCGGTTAAAACACCCATAGGAGTCATCGTGAACTTATTGGTGAAAGTTGGCAAGTTTTTCTTCCTTGCTGGGACAAGATTTCTCCGTACCATTAATCTTTGGTCGTCCATTCTTAGCCACCGCCAGGGCCGTCATTGAAATGAATGAAGGAATTTTAACGCTCTGTATTAGTAAACAATCGGTAACATACAATATCGGAGGATATGAATGCATGACAAGTGATCCGCTTGAAATATCTCACTTTATCGACTTCAATATGGACTATCAACTACAGAAAGCAAAGGACTTGAAAAAAGGAAAAAACACTTGAACTTACCAAGCCAAAGACACAATATCCTACAGCAATAGACCTTAACAAGGATCTTGACAACACTAATTGGATCGATGAGTACTTCGATAAATTACCAAAGATGAACGAAGAAATCGGAGACACAGGGGAGGTTGTTTACTCCCATCTGAAGAAAGACTGATGCAATATGTACGGGTCGGGCTAAAGACCCATAAATAAACGTAGCGCTTCCGGGAGGCAACCCGATGATCATGAATAAATTGACAAGTTGGTGCATACGGCAGAAAGCTTGGACCTCAGGTTTGGTTTCTCCAAATTTAAGTTTCTGATTACTTCAGCCCCCAGGTATGCCTTCTCGATACTAGGACCTTAGTAGCTTAACTACTATCTTTTATTTTCCTTGTTCGTTTCTATGTTTTCTTTTATGTTTCAGGTAGAACAAAATCACCAGACCATCTCTCTACTTCCAACTCTACGAGCATGGAGCCGGAAACAACATCAAATATTTGAGAAATTCGATGAAGTTTTTTAAGCAACATGTTGACAAGCAGCTGATAGGCACAGCCTGACAGCAACAATAAGTTTTGGCCTTAGGTTATACACCGAATTGATCGGGGGAGTACTAGTTTCTTTTCCCTTAAAACTCCATGCATTTAAATTCCTGCATAGCATTTTATTACATGCATTTGTACATTTAAGGCAATGCACAATTTTAAGTGTGGGGTGGGGAATTAGAGATTCAGGACTGTTAACCTCAAAGCAGTAAAATTTAACTTGTGATTTTATACCCAATTGACTAAAACATTACAAAAACTTACCTTTTATAAAACCCGAAAATTTTCAAAAAAAATATTTAAACCCTTTTTAAACAAAACATCTTGGAGTTTGCACTTAATTAAATAAAATGAAGACATGACAAGTAGAAACAAATGGAAATTATGCATAACAAATCACTAAACCCTATCCCATCCATTACCATATGAGAATAATCTGAGCCTTTTCACGAGCATTATTATCATTATTTTTGCATGCTCTTTCGTTTGGTATATTGAGTGTTTATTCGATTGAATTTTATGCATAATTAGAACTTGTATGACTTATACATAGCAAGACCATGAACTAATGGAAGTATGAAAATGATTGAGGCACCTAGGACTTTATTACCCTTATTATCCGAAAACCACAAAAAATATTATCCGCCTAGATAACCCTCTGAGCCTTAGCCTTTCTTTTCTAAACCCATATTTATCACCCAACCAGCTTTTCGTAAACACTGGTTATTGGCTAACTGCCTTCAAAATGGGAAGGTTATCTTATGTTATCATTGCAAGTTCATTATCATCGGGACGACATTGGAAAGAATCCGTCCTACTCAGGAGAATTGGAGTATACAAATGGCGGATGAATTAGGAAAAATCCAAACTATCTGCAGGGAAATTCAAAGAAATATTATTTCAAGGAAATTGAGGAAAGAGGAGTACTGAAGAAGTTGTTTTGTTAAAAAAAAAAGACAAATTTGGTCTTTTACTGGGAGACCTTAAAGAACTGGACATGCATTCTTTCGATTTCAATCTGTTTTCCTGCCTTCATTTCGCAATGCCTGAATTACCAACCAAACTCCGAGAAAAGATTTTTTAAGCAACCAGTGATGTAAGAAAATGGTGGCGCAAGCAAGAACAATTGCCTCCATTCTGCGGCTTGTCAAAAAGTGCCGCCAAAAGAATAGCCAAAAGATACGGTAGATGTAGAAATGTGGCAACTGTAGCCACGATGGAAAGTGTAGCAAGAATCAAACTCGGGTCCAAAGTGATTTTACATACCTGATGGAAGTAGGTGCTATTAGGCGACTAGCAGCAGGACCCGTATGAAAAGGCAGTGATGTGCATTACTCAATAAGCGACGAGTTGAACCTGATGAGAGATCTTGGTCTTGGCAATCTGACCATAAACGAGCCCTCATATTAGTTATACCCTCATGATCTGAGTATTGTAGAGGGACCTTTTAGTACTTTCCATTTTAAGCCATGAGGCCGTAGCTGAGTGTTTTGCAATAGCTGCAGCCTTTCAAACCCCTTTAAAACCCCTAAAAATCCAAAAAGATTTTCATTTTAACCTTTAATTTTACTGTAGCCACATTACAACCCTTGAAAGTCCTCTTGATTCATGCATACTACTTAGTTAGTTGGTGGAGACTTGATTTGCATACAAGCTTATGACCATTGCATAATTCAATTCGAACTCGAGTGTCCCACTTAGCTTAAATTATCCATATATATAACCCTAGAGTTGAGTGAACATTGTGAGTAGTGAGGATTTTTTGCATAATCAACGTTCTAGTAGGCTTGTCATGGATTCCATCATCTTAAAACAAGAAAAACACAAAAATAAAATAAGCAGCTCAAGAGTTATCCCGGAGTCTCAACACTAGTTGAAATTCCATTACTTTGTAATGTCTTTAGTTATGGGTGTTATCATGCATGAGTTTGCTTGAGTACAAGCAAAGTTTAAGTGTGGGGTGTTATGATATGTCATCATTTATACATATTTTACACACATAATAATCCCACTTTATGGTACTAAATTGAATAATAACCTTGCAATTTATGTTTAAAACATAAATATTTTATAATTGCAGGTTATTCGGTGTTAAAAATACAAATCAAGCTAAATCCTATCAAGAACACCAAGTATTCAAGCTTCTAGAAGGTTTATTCCCGGAGCATTGACCCCCAAGAAGTCAAAATTGGTCAAAAATAGTCAACAAGAAGCTACAAGACAAAGCTGGGAGAAAAAGGTGGGTTGCACGGTCGTGCATTGCCCTTCTCTGCTCCTCACCCGTGTCCTTTGTACCCTGTTTGATTCCCTGGGCCTTTGCACGACCGTGCAACCCATTGCACGGCCGTACATTGCACATTTTGAGGCCTATAAATAGGAGGCTTGGGTTCTTCATTCCACACACCAATCTAGAGCAAAATGTAGTTAGAGTAGATAGTAGAGGGCTGTTACTCCTTGTTTCACAATAGGGGAGCCTACAAAACTCATCATTACGCTAGTTTTTATGGCCATTCGTGGCTAAAACTTCTTTGTATTGCTAGGGTGAAGATAATGTTTGGTGCATGTTAATGTTTAACCTATTAATGAAGTAGTATGTTTATGCCTTTAACTAATTTGTTCTCAAAAACCATCTTTTGATGGGCTTTTATTATTGTCTAAATCCGTCTTTATATTTGTGAGTGTCTTGATTTTAAAGAGTAAGATCGTAAAACCCTTTTTAATCAAACTTCCTTTGAAACTCGTACGTATTTATACAAGCAGAGATTGATAAGCCAAGACTTGGTCTATACTTCTAAGATCGTACTTCATTATACGAGATTATTATGCGACCAAGAATTGGTGAACTCATGTTGGGAACGGTACGTCTTTATACTTGGTCCCATTGTTACACCGCCTCCCGATTAGCAAAATATAATCACCTATTTCACTTAATATAAATCATTTTGAGTCCGAAGTCTTTATCCAACCCGGAGATGAACATTCGATCGGTTGACGGTAAATGTTGTCCCTAACGGGAGGCACTACCACTTTTTAAATAATATAATTTTCAAATCAAATGTCGTGATGAGTACGAGGCTCTAGCGGTGACCCGGGTCACAAGTTTGTAGTAGTCATACCACTGAATTAGTTAACTTAACATTATCACGTACCAAGTTGATTCGAATCCCGAAGCAATACATTTTGTAATCTGATCATTTTCGCTTTATTTACTTTCCTTCTATTTACTTTCCACCTTCTGGTGATATTCTCCATGATGTGCCACCTACATAGGTTTTTAGTAGCACCCGGGAAGACTATGTCACACGAACTCATTAGGGCTAGGTCCCTGTCTATGACAATGACGCGTGGCTCCACACACCCATCGAGCATATCTTTGATCCGCTCAAGGACCCATGTGAAGTTGTCCTGTCGTTCCCTCGATATAAATATGGCGCAATACAAAACGACTTCGATGTCGACGTCACACCAATAAACTGAACAAAAGGAATGTCGTACATGTTGGTTTTGTACGTCGTGTCTACCAACATCAAGTGCGGGAAGGCGCGCCACATTTTATAGGAGGTAGGATGACAAAATAAAACATCTTCTGCGACATTAGTGGAGGGATTCTCCCAGGTGTGATACACGAACTCTTCAGATTGTAGTAAGTTTTCAAGTTCCAGCATTGGTGTCAGGCCTATTTTACTTTCGGCCCTAATCTTCGTTGTGGCGTTGTATATGTGCTGAACAACACATCTGCTACCGGGAAACTCTTCCTGTACGGCTGCAACAATGTGACATGCCCGCACGTGCTGCCGGTGTAACTTCTCAACCAGATCAATTTCCCCGGCGGACATCTTCCTAAGCTGCGCGTGGCCCTCCTCAAAGACAACAGGATCGTGTTTGTGTGTCACGTCCAACCTTCAACTATTACTCTTTCCTATGTACCTCCCTACCTTAAAGGGACATGATTTTTTTATGTTCCCAGTACGCCTGACTGTGCCCCTGCATTTAGGTTCCCCACCACGATTGCATCCGAGTACTACATCGTTTTTCCTTCACCGACTGACCACAATGACGCACCCATGCTCGCGTCCTCTCTTCTTAGCCCAATCCACCAAATCCTCACGAGAATTAAAATACTGAAAGAGTTACAAGGTTAGACTTAAAACGTAGTACATAAAACAAATAAATAAACAATTTAAACGAACGAAAGAGATGTTGTCATACTTTGTTTGTTTTATATGAAACTGTCGTCTTGCGTATGCGATCATCGTCCATTCTCCGCGTCCCATCGTTTCCTTTCAAATGAACGTAAGAGTCACTGTCATCTATGTCATTCCTATGGAAACTATCCGACACGTGTGTAGGTTCTGGTTGTGACCGATACGAGAGATTTTCATAATCCGGTTCTGGTTGTGACCGGTATGAGAGATGTCCGTAATCCAGTTCTGGTTGTGATCGGTAGGAGAGATGTACGTAATCCGGTTCTGGTTGTGACTGGCATGAGAGATGTACGTGACCGGCATGAGAGATGTACGTAATCCGGATCTGGTTGTGACCGGCATGAGAGATGTACGTAATCCGGTTCTGGTTGTGACCGGTATGAGAGATGTCCATAATCCGGTTCTGGTTGTGGCCGGCGGTCCAAATAGTGACATGTACGCCTCTTAACTGTAATTCAGTAATGGTTGCTGTTGAGACGACTCTTGACCATATCTATTCAACGGGTTGGTCCCCCCCCCCCCCACCACAAAGGGTGACTTCCGAATACGAAATACTCCTGAAAACGTAATGGCTGGTTAGATACCCTACGTAAAATAAAGACTTGCACACCCCTAAGTTACCCGTCCCAGTAGAACCCTTAATAAAATAAAGACTTGTTAAACATGGTTCATATCTTCGAATGTTGGCTCCTCATTCAAATCTGGAGGCTTCGACTTCTGATAAGGATCTCCCGAACTCGACATCGGTGTCAGGCGTGAAACAAAAAAAAAACAACGGTGTCCCAACAAAAAATAACCACAACCAAGAACTCAAACATGCAATTTCATCTATACTTACTATTCTTTTTAATTATGGTGAAGATGGTAGTGTCAGGTTTGTGTAGGATGGTGGGTTTAGTGTGATGAGAGTGAGTGGTGAGAGTTGTGTTAATATATGTTGAATCTGCATACCTAACCGTCACGTATAGGTCCAACTGTGACGGTTAGGTTAGGTGCCCGACAACACTGTCAACGTTAACTTTCTGTCAAAACAACCTCGTACTGAACCGGCACGTATTGGCCTATACTTGACGGGTAGGGTTCCTTTTTTTGCAGACTGCACAACCTCAAAACCATAATATGTTTGAGGGTTTAAAAAAGGTAAAATCACCTTCAAAACCCAAAATATTTCAGTGAAATCACCTTCAAAGTCATACGAACAAAACTAAAATGACTTTTAGAATCATCCGAACAAAACTAAAATCACCTTCAAAAGCGAAAGTATTCTGCGACCCAACACAATCCAGGAATAACAATCTGGTAACCCGACCCAATAAAGAACCCTTTTCATAGATATACAAAGACCAAAAAATTGGGTCTGCCCCTGGTCACAACCAACGAGTGTGAAATTGTTCTTTACTGAGAAAGTGAATGCCCTATGCCTCTGTAAGTTGGTCGATGGTCTAATTACATTTGCGAACCCACTTTGGTTGTAGTATCGTTGTGAAACTATAGTGGGGATGCTTATCTCTGAATCTGAAATGGTGTGTATTTGCATGTCGCATTTTCCAGGTTTATAATCAGAAGTATCGCAGGACAGGTTAAACGAGAGGTCATGGGAACAATCTGTGCCAACACCGAAAGGGTAAGGAACTGTAATATTCTTGCAGTGGGTTGGACAGCCTGGTTTTTCTGTAGTTTGAAGGGTTCCCAGGGCCATTGTAAGAAAAAATGTAAAGAGAAAAAGGATGAAATGAATAAGCATGTTTGTGGCACAACGCCTTTTTGTACCAACAATGATCATATAAATTTATATTTTGTTATGATTCATTGACTTTGATGAGCTTCTTGGTGTTATGGTAGAACATCGTCTTCTATGTTACTGTTGTTTGTTTAAATTAGTAAGCCAACTTGTGTTATGATTCATTGACATTCGTTTGATTTGTTGATCAGTTTGGTTTAACTTGTTAAAATGTCATGAGAATATTAGCGTAAACATTTTTTAATTCCAATTCTGAAACATATATAATTTATTTTCTTTTTTTTATTCTCCAACCTTAATTAGTGATGTAACGATAATTGGATAGAGGCCTTGCTAAAATATTGATATAGAAAGTGGACTAGTGGTCCTACGTAAGTACCAATTGACATGGTAAATTTATTTATTTTTTCCTTTTAATTTTCAAGTTTGTATTTAACTTGTAATTTTGTTTAAATTTGAGAGACATTTACATATATCCCCTTCCTAAGTTCCTTTATTACATATTTATCCAATCCTATTTAGTGCGCGGCGAGAATGGGAGTCTTTTCTAAGTTTTAAATCGTCTGGTGAGACGTAATTTCTGCCGGCCATTTGTGGATTGTTTTGTGGTAGATGCCGCCGTGTACGGCTCCTCTCTTGTTTGCCCTTTTTGAACTCCGACAACAACCTATCGTCATGGTGTTGCTCTTTAACTTAAAAAGTACAATACATAAACTAAGGATAAATAGGTAATTTTGTAAAGGTTGGGTAAATATGTAATTGATTTTTAGGGTTGGATAAATATGTTATTAAGAAGGTTAAGATGGGAAAATATATTAAAAAAAACCTTAATTTAATAGTTTGTAAGATTTAATCTTACGAGTCTTGTGAAGAAAACATACCATTGTAGAATGTACCCTATCAATGAAAAGACAATGTAAACAATGCTCCTTATTAGAAGTTAAACAACAAACTTCACAAGCATAACGAAATGTTGAAATAAACGTATATCAAGATATTGTATAGTATAGAGAAAACATTTGAGATTAACTCTCTAAATAAGTTAAAGACTAAACGTACCTCCTTGGTTACGTTTTATATTCTTACCCTTAAAACATCAAATCTGTGTTTTTAAAATTGTTTTTTATAGGTTAATAATAACAATAATAATAATAATAGTGCTTCAATTAAATTATTGATAAAAAACAGATACAACGTTATAATAATAATAATAATAATAATAATAATACTTTAATTAAATTATTGAAAGAAAACAGGTACAAAGTTATGGGAAGTTTGCAATTACACAATTTATCCATGTGAGGATGAGTTAATATAATAATTGACGACCTAAAATTGAAACCGAACCTATTCTCTCACATTCGCAAACACAAGGTTGAAATACAATTGCACATGTCAAAAAGTTTTAGCTATGTAAATTGTACATATGATATGTTGATAACTTCATTCTTAAATACCAATCATGTACTAGGATGAACTATAGAATACAAGCTCGAAATTATGCAATCTATCCTTGGATAATACCCAAGCTCGTCGCTTGTTTATACCAAAACCTCAATATTACAAAACTAGGAAACCACAAAAGATAGCCATGAAACTCCTTGTCCTAACCTATGCTGTATTTCTAATGTTTTCGTTTACGGCCTCTGAAACCTCCACTCTCCATAAATCAACCTAAAACCACCAACCCCCCCCCCCCCCCCCCAAAGAACCTAAACCCCCCACCCCCACCCCACCCCCAAAAACCTAAAAGCCGAGCCGGTTCCAACGCCGTCAAAATGAGTTTATTCGGAGTTCGTTTTTGTCAGTTTTCTCACGAACAAAGTGTTTTCTTATGATCATTGCCCTATATATATATATAGAGGAGGGATCAAAAGAAACCACATAGTTAGGCGAAAACCGAGAAAACCACTGTGGGAAGTTATTGTTAACACACTACCAAGGACTTACATAGATTGAGCCACTCGTCCATTTGTGGGAAGAGGAGGTCGTGAGCTGCGCGATATCTGGAGATTCTACTTCTCCGTCAGCTGCGCGATTTGTGGGAAGAGAGGCTAGGGCTGGAAATGAGGGAAAGTGGTCCGGGAGGGAAATATAGGCGCCAGATTATTACAGGTCATTAGCGGCGACATGTCGCCGCTATTGCGTCGCCACTATTACCTACTGAACCCTAGCCCTTGGATCAAGTCGCTTATCAACGGTCAGATGAGTTTGCTAAGGATTTCACCCGGATTATGAGCAATAGCGGCGACATTCGGCATGTCGCCGCTAATGTCGTCGCCGCTATTGCATGTATTTCTTGTAGTGTAAACATGCTTCTTCATTTCATCCTTTGTCTATTTACATTGGTTGTGGAAGGTAAACAACACAGCAAAACCAAGTTGTCCCACTCATTGTGGGAATGTTACTGTTCCTTACCCTTTCGGTATTGGCACAGATTGTTCTCTAGACCGCATCTTTAACCTGAACTGCAACTATTCTTATGAACCCCCAAAGTTGTTTGTTGGAAGCCTCGAAATATACAACATTTCAGATTCAGAACTGCGCATCTTCACTAGAGTCACTTACAGATGCTTCAACCAAAAGGGTTATTTGTAGATGATTATATTGATTGGACCGACTTAGCGGGGTTCTACACATTCTCAACAAAGAACATGTACACTGTCATTAGTTGTGACGATTATGCTCTAATTGCAGGGATAAACAAAGAAGACTTTTTAGTGCCTGTTTTGGGCTATGCCAGACACCAAGTAATGTGCGTAAAGGGCAATGCTCAGGAATCGGTTGTTGTCAAATACCCATACCCAAGGGTCTCTCGTATTACACTGCTACACTTCATTACAATGAATGTGGTTTTGGCTTACTTGTTGAGGAAGGTGGTTTTGAGTTTGGTGGTGCCACTGATTTATCCTCCAATTACACGGAATTTGTTAATAGGATACGATCCAATATGGTCGTTGTGCTTGACTGGGTAATCACATCCAATGGAACTTGCACTTCTGTGGGTAACGAATGAAAAGGAAACAGTTCGTGCTATGATGTAGAAGGCGGTGGGTATCGTTGTAAATGCAATGAAGGTTACGAGGGTAACCCCTATCTTCATCCAGGCTGCCAAGGTACATACATTAGTCTCCCATTTTAATTAGTCAAAATCATTTTCTATAGATAACTCAACAAATGATTTTTAAGTTTAACGTGCAAAGACCAAAAATTAAAACAATTTAAGTGTAATCAAATTCATAAAGAATATTGATGATGGAAAATATCAGTTCGGATAATCTTTGTAACTTTTTTGAAATTTTTGGGTGTGTTTGGTTCGCGGAAATAATTGGAATTGGAATTGGAATTGAATTTGGAATTAGAAAGATTCCTTTGAAATCTATAATGTGTTAGGTTAACATATTTGTTAATGAAATTGTAATGTAAAAATACTTAAAAGACAAAATTACTCTCCATAAAATGTCGAGGGAGACTGAGTTCCGTTGAAATGGGGATTGATTTTGAATTAGTTGGGGGATTTGGTTGAATTTATTTCAATTTCAATTGAAATTCCAATTCCAATTCTTTCTGTTAGTCAACCAAACATGTCAAGAAATGTAATTTAAATTACAATTCTAGTGAAATCTCATGAATTCTTGACAACCAAATATGCCCTTAATTTTACTCTTTTTTTTCTGAAGTAGTGTGCTTAATTTTCTTTTTCATGTTAGACACCGACGAAACCGGCCCTTGCTATGGTATTTGCATTAATACCGTAGGGAGTTACAATTGTACGTGTCGGCAAGGATTCTTTGGTGATGCGAGCATACGATATGGTTGTATTGCTGTTCCTAAAGATTCAAAGTCATCATCGACCATAATCATCATAGGTAATTTTTCTATTCAAAACTGAATATGCAATATAGACTTCATTTAGATAAATGGGTTAAACGAGTCGTGTTCAAGTTTAACAATTCAACCCACCAATTCTCCAACCCGAAACCCATCAAACCGACACAATTCTCACCCTATCCCTAATCTAGAAAGGTTTAAAACTAACGGGCTATAAAACTATATTTTTCACTCTAGCTTCTTACCGATTACTAAGAGAAAAGGGCATGAAATGCATGATATTATGAAAGTTAGAAATCTAGCTAGTTTTAGCAAGTATATGTTTGGTCCTTTTGGTGATAACAAAAACTTTTATTACGGTTAGTTTTAAGAAAATTGCATGTCTATAGAAACAATAAATCAAATTTAGAGATAAATGTTATTAACTTTTTTTTTGTATTGGCCTTTGTTCAGTTGCTAGCGTAAGCATGCATGTACTTTTTTCTTATCTCAATCATTGTATTGTACAAAGTGATCAAGAAAACGAAAGAACAAAGACAAAGAAAAAGGTTTTTTACACACAATGGTGGTTTACTTCTAAAACAACAAGAAGCCGACTCGTCTTTAGTTGATAAAACCATACTTTTCACATCAAGGGAGTTGGAAAAGGCCACTAACAACTTCAGTGAGAATAGAATTCTTGGCCGAGAAGGTCATGGTACAGTGTATAAAGGGATGTTAGTGAATGGAAGAATTGTGGCGGTAAAGAAATCAAAAATAGTTGATGAAAGCAAATTAGACGAGTTCATTAATGAAATGGTCATTCTTTCTTAATAAACTTATAAAAATAAATATTTATAAATTTCTTAATTTTAATTTAAAAATTAACTATTAAAATTTTAAAATCAAAATAAATAATTTACTTATAAATATTAAAGTTAATTAAAAAACTACTAATTAAATATTAGTAAACTTTATTTGAACACATATTTATTTAAATACAAAAAGTAGTTTTTTTCAAATCTCCTATTTTTTAATTCTTCATTTGTTTTTTAAATATTCACTTTTAATGATATTTTAAAAATAAGTTTGAGTCAATGATAATAATAATGAATTAATTTGGTAAAAATGTTTATTTATGTAATTTTCCAAAAAAAGTTAAGCAAAATATGAAAAGATATAGTAGATGTAAATGTGGTTTTCAGGGAAAAAAAATTATGAGGATGAATATGATTCTAGTTTTTTATTAGAATAAGTAAATGAGTTCAATGGGGAACCCAAAAAAAGTGAAAACTAGGAAACTATTCTCAACCACACATTTTAAATAAGGAAAAAACAAGTTAAATGTTAAAAACTAAACCGTAAAAGCTAAATGCTAAATATTAAAAATTAAACCGTAAAAGTTAAATCGTAAAAGCTAAACGTAAAAGCCAAACGTAAAATTTAAAAGTTAAAGTTAAATGATAAAAGTTAAACCGTAAAAAGTAAACGCTAAAAGCTAAGTGCTGAACCATTAAGAGGTCTGCATGGTTCAACATGGTTTTTCAGCTGAACCATTAAGAGGTAAATAAACTATTAAGAGGTGGGCTTTTAACGAAACAAACACCTCTTACCTCTAAACGATTAATAGGTAGCCTCTTAATTGAATCATTAAGAGGCTACCAAACATTCCCTAAATCCTAAAGCGAAATCATAAAACTAAGCCTAAAGCTAAACCTTAAAAACTAAAACTAAAAGATAAAAAATAAATAAATAAATAAAAACCAGCGAAACAACTAATTTAAGTATATTTGGATAGGGAATTTAACTAAATCCAAGTTAGTGTAGTGGTTTAAGGTCATCGCATGGAAGGCCTACATCTCTTGTTCGATTCCGATGAGTTGCGCCAGATATTTTTTTGACACAAAATGTGTGGCCGAGAATGGTTCATCGGGTCGGGTTGTAGTTATTTGGGTTGAAATTATTTTTTTGTTGAAACCATAATCCGAACTAAACCACATTTGAGGAAACTTAATCCGAACCTAAAACCACATTGTAATTCGGTAAAAACTTTTTTTTTCTTTTGGGTAATTATAACTTATTCGGTTTAAACAACACAATATTTTAGAAAAATCTAAACAAAAACATAAATTTATCAAATAATGATTTATAATTCATATGTGTATTGGTTATCGATATAAATGAATTGGGTTAAGTATAAAATATGGATTAAAATAGTGGTATAACTCGAATTCAAAATATTGAAACCTAAATCAAACCAAAAACTAAATTACATATTCAGTCAAACCGATAACCAAATATGTAATTCGGTTTTGTTTTAAACGATTTCGGTTTCGATTTGGTTATCGGTTTAATCGGGTTGAAACCAAATATTGAACACTCCTAGTTCACCGGTTCCCTCATTTTTCTTGGTCCCTTTCTATATATATATATATATATATATATATATATAATTTTAAAATCTTAATAACTTTTTCATATGTTATCATTTTTTTATAAACTTACACCATAAATCGAGCATTTTTTTAATTTTAATTTGAGTACATAATTACTATATTAAAAAGATAACATGTCCAATTTATTCGAACTACATATATGAAATACGATGATATATGCTCATACTACATATATGCAGTATCATCATATGATCATACTATATATATGCAGTATCATCATATTACATATACTGTATATATGCAGTATCAACATAATGCATATATCTAGTATAATCATACAGTATAATGATACTACATATATGTAGTATCGAAAAAATCAGACACGTTAATTTTTTGTTTTTTATATAGCAATATTATACTCAAATTAAAGATAAAGATGCTTAATTTATTAGTGTAATTTTTTTTTTAAATATTAACGTATGAAAAAGTTATTAAGGTTTAAAAATTAAGAGGTGAGTTTTTTTGGTTTTTCTAATGAAAATAAGTTTTCTCAACCCATCCCTATATATACACCAGTGTGTAAGCCCGCATTTCGCGACGGTTGTAAAATCCGACCATACTACTCTTGGGTTTATTAGTCAAATAATAAAACGAGTTGCTAGACTTTGAAGATTAGTTGCAAAATGAGCAAATTAGGTTACGGGTCAAAACGGGTATAAGCCAAAACCATGTTAACTTTTATCTTTATATGCTTGTAGCTCTTTCAAATTCTAGAACCTATATATAGATGCATCAATTCGCTTCTTTTTGTATGAAAAGTCAAGGTTGTAATTTCATGTCTGCCATGTTTTTCTGTAGGCAGCCAGCAACAATGTTCTTCTTGATGTTCCAGCACCACTCTATGCTATTAATAACTATATGAACTCGACCATGCAGGTACTTGTAGTGTAGTAGTTCTTCTGGTATAATAAATATTTTAAGAAAATATTAAACTATTAATTTTATTATTGATTACATGCAGAAGGAATGGTTGTGATGCAACTTAGAATATAGTTTCTTAGTGTCTTTGTAGGGATAGTGGATCGGAAGAGTTATTGTTTACTTAAAAGGGTCACAAGAGTCGTATATTTATGGGGTAGGTAATACTTGCGGTACCAAAATTGAAGGTAGATTATAGTAACAAATAATCAAGAATCCATTATAATTATTCTAATATTAATAGTAGTCTAATAATAATGTCTAATATAAACCGTTATCGATTCATGTTTATGCAGGCCATCATCGATTCATGTTTATTTCTAGAGTAGTTTTGATATGTTTACATGCATTAGACCTTAGAACTCACAATCTTTGGAATATTAGGGGGGTGGTGGCGTGGTCCTCATAGACACATTTTGGCATTCCAACAAAAAACTCATCAATCTTAAAGGTTAATTAAATTTCTTATAACCAACAAAGAACGGGAATGATGTTAACAGAAGTAAGGGAAAACATTAATTTGCTGCACAAGTTGATGCATTTCTTATTGGTGTTTTTATTACTGGTTTGTAAAGTTGTGTAGAGATTTGTGTTTCAAGTTATGAAGCACTGTGATGTTATAACTTATAAATAGAAGAATTAACTTGACATAGGATGGAAATACATCTTTGAGCATGAACAGGAAAAACAAAATAAATTCTTTCACAGCTATGTTATTTAGTATCTGTCACATTGATGTCTTAACTTTTTAGATCACATAAAGCTTTTGTCATTGCATCATAGCATCTTATCTATCAACTTTTTTGAGCCTTAAAATTGTGTTATGTAAATAAACTTTAAACCCTTTAGATCTCCTACCCTCATTACAAACCGAATCAAAAAATAATAGTAAAATGTCATGGATGCCACTTTCAATTACTGCATAAGCAGCTGTAGCAATGTATGATTTACTACATAAGCAGCAGCAGCAGCAGCAGCAGCAGCAGTAGCAGCAGATGTGATGAAATTATTAAAACGAATGCAAAAATAAACATTGCGTAATAGGTAGAAATTTGAGAACGACACCTTACAAAGCAGAAATCCCGTCCTAGTTTTATGCTCCTACGACCCACTTGTATGCTCCTACGACCAATTTGTATGATTCTACGACTGTATTGGTTGGAAATTATTTTTGATTCTGTGACAGTATGAAACCAAATGAAGGAACTCATAATCCTATTCAGTAAGAAATATTTTTGATTGATAAAGCCCAAAATAATACTGTTATAGGATATACTAAGCAGAAAAAATATTTCTAATTAGAGGCACAATTGGAAATAATGTATTTGAACTTGCGGTACATTCTACCATAGCAAGTCACTTTGTTGCTCTACTTCTTCACTCCCGAGCAAAAAGGCACCTACACAACTTATTAGTAGTATTGGTTGGAAATTATTTTTCAATCTACTAAATCAAACTATATATGTAGAAGCATTTAAAAAACGGGGTGATCATTGAATAGAGATGCAGTTTTCATTTATACACTCTCAATTATTCTAAGTAACCACAAGACTTCAATTAAACTACTTTAAAAAACACAGAGTCAACAGACTCCATGGAAAATTGAAGATTAAATTTCTGACAAAATACAAAAGGTAACCTAGAAGACCAACAAATACAACCAAATAAAAGAAACTGAATAAGAAAGTTACCTAAAACCCAATTACAGAGATATAAACAACCAAATAAAAGAAATAGAAGAAACTGATCAATTCAAAATACAAAGATCCAAATAGAAGATACTGAATCAGAAAGTTACCTCCGATGGTTGTCTGGAGAGAAATTACCTAAAACCCAATTAAGTGTAGCTGCCGGAGAATTAACCACAGGAGTGCGAATCATGGCCGGCGAGAAGGAGGGTAACAATGGCCGGAGTCTGAGAATTGATGCGTGAGAATTTGTAAAATAACCTTTTTTTAGAACGGGATTAAAATAATGTTTTGATATATTAAAAAGAAATTCGCTTCAAAAGAAGCCAACATTACATTTTTCGAATTATCAGTTACGTTGATATTAATTGAAGTTATGTTGACTCTTGATAATTTTGATGTGTATCGATCGGGTTGAGATAAACAGAATGGAGATTAGAAATGACCAAAGAATATTTAGGGAGAGTTTTTAGACTAAATTCATATTTCATTCATACTTAATTCTTGAAGCAAATATGGTTTATGTAGCCTTACAATGAAATAAACCGAAAGAACTACATGGCTTACAATCATGGACATGATTGAGAATTAACTACCCACTAACCTAATATTAGAAAACAAAATTAAAGGAACCCATTACTAAAATAAAGGAATTGGCATGTTGATGTTGTCGTGGGTTTGCATGGAGATGGTGGATGTGTATGAGCACATATCATTCCCTTCCGCTTGAAGAAACCTTGTCCACAAGGTTGAGTATCCAAACACGACATGGGCGAAAACCCGGACGATGCATCGATGCTTAGAGAAACACCACGGTGGACGCCACTCGGTTCTTCCGATTGCATTCGGAGAAGACATGGTTTAAGTGCCATGGTGGCCGCCACTCGTTTACGGGGGGACACCTTTATTTCTAAATATGCATCAAGGAAATTATCGGTTCCAATTGTGAGATTTATTTTGCCTAGACTGCCAAGCTGAGAGTGGCCAATGTCATTTATCCATGCAGCAACCATTTCCGTAACAGTAGCAACAAACCAAACTTCATCAACATGTTCCTGTTCACGAAAATTATTTGATTCATCTTCATATATTGGATGTCGGTAACCTTGGAAAAAGGTTGAAAACGGTGTCGATGATGCTAAATGCTTTGGTGCGGTTGAAGGGGATGGTTTTGGTGGCGGCAGAGGAGTATTTGTTTCAGACGGCAGAAAATGTGGTTGTGGTGAAACAGAAACCATTGGTGGTGTTGGTTTTGGAGTTGGCGGCGACGCGGTAGCGGTTGACGGAGGTGGTTTGATAACAGCGGTTGGTGGTGGTGAGGCGGCAGTGGCCAATGGTGGTGTTGTGGTGGCGGCAGCGGTGATAAGGGCTGGAAAACAGAATTTTTTTTATAATGGGGCCTGTTTGGAAGACTTGTTTCACATGAGGGCCTGGTCAAAAATTCTTTTCACATGGGGGCTTATCGCCATCGGGGTTGACGATTATCTCCTTCTCCTAGGTGTGTCAGCCAAAAGCGTACCTCCTTTCTGACACACCCTGAAACTCACCATCCATGAAGTATAGTTTCTCATCTTGTTCGCCAAGCTGGTATGAAAGAAAGCCATAGCCCACGAGCCTGATTATCGCCATCTTGGTAGTATACTTTCCTTTAAGAAACCCCCCTTCCGGGTTGGCAATTAACTCCTATTTTTATCATTATTGATGGAAAAAATACTCGCCATTGTAGAGTATGATTAAGTCTGATTTTTGTCTTCTCCCTAACAAGATACTCGCCAACTTTGTAACCGATTATCAGAAAAAACCTGGCAAAGCAAATAGTGTTTGTATGTAATGAATCAATTGTGGCAGACAAGTTGGCGAAAAAAAAATTTATTCAAAGATTTGAATAAATGTGAGAAAAATTATCATTCGAGTTGACGAGTATATAAATACATTTAGTGTTGGACCATATTTTTTACAAACATTTTATTTTCTCTCAAAATGGCCGGAGGGTATCCATTTCCGGATAAGTTTTCGCCTTCGGTAGAATGTGCTAACCCTTCTTCTTCAACTAATGAACCAATTACCTGGACTGATGAAGAGTGGAATTAGGCATTTGATCAGGTTTTTGGTCAACTACAAATTGAGGAAGAGCAGGTCCCCAGTTCAGATATTGGGCATGCCCCTAAATCGGATGAGAGGTCTAATAGTGACACCGCAGGGGAATACGTACCCGGTTCTCATGATGGATCTGTCCCAAACTTAGACGATGGCTATGTTCCTAACTCAGACTCGGAATTTGTCCCCAACTCGGAGGAGGGGTATGAGACTAACCTCGGAGAAGAATACGTGCCCAACTCGAAAGACGGTTACACTGTTGACGAGCGTCCCGGTTACCATGATCCATGGGAAGACGAGCGCTCTTTGCATTCGGATGATTTCTTTGATTCATTCGATCATTAATAAGTTGTTTAATTTAAATTTATAGTTAATGTAATTTTTAATTTTAAGTTTAGTTAATGTAACTTTTTAATTTTTAGTTAATGTATTTTTAATTTTAATTTTTTTTATAATGACTCTTAGTATATATTAGGACGAATTATTAAATTTAAGACGAATTTTGTTGGAAAATAATAAATATTTCAACTTCTTTTACTAGGTGTACATATCTATTGTTTCTAACATTATACCACTAATCAAAAAATCAATTAATATGTTTGATCCAATTTTAATTCAGTTATATTGAGGTTCTGATGTTTCTTATGAAAATTGTATAATTGTGCCTGATAATAATACTAGAAGCACCACAATTTTTATTCATCAACAAATTTCTTTCCAAGAATTTGTTGACTTAGTTTATCATCATCTTCAAGTATCAAAAGAATTCTATACCCTGAAGCTTAAATTATATTATAGTTACCGAGAGTTTTCAAATTCATCTGAAATCTTCAATGACCAAAGTCTTCAAGTGTTGTATTATTTAGCACAAAATAATACAAATTTTCAAGCTAATGTTCATGTTAGTATGTTGCCAATTATTTCTATCCAACAATCTACTTGTATGGATCTCATCCATAGTGTTTCTGTATTAGATCATCCACAACATGCTTCACAGCAAACAATAAGTTCATATGAATTCAACAGCCACTTTTCTCAAATTGAGGTTGGCCCGTCTACCGATAACAACCTTGATGATAGTGAAGATGACGTGGATGCCGCTCCACAAAGTAGTGAAGAATCTGAAGTTGCTCCTGAAAGTACCACAGAGGATGAGGATGACGACGGATGTCTCCGATCGTGAAATTCCGCAACAATATAATTATGTCAAGAATCCTCACAGTTTTTGGTGAACTATTCTGAAGATCCTGAAGAACTAAACGATTATGAAGCTGCTGATTTTGATGATGAAAACCACTTGGATGTATGGAACGAGGTTTCTAAGGAAATCTGTCTTGGTATGTACTTCCCCAACAAAAAACAGTTGGACCATGCAGTTCGGTTGTGGAATCTTGACCGAAATAGGGAGATGATAATTACTGCCAGCTAGGCGGATAGATGGAGAGCAAAATGCTACACGAAAAACCCAAGGTACAATGTGAATCTACTCAACGGCCCACCGTGTAAATGGTTTGTCTACTCCACAAAGAAAAGCTCTAATCACATGTGGCGAATCGTTAGATGGGTGGATTCACATAATTGCTTTGGAACAGTTGTTGGAAACAACAATAGAATCTTGAAATATAGAGATATCGCCTTACGTATCAAACGCAATATTCGGGAAGATATTTCATATCCCGTTAATCATATTCAAGCACATTTAAAAGACCAGCTAAACATTGATGTTGGTTATAGCAAGGCATGGCGAGCACGAAGAGAAGCCATTAAGAGGGTTTACGGTAGCAAGGTGAGTAACTTTCAAGAGTTACCTCAGTACATTGTTGCTTTAAAAGGGTTGAATGACAAAACTATTGTCGAATGGTTACATCATCCGTCCTCCTCGTCGCACTGCTATACATTTAAATATCTGTTTTGGGCATTTAGGCCGGCAGTTAAAGCATTTCAATATTGTCAGCCGGTTTTATCTGTGGACGGAACCCACTTGAAGGGATAGTTGTAACATCCCAAAACTGGTAATAAATAAATGATGACACGATCAAAAATTATAATTTTTTTTAAATGGCGAAAGAAAAACGGATGGGCTTGGGCTCGGCTCCAACGGGCCGAAGGAAGCCCAAGTATATAAGGGCAAGGGCTGCCCCAAACCTTTCATTTCTACCATTCACAAGTTCTAGAGAGAGAGAAGAGAGCTCGGGTCTAGAGAGAGAAAGTGACGGATCGACTCGGGAATTCAGGAGAATGTTGCTGTTGTGCTCGTGGTCATCTCCTCCGAATCAGAAATCCAATCCAGGTAAGCGTTCGATCATAATCTGAGTTTTTATGATTTTTTAGGATTTTTGGGTTTTGGCTAAAAAGGTAACGATTTTGCAGATAAAACTTGAAAATGAGCTTAGATATAGCATCTACAATGAAAACCGAAAGTTTTGATCTAAGAAAATTGAGATATTGACTCGATCAGACTCGCATGCAAAAACTTTAGATTTTTGGGGAAGACGATATGTGCAGACCCATCGAAACTACTCAGTTTCGATATGTGCAGACCCATCGAAACTACTCGGTTTCGATATGTGTAGACCCATCGAAACTACTCAGTTTCGATATGTGCAGACCCATCGAAACTATTCAGTTTCGATATGTGCAGACCTATCGAAACTACCAAGTTTCGACATAAGCAACCTATCGAAACTACCAAGTTTCGACATAAGCAACCTATCGAAACTACCAAGTTTCGATATAAGCAAATCCATCGAAACTACTAGGTTCAAGCATAGTAATGTCTAGTGTCATCTAGGAGCACTACCTTACGTGTATGACTTTATTATACAGATTGTGAGTGACATTAGTGACGCTCAGAAACCAGCTAAGTGTATCTCAGAAACTACTCATCAGGTGAGTTCTATGTGCCCCCTTCTATGTTATGTGCAAACCTTATTAAATGTTTTGGGGCTGAAATGTATACACTAAATGAATAAATGATATGAATGCTAATGTGATCATACGTGATGTACTAATATATATTTTATATATATATGAGAATGAATTATAAACAAAGAATGAAACATATGTTTACAAAGAATGAAGGAAAGAATGGCATAACGTAAATAAATGAAATCTTGCTTTATAATTATTTATATTGCATGTTATGAATGTATGTATACGTTATGGACGGAAAAGAAGCTAACGGCTACTCCTGTAGACGGACGACCACGTGACTATTTTGCAACCGGGAAAGATACGTTCCTTCGCAAGCTAGGACGTACAAAAAGCATAAAAGGGCGGTCGAAGTAAATGCTAAAATAGTATAACGGTTGCATAAACAATAGTTCGCGTGGGAAACGGATGCCTTAGGGCAGACGGGCGAATATGACGGACTACGACAGTAGGACGGGTAAGACGGACGGCCGAAGGTTGGCCGGACCAAAGTTAAGGCGGACGGTTTCTAGGACCGGACGAGTAAAAGGGCTACGACGGTAGCTCAAGGGCGTATGTCTTTGTGATATACGTACCGTAAGATGGGTTGATCACCCTTATGTGTATGACCAATGAATGTTAAGGAAAGAAAAGGTGAATACATATCTATGTAATCACATAAGAATGAAGAAAGAAAAGGTGAATACATATCTGTGTAATCACATAATAATGAAGAAAGAAAAGGTGAATACATATCTATGTAATCACATAAGAATGAAGAAAGAAAAGTAAAAGCTATGAATACGTATTTGTAGAAATGTATGTATATAATTATGTATACTTATAAAGAAAAGAATGATCATACTCAATAGTTTTAAACTAGAACTCACCAGCGTTAGCTGACTTTAGTATACATTTCAGGTACAGAAAGGAAGGGTCGTGCGAAGGCGTGAAGGTTACCCGGCACAAGACTGACATCCCATATTTATATATGTTAAGACAAATGTTATGTCCTTAATTTTAAAAGACTTCCGCTGTTATGTCATGTCATGTTACGTTATGTAATGAATGAATTCGAATGTTTTAAATTTAAGCTCAGTGATTATGACTATATTTATGAGTAAATCCAACAAGTGAGGTCACCCGGGATAAGGGGCCTTACAAGTTGGTATCAGAGCAATAGTTTGAGAGATTCAGACATCCCTAAATGTCTGGACTCAAACTGATTATGGGACCAACGCACGGATGTCAGTCATGGGTAACCAACGCCAACGCTAGCACGGTAAGTAAGTACTAGAGTTAATACACTTGGATAAGAATAAATACCATAACTTAGAACAAATAGATGTCAATGTCACAACCGATTTGAAGAGTTTTGAACCCGAAAAGCAATGTAAATTAGTAATCACAAACCGGTCACTGTAAATAAAAATTTACATTGCTCGTACTCTTTCAAACTATGATCTGAAGAAAATGACATTGATGTATTCCCTTTATGACCATCAGGAAACTAAGAACTATGGCTGGAGGAGGAAGAACAGGACGCCGAGGCGGTCGCACTGGCCGAGTCGGTAGGCCTCCATTGAATCCAAGACATCAAGAAGAAGAGGATGTGCACACGGAAAACACAGAAAGCGTGCACCAAACTAATGTCACCCCAACTGGGGGCGACCATCAAGGGTCTCTACAGTTAGAACCCGAGGTCAGAGATGCTATTGCCCGTGAGGTCCTGCTTACTTTAAAGAATGTGTTGCCTGCTGTCTGAAGCCTTAAAGAAAATCAAGGAAGACGACGAATGTAACCACGAGGAAAAAGTATATGACAGCGACGGGGATGAAATAAAGATGGGATCAAGCAATAGGGGGTGCACTTATAAAGGTTTCAAGGACGGAGACCCACCCAAATTTGACGGGAACAAGGACTCGGTGGCCACCCTCGAGTGGGTCGAGAGGATGAACGCTGTCATCAACATCAGCGAGTGTCGACCAGACCAAGCTGTTAAGTACGTTGCTCATTCTTTCACCAACGAAGCACTAAGTTGGTGGAGGAACATTCAAAGAACTAAGTCACCCAATGCTATCAACAAGATGACGTGGGAAGACTTGAAAAAGCTCATAATTCAAAAGTTCTGCCCACAGAATGAGATCGATCGTGTGGAGAACGAGTTCCAGAACTTCAAGGTTGGCAACAAGACTCATCGCCAGTATACATCAAGATTCAATTAACTGGCTCAACTAGTACCACACCTGGTGGAAACTGAAGATCGTTTGATCAAGTACTATGTTAAGGGATTGCCACAACGGGTCTGTGTTCATGTAAAAGCTAACCTACCCTCGACCTTCGAGTCGGTAGTGAATCTGAGCGGAATCGTCTACGACGATTATGCCAATGAGGACCCACCAACAGTGACCCAAAAGAGAAAGTGGGAGAACCCGTCTAGAGGCACCGGAAGAGGGAACGTAACAACTGAAACAAAGAAGCCAAGGTCGGATGAATATGGAACATGCAAGAAATGTGGAAGGCAACATCTTGGCGAATGTAAAATCGGCATCACCACATGCTATAAGTGCGGGAAGCCGGGGCACTTCTCTCGAGAATGTGTAAGAAACGTCAAGTTCCAAGTATGTGGATTGTTTGGACATCTGACAAAGAACTGCCGGAAGGCCGGCCAATCTGGTTCGGGAAAAGGAACAGCCGTAGGCTAGGACTCGAGCCTATGCACTGACTGAGGAAGAAGCAAGAGGAAACCCTGATGTTGTGTCAGGTACGTTTCTAGTAAATGATGAAAATGCTGCTATTTTATTTGACTCTGGTGCTAGTAAAAGCTTCATATCAAATGCATTTAGTCGTAAACTGGATTGCACTATCAACACCATAGTAAAGGCCTTTAGCGTACAAACTGTTGTGGGTAAAAATTCGGCAGTATTCCAAGTAACAGAGGATTGTATCATAGAAATAGAGGGCCATAAGTTTCCTTCTAGATTATTCCTTCTCACCTTAGGAGGATTCGATATAGTATTGGGTATGGATTGGTTAGCTGCCAATGAATCTCAAATCATATGTAAACGTAAGAGGATACACCTCAAAGCTCCTAGCGAAAGTCCAATTATGGTTTATGGGGATTGGAATTGCACAATGCCAAACGTCATTTCGATGATCAAGGCCGAAAGTTACATGAGACGCGGTTGCGAAGCTTATCTGGCATATGTTATTGACGATAGAATGAAAACGAAAGCACTCAAGAATGTACCCGTGGTGTGCAACTTTCCTGAAGTATTCCCTGAGGATCTACCTGGGTTGCCACTCGATCGGGAAATAGAATTTCAGATTGATTTACTGCCAGGAGCTGAGCCCGTTGCCAAAGCCCCCTACCGATTGGCTCCGTCAGAAATGAAAGAATTGATGTCTCAACTACAGGAATTAACAGAAAAATGATTTATTAGACCGAGCATTTCACCATGGGGCGCTCCGGTACTATTTGTAAAGAAGAAAGATGGCAGCATGCGCATGTGCATTGACTACAGTGAACTGAACAAGAGGACAGTAAAGAACAAATACCCGCTGCCTAGAATAGATGACCTTTTTTATCAACTGCAAGGTGCGAGTTGGTTCTCAAAGATCGATCTTAGGTCGGGTTACCATCAGTTGAAAGTAAGAGAGGAAGACGTACCAAAGACCGCGTTTCGCACGCGTTATGGGCATTATGAGTTTCTCGTGATGTCCTTTGGATTGACTAACTCACCAGCAGTGTTCATGGATTTGATGAATAGAGTATGTCGACCAATGTTGGATCGATCAATGATAGTTTTTATAGACGACATACTGGTATATTCGAAAAGCGAGGGTGATCACCACTGTCACCTAAGAGAAGTTCTGGAGGTGCTAAAGCAGGAAAAGTTATACGCAAAATTCTCCAAATGTGCGTTCTGGCTTAGGGAAGTCCAATTCCTAGGTCATGTGATAAACCCAAACGGCATCATGGTAGATCCTGCAAAGATCGAGACAGTAAAGGAATGGAACATCCCGAAGACACCAACAGAGATACGAAGTTTTCTGGGATTGGCAGGCTACTATCAGAGGTTCATTCAAGATTTCTCGAAGATAGCCTCGCCACTAACTAAATTGACACGGAAAGAAGTGAAATATGAATGGGGCCCAACCCAAAACAACGCGTTTAAGGAACTTAAAACGCGATTAACCCAAGCTCCAGTCTTGAAACTACCTGATGGAAATGAAGACTTGGTAGTCTACTCTGACGCTTCGAGTCAAGGTTTAGGCTGTGTACTTATGCAACGAGGAAAGGTAATTGCTTACGCTTCGTGACAACTAAAGATTCACGAGGTTAACTACCCAACTCACGATCTGGAGTTAGCGGCAGTAGTTTTCGCATTAAAAATATGGAGGCACTATCTGTATGGAGTTAAATGCACCATCTACTCCGATCATAAAAGCTTGAAGTACTTTTTCGAGCAAAAGGAGTTAAATATGAGGCAAAGGAGGTGGTTAGAATTATTAAAGGACTACGATTGTGAGATACTGTACCATCCAGGCAAGGCAAACGTAGTAGCTGACGCCTTAAGCAGAAAGAAACAATCTGACCCTATCCGGATCAAGGCGTGTCAGCTGATTATAACGCCAGATTTGATTAATGAAATATCAAAAGCACAAGATGAAGCACTATTAGAAAGAAATATTAAATGGGAAAGAATAGTGGGACAACAAGGGAATTTTGATGCAAATGCATACGGTGTACGAACTAGGTTTGGTCGGATATGGATACCTAAGATTGGCGAGCTTAGAGCCAAAATACTCGATGAGGCCCATAAGTCTCGTTACTCTATCCACCCTGGGATAAACAAAATGTATCAAGACTTGAAGAAATAGTACTGGTGGCCCGACATGAAGAATGATATGACCGAGTACGTGAACAAGTGCCTAACGTGTTCACTAGTTAAGGCCGAGCACCAGAAACCATGCGGTAAAATGCAACCTCTACCAATACCGAAATGGAAGTGGGAGGAGATCGCAATGGACTTCATTACCAAGCTACCGCGAACAGCTAAAGGCAATGATACCATTTGGGTGATCGTCGACCGCTTGACAAAGAGTGCTCTCTTTTTGCCAATACGTGAAACTTCTTCTTCTGAAAAGCTAGTGAAAATATTTATCAGGGAAATTGTGAGCAGACATGGTATGCCACTGTCGATTGTGTCCAACAGGGATACTAGATTCACGTCAAGGTTTTGGAAGAAATTCAATGAAGTGATGGGCACTAGATTGAACATCAGCACAGCTTACCACCCTCAAACCGATGGTCAATCTGAAAGGACAATCCAGACCTTAGAAGACATGCTCCGAGCTTGTATCATTGACTTCGGTGGGAGCTGGGACAGCCATCTACCATTGGCAGAATTTTCATATAACAATAGCTATCATTCAACTATTGGCATGCCGCCATTTGAAATGTTATATGGAAGGAGATGTAGGACCCCGGTGTGTTGGGGGGAAATTGGGCAGAAGGACTTTGCAAGCCTCGAAGTGGTCAAAGCTACTTCTGAGAAATTTGATCAAATCAAAGCTCGAATAAAAGCCGCGAAGGACAGACAGAAATCGTACGCGGATAAGAAAATGAGGGAATTGGAGTTTCAAGTAGGGGACATGGTACTGTTGAATGTATCGCCATGGAAAGGAATCATCCGATTCAGAAAACGTGGCAAACTAAGTCCAAGGTTTGTCGGACCTTTTAAGATCTTAGCGAGAGTGGGTCAAGTTGCTTACAGACTCGACCTACCTGATGTGCTTAGCGAAATACACCCTACGTTCCACGTGTCGCACTTACGCAAGTGTCTAGCTGACGACACGGCTCACATACCTTACGATGAGATCGAGGTGGATAACAGTCTGAATTATGTCGAGGAACCAATAGCCATCCTTGACCGATCTGAGAAGCGACTACGGAACAAGTCAATCCCATTGGTCAAAGTTTAATGGAAGCATAGAAAGGGATCGTAATCTACCGGGGAGAAAGAAGACGAGATGCGGGAACTATACCCTCAGTTGTTTAACGTATAATTGGTTTCGAGGACGAAACCTTTCTAAGGGGGGTAGACTTGTAACATCCCAAAACCGGTAATAAATAAATGATGACACGATCAAAAATTATAATTTTTTTTAAATGGCGAAAGAAAAACGGATGGGCTTGGGCTCGGCTCCAACGGGCCGAAGGAAGCCTAAGTATATAAGGGCAAGGGCTGCCCCAAACCTTTCATTTCTACCATTCACAAGTTCTAGAGAGAGAGAGAAGAAAGCTCGGGTCTAGAGAGAAAGTGACGGATCGACTCGGGAATTCAGGAGAACGTTGCTGATGTGCTCGTGATCATCTCCTCCGAATCAGAAATCCAATCCAGGTAAGCGTTCGATCATAATCTGAGTGTTTATGATTTTTTAGGATTTTCGGGTTTTGGCTAAAAAGGTAATGATTTTGCGGATGAAACTTGAAAATGAGTCTAGGTATAGCATCTAGAATGAAAACCGAACGTTTTGATCTAAGAAAATTGAGATATTGACTCGATCAGACTCGCATGCAAAAACTTCAGATTTTTGGGGAAGACGATATGTGCAGACCCATCGAAACTACTCAGTTTCGATATGTGCAGACCCATCGAAACTACTCAGTTTCGATATGTGCAGACCCATCGAAACTACTCAGTTTCGATATGTGCATACCCATCGAAACTACTCAGTTTCGATATGTGTAGACCCATCGAAACTACTCAGTTTTAATATGTGCAGACCCATCGAAACTATTCAGTTTCGATATGTGCAGACCTATCGAAACTACCAAGTTTCGACATAAGCAACCTATCGAAACTACCAAGTTTCGACATAAGCAACCTATCGAAACTACCAAGTTTCGATATAAGCAAATCCATCGAAACTACTAGGTTCAAGCATAGTAATGTCTAGTGTCATCTAGGAGCACTACCTTACGTGTATAACTTTATTATACAGATTGTGAGTGACATTAGTGACGCTCAGTAACCAGCTAAGTGTATCTCAGAAACTACTCATCAGATGAGTTCTATGTGCCCCTTTCTATGTTATGTGCAAACCTTATTAAATGTTTTGGGGCTGAAATGTATACACTAAATGAATAAATGATATGAATGCTAATGTGATCATACGTGATGTACTAATATATATTTTATATATATGAGAATGAATTATAAACAAAGAATGAAACGTATGTTTACAAAGAATGAAGGAAAGAATGGCATAACGTAAATAAATGAAATCTTGCTTTATAATTATTTATATTGCATGTTATGAATGTATGTATACGTTATGGACGGAAACGAAGCTAACGGCTACTCCTGTAGACGGACGACCACGTGACTATTTTTAACCGGGAAAGATACGTTCCTTCGCAAGCTAGGACGTACAAAAAGCATAAAAGAGCGGTCGAAGTAAATGTTAAAATAGTATAACGGTTGCATAAACAATAGTTCGCGTGGGAAACGGATGCCTTAGGGCAGACGGGCGAATATGACGGACTACGACGGTAGGACGGGTAAGACGGACGGCCGAAGGTTGGCCGGACCAAAGTTAAGGCGGACGGTTTCTAGGACCGGACGAGTAAAAAGGCTACGACGGTAGCTCAAGGGCGTATGTCTTTGTGATATACGTACCGTAAGATGGGTTGATCACCCTTATGTGTATGACCAATGAATGTTAAGGAAAGAAAAGGTGAATACATATCTATGTAATCACATAAGAATGAAGAAAGAAAAGGTGAATACATATCTGTGTAATCACATAATAATGAAGAAAGAAAAGGTGAATACATATCTATGTAATCACATAAGAATGAAGAAAGAAAAGTAAAAGCTATGAATACGTATTTGTAGAAATGTATGTATATAATTATGTATACTTATAAAGAAAAGAATGATCATACTCAATAGTTTTAAACTAGAACTCACTAGCGTTAGCTGACTTTAGTATACATTTCAGGTACAGAAAGGAAGGGTCGTGCGAAGGCGTGAAGGTTACCCGGCACAAGACTGACATCCCATATTTATATATGTTAAGACAAATGTTATGTGCTTAATTTTAAAAGACTTCCGCTGTTATATCATGTCATGTTACGTTATGTAATGAATGAATTTGAATGTTTTAAATTTAAGCTCAGTGATTATGACTATGTTTATGAGTAAATCCAACAAGTGAGGTCATCCGGGATAAGGGCCTTACAATAGTACAAGGGTAAGATGCTTATCGCAGTCAGCAAAAATGCAAACAATTACATAGTTCCAATAGCCTATGCAATTGTTGATGAAGAGACTGTTGAAAGTTGGTGTTGGTTTTTTCAGTAATTATGGATTCACATTGCGATGCAACGTCGTAGAAAGTTGTGTGTTATCTCTGATAGACACAAAGGCATTATTAATGCAATGAAAAATCTCCAGGTATGGAAAGAGAATGCAGTTCATAGGTTTTGTCTGACACACGTTCGAAGCAACTTAATGCATAAGTTTAAGGTTTCTAGTTTGAAATGACTGTGTTGGGACATCGGTAGCACAACACAACAAAGAAAGTATGATCATTCTGTTAGTCTATTGACAGATATTAATCCTGACGCTTGGGAATATGTGAAAGCTATTAAAGAGAGTAAGTGGACGCTACTTCATGATAAAGAGCAGCGTCGGTGGGGAAACTTAACGACAAACATATCAGAGAGTTTTAACAACACTTTACATGGGATTAGGCTTATGCCTATAAAGGCTATGAATGTACGTTCAATAAAGCCGTGGAACAGTTTAGAAAACACACCGTGATTATCAAACAATGTGGAACACCATTACCCCCTCGCATTTGGCGTCTGTTTGAGAACTGTGAACTGTATACCCAACAACATGTTGTAACAGAATTCGATTACAAGCGTGGTAGGTACCGGGTATTATCAAAGGTTCAAACAAATGACACAGGTGGCAATTATTATACAGTTGAGTACCAAAAAAACATGCACCTGTGGTAAATGGCAAATCGAACGACTTCCATGTTCACATGTCATCGCAGTTTGTCGTCAAAGAGGGGATTCCTGGAAGTAATTGTTAATGAATTTTACACGATGGACGCGTATAGAGCACAGTATGATAGTGAATTTTACCCACTACCCCACAATGCTTATTGGGCTGACCCTCGTTGGAGGATTAAACCGGATACGTCAAAAATTACCACATCATGCGATAGAAGGAAGTCGCGACGAATCCATAATGAGATGGATGTTCATTATCCGGATGAACGTAGTCCACGCAGATGTTCACGTTGTAGACAAACGGGTCATAGAATAAACAATTGTACAAACCCGCATCCATGATGAATGTATTTTAACTGCTTATTAGTTTGGCTATGTTAATTGTTTGTTTTAATATATTTATTAAACAGTTTGTTTTAATAGACAACTTTTATCTCAATTTGGACAATGTTATTATATTTAAAAGCTCATTTTCTCTCACTTTGGACAATGTTATTTATATTTAATAGATGAAAATAATAATTTCAGTTACCTCGTCCCTGTAATATCACGTGACGTCTACGTAACGAACCAACCCATGTTCCAAACGGAGAATATACGAGAGACTTGTACGTCCTAAAAGTTGGTTGTTTCAACCTTTTAAATTCGTTTAAAAGCTCATTTTCTCTCACTTTGGACAATGTTATTTATATATAATAGATGAAAATAATAATTTCCGTTACCTCGTCCCCGTAATATCACGTGATGTCTACGTAATGAACCAACCCATGTTCCAAACGGAGAATATACGAGAGACTTATACGTCCTAAAGTTGTTTAACTTTTTGAATTCGTTTAAAAGCTCATTTTCTCTCACTTTGGACAATGTTATTTATATTTAATAGATGAAAATAATAATTTCCGTTACCTCGTCCCCTTAATATCATGTGACGTCTACATAACGAACCAACCCATGTTCCAAACAGAGAATACACGAGAGACTTGTACGTCCTAAAACTTGGTTGTTTCAACTTCCATAATTTAATTTTAAAAGTCAATAAATACTAATTTTCCTCCTATAAATACCATTCAACCTTTTAAAAACTCAACTCAACTCACCATTCAAAACCTCATGGCAGAAGAAAGATACAACATTCATGTGAACTTTCATATTAACATAAATGTAGAAGAACATAACACCCGTCCAAATGTACAACCTCTACAACCAAAGCCTCCCCGTGTTTTGCAACCACCAAACCCTCCCCAGGATGTGGTACCCCGAAACCCTACCCGAGTTGTGCAACCACCAAACCCTCCACGGGTTGTGCAACCAACAAACCCTCTACGAGTTGTTCAACCACCAAACCCTCCGATTCAAGTTCCGGTAAACAGTAGGGTTCACGTACTGGTAAACCCTTCAGATCAAGAAACGCTAAAGTTTTCACCTGATTTTGATGAGGATTGGTTGTTTAAATATGAATTAAAGCAATATAGACATCAACAACTTCGTGAAGAAGGCTACTCCGGTTCAGATGACTCTGATTACTCCACTGACTCGGACTAATCTTATGTCTATGTTTTATTTTATTTTAATGTTTTAATTATGTTTTAATGTCGTATCATGTATATTTTAATTGTATTAATTGTATTTTAATATATTTTATTTAGATTTTTTTGATTTTTTTTAAATGATAAAAAAATCCACTTCCATCCTATAAATAGCATGACATTGCATTCCAATTCCCACCATCTCATTCCACAATCCATTGGCATGACATTGCATTCCATATCCAACCATCTCAAAATGGCATTTTTTTGGAGCAAAAAAATCTTATCCTTGTTTTGCAGAAAACCTCCTAATGATATTTTTTTCTACTATTGTCTTAAAGTTGGAATCGGTGGACTCGGAAATATAACACAACAGTTTGACATTTCCAAGCGTCGTTGCAGCCAGTACTCCCACTTATGGATGATCACCGGTCCAAGGGGTTTTTGCAAATAACCCCCCCTCTTGAAGACCTGATCAACTCCTTGCAACCAATGTGGTATGAGACATCGGGTGTTATGAGCGGATCATCTCCTTGAAACCAATGTGATATGCAACTAATTAGCTTTAGTTGTTTCTAAATTTATGTTTGAAAATAATGAAATTGGAAAACATAGTTAATATTAAACAACTTTCAAAAAAAAGTTAACATAAAATAACATACAAAAATAATGATATTGGAAAACATTAAAAGGTACGCATCGCGTATAATTCATCAGCAATATATCTTCTGTATCTCAAGCAAGCATCTTATTTATTTACTTCTTGCCACGACAATGAGTTGTTTATTACCGGCCTATGCAATAACATACAAATGACCACCCCTGAATCAGGACCAATATGACCACCATTTGGAGGCCACACACTTTCACCGGACACTGCTAATTCAAGGGGGTCGTATTCAAGGAATTGTTCTTGACCAGATTTTTCAAAATAAGATATACGTTGTAGAAACCATATAAAATAATCGACAAATTGCACAATAATTTGGTGGACGTGACGATGAATGCACCACGAATAATTGCACGTGTTTGGACGACATTCAAATGGGAAAAATACATGAATCTCAAGTCTGTTCATATCAATTTTGAAAATATACCAATTTTGATCGTCATCTGATATTGGTAAATATACCTATAAAAACAGTAAAGTAGTTAGTTATTTATGTTAAAGAGCTTAAATTTAAAAATAAAACCTAATGTTACCGTATCAACCTCCCACAACGGTGGATATAGTATGTTCGTCCGATCACCATATTGCAGTGCATCAACTGACCCATTCAAAATTTGGTGGTAAAATTCATAGGGTAAAATTGTCCAACGATCGTGTGACGGCGGTAAGCCATATGTTCTTTGAAGTTCATCAAACCTCCAAAACATAAGTCTGCTTGTCCAAGCACGAACATGCTATAAATTAAAAATACCAAAAAGCTTTAGCTAGAAATAAAAATATAAAATTCTCATTTTAAAAAAATAAATAAACGTACAATAGACTATAGATAACCGTTTCCAGAATACCCGAGTAGGGTACCCCAAAAATCTCTGCTAAGTGCATTAACGCCCATATAACTAACCCTACACAATGACGAATCTCAGTTGTAGAAGAACTATAGCACATTTCGTGACCGGTTTTCATGTATACCAAAATCATGATTCTCCACTGCTGATGGAATTTCATCATTTGAAGATGACATGTTGTGAAAGAATATGATATAACGGAAGTTATATTGTATGGTGTTATTTATAGGGTATTTGAAGATGACATGATTAATTATTAAAAAAAATATGCATCTTTTTTACAACTATAAATACAACCTAATACTACATTCCAAATCCAGTTTCTGCATTCATACTCCATTCAAAACCACTTCTTCACATTCCAACCTATTTCTCAATTCCATCCAAATCCGAACTTATGGTGACTTTTTTAGAGAAAGGTTTCACATACAACCTATATGCTTTTCTACTAATACAACACAAACAAACAGCTAAAAAACCTTCCGATTTTATATTGTTCTACTGTTGTCTTAAAGTTGGAATCGGTGGAATCGAAAATATAACACAACAGCCTGCCAAATCAAAACGTTGTTGCAGCTAAAACTCCCAATCAGTGGTGGTGGCGAAAGAAAAATGTTGCATGTGTTGAGGGGGGTTACAAAACGTGTCAACCATTGTTTTGATAATAAGCCCCTTCTAGAAGACCTTATCTTCTAATGTATAGGTTTTGATAATAATCAATGCATTGTATTTAAAGTCTAAAAACTTCTTGTGTTTCGTATATCCACTATTCTGGAGACTGTTTCATTTGTGTTTGTTAAAAGAGGTTTGAGATAAAAAAAAGTGTTCACAACAATTACATTTGAAATATACAACGAACTTCATAATCATAAGATGTGAAAAATAACATATAATAATCTAAGGGGGAAAACAACGCCATAAATAAATCTGACCGGCCATAAACTGTCGGTATGACATACATTTCCGTTTAAAATCTACATTTATATTTAGTGGTTTGCCGGTTACCAGATGCTCCATTAACATACAAACATAAACCCCTTCATTACCAGCCAAGTCGTCATGTGACAGAACAAACTCTTCATTAGCTTCGAACAACTTTAGCTTTTCAGAGTATCCGGTCTTTTTCCAATATCCGATGTTGACCAACATGGCTGTGAAATATACCGAGATTTTCAGTAATTTCGAGTGAACCAAGTGTAAATATGTATCACCAGAGTAGTTTTCACCCCAATACAATACCATATTTATTGTCCTCATATCCACTCGGATGAGTATCCATTCATGATTTTGAATACAAAAAAGGAAAAAAGACATAGTCTACCTCTAAAAATAGGGTAAAAGGGGTTAATTTTCCATTACCATAACAAATGACGTTTTTGTTAGGTGATTCAAGAAGGAAATCATAAAACTGCGGTGGTAGTATTGTCCACCGCATATCATAGGACACCCCAATTGATAGCTCTCTATGTTTCCATTTCATTAATCTTCCAACCCAACCTTCTAAATGCTGCAAAATAAAATCATAATATTAGTAAATATAAAATACTACTCCAAAAACGTTTTCAATTTGCATATTTAAAAAAAATATTTTTTACTTCTGCCAGGAAGGAACCGTTATTTCGATAACCTAAAAACTACCCCAAAAACGTTTGTCCAGCTTTGGGTATCTATAGAAAACGGCGGAATAACAGAAAGGCGTGTCCCCGTTGTTGTAGAAGTCAACAACATTTTCAGACCAATTATCATCGTCTGGAATTGCCCATTTACGTCCACCGATACTGTTACGCGGACGTTGAAAGTTATCCGGTTGGTTTTCCGGTGGGTTTTGACCGGATGACGAAGATCCCTCGGTGTTCTTTGGACGCCTCCATTTATCAAGTATCCAACTAGAAGGTTTACGATTAGGTTGCGAATTATATTGACCATCAGCCATTTTATGGTAAATGATATGTTGATGGTGAATGATATTTGGATGGTGAATGAGACTTGGATGGTATTTATAGAAAAATTGTAATAAGATTATCTAAATTGTTTTTTGTCTTTTTTCTTAGAATTTATTATTATTTAATTTTTTGAGTTAACTTGACATATTATATTTTAATTTTTTGAACTTAATATGATTTCAATTCTAATAATAATAGAATGATCAAAATATAATTCCATCAAAATATAATTTCCAACAAGATTAAAAACTTAAAATAACACTAATACAACAATAACTACTCTGTGCCACAGCATGGATGACGAGTTAACCGCGTGGGTTTTCTTCTAGTAATACAGTCCATGCCTTGGACAACCTCATCAACCTCAACATCATCAAATGCTTGTTTATCCTCATTAACATATCCTGACATGTTCAAATCAAACAAGTTTTACACACCTGATAACGGTGAGTTATTGAGTGGCGGTCTCATCGTTTGGATTGAAGGAAATGGGGGAATCTGGGATGTATTTAGTCCAGATGTAAAGGGAAAAATAGACTGTGTTGGTGTGTACAAATATGGATTTACTTGAAAACCCGCCTCGTAATTTGTCGTGCCAACTTGTTGTGACGAAGTACCTTCAAAACAATTTGTAGTACATACGTACTCAAAACTTTGGTTACTCATTACATCCACATTTTGAGATCAGATGGAAGACAAAGGGCTTGGGTGATAACTCTCGGGGCTCATGGATGGTTGAGTTGAGTAAGGGACTAGTTGACTAGTTTATAAATATAAATTTTAAGATAAATGGGGTGAATGATCCACCTGGTTCTCATTAGTGTTATCGTCCCCCATGACTTGACTACTAGATAAATGGGGTGAATGCCCCACTAGGTCATTAGTGCTACCATCCCTTAGCCCTTGACTACCTTGTCTTCTACCCCTACGACAAGGACGTTGAGTTATAGGTGGGAGTTCAAAGTTCACAGCATCTTGTGTAACATGGGTCGACAGATACCCCATATGGTGTTGTGTGTTTGACAAACCCATATATTGGCCGGCCATGTTTCTGATTAACTCCTGATCAGATGCTTGATAGATCTGGCTCATTCCGTCACACTACAATTATATTATGTTAGATAAAATAATTACAAATATTTGTTTTATATATAAAAAAATGTTAATCACGAAGTACCATAACTTGCAACCTAGCCCCATCATTTGGAAACCCATGCGGTATTGGTCTAGGATCAATTGTATACATAATGGTCTGAGGCAGATACCACTCCATATATTCTTGGGTCGCAATAAAATTATCAGAGATGACTTCAGTAACAATGTTGTCAATCCTGTTAGTCCATGCGTAAATATATGTATGGTATTCACCTTCAAGTCTTTATTCCTTCCACCTACACAAATTTTTTTGTGGAGTGTTTTGTGCTCCTGTATGCAAAAAAAGGGTGTTTGTAGGGATTGGTTGAAACATGCCAGATGTAAAACTACCGACATTTTAGTACAAATTTGTTGGACCCGAAAGTTGTGTAAATATTTGTTGGGCCACAAAAATAAACTTTCACTTCAAAAATAGAATGAAAGTTGTAAAAATTTGTTGGACCACACCAAGTATTTATATACTCGCCACCTTTGTTGGAGATTAACCTTATCACATTACATCGGGTCTTGGTATCACATGCAAAATTTAACCCATGTTGCAGTCTTTATTCACGGTCTTGGTATTCACATGCAAGATTAAAGACCGCCACAAACACTATTGCCTTTGGCAGGCTTTTTCTGAAAATCGGGTTGCTAAATGGCAAGTATCTTTTTAGCTACAAGACAAACATGAGAGTTAATCACGAACACAGTTGGCGAGTATTTGGTTAGCTACAAGACAAACATTAGACTTAATCACATTCTAAGATGGCGACTTTCTCACCGGAAGAGGACAAAAAATAGGAGATAATCGAATACTCGGATGGCGAGTATCTTAAAGGAAACTCTACTTCCGAGATGGCGAAAATCGGGCGTGTGGGGGATGAGAAACTATACTTCATGGATGGCGAATTTTAGGGTGTGTCAGAAAGGAGGTATGATTTTGGCTGACACGCCTAGGAGAAGGAGATAATCGCCAACCTGGATGGCGATAAGCCCCCATGTGAAAAGAATTTTTGACCGGGCCCTCATGTGAAAAAAGTCTTCCAAACAGGCCCCGTTATAAAAAAATTCTGGAAACCGTGGTCGGTTTTTGAGAAGTTCGATCATCTGAGAAATCGTTGACTCGATTCGATCCAACAACTCATGTTTGGATAGAGCTTGAGCAGTCATGGGTCCGGGAGGGGAACACAACGGCTCTGATACCACTTATGTGTACCGATCGGGTTGAGATAAACATAATGGAGATTAGAGATGACTAGAAGAATATTTAGGGAGAGTTTTTAGACTAAATTCATATTTCATTCATACTTAATTCTTGAAGCAAATATGGCTTATATAGCCTTACAATGAAATAAACCGAAAGAACTACATGGCTTACAATCATGGACATGATTGAGAATTAACTACCCACTAACCTAATATTAGTAAACAAAATTAAAGGAACTCATTACCAAAATAAAGGAATTGGCATGTTGATGTTGTCGTGGGTTTGCATGGAGATGGTGGGTGTGTATGAGCACATAACTGATGTGGTTCCAACGGTTAATCGTTAGCCAAAGAAAATAAAGAGAATTATAGATATAAATTTAGAAAGATAATTTAGACTTGATTCATTTCATTCATATCCTCAAAACATATCATCAAATGGCTATATATAAACATAACCACTAAACCCACTACTTTCATAATAACCACCTACTAAACCACTACTATGGAAATTAACACACGTAATTAATTACAATTAATTAAAAGACCAAAGGTCTAAACGTTTTATTAACACACATCAATATGGTTGGAACAATGAAAACGTAGGCACGTAACATTCCATCCCCCTTAGAATCGTTCTTGTCCTCTAGAGCGGAACGAGTTTGCCACGGTGGGCGCCACTCACGTCTTACGGTTTCATCCTCCAAAGGTTTGCCCTCAAGGACGGAATCTGGACCATGGGTAGCAAATTGCCACGGCGGCCGCCACTCGGTTCTTCCGGCGGCGTGCGGAGAAGCCCAAACAAAACGCCACGGTGGGTTCCACTCACGGTTCCCGGATAGACCTGTGCTCGGTGCCTCTAGCAATGGTCCTTGTAACCTGCTTATTGGAAAATGAACCCCAATAAAACCGGATCGTAGATATGTGTAACCATTTTGTGCACCTCTTCCATATGAACCAAATGTAGTAAAAGTTGCATTCTGATTTGGCATGGATTTCACATAGGTTAGACCTGTGGTTTCCATGACACCCTTTACAACAATGTTTGAATTTCCATTAAGAGAGTCAATGCTCGAGGGTGGTGTTTTGACAAGTACAGATGGAGCAATATTGCTTTTGAAAGGGACGACAGTCAATGAGTATGAGCCACTGGTTGGAATCATTGGTTGGAAATATGGACTCGTTGTGGAAGCTAGTGGAGAAGCGGATGGTGGTGCTTGATTTTGGGCTGGTTTCTGTATAGTGGCGGGTTGGACAGTGGTGTATTTTGGGACTGATATGGGTGTAGATGCTGATCGTGGTGCGGTGGCGGAAACGGTTGGTGGAGGTGTAGGAGATCGGAGGTCTGGCATGGCGGTTCGAATCGTTTGGATCTCGTTGAAGATGGTTTGAAATTGGGACTCGAGACTCGCAAAGGATTTATTCACCCATTGACGAAACTCGGTTTCGGTTTCGGATAAATTTTGAGCAGCCATGGGGATCACGGCGGCTCTGATACCACTGATGTGGTTCCAACGGTTAATCGTTGGCCAAAGAAAATAAAGAGAATTCTAGATAGAAATTTAGAGATATAATTTAGACTTGATTAATTTCATTCATATCCTCAAAACATATCATCAAATGGCTATATATAAACATAGCCACTAAACCCACTACTTTCATAATAACCATCTACTAAACCACTACTATGGAAATTAACTCACGTAATTAATTACAATTAATTAATAGACCATAGGTCTAAACGTTTTATTAACCCACATCAATGCATGCATGCATAGAAGGGTTGCACCTTTTGCATGTAGACTTGTGCATATCAATATGGTTGGAACAATGGAAACGTAGGCACGTAACAAATTTTTATTGATATTACTTGAAATTTATATATTTCTTTATACAACTTACAATACATCTTAAAAGTCGAAGCCTTGTACTTGTGGAAACTAAAAAGGGATCATCTAGAGATATTTTCAAAGTGATAAGAAAAGGTTACTATGAATTGACATACACTTGGTGTGTGCTCTCTGTTCCAAAAGAAAATAAAGAGACAGAGGATGAGATCTAATCTCTTCCCAAAACGCTCGACCATGAGCTCCAGAAAGAACACAAAGACCACATTTCTTTCTTTTGAATTCTTGAAGTAAAACAAGATTTTGATTTTAAAATAATACTCACTTCCACTAGCTTTTGAATGTTGTTTGACAGTGAGTTTGTTTTCAAAAGGAAAATAATTTATTTTGTGTTTTAAAAGGAAACTAGTCACATGTTTTGTGGCATCTTGGTGGGATCGTGAGAGAGATCTAAAAATGGTATTAAATATCATTTTGGTGAGGTTAAGACCGTTGACTACACAAAGAAGGGTATAGATCGGTTTTGAGCTATGAGAACACAAAGAACACTTTAAGTCTGGTTTATTTTGGTTCATGAATATCTTCAAATACTTTCAAAAATCTAACAACCGTTAGGTTTTCATGTGATGATCAGTTAAAAGTTAGTTATTAAAACGGTTGACAGTAACTTTAACTTTGTTTTTAATTAAACCGGTAATTAATAAACATAACGGAAAACCAAAGATAAAACCCGACAGGATCTAGATTACAAACCCATACGAACAAGGAATAGTTAATCTACCAATGAGATTAAGTATACCTTTGTGGTTTATAAAATAACCAATCGAGACACCGAGGTACAACGAATGAGTGCTAGTCATGAACAAACGTGAGGAACGAGTGTGCCGGGTGAGGCTGGCCGGAAAAATCCAAGGCGGTGGCGGAGAATAAACTCCTAATCTCCTTTTATAATCTCTTTTAATTGCTACCGGGCCCAAAGTCCAATTTGCAATTAAAAGATCGAACCCGTTTATGTTTTAATAAATTATTAAAAAAAAAATATATATATATATATATATATATATTATTTATAAACCAGTATAAAAAATAAATCCCGTGTAACAAATATATAAATATATTTCGCCTCGCTAAATATTTGTAATTACCAGTTAAACATACTAAGTGTATTTAATGTTCGTTACCGTAGGTGTAACTCTTACGGGTGATAACTCGGTTAGTAGCGTTAATTAATCGGATCAGTACATTAATTCCAACAACAACAAAAAGGGAGCGTTCTTGTTGTGTTCTTGACATCTTATAGGTTGTAGTGACTATCATCACTTGGAGCTTAAACTTGCTTGGTGTGGATTCATTTTAGAAAAGAGACATTTGGATCTTTGTTCATCCATCTTCACCATCAAACTACCTCTTCTCTACAAAGGTTATTTTGCTAAACACCATATGTACGGTTTTAGTTTCAAGATTACTCACATATGAATCCTTTGGTGTGTTTTGTTTCTAAATTTTTTCTTGAATTTACATGTCAAATTTGCTTCGTTGCTAGTTAAATAAATAAATAAATATGTCAAACCGGTTTGGCCGAACCGGTTTGAAAAAAGACCAGTTTGTACACGTGAACCTACTTGCGAAAAAGTCAAAGCCGTCTTTATTGACCCACTTTAGTTTGTTCATTTGTTTTAACTTGTACTCTCCTTCAGTCTTGTAATAGGCCTTGCCCCTTGGGTTAATCTAAAATTTTGCAATTAGCCTTTATTCATTTCCCGTTTGTTTTATCATGTGACTAAGAAACTTGACTTTAAAAGCATATCAACTCCTTACCCTCCAATGCTTAATTACACATTTCGATTTCAAGTCCACCTAAATGAACAATTTTGATTTTGATTCCAAGGAGCTCGCTTCACCCAAGATCAATTCTTTACCAAATACTTGACTTTTGTTGTTAGCCCCCCACTATATTAGAGTTGACGAAAGTCAAAAGTCATTGACTTTGTCTTAATTGCCATATTAGATCTTTATATGTAATTATTAGATTGTGTTGTAGCGACTCATGTTAGGTCTTAATGAGTTATAATATATTCTACATTTCTTATTGAGCCATATTGTGTCTTAAGAGTATGACACCTCTTAATCGGTCATATTAGGTCTTAATGAGATATATTAGACCAACGGACGCTTGGTGTTACGTCTATTACCTGAACGTTCTTAGGTTATTGCTGAACAATTGTTTGTTGATTTAATGGTTCATCCTAAGACGATGCATTCATTGGTTCTCGAATTCCTAGTGAGGAATTACTTTTCTAAGAAGACTCATTTCCTATTTGATGAATACTTTATTCTTAATAGAGCTTTAGAAGTAATATGCTCTTGTCTAATTTGAGTAACCGATGAAAATACATTTTTTTGCTGGTTGTCCTTAAACATTTCATTGGAAAGTCAAGAATTCTAAGTTTACTGCTTTACTTGCAATCCTTAAACATTAAACATTGGAAAGTCAAGAATTCTAAGTCGATAGATACAAAACTTTGTCTTACACATAAACATAAAATACCAAATACTATACTAAGTTTACTATTTCACTAGTAATTATCAACGTATAACTATTCTAGAACTTCATTTATTGTATCTATTTATTTTTGGTATTCTTTTTGTATTCCTCTAATAATTGAGGTTCTCATTTATAACCTATGATCATTTAAATGTAATACTATATATTCATGCTTTCACACTTGGTGAAGAAACCTTTTATCACATGGTATCAAGCCTTTAAGTGAATTCTTTTCACTTTTTCTCCTCTCTTCTCCCGCCCTTCCCTTTCCCTCTCTCTCTCTCTCTGCCGTAACCTCCAATGGCTGCCTCATCTTCAACTGATTCTTCCATTCCCCTCAATGCCCTCTTCCACATGCTAACCATCAAGCTCTCATCCTCCAACTACTTGCTTTGGCAAAACCAAATGATTCCCATTCTCACATACCAAAACCTCATTCACCATGTTGATGGCACCTCCAATGAACCCTCTCCCACCATCATCACTGATAATAAACCTGTTGCTAACCCAGCCCTTGATGCCTGGCGCGCCTCTGACCAGTGCACGATTATCATTCTCCATGCCTCTCTCACTGAGGAGGCTGTCACTGTTATCGTTGGCCTGACCTCGGCTCGCACTACAAGAAAATTGGTTTTTAGCGACGAAACCATTAGCGACGACATCATGTCGTCGCCAATAGGTAACTGGAAGGGACGACTTGTCGTCGCCGAAAGGCAGACCAGGCGGGAACTTGAAAATTTCAGGCGCTTGTTGGAAAATAACAAAAGGCCATGCGGGAGCTATGCACTTGTGGAAAAATAACAAAGGGCCCGTTAGCCCTAAAAACCAATTTCATTGCTCTTACACTGAGTTCGTCATCCACCAAATCCCCACCACATCACCACCAACAGCCATCAACAAAAAAGCAGGAAGCCACTGTCGTCCACCTATGTTCGTCTCTCTTGCTCTCTGTATGTATATTTCTCTATCTCTGTATCTCTCTCTCTCTCTCTTCAATTTTGCAGTTAATTTCTCCTGGTTTTGCATCAGGTAGTTTGAAATTTACTATGAAATCTTGAATACATGATAATCGTTGCTAAACCCAGTGATTTTGGGGCTTAATTGAACAAAAAGACTCATGTTGTACGATGTTTGAATGTATGCATACCAGTTGCTCGATAAAATGCTTGTATGAAAATTGCATGATTTTTTGACTGAACTTTTGTAAATTTGATTAACTGATAATACATAGATACATACGCCCTAAAAACATAGATACAAATTTTGTTAGCATTATTATTTGGAATTTGTGTCATAAAATATAGATAAGGGTTTTTGCTCTAGTTTCTTGTTTGCTAATATAAATAGTTTAAATATGTGTTTTTAAGGGATTTTGTTGTTGTTATTGCAAAAGAAACCATCTAATTGCTGTTAAAAGTGGTGTTTGTAATATATTATACATCAATGGTTCATAAAACATATTATTATTTGAAGATAGGTTTAGACAACAAAAGGGATATTAGAAAAAAATGGTGGTATTGGAGGTGATATGCCATTTTTGTAGGCTTTTACATATGCATAAAAGGACCATGATATGTTTCTAGCCATTAGTTGATTAAATAGGTATCACTGATTCTCAAAATCGCATCTTTTGACAGGGTATCAAGGAATTTGATATGGAGAAAAGAAGCAATTTTGATTCTACAAAACTGAATGAAGATTTAGCTGCTTTGGAACAGGTTACAAATCATCAAGTTATTGAGATATAAATCCTATAACTATCTCTATTAGTTTTTGATTGAGTTTACTCAACTGTAGGTTCATTAGTCGTCGCTAAAAAGCTGATTTCTTGTAGTGTCGACAGATCTGGTTGGCACTTGAGGCAGCGTACAGCAATACGCCTATTGAAACGGTTCACAATCTCCGTGACCAACTTCGCATCTCCACCAAAGGTGACAAGTCCATTGCTGAATATGGCCAGACTTTCAAACTTCTATGTGACCAACTAGGTGCTATTGGTCATCCCATTGACCCAAATGATCTTGTCCACTGGTTCTTGTGTAGTCTCGGGCCAAGTTTTGAAAGTTTCTCTACATCGATCCGCTCCATCCGCCCCACTACCAACATTTTCCGACCTGCTTGCAAGGGCTGAAGGACGAGTTTTTCCTTCGCTCCCTCCATGGAACCACACCCCCACCTGTGGCGTTCTCCGCCCTATCTTCTCGCCATCCGGTTTCCACTCGTGGTCGGGGTGGCCGGTTTTCCCGTGGTTCTCATTTCAACAGTGGCCGTGGCCGTGGCAGGAGACTACCCCACTGTCAACTTTGCCGCCGAGAGGGACATTATGCAAATTCTTGCCCCTCCCTTGCAACGTTTGTCCCCAACACCTCAACCACTGCTGAGAACTTGGCTCAGGCCTTTCACGCTCAGTGCCATGTCACTACTGCAGCCCCGGACTGGTACGTTGACTCGCGTGCTACCGATCATATGGCATCTTCCTCCACCACTGTTCCTAATCCCACCACTGCTATAGGTAATAGGTTTGTTACTTTTGGAAATGGCACCTCCCTCCCTATAACACATACTGGACACACTTCAATTGGTAACAATGTTCATTTAAAAGATGTGTTAATTGTCCCACGAATCACCAAAAATCTCCTGTCTGTTAGCAAATTAACGCAGCAAATTAACGCAGGACAATAAAGTTGATGTCCTATTTTCTGACCCCGTATTTTTTATTCAGGATCGACGATCAAAAAATATCCTAGCCCAGGGACGCCGTGAAGATGGTCTCTATGTTCTACTCAATGGCCATGAAGCTCATGTTACCACTGCTTCGTGTCCTAAAGCTTCTTTTGAGATTTGGCACTCCCGTTTGGGACACATTTCCTTTGATTCTATTTTGTTATTGCAAAAACTTGGTTATTTATCTTTAACGTCCGTTTTACCTAAACCGGGTGTGTGTTCCCCGTGTCAATTAGCAAAGTCTAAACAATTGCCATTTAATAATAACTTGAAACGAGCGTTACAACCTCTTGATCTCATCCATTGTGACTTATGGGGTCCTTCACCAATCATGTCTAGTGAAAATTATCGCTATTATGCAATTTTTGTGGATGATTACTCGAGATTTTGTTGGTTTTATCCTCTAAGAACCAAGGGTGAATTCTACAATGCTTTATCTGTTTTCCTACCATTTGTTCAAACCCAATTCACAAGGAAAGTCAAAATATTTCAAAGTGACGGTGTTTCTGAATTTGTGAACCATAGGATGCGAACCCTCTTTGAATCAAATGGTACCCTACATAGAATGTCATATCCCTACATACCCCAACAAAATGGTAGAGCCGACCGAAAACATCGTCAAATTGTCGAAACCGGTCTCACCATGTTATTTAACGCATGTATCCCTCCAACTTATTGGGTTGATGATTTTTCTACTGCCGTTTATGTTATAAATCGGGTACCTTCCACCACCCTTAATGGTAAAACCCCCTTCGAACTACTTTACCACAACCCACCCGACTACACCTCCCTTTGCACTTTTGGGTGTCGAGTTTATCCGTGCCTTCGTGACTACACCAAACACAAACTAGAACCCCGAAGCTTACCATGTATCTTTGTCAGCTACAGTCCCAAATACAAAGGCTTCCGGTGCCTTGACCCACTTACCACCCGCATCTGTGTCACTCGACATGCTTGGTTTGATGAAACTTGCTTTACCCAACTTGATGGCCAACATATCACCCCCTCATCCCTCCCCCTAACCACTTTTCTAGACAAAGCCTTTGCTCAGTACACCACTCCTACACCCACTTCCAACCCGTCTCATACAACTGCCAAAACCCATGATCCTTGCTATCTTTGCATGGATCCTCAATCTACCCCTCTCCCTAGTGAAAACCACACTAACCCTTTCGCCGAAATCACCCCACAGTCTCCACCGCCCTCCCCGCCTGCTACTCCAAGTACCACTAACACCCTTGACCAACCCTCCGCAGCCTTCTCCCCTGCCACAGAAACTTCCACCCCAACCGCTAATATACCCCCCCCCACCTCCACCTCCCCTACCTACCCACCCTATGCAAACATTTTATTGGAAACATAAACATAAACATAAAATACCAAATACTATACTAAGTTTACTACTTCACTTGTAATCCTTGAACATTTTATTGGAAAGTCAAGAATTCTATCACATGTAGGAAGGAATGCTAAATCCTTTTGTTGATGGAAAGTTTTCCTATTCGAGTTTAAAAAAAACCACCAAACACAATAGTTAACATAAAGTTTTTCAATTACAATTCGGTTGAATTCCATGAACCAAATGCGCTCTTAGAATAGCAATGCATTCGTTTAACAAAAATGTAACACAAGTCAATGAGCATATGTGATTTTATAAAATTAATTAAAAGAAAAAATGAAAAGAAAGCACAGTAATCTAATTACCCTTTCCTTACTTACAATTTCTACTTTCATTTATAAATCATAAACCCTAATTTCACAATTAAAAAAAGTTAAATAATAAATGAGCTTCCCAATTCTTTTGACATACCTCCTCTGTCACAATAATACCATCATCACCAACGATTCATATTACTTAATCATTATAGATCCAAAAAAACACAAACAATATGAGATTTTTTAGATCATCCATATAAGAAGCGTGCTGGAATATATGTGTGTTCTCATTTCTTTTGCCTCACACTTCCAGCAAAAGAGAAAACTCATATATGATCAGAGGCGGCCCTAAGGGGGGCGGGGAGGGCGACCGTCAGGGGCCTGGTCCACTAAAGGGCCGGTAATGTCCGGAAACCGGTGGTCGAACCGGGTTGGACCGAAACCCATTTAAACATTCAATCTAGGTTGAATTTTACAAAGAATGGACATGGATCTTCTTATAGAAGCACAACTTCTAAAATATTTCGTTAGGGAGTCGATGTGGGATATGTTAGATTTAGTAGAAAATGGACATATTTAAGAATTAAGTAGTGACCGATGTGGGATGCATTATTGGATCATTAGGATGTAAGAATGCTGAAAAATAATACATAGAAATTCTAAGGCATGAGTTTCGAACTTGTGACCAGCTATAAAGAAAGGTTTAAAGTGTTTAAATTTGCCAAATCCACTAGAATGCAATTGATGTCTTTTTTGTTGTATACGTAAATTTTATAAGATGCTTAGCTTTAATGGTGAAATTTGTAACTAAAAAGTATTAATTTTAACACAAAAAATATCTATTAATTACTATTTAAGTTTTTATCATATTTGGATAAAAGATAATATATTTAGACAATATTTTGTCATAAAAGTTTTAGATATGTATTTTTTAAATAGTTTCAACTAACTATGACGTCAACCGGTTTTTAAATCCAGTTGGACCGGCCCGACCAGTGACCCGGTAAACCGACCGGTTCGTTGTCCGGTCCGGTTCTGAAAACATTGGTTTTTAAAAATTGTTTATATATATATATATATAAAAGGCTATCTATTTATCCTATTAACTCACTTAGAAAATTAAAAAAGGTCCACTACTTGTATTATCCATTTATCCTGTTAACTTACTTAAAAATAAAAAATGGCCCACTAGATTTTCAAACTTATTAAATAAAAAAAATAAGTGGGATGAGGTTGGAGCGGGAAGGGAACTCGGAAGACGCAGGAGACATGACGCAAGAACGAAAGTCGGCAGCAGAAGAAGTGAAGAACAGAACGACAAGCGCTTTTATTGTGGGGCCCGCTTTTTTTTACATGTCCCAGACCCAAAACGTTTTGAGGATTCTCGGGACCGGCCCTGTATATGATCATCTCAAAATCACACTCGCATTGTGCAAAAACATGAGTTTGCAAGCCGATAATGCAATTTGATGTGAGAAAAAAAAATTGTATTACATACTCTGCAATTATATGAAAATACATATACTTAATAAACAATGAGCTAACCCCTCAAATTATATGAAAGCATAAACTTAATAAACAATGAACAATAGCTCAATTCTTTTGCATCATTGACTAATGCTATCATTGAAACTAAAGAATGTTGATGATGATTCGCCATATGGTAGCATCGATAATTCCTTCCCTATAACAGGTCTGAAAATACTTTGAACTATAGAAGGAATGTGTGATGTTCGTATGGTTTCAAGATGTATAGCTACTTCTTTCATTGTAGGCCTATACTTTCCATTCAGATTCAAGCATCGCATTGCAAGGTTAGCTAGTGCCAAGAGGTCATCTCTAGCCCCTTCCTTTACAACTGATGACTCAAAAATAGACATAACACGCCCTTCTTCCATTGCCAACATAAAATGTGTAGCCAAACTTCTGTTTTCACCAAATCTGGTAAGAGAGATCGCCTTTTCTCTCGTTAACAATTCAACTAAAACAACTCCAAAACTATAAACAACACTCTTTTCTGTGAACTGGCTTGATTGAAAATACCCTGGATCAACGTAACCGAACTTCCCTTTGACTAAGGTAGTTAAATGAGTTTGCTCTTTTAAGACGAACCTTGAAGTTCCAAAGTCAGAAACTTTAGCTCTGTATTTCTCATCCAAAAGTATATTGTTGGTTTTAATGTCTCTATGGTATATTGGAATGGAAGTTGCTGAATGCAAGTATGCAAGTGCTCCTGCAACCTCTGTTGCTATTTGTAATCTCATGTTCAAAGAAATTGGGAACTCTTCACTCTCATTGTGAAGAAGATCATACAACGTACCATTTGGAATAAATTCAGACACAAGCAGAGGGACCTCTGTCTCTAAGCAACATCCCAATAGTTTGACCACATTTCTATGATTGATTTGGGAAAGAATGACCACCTTATTAATGAACTGCTCTAACTCGCTTTCATCAACTACTTTTGATTTCTTAACTGCTACAATCCTTCCATCCACCAACATCCCTTTATAGACTGTACCATGACCTCCTCGGCCAAGAATTCTGTTCTCATTGAATTTGTCAGTGGCCTTCTCCAACTCACGTGTTGTGAAATGTATGGTTTTATCAACTAAAGACGGGTCAGCTTCTTGTTGTTGTTTTAGAAGTAAACCACCGTTGCATGCAAAAAACCGCTTTCTTTGCTTCTCTTCGTTTGATTTCTTGATCTTTTTTGGCAATACAAGGACCGCAACAAGAAAAAGTACACCCATGCTAACACCTAAATGAAGAAATGATACAAAGTCAGAAGTTGGTAATATTCATCTCTTAATATGTTTTGATGTTTTTATACAACACAGTTTTCATAACCATATTATCACCCAACAGAAGCTAACAGTATTATTTTTTTTCTAATTAGCTAGCAAAAAGCTAGAGCAAATTAAAATGTTGCCGCAGTTACATGTATATTAACCTATGTTACAAGTCAAATCAACCCAATTCATAGATGCATTTCTAAACCTAGTGAATGATGAGCGTTATAAGTTATGAAAAATCTCAAATCAAATAGCCATATTCGGTTGATTAGACGTGGGGCAGCGCAGCTAAAACCAAATCAATATTTATACATATATACAAAAGGTAAATGTTGACAAGTGCCATCTCACATTTTCTCTTCTATATATAGGTGTGTGAGATGTGTATGTGTATTTGTTTTTTCAATTTTACACCTTATATTTATAAGTAATATACAACTTTAACCCATTTATATTGTTACTAATTTGGTATTTTTCGTGAACCTTCGTTCTCTAACTTTAAAACATTGAATATGCGGTTGTGTTTATTTTTTTTAACTCCACTTTTGTTGAAAACGAAATTGTATTTTAAATAGGGAATTCTTTTTGGTATCGTAACTCGTATCGAGTGTCAGTACCGTACCTGTAGCGTGACTAACTGAACCAGTACCAATATTTTTGGTTTCAATATTTGTTTCACTACCCATACCAAACAGGTATCATAATGCAATGTAACTTTATAATTCACAACTTTATGTTTGTAATTTTTATTACATTATATCGATACTATTGTAAAAATTATTTTATGTTTTGTGTATACACATAATTCTCGTTGCATCACATAGGAGAATCCCACTAGTTATATATTGGTTTAGCGTTAATTAGAACTAGTTATATATTGTCGTATCATTATATATTGATAGGTGGAGCCTACATTACAGCATTTACAGCGGGTTTGGTATATATTTATAAATTGGTTTTGTATATTTTAAATTTTAATGAGTGGTTTAAAATGGTTGTGAGATGAGAAGAGAGAAAGAGTATAAATTTTTTATATATTTGTAAAAACATTGTTCATATGTAAAAACTTTTTAATATTTTTTTAAAGTGGTTGTTAGTAGAGAAAAGGTAATGATAAAGGTATAAAAAGGTATTATTTAATTGAAAAGTAATGAGAAAATGTAGTGATTTTTAGTGTATTATAAAAATAAGGATAAGAAACGAGCTTTGAATGCTCTTAAGACCCTAAATTTTCCGGAAACCCACAAATTGAGTTAACAAAATAAAAGATAACTTGCCATGAAATTTAGGGAGGACCTACTAAGAAGCTATAGGGGGCAGCCGTACTTCATGAAAAAAAAAAATTAGTGTAAAATACGCATTAAAATCCCGATCGCCCCACATAAAAATTTAAAATAGCCCATGATTGCCCCTCAATGAAAAAAATTTAGTATTATATATCACTACTTAACCGACCCTAAAAATTTATCAACATCATCACATATTAAAACAAAGGAAATATAAAAACACACGTCTTTGAAGGAATTAACATTTTTTTTTTACAAAATGAGTGTAAGAAACTAAAAAAAAAATTATAAACAAGTTAGAACCCGTGACCCCACAAGTTTTATTTAATTAAATAGAGATAGGTATGAAGAATTTTTATCGCTTATATTTTAGTTAGAACCCGCGACCCCGCAACGTAGCGCGGCATCAAATGCTAGTTCTATATATAATTAAAGGATACACATAATTAGGTAAAGTAAATAAATAGTAACCCATAGGGGCTTGGAAAATATTGAATAAACATGAAGGGGTGATTAGGCAAGGGTAACAAAGAGAGGCTCTTAAGTCTTAAGTGATTTCGGTTGCCCATGAAGAAAGCTGGTAAGTTTTGTTATGGTTAAGAAAAAATAAAACCAAGTCTAACTGATTTGTAAATATTTTTTCTTTAGTTAAGGAAAATAATTCTCAGGGTGAAAGGGACACACGGGTAAGGGACACGGGTACGTGACTTCACTCGGCTACACCGCCGTCGTCACTGCGGGTTGACTCACGGGTAGCAATTTGCGGGTACTTTTACCCAAGTCCAATTTTCGTTCTAGCCGTTAGATAAATTAAAGAAGAAAAAAACTTTTTTTCCCTATATATACAATACAATTATACCATATTTTTCACACTCAAAATATTTCTTTCAATTATATTTCTATTTAAAAATCATGGATTCCAAAAAAACAAAAGCCGGTACTCGAAAAAAATCAAAGGCCGGCTCTAGCCAAAACCCCTCAACACAACAACCTACTCAACCAATACAACAACCGGCACAGTACCCATATTATCCGTATGCTCAAATTCCAACTCAAATGCCCATAATGCCTACCTAAATTGCACCCGATCAATACACATATCTATTATTTTGTTGTTTATTTATTTTTTATATAAGTTTATATTTATTATAACCATATAGGATCGTCTACGTGCGAGTGGATCCGCCGACTTAGATGTGATGAAGAAAGCATTGAAAGATTTTCAAACTAAACACAAAAACACTTTTTCCCACGTTGAGTGTTGGGAGCTTGTACGCCAACATGATAAATGGGAACAAGTGCCGTTGATGGGGGAGGGGTTTTTCGGTCAATCAGAAAATAATCGAAAGTCTTCGGATTCCGCCAACTACTCAAATGATAAACACTTTACTGCTTGGGCACCCGACCTCAACGAAGACACAACTCCAACAAGACCAAGACGAAAATCAAAGAAATCGGACGAGTCGTCAAGCAAATGTAGTTTAGTCGAAGCGGTTGCTCAATACACAACCATGAAGGATCAACGGGAGTCTACACAGGAGGTTATTTTGAAAGAACTATTGGATTCAAAAAAGTCAAAAGATCAAGATATTAGGGTGATGGTGGAAGAACAACGGGTGGCTATTCGGGAGGATCGTATGGACCGTGATTAAAAGATGTTTACGGATCCTCACAATCATGTGACCGGACCGATGTTGAAAACAGTTCTAAAACGAAAACGTGAAATAGCTAGTCGATACGGGTGGCCTTGTGATTTCTAGAGTTATTTTTATGTACTTTTTAAATTTAGTGCTTTTTTTATTTTAATGTTTTTTTTATTAATGAATTTGTTTTTATTGTTTTTATTGTTATTATTATTATTATTATTATTATTATTTGTTTTGCTTAAAAAAAGAAACTAGTTTTAAAAAAATAAGGGTATTAGAGTTGTGCCCCCTTCACTTTAAGATATTAGGGCAGCAAAAGGGTAAAAGTGAAGTATCAATATTATATTTGCATGAAAATATTACCTATAATGAATACGGTCGATAAGTGCTCTGGCTCTATTACAGGAAAACAACCATTTCGTATCATTGCATCACCATAGTATCCCGGCGGACATGTACAATTGTAACTCCCTACACTGTTAATGCAAATACCAAGACAATTGTTCCTTTCTTGATCGTCGCACTCGTCAATCAGAGGCGGATCCAAGTAACAATGAGGGTGGGCTAATGCCCACCGTCTGGTCCAAAATAACAGTAATTAGCCCTTGAAATCAAACCCAAAAACAGATTCAACAGAAACAAGTGTAACCAATAGAAAAGATGGAACAACTCAAAGATAGATCATCATTATGATGATCTACACAACTATACAACCTGAACAAAAACAAGAATCGACATACAAAAGTGGCGAATACAGAAACCCTAATTTGAGGGTAAGAGACGACTGAGTTGAGAGAGACAATTCGGTGTGCGATTACTCTTTGAAAACTCAGCATACCCTACACTCTTGTTTATATACCAGCAAATAAATGAGCAGGCCCAGTAGCAAATATCCAGCCCAACAAGTGTATAAGGAAGCCCAGCAGCAAATGTCCAACAAGCAAGACCCAAGCCTAGTCCAACAAATTATAATCCTCATGAATAAGAAACACACAACACAAAGTTAGCTACAAATTGACTAGACAATATATATTTTCTAACAAAAACCTTTAATAAAGACATAAAACTTAAACATAATAATATTTTACCATTGAATGATAAAACTAACCTTTAATTTTAACACCATTTTACCCTATTTTTTTATAATATTTACGAAGTCGTCCGCTTCTTACACCCAGTCCGACCGGTCCTTTTGTACCCACACGTATTCTGCCCCTCCTATAAAAAATTTATGTATCCGCCACTGTCGTCAATGTCTAACAAGAAAACAAAATTAAGAAGGCTAGTTATAAAACATAAGGAATCAAAACTTACATAAATAAGGATATTGTCCCTAGTGGATACATTTTGTAAATTTGATCTTTGTTTTATGTTTGTTTCTTGCATCATTAAACCTAGTTAACACACTACAAGAATTTTAGGCAGATTAGTCGACTTTTCTCGACAACACGTCGTCGATAATAGCATAGGGTGAGCGCCAAAACTTTTCAGCTATTCCCGCTTGACCATCAACGACGACATGTCGTCGATAAAAGATGAAAATGTCAAATCCGACCATCGGCAACGATATGTCGTCGTAATTGGACCACCTACGACGACATATGTCGTCGAGATTGCCCCGACGAAATTGCCTAGTTTTCTAGTAGTGACATCACATATGTTAAATCATAGATCATTCAAGTTGGAAATAAATGCATGTATATGATACGATTGAATTCAGATCCATCAAACGGATTCAAAAGGAGGTTAATGTCACAGACCAAGTGTTTGAATATTGCTTTACTATGTTTGTACTTGAACGTTTGGGTTTGCCGGCTAATCCGGACTTCATCGGGCATGACCTCGATCAGTGGGATAGACGACACGGGGCTTTTTTTTAGAACAAACACACACACATCCATCTAATCCTACTGTTAAATCTACACTATTTTTCTACTATTTCTTCTTAATTCAGGAATGTACTTAAATCTTTCAGATCAATGGTAGACCTATTCTCTAACTTGAAAGTAATAGTTACAATCCCTTTTATACTACATGGTCTGTCATCACCAATTTATACCATACCTTGTTCCCTCATATCAAGATCTTTGAAACATTCTTTATGGGGTGTTATATGATATGAACACCCTTAATCTATTACCCACTTTGCACTGGATCCAACCTTAGACACCAATAGGACATCAGCACTTTCATACACGTCCATAGACCGTTCTATAGATGAACTATGTCCATGACTTTAGTTTTTAACAAACCCTGCCTTTTTTTTCTTCCATTCAGGGCATTCTTATTTTAAATGCTTATCTGAATTGCATACAAGGACCTGTGTTTCTCCTTAGACTTGGACCTTGTAACATCCCAAAAATAGTAAATAAGTAAATAATAAAGCGATAGAGATTTAATCGTCAAAAATGAAAGAAAAATGGATGGGCTTAGGCTCGGCTCCAACGGGCCGAGGGAAGCCCAGGTATATAAGGGCCAAGACAGCCTTGAATCTCTGTCAAGACAGCCTTGAATCTCTCATTTTTCACCAACACTTGCAAGCTAGAGAGAGAAAGGAGAGTCGGGTCTAGAGAGAGAAAGACGACGCATCGACACGAGATTGAAGGAGCACGTTACTGTTGAGCTCGTGAGCAAAACCTCCGAATCAGAATTCCAATCCAGGTAACGATTCGACCATAATCTGAGTTTTTGTTCGTTTTGGGGTTTCTCGGGTTTTAGCTAAATAGGAGACGTTTTTTATGGATGAAACCTGATAATAAGCTTAGAACTAGCATCTAGAATGAAAACTGCACGTTTTGATCAAAGAAAATTGTAAGATTAGCATGATCAGGTCAGCATGCAAGAATTTCGGATTTTTGTCAAGGAAACGGGTATTGCGTACTTATCAAGTACGCAAGAAGGACGTCATGCGTACTTACCAAGTACGCAAGAAGAAAGATCCTGCGTACTTACGAAGTACGCAAGAAGAATGCTCTGCGCACTTGTCAAGTACGCATGAAGCAGGTACTGCGTATTTATCAAGTACGCATGAAGTAAAGTCTACGCACTTATTAAGTACGCAAGAACAAGTCCCTGCGCACTTGCTAAGTGCGCAGGCATCAGGCTTGATAGTGAAGTCAGTAGGATCGCCTAATTCAGTATGATTAAACCGTTATAGTCGGGATTGGGTCTGATGTGTATTTAACTACCTAATTCAGATCGTACGTGTTGTTGGACATTTGTTTAGGACAGCAAAGACTAGCTTATCAGGTGAGTTCTATATGCCCCCTTCTATGTTATATGCAAACCTTATTAAATATTTTGGGGCTGAAATGTATACACTAAATGAATAAATGATATGAATGCTAATGTGATCATACGTGATATACTAATATATATTTTATATATATATGAGAATGAATTATGAACAAAGAATGAAACGTATGTTTACAAAGAATGAATGAAAGAATGGCATAACGTAAATAAATGAAATCTTGCTTTATAATTATTTATATTGCATGTTATGAATGTATGTATACGTTATGGACGGAAACGAAGCTAACGGCTACTTCTGTAGACGGACGACCACGTGACTATTTTGCAACCGGGAAAGATACGTTCCTTCGCAAGCTAGGACGTACAAAAAAGCATAAATGGGCGGTCGAAGTAAATGCTAAAATAGTATAACGGTTTCATAAACAATAGTTCGCGTGGGAAACGGATGCCTTAGGGCAGACGGGCGAATATGACGAACGACGGCGGTAGGACGGGTAAGATGGAAGGCCGAAGGTTGGTCGGACCAAAGTTAAGGCGGACGGTTTCTAGGACCGGACGAGTAAAAGGGCTACGACGGTAGCTTAAGGGCGTATGTCTTTGTGATATACGCAGTAAAAGACGGGTTGATCACCCTTATGTGTATGACCAATGAATGTTAAGGAAAGTAAAGGTGAATGCATATCTATGTAATCACATAAGAATGAAGAAAGAAAAGCAAAAGCTATGAATACGTATTTATATAAATGTATGTATATAATAATGTATACTTATAAAGAAAAGAATGTTCATACTTAATAGTTTTAAACTAGAACTCACCAGCGTTAGCTGACTTTTAGTATACATTTCAGGTAAAGGAAGGAAGGGCCGTGCGATGGGGTGAAGGTTACCCGGCACAAGACTGACATCCCACTTTTATATATGTTAAGACAAATGTTATGTATTTAATTGTTAAGACTTCCGCTCTTATGTCATGTTATGTTACGTTATGTAATGATTGAATTCGAATGTTTTTAATTTAAGTTCAGTATTTATAACTATGTTTATGAGTAAATCCAACAAGTGAGGTTACCTGGAAAATGGGGCCTTACAAGTTGGTATCAGAGCAATAGTTTGAGAGATTCAGACATCCCTAAATGTCTGGACTCAAACTGATTATGGGACCAACGCACGGATGTCAGTATGGGTAACCAACGCCAATGCCAGCACGGTAAGTAAGTACTAAAGTTAATGAACTTGGATAAGAATAGATACCTTGAGTTAGAACAAATAGATGTCAAAGTCACAACCGATTTGAAGAGTTTTGAACCCGAAAAGCAATGTATGTTAGTAATCACAAACCAGTCACTGTAATTAACAATTTACCTTCCTCGTACTATTCTAAAACTATGATATGAATAAATGGCATTGATGTATTCCCTTTATAACTATCAGGAAACTAGGAACTATGGCTGGTGGAGGAAGAACAGGACGCCGAGGCGGTCGCACTGGCTGAGTAGGTAGACCTCCGTTGAATCAAAGACTTGAAAAGGAAGAGAGTGTGCGCACAGAACACACAGAGAGTGTGCACGAAACATAAGTGACCCCAACTGGGAACAACGATCAAGGGCCTCTACAGTTAGAACCCGAGGTCAGGGATGCTATTGCCCGTGAAGTTGTACTCACTCTGAAGAAAGTATTGCCTAATCTACTATCCGAGACACTAAAGAAAAGTAGAGAGGAGGATAAAGGAGACCATGAAGAGAAAGTGTATGACAGTGATGGGGATGAAGTAAAGGTGGGATCAAGCAATCGTGGGTGTACTTACAAAGGTTTCAAGGACGGAGACCCACCCAAGTTTGATGGGAACAAGGATTCAGTGGCTACGTTCGAATGGATTTAGAGGATGAACGTTGTAATCAACATCAGCGAATGTCGACCAGACCAGGCTGTTAAATATGTTGCTCATTCTTTCACCAATGAAGCACTAGGTTGGTGGAGAAATATTCAGAGGACAAAGTCGCCAAACGCTCTTGCCAGAATGACATGGGAAGACCTGAAGAAGCTAATAATCCAAAAGTTCTGCCCACAGAACGAGATTGATCGTGTGGAGAACAAGTTCCTAAACTTCAAGGCTGGCAACAAGACTCATCGCCAGTATACCTCAAGATTCAATGAGCTAGCCCAACTAGTACCCCACCTGGTGGAGACAGAAGAACGAATGATTAAGTACTATGTGAAGGGCCTACCTCAAAAGGTCCGTGTCCATGTGAAAGCTAACCTACCCTCGACCTTCGAGTCAGTAGTGAATCTGAGCGGAATCGTCTACGACGATTATGCCAATGAGGACCCGGCACCTGAGACACAAAAGAGGAAGTGGGAGAACCCGTCTAGAGGCACCGGAAGGGGGAATGTAGCAACTGAAATTAAGAAACCAAGGTCGGATGAATATGAAACTTGCAAGAAATGTGGAAAGCAACATCTTGGCGAGTGCCGGATCGGCACCACCACATGCTATAAATGTGGGAAACCGGGGCACTTCTCCCGAGAATGCATAAAAAATGTCAAGTGTCAAGTGTGTGGATTGTTTGGACATCTGACAAAGAACTGCAGGAAGGCCGACCAATCTGGTTCGGGAAAAGAGAGGGAAAAGGAACAGCCGCAGGCTAGGACTCGAGCCTACGCCCTAACTGAGGAGGAAGCAAGGGGAAACCCTGATGTTGTGTCAGGTATGTTCCTAGTTAATGATGAACATGCTGCTATTTAATTTGACTCTGGTGCTAGTAAAAGTTTTATATCCAATGCATTTAGTCGTAAACTAGATTGCACTATCAACACCATAGTAAAGGCCTTTAGCGTACAAACTGCCGTTGGTGAAAATTCGGTAGTATTCCAAGTAATAGAGGATTGCATCATAGAAATAGAGGGCCATAAGTTTCCCTCTAGATTATTCCTTCTCACTTTAGGGGGATTCGATATAGTATTGAGTATGGATTGGCTAAATGCCAATGAAGCTCAAATCATATGTAAACGTAAGAGGATACACCTCAAAGCTCCAAGCTGAAGCCCAATTACGGTTTATGGGGATTGGAATTGCACGATGTCGAACGTCATCTCAATGATCAAGGCCGAAAGTTACATGAGGCGCGATTGAGAAGCTTATCTCGCATATTTTATTGATGATAGAATGAAAATGAATGAACTCAAGAATGTACCCATGGTGTGCAACTTTTCGGAAGTATTCCCTGAGGATCTACCTGGGTTACCACCCGATCGGGAAATAGAATTTCAGATTGACTTACTGCCAGGAGCTGAGCCCGTTGCCAAAGCCCCCTACCGATTGGCTCCATCAGAAATGAAAGAATTGATGTCTCAACTAGAGGAACTAACAGAAAAAGGATCTATTAGACCGAGCATTTCACCATGGGGCGCTCCGGTACTATTTGTAAAGAAGAAGGACGGCAGCATGCGCATGTGTATTGACTACCGCGAACTGAACAAGAGGACAGTAAAGAACAAATACCCATTGCCTAGAATTGACGACCTTTTTGATCAACTGCAAGGTGCGAGTTGGTTCTCAAAGATCGATTTTAGGTCGGGTTACCATCAGTTGAAAGTAAGAAAAGAGGACGTACCAAAGACCGCGTTTCGCACGCGTTATGGGCATTATGAGTTTCTCGTGATGTCCTTCGGATTGACCAACGCACCAGCAGCGTTCATGGATTTGATGAATAGAGTATGTCGACCAATGTTGGATCGATCGGTGATAGTTTTTATAGACGACATACTGGTATATTCGAAAAGCGAGGGTGATCACCACTATCACCTAAGAGAGGTTCTGGAGGTGCTAAAGCAGGAAAAGTTGTACGCAAAATTCTCCAAGTGCGCGTTCTGGCTTAGGAAAGTCCAATTCCTAGGTCATGTAATAAACCCAAACGGAATCATGGTGGATCGTGCAAAGATCGAGACAGTAAAGGAATCGAACGTCCCAAAGACACCAACAGAGATACGAAGTTTTCTGGGATTGGCAGGATACTATCGGAGATTCATTCAGGATTTCTCGAGAATAGCCTCGCCGCTGACGAAGCTAACACATAAGGAAGTAAAGTACGAATGGGGTCCAACCCAAAACAATGCGTTTGAGGAACTTAAGACACGATTAACCCAAGCTCCAGTCTTGGCACTACCTTAGGGAAATGAAGACTTGGTAGTCTACTCTGACGCTTCGAGTCAGGGTTTAGGTTGCGTACTTATGCAACGAGGGAAGGTAATTGCTTACGCCTCGCGACAATTAAAGATTCACGAGGTTAACTACCCAACACACGATCTAGAGTTAGCAGCAGTAGTTTTCACGTTGAAAATATGGAGGCACTATCTGTATGGAGTTAAATACACCATCTACTCAGATCACAAAAGCTTGAAGTACTTTTTCGGGCAAAAGGAATTAAACATAAGACAAAGGATGTGGTTAGAGCTACTGAAAGACTATGACTGTGAGATATTGTACCATCCAGGCAAGGCAAACGTGGTGGCTGACGCTTTAAGCAGAAAGGAAGAATCGGAACCTATACGGATCAAAGCGTGTCAGCTGATGATAACACCAGATTTGATGAGTGAAATATCAAAGGCACAAGATGAAGCACTATTAGAAAGAAATATAAAACGGGAAAGAATAGTAGGGCAACAAGGAAATTTGGATGCAAATGCATATGGTGTACGAACTAGGTTTGGCCGGATGTGGATACCTAAGATTGGCGAGCTTAGAGCCAAAATACTCGATGAGGCCCATAAGTCCCGTTATTCTATCCACCCCGGGACAAAAAAAATGTATCAAGACTTGAAGAAAGGGTACTGGTGGCCTGGCATGAAGAATGATGTGACCGAGTACGTGAACAAGTGCCTAACGTGTTCACTAGTTAAGGTCGAGCACCAGAAACCATGCGGTAAAATGCAACCTCTACCAATACCGGAATGGAAGTGGGAGGAGATCACGATGGACTTCATTACCAAGCTACCGCGAACAGCTAAAGGCAATGATACCATTTGGGTGATCGTCGACCGCTTGACGAAAAGCGCTCACTTCTTGCCAATACGTGAGACTTCTTCGTCAAAAAGACTAGCAGAAGTATGTATCAAGGAAGTTGTGAGCAGACATGGTATGCCGCTGTCGATTGTGTCCGACAGGGATACTAGATTCACGTCAAGGTTTTGGAAGAAATTCAACGAAGCAATGGGCACTAGACTAAACATCAGCACCGCTTACCACCCCCAAACCGATGGACAATCTGAAAGGACCATTCAGACCTTGGAGGACATGCTCCGGGCCTGTATCATTGACTTCGGTGGGAGCTGGGACAACCATCTACCATTGGCAGAATTTTCATATAACAAAAACTATCACTCGACTATTGGCATGCCGCAATTTGAAATGTTGTATGGAAGGAAATGTAGGACCCCGGTTTGTTGGGGGGAATTGGACAAAAGGATTTCGCAAGTCTCGAAGTGGTCAAAGCTACTTCCGAGAAGTTTGATCAAATTAAGGCTCGAATGAGAGCCGCAAAGGACAGACAGAAATCATACGCGAATAAGAGAAGAAGGGATTTAGAGTTTCAAGTAGGGGACATGGTACTGTTAAAGGTATCGCCATGGAAAGGAATCATTCGATTCAGAAAACGTGGCAAACTAAGTCCAAGGTTTGTCGGACCTTTCAAGATTTTAGCGAGAGTGGGTCAAGTTGCTTACAAACTCTACCTACCCGTTGAGCTTAGTGGAATACACCCTACGTTCCATGTGTCGCACTTACGCAAGTGCCTAGCTGACGACACAGCTCACATACCTTACGACGAGATCTAAGTGGATAACAATCTAAATTATGTAGAGGAACCGATAGCCATTCTTGACCGAGCTGAGAAACGACTACGCAATAAGTCGATCCATTTAGTTAAAGTACAATGGAAGCACAGAAAAGGGTCAGAAGCTACATGGGAAAAAGAAGACGAGATGAGGGGACTATATCCTCAATTGTTTAACGTATAAACGGTTTCGAGGACGAAACCTCTTTAAGAAGGGTAGACTTGTAACATCCCAAAAATAGTAAATAAGTAAATAATAAAGTGATAGAGATTTAATCGTCAAAAATGAAAGAAAAATGGATGGGCTTGGGCTCGGCTCCAACGGGCCGAGGCAAGCCCAGGTATATAAGGGCCAAGACAGCCTTGAATCTCTCATTTTTCACCAACACTTGCAAGCTAGAGAGAGAAAGGAGAGTCGGGTCTAGAGAGAGAAAGTCGACGGATCGACACGAGATTGAAGGAGCACGTTACTGCTGAGCTCGTGAGCAAAACCTCCGAATCAGAATTCCAATCCAGGTAACGATTCGACCATAATCTGAGTTTTTGTTCGTTTTGGGGTTTCTCGGGTTTTAGCTAAATAGGAGACGTTTTATGGATGAAACCTGTAATAAGCTTAGAACTAGCATCTAAAATGAAAACTGCACGTTTTGATAAAAGAAAATTGTAAGATTGGCATGATCGGGTTAGCATGCAAGAATTTTGGATTTTTGTCCAGGAAACAGGTATTACGTACTTATCAAGTACGCAAGAAGGACGTCCTGCGTACTTACCAAGTACGCAAGAAGAAAGATCCTGCGTACTTACCAAGTATGCAAGAAGAATGCTCTACGCACTTGTCAAGTACGCATGAAGCAGGTACTGCGTATTTATCAAGTACGCATGAAGCAAAGTCTGCGCACTTATTAAGTACGCAAGAACAAGTCCATGCGCACTTGCTAAGTGCGCAGGCATCAGGCTTGATAGTGAAGTCAGTAGGATCGCCTAATTCAGTATGATTAAACTGTTAGAGTCGGGATTGGGTCTGATGTGTATTTAACTACCTAATTCAGATCGTACGTGACGTTGTTGGAACTTTGTTTAGAACAACCAAGACTAGGTGAGTTCTATGTGCCCCCTTCTATGTTATGTGCAAACCTTATTAAATGTTTTGGGGCTGAAATGTATACACTAAATGAATAAATGATATGAATGCTAATGTGATCATACGTGATATACTAATATATATTTTATATATATATGAGAATGAATTATGAACAAAGAATGAAACGTATGTTTACAAAAAATGAATGAAAGAATGGCATAGCGTAAATAAATGAAATCTTGCTTTATAATTATTTATATTGCATGTTATGAATGTATGTATACGTTGTGGACGGAAACGAAGCTAACGGCTACTTCTGTAGACGGACAACCACGTGACTATTTTGTAACCGGGAAAGATACGTTCCTTCGCAAGCTAGGACGTACAAAAAGCATAAATAGGCGGTAGAAGTAAATGCTAAAATAGTATAACGGTTTCATAAACAATAGTTCGCGTGGGAAACGGATGCCTTAGGGCAGACGGGCGAATATGACGGACTACGACGGTAGGACGGGTAAGACGGATGGCCGAAGGTTGGCCGGACCAAAGTTAAGACGGACGGTTTCTTGGACCGGACGAGTAAAAGGGCTACGACGGTAGCTTAAGGGCGTATATCTTTGTGATATACGCAGTAAAAGACGGGTTGATCACCCTTATGTGTACGACCAATGAATGTTAAGGAAAGTAAAGGTGAATACATATCTATGTAATCACATAAGAATGAAGAAAGAAAAGCAAAAGCTATGAATACGTATTTATATAAATGTATGTATATAATTACGTATACTTATAAAGAAAAGAATGTTCATACTTAATAGTTTTAAACTAGAACTCACCAGCGTTAGCTGACTTTTAGTATACATTTCATGTAAAGGAAGGAAGGGCCGTGCGATGGGGTGAAGTAGAGGTGCACAAACCAGTTTTTTTTCGGATCCGGGGTTCGGTCAACGATGGTCAACGGTCGGATCCATTGGAACCGGTTCCGGATCGGATCTGGTTAAGGGAGTGGAGAGTTGGAACCTATTGGGACCGGACCGGATTTATGGAACCGGTTCCGAAAAAAAAAAAACGGTTCCACCGGATTTTTTAAAAATAAAATAAAATAAAAAATAACAAAGATACAGTATAAAATACATGTTTTATTTATTTTTTACCTTTTTTAAGTGATTTAACAATTGTTCATACAAAAAAATTACAAAAAACATAATTGAATCACAAAATATATATTATTTATTATGACTCGTTATTCGTCGTCTACCCGTCTTAGTCTTCGTAACATCGGTTTTCAATCTTCTTCGTTTGAGATACGTTGGGCTTCATCATAAGCTTGTTCTTCGTCAGAAAGTGGATTCGCCGCCCCTTGTTCTACTTCGAATTCATGTATTTCTTGTTCAATGTCAAGCTCACCTTCTAGTTTTGCAACATGTTGTACACGTTCGGCGGCATCCAAATGGTCCTTCAAGCAAATACACATCTCTATAGATTCCGGTGTAAGCCTCGTTCTTCGAATAGATAAAACCTTGCCACTAAGAGAAAAAGCAGATCCCGAAGCTACTGTGGAAGCTTGGACGGTTAGTAGGTCACGGGCCATTGCGGCTAGAACGGGATATTGGGATTCCCTTCCTTGCCACCAACTCAAGATATCAAAGTTTTTAAACTCTTCGGATCTTAGAGTTGAAATAAAGTCGGTTGCTTGATATCTCCCAAGCTCGCTACTTGGTGTGCTTCCACGAGCTCGTTTAGTATTTTCGTTTCTTAAAGTGTTAAATAAATTTAGCATCGGGTTCCTTGAACTACTAGAACTTGAACCCGAACCCATTGATTCACGTATGTTTGATGGATCACCACTTCCACCATATTTGCGTAAATAATAATCAAACATATTATTAAAAGCCGAATTGAAATCCCTTATTGCACTTGATTCAAAATTTGGGTCTTCCTCGAACATATTTAAATCATCCGATATTGATCTAATTAATGTTTCAACACCGGTTACATTAATCGTTGGGTTTAAGGCGGCCGAACATGTAACAACGGCCGGCATTTCCGAAAAATATTTTTTAAATTTAGCTTTCATAGGTTTTACCATTTTTTCAAAAATAGGGCCGTGATATTCAAACTCTTTTAATTTATTACATATTAAGTATAATTGTTGAAGTATTAGCGAAGACGTGGGATAATAAACTCCCGATAAACATGTAGTTGCATTTTTAAAAACCTCAAGCAAATTAGTTAGTTTTTCGATCATATCCCAACTTATATTATCAAATTTTTGTAAACAACGTTTCTTTTGTACAAGTTCATCATGAAAATGTTTTAAAGTAACTCTTTGCCTTAAGGCCGATTCAAACATTTTCCATGTCGAGTTCCATCTAGTAGGTATGTCCCAATTCGGACCTAAAAGGATGGAATCCGCTTGTTGGCACAAGTTTCTATAGTTTATATATCTTTTTTTGCTTGTACTAAAAACTTCACGTAACATCACTTTAAAATTTTCTTTTACGTCTCTTATTTCTTGGACGTTTAGACCGTCTTGCACAACCAAGTTAACGATGTGTGCAACACATCGACTATGAAAGAAAACACCGTTACAAGGCCGTTCATATTTTATTTTTAATTTTTCCACCGCGTTTGTGTTATTTGAAGCGTTATCAAAAGATATTGCAAATATTTTTGGTTGAATTTTATAAGTTTGAATGACCGAGTCTAAAATATAAAATAAGTTTTCACCGGTATATGGATATCCAAAATAATCAAACGCAATTGTACGCTTCATCATTTTCCACGACTCCGGTTGAACCCAATGTGCGGTAACGCAAAGGTACGATTCGGGTAAACCATGTGGAGCGGACCAAACGTCCGTTGTTAAGTTAATGCCGGTATTTAAATTTTCAAAACCTAAAATTAATTCATTTTTAGCTCTTTTCCACATTTTTAAACAATCTCTTCTCAAAGTAGAACGACTTACATTTGTGTAACTCGGTTGAAGCGTCTCTTGTATCATCCTCGTCAAGCGCGGATTATCAAGATGATCAAAAGGCAAGCCTTCTTGAATGACGAAATGTGCCATTCTCTCACGAACCCTCTTGACATTGTATTGCCAAACTCCTCCATCTCTACCAATTTGAGTTTGATCTTCACCTTGAGTGCGTTTTGCGTGACTACCAATATGTTTCCTCAAAGTGCTATTTTCCGCAGCACCCAAAATTTTACCACAACGTTTGCAACGAGCCTTTTGCGAACCGTTCGACATTTCGCATAAATCAAAATAAGCCCATATCTCTTGGTTTCGGGAGCAAGGAAGTACTGTCACCACCGTGACATCGCTAGTAGAACCACCAACCGAATTTTGAGTGCTTGCGGAAGCCATGAGAGCGTTTTTTTTTGCGTAAAGCGAGCGTTTTTTTACGTTTTGAGAGCATTTTTGAGTTTTGAGAGCTAGAATGTTGCGGTGAACTAACTCATACACCCAATACCTATTTATACTAAGTTTAAAGCCTCAAAAACAAAAAAAAACAAAAAAATCGGCCATATTAACGGCTATATAGCCCTTTTTTTTAACCCAACGGCTAGAACCGGGTTTATTTTGTCCGAAAAAAACCGGTTCCAAAATGTCCGATTTTTATCCGGTCCGTCAAAAACACCTAAACCGGTTCTGGATCCGCCGGATCTTAAAAAATCCGGACCGGTTCCAAAAAAACTGGTTCTAGCCGGATCCGGTTTCGAATAATCCGTCGGATCGGATTCGGATCCGGTTCTTTTGAGCACCTCTAGGGTGAAGGTTACCCGGCACAAGACTGACATCCCACTTTTATATATGTTAAGACAAATGTTATGTATTTAATTGTTAAGACTTCCGCTCTTATGTCATGTTATGTTACGTTATATAATTATTGAATTCGAATGTTTTTAATTTAAGTTCAGTATTTATGACTATGTTTATGAGTAAATCCAACAAGTGAGGTTACCCGAAAAACGACCCTTACACACACATAGGGAGAGGATCAAATAAGAAGTATATATATATATATATATATATATATATATATACATATACACACACATAGGGGGAGGATCAAATAAGAAGTATGTTTTCGCTAATAACTCTAAGAAATGACCAAAACGCTTAGAGACGATATCAAACGAACTCCGATTGAGCTCATTTCAGCGGCGTTGGAACCGTCTCGTCGAACTCTATCATCTTAGCTTTTAGGGTTTAGATTTTACGTTTGAATTTTAGGGTTTTAGCCTTAGAGTTTAGATTTTATGGTTTAGGTTTTTTTGGGGGTGGAGGTAGGGGGTTAGGTTTTTAGGGGTGGGTGGGAGTGGGTTTAGGTTTTTGGGGGGGTGGGGTGGGGGGGGTTTAGGTTTTTGGGGGGTGGGGGTGGTAGTTTTAGGCTTTTTAGGGTGGGGTTGGAGGGGGGTTTAGGATTTTGGGGGTGCGGGTGGAGGGGGGTTTAGGTTTTTGGGTCCGGATTAGAGTTCGATGAGATGGTTCCAACGCCGCTGGAATGAGATTAATCGGAGTTCGTTTGACACACTTCTTAGCGTTTCTTAGCGAAAAACCACTTCTTTGTGGAACCTTCCCCTATATACATATATATATATATATAGTGGAAGGATCAAGAGAAAACCACAAAGTTGGGCGCAAACCGAGAAAACCACTAAAACAATGTGTAATACTATGGGTTACGTATACGTAACCGCAACTTTTTTGTTTTCTGTTTACGTATACATAACACTATGGGTTACGTAAGCCAATTTTTAATTGATTTTTTGATAAAAATGTGTAATATTACATTGATACTCTTATAAAAAAATAAAAATAAAACAAAATAAAAAATAAATATTATTATATTATTGGTTAAAATTGATTTTTAGTGGTTTTCTCGGTTTTCGTCTAACTATGTGGTTTTCTCTGGAACCCACCGCTATATATATATATGTATGTATATATGTATATATATACATATATATATATATATATATATATATATATATATATATATATATATATAGTTAGGTTATGGTAAAAAAAAAAGGGTTTTAAAAATAAGAAGGTTAAGAAGAATTCCGGGCTAGACATGTGTCCTTTTATTGTTTTTAAAGAGAGAGCATATTGATCATTGTGTAATATATCAGGTCTGGTCATTGTGTAATGTCAGGCCTGGTGTGATCATTTTGTCAAATATTTTTCATCATTGTGTTATATATATTAATCATTGTGTTTTACGTTTTAGATAATTTTTTATTAATTTTGTCCCTATTTTTTTATGTATTATATATAAAATAGTGATGAAAAATATTTGACACAATAACCTGACATTAGACACAATGACCAGACCTGACATTACACAATGAACTGACATATTTGAGTGAATTACGTAATAATGAGCAAATTACACAATGAGCTAGAAAACGTAAAACTCAATGGTGAATACATATAACACAATAATGAAAAATATTTGATAAAATGTGCAAATTACACAATGAGTTGGAAAACGTAAAATACAATGACGAATACATATAACACAATGATGAAAAATATTTAACACAATGAGCAAATTACACAATAATGTCGTTTTTGTATATAACGACACTATACTCGTTTTTGTAAAAATTTTCGTTTTTGTATATATCGACACTATACTCGTTTTAAAGATAAAAAATGCTCGTTTTTCGTCATTGTGTTTTACGTTTTAGATAATTTCGTGTTATTTTTTACATTACACAATAACGAAAACTGACATTATTGTGTAATTTGCTCATTGTGTAATTTACTCATTTTGTCAAATATTTTCACCATTGTGTTATATGGATTCATCATTGTGTTTTACGTTTTCCATCTCATTGTGTAATTTGCTCATTTTCTCAAATATTTTTCATCATTGTGTTTTAAGTTTTTCAGCTAATTGTGTAATTTGCTCATTATTGTGTAAATTGCTCAAATATGTTAGGGCATTTTGTAATGTCAGGTCTGGTCATTGTGTCATATATTTTTCATCACTATGTTATATATAATACATAAAAAACAGTGACAAAAATAACAAGAAATTTTCTAAAACGTAAAACACAATGATGAATACATATAACACAATGATGAAAAATATTTGACAAAATGAGCATATTGCATAATAATGTCAGGTCTGGTCATTGTGTAATGTAAAAAATAACACGAAATTATCTAAAACGTAAAACATAATGATGAAAAATAATTGACAAAAGAGCAAATTACACAATAATGTCAGGTTTGGTCATTGTGTAATGTCAGGTCTGGTCATTGTGTCTAATGTCAGGTCTGGGTATCAAATATTTTTACAATGAGCAAATTACACAATAATGTCGTTTTTGTATATAACGACACTATACTCGTTTTTGTAAAATTTTTTGTTTTTGTATATATCGACACTATACTCGTTTTAAAGATAAGTGTTTTACGTTTTAGATAATTTCGTGTTATTTTTTACATTACACAATAACGAAAACTGACATTATTGTGTAATTTGCTCATTGTGTAATTTACTCATTTTGTCAAATATTTTCACCATTGTGTTATATGTATTCATCATTGTGTTTTACGTTTTCCATCTCATTGTGTAATTTGCTCATTTTGTCAAATATTTTTCATCATTGTGTTATATGTATTCATCATTGTGTTTTAAGTTTTTCAACTCATTGTGTAATTTGCTCATTATTATGTAAATTGCTCAAATATGTTAGGGCATTTTGTAATGTCAGGTCTGGTCATTGTGTCATATATTTTTCATCACTATGTTATATATAATACATAAAAAATAGTGACAAAAATAACACGAAATTTTCTAAAACGTAAAACACAATGATGAATACATATAACACAATGATGAAAAATATTTGACAAAATGAGCAAATTGCATAATAATGTCAGGTCTGGTCATTGTGTAATGTAAAAAATAACACGAAATTATCTAAAACGTAAAACACAATGATGAAAAATAATTGACAAAATGAGCAAATTACACAATAATGTCAGGTCTGGTCATTGTGTAATGTCAGGTCTGGTCATTGTGTATAATGTCAGGTCTGGGTATCAAATATTTTTCATCACTATGTTATATATAATATATAAAGTGACAAAAATAACACGAAATTATCTAAAACGTAACACATATTGATGAAAAATATTTGACACAATGATCAGACCTGACATTAAACAATGATGAGCAAATTATACAATGAGCCGAAAAACGTAAAAAAAAATCATTTTTGAATATAACAACACTATAGACGTTTTAAAGAAAAAAACGTTCGTTTTTATGGTGTAATTTTTTTAAAAAAATAATGTTGTATGTAAAAGTTATGAACGTTTACAAAAGGGGGAGAACTTGATAAAAAGTCAAATAAGGCCATGACTAAAATACCCTTTCAACAACTTTTTCTCCTACAATTTAATCTCAACCATTAAATTCTTTCTACAATTTGATCTAATGACCTTAAATACTTCTCACCCTTCTTATTTTAAAAACCTTTTTTATTTGAACCTAACCCTAAATTCTTAGATTTCTTAACAAAAAACTATTCACTATTTGAAACTCCTCGTATATATACACCTTACTATTCTTTAATTATTTAATTACTTTTGATAAAAATATTGGTTTAATTACATCCACTAAAAATTACAATTTTAAAAATTTGTAATATTGTATTTCTTTTCACAAATCTTTCTTAAATATAATTCAAATTGATTTTTCTCAAATACTCGTCAAAGATTTGAAATAAAAATCAAAAGAATATAATTTTCTTTGTTTTCCATAAACCTAAAAATTACAATTTTAAAAATTTGTAATATTGTATTTCTTTTCACAAATCTTTCTTAAATATAATTCAATCCACAAAAAATGATTGATTTTTCTCAAATACTCGTCAAAGATTTGAAATAAAAATCGAAAGAATATAATTTTCTTTGTTTTCCATAAACCTAAAAATTACAATTTTAAAAATTTGTAATATTGTATTTCTTTTCACAAATCTTTCTTAAATATAATTCAATCCACAAAAAATAATTGATTTTTCTCAAATACTCGTCAAAGATTTGAAATAAAAATCAAAAGAATATAATTTTCTTTGTTTTCCATAATTAATAGTGGCCCCCCAATAGAAGACTAGTCTACGCTTAAAAACAAAAACACAAAGATGCAGATCGATCAGTTTTGGAATTATTTTAATTTTAATTTTTGAATATTTACGTTTCTCTTTTTTGGATTTGCATGATTATCTTTTTATTTGTTACTTTTACATGTTTATCTTTCCTAGTTTTTAGAAGGTAGAACTCTTTATTTATTTGGTTTTCTTTTTGAGTTTGAGGTAGATTAATTTTTATTGAAATTCGTATGAAACTTCATCAAGTTTGCAGCTTTCTTTGATTACTTTAATCTGGTCATTTGGTTGCTAATTATCCGCATCATTTGGTATCAGAGACATGTTAATATAAAATGGCTGGATGTGGACGAGGACGACCCTTTGTTCGTAGAAACGCCGACCGAGGCAACGACAAAGGTACCCTAGCCCCACAAGATCTTAAGATCAAACGACTCCAACAACGAGTCCGAGATCTTGAAATACAACAAGAGATCAAACGGCTCTGTCAACGAGTCTGAGATCTTGAGTTACAACGGCAGAGACGTGTTAAGGAAACCGAATCGTGAACCACCGTCCAGGACGATGTGATCGAGGAAGAGGAGCATCCTTTCAGCCATACCCACCATCTATTTCACGAGCCGATGTATAAAGAGTGTTTATCGGAAGACAAACCCAGATTTGATGAAGACGGGATTGCTTTCGATGAAAAGGAATATTCGTTAGTGCAGGCGTTTCTTAACGGAGTGGCGATTCAAGAAGACGAGCCAATGAAAGAAACGCACGATAATGAGTTGATCCATGGTGACGTTTTCGACGGGGCCATCTTTTTTTCAAGTCACGGTGATCTCTTTGTTCCACATGGACAATTTTTTTCAAGACTTCAAGTTCATCATTAAATGTAAGTTTGGGAAAAAAGGAGACTATCTCCTTGACGTTTTCAAGACTCGAGTACGAGTCTTTTTCAAAGACGGAGAAAAGGAGACATGGAGAAGGAGAACTAGATACCCAACAGACCCAGTTGGTAGGGTTCCAGAGGCAGGCGAGACAATATGTGAAGTTGAACTATTGGAGTGGGTCAAATCGACAGTGAACAATAAACGACCCGATGTTCCCTTCGACCCAGGTGGCTTAGGCAAAACTCGAGGACGAGTTTTTTTCAGAGATGAGGAGTATGATGCAAATCAATCAGTTTTGGGATTATTTTAATTTTAATTTTTGAATATTTACGTTTATCTCTTTTTTGAATTTGCATGGTTATCTTTTTATTTGTTAGTTTTACATGTTTATCTTTCCTAGTTTTTAGGAGGTATAACTCTTTATTTATTTGGTTTTCTTTTTTAGTTTAAGACAGATTAATTTTTATTAAAATTCGTATGAAACACATCAAGTTTGTTATATATGGACATAAAGTTCTAGTTTTACATGTACATAAATTGTTACGAATTATGCATCTTTTATCAGAAAGAAAGAAAAAGAATTAATTATCTCATTACAATCTATATAATTAATTCCTTTTTCTTTCTTTTTCAAAAAAAAATTACAATCTATATATAGTATACTTTCTCTCATTACCTCTCTTATATAATATACTTTTACTTCAATGATTAATTAAAGAACACCATTATCTAAAATACAAATAAAAAAGAATTGGTTGAGCTCCACATAGCTTTGTAATACCAATGATAACAAGACACCTTTTTTTAATACAACTAAGCTACTATTTTTTGGCACACCTTTTTTATTTGTTTATATTACTGTGACAAGTTGTTGCTACTGTTACCTCTATCTTTAGGTACTAATGATGATGTGTTTATGTTGGACAATAGGAGGCTCGAAAACTACACACATGACTCGAACTAAGTCAATTTTCTTTATTATTTGTTCATTCCATGTTAATGGCTTTTGTAGGCCAGTTGATCTCAACTCGATTTGATCAGCAGCAGCCTTGTCATCTCTGTGTTAAATGGACCCGATTTCCTATATAACTTTGTGACCATTTAGTAATTTAGTTAGCTTTTTATTTGTTTTACTTAATGGTCATATTGATGTTTTGGTTAGTTTTCTTAAACAACATATATGTTTAGTAGTTATCAATAAACTTGTTTGGTTTTGTTCTTGATGATGATGGAAAGAGATTTAGAACCATACTGAAGTGGTTAAGTTGGTTGATTACTTAATGAAGCTAAAAGTAGTTGTAAAGCAACTCTTGTGGAACGAGGTATAACCGCAAATTGGTTTTCATGCCTCATTATTGTATTTAATGTAATATGTAATTCCAGTAATAACTATAAGTGAATTATTAATTATTATTAACTCCATCATCGATCTTCTCTCACTATCAAGCTCACCATCTGCTTCTTCCCCAATCGTCTTCTCACATCATCGATCTCGGATCCCTGCCCACAATTTCATCCATTGGTTTCTTCCCCAATCGATGAAGACGACCACCCAACCTATATTTGCAATTGATGAACTCAGAATCTGTTTCAACAATTGATTCGATGCCAGTACTCCATTAGGTATTTGTTTATGTTTTCACTAAAGTGTTTGTATTCATAACCAGGTCACGAAATGTTTTCTGTTAATTGTTTACCTTTGCACCGTTTGTTAATTGAAGGTTTATGAATGTTCATTTGGTTAATGGAGTTACGTGTATGTGTATTGTATTTTTAGTGTTAAAGATGTATATAGATTGCTTTTAAAAGTCAGGGCTTTAAATTGTGGAGGTTGATTAGGGGCAAGGTTTGAATAGTGTATGACTTTCCTTCACCTGCCTTCAATTGTTTTACTCCACTTTTCTGATTGCCCAGACATGCTTTTCCTTCACCTGCTTTTCTTCTTTTGAAAGATCTTGCTCTACGTGCCTCTTTGGTAGGTTTATTCTTCAAAAAAAAAAAAACTTTGTTTGTTAATGTTCTGTTTTTACTCGCTCATGTAGTTTGATGTTGAGGAAGATCTTCTGATGTAGAACATTGTCTATGATTTCCCTGCTTTTATGTGATTATTGGTTATGTTTATGGCTCATGGGTGCAAATGTTGTTTACATAATCTATGTTTTGGATGGGGTTAAAAACCAATTCTCATAAAACATGTTTCTTGCTTCTTTTTTTTATCAGGTAGACACATATTCCATTCCCACCCTTATTATGGTGGTTGATAAGGATCTGATATGATTCAGTTACAACTTGAAGAATATAACAAAGAGAAAGGACATTAGAATGCAATATTATAAATCTCAATGGAACGAAATACAGGAGTACCAAGATAGATCCAGGGCTATGCCCTCTCTCCAAGCACAATGTGCAGGTGCCTAACAAACTACCAACTTAATTCCTTCCCCCTTAACATGCCTTATTCTCTATTACTTATACAAACCCCCCTTTAGGAATACCTATAGCTCACTTCCCTCTCTTAGCTCATTCCCATCACTACTCCCTCCTTCAAAACAGTCTTGTTCTCAAGACTAGGATCAGCTGCGTCGTCTGGTGGACGACCCTGCCCATGCACCACCCACGACTGATGGGATCAAACATTTAACCCAATAACCGGACTTACCGTCTTGTACCACCAACGAATACCCGGCAATCTTGTTGGAAAGAAGATTCCAGCAGACACAATCGTGCAAATATGCAGAACCTGGTCAGCATGAGGTACCGTACCGCCTTTCCAACCAATGCGTCGATTGCCAATTTTGAACAGAGACATCACTGCTGCCATCGGAAACTGTTTTTCCAGCGCTGGAAGTTGGTGAAACAGAATTACAGTGTTTAAGAAATCCTCAGAACCCCCCGAGTCGACCAGCAGATTGGGTGAGCACGCCCTTAACTGAAGTTGAATTCCATTGCAACCCGAAATCAATAGAGGGAAACGCAAAAGGAGGTACTGGGATCAGAACGACATCCCTCCAATCGGTACGGTTAAGAGATCGAACTCCTCTATCCCGTGTGAAGACTGAGCTAGCATCAGGCATGGAAGAAAATCCAGATTTAGTGGTGGAAGATGACCCTGCAGATTCGGTTAGGGAAATAAAGTGACGGTCCATGGATTTATTGTTAAATGAAGTTTTGGGCTCCGAATGAGTATTGAGCCCATCAAGTAACCCAATCGATGAAGGCCTAAAACGACCCAGATAACAGGAACTGTTCACGGCGACGGTGTGGGTGTTAGGGCGAAGCATTGCTTCCTCAACGGTAGACGATTTCATGGTGTCCAAACAAGATGGAGGGCGATGTAATCGAACCCTTCTGTTTATCTCATCAAAATCAACTATATAAGCAGGAATTGAGTCCCCTTGTTGAATATTCGCCAATTGTTCATCAGGTTTGTGAATCTCCAGCCCAGAAAAACGATGAAGGAGTGCTGTTTGGAAATCAATCCAGGAAAGTGAGTCACGTACCTGAGTGACAACGGTGAACCAGTGGTGTGCGACCCCTACCATGCTCATTTGATCCAACCAAAGACGAAGAGCATCGGGGGTGTTGTTAATGGCAAAATAGAGATTAGCTTGCTGAATCCATCCCTGAGGATCAAAACCACTGAACTCAGGAATTTTAACCTGCTTAACGGCCCATGGTAAGCCGGAAGGAGCGTCACTCGGACCAAATTGAGGACCCGAAGAAGAAAATACCTCACTGGAAAAAACAGATCTAGATTCCGACGAACCATCCCCCGGAGGTGTCTCCTGTTTCTTCATCCATTCCAGAACCAATTTGCGAAACTCCCCGGATTCCACGCAATCAACCTCCAATATTTTCAACGAGGATCTGATTGCTGCTACATCCTCTTGAAGCTGTCTGATATGAGCATCCTGCGCATCCAGTCGAGAAGTGGGGCGAGTATCCATGGCGAGCAGCAGATAATCGGCAGGTCGGACCAATGATAAGGATCTGATATGATCCAGTTACAACTTGAAGAAGATAGCAAAGAGAAAGGACAGTAGAATGCAATAATGCAATATTATAAATCTCAATGGAACGAAATACAGGGATAACAAGCCCTCTATCCAAGCACAATGTCCAGGAGCCTAACAAACTACCAACTTAATTCCTTCCCCCTTAACATGCCTTATTCTCTATTACTTATACTACCCCTCATATTACACTTTAGCCCTTTAAGAATACCTATAGCTCACTTCCCTCTCTTAGCTCATTCCCATCAGTGGTACAGTCCAAGTGCTTAATGCAACTATTGGTTGTGGGGTGATCAAGATTAAAGCCCTTTTAAATGGTCGTCACTTTCATTTTGCTTGATAATGGGGTTTCAAGTAGTTTATAAGTTGATCACATTATTGGTTTTGTTTGTTGGTAGTGGCTCTTTGGCTTTTAGATCTGTAGGTAAGTTTCTTATGATGTGCTTATTATAACCATTTTTATGTGCTTATTCCAGACACATACTCTAATGCAAAAATTATACCTAAAATCGTAATTTTAATCCCAGCAGCAATCCTCAACGGTGGTGTGATTACAAACTTGCTTACAGGTTGAAAAACAGTTTACTTATTTGTTATTTACGTTTATTACCCATATGCAAAACAATTGTACTAAATGTTCGCTCTATTTTCCTTATTTTTAACACGCCTGCTAAGCCGCAAAACTAACGATCACGTTATATGCTTACAAATGTTTCATGTATCACCAACAGGTATCAGCCAATGGAGGCAGAGAGGATAGCATAACTTAAACGCTGTTCACCTGGTCTACCAATTGAAGCTCGCGTTCTGCGCAAGTGGACCCCGCATTTAAAACCAAATGATACGTACTACCTTTTCGTAGACCATTTTGTAAGAATCTGTTACCTGCATATAAACAATTTTAACATTTTCATGTATAAAATTCACCTCGACTTTTATTCTCTACACAGGGTGATGTAATTCACGCTATAGTGCATAACAAGGACCAAAAATATGTTGACTCTAAGCTCAATGTCCTCAAGTGCTACCGGATTGAATCTTACGTTTGTGTTCCTGTCAGTTCGGCTATAAATATCATGTCACATTCCATGCACTTAGGCATCGGGGCAGCAACATCTATTGATTCAATACCTGATACCGCCGTATTACCACATCAGTATTTCGAGTTTTGTGAGTATGAAAAGTTGGACACAAGGCGGAGTAATGGCCATCAAGTGATAGGTAATCCACAGTAATATCAGTCGCAAAAAATAAAGTTTCTGCAAATCAGAACACAGTTTTATTCTTCATAGATTTCATTGGGTTACTACAAGGAATGGAGGAAAAAACAACCAAAGATCGTAAGCCATTTTTGAACTTGACACTTACAAATGCCAGGTTAGTGTATTACACCCTAATTCTGTATAATTTGCTCCTAGTTGATTCTAACTTATTGACCTTTTCAATTGCTCGAATAAACTTACTCAAATAACAGTAAAAGTTAATTTTTTTAATAAAATGTAACAAATAACAACAGCTAGGCGAAATAACCAGCGTTAAATTCTTTTGACAGCAATCAAAGCATCCAAGCAACTCTATAGAAAGAAATCATGACATAATCCAACAGATATAACAATGAAGCAGTTGAAAATTTTGAATTTCCAGCAGTCATTGCCGTCACTTCGATGCGAATTGTTCAATACCAAGGTAATCAATAACAGTTATGGACTTATGGTTTGCCTCTACCCTCATATTACATATCACCCCTTTTATACACATTAATGTCCTTTATACAAGGTCGCCTACATTGCAGCAACATACGTATACTTGAACCACATCACTCCTTTGACAGAGATGTTGCTTAACATGTTAAAAGTTTAGACTTTAAACTCATACCCCCTTACCACATGCACTACTAATTGCCAGTTTCAATTCTCTTTGACTATCCAGTTTTAAAGGCGATTCCGGTGGCAACCAGCACCACAAATTACAACAAATGGCAGGCCGGAACACCTTGATTGCACTCGGAGAAAATAGGATAAACATTGCAGAGTTGCTTCAAAAACAGCAACAAGAACTCGCAGTGAAAGTGGAGACGAATGGGTATGCGCATCAGATGGAAAGTTCAAAAAGCCAAAAATACATGTAAGGCGTGTATATACAATCTAACTCACTTAACCATATACACTAACAACTTGCAACAAACTAGTTCCGCATAGTCACCACCATCGCTGACAAAACAGGGAATGTTACAGCAACTCTTTTCAATGAACCTGTGAAAACATTGCTTGGCAAAGAATGCTCGGATCTGCTGATAGAAGAAGCCTTTACACTCACAACAATGATACTGCCGCCCCTCCAAGCAATCAAAGGAAAGGTAAAAAAAATTCCACCTGCAAGTGCAAAAAGACACTCGTACAGGCGACCTGAAATGCACGGTAAACAAATTAACAGACCCGGTCATTGAAGAAGTTACTTCTGCTACACCTTTAGCTGCCAAAATCACACCACCAACACCCAAACCAGCGACACCATTAGCCACAGGTTCAGCAGCAAAACGAAACCTCTTTCAATCACCAGGTACATAAAAAATATGATTCTGTTAACTAAGAAAAAATATACACTGATTTCCACCTCAAACGCTTGCAACTGGCGGCATAAGTGAGACGAAAAGGCTACATTTCCCTGATTAAAAAAGACCGCTTAAAAATGGGCTCATCTTTTGTGATCACTTTGTTTCACCAAGTGAAGGACCAAACCTGGCAGCTCTCGCTTTTGTTTAAATAGTTCTTGGGCCACTCTTTGTTTTCCGACAAAAAAAACTCAGGCTAAGACCATATTTTTTGAAAGATAACTTAGGAAATGCTTTCTTGTAAGATATTACTTTCGTTCAATGAATGTATATGACTGTCTTCTTATCCGAGCGCTATTCTATAGCATCAAAATCTCATAATCCCATCACGCGTCGGGAATAATACTAGTTGTATTTACAAATATGACCGAGACTGCAAAGTTTTCTTGATGAGCTTAATCAAAAGTCGGAGGCGTCACTTTTAATCTTACGGTTGCGTCACATGCAAGAACTCAAAATCAAAATCACCATCTTGCATTTTCTTCAATGGTCGTGAATTCATATTTTTAACTCGATTCAATTATAACCGTCTATCATAGGGGTGTTTACGGTCCGGTTTTTAGGTCAAACCGTTTGTAACGGTTTTTAATGGTCGAAAACCGAAACCGAACCGTTGAAAAATAAAACCGAACCAAACCGTTTGGTTCCGGTTTGGTTTCACGGTTTGGGGAGAACCTAAAAATATCATATATGTTAACCATAAAATTAAATGCATATGATGACGGAAAATGAAGAAATATATCGGAAAAGAGTGAAACTAATCAAAGCCAAGTAAACCTTTTAAGTGTTGAGATGCTCGTAGATAGTAAAATAAACCTGCAAGGTTACAATATATAGTTATATATGGGAAATCTCTAGAAAGAAAATCACCAACTGAAACACAAAACAAATGAAAGGTAAACATGTGGGTTTAAAATCGGAAATCGCTTGACGTCACAGGAGCGGTGATAGAGGTGTACAAATCGGGTTTTTTAACGAAACCGGTTCGGGTTTAAAACCGGTTCGGGTTGAGCAAAACCCGGTTAGACCGGGTCGACGTACAAACCGGTTCGGGTTCCAGGATCATCGAACCCAACCCTACCAAACCGGATCGGACCGGGTTGAAACCGGGTTGGCTACTAAACCGGTTCGGGTCCCAAACCGGTTTACCCGGATTTTTTAAAAAAAAAACCGTTAATTTTAAAAAAAATTAACCGTTAAAGATATTAAATTAACTTAAAAATTACAAAACATACAAGATAAAGTTTAGAAATTACAAAACAAATAATTAAAAGTTTACAAATTAAAAATACATTAAATATAAAAGTCTTCTTCGTGGATATATTGAAAATCCGGGTAGTCGGTACTAGTCGGATCCCGAACTCCCTCGTAGGAGGTCTTCGCCGATTGCTTCAATCAATCCTCCTTCCACCTCGTCCTCGTATATCTCTCCCTCGACTTCGAGTTCGCCTTCAAGGGAAGATATATGTTGTATTCTTTCCGCCGCGTCCAAGTAATCTTTTAAGCAAATGCACGTTTCCACCGATGGCGGAGTTAGTCTTGTTCTTCGTAAAGAAACAACCCTCCCACTAACAGAAAAAGCAGATTCCGAAGCTACCGTAGAAGCTTGGACGGTTAGTAGATCACGGGCCATAGCGGATAGGACGGGAAATTGGTTTTCCTTCCCTTTCCACCAAGCCAAGATATCAAATGTCTCAAAATCATGAGCATTCATTCCGGTTAAAAAATCTGAACCGATATATCTACCTAATTCGATACTTGGGGTATTACCCCGTTGACGTTTACTATTTTCATTAAGTATAGTATTAAATAAGTTTAACATTGAACTCCGACTAGTACTTGCACTTGATGGAGCGTTTCTAAATTGCTCATGAACGGTAGATGTTGTACCATATTTTTCAACATAAACAGTAAATAAAGTAGACAAATTTTGTGTAAAAATAGTTTTTGCTCTATCCGTTAAAAATACGTCTTCTTCATATAAATCCAAACCGTAAATTATTTTTTCAATTAAAGTTTCAACACCCGAAACATTTAAGCACGGGTTTAAGGCGGCGGCGCAAGTAATAATCGGAGGCATTTCTTTAAAATATTTTTTAAATTTCTCTTTCATTGGCGGTATCATTTCTTTAAATATGCCGCCTCGCATGGAATATTCGTTTAATTTTTCGACCATTAAAAAAAGTTGATTTAAAACCAAAGGACTTGTGGGATAGTAAACTCCCGATAAATAGGTTGTAGCGGTTTTAAAAATATGGAGCATATCGGCTACACCTTCAATGATACCCCAACCCGGTGTCGGAAATTTTTTTACTTTATTTTGCCTTGCTAGTTGGGAATGAAACATTTGCAAACTTCGTTTTTGTTGAATGGCTTTTTCGAACATGTTACACGTTGAGTTCCAACGTGTTGAAACGTCCCAATTTGGACCTAAACATTCGGTTTGCCCGTCTTTACAAAATTTTATATATCGATGATATCTTCTTTGACTTGTATGAAAAATGTCACGCAACATTTGTTTAAATTGATTTCTAACATCGTCAATGTGTTTAAGACCATCTTGCACAACTAAATTAATAATATGTGCAACACATCGGCTATGGAAAAAAATACCATTACAAATCGGGTTATATTTTAAAATAAGTTGGTTTACCGCGACGGTATTATTCGAGGCGTTATCAAACGATATTGAAAAAACTTTAGTTTCTATTTTAAAAGTTCTTATAACTTTGTCTAAAATATAAAATAAATTGTCACCGGTGTGTGGGTATGCAAAAATATCGAACGCAATAGTACGTTACATCATTTACCAACTTTCCGGATTTATCCAATGAGCGGTAACACAAATGTAAGAATCCGGCAAATTGTGGGGAGCCGACCAAACATCACAAGTTAAACTAATACCGGTTTTTAAATTTTCAAATTCATTTATTATTTCTACTTTAGCTTTTTTCCACATATTTATACAATCTCGTCTAAGAGTAGCACGACTTACATGAGTGTAGCGAGGTTGGAGCGTTTGTTGAATAAGCCGAGTCAAACGCTCGTTGTCAAAGTGTTTGAAAGGTAGACTCTCTTGAATCACAAAATGCGTCATCCTCTCCCGAACCAAGTCAACATTATACGCAAAAATATTACCTTCGTTTGTCATACTTGTTTGACCTTGCGAAGCTTGAGACTTTTTAACCGAACAATAATTTGTTTCAATGTGATTCTTCAAAGTTGTGTTTGCGTCTTTTCCAAAAAAATGCCCGCACAACTTGCATCGAGCCTTATGACCACCATTCGACATTTCGCATAAATCGAAATGTTGCCAAACATTGGGATTCCTTGTTGTAGGAATAACCCGCACAACCGTGGGAGCACTAACACTTTGAGAAGCACCAAGAATATTAGATTGTTGAGATTCGTTTGCCATTTTGAGAGTTTCGACTTTCGAGCGTGAGCGTTTTTGAGAAATAAGAGCGTTTTTTAGAAATGAGAGCGTTTTGGAATTGTGTGGTTGAACCAATAAAACCCACACCTATTTATACAAGTTATATGGGCTCCAAAATACAAAAAAAACCAAAAAAAAACGGTCAAATAGCCGTTGGAACGGCTATAAAGCCGTTAAAATCGAAAATTCCAACGGTTCGAACCGGTTCGGGCCCGAAAACCGGTTTGAGGGTGAAACCGGACCGGGTCGGGTTAAGAACCGGTATCCAAAAAAATTTTAAAAACTGGTAAAACATCTACGGTTTGGATCGGGTTTCGGATCGGGTTGGGTGAAACCGGTTTGGTTGTGAACCCGGTTCGGGTCGGGTTCCGGGGACCCGGTTTGAAACCGGTTTTTTTGCCCACCTCTAAGCGGTGAGCCACAAAATTAGAAGCGGGATTTTGAAATTTTAACTTAGTGATAAATTAAAATGTTAGATTGAGACAAAAAAAGACTCGAGAGTTTAGCCCCAATTAATTAACCCAAAAAGACTAATTCACTTGAAAAATGTAATTAAGTAAATATAAATAATTAAATATATTTAACATGAACTATTTAAAAACATCAAAATATACTTAAATCTCACGGTCCGGTCCCGTTTTATACGGTTGGTTTTTGATACAAACCGTTCACTATGATTTGAAATTTTTTAAACCGACCGACCGAAAATATCAAAAGAAAATCGACTTCGAAACCAAACCGACGAATGGTTTGGACGGTTTCACGGTTTTAAACCAAACCGTGAACACCCCTAGTCTAGCCATGGTACAAGACAGAATCCATTGAATAGGTCAACACAAACCGATCAGGTGTAAAAAATAACCAAGACTTATAAATAAAGTAAGCCCCCTCTAAAAATTCATAGATGATATTTTTAGTAAAATCTAATTAGATTTTAAAAATTAATTAGAACTGAAAAGGAAGATGGATGGAAAAAGAAGGAAAGATTATTTAGTACATTACATCAAAAGATTTAAAGTTTGCATTACAAGATCATAATACTACATAACTAGTAAATAAGCACGTTCACTTCAACTCCGTCCAAGGAAAACATCATGCAAACATAGACTTCACGTAAAACATATCCATCAAACACATAGTAGGTAAGATGCAAGCTAGTCAACATGGTTGTCCTGAAAATATACACGAAAACGGGTCAACAAATAATGTTGATGAGTTCACAAGTATATAAATTAAGAAAAATCATTGTTTTATAAAATGAAAACGGTTAAAAATTCAGTTATGCTCATAGTATCTTGGTTTATCAAGATGAAGTTAATGTATTGCCCCAAGGGCATGAGTCAATGTTTCAAGTATACACCATATCAAGAATTTGTATCATAAGTATTTTCATAACTAAACCTTGTGTCTAAACTCAACCCCTCATGTAATTGGATTGAGAACTAGGTAATGATGAAATAAACCACACTTGTTATAATATCACACATGGTGAATGAAATGTAACGATGCGGACATAATCTGACGCGTAATCTATAAGTCACTCGAGAACTCATAAATTCAGTGGGGCTTCCCAACTGTGCGTGGGAATCACCCAAGTGACAAAATAAGAACATGCACTTCATGATAAGCATAATTGTCGTGGACATAGCAAGAGAAGCTTAAACTAATCATCATACTTGACCTGAAAGTATACACAGAAAATTGGTCAACAAATAATGTTGGTGAGTTCACATTTAAATAATTTGAAGGGAATCATTTTTTTGTAAGGAATACACTTAATGAATCAATTATACTCATAATAATCTGGTTTAAAAAGATGTTATCCGTGTATCGCCCCAAGGGCATAAGTAATGTATCTCATGTATACTATATTAAGTGTATCATAAGTATATCCATAACCAAACCTTATGTCTAAACTCAACCTCTAATGTCCTCGGATTGAGAACTAGGCAATGATGAAATAAACCACACTTGTTATAATGTCACACATAATGAATGAATGAAATGTAATGTAATGATACGGACGTGATTTGACGTGTAATCTATAAGTCAACCGATAACTCATAAATTCAGTGGGGCTTCCCAACTGTGCGTTGGAATCACCCAAGTAGTACTACCCAATTACCTGTTAGCTGAACTAGAGTTAATGGTTATACTTTAACAAAGTGGGTATAATGAACAAACACGTATCACTTATGATATATAAGTCAAGTTTCAATAATGAGACTTATATTTTGTGTCTTTCCATAAAGGAAGTTTTTTTTCATAAAAATGAAGTTTTGTATTCCTTATAAAAATGTTTTATGTATTTGTCAAAACGTTTATTAAATCATGGTAAAATGTTTATTGGTTGAAAAACATGTTTGTGTATACTACCCCCAAAAGTATTTGCAAAGTTGTAAACGTAGTGGTCGTGAACTCACCTGGTGTCGATTACAAATAAGTTGCACGTTTGATTTTAAGATCCTAAATTGAACGTATACATGTATCTTAACAAACAATTCACATAATTCATGAAATGATGTTCACAAGTTAACAAATAAATTCCATGTATTCTGATTTAAAAAGTAAATTCTAACAAGTTTGGCTAAATGACACATTTAGTCCTTCTAGTTTCAAAGGTATCACTTTTAGTCCCTATAGTTTCAATAGTTGTCCTTTTACATATACTATTAAGTCAGATTATAAGCATATAAATATGTTTACAAAGTTTTAATCACAAAAGATTATTCTCGCGTATTGTGAATTTATTTTATCTTTATTTTCAATGTGCAGGTCAAGCAATATTATCCTAATGGTGCTAGCATTAAATCAGGTTTTGTTGCATTTTTTACTTTCGAGGAAGATTCTAGAGATGTTTTATGTTCACATTCTAACGACTATTGATGTAGTGCAAAGCACACATCTTTATTCCTAAGTTTTAGTGTCGTTTTGAGTTGTTTTTGTTATGTATCGAGTCTACTATGTGTTTACAGGTGCTCGAGGTAAATATGAGTGAAAACCCGAAGAAACCGAGCACGAGAATGAAATCCAAGAAATAAAAGAGAAAAATGTGGAAATTACTTCCCTCGCGGTACGGGAAAGAGAAGGTCCCAAGCCTCGCGGTACGCGAGAAAACCAAAATCCGGGCGCGACTATATTGTCCTTCCAGAGCATATCTCTCGCGGTACGCGGGAGACCTATTTTTCGTGAAAAAACCCTAATTTGATTTTAAATAGATTATGATCCCCATTATGTTGGGAGTTCGATTTATTACCGTCCAGAGAAGAGTTGAGGATGATTCTGAGGGTTTAGAACCTGATCAGAGAAGAGTTGAGGATGATTCTGAGGGTTTAGAACCTGATTAGAGTCAAAGTTTGGAGCTTTTGGATCCGTGGTGGTTAGAGATAGCTTCTCCGGGTTTCAATTCTCTTTCATTTGTTTTTTATTTGTTTGATTCAAACCATAACTATGTCTATTACTTCTGTGTTGGATGTTCTAAACATGTGTGTTGGCTAAATCTTTAATATTGCCTAGGTTAACGATGAATATTGGTTAAAGTTTCAATCTTTTATTGGTTTTGGATTCGTTTGATGATGTTTGATGATTTTGTAACGGTCTTAGTTTGATTAATTGTGATGAATAAGCACGATTAAATCTGATTGTGTTTGATTATTGATTCCATGCGTTGATTGTGGTAGTCTGCCAGTTCGATTAGCGTATCTTGATCATAGATTCTAGGGTTTGTGATTGCGTGTGGTTAGCTAGAGATAGTGACCATAGGAGTTGTGTGTGATTACTGATTAGAGTTGAATGTATGTCCTAGTTCAATACGCGAGAGGTGAGAATTAGTTGTCTAGTCTTCGTCATTAGGAATCCGAGTGTTAACAGTCGGAGAGGACGTTAGTATTAGGTGTCTAGTGATCGTTGCTAGGTCAAGTCATAGTTGTTATCTTAAGATTACCCCGTGCATTCCTTGAATGTATGGTGGGCAGTGAGACTGAGAGGTAATCTGTCTATTAGGGTACTTTGTTATAGTTAGAAATACCCGAGAGGTGATTCAACAATCTGGTGAGTTATTACATCTATAGGTTCCTTAGTTGGTGACACCCTGAGAGTGATTAGGGATCTACTAGGTTGTCTAGAGTTGTTTCCTTAGAAACCCATATCCATCATAGTTCCAGAACCAGTAGAAGTTGTGCTTTGCAAGTAGGATTTCGGCCTAGGTAGTGTTCTTCCCATTCTTGATATCTCCCCTAGCTTTTGTCTTGATAGCTTGATTCGTACTTAGTTTACTGCATTCATTAGCTTAATAAGTAGTGTAGTCAACCCCTAAACCAAATCAATCTTAAGTCCGAGTCAGAGTCTAATATAGTTATCATAATGTCTCTAGGGTTCGATAATCCGGTTTACCATTTAGCTGTGCTACATTCAATAGGTACACTTGCCTGTCAGTGCGGTTTAGTTCATGGGTGTTCCTTTTATTACTTAGGAGTCTAGGTTAGGTTTAGTAGTTATTTTTATAAACCGTCCGGACGACATCAAGTTTTTGGCGCCGCTGCCGGGGACACTTGGCAATAGCAATATTAACTCTGATAAGTTCTTTGTTTGATTTTTGGTTTTAGTTTTTTTTTCTTTTGAGTCTGTCTTGTGTGCTCATCCTACGTGCTATTTGTGTGTCTAATCTAGGTTCAAGTCTGTTCTGTCTTTGAGTCTCTGTTTCCTTTTCCTATTGAGTCTTTCTGTTTATGCACAATACTCGTTGAAAGGGATCACCACCTTATTAAGCTTTCTTAGAGCCTGAACAGGAGCTTCACGAGCGCACCAACAAGGTACGTCCTTTTAGCCCTATCCCATTTTCGACTATGGGCGACGCTGATCCGCCAGCGAGGCGTACTGTAGACCAGAAGGCCAGTGATGGGGTCACGGACGCGAGATCTTCGATCACTCGCCCCGCTATTCCTAATGTCAATTCTTGGTAGATCCCATCACATGTCATGAGTACGATCACGCATGTACTCAGTTCCATGGCCTTGAGGATGAGGATGCACCCGGAAATGTGCCCCACTTTGCGTGCATATGTGATACTTTCAATATCACGGGTGTATCTAAGGACGTAATCTACTTGCGTCTCTTCCCATTCTCCCTCTCTAGGTATGCTTCTACTTGGCTCGACACCCTTCTAGACAACTCAATCACCACTTTGGAGGATCTCGAAGCCAAGTTCTTCAAAAAGTACTATCCACCTTCCAGGGTCGCTCGCCTTAGGGATCAAATCCACTCCTTCCGGATGGATCCCGACGAGCCCTATCACATGGCCTGGGAGCAGTTCAACGCGCTGTTGAGCCGATGTCCCCAGTACGGTCTTTCTGACTGGGTGATAGTGGAGAAGTTCTATAATGGTTTCACTTTTGAGAAACATCAAATGTTCAATACAGCCGTGGGAGGCCACATCATGGAAAAATTTGAGCCTGCTGAGTGTAAGGAGATGTTCGTGAGCTTCGCTCAAGCCGAACAATAGTATCCATCTACTAGGACTTCCATTCCTAGTACTAGATCATTCACCACATCTCCTAGAGGTGTGCATCAGGTCACTCCTTATTCTATCGTGGCTGCTGCCTTCGCCTCAATGGCCGATGAAATCAAGGAGCTGAAGCTCAGTGCTCAGCGGTGTCAAGTGTGCAGGGGAGGCCACGACACCCGGGACTGCCCAGTCAATAATCCAGAGCAGCTGAGCTATGCTGGCAACCAGTACCAGAAACGAGGGTATAACAACCAAAATTCATTTGGCTCGGGATGGAGATCTGGAAATAACCCACCGGGGTTTAATGGTCTTCAGCAGTATCAGCAGAATGGAGGAGGAGATACGGGACCTAGCACGGGAAGCAGTGTCGACATTACTACGATAAAGGAGATGCTTGAGACTCAGCTGCTTGCCCATTTAGTCCAGCACGACAAGGATGCTAGGCAGATATTAGATAGCCACGACACTCTCTTGAAGAATCAACAGTCGGCATTCCATGATATGAAACACACGGTTGAGGACATCGCTAAGAGCTTGAAAGATCGACAAGGAGGTCCATCTTCAAGCTCCAACGCTTCAGTGATGGCCGTGTCAGTTAGGAGTGTGGGGGAGAAAGAGGTTGTTGAGGATGACCCCCACTCCAGCAAGAATAACATTCCGTCACCTGAGGAGGTCAAGAAGATAGACTAGAGAGCTCGATTTGCTGAGATCGATGCTAAGATGGACGAGGAAAAGGTTGACGAAGAGAAAACAGTTGAGGTGCCTGCCGAGAAGGCAGAGGAGAAGAAGAAGGGGTAGAGATGAAGACCCACGAGATTGACCTGACTCGTGTTCCCTACCCACCACGTTTGCTGCCATTTAAACAAGCTAGGAAACACAGTAAATTCCTTGATATGTTCAAACAACTCAAGGTCAATCTTCCGCTGATAGAGACCCTCCAGCTTATGCCAAAGTATGGCAAGTTCCTAAAAGATATTATTTCCAACAAGAAGAAGCTCGAGGAGGTCTCTAAAGTCTCACTTAGTGAGCAATGTTCTGCGGTGGTGCAGAACAAACTGCCCGAGAAACTGGGAGATTCGAGGCGTTTCACAATCCCGTGTCTCCTAGGCAGTTTTCCCATGCACAACGCGTTGGTCGACTTAGGTGCTAGCATTAATCTGATGCCATACTCTCTTTATAAGCAGCTAGACCTAGGTGAACCTCAGCCGACGCGCATGAGCATATCCTTGGCTAACCGTTCAGTCAAGTATCCACGGGGAATTGTGGAGACTCTTTTAGTGAAAGTAGGCAGATTTGTATTCCCCGTGGACTTCGTTATTCTAGATATGGAAGTGGATGATAGAGTCCCACGGGAGCCCGTTCTTGCGCACCGCCAAGGCATTAATCGATGTCTTTGACGGGAAACTCACACTTCGTGTGGGGGATGAGTCGGTTATATTTGATACCACAAAGTTTGTGGAGGATGTTGGCGAGCATAGCCACTCCGTGTGCTTACTTGATGCCTTCATGGACTACCATCAGGACTCTGATCCGGTGTTAGAAGTTGGTGAACCCGCCCCTAATTTAGGAGAACCATCTGATTGGGTGGTAGAGTTAGAGACAGAGTTAGAGACATTATTAGATGAGCCGGACGAATACGGCGATGATGTGCCTGATGATCTGCTGAAGATGATGGCAGAGTTAGATGAGATCATAGACACAACCCCAAGTGTGGGGAAGTTAGATGAGAGTGTTGAGGATCCCGATGGCCCCGGTGAAAGTTTAGGGATTACAGTGTTAGAAATACACATACCTGAACCTTTGCCCATCACCGTTGTGCATTCTGAGAGGGCGAGTGTTGAGCCGAGCCTTAGTTCCAGCCCTCCTAGGTCTAGGCCACCCCGTAAGAGAACCCGTGCTTCAATAGATTCATCTAGGTTGAGGATAGTGCAAACCCCAAGTGTGGGGATATGTAAAAGTGATAACTTACTTGGCTATATGTTTCATATTATCTTCGAGCCGGGTAGGTATAAGCTATGGTGGAAAGATTTGAATGCTACATGTAAAATAAGTTCATTGTTTGGGAGCAGTATGATAGTATTAGAAATGTGGAGAACCGGGAGACCGCGGAGGATGAAGGCCGTTCCGGTTAGGATTTAGGAGAAGCCTCCTGATAGGCTTGGTTGATTCTCGAGCAAGTGCCCGGGATGTTGAGTTTGTATGCTTCTTTGATTTGAGTCCGTGTCTTTTATGTGTTTTTCGGTATTGTGTGTTTTGTTTGTGTCATGTCTTGCAGGGATTCGCACTTGATTTGGCTGGGAAAATCATTGAGAACGAAGTTCCAGGTATTTTTACAGTTGTTTTTATGCTTGGAACAAGTTTTAAAGAAATTGAGTAAAAAAAAAAATCAAGGGTCAAAAATATTTTAAGTATAAAATTGAATTTTTTTTTCTAAAGTGGGGGTTTCCTTCGCGGTCCGCAAAGGCCAAACAACATGGCCGACTCTAATGCCACCTCCTCGTGGTACGCGGGGAGTGACAACTTGTTCTTCGCGGTACTCGGGGGACGCTTGGACTTGCTTTGTTCCTTTGTTTCCCATGGTTTCCCATCCCCATCACAATCCACCATCATTATCCATTATCATCACCTACCACTCCCATATTATTCACCATTTCCATCCACCATCATCATCTCTCATCCGTCATCATCACTAATTCACTGACCACCATGACCATGGGAAACTCGGGAACAGTTTCAATCCGATGATCCACCTTGCTGTGGTGTTCATGTCTATGTGGTTGCCACACATCGGGTACGTGTCCTTGCATTCTATACAGAGTCTTAGTGAGTTAGTTTGAGTCTTTTATTTGTGTTAGTTTAATGTTGTGGGTTTGTTGTGAGGTTTATTTTGCAGGTATCCTTCATCCTGTCCGTACTCAATCTCCATTCGGGCGGGACGAATGCTTCTATCACTTTGTAAAGGCAACCCAACAGTGTGTGCAACCGCGAACGAAATGCTATACGGTGCACACAAGGAAGAACGAAGCTGCACCTTTTTGTGTTTATCATTACCTGCTAAGTCGCTTCTTGTTTATTTTTGCATTTTTATATTTAGTTGTGTCTTGTTTCACATTGAGGACAATGTGTCTTTCAAGTGTGGGGATGTGAGTGTTTAAGTCTTAGTTGTGTCTTTATAAAAATACAAAAATACAAAAAAAATTAAAAATTTTGAAAAAAAATGTCCTTTGAAATCAAAAGTTTTGCATAATAAATGGAAAATGATAGTACAACTGGATCTACTTGTTTGAGTTTAAATGAATAAATAATAGAAAACACGTCTAATTAGTGATGTTTTGATAGACTCAACCAGCTTGAATAGCTTAAATAACATGTGATTGTTACTTAGGGTGATAGGTACCACGTTAAGCTAATATTTAGAGGTTTTTAAAAAAAATTATTGGCACACCATTCTCTTTTTATGAGAATAAATCCGAGTTTGGTGGCGCCTGCATCCATAATTCCATCTAATAATGAGTGTAATTAATAAACTGAAAGCTTAAGTCTTGACCTACGTGTTACCCTCCGGGATCGCGACTTGGTTGATACACCCATGGGTTGGGATTTGAGTGATAAGTGTTTAGATAAATAAGATTGATTTATGTGTTTCCCATGGGGATAGTGACTCTATGGATACGCCTCTAAGTTGATTCTTATGTGCTTAATTGATAGACTGCAACCTATGTGCTACCTTCTTGGATAGTGACTTGGGAGACGCACCCCTATGTGAGGTTGATTCATATAAAGTTAATAATACTCATTCCATTCATTCCATAATCCATTGATTTCTAAAAATCTGTAAATCTTAGTTTAACGTGGTAGGCAAATCTATATGGTTTAACCCGTACCTAAACATGACCGTGAGACGGGATTAGGTAAAGCTGTAAGCTTCTAAGTGTGAGTCACATAGGTTGATTGATTGTTGTAAAAATTGGAATTAGAACATATCACGGGGGCCGGATAGTTGGTGTTTGGGTTTAATCGGCCAGAAATACCACTTATTGCTTTTTAACGCATGAGTATGTTTAACTAATTGCTAAATGATGTTTATCAAAGTTAGATCTCAGTTATGATTCCATTGCAGACTTTTTTGAGGATGAAAAAAGGTTAAGTGTGTGGATATTTGATGTAGTGCAAAACACACATCTTTATTCCTAGGTTTTAGTGTCGTTTTAATTAGTTTTATTATCGTTTTGAGTCGTCTTTTTGTGTATTGAGTCTACTATGTGTTTACAGGTGCTCGAGGTAATTATGAGTGAAAACCAGAATAAACTGAGCACGAGAATGAAGTCCAAGAAATAAAAGAGAAAAGTATGGAAATTACTTCCCTCGCGGTACGCGAAAGAGAAGGTCCCAAGCCTCACGGTACGCGAGTAAACCAAAATCCGGGCCCGACTATATTGTCCTTCGCGGAGCATATCTCTCGCGGTACACGGGAGACCTATTTTCCGTGAAAAAAACCCTAATTTGATTTTAAATAGATTATGATCCCCATTATGTTGGGAGTTTGATTTATTGCCGTCCAAAGAAGAGTTGAGGACGATTCCGAGGTTTTGGAAGCTGATTAGAGTCAAAGTTTGGAGCTTTTGGATCCGTGGTGGTTAGAGATAGCTTCTCCGGGTTTCAATTCTCTTTCGTTTGTTTTTTATTTGTTTGATTCAAACCATAACTATGTCTATTACTTCTGTTTTGGATGTTCTAAACATGTGTGTTGGCTAAATCTTTAATATTGCCTAGGTTAACGATGAATATTGGTTAAAGTTTCAATCTTTTATTGGTTTTGGATTCGTTTGATGATGTTTGATGATTTTGTAACGGTCTTAGTTTGATTAATTGTGATGAATAAGCACGTTTAAATCTGATTGTGTTTGATTATTGATTCCATGCGTTGTTTGTGGTTGTCTGCCAGTTCGATTAGCGTATCTTGATCATAGATTCTAGGGTTTGTGATTGCGTGTGGTTAGCTAGAGATAGTGACCATAGGAGTTGTGTGTGATTACTGATTAGAGTTGAATGTGTGTCCTAGTTCAATACGCGAGAGGTGAGAATTAGTTGTCTAGTCTTCGTCATTAGGAATCCGAGTGTTAACAGTCTGAGAGGACGTTAGTATTAGGTGTCTAGTGATCGTTGCTAGGTCAAGTCGTAGTTGTTATCTTAAGATTACCCCGTGCGTTCCTTGAATGTATGGTGGGCAGTGAGACTGAGAGGTAATCTGTCTATTAGGGTACTTTATCATAGTTGGAAATACCCGAGAGGTGATTCAACAATCTGGTGAGTTATTACATCTATAGGTTCCTTAGTTGGTGACACCCTGAGAGTGATTAGGGATCTACTAGGTTGTTTAGAGTTGTTTCCTTAGAAACCCAGATCCATCATAGTTCTAGAACCCGTAGAAGTTGTGCTTTGCAAGTAGGATTCCGACCTAGGTAGAGTTCTTCCCATTCTTGATATCTCCCCTAGCTTTTGTCTTGATAGCTTGATTCATACTTAGTTTACTACATTCATTAGCTTAATAAGTAGTGTAGTCAACCCCCAAACCAAATCAATCTTAAGTCCGAGTCAGAGTCTAATATAGTTATCATAGTGTCTCTAGGGTTCGATAATCCGGTTTACCATTAAGCTGTGCTACATTCGATAGGTACACTTGCCTGTCAGTGCGGTTTAGTTCATGGGTTTTCCTTTTATTACTTAGGAGTCTAGGTTAGGTTTAGTAGTTATTTTTATAGACCGTCTGGACGACATCAACTATACAACGGGGTGAGCCGCTCCTACGATTGCCCCATAAGCTTCTAGAGTGAAAAATAATTGTAGTCCGATGTTGGAAAAAGGCCACGATCTATTATTATGTTTTTTTAGCTTTTGGTCTCTCTTATCAATATAATCCTAACGATTAACAATGTAACATCCCGGTTTTTCGGTTTTTCGCTTACATCAACTATACAACGGGTTTGTAATTATTGTAAATAACTGTTCGCGAGGTTAGGAGACCTGACGGGGTTAGTGCGGAAATCATTTTGTAAATAAATCTAGAAGGGGTGGCGAGTAAATGACGAGACTAATAGGGGGTGTTATTAAAATTTGAGTCGGGCCTCGGGTGCGCAAGGGTCGAAGCCCAGTTCACGATTGTGAACCCTTTTAGGGTGTTACGGCAATGGGGGGTTTCCCCATATTCTTGTACGGACTAAGGTAAGGATCGTGAACCTCTAATCATGGTATGCGTGTTTGTAACCCCGTTTAACCGAAATGCTTATGTTTATGATCCTAGGGTTTCATAGATGACGAGTGAAGGAAGGAGACGAGTTCTTGGTGATTCGATTCTTACGAGTCACTCAGAATATAGGTATAATCACAAAACTCGACTTGTTGTAAGCATGTTTTCTTTTTGTGGGTGTTGCGGGCTAAGGGGTGTTCGGCCGAACCCATGAAGGGTGGTCGACATGTATAGAGAGCTCGGGTAAGGACCGGCTATGGTCGGGCTGGTAAGCACGAGATGGAGGAGGGACTGATGAAGCCGACAGGGCTGTGACGGCTCGGTGGAGATGACGGCGGCACGGTGGTGGCGCAGGAAGGGCACGGCGGTGCAGGTGCAGTAGGGAGTCCGGGAAAACACACAAGGCGGTCGGCGATGGCGCTGGGTGGACACGACAGTCCCCCGAAGGGGCTGTCCACGGCGGTGCAGGTGCAGGGAGGCGGAGACAGCCCGTCGATAGGGCGGTTCACGGCTGGGACAAGTCGTTGTGGTCGGAAATGGTTGTAGGTGACTAAAGACGTGGTCCCGATGTTCCGGTAGCAGTGGTACGATGACTGTGGAGGTTGACGGGGGCCGCTTGGAGAGTCGGGTTGGGTGTGTTTCGGGTGTTTACGTGTTGCATATAAGCCATGCATGGCGACATGCATGCGTAGGGGATAATTCACTAGGTCGAGTGACGTAAAGAAACGAGAGGGTAAACGTCGAGTCGAGTATTGACTCGTGTATTGTGTCTTCGTTAGGTACAAGGTCGAAGGACGAGCACGGGAAGTTAGCGGGTTCTAGGGATCGGGACGTGTCAAGTAAAGGTGAGTTTCTATCGCCCACTTTTAAACGTTTTGTAGTTTTGGGCTTGAATACATGCAACGTCCAATATAGCGAAGGCACGAAATGAAAGGGTTTGGACGTTAATATAGGTGTTGAGAAATAATAATCATACTTGTATGCGTAGGATTTGGTGTCACGTAATTAAATGTCATGACTGTTAATTAAGAGTTATTTGATATCGTGTCGACACTAGTCTATGGGAAATTAGTCTGACGTTAGCTAGACGAAATGGGTTGCTCAAGCTTGATTGTAAGTCGATGTTAGTCGGTGAGTTGTTATGACTGACGGTGATCAGTTAACGAGTCATGATCGTATGTGTCCTCGGACTAGTCGACATGATTTCGTGTACGTCATTAAAATATAATGATTGAATGAACGATGAATTGTATGAGAAAACCCTTATAACATAAACCATTTTTAATACACGTTCGGGACTTAATACTTCCGAACGAATTACTATAGAACTCACTCAGCGTAGCTTACTTTTAGCATGTATTTCAGGTAAAGAGAAAGTGTGAGTTGGCGGCTTCTGGATGGCGTTTGGTTACCGTGATCGTTGTCATGACATTTATTTTCCGTTACGTTGATGAACTAATTATTTATTAGTACTTGATTGGATTAGGTTTGGGATTTGGGTCATTGACCACTGTTGGCTGTTTGTTTTTCGCTACATTAAATTTAGTTTATTTGATGTCATTTACTATTGTGCTTACGTGTATGCCAACGAGTCGAGTCTCCGGTTTTGAGGCCTTACAAACAACATGAAAAAGTTATCATTCATATCCACATTATCTTTTGTGGTATGTATGATATAATAAAAAATTTTGTTATTTTTTTAATATTATCGTTTTGTAAATAATCTTTACCTACATACATAACTATACATATATGATCACATTATTTATTTCAAATATAAAGAAATGGTAATGGAACAAGCACTATGAAATGCATTTTCATGTATTTTTTTTTTACTTTTAACAAGATGAAAAAGTTACCAGTACAACATCAAATAATGTATAAAAAAAGATATTAAGATATTCATCAATATAATTTTAACGTTTCACCCCATGTTTCATACGTGTTTAAAACTAGTCTACATATATAGAGAAAGTGTTTACCAAAAGTTGACTAGGCTTTATTTACCTTTTTAGTAGCAAAGTTACTTCTACTCAATTTTACACAAATAATTATACGCTATTTTATTGCTTAGGTTTGACACTGTAATTTCCCATGTTTGAGACAAATTTTACACAAATAATTATACACTGTTTTATTGCTTAGGTTTGATAGTGTAACTTCCCTGTCGACCAGACTTTATTTGCCCAACAAAATCAACAACTTTAAATTTTTAACAAGTTCAGTTGTATTCGTACAATCATACCCATATATACCTTACGGCTCCTTAGTTATTTAACTACTTTTGATACAATATTGGTTTAATTATATCCCCTAAAATTATAATTTTAAAAACTTGTAATATTGTATTTATTTCTACAAATCTTACTTAAGTATATTTTGGTAAACAAATTTAATCCACCTAAAAGGAATGTTTTTTTTCTTAGATACTAATAGAGTTGAAATAAAAATCAAAGAATATTATTTTCGTTGTTTTCCATAATTAATAATATTGGAACTTGGGGCCACTAGTACAAGACTCGCAAGTCTACGCTTAAGAACAAAAACACAATTGTTATCCAAAATATACATAAAAATTCTAATTTTACATGTACATAAATTGTTACGAATTAAGCATCTTTTATCAGAAAGAGAGAAAAAGAATTAATTTACTCATTAAAATCTACATATACAGGGAAATAAATGTGCATCAAAACTTGACAACTTTCTATTTGCCCATCAAAATCAACGCTAACTTTAAATTTTTCAACAAGTTGTAGTATATGGTGTCTATAACAACCGAAACAACTCCCAATGAGGTTGGTGGCTTATTGGTAGAGGAAAATCCTCTAGGAACATTAAGGGGGTGTTTGTTACGTCGAAATTCAATGGAATTCAACGGAATTGGAATTTGAATTCCATTCCTTTGGGTGTTTGGTTCATAAAATTCGTTGGAATTGGAATTCAAATTCTATTCTTAACGTGTTTCGTAGAGAAAAGAATTGCAATCGGAATTAGAATTAATTCCTTCAAATGAAGGGTTTTAAATTATTTCTAACTTGTGAAGGATTTCAACTAAAGCAAATGGAATCTCCGACTACCGACCCTTATCACCGTCGCCAACATCGTCACCGACCCTTGCGACCACTGCCGCCCACCCCGCCGCCACCACCGTCGCCCCGACTCCCGCTGCCGCCAGCCAGACGATCCCCACCGCCGCTCGCCGCACTTGCCACCTCTGCCAACCGCCGCCTCCGACACCGACCGTTGCGACCACTTCTGCCAACCCCACCGCCGCCACCGACCACCACCTTCGCCCCGACCATCCCCACCGCCGCTTTCCGCCCTTGGCACCTCCGCCAACCGCCGCATCCGACTCCGACCACCGTCGTAGACCGCAAACGAAAATTCGACTATTTTTTCGAGTTTTTTTTATTAAACGAGGCAAACGAAATAAACATTTTGGTTTTTTTAGTTTTTAGTTGTTTTTTGTTTTATTATTTTTTTTATATTTTTCTTTATCTTTTTTTGAAGGGTTTTTATTTGCCTTATAAAATTACAATTCCAAATTCAATTCCTTAATGATTGCTTTGTCAATCAAATGGATTAAGAATTCAAATTCCTTTAATAGATTTCAATTCCTTAAAATTCCAAATCCTTTAAACAAAATCTAATTCCAAATCCAATTTCTTAAAATTCCAATTCAAATTCCATATCCATTTCCAATTCCAACAAATTTCACGAATCAAACGCCCCCTAAGGTTTAACGAGGTCATTGGTTAAAATCCTACTCCCAAAAGGAATTAAGAAAATTACCTTTAAAAAAACTGAAAATTTGAATTAAAATCTTACACAAATGGCCAATTCACAAGCCCAATATCAGTAAGCCCATTAACTTTTAAATAATAATCTTATTTAACCATACACTCAAGCAAAGCTTAACTAACTAAGGCCAAATTATAAAGTAAACTCAAAAAACATTTAGGATCTATTAGATCGATCCCGTACTCCCGCATCACCTAACTCGTTTAATCTATGACGTTATTACATTGATCTACAAGTTAATCTAATATATTAAAATTTATATATTGATAACACTAAAATTACTAGCATTACTCCCCCATTTTAGTGATCCATGGTTAACTTAACCATCCTCACAGAAACACAAACATATGCATAAATTAAAATATCGTCTGGATTAAATTTTCACTTTAGTATGTTACTCGATACAAATAATAGAATAACAAGGTATCACAATGGATTGAACCCAAGTTATCCATATAAATACATGGAGGTAACAAACACATACGTTTACAAATTCTAATTCCACATGACACAATGTTTTACTAGCATGTGTCCTAATCCTTCAAAGAATATATCAAAGCTTAAGTCCAAAAATTCTTGAAGCGACTAAACTTCATATTCTTATAGGTAGTTCATTATGCTTGCACCTACACTGAAATTTATCAATGAATTATTAAGAAATCAAATTTCAACCTCAGTTATCTTGCGGTATGAACACATACCCTGGGATGATTATCTTAATGTGTTCCAATATCTTTATGACAAGATTGCCATATTGAATTCTACATCTAACATTGTATTAGATGGAAATGAGGTGTCTTGACATAAGATATTTAAATGAACTTTAAACCCATCCCTTTAGCTAATTTGTTCACGAGATCTCTTCCTAAACCTTTGGTTAGATGATCAGCTAAATTAAGCTCGGATCTTACAAATTCAACAGATATCACACCATTCATGATTACTTCTCTAATCATACTATGTTTAACACCTTAGTATCTAGACTTTCCATTGTACACTTTACTATATGCCTTTGCCCATGTAGTTGCACTATCACATCTGATAAAGATTGGTGATATCGGTTTCGACCAAAATGGAATCTTATATAATAAATTCCTTAACCATTCAGATTCTTTACCAGCTACAGCTAAAATCACAAACTCAGATTCTATAGGCTAATTAGTAATGCAAGTTTGCTTCTTTAAAGCCCAGGCAATAGCTCCACCGCGAATTAGTAATACACTTGGAAAAGTCAAAGCCGTTTTATTGACCCACTTGAGTTTGTGCAATTGTTTTAACTTGTACTCTCTTGCAGTCTTGTAATAGGCCTAAGGCCTTGCCCCTTGGGTTAATCTTTTCCACAGACCATCTAAAATCTTGCAATGAGCCTTTTGCCAAAGTAATTAGAGTAGTAACTTTGCAGACTAAATTCATTTCCCGTTTGTTTTATCATGTGACTGAGAAAGTTGACTTTAAAACCATATCAACTCCTTACCCTCCAATGCTTACACATTTTGATTTGAATTCCACCTAAATGAACAATTTTGTTACATGTCTTACTGAGTCATAATGTGTCTTAAGAGTATGACACCTCTTAATTGGCCATATTGGGTCTTAATAATAGGTTAGATAGTGTTGTAACGACTTACGTTATATATATCCTAGTGAGTTATAATGGGTAAATGGCTCATATGTCTCTTTATATGCCATATTTTATTGATTCTTAAAATTCATGATATCTCTTAATGGGGCACACTAGGCTTTAATATTTCATGTTAGGTGTTATTGGGTCTGATTGTGTTGCAAAGATTCATATTATCCTAGTGGGTTATAGTGGCTTATATATATTTAATTTGGCCATATTGAATTTTTAGGAGTTATAATGGGCCGTATTAACAGGCTAGATTGTGTTGTAGGGACTTATATTAGATCCTAGTGAGTTATAATGGTTCATGCTTGTCTTAATGAGCCATAATAGGTCTTAAGAGTCATGCATATATAAGATGACGTTGAAATGATCGCACTCTAATGAACGTTAACAAAACAAAATTTTAAATCAATTTGAGGTATCAACAAATATATAAAATCCACTATATTGTCATTGATCAACATACACCTCAACATATTGATATAAATTCTAAACCATAATACGTTTGAGGGTTTAAAAAAGGTAAAATCACCTTCAAAACCCAAAATATTTCAGTGAAATCACCTTCAAAGTCATACGAACAAAACTAAAATCACTTTTAGAATCATCCAAACAAAACTAAAATCACCTTCAAAACCGAAAGTATTCTGCGACCCAACACAATCCAGGAATAACAATCTGGTAACCCGACCCAATAAAGAACCCTTTTCATAGATATACAAAGACCCAAAAATTGGGCCCACCCCTCGTCACAACTAACGAGTGTGAAATTGTTCTTTACTGAAAAAGTGAATGCCCTATGCCTCTGTAAGTTGGTCGATGGTCTAAATACATTTGCGAACCCACTTTGATTTTAGTATCGTTGTGAAACTATAGCGGGGATGCTTATCTCTGAATCTAAAATGTTGTGTATTGGTATGTCGCCTTTTCCAGGTTCATAATCAGAAGTGTCGCGGGTCAGGTTAAACGAGAGGTCAAGGGAACAATATGTGCCAACACCGAAAGGGTAAGGAATTGGACAGCCTGGTTTTGCTGTAGTTTGAAGGGTTGCCTGGGCCATGGTAAGAAAAAATTTAAAGAGAAAAAGGATGAAATGAATAAGCATGTTTCTTCTATGTGTCACACCACCTTTTTGTACCAACAATGATCATATAAATTTATATTGTGTTATACTTTGATGTGGTTCTTGGTGTTATGGTAGAACATCGTCTTCTATGTTACTGTTGTTTGTTTAAATTAGTAAGCCAACTTGTGTTATGATTCATTGACATTCGTTTGATTTGTTGATCAGTTTGGTTTAAATTGTTAAAATGTCATGAGAATAATAGCGTAAACATTTTGATGGCTCATATGTGTCTTCATATGCCATATTGATTCTTAAGATTCGTATTTTGATGGGCAATATTGAATTTTAGGAGTTTTAATATGTCATATTAAGTATTTATAGGTTATATTGTGTTTTAGCGACTTATATTAGATCCTAATGAGTTATAATCGTTCATGCTTGTCTTAATGAGCCATAATAGGTCTTAAGAGTCATGCATATATAAGATGACGTTGAAATGATCGCATTCTAATGAACGTTAACAAAACAAAATTTTAAATCAATTTGAGGTAACAACAAATATACAAAATCCACTATATTGTCATTGATCAACATACACCTCAACATATTGATATAAATTCTAAACCATAATATGTTTGAGGGTTTAAAAAAGGTAAAATCACCTTCAAAACCCAAAATATTTCAGTGAAATCACCTTCAAAGTCATACGAACAAAACTAAAATCACTTTTAGAATCATCCGAAAAAAACTAAAATCACCTTCAAAAGCGAAAGTATTCTGCGACCCAACACAATCCAGGAATGGCAATCTGGTAACCCGACCCAATAAAGAACCCTTTTCATAGATATACAAAGACCCAAAAATTGGGTCCACCCCTCGTCACAACCAAGGAGTGTGAAATTGTTCTTTACTGAGAAAGTGAACGCCCTATACCTCTGTAAGTTGGTCGATGGTCTAATTACATTTGCAAACCCACTTTGGTTGTAGTATCGTTGTGAAACTATAGTGGGGATGCTTATCTCTGAATCTGAAATGTTGTGTATTTGTATGTCGCCTTTTCCAGGTTTATACTCAGAAGTGACGCAGGACAGGTTAAACGAGAGGTCATGGGAAAAATCTGTGCCAACACCGAAAGGGTAAGGAACTCTAATATTCTCGCAGTGGGTTGGACAGCCTGGTTTTTCTATAGTTTGAAGGGTTCCCAGGGCCATTGTCAGAAAAAATGTAAAGAGAAAAAGGATGAAATGAATAAGCATGTTTGTGGCACAACGCCTTTTTGTACCAACAATGATCATATAAATTTATATTGTGTTATGATTCATTGACTTTGATGAGGTTCTTGGTGTTATGGTAGAACATCGTCTTCTATGTTACTGTTGTTTGTTTAAATTAGTAAGCCAACTTGTGTTATGATTCATTGACATTCGTTTGATTTGTTTGGTACATGAGAATAATAGCGTTTTTTTAATTCCAATTCTGAAACATATATAGTTTATTTTCTTTTTCTTTTTTTTATTTCCAACTTCAATTAGTGATATAACGGTAATTGGATAGCCTTGCAAAATTATTGATATCGAACATAGTGGTCCTACGTAAATACCAATTGACATGGTAAATTTATTTATTTTTTCCTTTTAATTTTCAATTTTGCATTGAACCTGCAATTTTGTTTCAATTTAATAGTTTGTAAGATTTAATCTTATGATTGTCTTGTGAAGAAAATATACGATTGTAGAATGTACCCTATCAACTCAAAAGACAATGTAAACAATGCTCCTTATTATTAGAAGTTAAACAACAAACTTCACAAGCATAACGAAATGTTGAAATAAACTTGTTTCAAGATATTGTTTAGTATCAATGCTTTAAAAACCGATTTTTAAATTGTATCGGATTAGGCTTAGAAATGGTTTAACCGGTTGTATCGGGTTGTACCGGGTGGTTCAACCGGGTTGACTAGTAAACCTATAATTTCATAAAAATACAACTCTAACTCAAAAAACAATTCAAAAATATATGATTCCATGATAAAAATTAATCCAAAAGTTAATCCATAATAAAAAGATAATCCAAAAGCACTCATTTTTCAATAAAGTTTTTTAAATAAAAGTGCATGATTGTTTTATGTTATTGGAGTGTTGAATGTATTAATTTCTTGATTGCTTAAAAGATAAAAATTCACCATCATCGTCATCCTCATCAACAAGAGCATAACTATTTTCGTTTCATACAATATTAAATAAGAAGTTTTATCGCTTAAATGTTTTTAACGGTAAGCAGAAGGATGATGGTTAAACATATTTTTTACATGGGCCGCTATTTTCGGAAGAGGAGCATATCAATTTATTTTTTTTCTAAACTGGGTTGTAGGTAAGGTAATTGATCAACAAGCGTTTTTTTGTGACTTTGCGTGTATCCCGGCAAACAATTTTTTTTTTAAAGTTTAAACATAAAATTTTACTTGTAACTAAAACCGGTACAACGGTATAAACGGGTATTACCGGTAATACCGGCGGTTCAACTAACATATCGGTTTTCCAATTTACCGGGCTCAAACTTACCGGGCTAGTGGCCGAGACCCGGTTCAACTGGTATTACCGGCCGGTTTAAACCGGTTTTTAAAACATTGTTTAGCATAGACAATGTTTTAGAAACCGGTTTTTAAATTGTATCGGATTATGCTCAGAAATGGTTTAACCGGTTGTATCGGGTTGTACCGGGTTGACTAGTAAACCTATAATTTCATAAAAATACAACTCTAACTCAAAAAATAATCCAAAAATACATGATTCCATAATAAAAATTAATCCAAAAGTTAATCCATAATCAAAAGATAACCTAAAAGCACTCAGTTTTCCAATAATGTTTTTTTAAATAAAATTGCATGATTGTTTTATGTCATTGGAGTGTTGAATTTATTAATTTCATGATTACTTAAACGATAAAAATTCAGCATCATCATCATCCTCATCAACAAGAGCATAACTATTTTCGTTTACTACAATATTAAATAAGAAGTTTTATCGCTTAAAAGTTTTTAACGGCAAGCAGAAGGATGATGGTTAAATATATTTTTTAAACTGGCCGCTATTTTCTGAATAGGAGCATATCAATTGATTTTTTTTCTAAACTGGGTTGTATGTAACATCCCAAAAATAGTAAATAAATAAATAATAACGCGAGCGGGATTAAATCGTCAAAAACTAAAGAGGAAAATGGATGGGCTTGGGCTTGGGCTCGACTCCAACATGCCAAGGGAAGCCCATGTATATAAGGATCAAGGCAGCCCTCACTCTCCTTCACCACCCCATTTCTGCACATTTAGAGAGAGAAAGGAGAGCTCGGGTCTAAAGAGAGAAATCTCAGGAATCTAGCTCAAAGTCTCGGGAATCATCACTCCACTTCGTATGAACGTTTAGAAACAAAGAGGAAACGAAAACAGGTAACTTTCGTGCTCGGATTTGAGTTTTTAGTTAAGAAATGGGTTTTAGAGTTCTAATGGGTTTTGAATCAAAAGATGACATTTTTACATCTGGAATCGCATAAAAAGCATGTATCTAGCTTCATGGAAGTTAGATACAAGTTCTGAACGTAAAAAGATCGAAGCTTGAATCAAAAACGATAAAGTTGATGAAAATCTGATGCGTCACCCGAAAAGTCTGATGAATGGGCCGAAAACTATTTTCGATCGAAAAGTGTCTTGGACATCATAGATTTCGGTCAGAACATTTCGGTCGAAAAAGTAATTCGAACCCCAAAGATTTCGGACATAACATTTTGGTCGAAAAGTGATTTCGGACATCAAAGATTTCGGACAGAACATTTCGATCGAAAAGGGTTTTTGACGAAGTTTTCGAGCAAAAGAATATGAGGATAAAGAAATTTCCAAGTAACTAGTTTCCAGTCGAAAAAGATTTCGATCGAATTAGTTTTCGATCAAAATAGATTCAAGCATAGAGATTTCGGACAGAATAAATTGATATTAAAGAGACTAGTTCGCCTGTCCATCAGAATGAAAATGTTAAATGTCGATTAGGTTCATTATCTTATCTTGTATGACTTGATTATACAGATTGTGTGTGAACTTAGCTGACGTTCTTAAACCAGCTAGGTGTATTCAAAAATCACTCATCAGGTGAGTTATATATGCCCCTTTTTATGTATGTGCAAATTATTTTAAATGTTTTGAGGCTGAACTGTATACAATAAATGAGTAAATGTTATGAATGCCAATGTGATCATACGTGATTTATATATATATATATATAAATGAATGAAGAACAAATAATGAAACGTATGTTTACAAAGTATGAATGAAAGAATGGCATAATGTGAACGAATGAAATCTTGCTTTATATTATTTATATATTGCATGTTATGAAAGAATGTGAACATTATGGACGCTTCAAGGATAACGGCTACTACGGTAGACGAACGACCATGCAGCTAGTATGCAGACTGTATGATAAAGTTTAGAAAGGTAGACTAAATACGGACTACTACGGTAGGACGGAGGCCCTTATTCGAAGCACGGATGCATATATAGTCTGCATGGGAAACGGATGCCTTCGGGTAGACGGGCGAATTACGGACTTCGACGGTAGTACGGTATGACAGACGGCCAAAGGTTGCCGGACGGTTTTAAGTAATGACGGACGGTGACCAGACGGGTTGTAATGGAGCTACGACGGTAGTTCAAAGAACGTTTGTCTTTGTGACTTTCTTAAGACGGGTTGATCACCCTTATATGTATGACCAATGAATGCTTAAGGAAAGTAAAGGTGAATACATATTTATGTACTCATATATGAACGATAAATGAATGCAAAGGATGTGTTAATGTGTATCTATATATTTATATATATTTACTTATAAAGAAATGATGTTTATACCTAATTGTTTTAAACTAGAACTCACCAGCGCTGACTTTTAGTATACATTTCAGGCAAAGGAAAGAAGGGTCGTGCAAAGGTGTGAAGGCTACCCAGCATGTGACTGACATCCCACTTTTATTTATATTAATACAATGTTTATGCTTAATTGTTAAGACTTCCGCTGCTATGTTATGTAGGGGTGTTCAAAAAAATCCGAATCCGAAACCGAACCCGAATTATCCGAAAATCCGAATCCGAATTATCCGAAAATTCGGATATCCGAAATTTCGGATATCCGAAATTCGGATATCCGAATTTTCGGATTCTGATAGTGATTTTCGGATATTTCGGATAGTTCGGATATCCGAATATCCGAAATATTATATTTATATATTTTTTTAATTGTTTTTATTATTTAAAAATAAGAAAATTTGAATCAAAACTCGATATATTATATTTATATATTTTTATATGTATATTTTCTAATGTTTTTTAAGGTTTTTAATTGTTTTTTGTAATTTAAAAATATTATTTTTATATATATATTTATTTTTTTTTATATTTTCGGATATCCGTTTCACTATCCGAATCCGTATCCGAAATTTCGGATATCTGAAATTTCGGATTCGGATTCGGATAGTGAAATCCACTATCCGAAAATTTCGGATACTCGGATATCCGACTTTGAACACCCCTAATGTTATGTACTTGATTGTGAATGCTTCTGCTGTGTTTGAACGTTTTTTAAATTGCAATTCAATATTGACGACTATGTTTATGAGTAAATCCAACAAGTGAGGTTACCCGGGGAAAAAGGGCCATACAAGTTGGTATCAGAGCAATAGTTTGAGAGATTCAGACATCCCTAAATGTCTGGACTCAAACTGATAATGGGACCAACGCACGGATGTCAGTATGGGTAGCCAACGCCAGCACTGTAAGTAAGTCATAAAGTTAATGCTTATAGATAGGAATAGATGCCTTAACCTAGAACACATAGATGTCAACGTCACAACTGATATGAAGAGTTTTGAACCCGATAAGCAATGTAAATTAGTAATCACAAACCGGTCACTGTAAATAAAAATTTAGCTTGCTCGTACTATTCTAAACTATGATCCGAAGAAATGACATTGATGTATTCCCTTATATCAATCAGGAAACTAGAAACTATGGCTGGTAAAGGAAGAACTGGACGTCGAGTCGGTCGTACTGGCCGAGTCGGTAGGCCTCCATTGAATCAAAGACGTGAGGAAGAAGAGAGTGTGCATGAGGAACACACTGAGAGTGTGTACGAAACTAATGTGACCCCAAATAGGGAGGGCAATCAAGGGTCTTTACAGCTGGAACCCGAAGTTAGGGATGCTATTGCTCGCGAGGTTGTACTCACTCTGAAGAACGTATTGCCTGACCTACTATTCGAGGCACTGAAGAAAAGCAAAGAGGAGGACGAAGGAAACCACGAGGAGAAAGTATATGACAGTGACGGGGATGATGTGAATATGGGATTGAACACTCGAGGGTGTACTTACAAAGGTTTCAAGGATGGTGACCCACCCAAGTTTGATGGGAACAAGGATTTAGTGGCTACGTTTGAATGGATTGAGAGGATGAACAGCGTCATCAACATCAGTGAGTGTCGACCTGACCAGGCCGTTAAGTACGTTGCTCATTCTTTCACCAACGAAGCACTAAGTTGGTGGAGAAACATTCAGAGGACAAATTAGCCAAACGCTCTTGGCAGAATGACATGGGAAGACCTGAAGAAGCTGATAATCCAAAAGTTTTGTCCCCAGAATGAAATTGATCGGATGGAAAATGAATTCCTAAACTTCAAGGCTGGCAGCAAGACTCACCGCCAGTATTCTTCCAGGTTCAATGAACTGGCTCAACTAGTACCCCACCTGGTAGAAACTGAAGATCGTTTGATCAAATACTATGTTAAGGGTCTGCCACAGCGGGTCCGTGTCCATGTGAAAGCTAGCCTACCCTCGACCTTCGAGTCGGTAGTAAATCTGAGCGGAATCGTCTACGACGATTAAGACAATGAAGACCCGGCACCTGAGACACAGAAAAGAAAGTGGGAAAACCCGTCTAGGGGAAACGGAAAAGGGACTGTTACATCTGACACTAAAAAGCCAAGGGCAGATAAATACGAAGCATGCTCAAAATGCGGGAAACTACATCGCGGTGAATGTCGGGCTGGCTCAACTATGTGTTTTAAATGTGGGAAGTCGGGGCACATTTCTAAGGATTGTATAAACATTCTCAAATGACATAACTGCGGTTGGTTTGGGCACGACGCTAAGGATTGCAGAAAAACCGGACAATCTAGTTCGGGGAAAGAAAAGGAACAGGGACAGCCAAAGACTAGGACTCGAGCATACGCACCGACTAAGGATGAAGAAAGAGGAAACCCTGATGTGGTGTCAGGTACGTTTCTAGTTAATAATGAACATGCTGCTATCCTATTTGACTCTGGTGCTAGTAAAAGTTTTATATCAAATGCTTATGGTCGTAAACTCAATTGCACTATCAACACCATAGTAAGGGCCTTTAGCATACAAACCACTGTTGGTAAAAATTCTGTAGTATTTCAAGTGACCGAAGATTGCATAATAGAAATAGAGGGCCATAAGTTTCCTTCCAGATTATTCCTTCTGAACTTAGGAGGATTTGATATAGTAATGGGCATGGATTGGTTAGCTGCCAACGAAGCTCAAATAATATGTAAACGAAAGATGATACACCTCAAATCTACTGACGGCAGTCCAAGTACGCTTTACGGGGATTAGAATGGTACGATTCCAAACGTCAACTTGATGATCAAGACCGAAATTTACATGAGGCGCGGTTGCGAAGCTTATCTGGCATATGTTATCGACGATAGAATGAAAACGAAAGAGCTTAAAGATGTACCTGTGGTGTGCAACTTTCCAGAAGTGTTCCCAGAGGACCTACCTGGCTTGCCACCCGATCGGAAATAGAATTTTAGATTGACTTACTATCAGGGGCTGAGCCCGTTGCCAAAGCCCCCTACAGATTGGCTTCATCAGAAATGAAAGATTTGATGTCTCAACTAGAGGAATTAACAGAAAAAGGATTTATCAGACCGAGCATCTCACCATGGGGCGCTCCGGTATTATTTGTAAAGAAGAAGGACAGTAGCATGCGAATGTGCATCGACTACCGTGAAATGAACAAGAAAACAGTAAAGAACAAATACCCACTACCTCGAATAGACAACTTTTTTTATCAACTACAAGGCGCGAGTTGGTTCTCAAAGATCGATCTTAGATCGGGTTACCATCATTTGAAAGTAAGGGAGGAAGATGTACCGAAAACCGCGTTTCACACACGGTATGGGCATTATGAGTTCCTCGTGATGTCCTTCAGTCTAACCAACGCACCTACAACATTCATGGTCTTAATGAATAGAGTATGTCGACCATGTTGGATCGGTCAGTGATAGTCTTCATAGAAGACATCCTCATCTACTCAAAGAACGAGGGTGATCACCACTGTCACCTAAGGGAGGATTTGGAGGTCCTAAATCAGGAAAAATTGTATGCCAAATTCTCCAAATACGTGTTCTGGCTTAAAGAAGTCTAATTCCTAGGTCACGTATTAAACCCAAATGGTATTATGGTAGATCATGCAAAGATCGACACAGTAAAGGAATGGAAGGTTCCGAAGACGCCAACGGAAATAAGCAGTTTTATGGGATTGGCAGGTTACTATCGGAGATTCATTCAGGGTTTCTTGAGAATAGCCTAACCATTGACAAAGCTAACACGTAAGGAAGTGAAGTATGAATGGAGCCAAAACAACGCGTTCAAGGAACTAAAGACACGATTAACTCAAGCTCCAATCTTGATCCTACCTGAGGGAAATGAAGACTAGGTAGTCTACTCTGATGCTTCAGGTCAAGGATTGGATTGTAGACTGATGCATCGAGGAACGATAATTGCTTACGCCTCGCGACAGTTAAAGATTCACGAAGTAAACTACCCGACTCACGACTTAGAGTTGGCGGCAGTAGTTTTCGCATTAAAGATTTGGAGGCACTATCTGTATGGAGTTAAATGCACAATTTACTCCGATCACAAAAGCCTGAAATACTTATTCGAACAGAAGGAATTAAACATATAGTAAAGAAGATGGTTAGAGCTACTAAAGGACTATGATTGCAAGATATTGTATCATCCAGGCAGACCAAACGTGGTGGTTGACGCCTTAAGTAGAAAGGAAGAGTCGGAACCTATCCGGATTAAGGCATGTCAACTGATTATAACACCAGATTTGATGAACGAAATAGCAAAAGCACAAGACGAAGCATTGTTAGAAGGGAATGTTAAACGAGGAAGAATAGTAGGACAACAGGGAAATCTGGAAACCAATGCGTACGGAGTACGAACTCATTTTGGCCGAATGTGGATACCCAAGATTGGTGAACTTAGGGCCAAACTTATTGACGAGGCCCATAAGTCTCGCTACTCTATCCACCTCGGAACTAACAAGATGTAACGGGACTTGAAAAAGAATACTGGTGGCTCGGCATAAAGAACGATGTGACTGAATACGAGAGCAAATGCCTAACTTGTTCACTAGTTAAGGCCGAGCACCAAAAGACATGCGGTAAAATGCAACCCTTACCGATACCGGAATGGAAATAGGAAGATATCACAATGGACTTCATTACCAAGCTAGCGCGAACAGCTAAAGGAAATGATACCATCTGGGTGATCGTCGATCTCTTGACGAAGAGTGCTCACTTCTTACCAATACGTGAGGCTTCTTCATCAGAGAAGCTAGCGGATTTGTTCATCAACGAAATTGTGAGCATACATGGTATGCCAGTGTCAATTGTGTCCGACAGGGACATTTGATTCACGTCAAGATTTTGGAAGAAGTTCAATGAGGCAATGGGCACTAGACTAAAAATCAGCACCGCTTACCATCCTCAAACCGATAGTCAATCGGAAAGGACCATTCAGACCTTGGAAGATATGAGTCAGGCCTGTATCATTGATTTTGGTTGGAGCTGGGATAGCCACCTTCCTCTGGCTAAGTTTTTGTATAACAACAGCTATCACTCAACCATTGGAATACCACCATTTTAGATGCTGCATGGAAGGCGATGTAAAACCCTAGTCTGTTGGGGGGAAATTAGACAAAAAGATTTTGCAAGTCTCGAAGTGGTCAAAGCTACTTCAGAGAAGTTCGGCAAGATAAAAGCTCGAATGAAAGCCGCGAAAGACAGATAGAAATCATACGCGGGTAAGAGAAGAAGAAATCTCGACTTCCAAGTGGGGGACATGGTACTGTTAAAAGTATCGCCATGGAAAGGGATCATCCGATTCAGAAAACGTGGCAAGCTAAGTCCAAGATTTGTCGGACCCTTCAAAATCTTAGCAAGAGTTGGTCATGTTGCTTATAGACTTGACCTACCAAATGAGCTCAGTGGAATTCACCCTATATTCCACGTGTCGCACTTACACAAGTGCCTTGCTGATGATACGGCTCACATACCCTATGACGAGATTGAGGTAGATAACAGTCTAAATTATGTAGAGGAACCAATAGCCATTCTTGACCGAGCTGATAAACGACTACGCAATAAGTCGATTCCTTTAGTCAAAGTACAATGGAAGCATAGAAAAGGGTCAGAAGCTACATGGGAGAAAGAAGACGAAATGAGGGGATTATATCCTCAACTGTTTAACGTATATTTGGTTTCGAGGACGAAACCTCTTTAAGGAGAGTAGACTTGTAACATCCCAAAAATAGTAAATTAATAAATAATAACGCGAGCGGGACTGAATCGTCGAAAACTAAAGAGGAAAATGGTGGGCTTGGGCTCGTCTCCAACAGGATAAGGGAAGCCCATGTATATAAGGATCAAGACAACCCTCACTCTCCTTCACCACCCCATTTGTGCAAATTTACAGAGAGAAAGGAGAGTTCGGGTCTAAAGAGAGAAAGCTCGGGAATCAAGGTAAAAGTCTTGGGAATCATCACTCCACATTGCAGGAACATTTAGCAACAAAGAGGAAACAAAAACAGGTAACTTTCATGCTCGAATCTGAGTTTTTAGTTAAGAAATGAGTTTTAGGGTTCTAATGGGGTTCGAATCAAAAGATAACATTTTTACGTCTGGAATCGCATAAAAAACATGTATCTAGCTTCATGGAAGCTAGATACAAGTTCTGAACGTAAAAAGATCGAAGCTTGAATCAAAAACGATAAAGTTGATAAAAATCTGATGCGTCGCCCGAAAAGTCGGATGAATGGGCCGAAAACTATTTTCGACCGAAAAGTGACTTCGGACATCTATGATTTGGATCAGTACATTTCGGTCGAAAAGTGTCTTGGACATCATAGATTTTGGTCAGAACATTTCAGTTGAAAAAGTGATTCGAACCCCAAAGATTTCGGACAGAACATTTCTATCGAAAAGGGTTTTTGACGAAGTTTTCGAGCAAAAGAATATGAGGATAAAGAAGTTTCCAAGTAACTAGTTTCCGTTTGAAAAAGATTTCGATCGAATTAGTTTTCGATCGAAATAGATTCGGGCATAGAGATTTCGGGACAGAATAAATTGATATTAAAGCGACTAGTTCGCCTGTCCATCAGAATGAAAATGTTAAGTGTCGATTAGTTTCATTATCTTATATTGTATGACTTGATTATACAGATTGTGTGTGGCCTTAAGTGACGCTCTTAAACCATCTAGGTGTATTCAAAAATCACTCATCAGGTGAGTTCTATGTGCCCCATTTTTATGTATGTGCAAATCATTTTAAATGTTTTGGGACTGATGTGTATACACTAGATGAGTAAATGTTATGAATGTCAATGTGATCATACGTGATTTATATATATATATATTATATATATATATATATATATATATATATATATATATATGAAAATGAATGAAGAACAAATAATGAAACGTATGTTTACAAAGTATGAATGAAAGAATGGCATAATGTGAACTAATGAAATCTTGCTTTATATTATTTATATATTGCATGTTATGAAAGAATGTGAACATTATGGACGCTTCAAGGATAACGGCTACTACGGTAGACGGACGACCATGTATATATAGTCTGCATTGGAAACGGATGCCTTTGGGTAGACGGGCGAATTACGGACTACGACGGTAGTACGGTATGATGGACGGCCAAAGGTTGCCGTACGGTTTTAAGTAATGACGGACGGTTTCTAGAACCGGACGTGATGTAATGGAGCTACGACGGCAGTTCAAAGAACGTTTGTCTTTGTGACTTTCGTAAGACGGGTTGATCACCCTTATATGTATGACCAATGAATGCTTAAAGAAAGTAAAGGTGAATACATATTTATGTACTCGCATATGAACGATAAATGAATGCAAAGGATGTGTTAATGTGTATCTATATATTTATATATATTTACTTATAAAGAAATGATGTTTATACCTAATTGTTTTAAACTAGAACTCACCAGCGTTAGCTGACTTTTAGTATACATTTCAGGCAAAGGAAAGAAGGGTCGTGTGAAGGTGTGAAGGCTACCCGGCATGTGACTGACATCCCACTTTTATTTATATTAAGACAATGTTTATGCTTAATTGTTAAGACTTTCGCTGCTATGTTATGTACTTGATTGTGAATACTTCTGTTGTGTTTGAACGTTTTTTAAATTGCAATTCAGTATTGACGACTATGTTTATAAGTAAATCCAACAAGTGAGGTTACCCGGGAAAAGGTCTTTACATTGTAGGTAAGGTAATTGATCAACAAACATTTTGTTTGTGACTTTGTGAGTATCCCGGCAAACAATTTTTTTTTAAGTTTAAACATAAAATTTTGCTTGTAACTAAAACCACCGGCGGTTCAATTAACATTCCAGTTTTTCAATTTACCGGGCTCAAATTTATCGGGTTATTGGCCGAGACCCGGTTCAACCGGTATTACTAGCCGGTTTAAACCGGTTTTTAAAACTTTGAGTATAGACAAAACATTTGAGATTAACTCTCTAAATAAGTTAAAGACTAAACGTACCTACTTGGTTACTTTTTATATTCTTACCCTTAAAACATCAAATCTGTATTTTTTTTTTAAATTGTTTTTCTTTTATTGGTTTATAATAATAATAATTCTTCAATTAGTTATTGATAAAAAAAAGTACAAAGTTATAATAATAATAATAATAATAATGCTTTGATTAAATTATTGAAAAAAAACAGGTACAAAGTTATGGGAAGTTTGAAATTACACAATCTATCCATGTGAGGATGAGTTAATGTAATAATTCACGAACTAAAATTGAAACCGAACCTACTCTCCCATATTCGCAAACACAAGGTTGAAATACAATTGATTAACATATCAAAAAGTCTTAGCTATGTAAATTGTACGTTGGTAACTTCATTCTTTAATACCAATCATGTACCAGGATGAACTATAGAATACAAGCTCAAAATTATGCAATCTATCCTTAGATAATACCCAAACTCGTCGCATGTTTATACCAAAACCTCAATATTACAAAACCTGGAAACCACAAAAGATAGCCACGAAACTCCTTGTCCTAACCCATGATGTATTTATAATGTTTTCGTTTACGGCCTCTGAAACCTCCACTCTCTGTAAATCAACCAACTTAGCTAAGCCAGGTTACGCCAGCAAATGCGGGGACTTGATTCTTCCCTACTCTTTTGGCATTGGTAAAATTGCTTTATGGATGTTGGTTTTAGAATTTACTACAACACTTTTGTAAAGCCTCCTAGAGCATCTTATTATCAATGTGATGATAGATCGATCAAATCTATATCTGACACCACTATCCGGCTATATCTAACACGTGAAGTCAGTTAAGCATAATTAGTACATTCAATAGCTGTAAACATATTTACATACATCCGACAAGGTTAACAGCGTATGTGTAAGTTAGAACTGATTAGGGGGAATAAATCAAAATCTATGCCATTTGTATTGAAGCACTTCCAAGCCAACACATTAGATAGCCGAATAGTGGAGTCAGATATAGATTTGATCGATCTATCACCACAATGAGAATAAGATGCCCTTAGAGGCATTACGGAGGTGTTGCAGTAAATTCTAAAACCAACATTCATAGAGAAATTTTTACCAATGCCAAAAGGGTCCCGCATTTGCTAGCGCAAACTGGCTTTGTCACATCACAACCGATGGCGGAATACTCGGGACGGGACATGTAGACTATTCATAAGCACATGATCAAACTAAAATTTCATATTTCATTTAATTCAAATTCCATAACAATTGTTTTAACACATAGACAAACAAGAAATAAAGTACTTCAATAAAATTCAATTGTCTTATTTAACTAAGTCTGAAAATCCTGTGTGAAGCACCTTGAACATGATTCTCAATTATTAGCACCTGAAACATAATGAAAACAAAGTCAACTAAAAATAGTTGGTGAGCATACATAGGTTTTGGCACAACAAGTATTATCAAGAGTTTGTGTACAATTCATATGAAACATGGTTTAATAAGGCAATTATGGAGACCCACTATAGTTAAAGCTGGGGGCGCATAATCAAACCTTGTGACTGATAGGCATAACACTCAATGTTATCCTTAAGTGATGTCGGCAACAATCGCCCTACCCGGGTGGATTGGTCAGATGCAATAGATCTATAATTGTTACCGTCGCCTTGTACAGAGTTAATGATTGCGCTTGCACTATACACTAAAGTATGTAAATGTAGTTTGAAACTCATAGTGTTCAAGCATAAGGCACAAATTGCACACATGAACATAATGTTTAAATTGTATAAATTGTAAATAGTTTGAGTGTAACCATGTTTCACCCCAAAAATGTAAAAATAAAAAAGGGGCTATGTAAACTCACTTGAAATAAGTAGCTTGGAGATCACACGAACAGTTGTTTGCACACGTGACTAGCTAACCACAAGATTAATCTAGGTTTAAATAGTATACTTGAATAAATGATGTGCTCAGAAGACTAGAGGGAATTCTAATGTATAAAGAAATTAGGTATGGGCTAATTAGTTAGATGAGTGTGTACTTGTTTGTTATAAAAAGTATGTATGATCATATAGTTTCATTTGTTTTGTAAATAATTGAATAAGTGTGTGTGTGTGTGTGTATATATATATATATATATATATATATATGGATAACTAATTTGTTTACAAATAAACAGATAAATGGTTAAATAATATTTAATTGAATAAGTAGATAATTGGATTTAATATATCATATTTTGAGATAAAACGTTCCAATTAATTAAATAATTAGATTAACGGTCAATTAAAATTATGAGATTTAAAAATATAAATTATACAAAATAATTGGGTTTAAAAGTATCTTTTATCCCTAAAGGTTTTTAAATAAATGTGTAAGTTTTTAATTAAAATTTATTAGGTTTAATTCCCTAAAATGTCTAAATAAATGTTACATTTGAAAAGTTAATAGTTTGGTTCCATAAAATATTCTCGAGCTGAGTTTTCCCTAATTCTTTCTACATACTCACCGTAAGACAACAATGTGAAATCAATGACCTAAAACATGCGGCTATTTCAAACCTTGTTAATTGTTATCAACATTAGCATATACGTTACAAAAGATCTTATGAATGCATTTATCACAACACAAACTTGTTAAACAATGATTGATTGATGTTTAGTTTAAGTTGTACTACATGTTATGTAGGTATATCACAACATAAACTTGTTAAACAATGAATAACACCTCACATTTTTGCATCATTGACTAATGCTATCACTGAAACTCAAGAATGTTGATGATGAGTTGCCATATGATAGCATTGATAAATCCTCACCATACATAAGGGGTCTTGTATTAGTTTGAACAATAGAGGGAATGTGAGATGCTCGTATGGTTTCCAACTCTACAGCTACTTCTTTCATTGTTGGTCTATACTTTCCATTCAAATTCAAGCATCGCATCGCAAGGTTAGCTAGTGACAAAAGCTCATCCCTAGTACTTTCATTTACCACCACTGCATCAAAAATAGACATAACACGTCATTCTTCCATAGCCATCATAAAATGTGTAGCTAAACTTCTATTTTCACCAAATCTCGTAATGGAAATTGGCTTTTCTCTAGTTAACAATTCAACCAAAACAACTCCAAAACTATACACATCACTTTTTTCAGTGAACTGGCTTGATTGGAAATACTTTGGATCAAGGTAGCCAAATGTACCTTTGACTAAGGTAGTCAAATGAGTTTGCTCTATTGAAACGAACCTTGACGTTCCAAAGTCAGAAACCTTGGCTCTGTATTTGTCATCCAAAAGTATATTACTGGTTTTGATGTCTCTATGGTATATTGAAATAGAAGTTGCTGAATGCAAATAATAAAGTGCTCCTGCAACCTCTGTAGCTATTTCTAATCACATGTTCAAAGAAATTGGAATGTCTTCAGTCTCGTTGTAAAGACGATCATACAATGTACCATTTGGAATGAACTCAGACACAAGCAAAGGGACCTCTGTCTCTAAGCAACAGCCCAATAGTTTGACTACGTTCCTATGATTGACTTGGGAAAGAATGACCACCTCATTGATGAACTGCTCTAACTCAGTTTCATCAACTATTTTTGATTTCTTGACTGCTACAATCCTTCCATCCACCAACATTCCTTTATAAACCGTACCATGACCTCCTCGGCCAAGAATTCTGTTCTCATTGAAGTTGTCAGTGGCCTTCTCCAAATGTGAAAATAATGGTTTTATCAACTAAAGACGGGTCAACTCCCTTTTGTTTTAGAAGTAAACCACCATTGCGTGTAAAAAAACCTCTTTCTTTGCCTCCCTTCTTTTGTTTTCTTGATCACTTTGTACAATACAAAGATTGCAAGAAGAACAAGTACACTCATGATTACACTACCAACTGAAACAAAATCAAAAGTTAATAACGATTAATAAGTTTTGAAGTTTCTAAAGACGTATTTTCTTTCAAGTAACCATAATGAAAGAACTTATGTAATCACCCAGACGTGAAAACATTCTGTGTACTTGCTAACTAGATTTCTAATTTTCATACTATCTTTCATTTATTTTCTTAGTAACTAGCAAGAAGATAGAGTAAAACAAAAAGAAACAGTGGGCAATGAACATAGGTTATAACGTTTGGCAGCCAAAACCAAATGAATATTGTATTTTGATCGAAGGTTGGAAAGGTGATGGACGGTCACGATCAGACGGTAATTGTCAAGGTTTTTCTCGTCCAAAAACTAATTTTATTGTGCTTTTCTTTTCTTGAAGATGCCCAAGTTTTATTGTGCTGAAAAACAATTTAGAAGCAGCCGTGGTTAGAGGTGCACAAATCGGTTTTTTAACCCAAACCGGTTCAACCCGACCCGAACCGGTTTGGTCAACGAAAAGTCAAAACCGGTTTGACACTAAACCGGTTCGGGTTAAACCGGTTTCAGATATGAAAAATGGCTAACCGGTCAAACCGGTTAGGGTTGGTTACAAACCGGTTTGGCCTATAAACCGGTTTAAACCGGTTTTTATTAAAAAAAATTAGTTTTCTATTTACATGTCACGAGCAAGCCATTGTCAAGCTCATTCCACCGAACCCATTGTTGCTGTCAAATGCCGTCGCCGTCGAGCCGTACACGACCACTATTACCGGAGACATCATATAGCCGTCTACCCGACCTAGCTTTTCTCTCTCTCTCTCGTCGGCTACAAATCGGTGTAGTAGCTTACGGTAACGAGGCGGTGGTCTGTGAAACAGGGTACGATCAGATCGACGAGGTGGTGCTGTTTGGCGTCGGTTTACAAGAGATGAAGGGAGGAGAAACCATAAAATGGTGGTGCCTGGTTGCCGATCGACGAGGGAGAGACAAGAAGCAAGTGGCGGCTGGGATTGTAAGAAACGGAAATTTAGGTTTGATAAATTTTTGTCTTGGTCCCTAATGTTTAAAGAAATTACATTGTTGACTTTAGTTTTAATTACAATTTTTTGGCCAACGGTTCAAACCGGTTCAAAAAAACCGGTCCCCAACCCGGTCTGTTCCAAAATGCTTCAAACCGATTTAAAACCGCTGGTTTTGCGCTAACCCGAACCGGTTTGGTCCAAACCGGTTTAACCCAAACCGGTTTGCCGGTTTGAACCGGGTTAAAAAACGGTTTTTTTGTGCACCTCTAGCCGTGGTTTTCGACTCCACGGCCCATTGTGGCTTGAATTCCATCTCAAGTAATAAAGGGCCACAACCCAATCTCAAAAGGAGGCGCCTAAGTGATTTTGTGGGCTGAAGCCATTTAGTTTTCTATTGGGTTAGATGTAGATGTGGGAAAAAAACGGTTCGCGAACTAAACCGGTAGCCATACGAGCTGGTCCTGAACTGCCCCTGAACCGACAGTTTGTAACCAGTTCGCCTTCTCCACCCTAGACACTGGTTTGGACCCGAACCACCATTTTAAAAAAAAACTAGCGGTTATATAACGGCCATGTGACCATTTTTAGCCGTTATACTCGTTTTTTTATATGGGGTAACTTTGTACAATAGTAACCAACTTTCAAAAATGTTCCAGTTAGGTCACTCAATACGCATTTCACATGGTTTACACCATCGGATATATTATGGTTAGTGACCTAATTGAAACACTTTTAATGAAACTAATAGTGTTCATTCTTATTTTCATGAAAGAAGATCGATGGTTATTTGAAGCCAACATGTTTGATCATACTAATATTGGCATGAAATAATTACCTATTATGTATACGGTCGATACTTTAGCCTCAACAATGCAACCATCTGGCATCTTTGCATCACCAAAGTATCCTTCCCGGCATGCACAAGATACCATAACAAGGGCTGGTTACATGATCATCGCACTCGTTGATGTCTAACAAGGAAAAGTAAACAGGTTACTTAAGGCAATAAAATTTACATACATGAAAGACAAAGTTACATAAACAATCTAAACTAGGGGTGTTCATCGGTTCGGTTAACGGTTTGTTCGATTTATTTGATTCGGTTTTGATTTTTTTTAACCCTTATCCGTTAACCGAACCGAATTGGAATTTTTTCTAACCGAATTGAATTCAACCGAATAAACCGATTTCAAAAAGAAATTATATCCAAATAAATCGAATTTAACCGAATAAACCGATTTCAAAAGGAAAGTATATCCGAATAAACCAAATAAATCGAATTCAACCGAATAAATCAAATAAACCGAACCGAAATGTAAATATGTCTAACCAAACAAACCGAATTAAAAAAAATGGTATATCCGTTAACCGAACCGAAAACCGAATTCGCAATTCGGATACGGTTAATAACCGAACCGAAAACCGAATTCACAATTCGCTTTGGTTTTTTTGGTTACGGATACGATTCGGATTTCGGTTTTCTTCGGTTTTCGATTTTTTTGCACACTCCTAATCTAAACCATTCTTGAAAGTTAGTCAGAATTACGGATATGTCCTGAGCAGCTGAGCTACACATCATATGTGGGTATATATGAATGTGTGAGGATGCATATAATTCGCAAATCTTGAAGAAATTGGAATTTGACGAAAATTGGATTTGAATATGAAATTTAATGAAAGGAATTGCAATATATGAAGTTGTAATGGATTCACCCACCGGTCGCCACCAAATGAATATAACAAATGAATAGAAATTGAAATGTATCACTACAACAACCATCTACCGGTCACCACCGCCGGCAGTGATGGATATATAACAAAAATTCAAGGGTAACGAAAAAAAAATTACCGTACTTTCATTTAATGAAACAAAAAAATCTTTTAGTACTTTCATGTAAACAAAAAAAATTTACCGTATTTTCATATAAATGAAACAAATATTTTTTTTACCATACTTTCATGAAAACAATTTTTTTTTGACGGTAACATGCTACTGCGGAGGCGGATTGGGACTTTGAGGTATTAGGTTTTAATAAAACATTTGGGCTTACCTAATACCTCAAAACCTTTAATAAAATGTGAGGACTTTCATAAAGTATTGAGTTTTTTATAAAATTTTAAACTTTTTATGAAGTGTTGAGATTTTAAAAAAAATTGAGGGTAACGTAATTTTTGCTCAGAGGTAATGTATTTTTTGCACAAGGGTAACCGGATACATAAAACCGTAAAAAAAAAATTTGCAGTGCGCGTAAAAAGTTAGGGGTAGCGGTGCCATCTATGTACATCCGCCACTGACCGCCGGCCCCTTCCCTCCGATGCCTTTCCCATCGCCGTTGTCACCCATGTACCCCTGACATCACCACCACCACATTGCTGCTCCCGCCTACCACTAGTCGCCACAACCATCCTCGTGCCACCTGCACCACTACCATCGACCGTGGTGGTGTGGTTGCCGCGTTGGCGACTACAACAGTGGTGGTGGTGGCGGCGGCAATTGTGACGAGGCGACAACGACGAGAATGGTGGAGGTGAGGTTGGTGAGGGCGGCAGTGGAGGTGGTGGTAGGAGATTCCAATTTCTTTGGTCGGAGGTGGTAGTAGGAGATTCCAATTTCTTTGGCCGAATTCGTTGAGAGTTTTACAAGAAAGAATTTAAGGGAATTAATTTCAAATTATTTGTCAACCAAACAAATTAAAATTAGAATTTATATTTCAATTCCAACAAATTTTACAAACCAAATGTACCCGAATTGTGTCTTTATGGTCAACCTTTTTTAATCCAACATAAGTGATTAATACACTAAAATTATAACAAAAGTAGATTTTTCATAGAGGAGTAACGAAAAATAAGTTAAGATGGGGGGACTGCTTTACGTACCTTTGGCAGCCTGGATGAAGATAAGGGTTACCCCATAACCTTCATTGCATTTACAACGATACCCATCACCTTCTCATCATAGCATGAACTGTTTCCTTGGCATGCGTGTTGGATTTTATGGACCGACCCAATTGACAACGCGGCTGACCGAGCTATGACCCGTAAGAGTTACACCTAGGGCAACGAACATTAAATCCACTTAACCCGCTTAACTGGTAATTACGAACTGTTAGCGAGACGATATATTTTATATATATTCGTTACACGGGATTTATTATTTATACGAGTTTATAAATAATAATTTATATTTATTTGTTTTTAATCTTTTATTAAAACAAATTAAATAGGTTCGGGCTTTAATATTAACTATTGGGTTTAGACCCGGTATGGTTTTTATTAGGTTAAAGAGATTAGAAAAATTAATATATAAAGATATATTAAATCTAATCACAAGATATAAAAAAAAATTATAATCGTGAAGCGGCAAGGCAATTGGTTGATGTTTTGGTTATGTTTAGAAGAGTAGGTTAGATTCATCGCAGCCTTCATCTTCAATATTGTTCATCATACGTAACACGTAACAGCCCAATCGCCGCCGCTTTTGCAAGTTCCGGCCAACCCTAGTGCATCCCGTTCTCTCGCTTTCGGTTCGTGATCTAGCATCGATTCGTTGTACCTAGGTGTCTCAACCGGTTAATCATTAACCACTAAGGTATAATTAATCTTATCAGTAGATTAATTGTTTTTTTTTGTGTCTGCGTGTTCATAACCAGATCCTGTTCGGTTTGTCAGTGCTGTTAAATAGGTTATGATTTTATTTTTCCGCTGCGTATTTATTAATTAACTGAATTAATTAATTTCTCTGTCAAAACCCGTTTTTACAAAAGTCAAACTGATCACCACTGGTATCAGAGCCTGGGTTATAACACGCAAATCGGAACCGGTCTGGTTTCACCGGTTAGATTAATCACAAAATTTAACTATCTTGAAGTTTCTGATCTGATATGTTTTTTGGGGCAATTTTTATTTATTTATTAATTTTGGTCGATTTTTATTTTATTTGACCAAATATATTGCCCGTATGTGATTGTGTTGAATATGTAAATCTGGCCCGACCCATGTGATTGAGTTGTTTGTGTTTATTATACAGTTTATGGTTTATGGTTTTGGCCCACTTTTGATGGCTCAAAGTTGTAATAGAATAGGTTTTTTTTATTTTATGTAATGTAATAAAAACCTTAAGACAAATCTGAAGACGCAACAGGAATCATGGATTCAGTAGGAGTCATCTGAGACGACTAGATGCACGGAAGTCCATCCTTGTGGTTCTTTTAATTTTGTGGACCCCGTGACCTGTTTGGTCTTGCTAACTGGCTCTAGCAAGATCAAACAAACTTGGCCTTAAAAGATTTACATATTTATTTGCTTTATGGTTGCTTTTATTATAAACCAACCAAACACCAAACGTTTTAAAAAGAGTTTTAAAATGTCACAATCTGTCACCACAAGTTCTAATTTTACAACTTGTAGAATTTTATAAAAAATAACAACTGGCTTGTTTTTTTATTATAAAATAAATAACCGCTAAAGTTTTACAATTTAAACTAAATGTAATTTTAGAACTTATAACTTAATAGTTTTCAACTATTAACTTTAACCGGTTATTCAAGTCGCGACAAACTTAGTTTTAGTAGGTTATTTAAAATTAAGTGTCATGAGAGATGAAAGGGTTCATCAAATTTGTCATGACTTTAAATAGTAAAACTGGCTTTTACAACACACGTATGATTTAATCATTCGTTGTGTTTGACCCTATTCGGTAAACACTAAAATTGAAACCCATATTTAAAACTAATGGTCTATGCCATCCTATTATAAGGAACACTTGGAGCATAAAACGAAACATCGGTGTTTGGAGTCACAACACCGCACTGGATTCCAAGGCGCAAGGGTTTCGTTGACACATCCGGCCCTTCCTCAAGTACCTGTTTTAGGACGACTATTACTTTTCTCTCTTGTTACATGCCCCAGCTGTCAAGAGATTAAAAGTGGGCATAGATGAGGCTAAACGTATCAATACATAGACATGTCTTGTCTTAGCGGCCTCATACACGAGAGTTGTGCATCTTTCCACAATTGACACTAATTGTCAGTCTAGTTACCCACTTACTAATGTTGTATGCCACAGCTACCCTTAGTGACTGATTTAGCTAGATTCTCACTCCTTTTCTGTAATTGGGTCATAAATTAATAAGGATTTTTCACTTTCTTTATACTAATTTATTTTCTTTGCTTATCTTGACAGATGTCTACTGAAAATAATAATACTAATAACTCATTCGCTCTCAAGTCTATCCTTGAGAATAAAAAGCTGGATAACACCAACTTTCTCTCGTGGCAGTGCAATCTGAGAATAGTTCTCAAGATGGCCAAGAAGCTCTATGTTCTCGATGCACCAGTCCCTGAGGCACCCGATGGTAACACGGCTGCCGCTCGTAAGGCCTGGGAAAAACAAAGTGATGATGCTACTGAGGTGGCCTGCCTTATGCTAGCCTGCATGTCCCATGAGCTCCAAAAGAGCATGGAGGACCTGAGTGCCTTTGACATGATTAAGCAACTTAAGGGCATGTTCCTGAAACAAGCCCGACAAGAACGCTATGAAACCATGTCTCAGCTCATTCGTTGCACGATGCAAGAGGGCACGCCTGTTAGTGCTCATGTACTTAAGATGAAACGGTACATCGACCAGATGAACAAACTTGGATATCCCATGAAGGATGACATGGCTACTGATTTCATCTTAAACTCTCACCTAAGTTCCTATGCTCAATTCGTAATGAATTTCAACATGAATGGCTTGGAGAAGACAGTGGCCGAGCTACATGGTATGCTTAAAACGACCGAGATGAATATCCAAGGAAAGAAAAATCAAGTTCTGATGGTCAGATCTGCTGGTGTTAAAAAACCTAACCCCAAGAAAAGAGGTTATAATAGCAAAGACAAGAAGAAGGTTAATGTTGCTGCCAAGCTTGCCACCAACAATAACAAGAAAGCTTCAAAAGCACCCCCTCCTGTGGAGCGCCAATGCTTTGAATGCAACAAAATGGGACACTGGAAACGTAACTGTCCTGAATATCTAGCCAAGCTGAAGCTACATAGGGCCAGTGGTGAGGGCACCTCTTCAGGTATTCTCATTTATGTTATTGAAATTTTTACTGTTTCTAGCAACATATGGGTATTTGATACTGGATGTGGATACCACATCATTAATGTCTTGCAGGAGCCTAAAAGTTGGAGGAAGCTGAAACAAGGCGACATGGAGCTCATCGTTGGTGATGGGAAAAGAGTATCAATTCTTGCAACTGGAACATATCATCTCTCATGTCCTTCTGGTCTTGTGGTTGTTTTAAACAATTGTTTGTTTGCACCTGGTTTAACCAGAAACATTATTTCAGTTTCTTTATTGTTTGAACAAGGATTTAAGTACGTTTTTAATGGTATTGCTATTTCTGCCTACTTAAATGATATCTTTTATTTTGAGGCTAAACCTCAAAACGGTATTTATGAGATTGACGTTGAAACTGACAATAACATATATAATATTTCTAAACGTATCAAATCTGGCATTAATGATACTTTTCTATGGCATTGTCGACTTGGCCACATAAGCAAGGCACGTATTAAAAGGCCTCAATCCAAGGGAATTCTTGAACCTACCGGACATGACTCATTTGATAATTGGCGAGTCTTGTTTAGCTAGCAAACTCACAAAGGACCCCTTCACCCATGTTGTTGAACGAGCCAATGATCTGCTAAGCCTTATACACACTGATGTGTGTGGCCCTTTCAGAACCATGTCTAGAAATCATGAAAAATACTTCGTTTCATTTATTGACGATTATAGTCGATATGCTTATGTCTATCTTATGAAACACAAGAATGAAACATTTGAAAAGTTCAAAGAGTTTCAAAACGAAGTAGAGAAACAACTCGATAAATCTATCAAGACACTTCGATCAGATCGAGGTGGCGAGTATCTCAGCTTAGAATTTCTTAATCATCTGAAGGAGCACGAAATTATTTCTCTACCCACTCCTCCTGGCACACCCCAACTTATCGGCGTGAGCGAGATGAGAAATCGAACCCTACTTAATATGGTTCGATTGATGATGTGTAGAACTAACTTGCCTCACTCCTTCTGGAGTTATGCTCTTATGACCGCCGCCCGCCTTGTAAATCTAGCACCGACTAAGAAGGTGGACAAAACCCCATATGAGATATGGCATGGGTCTAAACCCAATTTGTCTTACCTTAGAGTATGGGGATGTGACGCATATGTCACCAGCGATTTTGATGACAAGCTCGATCCTAGAGGCGAAATAGTTGTTTTAGTCGGTTATTACAACAAAAGCGGATATTATTTCTATCATCCTGATGCAAACATTGTTTCCATCAAAAGGAAAGGACGCTTTCTCGAGGAAGATCTTCTAAATCGAGGAACCGGAAATAATATTATGGATCTTGAAGAAATTCGAGAAACACAAACAACCTCTGACGAAGTCGGAGCGTCTGATCAACAAGAAGTTGTTGCTGATGAATCAGACATAAACACAAGCGTTCGCAGAAGTAGCAGGTCTCGTAAAGAACCTAATAGATACCTATGGCATCTTGAAGCTTCTAAAGTCCTGTTAGTAGCTGAGTCAAATGACGAACCTACAAACTACAAATCTGCTATCTCAGATTCTGAATCCGAGAAATGGCTTGAATCCATGAACGCCGAGATGCAATATATGCGTGATAATCAGGTCTGGGACTTGATTTAACTACCCCCGGTTCTCGGGCAATAGGGAGCAAATGGATTTTCAAAAGAAAAACCGACATGCATGGTAATGTACAAACCTATAAAGCACAGCTAGTTGCAAAGGGTTTCACTCAAACTCAAGGTATTGACTATGATGAAACTTTCTCACCCGTTGCTATGATCAAATCGATCAGGATATTGCTTGCCATAGCCGTGTACCATGATTACGAGATATGGCAAATGGATGTCAAAACCGCTTTTCTTAATGGACATCTCCCTAAAGATGTCTATATGGTTCAGCCTGACGGTTTTGTTCATCCAAAGTATCCTAGTAGGGTCTGCAAACTGAATAAGTCCATTTATGGACTTAAACAGGCATCTCGAAGCTAGAATCTTCATTTTGATCAGAAAATCAAAGAATTTGGTTTTGTCAAGAATGAAGATGAGCCTTGTGTTTACAGAAAGGCTAGTGGGAGCACTATATCATTTCTCATCTTGTATGTGGATGATATACTGATCATTGGAAACAACATCCCTGTGCTTGACAAAGCCAAACAATGGTTAGGATCTTGTTTTGCAATGAAGGATCTTGGAAAAGCAGCTTACATTCCAGGAATCACGATCTACAGGGATAGATCTAAGCGGCTTCTAGGACTAAGTCAAGGCACATACATAGACAAAGTCATGGCACGCTTTCATATGGAAAACTCAAGGTGGACAAAACCCCAAAGTCATGGCATCTTGAAGTACTTGAGAAGGACTAAAGACATGTTCTTAATATTTGGAGTGGAAGAAGAGCTCACTGTAAGATGTTACATTGACGCAGGCTTCCACAATATACGGGAAATTATGGAACGTGGTGACATCATGATAAGCAAAGTAGACACAGATCAAAACCTAGCGGACCCGTTTACAAAGCCCATGACTCAGGACAAGCATGATCTTCACAGAGATGCTATTGGTCTTAGATTTGCTATTGATATGTTTTGATTTAGTATTTTGAATGTGCGAACATTTAAACAGTTGTACTTTTGAATTCTTTTTGGTTTACTGATTTAAATGCAATTCTGAATTCTTATAACTGTGTTCAATTTTAATACGTTTAATCCATGAATCTTGTGTTCTTAATTATTCGTAGTCGGTCAGACTCGTGGGAACGTCTCTGAATAAGACTTTTCTGAACTTCGGCTCAAGGAGTTGACTCCGAACTTCACAGGCTTCATTTTGAATGACGTTGGATGTAACTCGCATTAAATCATCTTCATGGATCTTTGTCATAAGATGTTTTGCTATTGGTATACTCATTAGTATCCTCTGACCTGAGATACGTACTAGAACTGCCGTTTACCAAGAACCATTCTTTAATCACTGTCAAACGTTGTCGCGTAACTGCCAGTCAAAAAGGCTTTGATTAGGAATAGTTCTGAAGTTCAGTGGGAGTTGTATGTAGTCAATAAGGGATTCTGTACTCTTGCATTATATGTAACAGATAAGCATCGTGGCGCCCTCGTTGATTCAAACTGGAGAAGTGTAAGGCCTTACCCAAACTTACTGTGTGTTTGATTGGACCACTTTGATTCTTGATCGAGAACAATAATAATTGAACGTCATATGAGAATGAACTAAATCCATGTCTCATTGATTCAGTTGATGTTTTATACGGAAAGGATGAATGACAACTATTGTCATACGTCTATTGTCTTGCTATAGTTAGCTGTTACTAACACCAAGATATTTGGTTAATGATTTTAAAGCGTCATACCTTGTTAGGGACAACCATGTGCAGCTAGAGCGCCGCTGACTGTTTACGTTGATTTATCGTGGATCGTCCAAGTGGGAGATTGTTGGATTTTATGGACCGACCCGATGGACAACGCGGCTGACCGAGCTATGACCCGTAAGAGTTACACCTAGGGCAACGAACATTAAATCCACTTAACCCGCTTAACTGGTAATTACGAACTGTTAGCGTGACGATATATTTTATATATATTCGTTACACGGGATTTATTATTTATACAAGTTTATAAATAATAATTTATATTTATTTGTTTTTAATCTTTTATTAAAACAAATTAAATAGGTTCGGGCTTTAATATTAACTATTGGGTTTAGGCCCGGTATGGTTTTTATTAGGTTAAAGAGATTAGAAAAATTAATATATAAAGATATATTAAATCTAATCATAAGATATAAAAAAAATTATAATCGTGAAGCGGCAAGGCAATTGGTCGACGTTTTGGTTATGTTGAGAAGAGTAGGTTAGATTCATCGCAGCCTTCATCTTCAATCTTGTTCATCATACGTAACACGTAACAGCCCAATCGCCGCCGCGTTTGCAAGTTCCGGCCAACCCTAGTGCATCCCGTTCTCTCGCTTTCGGTTCGTGATCTAGCATCGGTTCGTTGTACGTAGGTGTCTCAACCGGTTAATCATTAACCACTAAGGTATAATTAATGTAGATTAATTTTATTTTTTTTGTGTTTGCGTGTTCATAACCAGATCTTGTTCGGTTTGTCAGTGCTGTTAAATAGGTTATGATTTTATTTTTCCACTGCGTATTTATTAATTAACTGAATTAATTAATTTCTCTGTCAAAACCCGTTTTTACAAAAGTCAAACTGATCACCATTGAATCCTAACAATGCGTTAACCCCAACGGTGCAAGTTCCATTGTGTGCGATTACCCAATCAAGAACAATGGGCATTGTAGACTCTATCCTATTTACAAAGTCTGAGTAATTAGTAGATAAATCACTAGCACCGCCAAACTGAAAACTGCCTTCCTCAACAAGAAAGACATAACCACATTCACCTAACGAAACATTTGGGGCTTGCAAGGAGTCAATTACAGCATTATAATATGAGAGACCCATGGGAATAGATGTTTGACAATAACCGTTTCCTAAGCATTGCCCATTAGGGACATGTCCTTTGCGACATAGTCCAAAACAACCACTAGAAAAGTCGTCTGTGTCTGTCCCCGTAATCAAGCATAATTCCCACAACCAACGACTGTGAACTTGTTCTTTGCTGAGAAAGTGAACACTCTATACCTCGTAAAGTTAAGGGTTTTTCTAACTTTTTGTGTAGACCCATCTTGGTAGTAGCAGTTGTAAGAAACAACAGTCGAGACGTGTAACTCAGAATCTGAAATGCTGTATGTTTCGAGGCTGCTACTTCCAAAAAACAACTTTGGGGTTTCATAATTAGAAGTGTTGCAGTTAAGGTTAAACGAGTCATCTAGGGAACAATCTTTGCCGATACCAAAAGGGTAAGGAACTGTAACATTCCCGCAATGGGTTGGACAACCTGGTTTTGCTATGTTGTTTGTGGTAGCACCTTCCACGGCCATTGTAAATAGACAAAGGATGAAATGAAGAAGCATGTTTAATTATCTCTATATACCTTTTAGGCTTTTATGTGTGTGTTTTACTAACAATTATCATATCAATATATAGAGTGGCAGATGCAAGGAAGTGTTAACTTGTGTTATGATTCATTGACTTTGATTTACTTTGTGTCATTTTCAGTTTTTGATGGCGTTTTTTTTTAAATTACTAAGCCAACTTGTGTTATGATTCATTGAATTTTGGTTTTATTTGTTGGTAGGGTACTTTGATAAAGACTTTGGTTGACTTTGGTTTGTTTGTTGTCGTCAGAAGAGTTTTTTTAATTCCAATTGTGAAACCAATGTTTTCAGAACCGGACCGGACAACGAACCGGACGCCTTAGAGGTTCATTGGTCGGACCGGTCGAATCGGATTTAAGAACCGGATGACGTCATAAAGTAATTTAATATATATCTATATATATGTGTGTTTTTTTATATCTTAAGGAAATGATACAAATCATAAAAATAATAAAAGTATCAATATATTGGATTATGAATGAGTGTCTAGTTAATGTAGTAACAAAACGATCCTAAACAAGAAAGTTAAAATCTAAACAAGAATGGAAGACAATACTTGTATTGTCAACTACAAACATTAACACAAAAATAGGCTTGGCTCAATGGGCTTAGTTCCATGAAAAATTCCCTCTACCGTCGTTGGTTCGAAATCCATCACCAACAAAAGTTTTATTTTACTTGAATTATTCTTTCTCCCTTTCTTTACTCTATAAAAAAACTTGGCAACTATCCCACATCGGCTGATTAAAAGTTTCCACTCTATTCTCTCATCCTATATAAGCAAACGTATCCAATCACCCTTACCAAGTCTTTCCGGAAGAAGGAAACTTATAACAAACCGGTTCAACCGCGGTTCGGCTTTAGCGTTTCAACCGCTAGACCGCTCAGACAGCCTGGTTTAACGCAGAAACGGTTTAAAGTGGGGAACCGGACCGGTGGCAATTACGGGTCCCGGTTGAACCCGCCGGTCCGGTCCGGTTTTCAAAACATTGTGTGAAACATATAGTATAGTTTATTTTCTTATTTTGTATCCTCCAACCTTACTTGATATATTATATAGTGGTCCTACGTACGTAACTAGCAATTGACATATAGCATAGTTTATTCATTTATTCCTTTTAATTTTTAATTTGTATTTAACATATAATTTAGTTTCTCTTTAATAGTTTGTAATCTTTAATATAATTAATTTAGGGTTTAATCTTGACGGGTTCTAAACCGGGTCATCGGGTACGATAATTGGAGCTTCGCGGGTCAAACGGGTTACAGAATTTTAGATGATTAATCACATGTTTATTATGTGTTTATTAAGTCAAAGTAGTGGATCTTGAATCATGGGTTGTTTTACTAATTTGTAGGCATTTTCTGTTCACGTAGAAGTAAGTAGTGGTTAAGTTATTTATTTCTCTTATTTAAATGTAATTTTGGCAATGAATCAATAGACTTTGAAGCAGTAAACACAATTTCCCTTTACGTGAGTTTTCATTGTATGTTTGTGGGCCTGAACCAACAATTAAATCTAAATATTATTTTGTCTAGTTTTTTATATATTTCGATACAAGCTATATCATAAGTAGAATTGTATTTAAGATGACATATATTTTGGTTTTGAAGTATATTGTATAAAAACAAGTTTACGTCAACTCGCGCGTTGTGGTGTGAACGGTTAAATATTCTAGTATAATCTATATGTTAATATAAATAACTTAAGTAGTGTACTTTAACTTACATTACGTAGTCCGCGCGTTGCAAATAGTTTAGTGTGCGCATTGCGGCTAGGTCGTCGATGATTGTTGAAACTTACATAAAAAAACAAATATGTAATGTTAACCCTCGCGTTGAGAAGAGGGCGTTGACGGGGGGATAGCAATCATAACGCGGTCTATACCTAGCAAAACGGACAGGGTGGTAGGTTAGGGCATATTCATCTCATGATGTGTTTGGGTTTGAAAGGGCCACCTGAAAAACTGAACATTTTGAATCGGACCAGAATGAGTTTTGATAAAAGTATATAAAAATTATAATAAGTTTTGATAAAAATGACATCAAAGTTGAAGGAAATAAATATAAATCCCTCCGACAAAACCGATCACGTCGTCAATATTATTATTCTACTTAAACAACACATTATCTAAACAAATCATTTTTCTACGATCCATTTTAATCACACTTTAAATAAAAAAATAATATCAAATGATAAATATGATTAATGCATTTCATCCGCTGATATTTTTGCCGCCTATGGTATGAGTGGTAGATTGGAGATTGAGTGCAGAATTAAAAGGTGTTGGTATCTCGATGGGCTAATTGTATCAGTAAAAAAGAAATAAAAAATAAAGCCAAAAAATAAATTCCTTTTGTGACAACAAAAAGATAAAGAAGTTAAGTTACCAGATGAAACTGGGTGATTGGAATTGAAGTTAGGGGGTGTTTGGGTTGACTTATAAAAGTAATTTATTGACCTACTTTAGGAAGTTAATAAGTCAAAAGTTTCTTTGTGTAACGTTGAAAAAGTTGGTTTTTAAAGGATGAAAAAGTTATAACTTAAAAGTAAGTGAAGACTTACTTTTTCGAAAAGTTATAAGTTGTTTTCAATAAGTAATCTGAAACACCCCGTTAAACTAAAAACAATCAATTATCATCTGCAACATCTAACACCGGCGATCAAAACTTTAATCTCTAGATCTGCCTTTAACGCCATGCAGATAGGAAACGATGGGTCGCCACTGTTCACCAGAAAAAAATGTCAATCAAGGTATCCTATGATCTTTTTCTTTATTTTACTTTGTCCGGTGATAATGAAACAAAAAGATATCCGGACGGATGACAGCATGATCGGAGGTTTGTGGAGGCGTTGGGGATTATATAGGTTGTGGAACGGTGGGAAACGACGGTAAAAAGTGGTTGTGGTGGTTGGAGGAGACGTTGACGGGTAAGTTACAGTGGTGGTTGGAAGAGACGGTTGCAAAATTGATGGTGGCAAAGGCGTAGGATAAATTTAACGATGGTGCGTTATTAATAAAGCAATGAGGCTGACATGGTAAAAGTTACATTTTGTATATATTAGTAATAGTAATAGTAATATTTTGTTTTCATCTAGTATTATATATTTAATTTTATAAAAGAAGAAAATATATTTTGTCAAATATAAAATTGTTTTCTTTAAGTTTGAATGTTAGGAAATTTTTTTTTTTTCGTTAATTTGTTTATTATTAATAAACGGCAAGAAGTACCAAAATTACAAACTAATGGCAGGTAGACGGGCAACAAGCTGCGCCGCTACCCCCTTCTGACTAGCAAATCCTACTCTACTAAACACAAAGTTCCCCCCATAAATATATGCGGTGTTACTGCTGACCACCCGCTGAACCCGCTTAAGGAACCGCACCGCATCAGGGGCGAGAGCGCCAAAGGTGTCAAAGGCAAACGGTACGAACACGTGCTGATTCACAAGGCAAGCTTTTTCGTGCTTAGCTACTTTACCCGCCTCTGCCTTGTTTATCGCCTGACCCGCCTTAAACCCATGGTCCCTTATCCCAACTAGGGGGGACACACCTGTCAAATCAACACATGCGTGTTTCCCTCCTTCCCATCCAAAAACAAGAATGTCAGCGGGCCGAAGGGTTGATCTCCCATCTAATGGGTCGGTCAAGAAGTTCACCGGGGCTTCCTTTTTAGCCGAGATCCCTGTCCGCTTAAGGACATCAAAAAGCACATCTCGAACTAGGTCATGTCGGTATTTGAAGCCCGGTAATTCTCTGCAATGGACAGCATGCTCCCCAAAATATTGAAGGAAAATGTCATTTAAGTATTCGAGTAAAATATTGAAGGAAAAGATAAACTTCAGAAGAAAGGTCATGTTTTTAAAGTTAACTTGATAACCTCTTAACTTAATTTTAGAAACTTTAGACGCCACACATTTTAACTCAGAAGCCTTGGGTAACTTATGAGCTTTTCCGGACTTAAAGTTCGTTTGGTTTAAAGAATGTTTTGGAAGAAATTGGAATTTGTAGGATTTAGAATTGGGAAAATTATCAAAATAGTCATTTGACCGGTCGACTTTACAAAAAAAATGAACTTTTTAGTCGTCTAAAACATGGTCATAAAGACCAATAGCTAGCCTTAGCCGACTTCAAATTCCGTGCCCGGTTGGAATCTGTCAGACTTTAAATCAATCAGATGTTGACATGTGGCATCACGAAAATTTTAGCCGGTTATAGCCGTCTATTTAGACGGCCTAGCCATCTATTTTACATTGAAAATACATCCAATGTAATTATTGAAATGTAAGGATGAATCATGTAAGTTTATATATTTATAAGGTTCATTTACATATTTCCCTTTACTAAAATTATTAATTACACATTTTTCAAGCCATAAAATCAATTACATATTGTCCTTTCATAAAACATATATATTACATATTTCTTTTTTGCTAAAATCATTAATTAAATATTTCCCCAAACTAAAAAATCAATTACATATTTCCTCTTTCTAAAACATATATATTACATATCTCCTCTTACTAATATTGTTAATTACATATTTCCTCAAGTCAAAAAATCAATTACATATTTACTCTTCATAAATCATATATATTATATGTTTATTCATTTTATTAAAATTAACTTATTAAATAACTAATTTACCCATATTTTTACTAAGGAGCTTTTACATATTTCTTCTTCCGAGTTTCGAAGACCATCTTTTACATATTTTCCCAAGTTGTTTGATAGAGAATCAATTTCATAATTTCAGTTCCTTAACTACCTTTTTTGCTTTTGTGAATATTCTTTTAAATAATTACATAAATTAAATATATATATATATATATATGGTTCAGTTATTGTACAAAGTGGTTTTAGCGTACGAAGGCACCAGCATGCAACACGTGTTCAGTGAGTAAGGGGTAAATGCGTTTGGATTATAATAACCCATGTTTTATAATAATGCATGACCATAATCACGTATGTTTTATAATAACACATGACCATAATCACGTAACCACGCATGTTATACATAATCACGTAATCACACGTGTTATACGTAATCACTCGCAGCACATCGACATTTAAAAAAAAGTCGTTTTTTAAATAAAAAGTATAGCAAAAGTGTACTCAAATTAAAGAGAATAAAATACTCGATTTTATGGTGTAATTTTTTTTAAAAAAATAATGCCATATAAAAACGTTATACGTGTTTTAAAAAAAATTGAGGAACTTGAAAAACATCAACAAATGTAGGTTATGCCCATTTTACCCTTTCAGGCTTTTTTCATGCTTAAAAATAAGCTGACTAGGCACACATTTTATCTCAACCCTTAAATTAGTAGATCAATGATCCATAATTCTTCGTACACTTCACACCAATGACTATGCATAGATCACCCCTATTTGTGTTGTTCGTTCTAGTGACAACATTCCCACTTTTATTATCACTTCCGGTACTGGCAGGGGCAATTACCATGTTATTAACCTATCAAAACTTTAATACAACCTTTTCTGATCCCGTTGGAGGGGGAGACCTCATATTATACCAGCATCTCTTTCGGTTCTTCGGTCATCCAGAGGTGTATATTCCCATTCTGCCTGGATCCGGTATCATAAGTCATATCGTTTCTACTTTTTCGGGAAAACCGGTCTTCGGGTATCTAGGCATGGTTTATGCCATGATCAGTATAGGTGTTCCCGAATCTCTTGTTTGGACTCATCATATGTTTACTATGGGCTTAGACGTTGATACTCGTGCCTACTTCACCGCAGCTACCAGGATCATAGTTGTCCCCACTTGAATCAAAATCTTTAGGTTGATCGCTACCACGTGGGGGGGGTTTCGATACAATGAGGGGTAGTCTTGTGTGTAAGCATAGCATTTCTGGTCGAACCCGCCCAACCCAACTAAGAAGAACCGAACCTGACAAACACATCTTTTTTCCTTTGGAGAGGGTACCCTGAGTAGTGGGTACCTCGTAGGACCTCGACCCGCCTACTCGGGTCTTGTATGGATATGCAGGAAGGGGTGCTCGTAGCTGTGTGTAGGGGTTGTGTTTGTTCGCGAGAATGGATTCCTCGTCAAGTCAGTTTGGGGGGTGTGGACACACTTGCGCGAATTCGGGTAATGGCTACAAAGGAGAAAGAACAGAAGATGATGACCACATACCTGTTCAGAATGTTGACGTTTGCCGGTAATGTATTCAGACAGCGGAAACGATAGATGATGACCACCGCGACTGCTCCATCGTCGCCCTACTATGTAGGGAAGATGACGACCACCGCGAGTGCTCCATCGTCGGCCTACTATGTCTCTCTCTTGCCTCCTTTCTCCATCTTTCTGTTTACGTGTCTTGAAAAAGAACAAATAACAAACCCTAGTTGAAGAAGCGGGTAGATACGTGGCGGCGGGAGGAGATGTGTTTGATCTATGCATCATAGGTTGTAAAAAAGGGATAAAAAAGAGTATTTAAGAGTTGGTGAACATTGTTCTGACTCATAGATCTAAGATGACAATGACTCCCAGTCTCTAGTCAATCCATGTTGATGCTAGAGTAGCTTTTCCCCCCGCCCATACCTGGGAAGAGAAAGTACAACCTCTGCTGCATCCTATCCTCTACTAAAGTAGAATTCTTTTGTTCTAAAATCACAGGCATTGCCTAATGATACCACAGACTTTCTGGTTATGTCATACTCAATTCTATCTACTCTTATAGACCATCCATTGGAGCATACTAAGAAGAAGCCCACGTAGCGGTAGCAGCAACGACATATTCCTTCTTCCTTCTGGGCTTCCTAGCTCAACATAGGCAACGGGTACCAATGCTAGGTTATAATCCGATACTAAATTCTTAAAGGGAATCATGGTGGCATAAAAATAACTTTATCTTGATACCATAGCATCACCGAGACACTTCCATCACGGTCTTAAACTACCACCAAGGGGCCTACATACCTCCATCGACGACTGTTTGTCGGCCCTGATTTAGGCCGTCCACCACCACCACCACAACCTGTCGATCACTACCGCAACCACCACCGCGGTATCCATTCTTCGACATCGAACCAACGCCCCACCACCGGTCCTGATTTTAGACGGCAATCCATTCTATTTTTTGTCGGTATCTCATATTTCCGTGCCATTTTTCTTTATCTTTTGTCTTCCTTATCTTCTTTTTGCTTTATTTTCTATCCCTGCACACTGGATGGTAGGCAGTAGTGGCCGACCAATAGGTCGTTTAGGCATTCGGGTTCAGAAGTTAGAGACTCAAGAGGTTGTTTGCCTGTGACTGGCTTATTGCATTTATGGTAGGGCAGTCCTCCATAGGGGCTTTAATACGATTCCTATGACTACCCAATCGATTAGAATAAACTAAGGGAAGAGGGTCACACCCCGGCCGGCGGCGGATTATACGCCGGGGCTGACGCGGTTGTTCATAAGCACATGATCATCTATTAAATATGATAATATTTATTATTCAAATTAAAAGCATCCGTTACAGAGGAAAATGAAACGTTCAAAACATAATTTAAATTAAACTAGGTCCAATTCCTAGGTGAGCAAGTAGTCCTCAAACAGGTGCACCTGAAACATGTAAGTAACTGTCAACTACAAGTAGTTGGTGAGAAACATAGGTTTTGACACCAAAAGAGTTAGTATAGATTACAATTCAATATGTTCAAAACATGTCTAAAGCACATATGTGAAAACACACAAGGTTCCAAGCGTACAATCAAGCCATGTTATATGTATGCACAATCCCCCGGATTGCGTGAAGTTCTCAATGTAACACTAACCCGCCAAGGTTCATGTTAAGTAATGTATCGGATTCCCGTATAAATGATCATAAAAGGTACTAAGGCTTGCCACACAAGTTAATGATTGTACTGACATGAACACATGTAATGGTCACCAAGTAGTTTAAGACATAAGCATAAAGACCATAGCATATGAACACAGGGTATTGAATTGTGTATGTAAATGTATTTGTAATCATGTTTCACCCCAAAAGTAAAAATAGTAAAAAGGGGCTATGTAAACTCACATCGGATCTGTAGCGTGAAGTCACGAGTACGGGTAGTTGCACAAGTTGACTAGATAACCACAAGATTAACCTATGTTTGCATTTATATATGTATCAATGTCATACTCAAATGATTTAAATAGTAAGGATTGGGCTAGATTGTATGAGTGTGTATCTATTTGTTGTAAATGTTGTGTTTGTTAAGTAGTGAAATAATACGTCTCGTTAATAAATGTTTTAATACCAATTCATATATGTATATAGTGATTTTGTTTAAAATAATGAATAAGTATTTAAATAATATTTGCTTGGACATATAAATAATTATTATATTAATAATTTATATATTTCAATTAATTAAATAGTTGAATAAAATAAATTAAAAAAATAAAGAGGGTATAAGTTAAATAATTGGGTGATAAAAGTATTTAATAGGGGTTCTAAATAAAATGATAAGTTTTTAATTAGAGTTTATTAGTTTTTAATTTTCTAAAATAATTAAATATTTATTTAAAATTGTTAGGTTAACAATTTGGTTCATATAATATTCCCGAGTCTTGAAAGTTTTATAAAATAATTTTTTTATAGGAAAAATAAGGTTGAAATTCGGTTTAAAATCACTTAAAAAAACATTGCAGACCACGGGACTCGAACCCGGGTCTACTGGGAGTTAATCAGTCGCACAAACCATTAGACCAGGTTAGTCCCAATGCTAACAGTTCAGCCTGGTTAGGTTTTAATCAGCGATCGCAGGAACCAGACTTCAGGCAATTGCACGCGCAAAAATTGACGTGCAGAGCAAGGATCGAACCCGTGACCTTGTTCGTGCGAGGCGAGGGGTTTAACCACATGATCCTGGGCTTGTACCTTGGTATTATTCAGAAGTGAATTTTATTTAAAACCCGACCCGCAGCAGTCTTCTTCCCCAACCCGTAATCCAAACCCTAGCCACTCAATTCGATCGATTGAGCAGCCGATTGAACTCGAATCCTTAGGGATTTTATTCCCCGTATCAAAACGAATCTAAAGACATCAGATTTACCTGAAATGATTAGAGGTGGAGGGAGAACGGGACCGAGATCGAGATCGGCGTTTCTTGAGCTTGTCGGAGTCCTGGAGAGGGAATGCAGCGAATACAGAGGTGTAGAAAGTTTGTGGTGTCTGTAGCGAAGGTGTGGGTTTGATTTTATAGCTCAATTTCGGGTTAAATGCACGCATTGATGCGAGACTTGATTAGTGACGGTTATGGAATTAAACTTGTCATCAAATCAATGATTTTAACGAATTGTACCGTTAATATCACCAGTAAACAGTCGCGACATGATGAGGTAACATCAATTGTAGTTAAAACGCATTAACTCGATCGATTGAATTTTCAATTTCGTTTAGTTTGACTCTAAAAAGTCAAAATTTGCGAATGGGGAAGAAAGACAAAGAAATTTTGCAGTTTGGTCCCTGAAGTTTCAATTGTTTATTATTTCATGAACTATCTTAGTTTGTAGTTAGGATTAGGTTTCAGGAATGGGCATAACTAACCCCTGTACTTAGAAAATGTATAATCATTTGGTGTTTTATATAAATAACATAATTAAATGTTGTAGTTATGAATTTTAATTTAAATAACACGGGTTTTATTTAAGTGGAACTTATTTATAAACTTAAATCTTTATAAACCCTTAATTTTATTGAAGCATTTATGTTTGAAATAGTTGTAATAAATATGTGCATGTATGAGCTTTCATGAAATAAAATGTGACACTTTCATAAATGCAAACCATATAATAATATAATTGCAAATGTCGAAAAAATTAAAGATAAAGGTCGAAATTTCCTAGGGATTACAGTCTCCCCTACTTTAGGAGATTTCGTCCCGAAATTGCTCAAGAAGAGGGTCCTGGAAACAGATGAGGGTATTTGGCTTTTATTTGATCCTCACGTTCCCAAGTGAACTCAGGGCCACGTTTGGATTCCCATCGAACCTTAACGATTGGAATTCGACTTCGCTTGAGTTGCTTAATCTCTCGATCCATGATCTCCACGGGTTTCTCCACGAAGTGCATTGATTCGTCAATGTGCACCTCATCAAGTGGTATGTGAAGATTTTCGTCAGCTAAGCATTTCTTTAAGTTCGAGACATGAAACGTCGGATGAACGTTGATGAGTCCTTCAGGTAGATCCAATTTGTAAGCTACCTTCCCAATTCGCTCAAGGATTTTAAAAGGACCTACGAATCTTGGTGCAAGTTTCCCTTTCTTTCCAAAACGAACTACGCCTTTCCAAGGGGATACTCTAAGAAGAACCATATCGCCAACTTGAAATTCTAAGGGTTTTCGACGTTTGTCGGCATAGCTCTTTTGCCGACTCCTTGCTACCAGAAGGTTATCACGGATTAACATGATCTTGTCGGAAGTCTCCTGCAGTGATTTGTGATTCACCAATTTCGGTCCAACAGATAGGAGAGCGACACTTCCGTCCATAAAGTGCTTCAAAAGGAGCCATGTTAATACTCGAGTGATAGCTGTTGTTGTACGAGAACTCGACTAGGGGTAGATGTAAATCCCAATTTCCCTTGAAATCAATGACATAGGCTCTAAGCATATCTTCTAAAGTTTGAATCGTTCGCTCGGATTGACCATCAGTTTGCGGATGATAAGCAGTACTAAGATTTAGTTGAGTGCCCAAAGCTGATTGTAGGGATTTCCAGAAACGGGAGGTGAATCGTCCATCACGATCAGAAATAATGTTGAGAGGCACACCGTGACGACTAATGATCTCATCAATATAGATTCGAGATAGTTTTTCAACTCGATAGTCCTCACGTATGGGTATGAAATGAGCAGACTTTGTTAAGCGGTCGATGATTACCCAAATGCTATCATGACCACGAGATGTGTGTGGGAGTTTGGTTATAAAGTCCATGGCAATACACTCCCATTTCCACACGGGTATCTCGGGCTGTTCAAGTAAACCGGATGGACGCTGGTGCTCGGCTTTAACCTTTAAACAAGTAAGGCATTTGGACACGTATAAGGCAATGTCTTTTTTCATACCAGGCCACCAGTATTGTGTACGGAGATCCATGTACATTTTGTCTGCACCAGGATGCACAGAATAACGGGTCTTGTGAGCCTCGTTCATGATAAAAGTACGAAGGTTGTCACGGTCCGGAATCCAGATACGATTCAGAAAGTAGAGTAACCCATTGGGTTTGGTTTCAAGTTGGAGTTCAGCACCACATGACATTTTATTGTACATGTTTCCTTCAGTGACAGAAAGATGTTGTGCTTCTAGGATGCGAGTTTGGATATCATTTTGGATTCGAATGTTGTGGATCTTGATAGGTTCCTTACGGCTAAGAGCATCAGCCACTACATTCGCCTTACCAGGATGATAACGAATATTACAGTCGTAGTCATTTAGGAGTTCAACCCAACGCCTTTGCTTCATGTTGAGTTCCTTTTGGTTGAAAATGTGTTGGAGACTCTTGTGATCGGTGTAAACCTCACATTTGGTACCATATAGGTAATATCTCCAAATTTTAAGAGCAAATACAACCGCACCCAACTCAAGATCGTGCGTCGTATAATTCTTCTCATGGATTTTGAGTTGTCGGGACGCATAAGCAATCACTTTGCCTCGCTGCATTAGTACACAACCAAGGCCTAAGTGGGAAGCGTCACAGTAAACGACAAAGTCTTCGGTTCCATCGCGGAGCGTAAGGATAGGAGCCTCACACAGTTTCTGTTTTAGGGTTTGAAAGGCTTCCTCTTGTTTTGGTCCCCACTCATAGGGTTTGCCTTTGTGAGTTAAGGCTGTGAGAGGTACCGCGATCTTTGAAAAGTTTGCTATGAAACGACGATAATAGCCCGCTAAACCTAAAAATGAGCGGACTTCGGTAGGGGTCTTTGGAGCTTGCCAGTTATTCACCGCCTCAATCTTAGCGGGATCCACGTGAATACCCTTCTCGTTGACTATATGACCCAAGAATTGGACTTCTTTTAGCCAAAATTCACATTTGGAGAACTTAGCGTATAATTGCTCCTTTTTCAAGAGATCCAAAACCAGACGCAAGTGTTCTTCGTGTTCCACTTTGGATTTTGAATATATGAGGATATCGTCAATGAAGACGATCACGAACTTGTCCAAGTACGGCTTACACACGCGGTTCATAAGATCCATGAATACTGCGGGTGCATTGGTTAGTCCGAATGGCATAACCATGAACTCGTAATGACCATATCTTGTACGAAAGGCTGTCTTGGGGATATCGGATTCGAGCACTCATAACTGGTGATAACCAGAACGAAGATCAATCTTAGAGAAATAAGTCGAGCCTTGAAGTTGATCAAATAAATCGTCAATCCTCGGGAGTGGGTATCGGTTCTTCACGGTAAGTTTGTTGAGTTCCCGATAGTCGATGCACATCCGAAAAGAAGCATCCTTCTTCTTGACGAATAGAACAGGTGCTCCCCAAGGGGAAACGCTAGGACGATAAATCCTTTGTCAGAAAGTTCTCGAAGTTGGCTTGAAAGTTCCTGCATCTCTGATGGTGCAAGACGATAAGGTGACTTGGCCATGGGGTTTGCTCCTGGCACTAAGTCAATACGGAATTCGACTTGACGTATAGGAGGAAGACCGGGTAAATCTTCGGGAAAAACTTCAGGAAAGTCTTTGATTACAGGAATGTCTTGGAGACTCTTATCTTTGCCTTTTCGTTCCACAATATGGGCCAAGAATGCCACACATTTCTTCTGTAGGTACTTCTGTGCGGTAGTGTAAGACATAAGCTTGAGTCCCTTTGACGGTTTCTCACCATAGACGTTCAAAATTTCACCCGAATCAAGAGAGATACGGATATACTTGTCAAAACAGACAACTTCAGCATGGTGCTTGGTCAGCCAGTCCATGCCTACTATGATGTCGAAACCTCCGAGAGCCATAGGAATAAGATTGATTGAAAAATCATGATCGCTCAAGGTTAAGGTACAATCTCTAATAATGGTGTCACATGAGACAGAATAACCATCCGCTACTAAAATGTCAAAGGGTTTGTCTAGCTTAGCTCGACTCATAGCAAGTTGTGGTTCAAATTCAAAGGACACAAAACTCCTATCGAAACCAGTATCAAACAGGATAGAAGCATATTGGTGATTTATTGGGTACGTACCGTTCACCACATCGTTGTTGGCTTGAGCCTCATTGGCATTGATGTTGAAGGCACGTCCTCGAGCTACGGGGTTTGCATTCCCCTGATTCACATTTCCCCGGTTCATATTCCCCTGGTTTCTGTTTCCTTGGATCATGTTACCTTGGTTCCCGTTCCCTTGAATCATGTTGCCCTGATTCATGTTGGCTTGGTTCACAATGACCAACCTAGGGCAACGGTTCCTGAAATGATTTGGGTCACCACACTCGTAACAAGCACGACCCTGGGCGATAGCAGTAGGAACAGAAATAGCAGGTTGGTAGATTTGGTTAGCCGATGGGGTACGACAGGTGTTAGCCCAGTGTCCATAATGCCCACAAGTGGTACACACACGACATGGGACGTTTGCAGTATGATGAAATTTGCAGGTGTTGCACATTGGTAGGGTTCCCACATACAGCTTCTTGTTGGGGTTGAAGGCAGTAGGTGCCACTTGGGCTAGAGGAGCAGCAGGAGTGATGATGGCGAAGTTCCTGCCTTTCCTCTTTTTGCCATTGAAGGAGGACTCAGCTTTGGTTTCCTTGGAGGTTTCAGTGGTGGGTTTTTCAATGACTTTCTTAGCACCCTTCTTGGACAAAGTCCCTGCCTTAACGTGGTTATCTGATAGTGTGGCAGCTAAACGGATAGCTTCTTCAAGAGTGGATGGGTTACTACCCAACACGGTATCCTGAATCTGCATGGGCAGACCGTTGATGTACTTCTCAATGGCTCGGGAGAGAGGAGTGACCATATGGGGCACCGGTAGGCTAAGCTCATGAAAGCGAGTGGTGTAGGCAAGGCTTTCACCACTGTCTTGTTTGAGATCCCAAAATTCAGCTTCTAGTTTCTTGACCTCATTACGGGGGCAAAACTCATCTGTCATGAGTGCCATCACATCAGCCCAAGGCAAGGCTAGTGCAACCTATATCCCGCGGTTACGTTTTTCTCCATTCCACCATGTTAGTGCCCTCTTCTGGAAGACACTAGTAGCATAACGAACTTTCAGATCCTCAGGACAGTCAGCATTGATGAAGGTTCCCTCAATGCTTTCAAACCATTGGAGGAGTCCAGTGGCTCCTTCGTTCCCGTAGAACTTGGTGGGGTTGCAGGAGTTGAAGTGTTTGAATGTACACGTGGGATTCCTTGGTGCAGCATTCTGGTTCAGTTGGTTGACCATAGTTGGTAGGATCGTAGCCATTTGTTGGATGATCCTATCGGTGAGGTTGTTCCTACGCTCATGACAGGGAGGCATTCTACAAACGGGTGAATAAAAAGTTCATAAGATGTGAATCATGTACAAGAGTTTGCAATTTAATCATGAGATGTTAGGTGAAACATAGATGGTACCCTAATGGGCACATTGGCTTATCAAGGTACTTTAAGTCTTTCTAATGTTTGAGAAGTCATGCGTTAGCCTATAAGTGGACACTCATCCCAAGAATTCCTAGGAAAGCATAACTGGTCCATCGGTTGATTTGGATTTATACGAAATGCTTTCCTAGACAGAACTCCTAGAATACAGGCATCCACCCTTCCGGATTGCACAAGTTCCCATTCATTAGTTAGAACTTACATACCTTTGACGAGAGTTTCATTCGGATTAGACTCTTAATTCCAAGTGTAAGTTTCATGTAGTTCAAGTAGTTCCAAATAGTTTCATGAGACTCTTAAATGTTGTAGTTCATGGAGTTGTATCAGATAATCAAAAATAGATAGATGTAGGTAAGCATGCATAGTAAAGATAGAGTGGAGTTCCTAATAAGAGACACGAGTTAAACTCATGTTTGGGACTCCTAGGTTATAGTCTAGGTCATGTGTCTAATAACCTAATTCCCTATAACCATGGCTCTGATACCAATCTGTCACACCCCGGCCGGCGGCGGATTATACGCCGGGGCTGACGCGGTTGTTCATAAGCACTTGATCATCTATTAAATATGATAATATTTATTATTCAAATTAAAAGCATCCGTTACAGAGGAAAATGAAACGTTCAAAACATAATTTAAATTAAACTAGGTCCAATTCCTAGGTGAGCAAGTAGTCCTCAAACAGGTGCACCTGAAACATGTAAGTAACTGTCAACTACAAGTAGTTGGTGAAAAACATAGGTTTTGACACCAAAAGAGTTAGTATAGATTACAATTCAATATGTTCAAAGCATGTCTAAAGCACATATGTGAAAACACACAAGGTTCCAAGCGTACAATCAAGCCATGTTATATGTATGCAAAATCCCCCGGATTACGTGAAGTTCTCAATGTAACACTAACCCGCCAAGGTTCATGTTAAGTAATGTATCGGATTCCCGTATAAATGATCATAAAAGGTACTAAGGCTTGCCACACAAGTTAATGATTGTACTGACATGAACACATGTAATGGTCACCAAGTAGTTTAAGACATAAGCATAAAGACCATAGCATATGAACACAGGGTATTGAATTGTGTATGTAAATGTATTTGTAATCATGTTTCACCCCAAAAGTAAAAATAGTAAAAAGGGGCTATGTAAACTCACATCGGATCTGTAGCGTGAAGTCACGAGTACGGGTAGTTGCACAAGTTGACTAGATAACCACAAGGTTAACCTATGTTTGCATTTATATATGTATCAATGTCATACTCAAATGATTTAAATAGTAAGGATTGGGCTAGATTGTATGGGTGTGTATCTATTTGTTGTAAATGTTGTGTTTGTTAAGTAGTGAAATAATACGTCTCATTAATAAAGGTTTTAATACCAATTCATATATGTATATAGTGATTTTGTTTAAAATAATGAATAAGTATTTAAATAATATTTGCTTGGACATATAAATAATTATTATATTAATAATTTATATATTTTAATTAATTAAATAGTTGAATAAAATAAATTAAAAAAATAAAGAGGGTATAAGTTAAATAATTGGGTGATAAAAGTAGTTAACAGGGGTTCTAAATAAAATGATAAGTTTTTAATTAGAGTTTATTAGTTTTTAATTTTCTAAAATGATTAAATATTTATTTAAAATTGTTAGGTTAACAATTTGGTTCATATAATATTTCCGAGTCTTGAAAGTTTTATAAAATAATTTTTTATAGGAAAAATAAGGTTGAAATTCGGTTTAAAATCACTTAAAAAAAACATTGCAGACCACGGGACTTGAACTCGGGTCTGCTGGGAGTTAATCAGTCGCACAAACCATTAGACCAGGTTAGTCCCAGTGCTAACAGTTCAGCCTAGTTAGGTTTTAATCAGCGATCGCAGGGATCAGACTTTAGGCAATTGCACGCGCAAAAATTGACGTGCAGAGCAAGGATCGAACCCGTGACCTTGTTCGTGCGAGGCGAGGGGTTTAACCACATGAACCTGGGCTTGTACCTTGGTATTATTCAGAAGTGAATTTTATTTAAAACCCGACCCGCAGCAGTCTTCTTCCCCAACCCGTAATCCAAACCCTAGCCACTCAATTCGATCGATTGAGCAGCCGATTGAACTCGAATCCTTAGGGCTTTTATTCCCCGTGTCAAAACGAATCTAAAGACATCAGATTTACCTGAAATGATTAGAGGTGGAGGGAGAACGGGACCGAGATCGAGATCGGCGTTTCTTGAGCTTGTCGGAGTCCTGGAGAGGGAATGCAGCGAATGCAGAGGTGTAGAAAGTTTGTGGTGTCTGTAGCGAAGGTGTGGGTTCGATTTTATAGCTCAATTTTGGGTTAAATGCACGCATTGATGCGAGACTTGATTAGTGACGGTTATGGAATTAAACTTGTCATCAAATCAATGATTTTAACGAATTGTACCGTTAATATCACCGGTAAACAGTCGCGACATGATGTGGTAACATCAATTGTAGTTAAAACGCATTAACTCGGTCGATTGAATTTTCAATTTTGTTTAGTTTGACTCTAAAAAGTCAAAATTTGCGAATGGGGAAGAAAGACAAAGAAATTTTGCAGTTTGGTCCCTGAAGTTTCAATTGTTTATTATTTCATGAACTATCTTAGTTTGTAGTTAGGATTTGGTTTCAGGAATGAGCATAACTAACCCCTGTACTTAGAAAATGTATAATCATTTGGTGTTTTATATAAATAACATAATTAAATGTTGTAGGTATGAATTTTAATTTAAATAACACGGGTTTTATTTAAGTGGAACTTATTTATAAACTTAAATCTTTATAAACCCTTAATTTTATTGAAGCATTTATGTTTGAAATAGTTGTAATAAATATGTGCATGTATGAGCTTTCATGAAATAAAATGTGACACTTCCATAAATGCAAACCATATAATAATATAATTGCAAATGCCGAAAAAATTAAAGATAAAGGTCGAAATTTCCTAGGGATTACAAAGAGGATTCCTCCCTGTAACCTAGCTCGCTTCGCCGCATTCAGAAGGAGAAAATCATTTTCTATTTCTATAATGTGATATATAAGTAAGTTATTCCAGCTTGCTTGAAAACCTGGTTATTATAGAACGGCAGCTCTGGAACATTTTACAGAGAGAAAATCATAGTCTTAGTACTGCTTTAAGTGGCAGTATCCTATGCAACTCCCCATATGCTTGGTCTCTTCAATAATTGCGGACACCCACCCTAAACCCTAAACCCATTCCAATCTTGTCTAGCTTTGCTAACTCCCCCTTCTCAACCAGTATCTTGTTCGTTCCGGAAACACGTCTTCTTATTCCATCTTTTCTCGAATCTCCGTTAACAAAAGAAATAGAAGCTCTCTCTCTCTCTCTCTCTCTCTCTCTCTCTCTCTCTCTCTCTCTCTCTCTCTCTCTCAGTACCACCCCAAAAACCCTCTCTCAATACCACCCCAAAAACCTAAACCCACCCCACCCACCCCTAACATCAAAAATCTAACCCTAAAAGCTAAACCCAAAAACCTAACCCTAAAATCTAAGCCCAAAAACTAAACCATAAAGCTAAACCGAGAATTTTTGTTTTTTTTTAACGAGGACGGCGTGGAAAACATGGTTTCCGAACCACTTTTTTAGTTTTTGGTTTATATTTTGAGTTATGATTTTTATTATTCTTTTTTCCCTTTAATGAGTAGTTCTCTAGTTCTCTCATTAAAATGAGTTTTCTTATGATCTCCTCCATATATATATAGGTAGAGGTTAGGCTAGAAAGAGATAAAACTTTACAAAGTCTAGGAAGAAATCTTGGCCATTAGATTATGGTCATTTGTGGTGGAGATTAACGTGGTGACATTTTGATAAATAGCTGGAACTTGGAAACCACCGGGAGGGGTAGAATAGGAAGATTCAACCCCAAATCTTGCACATGCAAGTCACATGCCATTTCCCCTTTTTTTTAAAACGTCCATAACTTTTTTATGCGTCATTATTTTTTTTAAAAAATTTCACCATAAAATCGAGCGTTTTTTATCTTTCCAACGAGTATTGTATTGCTATAAATATATATATATATATATATATATATGTATGTATGTATATATTCTTTTAAATCATTTTTTTTAAATTACATTAAAGTGGGTTTTTTTAATATGGTGTTTTACATCTCTGGTGTTTTACATCTATGGTGTTTTCAAATAGGTATTTTTTAACATTGAGTTTTTCTAGTTATGGTGTTTTTCAACATGGAGTTTTAAAGGTCATGGTGTTTTACACCTAGGGGTCAATTTGAACATAGAGTTTTAGCTTTTTTTGGTCATAGTGTTTTCACAATGGAAAATTTCAACATGGTCTTTTTTTTTACTTTTTTGGTCATGGTGTTTTGACGTGTTTATGTTTATGGTGTTTTTGCTACTGTCATGGTGTTTTACACTTTTAGCTTAAAATTTCAATACCATAAACATTAACTTGGTTAAGGTTGTATTCGAATTAAAGTGAGTTTTCAACATGATGTTTTACATCTATGGTGTTTTCAACCGGATGTTTTTCAACATTGAGTTTTTCTAGTCATGATGTTTTTCAACATGGAGTTTTTTGGGTCATGGTGTTTTACACCTAGGTGCCAATTTGAATATGGCGTTTTAGTTTTTTTTTTGTCATAACGTTTTCACAATGACAAATTTCAACATGGTTTTTTTGGATTTTTTTAGTCATGTTGTTTTGACGTGTTTATGTTTATGACGTTTTGTTTTTGTCATGGTGTTTTACACTTTAGCTTAAAATATAAACACCATAAACATAAAACACAATAAAAACTCACAATTTCAAACACCCGGTTGGTCTTTTTTTTTTTTTGAATTATAGTTATACCATACTCGTTGGAAAGATAAAAAAAAGGAAAATTTCCACATGGTGTTTTTGGTCATGGTGTTTTCACATGGTGTTTTAGTTTGTCATGGTGTTTTACAATTGTGACGTTTAATTTATATTGAACTAGATGTTTTAAAAAAAAAAGTAAAACACTATAAACACAAACACCGCAAAACACCATGTATATGGAAGCTAAAGTATAAAACACAATGAAAAACTAATCGTCAATTGAAATTTTACTACAAAAGTGTAAAACACCATAACAAAACAAAAACGTCATAAACATAAATATCATAAAATACAAGTATATGGATGTTAAAATATAAAACACCATGTGTAAAATGCACAATTTCAAAAACCATGTATAAACTCTATAAAAACTAACAAGTTCAAACAACACCCAGTTGGTGGGGATTTTTTTTTTTAATATAGCAATACCATACTCATTGGAAAGATTAAAAAACGCTCAATTTTTATGGTGAATTTTTTTTTAAAATAATGACGTATAAAAAAGTTATGGACGCTTAAAAAAATTATGGGAAATGGCATGTGACTTGCATATGCATGTGTTGATTCAAGGATCATGTGTTTTGACGCAAGTACCCTTTCCCTCCTTTTCCCTTCTTGTACACGTGTCGCGCTGAGAATCCTTTCTACACTTTTTATGCTTTTCTCACTTTCTAGTCTAACCCTCCGCTATATATATATATATATATATATATATATATATAATATAATATAATATAAAATAACCCCACACCTTCGATATTTTATATTTTATATTTCATCTTTTATTTAATCATTTTCAACTTCAACAATTTCCACTAATATTTTATTTTTTTAATTTTTATAAAAAGTATTTACAAAAGTAAAAAAAATATAATTAAGGAACTGAAACTGATTCTCTAACAAACAACATGAAACTGATGCTCCGTCAAATAACTTGCGCAAATATCTAATTGGTGATTTTAGGAAAGGGAAATATATAAAAATCTCTTACGTTGTGTTCCCGAGTCTCAATTAAGGAGGGAAAGAAAGGGAAAAGAAATGAAAGAGATGTAAAACCTTGTTCCAGAGTTTTTTTAATAGGGAAAAGAAAAGAAAGAGTGTTTCAGAGTTTTTTTAAGAAGGAAAATGAATGTTTATTTTCATCCTTCCAAATTGGAGATATTTAAAGAGAAATGAAAACAAAAAGAAAGAGAAAGAATCCTTTATTTTTTCTTTTCCTCCTTTTAGTAAACTCGGAAACACAGCATTAGTAAAAAAAAGAGGTAAAATAGTCATTTAATAAGTTAATTTTAATAAAATTAATAAATATGTTTTAGAAAGGAAAATATGTATTTAATTTTTTAATTAGGTAAATATGTAATTAATGATGTTAATAAGGGAAATATGTAAATCTCTTATTTAACATAATATATAATATATTCTAGTAAAAGATTTAGACTCAAATAGAAAAAGTCAACGAAAGACTTCACCATGGTAGAACGAACAAGGCCCACTGCGATCTGTGTTTATAACTAACTAACCTGGTGGGGTTGCATCCATAACTTGCAGGCAATAAGCCAATAAGCGTGAAGAAGAAGAAATACAAAATACAAAATCCAAAACACACGGACGGATATTGAATCGGTGAGAAACTAATTGGAGAAAACCAGCTCTGCTGCATTATCAAATGACACTGATTCCATCCCTTCTGGCCTCTTCGAACCAATCATCATGTCAGGCCTCAAAGTAGATCTCATCGAACGTGACCGCGTCATCTGCTCCATGAAAGTGCCTCCTCGTTTACTGGTTAGTTTCTTCATCTGTAATTTTAGGGAAAATGAAACCCTAATTATCCTTCACTTACGATTAGTTTCTTAATTAAGTTCAATAATAACCAGTTTTATCGCTTTGGAATAAATTGAAGAACGTAGATAATTCCTTACACGGCGGAGCGACGGCGGTGTAATTCCGACTATTAACAATATGAGCAACACTGGAGTTTCAATGGAGATTAATGTTTCCTACTTGGATGCTGCTTATGTTGGTGTATATTATCAATTCCTTACTATGATCCTAGCTGATTACGCTTTTATATTCCGTCATCTAGGAGTGTAAACGAAACGAGCCGAGCCCGAGAGCTCGAGTTTGGCTCATTTAACTTACAGAGAGCTTTAAACTGTTAACTAATGAACATGTACAGAGAAAAGATTGAGCCACACTATTATTTAAGTGAAAATTAGCTTACAAATGAAGAAGAAGACAACATTAAATAGAAAGCAAACTGGGCTAAAGCCCATATAACAACTTATTATTCTAACATCCCCCATCAAACTCATAATGCAATAGAAATAAACATTGAGAGTTTGTCACACAAAAAACGAAACCGAGATGCCGATTGAGTCTTGGTGAAAATATCTACAAGGCTGATGAAACAAAAGAAAGTGAGATGGTCCCAAGCTGAAGATGATGACGAGTAAAATGACAATCTATCTCAATATGTTTTGTTCGTTCATGAAAAACAGAGTTCATGGCGATCTGCATAGCACTTTGATTATCACAATATAATGGGGTAGCCGAGGAAACAACAACCCCCATGTCTGCCAGAAGGCATCGTAACCCAACAATTTCACATGTCGTCACAGCCATAACACGATATTCAGCCTCAGGGGAGGACCTAGAGACAACATCTTGTTTCTTGCTTTTCCATGAGATTAAGGAATCACCAAGAAAAATACAGAAAGTAGTGGATTTACGATCATTGAGATCACTATCCCAATCAGCATCATTATAGGCACACAGTTCCAGAGAAGATGTAGAAGAGAACAAAAGACTATGAACCTGAGTACCACGAATATATCTCAAAATACGAATAACAGCTCTCTAGTGAACAGAGGTAGGAGCGGTAACAAACTGGCTAACCACATGAACAACATGAGCGATATCAGGGTGAGTAACTGTAAGATAAAACAAGCTACGTGCAATGTTACGATATAGGCTCGAATCAGATAGAGGAACACCATCAGTGAGAGAGTAACGTGCATTGGTTTCAAGAGCAGTGTCTGCAATTCTGTTATCAGAAAGTCTCGCACGTTGAAACAGATCAGAAATATACTTCGTCTGAGAGAGAAGATATCCCTTTTTAGATTGAGCTACCTCAATCCCCAAAAAATACCATAATAGTCTCAAATCTTTCATAGAAAAACGATGAGCCAAGTCACGTTTCAAGGATTCAATGCCATCATAATCATCACATGTAATAATCATGTCATCCATATATAAAGACAAGAGAATGTGTCCAGCATTCGTGCATCGAACAAATAATGTTGAATCATGATTGCTAGGAAGAAATCCAAGTGAAGTGATGACTGTAGAGAATTTTTTCAAACCAGGCACGAGGGGCCTGTTTGAGCCCTATAGAGCTTTTCGAAACCGACAGACTTCACCGGGCTGATGAGCTATTCCCGGGGGTGGAGTCATGTAAACCTTCTCATGAAGATCACCATTCAGAAAAGCATTTTTGACATCCATTTGACAACTCTTCCATTGTCGAACGGACGCAACAGCAATTAAAGTACGAACTGTTGTCATTTTTGTCAAAGGGGCAAAGGTCTCCTCATAATCCATACCATACGTTTGTGAAAATCTTTTTGCCACAAGTCTAGACTTGTACCATTCAACAGAGCCATCAGACTTTGTCTTAATCTTATACACCCAACGACAACCAACCTTACATTTACCTGGTGGTAGAGGAACCAAATCCCAAGTGTGAGTCTGATGAAGAGTAGTGAGCTCTTCAGCCATAGCATTTTGTAATAGAGGGTTAGAGAGAGCCTCTCTATATGATTCTGGTTTAGACAGTTGATGAATGTCCGCGATAAATGAGCTAAACGAAGCAGAATATGCAGAGTATGCAAAATCTGGTAGTTGAGTAGACTTACATGCACGAGTAGACTTTCTCAGAGGTGGGGGAGAATCAACATTAGTGCCAGATGACGTGGAAGGTTCATGAGCTGGCAGATCATGTGCAACAACGGTGTATGGAGCAGGCATATTAGGATCAACAGAAGAATCGGGAACATTGGAGGTTGGGACATCAATGCTGCTAGCAAAAGGATCAATGTTCTGAAGATCCGACTTTGTTACATCATGGGACTTAGCTGGAATCGAATAGAATGGAATTGTTCAAGAAAAGTAACATGTGTTGATACATATAACTTCTGGCTTACAAGATCAAAACAACGGTATCCTTTTTGTCCCGTGCCATATCCTTTGGGACTACTTGCATAGCCTAAGAAAACACATAAGGCTGACTTATTTGTCAATTTTTCTCATTCAACATGAGGACGGAGAGCAAAACAAGTACATCCAAAGACTCGTAACTCACCATAATCTGGGCGTTCACAGAAAAAACTTTCAAATGGAGACATCCCATTATTGTGAGAAGTAGGGATCCTATTGATCACATGTTGGGCGGTCAATAGTGCTTCTCCCCAAAATACACTAGGTACCTCAGCAGATAAAAGGAATGAACGAGTTGTTTCCATAAGATGGCGATGTTTCCTTTCAGCAACACCATTCTGTTGAGGGGTGTCAGTACAAGACGATTGGTGTATGGTACCATCTAATGTAAGCAACTGAGTAAAATCATTAGAGGTGTATTCACCCCCTAAGTCACACCTAAAGCACTTTATCACAGCCGAATGTTGCATTTGAACATAAGCCCTAAATGTTTTATAAATGTCAAAGAACTCGGATCTACGTTTCATAAGGTACACCCAGGTATAACGAGTGTAATCATCGATAAAGGAAACGTAATAACGTGAACCACCCTTAGTGGATACTGGTGATGGTCCCCACACATCAGAATGAACAATAGCAAATGGTGCAACAAAATGAGAATTACTTTTATCAAAAGGTAAAGCAGAAAATTTGGCAAGTTTACAATCACAACAATCAGAAATATCACAGGTTTGCAACTGACCCAAAACACCTGTGGAAACCAAAAATTTTAAACGAGATGCGGACACATGTCCCAAACGAGAATGCCAAATATAAAATTCAGACGACAAAGGACTTAAACGAAAAGATGATAAATCAACACTTGAGGCAGCAACACTAGGAGCAGGCACTTTGAGTTCTTCTAATACATATAAATCTCCCACCCTACGGCCGATCCTAATCACCCTCTGAGTGTGTTGATCCTGCACAACACAAACAGAGTCACAAAAGAAAACCCAAATTCCAGACTTACACAACTGACTGACCGAAGCAAGATCTAAGGCAAGCTTCGGAATATAATAGGCATCATTTAGAGACACATGAGGGGTAGACACAGAGCCAACACCCTCTACCGACATAGATGTAGCACTAGCAGACATTACAGAAACAGGAGAGACAGGAGACAAATAAAGAAAAGAAGACAGATAGGGAGATATATGATGTGAGGCACCAGAATCCAAAATCCATAATGATGACGAAATACCTGAGGTACGAGATGAAGACAGTCCCGCAGCAGACATAGCGGTAGGGTTGGCGGCAAGAAACTGTCTCAACTGTTCAAACACCTGCCGATCCAGAGCGGATGGTGGTTTATAAGTCTCTACAGATGGTGGTGTAGCAGCAGTTGCAAGCTGAGGTGGTTTCCATGAAGATGGACCAGATGAACCAGCAGAAGTAGTCGGGCGAGACGGAAATTGTCCACATGATCTATTCTGTTGTGGGGGCTTCTGCAAGTTAGAATTCCTTTTTCTAAGTAATGACGGACATTGAGACTTCCAATGATTTTTCCCTTTACAAAATTCACATTCATCAAACGCAACTTTAGCACCGTATCTGGACTGATTAGGGGGAACGGCAAACACAGCTGGAGTAGTAGTTACTTCAGGAGCTTTATCAACCTGTGATTTTAACCGAGTTTCCTTTGCAATCAACTTGTGAACAACTGAATCAACTGTTGGGAGAGGAGAATGATGAAGAATCGTTCAACGCAGTCCTTCAAAATCTGAACGTAATGCCATCAAGAATTATACCAAACGTTGTTCCTCCCTTCGAGCAATATAAGGTTTAAACACCTTCAGTGCTGCAGATTCCGAAAGTGCCAATTGATCCCATAAATCCGACATAGCTCCATAGAAGTCTTGAATGCTCATCTCATTCTATTGAAGAGCACGAATATCAAACTCCAACCGGTACTGCTTGGAAAAATTAGACTGAGTATACAACCTTTCCAAATGATCCTAAACCTCCTTGGTTGTATCATACTTAGCCAACTGAATACCAATGGACTGACCTACAGAGTTGTTGATCCAAGTGATAACTTTAGAGTTATCTGTTTCCCATGTATCGAGAGCTAAGGCATATTCACCAGCCTTAGACTTATCAGTAGGCTTTCCCTTAGTACATGTGACACAACCCCACATATTTTTCCCTCGAAGAAAGTTTTTCACTACGTAACTTCAGTGGGCGTAGTTTTTACCATCGAGACGAGTACTAATAGACTGAAGAGAGTCATCTTTCCCAGCCATATTATCACAGCAGAATAACCGCAAAATTGAATTACCGCAAACTTCAAATCCGCAAACTTCAAATTACCGCAAACTTGGTAACCGCAAACTTCGTAACCACAAACTTCGTAACCATAAACTTCGTAACCGCAAACTTCAAATTATCGCAAACTTGGTAACCGCAAACTTCGTGAAACCGCAAACTTCGTAACCGCAAACTTCATAAGACCGCAAACTTCGTGAACAAACCGCAAACTCACGAGTCAACAAAAAAACGTTGTAAGCTGAGTAGAAGCGACAGCGAACGAAACAACCATTCAACAACGAACAAACCAAACAGCGAACTAATCAAATACTGAGCGGAGGCGACAACAAAGACTTCAATCAAGCATGAATCGAGTTGGCTCTGATACCATGTTAACTAATGAACATGTACAGAGAAAAGATGGAGCCACACTATTATTCAAGTGAAGATTAGCTTACAAATAAAAAAGAAGACAACATTAAACAGAAAGCAAACAGAGCACAAGCCCATAACAGAGCACAAGCCCATAACAACTTATTATTCTAACATAAACGAGCATGGCTCGTTTCAAACGCTATTTATAAGGCTTGGGTTAGGCTCGTTAACATATATATATATATATATATATATATATATATATATATATATATATATATATATATATAAATATATATATATATATATATACTTTTATAATTATTTATATATATTTTATTATAATTTTTATATAATATTACATAATACATAATTTTATTTAGTTATTTTTATCATAATTTTATATATACTAATTATTATTATATAAATATATATTAACACATTAAATAAAAATTATATTAGTAATAGGCTTGCGAGCCCGCAGGCCTAGCTTGGGCTCGTATATTAAACAAGCTATTTTACTTTTAAGCTATATTCCACTACTAGAAAATGTATATATTTCCTACAAAAGTTTCCGACAAAAGAAATTTCCCACAAGTTAGCGACAAATTTCCGACAAAACAAAAAGTAACTATATGACTTCCTATAACTTTTCGACAAATTTATAAAATAAGTTAACTTATTTATTTACTATAATCATCGGAATATTGTCGGAAATCACGGTAATTCGTCGGAACTTTGTCGGAAAAAACATTTCTTACGGGGTTTTTTCCAACACACTTTTTTGTCGGAAACTTGTCACTAACGACCAATTATGACAAATTTCCCACAAAATTGTTGTCGCAAATTTTTCATTTTTTTAGTAGTGAGATTTCGTGGAAAATTTGTCGGAATTGGTCGTTAGCGACAAGTTTCCGACAAAAAAAATTTGTTAGAAAAAACCCGTAGGAAATGTTTTTTTCCGATAAAGTCCCTACGAATTAGCGACAAAAGTCTTTCGTCGGTAATTTCTGACAATATTCCGACGATTATAGTAAATAAATAAGTTAACTTATTTAATAAATTTGTCGGAAAGTTGTAGAAAATCGTATAGTTACTTTTTTGTTTTGTCGGAAATTTGTCGCTAACTTGTGGAAAATTTCTTTTGTTGGTAATTTGTCGGAAACTTTTGTAGGAAATATATATGTTTTTTAGTAGTGTTCGAGCTTTTAGCGAGCCGATCTCAAATAGCTCACGATGCGGCTTGGCTCTTTCACACCCCGCCGTCATCTTTGATGTTGACAACAATCCTCTTGAAATTTGCTTTAATTGTTAAATAGTAACATGTATTGGACAGAAGTTGGCCTTGCAGTTGCACCATGACTTAATCTAACATAATTTATGAACTTTATGACTAGTGAAATGCAAAATACCATAAATATAATGCTATAAATGAAGTAGTTTAAAGTGAAATGCAAAATACCTTTTTGTTGGTACCCCATCTTGGTTTCACCATGAAGATGTTTTCCCTTGAAAATTTGTATTATTTGATGGCATGATAGAGTTCTAGAAGTGAAAGAAGAGATAGTAGCCAATCCAATTAAATTGTATAAGTTTATTTATTATACATGCGAGTGTATACCAGGTCGAACCAGTTTTAAACAGAGAACCACGAGAACACTTGTACCTTATTGTTTTAATAACTGTGATACATAAGTCGGTTACATGACTACCTGTCCTATATCGGACCAGTACTATGTACAAATGCTTATACCGTTTTTGCAGTTCTCTATTTAAGTTTATTTTGTATTAAGAACGCATGTGTGTATAGGCATGTAACAATGGAGATTAGATTACAGTCATCATTGGCGGATTTACATAGAGCCGAGGGGGTTCACCGGCCCCGAGTTTCGAAATTTTAGTAGAAAGATATATAGAAAAATATGAGTGAACCCCTTGAAAAATATGTGGTGAACCCCTATAAAGGAAAGGGAAGCTGAAATGACTTGATTTTCCCGATGGATGACAGCTCCGGCGAAATTAGCAGAGCCTGGAGCTGGTGTTGGTGCAGCCGCTGTGTTAAATTGGAAAGAAGAAATGAAATATAAATGGCTATAACCTAATACTAATATGAGAGGTGAGGTGGACCTCTCTAAAATTAACCTATAGCCCATAAAGCGCAATATATAATTTAAAATTTTCTTTTCAAAAGAAAGGTTTTAATGTCACAAATAAAATCAATCAGTAAATCTTAACAAGTATTTATACCTTTTTTTTAATTAATTTATTCAATTTAATATAAAAAGACTTTAATATTTTCTATATAGTTTTTTAAATATATTTGATTTTCTTTTTATTTATTTTATTGTTATTAATTTTAGTAAGTTTTTCGATTCTTAAATATTTTGTTTATTAGGTTGAGATATTTTTTTAAAGATATTTAGATAAAAGAAAATAAATATCATTTATCAAATCCTTTATAAACCAATTAAAGTAGCGTTAAAAGAAACCAAAAACTGTTATCGTGTTTGTATTAAATGGATTGTTAAAAAAAATTCACCAACATACGCTTGTAAATGTAAAATATAATTCTATTCGGACCCAGGGCCGTCTCTAAGATTTTGGATAGCCTGTGCGACTAGAACTCTATTTGGACCCGAGATGGGATGAACCTGACCTGACCCGAATCATCGAACCGGCCCGAAATTTTTTTATATCCGGCCCTATAAAATTGGAACATCTGAAAACAGTGAACCCCTTAGAAAAAAAAATTATGGATCCGCACTGACAGTCATGATATCCACAAATGTCACCATCCTATGTGCACAAATGTCACCATCCTATGTGCCAACTTGTTTCTGTTTAGTTTTCCCAATGTAATGCTAGATTGATTAATTTGGTGTTATTAACTAATTTTTTGTATATTTTCATTGGATCTTGCTAATTGAAACTTGAAGCAATGGAGTACGTATACAGCAGCAAGATGTAAACTTAATATAACTTGAGCATGTAGATCTTGTTTAGATCTTGGATGATATATTGAAAATACTTGGTTTGCAGTTTGTACCATAGCTCATACCTTTGTACCAGGGGTGTAAACTCGAGCTCGGCTCGTTTAATTTACTGGGAGCTCGAGATCTATTTCTAAAGCTCGGACTCGACTCGTTTATTATTTATTAGTTCATGTATAATTATTTTTATAATTTTTATATATAACAGAATATTTATTATTTAATTATTTTTCATAATTTTGTATATATTAATTATTATTTTATAAATATATATTTAATATATTGATTAAAAATATATATACAGATAATAGGCTCGTTTAGGCTCTTGAGCCGGCTCGAACTCGATAAGTGAAGCTCGGGATTGGGCTCGCTTATTAAACAAACTTAGTTTTAGGCTCGAGCTCGTTTAAACTCGTCTCAATTTGAGCTTTTAACGAGCCGATCTCATAGCTCACGAGCCGGCTTGGCTTGGATACACCCCTAGAATCTAAGTAACATTTATACAAGACTAGAATTTTCTTACAGGATGAGATTGAAATAGAGGCAAAGGCATTGCGTGTTGGGAAGGCTTTCGCTGTTGTGACTGTAGAATTTAGAAATAAAAAAGACCGGAAAAATAATTGCACAAGGGCGACATACCAAGTACCTTGCTGGATCAAGTAAGTTATGAATTTGCTTCTATGATGCACAAAGGAATCACTTAAAGGCACCTGAAAATTAACAAGGTTTGTATTTTAAAATTTTTTTTTTGTAACTATTTTTTTATATTTATAACGATATTATTTATTTGATTTGATAATTGATTGTTAAATTAAGATCCTTTAAGTGACATTGTATTTTTTTTTCTGTGTTTTTTTATAAAGATGTATTTTTATTATAGTATCTTATTACTAGGTTAAAAACCCGTGTATTATACGGGTTGAATAATAAAAATGATATAACTCATAAATCTTTAAAATACTTCTTATGATTAAAATTATGTATTACGTATAATAATGAAAAATGTAAAGTTAAGTTATAATTCATAAATCTCCAATGGTAGTACTGAAGAACATTTGAAGGAGCCAAATCTTGCAAATGGGATAGGGAATACAGTAACATCAATATGTGTGGAAATCATGCAATCTGCAGCAAATAAGGTAACAGCAATTAAGTGGCAAATGATATAATGAATAGGTTGAAAAAAAATACAATACAAAGAAACTATGCTAATAATATAAAGCATCAACATCAGATACGGAAATACAACAACATAATTTAGGTCGTTACTCAATAGATTGAAACAAAGAATGCAGCAACATCAAATAAATTAGGAGCTTCAATACCAAATTTTTATTATTTCAACAACTATATTTCAAAGAGTTATAGGTTTGTCATTAGTCTTATACTACTAACACATAGGGTGACGTGCAAGTTAATTAAAAAAGAACAAAGAGCATGGACATCAAGATGCATGAAGTTTCATATGTATTAAAGAAACAGAAAAATACAAGTATACCGTGTAGAAAAGGACAAATCAAATAAATTTTTTATTCTAATAATGTACATGCATAAACATAATAAACCACAAACTAAATTGATATGAACTTATAAATTAAATAGAATAGTAACATGGAATCCTGAACAATATAAGTAATTCGTGAAAAAGAGAAAACATGTATCATGACAAATATTATCCTCCCTTATTCTATGATTTTTCCTGGGTGTATAAATAAACAACAGTGTGTGTGATATGGAATCAGAAAATAAAATCAATAATATGTGTATTTTAATGTGTGTGTGAGTATGTGCAGATTAAATAAGTTTGTTTCAATGCAATTTCGCTTAGAATATTTGCAGAATCACACGTTTAAAGGCTTCAAAATCACCACAATTAACATATTCTAATTGAAATTCATCTAAATCAAATCAGTATACAGTTCATTCAAAATCAAAGATAAAATAATGGTGAAATTCGTACCCGAGAAGAAGAGAGTGTTCAGCTATTGAAACCTAGTGTCTTCCTACCTGTTTGAAAATCAAATGAACACACATTGAAACGTTTCACGATTAGCAGTTTCTGAAATGAAATTCGTCAAAAACAAATCAACACACAACGCAAAAATCAAATATATTGATTAAAAAAACCAGAACAAACCGAACATCAAACAACATACCCTATATATTTATATATCATAATGCTCTTTATATATGGTTCTCATCACTTGTTTTCTACACATACATAACCTACTGCACAAGACTATGTGTAATGGTGGGGTGAGAGGAGGAGCGTGAAACACCGCGCCGCCGCCGCCGCCTGGGCATGAGAGGGGGCGTGGGGGGCAATTGTGAGGGAGCGTGAGTGTGGTCACGAGCGCAAGGAGGTGGTGTTGCAGCTGGTGAGGTGGCCCAATGAGAAGGAGGTGGGGTGTGGGGGCGTGGGAGGAGCTACGCACAGTCTAAGAATGATACCAGTATACCACCACGAAAGTAACAACAAAGAATCCTTGAATTTATGCTTCATGATAACATGATTAATTCCCAAAATCGATTTATAAATTTTAGATGAAACTGGTTGATTCGCATTTGATAGAATATGGAGATGAAGAGCATATGTTAAAAAATTGAATCAACAAACCTTAGAGATTGTGTGAAAAAAATCTTAAAAAATGTAGAAGCATAAGTAAAAAATTAGGAAGAGGAGATAGAGTAGTTTATATAACAAATTTAGAAATTATTAGAACATTAATGGAAACTCCGTAATAGTTATAATATTTAAATTTGTGATCATTTAGAAATGTAATAATTAGGAGAAGTAATTTAGAAATGTAATAATTAGGAGAAGTAATTAGTATTAATTCAGGAAACCACGACTTCCTATATTTTTCGAAAGGTATTATTATTGATTAGTAATATAAATAATAGTAAACATCAGCACATTAATGAAAAAATTTATACATCTAATTCATTGCAGCAATTTAACGTTTCTTAAATTATTTTAGACAAATTTAATTATTGAAATTACGGTTACATTGAGTAGTAATATAGTGATTGGGTATTTCAAAATTTATTTTGGTAAACTTTATGACATAAATATGAAACTGTTTAATCAAAAATTTGGAATACATAAAATTCAAATGTTTAATTTAAAATTTAAAATGTCAAATTATAAAATATGTGGATATCGAAACATATTTAAATTGATTAGTTTTAAATTTTAAATTTGTGATCATTTAGAAATGTAATAATTAGGAGAATTAATTAGTATTAATTCAGGAAACCACGACTTCCTATATTTTTCAAAATGTATTATTATTGATTAGTAACTAGTGTTAGAACCCGTGTATTACACGGGGCTGAATAAACGATAGAATGTGAAATGAAAAAATATGTTGAATATAATTCATAAATTTGTAAATATTTCTTTGTGTACAATGTTGGATGTTTTATTTGTAATTTTTCCACAACTATCTAAGATTAGAAGTTTTAAACCGTCTCTGCTTTTAACTCTGTAAAATGTTGCATACAGTTGCCAATGAGTTAAAACCGGTTACCTCAAGAACTAACCAAACCATGATAGTGATTGGCCATAACTCTTATTTATGGTCATGACTAAACAAAAAGAACACATGTATTACACGAGATAGAATCATTAAAATACATACAATTGAATTATACTCTTCCTACTAATCTAAACAATGCTTGGCATAAAATGGAGTACCAAGAATTAGACAAAATATTCTTTAAAATTCAAAATAATCTGAAGTTTATTTTATCACATATAAAACAAACCAAATCCCTCATTTGCCTACTCAAGATATTCACGATGACAATGTTAATCCTCATATGACATAGAGTAACATGAAAAATGCACCGGAAAGTAGCATTTGTTTCAACAATTCATTTGATTCTTGTAAGTAAAAACTATACATGAAAGAAATCTAAACAAATAAAAAAGAAGCAAAAACAACCTATTTATAAGTAATGCAATTGAAATTGCAAAATCTAGCATTGATATTTGACGCTAAAAGTTGGCAAAAACCATCAATCGAGAATAAGTTTGCATATTTGTTCAAGTACTTTGGAAGCAAGTAACAAAAGAAACAACCTGATTTTAAGGTAACATAAAAAAGATAATATGACATGAGAACCATTGCCAAACTCATAAATCTCAAGTTCCAAGTTATAACTTTTTAGAAAAATAAAATACATTCCGACCCATTTGACCAGTTTCACCCATTCGGAATAAAACATAATCCAAACAGGCCCGTTCTTAATCAAAACTTATATTGTTACAATATCAACATAAATATTTAGATAAATAAAATACACTTTGGGCAAGTTTTGACCCGTTAGACCCTTTCGACCCATTAGGAATGTTTATAGCCTAAACCATTTGCACATAATCTCTAATGCCCATAACTTATATTCTTCCCCTAATTTCAGAAAAACTCAATCTGTACCCATGTCAAAAATTCACTTTCACGCAGTCCTTAAATATGAAAATCACAATGATATGGAGGTGTGGATGAGATTATACAAAACTGCACACTTTAGATATAGAGATATAAGATATTCATGCATACTCCCCATAGGAAAACTGTGAATGTAACATTTCAAACAACCATTAGAAAATAGAAACAAACTAACTTCTAGGTATCAGTTGCAATTCAGAATCTTCATCACTAAGATGTAAATTTGACAATGTATGATTAGAATAGTTCTCAAAAGAAACATCAACATTTACAAGTGATGGTGATATTGCTGAAGCTTCTGATGAATATGTATATACCAGTCTCAAACCATTTCTATATGTTGGATCTAAAAGTGTATATATTTTATTCTTAACTCTGTCATCTAATCATGATTGCAAATCTCCTTTTGACATCAATTCATCATAATAATTAACTTCTTTTTGCGGCTTGCCAACATCAGAGTGGTTGGTTAAAAAATCAGTGTTGTTATTGTCAATTTAACTTGCAACAATCTCATTTCAGTTCATGTTGAAGTAGTGACGCAATCTTTTGAATCATAAATTCCTTCTTCATTCAAAGATCCCGAGTGAATATCATAATTGTCAAGTTCATACGAGTTAGTCTGAGCGAGTCAACCCAACCTGACCTGTTTTGCCCCATACCGACTAAAACTACCCATTTTGACCCAAGTTGTACTGACCTTATTGTATGATATGATATCTTGACATGCTAATATGTTGGTTTCCGTATCGTTTTCACTATCAATTTCCCTCTAAATTTTGACTGCAAAAATGAAGGCATGAATAACATAAAGTTTTAGTATTGTTTTGAAAATTGATGATATTACAGATAGGCAAAAGTTGAATACAATGACTTGCTTACAATACTTTTTTATTAGTTGCCCATATCATATATTTCAAAAGATTGAGATTACTTCATTTAAGAATTTTAATACCTTGAGGAAAGGTTAGACAGTGATAACTGGAGTAGTATGCTTCATGAAACGATCCAAATATGTCATCGAAATACAATTGCCACTGCTACTACTTATCAAATGCTCTCGTGCTCCTTTTTTCTTGATGTTTTTTTTATAAAGGGCATCAAAAGCTTGGGGGTTCAACTTGTTGTATATGTTGCTGATTGTACCTTCTGATTGCCCCATCATCCTGACAAAATTAGGTCAGTTAACAAATCAACTAATTATCTAAAATAACAGTAACATGTGAAATGCAACAAATGCAAGATTGTCAGACATAGAATATTATGTTGATTCATACTCATAGCATATCATCTATTTAAAGAAATTGAGATTACTATGTTTAGGAAGTTTAATACCTTGGAGAAATGTTGGGCTGTGACACTTGGATACTCATAGCATTCTTCACCTGTATGATGGAAAAAGAATAGAATGGCTTACATCATTCTCCAACAGTCACATTTGCAAATATAATTCAAGTGAAAGGGGAACTTGTGTGATGACTAATAAAGGAGAGACATTCATGCACAACTCTCTAATATAAATTCATTTATATAATCTTTCGTAGATTTTGTTGGTTATGCATACGGAGTTCATGGTCACTGTCTACATTTCTATTAACAGTACTGATATAGGACTAAAGCATGAAGAGGTTAAATTCCATTAGAGATCGATTCACTGTGACACTGTGTAGAGTCTGTTAACTGAGCCGAATACCTGGACAAAATTAGAACCCGTTTCAATCTAAATCTAGTGTGAAGGCAACTTTTTTTTAATTAAGATAAAATCTCCTGTGAGATTGACAAGCACTTCCACATTCTGTGTGTCATCCCTACCCCAGTAATAATAAAATTAACCAGTTTTGACATGCTATCAATCCTACCTGACCCGCCAATAATAAAACTAAGAGACAATATTTAGATGTTTAGTTCTGAATTGTTTTAAGTTGCTTGATAATTAGCTGAATAAATTGTGTAGAACTCTAAATGTATGTAAAATCAGGAATATGATTAGAACAAATAAGCAATGATCATCAATATTATGGTGTACTTTTAAACACTAATCTCCCCTTTACCCTATGTCACCATGATAGAAGCTTGAACTGAGGATGCCCACCTGATCGAAGCAGCAAATGTTACAAATTGTTTAGAAAATAAATCTGTATTATAAAACAGAATTAAGATAATGGCAGGCGATATGAAAGCCACAACACGATTATTTTTATGTTTCAGCAACAACATAATACACACTAAAGGTCTATTAATACGATTATAACATATAACAAAATCAAGATGTTACTCATAATTCACTGTTATAATATATAAAAGGTTCATATGCAAGTCACAACACGATTATAACATATAACACGATTATAACATATAACACGATTATAACATATAACACGATTATAACATCAACTTTTTAGTTTTAATCACTTGTATACTACAAAGGTAATCTAATACCAAAATGTGGGAGAAATATGTGTTGAATATGTTAACTTCTAGATTTCTAGATAAATTTGATAAATTCAACTATTTAGAGATGAGCTAAAAATCAGTTCCCAACAATTAAAGTCAAATCATGTTAGTTAAAATTTCAGAAACAATCCGAGACATTTATGATCAATTTAATGTAATGGACAACACACACATGGAAGAATATGCTGAATGGCAAGTTCTGCATCTACAATCCGAGACATTTATGGATCTACAAGTAAATAAATAGGCATAGAAAACCAATCCCAAACCCTAAACACAACATGCTTACAAAGCTACATGTATGAAATTACAACGACCTTTTCCACCTACCAACAATTAGAAGAATTTCTCGTCTTCGAATTTACATTATTGAGAGAATCAAACGAAGATCTAAAAACTTCAAACATAGTCGGATAAATATAAATAAAACACGATATATGTGCAAACAAAAAATTACCCACAGATGTTGAAGGATAGTTACCTTAGATCTGATATAGAAATTACCAGATTTTGAGTCTTTGATAACAAATTTGATGGATGGATTCACCGATTTACAGTTAGGCTAGGGTGAGGAATATGAAGGCTATACATATAAAAGAGGTGAATCATTCGCAGATGAAGAATTGATAGGATATTGGTGGTGTTCGACCGTCCATCTCTTGCTTTGAACCCTAGCACAGGAGCAGAAAAGATTTGAAACACCGATGAGGAAGAAATTGTTGTTTGAGGAAATGGTTTTGAAACGGCCAGCGATGGGTTATTTGGATCCGAGAAAGATCCGCGAGTTTTATCAAATGAGGAAAGCGGAAAATTTTCAGAGAAGGAATACGGTGATAAGAAGTGTATCTAATTTTACTTGTTTATTAAGTAGTATAAATATAGATATAAATACTAGTAAACATCAGCACATTAATGAAAATTTATGATTCAGCAACCGCTGAGTAATTATTATTAGTAACTGACTACGTATAATTTATATTATTGATTAGTAATTAGTATTAGTAATAATTATAATTAGTATGGGTTAGGTTATTGTAAAAAGGGTTTTAAAAATAAGAAGGATTCTGGGCTTGACATGTATCCTTTTATTGTTTTTAAAAGAAGGGCATAATGGTCATTGTGTAATATAATAGCACATTGTGTAATAGAAGGTCTGATATTACACAATGATCAGACCCGATATTATACAATGAACTGCTATTACACAATGACCTGTATTACACAATGAACTGTATTACACAATGAACTGAATTACACAATAATGAGCAAATTACACAATGAGCTGAAAAATATAAAACACAATGATGAATACATATAACACAATGATGAAAAATATTTGACAAAATGATGAATACATATAACACAATGATGAAAAACATTTGACACAATGACCAGACCTGACCTGATATTACACAATGACCTGATATTACACAATGACCAAACATTGTATTACACAATGAATTGATATTACACAATGATCTGGCAAATTACACAATGAGCTGGAAAACGTAAAACACAATGATGAATACATATAACACAATGATGAAAAATATTTGACAAAATCAACATATAACACAATGAGCAAATTACACAATGACCAGACCTTACATTACACAATGACCTGACATATTTGAACGAATTACACAATAATGAGTAAATTACACAATGAGCTGGAAAACGTAAAACACAATGATGAATACATATAACACAATGATGAAAAATATTTGACAAAATGATGAATACATATAACACAATGATGAAAAACATTTGACACAATGACCAGACCTGATATTACACAATGACCAAACCTGATATTACACAATGAACTATATTACACAATGACCTGTATTACACAATGAACTGTATTACACAAAGAACGGAATTACACAATAATGATCAAATTACACAATGAGCTGAAAAACGTAAAACACAATGATGAATACATATAACACAATGATGAAAAATATTTGACAAAACGATGAAAAATATTTGACAAAATGATGAATACATATAACACAATATGAAAAACATTTGACACAATGACCAGACCTGACATTACACAATGACCAGACCTGATAAAATCATTCATACATATCCATTATAGTTTAGTACTATAACCACATTCATTCATTTCACATTTTCGTTAGTAATTTAACTATAACTATCTTCATTTACATAACCATTATAGTATTACCACTATAACGACATACACTTCAATTACACATATCCATTATAGTATTATTACTATAACTACATTCATATTTATCACATACTAGTTCATGCCATCATCATGCATATTCAATTCATCACATTGTATGCATACATATTACACATTCCACCCATTTATCATCATTGCTAAGTAATTGCAAAGGCACTTACCTTTTGAGTTAGAAGATCCCGCACCACCTTCTAGCTTCGCAATTTGATTACCTAAACATATACACCTAGTTTAGTAATCTAACATATATACATCATCATATTACAATTGAGTCCACTACCCAAATTTTCATTTTCCAACCCAAACTGACCCGTTTGGGTTATTCCCATGACCAATCACCCTCTTTCAATACAAACTCACCTACTTGAGTTTTCTTTCCAATACCTTGACACTAATTTCTTAGTCAATAACTTTTATTAGGTCAATTTGGTATTTGTTCAAGTGTCTATTACCACATAAACACTTAATCTTCACTAATTCATCATTCTAACATCATGATCCAAACACCCCCAATTTCCACCATGTGAACCCTAACTTTTCAAAATCATAATCATAGGGTTCTAGGATGTTAATCACTACTCTTTACCTTTAGTTTAGCTAGATTATCTTCAATTTAACACTAATTCACCATATGCATACTCGATTTTCGGATTTCTTTAAAACCCATCAAATATCACATTCAAAGTGAAATCAAAGGAATGAAATCACTTACTTGATGTTAGAAGGATGATGTGCAAGCCAACACCTTCACGATTTCAAGCTTAAATGCACGATTTTGGCTTCAAATTCGATTTCTCTTCTTTTCTCTCTTGCTCAAGAACGATCCAACATAACAAATGAGAGTAATTTTGACTTCAAAGAGTCAAATATGGCAGATTTGCCATATTACACCTTTAGTCCCTCAACTTTCATTTTACCCATTTCATTATATGATTAGTTAAAAACTAACATAACTCCATTACTAACTTGAAACCCACTTGTTTTAACTTATTTCATAAATATTATTTTCACTATAATATTTATTAAATTATTTATCTATTTGAAAACGAAACCCAGATTTTGGTTTGTTACACCGGAAAGTTCTAATGTCGGGTTATTATAAATCCGAACACCGAAAAAAAGGACAAATAGGAAAAGATCCTGGATTCACCATTGATTATGAAACCAATCTAAACCTCTAAATCTTGATAACGATAATTAAAGTTTGTAGTTAATATGGTAATTAAAGTTTTACTTTTGTGGGTATATGGTAACTAGGAAGGTTGCCAACCTCGCGTTGCGACGGCGTCGAACACGACGGGAGTTTGGTAGTTATCGATTTGGCTCGTCCACGAATATAAAACTTACATTTTAACACATGGTAAATTAAGTTTTTTTTTCAAATTTTGTATTCATTAGGTTATAGGTTCGATGCATTTGGTGTCTAAAGTAAAAAAAATATATTATTTTTCATTTACTTGTACCATCCACATTAGTCCCACATCGCCAAAGCCAAGAAATCCAAGTCTTTCACCTCTCTATATGTTGAACTCCCCGTCTCACATCGCCTACAGAATAAAACTCAGCTCCTCTCACCACTCTATAAATTGGAAAGCCAACAGCAAGGCATGAACATTCAAAAACCAGTTGGACCGATAAAATGGTTAACCGAGATGAGGCACGGTTGTGCCTTATGAGGGGGCACGGTTGTGCCTTACGAGGGGGCACGGTTGTGCCTTGTGAGGCACGACCGTGTCTCATGAGTTGGCACGGTCGTGCCTCAAGTCTTGGCGTGGTCATGCCTCATGCTCAGACACGGTTGTGCCTCATGCCTAGACACGGTCGTGCCTGGCCGTGTGTTCAATTCCTAAACTTTTTCGATAAGGAGGAGAATTAGATTAGTTAATATAGTAATTAAAGTTTTAGTTTCTTTTTATTTTATAAAATGTTTTTTTAATATATTTTATGAAAAACGTTTTATTGTGTTTTTTTAAAACATAATTTTATTTTATAAAAAAACGTTTTTAATGTACTTAATTAAAAAAATTAAATTATTTTATAAAAACGTATTTTAATTTATTTTATAAAACGTTTTTTTTCTTTTATTATATAAAAATGTTTTTTAGAGAAAGGGTTTTTTTATTTAATTTAAAGTTTTTTTCTTTATTTAAAAAAAACATCTTTTTTTCACCTTTTTATAAACGTTTTTAATTTATTTGCTGTGAGATTTTTTAAATTATTTAAAAACATTTTTTAAATTATTTAAAAATTACTCTAAAACGATAAATATTGTATAAAAGCGTAGGTAATATTAAAAAAAATTCTTATACGTGTTGTATAGTCCTATACTCCACGTATAGGCTTATGCAACTAAAAATCTGCCAAGTTAGAAGATAAAAATCTCATAGGTTTCCTATATTGGCGTATGGCTATATACGCCCGTCAAACAACAACTGACACCTGCAACTCTAACTTTTAAAGGTTGTACCTATACGTCTCGTATATGACTATACCAAACGTATAGGTGACGACGGGCGTTGAAATAAAATACGTGGATGTCCCAATAACCAAATCCCTTGTTAATCTTTCACAAAACTTTTTTTTAATTACAAAAATTTACGGTTCAAAAAATAAAAAAATACCAAAATTTACACCTTTCCAAAATGGGATATGAGTTTAATACACCACTTAAAGTCCATACACCATATTAATTTTACCTTTTACCCAAACATCAAATCATCATCATTACATTTACATTCATTTGTCACCTCATTGCTTATTATCTTCATTCTATTTTAATTTTAATAAATAAATAAAGAGATAAAAATACAAATGTTTTTATTTTATATTATTCATTTGATTTATAAAAATTATAAAGTTTGTATAAGAGTTTTTTTTCTTTATTTTACATTATTCAAAGATAATGTAAAACGTATATTTGTTATATAATCAGTTGATTATTAATAGATGTAATATAAAAATAAAATTATACCGTAATTTTATGTCAAATGTATATATTTAGTGATATAGTTGTTTGAAGAAACACATTAGATTTTATTATTTACGTAGCAAATTTAGATATATGGATGAGCATTTGGTACCGATAGAGTACTTGTACCGTACCGAACCATAAGGCGAATATCGATAAGGATTCCGATAATACTAATATCGACAATGATGTTTTTCGCCTATAATAGGTTTGGCTCGTCACGGTAACGACATTCGCTACATGCAACAATAAAAAACTCGATTTTGAATATAACTCTGTTTAAAAAAAATTATATCAGAACATTGACAAAAAAAACTACAGATAGTTGTACATTCCGTGTTTTGAAAAAAAGTTAACGAACGAAAATTATTAAAGGAAAACGAAATTAATAGAAAATTAAACGAATTAAAAACGTATATTATATATTTTATAAGGGTTTAAATGATACAATTTAAAAAAAATATATTTAAATTAAATTAAAAAATAATAATAGTTAACTTAGATTTTTTTAAAATTATATTAAGTTTATATACAAAATTTACAGTAAAATAAAAAACAAATAAACAAATAATAATGGGCAAAGTATAGAATAAAAAAATAAAAACTAGTTAACTTAAATTAAAAAAAAGGTTTGATTAGAATGGAAATGTTTCATAATTTTTAAATACAAAATTTTAAAACGTTTTCTCTAATTTTAAAATTTTAGTTTCATAATTTCATAAATTAAGTTTCTATAAATTTATATACAACTTCAGAAAAAATATCTAATTTTAAAATTTTAGTTTCATAATGTCATAAAATGTTTTAATGTAATAGATTCCATTCCAATCTAAACAATAATTTAAAAAAAAGTTAAAGTAAACATTTAAAAGTTACAAAACATTGAATAAGAGTGAGAAAAATGAAAAGAAAAAATTAAATATTTTTTAAATAAAATTTTGTTTATCCAATAAGATTAGAAGTAAGAAAAATGATTTTTTTTTAAAAACACCTATTTCAGTAAATATTAAAAAAAAGTAATTAATTAATTTATTTATACAATTAGATTAAAATTAAAAAGTAACTTACCATTGTGAGAGGATAAATTTACATGTTATTGTTTATAAGTTACAAGTCTTTGATGCAGTATTTTTTTTTTCCTTTTCCCAGGTGAAAATTGGCTTTAAATAATGGCTAAAGCAGTTTAAAACCAGAAGAATGAGGTGGTGCAATGGTCTCCGCCTTTATGTTAGACTAGCGACCCAGGTTCGAGTCCCACGATTCACCCCATATCCGATTTAAATGGATTTAATCGTTTTTGTTCGAACTTCATTCCGTCCTTTTGCTCAATTCAATTTCAATCACAAAGTTGTCTTCGGCCCAGCTGGGTAACAATATTCATCAATTATTTATGTTGGTATTAAAATAATTCATTTTTTAAAACCAAACATAACTATTAAAACTTGAAAATATTTATTTAAAAAATTCATTAGAAATTATAAAGTTCTTTTAAATAAGTAATTTTTATATGTGATATTGGTTTTATTATTATTATTACTTTCTTTATTTTTTAATATTTTTATTTTATAACTAAAAATCTTAGACGTTATTTTCGTGCATTGTTAGTTTACCTAAGTTTTTTACTTCCGTGGTTTAAGACGCCGCAACGCACGTGGGTAAAAGCTAGCATCATCCTCCGGAAGCCGCCGCAACGCACGGGGCATTATTCTAGTTTATATTAAATAGTTAAATATAAGTAAAATAATATTTTTTTTGATAAATTGTACTTATTTTTTATAAAACAATTTTTAACCATGATTCATAAAAAAACAAAGAAACCAAACCAAAATCCGCCCCTGTGATTGATTATTATGGGTAAAAGTAAATAAGTCATTTCAAATAGTATTAAATATCTGATATAAAGTTGTATGAATCATGGTTTACTTTCAAAATATTATAAAAATTTACATTTGGCAAAGGCCTGCCAGATGCATAACACGTCGGCTCTCACCTCGTCATATCTCTCTCTCTCTCCATAGCCCCAAGCAATTATGAAACATACATTTGAAAATGAACTTTACACACATGTGAACATTAACTAAATCCTATTTGTTAGTTTGGACGATCTTCTCTACTTGGTGTTATTTCATTGGGCTCTTTAATTTAATTTTTTTACTCATTTTTTTTCTTTCACTTGGCGTGATGGACTCATCTTTATCCCCTGGGACCATGAAAATTTTATTCGTTCTCTTTGCTTTTGCTTCTGTAGTCTTCTTTATGAAAATATTACATATCTTTTTCTAAACTTTTTACATTTTCATTTTTAATCCTCATAATTTATATAATATACGCTTTTAGAATGTTTCATTTTCTATTAATTTCGTTTTCCTTTAATAACTTTTGTTTATTAATTTTTTTTAAATACGGAGTGTGCAGTTGTTGTAGTTTTTTTGTTAACATTCCGATATAATTTTTTAAACGGAGTTGTATTCAGAATCAAAGTTTTTTTATCGTTGTCTATAGCGATTGTTGTTACCGTTGCGGTACCGTGACGAGCCGAACCTATTATGGGCGAACAACATCATTGTCGATATAGGTATTATCCGAACTTGTATCGGTATTCGCTTTATGGTTTTCGACGACCCGAACGGGTAATTTAAAAAAATTCCTTTTTTTATTATTTAGTTTTATGTTTCTTTTTTTATTAACATTAATTTTACTGTTGCGCCTATGTTTTCGTTTAAATTATATTAACGATGGGCCTGACATCGTTTTCTATGATAACTTTCGTTCGTTAATTTTTTTTAAATAACAGAATACGCGGTTTTCTAAAAAATTTTTTGTCATCGTTCTGCTTTAAATTTTATGGAAAACGGAGTTGTATTCAATTTTGGGTGTTTTTTTTGTATCGTACGCTATAACAAGTCTGTGATTCGATTTAAGTTTTATCCACGCAAACGAGTCAAACCAATAACGACAAGGCTCCCGCCGGGAAGCGCGGGGATTAAAAACTAGTTCCACAGATTTCATTTCATACCTTTCTTGATCAATTTGATTGTTTACGGGTTAAACCTAAACCTTATATGAATATCGAATTGGGATTGTTTTTATTTTCAATACACTACAAGAATTTTAGCCAGATTCAACGACTTGTCTCGATGACATGTCGTCGAGATAGCCTTTCTCGACGACATGTCGTTGATAATTCCCCCCGTCGGCAGAGGTTCATCGAGACTGTTTAAAATGTAGTCGAGAAATAGTCGTCGAGATAGATGACCCTTGTCTCAACGACATCTCGCCAAGATTGGGTTGTCGGTAAAAGGTTTTCACTTTAAAAAAATAAAGATAAAATAATTTTTAAAAAACTCATTCTCGACGACATGCCGTCGAGACTTAGTACTTTAATTTTATTTTATCTTTATTTTTATGTAAATCTGAATATCTCAATATCGATGACAAGTTGTCGAGACTGGGTAATTTTTTTTTAAATTTATTTTTTTCAGATTTTAATACACAAACATTCAGAACCTATCAAACCTGTGATACATTAAAGCATTCCACACCAATATATTACATAAAACATTCAACAAAAATATACAAATTGTATAAGTTATTACAAATCGTTCAAATAAAAGTTACAACTAAGTTTAATCATCTTCATCGTTGTCGTTATGGTTGCCGGATCGGTTGCGATCCTTTTGCATTTATTTCACGATCTCATTCAGTTGACGAATTTTTCTTTTAATTCGTTGAATTGAGAGTCGGAGAGAGCTGAAACATTCGTGGGCATATTTCTGACTTTTCTTCCAACCTCTCGGCTCCAACCGCGTCTCTCGCCAAGGGCACGTTTTAGGACCTCTTCCTCATCAACCACTTCGCTGGCTTATTGCATCTTGGTCAACTCTTCTTGAATTGTATTCTGTAATAAACATATATTTTATTTTTTTTTAAATCCGACAACATAACTACTGCAAATTTGATAACCAAGCTACTTAACAATACTCAATAAACATAATAATTCACCAAAACTCAATAAAAACCTATAATAACACCAACAATAACCAATATGATTAATATTCTAGTGTATTTCCCAAACTACAAATACAATATACAAACTTAATACTCAAATAATTTCTCAAACTACAATAACCCTACAATAAAGATATCAAAACGTAATAGTATACATGTAGTAGTGGACTTATGTTAAATGAGTAATTTTGACCCATTTAGAATGGGTACGTGTCATTTTGACTCATTTATACTTTGATTCGTAACATAATAACAATATATATATATATATACACACACACTTACTCAATCGTTTTGTGTCCGGTCGTTAACCTATGTGCCATGAGAGGTGTGCATACGTCTCCAACCATCAATCAGGTTGACATTTCCACCTTGTTGTATATATAAACAACAAAAATAATATTACTAATATTTGACTAACTTATGAATTCATTTTTTGATAACATTAACAACTTTTGTTAAATTTAACTCTATTAGTTAAATTTCGGACTGGTATTTTCTAAAGGGTACTATGCATAATTTATCTATGTTAGTAAGTCAAACACGAAACGTTTGTTTTTTATTTTATTTTTCAAAAAATATACTTTATATAATAAATTAAACGGGTTACGTATCTTTTGCTAAAATAATAAACTAATTTTCCAAGATAAATGTGTTAACAAACGGATCGTGTTCGAGTTCGATATACTAAAAAAGTGTTACATAATCTAAACATTTTTTGGTTTAGTAGAAAAGTGTTACCTTTTTAGTACGGTCAATGTCGAGCGGGAAGAGAAAGCTAAACAAGAAATCCTATATATTCGTTACAAATCTTACTAATCTAATAAATAAAAATCTCTTCAGGACACGTGTCACTCTCTGTAGGACATGTGTCACTCTCTGTAGGACATGTGTCACTCTCTGGTTACTCCTCACCTTTATTTTCCCGCCTCTCTCTCCTATTAAATATTGAATTTTCTATTTCTCTCTTCTATTAAATACTAGTCTTAATATTAATAAATCTAATTACGGATAGTTATTAGTTAATTATAAATAGTTATTATATAATCAATCAAATAAACTTAATATGAACTAACATTTATCAATTAAATTAAAAAATTAATACTCAGTTGAAAAAAATGTTTTAAAAACTAACTTAACAGAGTCACGACAAATTACATTTTTTAAAAACATATTTTGACAAATGTGTTTGTTAACAAATTACATTATATTTTATTCAACCGATGTAATATACTGGTTTATTCAACCCGTGTATTACATGGGTTTTTTAAAATATAAAATTTTTATTACTAAATATATAATATTTTATTTATTTAATCCGTGTAATACACGAGATTTTAACCTAGTGTATTAGATATAAAAAATCATACAAATATAAAAAATCAAAACGGATTAATTATATACATACATACATTCATCTATATTCATCATACAAATAATACATTTCACAAAAAATAAAAAAAACAACAATATATTCTTTAAATTCATACAAATATCTAAAGAAATAATGCATACAATTATTTGAATCAAAACAAGTGAAAAGGTTCGTGTTCGAATTACTAACATATATACATGCACATATACATCTATACTCATACAAACCATACATACATAACACCACCAATAATACATCTATACAAACAATACATTTCACAAATACATACAAATACCCAAATAAATAATACATACAAACCATACATTACAAAAAATAAATAACATCATACAATTCAACAAATAATATATACATAACACCACCAATATTAGATATATAAAAACCTATAATTCATCAATTTCACAAATAATGCATACATCAATATACTTATACATCTATATAAACCTATAATTTTCAAAAATAATACATACATTTATATATGTTCATCTATATTATTCAACTAAAAAACATTTAAAACCGTACATACTCTACATCTATATAAATTAACCACAATTTCATAAAATTAACCATCAATAAAAACACACGAACCGTACATACTATACATCTATATAAATTAACCATCAATTTCACAAAATAATACATACATTTATATATTCATTTATAATATTCAAATAAAAAACAATAAAACAACTATACAAAACTAAATCTCTCAAATATATACCTATTACCGAAATATTAAATAAACATTTATATATCTATATAAAACTACCCAAATATACCTATAAACACAAATATATACATATTACCTCCGGATTCTTTCTTGAAACGACGAGATGTCGTCGGTAAAACCCTCAATCAAGCTTCCAATCCGTTCACTTAACCAAAAACCTCAGCTACACAAGATTTATATTAAAAATTTGCAATTATAAAGAAAAATTACAAAAAAAGTCAAATTAGGGTCTAACCACTTGAATAAGATGAGTAATGGTGGAGGAGGAAGTGGAATTTGAAGTAAAATGGCCGGATTTGGGGGTGAAAGCCGAGAGGAAGGTAGAGAGAAAAAAGGGGGCCAAATGAGGAGGAAAAGGGTTTCCTGCGTACATAACACCAGGTAAGACCAGTCTCGACGACATGTCGTCGAGATTAGATCTTTTTTTAATTATTTTAATTTTTAATTATTAAACAAAAATAATTTTCTTATATACCAATCTCGACGACATGTCGTCGAGATTAGGTAATTTATTTAATTAAAAAATGTTTAATATTTTACCAGGTAAAGAAAAGGAAAAAAATTATATATATCAATCTCGACGACATGTCGTCGAGATTAGTATTGGATAAGCACAAAAAAAATTTCACCTTTTCCCGCTTGACCATCGTCGACGACGTGTCGTCGAGAAAAGGTGAAAAAAAAGAAAATTAGTCTAAGACCATCCCCGACGACTTGCCGTCATAATTGGGTCCTTTATGTCGACGACGAGATTGCTTCGTTGAAACTGCTTAAGTTTCTAGTCTTGACTCATGAGTCTATATGTATTAAATATTAAATATCGTAAAAACCTCAAAGTACCATATAAACGTTGCATTAAATAGTAAACACCACCTCTTTTAAGTGAGCAAAGTTCTTTCCAAGACATGGTATAAGTTGAAATAAGGATGCTTTTATTTGTTTGAAGACATGTCTTTCTTGCTATATAATTGTTTGATTTTTATCATTTTGGGATGATATACAACATGATATACATAGCTTTTAAACTAAAATGTCTTTCAAAACTTAAATTTCTAGTTCTTAACAAACGCTACTCTCTCTCCCCCCACCAGATCCTGCTCGTTTTCTCCATGCAATCACCCAATTCAGCTCAATTTCAATCTCAATCTCAATCCGTTATAATCATAATTTATATCTCTTGATTTGATATCATCATCGTAATCGAATTCTAATTAGGTATTAAAGGAAACGAAACTTGTATTTGGTTTATCTAGGGTTTGAGTTGATCGTGTTTGTGCGGAGGAAGACCAGATCAGGATCGGAAGCGATGGATTCGAGCAGGAGAGCGGTGGAATCGTACTGGAGATCAGTCATGATTGATGCGGCGACTTCGGATGAAGATAAAGTTGCCCCTGTATACAAATTGGAAGAGATTTGCGAGCTTCTACGTTCTTCTCACGTCTCTATCGTCAAAGAGGTTTCTGAATTTATATTCAAACGTCTCCAACACAAGTCTCCGATTGTTAAGCAAAAGGTATTGTGGTAAATGATTGATTTCTTTCTGATTTATATGAAATTCGTAACATTAGATCTGAGTAGAAGCTGGTTGTGCTTGTACCTCAATTGATCACTTAGTTTACTTTTCATGTCCATTAGATTACTTGCCACCGGTGTTTACCTATCAATTGAAGTATATTTAACAACATGTGATTTGAGGTTATGAATTTGGATCTCATATACTAAAGTATAATCTAAATTACTGAAGTTAATTATGATACAATCCATATAATTTGAGATCTGAAACATCCCCTAGCTTTATAATAAAACACAAAGTTTTGATGAATTGGAACAAACAGATCTTACAAACAAAAGGACCTGGTAAATCCCACTCATAGCAAAGCTGTTGGTAGTTGGTAGGGTCTGGGGTGGGATGAGGGTAAACCTTTCCTCTATCCCAGGGCATATAGAGTCCGCTCTCATTGATAGCTGGCTCCAAAAAGAACCTTTTTGCATGGACTGATAGTATTCCAGATAGATAGTAATCCAGATAGCATACAATGAGATAGTATTAATCTTGTATTTCTTAAAAATAACCCTCATTGTCCTTCAATAATCAAGTCCACAAATCCAACATGTCTTTTGTTATTGCAATTTGCAAATATCGGAAAGTGGGCCAAAGGGCTTTAGTTTGGCGACACTTGTTCCAACTTTCCAATGTGTAAATATGATGAGGAAAATCATGTAATTGAGTTTGGTTTTAATTAGTGTACTGTAGTTATGAAGAATAAACTGATGAGGATGAGATACTTAGAACAAAAGAAACTTATGTGTACTTCGTGTTAAAAAAAATTGGTTTTCTGCAGCTTACTTTTTGTGATTTGTATTTGTAGGCTTTAAGAGTGATTAAGTATGCTGTGGGAAAGTCTGGTGTGGAATTTAGGAGGGAAATGCAAAGGAACTCGGTGGCTGTTCGACAGCTAATTCACTATAAAGGACAGCCAGATCCTTTGAAGGCTGATGCACTTAATAAGTCTGTTAGGGAAACTTCACAAGAAGCTTTATCAGCTATATTTGCTGGAGAAGACAATAGTAAACCGCCACCAACAGAAGGTCTTGCACGGCGGATAGAAGGTTTTGGTAATACCAATTATAACATGCCACCATCTGATGATAAGAAGTCGTTTCTTAGTGAAGTGGTTGGCATTGGAAGTGCAACAATTAAGCTGGGTTTGAATAGTATAGCACAAGCTCAAACCCCTAAAAATGACCCGGGATCTTACAGGAGCCCGAATTTGCGAAGATCATTGACTAATGAAACTAGTTACACTGATAACAATCGGTCATCAACGAATGCATCTGGACCGTGGGGTCAAGATCTTAAACCAAGTCAAACATATAATGAAGATGTGAGTGCAAGCTCAAGTTATTCACATGAAAAGAGCCGTGAAGAGAGGTTATTAGAGACCATTGTAACATCTGGTGGTGTTCGTCGTCAACCAACTCGTGATGCCATTCAGGTGTTTCTATTGGAGGCCACAAAGTTGAACGCGTTAGCTTTAAGTCATGCATTAGAAGCAAAGCTCCAATCGCACATGTGGCAGGTATACATACTCTTGAACCTATTTTTTTAAGTTTCTAAAATCTTGTCTGTTATAAAGAAATTAATATGCCAAGAATTGTAATTTTTAATATCTTTCCTACAAGTAATTACGTATGTCTTGTCAAATGAATGAGTCTTTTAGCCTGCTCCATTGATTTTGATTTGGAATGTTTTCATCCTTTACAGTCGTAGAATTTAGTTGTCACATTGAAATCCTTTCATATCCCCCATCATTGTTCTATTCAACTTCTTTCAGGTCCGTGTGAAAGCCATGTGTGTACTCGAGGCACTCTTGAGGAAGAAAGATGATGAGCAATTTTCTACAGTCACGTCTTACTTTACTGAAAATATAGATGTAGTGGTAAATTGCTCTGAGTCTCCACAAGCCTCTTTGAGGGAGAAGGCAAATAAGGTATGCTACCAGTTGTTTTAATTAACCATTTTTTCATGTATTGAAGTCATATCTATGCAGCTTGCTCCCTGTTGTCAATAGCGACCGTAGCGGTCGCTATAGCGAAGCGATTTGGCATCGCTGCAAGGGTTGTAGCGATAAATAGCGAAATAGCGGTTTTTTTTAAAATTATCTTGATAAATATAAAAGGGAGCCCATTAGGGTTTTTTTTGTATCCCGATTGAAAAAAGAATGCGATGATGATGAGCCGAAATATGAAGATTTAGATGATTTGTGCTAAGTATTTTAGCTATGTTACTTTATCGCTACAAAATGAACTAGCAGTCGCTATTTATCGCTATTCGCTACATAGCATATAAGTCACTTGTCGCTATTTATCGCTATTCGCTATTAACAACTATGAGCTTGCTTATGCTGGGCTTATGAAATTATGGGCTAAGCCTAGATGAAAGACTTGGTTTTTTTTATCTTATATTATCATTATTTTTTTGGAACGGCGATATTTCCACTTCAACAGGAAAAGGCAATTTGCGTGTTCCTAACTTCCAAGGCCACTATGCCAGTAAAATTATGTTATGTAACAATATGTTGTCAACATCCTGACAAGTTCACTAGTGTATTACATGTTATCCCTGTATATAGTACGTTGGGTATTTCAGCATAGATGCACCTTGAGAAGAATTAGATATATAGGGAAACTTTATCTTTTAGTTGGTTATATTAATTTTTGTTGTTAAGATAAAGAATTGTTGTTATTTCATGTCCTTATGAGCAGCATTTAATTGTTCATAAAGACAAGCGTTTTGATAATCCTTCTTTAAGAAGGGTCAAATTGATTGTGTTAAAGCTGAGCTTTAAAGAACACATAGTTTTGTTGCTTTAACTTTTATAAGTACTTTTAATCTTGTCTAAGTTTAGATTAGAGAAACTAAAATAAAATCCTTCTTCTCTGGATTAAATTTTTCTGTTTGTCCAGATTAACCGGTCAAAATTATGTCAAAACATGTTGCATTTAGTACAGAAAATTGCGTTGTATATTTTTCTCTCTGCATTTAATACAGGAAATAGCTTACTTCTTTGGATTGCTTGTTCTTGACTCTTGTTGTATTAAATTCCCACACGGTCACCTAAGGTCAAACATCTACTTTGATGTTCAGGTCTTGAGCCTTCTTAATGGAGAACAAAGTGGTAGCGGGATTAGACAGCCAGACAAATATTTAAAGACCGAGAAAACTGTCGTTCAGATGCCAGACTTAATTGACACCAATGATCCACATGAAAACGAAAACTTTATCACAACACAGAAAGATGAAAACTTTGCGTCTCTTTCAACGTCAACCACCTCTCTGATTAATGATTTCTTTATGGATGGTTCAACCAACGAAATGCATGAAGAAAATAAAAATAGCGACGATCCCTTTGCTGATGTCGCATTTCATGGCCAGAACAGTAAAGACGAACATGAAACAGCTGATATTTTTTCAGGAATGACCACACAGACAACGGCTGGTGGGAGTGGGCCCGAACTATTTGATATTTTCAGTACTAACTCGGAAAATCCTCAAGGGCAAGGGAATTTTAAAAATGATCTTAACGACTTAATGGCTGGTTTGTCTGTAGATGGGAATGAATCATTGCAAAAACAGAATGGGAACTCTCAGATGATATTTTCAGATTCTATAAGGACTTCAAGTCATCAATCAAATGATGTTTTGAATAACATATTGAAAACTCAAGAACCTGGGAATGGGAATGGAATAGGGGTTAATCCCATGTTCCCTATGGATCCTATGACATATAATGCTTTATCTTCAGGATTGATGTTTAATCCTGCAACATTTGCTTCTCAACAAATAAATTATAGTGCCATGAGCAGCATTTTAGCTCAGCAACAGTTTTTGTCATCAATGAGTAACCTGCAACAGATGGGGAACCTGCAATCCCATAATATGGGTGCAAACAATGCTTCTGGAACTCAAGTTGGAGGGTATGATTCAGCTCTTCCAGATATTTTTAATCCAAGCGTTGCAACTCAACCACCTAGTTCAATGATGAACAACTCAAAGAAAGAAGATACTAGAGCGTTTGATTTCATATCGGTAAGCTCTTGCTCTCTCTTTAAGTTTGTGTACTCTTGCTAATTTCTTATTTTTTTACCTTGAAAAATATGTTACTACATGGATTTTTGAACCCGAGATCTTCCTACATGTTGTATAGATAAAAGTTACCGCCTTTATGATCCACCAGAAAAGATTAAGAACTTTATCAAAAGGAATCCTGATTCTACTTAGTTGTTCATACTTCATAGGAAGAGGTAGGTTCTGACCCTAGCTCTATAATACAATGGATAATATTTCATTTGTCCTGAAATGAACATCTGGTTAATGACCTTTCTGAGCTTGAAGATTATTTGAGGTGTGTGAAAACTTGTGAAATTAGAAGTATTATGTTCTATTGATCAGTGATCAAAAGAAGTGAATATAGACAAACATCGAAACAGAAACCCAAAACCTATGTAATTCACTAATCTATCCTAATCTCAGCTTATCTCAAGCTGGTAATTTGATCATAATATCGAACCTAATAACTATCTAAAAACATGGTAATCATAGACTCAGATAAGTTGTAAACTCCAACAAGGTGATTATATTCTTTAATATTTTTCAGCTCAAAATCCTTTCCTCCTCAAGAAATCTATTTATGTTTTAGCTCTAAGAATAGAAAGATCTACCCTTAGTGTATCTGGTTTATATATATACTAGTTGTTGTAGGGAGAAAGAAATAGATTACAATTTTGTGTTCCAATCAGTCATCAGTGTGATATTCGACACAATTTTCAGTGTTTTTGGCATTTAGTTAAAACCAATATAGAACATTTGGGATTAAGAACATTGGTGATATTGAGTTATTCCAAAGAAACCGTCACGATCTTGGCTGGACTGTTCTAAATGCAGATAGCAAAAGAAAAAGAACAGACGGCAGGGTTGATTTAAGTGCCCCTCTTTTTGTCATTTACTAGAACTGTAACGTATAGAATCAAAGAATAAAAAATGGTCGACACTTTGATTGTTGAAACTACAGACAAGTGGAAATTGGCTTGAGTTGCTACTAGATGTGGCAATATGGGCGGGTCAGGGTAACAGGTCAAAATGGATTTTGGTTGAAACAGGTTATCTTATAGCACTGGTCGAAACAAGCCGGAACCGGTTGTGTTGAGCCACAAACACTTTGTACATATTTATTAAAGATTAATTCGTTAATTAATATGATAGAATAGCATTAATATTACAATAGTAATCTAAATATTTGAAACAGACACTATAGATTTAAGTTGTATGTATTAAAAATATACCACGGTCAACCTTCAACTGCATTTGACACGTTCCCTTATCCTATTATATTGCAATATATTTGTCACACATTTGATGATTATACCACCCGTATTCGCCACACATTTTATCACAACTTGTTTGTTTTCAGCTGGTGTCTTGTTTTATTTTCGTAATGGTTTTTTCGTTGTGGGGCCTTGCAGGATCATCTTGCGGCAGCTCGTGACCCGAGGAGAGTGAACTAAAGACGGGATGATTTTCATTTTGTGAATGAAAAATAAAGTTGGATTTTGGACACAGCGATCTTGTGGTAGATGCAAAATACTGATCATGTTGAAAAAGTAGATATACATTTACAATAATATATATAGTGCATGTGTGTATTGTCATCTGAGTTATTTAGCACAAGGACAAGGCCCTGTGAATCTTTTAAGTTGAACTTGTTTTAAGGATTTGTAATTGTGTAGCACAATTCATTCTCTTTAATAATAATAATAATAATAATAATAATAATAATAATAATCTAACTCTGCAAATACAATGATTTAGAAAATTATATGTTGAATTATTTTAGCATTATTATTACAATTATAATTTAAATATTTAGGACAAAAAATTTGACTCATCTGGCTTACATAAAAAGTTTTGAGCAAGTTTTAACTCATTCGACCTACCTTACTCAGACCCTGTTCAGTTTAACTTTTATTTAAACCATTAGTCTATAGATTGTTAGATTCGTTGCACAACCCAAATTAAGTTATTAATGCAAGTAATGAGTTGGAAATATACTCATTGAACTCTGCAACATTCCTCCAAACATGAGAGCTTAAATCAGAAAGAAATAGGCTTAGACACCATTTCACATGTTTAGGGAAAGTTCATATACATCCTGTAAAACCATAATTCCAGTTTAAAAGAAGAGATTCCGAAGCAAGTGCATTAATGCTCGCTATTCTTGGAACGGAACCTTGCATATTCTTGTGTCCTCATGTCGTGCAGTTCTACTTCCGTCTTTGCTTCCCATCTCTCACTTTGCCTTTTGTCTTCCGATATGGCCGCTGTGAAGGTAAAAGCAATTTTTCATTGACGTTGATAATATGTTACAATTTATGATAGGTATAGATAGACATTGTGAAACCCAAATACGAATGGGCCTACTAATGACAACTAACTAACGTTGACACAACACTCAAGCTAGAGTATACATTTCAAATGCTCCAAACTTGTTAAATATATATATTCACCATGCGAGACTTGATAAACACATATGCGGGTTGATCATTAGACTCGACAGAATTAGTCACAATCTAACCAATAAACGATTTTCTCTGGCAAAATGATAAATTTCAATGTGCTTGGTGATAATTGAGATTGAAAATACTGGCTATGAATAAGAAAAACAGATTTGAAAATGAACTGTTGAATTCCATAACTTTCCATAAAACAGAATCCTCTTAAAGTCACCAAGAATCCATTCATGATATGAAATGAGATTCCCTATATTTTAGTATAGAATGGCAACTTAGGTCGGAAATTAATGGAAATAAGATCACACTCGCCAGAAAACGATACATGAATGTGGAAGGAGGCTACCAAAATTGAAACACGGATTTGGAAGGAGGCTGCCGGAACGGGCATACGGAGGCGAAAGGTGAGTGCCAGGATACACGGCCTGTGGTGGCGGCGGCCAAAACCAACAACACTCGACGCCTCACGAGAAAAGAGTTGGAATTGAAACAGTTGGAGGGTGCTATTTGTAATTGCATAAACTATATATGTGGGTTACATACTGGAACAATGGTTATGTTTTGATGATAAGCACTTCCCATACTTCTTAGCCTCTTCTCCTCCTGCTTCTTATTCTTCCTCAATTACGGAATAATATGTTACAATCTACGACAGAATACAAAACCCTAATCCTAATGGGCTAAACTAATAGGCCGCGTAACCGTAACCCTAAGTAATGACGACTAACCCTAATATATTATAGAGCCACATTGTTGCTGGAATTGCAAAACATAAATACAAAGAAATCATATAAGTCTACTCACATTATCTGAATAAGGCGGAAAAAGAATACTTCCCAATTCTTTCACAGCTTTCTTCACTGCACAAAGTGCCATTTTCTTGACCTGTCAATAAGTAGGACAAGGCAAAATAATCACTACAATAACAAGGTTATAGATTTATAACAAATGAACAGATAACATTTGTTAAAATAAAGTAATATTTATCAAACCAACATTAAATTCTCTTATAAATGAAAAACAAATTGAAAACCTGCAGGTTCTCTTCTTTTGCCTGATGATTTTGGGGAAGAAAACGTCGATCTTCCGTAGGCACTCGGTAAAACTTTCGGGAGAAACAAAGTCCAGTGCAACACTTGTACATGACTGAAATAATACAAATGCAACAAGAAACAGATAATAGCAATTTTCTAATGCAAAATATGGATTATGAGTGAACCCCATTGTTAGGTGTGGAGTCTCGTTTAGAGGCGGCCGGCCCTAATTAGGGTTAGCCGGCCCTAATGGGCCTATCTCTACGGTTTGTGCCTAACTTGGAGAACAAGTTAGGAACCCTAGTTTTAATCTATAAATACCCTATGTTGTAATTGTAATCTGTGTGCCTAGAGCTTAATGAAATAACCTAGTTGCAGCCCGTGGACGTAGGTCCCCCACTGGGACCGAACCACGTAAAATTCTTGTGTCGTTTATTTTTCTGTCCGCGTGATTATCGTTTGTGCATGTGTGTGTGTTGATTCCGCTGCGCCACGTTGTTCCTAACAAGTGGTATAAGAGCTTTGGTTCGTTATTTACACACGGTCTGCACGATTTTCGATCGAGAAAAAGGGTAGAGGCTGATTGAGGGTTAATTCAGATCTGCTGCTACAGTACCGCCGCCGCTACAGTACTGCCGTCGCCGTGAACAGTGTTTTCCGGCATGAACAGTGTTTTCAGAATTTTTTTTCCCCGTTTTTCTGCTGCTGTTCCAGGGCTGATTCGCAGCTTGGTTTCTTGTTTTTTGGGCCGCCGGAATTAGGGTTTTTTCAAACCCTAGGTTGCGCAAAAAGGGAAAGAAAACAGGCTGTTTTGGAGGAAAACATGGCTGTTTCAGGAGAAAACACGGCTGTTCGGGACTGATTTGGAGTGATTTTGCAATTAGAGTTTCTGTTGTGGATCTCTTGGAGTTGCTGGTTTCACTCGGGTTTGCAGGTGAAGCGTCGGGTCGGGTGTTTCGGGTTTGTGTTGTGGGTTAACGGTTTGATTGTTTCGGGTACCGGGTTAAACTCTTTGAAGCCGCGGATTAGGGTTTGGTTATAAAGCTCTTGGATTCGTCGGGTAAAGGTTAGAGTTTTGTTTAGTTCTGTTTGACTGTTTATTATCAACTATTTGGGAACCGGGTTATGTGAAATTCAGTATTCGGGTTTAGATTTGTCTGCAAGGTTTATTGCAGGAGCAGATCGGTTTATTGACAGTGTTTAGTAGAACAACTGTCAAATTCAGGCCCATGACATTACTGTGTTTATTTCACTGTTTCGATATGTTTTCTGTTTGCTATTGTTATGGCTGAAGACGGGATGGTTATTATCCAAAGGTTTGACGATTTGGAGGTTGGTTGGTTTTGTCAAAAGAACTTGAGTGTGGTACTGTGGGATAAAACCGGTGAAAATGGAACCAGCAGGTTTGGAATGCTTTGGGTTTTAAGTATTCCGGTTCTGGTGTGCTGGTGACGCCATAAGTGAAAAAAAAAGGAAGTCAGGTGATATTGCTCGGTTGAAAGACTTTTCGGTTAGGGTTATCCGATCGGGTGTACGGTCGCGGAATCCTTGGTACCGTTTGCTTTCATCATGAAAGCTCTGCTGCTGTTATAACCGTTTGCCGGTTAGCTGGTCTAGAACTGTGAAGTTGTTTTTTGTTCGGTGTTGATCAGTGGTACGACATTTGGCATGGGTTAGGATAACAGGGACAGTGGGAGCTGGGCATAGTTGACTTGGTGGAGCTGCATGGAGGTATGTGGGACATTCTTTAGAGTCGATGTCAAAGATAGTAAATTCTGCTTCTGAGAATGTGTCTGGATTGATGCATTGGGACTCAGTGAAGGCAGTGGAGACTCTTGGGTTCAAGATTCTGGTATGCTTCATTACTCACCTCTGTGAAGCATTGGTGAATCTATTTTTTGAAGACTTTGGGAAGATATAGGTTTATGTATCGCTGGAAGAAGGGAACCAACTTCCGAGTATTAAAGTCTTGGCTCGCTGCATCGGGTAGAGCTAAGTGGATTCATTTTGCAAGTGTGAATCCTGGAGCTACGGAGATGTTAGCTGAGAGCATTCGGAGGTTTAAACCAGGTCAGGGGTTTTGGGAACAGTGGGAGCATGGGACGTGTTCTAGGTACAGTTCAAAACACCGTTGGGTTTTGAAGAACGGAATTCCGAATGGGAAAATCTCTCCATGGTACTTGCAGGTTTTGGAGAGTGGTGTTTCCTCTGGAAGTCTCTGGAGTCGGTAGTTCGAGTGAGTAGGTGCCGATTGAGATTGAGGATGAGTCAATGGCGGGTTTTGCCATGGCTGGGTCAGTGATGACTGCTGGGTTGGAGCTCGGGGGAGCTTCAACGGGCTCTTCTGGTAATTGAGGAGTTGGCTGCTGCAACTAGGAGGATTGGATTGAAGTCTTAGCTTGTTTATGGGAACTGAAGGCTTGGAGGACTTTTGTTATTTGAAATCTTAGCTTGTTCTTGGGAGTGGGAGGCTTGGAAACTTCTAATAGTGAAGTGTTAGCTTGTTCTTAGAACTGGAGGCTTGGAGGATTTCTGTTATTGAATATTACTGGAGTTACTGGTATAGGGTCTGCTTGGATGGTGGATTGCGGATTGCTCGAGCCTCCAAGTGGGAGATTGTTAGGTGTGGAGTCTCGTTTAGAGGCGGCCGGCCCTAATTAGGGTTAGCCGGCCCTAATGGGCCTATCTCTACGGTTTGGGCCTAACTTGGAGAACAAGTTAGGAACCCTAGTTTTAATCTATAAATACCCTATGTTGTAATTGTAATCTGTGTGCCTAGAGCTTAATGAAATAACCTAGTTGCAGCCCGTGGACGTAGGTCCCCCACTGGGACCGAACCACGTAAAATTCTTGTGTCGTTTATTTTTCTGTCCGCGTGATTATCGTTTGTGCATGTGTGTGTGTTGATTCCGCTGTAATAGATATTGTATATATAGTAAATAGATAATATATATATAGAATGGTATCCTAGGCAATTATTATTGATTGAGAGAATTACTCTCCTCCTCTTGTATATATGGATGGTATTGTATCAATGAGAAGGCATCGATTCTATTATCTTACATGGTGTCAGAGCCTAATCCCCTCCCAACCCTAATTCTCCCCTCTTCTTCTCTGCCGCCGCCTGTCTTCTCCATGGATACTACACTTCACCCAGCCATGACCGTCACCAACATCAAAAATACCCTCGAACTCGAAACCGCCCACTATACCACCTGGTCTGAACTTTTCCAGAATCTTTGCAATGCCTATCAAGTCTCCGACCACCTTTCTCCCAAGCCTGCCGGTCCTACATCTTCTTCCGCCGACGGCGAAGCCATTGCAGCCGACGCACTCTGGAAAAGGATTGATGCCATTGTCCTTCAATGGATTTATGGCACCATATCTCTCGATCTTCTTCATACCATCCTGAAACCAGGTAACACCGCTGCTGAAGCCTGGTCTACCCTCGCTAATCTTTTCAACGACCATAGCAATACCAGGGCCGTTCATCTTCAACAACAATTCTCAAACCTCAAGCTTGAGAATTTTTCTACCATGGCAGCCTACTGTCAGGAGATAAAGCTCATGTCCGACCAACTGGCGAGCGTCAAGGCTCCGATTGAAAATCAACGTCTTGTTCTACAACTGCTCTCCGGGCTTACAGAACCCTATGATAGTATCTCTACTATTCTGCAAAACAAAGATCCTCTACCCACCTTCCAAGAGGCACGTTCTCGCTTACTTATGGAAGAAACAAAGCGAAAACACCGTACTGCCTCCTCTGCTACTGCCCTGGCAGCCACCGCTCACCCACCACCACCCCCTCTCAACGAACCACTCAACAACCGTGGCCGTGGTCGCACCCGGGGGAGGGGCCGAGGACGTGGAAACAGCAACCGTGGGGGCCGCGGTTACGCTCAGACATTTCAGCATCCTTACATAGTTTTTCCTCAGTCATGGGCGTCAAATCAGTGGGGTTCTCTCATGAACAATCATCAAATGCAGCAGTCGCATTGGCCAGCAGGTAACCTGAGTCCACCCTGCCCATACCCGTCAACTCCAAGCCCAAATCCATCCGCTGGAATTCTCGGCTCAGGCCCATCTCAAGCCTACACTGCAGGCCCGGTTCCTACTGACATTGCACAAGCACTTTACACCTTGTCTCTGAATCAACAGGACCCGCTTGACTACATGGATACGGGCGCCACAGGTCACATGGCAAACCAGAAAGGTAACATTTCCCCGTCTATTTTTAATGTTTGCACTTCTAAAAATATTATAGTCGGAAATGGCATGACCATTCCCGTGCTTGGACAGGGCAACCACACCTTACCACCACCCTTTCCACCTCTAAAATTAAACGTCTTATACGCACCACAACTAATCAAGAACCTTATCTCTGTCCGTCGCCTCACCACTGATAATTTAATTTCTATTGAATTTGATCCGTTTGGTTTTCTTGTGAAGGACCTCAAGACCAAGGCTCCTCTCATGCGATGCAATAGCTCGGGTGACCTTTATCCACTCACTGCTCCTCTCAAAAGCCTCTCCTCTCAACCTTCCACTTTTGCTGCCATCACACAGGACCGTTGGCATCAATGACTTGGGCACCCGGGAAAACATTTACTGCATTCGTTAAAATCATCTACATGTATTGATTTTGGAAAACCTAGTAATATTATTTGTCAATCTTGTGTTTTTGGCAAAGGTGTTAAATTTCCATTTTCTGATTCATTGAATAAAACATCGTTACCTTTTGACATTATCCACAGTGACTTATGGACCTCACCAGTTCTCAGCTCCGGTGGACATCGTTACTATATATTGTTCCTTGATGATCACACCAATTTTTTGTGGACATATCCCATTAGTAACAAGTCTAAAGTCTTTACAACATTTACACATTTTCATAATTATATAACTACCCAATTTGAGAGAAATGTTAAACAATTTCAGTGTGACAATGGTAAAGAATACGCCAATAACAACTTCCAAAACTTTTGTCACCACACCGGCATGCATTTCCGTTTCTCTTGCCCGCACCCATCCTCTCAAAACGGAAAGGCGGAACGCAAAATCCGCACGATTAACAACATGCTTGGCACCCTTCTCGCTCAATCCAATCTCCCGCCTAACTTATGGCACCACGCACTCGAAGTTGCTACCTATCTTATCAACATCCTCCCAAGTAAAAACCACAACTTCCGCTCACCAACTGCTCTCCTCTACAATTGTCAGCCCACTTATGACCATCTCCGGGTCTTTGGGTGCTTATGCTATCCTATTCTCCCCTCCAACACCATACACAAAATAGCCAACCGCTCCCAGCCATGTGTTTTCCTTGGATACCCACCCAACCACCGAGGCTACAAATGCCTCGACATTCAAACCCACAAAATTTTCATCAACCGTCATGTTCAATTCGAAGAAACTATCTTTCCCCTTCAAATTCAATCTCCCATTTCTTCTCACTCCTATGACTTTCTTTCCCCTCCTCTTAGCCCTCTCTTTTGGCCTCATGTTTCACAACCTCCGGCCCCACCCACCAGCCCCACCTCAACACCATCACCCAACCCCAACCCCAGCACAAATCCAACCCAGCCCACGGCTACTGCCCAGCCCACGGCTCCAGCCCAACCCACCCTCCGGACACCAAATGCCCCCGACTCACCACCCATTATTACTTACACCCGTAGACAGCCTGGTACTCCTCAACCCAGGCCTGTTTTCTTTCCAGGAACCACCACCACAGCCCCCCCAACCCCAACCACATGCCATAACGCCTCTCAAACCTCTGCACCGCCCCAACCGCCCACTCGTAATATTCGCACTCGTTCAATGAACGGCATCTCCAGGCAAATCAAACCAAACCTTAACCTCCACACTTCCACCATAATACCCGTTCCCAACAACCCACAGGTTGCTCTGTCCACACCCGAATGGTCTAATGCTATGAACGATGAATTTAGTGCACTCATTAAAAATGAGACTTGGGATCTCGTTCCCAGAACAACGGACATGAACATCATTCGGTGCATGTGGCTTTTCAAATACAAGTTTAAATCAGATGGTAGTCTGGAACGGTATAAGGCTCGGTTGGTTTGTGATGGTCGAAAACAACAGGTTGGAGTCGATTGCGGGGAGACTTTTAGTCCCGTGGTTAAACCGACAACAATTCGTTTGGTACTATCCTTAGCTCTTTCACAATCATGGAAGCTTCACCAATTAGATGTCACCAATGCCTTTCTTCATGGCAAGTTGGCTGAAACTGTCTTTATGCATCAGCCCATGGGATTTCGTCATCCAGATTACCCCGATCATGTATGTCGTCTCAGGAAATCCCTTTACGGCCTCAAGCAAGCTCCTCGCGCGTGGTACCAACGCTTCACGGATTTTGTCCTACACCTCGGCTTCACACAAAGTAAGTCTGACAACTCTCTTTTCATCTACCATCAAGGGTCTCACACTGCCTACCTCCTCATCTACGTGGACGACATCATTCTTGCCACCTCCTCTGATGATCTTCACCAACACCTAATGTCTTCTCTTGCAAGTGAATTTGCGATGAAAGACTTGGGACCCTTGACCTATTTTCTTGGCATCTCTGTCACCCGCACCGGGGATCAAATGTTCTTATCGCAACAGGCCTATGCCAAGGACATTTTGCATCGAGCAGCAATGGACTCCTGTAAGCCGGTGGCCACCCCTGTTGATACTCAGTCTAAATTGAGTGACTCCTCGAGTTCATTGTTTGACGATCCTACCACATACCGGAGTCTGGCTGGTGCATTACAGTATCTTACATTCACCCGCCCCGATATCACATATGCGGTTCAACAAATCTGTATGCATATGCACTCACCTAGGATTGACCATTGGAATGCTCTGAAACGGATCTTACGATATCTTCAGGGTACTTCGGAGTTTGGCCTTCTTTTAGGGCCTGCGTCTCAGTTATCCTTACGTGCTTACACCGATGCTGATTGGGCAGGTTGTAACCAACACTCGTCGCTCTACCTCTGGCTATTGTGTTTATCTTGGTGACAACCTTATCTCCTGGTCCTCCAAACGTCAACCCACTGTCTCCCGCTCCAGTGCAGAAGCTGAATACCAGGGTGTTGCAAACGTGGTAGCCGAGATCTGCTGGCTTCGCAACTTACTTCTTGAACTACGCCGACCTCTTTCGCGTGCAACTTTGATTTACTGCGACAATGTCAGCGCTATTTACCTATGGAAATCCAGTCCAACATCAGCGCACCAAACACATTGAACTAGACATTCACTTTGTTCGGGGAACAGGTCCAGCGCGGCAACGTTCGCATCCTCCACGTTCCATCTCGTTATCAGATTGCGGACATCTTCACCAAAGGGCTCCCACGGGTTTTATTTGAAGACTTCCGCTCCAGCCTCAGCATACGCTCTCCTCCAGCTTCGACTGCGGGGGCGTAATAGATATTGTATATATAGTAAATAGATAATATATATAGAATGGATTGCATTGTATCCTAGGCAATTATTATTGATTGAGAGAATTACTCTCCTCCTCTTGTATATATGGATGGTATTGTATCAATGAGAAGGCATCGATTCTATTATCTTACACGCGGCGCCACGTTGTTCCTAACAACACCTGATCTTCAAGAATTTCATTTGAGCTGCTAAATTTTACTGGAGTATGGAATAAATGGTAACATCTAGGGGATTATTCTAAGTGGGGTGCTCTTAAATACATCCGTATATTTGTCATAACATGCTAGGGGATTATTCAAATATTTTTAAACATTTTTTTAACTTTTGTACTTGCCTTTTTTTCATTTGTTAATAAAAAACATTTTTTTGAATGATTTTTTAAACAAGAACGTTTTATATTTGTATTGTTTAAACATTTGTATTGTTTATATTTGTGCTTTTTGAAAAATAATATTTAAATCAACGCTATACGGCTGTAGTGTGCTTTTTGACACAATACGACCGTATTGGGCAACACAGATGCGACATGTCTAGACGTTTGTCAGTTTGACTTTTGGGCTATATGACCCGTATAGCACCTATACGAGTCGTATTGGCGTGATGGGGGTGGTGTACGCATAGTAGGCCCCTTCGACAACATCCTTCTCAATATACCCCCACCCCCACCAGTCAATCAGTCATCATCAATCAAATCAATAACTTTCTTTAAAAGAAGTGTTTTTGTTTTAAAATGTTTTATATTAAAATATTTTTTTAGAACATCAAATTCATACTAAACCTAATCCTAAATCTACACCAATGTTCACCATTGGACTAGAAGCCTCAAACACTTGAGCCCAAGTAACACATTTACTACACAGCTTGATATCGCTAGGCTACAAGCCCTTTGGTTATAAAATAAATTATTGTTTTATATTTGATTTTATCTTCTTATAAAACGTTTTTAAAAATTATTTTAGTATTTAACTTTTAGATTTGTTTGTCTTTCAATAAACGTTTTATACTTTTACAAAACATTTATCTTTTATTTATTTTTGTATTTGACTTTTATATTTGTTTTTTGTCTTTTATATTTTTAAAACGTTTTATAAAATATAGAAAAAATAAAAAGTTTAAAAAAATGGTTTTTCTTAAAAGAATGGTTGATTTGCTTGGTAACTGACTGAGAAAGGAGGCAAGTTAAGTAAAATGTGAGAGTAAAGGGTGATGATTTAATTGATCACTAGAAGGGGTAAATTAATTAAAAGATGGGTTTAGGGGTGACCCATTTCTAACCTTCAAATTTCTGACTTGATGGGCACAACCAACAGGTACAAAGACTGCGTCTCCGAGCTTCTGGAAAAATGTCCATGGTTCAATTCCTGATGAAAATTAAAAAGTAAAAAGAAACCCATAGTTAAACATGTCATATAGTTTTTATTAAAGATTAGGCAGCCCACGTTGAACGGGTGAAGAACTAACCAAACTCCTCCTTGAGTCTCTTTTTATGGTCCATGGTTAAGTAAAATGTTTGGTCATGAATAGGATGAATAACCTGGAGCAACAAACATACAATGGAATCACGTAAGAAACTTATGTCTAACGGGTCAAATCAAAGAAATTATCTTTGCAAACGAACGGGTTGACATTTTACTCAAAAAATTAGATTATTGTTAAAACTGAAAAAAAAAACCTTCACTCATTCATTTTGCCACCTCAATACACACATTACAAGAATTTTCTTTTCAACTTGAATGTTCATAAGATAGGTACAAGAATAACACAATGTGAATGTGTATCATTCAATAATGAACACATTAATTACGAGTTTACCTTCTGTAATGGAAGACAGAAAACATGCCTAAACTCTTTGAAATGTTTTTTAAGATATAACTCCAATTTAGGAGTATCTTCCCTTCGGAATATGTCCCATAGAGCACCTCCATCTGCCAGATCCAATCCTTCTGAATTTGTGATGACATCATCACCTTCACCAAGAAACTCAATCCGATCCTGACCCTGTGCTTCCTTCTCAATCTATTTATATGTTCCAGTTGATCAGTACCAAGGGTCACAGTTGCAGTATGAGTCAATACATTCACCTGTAAATCACCAGAAATTGAAAATATAAAAACTGCTATTTTAACCAAATGATTTTACTTAACTATCTAATAATCTATCATACCACATCAGACATGTTGAAGTGAAGTTTAGTTACAGAGTCTCCGCGTCCCAACTCTTGAGCAAAACCATAAGATATTTGAGTTTTGGGACACACGTCTTGCTTGAAACAATCTGTAGGTAGCTTTGTAGCAAGATTAAGGTAGCCATCACGAGGATGTGTATATTGTTTGAAGGGTAAAGATGATATAAACTCTACAGTATTACGATCTGATGGAGGGCAATCTTTTAACTTTAGGATCTGAGGCCACCAGTTATCATATCGTTGACCCTCCACATACCCTTTAAAGAAATTGTTAAAACTAATATCTACCTGCATGGCATGAGAAGAGTTGACTAATGGATCGATTTGGGTTGTAATTTATCTCAAACGGGTCAAACAGGTTGAAATTAGGCCAAAGGTTATATTTAATGCATACAACCTCATAAACTGTTGTAATGATATTGGTCATTTATAAAGAAAATGATCCTTTTAAAATCAAACCTGTTTGACCTGTTACCCAACTTGCCGCACTCGTCCATAGCAGGCAAACTAACCTCGCGCCAATTCAAGCAATTGATAGCTTTTGCATCCAAATGCCTATCATGCCTACAATTTGCAATCTGGCGAAACGATCGACACATAACCATGGGCTCCCAGTTCAGCCCAAAGCCCACTGCAAGAACATCACTGACCATAACAGGTTCGCCTTTAGTCCAGTGACACTGGAAATGATTTAAACCTCCAGATTCAATGTCTACAGCATTCGGGCAATACAAATAATTGTCATTTGAATTTTCACGAGAAGATGCTTTGCGTAAGTGCTTGTTGTCACCGTCATTTTCATCAACAGAATTAGAATTTTTTAGCATGTATTCCATGAAGTTGTTGGTTTTTAATAACTCTTCTGCTTTCTCCAACAAATTTGGAACCTTGTCACGTGACCATACATGAATCAACTCCAAGATTCCACCACTACAACCACCAAAACTTTTTGGAGGACAACGAATGCTACCGTTTTTCAAAGGTTTCCATTCTGCTATTTTCTTAACCTTTCGTTCAGGATCTGAAGCATCGGTTGCAACAACATTATTTCGTCCTTCACCATGCAAGTAACTTTGACCAGGATCGTTAATTGTAGAAATTACTTCTTTTTTATATCCTTGAAGTTGGCCATCACGTAATTCCCGACAACATGCCAGACAAAGATCATATTCTCAGCTTGGGCAGCTTCTGTGCAAATCTAAAATTGATGTTTTACAGCAGTCACTGCATAATGGTGAGAAGGTCAAAAAACTAAACGGAAGTCTACCGAAGACTAGTAAAAATCTTAGTAGTAACATACCAGTGTATCCGAACCAATTTGCTATCGATTTTCTTCATTTTCACCTCTGATATAGAGCATCCTTCCCAACAAGATAATATTATTATAGTAAAATGTAAATCGTTAATTATGTCCTAGAAAAGGTAGGAAAAAAGGCAATGAAATACTTTTAATTTCAGCCTCAGTCTCCATCTCCCTTGTGTGTTCTTCATCGAGACACTTCAAGAAAGGAAGAAGAGCCTGTATAATATTGTTGGAGCCTTGAACCTTCTGATCATCATTTGATACGAAATCAATTTTTTTCTTGATCTACAAAAACAATTAGGCATAAAAATCTAGTGAAAAAAACAACAAACGAAGCTGATCTGGAACTAACCAAAGGATGGACATCCCGTAAGCACGGTTTACAGTTGCAATTACCGAGACAAACAGGACAACGCTCAGCAAACATATCTTCTGTCATGTTAGGGTACCTATAAGTTAGACCTTGTAATATGATTGTATTAGAATGTGATTGTGTGTTTAGGGTTTACATAAAGAGGTGTTTATATATATAGAACACCATATTACAAGTCTAGTCCCTATACTATATCACTTAGTCTAATACTATATAACAGGATATGAACATAACATAAGCTTAAAAAATTCCATGAAAAACATCAATATCAAGCCGGGGCATCAAATTAGTGAATGGTTTTAAACACAATGATGAATATCAAACCAAGTGCTCATGCAAGGCACACAATATCGCTTATTAACACAATTCAGGCACCGAACTACACGCCCCTTGTCGTTCCTTTGGCATTGATGGCACATGGTTGATTGGACCTTACATAAAGTACCCTGTAAATATGTGCATTCAAGAAACAAAATTATGAGTTCATGAATAATATCAAAGGGAATTAAAGAACCAACATGGGCAAGAAATATTACATATTCATCCGGACACATGTGCCTGGCAAAATGAACGAGCTTTTTCGGTTTCATCTTATCTGCTTTATTTCTCTCCACATTATACCCTGACCCAAATCGGCGTTTCTTCGTTTTTGAAGCATTACCATAGTCGTATTCAAACGACTTGGAACATCCATTCTTTCTGTGTGGATCATGGCCTGAACCACTTGTCTTTCCGAAAACCAGATGAATTTTCTTATTTTGTCCATTTTCACCAAATTGGTGAATGGAAGTATCCACAATTTCAGATTCTTTAATGGTATTTTCTTGTTGGCCATTCTCTTTGGTCCCTTGGTGTTCTTGAATGTAATTTGTGTCATCATGATCCTTCCCCTTTTGTTGCTGTTCATCATCATTTTGCTCTTGGTGGGTATGATCATTAACAGGAACATTAAGGGTATTATATATACAGTTGGAAGCATTGTCCCTAACACCTCTTTGTATGCATGATTCTTCATCTAACTTGCTATCTTTCTTAGATCTCTCATTCTCACACTCCTTTTCCATATTTTGTTGGCCAGAACGACTTCTTTTTGCAGAAGACAACTGAATTTTCTTATTTTGTGCATCATGATCAAATTGGTAATCTGATATCTTGCTAGGACTCCGTGTAAACTTCCTATTTTCACACTCCCTTTCAAGAATGTTTTCTTGTTGTTCCATTTCTTTGATTCTTTGGTGTTCTTGTATGTGAATTGTGTCATCAGAAATGTTTACAACTTCTTGTAGTTCATCATCATAACAGCTTGAAGTCTTGTCCTTAGTATCTTTGACCAAGTTACCATCTTTCTTTTTCTTTACATGATCATAATCTATCACAACCTTTTCTCTACTCGTTGGTGTAGCTTCGGTTTTACCTTCATTTTTATTATCTTTCTTGTTGCTTGGATCATGGCCCGAACCACTTCTCGTGCTAGAACTTTTCTCATTTTGCATACTAAACATACCTTGTATGGGTTTTTCTTGAGGCATGTTATCATTAACAATATCCATGATCACCGTCGTTTTGACTTGTTTTCTTGGTAACCCAACAGTTGTAGAAGAAGTGTAAGCTGCAGCTGCCTTGCGGGGTTTTTTCCTTGTTGACTTTAAGTTATAAAACAACATACAAGATTTTCAAGAAAAATGATCAAAGTAGTTTTAATTTTCTTTTAAATTAATGTCAAAATAAACCTACTCACATGATCTGTATAACCTCGGTGTTCTTTGTCATTTTCAAGAAGTTGTTCCAAATCCCTCACGGCTTCCTCCGCTGCATAAAGTGCCATTTTCTTGACCTACATAAGAATCATATAAATTTATAAAGTAAGAAATTCAGTCATATCTGTTGAAAATAACAATTTTAGTATCTTTAAGGCAGCATTTTATAGTGGTGTGTAGTAAAAAAACAAACAATTGGGGAAACACATTTTGTGAAAATAACAAACTTTCCTGTTCTAACTTCTAACATGCACTCTAGTCTCCAAAGGACACAAGCTACCAAATTGATGTTTCAATTAAAAATGTGTTTGGTTACTGAATGAATATAATACAACATCATATTATGGCTTCAACTTCTAGAAAGGAAAGAAAAACTGTATACCTCCACCCACTTGTCTTCTTTTGCCCTGTGATTTTGGGGAAGAACACGCAGATCTTCATTCAATCTGATGCACTCGGTAAAACTTTCAGGAGAAACGAAATCCAGTGTGACGTTTGTACATGACTATATGATAATGCAAATGCAGCAAGAGACATATATTAGAACTTAATGAAGTAATCATTAACAAATTAAGAGTTAGTAGCAAATTCGTTAACCTTCAAATTTCTAACTTGATGGACACAGCCAGCTGGTATAAAGACTGCGTCTCCAAGCTTTTGGACCACAGTCCATGGTTCAATTCCTGATAAGAACAAAGATATTTGATAATCAAAATTATGACATAACAAAAAAAGATCTACACCTTGAGCAAATGAAGAACTAACCAAACTCCTCTTTGAGACTCCTTTTTTGGTCCATAGTTAAGTAAAATGTTTGGTCATGAATAGGATGAATAACCTAAAGCAACAAAATACAATATGTAAATAACTTATTATTCCATCACTATTTATGAAATATCTGGTTCTTTTCAATTTGAATCCTCATAAGATGGGTACAAGATAACACTACGAATAACAGGTGAAATCAAAGAAATTAGCTTTAAAAAGAACGGGTTGAAATTCGGCCAACAGTAATTTTAATGCATAAAACCTTATGATCATTTTTATTTAAACAATTAGATTATTGTTAAAACTGGAAAAAATAAAACAAAAAATAATAAAACTTAATCCTTTGACTTGTTACCCCGCCTGACCGACCCATTTTGCCTCCTCTAGATTACAAACATATTACAAAAATATTCTTTTGAACTTGAATGTTCACAAGACGGAAAAAATATTAATTTTGAATGTATATCATTCAATAATGAACAACTGACTTGTGACGAGACATGTTAATTACAGTTTTACCTGCCGTAGTGGAAGACAAAAAACATGCCTAAATTCTTTGAAATGTTTTTTAAGATACAACTCCAATTCAGGAGTATCTTCCCGGCGGAATATGTCCCACATAGCACCTCCATCTGCCAGATCTAATCTTTCTGAATTTGTGATGATGTCATCAAGTGGCGTCACCTTCTCTGCCATTTTCTCACCTTCTCCAAAAAACTCCATCTGATCCTGAGCCATGTGCTTCTTTTTCAATCTTTTTATGGCTTTTAGTTGAACAGAATCAGGGGTCACAGTTGCAGTATGAGTCAATACATTAACCTATAAACCACCAGAAATTAAAAACATATAAATTGGTATTCTTACTTACATTATCAAACTAATATTATAATCTATACCTAATAAATAAGTAACTGGTTGTGCCATGTCACAGTTCTATGAGCCCAAGATTCTTTTTTCCGCTTATTTTTTCTCAACTATTTAATATTTCCTTTATTCAACTATTTGATATTTTTTCTCAACTATTTAATATGTCCTTTCTCAACTATTTGCTTTAATTTTTCCGCTTGTTAGTAACTATCTAATATTTCCTTTATTCAACCCGTAACACACAGGTTTCTAACCTAGTATATAATATATAAAACAATTGATTTTAAATATACACTAAAGCCCATGTCAATATCTCAGATGAACTCAAAGATGTAGGTATTTTAACCACATAATTTTACTTAATTATCTAATAATCATCATCAAATTCACAAATGATAATTCATAATCTATCATACCACATCAGACAGGTTGAAGTGAAGTTTAATTACTGAGTCTCCACGTCCCAACTCTTGAGCAAAACCATAAGATATTTGAATTTTGGGATCCACATCTGGCTTCAAACAATCTGTAGGTAGCTTTGTAGCAAGATTCAGGTAGCCATTACGAGGATGTGTATATTGTTTGAAGGGTAAAGATGATATAAATTCTACAGTATGACGATCTGATGGAGGGCAATCTTTTAACATTAGGATCTGAGGCCACCCTTTATCATCACATTGACCCTCCACATACCCTTTAAAGAAATGGTTAAAACTAATATCTACCTGCATGGCATGAAAAATATTAAATAAAATATATAATTTTAGTTCTTATGTCACCTATACGTTAAGAAAATTTACTTTCAATATATTCATTGATTCTTACTTTTACTTTAAAATCCATGCTAAATTTGCCATCAATAATTAATGATTGATTAAATGACAAATAAAACAACAAAATCTTAACTTATGAACATGTAACTAAGATGAAAATACACACACATACAGAATATTTGTGTTCTTAGTGTTTGTGCATGTTCTTTGTTTTGGATCTAGTTCTTGGTGGTGGTGGACTGGTGGTTAACATAAAAAAAAGATAGAAAACTATAGATATACATACACACACAAAAAAAATATATCATATGCCATGCCATAAGCCAAGTGACCCCTACAAATGCACTAAAATGATAAATAGATGTTAGATCAGCAAATCTGAGAAGTCGGAAAGAAATGAACGCGGTCGAAATGTTGAATAGGTCATAAATTGCTCTATAAAAGGTAAAATATTGAAAATAGGTTGCTATTTTACAGGAAAAAAAACTACAAAAAAAAAGTTTCAATGAATGGTAAAAAATGCCAAGTAAATTCCTATTTCTTGGCATTGCCCTAAAACAATATAACTAGAAGGCATACTAACCGCTTGCCAATCCAAGCAATTGACAACTTTTGCATTCAGAAGCTTGTTATGTTCAGTATTTGTAGCATGGCGAAAAGATCGAGACATAACCATGGGCTCCCAGCTCAGCCCAAGGCCCATTGCAAGAACATTACTGACCATAACAGGCTCGCCTTTCGACCAGCGACACTGGAAATGCTTTAAACCTTCAGATTCAATGTCTACAGCACTCGGGCAATACAAATAATTGTCATTTGAGTTTTCACGAGAAGATGCTTTACATAGGTGCTTGTTGCCACCATCATTTTCATTGGCAGAATCACACATCTTTGGCATACATTCCACAAGTTTTTTGCTTTTTAATACCTCTTGAGCTTTCTTCAACAACGATGGAACCCTGTTAAGTGGCAGTATATGCATCAACTCTAAAATTACAAGACGACAACCACCCAAACTTCTTGGAAGACAACGACTGCTACCATTTTTCAAAGGTTTCCATTCGGGTATTTCCTTAACCTTTGGTTCAAGATCTGGAGCATCCGTCTTATTAAAAGTATTTTGTGATTCACCATGCAAGTAACTTGGACCAGGATCTGTAAAACTAGTTGTTACTGTTTCCTTAGGTCCCTGAAGTTGGCCATCACGTAATTCCCGACAACATGTCAGACAAAGGTCAAATTCACAGCGTTGACATCTTCTGTGTAAATCTAAAATTGATGTTTTACAGCAGTCACTGCATAATGGTAACATCAGCAAGAAACCAAATGAAGTCTAGCCAATACTTGTAAAATCTTGGAAATTACATACCAGTATATCCGACAATCCGGTGGGCAATCTGCTTTCTTCAATTTCACCTCCAATATAGAACATCCTTCCCAACAAGATTAAATTTATGAAAATGTAAACCGTACATTGTGTCCAACAAAAGATGGGAAAAAAGACAATGAACACCTTTAATTTCAGCCACGGTCTCCATCTCCCTTATGTGCTCTTCATTGAGATGCTTTAAGAAAGGAAGAATCGTCTGTAGTATATTCTTGGAGCATTCAACTTTCTGGTCATTGTTAGTTATGAAACGAGTTTTGTCTTTGACCTATGAAAACAATCAGACTTAAGAATCTTGTGGTGGAGGGGGGAAGATAAAAAGTAACACACCAAATAAAGCTGAGATGGAACTAAGTCACTAACCCACGGATACACATCACGTAAGCATGGTTTACAATTGCAAATGCCACGACAAACAGGACAACGCTCAGCAAACATTTCTTCTGTCATGTTAGGGTAACTATTTAACCGGATATAAAGATAGCTTAAGATTAGAAAATTCCATGAAATGCAAAATTACTTGATATGCATCAATAAGAATGATTTTAAACATAATGATGAATATCAAACCAAGTGTTCATGCAAGGCACACAATATCGCTTATTAGCACATGTCATGCACCGTACTACACGCCCCTTGTCATTTCTCTGGCATTGATGGCACATGTTTGACTGGACCCTATGTAAAATGCCCTGCCAAACACGTGTATTCAAGAAAAAAATGATAAGTTCATAAAATGGAATCAAAGAACCAACATGGCCAAGAAATATTACATTTTCATCTAAAGACATGTGCATGGCAAAATGAGCGCGCTTTTTTGGTTCCATTTTATCAGCTTTATTTCTCTCCACATTATACCCTGACCCAAATCGGCATTTCTTCGTCTTTGTAGCATTACCATAGTCATATTTAAACAATTCAGAAGATCCATTCTTTCTGTGTGGATCATGGCCTGAACCACTTGTCTTTCCAGAAGCCAGCTTATTTTTCTTATTTTGTCCATCTTCACCAAATTGGTGGATGAAATCATCCCCATTTTCACACTCTTCAGTGATATCAGTGTCTTTGGTTCCTTGGTGTTCTTGAATGTGATTTGTGTCATCGTAATCCTTCCCCTTTTGTGGCTGTTCATCATCATTTTGCCCTAGGAGGGTATGATCATCAACAGAAACATTAAGTATATTGTTTACATCAAATTGGTGGATGAAACTATCCCTATTTTCACACTCTTCAATGACATTCTCTCCTCGGTCAGCGTCTTTGGTCCCTTGGTGTTCTTGAATGTCATCATAATCAACCCCTTTTGTGGTTGTTCATCTTCATTCTGCACTTGGTGGGTATGATCATTAACATGAACATTAAGGGTATTGTTTTCATCATTGGTGGAATGGGACTTTACAACATCCATCATCATCATCATATGTAGTGCATTAGAGAAACAAATGATGGGTCAAACCAAACAGTCAAGGAAATAAAAGGCAAAAAAACCTTACATTTTTATCAACATCACAACCCTTTTGAATACACGATTCTTCAACTAACTTGCTATCTGCATTCTTCTTCTGTTCATCTTCATCAAAATGCTAAGTCATATTTCTTTCTTGTTGTTGTTTATGAGCATTTTCTACTGGGTGGGTATGATTGTATGAACATGAAGATGAAGATGAGGATTAGACATACCTTGTATGGTTTCTTCTTGAGGCATATCATCATTACTGGTGGAGGATGAATCAACAATTGGGTGTTTGGCATCACATTTGGGGGTGTTTTTCATGATTGTTGATAACCATCTTCGACCTTCTAGTCGAGATAGCAGACGAAACCCCAAGCTGGAGGTCTCCATGGAGGTTTTCTCCGGTGCGGTGGTTTCTGCCTTTCCACTCCACTCCATTGCTAAAAGTTTTCCACTCCCTTGCTAAAACTTTTAAAACTATGGAGTTAAGTCGTCTTAAACACGAATTATATTTGGGTAATATTATTAACTTTTAAAACTATGTAAATATTTATTAATTAGCTTTAACCTCGTGTGTTACACGGGTTAAATATTAAGATTGTAATGATAAATATCTTAACCTTTTTTTTATATAAATTTGATATTGTATTGTGTTTTTTCATTTTGTTAAATGTTAAGATTATATGGATGAAAGTAATTAAAACATTAAAAAATACATGAAAATACAATTAATAAGTGTTGTACTTTTTTACAATACATTAAATTACACGTCAAATGAAACCTTACAATGATGATTTATAAAGTTGGAAATACTTCATAGTATACAACATTTGACGTGGTATTTTTAACTTTTCCATGTTTAATACCCACTAAATGCAACAAAGTATAAAGTTTCTTTTCCTCAATGACTGAAAACATCCGTTCTTAAAAAAATGTCACAAACGGTGCGAACATAATTGAAGTCAGTAGGGAGTCAAAGAAATCAAATATAATCAAATTGGTCAACGATTTCCTTGAATACGTTGTTTCTCAGTTATATTAGTTTTTTAAACTCTATCAGTCTTTTTGTAGAAACTTTAACCTTGATTTTGTACCATATTTACAAATATTTAACTTGTAATTAAATTTACGTATCAAAATTAAATTATTATTATAATTAATTACGCGGATGACCCTTGTGGTTTACACGGATTTCACTTTTTGGCCCCTAGGAATACGAAATTTCAGATTCAGTTCAATAGTTTGCACGTTTGTAACATATACGGCCCCTGGGTTGGATGGGCGTTAACTTTTAAAGTTAATTTTTTTAAAATGACAGATATACCATTTATATATTAAAAAAATAATATAAATACCCACCCCACCCCCACCCCCACCCCCACCCCCACCCCCACCCCCACCCAACCCGTCTTCTTCTTCTAACTCCATATCTGCAAACAAGATTGAGCCTCCAAGGAGAAGATTGAGCCTAATAATATTATTCTTCACAACAAACACCAACAATTGTGATCTCACGAAGCATTGGATGCTGGACCACTAAGCACGAAATAACATTCCCCCACTCGATCGAATCAACAACGCCAGGGAAGGAAGAGTAAAGCCGTAGTTCGAGTTCCTCCGCCGTGACGTCATTGATGGCCTCCTCCTTTGATTTCTCTACAACAGATTGAGCAAACGTCGGGAGGAATCCGTCATCATCATCGGTGATGAAAAGGACGTCGAGAGATCGAATGGTGTGGAATTTCTTAAGGAAGAGTAGGGCGTTCTGGATCTGGGGACGGAGGGAGGGGAGGTAGTCCTTTTTCCGGTCGATAAAGCGATCGGCGACGTCTTGTAAGGAGTAATTGGGAGAGGGTTTGAGAGAATTCAGTGGGGAGATGGAGATGGAAACCGAGGGCATGAGAGGTATCATCTCCACCCTCTCACACCTCCTCCACCGCCGTCTCCGACCATCCTACCCACCTCACCTCCATAGCCTTCCACCGCCATCTCCGCCCTGTAACAGGAATAAGGTTACCTTTTTTCTGTGGAATTTAAGAAATTAAGTCGGAACTTGATGAAGATGAAGGTGAAGGTGAAGCAGAAGTTGCTATTGTTATGGTGGCGTCTGTGTTCTCATCTCCGACGACCTAATCAGCCGCAGACGAAGACCCGGTGGCTGTTTGTTCATCTTCTCCGGTACTAATTGTTGCTTAATTTGATGAAATTGCAGGCTCCGGACGTTACGGCGGTGGCAGCGAGAAGTCCGAGATCGTTAACGTAGGTTAGGGTTCCAGGAACGATTGATTTTGAAGAATTTCCAGATTGGCGACCGATTTCCGACGTCACCTGGAGCGTTGATTTGTCGATTGCGAGTATGCAATTTTCCTTGTGGTTTGAATCGAAGGCGGAAAACACCGAGTCAGGTAAGTCAGCGATGGCGGTGACTCGAGCCATGTAGATTCTCGGATCGGTAGGATAGATCCACTCGACGGAGCCGATTCGACGGCCGTTAGCGAAGTAATAGAAATGCATACCGGAGGCGACATCGCACACGATGGCCGCCATCGCCGACGGCGTGACTTGTTTAATTAAAGTTATGGAGTCAAGGTGAGTCCGTACGGTACCTGCGTGCTATCCATACCGATCCGTCGTCGATTGCGGTGAAGGCGAAAACGATTCCGTTGGAGGCAGGTTGGATTGTGGCAACAACAGAAGCGTCGATGCCGGAAAGTGGATTAGGAAGCATAACAGATTTGAGCTGCGATTCGATTCCGTAGTAGGAGGCTTCATCGGAGAGTTCTTGCTCCGTGAACCGGCGGGAGGGGGAAGGAAGGCGATTGGTGCGGAGGAGGGATAGTAGGACGGAGAATATCTCTGGATCTCGGTCAATGAACACTGGATTTAACAAGGACTGGACCTGGGGGTTGGAGAGGGCGGCGGTGAGTGAATCCGGGCTGCTAGACTGGAGTGTGGAGATGGTCCCGGACTGGAGTGTGGGGAAGGGTGTTTTGGTCATTTTTTACAAAATTAACAGAAAAGTTAACCTCCATCCAACTCAGGGGGCAAAAGTGAAGTAAGTGTGCAAACTATTGGTCCAAACTTGTAATTTAGCATCCCTAGGGGCCAAAAGTGAAATGTGGGTAAACCACAGGGGGCATCCGTGTAATTAATTCTTTTATTTATAGTCTTGATAAAGTGGTTACATGGGAAAAAGATGAATTTTGATTTAATTATTTGGTGGGTGTATGATGATGATGATCCGAGATAAAACAATAGAGGAGATGAAGAAGATAGGTTGGGGTTGGGGTTAAATGTGGGGTCCATGAATTTTAATTAATTTTTTTAATAGATGGTATTTTAGTCATTTTACACACACTTAATAGGTAAAGTTAACATCCATCCAACCCAGTGGTCGTCTCTGTTACAAACGTGCAAACTAATGGACTGAATCTGTAATTTCGCATTCCTAGGGGTCAAAAGTGAAATCCGTGTAAACCACAGGGGCCAACCGTATAATTAATTCTTATTATTTTTTTAATATCGCCTCAGAAAATCTCGCAAAATTTTAATATTTAATCTCTTATTTAAAATAAAATAAAAATATACAAATAAACTTTAAATTTCAACAATATATCGTGTTTTAAATTCAAATTTTAAAACTTTAAAATTTTTAAAATCGCACTCCTTAATATATCAACACAATATAAATTTAAAATTCTAAAATTAAATATGAAAAAGTTAAAACTAATAAATAAGAATTGAAACCAAACATATTTTTTTATAAAAAAAAAATCTTGTCATTTAACTAAAAATTAAAGTCAAAAACATAATACACTTTTAAAAATAAATATTTATAAATTTCTTAATTTCAATTAAAAATAACTATTAAAAATTCAAAATCAAAATAAAAAGTTTATTTATAAATATCAAATTTAATTAAAAATCTGCTAATTAATTATTAGTAAACTTTATTCTAACACATTTTTATTTAAAATACAAAAGTAGTATTTTCAAATTTTTTATGTAAAATTAAAAAAATCTTGTTTTTTAATAATAAAATTTTAAAAAACTCACTTTTTTAATAATGAAAATTTAAAAAGTCATTTTTAATCTCCTATTTTTTTATTTTTGATTTTTTTTAAATATTCACTTTTGATGATATTTAAATTAAAATTGAGTCAATGGTAATAATGGTAAATTTATTTGGTAAAATGTTTAGTTATATATTTTTCCAAAAAAATTAAGTTAAGTACGAAAAGATTGAATAGTGGATGTAAATGTTGTTTTGGGGTGAAAAAACTTGTGAGTTTGAATGTGGTGACATGTGTTCATTTATTTAGTTTTTTTTATTATAATAGAGATTTATTATTGAGTGAACAATATTAATCAAAAATATAAAGAAAATTGCCTTTAAAAAAAATGGACCAAACACGGTAACAATATTAATCAAAATATAAATTAAACACAAAAATATTAATTACTCAAGTTTTGAATATGTGTGAGATTTAAGTAAATTACCAATTAGAATTAATTATTAATTCATAAAAGGAAGATTCCTAATAGTGAGTAATTATAATATTTCAAATTCAAACATTTCTAACAATACTAATTGAGTATTTATATCAAATGGTTTTGGGGGAAAAAAGGGTGTGATATTGAAGGAGGTGATGTCAAGTGGCAAATAATTTAGCTTTTTATTAGAAGAAAGATTTTATACAATATTTTAGTTTCATTTTATTTCCGTAATAATTAAAGATCCATAGTTTCAACTTTAGTTAATGGCTTGATTTAAGTTTTAAAACCACTACGACAGGAACATAAGTCAACTATAGAGACAAGCATTTGGAGCCCCTTAACACTAGAAAAGGTATAACGGTCCAGGTAAGGTGAGGAATGTTGACTACAGGTTACCTGGAATGTGGTTTCAGTCCGGATACTCAAGCTATGAGAACATTATAAATAACTCACTCAACTGCAAAATGTATTCACTCAACACTCTTAACTCACTACTTCTCTTTATTATTCTCTTTCTCTCTTTTTCTTACTAGATAAATACTTATTCTCACACCGGAAGGTAATCACGTGACCTTTCTACCCGTGGCGAGGTCACGGTGTTTCCTTGTCTTGCAAATCTATCTCTGTAACATCCCGAAGATCCTTATGATAATGGTTCGGGTAGTGGGCGACCCGAATCTTTACTAAATGTAATAAGATGCAATGTTTGTCATTTTAATTACGTTTTAACATTGGAAAAGAAGCGGTTTAGTCTCTTGTAAAGGGCTTGGGATTGAAATATACGAGGGATAACTAGAGGGACCCGGATGGAAGTTAAAAGGAGGCTTAAAAGCCACCTTATGGCAAACCATAAAGCTATTCGGCTAGGGTTGTGCGCACGACGACAGCAGGAGGAGACGCGGAGGAGGGGACCCCGGGGAACGGCGGTTCGACGGCGGTTTCAAGAGAGAACCACACGTCAAAGAAATGTAATCCTCGTACTATGTTCTCTTATCATGTTTGTTTGTATGGTGTTGCTAGAAAACCCGATTAGGGTTTGGATGTTGTTTGCGGAAATCAAAAGAAAGACGAGGACGGTGGCCGACGGTGGTGACAATTTCGGAGGCAACAAGAAGCGAAAACATACAGATTGGATGGGGTAGTAGTGGCACGCGACGGCGGTGGTGTATGGCCGGTTAGCGGGAAGCGGTAGAGAAGAGGAAGGCGACGGGCTGCAGTTGTCTAGTGACCATGGGGGTGTTAATGGTCAGCAAACTGAAGACCGAAAGGGTAGTTCATGGTGGTGGGCAACCTGGTGGTGCACGGTGGAGGGCCGGTTAGGGTTTCCGACGAGGGGGATGGTGCCAACGAAGGTGACAGAGGAGATGATGGTCCAGGACAAGGTGAGGACGACGAAGACGGTGTGTCCAGGCGGGAGCCGGGGGCAGCAAGGGCCATGGTGGTGGTAGCTAGATGATAACGGAATACAGTGGTAAGGCACGATGGTGGTGGTTCATGGCGCCGGACAAGGATGAGGGTGGAATCGGGTACACCCGATTAGGGTTTAGTGTGCATGGGGTTTGCATGTTGAGTTTTGGACGTGCATGGAGGTCATGGCTTGTGTACGGGTGACCTACGAGACTAAGGCTTTGCGTGGCACGTGAATGTCTATGCATGCAGGTTCTAAACGGGCCCATGATAGTTTAAGCTAACATGTGGACTAGGTTTTCTGCATGGATGAGGGGGCAAGCAAACGAGATAAGTGCCAGGGATCATTTATATTATACGTAACTGGCATATGTTTAGGATGTACTCTGACAATGTGTTCATACGTTAACAGGTCCAGGCTCGTTCGAGGAGACGTTGCAGTACTTGTGAGGTATCTTCAAACCTGTGAGTTTCTAATCCCCTTTTTTAAATGTTTTTAACGTTTTGGTACAATCGTACATACTTTTGAGACGTGTTTTATTACATTAAATGTATCGAGCTTTAGGGTCTGAACAGACGAGTTTACGAATTTAAGTATTTAAATATGAGGTTAAGGGACTATACCTTGCCCTTAAAATGTGTAGGTTATAGGTGGGTATATGGTCGTGGGTCGTATATGTTGGATATTAGATGTCCGATCATCGATAATATCAACGTTACTATTGAGGTACGATCCGAAGAGTTACACTTTGGGCAAAGAGCAAATTATATCGTTTAATTGTTAAACGTTATTACATGAAACAGGAATTTAGAATTCGGTGGATTAAATATCTAGAGAGATATTTATTCGTTACAACGTATTTAATTATTTAGAATAATTAAATCTAACGAGAGGCTGAATGTGGTGTTATGTATATATTAGTGTAATATATATCGACAAGTTTTTTTTATATTTAATAGTTAAATATAAAACCAGTTTGGTTAGCGCAAGATAGTTTATTAATTAGTGTAATTATAAACTATAAGGACTAGAACTGATTAATGGTTAATCAGTTAGTAATTACATGTTAATTATTCAGTGGTTGACATGTAAAATATTTTACCATAAATATATCATTAAGTCAAAACCCTAATTCTGTTTCTAGCCACCATCAAGTTTGCGCCAAGAGGGAGGAAACCGGACAAGCCGGTTTCACATCCACCACCGTCGGCCGGACCTGCTGCCAACGCCGTGCGCTACCATCGCCACCACCGTGTCGCGCCGCTGACGCTGCCCTTGTCGCACAGCCCCATCGAGTCGGCCCTAGCCGCCGGCGTGTCCTCCTCCGCGAGCAGAACCGGAAAAAGGAAAAGAGGGAACCGAGTTCTCGTTTGGTGGATTGTTCGTGTGACGAGCTCGTTGTTGTCATCTAGCGTGACGTTCTTTGTACCCGAGTGTTTCAATCTGGTTTATTCGTCAATGGTATAAAACCCTAAACACCCTATGATTGTGTTTTATTTGTTTATTTATTATTGTCTAAACGCTGTGTAATCGGATCACTTAAAGGAATCCAGATCTGATCTGTTGATGGTATTGTTAAATAGCTTCCGCTAAAATATATCTGATTTATTTATTTAAAAGGTTTAACTAATTATTTGTTTTAAAAAGTTAAAACTAGTACCTTGATTCCCAACAGTGGTATCAGAGCCAACTTTACACGCGTTTAGACATAATTGTTTATTTTAAATGGATCTATTGTTTTATTTGTCAAAACTTTTGTTTGACAAAATATCGAGCCTTTATCGTTTTGGTTGTAATTGTGTTTTGAACATCGAGCCCTAGTGACCCATGGTTGTTTGTCATGTTTGTTTTTATTATATTTGTATTTTATTTTAGGTTATTTGGAACCCGGATGTAATTGATAAGTTTCTTTTTTTATTGTAAAAGTATAAAAGTTGTAAACCTATCAAGACGAAGATTTGAAGACATGGATTGACAAAGACGGGAGTTTGAAGATAGAGATCTTGGACTAAGTGGGAGGCGACAAGTTTATTTTTATTTGTTGTCCCTTAGACCGGTTCGGTTACTCGTTTAATGGCTTGAACGAAACCGAACAAACTTAGTAGTGGCTCGATGGTTGTTTTGTATGTTTGTGGTTGATATAATTATTTAGGATAATAAATAAAACTGTAAATATTTTTATAAAACATTTAACACAATCTTATAAAATGACGGGAATATTAAAAGGTTTAAAATTTCTCGGAAAGGTAATTAAAAAAAAAGTAGTTTTTATTTAAAAGTAAAACAAGTTTTTAAATTTAATTGTTTTATTTAAAAACATATTTAAATTAATTAAAGGTTAATTAGTTTAAAATCAAGTTCGCGACTAATGACCAATTTAGATTAAATAAGGTATTTAACATTGGAAAGTGTCGAGTGTTGAAAAGCGTTTCACGAACTTATATAGTAAAATTGGTTTACTAAAATTTGCACGACTTATTTCATTCTATCCGTCGTCCAAAATGTTTTTGACCCTTAACCGGTAAATTAAAACATTAAAGAAATCTCAATTATTAAAAATCGATATTTTAGCGCCACCCTTAATTATGACACTTCAACTAAACTAAAACGTCGATGTTAGCGAATTACCCTGCATTCGACGCCACGGTTTTGGTTAAAGGTAGGATCGCGATTCCTAAGTCACTTAGGCCGGGACTACAGTCACAATTGAAGGACAAATATCACTTAAATCGTTTAAGCATGCGTAATTGAGGGAAACGTATCTAAGCGTGACCTTGCTTTTCATGCCTCTCAAACCAAGAATTGTATAGTTGATACAATCGGTAATCATTACCTACCTGTCTAGCGATGCTAGTGAAAAGTGCTTAGCCATTCATTGTAACATAGTAAACCGGGATCTCGTTCTTAATTATAAAAGATTTTTGTATTTGGGTCATTAATATAATTGAGATAATTAAAGCTTGAGAATACTAAAATTTAATTGAATTTTATAGATGGCTCCGTCTGCTGATGCTGTTATCCTAGAGCGTCTTAACGATATTCTTAAAATCAAACTCGGTGGAACAAACTTCTTGTAATGGTACTACAATCTAAAGAAAGTACTTAGATATAACAAGAAGATGCATGTTCTAAAATACCTTGTACCAGAACAGCCACCTAGAGATGCTGGGAAATTTTGTTCTAAAGGCTTGGAACAAATTTAGGGATGATACATCTGATATATCGAACCTTATGCTAGCATCTGTTAGTCCCGGGATTCGAGCATCAATCTGGCACTTATCAACTTATGACATGATACATAACTTGAAGGAGAGATACCATCAATATTACAATAAGGATCCTTCTCACTCTTTGATGACATACATTAAAGACAAAGCTTTGGAGAATCTGGATGCTATGATCATGAGAAAGTTGATGGAAGACCTCGAGAAAGTACGTGTTCCGATTGACGATCACTTGGTTATTAATATGATTATTAATGACACATTTGATTACTACAAGGTGGATAAACTCCTAGCTAGTCGTTTTGACGAGCTAAGAGATTTCATCTCGTGGTACGCCAAAGTTGAACCTGAGGATGCTTTAAAAATGATTCAATTTGTTGATAAGCTTGAGCGGACTGGGGTTTATCCAAGTTATGACATCATTCGAGCTATGTTCAGTGATGATCTCCACTTATCCTTCACAAGCAAAGAGGTACCGGTAGAGACTGTTGAAATGGGGATAAGGGCAAAGCTATTGGTAAGACCAAGGCTAAAATCTCTAAACCCAGATGTCGTGTTAGAGAGATGCCCGAAGCTGTTGTTGCTAGAGAATGCTTCAAAGCATATACTTCAAGTATCTATGCAACTTTTTCCATTATTTTTTTATCGCTTAAAAGTTAGACTTTTAACGAATGCAAACTGTCCTTTGCAGAGATAAAATAAAGGAAGGAAAAGAAGAAGAAAAGAAAGACGGACTCAACTTAAAGATTACTTCAAGTTGTTGATTACACCATTTGATGATGTTATCATATTTTTGTTTGGAACAAATTTAGATTCCGGATTTATTTTCGTTTGAATATTGCTTTATTATTTTAAGTATGACCTATTTAAATCTTTAATGCATTATGGTTGTTGCCTGCAATGAATTAAGAATTCATTACCATCTATTTGACATGAAGACATGTGAGGCATGTTATTCAAGTCCATTAGATAATTAATTAGATCGGATCTAATAGATATCATGAAACATATTAAGTCCTGTAAAAGATATATATGAGATATTAATGTTTACATACGACTTTATGATTGAAATAGTTTCAATAAATTCCTCTAGTAAAGATCTTATGAGATAAGATATAAAAAAGCGATAAAAGTTATCACTACTATAAGACTAAGTAGTTAGTCATACAGAGCAACTTCATAAGATCCAAATCACTAGCCTTGAACCATAAGGTTCATCCAGAACAGGTATGAAGATTCATATGGGATATGAATATAAAAGAAACCTATGAACAAATAAGTATAGGATGTTATTGTAACATTTCTGATTTTTCATGTCTCCTTCTTGTGTAATAACCCATGTTTGGGATCCAATTCTAGTGCAATGACTTATTTTATTTTACAAGCATAAAAACCCTAAGTTTCGACACCAATTTCTACATTTTACATACATTTTAGAACTCTATATAAATACACACACACACACATATATATATATATATATAATTATCTATGGTTTTATACGAATAACAAAGATCTACACATGGTTTTGAACCCCTAACTAGTTGAACTCTTACAAATTGAACCATTGGTATTGGTTTTGAACCCATTCATCAAGACTCAACCAATCTTAACCCTTCAAACCTTTAATTTTGACTCTATTTAATCTTGTTTGACTTTTGAAAGTCAAACAAGCCAAGATCTTGGAAATTCACAAAATTAATCGATCAAACCCAACTGGATTGGACCTGCATTGTGTTCTGGATTGATTATCAACTTCACCCCGGCCCAAACAACACACCAAATTGATCAATTATGCGGACAATTTTGAATTCAAACGAATTTGACTTCACAAAGTTAAATCCGTATCAATTCGTAATCAGTTCCTGCAATTAACGCGTAATGGGACCCGCAAATCACCTACAAATCAATCCCACATGTATCCAGTACCTTAACTTGACCCAATTCATCCTCAATTTATCAAATTATCGCGTAATCCGCCCCCTAAGGCTGTTACGGTCAATTCACCATCAAATCGCGTAATTGGGATGAAATCAATCCAATTAAACCATTCTCTCACCTTCGCACAGACCCGTACAAACTCCCTCAACCCTAAATCGATCTGCATTACAACTCTGGGACTCTGTCGAGCTCCACGAGCAGCCGGGATTTCGTAGCAGTCGTTCTCACTCGATACTCATCCAAACCAGGTAAGCTTTATGTCATTCGATTCGTAAATGAGCTCTTGTCAATAGCCCTTATCAATTCGAGTTATCTTTAACTATCGAAATCAATTTGGATTAGGGTTCTTGGCCGGTTAATCGTAATTAGAATTGGGGATATTGTTGATTCATTTGAGCGCATTTAAGATTTTTGATTTCGGTATGACCAGCGAAACCACCTGGTCTGACTGGTTAGGCCACTGCACCATCAAACCAGGTGCCATGGGTTCGAAACCCATAACCCACCGCCAGCTTTCTTAATTCGCATGCCAAAAACCTAGACCCGGCTTTCTATAAAATTCATGTTAAGGATATTTCTGGTCCGGGTTTAAGCAGGGATGCGCGGTTTGGACGGGTGCCTCACACAGCAGCCACCCGAGTTCGAACCGGGTGGGCTGTTCTTTTTTTTTAAACACCAATTTAAAGCTCCAAAAACTGTATAAAAATTATTTTTATAAATCCTACATTATTTAGAACAGAATGAATCAAGGTTTACAATTTTTAGCATCATAATCACTATTTTTACAAATTTAATTGTTAAGAACTCAAATTGAATTATATAATTTTTTGGGTAATTTATTTACTTAACCTTATAATTTTTTTCTTTTGTGACAAAGATTTATAAATACTTTTTACAAGGTTTTATAAAATTTTATATAGTTAAAACAAATAAAACTATAGCTAAATATATATAGTTTTTCATATTTCTAAAAGAAAAGAACATGTCTATTTTTAATTAAATTTAATTATTCTAACATACCTATTTTAAATGATAAATAAATAAATAAATGTATTTATTATTTATGTATTTACATTTACAACTCACTTAGGATTTAAATGCATAATTAACATTAATCTTATGTATCAATATTAGTTACACATTTTTATAATTAAATAAATAAAATAAAGATAATTGTTTAAATCATATTTGAATAAAATATTTCTCACATTATTTTTATAACTAAATAAATAACAATTATTTAATTTATTTAGTTATTCAAACTCAAACCCTAATTAAAATATTTTTAAACTATTCATTTCAAATCGTTCATTTTATACAACACTTTTTCTAGTACAAACCACAATTTCCTACGCTCCTATACAACTCTTTGTACACACATCCAATTAAACCCTAGACTTAGACCTAGACTATCGTACACATTATTAATTTAATATATATTACACACTAGATTAACGTTGTGAGTTACAAGGATCATTTTGCTACCTAGTTTCGCGTGCTAGCTACACCCTTGAATCATGTGAGTATTACATAGCCCCTTTTACTCTTTTACACTTTTTGGGGGTGAAACATGAACTCTATACACACAATTGCTTACATTTACACAAACTACATAAACACAAATCCTCTTTACATCCATGTATGCAAAATTTGAGCTTTATGTTTGAGTGCTAGGTGTGTTAACTGTTTGTGTGCAATTTATGTGCAATCATTAACTATTCAAGCTGACGGTTAACAATGATAGATCTATTGAGTCTGACAAACCCACCCAGATTGGGGTGATTGTTGCCGACAACACAATTTGCATCCTAGTTACAAAGGTTTGATTGTACTTTGGTTAGACAATAGTTGCTCCCCATAAATGCCTTATTTTATCATGTTATGTAAGGATTTGTTTATTCACATCTATATATACTACCAATGTACAAACTTGTGTATGCTCACCAACTTTTTAGTTGACCTTATTTTATTCATGTTTCAGGTGCTAATGTGTGATTTGATCAAGACTTGCTACACATAGGTTTTGGGACTTAGTTAATTCTAATTCAAGAACAATTTGTATTTCATTTATGTATTTTTGAACTTGGTTGTGTGTGATTTGTTTGAAATGAAATTTGATGATTAATATATTGCAATCTAGTCAACCTTATGCTCATGAACAATCTAAATGTTCCGCCCCAGTGTGTGTTGAAACTTAGGATAGCACTTAAATGAATCAAATAGGTAGCATGTAGATAACAATGAACATAAGCACAAAAGTTAGTGAGTAGTGTGACACATAGACTATTAAGTATTGTATCATGTAGTGTAATTACTTAGTATTACATGTAAAATATTCACATAAGAAGTAATCATGTAACATGTAATAGCATGGCATAGTATGGGTGTCCTAAGGTTATAGTCTAGGTCAAGAGTGTCTAATAACCTAATTCCCTATAACCAAGGCTCTGATACCAATCTAAACTATTGGGCCTAATTCCCATTAATAATAAACAAGAAGTCCATTTATCCTCCAAGAAGAAGAAGACTACTGGAATGAACAAACCTTACTTTCGGGCCTCAAAGCCCGGTCCACAACAATTTCCATCATGACCATGAGCCCAACAATAGTGTTATTAATACATGATGGCTGGAAGAGTGTGTAGGTCCATGAGGGATTCTGGCTAAGGAAAGACAAGGTACTTAAGTGTGTCCTAGTGACCCACCCCTCTTTCCTGGGAATTCTCCTCTTGGATGCATTGCTTATAGGTCAAGTGTATTTCTAAAATACTATTGTGAAGACTCGGTGTTATGACTAGTCAAACTCTAAACCTATGAGAACTCCTATATTTAACACTCAGTATTTTATTATCGCTTACAACCTTTACATTGTTTTCTGCTAGACATGGACTCTTACTCTCCTTCCTCCCCAGTATACCGTCCTGGAGCAGAGTCTGATTGGGAAGAAGACATTGGGTCACTTGAGTATCGGTCACCAACACCCCCAACTGTTAGGCCAAGGTTTAACGTAAGGAACACTGGCCCAATACTTCGAGCATTTGGATCACCCCCACCCAGAAACCAGTATGAGACACCCCATCTACACACTCAGTTACCACCCCCACTAAGAGACCCATATATAATGCCCGACCCGTACCATCCTAACCCTTGGGCAAGGTGTACCATGGCACCCACTAGTGCTATGGGAACTCCAATCGATGACGTTCACCAATATGTGAGGACCTCAGAGTTCGAGAGGCAAAGGATGGAGCAAGAGATAATGCACGACTTGCAAGGACAAAGAATGGATAGCCTAGCAAACCAATTAGGGTACCAAAATGAGTTAATCTCCGTCCTCGAAAAAGAAATACCGGATAATCACATGAAAACAGCTAGAGCTGAAGCCAAATCGGCTACCCGAGTGACCATAGCGGTGCTCGTCTTGGGAATTATATTCCTTCTAGTGGAAAGCTACAAGAGACGTTAACAGAAATTTTTATTTATTGTCTTTAAATTTTCAGTTTGAGAACCATTTCCCTATGTTTTGAGAAATGATTAATCTTTCAGCATTTAATAAATTTTATATATTCCAACTCTAAAGTTATTATTCATTGATTTGACATGTTGAGTGTGAATTACACCCATCATATTTTCATCAAAATTTTACAAGTATCACATTCTTCATTCAACACGATTTAGTACACTACCGGCAATCTTTTTCGTAAACAACCCAACCTATTAGATTTAAACAACCTCGTTATTTTCAAACCAAACATTTATTAAACTTTTAGAGAGTATCAGAAATATAAATTTCTCCATAAACATTTTCACTATGTAAGGGAACTTAATACAACCTATTTTATAAAAATATTATTTCGAATTGATAAATAATAATGATTTTCCTCATTAAAGTAATTATTTCTAAACCGTGGCTAAATCATTATACGACTACTTGTTTAAGCCAATAATTCATCTTAAAAATATTCTCTTATTAATAATTGAAAATTTAAATTAAAAGATTTTTCCTATAAATTGTCTATTTATTTAGATTATTTAACTCAATAGTTTCATTACTTTATATATCTACAACCAAGTACAATTTACAATTTCATATTAAGATCAATTATTTGTAAACACATTTCCCTGAGTGTTTTCAGAACCTGCTCGTTACTTTTCACTTGCCGCTTCAAAGGACGATCCATACCGCGTATACGTTAACCATCCCCACAAACCTCAACGAGATTTAAAGAACTAGAACCTGGCTACCCCATTATACATGAACGCCAAACAATACGCTTCTCCGCAATACTCGATCACATACAAAACTCGTTAGTATATGTCATGCACGAAATTCAATAACTTACGTATGCACGTTCACAAGATACACAACACGGTCACATAACACATGAAACTTGTTTATTTACAATACACAACCTACTAGGATGATCACATAAATGCATGAAACTTAGTCGATTGCAATAAACATGATACTGAACTGATCACATGATGCATCACAATCGTTTGTTTGGTACATAATACCGATTGGCAACATTGAACATGAAAACTTATTGATTTACAAAATACATGATGCTAAGTTGTTAACACCATACATGAAATTCATTCCTTACAATGCACATGATACTATGTTGTTTACATTGCACATGAAAGCTTATTGATTTACAAAATACATGATGCAAAGTTGTTCACGTTACACATGAAACCTATTTGATTACAAGCTAGATAACATTAGATCATACATGAGACTTGTGTGTTTACATTATACATGAAATTAAGTTGCTTACAATTATTGCAATTAATTAATCACAATATACATGATGCATGGTCATACACTTTGTTCACCAAACTTGAAAACCATAACACATTGAAGCTACTCGGGGTTTGACGTATTCTTGTTCAAACACGAGTAAACTATGGAACTTTAGGTTATACTACTTTGTTACTCTTTAGTTGCTAACTTACCTTCCTATTTAAAGACATAGTTACTCATTAGCAACTCATATGTGATAACAGTAGACACGAACTAAGTAAATTTGTACCCATTTTGACCCACAAACAACGGAAGGATCTATGCGGACCATGCGATGATTCAAGTAATTACGGGTGCACACGTAATTATAAAAATCAGCGCATGGTAAACATAGTAAATTTTGTCGCGTGTTATGACCTAAAACCTATCGTGGTATATAGCAACGAAACTAATGTGATATGACAAGGGCATGGTGGATACGCCGATGGTACTTCCTATATATAAGTTCTCTGCCATATTATTCGAAGTAGCGTTGTTCGTGTCACGTGAAGTTTTGACCTAGACCAATACTAGTGAAATCTCTTATAAAAAAAAATATATAAAAAAAATAAAAAAAATGTGGGCATATTAGGCTACATCTTAAACAAACCCTAATTATCAAGTTCCCATCAAATTCATTCCAAGTAACACATTTCACCTTTAGGATTCAAAATACCATCCATCAGTTCATTGCAACACTTGATCCATCATCAACATACATACCTGACCCTGAGTATCAAAACCTAAATCTTGCTATCAGATATACTCCCCAAACCGATACTCACAACTCGTGGAGAATCCAAATTCACCTCTTCGCGGATTCAGTAGCCTCAACTAGTTGAATTTCGTGACGAAATTCCCTCAACATGGGGATACTGTAACATTTCTGATTTTTTCATGTCTCCTTCTTGTGCAATAACCCATGTTTGGGATCCAATTCTAGTGCAATGACTTATTTTATTTTACAAGCACAAAAACCCTAAGTTTCGACACCAATTTCTACATTTTACATACATTTTAGAACTCTATATAAATACACACACACACACATATATATATATATATATATATATATATATAATTATCTATGGTTTTATACGAATAACAAAGATCTACACATGGTTTTGAACCCCTAACTAGTTGAACTCTTACAAATTGAACCATTGGTATTGGTTTTGAACCCATTCATCAAGACTCAACCAATCTTAACCATTCAAACCTTCAATTTTGACTCTATTTAATCCTGTTTGACTTTTGAAAGTCAAACAAGCCAGGATCTTGCAAATTCACGAAATTAATCGATCAAACCCAACTGGATTAGACCTGCATTGTGTTCTGGATTGATTATCAACTTCATCCCGGCCCAAATAACACACCAAATTGATCAATTAAGCAGGCAATTTTGAATTCAAACGAATTTGACTTCACAAAGTTAAATCCGTATCAATCCGTAATCAGTTCCTGCAATTAACGCGTAATGGGACCCGCAAATCACGCACAAATCAATCCCACATGTATCCAGTACCTTAACTTGACCCAATTCATCCTCAATTTATCAAATTATCACGTAATCCGCCCCATAAGGCTGTTACGGTCAATTCACCATCAAATCGCGTAATTGGGATGAAATCAATCCAATTAAACCATTCTCTCACCTTCGCACGGACCCGTACAAACTCCCTCAACCCTAAATCGATCTGCATTACAACTCTGGGACTCTGTCGAGCTCCACGAGCAGCCGGGATTTCGTAGCAGTCGTTCTCACTCGATACTCATCCAAACCAGGTAAGCTTTATGTCATTCGATTCGTAAATGAGACCTTGTCAATAGCCCCTTATCAATTCGAGTTATCTTTAACTATCAAAATCAATTTGTATTAGGGTTCTTGGTCGGTTAATCGTAATTAGAATTGGGGATATTGTTGATTCATTTGAGCGTATTTAAGATTTTTGATTTCGGTATGACCAGCGAAACCACCTGGTCTAACTGGTTAGGCCACTGCACCATCAGATGTAACATCCCAAAAATAGTAAATAAATAAATAATAACGCGATCGAAATTTAATCGTCATAGATGAAAGGAAAATGGATGGGCTTGGGCTCGGCTCCAACGTGCCGAGGGAAGCCCATGTATATAAGGGCCAAGAGAGCCTCAAACTTGCAAACTTCCATCATTTGCAAAGTTAGAGAGAGAAATGAGAGCTCGGGCCTAGAGAGAGAAAGTTGACGGATCGACCCGGAATTGAAGGAGCACGTTACTACTGAGCTCGTGAGCAAAACCTCCGAATCCGAATCCCAATCCAGGTAACGATTCGACCCTAAACTGAGTTTTTGTTTAATTTGGGATTTTCGGGTTTTAGCTAAATAGGTGACGTTTTTACGGATGAAACTTAAAAATAAGCTTAGGACTAACATCTAGAATGAAAACCGCACGTTTTGAACAAAGAAAGTTGTAAGATTGGCATGATCAGATCCGCATGCGAAAGTTAGGGTTTTTGCGGGGAAGCAGGTCTTGCGTACTTATCAAGTACGCAAGAAGAATGTTCTGCGTACTTATCAAGTACGCAAGATGAAGGCCCTGCGTACTTATCAAGTACGCATGAAACGAAGTATGCGCACTTATTAAGTACGCATGAACAAGACCCTGCGCACTTGCTAAGTGCGCAGGCAGCAGGTCGGTTAGTAAAGTCAGTATAGTCGCCTAATTCAGAATGGTTTAACTGTTAGAGTCGGGATTAGGTCTGATGTATGTGTAATTAACCAATCTAGATCGTGTGTGGCACTCATTGGACCGCTGTTAAGACAGGACGAGACTAGCTCATCGGGTGAGTTCTATGTGCCCCCTCTATGTTATGAGCAAACCTTATTAAATGTTTTGGGGCTGAAGTGTATACGTTAAATGAATAAATGTTATAAATGCCAATGTGATCATACGTGATATATACATATATGTATCAAAATGAATGATGAACAAAGAATGAAACGTATGATTTTAAAGAAAGAATGACATAACATGAATGAATGAAATCTTGCTTTATATTTTATATATTGCATGTTATGAATGTATGTAAACGTTATGGACGCTTCGATGACAACGGCTACTTCGGTAGACGGATGACCACGTGACTATTTTGCAACCGGGATAAAAACGTTCCTTCAAAAGCTAGGACGTATAAAAGGCGCTCATGGACGGTCGAAGCAAATGCCTTAATACATGTAGAACGGTTGCATACATAATAGCCGCGTGGGAAATGGATGCCTTTGGGCAGACGGGTGAATGAACGGACTACGACGGTAGGACGGGTTTAGGCGGACAGACAAAGGTTGCCGGACGGATTTATGTTACGATGGACGGTTTCTAGGGCCGAACGGTTTATGAAAAGGACTACGACGGTAGTTCTCACGGCGTTTGCCTTTGTGACTCACGCGACAATTATAACGGGTTGATCACCCATATGTGTATGACAATGAATGTTGTAACATCCATGTTTTTCCTGGTATTTCATATTGTGCAATAAATGAAAATTTCAATCTAATGTTCACATTCAAAACGTTGTGTCACATCATTTACTATTTTCATGTGCAATTAAGGAGTATTATCATAATGTTAAAAGTACATACACACATTTTACATGGCTACAATAACAACTGAAACAAACCTACGCTATCTCACAAACTACAAGGACTAGTCTTGAAAATTATCAAAATATCACTTGGCACGGTCGCGCCCCGTAATCACGGTCGCGCCATGACCTGGCACGGTCGCGCTCCGTAAACACGGTCGCGCCTGAAACCCAGTTGAAACGTAAACACTGCCTTAATCACAAAGTCTGTTCGAGTCCGCAATTGTAACGTCTTTTGTGCCGTTTCCAGACAAATTTATCAATGACCAAACTCCTGAATAACCACAATTGCAATTAGAAACCCAAAACCGTCACTTAGTCATTCCTTTCTCTCAATATCGTCCAAATCGAGTAACAACCTCGAAATCAAACCCCTGCGCATGATCTTCGAGCTTTTGTGATCACATTCCTCACATCAATCGTGCCGGAATCCCAGCAGAAGACGCCAAGGATCAACCCACCGAAGTCGGAACTCCGTTTGGTCGAACCCCACCAATTCGATATCGTTTAAGGTAAGTAAACACATCCTCAGACTCATTTCAATCCCGTGAATGAAAGCCCTAACCTATTCAGGGCTTATACAATCGAATTGAACACGAATAAAATCTAGGGTTCATTATATTTTGGTTTAATCGAACTACATCCTAGACACGATCTCCACTCAATTAAAATACATGGATAGATTCTAAAACAATCAACAATCGAAAGCCCCATGAATTCACCCGCTATTAATACAAGATTTAGACAAATTAGCTTCTGGAACATTCAGACACGGTCGAGCTAATCAATTAGCACGGTCGTGCCTATTGTCCAGGCATGGTCGCGCCCCGTGCCTAAGCGCGGTTGCGCCGTGCATTTGACACGGTTGTGCTACCTTGGGTCAGAACCTATTTCTTCTGTTATTTTAATATAAACTCATTTTCTTTTATAAAGATTATTTTATAAAACTCCAAAGCCATAATTGTTTTCATAAACTAAATTATCAACTTGGAAATATTAAACAAATTAATTAAATCATTTCTAATGGATTAAAGAGTAATAAATTTAAAATAAAAGTTTTACAATTAATTGTTTTATTCCAACCTACACAAACTATTTATATTCTAATATATATTTAAAATGCCTCTTGACACATTTTCATGAACAACTAAATAAAAAGAATTAAATTATTTTAGTTAATTATTCAAAATTAACCTTAAGTCTTTCATTATTTAATTGAACTTACATTTTCATTCAAATACCAACGCAAATGAATACACCAACCCTTTATACAAATTCATGCTCTCATTCCTATTGAAAACCTTAGAATGTCCTTAGACATTGTACATATTATTAATCCAAATTTATACTATTTCACTCTAGGTCAAGCTTAGTGAGTTGCAAATCACTTGAATTACCCAACGCTCTTGTTAGCTACTACAATTTGATACAAGTTAGTATACATAGACTCTTTTACTCTTTTACATTCTTGGGGTGAAACATGAACACTATTCAAATTACATGTTTACATTTACACAAACAACACAAGTACAAATCCTATTTACATTCATGTGTACAAATTTGAGCTTTATGCCCGAGTGCTATGTGTGCTAACTTTTGTATGCGATTATGTGCAATCATTAACTATTCAAGCCGACGGTTTTCAATGATAGATCTATTGAGTCTGACAAACCCACCCAGATTGGGGTGATTGATACCGACAACACAATTTTGCATGCTAGTTACAAAGTTTTGATTGTACTTGGTTACACAATAGCTGCTCCCCATAAATGCCTTATTTATCATGTTATGTATGGATTTGTTTTACAAACTATATGCTAACTATATACAAACCTGTGTTATACTCACCAACTTTTTAGTTGACTTTATTTTATTCATGTTTCAGGTTCTAATGTGTGAGATTGGTCAAGATGTGCTACACATAGGCTTGGACTTAGTTAATTTAAATAAAAGAACTCTATGTATTTCATTTTTGTTTCTATCTTGGATTTGGTTGTGTTTGGATTACTTGCAATGAAATTTGACGTTTAATATATTCAATTTAGTCAACCTTGTGCTTATGAACAGTCTACATGTCCCGCCCCGATGATTCCGCCATCGGTCGGGGTGTGACAGATTGGTATCAGAGACTTGGTTATAGGGAATTAGGTTATTAGACACCTTGACCTAGACTATAACTTTAGGACACCTACCTATGCTATGTTTCATGATTACATGTTATATGCTACATGCTATATGTTATATGTTATGTGTTACATGCTATGTGCTACATGCTTACTATGATTAGTTATTATTTTATTTGATGACTTAATTGTTAAAAATCCATGACTTATTAGTATATACTAAAATGATAAATTAAATAAATAATATCCTTTCCTATATCCTAAAACCTCATAATGTTCTTATCTTCTTCTCTATCTTTATCTGTCTAAGCATGTGGAAACTTCATGAAGCTAAATTCATAAAAAAAAAAATTATTTCCTCGTTAAGGTTTTTAAGCTTTGTTAATTATTTGAGGACACATGCAATCTGGAAGAGTGACACCTGTATTTTGGGTTTTCTGTCTAGGAAAGCATTTCGCATAAATCCCAATCAACCGAGGGACCCGTATGCTTTCCTGGGAATTCCCGAGATGAGTGTTTACTTATAGGCTAAAGCATGTCTCCTTGAAAATTATATAAGTTTAATTAACCTTAATGTGTCATAGTATTCGAGTGATTATATCACTACTTGAGTACAATCCAAACTATGATTATCTATTTATTTTGTTATCTTATTCTATTAAATCCAAACAATTCTCATAAGTTCTTACATCTTTTCTTGTCTTGTGAAAATCTGTAGAATGCCTCCTCGTCGTGCTCCAACGGCCAACACCAATACCGACATTGCTGCTATTCTTGCACAACTCGTGACACAACTCACTCAAGCTAATAGTGCCACCAATGGCAACAATGGTGGAAATGGTAGTAATAGTGGTAATGGTGGTAATGGTGGAAATGGTGGTAACAACCCATCTCAATGCACTTTCAAACATTTCAACTCGTGTAATCCTCCCAAATTCTATGGTACCGAAGGAGCTACTGGACTCCTTCAATGGTTCGAAAGCATTGAGAATACCTTTCTCAATAGTGACTGCCCCGACAACCTTCATGTTCGTCATGCCACAAGTGTCCTACAAAAACGGGCACTCACGTGGTGGAATGGGGATAAGAGAAATAGAGGTGTGGATGTGGCAATGGCCTTACCTTGGGATGAGGTTAAAATGCTAATGACTGAGGAATTCTGTCCTCGAAATGAAGTAAAGAAACTTGAAGCCGAATTTTGGGATCTTGCCCAAGATAGTGATGAAAACTTGGCGTATACGACTCGGTTCCATGAGTTGAGTCTTCTTGTGCCCCACATGGTCACTCCTTTGTCCCGCTGCATTGAAAAGTATATTGGGGGACTACCTAGGCAAATTCAAGATACTGTCCTAGGAAGGAATCCCGCAACACTTGAGGATGCTATCCGCTTATCCGCCACCTTAACTGATAACCATGTGAAGGCGGGGACTCTTACTAAAAATGGCGCAAAGAAAGTCTCCGACACTGCAACTCCTTCCACCCACAACAAAGAAGCCATAACTGAGCCCTCCCGGCACAGTAAGAAGAGAAAGGCTAGAAATTTTGCTGTGGTCACTCCTGCTATACCTGTTAACCAAGCTGCACTTATGGTTCAAGCACCGGCCAAAAAGCCATATGTTGGAATCTACCCACTTTGTGCCACCTGCAACTACCATCATCCCCAAAGCATCCCATGTCGCCTTTGTACTCATTGTGGGAGATGTGCCCATACGGTCAATGTTTGTAGGGCCAAAGCTCTTGCGGGCCAAGTCAACCCACCAAACCAAACCAACACCCAAGTGACTAATCAAGGTGCTCCTGCTATTACAAATGGGCGTGCATGTTATGAATGTGGTAACCCGAACCATTTCCGTGATCAATGCCCAAGATTTGCCAATGCTAGACAAGGTGGAGCTCGTGGGCGTGCTTTCAACATAAACGCCAACGAAGCTCAAGCTAACAATGATGTGGTCAATGGTACGTTCCTTGTAAATAGTCAATATGCCTCCATTTTATTTGATACCGGTGCCGATAAAAGTTTCGTGTCGCTTAACTTCGAACCTTTACTTGCAAAGACACGATCCCTTTTAGAGAAAACATTTACCGTTGAAGTAGCAAATGGTGACTCTTTTACAATTGAATCCATTATCTATGATTGCTCTTTAGAACTTAATGATCATACATTCCAATCAACCTTGTTCCAATGCCACTAGGAAGCTTTGATATCATCATAGGCATGGATTGGTTGTCAAGTCACCATGCCGAAGTAATTTGTTTTGAGAAGTGCATCCGAATACCCCTTCCGTCAGGGGAAACGTTAAGAGTCTTTGGTGAAAATCCTTGCAAAGGACTTAAGTTAATGTCGTGCACTACTGCTCAAAAGTACTTACGAAAGAAGTATATCGCTTTCTTAGCTCATATTGTTCAAAAGGATGTCAAAGAGAAGACTATACAAGACATTCCTATCATTCGAGATTTTCCCGAAGTATTTCCCGAAGATCTATCCGGTCTTCCACCCGTTCGACAAGTAGAATTTCGCATTGATCTTGTGCCCGGAGCTAACCCCGTGGCTAAAGCTCCTTACCGTCTTGCACCTTCTGAAATGCAAGAACTTGCAAGTCAACTTCAAGAGCTCTCCGACAAGGGATTCATTCGTCCAAGTCATTCACCTTGGGGTACACCCGTCTTATTCGTCAAAAAGAAGGATGGATCATTTCGCATGTGCATTGACTACCGCGAACTCAACAAGCTTACTATCAAAAACCGTTATCCTTTGCCTAGAATTGATGACCTCTTTGATCAACTTCAAGGTTCTACTTTCTTCTCGAAGATTGATCTTCGATCTGGTTATCACCAACTCCGTGTGCAAGAAGACGATATTCCAAAGACTGCCTTCCGAACAAGGTATGGTCATTATGAGTTCATGGTTATGCCTTTTGGACTAACCAATGCACCCGTAGTTTTCATGGACCTCATGAATCGTGTGTGCAAACCGTACCTTGATAAGTTCGTGATCGTTTTCATCGATGACATCTTAATCTATTCCAAGACTAAAGCCGATCATGAGCAACATCTTAGATTGGTTTTGGATCTCTTGAAGAAAGAACAACTATATGCCAAATTCTCCAAATGTGAATTTTGGTTAAAAGAAGTTCAATTTCTTGGTCATATCGTCAACGACAAGGGTATTCATGTTGACCCTACTAAGATCGAAACGGTTAAGAATTGGAATGCCCCGAAGACTCCCACTGAAGTTCGTTCATTTCTTGGTCTTGCGGGATATTACCGTCGTTTCATCTCAAACTTCTCTAAGATTGCTGTCCCCCTTACCGCTTTGACTCACAAAGGTAAGACTTATGAATGGGGACCAAAACAAGAAGAAGCTTTCCAAACCCTCAAACAAAAATTGTACAATGCTCCCATTTTGACTCTCCCTGATGGGAATGATGATCTAGTTGTCTACTGTGATGCTTCCAACCAAGGTCTAGGTTGTGTCCTCATGCAACGAGGCAAAGTAATCGCTTATGCGTCATGACAACTTAAGATTAATGAGAAGAATTATACGACGCACGATCTCGAGTTGGGTGCGGTCGTATTCGCATTGAAGATTTGGAGACATTATCTCTACGGCACAGAATGTGTGGTGTTCACCGACCACAAAAGTCTTCAACATATCTTTAACCAAAAAGAACTCAATATGAGGCAACAACGTTGGGTTAAACTCCTTAACGACTATGACTGCGAGATTCGTTACCATCCCGGCAAAGCGAATGTTGTAGCCGACGCTTTGAGTCGAAAGGACCATGTTATGCTTCATTGTGCCCGAATCCAAACCGACATTCAAATTCGCATCTTAGAAGCTCAACACGTCTCGGTCACCGAGGGTAACATGTACGAAGAAATGCATGTGGTGTTGAACTTCAACTTGAATCAAAACCCAATGGCTTACTTTATTACTTGAACCGTATTTGGGTTCCCGATCGCGATGATCTCCGTACCTTTCTCATGAACGAGGCTCACAAGACTCGTTATTCTATTCATCCTGGTGCGGATAAAATGTACCAAGATCTTCGCCAACAATATTGGTGGCCCGGTATGAAAAAGGACATTGCTCACTATGTTTCCAAATGTCTAACGTGTTCCAAAGTCAAAGCCGAACACCAACGTCCTTCCGGATTACTTGAACAACCGGAAATTCCCGTGTGGAAATGGGAGAACTTAGCCATGGATTTTATTACCAAACTTCCTCGCACCTCGAGTGGTTATGATAGCATTTGGGTAATCATTGATCGTCTCACCAAATCTGCTCATTTCTTGCCTATCTGTGAAGACTATCGGGTTGAGAAACTAGCCCGAATTTACATTGATGAAATTGTGAGCCGTCATGGTGTTCCCTTGAACATAATATCCGACCGAGATGCCCGGTTCACTTCTCGATTTTGGCAATCTCTCCAAACTGCTCTTGGCACACGATTAGATTTGAGCATTGCTTACCATCCCCAAACTGATGGTCAAACCGAGCGGACAATCCAAACACTTGAAGACATGCTTAGAGCTTGCGTAATCGATTTTGGTGGCAATTGGGATTCACATTTATCCCTCATTGAGTTCTCTTACAATAATAGCTACCACACTAGTATCAACATGGCTCCATTCGAAGCTCTTTATGGTCGCAAGTGTCGTTCTCCTATCTGTTGGAACGAGATTGGTGAAGCACAAATCACTGGTCCCGAGCTAATTCAAGAAACATCCGACAAGATTATTCAAATCCGTGACAACATCCGAACAGCGAGAAGTCGGCAAAAGAGTTATGCCGATAAACGACGAAAACCCTTGGAATTCCAAGTCGGTGACCTTGTTCTTCTTAAGGTGTCCCCGTGGAAGGGTGTGATCCGTTTTTGGAAAGAAAGGCAAGTTAGCCCCGCGCTATGTTGGTCCATTCAAAATCCTTGAAAGGATTGGGAAAGTGGCTTACAAACTCGAGTTACCTCCATCTCTTGGCAATGTGCATCCTACATTTCATGTATCTAATCTGAAGAAATGTCTTGCTGATGAGAATCTCCATATACCACTTGATGACGTGCGCATTGATGAAACGATGCACTTCGTTGAGAAACCGGTAGAAATTATGGATCGTGAAATCAAGCAACTCAAGCGAAGTCGTATTCCTATTGTCAAAGTTCGTTGGGAGTCTAAGCGTGGTCCTGAATTCACTTGGAAACGAGAGGACCAAATGAAGCTCAAGTACCCCCATCTTTTTGCTGATTCATTAGCCTCAACTAGTTAAATTTCGGAACAAAATTCCCTCAACTAGGGGATACTGTAACATCCATGTTTTTCCTGGTATTTCATATTGTGCAATAAATGACAATTTCAATCTAATGTTCACATTCAAAACGTTGTGTCACATCATTTACTATTTTCATGTGCAATTAAGGAGTATTATCATAATGTTAAAAGTACATACACACATTTTACATTGCTACAATAACAACTGAAACAAACCTACGATATCTCACAAACTACAAGGACTAGTCTTGAAAATTATCAAAATATCACTTGGCACGGTCGTGCCATGACCTGGCACGGTTGTGCCCCGTAATCACGGTCGCGCCATGACCTGACACGGTCGCGCTGCGTAAACACGGTCGCGCCGAGAACTGACACGGTCGCGCCTGAAACCCAGTTGAAGCGTAAACACTGCCTTAATCACAAAGTCTGTTCGAGTCCGCGATTGTAACGTCTTTTGTGCCGTTTCCAGACTAATTTATCAATGACCAAACTCCTGAATAACCACAATTGCAATTAGAAACCCAAAACCGTCACTTAGTCATTCCTTTATCTCAATATCGTCCAAATCGAGTGACAACCTCGAAATCAAACCCCTGCGCATGATCTTCGAGCTTTTGTGATCACATTCCTCATATCAATCGTGCCGGAATCCCAGCAGAAGACGCCAAGGATCAACCCACCGAAGTCGAAACTCCGTTTGGTCAAACCCCACCAATTCGATATCGTTTAAGGTAAGTAAACACATCCTCAGACTCATTTCAATCCCGTGAATGAAAGCCCTAACCTATTAAGGGATTATACAATCGAATTGAACACGAATAAAATCTAGGGTTCATTATATTTTAGTTTAATCGAACTACATCCTAGACACGATCTCCACTCAATTAAAATACATGGATAGATTCTAAAACAATCAACAATTGAAAGCCCCATGAATTCACCCGCTATTAATACAGGATTTAGACAAATTAGCTTCTGGAACATTCAGACACGGTCGTGCTAATCAATTAGCACGGTCGTGCCTCTTGTCCAGGCATGGTCGCTCCCCATGCCTAAGCACGGTCGCGCTCCATGCCTAAGCATGGTCGCGCCCCGTGCCTAAGCGCGGTCGCGCCGTGCATTTGACACGGTTGTGCTACCTTGGGTCAGAACCTATTTTTTCTGTTATTTTAATATAAACTCATTTTCTTTTATAAAGATTATTTTATAAAACTCCAAAGCCAGAATTGTTTTCATAAACTAAATTATCAACTTGGAAATATTAAACAAATTAATTAAATCATTTCTAATGGATTAAAGAGTAATAAATTTAAAATAAAAGTTTTACAATTAATTGTTTTATTCAAACCTACACAAACTATTTATATTCTAATATATATTTAAAATGCCTCTTGACACATTTTCATGAACAACTAAATAAAAAGAATTAAATTATTTTAGTTAATTATTCAAATTTAACCTTAAGTCTTTCATTATTTAATTGAACTTACATTTTCATTCAAATACCAACGCAAATGAATACACCAACCCTTTATACAAATCCATGCTCTCATTCCTATTGAAAAACTTAGAATGTCCTTCGACATTGTACATATTATTAATCCAAATTTATACTATTTCACTCTAGGTCAAGCTTAGTGAGTTGCAAATCACTTGAATTACCCAACGCTCTTGTTAGCTACTACATTTTGATACAAGTGAGTATACATAGCCCCTTTTACTCTTTTACATTCTTGGGGTGAAACATGAACACTATTCAAATTACATGTTTACATTTACACAAACAACACAAGTACAAATCCTATTTACATTCATGTGTACAAATTTGAGCTTTATGCTCGAGTGCTATGTGTGCTAACTTTTGTATGCGATTATGTGCAATCATTAACTATTCAAGTTGACGGTTTTCAATGATAGATCTATTGAGTCTGACAAACCCACCCAGATTGGGGTGATTGATACCGACAACACAATTTTGCATGCTAGTTACAAAGGTTTGATTGTACTTGGTTACACAATAGCTGCTCCCCATAAGTGTCTTATTTATCATGTTATGTATGGATTTGTTTTACAAACTATATGCTAACTATATACAAACCTGTGTTATACTCACCAACTTTTTAGTTGACTTTATTTTATTCATGTTTCAGGTTCTAATGTGTGAGATTGGTCAAGATGTGCCACACATAGGCTTGGACTTAGTTAATTTAAATAAAAGAACTCTATGTATTTCATTTTTGTTTCTATCTTGGATTTGGTTGTGTTTGGATTACTTGCAATGAAATTTGACGTTTAATATATTCAATTTAGTCAACCTTGTGCTTATGAACAGTCTACATGTCCCGCCCCGATGATTCCGCCATCGGTCGGGGTGTGACAAATGTTTTCTCAAAAGTAAGTATGTATGTACATATGTATATACTCAGTATGAATGTTATGTGAGAACAGTAAAGCAAAGAATATGCAAATGCACGTATATTATATATATATATATAATACTTAACGATAAGATAAATGTTATGGCTGATTGTTTTAAACTAGAACTCACCAGCGTTAGCTGACTTTTAGTATACATTTCAGGTCAAGAAAGGAAGGGTCGTGCGAAGGCGTGATGGTTACCTGGCAAACGACTGACATCCCCCTTTTATATATGTTAAGACAATGTTATGTTATGTTATGAATTCGAATGATGTTTGCTTCTGCTACTCTCGAATGTTTTTAATTTAAGTTCAGTATTTATGACTATGTTTTTGAGTAAATCCAACAAGTGAGGTATCCCGGGAAAGGGGCCTTACAAGTTGGTATCAGAGCAATAGTTTGAGAAATTCAGACATCCCTAAATGTCTAGACTCAAGCTGATTATGGGACCAACGCACGGATGTCAGTATGGGTATCCAACGCCAACACCAACACGGTAAGTAAGTACTAAAGTTAATGCACTTGGATAAGAATAGATACCTTAACTTAGAACAAATAGATGTCAATGTCACAACCGATTTGAAGAGTTTTGAATCCGAAAAGCAATGTAAATTAGTAATCACAAACCGGTCACTGTAATTAAAAATTTACCTTGCTCGTATTGTTCTAAAACTATGATCTGAAGGAATGGCATTGATGTATTCCCTTTATAACTATCAGGAAACTAGGAACTATGGCTGGTGGAGGAAGAATCGAACGCCGAGGCGGTTGCACTGGCCGAGTCGGTAGACCTCCATTAAATCAAAGACATGAAGAGGAAGAGAGTGTGGATGCAGAACACACTGAGAGTGTGCACGAAACAAATGTGACCCCAACTGGGGGCGACAATCAATGGCCTCTACAGTTGGAACCCGAGGTCAGGGATGCTATTGCCCGTGAAGTTGTACTCACTCTGAAGAAAGTATTGCCTGATCTACTATCCGAGTCACTAAAGAAAAGTAGAGAGGAGGATGAAGGAGACCATGAAGAGAAAGTGTATGACAGTGATGGGGATGAAGTAAAGGTGGGATCAAGCAATCGTGGGTGTACTTACAAAGGCTTCAAGGACGGAGACCCACCCAAGTTCGATGGGAATAAGGATTCAGTGGCTACGTTCGAATGGATTGAGAGGATGAACGTTGTAATCAACATCAGCGAGTGTCGACCGGACCAGGCTGTTAAGTATATTGCTCATTCTTTCACCAATGAGGCACTAAGTTGGTGGAGGAACATTCAGAGGACAAAGTCGCCAAACGCTCTTGCCAGAATGACATGTGAAGACCTGAAGAAGCTGATAATCCAAAAGTTCTGTCCCCAGAATGAAATTGAGCGAGTGGAAAATGAATTCCTAAACTTCAAGGCTGGCAGCAAGACGCACCGCTAGTATACTTCTAGGTTCAATGAGCTAGCTCAACTGGTACCCTACCTGGTGGAGACAGAAGAACGAACGATTAAGTACTACGTGAAGGGCCTACCTCAAAGGGTCCGTGTTCATGTAAAAGCTAATCTACCATCGACCTTCGAATCTGTAGTCAACCTGTCTGGAATCGTCTATGACGATTATGCTAACGAGGACACAGCTCCCGAAGCTCCGAAACGAAAATGGGAGAACTCGTTCAAAGGAAATGGAAAGGGAAACTACACCGCTGAGGTGAAGAATCCTAGGGCAGAAGGGTATGACGTTTGTAATAAATGCTCAAAGAAACACCAAGGCGAATGTCTTGTTGGCTCAACCATGTGTTATAAGTGCGGGAGGCTGGGGCATTACTCCCGAGATTGCTTGAAGGACGTCAAGTGCCAAAGTTGTGGAAGATATGGACACCTGACTAGGGATTGTAGAAAACCAGACAATCCGGTTCGGGAAAGGAAAAGGTACAGCCGAAGGCTAGGACTCGAGCCTACGCCCTGACTGAGGAGGAAGCAAGGGGGAAACCCTGATGTTGTGTCAGGTACGTTCCTAGTTAATGATGAACATGCTGCTATTTTATTTGACTCTGGTGCTAGTAAAAGCTTTATATCCAATGCATTTAGTCGTAAACTAGATTGCACTATCAACACCATAGTAAAGGCCTTTAGCGTACAAACTGCCGTTGGTAAAAATTCGGCAGTATTCCAAGTAACAGAGGATTGCATCATAGAAATAGAGGGTCATAAGTTTCCTTCTAGATTATTTTCCTTCTCACCTTAGGAGGATTCGATATAGTATTGGGTATGGATTGGCTAGCTGCCAACGAAGCTCAAATCATATGTAAACGTAAGAGGATACACCTCAAAGCTCCTAGCGGCAGTCCAATTACGGTTTATGGGGATTGGAATTGCACGATGTCGAACGTCATCTCGATGATCAAGGCCGAAAGTTACATGAGGCGCGGTTGCGAAGCTTATCTAGCGTATGTTATTGAAGATAGAATGAAAACAAAAGGACTCAAGAATGTACCCATGGTGTGCAACTTTCCGGAAGTATTCCCTGAGGATCTACCTGGGTTGCCACCCGATCGGGAAATAGAATTTCAGATTGACTTACTTCCAGGAGCTGAGCCCGTTGCCAAAGCCCCCTACCGATTGGCTCCATCAGAAATGAAAGAATTGATGTCTCAACTAGAGGAATTAACAGAAAACGGATTTATCAGACCGAGCATTTCACCATGAGGAGCTCCGGTACTATTTGTAAAGAAGAAGGACGGCAGCATGCGCATGTGCATTGACTACCGAGAACTGAACAAGAGGACAGTAAAGAACAAATACCCACTGCCTAGAATAGACGACCTTTTTGATCAACTACAAGGTGCGAGTTGGTTCTCAAAGTTCGATCTTAGGTCGGGTTACCATCAGTTGAAAGTAAGAGAAGAAGACGTACCAAAGACCGCGTTTCGCACACGTTATGGACATTATGAGTTTCTCGTGATGTCCTTCAGATTGACCAACGCACCAGCAGCGTTCATGGACTTGATGAATATAGTATGTCGACCAATGTTGGATCGATCGGTGATAGTTTTTATAGACGACATACTGATATATTCAAAAAACGAGGGTGATCTCCACTGTCACCTAAGAGAGGTTTTGGAGGTGCTAAAGCAGGAAAAGTTGTACACAAAATTCTCTAAATGCGCGTTCTGGCTTAGAGAAGTCCAATTCCTAGGTCATGTGATAAACCCAAACGGCATCATGGTAGATCCTGCAAAGATCGAGACAGTAAAGGAATGGAATGTCCCAAAGACACCAACAGAGATACGAAGTTTTCTCGGATTGGCAGGCTACTATCGGAGGTTCATTCAAGATTTCTCGAGGATAGCCTCGCCACTAACTAAACTGACACGGAAGGAAGTAAAATATGAATGGGGTCCAACCCAAAACAACGCGTTTGAGGAACTTAAGACACGATTAACCCAAGCTCCAGTCTTGACACTACCTGAGGGAAATGAAGACTTCGTAGTCTACTCTGACGCTTCGGGTCAGGGTTTAGGGTGCGTACTTATGCAACGACGAAAGGTAATTGCTTACGCCTCGCGAAAACTAAAGATTCACGAGGTTAACTACCCAACTCACGATCTGGAGTTAGCAGTAGTAGTTTTCGCATTGAAAATATGGAGGCACTATCTGTATGGAGTTAAATGCACCATTTACTCCGATCACAAAAGCCTGAAGTACTTTTTCAAACAAAAGGAATTAAACATGAGATAAAGGAGGTGGTTAGAGCTACTAAAAGACTATGATTGTGAGATATTGTACCATCCAGGCAAGGCAAACGTAGTGGCTGACACTTTAAGTAGAAAGGAAGAATCGGCACCTATCCGGATCAAAGCATGTCAGCTGATTATAACACCAGATTTGATGAGTGAAATATCAAAGGTACAAGATGAAGCACTATTAGAAAGAAATATAAATCGAGAAAGAATAGTCAGACAACAAGGGAATTTAGATGCAAATGCATACGGAGTACGAACTAGGTTTGGCCGGATGTGGATACCTAAGATTGGTGAGCTCAGAGCCAAAATCCTCGATGAGGCCCATAAGTCTCGCTATTCAATCCACCCCTGGATAAACAAAATGTATTAAGACTTGAAGAAAGAGTATTGGTGGCCCGGCATGAAGAATGATGTGACCGAGTACGTGAACAAGTGCCTAACTTGTTCCCTAGTTAAGGCCGAGCACCAGAAACCATGCGGTAAAATGCAACCTTTGCCAATACCGGAATGGAAGTGGGAGGAGATCACGATGGACTTCATTACCAAGCTACCACGAACAGCTAAAGGCAATGATACCATTTGGGTGATCGTCAACCGCTTGACAAAGAGTGCTCACTTCTTGCTAATACGTGAGACTTCATCGTTTGAAAAGCTAGCAGAAATATTTATCAAGGAAATTGTGAGCAGACATGGTATGCCGCTGTCGATTGTGTCCGACAGGGATACTAGATTCACGTCAAGGTTTTGGAAGAAATTCAATGAAGCGATGGGCACTAGACTGAACATCATCACCGCTTACCACCCTCAAACCGATGGTCAATCTGAAATGACCATTCAGACCTTGGAGGACAAGCTCCGGGCCTGTATCATTGACTTCGGTGGGAGCTGGGACAGCCATCTACCATTGGCAGAATTTTCATATAAAACATCTATCACTCAACTATTGGCATGCCTCCATTTGAAATGTTGTATGGGAGGAAATGTAGGACCCCGGTTTGTTGGGGGGAAATTGGACAAAAGGATTTTGCAAGTCTCGAAGTGGTCAAAGCTACTTTCGAGAAATTTGATCAAATCAAGGCTCGAATGAAAGCCGCAAAAGACAGACAGAAATCATACGCGGATAAGAGAAGACGGGATTTAGAGTTTCAAGTAGGGGACATGGTACTGTTAAAGGTATCACCAAGGAAAGGAATCATCCGATTCAGAAAACGTGGCAAACTAAGTCCAAGGTTTGGCGGAACTTTCAAGATTTTAGCGAGAGTGGGTCAAGTTGCTTACAGACTCGACCTACCCGTTGAGCTTAGTGGAATACACCCTACGTTCCACTTGCTGCACTTACGCAAGTGCCTAGCTGACGACACAGCTCACATACCTTACGACGAGATTGAAGTGGATAATAGTCTAAATTATGTGGAGGAATCAATAGCCATTCTTGACCGAGCTGAGAAACGACTACGCAATAAGTCAATTCATCTAGTTAAAGTACAATGGAAGCACAGAAAAGGGTCATAAGCGACATGGAAGAAAGAAGACGAGATGAGGGAACTATACCCTCAATTGTTTAACGTATAAACGATTTCGAGGACGAAACCTCTTTAAGGAGGGTAGACTTGTAACATCCCAAAAATAGTAAATAAATAAATAATAACGCGATCGAAATTTAATCGTCATAGATGAAAGGAAAATGGATGGGCTTGGGCTCGGATCCAACGGGCCGAGGGAAGCCCAGGTATATAAGGGCCAAGAGAGCCTCAAACTTGCAAACTTCCACCATTTGCAAAGTTAGAGAGAGAAAGGAGAGCTCGGGCCTAGAGATAGAAAGTTGACGGATCGACCCGGAATTGAAGGAGCATGTTACAACTGAGCTCGTGAGCAAAACCTCCGAATCCGAATCCGAATCCCAATCGAGGTAACGATTCGACCCTAAACTGAGTTTTTGTTTAATTTAGGATTTTCGGGTTTTAGCTAAATAGGTGACATTTTTACGGATGAAACTTGAAAATAAGCTTAGGACTAACATCTAGAATGAAAACCGCACATTTTGAACAAAGAAAGTTGTAAGATTGGCACGATCAGATCCGCATGCGAAAGTTAGGGTTTTTACGGGGAAGCAGGTCTTGCGTACTTATCAAGTACGCAAGAAGCAGATCCTGCGTACTTATCAAGTACGCAAGAAGAATGTTCTGCGTACTTATCAAGTACGCAAGATGAAGGCCCTGCGTACTTATCAAGTACGCATGAAACGAAGTATGCGCACTTATTAAGTACGCAAGAACAAGACCCTGCGCACTTGCTAAGTGCGCAGGCAGCAGGCTGGTTAGTAAAGTCAGTATAGTCGCCTAATTCAGAATGGTTTAACCGCTAGAGTCGGGATTAGGTCTGATGTATGTGTAATTAACCAATCTAGATCGTGTGTGGCACTCATTGGACCGCTGTTAGGACAGGACGAGACTAGCTCATCGGGTGAGTTCTATGTGCCCCCTCTATGTTATGTGCAAACCTTATTAAATGTTTTGGGGCTGAAGTGTATAAGCTAAATGAATAAATGTTATAAATGCCAATGTGATCATACGTGATATATACATATATGTATCAAAATGAATGATGAACAAAGAATGAAACGTATGATTTTAAAGAAAATGAATGAAAGAATGACATAACGTGAATGAATGAAATCTTGCTCTATATTTTATATATTGCATGTTATGAATGTATGTAAACGTTATGGACGCTTCGATGACAACGGCTACTTCGGTAGACGGACGACCACGTGACTATTTTGCAACCGGGACAAAAACGTTCCTTCATAAGTTAGGACGTGTAAAAGGCACTCATGGACAGTCGAAGCAAATGCCTTAATACATGTAGAACGGTTGCATACATAATAGCCGCGTGGGAAACAGATGCCTTTGGGAAGACGGGTGAATGAACGGACTACGACGGTAAGACGGGTTTAGGCGGACGGACAAAGGTTGCCGGAAGGATTTATGTTACGACGGACGGTTTCTAGGGCCGGACGGTTTATGAAAAGGACTACGACGGTAGTTCTCATGGCGTTTGTCTTTGTGACTCACGCGACAATTATGACGGGTTGATCACCCATATGTGTATGACCAATGAATGTTCTCTCAAAAGTAAGTATGTATGTACATATGTATATACTCAGTATGAATGTTATGTGAGAATGGTAAAGCAAAGAATATGCAAATGCACGTATATTATATATATATAACACTTAACGATAAGATAAATGTTATGTCTGATTGTTTTAAACTAGAACGCACCAGCGTTAGCTGACTTTTACTATACATTTCAGGTCAAGAAAGGAAGGGTCGTGCGAAGGATTGATGGTTACCCGACAAACGACTGACATCCCACTTTTATATATGTTAAGACAATGTTATGTTATGTTATGAATTCGAATGATGTTTGCTTCCGCTACTCTCGAATGTTTTTAATTTAAGTTTAGTATTTATGACTATGTTTATGAGTAAATCCAAAAAGTGAGGTTACCCGGGGAAGCGGCCTTACATCAGACTAGGTGGCATGGGTTCGAAACCCATAACCCACCGCCCGGCTTTCTTTTTTCGCATGCCTAAAACCCAGACCCGACTTTCTATAAAATTCATGTTAAGGATATTTCTGGTCCGCGTTTAATAAGGGATGCGCCCCTCAGTCTGATGGTTTGGACGGGTGCCTCACACAGTAGCCACCCGGGTTCGAACCGGGTGGGCTGTTCTTTTTTTTTAAACACCAATTTAAAGCTCCAAAAATTGTATAAAAATTATTTTTATAAATCCTACATTATTTAGAACAGAATGAATCAAGGTTTACAATTTTTAGCATCAGAATCACTATTTTTACTAATTTAATTGTTAAGAACTCAAATTGAATTATATATTTTTTTGGGTAATTTATTTACTTAACTTTATAATTTTTTTCTTTTGTGACAAAGATTTATAAATACTTTTTACAAGGTTTTATAAAATTTTATATAGTTAAAACAAATAAAACTATACCTAAATATATATAGTTTTTCATATTTCTAAAAGAAAAGAACATGTCTATTTTTAATTAAATTTAATTATTCTAACATACCTATTTTAAATGATAAATAAATAAATAAATGTATTTATTATTTATGTATTTACATTTACAATTTACTTAGGATTTAAATGCATAATTAACATTAATCTTATGTATCAATATTAGGTACACATTTTTATAATTAAATAAATAAAATAAAGATAAGTGTTTAAATCATATTTGAATAAATTTATTTCTCACATTATTTTTATAACTAAATAAATAAATAACAATTATTTAATTTATTTAGTTATTCAAACCTAAACCCTAATTAAAATATTTTTAAACCATTCATTTCAAATCGTTCATTTTATACAACACTTTTTCTAGTACAAACCATAATTTCCTACGCTCCTACACAACACTTTGTACACACATCCAATTAAACCCTAGACTTAGACCTAGACTATCGTACACATTATTAATTTAATATATATTACACACTAGGTTAACGTGGTGAGTTACAAGGATCATTTTGCTACCTAGTTTCGCGTGCTAGCTACACCCTTGAATCATGTGAGTATTACATAGCCCCTTTTACTCTTTTACACTTTTTGGGATGAAACATGAACTCTATACACACAATTGCTTACATTTACACAAACTACACAAATCCTCTTTACATTCATGTATACAAAATTTGAGCTTTATGTTTGAGTGCTAAGTGTGTTAACTGTTTGTGTGTAATTTATGTGCAATCATTAACTATTCAAGCCGACGATTAACAATGATAGATTTATCGAGTCTGACAAACCCACCCAGATTGGGGTGATTGTTACCGACAACACAATTTGCATACTAGTTACAAATGTTTGATTGTACTTTGGTTAGACAATAGTTGCTCCCCATAAATGACTTATTTTATCATGTTATGTAAAGATTTGTTTATTCACATCTATATATACTACCTATGTACAAACCTGTGCATGCTCACCAACTTTTTAGTTGACCTTATTTTATTCATGTTTCAGGTGCTAATGTATGATTTGATCAAGACTTGCTACACATAGGTTTTGGGACTTAGTTAATTCTAATTCAAGAACAATTTGTATTTCATTTATGTATTTTTGAACTTGGTTGTGTTTGATTTGTTTGAAATGAAATTTGATGATTAATATATTGCAATCTAGTCAACCTTGTGCTCATGAACAATCTAAATGTTCCGCCCCGACGTATTCCGCCGCCGGTTGGGGTGTGACAGTTATGAACCCCTATACGAAGTAGTTTTGTCTGCCGCCTTAATAAACACTTCAATAAGATTGAAATTGTTCATAACCGTAATATATCTAATTCTTGAACAAGAAACAAGTATTGTTTAAAGTTCTGAAAAAATAGTATTATTCAATTGCATAGACATAAAATTTAATTTACAGACAAGGATCAGATCCTAGAAATATATAAATATTTATCATAAACAAAAGATGTGATCTTTTACGTTTGATAAATTTATTAATGTTTGTCATATACAAAAGATGAGATCTTTTACAATTGATAAGTATATGAAATAAAAGATGAGATTTTTTACAACAGACACTAAGGATCATATGATGAAAGAATGAGATTCTTTAGTTAAATCATCTAATGATGATCCAAACACACAATCCATTTACGACAAATAAAGACTTGATCAGACTACACATGAGTGAGATTCATTAAGACGTAGAAGTTGTTTTAGAAACAACAAATGGATCATTAATACTAGAAGCCTAACAGATTATCAAAGGTTGATAAATTAGGAATTGGATTCCTAGTACCCTTGAAGGGACACAGATTACAAGTTTTGAAAAGTTATCTAAACTAATCAAAATCAACATGTATTATGAATACTAGAATGTTCTTGTAATAAATTAGCTTCAAGAAAAGTATAGAAGTCTGGACATGTCTGAGAACATTGAATCATTGAAACTGATATGATCATTTCAAATTAGATTCAATAATATAGATGCAAAGGCCAGTGGGAGTGAATACCTACAACAATAAGAATGTGTAAGAGACACGTTATTAAGAGGAGTGTATAGTGATACACAAAAAACCACTGATAAGGATGATAGTGTTATCATAAAGTGTACAATGATACACAAAATAAAAAAGAGATGATTAGTGTTATCATGGAATGCATAGTGATACATTACTGAAATTACGAGTTATATTTTAAAACATATCATTGAAAGATAACACATCTTTAGAAGATCAAATTTCAAAGCTAACATTGACTGCATTAATATATATGTGATATATAAGAGGAAAAGATTCTAAAGTAAGAATCACATCAATCTATTGACATTAATAAAAGATGTCTTAAGTGTTTTGTGTGACAAATCAATAAAGACATATACCGTTAACATTTCTGTTAACATTATCCAAAACCCATAGTGATTGGGATAAGATGAAAATGAAACGGTTCATATGGTTTCATCTAAAAGGATAATGAGCGTTGTCAATATTTTTCATACGATGAAAGAACTTTGAAATTTAGTTATGACGAAAGAAAGAAAAGGGATAATGCTTGAGAAGCACATGATGGTGATCATAAAGTGTTATGATGAGACAATGCTATCTTATTGGATAAGATGCTAAGAGTAACAAATCTGACTATCAAGAAGGGTTCTTGAAACAAGGTCATAATTAGTTATGACGACCTATTAGTCAAACACAACAATCTTAAAGGTTAATATACAAACACCATGAGATGATCATTGAGAATGATTACACGATACATCAACATTATCTGATAATGATGATACATCAGCGTTATCTGATAGAAAAGTTTCATCAATAACATTTGCACAAACATGAGATGTTGTGACCCGGAAACATTAGAAGATAGTATTGTGAAAGTGTTTTCAGAAAACTTCTAATAGTTTAGAAAGAATTTCCAAAAGAGAGTTTTCCATCATTAAGTTTCATTAATGGGATCATGAAACTTGGAGACATCACGATAAAAACAAATTCACACAAATCAATATCTAGCTGACTCATTCGCTAAACCTATACCTCAATCTGTATGAGGAGCATGTTGATAGGTGATAGACATGCTAGACTTGAGTTTGATTTGTTAGTATTTGGTGCCTTTCGAACAATATAGAAACATTGGTATTTTATATTGACTTAAAGGTTAAGTGCATTATAAATAAATGTTTTTATGATTCGATATTTTATACGTTTTAGAAATCCTTGAATATTATGTTATATTCTAAATGTTCGTAGTCGATCAGATTCATGGGAATCAATCTGAATGTAAGACTATTGTGAATCGGATGGTTGGTTCATTATGAATGAAAGACCAAGAAGTTGGTGACCATATTCACAAATAATTATTAGAGAATAATTATTGAACGTAACTCGCTTCAAAACTATCTTCATGGATCAAAGTCTTGAGAAGTTTTGAATATGGTAAGATCTATTGATCCTTCGACCTAAGGCGCGCACTAGAACTAACTCTAACTAAAGTTTATTCCTTGATCTTATCTAACGTTGTACCTTAATAGGCAGTAATAAGGATATGATCAGGAGTAATATGAAGTTAAGTGGGAGTTGTACGTGGCCAAAGGAATTCTGTTATCCTTTAATTAGGATCTGGACATTCTGGCGCCCTCGTTGATTCAAACTGGTATAAATCGCGTGGCCACACACAAATTAGAGTAGTTTGTTTAGACCATTTTTGAATTAGAGAACGAGAACAAGAATAGTTGACCCACATATGAGAAGTGACTTGTATCCACGTCTCATGTTCAATGAATGACCTAAACAGAAAGGACACACACACACACACATATATATATATATATATATATATGTATGTTTACCATGGCTATTGTACTTGGTTAAGTAAGAGTTATTTGAACACAAGGATCTAGTTGACGATTATAAATACGTCATACCTTGTTAGGGGTAGTGAGATGCAGCTAGGCGTCCAGCACAGTCTACGTTGACCTAATTAATCGATGAATCGACCAAGTGGGAGATTGTTGGATATTAGATGTCCGATCATCGATAATATCAACGTTACTATCAAGGTACGATCCGAAGAGTTACACTTTGGGCAAAGAACAAATTATATTGTTTAATTGTTAAACGTTATTACACGAAACAAGAATTTAGAATTCAGTGGATTAAATATCTAGAGAGATATTTATTCGTTACGTCGTATTTAATTATTTAGAATAATTAAATCTAACGAGAGGCGGAATGTGGTGTTATGTATATATTAGTGTAATATATATTGACAAGTTTTTTAATTTAATAGTTAAATATAAAACCAGTTTGGTTAGCGCAAGATAGTTTATTAATTAGTGTAATTATAAACTATAAGGACTAGAACTGATTAAGGGTTAACCGGTTAGTAATTAAATGTTAATTATTCAGGGGTTGACTTGTAAAATATTTTACTATAAATATATCATTAAGTCAAAACCCTAATTCTGGTTCTAGCCACCATCAAGTTTGCGCCAAGAAGGAGGAAACCGGACAAGCCGATTTCGCATCCACCACCGTCGGTCGGACCAGCTGCCGCAGCCGTGCGCTACCACTGCCACCACCGTGTCGCGCCGCCGCCGCTGCCCTTGTCGCGCAGCCCCATCGAACCGGCCCTAGCCGCCGGCGTGTCCTCCTCCGCGAGCCGAACCGGAAAAAGGAAAAGAGAGATCCGGGTTCTCGTTTGGTGGATTGTTCGTGTGACGAGCTCGTTGTTGTCATCTAGCGTGACGTTCTTTGTACCCGAGTGTTTCAATCCGGTTTATTCGTCAAAGGTATAAAACCCTAAACACCCTATGGTTGTGTTTTATTTATTTATTTATTACTGTCTAAACGTTGTGTCATCGGATCACTGAAAGGAATCCAGATATGATCTGTTAATGGTATTGTTAAATCGCTTCTGCTAAAATATATCTGATTTATTTATTTAAAAGGTTTAAATAATTATTTGTTTTAAAAAGTTAAAACTGGTACCTTGATTCCCAATAGTAAAGTGACCTTATAGGGGCGTCAGGATATAAGCTAAACAACTTATGGGCGTTAGTAGGATGTGTATATGGTGCATGCCTAGTAACTAGGCTTATAAATAATATGTGTTGACGTGTATTATGTGTTATGTGTTATGGTTGCTTTGTTGCCTTTATAACACGACACGTCATATTGTGGAGAACAAAGTTCTTCAAGTGTAGTCACCAAGGGGGTGGTTGGGATGTCATTGTAAGATGACGAGTGTGTCTCTATGGTTAGTGGCGGGGCCCTGTAACAAGGGTAGAGCTAAGCTCATGACGAGTATCCCGACGGGGATAACCCTGACGTGGGTGCAGAGATGAGGTATGTGTTTGTGTATATATATGTGTGTTAAAATTGCATACAAGTGTGGAGTTATATTTAGTATACGTGCAATGATATCAATGCGATGTGTAGATGATATTTATGAAGCGGGTAGGGTTAGATTGACCGTTGTGTCTGGATATTGATGTGGCGTTTACAACTGTCGTGTAAGTTGATTTGTATGAGCCTTGGTCAAGGCTGAGTAAGACGGTGTCTAGGGATTTGTTGTGCTAACCCAGAGTCGAGTTATTATGTGTACTAGAGTATGAGTTATTAGTCTAGTAAGTTCGATCTATGTCGACGAGGCTACGGAAATTGTTATTTTAGGATGAGTCTTGGGTGGTGAACTGTTATGAGGTGTTGTATTGTAACAAGGGTTAGGCATTTGTTAATAAAGTGAGAAACTATTTGATATGGATCGGAGGGTCCTAAGTAATGTTTAAATAACTTCTATGATGAATTGGCTTTTAATCAAGTTAAACTATTAGAACTCACTCCGCATATACGTTAGATTGTGATGCAGGTGGGCTTCGAAGTCGATGTATCTTGGCTTGGGAACGGTGCTACTCGGATTGGTGTGTGAGCATTCGTGAGGTAAACTTAATGACATTAAATAGTAATTAGTGTTTTTAGAAAGACTTCCGATGTAGTTTAGTTAATAACTAATTCATTTTAAAGTGAATAACCCTTTATGAGAACCAACTGTAGGATGCCTGGGTTGGGGTCTTACAATCACAAAGCCCAAGCCCAGAACAAGCAGTTGAAGACTCTCCCAGTCCAAGCTTTGTCCTCCATCCTGCAGTGCTTCAGGACTTAAGCCCCTATGTGATAAGTTTTGTAGCAACATACACATATTAGTTGTTAACGCTCACTAAGTAAATAACAATTTACTCAGGCCTACTTGTCATTTTCTTATACATTAGGTTATCGGGGCTATTGGAGAAAGACATGGAAGTGTGCTTAATACATTAAAAAGGACAAATGGTTTTGAATAATTGTAATGAAGTGTGTTTGTGGTTTGATTTCCGAGTTCCATATAAGTGACAAGTTAGCCATAACCTAGTTATGATGTTACATTCACTGTGAAATCTATGCGGGAAAAATTGAATCTAACAGTGCAGGAGTCGAGAGGAGCATAATCCAGGGATATTTATCTTTCTTTGGCTGCATGCCAGTTTTGCATGAGAGACGTTTTGTGCAGTGGCGGAGCTTGAAAATTTTCGCCAGGGGCCGGGAATTTTTTTTCATATAGGGGGGCCGGAACTATAAAATTTTCGGTCGAATACATATAAATTAACACTACTGAGCGAAAAATCAGCCGAATACGTATATATTAACACTTATGAGCGAAAAATTATGGAATCATTAATTTGAATAAAATACTATGTTTGTTTGATAATTATTCTTTATATAATAAATCACTATCTCAAGATGCCACGTGTCATCTTTCTATAAGGTCAACTAAAGTTTTTATCGACCAAACTAAGTCAATAAAATTATGGAATCATTAATTTGAATCATTAACTTTCGTTTAATACAATTAAGAAGTTTTTAATATTATGCAAATATCAATTAAAATCATTAACTTTCAAATTATGGAAAATTATAAATTATATATTTTTTTTCATTTTCAATATTATAGCTTTATTATTTAAAGTCGTTACATATACGTAATTTCAATCATAAAATATTTTTACGTGTTCTTTCGTTTTTATTGTTCAACCCGTGTAGTACACGGGTTTTTTTTAACCTAGTTTATAATAAAGTATTCTCTTCTAGTGTAAAAGTGTCCTCCTTTTATTAAACCACAAAGAAAGATTTTCCTAAACTCATGAAAAAGGGTAGGTTTAGCTACAAATCAGAATATTATTTCAACTTTAATAAAATATTTTCAAGTTATAAATGTTTGAGAATAATAGTAAAATATTATATTTGTTTGAAATTTATTTTCTAAAAAGGAGGCGATGTAACCTCACCTCTTCTAATGTAAAAACTAGCTACATTGATAAAACCAACAAACAATGATTTCTCTAAACACTTGGAAAATTAAGGGTGTGTTTAGTTACAAATTTGAATGTTTTCCCTATTTGAAGAGAAATAGTTTAATTCTAATCACAATTTTTTATACAAATAATTTATTAAACAATTATAAATAAATTGTCTTATTTCTTTTTATTAGGCTTGCACGGGGCAACTCCCCCACCCTCATGGCCTCATGGTGCCCTCACCCTCATTGGCTAATTGGGCCACCTCAACACCACGCCTCTCACGCCCGTTAAACCCATAACCCCCTGCTCATGGCGCCCTATTAACTCCTCCCTCGTAGTGATGTTTAGCGCCCTTTGATGGTAAGATGTCTGTAGACGCCAAACCACTACACATAGCCTTATACTTATGTGAAAGCGACTGGTCTTAAATATTGGGTGATGTCCATGACCCACGAGATTTCTTTTCCTCCTTTATACTCGATTATTGAGGATGCATTTGGCCACTCACTCTCTCCACTACTTTGGCTTGTCACTTTTGAGCCTAATTTTACTCATAAATTATTGTGTTTGTTTGTTGACCTACCATATCAATCAATAAAAAAAAGTATATATCTACATTAAACCATGCGGAGGGTGAATCTTTGTTTCTCGTCATTTTAGTTTCACATGATGTTCCAATTTTACATAATTATTAGGTTGACAAATTACTTTTTTTGTTAAAACAAGAACCTTATACGGGTATCCACACATAATCTATTATATAATTTTATAAAGGAAATTTTTCACATAATAGTAATCAAATATCCCATGTTCTACTTTAGTCACTAAAACTTTGTTTATCTCTTTAAAGTCATTCTAGTTTTACATGTTCTAATCTTACGTAATTACTAGGTTTACAAATTACTTTGTTTTTCATTTCATGGATGTGGAGAAAATGTTAGCTTCTTTTTTTGATATCATTTTCACCATATCATATAATGAAATCTAAAAAAAGAAATCTTTAACTGTAACCCGGTAATTCCGCAGGATTGAAACAATATTTGAAACTTGAGCGAGATAAAAAAATGTTAAGTGACTAAAATAGGACGTATTGAAAACTTGATTATTATTATTATTATTATTATTATGTAAAGTTTATATTTTTTAGAAAATATCCTTATCCAAACCGAATATAATCTTAAAAAGTAAGATATTAAAGTTAGATTACCGGAACCCTTTGCTCCTTTTCTTCTGAATTATTGTTTGTCTCCTTTTCTTCTTAATTATAAACGTCCGCCCTTTCTCAAAGAAAATTCATTCTGGATTTCTGGAACTCTAAATCCTTCCTGGTGGTTTTGATTCTCTAGTTAAAGTCTATTCATCCTCATTTCTCTTTGCAAGGTAATATTAACCTCTTGGTCACGTATTTATATTTGTTGGGTAGTTAGTTGTCATATTTACATCTTCTTTTTACAATTATTTCATTCTAATATTACATGTTTCTATTGCGTCGATACTACTATACTAGTTTAGATCCCGTGTGTACACACATGGTGAAAAATATCAATATATAAATTTTTTAAATCTTTATATATATATTTTACAAGTGTAAAAATATATTACATATACTAAAGATAGAAACAAATTCAAAGTATGTAAAAATTAATATATAAGTGGGTTTCGAAAATACATTAACTAGTATTTAATTTAATTTGACTTATTATTACTATTTGGTTGAAATAAAAGTTACATAATTAAGTTTTAAAATTTCTTATGATAAGGGATAGTTTAAAATATGTCACACCCCAACCGACGACGGAATACGTCGGGGCGGGACATGTAGACTGTTCATGAGCACAAGGTTGACTAGATTGAAATATATTAATCATCAAATTTCATTTCATGAGATTCAAACACAAACCAAATTCAAAACAAGTACATAAAATGAAATACATGAGTTCTGTATTAAAAATTAACTAGGTCCAAACTTAAGTGTAGCATGTCTTGATCAACTCAAACATTCGCACCTGAAACATGATTAAAATAAAGTCAACTAAAAAGTTGGTGAGCATACATAGGTTTGTACATAGATAGTATATAGTTGTGAGTAAACAAATCCATACAAGTCATGATTAATAAGACAATTATAGAGAGTTACTATTGTGTAACCAAGTAGTACAATCAAACATTTGTAACTAGCATGCAAAAAAAATTGTGTTGTCGGTAACAATCACCCTAACTGGATGGATTTGTCAGACTCAATAGATCTATCATTGTTAACCGTCGGCTTAAATAGTTAATGATTGTACATGTAATTGCACACAAAGTAGTTAACACACCTAGTACTCAAACATAAAGCTCAAATTGCACACAAATTGTAAAGTGGATTTGTATTGTGTAGTTTGTGCAAAACATTGTATGTAATGTTCATGTTTCACCCCAAAAATATAAAATAGTGAAAAATGGGCTATGTAAAACTCACTTGGATCAAAGATGTAGCTAGCACGAGAGACTAGGTAGCAAAGTGATCCTTGTAACTCACAACGTTAACCGAGAGTGTATTGTATATGAATCTAGATTATGAGAACCAACTGTAGGATGCCTGGGTTGGGGTCTTACAATCCCCAAGCCCAATCCCAAGCCCAGAACAAGCAGTTGAAGACTCTTCCAGTCCAAGCTTTGTCCTCCATCCTGCAGTGCTTCAGGACTTAAGCCCCTATGTGATAAGTTTTGTAGCAACATACACATATTAGTTGTTAATGCTCACTAAGTAAATAACAATTTACTCAGGCCTACTTGTCATTTTCTTATACGTTAGGTTATCAGGGCTATTGGAGAAAGACATGGAAGTGTGCTTAATAGATTAAAAAGGACATATGGTTTTGAAAAATTGTAATGAAGTGTGTTTGTAGTTTGATTTCCGAGTTCCATATAAGTGACACGTTAGCCATAACCTAGTTATGATGTTACATTCACTGTGAAATCTATGCGGGAAAAATTGAATCTAACAGTGCAGGAGTCGAGAGGAGCATAATCCCGGGATATTTATCTTTCTTTGGATGCTTGCCAATTTTGCATGAGAGACGTTTTGTGAGTTGACCTTGTTTTTATTGGTGTCTATTTGTTAAGGATATTTGGCAAGCGATCGAAACTTGGTATGGGTGATCTATAACGGGTCTTGTGGGAATTGCCTGGACGGTTTACTATATAAAATCTATCTCATCTTTGTCGGTTAAGTGCAAGTTATTTCTTTTTATAATATACACTTCCTTCTGGTTCGTGTGAAAGGTGAGGAATTCAATGTATTTAACAAGGTTAAAATCGTTGGCCATTTGGTGCAATGGTAAGCTCCAAGACTTCCTATAGTGGAGGTCTTGGGTTCGAATCCTGAAAACAGCAAAAAAAAGGGTCTGTGGCCAGGTTACGGGGTTTATCCAGTTGGGGGTTCCTCCTGTGATGAGCTGCCCTAGATGTTTTAGGTGTTGCCCCAAGAAAACCCAATTATCTTAGAATATCTAGTGTTGCCGTTCAAAAAAAAAAAATTAACAATGTTAAATTCTCGTCTTCAAACTAACTTTAGTCATATTCATTCATGAAACATACTAGAAAAGTGATGCAACTTGGCACGACAAAGAATATAAAATAGCATGTGCTGGATGCATAAAAACTATAAACAAACTTAACTCATAATCAATAAAATTTGTTCCTGATATCACTTTTTTTTGGTCATGTCATGTTTAGTCACATGTTTATTGAAGATAAGATTACTTAGTAATGTTATGACCCAAAAATCTGTAGATTTAGTTTTTAAAAGACTTGGTTTTGCTATTTAAAAAGAGTTGGCAGCGCAGCTTGTTGCCCGTTTGCCTTCTATCTCTATGTAATTTTCCTTTGGAGTTGTGTTTTAAAGATTTCTTATTAAACAAGTCTAAGAGCGAAAGATTTGGTTTAAATATATGATAGTAAAATACTATGTTTGTTTGATATTTATTCTTTATATAATAAATCACTATCTCAAGATACCACGTGTCATCTTTCTATAAGATCAACTAAAGTTTTTCCCGCCAAAACTAAGTCAACAAAATTATGGAATCATTAATTTGAATCATTAATTTTCGTTTAATACAATTAAGAAGTTTTTAATATTATGCAAATATCAATTAAAATAATTAACTTTCAAATTATGTAAAATTATAAATTATATATTTTTTTTCATTTTCAATATTATAGCTTTATTATTTAAATTCGTTATATATACGTAACTTCAGTCATGAAAAATACTTATATTTTTACGAGTTCTATCGTTTTTATTGTTCAACCCGTGTAGTACACGGGTTTTTTAACCTAGTTTATAATAAAGTATTCTCTTCTAGTGTAAAAGTGACCTCCTTTTATTAAACCACAGAAAGATTTTCCAAAACTCATGAAAAAGGGTAGGTTTAGCTACAAATCAGAATATTATTTCAACTTTAATAAAATATTTTCAAGTTATAAATGTTTGAGAATAATAGTAAAATATTTTATTTGTTTGAAATTTATTTTCTAAAAAGGAGGTGACGTAACCTCACCTCTTCTAATGTAAAAACTAGCTACATTGATAAAACCAACAAACAATGATTTCTCTAAACAATTGGAAAATTAAGGGTGTGTTTAGTTACAAATTTGAATGTTTTCCCTTTATTTGAAGAGAAATAGTTTAATTCTAATCACAATTTTTTATACAAATAATTTATTAAACAATTATAAATAAATTGTCTTATTTCTTTTTATTAGGCTTGCACGGGGCAACTCCCCCACCCTCATGGCCTCATGGTGCCCTCACCCTCATTGGCTAATTGGGCCACCTCAACACCACTCCTCTCACGCCCGTTAAACCCATAACCCCCCGCTCATGGCGCCCTATTAACGCCTCCCTCGTAGTGATGTTTAGCGCCCTTTGATGGTGAGATGTCTATAGACGCCAAACCACTACACATAGTCTTATACTTATGTGAAAGCGGCTGGTCTTAATTATTTGGTGATGACCATGACCCACGAGATTTCTTTTCCTCCTTTATACTCGATTATTGAGGATGCATTTGCCCACTCACTCTCTCCACTGTCTCCCTACTTTGGCTTGTCACTTTTGAGCCTAATTTTACTCATAAATTATTGTGTTTGAATGTTGACCTACCGGATCAATCAATAAAAAAAAGTATTTATCTACATTAAACCATGTGGAGGTTTTATCTCATTAAAGTCACTTTAGTTTCACATGATGTTTCAACTTTGTATAATTATCAGGTTGACAAATTACTTTTTTTTTTGTTAAAACAAGAACCTTATACGGGTATCCACACATAATCTATTATATAATTTTATAAAGGAAAATTTTCACATAATAGTAATCAAATATCCCATGTTCCACTTTAGTCACTAAAACTTTATTTATCTCTTTGAAGTCATTCTAGTTTTACATGTTCTAATCTTACGTAATTATTAGGTTAAAAAATTACTTTTTTTTTCATTTCATGGATGTGGAGAAAATGTTGGCTACTTTTTTTGATATCATTTTCACCATATCATATAATGAAATCTAAAAAAAGAAATCTGTAACTTTAACCCGGTAATTCCGCAGGATTGAAACAATATTTGAAACTTGAGCGAGATAAAAAAATGTTAAGTGACTAAAATAGGACGTATTGAAAACTTGATTATTATTATTATTATTATTATTATTATTATTATTATGTAAAGTTTATATTTTTTAGAAAATATCCTTATCCAAACCGAATATAATCTTAAAAAAGTAAGATATTAAAGTTAGATTACCGGAACCCTTTGCTCCTTTTCTTCTGAATTATTGTTTGTCTCCTTTTCTTCTTAATTATAAACGTCCGCCCTTTCTCAAAGAAAATTCATTCTGGATTTCTGGAACTCTAAATCCTTCCTGGTGGTTTTGATTCTCTAGTTAAAGTCTATTCATCCTCATTTCTCTTTGCAAGGTAATATTAACCTCTTGGTCACGTATTTATATTTGTTGGGTAGTTAGTTGTCATATTTACATCTTCTTTTTACAATTATTTCATTCTAATATTACATGTTTCTATTGCGTCGATACTACTATACTAGTTTAGATCCCGTGTGTACACACATGGTGAAAAATATCAATATATAAATTTTTTAAATCTTTATATATATATTTTACAAGTGTAAAAATATATTACATATACTAAAGATAGAAACAAATTCAAAGTATGTAAAAATTAATATATAAGTGGGTTTCAAAAATACATTAACTAGTATTTAATTTAATTTGACTTATTATTACTATTTGGTTGAAATAAAAGTTACATAATTAAGTTTTAAAATTTCTTATGATAAGTGATTGTTTAAAATATGTCACACCCCAACCGACGACGGAATACGTCGGGGCGGGACATGTAGACTGTTCATGAGCACAAGGTTGACTAGATTGAAATATATTAATCATCAAATTTCATTTCATGAGATTCAAACACAAACCAAATTCAAAACAAGTACATAAAATGAAATACATGAGTTCTGTATTAAAAATTAACTAGGTCCAAACTTAAGTGTAGCATGTCTTGATCAACTCAAACATTTGCCCCTGAAACATGATTAAAATAAAGTCAACTAAAAAGTTGGTGAGCATACATAGGTTTGTACATAGATAGTATATAGTTGTGAGTAAACAAATCCATACAAGTCATGATTAGTAAGGCAATTATGGAGAGTTACTATTGTGTAACCAAGTAGTACAATCAAACATTTGTAACTAGCATGCAAAAACAATTGTGTTGTCGGTTACAATCACCCTAACTGGGTGGATATGTCAGACTCAATAGATCTATCATTGTTAACCGTCGGCTTGAATAGTTAATGATTGTACATGTAATTGCACACAAAGTAGTTAACACACCTAGTACTCAAACATAAAGCTCAAATTGCACACAAATTATAAAGTGGATTTGTATTGTGTAGTTTGTGCAAAACATTGTATGTAATGTTCATGTTTCACCCCAAAAATATAAAATAGTGAAAAATGGGCTATGTAAAACTCACTTGGATCAAAGATATAGCTAGCACGAGAGACTAGGTAGCAAAGCGATCCTTGCAACTCACAACGTTAACCTAGAGTGTATTGTATATGAATTAGGTTCCAAACGACATTATTTTTTTGCACAAGTTAGTTCCAAACGACATTAGGTTTATAAAGTAACTTTTATAAATAGTTTAGGGTTGTCAAAAATATTTTTAAAAAAATATATTCTGACCACCCGGTTCGAACCCGGGTGGTTTGTGTGTGAGTCAAAGGTTTTACCACCGGAACAAGGGACTGATAGTTGAAACAACTTGGTTCTGGTTTGATTTAACCTACACTGGTAACAGGGCCTGATTTGGTATCACAGAAAACAAAAGAAAAAGTGGGTTCGGGTGTGGGTTTCGAACCCGCAACCATGCGTGTATAGGTCAAGGGTCATAACCAATCGAATTGGGCTTAAATCCTTGACAGGAAACTAATACGAAGCCCTTTTAATACAAAATCCATATCCGTCTCCTTCCCCAAATCGTCCTCCCGAAACCCTAACCCTCCAATTGATTGTGATTAAGCACAGGTATGACACCACAATCTTAGGGCTTTTATTCAGAATGTTAAAACGAGTATGGGAACGTATCAAATACCTGAAATGACTTGGAGAGGTGGACTATCGACCGGCGCACGGGTTCGAGCAATCTGGAGCTTGGCTGGAATCCAGAGGTGAAATGTTATGCGTTTGAGTGTTTAGAAACTTTGTATGAGTGATTGCGAGGGTGTGAGACTATTTCTTGCAAATCAATTCCTCTTTAAACACTCCATTTGATTCGAAAAGGAAGGTGACAACGGTAAGGATGGTTTCCGCGTTAAATCGGTTGATTTAGGATGAATTGGGTCTTGTTTTGGGATTGTATTCATGCGCAAACATCCTACGCGTGATTTGCGTCCAATTACTCGTTTCCATTTCATGGATTTGGTAATGATTTTAACTCGGTTTGACCTTGGGGGTCAAAACTGTTTGAATTTCAATTATGTCGCGTAAATGGATGGATTAACGTGTGTAATGAGTTTAGAATCAATAGACAATCGTTTTAGTACCTACGGAAAGTCCTTTGGTTTCAGTCTTGATCGATTTTTGAATTTGGATTGCAAGGTTCTTCAATGTTTGACTTTTAAAGTCAAACTGAGATGAATGGGTTCAAGATTAGGGTGAAAAAGGTTCAATTTCGATTGTGAGGGTTCAAGTTGGGAGTTCAAATGCTTAGGGGTTCAAACTAGGTTTATTTATTTTAAATTTACTTTATAAAATTCATTTCTTTTATAAACTAATTAAAATTTAAAATGTCAAATATATATATATATATATATATATATATATATATAATTGCTAAACAACTCTTCTTGAGTGGTTTAATTAATAAAATCAAAATACATTGATATACTTATATACAATTATTTATAAATAAATATTCATACATATCCATATAGATTTATATGTATATAAATATCAAACAGGTGTTATAGAATTGTATATGTAAACGCCAGGCCCTAAATTTTGAATAGATGTATTAACTTAAAATAACGATTTATGTGACATAAGTACTTGAATAAATACAGGTTTTAAATGTAGTGTTATTATTGAAATCATTAAAATAAAATGAATAAGGAAAATTTATGGTCTGAGAAATCACGGATGTAATAGTCCCCCCATGTTAAGGGAATTTCGTCCCGAAATTTAGCTAGTGGAGACTACTGAATCAGGAAGGAAGTGAGTTTGAGTTTTGATCGTCGGTTTAAGGAGTCTGATAGATAACAAGGTTAAGGTTTAAAGCTTAAGCTAAGTATGAATGATATCAGTGGATTTTAGTTTCAAGAGAGTTAAGGAGATATCTTTCAAAGAATCTAAAGGTGAAGTGCGTCACTTAGAATGGATTTGATGGGAACTTGACAATCAGGAGTTGTTTACGATGTAGCCTAATATGCTCAAGAATTGTCAGTGGATAAGAGATTTCATAGACATTGGTCTAGGTCAAAACTTCACGTGACATGAACAACGCTACTTCTGATAATATGATAGAGCACTTATATATAGGAAGTACCATCGGCGTATGTTGTTATATATCACGATAGGTTTTAAGTCATAACACATGATAGAATTCACTATGTTTTCCATGCGCTGATTTTTATAATTACGTGTGCACCCGTAATTACTCGAATCATCGCATGGTCCGTATAGATCCTTCCGTTGTGTACGGGGCAAGAGGCACCAATTTCACTTAGTTCATGTCTATTGTTTTCACCTATGAGTTGCTAAAAAGTAACTATGTCCTTAAGTAGGCAGGTCAGTTAGCAACTAAAGAGTAATAAGGTAGTATAACTTAAGGTTCCACAGCTTACTCGTGTTTGAAGAAGAATACGTCAAACACCGAGTTGTTTTAAAGTATTACAACTTCCTCGTGTTTGAACAACAATACGTCAAACCCCGAGTAGCTTTGATGTGTTATAGCTTACAACTTTGGTGAACAAGGGGTATGACCATGCTTCATGTATATTGTGATCAATCAATTGCAACAATTGTAAGCAACTTAGTTTCATGTATAATGTAGCAAAATTTGATAGAGACAGAGAGGCGGGAAAATAAATGTTATGAGTAACCAGAGAGTGACACGTGTCCCTCATGATTTTCCTTTATTATATAGTATAGATATAGATTAATATATTTTTTAAATATACTACTATTAAAATATTGAAGTGCATTAAATAAGAGAGAGATGCGAAGAAAAAATGGTGAGAATGAATATGGAGGCGATACATGGCACTAAAAAACCTCTATTTATTATATAGTATAGATAATTCATATTAAAAGAATATCATTGTAATTTACCTAATTTTTTAAGACACCTAACACAAATTATTATGCATATGGTACATCTTACCAATGCATAAAATATGTTGAATTACCATTGAACCCATCTCTACAATTAAAGTCTAACATTCAGTTACTATTTAACTCATCTCTATATTTAAAGCTCAGCATTCAATTAGTCATTTAACCATATCTCTACAAATAAAGCTCAAAACTTAATTAAAACCATTTTCTTGCACATTCGCTTTTTAGAAAAGATGTATTTTTTTTCAATGTTTTCAGAATCGGATCGGACGTCTTAGAGGTTCACTGGTCGGACCGGTTGGACCGGATACCGTTATAAGTATTTAATAATAACTAGAATTGTTGTTCCGCGCTCCGCGGCGGAGAACGGAACTTAAACGATTAAGACGGTGACATTAATGTGGATAAACACAAAAAGAAACGTGGTTGATTAAATTTTGCCCCTCGTTTTGCGACAGAAGTTAGACCTTAAACGGTTGATGACATTAACGTGACTAAACACAATAAAAAAACATAGTTAAATGTATAAAAGAAACATATGAAGTCACGTCGACTCGGTTGTGGAGATCGAAACATGGATAAAAGAAAGTTATATAACAGTACCGATGTTTTTTAGTCGGTGTCTGCCTCATTTTTCACAGTTTCAATACGTTACTTTCAGTCGATATAATCCACGATACATAAAAAATACTCTATTTTGAATACGATTCCGTTTTTACAAAATTTATAGCGCAATATCAAGAAAAATAAATAAATAAACTAACTAAATTTTTCTTTAAACTTTAAAAACTTGAGGGATTAAAATGACATCTTACAAAATTAAAATTAAAGGGTTATTTTTTACATTTATTAAAGTTAAGGATTAAAGTTAAATTTAAAAAAGTTAACCGACACTACCATTTAAGTATCCCTATTATAATAAAAAACTAAATTTTGTGTCACTTGTAAACACCATATTCATTCTCACATTCATTTTCCCCCCAAAACCATATTTACATCCTCCATCCAATATTTTCATATTTAGCTCATTTTTTTGAAAAAGATTACATAAATAAACATTTGACCAAATCAATTTCATCACTATAACTATTGACTCACATTTTAAAAAAAAATTTATTATCAAAAGTAAATATTAAAAAAAAACAAGAACAAAAAATAGGATATTTAAAAGGATTATTGGATTTTAATAATCTCACATTTTACTAATTGGTCAATAATACTCCCAACTGAGAATATTCTTACCACCGGTCCCTACTTTCAAACTATTTTCTTACATTGGACCCCCCGTTAAAGAAACTTAACGCCGTTAGATTTTAAATGACGTGAACATCTGTAAACTGTCAAAAAGTTGAGCCAAACTAGCAGTGGTCTCGTGGTAGGTTTTGAAATTGGCTATGGTGGTTTTTAACTGGTCTCGTTAAATACCATTGTTGTCTCTGTTTGGACTTGTTGGACAAACGAGACCGGTTAAACACCACCAGAGCCAATTTCAAAACCCATCACGTGACCACTGCTAGCTTGGCTCGACTTTTCGACGGTTTGCAGATGTCCATGTCATATAAAATCTAACGGCGTTAAGTTTTTTTACAGGGGTCCAATGTAAGAAAATAGTTTGAAAGTAGGGATCGGTGGTAAGAATATTTTCAGTTGAGATTATTATTGGCCAATTGGTAAAAGTTGAGATTATTAAAATCCAATAATCCTATTTAAAAAAATGAGTTTTTAAAGTTTATTATCTAAAAGATATTTTTATAATTTTATCAATAAAAAACCAAAATTTTAGTTTTACATATAAAATTTGAAAATACTACTTTTGTATTTTAAATAAATATGTGTTATAATAAAGTTTACAAATATTTAATTAATAGTTTTTTAATTAAGTTTGATATCGAATTTCTATAAAAATGTGTTAAGATATTTATTAATATAAAGTTAACGTTTCATCTCGTCTGTTATACGAGGTTTAAAACTAGTATTGATAATATACATGTTTATAGTTTTTTTAAATGGTACAAGTCATAAGAATATCAAAATATATATATATATATATATATATTTATTAGTTGTTTTATAATATGGTTATATATATAATTCCAATAATAAATATAAACTTTGTAAAAGATGTACCGGAACATTAATACTTATATCTTCTAGCAACAAACCATCACATAAATATTGGTAGCTTGATTGGTTTGAACACTTGTCTAGTTTACCCAATGTTCTCTTATAAAAGCAAACATATCTAGGGGTGAGCAAAAAACGGTTCCGACCCTTGAGAACCACGGACCCGACCCCTAGAACAGTGGGTTAGAACCTTTCTAGCAAAAAGGGTCGGTTCAAGGTTATGAGATTTCAGGTTTTAAAGGGTACGGGTCGGTTACGGGTAGAACCGTGGGTTAGAACCTTATGAACCTTGAGATTTTAAATGAATAAAAAAAACCAAGATTGTGTAGGGATTAGGGAACCAATTAACCAAACGACGTTTACTAATATAATCATGAAAAAAGAATCGCACTATATCTTCTCTCTTCAACATAGAACCGACACTTTATCTTCTTTTCAAGTAAGAAGTGGTCTTCATCCTTGCTTCATCTTTATTAAATTTGTGTGTATGTATACGATTAGTTTCAATATCCCCAATTGCAAATAGAATGTATAACGTGGGTGAAAACTGAAAACCTACTTTGTATGTATGCGATTAAGTGCAAATAGAAATATAGAATGGATAACATGGGTGTGACACCTACGTGGCATGTGATTACTCATTTAACTCTTATACTTGTATGTATGCATGCCTGCATAACATGTCATCACCATTGACCACCTAGCTATAAGACCTACTCTATGTATACATTGCAATTATAAAACATTACTATTTGTATATTGCAAATATAAAACCTATTGGATGTATACAACATTGTGATATACACTTCTTTTTTTACCTTTTTAAACAAAATTGATACAAAAAATATCTAGAGTGATGATAATGACAAAACCGTTAATAAAACACAAGCCAAAAAAGGAAAAGTGACACACTAAAGGCGGGCCCTTAGACCCTTTATACCTGACCCTTTAGACCCTTACCTGGACCCTTGTTATAGGGGTCGGTTCCCGGTTTCCAGACTTTTCAATTTCAAGGTTCCGGTTCTGGGTCGGGTCGGGTCGGTTCATGAAGGGTCGGACCCTTTGATCACCCCTGAACATATATATCCACCACTTCCAACTTGACCCATATCAGCGAACTGGTCTAGCCCACTCGTTTCAAAGCTGAGTAAGATGGTTCAACCTGGGCTGTGTCAAGCGGTTCAACCTCTAACCCGTTCAGACCGCCCGGTTTATTTAAAAATGGTTACAGGTGGTCAACCGGACCGCCGACAGTCACGAGTCCGATCCTTTTTTAAAAACCTTGATTTTTTTATATATTTAAAATTTGTTTTATTAAATAATGATCGTAAAAATAACAAATTAATAAAAAACAAAATAACAATAAAAAAGTTTAAAAAATATAAGCAAATCTTTTTTAATATATACAAATAAAAAAACTCATTTTACACAGAAGTAAGAATGAGATTGTGGTTTGGTTTTGTTAACTTGAATAATTACATAAATTGTCCCTTAAATATTATAAAAAAAATAACTATATAACTTATATAAACAACCCCTGAGGTGTAAAAGTACTAAAATACCCTTACACTAAAAATAAAAAAAGTAACATAGCGTTATTTTGGTTCGAGTCAAAAAGGTTTTGGTCATTAATTAGTTGTCAAAAAAAGTAACATAATTAGTCGTAAAAAAAGTAACATATGTTATATTTCATCGCCTAGCATGAGAAAATATGCTGTCATTTCGAAACCTCCATAACACCCACCAAGTTGTAAATAAGATAGCCTCCACTATATTTTTTTCTTCTGTTTCGAAGTCCCCAAAAATCAATCCAATTAACCAAATCTCTCAAGCTTTTAGAATTTGAAATGTCTAAATCAACCTATTTAGAGATGGAATTACACGTCCTTCTAGCAACATCACAATTTTCAAAAATATGATATCTCGATTCAACCTCTATATCACACCAAGAACAAAGTAAAGAGGGAATATTAATACCCTGTTTATTAAGATTTACCTTTATAGGAATACGGTCCTACAAAATTTTCCATGTAAGAATATTTACTTTACGAGGCAAAAATCGATTCCAACGAGTGCAAGTATCACCATCCGGAAGAGTTAAATGATCCAAGCTCTTTCTAACCGAACGGACCGAGAATTCGTTTTCCCCATCGAGCTCCCACACCCACTCGTCTAGTTTGTCCACTCAATCAAACCCATCCAGCTCTGTAGCTAACTGTACGACAATACCCTCCCCACACTGTACGACAATACCCTCCCCACACGGCTGCCTTCGCCAATTCGAGGCCGAAGCTCTAAAATGACATATATCTTTAACTATTGCAGATGATGTTCGCTTCTAACTGATATAACATGTAGCACACACAACCCAACCAAGTATCATGCCAGAATGAAGTTTGCAGCCCATGTCCAACCTTTTTTTCATAGCCGAAAGATGAATCAATCCAATCTCATCCAACTTTTTAATCAATGAAACAATACGACCCCACACTTCATTTTTAAAACAACGATTAGCACTTTCCTCAAAACCGGCATTTTCACCATGACAAGCTTTGATCACTTTCACCCAAACATCCTTATGATCATTAAAAAAACTCTCTCTCCTTTTATATAACAAACAACAAAGCATGATTTAAACCAACCAAATTTTCGATTCTCAACCCCCCTATCTTTTGAAGCACACACCAAATCCCACTTGATCCACACCATTCTTTTACCATTTTCAAGACTTCTCCAAAAGAAAGATGATCTTAAAGATTCAAGAAAATTACTAATCTTTTTTGACATCTTGAACACTGACATAAAAACACAAATGCCAAAAGATCCAAGAACCGAAGAAAGAAGTATATGTTCTTATCAGTTTAATTAATTACCAATTGATCATTTTTGTTTTCAGCTTCGTTGGCAAATATTAAGTTTATAGTTTTGTTAAAATAGTCATTTATCAATGGCAAATATTAAGTTTATAGTTTTGTTAAAATAGTGATTTATCAAAGAATGATATTCAACATTCTATTTGTTTCAATTCACATCAAATAAAAAATACTTCTTGTACTTTGCTTTATCTCATTAGAAGAGTTAACTGTATAAATGGCCTATGTGGTTCCTGAGTTTTAAAAATTGCAAATTCCTAAACATTTGAGACTTGTTGCGCCTTTAGCCCTGATGTTACCAACAATTAGTTTTTTAACGGAAAGTTAACCCAAGTGTCATCCATGTGACTTACGATTGAAAATTTAATCTTAAAAATGATTAATATCAGTAAAATTGAGTGAAAGTCAATAAAAACTAGTGATTTTTACTGATTTTCACAAATTTTTACTGATTTTTATGAACGTTTAAGAAATTTTATTATTTTTTACTGATTGTAACTCATTTTTATAGTTAAGTTTTCAATCGTAAGTCACGTGAATGACACATAGGTTAACTTTCTGTTAAAGAAACTAACTATTGTAAAAATGTATTACATATACTAAGGATAGAAACAAAATTCAAAATATGTAAAAACTAATATATAATTAGGTTTCGAAAATACGTTAATTACTATTAATGAGAATGAATATGGAGGAAACACGTGACATAAAAAAATCTTTATTTTTTAAATAATATAGATTATTATTATTATTATTATTTTGTCCTAGAGATCAAAGTAAGAGTCCATACCCTATTCCACATAATTTTATTTACTAAGGCATTTATCGTCTACGTTCTGTATTAAGAAAGTGACGGCCTTCTTTCGCTCATTGATTGACATCTCCTTTTTGGTCTCATTCTCAGTTTAAGTTCAAACATTTTGACGAATGTCCGAATCTATCAAACTATTGACTCTTATACCAACTTGTAAGGCCCCAAATCCGGGAGACTTAAATTGTTGGATTTACTCATTTGTAACTTAGTTCAAAAACTGGAATAACATAAAACTCGACATAGGAATCATCATTCATTACGTTAACTAGTTAATCAAACATAAAACATTCACACATAGTTTTTAAAACAATAAACATAGTGGTGGGATGTCAGTCTTGAGCCGAGTAGCCTTCATGTATTCTTTCCGCCTATCCTTTAAGCATCTCTTTCTCTGTCTACTATCAACCTAAAGTGCATACTAAAAAGTTAGCTAACACCGGTGAGTCCTAGTTTTAATCTTTCACGTAAAACATCTTTCCATAAAACATTGTATCTTTACATTAAACATTTATCTTTACCATAAGCATTCATACATACTTTCACATTTAATTATTTATACTTTAACACACATACTTGCTCTTCTTTCATTTTTTCACACTTTATCATACTTTCATACTCTATTTTCATTCGATTATTCATACCTTAACATTCATACTCTACTTTCGCATTCATTTATCTATCACATAGGGATGATCAATCCATTTACTTTGTTGTCTGTCTATCACGAAGATATTCTGCCTACCGACGTAGTCGTATTACAATCACCGACCATGAACCGAAGTAGCCGTATTACTATCACCTTTTGTCTACCGAGGTAGCCGTATTAACCGTCCGTCTACCGAAGTAGTCGTATAACTATCACCATCCGTCTAACCAGGTGGCCATATTAACCGTCCGTCTACCGATGTAGCCTTATTACTATCATTGTCCGCCTGCATTAGTTGTATTAACCGTCCGTGTACCAAAGTAGCTGTATTAATTATCTTTCATTACTATACACACTTTGTCATTTATCATTAACGGTCCGTCTACCAAAGTAGCTGTATTAACTATCCTACATCACTACACACACAATGTTATTAACCAACTCATACTTTAAAACGTGGAACATTCTTTAACTCGTACTTTATAAGATTTAAGCATAGATCTTTCATTAACTCAAAAGTATGCACTCCATCCCCAAATTGTTGTAAAACATTAAAAAGAGTGTTCTAGAAACTCACCTATGATACGTAGTAGGTGTGTCGGGCCTAGGCACGATCCAGAGTCTCTATAGATCTTTCAACATGCACGTATACAATCTAAAGGGCTTAGCTTCGTATACCAAACATTCATTGGTTCTCACACGAGAACTAGGTAGAGTACTCATAGTCGTGGACCCGAGAACAATGTCCGAAAACTAAATTCATGAGAACATAGGCTAACGAGAACATGATGCCGAGAACTTGGCTCATAGAAACATGATGCCTAGAACATGGCTCACAAGAACATGATGCTAAGAACTTCGCTTATAGGAACATGATGCCCAGAACTAGGCATTGTGAGAACTTTGTTCGTTTTAGAAACCCTAGTTGCATGAACTTAGATATGAGTGGTACTGTACGTAAAGTTTGAAACTTTATACGTCGAAATTGTTAGTTTATCAACCATGTGTTCAAATCTACAACCTTTATTCCATTCCTCACGTAAAAACCCAACCTTTTGCGAAAACGAACCTGAAACCCACTTCGAACTAAAAACTCAGATCTAGGGTGGGTTGTTACCTATTTGAGCTTGAATCTTCGTGCTAATCGCTCTGATGGTGAAGACCAACGATTCCCGAGCTCCTTGAACCGAAACGCGACTTTCTTGCTCTAGACTCTCTCTCACTCACACACATACTTTCTCTCTCTAGAACTTACAGGTTGAGGATGGAATGAGGCCAAGGGGACGACGGCTAGGTTATGCCCCTTCCATCCCTTTCGTTTTTCATCTTTTAACGTGTTTTGTACCTCCCGTTCCACGTTTGTTCTTTTTATTTTCCTAAGCTCCTAGCTCCATTCATTAAAACGTTTGTTGATCGCGTTGTCAAGGTCAATCCAAAATAATTATTCTAATCCCTTGCTATCTTAAACTATAGTATAGTGAAGTAGGGTGTCGTATCCACAAGGAATTGGTGGATAGTGTTGGTTATAAAAATTGTTCGGATTTTAATTAAAATGTAATTAACTTTAACTTTGTGAAAACTATTAAGAGAAAACGGATCGTTTCCGGGTTCAGATTGCAAGTTCTGTGGTTACTGATTTGTACTTGTTGGAATTTACATAGACATACATCATTCATTAGATTTGATAAACAATTAACAACCAAGATAGTAACTGCGTTGAGCAACGATTACAAAACCGGGTACTTGACACAGATTAACAACTCAATAGTTAATTAACAACTTAAAAGATCAGATCTAAATATTCAATGATTCACGATAGAAAACCGAAAAATTGATGAATGTATTAAATTGAAGACAAACTAAATCGTTTTACTCAAATCCAAGAATCAAGCATTCAAACAATCATACGATTACAAGAATACCAAACCAAATCAAGTATGAACCTAAGCATATCACTTACAAGCAGATCCTACACCCGGAAACGACACGAAGAAATTAGCAGCTCATCGACATCGTCATCGATTCTTCAATACTTGATATATCATCAAAATCTTGCAAAGATTGGAACTTTATCTCCGGAAATCACCTCTAAAATGCTCTGGGACGAAAGTATGCAAGTTAATTCGACGATGGATCCCTAATGGCTTATAATTGGAATTATCTCAAAAAGAGCCGTAATCACTTTCTTCGCGTGTCGCGAAGATCATTGGGCCAACCTTCGCGTACCGCGAAGGGCAAAATAGTCGCGCGACCTCCTTCTTTTTCTCGCGTACCGCAAACTTCTCCCACTTGTTCTTCGCGTACCGCGAAGAACCTAAATTCTACATTTTTGACTTTTTGTTCCTTTGACTTCTCCGGGGCCCTTGTATGCTACTATTCTCATGATTTTAAGCTCGTGTTTTCCCGCTTACTTAGCACATTAAACCTGTAACACTCATAAACACCAAATGCATATAAAACAGACTTGATATACAAAGTTGAACGCTTAAAACTATATACTTATACTCTTGTACACGGGATATTTAACCTTACATCATCTGTTACTATTTATTATTCTTGGGTTGCTCAGTACGAGTAACAATGGAATCACTACAAGTATATACGTTTACATAATTATAACATTCTCAGGAGCATGCATAATTAGTAGAAACAATAATTCATTTCGTATGCATATCAAATTCTAGAAAAAAAGTATTAAATATGAAAGAGGATAATATAATAGTGAATGTGAACAAACCATACGTAATATAAATATATAATAATCATAGTAGAAATTTCAAACACTTTCATGAGTGTTTCGTAAGCAAGTGAAGGTTAAAGGCTTGGTAGGGATCACTCCTACACTGAGTTTATATGAACGATTTTGTGACTCAATCCTATAGTAGTGTGCTTCCTTTTGTTGTTGGCACTACCTTTATTAAAAGTATCAGAAGGAATTGGTAAAATAAAAATGTTAGAGAGGGAAGAAGGAATAGTAAACAAAATGATAAACTTTAAATTATTTCAAGAACCCTATCTTTTCAAACCAAAACCACTTTTGCAATGGCTTGTGCCGCTAGTGACCAACACAATCTCATATATAAGTGGAGCTATACTAGTAATATAGGCTAATGTATTTGTTGGTTTCTGTTGGTCTCTTCTTAGTTCAAAAATATATTAATGAGAGGAAAGTTTTAGTTGATATAGTTTAACTAAGCTTTGTTGATGTTGAAGAATTCAAAGGTTTTCTCCTCTAAGGCTTGGTTTATTTGTGAAGGAAGGAGTGGGTATGGAAGTGTTTGGATAGGTGTTGATCTTGTTTGTTAACCAGAAGTGAGTTCTTGGTCAACTGTTGATTGAAGAACTGTTTGTGGAACTCTATGGTGGGGAAGATAAGGGTTCTTTCTTCAAAACTACTATATCATTTTTTAAACATTCACCATAATCACTGAATTTTTGAATGTAAACAGTTCTATCTCTTAATAACTCTTCACACTCAATAGTATATGTCATGAGAGCATATGAAACCACTTATTTTTTCTTATGTAAATCTAAGAATGTGTTGCCCCATTACTGGAGCTCTTTTTCTCTTGGTTGTGTGGATGATGTTACCTTTGGTGCCCTACACTCCTATATGTAAAAGGTTAGGGTTTTGGAAATTATTACACTTGGCTTTTGACTTGTGAAAGTCATTCATCATCTTCTCTCTATTATCTTTATGCCCTTAGAAGTTCCTTCTATTCTCTTGAAAAATTCTTTAACACTAAGGTTAGCTAGCCATCTAGTTCATGGAGTTCATCTCTTTAACATCATCTAGATTGAATTGACCGAGAACTTCAAAGGTGATGTTGTTGGACTCTAAACCACTGATAACACAAAATCATATTCAAAGGGTCGTCATTGTTGTTGAGGTGGTATAGTCTGTGATTTCATGGATTTGTTGGTGTTGGTGAAATCACAAAAGTAGGAAGAGGTGAAGTGTAGCTCTCAGCTAACCTTATTCCCCTTCAACGTCTCTCTTTCTCTCTCGATGAAGGGGAAGAAGATGAAGCCGATCCAGGTAGTCCGGCCATGGGTACAGAGACATTGCTTTTTGTGTTTTACAAGGGGTGGCGGTGATCATCCATGGTGGCAGAGGTGATTTTTTCTCATGGTAGGGTAAGGGTGGGCTATAGTCCTTGAGTAGTAATATGACCCAATCTTTTATGCCACAAATGTGTCTTAGTATCAACTACTAAAGCCACATTGACATAACTAGAACTAACCTCTCCTTCTAAGAAATAGATGTTATTCTGTCTTCTAGAACCGGTTAGAACTACCATAGAGCCTTTGATTACTTTTACCTTGACATTTTTTCATACTCACTACATAACAATTGCTTTTAAAAGTCCTTAAGGAAATCAAATTCCTCTTGAGTTCAGGGATGTACCCTACTTCCTTTAAGTTAATGACAAACCTATTTTCCAACTTGAATGTAATTGTTCCAATATCCTTGCTGCTACATGGTCTGTCATCACCAAGATGCACCAATCCTTGTTCCTTCATCACAAGATCATTGAAACAATATTTATAGGGTGTCATATGGTATGAACACCCTGAGTCCATCACCCATTGAGACTTGGACCTAGCCCTAGAGACCACTAACACATAAGCAGACGCATAACCATCTACTGACCCTTTAGGATGAGAACTACGACCATGACTCTTATTCTTGACGTATTATGCCTTTTTATTCTTCCATTCAAGGCATTCCCTCTTTAGGTGTTTATCTAAATTGCAAACAAAACACGTAAGTTTACCCTTTAACTTAGACCTTATCTGACCCTTGTTTGAACTCCTTTGATTAAACCTACCTCTGACAAAGAGTCCTTCACTTCCTTCTTCCTTCACTTCACCCTTTTTCTTGAGCTCTTATAAATTCATTGCAGCCAATACCTCCTTCATTGACAGCCTTCCAAACATAACGGTATCCACAAAGTGTTCATAGCTTTGTGGTAAAAATGACAAGAGTATTATGGCTTTGTCCTCTTCATCAATCTCCACCTCAATGTTTTCAAGATCCGATGTGAGTTTATTAGACTGATATGTATGATCTTCCAAAGACCTTCCTGCTGACATTTGAAAGATGTATAACTATTAGCCAATGACTTTGTCATATGCATCCCTTCTAGTTTATTCCAAATACTTGATGTAGTAGGTTCCTTAGACACTTTTCTAAGAACTCGATCTCCAAGGCTAAGTATGATGTCACTATGGGCCTTCTCCATGACCTGCTTCTTATCTGAATCATACATTCCTTCCGGAAACCCGCCCTCTCCCTTGAGGGCGTCAGCCAGACCTTGATGCACAAATAGAACCCTCATCTTCAATCTCCATAGACTGAAATCATTCTTGCCATTAAACTTCTCAATATCAAACTTAGTTGTCGACACCATCTTCGCACCTCAAACCGATCGAATTGCTTGAATCGAGCCAACGAGGCTCTGCTACCAATTGTGAACGGTAATGCGGAATCAATTCACTCCAAGCAATCAAATAACAATCGAATTAGATGAAGAACTGAATACAACACCAAACGATTTCTTTATTGAGTAAATGAATCAAGAAATTACAATACAATAAAAAAAAATGGAAATGAAACAGAATGAATGCGAGATCGTCAAGAGCTAAACTAAATCCCCAAAATCCATTAACAGACAATTAACAAACTCAGATTAAAGATTGACACTTTCAACCCTCTAACTTTGATCATTAAGCAAACAACCCTCTTAAACTTTGACAAACTTGCTATTTGACTTTAAACTGAAAGTAACCTTTGTTACTTTGCTGTTGACTTTGTTTGACACTAACCTAATAGAAATTATTAGATATTATAATCTTACAAAAAAATTATTCATTTTAACTTAGCAATAGCAAGCATTACGAATGTTTAGACATAAAGTTTAGAACATATAAGCATTTAAAAACATTTAAAATCATTTAGTGAAATCTTATGAAACATAAAGTTTAAAAACATATAAGCATTTAAACATAATTAATATACTTGAAGAACATCTATTTTATCATTTGGAATAACACTACTAAACTTTTATAATAGCCAATGGGTTGGTGTACAACTTTAGATGCTTCTGAAGATAAATGGTCCAAGACAAACATTCCCAAGCGGCCAAGCCAGAATTTTTTTTGAACGGCCCAAACTCGGGTCACACATGCGAAAGGAAATGCCAAAACGACTGGGCTATACACTACAACAGAAAAACCTTTTCTCGACGATATATCCGTACCCTCCGACCACAGTAAATTCTTGTATATACACCATTTGTTGTTTAATCCGCCTCTTCTATTAAAACACTAATAAAATAAAAATAAAAAGATAAAACTAGCAAACGTCTGTCACGTGGTAGCATCTGATTGGAGAGATCTACTGTTCATAGCCTTTGTTTTTAATAAGTAGTATAATTGTCTTTTATATCTTAAGATGATAATAATTAGTGTATAAGTACATGACTATCTACAAAATATCTACTTCATTTCCTTTTTATTAATCATTACTTTATTGATTGTATGCAGATTTGGATAATGGAATTTGTAACTCCAATCATTACTCCAATTGTTGAATCTGTGATGGTCCCTGTTAAGAAACATCTTGGTTTCTTGTTCTACTCCAAAAACTATGTTAGAAACATGCATGCCAGATTGTTGGAACTGAATCATACAGCACATGATCTGGAAAAGAAAAGGGAGGCTAACAATGCAAACAATCTAGTGATACCTGATCATGTACCAAGTTGGTTGGAACAAGTGAAAACCATCAATGAAGAAGCGGGAGACATTCCAAGAGACGGCAATGGATGTCTCGACATCAAGAAGAGATACACAACAGGAAAAAGATTATTCGATATTCTCAATAAGATAGATGATCTTGAAAAGCAAGAATCTAAAATCAAGTGGACTAATGAGCAGATACCTCTTGGTATGGTGATTAGTTCAACAAGTCCGTCAACAACTAAACGTGTACATGATGATGATGGTACCCAACACATCTTCAGGTCTAGACAGTTGGTATTCAAACATGCATTAAAATCCCTTGAACCAACTAGTAAGACCCAAAAGATGGCTCTCTGTGGAATGGGCGGTGTGGGTAAGACCACAATGATGGAAGAAGTAAAGAAGGTTGTGGAGAAGAGGGGGATGTTTAAATGGGTTTTTAAGGTGGTTATTGGGGAAAAATATGACCCAACTGCTATTCAACAAGCTATTGCACAATACATAGGTAAAGCTCTAACCGAAACAACTAAAGATGCAAGGGCTGATCGCCTTAAGGAAAGCTTTAAGAAGATTTCAGAAAATGGCAATGAGAATGTTTTGATTATATTGGATGATGTTTGGGAGGAGGTTGATCTCAAAGATATTGGACTTACAAGCCCTTTACCAAAAGGCTTTAAGTTATTTGTTACATCAAGAGATGAAAAGGTTTGCATAAAGATGGATATTGAAACTAGTTCAATTTTCAAAATGGTTCCTTTAGAGGAAACAGAATCAAACTTTTTATTCTGGGAAACTGTAAGACTTACAGATGGGGATGGTGAACTCCACAAGATAGGAGAAGATATTTTGAGAAAGTGTGATGGGTTACCTATGGCAATAAAAACCATTGCATTGACTCTTAGAGGTGAAGAAAAGGATGCATGGATAAGTGCACTAGTACGTTTACAACGGCGTGACCTTGAAGACATTTATTCGATTGTTAGTGATATTTTTGAGATAAGCTACAATAATCTAAAAAAAGATGACGACAAAGAGATATTTATTCTTTGTGGCTTATTTCCACTTGATATTGCCATGGAGGAGTTAATGAGATATGGATGGGGGTTGCAGTTATTTAGAAAAGCGTACAGTTTAAAAGAAGCAAGACAACGGACCAACACGTCGGTTAGCAACCTCATACGTGCAAATTTGTTGATTGAAAGTAATAAGAAAGGATGTGTGAAAATGCATGATCTTGCACGTGATTTTGTTTTAAGTAATATTTCAAAATTCAAGCAAGTTTCTATTGTTAGTCATGGTGACATGTTGGAATGGCCTACACAAGATACACGAGAGTCTTGTGAAAGAATTTTAATAAAGTGCAAAAGTGTAACTGAGTTTCCCCAAGATTTTTATTACCCAAACCTGACACTTTTGAAGCTAATGAATGGGGATAAGCTACTCAAGTTTCCAGAAGATTTTCATAAGAGAATGGAAAAGCTTCAAGTCATAGCATATGATGAAATGCAGTCTCCATTGGATCGTGTATCACTTCAATGCTCCATCAGCCTTCGCACATTATGCCTTCGTTCATGCTTGTTTCTGGACAATGATATCTCATGTCTTGGAGATATTATAAACTTGGAGGTACTTAGCATTGCTCAATGTGGCATCAAGAAACTACCATCTACAATAAAGAAGTTGAAAAGGTTGAAGTTACTGGATTTGACGGGATGTTTGGACCTTTGTATTGAGGATGGTGTATTTCAACACTTGGACAAACTTGAAGAGCTTTATATGAGAGTTTCTGAAGGAAAAGCTTTTAGGTTCACGCGTGCCAATTGTGATGAGTTAGAGATGCTTTCAAGCAAACTTTATGCATTAGAGATTGAATTCTTCGACAACATTCTTGAGCCGAAAAATGTGTCTTTTAAGAAACTTCAAAGGTTTAGGATATCTATGGGTTGCCTATTAAAAGAGGAAACCGATTATACTACTGGCAGATATTCCTTCAAGAATACATTGAAGCTTGTGACTAACTGCAACGATCTTTTAGAATGCAAAATTAATGAGTTGTTTTCTCAAACGGAGGAACTTGATTTAAGTGTGAAAGATATGAGATATGTTGAAGATATTTTATTGAATCCTTCTCAATATTCAACATTTTGTAATTTAAAAGTTCTTCATGTTTTCAAGTGTGTAGACTTGACACACCTTTTCACAAATCGTCTGGCAAATGGTTTGAAGAAACTTGAGAGTCTTACGATTTCCTCATGTCCTATTTTAAAATCACTAGTAAGCCTGTGTGACAATGTCAACGTAGTGGAGTTACCGCAACTGTTAGATTTGAAGCTCTATGACCTTCCTAATTTTACAAGCATCTTTCCGGAGAATAATATTTCTCCAACACAGTCTTTCTTGAACAATGAGGTAAATACATTTATATTCATCTTAATTTTACATAATTCGTATATAATGATGTATCAACTTGTGGTGTAGACTAAGATCATATTAAAAGATGATTTTTTGTTATCTACGGATAACGAACCGAATGTTCAGTGAACTGTTCGTGAACCGTTCGTTTATATTCGTTCATTTAATAAACGAACAAACACAAACACATATTAGATGTTCATTTAACTAAACGAACGAACATGAACACATGTCTCGTTCGGTTAGTCCATTTACGGTAGTTTACGTTCGTTTGTTTAAATATTCATTCAAAATTAACTATTACTAATATTAATTTAAAATCAATTTGATTTTTTATATTTTAAAACCCTTAAGCATAATATAAAATCATTTTGATATCTTTATTTAGTTTTGAAATGTTGGATGTTAGGATGATGATATTTTATGCTTTAATTTAGATATTCACACTTTTAATTGTGTTCGTTTATGTTCATTTATGTTCGTGAATCGTTCATTTAGAATATTAATTAACCAACATAAACGAACACGACACTTTCATTTTTTTAATGAACCAACACGAACAAGAAAATCCGCCCGTTTAAGTATTCGTGTTCGGTTAAAGTTAAACGACGAACACGAACAAGCAACCTCCAATTTTTTATGTTACTGTACAGTAGTGTTTGGAAATATATTCACACCTACAACCTCCAATTTTGACGGTGCAGATAGTGATTCCAAAGTTATCAAAATTGACAGTTGGTAGTATGGAGAACTTGAAGCAGATATGGCCTTGTCATATTACTAGTGGTGAGGAAGATAATGTTTCCATGTTAAGAGAGATTGAAGTGGATGACTGTAACCGTCTTGTGAATCTTTTCCCAAGGAATCCAATGCGATTACTCAGCCATTTGGAAGAGCTTAGAGTTGAAAGATGTTGTTCCATTGAATCATTATTTAACATAAACTTAAATGAGAAACTTAGCAGCAATACCAGCAGCTTGAGAAGGATTAAGGTGGACAAACTAGATGAACTAAGAGAGGTGTGGAAAATAAATGATGAAAATAACTTTAGGCATATCGTTTGTGGCTTTCAAGCCATTGAAACTATAGATATCAGGAGTTGTAAGAAGTTTAGAAATGTAGTAACACCTACAACCACTAATTTTGATCTACAAGCTCTTATGGACATTCAAATTTTAGACTGTGGCGAAAACAACGTTGAGTTGGTTAACAATGGTCAAGAGGCAAAGGTATGTATTTTGTATGTGTGGCTTGCAATGTTCATATATGCTTTTTTGTTATTTATTAGGATTCATGGGGGAATCAAAATAAATCTTGGTACAGTTATAAGAATAGAAAGAAATATGAAATCGGTTAATTTTGGATTTATTACCAACATAATATTTTAATTTTGGATTTATTACCAACATAATATTTTTAGGAGATAAATGGTGAACTAGCTATTGTATATATTGGAGAGTTTATTATGAAATATTTTTTTGTCAAAGAGAATTTGAGGAAATAATTTTTGAATGCTTATTTTGTCTTTAATTCACTTTCACACTCATTCAAATTATTTGTTGTTGAATATGCAGAGTACTTGTTTATCAAAGTTACAAGAGATATCAAAAGTGGATGAAAATATGTCTATAGTATCATTCTCATCCTATCACCTCACACACACTTTCCATCACCTTCGCCATATATATTTTAATGGATTTAAAGGAGTGAAGGTGATGTTTGAGATAGAGAGTCCAAGTAACAATGGAGAATTGGTAACTAGTCAACATCAACCATTACATTTACTTCCTTGTCTTGAAGAGATAGAGTTACAGAACATGGATACATTGAGTCATGTGTGGAAATGGAAAGACTTCTATATTTTTCACAAAAACCAACCACAATCATTCTCGTTTGAAAACCTCACATCCATAAATTTGTCAACTTGCAATGGAATGAAGTACTTATTTTCACCTCTCATGTTCAAACATCTTTCCAGCCTAAAGGAAGTCCGGATATCATATTGTGAAAGTATGGAAGAAGTTGTTTCAAACAGAGATGATGATAATGAAGTATTGAGTACTTCTACATCTACCACCACTTTGTTCCCACATCTTGATTTTTTATGTTTTGTTTGCCTATATAATCTTTCCAGCCTAAACGGGACAACTAATGTCATTCATGAGCAAGTTAAGGTATTTTTCTACTTATATTTTAAAACTCACTATTTGATGTACTTTCATGATGTTGTTAAATTTATAATTACATTTATTTTTCATTTACTGTAGTTTTCTCAAGTGAGAGTTGTTACTTGGTCCTTATGCCAGTACGCTAGAGAGATAAGAATACTGGAATGTCCTGCTTTATCAAGTGTGATTCCATATTATGCAGCAGGACAAGTGCAAGAGCTTCAAGATTTAACAGTAGATCAATGCAAATCCATGGTGGAGTTATTTGAAACTAAAAAGATCAGCAATAATGGTTGTACTAGTAGTAACGTCGACCAAGGAAGCGATAATATACTCCCAATTATTTCAAGACCGAAACAAACTGTTATGCATGAATTTCCCAACCTAATGATATTGAAAATCTCCAAATGTAACCTATTAGAATATATATTCACTTTTTCTACACTTGAAAGCCTCAAGAAACTAGAAAGCTTGAGTATAGTTGATTGTGCTGCATTGAAAGTAATTGTGAGGGAAGAAAATGAAGAGGCATCATCTAAGGTGGTTGTGGTCTTTCCCCGTTTAAAATCAATTGAACTAGACCATTTACCAAACCTTGGAGGTTTCTTATTGGAGATGAGTATTGACTTCCAGTTGCCATCGGTAGATTATGTTTTGATCAATGATTGCCCCCAAATGATGGTGTTCACATCTGGTCAGACAGCGACACCAAAGCTGAAGTATATACACACACGATTAGGCAAACATAATCTTGCATGTGGCCTTAACTTTCATCGGGTATGTTTGTTAACTTGTTTTGTTTGCATTATTTAAAGATGAAATATCTAGAGTAGAACTTATCAAACACATTAATCTTCCATTCTTATCAAATGACATTCATGCAATGTTTTTTGTGATATCAAAAGTATAATCTCAATTTTTATTAATTTCATATCTCCATTTTGGCCATTTGTTTAATCGATGTTTTGTTTTCTATAACACACGACTTTTATTTTTCTATCTTTTCGTCTAAGTAGATTCCATCTCCAAGTTCAGACACTTCAAGTTCGTGCCCGGAAGGGATACCTTGGTCATTCCATAATTTGATTGAAATGTACTTGGACGATAACACCAGACTTAAAACGATTGTTCAATCCAGTGAGTTGATAAAGTTGCAAAATCTTGAAAAGATTACGTTGAACGATTGTCAGCATGTAGAGGAGGTATTTGAAGAAGTGACAAACGCCAAGTCAGAAACTGTTGTGAAATTTACAAATCTAAGAGAAGTAGAGTTAAATTGGGCAAACAACCTCCGGTATATATGGAAGAGCAATTCTCAGTTTCCAAACCTAACAAGAGTGTTTATTCATCTATGCAATAACTTAGAGCATGTTTTTACATCTTCCATGGTTAGTAGTCTCATGCAACTCCAAGAGCTACATATATCAAGCTGTAAGCGCACCGAGGAAATTGTCAAGAAAGAAGAAGAATGTGATGGCAAAGTGAGCGAGGTAATATTTCCTTGTCTAAAGTCCTTACAACTTGAAAATCTTTGGAGTCTCAAGGGATTTTCCTTAGGAAAGGATAATCTTATATTGCCATCACTGAATACCTTGGTAATAAAAGAATGCCCGAAAATAAGGATTTTCAGTGAAGGGTGTTCAATTGCTCCGCAACTTAAAGTAGTAGAGACAAGTTTTGGGGTGTTTCATGTAGGGAAAGACATCAACTCCTTCATAATGACCAAAAACCAAGAGGTAAGTAGATTATGTTTTCTACAAGGAGTGTTAAAATAAAATTTTGAAAGTTGCCACAACATATCTTTAAGAATTCACTGTCATTTCATTTTCTACAGGGAATCATATTTGGAGGATTAGAAGAGCCCTCTAGCCCTCCTTGTTTGGTCATGTGAATGTCGCCTTGGCTTACATGTCTACACCGATGACAAGATCAACAATCGAAGGAGATAACTGCACCCCTCAAAAACATTTTAGTACTGAATTCTTTTTTCATTGCATCAAAAATTATTATGTTATTGATCCTAGATAACTAAAACACCAACAATATTAATATGATTTTCTCTACAATCCATTGCGGTTTGTTTCTCATCCCCTAAGCCCTTTAACATTTATTTTGGTAACTTGAATCACAGCTGAGCCAGTGAGACAACAAACTAATTAACTGATTGTTTGCTCCTCTACCATAGAGATATAATCTTTTTCAGAAACATTTTTACACTTGTCTAATAGATTCAGAATCACGCCTTAAATATTAGCATGTTTTACAAACATGATAGTCTTTAACATCTAGTTAATAATAACAACTAATAAATAAATAAATAAAAATAAAGATATAATGACATAATATAGATAAAAGATCAAAGTTGAAAATTTTATACTAGAAACAATAGAATCATAGATTGATTGAGATGATAGCAAGTCACAATTTCCCACATAGACTTGTTAGATGGAATTAAGCTAACATATATGCAACTTTGACTGTTGTGCAACTTTTCGAAGAGCGCGCTCCCATATGTTCATATTGATCTTTGGGTAAAAAAAGAATAGGCTTAACTGAAAAATCTGGTGATGGCGACTCAATATGAACATTCTCTCACGCATCAATCTGAAAATTTCGGTGGTGGCAATCCAATTAATTTTTTAGATCCATCTTCTGCAGCCACCATCTCCAAGAAGAACAAAGTAAGTTTTTAGATTCAGGGACTCAAAGAAAAACGAACAAGTATTTGATGGTGGTCAGTAGTTGGACCAGTAAATCGACCCAGTATCATCTTCACCATCGATTATGTTCATCTGGCATTGGGTGGAGGGGTGTAGTGGAGGTGTCTAGGATGCGGTGGTGGTGATGGGTTTCACATCCGGGTGCGTTGGGAGGAGGCTGAAAATTGGAGAATGGATGAAGGATGAAGTCTGGGAGGTGTTCCAGAAGTGTTCTTTCGTGTTTTGATTTATAATTATAAAACTTATACGCTCTCCTCGCATGGGGTAAGTTTACCTAAAGTTTTTGACTTTATTTTATAAGCTTTTGAGAATGTAAGTTTCTATTGCGGTTTAACACGCCGCAATTCACTTGGATAAAAGCTAGCATTATCGCTCTAAGGGCGTCTCAATGCGCGGGGCCTACTTCAAGTTTTTTTAAACAATAACCTGCTAACTATTAAATTGACCAAAATTTATTTTGACAAATTTAAGTTAATTTTTATTAAAAAAAACTCAAAAGTAGTTGTTTTTTAGATAAGTTTAACGACTTAAAGAATTAGTTTATTGATTTTTTATTTTTATTTTTTTGTATTTTTTTACAAGTTGATAGGACTTGTAAAATCTAAAGTGTCGGGTCAGTTTGTGAATAGTTTTTTAAACTCAAGCTTGTTTAAGCTTGAACATTTTAGTTGGCATGTCTTGAGTAGCTTACGTGTCGCTTGACACGTTTACACCCCGATCTAAGACTAGTATAAAAAACAAGAAAAAATCAAAATAAACGAGTTGTCTTGAGTTTGAATATTGAACTCTTTGCTGGTCTTTAGAAGTTTAGAGGGGGGAAATTATCAAAATGGACATTTAACTAGTCAAAGTTACCAAAATGGATAAACTTTTTCAGTCTACTAAGTTGTGGTCATTTAGACCAATAGTCAGCCGCCTTCAAATTCCATGTCAAACCAGCTTTTTTCAGATGTTCAGTGAACCAGAAACTGACACATGGCTGCGCTGATTCCAAAGCCGGCTAAAGTCCACTTCCTAGTAGGATCAGTCGTCTTGTTTTTTTAGCCTGCTATATTACTTTCCTTAGCTGGCTATTTGGCTCTGTTTAGCCCACTTGAATACATAAAAAATAGTATGACTTTGTTATTGACTTTCCTTAGCAAAGTCATATAACAAAGCTAAAATCAAGTGGGCTAAGAAAAGTCATATAACAAATTCATACTATTTTTTATGACTTTTCATTCGTTTTTGTTTTTTTGTTTTTTTTGTTTTTAACTCTTTTGAAAGTGACAACAACACGAGGTGCGCTTTACTTGGTCCTATTTGTTAGTAAGGTATTGGTGGGATCTTGCGAGTAATCCGGTTGGAGATTATTTAAAAATGATTGACACAGAAGTGTTTATAAATGCATTTTTTAATTGTAAGGTAAAAAGTATTTTTCAACGGTATAACTTTGCTAAGGAAAGTCATATAGCAAAGCTAAAATCAAATGGACTAAGGAAAGTCATATAGCAGAGTCATACTATTTTTTATGTATTCAAGTGGGCTAAACAAAGGCAAATAGTCGGCAAAGGAAAGTCGTATAACAGGCTAAAATCAAGTGGCTAAGGAAAGTCATATAGCTGGCTAAAAAAAATACGACGGCTGAGTCTTCTAGGAAGTGGCTTTAGCCCGCTTTGGAATCAGCGCAGCCACGTGTCAGTTTCTGGTTGGCTGAACATCTGAAAAAAGATGATCCCGACTTCACATTAACCATTTCCATACGTTTTAGACCGATCTTGATTGCAAAATTATCACATAATGATCATGGAACCTGTAACCGTCAAACTCGTTACTAGAAACTATCAATTCGACCATTTGATCTATTATTCTCGAAAGCAAACACCCTGCACACCTAAACCGAGTCTCCCAGAAGCGTTTACACACACGAATTTGATCAGAGTCGAAGCCGGAGTCGCCGGAGGCGTCGAAGTCGGAACCCCAATTGGTCGGACTCTATCAATTCGATACCCAAACAGGTAATCAAACATTTCCCCAGACTCGTTTCAATGTCTAGATTGAAAGCCCTATCAAATCCAGGGTTTATAACATCGAATTGGTGATGAACCAATTCTAGGGTTCATCACACTACGGGTTTAATTGAACACTGATCCAGACATAATCTCAATCAAATTAAACCATAGTGATAGTTTCGAAATCCCTAAATCTGTAAAAGCCCTATGATTCCATCAACTAATCTTATAGAATTCGGTCAATCTGATTCTGGGTTCATGAATTAGGGTTTCAGTTTTCAAAACTAGAATTAACGACCTAAACCACGATAATTTTACAATTAACTTCACCCACTGATTCGCAAACTCCCGATAAACGAAACCCCTATATTATTTCGTTCAATCAAAATGGTATTCGGTGGATTCGAGGGGGATTTTGGTTCGGATCACGTACGGGGGGGAACTCAGTGGGAGTGAGTGTTAAAACAAAACGAATTTGGGTTTGTGTGTGATACCCGGGCGGGCGGAGTTGGTTAACACACATGACTCACACGCAGGAGACCCGGGTTCGAGTCTGGTCTCCTGCATTTCCATTTTTGGGGACTTTTTCACTAATATCCACTAATACAATTAATCCTTATATTATTTTAATAATATATAAATATGTTTTGAACTCGAAAAACATCTGTAAGCTCGGGTTTAATTTTATAACCCATATTTGATTTCCACTTATAAAATAATATCTTTATATTATTTTCAAACCACGACTCCAAATAAAATAATACGTATATATTATTTTTCAAACAGTAACTCCAATTAATAATAATATATTACTATATTATTTTTGCCACAGTTATAAACATTTTGTAACGTTTCAAACTAATAAATAATATATTTATTTATATTATTAACTGCGTCATTACGATACGAATAAAAATAATAGTTTTATTATTTTTGTCACGAGTATAATTATCGTGTTATTTCCCTAACTTAAAAATAATATGATAAATTATATTATTTTACTAAACCATTATTTAATGGCATAAACACACGAATATATGTATATATATATACATATTATGATATTATTCGTGAATAGAGACTTTCGATATAGATCGCCTCTACCTTAATTGGTATATTAAGAAACTCTTTGACTCCCGATGACACATCTATCTACTCATTGATCCTAAGTGTATTTAGGAAGTTCACTCTTTCGTGTCGTTGTCACAAGGATCCCATTGTATCCCTAACTATTATGCTATGCTTATAATTTTAGGGCATACATAGACAGTTCACAGGCTAACTTTTGTGTTTCCCACTTGCATCCTTGTGTGGTGCTGTCTACTCGTACACACCTCAGGTGAGTTTCACGGCCCCTTTTTACTTGTTTTCCTATTGGGGGAGAAACATTCATATACACAAACATCATTTTACTTGTTTTCCTGTTGGGGATAAGCATGCATACAAACAAACAGTATTTTACTTGCTTCCCGTTGGGAAGAAACATGCACACGAACATACATCCGTTTACTTGTCTTCCCGCCGGGAGAGACATACATATGAACGGACATGGATCACATAGTATTTCACTACCACTTGTTTACCTAAGTGCAAACATAACATGCAAAGTCCTTACACACTCGGACCGTTAATATATGGAGTATAGCGAGGAAATTTGAGTAGTACTACTGTGTTTGACAAACCTCACCCGGGTTAGTCGCGCTAACTCGATTGGAGGTCGAACGGATGTAAATTGTCCTAAACACTTGCCATTGTTGATGTTAGCAATGGTGGAAGGCATCTCAAACATAAACAGTCAGCTTCGGTTGCGAACGCTTAGAGTAAGTTGTACATTGTCTAGCTAGCAATAGGTGTGACTTACGTATGTGGATCCTGCAAACACTTAAACAGTTTATTCACTTGCAAACCTGTGAACTCACCAACCTCGTGTTGACACTTTTTCTTACATGTTTCTCAGGTCGCTAAGGCACAGGTTGCACACTTAGGACATGCATGGAGTCCTACTATCATTTCATCCTTATACAAACATTTAAAACAATTTAGTTGTCTTATTATACTTGAGCGCAATTGTTTTGCGTATTTACTTTCTTGTTTAAACGCTTCCGCATTAATTCTAAACTTTTATGATATTTCATTTATGTCCCATATAGTGTCGTTTGATTTAACTAATGACTGAGATCCTGGTTTGTCACTTCCCAAACGGTAAAACTTTGTTAGTGGAATTTGAGGGTGTGATAGATTGGTATCAGAGCAATTGGTTATAGAGAACTAGGATTGCATACTAGACTACCTGATACACATAGCACACATACGTACATTGCAGTGCAGGCAGGTTAACACCAACCATATCACCCTCTGTTGACGAGGGACACATCATTTGCGTTGCATCATCATTCCAAGTGGCGACACTCGGGGAATCACCGGAACAACATCCACTCCCGTCCGAGGGCAGCGAGACGGAGCCTTCAGAGGATTTACTTACATCACCATCACCTGTCGGGCTTGGTGGGCTTTCTCAGGTCCATGTTATGGACGACACTCAGCTAGCACATATCTCTTTGGGAGTTGGGATCGCCGGAGGCGAGTCCCTACTGTACCCACTAGCAAAAATATGCCGAGTGAAGGCAGACCGTTGCACGCATTATTGCAGAATCCATTGATATGTAGATGTCATCACTTTCCTGAGCCATGGGCTTGCGTCTTTGGTCGATATTCTGTTGAAGGAGATTACCACAATGTTAAGAACTCTTTGCTCATTGAATACTCAAACCCTATCCTGACTCAGTTGGAAGGACGACTACTTTGCTCCTTCCTGTAACTCGTATCCATGAAATAGTTTCACTTCTCAAAGTCGCATTTCATGTGCATGTTTGTTTCATGTGCATGTTCGCATCTACAATCCGCTGGATTGGACTCTCGTATTGTGTTTCAACTCGAGTGAATACTCGGATTGAACGATTCCCTACTACTCATCCTGATATGAGTCATAGTTGATCAACTTATGGTTGATGACTAAGCTTATCGATGACTTATCATATCTGACAACACCCTGTACTCAGCAATACAAACTAAAGGACATTATTACACATGATAGGGAGAACAAGGGTGAGCATGCAAAGCAAATTATCATTACGGGTGCACACGTAAAAGTAATTTGAGGTGCATGTAAGTTCTGGTGAAACCTAGTGTGTGGATAAATAGTCATAATATGTGATTTACAGACTTAAAATTTCACTGTCTATAGGAATTCTCATAACCCACTCAACAATTAGTTGGTATCGTTAAACCTGTTCAACAATTGATAGACGCGACTATCAGGTAAAAGATGTTTACTGACACACTGAACCATCATTAATGGAATCCATCATGTTATTTGCACTCAGGTAAGAGTTCTAGTGACCGTAAGACTTTCATTCAAACTTGATCTAGGAAGCCATCTTGATTGAAACTCTAATATAATCTCATGGCAAACTTATCGACTCCAACTATGTAAGCGGAAATTGTGAAATTCCTTCTAAGCTAACACGTTATACCTTACACTCCAACAATAAATTCCCTTTGACTCTATTACCATATCCAGTGTAATCCTTAGTCTAAATTGATATTTACCCCAGCATACCCAGTTATTCCAACGACATTAGAGAATGAGGATTTATCTAGCTAACCATCAGTTGAACGTGACTACTTAAGCACACAACCTATTCCTTATATTAATGGAATCTATATTTCATTAGATATTTTTTTTTCTTTCCTACATATGAACCTCTTCCCTTGACCTTTGCATTGACCGATGCTTATCTTATAAGCGTGGTTCTCAGTATAAGTCTCAGCATGACTTCACAAACACTATTAGAAACTACGTACACTATAGAAATAGTGGACGATCAAATAATCGAAACAACCCACATTCTTAGAGGATGTAAGCTAGGATCAGTTGGTCATAAGCTTGACATTGACCACATGCCAGTCACACTTGGCAGTTTTGACATAATTGTCGGTATGGATTGGCTACCGAAGAACCGAGCTGAAATTATCTGATGTAATAAGATTGTTCGCCTTCCTTTCCTTAGTGGAGAAATTCTTTCGGTCCAAGGAGAAAAATGTGGTGCATTCGTAGGCATCATATCGTTCATGAAAGCGCAGAAGTGTTTGCGTAAGGGTCATACCGCTATTTTGGCTCTCGTCGCTGAGCAACCATCTGAGGAGAAAAAAGATTGACGACATCCCGATCGTACATGACTATTCGGAAGTATTTCACGAAGACTTGTCTGGTCTTCCACCGCATCGTCAAGTCGGTTTCCAAATTAATTTAGCACCCGAAGCAGCGCCTATTGCTCGGGCACCATACAGACTTACACCTAGTGAGTTACAACAGTTATCTACAAAACTGTCGGATTTGTTAGATAGGGGATTTGTTAGACCTAACTCATCGCAATGGGGACCTCCAGTCTTATTCGTCAGGAAGAAAGAGGGAACCTTCCGTGTGTGCATCGATTACCGAGAGCTGAGCAAAGAAACTATCAAGAATCGTTACCCACTACCCCGTATTGTTGATCTATTTGACCAACTTAAAGGGTAAAGTTTCTATTCCAAGATAGATCTTAGATCCGGTTACCATCAACTAAGAGTTCGAGACAAGGATATCTCTAAGATTGCCTTCAGAACTAGGTACGGCCACTATGAGTTTATAGTCATGCCTTTCGGATTAACCAACGCACCCGCGGTGTTCATGGATCTCATGAACCGCGTGTGTAAACCCTGTCTTGATCAGTTCGTCATCGTTTTCATTGACGACATCCTCATTTATTCTAAGAACAGGGAATAATATGAGGAGTGCCTACGTTTGATTCTGGAACTGCTGAAACAAGAGCAGTTGTATGCCAATCTTTTCAAGTGCGAATTCTGGATTCGTGAAGTACAATTCTGAGGACATGTGGTAAATGAGAACGGAATACATGTCGATCCATCTAAAATAGAAGCCGTCGAGAATTGGGCAGCACCGATGACTCCGACAGAGGTGCGGCAATTTCTTGGATTGGCTGGCTACTCCGGTCGATTCATCGAGGGATTCTCAAAGATCGCTCAACCCCTCACTACTCTAACTTAAAAGGGTAAACCCTATACCTGGAGTAATACTCAGGAATCAGCATTCCAACTGCTCAAATAGAAACTCTGTAGTACACCTATCCTATCTCTTCCAAAGGGAATGGATGACTTTGTAGTATATTGTGATGCCTCTATTCAAGCTCTTGGTTGTGTGTTGATTCAACGTGAAAAGGTTATCGCATACGCTTCCCGTCAGTTGAAAGTTCATGAGAAAAACTACACTACCCATGACTTAGAATTGGGAGTTGTAGTGTTTGCTTTGAAAATCTGGAGACATTACTTATACGGTACCAAGTGCCCCATTTACACCGATCACAAGAGTCTTCAGCACACATTCGAACAAAAAGAGTTGAACAACCGACAACATTGTTGGATCAAACTTTTGAACGACTATGACTGTGCTATCAAGTATCATCCGGGCAAGGCTAACGTAATAGCCAATGCCCTAAGCCAAAAAGAAACTAAGCCAAGAAGAGTTCGAGCATTACAACTCACTATCCACCTCGGATTACCTGGTCAGATCCGTAGTCCTCAACTTGCATCCTTGAAAAAGGGAAAACCTACCGTTGGAATCCACACGTGGTATGGAGAACAAATCGAGGTTGAATCGGACGGTATCTGCTACTTCGCGGAGCGAATATGAGTTCCAAAGTATGGGACCATAAGGAAACTTGTAATAGATAAATCTCATAAATCTAGCTATTCTATCCATCCTGGTTCCGATAAGATGTATCATGACCTAAGGATTCTCGATTGGTGGCCTAACATGAAAGCTGATATAGCCACCTATGTTAGCAGTGCCTGACCTGCTCGAAGGTCAAAGTCGAGTACCAAAAACATTCTGGTTTGCTTCAGCAACCGGAAATTCCAATGTAGAAATGGGAGCAAGTTTTCATGAACTTTGTCACTATACTACCCCGAACTCCAACCGGCTGCGACACCATCTGGGTGATCATAGATCTTTTGGCTAAATCCGCTCACTTCCTAGCAATTAAAGAGACTGACAATATGGAGAAATTAACTCGCATCTATATGTAAGTAGTAGTGTAATCCCCGCGAAATTCTGATCTTTATTTTAACTATTCTGACAAATTGTAATTTCATTATTTTATGATTCGCATTTATGAAGGTATCCTATTTATTCATTATAATTCATGAGTGTGCACACATACTTATATGGTTGTTATAAAATAAATATATACACTTTGTTATAATAACCAAATCTAAGCTTACAAGCTTTGATTATGAATTAACATCCTTTATGTGTTTACTTATAAATATATATATATATGACTATATATATACACACATGATAAATAAACCATTTAAACAATTCATTATGAAAATATAACATTGTTAGTATTTTTAAATTCCTAAAGGTAAATAAAACAAATAAGTATATAATTATATTTATAAACATTTTAAATATGAATTATGATGAAATAAAGTCATAAACATAAAATTAATGAGCACTTAAGTTAAAATATGTTATGAAATTAAAAATATTTTTCATATTTTGCAATCTCAGTCCCTATACAAATTAAATTTTATGAATAAGTCCATGATACTACCCTATAAATAGAGCCCTTATTTCTCATGTATTATTCGCACCTCAACGATCCTCTAGGGTTCTCTAGCTACTAAAGGTCGTTCTTCTTATCTTTTGGAAGATTCTAGCTAAAATCCTTCCATTCTAAGTAAGTTCTTCTTATGTTCTTGCTTGTTAATACTTTTCCTTTAAAAAATCCCTCAAACTAGCTAGATCTATGATCTCTAACATGTTTATGTTATAATCATAGAACTATCCAAGATCAAAACCCCTATTTTAATTAAACTTGTTCAAACTTTTATTTAAAAGCTTGGTTTGATCTTTATTACTCCTTTCAATTTAAAAAATTATGTTTTTACTAAAAATCCTTATTTTCAAATTAAATTATTTAATATTCAATTTCTATCTTTACTAAACTCATATTTTCACTTTAGCCCATATACTTTCCAAACACAACCTAAACTTGGTTAAGTATGCAAATAGAGTAAATTTCAAACCAGTATGTAGTTATCTTGCAAAGATTAAAGTTCTGGCTAGGAAAAGACGGGGTTCTGATCCGACCAACTCTTTCCTGAGAACTTTTCTGTTGGAGGTACTACTCTGGAATGATAACCATTCTAGTATATAACAACCACTTTCAACTAATTATGATTATGATTATAAACTCATTTCTTTACAAATATTTATACAAACTTTTATATAACTTATTTTTATTATATGAGAACATTTAAAACACAATTCTATACTTTTAATTAGTAATTAAATTATGGTTTAATTATTAATTAATTAGAACATTATTATACTTTAAATTTTGGTTTAACTACCAACTAATTAAAAACACTTATTTTTCATAAATCAAATGAAAGGTTTTATTCATTTATTTATGTAGTAAATTATTTAATTACTCAAATAATTATTACTCATTTATTTATTCATTTATTCATCTATTAATTTATGTGATTACAAATAAAAGAAAACTACTCATTTATTTATTTGTGTATTTATTTACAAACAAAAGAAACCTAATTATTTATTCATATGTTTATATAATTATTACAAACAAACAAAATATCCATTCATTCTTTCACTTATTACAATACAAATATTTATCAAAGATTTACATAAAATATTATTTGCAACTCAAATAATTATTTTATTATTAAAATGAGGACACCCACACCAATCTCCTCGCACATTAGGATTCCCTATTTCAGTTGTACAAATCATAGATTCATATATTCGATCAAACATAGGTTAACCTTGTGGTTAGCTAGAACATTTGTGCAACAAACAATATACTTGTGTGACATCCAAGCTACTCATTGCAATGTGAGTTTACATAGCCCCTTTTTACTATTTTTACCTTTCTGGGGTGGAACATGTCATTAACTATATTTCATACACAATTCAATACCTTTGTTCTTATGCTTTGGTCTTTATGCTTTATGTCTTAAACTACTTGGTGATCATTACATGTGTTCATGTCAGTACATTCATTAACTTGCAGCCCAAGCCTAAGGTAGGACCTAACATGATCATTTATACGGGAATCCGAAACTATAACTTACCACAAAACCTTGGCGGGTTTTGTTGGGTATCACACTTGGAGTATCCGCTTGCTCCCTTTTTTTTTAAAATGGAAATCAGTGGGATTGCGTATCTAGTTTTCTATTATCAGGCTTGAATTGTACACTTGGAACCTTGTATGTTTTCACATATGCTTTAGACATGCTTTGAACATATTCAATTGTAAATCTATACTTAACTTTTGTTTGGTGTCAAAACCTATGTTACTCACCAACTACTTGTAGTTGACATTTACTCACATGTTTCAGGTGCACCAGTTTGAGGACACTACTTGATCACTTAGGACTTTGGACCTAGATTTATTAAAGATTAAATTCAACTTATGTCATGTTTGAACTCTTTGTTTTCCATTCATATTTATAACGGATGATTTAATTATGATGAAATAATATTATCACTTGTTAATAGATAATCATGTGCTTATGAACAACCGCGTCAGCCCCGTCGTATAATCCGTCGTCGGCCGGTGTGTGAAAAGTAGTCTCTCGGCTCGGAGTGCCATTTACAATTATATCTGATCGTGACGCTCAATTCACTTTACGTTTCTGGCAATCCTTACGAAAAACCCTACACGTGCCTAGATATGAGCATAGCATACCGTCCTTAGAAAGATGGCCAAACTGAACGTACAATTCAAACCCTAGAGGACATACTACGAACTTATGTGATTGATTTTGGAAACAGATGGGAAACTCACTTGCCTTTAGTGGAGTCCTCCTACTATTACAGTTATCACACTAGCATCAAAGCAGCACCACTTGAAGCATTATACGAACGGAAATGCCAATCTCCTATCAGTTAGGCTGAAGTTGGGGATAGCCAACTTACGGGTCCTAAACTTATATTTGAAACCTCTGAAAAGGTCGTACAAATTAGAACCCGTATGGCGGAGGCTCGTGATTGTCAAAAGAGTTATGCGGATAAGCGTAAAAAACCGTTAGAGTTTCAAGTAGGCGACATGGTCTTATTAAAAGTCTCACATTGTAAAGGTGTAATTCATTTTGGGAAACGAGGCAAACTAAAACCCTCGTTATTTTGGACCGTTCAACATAGTTAAGAGAATTGGCCCAGTAGCGTATCAACTGGACCAACATGAAGGACTTAGTGGTGTACACAACGTCTTTCATGTCTCGAACTTGAAGAAATGTCTAGCGGACGAGACACTCGTTGTTCCTCTTGAGGAACTACAAATTGATGAACGGTTACATTTCATTGAGGAACCAGTAGAAATCATGGATAGGGAAGTCGAAACGCTCAAACACAGTAAAATCCCTATTGTCAGAGTTCGTTGGAACTCGAAACGTGGACCGGAATTCACGTGGGAGCGTGAGGATCAGATGATGCGCAACTATCCTCATCTGTTCAAGCACTCCACGTCAAACTCTTAAGGTACTATTCTATTTTTCGGGACGAAAATTCTTTCAAGTAAGGGATGATGTGACAATCCGACTTTTCAGGTTAACCCCGTTAACCAAATCCAGTTAAAGTTAACCTAATTAACTTAACTCAAACCTCAGGGACTAGTTTTGTCATTATCTAAACATAAAACTACAACGACTAGTATTGTAATTACTCAAAACCTACTCCATTGACTTTGAAAGTCAAAATCACATTCCTGTTGACTTTTGGATAGTCAAACTAACTACTTCTTAACTCAGCACTAACCACAAGGACTAATCTTGTCAATATTCAAACCTATTACACCTAAACTACAAGGACCATTTCTGTAATTACCTAAAACTTAATTCCTTTGACTTTTTAAAGTCAAAATCGAGTACTCATGCTCAAATCCAATCCGTAACGCCAAAGATTCTTCGAATTCGCAACGATTATTGTTTGCATTAATGACCCCGACTTCACATTAACCATTTCCATATGTTTTAGACCGATCCTGATTGCAAAATTATCACATAATGCTCGTGGAACCCGTAACCGTCAAACTCGTTACTAGAAACTATCAATTCGACCATTTGATCTATTATTCTAGAAAGCAAACACCCTTCACACCTAAACCGAGTCTCCCAGAAGCGTTTACACACACGAATTTGATCAGAGTCGAAGTCGGAGTCGCCGGAGGCGTCGAAGTCGGAACCCCAATTGGTCGGACTCTATCAATTCGATACCCAAACAGGTAATCAAACATTTCCCCAGACTCGTTTCAATGTCTAGATTGAAAGCCCTATCAAATCCAGGGCTTATAACATCGAATTGGTGATGAACCAATTCTAGGATTCATCACACTACGGGTTTAATCGAACACTGATCCAGACACAATCTCAATCAAATTAAACCACATTGATAGTTTCGAAATCCCTAAATCTGTAAAAGCCCTATGATTCCATCAACTAATCTTATAGAATTCGGTCAATTTGATTCTGGGTTCATGAACTAGGGTTTTGGTTTTCAAAACTAGAATTAACGACCAAAAATACGATAATTTTACAATTAACTTCACCCACTGATTCGCAAACTCCCGATAAACGAAACCCCTATGTTATTTCGTTTAATCAAAATGGTATTCGTTGGATTCGTGAAACACACCACTTTTAAAAACAAAACTTTAACGCGCGGAAGTCTTAACCCAAGAAATTTTTTTTTTTTTTTAAAACCCTCTCGCGTACCGCGAGAGAATCCTTCCTGGACTCTCGCGGCCCGCGAGTAACCCTTTCTCTCAGAATGTTTCCAGCTTTCAGCAGTTTTCACACTTAACCATTTTTTCCAACCTTTTTCATTTTGCTTAACATCAAAACTTTACCAACACTTAGATTTTTGACCAAAAACATCATGACAACATATGATTACATCAAAACATAACTTTTGTGCCAAATTACACCACTTTACAAGGATTTTACGAAAATCCTCAAAATACCAAAAATGCATACGAGAACCCTCCAAGCTTGGACGTTGACCTTGACCTATTTCGGAGCTTTCCCTGCATAACCACATAAACTTATAACCATTAGTAATGAGATAAGCACAACCAACAAGTATTTACAACTTGTTTTCATCCTTTTCACCCATTTGACCCGTTTGCCTCTATTTGGTCAATTATAGTTCCATACATTAGCATTTCGTCAACATATTACCATTGTAATGTGTTAAACATAACAAACAAGCGATTACAACTTGTTTTCACACCTTTTACCCATTTGACCCGTTAACACCCATTTGACCCGTTAACACCCATTTGGCCAATTAAGGATTTCATACACTTGTATATCACCTACAAGTTACTTTCATCATTTCATTATCACTTTTCCATTTCCATTATGGCACGTAGGCCATAACTTCATATCCAAAGGATACGAGATCATAACTCCATAACTAATCTATCCATTATGGTACTTAGACCATAACTCCATATCCATTCTATCCATTATGGTTCATAGACCATAACTCCATATCAACATATCCATTATAGTGTAAATACTATAACTACATTCCTTCAATTATACATACCATTTTATACTCATTCATACCACATAACAAATTATGCAACTTTACACATTATACATACAACATTGCATAAAACTCATTTATCATCAAAACTAAGTAAGTGCAAAAGCACTTACCTTTCGGGTTAGAAGATCCCGCACCGCCTTCAAGCTTTGCAATTTGATTACCTAAACACATTCGCCTAGTTTAGTAATCTAACATATACCAAAATTTCATTACAATTGAGTTCACAACTCAATTTCCCAATTCCAACCCAAATTGACCCGTTTGGGTTATCCTCATAACCAAACACCCTCTTTCACCACAAACTCACCTACTTGAGTTTCATTAACTTAATCTTAACACTAATTCTTCTTTCAAAAATTATTATTAAGTTAATTTGGTGTTTGTTCTAGTGTCTAACATCTTAAAAAAACACTTAATCTTCATTAATTCACCATTCAAGCCTTATGACCCAAACACCCCCAATTTTCACCATATGAACCCTAACTTCTCATAATCAAAATCAAAGGGTTCTAGGATGTTAATCATCATTCTTTAACTTTAGTTTAGCTAGATTATCAATAATCTAACACCATTTCATCACATGCATACATAATTTCGGGTTTCACCCAAAACCCACCAAGAACACATACATGGAGGAATCAAGAGGAAGATAATCACTTACTTGATGTTATGAAGGTGTTGTGTGAGCCAAAACCTTCACAAAACAAGCCTCAATTGCATGATTTGAGCTTCAAACTTGATTTCTCTTTTTCTCTCTTGATATGAACGACCCCAACATACCAAATGCTGAATTTTGACTTTCATATGGTCAAATATGGCAGATTTGCCATATTTACCATTTCAGTCCCTTAACTTCCATTTTACCCAATTCGTTCTATAGTTAGTTAAAACTAACATAATCCCATTACAAACTTGAAACCCACTTGTTTCAACTTATTTATAAAATATTATTTCCACCATAATATTAAATATAAATATTTAATTATTTGAAGACGAAACCCGGATTTTGGTTCGTTACAAATCACCTCCCCTTATTTGGGTTTCGTCCCCGAAACCCGACTTCACATAAAAAGGTTCGGGTAGAATTTGAGCATTTCTTCCTCGGTTTCCCAAGTCATTTCCGCCCCATTTCTATGCTTCCATCGAACCAACACTTGGCTAATCTCTTTATTACGCAACCGCTTCACTTTCCTATCTAAGATTGCCATCGGTTCTTCCACATAGTTCAACTTTTCATCAATTTCTATATCATCCAATGGAACAAAAGTAGATTCATCCGCTAAACATTTTCACAAATGAGACACATGGAACGTGTTATGAAGTCTACTTAGTCCCTCCGGTAACTCCAATCTATAAGCTACCGCACCCACCCTTGTCATCACTTTAAACGGTCCAATGAAACGTGGGCTTAACTTCCCCCGTTTCCTAAACCTTATCACCCCTTTCCAAGGAGAGACTTTCAATAGCACAAAGTCCCCCACTTGAAACTCAATCGCCCGCTTCCTATTATCCGCATAAGACTTTTGGCGATCTTGAGCCGCCTTCAAGCGTGCTCTAATTTGGTCAATACTATCATTAGTTTTCTTGACCACTTCGACACTACCAAGCTCCCGTTGACCAATCTCACCCCAACACACGGGTGTTCGACACTTTCTCCCATACAATGCCTCAAAAGGCGGCATACCAATACTAGAATGGTAACTATTGTTGTAAGAGAATTCCGTCAACGGTAAATGGTCGTCCCAACTACCACCAAAATCTAAGGCACACGCTCGCAACATATCCTCGAGCGTTTGAATCGTTCGCTCGCTTTGACCATCCGTTTGTGGATGATAAGCGGTGCTAAGATTCAATCTAGTCCCCATATCCTCATGGAATTTCTTCCAAAAACGAGAAGTAAATCTCGTATCACGATCCGATATAATCGACACCGGCACACCATGACGTGACACAATTTCCTTCACATACATTTCCGCCAATCTATCCGAAGAATACGTTTCCTTTATAGGAAGGAAATGTGCACTCTTCGTCAACCGATCCACTACTACCCATATCGCATCATAACCCTTTCGAGTCTTTGGTAGTTTAGTGATCAAATCCATGGTTATATTTTCCCATTTCCAAAGCGGTATTTCAAGCGGTTGAAGCTTTCCATACGGCTTTTGATGCTCCGCCTTAACCCTTAAGCATGTGAGACACCTCTCCACATACTTAACAATATCACGCCTCAAACCCGGCCACCAAAAATGACACTTCAAATCATAAAACATCTTCGTGGCCCCCGGATGGATAGAATATTTGGATTTATGCGCCTCGTCAAGAATAGTTGTCAAGACACTTGACAACTGAGGTATCCAAATTCTATCAAAGCATGTCTTCAAACCCATGCTATTTTCACCAAGCTTATCAACATAAGAAATCATCCGTTCTTTCTTCAAGTCACCACCAAGTGCTAACACTTGGGCCTCCCGGATTTCATCAATAAGAGATGATGAAATTGTCATCTTAAATGACTTCACCTTGATAGGTGAATGACTTGACTTTCTACTAAGCGCATCCGCCACAACATTCGCTTTACCCGGATGGTAAAGTATCTCACAATCATAATCCTTAACCAATTCAAGCCACCGTCTTTGCCACATGTTGAGGTCCTTTTGGTCAAAGAAATATTTGAGACTTTTGTGATCCGTGTAGATCGTACACTTAGCACCATACAAATAATGCCTCCAAATCTTGAGCGCGAAAACCACGGCTGCAAGCTCTAAATCATGGGTTGGGTAATTCACCTCGTGAGTCTTTAATTGCCTAGATGCATAGGCAATCACTTTCCCCCTTTGCATCAAAACACACCCCAACCCCGAATGCGAGGCATCCGAATAAACAACAAAATCCTCGGTCCCGTCCGGCAAGGATAAAACAGGCGCCTTAGTCAACTTTTCTTTCAAGAGTTGAAAGGCAGATTCTTGCTCGGGACTCCAAACAAACTTTGTCTCCTTACGAGTCAACTTCGTCATCGGCAAAGCAATCTGAGAGAAGTTTTCGATGAACCTCCGTTAATAACCCGCTAACCCCAAGAAACTTCTAATCTCCGAAGGCGTCTTCGGTGATGACCATTCTTTAACCGCCATAATCTTGGATGGGTCAACGGTAATTCCTCTTTCATTAATCACATGACCCAAGAATTGGATCTCGCGCAACCAAAATGCGCACTTGGAGAATTTAGCATAAAGCTTCTCCTTTTGCAAGACTTCAAGAATCTCACGCAAATGACAAGCGTGATCACCCTCGCTCCTTGAATAGATGAGAAGATCGTCAATAAACACAATGACCGAACGATCAAGGAACGGTCTACACACCCGGTTCATGAGATCCATGAAAACCACAGGTGCGTTGGTCAAACCGAAAGGCATAACCGTAAACTCATAGTGACCGTAACGAGTGCGAAAAGCTGTCTTATGAACATCCTCTTCCTTCACTTTCAACTGATGATACCCGGACTTCAAGTCAATCTTAGAAAACCATGACGCCCCTTGCAATTGGTCGAAAAGATCGTCAATCCTAGGCAATGGGTACCTATTCTTCACTGTCAACTTGTTCAACTCCCTGTAATCCATACACATTCTCATGTTCCCATCCTTCTTTTTGACGAAGAGAACGGGCGCACCCCAAGGTGAAACACTTGGGCGTATGAAACCCTTGTCAAGTAACTCTTGTAATTGCTCCATGAGTTCTTTCATTTCTGGCGGTGCCAATCTATAAGGCGCTTTAGCTACCGGTTTAGCACCCGGCATCAAGTCAATTCCAAACTCTATCTCCCTATCCGGCGGAATCCCCGGTAACTCGTCAGGAAACACATCTACGAATTGGTTCACGACCGGTACATCGTGAACCTCCTTTACTCTTTCATTCACATCCGCGACACAAGCCATGAACGCCTTGCACCCACGCGCCATGTACTTGGTCGCCTTCACATAAGTGCACAACCTTACTTTACCCTTTTTATCACCTTCTATGTAGATGGACTCTCCCGACGGGGAAACAAGTTGGATCGCCTTCGGTCCACATAAAATACTCGCCTTATTCTTTGACAACCAATCCATCCCCACAATAACATCAAAATCTCCCATAGCCATAGGAATCAAATCAATAAAGAAAGTTTCGCCCCCCGCTCTCAACTTACAATCTCTAAAAACGTCAAAGACAAGGAAACTCTTATCATTAGCCGCTTCGATTTCTAAGGGTTCATCTAACTTGCTACTTACAAAAGAGGAATGCTTAACAATTTTCAAGGAAACAAAAGAACGGCTAGCCCCCGAATCAAATAGAACTAGTGCAGGTAATGAGTTAATCTTGAATGTACCTGTCACCACCTCCGAGTCGTTCTTTGCTTCCTCCGCAGATATGTGGAAAGCTCTACCCTTAGGCCTGGGTATCTCAACTTTTCTCTCGCTTCCACCTTGCTTCAAATCCGGGCAATTCGCCCTAAGGTGTCCTGGCTTGTAACAATTATAGCATATACGAATCTGGCTTGGACACTGATTTGCCATATGTCCCGGCTTCCCACACTTGTAACAATTCGACGTTCCCTTCTTACAATCCCCATAGTGCTCCTTCCCACAAACTTTGCATCCTCGAGAAGAGAACTTGGTAAAAGGCTTCTTACTAGGGCTCCCGCCCTTTATCTTGTTCACCACTTGATCCACAATTTCCCTTTTCCTCTTCTCTCCTCTAGCTTCTTGCCTTCTCAACTCCACCTCTCTTTCCCGACACATGTTTATTAAGTCTACAAGTGTGGTAAATGAGGATGGAGATATGCTATCCCTGAATTCCACCGTCAGCATAGCATAGAACCTGTCAATCTTGGCTTTCTCGGTCGACACCACATCTGGACAGAACTTGGCCCGATCGAAGAAAGTCCCAGCTAATTCATCAATAGTCTCTGTCGTCTGCCTCATGAGGAGAAACTCCTCGGTCATCCTGTCAATAGCGGCCTGTGGGCAATGGTACTTTAGGAATGCCTCTTTAAACTCCTCCCATGACATGGAGGTCACCCCTCTTTCACCCATCTCCTTTCGAAGATTCAGCAGCCACTCCTTAGCCCGCCCAGTCAATAGTGGCACGCTAAACATCACTCTATCCTTGGGCTTACACCTTGTCGTCTCAAAATTTGACTCCATGTCTACCACCCACCTGTGGCTCAGAATCGGGTCCACTTGCCCGTTATATTCCTTGGGCTTGATCACCATGAAATCCTTAAAAAAAAAACTTTAACGCGCGGAAGTCTTAACCCAGGAATTTTTTTTTTTTTTTTAAAACCCTCTCGCGTACCGCGCGAGAATCCTTCCTGGACTCTCGCGGCCTGCGAGTAACCCTTTCTCTCAGAATGTTTCCAGCTTTCAGCAGTTTTCACACTTAACCATTTTTTCCAACCTTTTTCATTTTGCTTAACATCAAAACTTTACCAACACTTAGATTTTTGACCAAAAACATCATGACAACATATGATTACATCAAAACATAACTTTTGTGCCAAATTACACCACTTTACAAGGATTTTACGAAAATCCTCAAAATACCAAAAATGCATACGAGAACCCTCCAAGCTTGGACGTTGACCTTGACCTATTTCGGAGCTTTCCCTGCATAACCACATAAACTTATAACCATTAGTAATGAGATAAGCACAACCAACAAGTATTTACAACTTGTTTTCATCCTTTTCACCCATTTGACCCGTTTGCCTCTATTTGGTCAATTATAGTTCCATACATTAGCATTTCGTCAACATATTACCATTGTAATGTGTTAAACATAACAAACAAGTGATTACAACTTGTTTTCACACCTTTTACCCATTTGACCCGTTAACACCCATTTGACCCGTTAACACCCATTTGGCCAATTAAGGATTTCATACACTTGTATATCACCTACAAGTTACTTTCATCATTTCATTATCACTTTTCCATTTCCATTATGGCACGTAGGCCATAACTTCATATCCAAAGGATACGAGATCATAACTCCATAACTAATCTATCCATTATGGTACTTAGACCATAACTCCATATCCATTCTATCCATTATGGTTCATAGACCATAACTCCATATCAACATATCCATTATAGTGTAAATACTATAACTACATTCCTTCAATTATACATACCATTTTATACTCATTCATACCACATAACAAATTATGCAACTTTACACATTATACATACAACATTGCATAAAACTCATTTATCATCAAAACTAAGTAAGTGCAAAAGCACTTACCTTTCGGGTTAGAAGATCCCGCACCGCTTTCAAGCTTTGCAATTTGATTACCTAAACACATTCGCCTAGTTTAGTAATCTAACATATACCAAAATTTCATTACAATTGAGTTCACAACTCAATTTCCCAATTCCAACCCAAATTGACCCGTTTGGGTTATCCCCATAACCAAACACCCTCTTTCACCACAAACTCACCTACTTGAGTTTCATTAACTTAATCTTAACACTAATTCTTCTTTCAAAAATTATTATTAAATTAATTTGGTGTTTGTTCTAGTGTCTAACATCTTAAAAAAACACTTAATCTTCATTAATTCACCATTCAAGCCTTATGACCCAAACACCCCCAATTTTCACCATATGAACCCTAACTTCTCATAATCAAAATCAAAGGGTTCTAGGATGTTAATCATCATTCTTTAACTTTAGTTTAGCTAGATTATTAATAATCTAACACCATTTCATCACATGCATACATAATTTCGGGTTTCACCCAAAACCCACCAAGAACACATACATGGAGGAATCAAGAGGAAGATAATCACTTACTTGATGTTATGAAGGTGTTGTGTGAGCCAAAACCTTCACAAACCAAGCCTCAATTGCATGATTTGAGCTTCAAACTTGATTTCTCTTTTTCTCTCTTGATATGAACGACCCCAACATACCAAATGCTGAATTTTGACTTTCATTTGGTCAAATATGGCAGATTTGCCATATTTACCATTTCAGTCCCTTAACTTCCATTTTACCCAATTCGTTCTATAGTTAGTTAAAACTAACATAATCCCATTACAAACTTGAAACCCACTTGTTTCAACTTATTTATAAAATATTATTTCCACCATAATATTAAATATAAATATTTAATTATTTGAAGACGAAACCCGGATTTTGGTTCGTTACAATTCGAGGGGGATTTTGGTTCGGATTGCGTACGGGGGGAGAACTCAGTGGGAGTGAGTGTTAAAACAAAACGAATCCGGGTTTGTGTGCGATACCCGGGCGGGCGGAGTTGGTTAACACACATGACTCACACGGAGGAGACCCGGGTTCGAGTCCGGTCTCCTGCATTTCTATTTTTGGGGACTTTTTCACTAATATCCACATATACAATTAATCCCTATATTATTTTAATAATATATAAATATGTTTTGAACCCGGAAAACACCCGTAGGCTCGGGTTTAATTTTATAACCCATATTTGATTTCCACTTATCTATACTATATAATAAAGGAAAACCATTGGAGACACGTGTCACTCTCTGGTTACTTTTCATCTTTATTTTCTCGCCTCTCTCTCCTATTAAATATTAATTTTTCTGTTTATCTCTACTATTAAATAATAATCTAAAATAATTATCTTTGTATTAATAAATAAAATTTTATGGACACGTGTAACTTTCTAGTTCATTTGTATCATTTTTTTACCGTATCTCTCTCATATTGAATAATGACATTAAAAGAATTTATTTTTAAATTTTTAATATAAATCTTATTACGGATACTTATTATTTAATTATAAATAGTTCAACCGATGTAATATACCGGTTTATTCAACCCGTGTATTACACGGGTTTTTAAAAATATAAAATTTTTATTACTAAGTATATAACATTTTATTTATTCAATACGTGTAATACACAGGATTTTAACCTACTAAAATAATATATTTATATTATTTTCAAACCACGACTCCGAATAAAATAATACTTATTATTTTTCAAACCGTAACTCCAATTAATAATAATATATTACTATATTATTTTCGCCACGGTTATAAACATTTTGTAACGTTTCAAACTAATAAATAATATATTTATTTACATTATTAACCGCGTCGTTACGATCCGAATAAAATTAATAGTTTTATTATTTTTGTCACGAGTATAATTATCGTATTATTTCCTTAACTTAAAAATAATATGATAAATTATATTATTTTACTAAACCATTATTTAATGTCATAAACACACGAATATATATATATATATATATACATATTATGATATTATTCATGAATAGAGACTTTCGATACGGATCGCCTCTACCTTAATTGGTATATTAAGAAACTCTTTGACTCCCGATGACACATCTATCTACTCATTGATCCTAAGTGTATTTAGGAAGTTCACTCTTCCGTGTCGTTGTCACAAGGATCCCATTGTATCCCTAACTATTATATTTATAATTTTAGGCATACATATACAGTTCACAAGCAAACTCTTGTGTTTCCTACTTGCATCCGTGTGTGGTGCTGTCTACTTGTACACAACTCAGGTGAGTTTCACGGCCCCTTTTTACTTGTTTTCCTATTGAGGGAGAAACATGCATATACACAAACATCATTTTACTTGTTTTCCCGTTGGGGAGAAGCATGCATACAAACAAACAGTATTTTACTTGTTTCCCGTTGGGAAGAAACATGCACACGAACAGACATTCGTTTACTTGTCTTCTCGTCGGGGAGAGACATACATATGAACGGACATGGATCACATAGTATTTCACTACCACTTGTTTACCTAAGTGCAAACATAACATGCAAAGTCCTTACACACTCGGACCGTTAATATATGGGGTATAGCGAGGAAATTTGAGTAGTACTACTGGGTTTGACAAACCCCACCCGGGTTAGTCGCGCTAACTCGATTGGAGGTCGAACGGGTGTAAATTGTCCTAAACACATGTCATTGTTGATGTTAGCAATGGTGGAAGGCATCTCAAACATAAATAGTCAGCTTCGGTTGCGAACGCTTACAGTAACTTGTACATTGTCTAGCTAGCAATAGGTGTGACTTAAGTATGTGGATCCTGCAAACACTCAAACAGTTTATTCACTTGCAAACCTGTGAACTCACCAACCTCGTGTTGACACTTTTTCTTACATGTTTCTTAGCTCGCTAAGGCACAAGTTGCACACTTAGGACATGCATGGAGTCCTACTATCATTTCATCCTTATACAAACATTTAAAAAATTTTAGTTGTCTTATTAGACTTGAGCGCAATTGTTTTGCGCATTTACTTTCTTGTTTAAACGCTTCCGCATTAATTCTAAACTTTTATCATATTTCATTTATGTCCCATATAGTGTCGTTTGATGTAACTAATAACTGAGATCTTGGTTTGTCACTTCCCAAACGGTAAAACTCCGTTAGTGGAATTTGGGGGTGTGACACAATGGGACCAAGTATAACGACGTACCGTTTCCAACATGAGTTCACCAATTCTTGGTCGCATAATAATCTCGTATAAAGACGTACGATCTTAGAAGTATAGACCAAGCCTTGGCTTATCAATCTCTGCTCATATAAAGATGTACGAGTTTCAAAAGAAGTTTGATTAAAAAGGGTTTTACTATCTTACTCTTTAAAATCAAGACACTCACAAATATAAAGACGGATTTAGACAATAATAAAGACCCATCAAAAGATGGTTTTTAAGAGTGAATTAGTTAAAGACATAAACATACCGCTTCATTAATAGGCTAAACATTAACATGCACCAAACATCATCTTCACCCTAGCAATACAAAGAAGCTTTAGCCATGAATGGCTATAACGACTAGCGTAATGATGAGTTTCGTAGGCTCCCCTATTGTGAAACAAGGAGGAAGAGCCCCTCTACTCTAACTACGAGAATGCTCTCTTCTTGAGTGTTCTTTAGGTCTGGATTGGTGTTTCTAGGATGATACCAAGGTGATTGGGGAATTAGAGAGTGAAAACAATCTTCTAAGACCCCTTTTTTTTTGGCTCACCAAGGCATGCTAAACAATGAAACATCGGATGGTATTTATAGGAGAGCATGGAAGATGCTAGAAGCTGATCTGAAGGGGGCGCGGGCACGCCCTATTCATAGCTGGCAGACTTCTTGCTTGGAGCCTACGTTTTTTACTTTCTTTGACTCTTCTAGAAGGCTCCATGGGCCAAAAAGGATCATGGATCATCCATGGATAGTACCCATGGGTACTTGGACTATCCATGGGTCTTGGATAAGTGTAAGAGTGCTCCATAAGTGCCTTTGACTTTCATTGACTTCGATGATTTCTTGATAATTCTTTGGAGATGTTCGGCTTTCTAAGGCCTAATAATCTCCCAATTGACTTGGGAAATGGTACGTAGCCTTGTGGATCTTTCTAAGGCTCCGCAAGGTCTTCGATTCTTTGGGATTTTCCTTCGGTTTTGACTGTTTTTGCTTCATTTCTTCCGAAAGCTTCCGAAAACCTACAATTATCACAAAGGAATGATTTAGACAATAATTCCAATGTATAATGTCCATAAAGCACCAATAATGGGAATAATATGTATGTAAAACATGTATAAATGATGACATATCAGTAGTGCAACTATGTGAGATAAGTTTATGCATGTGTGATGTATGTATATATACAGATTTATCGTTTTGTGTTTACAACATCAACACCTAGTGGAGTCTCTAAGAAAGTTATTTAATGGCGCAGATGCAATATGAAAAATGGGTTATCCCGTTAATTCAATACCTATATATATAAATATAATATAGCAGTACATGTAGAAGAATCTTTATATACAATAAACAAGAAAGGTTTTTGACACTTGTCAAGATTTTAAGCATTCATAGACACGTGACAACTTTTGGCACATTATTTGACACTTGGCATGATTTTAAAGCATTCATCATACGGGCAAAACCCGTTTTCCTTTCTTTACCCAATTTCAAATTTCAAACCCTACCCTAAACACATCTCATCTTCTCTTTCATCTTCTACATTCATCTTTCACTCTCCATACATTTCAAACCCTACACTTACCTTTGGCTTGTAACATGGTGCCCCCTACCCGCCACAACTACCATCGGCTAGCACTTTCATCTTCCACCCTTTAGTGAAGAACCCTAAACCCCCTAGCCGCCAAAACCACCATCGCTGGCCACTGCCATCTTCCACTAAACATCTTCGGGTAACCCCCGATCCCCTTCTTCCTGCTCTCACCCACCGAGCACCTCCACCCGCCATCCCCTTTCATATTCTCCTCTTCAACCCTAAACCCCCTAGCCACCACAACCACCATCGATTGCTGCCGATGGTAAGTGTAGGGTTAAAAATTTAATTTATCTATTCAACCCATTTTTTTGTTAAAAAATTATTTTATCCACTTGGCCCAATTTTTAGTTATAACTTTTATTTTTATCCATTGTTGCAGGTCTAACGTGGAGGAAGGGGGAGAGACAGTTTTCCTGCTGCACAGAGAAATTTTAGCTCCAACCCAGGGTGGAATAATTTGTCTAAGTGTGCTAAAAAGGGTCTCCATGTGAAACCAAAAATGGGTGATGCATTACTTTTTTGGAGCATGAGACCTGATGCAACATTGGATCCAAGTAGTCTGCATAGTATGTTCCTGTGGAACTTAACATTCATCCGCATTTATTTTCTGAAAAGAAATAATAGAAGGGTTTTAATTAGAACTGTCAAAAGGGAAGCGTTTCAATATAAGTAATTCTCTGGTATGGGTTGTGGGTTGAACCCACATACTTTTGGTTATAAAATGTTGTTTTATTTTAAACAATTAATTACCTTGTCAGATATGATTAGAAAAGTTTAATTTAATCATTTTAAATAAATTGTTTAGGCATTAAAATTACACTTTGGGCGACTTCCGTCGTGTTTTATTTAGAGCACCCTTCAAAAATAAACGGGTCAAAAAGACACCTTGAGTGTTAGTGCTCAAACTTAATCTTAAACTCACAAGGCTAAACAATTCATGTTCTATAATTGTGTGGTGATTTTTGCATCATGTTTTGTAAATATCTGCAGGTGGTTGTCCTGTGATTAAAGGAAATAAATTTACACTTAATTTGAAATTGAGTATTGGTGATGGGTCTTCCAGATATGAATTTATCAAAAGTATGTACTATCACTATCTAACCAAATTACTTTATACTTTTGGTTAAATTCAGCATACTTAAAAATTAAATCAGTTTTTGGTTGTCTTTTTTTAAGTAAAACTTAAACATATCAACTTAAAAAATCAGAAAAAAGTCTTTTACTTTTAACACTTTTTTTATGTCAACTATAGAAGACAAAATCAACCCTCTAATGTTTTATATAAACCCTTATCACAAAACATATATGTAGTCTCTATCAAAGACTGATTACCCTTTTTTTTAACTATTTGGTTACCTAAAATAAACGTTTGTCTCTTTTCTTATAATACCAACATTTCCTCTTTTGATGCTCAGAATGAGATGCTACTGAAGCAAAGACAAGCCTATCTTTGTATTTATGCTCTGGATCAATTTACTATCAGTCGTTTTATATTCATCGTTGCTTTGTTTTGATGTATAGCATTGGTTTTAACGGGCATATGTTAACTTTCACAAAAAATGGTATCCCCTAATTACTTTATATATTAACCAAGAACTCATGGTCACATTTAGAGCATGAAACCCCATATTCTTATATCATATACAACAAATTTTGGTTTATTGGATTTGTCAGCTTACTTCAAAGTCCATATATCTAACTTATCCAAACCTAATAATCACTTCTCATGCTTCTTGGTCAGTGTGTTTCTCCCAACAAGTCCCTTGGTATCTGTCAAAGAAGTTGTGGTGTAGTGGTTGAGGTGAGGTCTGAAGTCCCAAGGGACCCGGGTTCAATCTCTGTCATCACCATTAATTTCTGCGGCATCGCAAATGAGGCATTTTAGGCTGATGCACCAGGGTTTTACCCACGCCGATCCAGGTTCGAACCTCGGCTCTCCCTCAAGCCCGGAAAGGACCGTATTGGGTGGGGGTTTTCCATGAAAGCTCTCCAACTCTGACGCCAAGTGGACCCGGTTAAGACAACATATTGGCCAGAATTGGACGAGACTCTCACATGTGACGGGGAGTGCGACGTCATAACATTCAATGTTCGCCTTTCAAAAAAAAAAGTCCCTCTGGTATCTACTTGATCTTTTGCATTAGATATAGCCCCTGTAGTTGGTGGATTTCCAAAGGTATTTTTTTTATATATTTGCATAGCTTTTTAGTCATGTAAACAACAAAAAAGAGACTGTGTCATTATTTACTTTTACTTCCAAATTCAAAAGTGGATTGGTCTTTTTTGGATTGGGAATTCTATCAGTTGCAACAACAAACAGCAGAAAACAGATTGTGTCTTTATTTAGTTTGGAGCGGTCGAGTGTAAACATAGATATTACATAGAAAAAACTTACTTTATATTTTGTCTAATTGAATTATATACTGATATAATCTAACATTATTTGATGTTTTTTAATAGGGTTTGTATACAAAGAATTGTTTTGTATATTTATGAATTATAAATGTAACTCTTTATTTTTTATTATTATATATATGTGATACCAGTCATCAGAAGATTTTTAAGATTTATGAATTATATCATTTTCATATCCAACTCGTGTAATACAGGGGTTACTAAGAAATATTTAGAGATTTGTACCAACTATTGTAGTTTTTTATTAATCTTTTATGTATGATTAATTTTATTGCTTGCATTTTTTATTATTATTTTATGAACTCGTGTGTCACACGGGCATATCTATACTATATAATAAATAAATATTTTTTCATGTCATGTGTCGCCTCCACATTCATTCTCATTATTTTTTTCCCGCCTCTCTCTCTTATTAAATGCACCTCATATTTTTAACAACAATACATATTTAAAGAAAATATTAATTATACTAATAAAACACAAATTATTCCTTATGAAACGTTAAAAATTTAATTATTTAACTTTTATTTTTAATCAAATAATAAATGACAAACAAATTGCATTAAATAGTATTTAATTTATTTTTGAAACTCAGTTATATATTAGTTTTTGCATATTTTTAGTTTTGTTTTCTGTTCTTAGTTATGATACATTTTTACACATGTAAAATATACACATAAAGATTTAAAAATTTTATTTATTGATATTTTTCACCCGTTTATATACACGGGATCTAAACTAGTAAAGAGATAAATACACATTTATTTTCTTTAATGCCTTTAGACAAACCTATGAGAACCAAACTTAAACAAGAAACCAAATTCTAAAGTAGCTTGGTGTCTGCCCCAAATTTAAGGGGAAAAAATAAATAATAAATTTAAACCATCCTAAAAACAAAGATGCATAACAGAAAACTAAAGCTATAAACAATTCAAAAGTTACGGAAATTATATAACATGGAAGATCACATAATTTGAATACTTATTTGTATAATCTGTTTGGTTCGATTAATTCAGTTATATCAGACACTAAAACCAAAACTGAACCATAATTTTTGGTTAATTGGTTATGGCTTAACCGAACCATCTGTTAATTGCTCGATTCGATTAAATCGGTTACGGTTCGATTAATTAGGTTATTTGCTCACGCCAGGAGGACGAAGGAAAAAATGTCATCATATCTATACTATATAATAATATATTTTTAACTAAAATACTAATATTTATGTGTTAACAAATTATATTGTATTCCACTGGTTTATTTAATCCGTGTAAAACATGAGATTTTAAAAAATAAATTTTTATTACTTAATATATAATATTATATTTATTAATTCTTAAACTTTTATTTTTGAGTCAAAATAATTTGGATGGGATTTTAACCTTATGACACGATGAAAACGTTGACAAAAACCACCGTCTACAGACTGAGCTGTGATTCGGCACAACGACTTTGACCTTTTCCCCCTCCTCATTCTTCCCCATTCTCGACACCTTCGATCAAGATCGTCCTGTTTCATCTAACCCACTTGGGATTCTGAGCAAGATTCCATTTTTATCTGGTAAGTGTAGTCCTTTCATGATTTTAACATCTGGGTCTGTTTATTTTCTGATCAAGATTTCTCTAGGGTTTCAATTTTCTGCCCATAAGTGTAGTTTATGTTCCAAGTACTTGAACCACTAACTCATCATCTTGAATCACCATAAATTTTTATATAAATTTTCTAAAAGGTTTAAATTAAGAAAATATAAATGTTCTTAGTTTGTCTTCATAAATTTTTATATAAATTTGCTAAAAGGTTTAAATTTGTGTAAATTAAGAAAATATAAATGTTCTTAGTTTGTCTTCTTTTTATGATCACTATGATTTTCTTTCATGGGTTCATCATTTTCTTCGGGAGTTGTTAAGCGTACACAACCCCTCATATCATATGACCCATATAGCCCATATGGGTCTAATAGCCCAAAAGTCAAAGTTTTGTACATATCAGTCACATTCTTAGGGCCTTATTTTGTACCGTATAGCCCAATACAACCGGTATTATGCCCTGTATGGGGGTGGTATAACCCGTATAGGGCTATACGACTCGTATAGGTGTTAGTAGTGTACGGTTAGCTACAGGTTGTGTATGTACGGTTCCCTTCTCTTCTGGTATGTGTATAATGATTGTGTGTATAACACGGTTAGATAGAGGCACAGTTTGATATAATATATACCTTTTGTATTATGATAATTACAGCTAAATACATAACTAGTCGAAAAGTTGAAGATATGGGAGCGCGCTCTTCGAAAAGTTCAAGCGCTAAAAAGGGGTCATCATATGCCAATGCGTATGGATCTCGTGACTTGAAGCAATCGAATTTGCAAGGTGACTCGACTCCTTCAAGAAAGGAGACCGATAATTCTACTCTTGAAAGAAAGGAAACTAAAGAAGAGGTTGTTAGTCCTAAAGTGAATGACACTGGATTTAGTAGCAAAGGGGATGAATTTTATGATGGGATACCTCGCATCCCTGCAACTTTGTCCGAGAAATCAATATCTAGAAGCTTCCGGGTAGGTGAATCTTTTACATTGGCTACTTCTTAAAAAATATAGAATAAGAGTTTGTAATCAATCATAGTGTAAAATATGGACACACCACATTTTCTTGAACAAGTCTGTTAAATATTGTTATTAATATTGTATTTTTAGGGTTTAGTTGTATTTAGCCGATGCCCAAGATAGGCTTCTCTAGGGTTTTCCCACTTGTATATATTGAGGTTCCCCCTATTGTAAGTGATTCAGTTAAAATATCAATCACTTTTACAAAGTTTGTTTCTAGTTTATATGCTAGTTAAAAGCCTTATTTTAAACATTTTAGATAATAGGGTGTTAGCACCGTTACTAGAGGTGGCAATTTTTAACCATTATTTATGAATTAGTCAATCCAGTTTTGTGTTTTATCTCAAACGGGTCAAATAAAGAAGTAGCTAGAAGGGGAACCTGTCAAACAGGCTGAAAGTTGCCCAAGATCGTTTTGAATCTTTTGATACATACTAAAAATCTCCGGTCTTGACCCGTTACCCAAGCTGCCCTTATTTCTATCTCTAACCGGTATCTTGTGCTTAATGCTTTCAGGTGAGTGCACGCAAAGCTGGTACCATAGGGATAGAAAAGGCTGTGGATGTATTAGACACTCTTGGAAGCAGTGTGAAAAGTTTAAATTCGGGTAGTCCGTTTGTCACGGGGCCCACTACAAAAGGCAATGAACTATGCATATTATCATTTGAGGTTGCCAACACTATCATGAAGGGTTCTAGCCTTATGAATTCTCTCTCAAATAGACATATAAGACATTTAAAAGAAGTAGTTTTTCTTTCTGAAGGCGTACATAATTTAGTATCTAAAGACGTGGATGAGCTTTTAAGAATCGTTGCTGCGGATAAGAGGTTCATAAAATATTGATTTTGTCCATGACCCGTTTATTTTGGTATTATTTTAGTTAATGGGTTATGTGGATTTTCAGGGCAGAGCTGAAAATCTTTACCGGAGAAGTGGTTCGGTTTGGAAATAGATGTAAAGATCCTCAGTGGCACAATTTGGATGTTTATTTTGAGAAGTAACTTGTGTATTTTTATACTGTTATGGTATATCTTGTAATTAGAGGTGGCAGTTCCAATCCATTTATTTATGAACGGGTCGATTTTAGTTGTGGTTTATTCAAGCGGACCAAATCAAATTTTAAATTCTGTTGTAATAATATTATTATTTTGTTAGTCATAATTAAAGCGATACTTATTTATAAAAATGGAGAAAAATGTGTTTGCGGGCAATTTGAACCGTACTAAAAATGGCCCGTTTCAACCTGAACTCATTTTGACCCATTACCCAACCTACCTATGATATCTTGCCACCTCTAATCAATTATTACATAATTTTCACTCGTTTTTGCATATATCGTTTTCCAGACAGTCCAGGGGACTTACCCGTCCTAAGGATATGAATGCAGATCCAGAAGTAACGATGGGGCAGTTGCTAAACTTGGTTCAATATACAGCTGTAAGCATCCCAACAGTCTTTTTTTATATTTGGAAGCTAAAGAATGTAGACACTGAGATTGAATAATTAGATACAGATAATATGTAATATAATAAGAAGTTGTAACTGATGTTTGTGTGTGTGCCAAATTCTAATTACTTAAGGTGTTAGTACATAAAATGACCAAAGAGAACATTTTTGGAAGAAAAGGAGACATTTTTTATAAATATTGTTGTTGATAATTTGACCAAAGAAAAATCTGTTTGTCCAAAACATTCACAACTGAAAAATGCGACTTGAAATCACAATAATTAGATTATCTGACTATATATATTTATGGTTTATGTATAGAGCCAGTTATTACACAGAGATACCTTCTGGACTATGATAATTACAATTAAATACATGACTAGTCTAATATACATAATCAGTTTCAAAACACCTTTTTGTGTGGGAGCTAAATGTTTTAAAGATCTAGTATTAAAATGGATGAATATTACATTTTGGGAACCTATATGCATAATGTACATGATGAGCTAAATGTAACAATCCACTTTATTAGTAGTCCGTTAGTCCCACATTATTTCCCATTCGTACGTTTCTTTTCTTTATGTTCATATGTTTTATTCTTGTCCCGTGGTGGCTCATCATGTATTCTATACGAAAAGGGTTTTCCTTGAATAACTAGCAAAAAATCACAACTTATTATTTTACATGGTATCAGAACTAATCCAACACCTTTTGGGGTGCAGGATTTGTACCGTGAGTTATGCGTATTGGACAAACTGGAGCAAGATGACCAACAGAAGAACCAAGGAGGGCCTAATGCAACTCTCACTCTGAAAGGTCAAACCACATTTTAATGATCTAAATATCTATTTGGAAATTACATAACAGGGTAGTTCCAAAGCTTGCAATGTTTGACTTTGCATATACTTCAAATTTATAAAAAAAAATGTTTTATTTATCAAATGTGTAAAATTCCCTTAGTGGGACACAAAAAGAAAACTTGTTGGCACTAGAAAAGGGAAAGAAATAAATCAAATTTGTAAACTTACCAAAAAGGAAATGTTGTATTTCTTTGAAACAACTCCAAATGGAAACTATAGCATTCTTTATGTCATGTGCATCATATACACTCAGATAAGCCTATCGTGCATTTTGCAGGTCGTGAGCTGTATCTTAAGCAAGAACTGAAAGGCCAACGGAAGCAAGTAAAACTTCTTAAGAAGAAGTCGCTCTGGTCTAGGAGTATGGAAGATGTAAACCCGTTTGTCCCGTTACCCATCTAGCAACCTCTAATTTCTTTTCTACTTTAAATTAACTGAAAATTCTGATATATTGATGGACCGGGCCTGCTGTCTGATACAGGTTATGGAAAAGCTTGCAGATACCGTCATCTTTCTGAACCGACAGATCAAAAATGCTTTTGAATCTGCCTGTATGTACTCATATTGTTTGTAGGTTTTTCCTTAATATATTTACCCCTCTATCCCGTGAAAATTACATAAAAGTCCAAACTTTTATAGACTAAACTTTTTCTCTAAAGAATCAATTTGACCCGTTGTATAATTTGACTTTACCCAAATGAGCCCATGTGTAAAAAAAAATTCCCAAATCAACCCATTCTTTGAAGAATAAGTCAAGATTATGACCCCTATAATCATCCATCTTTTATTGGTGCTATTGATTTTGGGCCGCAAGATTCAGTACTTTTTATCATTATTCAAGGGTATTTTGGAAAATAACCATTAGACTATGATGATCTATATTTGTTTATGTTTAAACTCATGGTATCTAGTTTTTGATGATGCCAGATGATAATGCAGCATCAAGTGGTGGCCCAAACATGCAGCATAAACTTGGACCTGCTGGTCTTGCATTGCATTATGCTAATATTGTCCTTCAAATCGACTCAATTGTCAGTACACACGCTTTTGTTTTCATCTTTAAATTTCAGTTTTGGTCTCTTTCGGGTTCATTGTTTCACACGGGTTGTCTTATTTTATTAGGTTTCTCGAAGCAGCCCGATGACTTCCATTGCTAGAAGCACCTTATACCAGAGCCTGCCACCTGATATAGAGTTATCTTATCGGTCCAGATTACCTTCATTTTGTGTAGGAAAAGAGGTATGCTAAATTTTCTCCTTTTTAACTAGATGTGGCAATTTCGACCTATTTACTTATTAATGGGTCGATTTAGGTTATAGTTTAACTCAAACTGCCAAATAAAAAAAATATAACTAAACAGAAAACAAGTGAAATTGGTCGAAAGGACATTGAAAATATACCATTTTGACCCAAACCCGCACCTCTAATTGTAACCGGTTATGTTCTAGAAGTTTAATTTAATTTTTTTTCTGCAGCTCGATGTTCCAGCTATTAAAGCCGAAATGGAAAAAACGCTATGTTGGTTTTCTCCAGTAGCCATAAACACAGCAAAGTAAGCAGATTTCACCCGTTTTAACTTTTAACCTTTGGCCATTTCAGCTGGCAAACTAATCAGTTTTTTTTTCTCACTTTTTACTTTTGCATCTTGTTTTTCTGATAGGGCTCATCATGGTTTCGGTTGGGTTGGTGAGTGGGCAGACACCGGGTGAGTTGCAAATTGGATACTGTTTACCATTAGAAATTACCAACGGGTCAAAACAGGTTAAGTAAAAATTGGAAAGGTTGCGTCTAAAGAAATACCACTGACACACTATACAGAACGCTGACATGTCATACGGGCTGCATGATATGGAGAAAATGGTCATATGGGTAGTATAACATGTTAGACTGGTACATCATACGGGCAATAAATTTTATACGGGGCCGTATGTGGTGATGTCGTCAAACTATATGGCCCGTATGATGTAGTACCCTGACATAAAAGTGATTAACGTGACAGATGACAAAGTCATACGGCTCATACGACCATTTTCGCCATGTCATATAGCATCACTGATGTATTTTATCAGCCCCGACCCTGCAAACAATTTTCTGTTCTTTCTTTTATAAAAAGTTATGTGTTAAATATATTGACAAAACTATATTGTTACAATAATAATGTAAACCCATTTGACATGTTAGATATAGAACATAACTCAAATCCGCCTGTATATATAAACGGGCCAGAACAGGTTGAAAAACGAAACTGGTTTGTGATTTATGCAGTTCGGGAGGAGGGCGGAAGCCAAATGGGCTGAATGATATAAACCGGGTTGAAACATTTAACCATGCGGACAAACAGTCGACAGAAGCTTATATCGTTGAACTATTGTTGTGGCTCAACCATTTGACAAATCAGTTGAAGATTGATGCAGATCTTGAGGAAGTGGGGTCAAACCCAGACTCCCCAAAATTCGCCAATCAGCAACAATCACAAACCAATTCTGCTAATTCGACTGTTCCACGCGAAGATGATGATTTGGGGAACAATGACGATGATATCGTGAATTGCATAGACGGAAGCGAAGAAAGTACCGGAGATCTTCCGGTTGTTGACTTTGACTCCGGACATGGGATTGAAAAAGGTATGGGTGGTGACATTGATGGTGTGGAAAGAGAACATGTGTGACAGAATATGAATACCATAAAACTATTTTTTATAGTGTAAAAATGAAAAACCTATTAAGTATTTGTAATGGTTGTACATTATACCCGACTTGTAAACCCTGGATATTTTGGTTTGTATGTATAAATAAATACTTAAAAGGGTTTGTATAGGCGGTGTGTATTTTACAGGTAATGATAAAAATTCTAGGCCGAACTGCTACTACGAGTGCCGAGTTAGTTAGGTTGGTTGGGCCAAATTGGATAAAATGGTTCAGTTTAAACCAATTTTTTTACTCTTTTTTAAATTATTAGTTTGTTTTAAATTTTTTAAAACAATAAAAAAGTGCGGATTTGCGAACTTCATTAAGTGCGTTACGATGGTGACAATAACGTCACTAAGTGTATAAAAGAAACGTGTGAAGTTATCGCTACTTGGTTATGGAGATCGGAATATACATAAATTTCGGCACGAATATGAATTAACATTGAAACGACAAATTTATTAAAAAAAAGTTAACCAAGGCAAGTTTTAATAAGAGAAATAGAAAATTAATTACTTGACATAGAAGGAAAAAGAAAGATATTTGGATATCGACACTTTCAATTAAGGTTTAGTAAATATATAAGGACATCACATTTAACTTTCTCATCAATAACTTTCTCATCAAGGTCACAAAACTATTAGAATTACTTTGTAGGTCATCGGGGCGTCCCGAGAAATTAAGTATCCGGCTCGATATAAAAAAAATGCCCCCATTCCCCCTCAATATGCACGTATATAAAAAATTTCAATAATACGACGATAATTGTAATTATAATAATAAAGAAAATAAAACTACCGTAGAAAAGTATCTAGTTAGTAGTTACATACATAAATGAGTCGGGAGGCTCTCCTAGCATTTTGCGAGGCAAAGTTGTTGATCAAGTCTTAATATTGACGGTTGTTTAGGAGGCATAATTTCTGATTCAAGTATCAAAATTCAAGCATTAAAATTCAAATAAAAATCAACAATCAAAACCTAGCAACAAATCCATAATTCACAACAAAACTAATTATGTATGAATACTATGGTCTCAAGTATTTATAAAAAAATCAAAATTAAAAAATCAAAGTTCAAACCTGTAACAGGGTCTTCTTCTACAATCGAGTGTTGCCTGCTGCCTTCTTCTTCCTTGATTGACCAGGCAACAGCCGGCCTCGTCCGGCCTTCTTCTTCTTCCTCAGGGGTCCCGCCTCGATTGAACAACAATAACAACAGCAACGTCGTCGTCCAGCGTCCGAGCAGCCCTGGGAGTCAATCTGCGTCCCTTCGTCTATCCGGCCTTCTTCATTCACGTAATCACGTTTTGTGTAATTGGGATGAGCCATGAGATAAATAGATAAATATTAGGCCATTTGGGTATTATTGGGTTGGGTATAACTATTAATTTGGGTATTATTGGGTTGGATTTCAATTAAAAAAATTTGCCCCTAAATTTTATAAAATTTTACAGAATTTATAAGTTAATTAAATTTTTTTATAATATATATTAAATTTTTTTCTTTTTAAAATATATGTCCTACTCGTAAAAATGCCCCGATGCCGCGGCACCACCCGCACCACCCTCTAAGCCGGTACTGTAGGTCACACCACATACACTTTTATTTATATCAAAACATACTAGATCAAAAAATAAAAAAAAATGAATAAAAAAGGGTAAATATCATAAAAAATTAACATACTTTCTGTTTTTTCTTATAAAAGTCTCCCTCAACAACATTTTATTATTTTTCTCACAAAAGTCTCTCAACAACTATTTATCCTAGCAAATGAAACAGCAGAAGCAAAACTAAGGGAATCGACCGACATAAGTAAGAGCAAAACAAGCGTTTCATTGCAAAACGATTTTATTGTTTATGTGTTTTCACAGATTTTACAGGTATTTTCTACAAAATTGATTTAATTTGATTACTAATAATCTTTTTGTAGAATGAATTGTCGGTCGATTTATTTTGTTTTGCTACTGCCGATTAATTTGTTAGAGTAATAAAAGTCGAGAGATTTTTTTTTATAAGAAATTATAAGATATGTTGGTTTTTATGTAAAAAAATTTCTTACAAAACTTTTGTAAGAGAAAAAAGAGAGTACGTTTATTGTTTATTTTTTACGTGAAAAAATTATTGATCGGTTTTTATCTAAAAAGAGAGGGTAGGTATAACAAAATTCTATCACAACAAATTATTAATTTATTACAACTTGACTTTTGCGCTCTAGAGGAAACGGCATCGTTTGAACGATATACAAAAGCTTCTGGAAGCGTCTTATTATCTGTTCCGATAATAAACCTCCTATCTCTAGGGTTTTGTTATCCTCTTCATCTCCATTTCGCTACCTACCAACACATCATCTTCTCTCCATTCGGTAATTGCTTCATTCCTACCTTCAATTTCTATGTTAAATCTCATTAGTTTCTCATTTCACTTTGATTACCACTTTAATTGCTCTAGGTTTTGTTTAAAAAAAACTGAATTGAAACAGTACGAGTGTATTTGTGTAATCCGTCTGATTTTGATTTTGTGGTTTGAGTTTAGCAAATGGCAGCTGCTCAGATGACCACCGCCGCCTCGTCACGCGTGTTTCTGCCGCCGTTTGAAGATCTCAGGCCGTCAACAGTCAAGGTTTCATCTGTTTTATTTAGAACCGGTGGTGGTTTGACCCTCGGGTCAACCCGTGGACTCGTTGTCAAAGCTGCCACCACTGTGGCTCCAAAGGTTAACCGCTACATCATTCTTTTCAGTTTCAGTTAATGGTTTGGGTGTTTTGAATCAACTTGCTGTCTTGGTTCTCTAACTGCAGCTAAGTTGCTATGATAGATATCTAGATATAGCCTGGATTTATCTTTTGTTTTGGTAGTAATGTTTAGGTTTTTCTGGCAACTGTGCTCTGTTCTTTGTAACTTTTCTTGAGAGAAGCAATGATATTTATCATCATTGTTGCTACCAAAACATCCTGACTGGAGTGAGTCTTGGGTAACAGTGCATGATTGGAGCGGATCCGGTGCAGATCAACCTAACGTAGTCAACTATTGTAGCATTCACACCACCAAAATAGCTAAAATACACTATCACTAATCATCTAATGAAATAAAAACCCTAAATCGCTATTCGCTATTGCTATTTATATTTAAAAGAAAAAAAACAAAAAAAAACGCTATTTAACCGCTATTCAGTCGCTATATACCAAATAGCGGGCATCTGGCAAAACGCTAAGTAGCGCGCTATAGCCGCTTTTGACAACAGAGGTTGGGCCTAAGTGTTGGGTGGGCTTTATTCTATTATGACGATAGCTCATCAATCATATTTACATTAGATTAATTCTCCTTTTTATGAGGTGGTTAACTTGTTAAGGTAGAGATAGAGATATGTTCAATCACTAAGCTTTTGTTGTCCACAATTGGGACTTCGCGTTTCCCGTCTTGTTTCAAGGACTTATTTTCTTGTTTCTAGGAGTGAGTTACGTGTTTCCTTAATAATTTTGCTATCAAGGTTAAGTTGGTAAAGATATCAATCATCTCCAGGTCTCACATTTAAATCTTTATGGTAGGGATCATATTAGTTGTGAGTTTTTAAATGGTCTTGCTTAATTTGATGTTCCTGTTCTCTACCTGGTATAGTTTCATTTCAGTTTTCTTTGTTTTAAAACACTGAAATTGAACTTAGGCTGGTGCTTGACTCCTTCCACTTTCTAGCCTGCTAACTGCTAAGTTTGCATCATTGAATGTTCTGTGATCCATGTATACCATATCCTGCTGATCAGTGTTGTAAAAATCGCTAGGCGCTAGTCGGGCAGTGGGGTAGGGCCTAGGCCTAGGCGGGATTAATCGGGGCCTAGGCGGGATTAATCGGATTGGAATTTTTATATGTAATTTTCAGTTTTTTATATATATACACACATTTTTATATGTAATTTTTATAAAAATGTTCATTTTTAAACCACACCAAAGGTTTTCGCCGGAATTTGGCCGGAACTTTCAGTTTTTCGCCGGAAGTTTCAGTTTCGCCTGAATGTTCGCCGGAATCTGCCTGCCTAGGCGCGATTTGGACCGTCTAGCGATTTTTGGACGAACTAGGTCAAAATTCCTCCTTAGCCGAGCGCCTAACGATTAATCGGCGCCTAGGCGCGATTTTTACAACACTGCTGCTGATGCATGATCTTCATTTTGTGTTACAGTACACTACATTAAAGCCGTTGGGTGATAGAGTGTTGGTGAAGATTAGTGCCGCAGAGGAGAAGACTGCAGGTGGTATATTGTTGCCATCAACAGCACAGTCAAAACCTCAAGGGGGCGAGGTTGTTGCTGTTGGAGAAGGCAGGAAAATTGGGCCGCACCAGGTGGATGTAAGTGTGAAGGTAATGCTAGCTCATTTTGAAGCTCTGTGTCTATATGGTAGAGATGGTGGTTTCATCCCATTTACTTGTAAATGGGTGTGTTTGGATTTGTTTTGACTTAGGAGTCGAATAAATCTTCTAAACTAAAAGTGGGCAAAAAAGTGTTTGCTGGTCAACCCTACCTGTTTTAACCTGTAATAGAAGATTACACTTTATAACCCAAATCAGTTTTTACCCTACTTACCTATTTAGCTGCCTCTACTACACTGTTATTTGATTAGATATGCTGAAAAGCTACCATTATTTCAGACTGGTACACAAGTTGTATATTCAAAGTATGCTGGAACAGAGGTCGAGTTCAATGGTTCAAACCATCTCTTACTGAAAGAGGATGACATTGTCGGTATTCTCGATACAGATGACGTGAAGGATTTGAAGCCTCTTAATGATAGAGTTCTAATCAAGGTTTGTACGCTTTTTTTGACTTTTGTTGTTCTGTAATTTGGTAAATAAAATGTCAATGCCTTGTATGATTATTACCCTATTTGTGCTGTGTTTTGGTTTGATCATTTGAGTTTAAGATAGAAAAGAGACATGAAACTGATCTAGTGTCTCTTATCATTTTAGAACTTGTACCATGCTGATTAGTGACATGTTTGTATGTTTTGATTCGACCTTTCTTTGCATGAAAAAGCTGTCGGGTTGAACATATTGCTTGATCTACCTTTCGTCTTTGTTAGTCAACAAAAATGCGTTTTGTCCGTGTATCTCAAACTAGATGTGGTAGAAACTTGGTGAATGACTTTTCACCTTACATTCACAAGGATTCCAAAGGTCTTACTTAATTTCAAATGTTTGAAACTTGGTGAATAGGTGACGGAGGCTGAGCAAACCACAGCTGGTGGCTTGTTGCTCACGCATGCAAGCAAGGAAAAACCCTCCACTGGCACGGTAAGTGTTAAGCAACACATTCCAGACTTTTTTGCATGTATGTGGTCTCAGATTCTAGACTATAAACGGGTCGTTGGGTCAATTTGGGTTATGTTTTATCTTAAACTTGCAAAGCAGGTTAAGCTAAAGAATTTAAGTGGAAAAGGAACGGGTCAAACGAGTTGAATATGTAAGAGCCTCTTAAATAACTTTATTTAGGGCACTAATTATATATAAAATGGGAATGCAGGTGATTGCAGTGGGGCCCGGTCCATTAGATGAGGACGGAAGTAGAAAAGAGCTAACGGTGTCTCCAGGTAACACTGTTCTTTACTCTAAGTATGCTGGGAATGATTTCAAAGGGAGCGATGGATCCGAGTACATTGTTCTACGAGCATCAGACGTCATGGCAATCCTTGCTTAATTTGCTTTAGGTTAAACCAGTTATGTAATCAGACCTCGAAACAACATTTTTCTAGCATGCGGAGTACTTGTACACGCACGAGTTTGTAGCCCCAAAGCGGAAATCAAATTCAATAAAAGAGGTGGTGCCATATGATCCTTTTCGTTTGAATCTACATGTTTTGATTCATAACTTTTTGCTATGAGTAGAGTATGGGGAGGGGAGGGTGTAGACAAACCTTTCCTCTATCTTGGAAGATAGAGAGGTTGTTCCCGTTGAGACCCGACTCTAAAAATTGTAAACTTTAATCTTCTTAACATGATGAAGATACGTCATAATTAATCAACATTCAAAACATTTAACCCCAAAGTACTTAAATTTGAAGAATAAAATTACTTCATGTTTCTTTGAATCTTTTATATGAACTCTTTTTTTCAATGATATGTACAATATAACAACGTATAACAAAAAATAAATAATGAAATACTAGGAACTTTACCTCCCTTGCGGCAGTGTCGAAACGTAGTGTACTCGATATCACAGGCAACGTGACAGGAAGTAAATTTTAAACGGTTGAGATGGTAACAAAAGACAAAAGGTTATGACGACTTATTTAACCTAGAAATTTTTTTTAAAAAACAATAGGAAAAAAATATTTTGGCGTTGATGCTAACGTACTCAAATACATAAAAGTAACGTACCAATTTGAGGCGTATAGGTCCTGAAGATTAAACCATAGATATAAAAATGTATAAGAAAAAAAATTAAAAATGAGAAAGAAAACAAAAAACAAAAAAGTTGGTCCTTGTACGTTTAGAAACCACGACCTAAAGCGAAAAGAAAAAGAAATGAACATGCACCAAACCAGTGGACCAGCAGCATTATTTGGTTCACATTTGGACTAAGAAATATAAAAGAGATGTTTGTGGCCAAATCCATTGGCCACCGACAATTCCTTTTAAGAGTTACAAAGAAAACTGACAATAACACATCACAATATATTCTCAATATCTAATTTGACAAATGCGGGTCCTAGGAGATTCTGATAGAACCTAGAAATCAAAAGCTTGAATTATAGATAGTGTAATCCAATTCGAGAAGGATTAGATCTTCATTACAAGGTAAGAACCCTAATTTTATAAAATAAAAATCGACTCCTAAAAATGCAGGAAACACAAATACTTAAACCTAAATTTGGTGGGAACAGTTACTTCCTATTTCCCCCCACTCCCTACATTTTCGAAATCTTTCCCTCCCTTCACTTTTCCCTCCATTTCGTTTCCCCCATCCAACAACCTGCCCGACCCAATCCGACCCAGTTCTGGGTTCGTATCAATACATCCCGGCCTGAAAATACGACTTGTCCTCAAGTCGAATAAGCTCGGAGTTGTTTTGCCAAGCGATCAACCATTCAATTGAAGGGTGACCTGCTTCATGGACCTCGCAATTGTCTCGGGCTGAATGTTGGACCCAGCCATGGTCTTGAACATAATGAAGCTGGTGTTGAGAACGAGTCAGATGAAACATTAAAATGTAGGAGATCAGGTGGGTGTGAGAGCCCGATAGGAGAGCAGGCTCATAAACGACTGGGCCCTTAGGTTCATAAAGTTCTGGGCCTACCTTCCTGATGGAATCATGCGGCCCAAAGAATCTGGGTGTTAGCATATCACGTTCGGCCAAACCTTCGCTTGAGCATTTAGGTTGAAATAAATTTCCGACCTTCAGTTCAACCTCATCTCCGATAATACCATCTCCGATCTTCAATTGACTACCCAAATTAGTCTCAGATCGAACTTTATCATCGCTGGAGTTGTCTTCTTCCTCGCTTGGACTGTTGTTGCGGACTTCCTCGTTGACCAAGTCCAACAGCGGGTCGTAAGTTTCCTCCCGAGATTCCTTGATATTCCACATAGCTTTGATCTCTGCGATATCATCCTTCATAGCTTTCAACGAGTCTAATCGGGCTGAGATTGTTGCTAATTGAATAACAAGTGCACCCTTCTGATATGTTCTCCAGGTTCGCATCATCGTCGCTTCAATTTCCCGGCAATGGAACCAAATGATAGAACCCAGAAATCAAAAGCTTGAATTATAGATAGTGTAATCCAATTCGAGAAGGATTAGATCTCCATTACAAGGTAAGAACCCTAATTTTATAAAATAAACATCGACTCCTAAAAATGCAGGAAACACAAATACTTAAACCTAAATTTGGTGGGAACAGTTACTTCCTATTTCCCCCCACTCCCTACATTTTCGAAATCTTTCCCTCCCTTCACTTTTCCCTCCATTTCGTTTCCCCCATCCAACAACCTGCCCGACCCATTCCGACCCAGTTCTGGGTTCGTATCAGATTCCATTCTACATTTTTTCTCAGAAGTTCATGCGATAAACACGAATAGTTTACCAGAGAATAGTTTAATAACAAACAAGGACGATTACAATAAAGTAATAGGTAAACGGGCACTAAGTTATGTCGCAACCTCTTTTTGGATAGCAAAACCGATTCTATTAAAAACAAAGTTAGGCCGTAGGGGCTAAAACTGACCCGTTGAACCATATTCAAAAATTCCACAGACTGTGGGGCTAGAAAACCAAATGTATCAAAAGCAAAAGGGATAAACACGAGTTGATTCTTTAAACAAGTTTTCTCGTATTTAGCAACTTTGTCTGATTCCTCCTTCAACTCAGCCTGGCCGAGCATAAATGAACTTTCTGCCAAACGGTTCGCTGAACGTTTGGTTTATTTACAGCCCTAATCAAATGTATATTGATCATGGTAAGTTTTCTAAAAGATTTTCATGTATTGCTTTTAAACTTTATCAAATTCAACAAATGCATATTTTTTTTATATAAAAAATATTATAAGAGTAGAAAACAATTTGTTCTTTCTAAAAAAATTGGTTATTTCTCAAGCAGGGAAGATGGTATGGGACACATGGGGATAGGAGGTCGGCAACCCAGACGCGGCTCCACACCGATCGCCTTAATTAAGTCAACACGCCAACGGCCAACCTACATACATGCCCGACCCAACCAACTACACGAACCAGAAGGGCTCCATAGGGCACATAGGCAAACGTGCTGGCCCAAAGCTGAAATGACACCTTTTGGTGGGTTATCAACATCATCCAAAATTTTGGTAACAAATTTCGTTTTTATACTTTCAATTTTGTAAGAAGTTTGAATGTTAAGGGTAACTTTTATTAACTTTTCTGTTAACTTGTAATGAAATGACCAAAATATCTTTTTTTTTTACTTTAAACCTGTTACTTTATGCAAAGAGTATTTTAGTCAATTTCATCCAAAACTTAACCGAAAAGTTAATAGATGTTAGCATTAATACACAAACACGTTACAAAATTAAAAGCATAAAACTCAAAGCAACTGACTACTACTTTAAACCGTTAGTACTCAAGCATGTTACTTTTCGCAAACAACAAGGACTATCTGTGTAATTAATTCAAAAATAAAGGTTTCAAGTTTTAGTATATTAATAACTAGTGAACGTTGCAAATTGACGTGGTTAAACACACACAAAGAGAAGAGTATGAAGTTACGGCTACTCGATTCTAAATATTAAAACGTAAATAAAAAAACACGTCATAACGTTGTATTCGAAAATCAAGAAAAAATCACGTTGTTGTAAAATGGGCATTAAGAATCACAAAAGTAATAGAAAAAAGAAGTAAAAATATATGAAGATGGTACACCATAGGAAAAAATTCTTGGCTCCGTCTCGAAGCGGCTCCACGCCTATCGCTTACATGCCCAACCCAACCACCCACTACGAGTAACCAAAATGCATTCCAATCCTCTAAACGTGACCGGACATGTTTCTTTGGCGAAAATCAAACCATTTTTCTTCGTTTTGTTCCTTTTTCTTGCACCCGTTTGTAGAGAATGATTTCAGGGTCCATCTTACACAAACAAAATTAATTTTTGTCTAGTATAACATCCTAATTTTGGTAACCAAAGCTCAAAAAAATTCACGCGCATCAAGTAAATTAAAATTTCATAAACTTATAAAAACAAAAGGTTTACTTAATACTAGGGGCGTCTCAACCATTTTGATGACCTAAAACGAACCAAAAATTTGAGGCCCCTTTCAATAAAGGTCATATCATAAATCTTCCTCCTATATCCGGGCTTGGGACCGACAATAATAAACTTAAAAGTTTATATTTCACGGAGTTAATTTCTTTTTTTGTTTTTCTAATAATTTTGTACTTGTATAAAATGTTTAGATAAAGTTTATTTTTCTAGCTTTTTTAGAAGCAAATTCTTTAATAAAAATTTTCAAATTAATTTCTTCTAACAATTCCTTTTCAATTGACAAAATAGCTAACTCATTTGATCATTCTTGTGACATAGTAGATATTAAATAATTTTTTTATCAATTTTAATTTAGAAAAGTTTCTTTCTGCGGAAGCAACTGTTACAAGAATAGTTAACATAATTCTATAGTCAATATAAGCATTTGGAAAAGAATTAAACTTTTTAATATAACTAAGTATATTAATAAGTGTGTCGCATTCTAAATGTATAATTTGTCTTAAAAATTTTAGTTCTTGAAATAAATCTAAACCATCGATATCTAAGCTAGCATCATGTTTTAAAATTTTTTCAAGATCAACACTATGTTGTTTTAAACTGTTATCATTGAATGATTTAATTTCTTTATACTAAATAGAAAACAAAAATACTTTGAAACTTTTTAAATTGATCAAAACTACTTTTAATTGAAGAAATAGCTTGATCTGCTATATATAAAAAGTAATTGGTTTTAAATAAATTAATAGGAGTTTTTATAGTTTCATTATCAACATTTTCATCAAATAATTTATTCCTACGAATGATACGTTTTTCATGAAAAATAGGTTCTAAGTTCATTTTTATATCCAGCTCTTTGGCTTCAATTATAGCATTTTCAAAACTCTCTTTTCTATATTCGTCAAAGTATGTATATATATAATTTTTTTGAGGCCTTTAAAATTTGGTGGCCTAAAGATAGGACTTTACTTGCTTTACCCAAAAGACGCCCCTGCTTAATTCAATACAAAAATAATCAGATTTGAAGTGGTCATGTCTAACAAATTAATAAACATGACGCGTTTGTAAGAATAGTTGGTCACTTTTTTATTAAAGCAATAATAAATTAATAACGATACTCATGTTATACAAGGGAAATACACGAGTACAAAATCGTATACAAAACTGATTGGAAAAGATATATAAATAGAAAATTTATACAAATCTAGCCGTAGTTTAACAAATAACGAGCTAATCTTTAGCGGTGGTTGAATGAGTTAATCTTTAACGGTGGTTGAGGATCGTGTTTAACAAAGAATAACACATGTTTAGCATTATTTGTTAGCGTTTAATAAAAAAGATGCAATAAATTTATACTAGAGTCATCCAAGTTTAGCATTATTTATTCCTGCCAATCAACTTCGAGCATCGATGTATCATTCATCTTAGCTCCGTTTTGGACACAGTTTGTTTCGTTGTGAATCACAAAATAAAACACAAACCCATAAAATAATTACTACACTAATCACCATTACATATAATTATTTGTATCCAAATTTAGTGAAAAACCACCTTTTCACTAAATTTCCAATGGCTTGGCATGTTTATCTTATTTCATTAAACGAGTCGTGTTCGGGTTGACCTTTTAACCTGTTTAATTAAACAAGTCAAGTAGTCAACACATCAACATATTTAAAATCAGAATAAAAAGAAATTATAAGTTCAACCCGTTTTTAACCCATCTACAACTCTTCAAACCATTTGACTCGTTTGGAGAAATGAATTATATGGCTCATGTTTGGATTACATGATATTAAGTGCGCCCGAGATACAGTTGTAGATTTCATGAGTCGTGATCCTATTCATCATGATTTGATTACGATCTTTATAAACAAGTAAGAGCATTTTCAACCCAAGCTTCAGGGTGGCTCAACTATTAAAAAAAAAGAGTTGTCGCTTAGGGCCCCCAAATTTTTTGAATTTAAGTTCATTTAATTTTCAGGTTTTAATAAGGAGAACAAAAAATCAGTATATTTAAAAGAGATTTCTTTTAACTAAATCACTCCATCTTTAATATGTATTTTTTTAAGAAATTGTATATGAAAATTGTACATCATCATATTCTCATTTGTTAGGATTCTAAGATTTTTTTTTTACAAAAAAAGGCCCACATTTTATCAGGGCCGGTCCCGAAAATCTTTAAAAAGTTCTGGGCCCTGGACATGTAAAAAAAAATGGGCCCCTATAATATAATTATCATATTATATAAAAAAAAAACCTTAATACGACAATAATAGTTATAATATATATAAAATTTTTTTGAAAAATGCGGGCCCCTCGGAATACCGGGCCCTGGGCGGTCGCCCACCCCGCCCCCCCTCCGGGCCGCCCCTGCATTTTATAGTTTGTTTTAGGCCTCTAAAAAGGTTGAGCCGACCCTGACAGACTTTTGGGGTCGGTGGACGATATACGTGGAAGAGAGAGTGACGCTATAGACACGACGCAGAGAGAAACATTGATGTTGGTAGCCACAGACCATCAGTGAAGGGTACCGACATTTATGTGAGAGGAAAGGAGAGAGAAAAGTGAGGCGTGTGTGGAAACAACACCTTGATTAACCTCTCGGATTGCGGATGCTGTAGGGTGTTTTGTGGTGCCAATCAATCAACACCTTGATTCATGAATTTGACAGCATATTTGTAATACATTCGATGCTACCAAACGGAAATTGCAAATTAAATAATTGTGTCGTTTTGAATCATATAATAATAAATTCATCCTTCAAAGTATTAAAAAAACATCTATATATTACATACTAGTATTAGTGAACCTAGAATTTTTTTTCATGTGGAGTAATCAGAGGGCTTAACCAAAATTTTTTGGAGGGTAATAAAGATTTTAGGGTATAATCTACACCAATTTTTTTTTTAAGGAGGGCACCTACACCATTCTTTGGGGGTAGGTATGCATACTAGGTTAGAAACTCGGTATATTACACGCGTAAAATAAATGTAATGTTATATATACTTAGTAATAAATATTTACATATTACATATTTAGGTCATATTACATACTTTTTTAATACAAACTAGGAATTTTACCCGTCTCGTGTTACGGCGGCGTCGAAACGTAGACTGACTCGAATTTATACGACAAGAAGCTGAACCTAAACGGTTGAGTAAAAAAACTTGAATTTACACGGCTGTAAGCTGAACCTAAACGGTTGAGTAAAAAAAAACTTTTACTATTCATTTCCTAAGGTAATCAATAATAAGGAGAATTCTACAAACGTTATGTAGTTATTTTTTTAAAAATGTTTTATTAAAAGAATGAAAAAATGCTCAACATATAAGAATGTTTTTATGAACAAACCTATTTTTTTAAATAAAAAACGTTTTCTAAAATTTAATATGAGAAAGAGAGGGACGATAAAAAAAAATTATAAAAAAAGCAACTAAAGAAATTTGTATAATTAATAGGAAAGAGATACGAGAAAAAAAGTTAAGAATGCATAAGAGAGTGACAAATTATGTCCTACTAAAATATTTATTTATCAGTGAGTATAGATATAGATTTGATAAATTTGCTACTTAATATAAATATTCGTTTTTAAGAACTAGATTAGTAACTGCAAGAACTAATTATTCAATAACCACTAGCTTAGCCTAGTGGTAAAGGTCTATACCAAGACTTCTGTAAAATGAAGAGGTCTTGTGTTCAAGTCCCACTTGTGACAAAATAAAAAAGGGGTTCCAAGTTGGATCAGAGGGTTTCTCACATATGATGAGTTTTCTCCTAATGAGGTGGAGATGATTGAGTGGGCCAGTGACCCGTTAGTGATCCAAATTGTCGTTCAAAAAAAAAATTATTCAATAACTATGACTATGTTTTACAGTCACCACTTTTAAAAATTGAATATTTACCAATGAACTACTTTCAATATTTGTTTTGAAAATAACTATTTTAATATTACGATATTAAGTTATTAAAACCAATTTCTATTATCTGTTAAATTTTTAGTTATGAAAATTGTCAATTAATTAAAAAAAAATTAGTTTCGAATAATTGGCTTAAGGATAGATGTGACAAGTTGGTTGTATTATTCTCACACCACTTGTTAGATACAGGAGTAAAGCATCCTCGTGAGGTATTCGATCTTATTGTTTAAAGCTTGAATTGAATCGAGCTTAACTGATCTCGAGCATAAAAATAATATGGTTTAATAAACAATCCTGTGCTTCATTTATCGAGCTCGAGCTAACTTACGAGCTTAAACTAGCATATTATTTACATAAATTTTGTTTAATATTTAAATATATATTTATAAAATAATAATTATTTTATGTAAAATTATGTATAATAAAATTTAGTTAATAAATAATAAAACTATGTATAATAAAAATATATAAAAAATAAAATTTAATTAATAAATAATAAACGAGTCGAGCTCAAGCTTGAAAAAATACTCTCGAGCCGAGCTAGGGCTTTAGAAATAAAGCTTGAAACGAGCTGAATAACGTAAATAAAAATAAGTACGTTACAACGGTAAAAAAATATATTATTTCAAAAGTTATACCTCAAATATAATTATAAAGATTTAAATTATTAAGGAATTAAATCTTTAATTAAAAAGTTTTAAATTCTTAAGAAAAAAAATAGATTTAAACTATTAAGATTTTTTGAAAATTAAAAACAAATAAATTAATTTATGACGTCAACGGAGGGGCATGTTTATGTCAGCGAACCGGAAACAGGGTAAGGAGACGGGATTTGAAGCCGGGTAACGTGGATTGGAGACACACCCAGCAACCACTTCACCAACTCACGCTTTTGCTTATATTACGGGCGGTATTTTTATTATGTAAGAACAAATTCAGAAAAAGATTAAAAAATACCAATTACAGTCTGCCACGTGACAAGACTGGGCGAAGGTACTGTTCACGCCCATCCGTTTTTAATAAGAATGATATTTTGCGTTACACAAGTTTTACTACATTTTTTACAATGTTACCTTATTGCGTTTTTTATCGCGTTTTTATAGTTTTTCCTACAGCTTTTATTGGATATTTTAGTGTAATTGGATTAACTTGTTTGATCAATACATATTATCATAACTATCAAATAAGTTAGGAGGTGCGGAGTGCACACTTATTTGAGTTTATCATAATATAACGGAGGTCCAGGGGCAGCGCCCTAGATCGAGCTGCTAGGTCAGCGCGCCCGGAAATTATTTTGACTCTTATTGCTTTATAAAATTTGCATTAGAAAATTAATTTTATATAATTTATTATATATAATTGTTGTCAAAATAATGGGCGGATTATTAATTTAATTTGAATTTCGAATTCAAGTTAGATGATAACTGCCTTTGGTAGTTATCTGGTTTTCCCAAATTAACTCAAGATTTGATCATACGTATTTTCTCTCTGATTCATCTCCTTTATCACAGAATTCAACATATTGTGTTCTAAATTATCTCTAAATTGTATATGATCAATTCATTTAAGTGAACCACCAAATAGATTTGATCTGAAAGTGTTTCAAGCATTTCAGAGAGTACAAGATCAATTCGTCTTCTGCAATTTCTACAACATAAACTCTAAACAATTCATCTAATGGCCCCATTTTTATATAGTTAAAATCCTTTACTTTTGATTCAGGTAGCTAAGAAGCACTCAACATGGATAACAAACAGTTACGATCAGGTCCAATAAACCTTAATTAGACAAAAAGTCAATAGCACTGAGAGAAATGCGTTTAGAAAATAATGAGTTATGACTTTGGACTCTATACTACGACTTTATTTAATCAACTAATGTAAATTTGAGAGGGAGTTTGGAATTTTCTGATTCCCATTAAATGAAAAACTAATATACAACTGAAACTAACTATTATCTGTATTAGTGATTTGCCTTAGTAAATAAAGAATAGTAAAAAAAAATTACTCAACCGTTTAGGTTCAGCTTCCCGCCGCCGCCGCAACGCGGGGCGGATAAAATTTCTAGTTGGGTAAAATTCCTAGTTTGTATATAAGAACCAAAATAACCAACCAACTAACTAACTTAGCTAGGTTTTAAGTACAACAGTTCATGCGTATCAAACTGTTGTTCCTGTGCAACAACTGTCTTCTTCACGTGTACCATTTGATGATCGTGCACTGCACAACAATTGTCTTCTTCATGTGTAGCTTAGTTGCTTTATGCGTAGCATGGTTGGTACACACCAACCTATGTTCATGCACACCAACACCCTCCCTCAAGTTGGAGATGTATACAAACTCAACATAAAAATTAGGTCCGTGCGCTGACGACCAGCCAAGCTCTTTGTAAATAAATCATCAAGTTGATCTGTAGCTTGAGTGTGAGTCAAGAAAATGAAACCATCTTGAAGTTTCTCACACAGAAAATGACAATCTAACGCAATGTGCTTAGTGCGTTCATGAAAAACTAGATTTTTAGCAATGTGAATAGCAGTCTGGCTATAACATTTGAAATAGAAGTAAGACCAAGAACCGAAAACTCAGAAAACAAACGAGTTAACCAAGCTAAATCTACGGTAACTCGATGATTAGAACGATATTCAGCCTCAACAGAACTAAGAGAAACCGTGCGTTGCTTCTTGGATTTCCAAGAAATAGGACCACCACCCAATAAAATAAAATACCTATTAACAGATCGTCATGATTAGGGCAAGAAGCCCAATCAGAATCACAATGGGTGACCAAGGTAAAATTTGTGTTGTTATTAAAGAACAAACATGTGAAGAAGTACATTTCACATCTCTGAGAAATTGGAAAACAAAAGCTAAATCAGGTCGTGTATCAGTCACGAATTGACTGAGAAATTGGAAAACAAAAGCTAAATCAGGTCTAGTATGGGTTAAGTAGTTCAACCTCCCAACTGTCTATAATCCAAAGGTTCATAATAAACTTGTCCTTCATTGGCTTTGAGCTGAATATGCAATGGCAAAGGGGAAGGCATGAGATAATATCCTTAGCATGAAAATCAGTCAAAAGATCATTGGCAAACTTCCTTTGAGTCATAACTATTTTAAAATCAGTTTTTAAAATCCCAGTGCCTAAAAACTAGTGAACAAAGCCAAGGTATTTTGTAAGACCCCAACCCGGACATCCTACAGTTAGTTCTTATAACGGGTCGTTTTCATTAAAAACACATTTATTGCAACTCAAACTACAACGGAAGTCTTTCTAAAACATTTATAACCATTTAATGTTATTAGGTTTACCTTACGAATGCCTGCACACCGATCCGAGTAACGCCGCTTCCAAGCCAAGATACGTCAATACCCTGCTTACCTGCAAACAATCTAACGTACATACAAAGTCAGCTACACTGAGTGAGTTCTAATAGTTTAATTTAAATAAAAACCATCACACCAAGTTCTTCGGTTTAACTTACCCAGGACCCTCCGGTCTTTAAGAAAATATAATTACATTTTATTAACGAATGAGTAATCCCTTGTCACCCCATGACATCCCGTAACCGTTTATCACCCGAGACTCAACCCGTACTACCAATATACATAATAACAACCTTTCAATCACAACAGCATAGACTCAACATACTATGCTAACAACTCGTATCCAAGAATACCCAATGACCCGACTTTGGGTTAACACAACCTACCCTAGAACACTAACACATTCGGCCTTAACCAAGGCTCTCACAAATAACGGACACGACTCTTATGCATGTCACTTCACAAATCCTGACTCAACGGTCAGTCTAACTCTACACGTCACAATTCAACACATCACAATAACACAAACTCATACACAGTAAATATAACTAATCATTAGCATGCACATTAACACTTATATATATACGCATGCAAACACATACCTCATCGATGCACCCTCGTCAGGGTTACCCTCGTCAGGGTGATCAACACACCCCGAGCTCATCATTAACCTGTTAAATAATGGTCACCTTTGGTGACTTCCCGAAGGACCCCGTCCTCCATGATCCCATTTGCCATGCCATAAGGACAACGAAGCAAACCCGACACTTAAATATAAACACGTAATGTCACACATTATATACAAAACTCATTAACTACACACGCAGCTCACGCATAACCCTAGAACTACATATTTAATATTATGAATTCATTAGCTATTAATACAGGGCACGCCCATTCCTGTTCGCCCCTTAACATGTCACACACTAACAACCCATATCCTTAACTCACATGTAAATTCATAGGCATTTAACTTAAAGCCCGACTCTCCCCGATCCAATCTTATTACGTCACATGACTCATGCCCCGATCTACCCTTACCACACCATTGACCCCACGACTCTTAATAATCATTTTATACTCAAAACATAGAGGGTTAGAACCCGAAACCCTTAACATGATTTATTATATTAACATCACGTGAATGTACGTACGTTAGCCCCAAAACAGTAAAACGTTTAAATGAGGGGGATTAGAACTCACTCGTTACGATGAACTTCCGTTCTAGCTGCCAACTCGTCCGTCCACGCTCAAGTCACCAACCTGTCAAATGTGTGATCACAAGATCAAAACACGTTCTAAGCACAAGTTGCATATCGTATAAATAATTAACTATACCCTCGGCCTCAACAACGCCTATCCCAGCTTCACAGTTCTCCGCAACATGCGCACGGGGTCCGGGTCGTCCTTGACCTGCTTGAGGGACAGTACGTCCAAGTCTCGGGTTCCTATGCATGCACCTAAGTGTGTATGCGCACGCATGCAAAACCCTTATCGCATGTAACCCGACCCCATTCTCCTCTCCGTCCACCACCGGCACCACTGTCCACCTCGTCGTCTTCTTCGTCGTCAGAGCCAAACCCCAGCCAAGCCACGCTAGTCCCGTCCTTCGCATCACGTTGTCACCGAGATACCACACCTCACGTCATCCTTTGCTTGCTCGCTAATGCACCCTCACCGCCGCACTACAGCCTCCATGGTGGCCACCACCGTCCTTGCCGGGCCCGCATTCACCGGAAAGCACAAAACTGCCGTCGTGTTCCACCCTCGTAACCACCACTACCGAGCCATGCATAACACCGGGTCACCCTGGCACTACTCCTGTGCCATCTTCACAACTCACCCTTTACGCCGCCACCCCTGATGCCTTCGTAACCACTCACCACCGTCGCTCCTTGTTGTGTTGCTTCTCTACCGAGCACCACCGGGTGCTACCAAAGCAGCCGCTGCCGCCTCTTGCTTCCTTCGCAACCATCACCTCCGCCGACTACCATCCCCACCATTCGTTTGATCGCCGCAAACAACCATCCAAACCCTCGTCGGGTTTCTTACTATAATACGTAAACAAACACAATGGAAAGCATGGTTTGAGGATTACCTGTCTTTTCCAAGAAGTTCCTGCTTGGAACCGTCGTTGAGCCTTCCCCGTCCCCGTCCTCCTCTTTCTCCCTGCGGGTTCTGCCCAGCCATCGCACACCACCCCCTTAAGCCAATTATGCTTAGGGTTTTAGGTTAAGGTGTATTAATACCCTTGAAAGTTCCTGCCGGGTCCCTTCTAAATTGCTTAATGCGTTTCTCAACCGAAGTTTTAAATAATGCCTAACCGGGTCCTCTCATTTTGATGAATCGAGCTTTACGTGAAACCTTTATTTAAAAAGGCTAACTGTGACATTCCCGGAAGTTAAAAGCACCTCGAATTAAAATACTTTCGGTCTCTACTCATTTATTGCAAGTTTGGGTCGTACACTAACCCGAGCTACTAGTTTAAAATTTCCGGGATGTTACATATATGATCTGAAAGGTGGAATATAAGAAACTCTTCAAAGTAGCTATTTCTTTTTCATCATTATCAGTGAGTAAGATGTCATCAACATAAACTACCACATGGATAATAGAATCACCCATAGACTTTGAAAATAAGGAATAGTAATTTTGCTGACCTCATATAACCCTTGACTTTAAAAGCATCGGAGAGCTTCTCATGCCATTTCCTAGAAGCTTGTTTCAACTCGTAAAAGGATTTATTGAGTTTCAAAACTTGATTGTGTGATGATAGAGTCATACCCAGAGGTGGAATCATGTACAAATCTTTATCAAGATCTCCATGCTAGAAGACATTGTTTACATCTAATTAATATAAACCCATTGATTTTTGTAGCAACAACAACGAGTCTTCGAATAGTTTTCATTTTGACAACTGGAGAGAAAGTCTCATTATAATCAATGAAAACCTTTTGATTATCCCCACGAACTGCTAATTTGGCTTCACAACGCTCAACAGTACCATCAACATTGCATTTGACTTTATATACCTATTTGCACTTTATAGACTTTTTGGCAGTGTGCAATTGCTTGAGTTCCCAGGTTTGATTACTTTCCAAAGCTGCAAATTCCTTATTCATGGCTTCTTGCCAGACAAGATGTGTAACAGCCTCTTGATAAGTAGTAGGATCTTTGATATTGTCAAGATAAAGTAAGAGTTATTGAGAATCCGGAGACAAATCGGCAAGAATGACAAAACAAGAAGCACTACAAACATTTGTGATAATATGACAACAAGAAGAGGAAGATGCAAAAGTAGATACAGAATTACATACATAATAATGAAGATAAGGAGGAACAAAAGTTCGTGTAGATCTTCTGGCCGAATAGACTGAGTTTGAGAAGTGAAATCAGAAGTGGGAGCAAAAGATTATGAAAGAGTAGGAGAAACAACAACAGGAACATGAGAATCAAACATTTGATAGAGGTCATGAAGAGTTGGAAAGATGAAATAAGGATAAGAGGTTTGAAATATGTTCAAGGTATAATTTTTTAACATCCTGTGATTTTAAAATATTATATTTTATAAAATTCCGAGTACAACGTTACGACATGCTTATTTTTATCTACGTTTTGATCTAAATTTCACTCAAACGAAGTTAATATACAAGTTATCGAAGCACAAACATGCAAGGTGTCAAAGCTACTTCAAAGTTTCGATTTTTTTTGTTTTCCTCTTACAACTTTTAAAATATGATGTTTTATAAAATCCAAATTTGTCATTGCGATGTGCTTATTTTTAGCAACGTTTCGACGTGATTTTTTCTTTCAAAACCGAGTTCAGATGTAAATTTTATTCTAAACCACAGGGTGAATACTAATGTACAAGTCATCACCTCCGCTGCAACGCGCGAGAATAATTGTAGGTCCAGATTTCTCTTGAAATCACTGATTTGATCGATTACACACACACACAGGCGAAAACTGTGTGTATGGTGGTGAAACAGATAATAGAAACAGTGTTGGTGAAGATAACAGGGTAACCACAGTTTGAATCAACACGCAAATGGTATGAAAGTGTAAGAACACAGTGAATAAACAACTGCAAATTGTATTGATTCAGGAAAATGTGAAAGAGAAGGTTCAGGGTTACAGCCGCTACACACTCCCTAAACAATCTCAAACTAGGCTATTTATAGTAGTGACAGGTATCGAAACTATGGTCAATCGAAACTACTAGTTTCGATTGACCATTTACAATTGATACACAGACTGTCGAAACTACCATCTATCGAAACTACTAGTTTCGATTGAACAGACTCAATCGAAACTAAGTAGTTTCGATGGCCCAGACTTAACTAATTACAAAAAACTGAAATTACAATAATGAAATGACAGAAAGTAAACTAGTCTAAAATTGTTTAAACATACAATAAATGACAACAGCTTATACAAAATATATGACTCTACAATCACCCCTAAGCTGTTGCATTACTGTCTTCAGCTCTTCATCAAGTAGCTGGTCCTTCAGATGTCCTTGGGATGAAAGGTTTGACATGGAGAGATACAATTCTTTGATAGGCTTTGGCATCAGCTTCATCTTCATCACTATAAGCCTGAATATGATTCTGGAATAGCACCTCCAGATCTTCAGGTTGAAATTTCAGCAGCTCCATTGGATCAAAGATGGTGATGTCTTCCTTGCCCTCGCATTCAATAACTGCACTGCCAATGACTGGGTTATAGAACCACTTTCTGAAAGTTTGTAGCTAGACAGGTACAGATTTTGGAATAGTGATAGTCTTGTGTGTTTGGGCAGGCTTGTATCTTAGGAACACATATGGCTTTTTAGTCTTAGGATGAAACCTAGTCTTTGAGATTTTCTTCTGAGTTTTCCTAGGCTTCATTCCTTTGAAATCATTGTTGACTTGAGAATACAGAAACCTCTCAAAGTCATAAGCCATCATGACCTTTCCAGGGTTTTGAAGTGGAAGTTTTGCTAAATCCCTAAGGTCATAAAAGGAAGGGTCTGAAAGTCAGTCATGTTTTTGAAGTGCTGAACTCCCCCTCTATATCGTCTGATGATAAAGAGCTTCCTTTCAGCATCGTATTTCCATCCAATTGGAGGCCTTTTCAGTTCTTGATGCTCGGCTATCCACTCATAAGTTTGAGGAGTCTCTTCTGGAATGATCTTTTTAAACCAAGACTTCCTTGAAATAGGAGGTTCAGGTGCAGTTGAAGGTTGATCTTGAGTTGGATTTGACTCAGAGATTGGAATGGTTGGTTCAGGAATGATAGTCTTGATGAGTTTAATCTGAACATCTTCTTCATCTGATAGGGTTTGAATTTCATCTCCTTCTTCAGTAAAATATCTAGTTCGTTCAGTTTCTTTCTCTTCGGTAGTTAGAATTTCTGGATGAAGGTCATTGTATCCAAAGTTGTCAATCTCATCTAGAAGAGCATTCAGCTCATCATCCGATGGGATGTCTTCTTCATCCAGAATCACTGTTCAATATTAGCCATAGCTCCCTTCCCTCTCTTCCTTGCTTCTCTTCTTTCATGAGCTGAGGGAAGGACAGACTCTGTTTCTTCAACCTTTACTTCAATAGACTCCTTTGTCATGGCACCGTGGCCAGTATACACGGTTAATGCAGATTCTGGATTAGTGACAAAGGCAGGAGACGATGGTTCAAGTTCAGATGTAGTCTCCCCCTGAGCCTTTGAAGTGGTTGGCTGTTGTGGAGTAGGTTTGTTGACAGAGTCTTTGAGCTGCTTAACTATTTCAGCTAAGGCTTTAAAGTCTTCTTGTTGCCTTATGATTAGTCTTTGTTGAGTTTTCAGCTGAGTCTGCTGAATATCTATTTGAGTATGTAAGCCCCCAACCTCCAGCTTCAAGTCTTTGACTTCCTCCTTAACTTCTTTTAGCTTAGACTTCAAGTCGTCAATCTCTGTATCTTTCTTTTGAAGATTGTCTTGAAGTTTCTTTATTTCAAGACTTAGAGTCTTTACTCTCGGTACAGGAGAGGTTGAATCATGGTGTGGAGATGCAGGAGGTGTATGGATGGGTGATTGTTGTGGAGATGTAGGAGGTCTAGGGATAGGTAATTGTTGTGGAGATGTTGGAGGTGTAGGGATAGGTAATTGTTGTGGAGATGTAGGAGGTGTATGGATGGGAGATTGTTGTGGAGTAGGATGAGGAGATGGTTCTGGAGTGGTGAATGAAGACTCTGACGAGGATGACAAATCCTCCAATCCAGTCTTTATCTTTTTAGCCCTAGGCTCCTCCTCTTCAAAATCAGATCCTGACTCAATTTGTCTTTTTGAGGAAGATGCAAGTTGCTCTATTCTTTCATCTGAATCAGACTTGTAATAGTCTGATCCATAAATTCCTGCATCTAGAGTCCCACTTGACTCTGCCACTTCTTCTTCATCCTCCTGTAAGCCAGCTTCAACATTTACTGCTGGCTCTTGAACTATCTGTATTTCTTCAACAAAAGGAGCCTCTATCACAGGCTCAATTACATGTTGCTCTTCTTCTTGAACAATAGGTATGTCTACCTCAATCTCAGCTTCATCAATAGGTGGATTACCTTGATTTTGTTCAGCTTCCAGCTCTTCTTCATCTGATGATAAGCTTTCTTCTTCAAGATCAGGATCAATGTCAGGGATAAACTCTTCTTCTTCTCCAATGATATGACCGAACAGGGGAACGTCGGCTATCGCCCGGTTGGTCCTTTTGTTGGTACTTTTCATGTAGCTGAGTGTTTTGCCTATCATATTATCAAACACAAAGGTGTTTCCACCTTGTTGAAGCTCAGGAAGAAGATGATTGATGATAATTTGTAGAAATCTAGGATATGCTAGAAACTTCTCCTTCACTGCTCCAGTTAAGTTATCCTTTAGCTGAGTGAATATGAAACCAGAAAAGTTGTACTCTCTTCCCTTTATTAATCCCAAAATAGCTGATCCCAGAGTACTGTTAGCTGAATCAAAAACCCCTTTCCTTATTGATAGACAGTGAATAAACACATGCACTATATATCTCCAATGACTTGGTAAGGAGTTCTTGATTATTTGACCACTCTTGAACTCATCAGGATGACCCATTCTTCTGAAGCATTCTTTTACATAGAAGATTGGAAAATCAAAGGGTGCTTCTGGATTTTCATTTAACTGTAGTACCTCTCTCACTGTGTCTTCAGAAAATAATACTTCTTGGCCATGTACAGTTGCTCTAATGTGCTGCACATTATCAACTGTGATTATCTCTGCAGTTTCCCAAAATTGTCTAATAGTTGCCTCAAACACCGGCAGGTTGTGGCTTATGGCAAAACTTATGTTGGAGTTTGCCAGAAAGTTTAAGACAGGAATGAACTCAGCAGCTTTTCGGATCATTGCTATTAAGGAATGCACAGACATTGTGCCTTTTCACGAATACGAGATCCATACCTGTAAAATTCATCAGTTTTGCACAATAAGTAAAGGTTCTGAATATGGTCAATCGAAACTAGATATTTCAACACTTAGGAAAAATTAGAAATCCTTACTGTCGAAACTAAGTAGTTTCGATAGAGATGAACTTATCGAAACTAACTAGTTTCGATAGAAGCAATAAGCTTTGATCAACACTTATAAAATTTTTGAAATCAACACTGTCGAAACTAAGTAGTTTCGATAGAGATGAACTTATCGAAACTAACTAGTTTCGATAGAGGCAATAAGCTTTGATCAACACTTATAAAATTTCTGAAATCAACACTGTCGAAACTAAGTAGTTTCGATAGAGATGAACTTATCGAAACAAGTAGTTTCGATAGAGATGAACTTATCGAAACAAGTAGTTTCGATAGAGAAATTAGGTCAAGTTTGGGTGTCGAAACCAGTAGTTTCGATTAAAAATTTTGAGAAATTTTGAAAGAGTTGAACTCCTTTATCGAAACTACTTGGTTTTGAAACCCAAACCCCTTTTTGATTCACTATACTCAGACTAAAATAAACAGTTTAATGAAGGGTTTAGAGTGGCCTGTAAATGACGGAATGTCATCTTACCAAATGCGAGACTGTTATCTGCAATAAAACACAATAATCGTGAGTTCTAAGATGATAAAGATGTTTGCAAACACGGATAAGCACACAACGACTGTTATTATGAAGATTCAGTCGAACAAATTTGAATTTTTGAACCCCTAGGTCTGTTGATTCGCAAGAATCATTCAAATGAAATAGTGAGACGTTACCTGATGACGAAGACGATGGTGACAACGGGGGTAATCAGGTGATTAACCCTGATAATTTGCAACTCAGACCAAGGCTTGAGAAATTTTGTGTGTGTCGGAGAAGATATGAAGGGAGGGATTTATTTATGAAGGCATTTAAATTGCGAGGAACAAAAGACAAAAATGCCCCTGTCGAAACAACTAGTTTCGATAGGGCAAACTAGTTTCGATATGAACATAGTAGTTTCGATATGTCAAAATAGTTTCGATATGTACAAAGTAGTTTCGATAGGGCAAACTAGTTTCGATATGAACATAATAGTTTCGATATGTCAAAGTAGTTTCGATATGAACACAGTAGTTTCGATGTGTCAAAATAGTTTCGATATGTACAAAGTAACAGAAATAAGACTAACATATATACACAAGATATTTTCACTTATCTTCTTGAAAAAAATCCAATCATGAGATCAGATCTGGTCAGTCTCTTGAAACACTTCTTTTTGTAATTAACTACTGTGAGTCCCTGAAGATAGCTGATATTTGTGCAAAGTAAACCCGAACATTTGTTTGTATTTTGATTTCATGTGATTAAAAGGTACCATTTAAGCACTATACAAGGTGTACCCCACATATTAAAATAAAATGATTTTGAAAACCTATCAATCCTCAAGAAGTACCCATCTTCATCCTATCATCTCTTTCTGATTAACCAATGTACCGTCTTAGTAATGTCAAAGTACCACCAAAATAAAATAAGATATCCAAGTGGATTTAGAAAATTAAAATAAAAAATATCCAAGTAGATATTAAAAAGGTACGAGCATTCTAGATCTTTGCGTAAGCAAAACAGAAGAAGTCGTAAAATTATCCAAGCGGATAGAAAAATGTTGAACACCCGAGATCTTTGCGTAAGCAAAACAGACGGGGTCAAATCATCCAAGTGGATGGGAAAAGGATGAGCACTCGAGATCTTTGCGTAAGCAAAACATACGGGGTCATCGGTGATAAATATTGTTATATTGACGGTCACTTGGCGTATGAATAGGAATCCAATACGTAAGCATGTATCTGATTGAATTGGTTTTCTTAGATATAAAAATGGGTTAGATGTTTCAATAATGGGTTCAAACACACAAGTATGAGATATATATTAGAGTTTTCACACTACTTACAAGTTTTAACCATATGTCGGGCCTACCAGCTATACCTCAGTAAACACCATCGCTTTTGGTCCATTCCATGTCCAAGAGATGAGATCAGACACTATCATTTCTCAAAGGTCAGATTAAATTCTTCCTGCAACTCAAAACCACTTGTAAGATTATATACACAGCAATTCTTTTCAATAAAATATTTCTCCCCCAAAAGATTTGCGTAAAAACTGTTCATAAAAATAAAATCTTTTTGTTTTTTGTTTTTTTTTTTTTGGAATTTTCTTTGACAAGTAAACAGAATAAAAAAAATAAAATAAAAATAAAAAATACTATTCACACAATTTATTGAAAGTTGATCATTCCAAGCATCTCCACCAGTTGGGCGAATCTGGTAGAGTCAAAAGCCTTTGTGAAGATGTCTGCGGTTTGTTTGTGAGTTTTGACTTCAACAATTTGAATATGCTTCTTTTCAACACAGTCACGGATAAAGTGATGTTTGATTTCAATGTGTTTGGTTTTGGAATGCTGAACGGGGTTTTTGGTGATATGAGGAACGGCAGTGTTGTCACACAGAATGGGTGTCTCATGGAATGTGATCCCATAGTCAAGCATCTGATGGTGTATCCATCTGACTTGGGAACAACAGAGGGCTGCGGCAATGTATTCGGCTTCGGCGGTGGATTGGGAAACGGTGGACTGTTTCTTACATTGCCATGAGACAAGGCGGTTGCCAAGGAATTGACAACCTCCAGAAGTGGATTTTCGGTCTAAGTTGCAACCCCCGTAGTCTGAGTCTGAATAAGCCACAAGATCAAACAAGTCAGTTTTAGGATACCACAGACCCAATTTTGGCTTATATTTTAAATATCTCAAAATACCTTTTACAGCAGATAAATGAGAGAGTTTAGGATTAGCCTGAAAACGTGCACATAAGCACACTGCAAACATGATGTCTGGTCTGTTGGCCGTGAGATACATGAGCGAGCCTATCATAAAGCGATATAGGTGCTGATCAACGCTCTCACCATCCACATCAGGAGTCAAACAATGACGAACTTCCACAGGAGTTTTTACTGGATGGGAATCAGCCATTTTGAACTTGGTCAAGATTTCTTTTACGTATTTTTCTTGATGGATAAGGATTCCTGACTCAGACTGATCAACTTGTAGTCCTAAAAAGAACTTCATTTCCCCCATGGAGCTCATCTCAAACTTAGATCGCATCACTTCTTCAAATTCTTTGCAGAGACGGGGATTTGTAGATCCAAAAATGATATCATCCACATAAATTTGTACCATGATTGTATCCTTTTCCTCCTTCCGTTTGAACAAAGTTTGGTCAATTACTCCTCGTGTGAAACCATTCTCAATCAGATGCTTTGATAAAGTTTCATACCACGCACGAGGTGCTTGGTGAAGACCGTACAATGCTTTGTCTAACTTGTAAACACGGTCTGGAAAATTAGGATCAATGAAACCCGGCGGCTGCTTGACATATACTTCTTCTTGAACTTTGCCATACAAAAATGCGCTTTTGACATCCATTTGATGGACGGTGAAGTCCATGTAGGCTGCATAGGCGAGAAACATTCTGATGGCTTCCAAGCGAGCCACTGGTGCAAAGACTTCCTCATAGTCAATCCCTTCTTCTTGATAGAAACCTTGAACCACCAAACGAGCTTTATTTCGAATCACAATGCCGTCTTCATCCTTTTTGTTGCGAAAAACCCAACGAGTGCCGATTGGAACTTTGTTCTTGGGAAGATCTACCAAATTCCACACATGCAGCTTTGAGAATTGCTGTAGCTCTTCCTGCGTTGCTTCCACCCAGCTGTTTTCTAGTAGAGCTGCTTTGATGTTCTTTGGTTCAATTTGAGAGATGAAGCAAGAAAACATGTTGTTTTCAAATGCTTCACAGGCACTTCGGGTACTAACACCCACATTGAGTGGTCCAATGATGTTATTGGTGGGATGAATCTTGTGAATTCGTAGTTGAGGAATTTCATCTTCTTCCACTACTTCTTCCAAATTGGTAAGATTTTCAGCAGGAGGATCGGCAATATCATTAATAGGATCTTCAGCAGGTGATTGTGGTGCAACATCTACTATTGGAATGGAGTTGTCTTCAACAGTTTCACTTGTTGCACCAGAACCGGAAGACTCCATATCAGATTCAGCATTTGCAACCACAGGAATTTCAACCTGAGCAGATGAGGAAGAACCTTGATCATTTAAGTTCCCTAAATTGTTCAGAGAAAAATAAGGATTAGCATGAGTTGAGTCAATTGAGAAATCAGGAAGATTAAATGATTTAAAAACTGAATCGACGTTAAATAGCCAATTGGGACCGTCTCCTGCGTCCGTGTGATTATTTTCATGCCAATTGATATCAATGGACTCCAGCACTATTCTTTTCTGCTTATGATAGACACGAAAAGCACGTTGACTGGAGGAATAACCAACAAAATAACATTCATCAGTTTTGGCTTCAAACTTGTTGAGCTGATCTGAAGTGTTCAACATCGTGCACACACACCCAAATTTTCTGAAGAAATCAATAACTGGCTTGCGCTTGTACATGATCTCATATGGTGTCTTGTTGCAACTTCTAGTGATAAGAACTCGATTTTGCATGAAACATGTAGTGTTGACCACCTCAGCCCAGAAAGTCACGGGAAGCTTAGAGTCAACAATCATAGTTCGTGCAACTTCAATTAAGGTGCGGTTTCTCCTTTCAGCTACACCGTTTTGTTGAGGAGTACGAGGTGCACTAAATTGATGAGAAATTCCTTTGCTTTAACAGAAGGAATCAAAAGTTGCATTCTTAAATTCTGTTCCATGATCGCTGCGGATAGTCTTCACACTTAAACTGAAGAGGTTTTTAATTTGAAGCAGATAGGTCTTTAAAATCTCTGGTGTTTCATCCTTCTTAGCTAAGAAAAACACCCAAGTGAATCGAGAAAAATCATCTGTTACCACCAGACAGTATGACTTTCGTCCAAGACTCATGACACTCACTGGACCAAAGAGATCCATGTGAAGCAATTGGAGAGGAGAGTCAATGGAATTGGTGGTTTTAGGCTTATGTGAAGATTTGTGCTGTTTTCCCTTGGAACATGAAATACAGTGTTCCATAGGAGTGAAATCTTTGAGAGGTAATCCAGTGACTAGGTTGCCTCAAACCAGTCGGTTCATTGTTTTGAAATTGACATGTCCCAACCTCTTATGCCACAGGAAAGATTCATCTTCGGAAGCCTTTGAGAGAAAACACGATTCAATTCCCGATGGGTTGTTCATATCCAAGCTATATGTGTTGTATCTTCTGGGAGCACGCATGAGAATAAGTTCTTCCAGAATCACCACTCCCGGCTTTAAGATAAGACATTCTTTTGAATTGAATAAAGCACAAAAGTCCTTGTCACAAATCTGTGAAACACTCATCAGATTGTATTTTAACTGAGGAACATAGTTGACAAATTCCAGACTATTTACTCCATTTGATACTGTTCCTTGTCCTTCAATCTTTCCTCCTCTTGGGTTTCCAGTAAAAGCAACATACTCTCCATCAATTTGATGATAATCTTGCAGCAAGTTAAAGTGCCCAGTCATATGCCTTGAACATCCACTATCTACATGCCAGATGTTATCGCCGGTTCTTCTTGATTGACCCTATACACAATGAACCATTTATACGTTTTGACCAAAAATGTTTCAATCAAGAGATTTTAGTGTCAGGATATGACATCTCATTGGAATCAGAAGTACAACCATCCTTTGATGAAGCACGGTCATCAAATAGAACATTATTTTTAATTTTTCAAGTTCGTTTTAAATAATTTTTAGCATTTTTAATTCTTTTACGCCTAGATTTCCTACTGTGAGAAGAATTAGGCAACACATATGAATTTAATGAACTTTGGGAAGGTGATTCTTCATTAAAATTTGCGGTTGTCAATTTACAACTCTTTGAAACATGATTTGAAGCACCACAACTAAAACAAATGTTTTTACAAGATATCTTAGCCTGATAATAGTCATCACAAGATGAAGATGATTGTGATGTTGAGGGATCTAAACATGAGACGGTTCTCTCATCAATAACTTTGTCTTGAAGACGATGTGCTTCCTTTAATCTGAAAAATTCCATGTTGCTCATGGTTTCACGTGGTACATCATTCACAATAATTCCTGCACTTTTAAATTTTGTAACACATGGCATAACATTCAAAGATTTAGGAACAAAAGGCAAGGCTTTTTTAAATTTAGAAACATCACATCCCAAACCCGTATGCTCAGCAGGCATACAATCAAAATACAAGTTTTTAACGTGTTCACAAATATTTGGTTTTTGACACGGACATATTATTACATTCATCCGACTCAAGTTCTTTTAAAATAGTTCTATCATTAGCACTCTTATCACAATCATCTTCGGAATTTACACAATTTGACTCTGCACAAGAAGCAAAACTGTCAGAATCAGAGGATGTAATATAATCATCAGGAGATAATGTGCAAACAAAAGGTGTGGAAACATGTGGAGTAGGCATATCAGCAAATCTCCCTGATTTAGAATAAGGAGGTGGATGAGAGTTATACCCAAGACCTTCTGTGCCTTTTCTATTAAATTGTTTATCAATTATTCCAAACAAAATTTTCTGATCCATATCCATGTGGTCAACCTGTAATTTGGCTTTTTCTGCCTTTTGAACTCTTTCAGTTAAAATCGTATTGTTTGAGTATTGAGTTGTACAATTAAAGAACGATTTTCACCAGAAATGTCACGAATTTTCTTTAAGTAAAGTTTCTCATTTTTTGCCACAGAGTCATACATCACCTTAATGTGATTTCGTTCATCAATCAAGGCTTGATTGACGAATCTGTATTTTTGAATTTCATTTAAGCAAGATCTAGAATCACAAAGTTTAGAAATAACCTCAGCAGGCACAGCAGTGAGATCCTCAGCTGGTTCAATCATGACACACTTGCCATTTTCCTCCACATCAGCCATCAAGGCTTTATCAGTAGCTTCCTCAGCTTGTTCTCCCCAATGATAATGTCCATCAGCTTGGCACACAAGAGCTGTGGAACTTGAAGTTGTGTTTGTCTTTGGAGGATTGACAGCTTGTTTACCAGAGGAAATCTTCTTATCTTGTTGATCTTTGGAGGACGGCTCCTTGCAGTTTCTGGCTAAGTGACCCAGCTGATCACAATTGTAGCATCTCACCTTCTTGATATCAAACCCAAGTGTCTTTCCCTGCTTGAATCTGTCTATGCCGGTTCTTTTGATGAATCTTTTGGCTCTTAAGGTCAACATGGCCATGCACCAATCAATGTCCATTTTCTCCAAATCATCAGGATTAATCTGCTCCAAGTCATCAGGTTGAAAGCTAACCGGTGTTAGATTTCCAGAAATCAGTGCATCATAGCATGACATGAAAGCAGTCATGATCGGAACATACTCATCAGGAATCATGGTGACAGTCTTTTGAGAAGCAGAGGAGCTGGTAGAATTAATTGCAGCAGCTGAAGGAGGGACATCAGTCTGAAAGTATGGGCTACCGGATGAGCTTGATCCAGCAATGAGAGCTGTGTTTCCAGACTGATTTGATGGAGTAACTGCTCCCTTCTTAATCTCAATTTCATAAGATTCAAGAATGCTATAGACTTCCTGTTGAGACAGAGCACTCAGATTCTCAGTCTTTTTGATCATGATTCGATACATATTCCATTCCCCAGGAAGAGAATCTAGGAGTTTCTTGTTTAGATCAAGAGTAGGATACTCAACTCCCATTACCTTCAACCTTGATACAATGCTTGAGAAACGGTTGATCAAATCAGATATTGATTCTCCCCTTACACTGCTGAACATCGCATATTGTTTCTTGATCAGATCTCTTTTGCTTTCCCTGACATCCTCACTTCCCTCATATCTTGTGCATAAAGCAGCCTATAAGTCTTTGGCAGTTGTGTACTCAGCAAAGATGTTGAAAATATCCATAGGAAGAGCCATGGCAATAGTCCCGTAGGCCTTGTTGTCTCGGGCAATCAAGGCAAGATCTTTCTCATCATACTCAGATACTAACTTAGGACGTTGAACATCAGCAGTGGTAGTTACGGGCTTGTGGGGACCATCGGTGATAGAACTCAACAGAGTATAATCGTGAAATTGAAAGAAAAGCTTCATCTTTTTAGTCCAGTCATCAAAATCTCTTGTGGACACAAGAACATGTGGTCTATTTCCACCAGAATGTTCTGTTGAACTTGAAGTGGCCATAATATTTTGAATCGAAACTAAAACAGTAACTAGTTTCGATAGGTCAGCTTCTATCGAAACAACTAGTTTCGATAGAACAACTTTTATCGAAACAACTAGTTTCGATAGAACAACTTTTATCGAAACAACTTTTATCGAAACAACTAGTTTCGATACCCACAGTTTCTATAAGAGACAAAAATCTAGTTTCGATAGTACCTTCTCCCGACAAAACGTAGACAAGAAGTTTCGATGATCAACAGAAATCAGAAATTGTTCCTCGTAGTTTCGATGCCTTCTTCTCCAAAACAGAAATACTCCATTGATGAAAAACTCCAGAAATCAAAGGTGCAGAAATAACAAACCAATCCAGCGAAAACCTTCGTCTAACTGTCCTGATCACGAATCCAACCTCCGATTCCGAAAATACGAGCAAAAACCCTTGAAAAATGATGAAACAGTACCTCGAGAATAAATGTGCAAAAACCCAAAATAAGCAACGAAAACCCTCGGTAATCACCTAGAATCGATCAATAACCTGATAACACTCAAAAACACTAGAGCATAAAGCTCTGATACCAATTGTAGGTCCAGATTTCTCTTGAAATCACTGATTTGATCGATTACACACACACACAGGCGAAAACTGTGTGTATGGTGGTGAAACAGATAATAGAAACAGTGTTGGTGAAGATAACAGGGTAACCACAGTTTGAATCAACACGCAAATGGTATGAAAGTGTAAGAACACAGTGAATAAATAACTGCAAATTGTATTGATTCAGGAAAATGTGAAAGAGAAGGTTCAGGGTTACAGCCGCTACACACTCCCTAAACAATCTCAAACTAGGCTATTTATAGTAGTGACAGGTATCGAAACTATGGTCAATCGAAACTACTAGTTTCGATTGACCATTTACAATTGATACACAGACTGTCGAAACTACCATCTATCGAAACTACTAGTTTCGATTGAACAGACTCAATCGAAACTAAGTAGTTTCGATGGCCCAGACTTAACTAATTACAGAAAACTGAAATTACAATAATGAAATGACAGAAAGTAAACTAGTCTAAAATTGTTTAAACATACAATAAATGACAACAGCTTATACAAAATATATGACTCTACAATAATAATGTACAATTCATCGAAACACAAACGTACAAGTCGTCAAATTTAAATTCTGAATATGTCGTTGCGGTGTGTTTATACGTTTCGACGTAGATATTAATCGAAGCATAAACGTACAAGTCATCAGAACTTCTAAACGGTTTTGTTTTTTTGTTTAAAATGATGCCGTTTACATTCTCATTTTATAAAATTCCGATTAGACCATAGAGACTCTTCATTTTATCAATGTTTCTATATAAATGTTATTCAAACCAAACGTTACAAATTTCCCTCACATGAACACCCTCACTACAACGCACGAGTTTACATCTACTGGTTTTACTTCGGATTCATCGTCGTATGGCTGACCGACGATTACTAGCGATTCCGGCTTCATGCAGACGAGTTGCAGCCTGAAGAATAAAGAAGGGATCCAAGTTGCATCTTTAGTCCTAGGGATAGCAATTGGTCGGGTTTGGAACAGGTTTAGGTAATTCCAACCCCATACCCGGTTATAAAATTTTGTCCCAAACCCGGCCCAAAACCCGTCAGGTTTCTATCAGGTAATTACTCGTCGAGATCGGGTATACCCGCGGGTTTCGGGTAAACCCGTTAGTTTGTAAAAAATACCCGTTGGGTATACTCGACCCAAAATCCGTCAGGTATCTATCGGGTATATATAAAGTTGTAATTAAAATAAAAAAGTAAGAAAATAAAATCATGTTTGGTATATACATTCAAAATAAATACGTTATATATATACTTAAAATAAGTACGACATATACACTTGAATTAAATAAAAAAGAAAGAAAGATATGTCGGGTACATAATCGGGTAAACGGGTATATGTTATCGGGTAATCGGGGCGGGTAAACGGGTATATCACCATATCCTATACCCATCCCAAACCCGTGAAAAATTTCAAATGTAATCCCAAACCCGGTCCCATACCCGTTCCGAATACTTTGAGTTTCGGGTTTTTTCATCAGGTTCAGATTTCATTACCATCCCGATTTAGTCCCTATTATTGTAACACTTCTCTTGTAAATAAACAAAAATTATCAAATCCTGATACAATAAAAGAATTTATCAGAATTTAAAATGGTAATAATAAATATACTATTATACTTAAAACACTACCTTTCATATCATCATTTAATATCATATAATTAATTATAATACAACACACTGATTTTCATATAGAATGAAGCCAAAAACTAAAAGTCTAAAAGTAACTATGATAAAGATAGTGATTGTAGATAACTTTAATTTAAAAGTTTAGTAAAGTTTTAAAAATTTAAACTTTTAGGAAAATAAAAATGCAAAAGTCAGAAAATTTAATTATTAGAATAACTAGGTTAGAATCCCGTGAAATACACGAGTAATTTGAATATAATGTTATATACTTAGAAATAAAAATTATATTTCTTTAAAACTTGTTATTACACGATTGAATAAACTCGTTTATTATGCGTGTTGAATAAAATGTGATATATTAACACATACACTCCCCAAAATATGTTTTAAAAAATGTATTTTGACGTGACAATTATAAATTACGTTAAGTTAATTTATAAAATATTTTTTCAACTGGGTATTAATCTTTTTTTATGTAATTGATACATGTTAATTTATATTAAATTTATTTGGTTAATAAGTATTCATAAATAAATTTATATTAAATACTTAAAAAAATGTATTAGTTTAATATCATCATTAAATAGGAGAGAGACACGGAAAAACATGCAACCAAAACCTTTATTTATTATATAGTATAAATAATATATCTTCTTTCTTTTTCTATAATACATTATAATATAAAATAAATAAGATAAAAAGAAAAAAATATATATGTCTATCATTGAATGAAATAGAAAAAAATAACCCATGTAGATTTTTTTGTGGAAAATTTGTGTTGACCATGGTGTTTAATGTGTGGGTGGTGGGTGTTTTTGCGACTTTTACGGGTCTAGGGAATTGGCTTCTACGCACACAGCTTCAACATTGGCTGCTGTTGTGTGGTTTCACAAACCCCATCAAAAGTAACCATTAGAATGATTGATAATTTCTATGCTTAGTTTTCTTTTTTGTCTTCTTTCAACACACAGTGGCACACCTTTTGCTTCTTTACTTGAATCCATGAAGATCACCTTCTGAGTTCATGTTCTTGATTGATTCAATTGCCACAATTCAAGAATCTTGGACCAAATCCTGTGATTTCTCTGCAATCTTTATGTATCCAGTTGAGGTAACTTCAAATTCACACATCTTTCTTTCTTTTTCTAGATGCAAAATTTCAAGAATTTGAATTCATTTGTGTACCCATGTTTACTTTTTCAAGAAAGATGTGAAATTGACCAATCTTTCTCTTTCTAGATGCCAAAAGCTGAGAATTTAAAGCATACCCATTTAATTTCCCTTCAAAAAGATGTTAACTTGATAAATTTGGTACCCAATTTGAACCCTTTTGTTTGAAAAGTACCAATTCATCTTCATTAGTGATCAAGATTTGGGGGATCATCAATTGGAGCTTGTGGCTGCTGGTACTGTTGTGTGTTTCTATATGCTATGTAAAATTGTAGTGAACATGTGTGAGATTTTGTGATTTGATGAGCAAATTGTTGGTGATAGAGTGATAGGCAGATAGGGATAGATCATTTGGGTTCTTATAATGGTGTCTGATAGTAATTCATGTGGGTCAAAGCTGCTTCTAGCTTTGCCTGATGATATATTCGCGGTTGTCACTCGATCTCTCAGGCCAAAAGACGTTTCTAACCTCTCGGTGTGTTGTAGAAATCTTTATGTTCATGCAAGTTCTGATAAGGTCTGGTTAACACAATGTGAATTACTGAGAGTGATTCCACATAAAGATCTTATCGAGTGGCGAAAAGGGGTTGATTCCTATAAAGCCCTTTGTAGGTTTCTTGTTTATGTTCAGCCATTAATCGGTATTTGGGTTCACCAAAATCCGGAACTAGGAAATGTAGTTTATGTCATGCCTGGTTTCATTTCACTTGTGGGATGTCGAATCATCCCACAAGAACTCGGGCCTTTAGGCATTGAAGAAGGCCCGATTCTGTGGTCACCCGTGTTTGAAATCCTAGGTAATGTTGATGGATCGTCTTCCTTTATCTTTCATGGAAGAGAGCGCGATAATAATTATATGTATCCAGGTTCCATTAAAGGTATAGACAGAAACTGTAATGTGTTATTACTTGAAGTGGAACCTAGAACACAGAGAAATGGGGGTAAATTGGTCCATAGCAAAAGCTTTGTTAGTACTCCAAATCATGTGGATAAAGAGTTTTCTAGAAAGATTTGTCCATCGGAAAGCAGGGTTTCTGTGTCACAAAGATTCCAGGGCTCTAAACCATCTGTCCCGTTTAGTCGTTTATCTTTTTGTGACAGAAAGAAACTTCTTGAAATTGTCACGAGGCAGATTCGTGTTAAAGTACCACAATCGGGTGACAGGTTATGTTTTCCTTGCTTGGAAACTGAGGATTTTAATAAATTAAGCGAAAGGCGAGTACGCCTTATGCAAATGTATGATAATGGGTTGAGTACTGATCCTACCCAATCAGATTTGGGTGAAATTAGAAAGCTTTTTGATAATTCTCAGCATCATAGAGACGTGCATCGAATGCAAAGTTCCAAAAAGAAAACACTTGCAGGGTATTTTAGGGATAGTTTCAAACATATTATTGGGAATTCAAGCTCCATTAATGGAAGCCATGAACATTCAAAAAGCTCTTCAAGTAGTGAGAACATTAAGCATGCACAGTTTCAAGAGTTTTTGAGGTCTGGAGATACAATAGGATTAACATTGCATGCTTCAACTGCAAGATTATCTTCTTATAGAGCATGGCCAAATATGCACGATAGCCGATTTGCTTTATACAAATTACCCAAACAGGAACCGTTTACTGGTCAAGAACACGCGGGTTTATGGGCTGGAACTTTTGGTTGGCCACCCGGGAAGCCGTCTGCTGACAAACCTGGAAAAGCTTTGTTCTTTTTGTTGTTGTCATATGAAGAATCTCAAGGTCAACGCCTTCTCATTGGAACAAAAATCTTGGAAGGGACCCACTATGTTTTGCACCCAAATGGATCTGCTATGTTTATAGTAAATATCAACGTGCCTTCGGATGAATCATTCCCATGGGATTGTGATGGTGATTCCCATTTTCATGATTTGAAAGAGGTGTTTAGTGGTGAAGGTATCGCAAATGGGTATGGATTTAGGTATCCAGGTTCTAAACCGGGCTCACTGTTTGTGTTTGAAAACGGGATGCTTGTTTTCACATGGAAGGAATCTAGAGCTGCGTTGACTTTGCAGAGGGTCAACTTGCAAGATCTTTTGAAGAAAGGTGAAAGGGTACCTCCTCTTCCACCAATCGCCAATTTTGCTTATTTGACCAAGTCATATTCTAACGTGTATGCTGGATTCTCAAACGCCTTGAATCACACGTCTTCATCTAGGTATGTGTCTTTTTTTATAATGATACCATCTTATTTGTTTTGTGTATATGATTGTGAAATGTAAGCTTTGAATATGATGTGGGATGTGAAAACTGTAACCATACTGAAATAAAAAGTGTAAAAAAGATTAAAACCGAGTTGCTATGATCAGATCTTGTTACATATGAAGAGTTAAATGCAGAAAAAATTACCCATCTTTTTGTACCAAAAAAAAAATCTTACTATAAAGTTCTTCAAACTTTCTACATCTATCTAAACCCGTTCAAGTTACAAGTTTAAAACAATGAATTGTGACAGTTGACATTCGGGTACCTTTGACCATGTTGATTTTTTTATATGGCGCTGACCATGTTGACTTCTTGAAATAGCAATTGAACCAAAGTTGGTTACTTTTTATGAAGTTAACGCTTTCATAAGCAATCTTTTAGTTATAAGATGTGTTGTAAGCTTATCAAAATTGAGAAATCTTGAACCTTGGTGTAGAAGTAGGCATTTTTAAAAAGAGTGGGTCCACGCTTTTCTTTAGTTAGTTTTATTGGTGGTCAGTTTGGAATTGCAAGGAGGGAATGATTCAAGTACAAGGAAGACAAAATTTATGGTCAATTTTCATGTATTTATCTTATCGATAATTCTATTCATTTAGGGGCTTTTTCGAGGAAGGAGTTCAAGAAATGAGTGCAGTCATAGCTACCAGAAAGTCAGTGTCGGGGATTCGTATTGGAAGAATATAGGAGTTGTTCATTCTTCCATTTTATATTTCTATGCTAAAAATTATATGTAATAAACACTCAAGTTCTTAAATTTGCATTTCTTACATTGTAATGCCCTTTGCAGCTTTCATTCCATCCTTAGTTTACTTGATAACTTTTGATACTAAATTTGTAAATTCAGTAGATATTTCAAATTATAATGATGAACCCATGTATGCATTTTGGCAGGACGGATCGTTCATAAGACTGCTAATGCCAGTGAACCACGTGGACCGATTTCATGATGTTGGGGCTTCTTCTGCATGGTTAATTTAAGGTAATACTGTATGTATGCATGTATGTATGGCAAGAAGGCTGCCATACGAACATTAGCATTGAAACTATACGATATATGACCTAATATGGTCTGTCGATTCAGAAGATCGCAATAAACTCAAGGGTGCGTGTTATTAAATAAGCACATTGTTGTTGGACAGGTTGAATCCAACATTTTATAATTGTAGTTTGTGGCTATATATTGCAAGGAAACTTCAAGTTCCTTGGTTATTGCATTCTAGTATTGTTGTGAAAGGTAAATATGATACACTTTGAATTATTGGCAAGTTTTATTATTAAAATTTTGTAATTTAGGGGATAAGAGAACCAAACCAGGTTTATAGGGACATAAAATAAACGTATGGAGTTAAACGGTTGAGGCGCTGACATTAACGTGGCTAAGCACCAAAAGAAACGTCTTTAAGTACATAAGGAGTTACGGCGACTCGGCTGTGGAGATCGAAACATAGACAAAAGACAGTTATATAGCGGTACCGATGTTTTTCAGTTGGTGTTAATCTCATTCTTCATGGTACTAGCACGTCACTGTCAGTCGATATAACCCACGATACACCAAGTTGACATTTTACGGGGTGTAAACTTAATACTTGAAAATTTTGAGGATATTTTACAAAGTTGAGGGATCAGTTTTGTCATAACACAAAGTTGGGGGGGTTGAATTGCCATTTCACAAAGTTAGAGGGTTGAAATGAAATTTCACAAAGTTGTTGGGTCGGTGGCAAATTCCACCGACCTTTGTTTTTATAAGTAATCAAATAGGAAAGTTTAAGATTAAAGAGATAACATTGTATAAACACAATTATTTGTATACGTTTGATTGGTTATTAACTAATCCACATTATATCTATTCATTGATCTTCACCAAAAAGTTGTTTCTCACTAGTCTTCTCTATATACCAGTTGAGATTTCGATGTACAAACTTCTTTTTAAGAGGGTCTTCATGATTGCTTGTTTTCTTCTTGTTAGTGCAGTTACCAATCACCTTTACTTTTCTCACTAACTTGGTAGTGATCGCCACTTATAAATACTACAAGTCACCACATATAAATAAGTGTTCATGAGATTTACAATGAAAACACTTCTTCTTTTGCCTCCAGTTTACAATGTTAAATAACTGAAGTATATAAGTATATCAGCTTAGAACCCGTGTAATACACACAGGTCAAAAATATCAATACATAAAATTTCTTAAATGTTTATGTATATATTTTACAGGTTTAAAAATGTATTACACATACCAATGATAGAAAACAAAATTCAAAATCTGTAAAAATTAATATATAATTGGGTTTTGAAAATACGTTATTTAATGTATATGACTTTCATTTACTATTTGATTGAAAATAAAAAAAAAGTCACATAATTAGATTTCAAAGTTTCTTATAATAAGGGATAATTTAAAATAAATCTGTTTTATTAGTATAATTAGTATTTTTTTAAATATATTATTATTAAAAGATGGAGGTGTATTTAATAAAAGAGAGGGGCGAAAAATAATGATAAGAATGAGTATGGAGACGACACCTAACATGAAAAATTATTTAATTCTTCAAATTTTATTTGTTCTTTAGTCCTTATCAGACCTAGTCTTTAATTATGTCGTTCTTTGTTTGTTTAACTCGTATGATTTGACCCGTCAGGTTCATGTTTCACTTATCATCTAACTTTGTCATTCTTTGTATGTTTAACTCGCATGATTTGACCCATCGGGTTCATGTTTTTCTTGTCACCTATAGTCATGTTAAATCTTGCTACTTTACATAGGCAACTTCTCAAATGCATTTGTCTATACACTTATACATACGCCCCAGTATTATAGAACCTGTTTAAATGAGAACCTTATTGAACAGTAGCTCTTCTGTGCGAGAGTGCCACGTGTGATGTTAAAAAAAAATCACCCTTCATATTTTTTTTTCTACATTCTAGTTTTTGACCATTATAGTATATATAATACTAGTGTTAGAACCCGTATATTACACGAGGTTATGAGGTTGCCTTTTTTACATGGTGAAAATTTAAATTAATAGTGAAAATTTAAATTTTGAAATCTTTCAAAAGTTTTGAATAATTGACAAAGGTTGTCTTTTTTACATGGTGTTTTGTTAAATTATAATTAAATTTGAAGTTTTGACCAAATATATGTAATTTTGAAAATTTTAGATCATATTATGTCTGTTACATCAATAGTTAAAAAAATTGATAAATTTCAATAATGGGACTTATTTTTAGTAATTTGTAATAAAAATAAAAGTATTAACTAGTGATTGATAAAATTCAAATTAGTATATAATTTTCAAAAGTATACCGTATTAAACTTTCATTTATTTCCTAATATAAATTGAATTAATCAGTTTAAAAAATAAATAATGAATATATTGTTAAAGTTTTGCTTTTTTACATCATAATCTTGACATCTTTTTAAAAAACGGGAATGATTACCTTTTAAACAAATGTTGACTATATTGGATTTCTATAATTGTTTTAGACATAATATACATTTTAAAATTTTCGTTAATTACATTCATGTTTTTTTTTTGTCTTTTCAAAAATCCTTATTGAATGTTATAAAAATTAGAAAAATTAATTGAAGTTTTATTTTTTTTGGTGTAATTGTAAATTTAAATAAATAAAACATTCTTGATGTAATTGTGTAACATGTATAATGAGTCATTAATTGCTGTAAAATAGATTAATTTATATAACAGAACAAAATATAAATTAATTAATTAATAGGTTATGAAAAAATAACTTACAAAAATTACACATGAGATATGGTGCAATATCTTATACAACACATTTGCATACTAACAAATTTTGTACAATAACATATTTGTATACTAACAATTTCTTTGTATCTTGTTATGTATTATTGGTTATGTTGTAAGATGTTATAAAATAGAGAATAGCATCGATAAAACGACCGGAAAAGATTCAAAGAGAATGAATCTACTCATAGAAGAATTAGAGTATATAGTTTTTATTAAACAATAATTAGCATTTAATAATTTTTTTATTTTTGCAGGGTCGTCAATTGAATGTAACCTTATGGGATGAATGTGTTGAATAGATGGTTGCCTATACTGCACAACATCCAAATGTTCATGTTGTGATTGTTCTTCAGTTTGCATATCTCAAGATTTTCCATGGTATTATTTATGTTTTAATTATTTATTGATGGTTTTTTTATTTTTCAAAAGATCTTACATTTTCTTATCAGTTTATATTATTTACTCTATATATGTATATTTTCTTAATTATACTTTTATTTGTAGGAAATGCTTGCGTTTCCAATTCTTACAAGGTTTCTCGATTGTTCATCAACTGAGATTGATGATATCATTACCTTTTAGAAAAGTTTAGACTAATGTAATTTGTAACTGTATACATTTTATGTATATCATTTTAAAGAACTATATATACATTTCACATTTTTATTCAAAAAAATAATTCGTCAATGGCATTGTAATTATCTGCTTTTTTCATATTTAAAGTAAATTATTATTTTATTTATGATTTTTTTTAGACATTTATGAATAATATATGTTTCTTTTGATCAACCATTTAGTACACGGGTAGTAACCTGGTATAATTTATAATTAGTAATAAAAAGTTTATGTTTTTAAAACCCATGTAATACACGAGTTGAATAAACCCGTGTATTACACGGATTGAATAAAACATAATGTAATCTCTTAACATATATACACTCGTCAAAATGGAACAATGTGAATATGTAAACATATGATTAATTTTTTTTATTTAAATCGTATCTGGTTGTAAAATTGTTTTTAGTTTATAGAGTTCATAAAAATATGATTGAACAAATTAACTAAAGATAAACACAATTTTAAATTTAAAAATGTATAGATAAAAATTAAAACAAATAATTAATTTAGTTGCCTAAAATAGTGGATCTAATTATTAATAGGAGAGAGAAAACGGGTTGATCTTATCCGCGTGTAGACCCACTTTCTATCGATATGGGTATTGGTGGATCCATATTATGAGGTTAAACGTGGTTGTTGTCACACCCCAACCGACGGCGGAATACGTCGGGGCGGGACATGTAAACTGTTCATGAGCTCAAAGTTGACTAAATTTCAATATATTAAATCCATTTCAATTCGACAAACATAAACCAATTCCATAGTACATAAATGAAATACAAATTGTTCTTGAGTTAAAATTAACTAAGTTCCAAAGCCTATGTGTAGCAAGCCTTGATCAAAATCACACATTAGCACCTGAAACATGAATAAAATAAGGTCAACTAAAAAGTTGGTGAGCATACATAGGTCTGTACATAGATAATATATAGATGTGAATAAACAAATCCTCACATAACATGATAAAATAAGACATTTATAGGGAGCAACTATTGTGTAACCAAAGTACAATCAAACCTTTGTAACTAGCATGCAAATTGTGTTGTCGGTAACAATCACCCCAATCTAGGTGGGTTTGTCAGACTCAATAGATCTATCATTGTTAACCGTCGGCTTGAATAGTTAATGATTGCACATAAATTGCACACAAACAGTTAACACACCTAGCACTCAAACAAAAAGCTCAAATTTTGCATACATGGATGTAAAGAGGATTTGTGTTTATGTAGTTTGTGTAAATGTAAGCAATTGTGTGTATAGAGTTCATGTTTCACCCCCAAAAAGTGTAAAAGAGTAAAAGGGGCTATGTAATACTCACCTGATTCAAAGGTGTAGATAGCACGCGAGATAAGGTAGCAAAGTGATCCTTGTAACACACCACGTTAACCTAGTGTGTAATATATATTAAATTAAAAGTGTGTACAAAAGTCTATGTCAAATTCTAGGATTGAATTGGATGTGTGTATAAAGGGTTATGGTATGTATATGAGTGTAGGAAACTGTGGTTTGTACTTGAAAATGTGTTTTATAAAATGAAAAGTTGAAGTGATTAGTTTTAAAATAAATGAGTTAGGGTTTGGGCTTGAATAACTAAATAAATTAAACAATTATTATTTATTTAGTTAGAAAAATAGTGTGAAACTTATATTTATAATTTAAATAAATAATTTTTACTTTATTTATTTATTTATAAAGAGGTGTAATTATGTGTTCAAATTAATAACCTTAAATATAATTCAAACTCTAAGTGTATTTGTAAAAGTAATTTATATAGATAATAAATAAATTTGTTTATTTATTTATTATTTGGAATGGGTATGTTAGAATAACCAAATTTAATTAAAATTTTACATGTATTCTTTATGTATATAAAACTATATATATCTTAAATTTTATAAAACTTTGCAAGAGTATTTATAAAATTTTGTCACCAAATTTATACATTAAATGAATAAATTACTCAAAAATAATAATATAATTCAAATTGAGTAATTGAGAATTAAATCTATAAAAATAGAGATTTTATGCAAAAATTGTAAATATGGTCGAATTCTGTTCTAATAAATATAGGATTTATAAAAATAATTTTTATAAAATTTTCAAAGCATTAGAAATCAATTTAAAAAGGAAACAGACCAGGGGGTTCGAACCCGGGTCTGTGCTGAGGAGTCCATCAGTGATTACCATTGGACCAAAGGTCTGATCATGTTACTGGTTCGGGTTCCTTGAGTCTTAGGCGTAGACTGAGAGGGGTCGGGTTCAGGTATCAATAGGAACCAACAAAAATAAACGTGCGGGTGTGGGTTTAGAACCCGCGACTTTTCGAAAGTCGGGTTAGGGTCATAACCATTAGAGCTGGGCTTATGCCTTGGTTAGTATTAGACACGAAATTGATTTAACATCCAACCCCAGATCGTCTCCCTCCCAAATCGTTCCCGTCTAAACCCTAGTTCCAAATCAGCCCGACTCGTCATTAATCGATTCCAAAAACATGGGGCTTTTAATCCTCAGACCAAAACGAAACTAGCGAGGTAAAGATTACCTGGAATGATCGTGAATTGAGGGCCGACGGCTTGCGGATCAGAGACGAAAATCTTATTGCTCGATTGAGACGCAGAGGTGAAATGAGGGTCGATTGCGGGTGGGGAGAGTTTGTAAATGGTTAAGCGAAGGTGTGTGATTGATTCTTACAATTTAATTATGTTTTAAAAGCTCATTTTAATTCGGGTTTGACAGAAAACGATTACGGGAATGATTTTTAAGTTAATTTACTCAATTCGAAATGAATTTGGTCAGGATTTGGGTCTGTAAGCATGCGTGTGTCGTCTGCGCGAGATTTTCGGCTTCTAAATGCGTTAATTCCCGTGATTTGAGCATCAAATCAACGCGGTTTGACCCTGATATGGTCAACTTCGTTTGAATAGATTTGAACTTCAAAATTCGTCGCGCCAGAATCAATTGATAGTATTAAACGTGTTTGAAACAGTCGAGTATTGTCCTTGTATACATGACAAGTACGTATACATCGATTGGGACACCCGATTGTATAGATTTGGCCATGTTTGACTTTGAGGGTCAAAATCGGTCAAATGTTCTTGAGTGAGGGTCAAAATTGAAAGGGGGGGGGGGGGTTCAACTTGAGAGTCCATAAGTATCAAAGGGTTCAAAACAAGTTTATTAAACTTCGTAAATATTTATATGAAGATATTTATAAATTGATGTTTTTGTTAAAAACCATAAAACTTTATAAACTAATTTTTTTTATAAATTTTAAAAAATGGTTTATTTAAAATGTTGAATACGTGTATATATATATATATATATATATATATATATATATATATATATATTGTATAAAACTTAACCCAATATTTTTACATGGTTTAATTTAATAACTTCAAAATGTGTAAATGTATTTGCACTTAAAATTTTTATAAATAGTTTTACATATATATATATATATATATATATAAATATATATATGTACATATACGTATACATACATTCATAATCATACATCTATAAGGAAAATATTATATGATGCAAGGTTTGAAAAAAAAATTACATTGCTAACAAAATAAGGAATGTGACATGATAAGTTTGAACAAGTATGAGACTTCTTGTGATAATTATTATTAATAATAAAATAAAATAAAAATAAGAAAAAAATTATGGTCTGAAAAATTGTGGATGTTACAGTTGTGACAAATGGCACTTACTTTTACCTGTTTATTATATAAGATAGATATGTTTTTAGCCCATTTATTTTCTGTTAATTTCGTTTTCCTATAATAACTTTCGTTCGTTCACTTTTTTTTTCAAAATACGGAGTGCGCAACTATTTGTAGTTTTTTTTGTCAACGTTCCGATATAATTTTTTAAAACGGAGTTGTATTCAAAATCTAGTTTTTTTATCGTTGCCTATAGCGAGTGCCGTTACCGTTGTAATGCCGTGACGAGCTGAACCTATTATGGGCAAACAATATCATTGTCGATATTGGTATTATCGGAATCTGTATCGGTATTCGTCTTATGGTTTTCGACAACCAGAACCGGTCATTTTTTTTAATTTGTTTTTTCCTTTTTTTATTATTTAGTTTTTTTTTTCTTATCTATTAACATTATTTTTACCGTTACGCCAAAGTTTCCGTTTAAATTTTATTAACGATGCGTCTGACACCGTTTTCTATGATAACTTTCGTTCGTTAAGCTTTTTTAAATGACGGAATGCGACCTTTTCTTAAAAAAAATTGCCAACGTTCTGATTTAAATTTATTGAAGACGGAGTTGTATTCAAATTTAAGTGTTTTTTTTTGTATCGTACGCTATAACGAGTCTACGATTCGATGTAAGTTGTATCCACACAAACGAGTCAAACCAACCCGCCACGAAGCGCGGGGGTAAAAACTAGTTCACATTAACATGCAATACATCATTTTGTTTATAAACTTTATTATTAGTCACACAAGAATGTCCAAGGATAAATGGAAAAAAAACATAAGTCCATCACTTTTTCCACCATTGCGGATACTCTTATTCAGTACTAAATCGTACACGAAGTGAATATGAAACCGAGTGTTCATCCTATACGCAATCGAACCAAACAGCATAACACGCCTTCGTGCTATTAATGTAAAATGTATACATTTATAAAATATTATTCAGACAAAAGGATCCTGGTGCATGCCAAAATATGAGGTGGGATGGTGAAGTTGTTCAATAATTACAAGTAACAAGAAGATATGTAGAAGTCCCTTTATAATTAGCCTTTAATCCCCACCTATTACACTTGATTTAGAACAAAAACCCCATCATCACTATTTCTGCATATCAATCAGGGGAACATTGGCAACTGCAATGGCAACACACCCCATTGATGAAGAAACCCTTCTCCGGTGCTTACTTCCAAGAACAACAAAACAATCACCGCCAGCATTGCCGCCCTACCGTTCCATGTTTCTGCACTTTTTGTAAAACCCCATTCCCAAACGGTCACCGGTGCTGGCAGTTCCCGACGTTGTGAATCATATGTTGCCAAAAGCTCTTCTACACTCCCTAGTGGGACCAGAGACTGCGCAATACCATATAACCATAATTCAGTGTTTTCGACTCTACTTATGAATAGGGGTGTAAACGAGCTGATCCGAGCCGAGCCGACCGCTCGTAGCTCTCCTCGCTAAAAGCTCGAATTGACTTGAACTCACGCAAGAATTGGAGCTCATTTTAATAAATGACCATGAGTGTGAGCCCGAGTTTTCCTAGGGTCATGAGCCTAAACAAGCCTATTATTTATACATATGTAATATCTTCGATATAATATAATAAATATATATAATAAATGTTATTTAAATATAATCATGATAAAAATAACTAAATAATATATATAAAATTATAATTATATATATATATATATATTATAATATATATAACCAACTTTTTATGTGATAACTGTGCCAACCACTATAAAACAATCACATAACTTATAAATTATTTTTTCTTTTAATTGATAAAATAGTATTCAGGTATCTTGAATAAATATTTTGAACATAAATACGGAAATGATGAGTTTTACGTATACGTACCAAATAATGTTACATATACGTGACACATAGTGTTTACATATATGTAACATTAACATAATGATAATTGTTACATATACGTAACACTATGTTTGAGAGTGGTTATCTATATAAATAAAAATACTTATATATGTATAAATATATGTAAAAGAAATTATATATATATATATATGTATAATTAAATACATAATAAATCACAAACGAGCAGAGGTCGAGCTTTAGACATAGAGCTCGAAAAAATCTGAGTCCGAGCTTTTAAGTTAAACGAACCAAGTGCGAGCTTAGGGGGGCTCGGGCTTGGCTTGACTCGACATGTTTTACACCCCTACTTATGAATGAATTGATTCGGGTCCTGTTTTATCTCAAACGGGTTGAAAGCGTTCAGTCATAGCTAACACATTGTATATTTATAAAAATAAGATAAGGTAAAAAATGGACAAAAAGTGTTTACCTGTCTAGCTTCAAGATTTGATACAGCCATAGCTCCTACATATGGGAGGCTTTCAATAACTGCATCAGCCAAATCTCTAATGAAAGTCGGTTCACACCCTAACGCAGGAACTCGGCCCCATTCCTCTACACCAGATTCTAATGCTAATTCTTTGTACTCCACGTCGATTTCTTCCAATGTTTCAATATGTTCACTCACAAAGCTGCCAAGATATTAGCAAAATTACATTTACCCCCTTTAGATGTCGGTAATGTGTTAAAAAAGTTAAAATACCTAATGGGTACGGCTAGAAGACTTTTGACACCTTTCTGCCCAAGTTCAATGATCGTTTGGTCCGTGTAGGGTTTCAACCATTCAACGGGGCCAACTCTACTCTGCATCAAAATAACATTATAAACACCAGAATAACAACTATTAGAATATACATATTAAAATTATTAAGGTTAATAATCTAAGTGAATGATATTATTATGCAAGAAATATGAAACTTATACGCGTCACCTGATAAGCCAAAGTGAATGGATTATTTATCTTTCTTCTCTCTAATTCCTCCATTATCAAATCCACACATTCTTCCATCTCAGCCTTGTATGGATCACCGGCTTCTTCCACGTATGCAAGTGGCACCCCATGAGCAGTAAAGAAAATCATCACCTATAGCCGTATCAATTTAAATTAAAAACTTTAGGATAAAAGAAATGGGCTTTTTAATATTAGTAATTCAAGAAAGGAAAGGGCGAAACCGAAAAATGAAAATGAAGTACCTTTTCAGGACGGTTAAAGCTTTTAAGCTCTTTTTCAATTAAATTGGCCATGGCTTTTATGTATCCCTCGCGTTGGTACCAAGAAGGTATTACTGTGTGCTGCATTTTAACGAGGTATTCGTCCTCCCTGTAAATTCAAAAAGAATAATTTATTCACAAATATGTTTGCAAACAAGACATGATTATATTTTTAAGGTAATATGGGCCATTAATCACCTAAAAATACTTTCGAGGAGTCTAAGACTTGAACCACTAGTTGATATTGAGAATTGAGGATAAAGAGGAAGCACAACCAGCTTGTTAACTCCATCTTTCTTTATCTATAATTACCAAAAAAGAATTAGGTAATTGTAAACCATAGTAGTCGTAGGCGAAAAGGGTGAGCACGTCCCCTAGGTGCCAAGCACGTGCACAAAGTTATAACTAGGTGCGCGCCTTTGGCACCTTTGACAACTATGTTGTAAAATATAAACTTTACAATATCCGAAATTATTAAAGCAAAAAACAGTTTATTTAAAAAGTTTAAAATGTCACGATCTACATACCTGCTCAATTGCTTCTTCAGTGAACGGGTGCCAGTAGCGCATACCCACATAAACCTCAGCTGGGACATTCTTTTCATAAAGTGCGTTCCTCAACTCCTTAGCCTATATGAAAATGAAGGATCCAATGAGGGCGTGAATTACATGCGAAACTAAATATATGAATTAACAAAGTGAAAATGGGTCAAGTTTAGTAATAATCATTAGACATTAAACATATCATGCCTGTGCATCGGTTATTTGGCGAAGAGGAGACCCCCCACCAATCGAAGCATACCCTTCCTTGCTCTTGGGTGCTCTAGCAACAGATATAAATTGTGCCAAAGGCTTTTGAAGAAAACGGAACAATCTTGGTAGTCGAATGATATCCTGTGTAGTGCTAAGATGTCAAAATTCACATATGCAAACACTTCAACAATTATAACGTCTAGAAAACGATAGTTCAAAAACTTTTGTCCATTCTTTTAGCAAAAGTTATAAATATTGTCAGTTACATGAATGATCCATATGGTTTATATAAAAACTACTGGTATGGTCCTTTAGGGTTTAAAAGTTATGTGGATGATCCTTATTTATGTAACTTGTTGCAAGGATGGTCCCTGGATTGGTTGGCTATCGGCCATTAAAGGCCTGTCATGTGCAATGCACATGAGGGTAAAAATGTCTTTTTAGTCATCTCTCTGCACTTTGATTTGTCCACTAGTCCTTCAAAAATAAATTCAAAACGTCTTTTTAGTCATCTCTTGTTTTAACATATTTTAACATTGCTTATAAATTATAAATTTAAGAGTAAATGGCCAAATTACCCTCATGTGCGTCGCACAGGCCAGGCCTTAGCAAACATTATAAACCGCCATTCAATTGAGGGACCATCTATGTAATTTTTGAACTTCAAGACCAAACCAGCAATTTTGTACAACTATAAACCACACAACCATTCATGTAATTTAGTCTTATTAATAATTAAGGTGTTAATTATAATTAAAAGAAAAATATTATTAGAGTACTATCATAAATATTTAAATAAAACGCTTTACGAGGTCACATGCATTCAGGGTTGTAAAAATCGCGCCTAGGCGCCTAAAAATCGCTAGGCGGCTCGTTAAGGCCTAATTTTGGCCTAGTCGGTCAACTAGTCGCTAGGCGGGCCTAGGCGGCCAGATTCCGGCGAAAACCTGAAATTTCCGGCCAAATTCCGGCGAAAACCTGAAATTTCCGGCGAAAACCTGAAATATCCGGCCAAATTCCTGCGAAACCTTTGGTGTGGTTTAAAATTGAACATTTTTATAAAAATTACATATAAAAATGTGTGTATATATATAAAAAACTGAAAATTACATATAAAAATTCCAATCCGATTAATCCCGCCTAGGCCTAGGCCCTACCTCACCGCCCGACTAGCGCCTAGCGATTTTTACAACCATGCATGCATTAAAAAATAGACTCTAAATGACTCGAATCATTAGACCCGTTCCCATTTTATTCCATTTTAATCCATCTAAGTTAAAAACAACCAACTCAAAAGGATAAGCCTTAAAATTTGTATGAAGTATGAAAAATACTATATTACTCATAAAAGTATGTAACTAGGAAGGAAACGAGAGACATAAGATAAATAAACATACCGGGTCTGCAAAAAGGTTGAACAAAAACGGTTGCACATCATCAAGAGTCTCGGGGCCTCCAAGGTTTAGCAACAACACTCCTATTTTCCCATCATTGACATACGAAGCCGATGTGTCTTGTGCAGTACTAGATGTCATTAATGCCCTTAATGGCATTGAATCTTTGTTGAGTGATTGTTTTAACAATAAAGATTGTTTATGAGACCATCCGAAGGCACGTTTATGCTTAGAAATGTTAATAGATGAGTTTCCAACATTAGAGGAAGCCTCCATTTGCAGCACACCATGGGATACCACTTCACTAGAGCAACTTACTCGCGATAATATTCTATCAAAGATCAATTCCAAAAACTATAATTTTTTGTATAATAGTTTACTAATCACTTTATGCTAGTGGTACTTTATTTCTATCACCATTGGTACTGTTGTATCATTGTTGCTCTGACTCTATTAGTCACATTTTACATTACATATTTCTATACTACACTGTAAATTTTACACTAGAAAAAAACCTCTAGTTTGTCTTCATCCCACCCTCCCGGACCCTACAAATAGCTATGCTGTGAATGGGATTTTACTAGGCATGTTTGTTTAGTTTGCTATTATACTATTACAAATTATTGACTTTAGTGATTTTAGTCAACAAGATTCATCTATTTTAGGCATTTATTTTTTGAAGTAAAATTGGAGCTAACAAGATTCATCTATTTTAGGCATTTATTTAAATATATTAATCGAATTACATGCCAACTCAACCGATAGATGCCAAATTACCCACAAAACTCATGAATCTTGATCAATATTTAGTAATTTTCTTAAAATAGATGGTCATATAATTTCAAATGTATACCAAAATTAACATCCTAGTTGGGATAAAATGGTATCATAACCCATATAAACAATCGAATTGAAATTGATGAATATAAGAACAAGAACACAATAAAAAAAACTAACTTTAAGCAAAACCCAGATACAAAAACCAAGATAACTGGAATATAATCAAAACCCTAAACCCCAAAAAAATAACAACTTGACACAAATTAACAACAACCCATTTGTGAGGGGCTAAGTTACACCAACCAAGAACACTTACAGAGGGGTTTTGTGATGGAATCTTGGTGGGCATGGTGCTTGAATCCTGATGTTCATAGACTGATGATTCATCCTTTTAAAAAAAAGTATATTTTGGTTGGTTGGTGATATCTGAAGTATAAGTAGTAGCAGTGAGGGTTTGTTGACTGGCTGAGGATCAGGGATTTTGTGAATTAGAATAATGGGAAAAATTGGGGCAAGAAAGAGGAGAGGGTGAGCTGATAATTATGGAGTGACCCAGCACTTTACTCTCCATTTGACACTACTTGCTCCCTCCCATTTACTGCCACCTGTACAAACTTGTTATCCTATTCCTCATACTTTCATTTTACTAAATATGTGTGACTGTGTCCAATGAATGAAAAAGGAAAAAATACCAATTTCAATTTAATGAAATCTTGAATACGTTTTAAATTAGGTACGGAACCGGTTCGTTAAATCATGAAAAAAAAAATTAACGTTATCAAAATTTTATAAAATAGATCTAAAACCTTTATATAAACTCACTTCGTGAGCTGCAGCGGGGACTCTGAACTACGGAAAAAATGAGTGTCTTAAACGGCGAAATGAACACGTGTTTTACATTTATTGAATACTGGTACCGACGTTGTTCGGTTGACCTTGTTTTAGTTAGTTGGGTGTGCGTTGTGGTGGTTCGTTTTAAATAAAATCTAGAGTAAATTTCGCTTTCGGCCCTTGTGGTTTGGTCTATTTAACCTTTTAGTCCAAAATTAAATCTTTTAACATTTCAGCCCCTAAGGTTGTAATTTTGTAACCATTTCAGTCCATAACAATAAACCCTTTTAAACTTTTTCTGTTAAATATAGGACATTTTAGTCATTTTATTTCTAAGTGAACTAGTTTAACCTTTTTAGTCTAATAAAAACTTTTTTAGACTTTTTCATAAAAACTTTTTTTCTACTCTTTTTAAAAAAATTACTTTTTTAAAATCATTTTTTAGTTTTTTTCCCGTAAAAATGTCTTTTTGAACCTTTTTAAAAACGTATTTTTAACCTTTCTAAATTTTTTTTTCATAAACAAAAATTTTAGTTTTTTTATAAAAACGTTTATTAGCTTTTTCGAAAAATATTTTTTAACCATTTTAAGAACGCTTTTTTTATAAATAGTTCACTATTAAAAAACTAGTTCACTTAAAAAAGTAAAAAAAAAAATTTTAAATAGTTAAAAAAACATTTTACGAAAAAGCTAAAAACGTTTTATAAAAAAAACTAAAAATATGTTTTTTATGAAAAAAATTAAAAAAATATATTTTTAGAAAAGTTAAAAAAACGTTTTTAAAAGGTTAAAAAAACCATTTTTACAGGAAAAAAACTAAAAAATGATTTTAAAAAGTAAAAGAAAAACGTTTTTTTAAAGGGGTAACTTTACACAATAGTAACCAAGTTTCTCAAGTGTTCCATTTAAATAGTTCAAAGTTTTTTTGTCTCTTTAAAGTCACTCAACTTTCAGTAGGTGTTCCAATCCTATGTAATATTTTTATAAATGTTTAAATTTTTTAAATTTGAATGAGGCAAATGAAACATATATGAATCTTGTTTACTATTTAGCAATTTTTTTTAATTCGACTTAAATATAACAATTTTGAAAGTTATTTATTATTCGGTGAATTTTTTTTCTTCACTATTACCTACAATTTTAGATTAATTGGAATATAAATTTCACTTAATGGTAACTAATATTCATATATATTTCATTTGCCTCATTCAATTTTAAAAAATTAAACATTTATAAAAATATTACATAGAATTGGAACACCTATTAAAAGTTGAGTGACTTTAAAAGGGACAAAAAAACTTTAAGGTATTTAAATGGAACACTTGAGAAACTTTGTTACTATTTGGTGAAGTTTTGCCTTTTTTAAAAAGTAGAAAAAAGCTTTTTTTTATGAAAAACCCTAAAAAAAGTTTTTATTGGATTGAAAAGTTTAAACTAGTTCACTTAGAAGGAAAAATGTCTAAAATGTTTTATAGTTAACATAAAAAGTTAACAAGGTTAGTGTCATTGACTGAAATGGTTACAAAAATACAACTTTAGCGGCTGATATGTTAAAAGATTACTTTTTTTACTAATACGGTTAAACAGGCCAACCCACAGGGGCCAAAATCGAAATTTACTCAAAAATTTATATTGAAACGTAGATAAAGAAATAAGTGTGTCGCAACGGTATATTCAAAATTTTATAAAATTTAATATTTGAAATAAAACAAAATATATTATATCAAATATCGATTCCGACAATACCGATGCTAGTACCGACGTTGCTCTGTCAGTACTAATTCTGTTCATTTCGATACCGGTACGGTACAGGCAATTGGTATAATTACAACACAAAAAGAATACATTAGTCTGAATAAACTCGGTCTGTCATGGTACCGGTACTCGGTATAATTTACGATACAAAAAATATATATTTATAATGTTTCATTACACAAAAGTTGTTTGATGTAACCCAAAAAAATGAAGGCGTGTAACTCAAAAAACAAAGTTGTGTTTTACATCGACCGGAAACCATAAAACAAATACTGATACTAGTTCTGATAAGACTAATAATACCAACGTTGTTCGGTAGCATCAGTTCCGTTCGTTACGTTACCGTTAAGATACCAAAAAAAATCATATTTCGAATACAACTATGTTTTTAACAAAATTTATACCATAAATCTATCCCATGTCAGTCGTGGTCTACCTCTGCTCCATTTCCCTTCCACTATGAGGATTCCCACTCTCCTTATAGGTGTTGTCATATGTCTCATCCGAATATGTCCAAACCATCTCAATCTCCTATCCCTTGTTTTAAATAGAAATGTGTGCTACCTTTAGCCCGGCCTTAAAAACTTCATTTTTTATCTTGTCCAACCTTTTTGTGCCTGCACATCCACCTCAACATTCTTATTTCTGCTGCTTCCAGCTTCCCTACTCGGGCCTTCTTCATTGCGCAATAATCGGTTTCGTATAACATAGCCAGTTGGATTGCAACTCTATAGAATTTCCTTTAATTCTCTCGGAACCTCTTGTCACACAGAAAACATGTGGCTGCCCTCCATTTGCACCAACCTTCCTAAATGCGGTGAGCTACATCGCTATCTACCTCCCCGTCACCTTGAATCCAAGACCCTAAGTACTTGAACTTAGTTGTCTATGGTACCACTAGACTTTAAATGCTAAGTTGGATGTCTTCTGATGTAGTGCAAAGCACACATCTTTATTCCTATTGTTTTCGTGTTTTTAATTAGTTTTGTCTTCGTTTTTAGTCATTTTTTTTGGTTTTCTACTGAGTCTATGTTGTGTTTACAGGTGCTCGTGAGAATAATGAGTGAAACCCGAAGAAACCGAGCACGAGAACAAGTCCCAAAGTTCAAAAGTGAAAAATGGTGAAAAACAGTCTTTCGCGGTACGCGAAGTAGGCAGCAAGATCCCTCGCGGTACGCGAGTAAAAAGAGAATCAGTCGCGACTATTTTGTTCCTCGCGGTACACGAAGAACCAGGCCAAACCTCTCGTGGTACGCGAGAGGCCCTATTTTGCCGAAAAAAAGCTCAAAATCGAGATTAAATATAATTCTAAGGCAATTAGGTCGGGAGTTCGTATTCTTGCCGTCTGAGATAAGGGTTTAGGCGATTTTAGGAGCAAGAAGATAAACTCAAGTGCAAGATTAAATCTTTTGGGGTCGTTGTAGTAGCGTTCTAGGTTTTCAAGTTTGCATATTTGTGTTTGATTTGAATGTTTGATACTATGTTTTTCTTATATACTTCTGTCATGGATGTTTTGAGTGTGATCGTAGGCTAAAACATTGATACTGACCGGGTCATTAGATGAATACTTGTTAAAGTTTCAGTCTTTATCGGTTTTTGGATTCAACCGATGGTTTAGCGATTTTGTAAACGATCTTGGTATGATTATTGTGATGGGATTGCATGCCTAATTCTGATTGTGTGATTGATTATAAATCCCTACGTTGATTGTGGTTGTCTGCCAGTTTGATTAGTGTATCTATATCATAGATCTTAGGGTTTGTGATTGTTGTATGGTTTGCTAGACATAGTAATCCATAGGAGTGTTAGTTGATCCGTGATTAGATTGAGTGTTCTTCCTAGTTCAATACCCAAGAGGTGAGAATTAGTTGTCTAGTCTTCGTCATTAGGAATCCGAGTGTTAACAGTCTGAGAGGACATTAGTATTAGGTTTCTAATGATTGTTGCTAGTTCGAATCATAGTTGTTATCCTAAGATTACCCCGTGCATTCCTTGAATGTATCGTGGGCAGTGAGACTGAAATGTGATATATCTTTAGGGTACATTATCATTGTTGGAAAAACCGAGAGGTGATCTAACTATCTGGTTAGTTTAGTACACTTTAGGTTTCTTATTTGGTGACACCCTGAGAGTGATTAGGGATCCACTAGGTAGTCTTTAGTTGTCATCTTTAGAAACCCAGATCCATCATAGTTTCTAGAACTGGTAAAAGTTGTACTTTGCAAGTAGGATTCCGACCTATGTGGTATTCTTCCCATTCCTGATTTCACCTTAATCTTTGTCTTGATAGTTCAAGTCAACCTTAGTTTATTGCATTATTAGTATATTCAGTAGTGTAATAACCCCCCAAATCAAATCAATCTTTAGTCCGAGTCAGAGTTTAATATAGTTATAGTAGTGTCTCTAGGGTTCGATAACTCGGTTTACCATTAAGCTGTGCTACACTCGATAGGTACACTTGCCTGTTAGTGCGATTTAGTTCATAGGTACTCCATCTTATTACTTAGGAGTCGATGTTAGGTTTTATAGTTATTTTTATAGACCGACTGGACGACATCATCTTCCTTAGTGCTCACACCACTAAAGTTACAATGAAGGTATATATCTCTGAGAAGACTGGCTTAGGTTTTATACAATCTTGTAATAAATTTAGTTCAGTTGTCTAGACTTGGCTTATATAAATAAAAGTTTAGTTTTCGCTACATTTCGATCTCTGATATACTATGTGTTCATGAGTAAATCCGACGAGTGACCGACATTCCGAGCCAAGCGGGATGTGGGTGTCACAGGTACACAAAGTGGTCTTAGCATGAAGGTTGAAAGGGAGGATGCGAGACCATTCCTTATATCCGCTCTTTCAATATACGACTTCGAAAGCTTACACGTACGAAATAGCTTAGGAAAGAAGAATTGAAAGCATCGAAGTGCTAGCAGACCCAAAAGCTAGCACAGAAAATAGGGAGCATTGTGCCTTGGCCGACTTCCAAGGCTTGTTAGGCTTTATAATTCTCAATTCAAGAAATGATCACCCTAAGTTAAACCAAGATAATCCATAAAAATGTGTTTGATCTCTTAATTTGAAGTTGGATACTACACATATTGGGTCAACTGATCCTTCAAACCCCCTAAAAAAGTTACAAGGTACGAGTACACACCATGTTAAAATGATGTTGCGACAAAAAAGCCTCACTTTTCCAAAATATTTAATCATACCTTTGATTCTGCATGATATATAATTAATAAGCTTGACAAGAGCAAATATTATTTTATTGATTGTAAACAAAGTACAAGTAGTCAAAGGGCAACTCTCATTTGGAGGTTAAAATTTATTGGAACAACAAATATTAACGCCCTGATTCAAGATCAAGATCATTCTTTCTTTAACAACGAGTATATAACAGCCAAAGGGAGAGAACTCTATAACCAATTTGCTTATTAGATTGTAAAACCAAACATTTTCGTTTGGTCAAAGCACACCAAACGAAAATGTTTGGTTTTACAATCTAATAAACAAAATAAACAAAAATATTTATAAAACATGCCAATGTTATGAAAACCGGACCGGTCTAACGGGGTTGGACACCGGTTCGATCACATTGGATTAAACCGTTTTACAAACAACCGGCCGGTTTAAGGTAAAACCGGGTTTAACCGCAAACAGGGTCGGATTATTGTTTCTGATAATGGATGCTTTCTTTTAGTGAGAGGAAAGGGCTGATGAATTCTCTTCATGAGGGCCATGTGGGATTGTTTCTAATGTTAAAAGACAAAGGAAGGGAAGAAAATAAAAATTATGAATTTTTTATCCTAGATTCGAACTCGTAACCTTCTACCCGTAGAGTAAACGGAATTAACATAAAGAAAGGAGAGGATAGAAAATAAAAATTATGAATTTTTACCCCAGATTAGAACTCGTAACCTTTACCTTCGGAGCAAACGGAATTACCATTGTTCTACGAACTTATCTATTAATTAGAATATATTTAAAATTAGGCTAGTCACAGGAAATTAAAGAACATACAATTCAACAATTTGTTAACAGTGATTTACATGTATCGTTGCATTAGGTACAACCATTTCTTACAATTGAATTTGATTCACTCTCTACGTTAACAACTGTCGCTTATGATTGGAGCTTTTGGGCGGTTGTCCCACCACTGAACGCCACGTTTTCTGTCGATGCTTCATCCACATCTTCATCTGGGAGATGTTTCTCTTTCATTAACCTAAAATGCATCTTTCACTCTGCTTTGCTTCCTGCGTGGGCCTCTTTGGCTGTGACATCGGCCAGACAAAGCGGTGGTCAATGATGGCCAACCAGTGTACGCGTCTTACGACGGCGTCTATAGGCACTGCCTCTCTGTTTCTGTAGACCCCTCTCTCTCCTGTTAGGGTTTTTCTTTCAGATGCCTACCACATAGTAACCTTTCTCTTTGATTTTTCACACAAATTTTTTCTTTATTTCACGTAGAAGGTTCTTCGACTTCCCTTGATCGGAATCGCTTCGTCAGAGCAGTCATCATATTGTATTGATGTTTGTGTTCAAGCATCGATTTTAGTACTCTTCGAAGGTCGCTTCGTGGACTCCTTGATTCTTCTCTGCCTAGCTTTTAATCGAATAAAGGTGAGTGACTGAATCATATTCTTTTGATGTTTGTGTTTTCTTGGTTGGATTTTTTTATTTTTAGTGTGTCGATGTTCTAAATCGACATGGGGTAAATATCTATAAGGCATGTTTTCCTCTATCGGTATATCTGTCGATAATGAATTGAAATCGTGTGTTGTGTGTGTGTTTTGGTTTAGGATTTATAGGGTTTAGGGGTAATTGTGTTATTATTTACATTCAGATAAGGACTTGCACTACTAATTTTGCAGAAATGATGTAGATTACATTAAGTCAAAAACATTCATTTTGTAAAATTGATGTAAATTCTGAGGTTCAACTGCAAAGTGAATGTTAGTTGGTTTGTTTTTCAGGATGGCAGGCATGGGAATGCTTGAGGTATTGTTCACAAAGATGGTGACTTCTTATTTTTTTTTCCTAATTAGGGTTTTCAGCTTTCTCTATTTCAGATATGCGAAAAAGAAAGGGGTTATGAAGTGGAAAGCAAGCCAGGCATGATACCTTTGATTATGCAAGGTATTATGTTATTGGAATATATTTTGTTCAGGTTTATAACATTATTTGTGAACATAGTGTTATGATATCTTTGATTGTGCGAGTTATTTATGCAATTAGGATATGAGCTGTTCAAGTTATATTATTTCAGGTGAGGTTCTTTAGTTAGGGTCTAGTTTTAGTAACCTGTCATTTTTATAACTACTTGCCTGCCTACCCAATCTGATTACTTTGTCGACTTGAAGGGTTATTTTAAACCTGTTCTTTGGATTATTTGTGATTTTTGTTCTGTTAGTGATGAAGCTTTATGAAGGTGGGGAGTATTTGGTTGCTAGATGATGGAACAAAAGATAGCTAAAGATCTTCATTTGTCTCAATCTCATTTTTCAAAATAGATAATTGCATGTTTATGTTTAGTTGTTGAATATGAAATTGGTAGTTTGGTATTTGATCTTTTTGTTTAATATATATGAGTTGTTTTTCTTTCAGGAAGATGATATATTGAGGGAACAAATTGGTATCCATGGAATCGACAAGTATGATTTTCTTTCTTCAAATCTCATGAAATAATTTGAAAATCTATTGATCATTCTAATAAGAATATATGTTTACCATTGAATTAATAAGAGTGAATGATTGATGATGAGTGTCATGTCCAATTGGGCTACTGTTGCATCCAGATAAAACCACAATTCAATACATATGAAGGTAAAGTTGTAGCCTATAGTGCTTTTAACTACTGTAACCTTGGCCTTCTCAGCCCTGTAAGTTCTGGCTTTGTGATCAAATTTATGTTTATCATCATCAATATATGAATGTATTACATAATAACGTTTGGCTGTTGTAAGGCCATCAATTGATTCAACGCTATAATAGTTGTATGTATCATTTTGATCCCTTTACTTTGTTATTTTACGCTGGTCAAACGTATCACCATTGAATCCCTGATCGAATTGCGTTTTTTGTATGTCACTTTGCGTATCCCTGTCTTTGTCAGATTCTTCTTCAAGCGATCAACTTTCAAGTATAACATACTGCCATAATTTGGTTTTTATGAAAATAATCATAATGGATCATGTCTTCTACCATGACGTAATCACCTAATAAGTTTCAATTATTTCATTTAATACATCGTTTAGTACATTGTGATTCTCGCCCTCTTATTTCCATTGGTCATAACGAATAGTTTTAACGCATCAAATATGATTACTTAAGTTATATAATTTCAGTAATAATCTAATTTCTTGAATAAATTGAGTTGTGAATAGGTTGAAATTTTCACGTCTACATGCGGTCTTGATGTATGACATTATGAAAATTTTATGTTTTTAAGGTGCATTTTATGTTAATATTACAGTTATCAACAATTGCTAATAGCCGACCTGGAAGTGTGGTTGCAGGGGCTTAGGCAGCTCTGCTTTCTTTAGGGCAAGAAGGTAGCATATTTAAATTTTGTTAAGAAGACGTGCTATTTCTAATCATCGTAATAATTTATCATCGAAAGATGTAAAACCCGCCTTAGCATGGGACTGTCATCCCGGAGAATGCCGCTTAATTTATCAATTTTTTATGAAATTTGTGTTTGCTTTGACTTCTATGTTCAAACATGTTCCTTTTTAGAACCAAATTCAGTAAGTATTTTTTTAATAATTTAACACCATAATTCTTCTGTTTGTGTTTTTATGTTATAAAGTGTATTTGGCCATCACATATTTCTCAGTTTTCAAGAAAATGTTGAAAACACAAAATTAGAAACTGGCGCGTTTGACCTCAAAAGTCAAATTTCAACATTTTGGCTTTGAGTTAAAACATGTTTCCTATGGACCTTTCTGAAATATTAACACCATCATTCTTTCGTTTTTAATAACATAGACTCATTTTCTCTGAACTTGCACCAAATTTTCAAATAGTATACCGAAAAACCAGTCATTTTGACCTTAAAAGTCAAACCATAACTCTTCTTGTGCATTAATTTCAACACCCATGATGTGCTCTTCTTCAACCAGGTATGATTCATTAGCTAGATTCTAGATTTTTCTTCACTTTTAGGTTCAACTTCATTCCCTCTACTTTGTTTGACCTCAAAAGTAAATCCAGTTGTTAACATTTTAGAGCCATTGACCATCCAATGCCCAAAACATTTGGCACCGGAAAAGCTACAATTTTTATTAATGGTAGAGAACTTAACCAAAAAGATTTATATCTTGCTGGTGGATGTCTACCAACACAAAAGATAGGTCTTATATCATTTATATTTCTGGTGAAGTTGTGGATGAAGACACTGGGAAGAACTGAAGAACTAGATCTCTTGACAAGCTTGCTCCAACATAAAGTTTGACTTTTTATTGGTGTCCCGACTTTTTCTTGAATATAATTTGGATTAACATACTTTTGTTGATCATGTTGTAATAATTTATCATCAAAAGACGAGAAACACGCCGCGAAGCGCGAGGAGTTCTTACTAGTTATACACATGGAGGGGGAATAGTAGCGTGTACAAGTCGCTTTTTATGCCCCTTTTTACACCAATTTCTTCTTTCCCGTTTCACACCAGAGACCAAATTAGGGTTTCCCCCATTCACCACACGAGCCATTACCAGCGGTGAGTCAACACCTACGTCTTCATCACTCCCATGATGTTTCTCCATATTCAAAAAGGAAATGAAGATGCAGCTCCTTGGTTGTAATGTCAAAGGGTAACCCTAATTAATTTATATTTTGGCCTACAAGTATCTTTTGAAGTGTTCATCTTTTAATTTCCATCATGAAATAATGAAATGTAGCCTACTAGGTAGCCTGTACTTTCATCAGTCATATACAGTCAGTTTAAGTGGATAAAAGAAAGACGATGCCCAATTGTTATGTCCCGTGGCGTTGGGTTCGCTGATCAGGTGCTTTTTGCTGCTGCAATACCAATCATGTCGGGTTGAATTGATGAACCTGAACACAACCCATATATTTATTTGGGTCCAAGAGATGAACCCGAATACTACCCATACATTTTTAAATTGTGTAACCTGAACACAACTCTCATAACAAATTTATCTAAACGGGTTGTAATCTATGTAGTAAAAAGCGCACACCTAGCTGCCCAGGCGAGGCACGACAAAATCACCTTGAGTGCAGCAAGGTGCACTGAATCGGAAAACCCCGCCCTGAACCGGCAAAAACCTGTTTGAAACTGGACAAAAGTAGTTCTAAACAGTCACGAGCCAAAAAACCGTCTAAAACACTTAAAATGGCCTAGACTGCACGTGCGCCTAGGCACCCTTTGCAGCTTGAGCCTTTAGCTACAAAGGTTGTAATGAAAGTGTTAAATGGGTCGTAAACGGGTTGACCTTATAAAAAATATTATTTTTTAATCTAATTTGAACATAGGTTTTTTTTTAACTAAATGGGTTACATATGCTCACCAGACATGACCCACTTAGTTAAAATGGTTAAACAGATCAACCCGATCATAAACAACAGGTCAACCCGGACATGATTTGTTAATTAAACGGGTCAGAAAAGACCACCCAAAACTGTAATCTTTTCGTCTCTTGTCATGAATTCTCACCCCCGTTATTTGAAGCATCATATTCTACCATTTATGTGAAGATGGTCCAATTTGAGTTATATTTTTTTATAACCGAAAATTTTAGCTATGGAAGTTGTAAGAATATCCTAAAGAGTCCCTTATTTAAAAAAGAGTTGATCATTGTTATTTTGTGGAATAAATCTTTAATCTGGATTCTTTCAATATATGTTCCCAGGTTATAGAACTGGACTTTATGTATCCAAGTGAAGGTATTCCATATAAGATGTTATGCCTGGTATAGGATAACATCAACTGCAGCCCCATGCGACCAAGCTGCTTTTGTTCTTAGCTTACCAAGAAAACCCACAGACGCCGGACACGAAACATTACGAACTTTGGCATTTCCTAGTAGACTTGTTAAGGTTAAGTTTCCTCTTCCTCTCTCAACGTATATGCTTGATTTCTCAACCTTGTTCGACCAGTGTTGGGGTTGATGTACCCTGTGCTTCTTCTCATAAGGGGGAAGGTTCTCCCTCTTCACTTTTGTGAACCTGGTTCCTGATTGCCTCCCTGACACTCCTGCACGTGCTCGGGAGTACATGTCCCGTTCCTTGACAGGTCCCTGGCTGCTTATTTCGATACTTTAGATGTTGCCTCGTTGTCTGACTTGTTCTGTGTAGACCATGTTGGGTCTTATCTCAGGGGTGTGGGTATGCAACATAAGTTTATATCGTTGCACGCTGCTCTTTTTGAGTCTCGTTTGTTGTCTGCTCGTCTTCGGGATGAGCTAGCTGAGGAGAAACAAAGCAAGTTGGTTCTGATTAAGGCCCATAGTGATGCGGTTGAGGAGGCGGGGCGTGTTGCCCGTGAATTGGACTTCCTGGATCAGAAGGTCGTGTCATTGGAAGCTAAGCTCAAATCTTCTGAGTCGAGACTTTCCTCCTGTCGTGAGGAGCTTTTGGATGCTAACACTTCTGCTGATGCCTGGCAAGCTTATGGAGGAGAGCTAGAGGTATGTGCCTATGTTTGGCAGTGGCTCGCTTTGTTTTTTACTATTGTTCGTGCCTCTGATTATTTTTATCTCTCTTTTTTTGTATGTTCTGTTGACAGGAGGAAGTTAGGTGTTTGAAAGAGAAGGCTGCTGGTGAAGCCCGTGATTGGGCCGAGGCCAAGGTGATTTTGGAACATGACTTGTGTCAAGCCCGTTCTAAAATAGCACGGATTGCTGATGACCGCCGTATTCTCCAGAAAGTGTCCTTTCCAACAATGGCCAGTTGTGGGACGAGCGAGAATGGTTGATCACTCAAGGCTTTAAACTTGTATATGAACGTGTGAGGAGTAGCAACGAGCATATGTTGTTTCTAGGAGAATTCAGCACGACCTGCATGGCAGCTGGGTATCACAATGGTCTAGTGGCTGGCTACCAGTATGCTGCTGATGGAGTCCCGGTGGAGGAGGTTCCTAACTATGCACCGCATGCTGAACAATATATGCAGGATACAGGCGTTGTGCTGACTTCCTCTAATCATTCGTTGATTACTCACCTATCTGCTTCTCCCCGCCTTGCTGTTTCTGAGATAAAGTCCTTGGTGTCCATTGTTGATGCTGACCATGTGACTCCTATCCCATGACCTTTATGTTTCTTTTGTTTGTGCGAACTTTGCTATGCCCCAGCGAGGGTTTTCTTTATGGTTGTTTGTTTGTTGGACATCTTTACTTTCTACTGACTTATGCCGATGTACTATCGTGATTCCTAGTTACCTTTTGCTGACTTTTAGATTGTATGTTTGTTGGGCATCTTTATCTATGTTAACTGAATAGAAACTATTGTTGTTTGTCATTTGGATGTGTTAGCGTTGTTCTTTACTCTCTTGATGTTACCGATGGGAGTTTGAGAAAGAAACTTGGCTTCACTATTTTAATTGGCGGAGGTTGTAATTATGCCTCCCCTCTTCTCTTCTCTTTTTTTTTGTCTAGCATTTTTTCCTCATTTTAGTAGGTGAGAGCTAGTCCCGTCGTTTTGCAGAATAGACAGTATTTCTGTCATGTCATTAACTGGGGATTATTTTCGTCATCTTGATATGTAAGGAGTTATTTCCATTGCCCTCGTGGATAGTAGCCGTTTCCACCATCCAGTGGGAGGGAGTTGTTTTCGCCATCCCAGTGGATGGGAGCTATCTCCACCATCTCACCGGATGGGAGTTGTCTCCACCGTCCTACTAGATGGGAGCTATCTCCACCATCTTATTGGATGGGAGTTGTCTCCACCATCCTAGTGGATGGGAGTTGTCTCCACCATCCTAGTAGATGGGAGTTGTTTCCACCATTTCATCGGATGGGAGCTATCTCCACCATCTCATTGGATGGGAGTTGTCTCCACCATCCTAGTGGATGGGAGTTGTTTCCACCATCTCACCGGATGGGAGCTATCTCCACCATCTCATTGGATGGGAGTTGTCTCCACCATCTCATTGGATGGGAGTTGTCTCCACCATCCTATTGGATGGGAGTTGTTTCCACCATCTCACCGGATGGGAGCTATCTCCACCATCTCATTGGATGGGAGTTGTCTCCACCATCCTAGTGGATGGGAGTCATCTTCTTTCTTTACAATAGATCTGTTTTTAGCACAAAAAGTCTTCATTTTCATTTATAGTTGTTGAAGGTAACAATAATTCCTCCACCCCATAGGGTGGATTACAAAAGATAACAACATATTCCCTCTTATCAAGAGTGGTTTCTACCTTCCACAAAAGTTACTATCGTCTTCTTTCACATATAATATTTCTTGAGCTGCATGGCATTCCAGGTCCGTGGGACTTCCTTCCCGTCTGCCTAAATCAATTTATAAGTTCATTTCCCATTGGTCCATGCCACTTTGTACGGCCCTTCCCACCTTGGGCCCAGTTTCCCCTTATCTTCCTTTCCACTGGCCTCATTGTCTCGTAGCGCCCAATCCCCTACCTGTAGGTCCGCTTTTCTGACCCTGACGTTGTAGTATTTCTCCATCTGTTTTTTAAATGTCGCTTCTTTTATTAGGGAGATTTCCCTTCGCTCTTCCAATAGGTTCAGGTTTAGCCTCAGTTCTTCTTCGTTTTCCTCGGTTTCCTTGGTAGTCCTTCTTGTTGGTGCCCCTATCTCTACGGGGATCATTCTTATGTCCCATAAGTAAGACTGAATGGCGTTTCCCCGCTCCCAGAATGTGGTGTGGTTCGGTATGCCCACAACATGTTTGGGAGTGCCTCTATCCTGCCATTCCTTTCTCTCCCTAGTCTGCTTCTTATTCTTTCCACTATCGACATGTTTGCTCTTTCCACCCTTCCGTTTGCTTGCGGATGTGCCACAGATGCGAATATTTGATTGATGTGCATGTGGTTGCACCATTCCTGGAATGCTCCTCCGATGAATTGAGATCCGTTATCGCTTATTATCTCCTGGGGGATCCTGTACTTGCACACAATGTTATTCCAGACGAAGTTGACCATCTGTTTACCTGTGATGGTTGCCAGAGGTTTGGCTTCAATCCATTTAGTGAAGTAGTCGATAGCCACTACCAAAAATTTCACCTTTCCCGATCCTTCTAGGAATGGGCCAATCAGATCTATCTCCCATCTCTGAAAGGGCCAAGTAGAGTTCACTGCCACCATGTCGAACTTGGGCTGTTTGGTTATGGGGGCATGGATCTGACAGCTGTCGCATTTTCGTAGGAGTTCCACCATGCTTCTATACATCCCTGGCCAATAATACCCGACTTTCATCGCTTTTGCCACCATCATTTTTGGTTTTGTGTTAGTCCCGCAGATTCTTTCATGCAGTTCCCTTGTGACATAGTCAGCTTCGTCCTCGTCTACACACTTCAGTGACGGGCCAAGATACGATTTCCGTTATAGCACTCCGTCTATTATCTCATACTGTAAGGCCTTTATCTTGACCCTTCGTGCCTCTTGTTTTTCCCCTGGGAGGATTCCCCTCACCATATAGTTCACGAGGGGGGACATCCATGATCCTCCCTCGTTGGCCTACGTTGTCATGACTTCTTTGGCTGAGATGGATGTGGCATTCAATGTTTCTACTTTGACCTCTTTTGCTAGGTGTTGGAAAGTGGTGGACGCTAACTTGCTTAATACACATGCTTGCCTGTTTTGCCCACTGGGAAGGTTTTTAACAACTCTTGTGCCTTTTCCAAGTATCTAATCATCGATTCTTCCTTTGCTTCGTATATCCCATTCACCTTGTTGGCAACCAATAACGAGTCCACGTGGGCTTCTAGATGTTTGGCTCCCATCTTTTTGGCCAACCTCAGGCCTACCAGGAGTGCTTCATACTCTTCTTTGTTATTTGTGGTCTGGAATTCTAGCCTAAGTGCATATGTGAGCTCCACCCTTCCGGACTTCTTAACATCAAGCCTGCTCCACACCCTTCATCGTTGACTGCCCCGTCGGTGAACAGCTTCCAAGTTTTCCCTTTTCCATCATCTTCCTTTTCTTCACCCCTTTCATCCTTGCTATCTATCTTCTCGTACGTTTCTGTCATGAAATCGGCTAATACTTGACCTTTAACCGCTGTTCTAGGTATGTATTCTATTATGTGGTCTCCCAATTCTATGGCCCACTTGGCCATCTGTCCTGATATCTCTGGATTTTCCAATATCTTCTGAATGGGCTTTCGGTAATCACTCATATGGGGTGTGCCTGGAAGTATCTCCTTAGTCTCCTTGAAGCATATAACAAGGCTAATGCTAACTTTTCAATTGGTAAGTATCTTTCTTCCTGCCCTTTGAGTGTTCTACTTGGGAAATATATTGGTACCTGCTTCTTATGCATGTCTACCATTAGCATTGCACTTATCACTGACAACAACGCCGATAGATATATGGTTAACATTTCACCCGTCATAGGAGTGGCTAGTGTTGGCAGATGTGTTCTTTCATCGACTGTAATGCCTGCTCTGCTTCTTCTGTCCACCCGAACTTGTTCCTCTTTATTGCCTTCTTCAACCTCTCCATGAAGGGAAGTGTCTTGTCTGCTAGGCGAGACAAGAATCTATTCAAAGCTACCAATCTCACATTCAGCTTCTGAACCTCTTTGATTGTTCGGGGGGACTTGGTTTCCATGATTGCACGTATCTTGTCGGGGTTGGCTCGTATGCCTTCCTTGGCTACTACTACTCCTAGGAATTTACCTTCCTCTACTCCGAAGGAACATTTCCCTGGATTCAACTTCATGTCTGCCCCCCGTAATCTGCCGAATGTCTCTTCAATGTCTTTGATCATGTCTGGCTCTGTCCTGCTTTTGATGACGAGGTCATCGACATATACCTCTAGGTTTCTTCCAACCTGTTTCTGGAACAAGGTGTCCATGAATCGCTGGTACGTGGCTCCTGCGTTTTTCAGCCCAAAAGGCATCTTGGTGTAGCAGAAGATTCCTTGATCGGTGTAAAACGCTGTTTTCTCTTGATCCTCTCTAGCCATTCTGATCTGGTGGTACCCCTTGTATGCATCTAAAAAGCACTTCAGTGGATATGGAGTTAGTGAATCTATTTTGGAATCTATCTCCGGAAGAGGATAGCAGTCTTTGGGACATGCTCGGTTTAGATCCTTGAAATCTATGCACATTCGTCAACTTCCATCCCCCTTCTTTACCATTACTGGGTTGGATATCCAGGTCGGGTATTTGACCTCCTTCACTATACCGGCCTTAAGTAATTTCCTTGTTTCTTCGCACGCCGCTCGACTCCTTTCTGGGCCCATGCTTCATTTCTTCTGTCTTACCGGATCCAACCAACGGGAAATGTTTAAGCGATGTTCTGCTTGGTTTCTAGGGATCCCCACCATGTCTCTATGTTCCCAAGCGAAGACGTCCATGTTTCTGATGAGTATTTCTTTTAGACTCGTCTTCCACCGGTCGGGTATGCCCTTTCCTATCTTCACTGTCTGCTTTGGGCATCGGTCATTCAATATCCATTCCTCCGTTTTGTTGTTTTGCCTGTCTTCATCCATTTCTAGTTTGCGGACAGTGGCTATTATTTCTGTTGAAGATCTTACTGTTGCTATTCCTTTGGGAGTTAGGAATTTCATCATCCCATGTGCTGTCGACGTTAGGGCCCTTAATGCTTTTATTCCTGGCCTCCCTAGAATAGCATTGTATCTCGACTCTCCTTTGATTACTACAAAAGTCAAACGTACCGTTCTCTCTTTTTCTCCTTCCTCCAATGTGAAAGGTACTTTTACCTTTCCGATGGGATATACCATTTCCCCTGAGAAACCCACTAGTGGGGTATCATCCTTTTTTAACAGGCTTTGTACCTCTCTGCCAAGTCGAGCGAAGCAATGTTCATACATAACCTCTGATCCACTTCCACCATCTACAGGTATTCTCGCCACTTGATATCCCCCCAAAATAGTCGACACATTTAACGGAACATCCTGCACTTCGTCGTCCTTCAAGGCAGGGAAGGTGATGTGGATTTCCATCCATTTCTCTGACTTGCCCGTTTATGTTCTTTCCCTTTTGTGTTTTTGCTCACCTTCATCTTCCCTTTTCCGTATAACATCTACATGCCTTCTCATGTTTTCCTCCTCTCATTTCATTTTTTCTTTCCCTTCTCCTCTGGACGTGCCTTGTTGTTTAATGTCTCTTATAAGGTGAGATAACTTCCGTGATCTCAAGGCCATCTCAATTTCTTTCTTAAGGAATATACAATCGTCTGTTCTGTGCCCTAGTGTCCTGTGGTACTCACGAAAGTCATTGGGTTGGCTGTTACTTCCTTTCTAGTGTGGGAGGGGCTTACCGAAAGGGAGTTTAGCCCTTTCTGTTGCAAGCACTTCGCTAGGAGTTTTGGTGAGGGGTGTGAAACAGTATGGTAGGTGATTAGTACTATATGGGTGACGTTGGTGGTTTGAGGTCGGAGAAGGATTTGAGGACTCGCTTCATTAGTAGGGTGAGAATCCTGCCCTTGGCCTTTTATACGTGGTCCTTAACCTGGACGGAGTTCCCCCGAGGGGACTATGCCTAGACTTGGCGTATGTGGTCATCCTCTTAACTTCCCACTCCCTAGCTTTCGACCCTGCATCTTTTCTCCTTACCCAGGCTCTAACTTTATCCATGAGTTGGTCGAACGTTTCCGGGAATTCTTCCCCCAAATTTTCGCATAAGGATGTATTCCTTACTCCATTCATAAAACTACTTATTTTCATGACTTCTGGCACGTCCCGGATCTGCATGCTTTCCCTCACAAACCTTTCCATAAATGTTTCTACGTTTTCCTCGTCCTTCCTTCTGATGTTTTGTATTTCGTTTGGATTTCTGACTACTTTCTTGTTTTGGCTGAAGTTTCGCAAGAACCGCTCCTTCAGTTCTTCGAAACCATCTATGCGACCCTATGGGAGATTGTTAAACCAGATCCGGGCAGCCCCTGTCATGGTTTGTGCAAACATGTGGCACCACGTGGGAATGGATCATTGTCCCACTTGACCCGCCTCCTGGAACACGTGCAAGTGATCTTCAAGGTCACGTGTTTCGTCATACTTCCCTACGTTGGCCGGCATTTTCAGTCCGGTAGGGAGGTTGGCTTCTGCTATCCTTTTGGTAAACTAAGAGGTGCTCGATAAGTTGAGGTGCACATACGGTTTCATTAACATGTCAGAAGTTTCATTCGACGTACCTTCTATGCGGGAGGATCCTTTCTTCTGTGTTCCCAGAGACGTAGCAAAGATTCTAACAGTCCGGCGATCTCCGATTCTTTACCTTCCTTCGGTTCTTTCTCCTTGTCAGTCACCTTTTCCTGCTTGCCTTTCTCTCCCTGGCTTTTAATGAGGTCCCCTTCTAAAGATGATTCAAAACTTAACTTGGTACGGACTTCGTTCAGTTTCTCTCTTCGTTCCAAGTCCTCCAGTTGGGCCTTTAATTTTTCTCGATTTCTTCTGGCGAACTCTGGCGTAATGGACGGGAACATTTGGTCTGCTCCGTCCATTTCTTCCTCTTCCTTATCTTCCATATTTTCGATGAAAGGAGCTTCCGGGTCCTCGATTTCGGTCTGGAAAGGGTCGGGTGTATCTTTGTCTTTATTGGCATTGGGGTCTGGGGTGAAGGTGCCTTTCCCCCTCCCCCTAGCAGCGGAAGGTAACCTCCTTCTCTGGACAGTCTATCTTTCCCTGAGTCAGTCATATGTTTTTCCTTACTCTTTTCCGCCTTTACAGGTGTACTCCAGGTTCTTTGTTGGACACAAGTGCCCCCACGGTGGGCGCCAATGTAGCAGCCGTAAACCACACCAGGAAGTGGTGGACTAGAGTTGCTCCCTTCCTAGTATCTCCGGGAGAGTTCCTGCAAAACAGAACACTGTTAGACTCGCCGTAGGGGACCCCGAAGGGTGTCTCTACAACCAACCTCCGGCGTGAGAATAAGTATCGGGTCTTTGAGGTGAGAATCGGGTCGTTCTATCAAGAACGATCCAGAGCGAATGAAGAGAGCTTTTTCTTTCGTGTGTGTGTGTGTGTTCTTGGTTGTTTCAACTTACATTTCTCCTTTCTTCTCGGGTTGATATATCCAATTCGAAATCTCCCCTCGCATTTAATGCGAGGGATGTCCGACTTGACCTTTTGTCCTTGTTACGGCTTTTATCCCGCATGTAAGGGGGATTTGGTGAATTCTTCTTCCCCATGTTGTCCTTGCTTCTGTCTTCATTTAATGCCTTTGTTCCTTTCTCTATATCGGCATCTTTCCTTCTTTTTTGTCCTATATGGGGGTATCCCCCTACACTCCTACAGGAAAAATGGGCATAATCTGTATATTACTTCTATGTGCTACGTTTGAACCGTCTCATGACCGTCACAGTTGTCTGTCACGGTCTACTACAACATTCAAGCCGTGGTTCATTTCTATTTGCCAAACAGTGGTAGTAGTAATTGATACAACCCAGATTCGTTTGAAAGGATTAATTGATAATTTCAAAAACAATTAGTCAAATCGAGAAGGCAAATCTCCGATTACAAGGTTAGAAACCTAAATTGTTAATTAAAAACATCGACCCTCGAAATAAACAAGGAACAACCTACAAATACTAAACCTAATTACGGTTATCTACTTAACTTCCCCACTAATTTCTCTCCTGCGAATCCTGTGGACAATTTGAGTTGGTCGGGAATGGAACGCGATTTGGGTTGGGTCGGATCCTCCATATTTGCCGGTTCTGGTATAGTTGGGCTCGTATTAGTAACATAACTTAATCGGGCTTTATTTTCATATATGTCATTTAGATAAGGCTTCTTAGTTGCCAATTGGTAGGCACAAATTCCATTTGATCGCATGGTCTAAGGGTGCATGCTTTTCTGGCCTTTGGTCTGGTGGTCAGGGGTTTTTGCCATAGGGCTTTTCTTCTGTGGAGGTTTCAGGTTCAATCCTCACAAGATGCACTTTATAATTTCAGAAACACCTTCTGTGGCAGGACTTGAACTCTGGGCTAGGAGGGGTTAGCGACATCCTAACCGACATGTCGTTCTAAAAAAAGTTCTATAGAACACCACAAGCATGCATTTGATCCTGGTTGAGTCACTCTGTTTATGTTGTCTAAAAGTCAACGGGGTGATTCAAATTAAAGGATTCTTGTTTGGAATTGTGATTAGGGAGGATATTAATGGTTCACTCTTAAGTTTTTATCAATGTTTTCTTTAACTCGTATGTTTTTAAGTTTTCATAAGAGTTTTATCCTAAATTATGGTCGACTTATAACTTTTTTTATTGATTTCTTTATAACTTCTATTATTATCATTATAACTTGATATAATTTGTCAATCAACAAACAATTTGTTTTTACAAATATCTGTAAAATGAGAGCTTTTATAATATAAATCGACTAGTTTATACCCTTGAAGATTCTACTACTAAGAATTAAAAGTCATCATTCTTTAAGTTGAAAAGTAGAGATGTAAAATTTATTACAAGAACCTTATATAAATAAATTTCTTTAGGAAGATACACTTTTACCAAAGAACCATGCGTCTGGAAAGTTTGTATTATACAGAAACCAAAATAGAACACTAAAGTGTGATGGTTGGGGTGGTTAGGGCGCACGAGTTTTTAGGTTTTTTTTAGATGTATTCAAAATCGAGTATTTTTTTGTATCGTAGACTATAGCGAGTGACCGCTTATGAGCGAGCAACATTGTTGCTATTATCAATGATATTATCGGAAGCGATATTTGTATTCATTTTTATGGTTTCTGAGGGGCCGAACCGATGAGGACCAAACTCTTGCAGCGTAGCGCGGTGGGATAAAAACTAGTTTATTTTAAATTAAAATTAAGATTAAGATTATATTAAGAGAAAATCACTTAAAGAAATCAAGTCCGATGCGCAGGATCATATTTTCAACTCTTTGTTATAATTCTCACAGATCCTTTGACCCGCATTTTGCTTAAACGGATCCCATAAATAGGTATAACACGATTACAAACTCTAATTTCATTTTCTCAGCCACGTTCATCGTTACAGAAACAACCATCCTCTTCTTCCAGGTAATTGATTCGAGTTCTTGTGATTGTTTAGGCGATCTTAAGATATTATAGTTAGCTGAATTGATCGATTATCTGAATCACTTGATTGCTTTTGATTTCATAGCTATCAATTTTTCATCTTCGTTGGCTCTTCTGATTGTTTGTACGATCCTATGGAATTATAGTTAGTTTTAGTGATCGGCTATGTTACATAGTTGGTTGCTTTCGATTTATCATCTGCGTTCTATCTTATCTACTAGGTCAGTTCTTCTGATAGTTTAGTCTGAAAATGAAATTATAGTTAGTTTAAGTGATCGATTATCTTAAATAGATGATTGCTTTCGATTTCATAGCTAATTTACTAAGTATCGATTTCTCATCTGCGGTGGGATTGTATTGAATAATTCTAGATCTTATTGTTATTATTCAAAATTGCTTTATGTTTTGGTACTAGTTTGAGGTGCTAATTAATCTCTCTGAGGGCAATTAATTTAGTTACGCCACACACACACATACCGATTTAGTTAATGGTGGTTTTACTGTTGTAGACATGGAGAATTATCAAGTAACTGTTGTGGATAACCAGACTGAGGAGGATTCAACTCTAAAATCCCTGGAGAATAGTGATCAAGCAACCGATGAGGATTCAAATCTGAAATCCTTGGAGAATACTGATCAAGCAACTGATGAGAAGGAGCCACTAAAAGGGAGTACTTTTAAAATTTTAGGGTGGACCTTCGTATCTAGCTTGTTTGCATTAAAAGGTAACATTTTCAAGGATTCTTTATATTGTTAGATAATATGGTTAGAAAGAATAATATAATATTTACTTATCTAGATTAGATTCCCTGTTTTGTGCAATTGGCCAAGTTGCCAACTTATCCTGTCTAGACCATGTCCAGACCTTCTGGTCATTGGCTGGTTGCTTTGGTTTTAAAAAGGAGGCGTGAGGGTTGGGGCTTTAGGTTACATAATAAGGCGCGCCTCAGAACAAGAAGCCCGCGCCTTGGCGCTTTGAGAGGCTTTTTTGCGCTTAAGGGCTTTTTTTTGTATGTTTTGTTGCTTTTTTGGACTTTTGGAGGTGGTAATAACTAGTAATTTTAGTCATTTTCATGGTTTATTGTAACAATTTCCTCTTTTGGATGTTTTAGATGTTTAACATCAGTTAATGTGTATATACATAATTTAAATGTTTTTTTATAGTATGTGCGCCTCACGTACGCAAAGCCCTGCGCTTTTACGCTTTGCGCTTCGGATTTAGACCTCGTCGCCTCGGTGCGCTTCTCGCTTTTTAAAACCAAGGCTGGTTGTCTTCGGTATTCTTATTTGGAGTGTCCTTACTCCGTTCTAATAAGTTTGTAAGTGTAATATTGAGTGAAATCTTTGAAAATGTTGAAGGTAAATTTTCTTAATTGGCTATGTTAAAATTTTTCAAATGGAGTTCCTTTCTTAAGATGCACCACACCATCTTGATTCTTATATTCCAAAGTGAAGGTTGTTCCCTTTTCCAAGTCAAGTGTATCAACAAACTCACATTGAACTTTTTCAAACAACTTGGATTCAGAAAGAGTAAATTGTGAAGTCACTTTTCCGCAATTGCAACGAATCTCAGCAGAACAGCTTTTTCTTTTCACTTTCGCTCTTAAAAACAATAGAAATAAATATAAGTTATACAAAAAAAAATTAACATAGTTATTTAAGAAAATTTACTTTCAATATTGACTAGGTGTAGATCAGATGAATGCGGTAGAAGTGAAGATGCGATTGATGTGCCCGTTCGTGACCCCCCCCACCCACCCACCCACCTTGATTCCATATGAGTTGTCGTGTCTCATGATTGTGCTTTCAACAACTAGAACACAAACTAAGGTTCTCTTAATATTCCATATTAAAACTGTTTTAAATATTTAGAGTGTTTTAAAACTGAACTGTGAACACCTATCAAATACCACATTACCTTTGAAGTGTGCCACGACCTCGTACATTGGTTTGCCTGCAAACTGTTGAAGTGACTCTTTTGTTATTTGAGGCTTGTTCTCGTCGCTAGAAGTTGGCAAATCCACATGAAAAAATGGGATCAATTAGATATCATCAATAAAATGAAACAGTAGCATGAAAAAAAAACTACTTGTTTCGAGAGAAGAACTCTGTCCACTTTAGATCATATTTTTGTAACCATCTCCTAACAGTTCTTTCAGAAACTACAACACAAATCAAAGTAAGGATTAGTTTCTAGTTTATTAATTAGTGAGTATTTGTTTGTGTTTATAGAGTATGGGTCGGGATAATTGAGAATTGATTATAAACTACAGTTTGAAATTCTTTTAACATATATGAATTTCACTCAATTTTCAGTTACAAACAGATTCGAACGGAGCAAGGGAACTCCAAATAGGAACATCGAGGACAACCAGCCAATGACCAGAAGGCTGGTCTTGGCGAGAGGATCTGGAAAATGGTTTAGACAAGATAAGTTGGCAACTTGGCCAATTGCACAAAACAAGGAATCTAATCTATATAAGTAAACTAGGTTATAAACCCCGTCTATTACAGATGTTGAATAAGTGTAATTTTATATAATTAATAATAAATATTTACATATTTATGACATATTATATAATTTTTTAATACAAATTTTAGAAACGTCATATAATTACTTTTTACAAATGTTTTATAAAAAGAATGCAAAAATGTTCAATTTCTAAAAATGTTTTATGAACAAACCTATATTTTTTTTAAATAAAAAACATTTTATAAAAAGAATTATAAAAATCATTATTATTTAATAGAAGAGAGACGAAAAAATTATTATTAAAAAAAACAATTAAAGAAAATTTGTGCAATTAATATGAGAGAGGTGGGAAAATTGTGTAACCAAAACCTTTATTTATTATATAGTATAGATATTATATTATTCTTTATAACCATATTATGATCTAACAACATAAAGAATCCTTGAAAATATTACCTTTGAAGGTCAGATAACCTTGGCACCTTTACTTACCGGGAAGAACTGATCTGATGACCTTGGCACCACAACCAACTCTTTGTAGTCACTCGCTTCACCCCCTGTTGTTGCAGTCGCCTCCCATGAACCGCAACACGTTTGTCTTAGCATTAATTATAGGTATTTACAAACTTATCGATCACCAAGAAAAAGTTATTTAGTAACAATGATTAAAACTCTAATGTAAAAGCTTTTGTGAAGATCAATTATAGAGAATTATTTCATTCTCTCTTGAATTGTATAATTCTATTAAAAGTGGTTTAATTTGTATTTGGTTTGGAACCTGTCAAGAACAATGATTCGATCCAGCTTCCATAAAAAAAACATGAATCAGCATCAACTCCAAAATTCTCACAACTATGCATAAAATTAGTCAAGCTTACTCAAATTTCATCAAGATTCCCAATCGAAAAAGAGTGAATCATATGCTAATTGAAGAATAAAAAGTTCAAATACTATCAAGTTCTTTATTCACTTTGCTTTGTAGGACTCAAGCTTAAGCTTGTGTTAGTCGGCCGATTAACCAATGAATGAAGTGGATACGACAATTTCATCAATGTAGTTATGCATCCATACCATGTATGGAATGAGAAAACGATAACAGAGCCGTCATCTTCATCGTTACTGTTCGATTAACCCTAACAGAGCCGCCATCTTCATCGTCACTGTTGAAAACCACCGTCTCGATTTATCCTAACACACAGACGTCCAAAGGATTTATCAAACACAGATCATATCAGTTCACTTACAATGATGTTGAAAGAATAGAAGGTGTGAATATCATAATAGGGTTTGGGGGATTTTTCTCAAAGAAGATGCGATGGATCTGAATGAAAGAACGGGTAGAAAAAGGATCCAAATAGGACCCGTGTGTAAGGATTTGCTTTTAGCAAATGGGTGGGAAACTAAAGGGGTACATGGCCTAAAAAATTGACACGTGAGAGTAAAGATTTTTATTTATTGGGTTAGTAACATAGGATAAGATTAAGTATATATTAGTTGTAAATTAGTCTCTAGTGCAAAACACACATCTTTTTTTCCTTTGTTATTTTGTGTTTTAGTTAGTTTTATATTCGTTTTTTGTTCGTCTTAAGTCTATGTTGTGTTTTCAGGTGCTCGTATGAATTACAAAGTCATATCATGAAGAGATTGATCATGAGAAGTACCAGGAATTAATTGTAAAAAGTGGGAATTTTACTTCTTCGACGCGAAGAGGAGGGACCAAATGTTCGGTTTTAAATTCTCGATCTTTGGTCTTTGATTACTGTGTTGAAACCATGTGTGATACTTTTACCTTTGTTTTGGATGTTTTAAGTATGATTCTTGGCTAAACACTAGTATCTATCGAGGCCATTGATGATTACTTGTTAAAGTTTAGACCTGTTATCAGTTTTTGGATTCTATTGATGGTTTGATGATTTTGTAAAGATTTTAGTTCAATAATTATGATAAATATGCATGCTTTGAATCTGATGTATGATTGATTATAGTTTCGTATGCTGCTTGTGAATGTCTTTCAGTTTGAGTAGTATATCTAGATCATAGACTGTGTGTTTGTGATTGTTTGATGGTTTGCTAGATGTAGTATTCCATAGGAACGGTGATTGAGAGTAGATTAGATCTAAGTGTTCTTCTTGTCTCGTTACCCGAAAGATGAGAGGTTATCGGTTAGCCTTCGTCATTAGGAGTCTGAGTATAAACTGTCTGAAAGGAAGTATCCTTAGGTTCTTAGTAATCGTTGCAAATCCGAGTCATAACTTGTTGATATGAGATTACCCCGTGTACCTTTGATGTATTGTGGACGGTGAGACCGAGAGGTGATCCGTTTTTTGGGTACATTAGTATCGTTGGAGAGACTGAAAGGTAATCAGACTATATGGTGAGCGTTGTGAATCTTAAGAGTTTCCTTGTTGATGACACCCTGAAAGTGATTAGGGATCCACTAGGTGGTCTAGAGCTGTTATCCATAGAAAACCAGTCCATCATTGTTTCCATAACCGGTAGAAGTCTGAACCTTGCAAGTAGGATTACGACCTAGGTAGTGTCCTTCTCATTCCTGATATTTCCCGAGTTCTTTTACGTGATAGTTAGAGTCGTTCTTGAGTTTTCATAATCTTCGTTCATTAGTTTAATCAGTAGTTATAGAAAACCCCCAAACCAAATATTCTTAGTTCGAGTCAGAGTCTAGTTTAATGGTCTCTAGGGTTCGATAATCCGGTTTACTATTAAACTGTGCTACACTCGATAGGTTCACTTGCCTATCAGTGAAGTCTAGTTCATAGGTTTTTCATTTATTACTTAGGAGTCTAAATTAGATTTTATTTATAGTTTTTATAGACCGTCTGGGTGACATAAGTGGTCTAGTCATATAATTGACCCTTTCCATGTTTAGAGGATACTTAGTTATGATCTCCTTCTGTATAAATACAAGGTATATACCACGTGGAAGTCTAGAGAATGGAGGATACACCTCACCTTTAGTATTTGGTTTCAACTCTAAAGACAGGAAATACTTCTCCTAATTCCTTGCCACATTTTTTATTAATGAAATGTGAAGAGGTAAAGTAATTCATCACTGACCCGTATATTCAGCCCAATAATTCGGCCCAAAGCCCAAGCACTAACAACGTCATAATCATTCACAATCGGTGACATGGAAGTAGAGATGAGCTTTTGGTACCGAATACCTGTACCGGTACCCATATCATATCGGTACCGAAAAATCAAAACAGGTACCGGTATCGGGACTTGATTTTCTCTGATTTCGGTATGGGTACTTTTTCGGTACCGATACCTGCACTTTACCGAAAAGTACCCTTTTAGTCCCGAAAATATGAGGGGTCCTTTTTATGGGAATTTGTTATTTTGTAATACCATAATTTCACAATATATATCAACTTTCCAATTTTCAAAACCCCACTCGCTAATCTGAATGAACCGCCATCCCCAACCACACTCAAAATTCTGGATCGAATAATTTTTGTTTGATAGAATTGTAGAAAATATGGTTTGTGTATGGAACAAAAATTAGGTTTGATCAAAAAGTACGAGTGATCGTAAAATAGAAGACTGCAGAACAAGTTAGATGACTACAGAACAAGGTTGTCATCTAATATTGTTGAAGCTTTGATTTGTACTCACGATTGGGTGAGAAAGTCGAGAAAACCAATTGTGGATGACATAGACGATTTTTTAAAAGATGATGATATTGTCATAGGTATCATTAGTTCTTATCTTATTATGAAAACCAATAATTTATGAAAATATGTATTCGGGTACCAAACTGGTATCGGTACCGAAATACAGGTACCGATTCTATATTTTCGGTACCGGTATCGGTACCCGTTTTTTAACAAAATCCGGGACCATTACTTTCGGTACCGAACCATCGGTACTGATCTCATCCCTACATGGAAGCATGCAATTTTTACGAATAAGGAATGAAAAATGTCAACCAATGACATAAGGAGAGAGAATAGCCATCCTCCAATAGAGTTAGGGAAGAGAATAACAAATTCTGTTATAGGTAGGGATGATGTGCGGTTTGTATTTAGTATATATTAAAAGGGATTTTGCAACAAGATCAAGTTTTAAATTTATAAATAAAAAGATAAATACTCAAACTAAACACACATGTAACAGACAAGCGTAATTTAGTTTAGGTAAGTATCAAGTATATCGAACCAATGGACATGGTCGAGTTTAAATACTTAACGTTTGTTATCGTTTAATCAATTTAATTAAGATGTGGGATTTGTGTGCTTGTAAAACGGAAAAATAAATGATAGAAATATAAATGATAGTAAAGTAAATAACTGAGGATGTAAAATGTGCGTGAAGTGAATAACAGAAATGTAAATAGCTTGAGAATAATCAGATTACAACGGGTATTGCTTTGGGCTTCGAATCCGTTTGGTATTTGATAAGATCGATTATCTAGCACCGTTCAAATTCAAATGTTTCCTGGATGAATAAAAGGGAAGTCCAAATTAGATGAAGCTTTTCATAGCGATCATTGGTATTTTTTTTGCTATACAAAGATGTCATTTGGGTTAAAGAATGTCGAGGCCACGGATGATGGATAAAGCTTTCAAAATCAGATAGGTGGGAATTTGGAAGTTTACGTCGACGGCTTGGTTATCAAAAGAAAGGACGAAGATGTCATGTTGGGAGGAAACTTTCAAAAGGTTGCGAAGTTTGAACCTCAAATTGAACCCGGGCAAGTGCTCCTTAAGTATGGAAGAAGAAGTTTTTAGGTATGGTGGTTACCAGAGAAGGCCTTCAGGTGAAAATCCTAGCAATCACCAATATGTCCATAATCCGGGACGTTCAAACCTTAAATGGTAATTAACAGGTATTAATTACCATTCATAGCCACCGTAAAAAACTGAACAAACAACAAGGACTTCAGACACAACTGAGACTTTTCCAGCAGATGAAAGAATACCAGGCTCAACTGCCAACTCGCTCGGCTGAGATCCTAGTCATATACATTGCCACTTCGGATTTGGCATTCTGTGCAGTTTTGCTCGTCGAGCGGGAAGGAGTGCAGACACCCATTTATTACATTATTGTCTTCTCACTAATGTTGAAACCTGGTATACCACTTTAGAAAAACTAACACAACACATACCTCCTGCAGACTACGCCGGTACTTTGAAGCCTTAAAGTTCGCACCAACTACCCCTTGCAACAAGTACTGAGTTGTCATGAAGATTAACTAGATGGGCACTCGAACTAAATGCTTTTGACGTAAGGTTCAAGTCACCCCCGACAATTAAGGGCCAAGTGTTATTGCAGAAATACGCACAGACAAAGAGGAAGAGACACGGCAGGAATTGAGTTTCCCTCCACCTGGGCCTCGGTCAAACCCAGACACCTGGAACTTATGTACCGACGGCGCATCCAATCAGGAGGATTCGGGATCAGAACTAACTTATGCTCTGATTATCATTCAGCACTACCAATAATGAGGCAGAATACAAGCACTAATTACAGGATTAGAACTCGCATTAAGGATGGGTGCAAAGGATGTAAACGAACATGTTGATTCCTTACTCGTAGCCGACCGTATTGGGGGTACATATGATGCAAAGGATGACATGATGGCTCTCTATGAAGATAAGGTTAAGTCCTTGGCAAAGTTTGAAGAATGCTTAGTATCACATGTACCCCGGAGCCAAAACAAGAAAGCAGATGCGTTACGTTAGTTGGACTCTATGGCGTTTGATCATTTGGCTAAAGAAATATGAGTCGAGGTACAATCCCGGCCATCTATTCAAGCAGAAGTTCGAATGATTCAACAAGAAAATACCTCCTGGATGACACCCATCTTAAACTACTTAAAGGATGGAATTCTCCCAACTGGTCGGGAGGAAGCTGGCAAGATAATGAGTAAATACCAGATGCACAAAGGATTATTATTCCGAAAGTATACCCAAAAATAAACTGATCCCCGTCACTTCAGCCTGGCCCTTTCAAAAATGGGTCATCGACTTGGTAATCGTAGCACCGGACTACTTTACCAAGTAAACAAATTTTTACCTCTGTAGGTCACCCACAAGGCAACGGCCAGGTGGAGCGAATCAACAATAGTTTGAAAGGGGTGGGGGGGGGATCAAGAGAAGGTTAGACCAATATGGGAAAAAACTGGGTTGACGAATTTCCAAATGTGCTCTGGGCACCTTCACAAAAACAAGCAATGGTGCATCACCTTTCAGTCTAACATATGGAACTGAAGTAGTTATACCGGCGTAAATTGGGTTACCTTCGGGCAAGGGAAATAATGACAAAGAGCTAGCCACTAACCTTGACTTAGCTGATGAAAGAAGGGAAATTGCTGCAATTAATGAAGCAAGGTACAAAAATAAGCTCAAAAAGTTTTACAACAAACGGGACAGGGTAAGCTAGGACCAAACTGGGAAGGCCCATACGTCATAGCACGTTTTTCAAAAGCATCCCTCTCCCCTTGCAGCGTGAGCCGGCAGCATAATTTGATAACATGTTGTTTTACAACATAATTTGATTTTTTTTTTAAATTGTAATTATTTACTGTTTTAGAATCATCATATTGTTAGAAACAAAATTTTGACCAATTTTTAACACGGAGTGGGACTATGTTGTGTTGTGACCATGACAAATTGATGGATTATTATTACCTGTGGACCTTATTCTAGATTTTAATCCAAACTTATATTGTAAAAGTGTTTAGCTAAAATTGACCAAAACCACAATTTGGTGAATTAATTAGCCAAATTTATCAAATATATTGTTTTAACTTCAAAATTTACATGGAAGGTGATCAAATTCAATTTCGTGAATTTTTGAAACAAACGGGTTGGTTTGGGTTAGGATTGATTTGATAAAGTTTGATACAAAGATCAAACTTTAAGATCTTTGATCTCGATTATCCATTTTGAATTCGATACTCTTCCGCTGCAAGTTTGATCTGTAAGGTAGCATACTAACACGGAAGGAGTATAACAAACTGAACTTTGTTATTTTCTTATAAACTCATAACATAAAAAAAATCTTACAACTGTAAAAACCACCATTTAACTTAATGTCTCTAAAGAGTACTGAAAATAAAAACACTTCAAAGCTCGTCTTTGACCGAATCTGAAGTTGACTCAGAAGTGGCATCGCGGTTCTTTTGGATGAACTCAATCAAGTCTTCCTTAGTCCTGTCTCCGTCATATGAAACAATCTTACCACTTGAAGATCTGAAGTACAACGTCGGGTAACCTTTAACATCAAATGTGTCGTCTACAATGTCGTTTTTGGTTCCATCCTACGGTATACTCAACAAATGGATTACAAACAAATAATCATCACCACATCAGACATACTAAAATATCAACCAAACTCGCTCTCCAACCCATTTCAGGTCCTAAAATGAAATTCAAAATCAAGGCTTTTTACTTGTAATAAAGGATGAAATAGGTGAGAACCTACCAATTTTGTGATCACTACATCAGGATCCTGCTCGAGTGACACAGCCACTTCGTCCAAGATTGGGGCCAGTTTTTTGCAGTGTCCACACCATGGTGCATAGATCTCTAGTAGAACTGTAAAACAAATATTAAAAATGGTAAGATCCATAAATTAAAGGTCGCGTACTTGGAAAGTGTTTTGGGTCAACCCGTTATATTCGTTTTGACCCATTACTTGCTATAGCTTTAAAAGAAAATGCATGCTCAACAAAGTAAAAATTTACCATTCTTTTTGGATTCTAAAACCATGTCCTTAAGGCTCTTGGTAACTACCACCTTCACTGGCTCGTCGTTAGTTTCGGGGATTGGCTCTGACTTTATATATGGTTTTAGCTTTCCGTCCTAGATTAATGCAAAAATAAATACTAATTTTAGTGAACAGACGCTCTAGAAATCCTAGTATGTAATATCTTTAACGGGTCATGAGTAGAAAATGAGTTAATCCCATCAAAATCCAACTATATTCAACACAATATAAAAATGTTAAAACTTTTGGGCAAAAAGTGTTTCAGGTCAACACGACCAATTTCCCACTGCCAAATAATTTGGACTTAATAATAATCATAACAAAATCATGAAGAATTAGTATTTAAGTGAGGGTAGGAAGCCTGAACATACCGTGAAGTCCTTCAACCAAGGAGCAATATGACCAGCTTGCACATTTTGGCCAACATACTTGACACCTTTAGTGTCTTGTACCACGAGGGCCGGTGTCTGATCTTTTTTAAGCCCAAAATACTGCAGGTTAACACGCAAAGTAATTTAAAATCAAAACTAAGTGATTGAAGATGAAAACGACGACTATCGATTACCTCCAAGACATTTTCACTATCTTTAACATCACCCATGAGGAAAACTAATCCTTTTCCTTTGTACAATCCTGCAACTTCATGAAATGTTGACTTGAATAAATCTTGTTTCTCATGATCATAATTGAGGAAGAGCATAACCTGTGCAGAGGAAACAAATCTTATTATCAATAGAAATTGTTTATAATAAGTGAATAAATATTTTTTATTTTTTTTAAAAAAAATGTACCTTGGAATCTGGACTGCTAAAGAATTTGTTCACAAATGGTTGGTAGGTCTCACTTTGGTCAAAAAGTGTCACAAGAGGAATGCTAGCTTCTTCAATAAACTTCTCCATAGCATCAACTTCAAAGTTCTAAACAAATTCACATAAGGAGATGTTATTTAATAAGAACAAAGAATTAAATTAAATATATTTGTACACCAAATTCACAATACCTTAGAATCAACAAAAAGTTCATCAAAAGGCTTTAGCAACCTGAGAGTTGGCTTTGTAATTGACGAATCTCCACGAGAGATGAGCTTAGCGTTAGCAGTATGACCAAAATCATTGTTAGACCGCAACTTATCAGCTAAAATCATGAAGTTTTCATATTCCTCCCGTGAAAATTTAGGGAAAATCCCTAGCTGCAACGATAAATTTTAAATTTTAGAAGTTGTATAAAATTTAATTTTGGTGTTATAGAATATAGATTCAATATGCTTACGATAAAAATCTTTTTGTCATCTATAACGCTTTCTACGTCTTCTTTAGTTTTAATTTCGAGTGATGCAGGACCATTTTGTTTCTTCAAGTAAGTGACTATACCATCAGCCTCACGAGGCCCGTTATATTCCTGTATCTTTTCACCTCCATTTCTAAAGATCTTGATTGTGGGAAATCCTTGCACCTCATATTTCTTTGCAAGTTCTTTGTTTTGTTCATTATCGGCGTCAACTTTGGCCAAAACGATTGTTGGTTCGTTACTTGACAACACGGATGCAGCCTTTTCATACTGCACATATGAAAATTATATGTAAGAATGATTGTTATAACTTTATAATTTTAAAAAAAATTACAAGGGTGTGGCAAATGATCATTGAAATGAGATAGATACCTCTGGAGCAAGATGTTTACAGTGACCACACCTGTTAATAGAAATAGCAGCATACCATTATCAGATTTCAGAAACAAACTACCTTTCATATACAATTGGTTCAATTGCCAAAAAAAAAGTGAAATTTTCACATGATAACATGAAAATAATCAGGTTTTGGATTGTCACCCATGTAATAAACAAATTGTGTTCGGGTTGATGTGTCTAGCCCGTTTTATTTAAACAAGTCATGTTGATTAAAGATAATATTTTAAAAAGTCAACCCGACACTTAACACATTTATCACAGAGAGTCAACCCGTTACCAACTCGCTAAGCGACATGTTTGCAACCTAAAGCAACCACTTGAAGAGAAAATATGTGTGATGATCACTAATTTTTGGGTTTTTAAAGAGAAATAAAATGCAATAACATTCAGCTTAAACATTAATTGTATATATTCACATACATTTTAAAAACTTTCATATATTTAGAAACTTCCACAAAAAAGTCTCGATATCAAAGTTTTTTTTATACCCCAAAATATATTGAGCCGCGACTGCTAGCATGTTATATCAAAAGTTAGTGCATGTTATATAAATAAACAATGCATTGATAATTATCATAAGTTCTTAAATCACAAGGATATCTACTGCTCATCCCAACATATAAATAGTGAGAAATAAAAAGATAAATGAGTATAAAAAATAACAAGTTAGGTAAAACCATAAATGAACATTTTGCTAACAAAAATTACTTTGAATGCTAATTTTAGAATTTAACACGCAATAAATTGAAATCAAAACATTCTTTAAAGTTCATAAAAACGTAACAGAATTACACTCGCAAAGTTAAACAAATCAAAACCGATTTAATTAAAAACTAATAAATAATAGATTAAAATTACGTAAAACTTGTTACGAGTACGTTACAATAAGTCACAAAATCAAAACCGATTTAAATGCTTCTTCTTTCCATCAGTGATCTGACCTCCATTTTCACTCTAAACACACACACACACATATACACAGTGGCGGACCTAAAAGTTTTTGGGTCAGTTGACTAGCAATATATAACACCAACAATTTTTCATATATAGGGGCGATCGGTGGCTATTGCAAAATTTTATAGGGGACGGTCGTGATTTTAACGCATATAACACTAAAAAGAATTCATGGAGGACAGATGCGCGCTATACCTGATGAATAGATCCGCCTATGTAGGTATACATATTCACGTATATATGTATATCTCATAATTTACTAACAATCAAATACTACATCGATCACTCGATCTAGTCGCTAGCAACTACCACTACTAAAAACTGTTGGTTTTTCGACCAAAATTATTGTTAGAAATTCCAACCAAGATGAATCCCTAAATTACGCGACAAGTTTCCGACAAGTCAGAAAATTCAAACAAAATTCCGATCAAAATGATTTTAATAAATTGAAAAACAAAAATAATATGTTTTTGGTTGAAAAGTTGTCAGAAATTTCTGACCAATTTCTGAAAAAATAGATTATTTTTTTTCTTTATTTATTATTTCTATCATTATGTTTATAATAAATACTTATATAATATAATTTATTTTATGTTTTAAAAAAAAGAGGCAATCGCATGTATTCCTTACAAAATTACTTATTTTTTCAAATTATGCTTGAAGAGTATTGTACATTATGCATTAAAAACTTGTGTTTACAAGTTGAAAACGATAAATTAACGAAGAGAGACGTACCACAGAGCGTAGAATTCAACAACGATGAAATCGTGTTTGGAAACGATCTCCGAGAAATTCAAGTGATCTAAAGTCAATACATATTCTTTCTCCGCCTCCGAAGCGGTAGAGATCGATACATTCGATGATAAAATTACAAAAACACACAACAAGAGTATTTTACAAACCCTAGAATCCGCCATTAATGATTTTTCTCTCTCTGGTTTATTTCTCATGCGAGAGAGATGGAGGAGGTGAGCTCTGTGTGTTCAGTGCGTTAGTATATATAGGTGGTGGGGTGGGGGGATGAGGCCCCAATACGACAGCGTTTTTTATGGGATTTCATGAGGATTATGTGTGTAACGGAAATGCAATTGACATCTTTTTTTGGTATTAATGGCAATTTAATTAGAAAATAACAAAATTAAATAAATAGGTTTTGTTTTTGTATCTTATTCTGAATGATTTATTATTTATGTAATGGGATTCTAATAATCGTATCAGATTGCATTGATGTTTTGTGAAGTGTGTAAAAAATTTTAAAAATTAAAATTGACGAAAATATTTATTAAAAATTATGAATAATTGGCATTTAGAGGTTTGTGTGAAATTTTTTTTTTTAGAAAATGTTATCTAAAAATAACCAAGTTTTGTATACGTTCGATTAATTTTGTAATATTTTTTTATATAGAATTGTTCCAATTTTGTAAGATTTTTTTATATATATTAAAAAAAAGTTAAAATTAAGGCACACAAATGGAACATGTATAACTTTTGTTACTGTTTAGTTATTTTTCATTGGGTTAGGTTATACATACATCATCTTCCTATTTGTTGCACCCTCATTCCACTTGTCGGAACCCCCCCCCCCCCCTCTAAAAAAACTTTTAAACTTGTCATTTTAAAAATTATTATTTTTAAAACCGTTTTTTAAGTTTAAAAACACTTTCTATAAACAAAAACGTATACCCCCACTCCCTTCTACTTGTCGTACCACCCCCACCCATTTTACCCCTTCGAATAATCATTATTTATATGACCGTTTTTTTTATTTTAAAAGCATTTTCTATAAAATAAAACATATAAACCCCCCCCCTTTCACCACCACAAGTTCACTACAGACGATAAAAATTTAAGACGCATTTATAAACACTTTCTAACTAGTATTTTTTTTACAAAACGTCATTAAAAAATAATCATATAATGTTTTTAAAAAGCGTATATATCTATCATTGACTCAAAAAGATAAACTTAAGCAATTAAATAAACCAAACAACTAATTAAACAAAAAGAGAAAAATAAAATAAAAAAGTTTAAATTGTATTTATTTGAAAACAACAAGTAAAAATCAGTCAAATGAGGGTACGTATATCACGACCCTTTTTAATTTGTACTTATTTTGAACAACTATGAAACTTGGTTATTATTTAATGATATCTTTTCTTTACTATTACGTCTTGAAGCTCAATTTTAAAATAATAATAATCTTACTACTCTAATAAATGAAAATCTCTTCAGGATACGTGCAACTCTCTGGTTACTCCTCACCTTTATTTTCCCGACTCTCTCTCCTATTAAATATTAGATTTTCTATTTCTCTCTCCTATTAAATAATAACCTTTATATTAATAAATCTAATTACGGATAGTTATTATTTAATTATAAATAGTTATTATATCATCAATCAAATGAACTTAATATTAACTAACATTTATCAATTAAATAAAAAATTAATACTCAGTTGAAAAAAAATGTTTTAAAAACTAACTTAACAGACCTTATAACTGTCACGACAAATTATATTTTTTAAAAACAATTTGTAAACAAATTACATTATATTTTATTCAACCGATGTAATATACTGGTTTATTCAACCCGTGTATTACACGGGTTTTTAAAAATATAATTTTTTTATTACTAAATATATAACATTTTATTTATTTAACCCGTGTAATATACGGGATTTTAACCTACTAATCAATAAATAGTAATAAATATTCACGTTTGGTTCTTTTTGGTCACTTAATTTTTAAAAGAGTAAAATACAAGGATTGTCCATGTGGTTTACCAAAATTTTGGATTTGGTCCTTAGCTTTTCAAAAGTACATGGATGGTTCACGTGGTTTGCACTTTGTAACGCATTTAGTCCCTAGCCAACAAATCTAAAAGTTTTAGAAGATCAAAGTTAGAGACTAAATGTGTTACAAAGTACAAATCACAGGGACCGTACATGTACTTTTGGTAAAGTTTGGGGACTAAATGCGTTACAAAGTGCAAACCCCATGGACCATCCATGTACTTTTGGAAAGCTAGGAACCAAATCCAAAATTTTGGTAAACCACGGGGACCATCCGTGTACTTTACTCTTTTTAAAAAGTTTCTAGTTATAAAAAAATTTCACTTGATTGAAACACATAGATGATTCTTCAACATCAGTCGGTTCGTACCTTCACTTAGTTTCACCCAAGCTTCATCCTGGTCATGGATAAATCACCCAAGTTCGGGTCCATAAGCAATGACAATTGCCCTATCAAGACTCACTTTCACTACGGCTCTGATGGGTTCCCTTAACCAAGCCACTGCCTATGAGTCGCCGGCTGATTCTTCAACAGGCACGCGGTCAGAGCCTCAGGCTCCTACCACCGCTTGGGAGCTTACAGAATTGGAAAGATATTCAGTTCGTTGATCCATTCAGTAGCACGGAGTCCGTATTTGGATACTAAACTGTTTGGTTATGCCATTTTAGGCTTTGCTCTCACGAAAGCCATTGCCTTGTTTTCTCTTATGATGGCCTTTCTGAAAGTTGAGTTTTTCAAAGTCAAAAAACTTTTGTAAGGTCGTGTGTTATACATTCACCACACCAACGCCAAATGTACCGCACATCGCCACCAGGTGAGGGACGGTGTTGCCACACCCATCGTACCTCCACGTCACCTCACACCCACCACAATTTGTTTTCTCTCTTCACAATTTGACATAAAATGCGATGGTTCATCACCGTACCTCGCAACACAATTTGACACAAAAGAAGGGGATGTTGCTTTGGTATATGTCACATGTCCACATCACCCTCACTGCATGGTGCGGCGAAGGCATTATACATGGCCAATGCTAGTGACAGATCTAGAACATAATTTCAAGGGTAGCATAATTTTTTTTACCGTACATTAAAAAACCCGATAATAAACACGGTAAACACATATACCTAATATATTTTCTCCTCTCCGGCATTTGAAAGCTTGAAATCGAGCTGGGTGGGACTTGGGGGCAACAAAGGCTTTTCTGCTTTCGGGTAAAACTGATTTTTTTTTGTTTGCTAATGTTTTAGGTTTAAACTATTTTGGGCTTTTGAGTTTTAAATCTTTTAATTAACTTAGGATTTTTAGTTTTATAAACTTGGGCTTTAGAGTTTTAATCAATAATTAGTTTTGGGCTTTTAAAAAAATATTAAGAGGTAGCCAAATATATTTTCAGAGGTAACGTAATACGTAAAACGTAAAAAGAAATCTCACTTCGTCGAAGAAGTTAAGGGATTGCACCTCGTACATAGATCCGCCCATGGCCAATGGAACGCTTTAAATAATTGGTTGTTGAAGTCGAAACCATTCTTCTTTTTTATTTGGAATTAATGATAAATGAATAAAATGTTTTTTTTAAAATAATACGATGGCATACAGCAGTAGAGGATAAAAAAACTATGAAATGTAATTTTATAGTTAAAAAACCTAATGAAGCTTACAAATTAGTTTTAGTTTATATATATAACTCTTAATATCATAACACATATAAATTAATATAGCAAGCATAATTATTCATTTATTATAATAAAGGTTAAAAATCCGGTGTAAGGCACATGTTGAATAAAGGTAATCTTATATATATTTAGTAATAAAGATTGTTTTGACACCTTAGCCGATATTTTGACACCCCACATACGACTAGTATGTGGCCATACTAGTCGTGTGGCACTAGCCTTTAACACCACACATACGACATGAATGTTGGTCAAATCAGTCATGTATGTCTGCGTATACGAGTAGTATAGGTACATACGACCAGATGCTTTCCCCTATACTACTAATATCATATAATACGACTATTATTACTTAATTTAAAACAAAAATATAATTTGATAGTTATCTTTCTTTTATAAAAAAATTTAACGTATTGTTCAAAATAAATAATAACAGATAGTTTTTTTTCTTTTTAAAAAAAAGCATGTTAGTTTATTTTTTATGTATTTAATTATTTAAAAATATTTGACGCAACATTATATTCTCAAAAAAATAACATTAGAAGATGTCCCGTTCTCTACGGGTGCATTAGAAGATGACTCGTTAGGACGTCTTCCGTCTCTTCTACTTGTTCTGTTTCTCCCGTTAAACGACATATTATGTTCTGGTTTTGCGAGTCGTATACTCGTTTTAAAAATAATGAATTATTCTCATAAACTAAATTAGCTTGGCTACATATTTATGGCTGAGGAAATAAATTATCAGTTACAGATGTATACTAGTAGTATTGCCCTATACTAGTCGTAAAGGGATATTATTTACACTCCTATTGATGAAAATGACAGCCCTTAAAAAATCATATACATACGAGTAGTATTCTGTCATGCTAGTAGTATGTGATTTTAGTGCCAGATAAGATCTGGTTCACTGATACACACACGGCTAGTATGTGTGTGTCATGGTATATCTGTGAGAGCGTCCGAATATCTAAATCCCACAAAAATAGTTATGTTCATAGTTTATTATAGGGCAAATGTTATAAAAAACCAACATTTTCTAGTTTTTCTCATAAAAGTCATTCAACAACTTTTTTTGCACATAAAAAAACCAACATACACTCTCTTTTTTCTCACAAAAGTCCCTCAAAACATACTTTCTTGTTTATCTCACAAAAGTCCATCGACAACGATTTATTTTAGCAAATGAATCCACAAAAGTAAAGCAAAGGAAATCGACCGACAGAAACAAGAGCAAATGAATCCTTTGTCTTGCTTCTGTCGATTCATTTGCTAAGATAAATAGTTGTCGAGAGTGAGAAAAACAAGAAAGTATGTTGTTTTTTATGTGCAAAAATTTGTTGAGCGACTTTTGCGAGAAAAAAAGAGAGTATGTTGGTTTTTTATGTGCAAAAAATTGTTGAGAGACTTTTGTGAGAAAAACCAAAAAGTATATTGGTTTTTTATGACATTTGCCTTTTATTATATTGATATTTTATCTATTTTAATGTAAAAGACTGGCTATGATTTTATTTAATGTTATTTTTTAAAGAATAATCATTTTATCAATACATATAAAAGATAAGTTTAAATAAATATAATTATGAGAAGGCTATTAATTTTTGGTGCTGTTGAAAAGTTAATAATTAAAGAATGTAAACTAAAGTTAATTTGAATGGTAAAGACAAAATTTAAAATTAAAGAATGATATATTAAATTACTAGCTTAGAACCTGTGTCTACACACAGTGTAAAAAATATAAATACATAAAATTCTTAAGTAACATTTTAACATACATGAACTAAACATAAAAACTAATTTCAAGCCTTGGTGGTTTATAGATTTGCAACATCTTATAAAAGTTCATCAATGTTTCATTCTTGGGGATAGTATCCTTAAAGGCTTCATGCGACCATATACGGTCTGTCCATTCTAACAGTTTTGGAGTTCTATTATCATCATTAATTATCTTGAACTCGTTATATTTTTCAGTGAAATTTATCCATCACAGATAGCATCCAAGAACAAAATCAAGATACTCAACATTGTCACCAGAAAAATAAGCTTTTCCATTGCTAAACTTTACAAATGCGTCTTCCAACAACTCAGATGCTTCAATCATTTGTTTCTTTATTGCTTCTTTTTCTTCTTTTCCCGGTGTTCTCCTCAATTTATGTATATATTCATAAAAATGCGTTAATTACTACTTAGTGTAATTTAACTTTTATTTTAATTGAAAATTAAAGTTACATAATTAGATTTCAAAATTTTATAATAAAGGATAATTTAAAATAAATGTGTTTTATTATATATGGGTTGAATAAATACAATGTTACATACTTAGTAATAAATATTTAGACATTACATATTTATGATATATTAAATAGTTTTTTAATATAAATTTTACAAACGTCATATAGTTATTTCTTAAAAATGTTTTATAAAAAGAATGAAAGAAATGTTTAGTTTATAAAAATGTTTATGAACAAACCTATTTTAAAAAAACGTTTTATAAAAAGAAATATATAAATCACTATTATTTAATAGGAGAGAGGCGAGAAATAAAAAATTATAAAAAACAATTAAAGATATTTATATAATTAATAGGAGAGAGAGGTGGGAAAAAAGGGTTTTAGGTGCATAGGAGAATGACATGTGACACCAAAAACCTTTATTTGTTAGTATGTATAGATATAGATTCAATGGAAGTCTTAAGATGATTAATAAATTATAATTAAATAGATATCACTAGAAACGTTAGTTTTTATATCTATATTGTATATAATAAATAAAGGTTTTTGTATGTCACATGTAGCCACCATATTCAACCTTATCAATATTTTCTCGCATCTTTCTCTTATTAAATGCACCCATATATCTTTTAATAAATTATTAATTATACTAATAAAACATATTTATGTTAAATTATCCTTTATTATAAAAAAATTTGAAATCTAATTATGTAATTTATATTTTCAATCAAATAGTAAATGAAAGTCAAATTACGTTAAATAGTAATTGACGTGTTTTCGAAACCCAATTATATATTATTTTTTATATATTTTGAATTTTGTTTTATATCCTTAGTATACAGTAATACATTTTTACACCTGTAAAATACATAAATAAAATTTGAGAAATTTATGTATTGATGTTTTTCACCCGTGTGTATTACACGGGATCTAAGCTAGTTTATTAATAATTATGTTAGAAACTCATGTATTACACGGGTTGAATAAAAAACAACTTGTTGTAAATCAGTATTTTTTATGAAGATTTGTATATTGGATGTAATTAGCCATTAGTGAAATAAAAAATAATAAAGATTTAAAAACTATAAATAATAAATAATAAAGAATTAAGAATTCGATTCATTGAATTTATGAGAGTTTGAACTTCGCATTCATTTCAAAGCCCATCTTTAAAGCTATAGTTCGACTTGTGAGTTGTGAGTAATGTTATATGCTTGAACTCGGTCAGGACTCGTTTATTATTTAACTAGCTTTAATCTCATGTGTTACATGGGATGAAACATTAACATTATATTGATAACTATCTTAACACATCTTTTTATACAAATTTGATATTGTATTGGTAACTTTTTCATTTTGTTAAATGTTAAAATTATATGTATGATAGTAATCAAAATATAAAAAAAATACATTAAAATACATTTCATAAGTGATGTATTTTTACAACACATTAAATTACATGTAAAATGAAACCTTACAATGATGATTTACAAATTTGAAAATACTTCATTGTATACAACATTTGACGTGATATTGGTAACTTTTCAATGTTTAACACCCACTAAATGCAACAAAGAATAGAGTTTATTTTTCTCAATTACTGAAACCACAAAATAGCCAGAACTGTTTGAAAAATAGGGCACAAATGCTGCGAACCTGATTGAACCCAGTAGTGAGTCAAAGAAATCGAAGATAATTAAATTGGTCAACGTTTTCCTTGCATACGTTGTTTCTTCATTTTATTAGTTAACTGAACTCCATCAGTTTTTTTGTATAAACTTTAACCTTGATGATGTAACGTATTTACAAATGCTTAAGTTGTAATTAAATTTACGTATCAAACTTAAGTTACTTTTTTTAAAATCTCGTATTTTATACGGAAAATCTCGCTAAACCTTTAATATTTAATCTCTCATTTAAAATAAAATAAAATTTAAATTTCAACAATATATCGTCTTTTAAATTCAAAAGTTTAAACTCCAAAAATTTAAAAATCGTACTCCTTAGTATATCAACACAGTTTAAATTTAAAATCACAAAATTAAATATGAAAAAATTTAAAAATAATAAATTAGAATTGAAGCCAAACATATTTTTTTTAAAACTCGTCGTTCAATAAAAAAAATTAAGTTTAAAATATAATACACTTTTAAAAACAAATATTTATAAATTTCTTAGTTTTATATAAAAACTAACTATTAAAATTTTAAAATCAAAATAAAAAATTTATTTATAAATATTAAACTTAATTAAAAAACTACTAATTAAATATTAATAAACTTTATTTTAACACATATATATTCAAATACAAAAGTAGTCTTTTTCAAATCTCCTATTTTTTAATTCTTGATTTTTTTAAATATTCACTTTTGATGATAATTTAAAAAATAAATTTGAGTTAATGGTAATAATGATGAATTATTTTGGTAAAATGTTTATTTATAAAATATTTTGAAAAAGTTAAGCAAAATATGGAAAGATTGAATAGTGGATTTAAATTTGATTTTGTAGGGAAAAAGTTGTGAGGATGAATATAGTGATGACAAGTGGTAACAAAATTTAGTTTTTTATTAGAATAGGGACTAGATTAAAATTTCATGTATTACACGGGTTTTTGTGAGTAGTGTTATAAGCTTGAACTCAGTCAGGACTCGTTTATTATTTAACTAGGTTAAAATCTCGTGTATTACATGGGTTGAATAAACCCGTGTATTACACGGGTTGAATAAAATATAATGTAATCTATTAATACATACACTCGTCAAAATGGAACAATATGAAGAAGTAAATACATGATTAAAAGTTTTTTATTTGAATTCTAGCTTACTGTAAATTTGTTTTCAGTTTGTATAATTCATAAAAATATGATTGAACAAATTAATTGATGAAAAACACAATTTTAGATTAAAAATGTGTAGATAAAATTTGAAACAAATAATTATATTAGAGAGATACAGATGGCAATGAAACCCGAACCCGATAGGAAAACCCGAAACATTTGGGACGGGTATAGGGTCGGGTAATCGGGTATGGAACCGGGTTTGGGATTACTTTTGAAATTTTTCGCGGGTTTGGGACGGGTATGGGATATGGTGATGTACTCGTTTACCCGCCCCGATTACCCGATAAATCATACCCCTTTACCCGATTATATATTCGATATAGTTTTTGTCACACCCCAACCGACGGCGGATTATACGTCGGGGCGGACGCGGTTGTTCAATAGCACAAGGTTGACTATTAAAGTTTCAATATTTTATTAATGAATAATTTAAGATTCAATACAAGGAAGAATAATACGAATACAACATTTAATTTAAGTAGTCTAGGTCCAAAGCATCCTATGTGATCACGAATAAGTCTCATGATATAAACCTGAAACATGTGAAAGAATCTGTCAACTACAAAATAGTTGGTGAGATACAAAGGTTTTGACACAGTTTAACAAGTATTTGAAAAGTATTACAATTCACTATGATTTGTGCATTCTATAATGTAAGTATGAGATAACAAGCATGTTAGACATTGTGCACATCAACCCTCCAACCAAGTTTAGGCATAACCCACATGTTACCCTTATAAGTCTCAAGTTTAAAGTTTAATGTAGTAACAAACACCAAGGGCTCCCCCCCGAAGGGGTCAATCAATCAAGGTGGATTGGTCAAATGCAATAGATCTATCATTATTACTATCGGCTTGATCAAAGCTAATGAATGTGCTAGTTTTAAGTTTAATCTAAGCATACAAGTCTCAAGTTTAACATAAGAATAAACACGTAGTCATAGTTGTACAAGAATTGTATAAGTTTAAGGATTGTGAACATGTTTCACCCCAAAAGCATAAAAGGAAAAAGGGGCTAAGTATACTCACTTGGATTGATGAAGAGTATCTGATAAGAGTAAGTTTGCAAGACTTTGAGGGAGAATATCATCACAATATGCCTAAGAATATAAGTCTAAAGTTTTAAGTTTACTTCTATAAGTCTAGGACAAGAATTCTAAGATTTCGGGATTTGACTAGGGTTCCAATGGGAGATGTGTTGGTTGTGTTTATGAAGTTTTTAAATCAAGTTTAAAACAAAAGGTTTTTTTTAAATGAATGCTTCAAGACTTATGTATCAAGGTTTAAATAAGTTTATAGCTTAAAATGATTTAGTAAGATCATTATTCAAAAGTTTCACAATTATTACATCCAATTAGTAATAATAATTAAGATAGTTTTCTAAGTAATTGTACATATTGCAATGATAGTCTTTAAATTATAAGTTTATAAATTATAAAGTTTCTTAGGTATTAAAAATGAAGTTTGTAAGTTTGAAATGTTTAAAGTTTCTATTTAAGATTTATAGGGTTTATAAATTTAGGATGAATGAGTAAACGATTTTCTATCTTTATAAAGTTTATAGATTCATAGGTTTTCTAGTTTTAAATAAACGATTGTTTATTTACTTTTCTAGTTTTAAAATAGATATACAAGTAGCCTTGATTTAGATTCCTAATAATTTACAAAAGATTACAATTTTATGTTTTCTAAGTAGTGTACAAATTTTATAAGTTTTACTTATAAAATTTATATAAATTATTTATTTAAAGTTTTGAATAGAAAACAATTAAAGTTTTTATGTTAGATTAAAGTTTCAAGTTTTATAAATTATTTTCTGTTTAATAAATAAGTTTAATAAAGTCTTAAAAATGTTTTTTTATAATTTTTAAACCTTTAAAACTATTTTTAAAGGATAAAACATTATAGGTTTTAACCAATTTTAATTAAATACAATAGCCCTGTTATGCAAAGATGTAAAAAGAATTCATTTTTATGATTATAACAGTTTATTATAATTTATAAAAATTATTAGAATTTTTAAAATCGTGTAAAAAGCATCAGAAAAAAATGAAGAACAAAAATGGGGCGCGCCTGGGTCGAACCCGGGTCTGTGACCGGGTCACCCATCACACACGAAATTAACCAGCCGGGCTACGGGTCTTGCTGTTAGTCTAGCTGGAAAGAAAATTTAAAAACACAAACCCAAATCGATCCCAATTTCATTATGAACCCTAGAAACTTAATCCACCAAATACACTACGATTAGCCCTCTGTTAATGGAATTAAACAGAGGGCTTTTGATCATCAGGAAATTTCGAGTTGATTGAGCATAAGTTTTATTTGAATTGATGCGAAAACGAGGGAGATTGGCCTCACCGAGCTCGTCGGCGGTCGCCGATTCAAACCGAGGAATTTCGAACCCACCGCGTGAAATTGAAGAGTGAAGGAGTGTTGGGATGATGTTGATGTGCTACTGGGATCGATATTTATAGGAAATTCGGTCTTTAATGCTCAGTTGGTTGGGGAGATGGGATTGAAGCCGACGACTTCAAATCCGGACCCATGCGCGGCCGTAGTGGCAAGTAGAGCATTGATGGTTGTTGCTTTCGAGTCGCATGCGAGCTAGGATGCCCGAGGTTCAGTGAATGTGGCCGGGATTCGAGATTTTGAGTAAAAGGGGTGAAAATCGGGACTGGGGGGTTTCGAACTCGGGACCGGTTTGGGTCTCGGGTATTTAGTGGAATGGCAAAACCGGTCCCTGTTGTTTCAGGGGTTAACTATCAAGTCCAAAAATATAGTTTTAGTTTAAAACAGTTTCAGAGTTTGACAGTTTCAGTCCTTGGATTTTATAAAAATAAACATGTTTTATTTTTTTTATAAATCTCTCTAAAGTTTCAAAGGTTTTATTATTTTATAATTTATTAGTTTTATAAGTCTCAAGATAGAATAAGTTTATTATATTATTTATAATAATGATGATTGTAAACTTTATAAAGTTTTTAAAGAATATTTTCTTACATGTATTTATATATATATATATATATATATATATATATATTTATGTAAATCTTAAGTTCACATATATATACATATACATACCCCAAATATATATATTTATCAAACAATTTAATGTTTATAAATAATAAAAGAAATAGATTTTAAACAAGTTTTCAAGACTTAAGTTTTTGATACGTGGAAGGATTAGGAAAAATATGACGGGGAAAATCTCGGATATTACAGTCTCCCCTACTTTAGGAAATATCGTCCCGAAATTAAAGTAAAAGGGTTTAGATTAGGATTTAAGTCTATGATACGCCCAAAGAAAATGATAAAAATGCCTTACGTTCTCAAGAAAACCCTGGGTTACGTTTAGATTTTTAAAAGAGTTGTAAGGATAGGGATAAGATTACGCTCAAGTTTCTAAGTTTTCAAAGCATATGGTTGCCAAGAGTTCCCTTAAGAAGCATGTAGTTTTATTGAAATACATGAAGATTCGTTTTCAGAAATGCATTTGAGAGAATAACTGATGAACTTCCATTCTGGATTTAAAGTGAGATGCATCCCTCAGGATGGATTTGATGATAATGTAATGAATTGAGTTTGTAGACTAATACGTCTAAGGATTTCTTACGGTATCTAAGTTTCGTGGTTATCCTTTTATGACAAGTCTTAGACCATGGCACACGATAGATTTTACTATGTTTTCCCATATGCTGATTTTTTTCATGCTTACGTGTGCACCCGCAAGCATTCAAATCGTCGCATAGTCCGCATAGGTCCTTCCGTTTGTGTGTGGATCAAGAAAGAGTATAAGAATTTGTTTAACACACGGTTAAAGTTTCCACATGAGAGTGATCATTGATTAACGAGTCCCTTAGAGAGTAGCGTCATTCAATAATTAAAGAGAAGAATGTGACAAGATTTAGAGTTTCAAAGTTTCCTCGTGATTGATTAAGAATACTTCAATCATCGAGTAGTTTAAAGTCTTTACACTTTCCTCGGGTTTGATCAAGAATACATCAAACCTTGAGTAGTTTAAAAGTCTTATACGTTCATCATATTTGAATAAGCATACGTCAAACATGGAATAGTTTAAAGTCTTATACGTCCATCGTGTTTGAACAAGCATACGTCAAACATGGAGTAGCTTAAAGTCTTATACGTCCATCGTGTTTGAACAAGCATACATCAAACATGGAGTAGCTTAAAGTCTTATACGTCCATCGGGTTTGAACAAGCATACGTCAAACATGGAGTAGCTTAAAGTCTCATACGTTCATCATGTTTGAACAAGCATACGTCAAACATGGGGTAGCTTAAAGTCTCATACGTTCATCATGTTTGAACAAGAATACATCAAACATGGGGTAGTTTAAAGTCTCGTACGTCCATCATGTTTGAACAAGAATACGTTAAACATGGAGTAGTTTAAATTGTGTTTGAACAAGAATACGTCAAACATCGGATAGTTTAAATTGTGTTTGAACAAGAATACGTCCATCGGGTTGTTTAAATTGTGTTTGAACAAGAATACGTCCATCGGGTTGTTTAAATTGTGTTTGAACAAAAATACGTCAAACATAGAATAGCCTTAAAGTCTCTTAGTTTAGCTTCAGTGTATAGAAGTATACGATTATGTTTTGAGTATAAAGTGGTTATCTAAATACTCTAGTGTTTAAGAGAGGTGTGGGACAGCGTTTGGAACAGGATTAACCGTTATACGCTTTCTCACAGAAGATTCGAGTTGTCCAGAAGATTAGTGGATCCCGATGTTTGGTTTAGATAGGAGTCAGGGGATGTACTCTGCTAAAGAGAGTAATGTCCTCCTTCCTGTTAGTGTCTAGTGTCAAGAGTGAAGTTTTCTCGTATATATGGAATGTACGTTTATCAAGTCTTATAGGGTTTGGTTAAGACGGACACACAAAGTCTTCAAGACTAAGAATCCAAGTATAAGTTTGAAAATAGGATAAGTCAGTTGAGTTTTCAAGTTTCAGTATTAAGCTTTACAGGATCCTTTATTGATCATGTTTAGTTTTAAGAACACGGGATTGAGTATTTGTACAAGTTTTACATGACTCAAAAGTCTCTGACCTCATAGTTGTGTATACGAAGTTTAATGTTTTAGCAACGTGTATTTAAGCTTTTAGTCCCCGTTGTGATTTTTAGTAAGTCTTTTACGTGACAAGAGTTGAATGAGGAAAGTCTCTAAGCATAGGGTGACGGGAGAAGTTTCGATAAGGTTTATGATAGTGTGTTTACAAATGATTTATCTTGATTCATAACAGAAAGTATAGTTTTCTTTTGTATAGAATGTAATTAAGATGTTCAAAAACGACGAGTTAGGCATCGATAAGTAGTACGAGTAAGATTTATAAAGATAGGTGCGATTGTCAAGCGAAAAGTTGGTCAAGTTTACAAGTGTTAAGTCTATACAAGAAGTAAGGGTCATGGTTGTTTAGGGTAATGATTCGTAAGTCGGGTTGTTTTTGAAAAAGTGCTTACGAATTTGAAGATTTGTTCGAGATTTATTCCTCAGGTACACGTGTCACTTAGGATTTTTATAGTTTAATGCAACGTTGTTAATTATTTCAAGTACTAACGTAAGTTGTTTTTTTTTTTACGAAAATGTTTGGGTAGGTGTGTTAAGTTTACAATGATGAAAGGAAAATTAAACTAGTAATTGATGACAAGATGAAATTTCAAAATAGTTTCCATTTAGATGTTTCAAAATTTGGGCTTCTAGCCCTTACATAAGACAAAATTTAAAATTTAATAGAAATTGAGGCTTCATGCACGCCTTAGGTAGCTCTCCACTAATAAACAGGTTAGTACTACCACAAGTACTGCTAGGGTCACTCGGGTAGCAAACCTAGCCTCTGCCCTAGTGGTCCCGGTATGACACTCTAGGATTTCTTTGTCTACCTCCAAGGCTGTGATCTTGTCTTCCTAGATCCAGATTTGATTGGCCAGATCGTCGATCCGTTGGTTTAACAGGTCGTGTCGTGCCCTATGCCCCATCTCCCTTCTCATGAATTCCTCGGTTTCCATAAACCTAGGAATGTTAGGCATCGGGATTCCCATTGACATGGCAGGTGTCCCGGCATGCCTAGCCCTTAGAGTAGGCGTAGGTGCTAGATACGGATCCCTTGGTGGTGATGAGAATCAGTGGTGAAGATGAGGAGCTTGATAAGGATTCCTCGGTGGTGAGGTCCTAGGGTTTCTGATCCAGTTGGTGTTGAGTTCAGCTCTTGCCCTAGCATTAGGGTAGGGACTTGGCTGGTACACCGGTGACTCGCTGCTCTCTTCGCGGTCGGACTCCCCTCTTGGACGGTACACTGGCGAAGAGTGTGAGTGTGAGTCCATTACCTAGCAAGAGAAGAGAATAGGAAGGAGTTTGTAAGTAAATTGATTAAATGCGTTCAAAAAGGTTTTTATTCATAATACTGAGTCATCACAGTACTATTTAAAACGGTTTTTGGCTTGAAGTTGATGGGCTAACAAAGAGAATTCCCGGAAGAAGGGGTGGGTCACGAGGACTCACTTATGTCCCCTATTTCCATAGCCAGAATTTCCTCGTGAGTCTACAACTTTTTAGTTATTGTCACCGATATTTGGGTTTAAGGTACTATGTCGAGGTTTATTGTGGGTTTAGAGTCTTAAACGTGGAGCTTGTTTGTTCTTCTTCCTCTACAAGGAAATTACTTATGTTACGAATTTCTTTGTTAAAGTACTTTAGATTTTAAAAGACGTTAAGTTTTGTTTACAAGAAACGGTGGTGTGTAAGTTTTAAGGACGTATGAAGGTTTTGAGATTAAAAGTGTAACAAAGTTTGAGTAAATCATCAAATGAAACTCGGTTAAGTGGTAAGAATACAAGGGTTACCTTTTAGGTGTCAAGTTTATAAAATAATGAAGTTTGTAGAAGAATTTGTAGAGTAATACATAGTTTTAAGGGTTGTATTACAATGATCACGAAGTTTATTGGGTAGTATCTATAAATATAAGTTTATGTATGTAGTTTTTAAGTATAATCTCGTAAGAATTTCTCCTTAAAGGTAACTCCTTCAGGTCATGACGAGTAAGCATGCTGTCATGTGACAAGACGGGACTTAAGAATCATAGAATAAAGGTTATAGAGGAAAGTTTTTGAATCATGAATTTATGAAGTGTATAGTATTTGAGATAGTACTCATTTAGTGCATATCACTAAGTAAGTATTTTGACATATCAAGAGAGATCTAAGCTCACAAACGTTTAGAGAAGTCATGCATTCCTATAAGTGGATACTCATCCCAAGAATTCCCGGGAAAGCATACGGGTCCAACGGTTGATTTGGATTTATACGAAATGCTTTCCTTGACAGAATTTCTCATAATACAGGTATCCACCCTTCCGGTCCGCACAAGTTCTCACACATTATCTGGAACTTAAATATTCTTGACGAGAGTTTAGTGATGGCTTAGACTTAAAGCCTAAGAACGTGTCCTCGATGTAGTAGACTCTTGTAGCACGTATATAAGTAGAAACGTAGAATCTCCAAGCGTATAAGATTTAAGAATAGAATGAGGAGAGAATTCCTAGTAAAGGACATGAGACAACTCATGTTTGGGTCTCCTAAGTTATAGTCTAGGTCATGTGTCTAATAACCTAATTCCCTATAACCAAGGCTCTGATACCAATCTGTCACACCCCAACCGACGGCGGATTATACGTCGGGGCGGACGCGGTTGTTCAATAGCACAAGGTTGACTATTAAAGTTTCAATATTTCATTAATGAATAATTTAAGATTCAATACAAGGAAGAATAATACGAATACAACATTTAATTTAAGTAGTCTAGGTCCAAAGCATCCTATGTGATCACGAATAAGTCTCATGATATAAACCTGAAACATGTGAAAGAATCTGTCAACTACAAAATAGTTGGTGAGATACAAAGGTTTTGACACAGTTTAACAAGTATTTGAAAAGTATTACAATTCACTATGATTTGTGCATTCTATAATGTAAGTATGAGAAAACAATCATGTTAGACATTGTGCACATCAACCCTCCAACCAAGTTTAGGCATAACCCACAGGTTACCCTTATAAGTCTCAAGTTTAAAGTTTAATGTAGTAACAAACACCAAGGGCTCCCCCCCGAAGGGGTCAATCAATCAAGGTGGATTGGTCAAATGCAATAGATCTATCATTATTACTATCGGCTTGATCAAAGCTAATGAATGTGCTAGTTTTAAGTTTAATCTAAGCATACAAGTCTCAAGTTTAACATAAGAATAAACACGTAGTCATAGTTGTACAAGAATTGTATAAGTTTAAGGATTGTGAACATGTTTCACCCCAAAAGCATAAAAGGAAAAAGGGGCTAAGTATACTCACTTGGATTGATGAAGAGTATCTGATAAGAGTAAGTTTGCAAGACTTTGAGGGAGAATATCATCACAATATGCCTAAGAATATAAGTCTAAAGTTTTAAGTTTACTTCTATAAGTCTAGGACAAGAATTCTAAGATTTCGGGATTTGACTAGGGTTCCAATGGGAGATGGGTTGGTTGTGTTTATGAAGTTTTTAAATCAAGTTTAAAACAAAAGGTTTTTTTTTAAATGAATGCTTCAAGACTTATGTATCAAGGTTTAAATAAGTTTATAGCTTAAAATAATTTAGTAAGATTATTATTCAAAAGTTTCACAATTATTACATCCAATTGGTAATAATAATTAAGATAGTTTTCTAAGTAATTGTACATATTGCAATGATAGTCTTTAAATTATAAGTTTATAAATTATAAAGTTTCTTAGGTATTAAAAATGAAGTTTGTAAGTTTGAAATGTTTAAAGTTTCTATTTAAGATTTATAGGGTTTATAAATTTAGGATGAATGAGTAAACGATTTTCTATCTTTATAAAGTTTATAGATTCATAGGTTTTCTAGTTTTAAATAAACGATTGTTTATTTACTTTTCTTGTTTTAAAATAGATATACAAGTAGCCTTGATTTAGATTCCTAATAATTTACAAAAGATTACAATTTTATGTTTTCTAAGTAGTGTACAAATTTTATAAGTTTTACTTATAAAATTTATATAAATTATTTATTTAAAGTTTTGAATAGAAAACAATTAAAGTTTTTATGTTAGATTAAAGTTTCAAGTTTTATAAATTATTTTCTGTTTAATAAATAAGTTTAATAAAGTCTTAAAAATGTTTTTTTTATAATTTTTAAACCTTTAAAACTATTTTTAAAGGATAAAACATTATAGGTTTTAACCAATTTTAATTAAATACAATAGCCCTGTTATGCAAAGATGTAAAAAGAATTCATTTTTATGATTATAACAGTTTATTATAATTTATAAAAATTATTAGAATTTTTAAAATCGTGTAAAAAGCATCAGAAAAAAATGAAGAACAAAAATGGGGCACGCCTGGGTCGAACCCGGGTCTGTGACCGGGTCACCCATCACACACGAAATTAACCAGCCCGGCTACAGGTCTTGTTGTTAATCTAGCTGGAAAGAAAATTTAAAAACACAAACCCAAATCGATCCCAATTTCATTATGAACCCTAGAAACTTAATCCACCAAATACACTACGATTAGCCCTCTGTTAAAGGAATTAAACAGAGGGCTTTTGATCATCAGGAAATTTCGAGTTGATTGAACATAAGTTTTATTTGAATTGATGCGAAAACGAGGGAGATTGGCCTCACCGAGCTCGTCGGCGGTCGCCGATTCAAACCGAGGAATTCCGAACCCACCGCGTGAAATTGAAGAGTGAAGGAGTGTTGGGATGATGTTGATGAGCTACTGGGATCGATATTTATAGGAAATTCGGTCTTTAATGCTCAGTTGGTTGGGGAGATGGGATTGAAGCCGACGACTTCAAATCCGGACCCATGCGCGGCCGTAGTGGCAAGTAGAGCATTGATGGTTGTTGCTTTCGAGTCGCATGCGAGCTAGGATGCCCGAGGTTCAGTGAATGTGGCCGGGATTCGAGATTTCGAGTAAAAGGGGTGAAAATCGGGACTGGGGGGTTTCGAACTCGGGACCGGTTTGGGTCTCGGGTATTTAGTGGAATGGCAAAACAGGTCCCTGTTGTTTCAGGGGTTAACCGTCAAGTCCAAAAATATAGTTTTAGTTTAAAACAGTTTCAGAGTTTGACAGTTTCAGTCCCTGGATTTTATAAAAATAAACATGTTTTATTTTTTTTATAAATCTCTCTAAAGTTTCAAAGGTTTTATTCTTTTATAATTTTATAATTTATTAGTTTTATAAGTCTCAAGATAGAATATGTTTATTATATTATTTATAATAATGATGATTGTAAACTTTATAAAGTTTTTAAAGAATATTTTCTTACATGTATTTATATATATATATATATATATATATATATATTTTTATGTAAATCTTAAGTTCACATATATATACATATACATACCCCAAATATATATATTTATCAAACAATTTAATGTTTATAAATAATAAAAGAAATAGATTTTAAACAAGTTTTCAAGACTTAAGTTTTTGATACGTGGAAGGATTAGGAAAAATATGACGGGGAAAATCTCGGATATTACAGTTTTCCTTTCTTTTTTATTTATTCTAAGTATGTATATCGTATTTATTTTAAGTATATATACCGTATTTATTTTAAATGTATATACCCAACATGATTTTGTTTGTTTCTTTTTTTACTTTAGTTACAATTTTTATGTATATCCGATAAATACCCGATGGGTTTAGGTCGAGTATACCCAACGGGTATATTTAGAAACTAACGGGTTTACCCGAAACCCGCGGGTATACCCGATAGAAACCCGACGGGTAATTACCCGATAGAAACCCGACGGGTTTTGGGCCGGGTATGGGATACGATTTTATAATCAGGTATGGGGTTGGGATTACTTAAACTCGTCCCAAACCCGACCCATTGTCATCCCTATAGAGAGAGACGGGAAAATGAGAATGAGGAGACCTAAAAATGTGACAGGTGTCCTCCTAGTTTACTTGTTTATTAAGTAGTATAGATATATATTTTTTGTTTTTAAAAAACTTTCAAAATAATTTGTTGATATATACTTTAATTTTGTGTCGTTTACTATATGTGTAGGTTATATTGCTTGCATGTATATGTGTATGTTTTATACATAAACGAACAGTCATACAAATTTGTTGATATTTTCTTTTTGAATTTTAGAAGAGATTAGTGAGAACCAATAATTATTACATTTATATCATTTGCTAATATTTTTAATATTTTAAGATCGAGCTTGATATATATGAACTTCGAGCTACTTTATTGAACGAACTTTAATAGAGGCTTGATATATCGAACGAACTTTAATAGAGGCTTGATATATCTTAACCTCTTTTAAGTTTAATTCGATAAGTATTTCTCAAATTAAATTAGTGGTAAATGAAGCATAAATCGATAAGTATTTCTCAAATTAAATTAGTGGTAAATGAAGCATAAACACTAGGTCATAAACATAGTGTTATTTTCTGTTTAGAAACATTGTTACTAAAGTCACCCCTTAAACTCGCCTTACTTGTATGTTTTGTGACTATTCACGCATGGTGGATGTCAGGATTTTAGGGAGGCAAATGATTTTATTATTGTTAAACTAACTTGTGACTTACTTTGTAACTCACTCAAAATTAACTTACTAAAAACTCATTCTTACTTTAGCTTGAGCTAATTTGCTTCAAGCTAGTTAGCTTGTATAAACACTCAGACGGAGTTCGTACTAAGGATGGCTCACTGGTCGACTCACTTGAATAAGTTTACATTCTTGATTTTCTAATATTTTGATAACTTGAATAAGTTTACATCCTTGATTTTCTTATATTTTGATAGTTTCATGCTTTATTATTTAAGACTTGTAAAATTTAATATTGTTATTAAGTTGCTATTCAATGTTGGTAATAGAGTATACACGGAATCATCAAAGATCATAAAAAAGTGAGTCAACTCATCGAGCCATGAAGTGGCTCAAGTTGAATACATGCAGGATTCGAACTCAACTTCGAGCTCGATTTAAAGATTACAAACAAACTCATATCAACTCTTATTATTGTGAACCGAAACCATTGTTAATACTATCTTGACACAACCGGGTCACTAAACAACCATAATCGTTTCATATTAAAACTCCTAGGATGTTTTAGATTTTTTTTCTATTAATATTCTAAAATTACAAATATACAACAAAAGTTATTTGTGTATAAAACCACTGATTTCTCTTTTAATTTAAAATTTAGACGTAACCTGAAACTGGCGTGAAATCATTTAAACTAGACCAAGATCAACAAATGCCATGTTGGATTCATGTGATTTTTTACATTATATCATAAATTCACACCCATGATATTCTTGTATCGGGATAACTTAAACTCAAGCGACGGAAAAAATTCACACTTTTCTAATTTGCAAAAATTAGTGTTTTGGGAAAAGAAGAAACTGGAATAATATAATTATTTTCAATTTAAATGTAGGAATCCGTTCACGTATAAAAATAAAACACTTTTAATATTACGATTATAATACAAAGAATCAAACCTATATACGAAAGCAAATAAATTACAAATACGAATACAATTGAAAAATCACAAAATACAAGAATGAAATTCTGGGTCTCTCCCCGTTTTGTTTCCCAGGGTACAACGCCCTAAGCAGTATGTACTGCCGGGGAGGGCTCTAGCACCCGAATTGAACATTAAAGAAAATGGATAAAGTTAATCAAAGAATTGTTGGAATTCTTTAGAAAGAAAGGAGAAAATACTAGAGAGATTGTGTTGTTTGATGCATTTTCAACCAAGGCTCACATTGGTATTTATACTTGAAAAAAGAGTTGAAACACCTCATTTACCATTAACCAAAACCTTTAAGTATTTGACTAAAACTTAAAAAACATGTTAAATGAATTTTGACTCATTCAAAATGGTGTTTCAACTAGCAAACTTGAATAAAAAAATAATACAAGTTTATATAATTTTATTTTCACAAAATATTTTCCAACAATCCCCCACATGTGAAAACAAAACTCATTTATTTCCATATATTTTTCAACAATCCCCCATATGTGAAAACAAAACGCATTCATTTTCACATTGAGATCAATCCATACATACATGTTTCTTAGATTCAATTCAACGCTTGAGCATTGCAGGATAGGTAGGTGTTACCCTTTGAGCCTTCCTTTGTTAAGAATACTTAGTCTCCTAGCGGTGTGTAGACACGATGTCTTTGAACATACCCCAATTTATGTAGACGACAATACACTTCACACAACACTCACCCTGGTCTGGCCAACACCTCACTGTCGTGTCCTATTATAGTCCTGGAACACTAGCCTGGTTCTGCGAGAGCTCTAGAACTTTTACCCCAAATCCATTCGAAGCGACCGTACTTCTCTCTCACATAGGTGATTCCCGCGTGAATCATTAAAAGCAATAGGTTATCTTGATTTCCACAAATCATTAACCTTGCCATGCTTAACCTCACAACATTGTCACTGCTTGTTATAGAAATGGACTAGGACGTATTTAAACACCCTTATAGTTTAGGGGGATACATTACCAAATATACTATCTTTTATATAAACATATATACCAGCTTGCCCCCACAGTGACCACCATTAGATATATAAATTAGTTGTCCTATTTAACCTAGATCTTGGGATCTCCAGTCAACTAGGTTAGGTTACCTCCATATATCTTTTTCCATGAGCTTTAGTCTCATTCCACAACTTTATCTCTCATCAACCCTCGGGTTGTTGGATCCATAGACATTATATTTAACTTTGTAAAGTCAACAAAGATAATTTGCAATTGAGATAAGTTGTTTTAACGTGTTCTTAACTCACAAGTCATTCTTGCCCTTTGTAAATTCCTAAGACTATAACCCATGATCTCTACATGAATCTAGTTACATCTTTTAGTCTTTAGAATTACATGAAACGCTCTTCAAGGATCAACATGTTTCCATCATGCCTTTGGTAAGTTATATCAGAAATCTACCAAGATTCTGAATGTTACCAATTGGCATCCAAGTCTAATATTCTAGATAGACTTATTATGACCTTGTGTACTTCACTTGGTCACATGTTTGCAATCTTTAATTGGATTACCAAAATTCTTATTGCCAAAAATTCTACATTCTTATCAAATGCAAGTTACCACCACATTTAAGTCTTATTGGATAAACTTATCCAATCACTAAGATGGGTAATGAAAGGTTCTCCCTTTCATGCAGGGTTTGAGAAAGCATTCTCAAATACCATTTCAACAGACCCTAATGGATAGTTTCTTAAATGGCTCCTCCCCCCAACATTGCTTGTAGTTTGATCAAGTCTAGGCAACATATGCCTTAGTGTGACCTTCCCACAATTACTAGTGTATGAGTTCTTCTCATGATCTAGTTAATCGTCTTTCATAAGTTATCCCCTAATGACTGAATGGTTTTGTCTATACACAACTTCGTTCTTGTGTTTACACATATTATGAATGTTTCAAGTTAATTTAATCCCCTCAGAGCATTAACAAGTACTAGTCTAGCATACTTTAGACTACAATACTATAGCATGTGAACAGAAGATGCATCATTCTGATTCTTCACAGCCTTAAGAGATACCTCACTATCTTTTGCCAACATTCATCCATTTGTTTAGACAAATTAATGAGACTTTATTCATCATCCCAACACCTCGGTATTTAGGAAAGTCTTAAAAGTTAAAGTATGTTACTCAAACATACTTAACTTCCTCAGTCAAATTAGGATATGTGCCTTTGTTCTTCAAAAGCTTCACAATTTACTCATAAGAACTTCAAACATGAGTCTTAAAACGAGTTAGTTTGGTGAACACATTCAACATGATGAATGTTTGAAATATAGTCAAGTAGATTGACATTCAAACAAGACAATCACATTTTCCTAAAGTGATGTATATATTTCCATTGTTGTTTCCTTGAAACCATGTATTGGGATACTCTCCCAAAATAAAGGTAAACAGAGTCAGGTGAAAGGATTTAAGTTGAATGGATATAAAAATGTTAACGATAATTAACCAAAAGCTATAAAAACTTAAATTAGTGAAATACTAGTAAATTTTATCGAGAAAATTAAATAATAATCGTCATTGAGCCATGAAATGCTTAATTGAAGCTTAACATCTTGTTTTAAAAGAAATATTGCCTAATTTGGTTTAAGTTGGTTGTAATTATTAGCTTTGGTAAAAAAAACATGTCAAGGTTTTACCAAAATAGTTATACGAGTTAAAATATGAAATTTTATATGGTTCAAGTTAAAGTTTGTTTAAACACATATTTATGTGTTTGTAATGATATTTGATTCAAATGATTAGATTCAAAAGAGATCGAAAATTTTGGTTTTTGGGTAAAATTTACAAAGTGTCGAGCATAAAAGACACAACTATGTAGGACCTCTTTGTTGGCCCAGATGGTTCAAACAATCATATCAAGCAATCTCGAACACGAGATATTGGGAGGGACAAACCCGCGACTCTTTTCTTATTACCAAACGAACAAACAATTAAAGAAAAGGGACAAATAACATAATAACCTAGACCCCTATTTATAATACTATTCTAACTTGTTCTCCAAGAAATAAAACCTAATTTATAAACTTTCAAAACAGATCCTTTAACTTTTATTATTAACTAATTCAAAATTAAATTCCTCATTCACCCCCTTAATCTTGAATTATTCTTCTTCTTGTTTCTGTTCCTCCTCTTCAACTGACTATAGCATACTTGCTTCACTGGTTCTTCAAACTTAGCATTCTCTCCTGTACTTAACTTTGAAGTTGCATCAACCATTCCATTCTTGACTTGCTCCTTTTCTTTTTCATGTTCGAGATTTCCAAATAAATCTTTTGGAATCGTTCCAAACTGAAACGGACTTTCCTTCACTTTCACAATCGATTTCTTCTTCATATCAGGACTTTCTTTCTTTTCATCTTCAAAGCTTTTAGGATCGGAACATACCTTAAGCTTGATTTTGTACATTCTATTCAGATTTCTCTAAACCTTCATCAACAATCTTCCTTTCTGATCATGTAGCTTCAATATCCCATTGAATATTTCTATCTTATGTCCTTCTTCATCCAACTGTCCTAAGCTTAGAAGATTGACCTTCAACTTAGGCATATAGAAAACATCACAAAACGTTTTCTTTTCGCCATTCTTACTTATCACAGTTACACTTCCTTTACCTTTTATTTCAATCACGGATCCATCACCAAATGTTACATGACCCGAAATTTGTTCATCCAAAGTAGTGAAGAATTCTTTCTTTCCTGACATGTGGTTACTTGCACCATTGTCTAAGTGCCACATTCCTTCATCTTTTCCATCCTTTTCAAACATCCCCGGGATAACTCGTTCTTCATTCAAACTTACTTTCTTTGTCGAACAAACTGCCATGAACAAAGCAGGATCACAATCACCTTCCTCTTCTGTCTTTGTTAAATTCACTTCTACTTTATCTTGACTTTCTCTATATTTACTAGGAGCTTTGCATTCACTTGAATAGTGCCCAATCTTATCACAATTGTAGCACCTCAGATTCTTCCTTCTATCGTGCCATTCTTCAGGGTTCTTTCTCCTTTGGTCTTGACCCTGTTCGTCTTCATCATTCTCACGTTCATTATTCCATCTTGGATACCCTCTTCCTCGTCCATTAAATCTTCCACGACTACTACCATGTCCTCGGTAGTTTTCAACTTTCTTTCCAGTTTGGGTGAACAAGAGTTAACTTTGGGATGAACTTTCAGTCACATTCTTGAACTTGTTTCTTTCTTCATATGCCTTCAAACGTCCAACCACATCTTCGAACGTCATTGTTTCGATTTCGACGAATTGCTCTATCGAAGAAACAATAGGTAAATATTTATCAGGCATAGAGTTCAAGAATTTTCTTACCACAACCTCTTCTTCAAGTGTTTCTCCCAAACTCTTGTACTTGGACTGTACTCCACCCATCTTTGATGCATATTCATCAATGCTTTCTGTCTCACCCATCTTCAATCCATCTAACTCGCTTCTCAGCATTTGAAGACGAGCTTTCTGAGTTCTTTCTGCACCAAGATAACGAACTCTTAGCGCTTCCCAAACATCTTTCGGTTCTGAATACTTGGCCATCTGTAGCATTACATCTTCCGGTAAAGTTTGAAAGATGACACCCAAGGCCATAAACTTTTTTCTTTCTTCAATTCCGGTCCCTTTTTCTTTATCAATCGCATCTGTCAAACCGTTCGCACCCAAGACGATCTTCACCATAACCGACCATGCTGCGTAGTTGGTCGAGGTTAACTTTGGTGCCTGCAAAGCAAAACTACCCATCGATTCTTTCACTGTTCCTGAGGCTGAGTTCCCTTCTCTGCGAATTGTTTCTTTGATCGACCACAGCTCTGGAAAGACCACCTTATCGATCCGCTAAAAACAGGCGCTCAAGAGCTTAAACCGCTCTGATACCAATTGTTGGCCCAGATGGTTCAAACAATCATATCAAGCAATCTCGAACACGAGATATTGGGGGGGACAAACCCACGACTCTTTTCTTATTACCAAACGAACTTACAAACGAACAAACAATCAAAGAAAAGGGACAAATAACATAATAACCTAGACCCCTATTTATAATACTATTCTAACTTGTTCTCCAAGAAATAAAACCTAATTTATAAACTTTCAAAACAGACCCTTTAACTTTTATTATTAACTAATTCAAGATTAAATTCCTCACTCTTCACATAATCATGTCTTTTGTGTAAAATGAAGTTTTGAGAAAGCATAACATATAGCTACGTAAGGTTTCTCACAATTTCGTGTCGTCTTTTATATTTATTGGGAAATTTAGAGAAATTAAAACGCACGACTATGTAAATTTATAATCACATAGTTGTGCCACTATTTGAAAAACTAAAAAATCTCTCTTATAATAAAAAAAAACTAAATACTTTTGACAAGTGTCATCATCACAATCAACTTCACAAATTTTCCCCCTAAAATCATATTTACATATATTATTAATTTTTTTCATATTTAGCTCAATTTTTTTAGAAAAATTACATAAATAAAAATTTAACCAAATCAATTTACTATTATTACCATTGACTCAAATTATTATTTTTTAATTATTATCAAAAGTGGATATTTTTAAAAAATCAAGAATTAAAAAATAAAAAATTAAAAAAAAAACAAGTTTCAAAGTTTTATTATTAAAAAAATAAGTTTTTGAAATTTTGTTATTAAAAAACAAGATTTTTTTTAATTTTACATATAGAATTTGAAAATATTACTTTTGTATTCTAAATAAATATTTGTTAGAATAAAGTTTACTAATATTTAGTTAATAGTTTTTTAATTAAGTTTGATATTTATAAATAAATTTTTTATTATGATTCTAAAATTTTAATAGTTAGTTTTTAAGATCATTATAAACATTTTTTTTTTAAGTTTATTATTTTGTAAACTTTATTTTTTTTAAATGACGAGTTTTTTTTTTCAAAAAAAATATATGTTTGGTTTCAATTATAATTTATTAGTTTTCATTTTTTTCACATTTAATTTTAGAATTTTAAATTTAAATTGTGTCGATATATTAAGGAGTGTGATTTTTAAAATTTTGAATTTAAAAGACGATATATTGTTGAAATTTAAATTTTATTTGTATTTTTAATTTTATTTTAAATGCAATATTAAATATTAAAAATTTAGTGAGATTTTCCATATAAAATGCGAGATTTAAAAAATAATAATTTAATTTTGATACGTATATTTAATTACAACTTAAATATTTGTAAATATGTTACAACATCAAGATTAAACTTTATAAAAAAAGGCTGATAGAGTTTTCAAAAAACTAATAAAACGAAAAAACAACGTATTCAAGTAAATCGTTGACCAATTTGATTATCTTTGATTTCTTTGTCTCTCTACCGACTTCAATCAAGTTTGCACCATTTGTGATCTTTTTTCAAACGGTTTTGACATTTTGTATTTTCACTCATTCAGAAAAGAAGTCACTGAGAAAAAAAAACTTTATTTTTATTGCATTTAGTATGTGTTAAACATGGAAAATTTACTAATACACGTCGAATCTATACTAATAAACAAAGGTTTAATATGGACATTTGTCACTTTCTCGTGTCTCCTCATATTGGTTTTCCCGCCCCTCTCTCCTAATAAATGCGTCTATATCTTACTAAATAATAGTTATATTATAAATATATTATTAAAAAAGAATACTAATTAAATAAGAATATATAATAAGAAATCAAAATATAACTAATTAAAGAAAAATACTAATTTGTTATATACACACACATTTCCACTTGATATATCTCGAGACGGTCATAATAGTCTGACAAGTTATGACGTATTTACAAATTTATAAGTTTTATCATTTTTATTATACAATCTCGTGTAACACACGAGATTCTAACATAGTATTTTATATATTGAAGTATTTTCAAATTTGTAAATTATCATTGTAAGGTTTAATTTGACATGCAATTTACCAAACCAAACCAAACCAAACGTACCCAGTATAATCCTACACATAGCTAACGCTATTAGTAGGGTCTGGGGAGGGTGTGATAAGAGCAAACCTTACCCCTATCGCAAGGGATAGAGAGGCTGCTCCCGTTTAGACCCCCGGCTCCATGGGAAAGAAAAAGATAAAAATATAAATAAATATATAAATAAAATTAGTGAGTAATAAAGTAAAATAAATCTAACAGTAATCTAACAATTAGCAGTGTATGACTAGAGTATATTAGTCACAAGAAACACAACACACCTACAAGAAACAAGACATACGCAAAATCTTTGCTAAACAACTCTACTCTCCCACACAACGGGTCACTCATCCTAAAACCCTAATACGACGTTTCCATGAAATCCTATCATTGATCATGTCCTCTGAGAGGTGTAAATCTAGCAAATCAAGCCTAATCCTCTCATCCCACGTTAATTTCGGTCTCCCCCTGCTCCTTTTCCTCTCTACAACGAGAGTTTCCACCGTTCTCACTGGATCTATGCTCTGTCTCCTCTTGACATGTCCAAACCATCTCAATCTTCCTTCTCTTATCTTATCTGAGATACATGTGACTCCCAATCTCTTCCGAACAACTTCATTTCTTATTCGGTCCTTTCTTGTGTGTCCACACATCCACCTCAACATCCTCATCTCAGCTACATCCATTTTTCGAGCTTGTGTCTTCTTGATGGCCCAACAATCGGTTCCATATAGCATCGCTGGGCGAACTGCTACCCTATAAAACTTACCCTTTAACCCTATTGGGAACCTCTTGTCGCACAAAACACCTGAGGCCGCTCTCCATTTACACCAACCAGCCTGCACCCGATGGACTACATCATTGTCGATGTCCCCGTTACTCTGGATGACAGATCCTAGATACTTGAACTTCAGTGTCTTAGGGACAACCCCACCTTCAATAGAAATCTGGGTCTCCTCGTCGACGTTTGCACCACTAAAGTTGCAGTGAAGGTACTCGGTTTTAGATCGGCTTATCTTCAAACCTTTGTGCTCTAAGACTGTTCTCCATTCCTCTAGTCTGTTGTTCAATGTCTCTTTACTTTCTGCAATCAACACGATATCATCAGCAAAAAGCATGCACCATGGAATTGCATCTTGAATCGACCTTGACAACTCATCCAAAACTACTGCAAAGAGAAAGAGGCTTAGTGCCGACCCCTGGTGAACTCCCACTTCCACCGGAAAAAAGTCTGTATCCCCCACGGGTGCTCGGACGCATGTCTTAGCCTCATGATACATATCCCTAATTGCCTCAATATATTTACTAGGGATCCCTCTTCCCTCCAGACTTTCCCAGATCAATCTTCTAGGCACACTATCGTACGCCTTTTCAAGATCGATGAACACCATATGTAAATCATGTTTCTTCTCTCTGTACTTTTCCATTAATCTTCTTAAAATGTGTATCGCCTCCGTAGTGGACCGGCCTGGCATGAACCCAAATTGGTTTGCTGTAACCTGGGTTTGTCGTCTAATCCTTGTATCTATAACTCTTTCCCATAATTTCATTGTATGACATAGGAGCTTAATCCCCCTGTAGTTAGCACAACATTGAGCATCTCCTTTGTTTTTATATAGGGGTACTAAGACACTACGCCTCCACTGATCTGGCATCTTCCCGGTTTTGAAGATATTGTTGAACAGTCTTGTCAACCACTGAACGCCTTACTCTCCCATACACTTCCACGCTTCAATGGGTATGTTGTCTGGACCGACTGCCTTAGCTCTTCCCATCTTCTTAAGAGCACTCCTCACTTCTTCCTGTGTGATATTTCGACAATAACAATTATTTCGTTGACTGGATTGAGTAGTGGGATTCTCCGTTATGGCTAGACTTGGTCTACAACTGTTGAAAAGGGTGTAGAAATAGTTTTGCCATCTCAGCTTGATGTCTCGTCCCTTTACCAAAACTCTTCCATCATCTTCCTTGATAAACTTCACGACCCCAAGATCTTGTCTCCTACGCTCTCTATTTTTGGCAATCTTAAACATATGATGCTCCCCTTCCTTGGTGTCTAGTTTTCTATACATCGTTTCATAGGCAAAATTCTTTGCCTCACTCACTGCCTTTTTAGCTTCCCTCTTTGCATGTCTATAGTTCTCCCGTAGTGTCATTATCTCCTCTCCATTACTGCACTGCAACATCTCTTTAAAGCGTTGTTGCTTGTCCTTTATCTTGCTCCGCACCTCCTCATTCCACCACCAAGACTCCTGATGTCCTCTTGTTGCTCCCAATGTGACTCCGAGGGTTTCCTTTGCTGCCTGCGTAACAGTGGTTGCCATAGCAACCCACATCTGGTTTGTGTCGCCATCCTTAGTATTTGTGTTCATCGCCATGACTTTATCTTTAAACAAATTGATGTTTTCGTCCTTCAAATTCCCCCATCTGATCCTTGGTTTATTTTTTCTTCTCCTCTCCGCCACCCTTTTTCTCAAGGTAAAATCGGCCACCAACAGACGATGTTGGGTCGCTACTGACTCTCCTGGAATTACCTTGCAATCCTTCCACCAATTGCGATCCCCTTGTCTCATAAGGAAATAGTCGATCTGCGTGTTGCGCCCCCCGCTACTAAAAGTAATCAAATGTGATTCCCTCTTTATAAAGAACGTGTTTATAATACCAAGATCATGCGCAAGCGCAAAGTCAAGAAGCTCCCTACCATTATCGTTTCTAACACCATAACCAAAACCTCCATGAACCATCGGAAAACCATCACTCTCCTTACCAACGTGACCATTAAAATCACCTCCTAAGCAATTTAACACTTAATAAAATAAAAAAGTTACCAATATAATTTTAACGTTTCACGGTTTCACTCTATGTAACACATGAGGTTAAAGCTAGTTGGAGAATATAAAGGACACAACTATGTCAGTTCCATTAACATAGTCATGTCATTTTCTTTAAGAAATTTGAATTTTGGAAGGTTGAAAGACACGACTATGTTATGTGTGTGTAAATGGTTGTTCCAAGTAGTATTGTCATTTGAAAGAAAACACGCAGGGCAATGTCACTCTTAGACACATGGTTATGTGATATCATAAATTTTCTGATTATTTAGAAGTCAAGTTGTATGCTAAACATGTCATCTTTAATAAACTTTTGAGTATTTAACTTTCATTGCATTTATCTTGCAATTTGTTAAACGTGTGTGGTGTGTGGTTTTATGTTGTAAACTCGTGTTATATCGTAGTATTGTAATGTTTTGACAAACTACAAGATGGAGTTAAGCTTGTCACATAGTTTTATAATGTTTTGACAAACTACTTGAATCATGTGACATGAGATTTTGTATAACTTTTTTTGTTTTAAAACTTGTAAGTGATAAGTGTGATATTTACACACACAAATGTTGAATTTGTAACATGGGATGTACGTAAGTTTCTTAAAATATACATCTTGAAATCTTCAATAATGTTTGAATAAATTAGGGAAGTCAACGGTTTGACTTTTCTCGTTTGGAAATTTGACTTGGTTAAAGCTAGTTTAAATTAATAATTTTAGTTATTATATTTATATTTCAAAATTTAGGGTTTCAAAATGATCCTATAGAATAAACTAGGCTAAAATCTCGTGTATTAAATGAGTTGAATAAATAAAATGTTATATACTTAGTGATAAAAATTTTATGTTTTTAAAAACCCATTGGATAAACCGGTATATTAGAACAGTTGAATAAAATATAGTATAATTTGTTAACAAACACAGTCGTCAAAATATGTCTTTAAAAAAAGTTAATTTGTCGTGACATTTTTTTTCAATTGAGAATTAATTTTTTAATTTAATTGATAAATGTTAATTCATATTAAGTTTAATTGATTGATGATACAATAAATATTTATAATTAAATAATTAATATTTGTAATTAAGTTTATATTAAAAATATATAAATAATTTTTTTAATATCATTATTTAATATGAGAGAGAAAGGCGGAAAATTTTTTTGATACAAATGAAGCAGAAAGTGACATGTGTCCATAGAATTTTATTTATTAATATATATATTATTATTTAATAGGAGAGAAATAGAAAAATTAATATTTAATAGGAGAGAGAAGCGGAAAAATAAAGTTGAAGAATAACCAGAGAGTGACACGTGTCCCTCATGATTTTTCTTTATTATATAGTATAGACTAGCTTAGACCCCGTGTAATACACACGGGTGAAAAATATCAATACATAAATTTCTCAAATTATATTAATGTATTTTACATGTGTAAAAATGTATTACTATACATAACAAAATTCAAAATATGTAAAAAATAATATATAATTGGGTTTCGGAAATACGTGAATTACTATTTAATGAAATTTGACTTTCATTTACTATTTGATTGAAAATAAAAATTACATAATTAGAATTCAAAGCTTTTTTATAATAAAGGATAATTTAAAATAAATGTGTTTTATTAGTATAATTAGTAATTTATTAAAAAAATATGGGTGCATTTAATAAGAGAGAAAGGCGGGAAAAAAATGATGAAATTAAATATGGTGACGATATGTGACATACAAAAACATTTATTTATTATATAGTATAGATATGATAATATAATTAAATTAAACAATTTCTTTCTCTAATTTAATTTTTTTCATAACAGTTCAAATTCCTTTATCTATATAGTAGGTTAAAATCTCGTGTATTACACGGGTTGAATAAATAAAATGTTATGTATATAGTAATAAATATTTTATATTTTTAAAAACCCGTGTAATACATGGGTTGAATAAACCGGTATATTACATCGGTTAAACTATTTATAATTAAATAATAAGTATCCGTCATTAGATTTTTATTAAAAATCTAAAAATAAATTCTTTTAATATCATTATTTAATATGAGAGATGTGGGAAAAATGATACAAATGGACCAGAAAGTGACACGTGTTCATACAATTGTATTTATTAATATAAAGATTATTATGTGATTATTATTTAATAGGAGAGAGAAATAGAAAAATTACCATTTAAAGGAGAAAGAGGCGGAAAAATAAAGGTGAGAAGTAACCAGAGAGTGGCACGTGTCCCTCATGGTTTTCCTTTATTATATAGTATAGATTTAAACTACGTATTAAATGGGTTGAATAAATATAATGTTATATAATTACTAATAAAAAAATTATGTTTTTAAAAGCATGTGTATTACACGGATTGAATAAAATATGACATGACAATTACAAATTATGTTAAGTTAGTTTTTAAAATATTTTTTTCAACTGGACATTAATTTTTTTTACTTAATTGATAAATGTTAATTTATATTAAATTCATTTAATTAATAATATAATAACTATCTATAATTAAATAATAATTATCCATGTTAAGTTAATTTTTGAAACATTTTTTTTCAACTGGATAGTAATTTTTTTACTTAATTGATAAATGTTAATTTATATTAAATTCATTTAATTAATAATATAATAACTATATATAACTAAATAACTATCCATAATTAGATTTACATTAAATATTTAAAAATATATTTTTTTAATATAATTATTTAATAGGAGATAGATACTGAAAAAACATTTTTGAATGCATCAGAAAATAACATGTTTTCTCTAATTTAATTGTTTATTAGGTTGCATAAATATACGTATAAGTATTTAATGTTTATGGAAGTTAGGTGTGTATGTATCAAACACACAACACCATTGATAAAAACAGAACAAATTTCAATATGCAAAGTCAAACCCTGAAATTATGAAAAAGAAAACAATGAAACGATAAAACCACCCCTGATTTAGCATCTTTTTGAAAAGAAAAAATGGTAAAACAGGAGTTTAAATTAAACTTATAGACTGAACAATACCACAATGGCAATTTCTGTAATTTACTCAAAAGAAAATGTATGGCCAATCTTTTCTTATCTATACATACATATATAAACAAAATAAAAAAGGAGTGTGACAAAATCAAGAAATGGCAATGGTATACTCCTCATCTTTCTCTTCACTTCCATACACAAAACCACACACCACATCAGGCACAGCCACTAAATTCGGGCTGCTGCCAGGTGGCGGTGGCCGCGGTGATGGTAGGTTTTATTTCTCCATTAAAGCTGTGAAATCACCTGAGTCAGCTGATCCACCTCCAGCTGCTACTGCTACTGAGACCCCTGCTGCTCCAAAACCACCCAAGAAACCTGTTTTTTCCAGTAGGTATTTCTTATTTTTATTTCCATTATTCAAACCAATTTCAAATTTTTATTATATGAATTTTGTATTTATGTTTTGTTGGCAGTGAAAAAAGGGCAGATTGTTAGAGTAGACAAGGAAAAGTATTTAAATAGCATCAATGTAAGTCATTAAAGTATTATTAATCTAAATAAGAAATGAAGATAATGCCATATGAACTAGTGGGATGAAAATAATCAGGTTTTGAGTTGTCATATCTAACATGTTTAATAAATGGGCCATGCTCAGGTCGACTTGTTTATCTAGTTTAATTAAACATGTCGACATGGCAAACCGTTTAACCCATTTGTTACAACCTTCCAATCCGTTTAACACGTTTACACCTACCCGTCAACCCTTTTGACTCTTTAGATAAATGGGTTGAGCGGGTTGTTTCGAGTTACACGATTTTAAGTGTGTCTGAGTTTAGGGTTGATTTCTTTGAAACGAATAAATATACGGGTAATGTTCGAGTTGACCTGCTTATCCCATTTAAGTATACAGGTTGTTGTTGACCCGCCAACCCATTTAATTGAACGGGTCGACCTGCCAACCAGCTTACGACTTGTTTAACCCATTTATTACAACCCTCCAACCCATTTAACATGTTTACAACTTGATTATGGCCCGTTTACAATCTGGAGACACATTTGACTCGTTTAGACAAATGGGTTCACAAGTCGTGTTTGAGTTACACGCTTTTATGTGTGTCCAAGTCGGGTTGATATCTTTGACACAAATATATGATTCACCACGCCAACCCGAAACAGTTGACTACAAACGATACTTTATCAGTAGTATAAGTTCCCTACTCGAGTTTGCATTTATCCGGTATCATTTCAGTATCTATCGGTTGGACATCCTCCTTACTATAAAGGGTTGGATTACATATACGAAGACCGCGGTGAGGTGTTGGATATTCGTATCTTCGAAACAGGAGAGTATGCACTTGTAAGTTCAATAACTTACATTGTTACTTTCTAGTCACATTTTCATGTAAAAAAACTTGCATAAAAAACAACTCTACAAGAACAGGCTTTACCTTCAGACTCATGTTACAACCTGTGTTGTAGATTGCATGGGTCGGGATCCCGACTGCACCAGCATGGCTTCCAACCGACATGCTAATCAAGGTAACCGTTTCTGAACCGCAAAGTTATGGTTTTTATAACCATATTAGCCGCCTTATCATGTGACTGATGTACTCTTTTGTGCAGTCTGACAAGCTTGATTATGAAAGAATATGAATCAAATCAACTGCTTCAAGAAACAAGCATTCAAATGGATGGATTTTGCTATACACTCGGTAATTTTGACCTTTAGTCAAACTCTTGATGATGTATCTCATCACCATATACATTGGTCAAATCATGAATTCAAGTGAACATTTGCAACTGCTTTAATTTTTTACTTTAAAGCTCACATGAAGACCAATATCCTGCAAATATTATGAAATAGAACTTCTTTTGGCATGTTTTCTATAATGTCATTCTAACCAACAAGATCAGTTGAATCGTAGGTTGCAAGCAAATATTATGAAATAAAACTTCTTTTGGCATGTTTTCTATAATTTCATTCTAACCAACGGGGTCAGGTGAATCGCAACTTGTAATAGACAGGTGACCTTCAAAAGGTTATAACAGCCACCAAATAATAATATTCAAATAAGATATGCGCGTGTTTCATTCAAGCATAATAAATGCAAAACTATATAACATTACTTTATTTAACCTTCAAAAAGAGTTGACACATTAAAAGTTGAAAAACCCAAAAATCTATCAAGATTTGAACCACTAAATTGACCCTGCTCGGTTAAGTATGGCCTGACGCAGCTACTTTAAACCATCGACGACTAATCACAGATCCATTCTGGGTCCTAGTAGTTCGACTTGTTTTCAAGAATGTTTCAACACCGGTTCTTCGAGCTGTGACTAGATAAGGACCGCTTGTAGGGCCGACACTAAAAGTCTAAAAGGGACCCTTGGCTTGGACTATGTCAAAGTCAACGAAATGAATACCAACCCGTCTATGTATACAGTAATAAAAAACCATATTAGCCGGTTTTATTTACAATGAATCACAGAGACGAATATTCCCACCAAATTCCTACAATCTCTGCTCTCCTAAGTTCTTATCATATGGCAATCAAATCATACATAAAACTCTTACACTTGTCATTGAATTGACCATTGACCCTAAATTTGGTAGGTCTATTGGTAACTGACCAGGGTCAAATGAGACGTGATCTTGGGGTTCTAGTGGGCGTTTGGGGTTTAGCCTGAGGGAGTTCGTATCGCGGGTCGTGTGTGGCTTTGGCATTGTGTCTTGATGGAACTGCCAACACATCATTCGAATTGTAATGACTTTGACCTTGACCTTGACCGATCATGGTAAAAGATGGGTGAGGAGGTGAAACATAACAACTCCTGTATGCAGACCCGTACTGCCTTAACGGGCTTGAAGTTGGGGATACAGGCAAAGAAGTAATCGTTCTTGTATTTCTCCTGCACGTACACACAAATCTTTAGCAAAAGTCAAACTACATTGTTAAAAAGTCAACATTAAATATTCTGACCAATATACCTTGGACTCAACATTGCACCTCTAGACGGTGTCGCCACAGGCCCGTCAAATGGATTCATGTTCGTTCTGCTGGAGTGCATTTCCGAGGCCGTCTGTTTCAACATCGGTAATCATGAAAAATTTAGGAAAATCATTTTCTTGAAAGTAAACTAATTAAACACAAATGTATGCGCATCTAAAAGTAGGGGTGTAAATTTCTGATATGACATGAAAACACAACACAAACACAACACGAAACTCGCGGGTTTGGGTCAGTTTGTGTCGAACTCGCAAACATGTTTAGCTAAATGGGTCGGGTTCGTAGGTTGACCCGTTTAACTCGTTTGTTTTTTTTATTTCTTGTATATTGTGTTTTATGTCATGGTTAGATTTTTATTTTTTTGCTAAAATTTAGATGTAAAAAAGAGAGATTGGCATCAAGTTTTATAATTTAAACATGATTGTTATACACACATTTATATTTTTGGTTATAAATTTATAACTTTAAAGTGATCAAATGCAAAAAAAACTTAAATATAATAAAAATTGGGTTAAATGGGTCGTGTTCGTGTTAACCCGTGAATATTCGTGCCGTGTTCGGGTTCATGTGTCAGACATGATTTTCGGGTGCGTGTCACATTTTCGGGTTCATCTCGTGTTGGACCCGCCAACCCGCAAACACAAGCCTTAAGCACCCCTATCTAAAAGGTTATTTACCGGGGTACGACTCCCATCAAAGGTGAAAGGAAAGGCTTCCTTGGTTAGGTTAAAATTGGCTCCTCTTGAAGTAGCTTGGTCCCGAACAAATGTGTGATCCAACAGTTTTGAAGCTGAGGGTCGTAAAGACGGGTCCCGTTGTAGGCATTGCTTTATAAAAGATTTTGCATCATTTGAAAGATGATCGGGTATTTCAGGCATGTCTTTGCTATTTCCAATCTTGAATATTGCCGCCACCTGTCAACAAAAACACAAGCCCAATGCAGTTATAAATATCAATAAACCGACAAGAGGTCAAGTTTGAATTAAAAAAAATGAGACATCATAGTATCATACCCCTTCATACTGGCCCCAAGGAGGTTTTGATGTTGCCATTTCAAGAATTGTGCATCCCAAGCTCCAGATATCAACCGCAAGATTGTAACCGTTTGTGTTCATTACAACCTAGATTAAATAAACCCAATGAATAAAAAGATATAAATGTGTAAAGAACGACATTTAGAAAAGAGAATAAGTACCTCGGGTGCCATCCAGTAGGGACTTCCTTTGAAAGAAAGCACTGAAGTACAATTTGTTATCTGATGACAACAAATAAACAAATGAGCCCAATCTTTACATTTTGATCATTTTCTCTCTCCTTTGACCGCTAAAGGAGTGATGCACCACTTTGACCACTACCGAGACAAGTCGCATACCGTAATTGTCATTTATCTACTTTCAATAAATTCCTCTGTCTGTTTTTAACTTTTAATAATTATGGTGTTAAATATGATTACAAAAACAGAATGACTAATACGATATTAGGATGTCGTAAGCATTTGAATACGCATTTTTGGCTAAATTTTAAAACTTCATCCATTTGACCCGTTGGGGATAAAAATCAACCCATTTTTAAAAGACTATCTTTTCCCCATAGTAAGGTGAGAGAATTACATGTTTTGCCATGCCAAAATCAGCAAGCTTGATTTCACCATTAGGGTCCACTAATATGTTTGCCCCTTTTATATCTCTGCCAAAAAACACAAATTTCTTATTAATGAACACCGTATGAAGGTAAAATACAAGCTTATTAACATTTCAACACCGGCTTACCTGTGTACTGTATTTCTTCCATGTAAATAGGCAAGCCCGCTAAGAACTTGCCTGGTGTAATTTTGAATTACGGGTTCCCTAAACGGACCATATTCTTGAAGTAATTTGTGAATGGAACCACCCGAAACGTATTCCAAGAAAACGGATAAGGTTTCCTCTCCCTGGAAAACCCAAAAAAGCTTAACTTTTTTACACACCCACAAAGTTATTAATAGACGACTACTAATTGGGTTGGCTGACCCGCAAACACTTTTCTATTATATTTATTAATATATATATACTGATATACATAACTATTGTAATGTAAATTATTGTAATAACAACCTAACTTTGTTTTAATAAAGTTACTTGGAAAGTTTTATTATGTAGTTAAAAACATATGTGATGACTTTAAACCTGTTTGGCCTGTTTTCTTTTTAGTTGAATTTTTTAGCTTAACCCATTTGACCCACTTATGAAAAAGCATAACCCAAGTCGACCCATTTCTAGGTAAACGGATCTAAACTGCCACCTATGTTCAAACCAAGTAATTAAGGCGTTGTTTGGTTATAATTGGTTTTAACTGTTTGGCAAAAATCTTAGCTACCGGATAATTGGTTTTAACCCTAGGTGGGCCTTTAATCCTCACTACCGAATTTTAGACGTGTCTTTAGTCTTACCTACATTGGACCTATGGGTGGTGTTTTATGTCTAGATATTTTTAGGCTTAACTCGTGCTTCTAGCCCTAGTTACTTTAGTTTTAGGAATTTCTTCTTTATGCCTCACTCTTGGTTTAAAAAAGCGCCATGAGGCGCTGCTTAAGGCGTGAGGCGCTGAACAAAACGCCTCAAATGGGTGAGGCGCCCCATATACATGAAGCGCCCTGAGGCGCCGCCTCAGGCTTGAGGGGCGAGGCGAGGTGAGGCGCGCTTCATGTATTTTTGCCTTTTTTTCACTGTTTTTTTATGTATTTTTGCCTTTTTTTCACTGTCTTTTTTGCAAGTTTTGTGAAAATCACATGTATCTTTACTTAAATCAGTTTTTAAGTTGTTTTTCTTGCAAGTTTTGTGAAAATTACTCAAAAGGAGGAGTTTTAAAGAATGTTACTAAATTTTTTATTACTTTTTTAGCTTAGCGCCTCGCATACGTGAAGCCCTCGCCTCGCGCTTGAGGCGTGGCGCCTCGGATTTTGGGACCGAAACGCTTCGCCTCGCCTAGCGCTTTTTTAAACCAAGGCCTCACTGCTCTTGTACCTTTTAGTCTTTTACTACTTTTAACTTTCATATGATACTTGTTTTTTGCTTGTATATTTGTGCGTCTGGAAAAAAATATATATATACAAATGAGGTTTTGAGCCGAGTGTCTCTGTGGGAGCAGCCTCTTTATCCCTTGGGATAGAAGTAAGGTGTGCCCTCATCTCACCCTCCCCAGACCCTATTGTGAGTGAGATTTTACTGGTTATGTTTGTTTGTTTAACTGTTTGGCAAAAATCAATTCTGATTTTGATGTTCTAATCATTTAGGGTACACATTTGGAGATGAGAATAAGGATTTGCCATAAGAAAACTAATTATTGGCATAGATGTAAAACTGCCTAACTATCCTGATTTAATCATTTCATTACCTAATTCTGATTGTTCAAGTATCAAGTCGGAATAAATACTTCGCAATTCACATCCAAACACCTCCCCACCCCCCACCCCAAACCACAGAGTCAAATTTGCCAACAAAAAGTAAGTCAAAATAGGAACAGTACCAGCTCACTTCCATAGTATTGAACAATGTTTGGGTGTGAAAGTTGACTGAGCAAAGTGATCTCCTGTTGCAAAGACGGTAAAATTTTCAAAAAAGAATCACAGATCCAAAACTACACAAAAAAAACTGAAGCTTGAAAATAATGAGATCAATCCTATTTCCTTAATACATAAAAATATATACACACGTGTATAAATTTATATATTTTTGTGTGTGGAGGGAAAACAGACCTGGTTCAATTGCTTGAGACATTCTTTCGAAGACTGATCATCCGCAACAACTTTTACTTCTTTTATTGCACACATCTGACCATTCTCACTATTAAAAACATAAACACAGATACCACCAGAGTTTCTTAAGCAACATTCAATTTAAATCAAAATGCAAATCTTCAAAAATAGTTCATAATAATCGACTTTTATATTATATAAAAGTACAGAAAATAAATGTATTGTGCTACACTCTGGAGCTTTGCCAAAAAAAACAAGTAAAACTGATATGCAAACAGCATCAGTCAAACTATTAGTCAACATCTAGTATGCACCTCGGTGATGACCAAAAACAGGAATGTGATGCATCAACATTTTGCAATGATCGTAGATCATTTTCAGATTTAAACTTTGTTAAGAAAATGTTGCTTTTATTTTGGGACATCCAAAAAATTAATTTTGCATGTCATGAGAGCCAAAAAGATAGTTTTCACTAAGACATTCAGCCAGAAGTGGCAATTTCAACCATTTACTTGGGTAAACTCAAAAAAGTAGCTTTGAAGGAAACGGGTCAGGTGGGTCGAAAGCTGTTCCAAAATATATTCTTAATGCACACAACCTCGTAGATCATTTTTATTGATAAATTTAAATCACAATTGTACATTTATAGCTTTTTTAATCATAACTAACATTATTTACAAAAAGAATTTAAAGTAATGATATATTCTGAACCAATTACCTGTTAAAACCGAGATAAACCTGTCCAAAAGTGCCTCTTCCCAACAATCTTCCTTTTTTCCACTTGGACGCTTGGCAACTTGAATTTTCCGTGACACTAAGCGTTTTCATATTTGACAAAACCGAAGAGGGACTGGTAGGAGAGCTGCAATTTAGTGCAGAAGATGGGCTAGTTGGTGAACCAGGAGGTGGTGGAAGGGGAAGTGGATGGCCAGTGTTCTTTCCATCATCTAATTTTCGGTTAGGAGAGTCTAAACCTGTAGAAGCAAATCGTTGATGGAGAGGTGATGTGGCTGTGGTCCCCACCCTTGACCCGGGACCCGGACTTCTTGATTGAGGGCTTAACTTAGTGTTCCCCTTCCCCCTGTTGTAAAGGAAATATCATTAACAAATTGTATTATAAACACAATAATATTTATGCCTAGGGGGCGTCATTATGAACATATAAATGAGTAAATCCTATGTTCATGTGATTGTGTTCTTTCCATCATCTAATTTAAATTAATCTATCACATTTTCATTTTTCACCCTACAAGTTGTCAATCCTATGTTCATGTAATCGTGTATTAAAGCCTTGGTTTAGAAAAGCGCAACGCACCCCGAGGCAAAAGCTTAGGCGCGCGTCTATGTACAACCAAATAAGCTTTATTTACAACCATAAGCTACGTTCTCTCATATGAGGTGCGCTTTTTTGCCTCTGATGCGTTCTCCTGAGCGCCTCACGCGTCTTTTAAACCAAGATTAAAGCAAATTTTGACTTTCTAAAATGAGTAGATCCAAAATAAACTTGAACATACCCCTTCAAATGCCTTTTTAAGTTTTTAACGGCAAACAAACACACCTGTAAAACCTACCTATTGCCCACTTTGTAGGACTTGAAAGTTGAACCCGCACCAAGAGGCCATAAGCACCCCTTCAAATGCCTTAATTTTTAGCTCAAAAACAAATGATTAATCTTCCCTTTTGACATGAACATGACCACCTCTTAGCATAAAGCCATAAAGCCTTGATCTTGATCATATAATACTTCAAATCAAATTCAAATTAGCTTCATAGTCTATCTAGGTATTACAAAATTCCCCAAATATAAACCCTAAATCCTCATCACTACGCTCACAATCTCATTAAGGTCATAAACTCTAAACATACACCAAATCATCAAGATTCAAAATACCCTAAAAAACCCAACTTATTCACAAAAAAAGAAAACAATTCACAAAAACCCACCTGAAAAACCCCAATTGACCAAGATCAAGATTACTATGCTCATCAGCCGACGACACAGAGGAGCCGCCACTAGACGACAAGGACGCCGACGCCGACACCGACGGCGGCCCATGATGATCCACAGACGGCAACGACGTCGTAGGGGAAATAGACGGCTGAGGCAGAGGATGCGCAATTCGATCCGAATCAAACCCTGAAAAAGCGGAGGAAGACGAATCGTCAAAGCTGGTTTTGGGGATCCTGAATGCTTGATAATTGTTGCTGAAAAATGGGTTGTCTTGATGAGTCTGGTGGTGGTGATTGTTGTTGTTGTTGTTGGATTTTCTACCGAACCAAGCAGGCATGTTCTTTTCGATGAATTTTGACTTCATTTTTTTTAGGGGAAGCCAGAATTGTGATGATGATTAGAAGGAGATATTATAAGTGGGAGGAAGGAGATGGGAAAATGGGACCAAGAGACGGAAACAATGAACAACAGCTGGTGATGGGCCACCGGAGCCGGGTCTTTGTGTTAAACCTAGGGCTGTAAACGAACCGAACGTTCAGCGAACAGTTCGTGAACCGTTCGACGGGAAGTTCATTTATGTTCGTTCGTTTAGTAAATGAACGAACATGAATAAGAAATTTCGTTCGTTTAGTTAAATGAACGAACATGAACAGAGGTCTCGTTCGTTCGATTGTGTTCGTGAACGTTCGGTAATGTGTTCGTTTACGTTCGTTTATTTACGTTCGTTTGTGTTCGTTTACGTTCGTTTATTTATGTTCGTTCATGTTCGTTTGTTTATTTTATTTCATAACATAATTTTTTTTATATTTCTATTTTATTTTATATAAATATTTTACATTATATTATTCTTTGGTAAATTTGATTTAATTATTGGATAGCTGAATGTTTATGGTTAATTGCTATTTTTTTATTTTCACATTAATAGTTGTTCGTTTGTGTTCGTTTATGTTCGTTTGTGTTTGTTAAGAAGCTTAACGAACGAACACGAACAAATGCATTTCCTTATTGAACGAACACGAACATGAAAATTCGTTCGGTTACATGTTCACGAACCGTCCGTTTTTCCGGTAAATCCTTAACGAACGAACACGGACATGATCATGTCCGGTTCGGTTCGGTCCGTTTACACCCCTAGTTAAACCCGTGTGTACGCACTGACGTATGCAAGCTTGCTCACTTGATTATCGCTTGTCAGCCGCTTGAGATTTGTTTTGTTAAATGGTTAAATCGAGTTGAGTTTAATCAGCTCGAGTTTAAGTTTCACATATTGAGTTTGAGCAGGCTTGTGAACCTAAATGAGCATTTTATTTATATATATTTTTTTAGAGTAAACTATTATTTTTGTTCATGTGGTTTAGTTATTTCTGGTAGTTTAATTTAAAAAGTTTATTTTTCTCTCGTGTATCCTTGTGATTTACAAAACTTGTCATTTTCATCTAGTAACTATATCCGGTTTGTAATGTTAAATAAGGATGATATTTGTGTCCTTTTATATATTTCTTTACTAGTTTAGAACTCGTGTATCAGACACGAATAAAAAATATCAATACACAAAATTGTTAAATCTGTATGTATGTATATATATATTTTACTAAGGATAGAAAACAAAATTTAAAATATGTAAAAATTAATATATAATTGGTTTTTGAAAATATGTTAATTATTATTTAATATAACTTGAATTTCATTTACTATTTGAATGAAAAATTTTTTTTTACATAATTACATTTCAAAATTTCTTATAATAAGGAATAATTTAAAATAAATATGTTTTATTACTATAATTAATATTTTATTTAAAATATATTATTATTATTAAAAGATATAAGTGGATTTAATAAGAAATAGAGGCGGGAAAAAATAGTGAAAATGAATATCGAGACGACACGTGACATGAAAAACATTTATTTATTATATAGTATAGATTTTATCTATTTTTAAACCCTTAATTATTTATATACTCGGTACTCGAGTGACGAGGCGATTTTCTTTAACTCGGTTAACATTACTTGGAATCGGTCAAACTCAGAGCTAGTCGGTCCAACTCGGACAACCCGATCAGTCGGATTTTCGTTGTTTTCACCGATTCTTGTTGGATTTTTAACTTTTTTCACGGAGATACATTGGAAGACGAGGATTAAATGATTACTATCTCTATAATTTAAAGAATGAGTATTAATTTTTGAAATACTTTATTATTTGAACATGTATCATTTTTATTTATATTAGTATTCATGTATATAATTATAAAGTATTATTAAGCTTATGATATTTGACATATATATAATTTATCGAAAATTAATTTCTTTATAATTTACCATGTCTGAGTACTCGCAACTCCCCAATCGATCGACCTGGAAACTCTTAAAGATTTCTACAGCATTGTTGATGATCATATTAAATAGTTAGTAATAAGTTGGGGAAAAATAAATCAAGTAATAATTGAGAAAAAATAAGCGTGTAAAAAAAATTAGGGCTCAGAAAATTATGACTCTTGCGCAACTAATTACTTATTTATCAGGTGTAGATTTAATGTATTAAATTTATATTTATATATATAGACATATAAATTATAAATAAATAGATAGATATCAAAATATATAAGTAAAATAATTAATAAATAATAAACGAGCCAAGCTCGAGCTTGTGCTCTCTTAATTTAAACAAGTCAAACTCGAGCCTAGACGAGTTTGGGCTGACTCGACTCATCAACCCTAAATATACTTGAATGTTTTAGTATGATCAGAAACATCTCGATTTGATTTTTTTTTCGATTATACATAAATATACATAGTTTAAAATGGTACAATGGTATTATGAACTTGATAAAACACATGATTAGGGAGGGTCAAGAGGGTTCTTTCACCTTCTAGTCACCAAATTTTGTCTAATTTTTTGAAAGTCCAACTTTTATTAAGAAAAATATGAGTTGGACCCTTAGAGAAAAGAGTTTTTTGATGACCATTCGATTAAGATGTCTTGGTTATGTCATAAGGCTTGTATTTTTTTTTTTAACGACAATTTGGATCACTGACGGGCCACTAGCCCACCCGATCATCTCCACCTCCTTCAGGAGGAAACCCACTATATGTGAGAAAACCCCTTGGGCCAACCTGGACCCCCCCTTTTTTTTGTCACAAGTGGGACGTGAACCCAAGACCTGTTTATTTTAATAAAGTCTTAGGTAATACAACTTTGCCACTAGGCTAAGCTAGTGGTTATTCCCATAAGACTTGCGTAATTGATATATGTAAACCTAGAGATTAAGAGAACTAAAGATGATTAAATAGTTCAAATAGAATGTTCACTAAATCTTAAAAAGATATGAGAAACGAATCAGATATAATTGGTTATAGTTTGGAATATGGGTCACACAAATCATGCATATACATCAGCTGTTTTGCTAAATTTAGTTTGACAACTTTAAACCAAGTGGGTTTGATAACAACTTGTTTTTTTGAAACTATATTCATTTTCTTTGATACCATAAACGAGGCTAATTTAAGGGGGTGTTTGGTACAGAGAATGGAATTGTAGAGAAATGGAATAGAGAAATGGAATTGCAGAGAAAGGGAATTGGTCTGGAGAATGAGAATTGACTGTTCTGTTTGGTAGTACAGAGATTTCAGTAGAGAAATATAGCTGAGAATCATTTCTCTTGTTTGGTACATAGGAAATAAACAGAGAATTATATCAACTTTATCATTAGCACAAGTCTTTTTTTCATAACAAATATTTATTAAAAAATAAAAAAACATATAAAAAGATGCATAAATTCCAACCAAAATATGCATTGATAAAACCAATTCACATACAAAACATAGTTTTTAAGCAAAAAACATCAACCATAGTTACTAGTAAAAGTACTTCAACCATGCTGAAACCAAAAAAGGTACTTCAACAACCACGGTGAAACAAAAAAAATTACTTCAACCATACACAACTATCCCATTGAACCATCGGTATACAACTCGACCATCTCAATTTTCTCTTCTATTGTCAACGCAAGAAAAGAACGTCCTAGATCCACATCTTTACCAATCAAATGAGCTGCTTTGAACCGTTTTTTCGTAGTGATACCTGGTAAAGCTTTCAACTCATCACTAACCTTTTCATAGATTTCACGAGCCTCCATACCTTCTTTGCTAAGTTGTTCACCCACCATCTCCCCAAATCGAAGCAAAACTTCCTTGATATCTTTGCAAGACTCTCGATATATCTCATCTGCATCCGTGCTTCTACCTCTTTTGCGCTTGCTTGTTACACTTCCTGTTTGTCCTTCAGATCTATCAACATTTGGAACGACTTCATCAACAAAATCAAAGTCTTCAATATCAACAGGTGAGCTTTTTTGCGTCTCTTGAACAACATCTTCTTCTCCAAGGTCAACTGCTTTACTACCAGTAGCTCTATCCTTACCGAATATGGTACACAATTTGTCATAGAAAGGAAATGCCTTGTCACGAAAATTCACAGCACCTTTGTGAGACTACAAGACAATTACAAATAAATTAGACTAAAATTTTAAAATCTAAAAAATATATTTTTTAGAATATACCTTCACGTATTCATTCCAAACACTATCATCGGCAATAATACAACATTTTTTTTCATCCCAACCAAACCCACTTGTATGCACCATATCATATATAATGCTAAAGTGTGTCTTCCATGTCTTCATCCTAGACTTTATATGTGGTTCTGCTTTGAGGCCAGAGTTAGGAAGACTTACATCTAGCAATTGTTGAACACCATTTAAATAACCTGGTTTGAATCCATTGTCAGCACCAGCATACTTTCCGGATGCATGTATCTCCATTAATGCATCAATTAGCTTTGCATCTTCATCATTTGTCCAGGTATGCTTGCTCCGAGTAACTCCTCTCACTATATTTGAATCTGCCATGTCTACGTACAAATGCATAATTATACAATTAAAAATCATAATTCATGTAACTACAAATACAAATATAACAAGAAACATTAATAAGAAACAAATAAAGTGCATAAATAAACATTAATAAGAAACATCCTTGGTTCTACAAATAAAAAATACATAATTGTCAAACATAATTAAGAAACATTGTTGGCACGCTGCGCACGCATCGCAGTCCAACTATTAAACATTTCATTAGCAAGAAGGTCTCTACGATCGGTCCATTCTTGTGAGGGCTCGATCATAGAAATAACATTGTCATGGTCATTTGCAGGTTGTGTGTGATTTACTGGGATTTCGTTATCAAGAGGGTCTTCACTCATTGTTGTTCGTATGAAATTGTGCAATAAACAACATGCAATGATGATACGTGGCATGGACTCTATGGGATGATATGAGTTATCACGCAAAATAGCCCATCTATCTTTAATCATTCCGAAACATCTTTCTATAACATTCCTGGCCGATGAATGTCTCATATTAAAGAACTCCTTAGCATTCGTAGGAGGACGAGACCAATCGTTAAGATGATAACGTTGACCTCGATATGGAGTTAAAAATCCTTCACCATTTGTATAACCGGCATCACAAAGGTAGTATGTTCCTACAATTAACCATAAACTCTATGTTAATTATCATACTTACATCTATGTATATTCTTTGAAAATTGTCTATCACATACCCGGAGTTATTTTAAGACCATTGGGTCTACTGATTGCATCACGCAAAACTCTACTATCAGCTGCAGAACCCTCCCATCCCGCTAAGACATACGTAAATAAAAGGTCTCTCGTACATACTCCGAGTACGTTAGTACAAATCTGCCCTTTTCTTGTCCTATAAGGTTTTCTATCAATAGCAGGGACTTTAACTTTAATGTATGTTCCATCTAATGCTCCTAAGCAACCCTGAGTTAAAAGAAAACATTACTTACTAATTTATGTTAGCAAAAAATATCTTTAATAAAAAATGTGTTTGACTAACCTTAAACCATTTCCATCTTTCATCAGTTTCATTATCTGGCACTGGCACGGGTGACTTGTAGAGTTCTTTGTGTAATCGACATATAGCATTTAAGACTAACTTGAAATACCGACTCAATCGACTGACGCAAATGATAAGTACACAACATCCACCAACGAATCGTAACATAAATGACATAAAATGCACCTATGGCAACTATTCTTTGTCTGGAAGGTGATCTTGCCATCTACACATAAAAATATAAGAAAATTCAAGAAAAGCAAATAACTCCAAAATATAATCCAAATATTAGCAACAAAGTGATTGAACATCCAAGATTACATCAATATATATGTTATTTTGGATGAAATTGAACATCCAAGTTTCCATGTGAGTTACAAGTCAATGTTATACAAGATGGCCTTCTTTTGAAAAAATTCAATTCTTTGCAGCAAAGTTGAAGCTAATTTTTGGCCTCAAAATCGCATACAGACCCTGTTTAAACTCACTTGATTTCACCTCCACACAGTCACATATTGCCTACAGTTCCCATTCTTCATGAAAAAACACACCAAAAAGGAATCTCTCTATCACTGGCATGCATACAATTTACTCGTTTATGCCAAACCTAGTGCAAGTACAACATGGAATCATATAAAATCCAATGCATACCTTTTGTTATTTCTAGTACTTATTGCAAGTAATTAATCTGATTACAAACTCATACCAACAATTTAGCTAAATACTGATCACTTTAAAGTTTAACCTAACATATCCAACACTATCTCTGAAAATTAAATAAAAGCAAACAAATCAATCAAACTTCTTAATTTGCATAAAACAGCTAAAATCAACGACCTAATCAACCAGAAGCAGAGAAAACACATTCGCAAACAGTAAACAGGTAGGTATCATAACATTGTTAACCTTGTAGAGTCTAACCTTTTTGTATAAGCTGTTGATCAATGTATTTCTGTTAAACATTGTTTAGATAGTTTATTTTCATGTAATTTCTTTTAAACGAATTTACTGCTTTTTAGTCTAAGTCTGGGCCATCGAAACTATAGTTTCGAGTGAGATTTGTTCACTCGAAACTAGTAGTTTCGATCGATAGTAGTTTCGACAGGCACTTTTTCCACTTGTAAATGTTCACTCGAAACTAGTAGTTTCGAGGAACATAGTTTCGATACCTGTGAAACTACTATAAATAGCCTAGTTAGAGAATTTCTAGGGTGTGAGTTGCGGCTGTAACCCTGAATTCTCTCTTTCAGATTTGTTTTTGAATCAATACAATTTGCATTCGTTTAATGCTTGTTCTTACACTTTCACATATTATTTGCATTGATTCTTAGTGTGTTTGGCTGTCTTCTTCACCAAGTCTGTCTCTAATCCTCTGTTACAACACCATACATACAGATTCCGCCTGTGTGTGTGGGTAATCGATCACTTTCGTGATTTCCGACTGAAATCTGGACCTACAAACCTAACGAATCTGAATGCCGATTAATTCGATTTCTAAGCCCTAAATCAGACGAACAGATGACAGGATCTTAAATAAACATCAAATCGATCAACATAGGGCAAAATTAGGGTTTGTAGATGGAAGTTTGAGGATTTTGGTTTACCTGAACAATGTATTGACGAACGCCGGAGAAGAGAGGTGACTGCGGATTGAAATCGCCGGAGAAGAGAGGTGACAGCAGGGAGAGGCGTGAGAGAAATCAGACGAACAGATGACAGGATCTTAAATAAACATCAAATCGATCAACATAGGGCAAAATTAGGGTTTGTAGATGGAAGTTTGAGGATTTTGGTTTACCTGAACAATGTATTGACGAACGCCGGAGAAGAGAGGTGACTGCGGATTGAAATCGCCGGAGAAGAGAGGTGACAGCAGGGAGAGGCGTGAGAGAATTGGTCTGGAGAAATGAAACCCTAGAAATCCAATTCTCCGCTTTTTTTAGAGAAACAAAATCAGAGAAATGGAAATGGTTTATTTCCATTTCTCACCTCTTTCTTTCATAAACAAACAAGAGAATTCTTTTCAATTCCATTTCTCACCCCTCAATTCCCTCTACCAAACACCCCCTAAGGGTGTTTGTTCGGTTAGATATTTGTAACCAAACAAATTAGTTGAAACCAATATATATTGGTTTTTAATTTAAAAAATATGGAAACAAACCATATAAACTATTGTAAAAGTGAAACCAAACTAAACCAAATTTCAATTCTATTGATTTTAGTATTATAATTTAGTTATTTCATTGAACAATAATATTAAACGAGTAAGGTATCCACGTGTGTTGCGACTATTCGGTTTTGAAAAAAATTTAGCATGTTGTGACGGTATGATTTCGAACAAAATTTATATCGAAACGTAGATAAAAGTTAGCGTGTTGCAACGGTATACTCGGAATTTTGTAAAACGTTATATTTGAAAAGAAACAAAACTTGTTACATCGATAGAAATTCGTGCGTCTTGGGTAAAAAATAGCTCGTCATAGCGGTATATTCGGAATTTTATAAAACATTATGTTTAAATAGAAACAAAATCCGTTACATCTATCGGAAATCATAAAAACAAATACCGGTACCGGTTTCGATAATACTGATAACAGTGCCGATGTTTTCTGTCGGTATCGGTTCTATCCGTCATGGTACGATATCATACCAAAAAAGACAATGTTTCGAATACAATTCCGTTTTCAACAAAGTTTATATCATAATGTGAAGAGAGAAAAAAATTAAACACAGTCACATATTAAAACTTTATAAAAACTAAATGATGGAAGTTATCAAAGAAAAAACAAATTTATAAAATATTTAAAAAGTTAAATGTTTTCTTCATAATCACTTTCTCTCATTTAGTAATGTCGGTGGCGGTACATGGTGCCACAGGACATTACTATTATATTATATATCATATTCAATGAAAAAGCAACATAAAATTTGATTTTGGTTCAGTGATAAGCCTTTGATCCTTTGTGTCAAGCAGCCCAGGTTCAATTCCCATTGTTGCATTTTTTTTTCCTTTTTTTACTTTGTCACCAACTCAACCTTATATAATATTTAATAGGGTTCTTTTTCAAGTTGCAATCTAAAAGCAGATTTTGTTGCAGTGGTAAGTAGTTTGGTTAATATTGGTGGTGTCATGGGTTCGACTCCTGTTTACGTCCTTTTTTGTTTCTTTTTTTTCTTTTACCTTTTTTAATTATATACTTTTTCAATTTGTATCGAACTGTCGCAAATTCGTTGGTTTCTTTTATGTCCTTAACCACGTCAACTAACTTATTTTTTTTAAATTGCTTTTTCTTCTTGAGCGAATTTGTCGTTTTAATATTACGTCATGCATACACTATACTCTTTTCTATTTATACCAAATCGTCGCAACTTTGTATGTTTCATATGTGTTTAACCACATCAAATAACCTTTTTTTGTTTATGCTATGCTCTTTTCTATTTATACCGAACCGCCGCAAGTTCATACGTTTTTTTATGTGATTAACCACATCAAATAATTTTACTTTTATTTTTTTTTTCCTAAATTTTTTTTTTCTTGAGCGATTTTTTTGTTTCAATGTTACGTCATTTTATGTTATACTCTTTTCTATTTATACCAAAATCGCCGCAACTTCATAGGTTCTTTTATGTCATTAACCACGTCAAATGTTACCGCCGCATCACGCGTAACTAGGTTCGCCGACGCACTGCATTGTGCGGCCTTAGTTATGTGCTTAACCACGTAAATGTCACCGTACTTGCCCGTCGTAATGCGCGGGTCTTAATTTCTAGTATAGTATAAGACATGAAAATAAAACTAAAAAAAACAACCGCACCACCTTAACATGCACCTTACTCCATAGGATCATCTTCGTGTTGGTAAACGTTGTTATTATTATTATATTAATATTATTAAGTTTTGTCATAATACTCCAAAAAGATACAAACTACTCCATGCATAAAAAAAACAAGTATAATCTATATAGAATCTTTGTTTATATAAAATTAATTATCAAACAAAATTTTAATCATAAAAAAAGTGTTAGCTAAACTAGCGTTAAAAAAAGCTTCAACTCCACAAACATACGTATGTTTATGAGAATGTCAACAGAAAAAAAAAGCTTCTTATTGTGAAAAGTGTGAGACTATTTTTGTGCATCAAAACTCAAAGCTCGTTTTTATAATTTTTTAAACATTTTTTTTATTGAAATCACACCCCCAGTGATTTGAAAATGATAGGGATAGAAAATTAAAGGAAAAAATAACCATTCTTTAGTTTATATATACATCATTATTTTCCCAAAAAATCTAAAAAAGAATTAAACTTCATATAATCACATGGAAAGATAAATAAACGTTTTTGAAGTTTCTTAATTATTTTTTATTTTGAAATATTTATAAAATGATGCGGAATAAAAAAATTATTTCTGTTATTGAATTAAGTAATTGAAAGTTTTTATGTAACACAAAAAACTAACATATCATTGTCTCAAAACATAAATAATAATTCAATTTTAGGTACGAACCACACTACAAGAAAACGAGTCAATAGTGGCGACACTATTAGCGGCGACACCAAGAAACGTCGCCGCTATTGCTCATGATCCGCGTTATATAGATCTGACGGTGGATTGGATTTTAATCGGACGGTTGATGTTTTAAATGCATTAGCAGCGACGGTCGCCGCTAATGCCCTGCACAATATGGCGGGCTATTTCCCTCCATTGGCCTCACTTTCCCCTCTACTTTCCCCTTTTCCCTTACTGTCGCGAGACCTCCATCTCCGACGATTAGCCGGCGACCACATCCACTGACCTCCCCTGCTGCTTCCCGACCACCACCTCCACTGATCTCACCCGACCAACACATCCACCACGCACCTGCACCTACTCGCCGACTGCTCCAACCACCCCTCCCTGCTGCTCCGACTGCTCCGACCACCCCTCCTTGCTCCGACACGTGACTCCCTGCTCCGACCACCCTCCCTACTCTGACGACTGCTCCGACCGTTTTTCTGGTATGTGTATTTCTTAAAGATCTAGCTGCTGGTTTCGTTTAAAGTTTGATTATAACTTGTTGAATTTTCTTGTAGTGTTAGCAACTACACACAATTTTTTAGAAACTTATAAAGTCTAGTTTTGTGTTAGGGATCGAATTCTATTACAAATCCAAAATCCTAATTTATCACTTCATAAAAGAACTTGTTGGTAAGTATTACATTTAAGTTTTAGGGCTTCATTCTTTATTTAATCTCCTTATAAAGCCTATAATGATAAAGGATTACAAATCATATATGTATGCATATGTGTGTATATAATTTTTTTAGAAGAAGGAATTTAATCCATTTAATGCCACTGTTAGATTTTTTAAGAAGGAATTTACCCCAAATTTGTAAAGCCACATTATTAGATTAATTATATCAAAGTTGTATTATAGTAAATGAAAAACATAAATATACTTATGAAGCCTATAATAAATTTCTTGGTTTCCTTAATTATATATATATATATATATATCTATGTATATATATCTATATACATGTATTATTTGTATTATATATAGTAGTTATTGTTATAAAATAATTAATATTTAATGTTAAACAGGCTCAGAGTCGACTAGATACGTACCGCGCTGCTCATACACGTAAAGATGGGACGGTTGACAGCGAAGCAGAGCAACTAATTGTAAGTATTTATTTAAAGTATAATTTTCAATATGTATTTGTATGTGTATTAAATCATCTTTGTGAAATTAAAAACAGTCCCAATTAAAGATGGAGATAGAGTCCCAAACTCAAACAAATCAAGGGACTTCTTCATCTGGACTGAACGAAGTTGATGCATTTGAAAAGGTCCTAGGTACTCGGCGCGGATGGATTAAAGGGATTGGGTTTAAACCTTCATCATCTCAAGCGCCAGATTCTTGTGAGCAGTCGCAGGTGCAGCCTACACTCCCCTACACACAGGTAAAATGAATCATTTGACCCGTTTAGACTTGAAAGTTCTATGTATGTAGACATATATATGTAAAATGAATCATTTGACCCGTTTAGACTCGAAACTTGTATGTATGTAGACACTTATATGTAAAATGAATCATTTGACCCGTTTAGCCTTTAAAGTCCTGTGTATGTAGACATATATATGTAAAAGGAATCATTTGACCCGTTTAGACTTGAAAGTTCTATGTATGTAGACATATATATGTAAAATGAATCATTTGACCCGTTTTGACCGGAAAACTTGTATGCATGTATATATATATGTAAAATGAATTGTTTTGACTTAAAACTTTTATGTAGACATATATATGTAATAACTAAATTTGTATGTAATTGTAGGAACTAAGTAACATGTTGTTCGACGACCCGACTTTTAGAGATAAACTTAACAAGTTTAATCTTTCACAAATGGGACAAAGTAGCAGGGGCAACGACGAGGGCGACGACAATATGGATGAAGATTAATTGTTTAGTTTTTATGTTGTATTAACATTCGGAATAACTTAAATGGGTCAAAAACCTTTACATTATGTTTTAACTTTATATATTAGTAATTTTATGGTTATGTTTCTGTTATATTCGGCAAAAAAATGCAGGTTTTGTAATTATGTATGTTTTAGAAAAACTGGAAATAATGAAAATGCAGAAAAAACTGCAAAAAACGGACATGAGTATTAGCGGCGACAACAGGAGTATTAGCGGCGACAGTTGTCGCCGCTAATAGATTGTCTAATAGCGGCGACAAAAGTTAATAGCGGCGACATGCAGAGTATAAGCGGCGAAGTATTAGCGGCGATGTATTAACGGCGACTGTCGCCGCTATTAGTATTAGCGGCGACATTTGGGGGCATTAGCGGCGACATTTGTCGCCACTATTGGCCCAATTCTTTGTAGTGCCGGTACAAAAACTTAAACAAGTAATCATATAAAAAAATCCTCAATTAGATAATTTTTGTCAAAAATATTTAAACATGTAGATAAATCATCAATAACTCTAATCCAATTTGTAACTAGATTAGTTTTTTAATATCGTAAAACATGTGTAGGACAACCGTTCATAAAATAAACAATGTTCATAAAATAAACAAAACACTTTGTTATTCAATAATTTAAATTACAATATACCAGGAAAAAGAAAACGCAAGTGTGTCACACCCCCAAATTCCACTAACGGAGTATTACCGTTTGGGAAGTGACAAACCAGGATCTCAGACATTAGTTACATTGAACGACTCTACATGGGACTCAAATGAAAATATCCTTTTAAATCAGAGTATCAATGCGGAAGCGTAAAGAAAGTAAATGCGCAAAATACACGCGCCCAAAACCAAAGTCCAAAAGTCCAAACGTTCAACCAAACAAAGTACATTAAAATAATTCAATCAACATAAATAGACACAAAGCAAAGCAGTTGAATCTCATGCATGCCCTAACGTGCACCTGTGTCTTAGCTTAGCGTCCTGAGAAAACATGTAAGAAAAAGTGTCAACACGAGGTTGGTGAGTTCACATGTTTCAAATAAATAAGTAAACGTTACCAGATTTATGATCTTTCAATATGTATCTATAGGTAGCTAACCTATGTTCATGTTTTAGCTCAAGTGCTCGCAACCGAAACTGACTGTTTGTTTATTGCCTCCTGCCAGGTTCTATCAATACTGGCCATGTGAATAGGCTAACATTTCACCCGTTCGATATCCGATCGAGTTAGCGCGACTAACGCGGGTGGGATTTGTCAAACCCAGTAGTACTACTAAACATTACCTCGCTAAGATCCATATTAACGGTTCGAAATAAGATGAGGACTTTCTGTGATAGCATGTTACACTTAGCTTTAACATTGATAGCATATGAAATACAAAATCTAAAATCAGTTTAAGCATGTTTTCTCCCACAAGTTAAAAGCAGTAAAAAGGGGCTGTGAAACTCACCTGAGCTTGAGTAAGGATTTGAATCACACAAGGGAAAAGTTGGAACCAAGTGTGTAAGTCTCAAAAGACTTACGAATGCCCTAAAATTATAAACACATAAAATTAGGGATAAAGGAAAATAGGAAATATGACAATGACACGGATTGAGAAGCGTCCTAAAGAAACGCTCTAATATTTAAGAGTGGACGAAAGTATCCACGGAGTTAGGAATTACTTTACGCGACGAATGACACGACTAATAATAATTATAACCGGGTGTTTTGTCATTCACAAAAATTAAGAAAATAATAATATATGTATACGAGTAAATAGTATAACCAATTATATTATTATTTAGTCTCAATCGACACACGATGTTATAAATTGATTTGAAATAATATAAATATATATTATTTAATAATACGGGTCACGGTTTGAAAATAATATAAACATATTATTTTATATGAATTCACGGTTTAAAAATAATAAAACATATTATTTTCACTTGGGGATAATAACACTAAATTATTTATAAAAGTGGGTATAATATATAATAATAAGTTAATAATTCAAACCCGAGCCTACGGGCTGTTTTCCGGGTTAAAACCCATTTATATAATAATATAATATTGAAAGGTTTGATTTTTATTAATTAAATATTAACAGAAAAATGTTTAAAAATAATTGTGGGAGCCCGGACTCGAACCCGGGTCTCTCCCACACCCGCACACAGCCTTAACCATCTCCGCCCGCTAGGGTATCGCGAAGGATACCGGGTTGGAATGGTTTTAACATCAGGCTCTATGTGGTTTTCCTCCCTTAAAGACCCGCGATCGAAACCGGTCAATATCCCTCGATTCGGGCGATGGTTTGAGTGAAACAGAAACAAGTTTTGATGCTCAGAGGATTACGAATCCGAGCATGTCATCAATTTTGAAATCGGTTAAGACTTGGTTGTCTAATTTGTCAAAAACAGATCGAAACTTTATTTAGAAAACTTTGAATCGATTAGAAGTATTTCGATGATTAAGATGGTTAAAACTATAGGGCTTTTGTTAATCGGATAGATACGAAACTGATGAAGTAATTTAATTTCATTTATTTTCAGTCTAAGATCGAAAACCCCAAATTAGAACGCATATGAACCCTAATTACGGGTTCATGATCAATTCGATAGTGGAAGCCCGTTGTTTCATAGGGCTTTCACTCTACAGACGATTGCGAATCTAATGGAGTAGGTTAATTTGATTTAAAAACGGTTTAGAATTGAATTCGACAGATAGAGTTCACATGAACCTTAATTACAGGTTACAGAGATTTTTATATTAAAACTTGAAATTGGCAAAGGGCTTTCAGTAGAAAAGGTGTTGCGAATCTTTCTGCATAGGTTAATTTCATTTTCATTGGGTCTAGATTAGGGCTCGACTAAATCAGTCAGATGATGAACCCTAGGATCAAGAACTCGATCGAATTGATAATGTGAGCCCTAATTGTGTTAGGGCTTTCATTTCAGAGATAAAAGCGAAGCTGATGATGTATCTAGTTACCTGAATTGGTGTCGGGACGGTGGAGATCAACTAAAACAGGTCCGACGATGACTTGTTCGATTCCCGGCGGCTCTTGCTATGAATCCGATCAATTTGACGAGTGCAAAGGTTTCAGAGAGACTCGATTTAGGTGTGCAGTGTGTTGGTTTGCAAATTGGTAACTGATTACAGTCGAATTCGATTGAGTAAGACATAGGGTCGACGGTTACTTGTTTAATTCTCATTATTAGTGTTAATTCGATTAAATTGGAGGTGTTTAATGGATCAATTATGATCGTTATGATCATTATCATGCACGAACGGTTCTAATTCCAACGGATTTCGGGATATAATTCGCGAATTGGAAATCAAAAGGATTCCAATGTTGACTTTCAAAAGTCAACAGGAGCAATTTGATAAAATTGACTTTGGTGGGTCAATTTATTTGATTTGGTAACTTCACACAACTAGTCCCTGAAGTTTTGAATTAATATTGTGACCGAATTAGACCTTGGGGTTAGATTTGACTAACAGGGTTAGGTTTTTAACGGTAAGTTAACGGGATTTGTTAACTGAGTTAACCAGAAAAGTCGGGTTGTCACAAAGTGAAAATAAATTACAGGAAATAAAATAAGTAAAAAAAATAATAGAAACACGTGTGGTAGTTGAGGATTTATGTTTAACAGAGGTCTTTTAAAACAGATTTTGGACTACCCATGTGAACCCGTATGTCTCATAGGATACAACAGTCGGAGCAGATGAACTGTCAGAATTAAGCAAGCACCCAAAAATAGTACCTGAAACGAGAACGTATAGGGCCGAGAATACTGGAAAATCTTCTGACTGTATGTGCGGTTTCGGAAACATATGTGTCCTTTTTCTGTGTCTTACACAATTAACTCTACTTCATTGTTGGAACTTGAGCAGTCTTGCAACTGGTGGAACTTGAAAAGTCTTGCACTGAGCTCGAACACGAAACACCACACCTACGCACACCAGGTCAAAAATACTAAAAGCGGCTCTAAAACAGCTCACGGTGATGCAATCGCGTTTCTCGTGCGTGTGCACTTTGGGTGCTTCACACCCTCCTGACTGCTAATGAGTGTCAATCCTTAGAAGAGAACAAGTTCCTTTAAATGCTCTCACTTATAAACCAATCCAAAGTTTACCTTTCTTCCAAATTCCAATGTAGGGCAAGTTCACAAGTTTAATTTTCATAATTTTTAAGTTTTAAACACACAACTTGGAGCATCGATGTCTCTTTCGTCTTAGCTTCGTTTTGAACACGGTTTAGTTCGTTATGATTCTCTCACGTAATAAAACACACATACTAATTAATAATTATTTTAGTAACAAATACAAATAATTTTTTATGTACAAAATTTCGAAGACTATGTTATAACTTCCAAATATTATTATACTTTTACTAAACAAAATCGAAATCAATGAATTGTTAAATTTGGTTTAAACTAAAAAAATAATATCAACGTGTAACTTTTTCAAAAGAAAGAGAAAAAGGTATTTAAAATATAATACATAAAACTAACACACTATTTACGTGTTATTTTTTTTTATCTCATAGTAAATAAAATAATAAGGAAGAGATAAAAGTATTTCAACAAGGCCGGCTCAAGGTTTATGGTGGCTTCAAGCGGACTAAAAGCTTAGAGGTCCTTTTTCAAATGTCAAATATAAAAATCCTCCTCTTTTTATCCGGGCTTGAGACCGGCAATAGTAAACTAAAACGTTTATAATTGGCAGAGTTAAATTTTTTTGATCCTTTTCGATGCACCCGATTCATGCTTACGGTTTGACATTTTAACCAAATTAACCAATTCACTAAAAGTTAACTAAATTAAACTAAATCACCAAATTCAATAACCAAAATCATTTACCAAATTCAATAAACAAAATTAAATTACCAACAGGCAACAACGAAATTCAGGTTCTAAACTCAACAAATAAAAGCACTTAAGAACAAGAAATAGAATTACTTATTACCTGGAACAGAAAGTTTGCAATTCAAGAACTTTGGCAATTGCCATTTTGGTCAATTTTACATCATGGACCAAACCAACCTTGCAGTCGCAGTTAACCAAACCAAATAAAATCAAGAACAGGAACAACTTTGGTAAAATTTACTTTACTTCAGAGACCAAACCAACCAAAAACGACCAAACTCCCGGCACGAAACGCGGGTGAAAAAACTAGTTAAATACATAAAACCAGCACACTATTTACGTGTGTAATTTATTTCTAAATAATAAATTAAAATTTATTTAGTTACTTATACACTCATGTGGGCATGTGGGTATGTGGATTGGATAGAACTCTATAACATGAATAATATATTAAAGATAAGTCTATAATTCCCCATTTTTCATTATGAAATGATTCTTGTAATTAATATTATTATTGTGATTGCCTAGATTAGTGGTTTTCATTTATGTATTTAAATTGTATTCATTCCTTGTAATCAATGTGAATATCAATACTATTATTTTCTCCAAAACTTCTTTATGGTATCAAGAGCCTAATTATCTTGAAACCCTACCAGCCGCCACCAAGCATCTTCCCTGCCATTCTCGTTTGCTTCTTGTTTCACCAAAGTTCTTCACCATTTGTTTTCTTTCAACCTGCTGCAAGCTCGAAACAAATAACCCCAACACAAACAACTCCGGCCCCAACCCACCTCTCACCGTAAGCACAATGAATAACCTAACCATCGTTTCCTTTCCGGCCACTCTCAAGCTCACATCAACCAATTATCTTGGATGGAAAACACAGGTTGAGGCCCTCTTACATGGCCTTGACTTGTACAAGTTCATCGATGGCAGTCATCCACCTCCTCAACCCACCATTGCAACTGATGGCACATCCACACCTCATACCAATTACCCAAATTGGTTTCGCCAGGACCGTCTGCTGTTTGGAGCCCTAGTCGGAAGTTTATCCCCTCAAATCGTACCGATGGTCACTAATGCCGCTACATCTCGTGAAGCCTGGACCATCCTAGCCACAACCTCTGCGTCCCCATCCAGAGGTCACATAAAGCAACTGCAATATCGTCTGAAACAGTGTTAAAAAACCCCCACTCAGACTATTTTCAAGTACCTACAGACCGTGAAGACGGTGGTTGACGAGCTCTCCATACTAGGTAAGAAAACCAACCCGGAAGACCTTACCGACATCATACTCAACGGTCTGGACCAGGTGGCTTACAAATCCACCATCGATGCGGTTCATGCAAGGGACATCCCCATATCCTTTAATGAACTGCATGAAAAACTCACCAACCAAGAATTAGCCCTTGTCCAAACCACCAACACTTCTCGCTTGCATCAACTAGCGTCTGTTTTCATGGCTCACAACCGTCCCAGCAACAAGACCTGGTCTGGTCGATCCGCACAGCCACCTCTTCTGCCTACAGAGGCGGATCTACATAGAGCCGAGGGGGTTCACCGGAACCCCCGAGTTTTGAATTTGTAGTAGAAAACTATATAGAAAAAGTGGGGTGAGCCCCTTAAAAAATATAGGGTGAACCCAGAAACAATGGCGGGAGAAAAGTAGAAAAGAGAAGGTAACATGACCATAACTTTCGTCTCCGGCATAACTTCTTCTCCGGCAAGGTGCGTTCTTGGGGAAGAAACAAAGACGTTTTACGTGCCCTAATTATTTTTATATTACTTGGTCTTTTTGAAGATTACTTTTTGGCCCAATTCAAAATTTAATACAAAATTATTATATATTCTAATGTTCTTTGGGCAGGATGATATCAAAGTAAAAACTTAACATTATTTTATTACGTTATTACCATTTCAATAAAATATATTATTTAATTTAATAAAAGGATGTATTTTAAAATAAACTTTCATAAAGAACTCAAAACAAAAGTTTGATCGGTAAAAATGTCTAGATTACCATGAGCAACTTAAAATAGTTATAGTGGACCTCTCTAAATCTAGATCAAAAGCGAAAATCTACCTAATATTTTGGTTTTCTTATGTGTAGTATTTTCGGGATGAATGTAGAACCTTACCCGACCCGAACAATCAAACCGAATCGAACCGAACCAAAAAAATTTATGTCTGGCCCTAAGAAATTGGAGCATCTAAAAACAGTGAACCCCCTGAAAAAAATTTATGGATCCGCCACCGTCTGCCTAATCCTCCAACTATAGGGTCCTCAGGGGGAAACAAGCCTTTTCTTGGTCACTGCCAATGGTGCCACACTCGTGGTCACACCATTGCAAATTGCAATTCATTTAAAAATATGTTTCCCTACGTGGCTATACCGCCTTTTACTCGTAATATGCAGGTTTCTAAAACATCTCCACAGGTGAATATGATGGGAGTTCATAACAACTCAACACAAACTAGTTGGTTACTCGACAGTGGAGCATCACACCATGTAACCAATGATCTAAGTGCCTTGTCCCTCTATGCACCATACGATGGTACCGAAGAGCTCATAATCGGTGATAGTTCGTCACTTACCATAACTCATATTGGCTCACTCATAATCCACACACAAACAACACCTTTAACCCTTAAAAAATGTCCTTTGTGTTCCCTCTATATCACGAAATATTATATCTATCTCCTGCTTATCTCATGACAATAATTTTCTAATCAAGTTTTATGATTTTGTTTTTGTCATAAAGGATCGAAGTACCAAACTCCCTCTTCTCAAAGAGACGTCAACAAACGGGATCTATGAAATCCGTTCTTCACGCTCCGTGCATCCTCCCACCACTTTCTCTCAACAAAAGACAACATCCAAGTTATGGCATCATCGCTTGGGTCATCCAAACAATAAAGTCTTGCAAACCTTATCATCTTTTATTTCTTGTAATTCGGATTTAAACAATAATTGTAACTCTTGTCATATTCATAAGAGCCACAAATTACCTTTTTATCAATCAAGTTTATCTTCTAAAGCACATCTTGAATTAATATTTTTGGACGTTTGGTCCTCACCCGTCACATCTTTTGATGGTTTTAAATATTACATCATTTTTGTTGATCATTACACTAAATACACATGGCTATACCCACTTAAAAACAAATCGGATTCATTAACCACCTTTAGCCGTTTCCAAAACCTTGTTGAAAACTATTTTCATACAACTATTCTCCAACAATGGCGGAGAATATATCAAACTAAAATCCCACCTTCAATCCTGGGGAGTATCTCACCTCACCTCCCCCCCCCCTCATACACCCGAACACAATGGATACGCGGAACGTAAACACCGTCACCTTGTAACATCCCAAACATAAAACGATAGTTATAATAACGGGTTAGAATGCGAGAACGAACAGAATAAATGAACGAGGCATGACGGGTCAAGCCGGATGGGCCGACGTGCTAGAAGGGGCGAACATAGGGGAGTCTCCCCCTATAGATAGCCTAAGTCACCACCCTTTCTCTCATTTGCAACATCTGGAGAGAGAAAACTGTAGAGAGAGAAAGTTGGCGGATCGACCCGAGATTGAAGAAATGTGTTACTCCATAGCTCGTGAGAAGAACCTCCGAATCAGAAGCTCGATACAGGTAACGATCTAGCCTAGATCTGAGTTTTTGTTCGTTTTGGGGTTTTTCGAGATTTAGATGAAAAGGTAACGTTTTTACGGATGAAACTGTAAGAAAAACATAGATTTGAGTTCTTAAACGAAAAGCAAACGTTTTGAATGTAAACAAGTTCGGGATCTTGACGTGATCAGATCCGCATGCGAAAGTTAGGGTTTTTGCGGGGAAGCAGGTCCTGCATACTTATCAAGTACGCAAGAAGCAGGTCCTGCGTACTTATCAAGTACGTAAGAAGAAGGTTCTGCGTACTTATCAAGTACGCAAGAAGAAGGTCTTGCGTACTTATCAAGTACGCATGAAGCAAAGCCTGCGTACTTATCAAGTACGCATGAAACGAAGTCTGCGCACTTATTAAGTACGCAATAACAAGGCCCTGCGCACTTGCTAAGTGCGCAGGCATCAGGCTGGTTAGTAAAGTCAGTATAGTCACCTAATTCGGAATGGTTAAACCGTTAGAGTCGGGATTAGGTCTGATGTGTATTTAACTAATCAATTCAGATCGGAAGTGACGTTGTTGAACCTTTGTTTAGGACAACCCAGATTAGCTTATCAGGTGAGTTCTAGAGCCCCCTTTTAAATGTTTTATTAATGTTTTGGGCTGGTGTGCATACTTACGAAATGATGTTTAATGAAATGATGTTTACGAAAGGAAAGTTGAAATGTGTTTATGAAGTGTTTTGCCAAAGAGGTTTATGAATGGTTTACGAACGGTTTAATGATGAAATGTTTTATAATAAAACGTACGAATGCTTTAACTGAAATGATGTAAAGGCGGTAACGGTTATTTTTATAAAAGTCACAAAATGAACGAATCTGCCACGAGTTCCTACGGGAACTAAGGTATGTATGCATGAATGGGCCTTACCCTTATGGGGGCCTTTGTGGTTGGCTAACGGTTGTACAACTGAGTGGATAAAAGGGTGACGACGGTCACCATGGGATTACCAGGATCCCTATTGAAGGTACTAATCCCTGCGAGGGAATAGTGCTTAAGGTGAAGGTATGTGCTGTCCTTTGGGACGCCGTGCTTAAGGTGAAGGTGCGTGTATCCTTGTGATATCGTTCCTAAGGTTCTGGCGTCGAACGGCTTTGGGGTATCAGGCCCTAGGTTTCTCCGCCTACAGGTAATGTACGGTGTCGAAGGGCCTAATGGTGGCGTGCCTCTGGGTTTCTCCGCTAGTATGCGATGAATGGAATTGACGGTTACGAAAAGGCGCATATTCGGTTCATGTTGATTTATGTTATGATGATATGATTACGAGGTTTTGATGATGTTAAGTTATTGTATGTTTTTACATACGGTTTTATTAAATGAATGAATGTTATGTTTTTTTGGCAAATGTAAATGTTAAAGTTTATGTAATGCTAGAACTCACCAGCGTAGCTGACTTTTAGTATGCACATTCAGGTTAAGGGCATGTTATGATGATGGACGGTGATGCTGGGCGACTTGATGAGTTACCCGGATGATATGAAGATTGGCATCCCGTTATGTTTCATTTATGTTATGTTTTATGTTTAAGACAATGTTACGCTTTCACATGTTTGAACAAGTTTTAATTTTGTTGAATGAATGATTCCGCTGCGTTATTTTGATATTCAAAGTCTAAGAAATGTTTGTGAATGAGTAAATCCAACAAGTGAGGCCTCCCGAGTTTGGGGCCTTACAAGTTAGTATCAGAGCAATAGTTTGAAAGATTCGGACACTCCTAGTGTCTGAACTTAAACTGTGAATGGGACAGAAAGCGGATGCCAGTATGGGTAACTCGAGCCACAACATCAGGTATGAAGTAGTATATATTTACATGTATAGTATGCCTTAGAAAGGGTTAGGTAAGGACTTTTGTTTTGATGGAATCACAAAGGTGGTTAAATAGAAATCGAAAGGTAGTGTAATGGTTAATTGCAGATGGCCAGTGTATATTAACATCTTATTGTGCTTGTTGAATTCTATTTGTTAACTAGCGTGATGACATTGGATTCCTTGTCTTATAAAACGAAATGGCAAGGAGAGGAAATGGAAGGCGTGGTGGGGGCCATACCGGTGGTCGTAGCGGTGGGCGCGACAGGACCCTTGCACGCCAAGAATACAGTGAAGAAGGGAGTGTTCACACTGAGCCAGAAGTTAGTATGCATGGGACTGAGCCGACTCATGTCGAAGAACAACAATTCACTTTCGAACCGGAAGTGAGAGCGGCTCTGGCACGCGAATTCACTGAGTTGATGAAGGTTTCTTTGCAAGGGTTGTTAGCAGAAGCATTAAAGAAGGCTAATAAGACGGTTGGTCTAACACGGCGGTTGGTACCCCGAACACTGAGGCAATCAATGCACCGCTTAACCGTGGTTGCGACTATAAGTCCTTTAAGGCATGTGACCCGTCGGTCCTGACTGGGAAAAAGGACGCGGTGGCTACTTTTGACTGAGTGATACGTATGGAAGCCGCCATCCGTCTGAGCGAGTGTCGAGCAAATCAAGTTGTGAAATTTGCTGCTAACTCCTTGAGAGAGGAAGCATCCCATTGGTGGAAAGGTGTACGTCAAGCTAAGGGGGACGAGACGGTTGACGCAATGCTGTGGAACGATTTGAAAACATTGGTGAATAAGAACTTCTGCCTGAGGAATGAAATCGAGAAGGTGGAAAGAGAGTTTCTAGGATTTAAAGCCGGAAGTAAAACACATCGGCAATACACTACCAGATTCAATGAATTGGCACGTCTGGTGCCGCATCTGATCACGACTGAGGAGAGAAAGATTGCTTGCTACATCCAAGGTTTGCAGGATAAGGTCCGTACTTTCATCAAAGCAAACACCCCTAGCACCTATGATTCGGTGGTGGAACTCAGTGGTGTAGTGTATGATGACCTGGCACTAAATGATGTTGCCATTGAGGAACCCAAAAAGAAACCGAGCTACCAAAACAAACGAATAGGTGGAAAGATATCTGGGGCTCGTGATATGAGGGCTCGGGTGGAGGAGATAGCGATGTGTAATAAGTGTGGGAAGGAGCATATGGGGGAATGCAGACTGGGATCCAATCTATGCTTCAAGTGTGGCAAAACTGGACATTACTCACGTGAATGTCCCCAGCTCTACAAGTGCTATAACTGCGGGGGAACCGGGCATCTGAGTAGGGACTGCACAAATCCAAGAATGGGGGAAATTGGGAAAGGGAAGAACACCGAAATGAAGGATGAAAGGCCCCGGACAAGGACCCGAGCGTACGCACTGACGCAGGACCAAGCCTGGGCAGACCCCGATGTGGCGTCAGGTACGTTCATCCTTGACAACACTTTTGTTTCTGTTTTATTTGATTCGGGAACCAGTAAGAGTTTTATATCTGTGACATTTTGTAAACGAGTGAAGTACACTGTTAGTAAGCTAGAAAGGGCCTTTAGCGTAGAAACCGCTGATCGGTCACTCTTGCAGTTCTACCCTCAGCGGTTTCTACGCTAAAGGCCCTTTCTAGCTTACTAACAGTGTACTTCACTCGTTTACAAAAAGTCACAGATATAAAACTGCCAACGAAGCACAACTCAACGATAAAAATAGAAGGTCATAGGTTCCCTGTCAGATTGTTTGTTATGGTTTTGGGAGGGTTTGATGTCGTGTAGGGTATGGATTGGTTAACTGTCAACGAAGCACAAATCATATGTAAACGAAAGATAATCCGACTCAAGGCTCCGGATGGTAGCAAAGTCGAGATTTTTGGAGATCGTGACGCCCTGATGCCAAACGTCATCTTGATGATTAAGGCAACAAATTACTTGAGGCGCGGATGCGAGGCTTATCTCGTGTACGTAATTGACAAGTGTAAGGAAGTGAAGGAACTAGACAATGTACCCATGGTACGTGAGTACCCGGAGGTGTTTCCAGAGGATTTGCCTGGGATACCACCCGACAGAGAGATTGAGTTTCGAATCGACTTAGTACCAGATGCCCAGCCCGTGGCTAAGGCTCCATATCGACTAGCATCAGTGGAGATGAAAGAACTTATGGCCCAATTAGATGAACTACTTGAGAAGGGATTTATACAACTGAGCATCTCGCCTTGGGGTGCTCCGGTGTTGTTTGTGAAGAAGAAGGATGGTTCGATGAGAATGGGTATTGATTATCGCGAGTTGAACAAACGAACGGTGAAGAACAAGTACCCTTTACCAAGGATCAACGACCTGTTCGATCAATTGCAAGGCGCAAGTTGGTTCTCAAAAATCGAGCTTCGATCTGGGTACCATCAGTTGAAGGTGAGGGAAGAAGACATACTGAAAGCTGCATTTCGCACGCGTTATGGACATTTCGAGTTCCGCGTAATGTCTTTCGGATTGACGAACGCCCCCGCAGCCTTCATGGATTTGATGAATAGGGTGTGTCGACCGATGCTGGACCGATAGGTAATTGTGTTCATCGATGATATCCTCATCTACTCCAAGAATGAGGGTGATCACGCATGTCACTTAAAGGAGGTGTTGGAGGCTCTGAAGAAGGAAAAGTTGTATGTTAAGTTCTCCAAATGTGCGTTCTGGCTTAGGGAAGTCCAATTACTAGGTCACGTCATTAACCCGAACGGCATTATGCTTGATCCGACAAAGATAAAGATGGTAAGGGAATGGAATATTACTAAGACGCCAACTGAAATTCACAGTTTCTTGGGATTGGAAGCTACTATCGGAGATTCATCCAGGATTTCTCGAAAATAGCTTCGCCGTTGACAAAGTTGACTCGGAAAGAGGTAAAGTACGAATGGGGTTCGACCCAGGATGAGGCGTTTAAGGAATTGAAGGAAAAGCTAACCAAAGCTCCAGTCTTGGCCCTTCCCGAGGGCAATGAAGACTTAGTGGTATACTCTGACGCTTCGGATCAAGGATTGGGATGCGTGTTGATGCAACGCAGGAGAGTGATCGCGTATGCGTCACGGTAGTTGAAGATTCACGAAGCTAATTATCCGACTCACGATTTGGAACTTGCTGCTGTCGTATTCGCATTGAAAATCTGGAGGCACTACCTTTACGGGGTGAAGTTTACTATTTACTCCGACCACAAAAGTTTGAAGTACTTCTTCGAACAAAGGGAACTTAATATGAGGCAGAGACGATGGTTGGAACTATTGAAAGACTATGACTGTGAAATCATAAACCATCCTGGAAAGAAAAACGTGGTGGCTGAGGCTCTAAGCCGAAAGGATGTGTCTGCTTCTATTAGAGTGAAAGCTTTCCAGTTGGTAGTAACATCAAATGTGATGAGGGAAATTGAAAGAGCTCAAGATGAAGCACTTAAGGAAGAAAACATAAAGAAGGAAAGAATGGTTGACCAACAGGACAAATTGGAATATAACACCCTTGGTGTTAGGACACGTTTTGGGCGGGTATGGATACCTATGGGTGGAGAGCTTAGAACCAAAATCCTGGATGAGGCTCATAAGTCTCGGTACTCTATCAATCCTGGTACCAATAAAATGTACCAAGATCTGAGGAAGGAATACTAGTGGCCTAGAATGAAACATGAGGTGACAAAGTATGTAAGCAAGTGCTTGACTTGCTCAAGTAAAGGCCGAACACCAGAAACCGTATGGAAAGATTCAACCACTTGATATACCGTAATGGAAGTGGGAACACATTACCATGGACTTCATAACCAAGCTACCTCGCACAGCTAAAGTCCATGACACCATTTGGGTAATTGTGGCCCGTTTAACGAAGAGTGCTCATTTCCTACCTATTTGTGAGACGTTCTCGTCGGAAAGGTTAGCGGAAGTATTTATTAACGAAGTAGTAGCACGGCATAGGATGCCTTTGACGATCATATCTGACCGGGACACACGATTCACATCGAGGTTCTGGAAAAGATTTCACGAGGCGATGGGCACGAGACTCAATGTTAGCACGGCATACCACCCACAAACGGATGGTCAGTCCGAAAGGACCATTCAGACATTGGAAGATATGCTTCATGCTTGTATCATCGATTTTGGCGACAATTGGGACAGTCATCTGCCGTTAGCCGAATTCTCTTACAAAAATAGTCATCACACGACGATAGGCATGCCGCCTTACGAAATGTTGTATAGGAGAAGATGCAGGACCCCGGTTTGTTGGGGTGAGATTGGACAGAAGGAATTAGGAAGTATTGAAGTCGTAAGAAAAACATCGAAAAGGTTTGATCAAATCAAAGCACGAATGAAGGCCGAACAAGATCGTCAGAAATCCTATGCGGATAAACAACGAAGGCCTATTGAGTTTGATGTTGGGGACAGAATAATGTTGAAAGTGTCACCCTGGAAGAGAATCATACGATTCAGAAAGAGAGGAAAGTTAAGTCCGAGGTTTGTCGGACCATTCAGGATAATGGCACGGGTTGGTGAAGTCGCTTATCGGTTAGAGTTGCCTTATGAGTTAAGTGGGATTCATCCTACCTTCCATGTATCACACTTGCAAAAGTGTTTGGCGGATGAATCGGCTCACGTACCACTTACTGACATCGGTGTCGACAACAGCCTTAACTACAACGAAGAACCCATGGCCATCTTAGACAGAAAGGATAAGCGTTTGCGTAAAAAGATTATTCGATTGGTTAAAGTCTAATGGAAGCACCGAAAGGGATCGAAATCTACTTGGGAAACGGAGACGGAAATGAGGGAGTCGTACCCTCAACTATTTGACTTATGATAGGTTTCGGGGACGAAACCTATTGTAAGGGGGGTAGACTTGTAACATCCCAAACATAAAACGACAGTTATAATAACGGGTTAGAATGCGAGAACGAACAGAATAAACGAATGAGGCATGACGGGCTGGGCCGGATGGGCTGACGTTTTAGAAGGGGCGAACATAGGGGAGTCTCCCCCTATATATAGCCTAAGTCACCACCCTTTCTCTCATTTGCAACATCTAGAGAGAGAAATCATAGAGAGAGAAATTGTAGAGAGAGAAAGTTGGCGGATCGACCCGAAATTGAAGAAGTGTGTTGCTCCATAGTTCGTGAGAAGAACCTCCGAATAAGAAGCTCGATACAGGTAACGATCTAGCCTAGATCTGAGTTTTTGTTCGTTTTGGGGTTTTTCGGGTTTTGGATGAAAAGGTAACGTTTTTACGGATGAAACCGGAAGAAAAACATAGATTTGAGTTCTTAAACAAAAATCAGTGTTGTAAAAATCGCGCCTAGGCGGTGCCTAGGCGCCGATTAGTCGCTAGGCGGTTCGTTAAGGATTAATTTTGGCCTAGTCGGTCCAAAAATCACTAGGCGGTCCAAATCGCGCCTAGGCGGGCCTAGGTGGTCCTAGGCGGCCAGATTCCGGCAAACATTCCAGCGAAAACCTGAAATTTTCGGCCAAATTCCGACGAAAACTTGAAATATCCGGCCAAATTCCGGCGAAAACCTTTGGTGTGGTTTAAAAACAAACATTTTTATAAAAATTACATATAAAAATGTGTGTATATATATAAAAAACAGAAAATTACATATAAAAATTGCAATCCGATTAATCTCGCTTAGGCCCATGCCTTACCCCACCGCCCGACTAGCATCTAGCGATTTTTACAACACTGACGAAAAACAAACGTTTTGAATGTAAACAAGTTCGGGATCTTGACGTGATCAGATCCGCATGCGAAAGTTAGGGTTTTTTGGGGGGAAGCAGGTCTTGCGTACTTATCAAGTACGCAAGAAGTTGGTCCTGCGTACTTATCAAGTATGCAAGAAGAAGGTTCTGCGTACTTATCAAGTACGCAAGAAGATGGTCTTGCGTACTTATCAAGTACGCATGAAGCAAAGCCTGTGTACTTATAAAGTACGAATGAAACGAAGTCTGCGCACTTATTAAGTACGCAAGAACAAGGACTTGCGCACTTGCTAAGTGCGCAGGCATCAGGCTGGTTAGTAAAGTCAGTATAGTCGCCTAATTCAGAATGGTTAAAACGTTAGAGTCGGGATTAGGACTGATGTGTATTTAACTAATCAATTCAGATCGGAAGTGACGTTGTTGGACCTTTGTTTAGGACAACCTATATTAGCTTATCAGGTGAGTTCTAGAGCCCTTTTTTAAATGTTTTATTAATGTTTTGGGCTGGTGTGCATACTTACGAAATGATGTTTAATGAAATGATGTTTTATGAAATGATGTTTACGAAAGGAAAGTTGAAATGTGTTTATGAAGTGTTTTGCCAAAGAGGTTTATGAATGGTTTACGGACGGTTTAATGATGAAATGTTTTATAATAAAACGTATGAATGCTTTAACTGAAACGATGTAAAGGCGGTAACGGTTATTTTTATAAAAGTCACAAAATGAACGAATCTGCCATGAGTTCCTACGGGAACTAAGGTATGTACGCATGAATGGGCCTTACCCTTATGGGGGCCTTTGTGGTTGGTTAACGGTTGTACAACTGAGTGGATAAAGGGGTGACGACGGTCACCATGGGATTACCAGGATCCCTATTGAAGGTACTAATCCCTGCAAGGGAATAGTGCTTAAGGTGAAGGTACGTGCTGTCCTTTGGGACGCCGTGCTTAAGGTGAAGGTGCGTGTATCCTTGTGATACCGTTCCTAAGGTTCTGGCGTCGAACGGCTTTGGGGTATCGGGCCCTAGGTTTCTCCACCTACAGGTAATGTACGGTGTCGAAGGCCTAATGGTGGCGTGCCTCTGGGTTTCTCCGCCAGTATGGAATTGATGGTTACGAAAAGGCGCATATTCGGTTCATGTTGATTTATGTTATGATGATATGATTACGAGGTTTTGATGATGTTAAGTTATTGCATGTTTTTACGTACGGTTTTATTAAATGAATGAATGTTATGTTTTTGGCAAATGTAAATGTTAAATTTTATGTAATGCTAGAACTCACTAGCGTAGTTGACTTTTAGTATGCACATTCAGGTTAAGGGCAGGTTATGATGATGGACGGTGATGCTGGGCGGCTTGATGAGTTACCCGGATGATATGAAGATTGGCATCCCGTTATGTTTCATTTATGTTATGTTTTATGTTTAAGACAATGTTACGCTTCCGCATGTTTGAACAAGTTTTAATTATATTGAATGAATGATTCCGCTGCGTTATTTTGATATTCAAAGTCTAAGAACTGTTTGTGAATGAGTAAATCCAACAAGTGAGGCCTCCCGGGTTTGGGGCCTTACACACCTAGTCGAAACCGGTCTATCCCTCCTCTCCCATGCTAAATTACCCCTCCACTTTTGGCCTTTTGCCCTTACCACCGCTGCCTATCTCATCAACCGTCTCCCCACACCCACTCTCCAAAATACTTCACCATATCATCGCCTATTTAATAAACACCCTAACTACAACAAACTAAAAAGTTTTGGATGCCTTTGTTATCCATGGCTCCGTCCTTACTCCCCACACAAGCTTCACCCAAAATCCAAACCATGCATTTTTGTTGGATACTCTCCATCTCAAAGTGCTTACTATGCACTCGATCCCCTCACAAACAAACTCCACACCTCTAGACACGTTGCATTTGTTGAAAATGAATTCCCCTATGAGACCATATCCAAAAATACGAAAACCCCATACCCCGACCCATCCACTTGGTCACCCATAACCATTCCCCTCATCTCAAACTCACCATCTACACCCACTTCTTCCTCACATACCTCTACTGCCAACAACACCACCAATGACACCACCTCAGCCTCAACCTCAACTCCTCACCTTCTATCCCCTTCCTACCCCGCCCTCTTCTCCCAATGCATTTGAACCTACCTTCCCCACTCAAACTCAAACCAACACCCCAACCACTTATACTACCCACGCTACCTCCACCTCACCCACCACTTCTGCCACTCTACTCGCCAACCCTGATCAATCTACCTCCCCCATAACGCCATCTCCTACTTCTGCCACACAACCGATCCCTCCAACCATTCCAGCCCGTAATCGTAAACCCAACCCCCGTTATCACAATGACAACTTCCAACTATACACAGCAACAACCGATCACCCTCCCGAACCATTAACTTTCACCCAAACACTAAAACATCCCTCATGGCATTAAGCCATGACTCAAGAATTTGAAGCATTACAACACAATCTAACTTGGACCCTTGTTCCCCCGTCTTCCGCTTTTAACCTAGTTGGAAACAAATGGGTATTTTGAACAAAATATTAACTAGTTGCATTGATCGTCTTCCGCTCCATTGATCGTCTCAAAGCAAGACTAGTTGCCAAAGGCTTTCATCAAAGACCGGGTATAGAAATTTCCAAAACCTTTTGTCCCGTAATTAAACCCGCCACTCTCTGCCTAATCCTCTATCTTGTCGTCTCTAATAATTGAGGTCTTCGTCAACTTGACATAAACAACACTTTCCTTCAAGGAACGTTAACCAAAGATGTTTACATGACCCAACCTACCGGCTTCATCAACTGTGACAATCCGGACTTTTAGAGTTAACCCCGTTAGTAAAGTCAGTTAAATCCTAACCAAGTAACTCAATTTCAAAACCCAGGGACTGATTCTGTCAATATCTGAAATCAAACTACAAGGACTAAACTTGTAATTTATCTAAACTAAATTTGTTGACTATGCAAAGTCAAAGTTAAGTGTAATTAGTTCCCTGTTGACTTTTAGAAAGTCAAATTCGCAAACTTTAATTCAAATTCAAACTCCTCAATCGATTTCGGTTTGATAGTGTAGCTGAAACGCACATTCACGACATAACCGGCCATCATTAGAGCCATTACACCATCATCATTTCGAATTCAAACCCAATTATGGGCATTAACATTGTAACCGTCGAGTTCATCACTAACTCTCATCAATTCGCACAAATTCGTGAATCTTTCTTCAATCATTTACCCTGCGCATGTCAAGCGAGTCTTAGAGAACCAGTTACGCACAACAATTAGACCTAAAGTAAAGTCAGAGTCGCCGAAGATCAACCCCGTCACCGTCGGACCGGGTTCTAGCCGTACGCTATCAATCCGTGCATCATTCTGGTAATTAAACATTCCATCAACTCCATTTTTACTCATAAATTGAAAGCCCTATGCTAATTGAGGCTTTCAGTACCGAATTAAACATGAACCAAATTCTAGGATTCATGCGAAACCGGTTAATCGATTATCAGTCCAGACTTAATCTCAATCCAGTTAACCTACACCATTCAATTCGTAATCCTCTGTTTTATGAAAACCCTATATCAATTTAATGTTATAACACCAATTCGATTGAAATCAAGAACCTAGGGTTCGTACTCATTCGGTTTAATCGAAACCCTATTTGCAATCAATCAAAACGAAATTCAATTATACCATTGGACTCGTAATCATCCGTATAGTGAAAGCCCCATGATAATTTGATCTTGTAACATCGAATTTTGCAAGATATGTAAATTAGGGTTTGTTCATATTTAATTTGGGGGTTTCAATTTTAAACTCAATCTTTATCAAATTAAACCAAAGGGTCGGATTCGCAATCCCTCATTTAGTGAAAGCCCTATGGTTTCATCTGATAATCTTATCTAGTTTTGTCAATTTTGAATGTGATTAGAACTTAGGGTTTCGGCAATTTTAGGGATAAAATTAACGATCTAAAACCCGATGTTTTTCCAATTAAACTAGTCAGCAGGTTCGCAAATCATCCTTGAACAAAACCCCTTTTCTGTTTTGAGCTATCGCAATCGAATTTAATGGAATCGGGACTGGATTCGATCGCGGGGTGTGTGGGAGGGAAATCTCAGGGACTTGATTGATACAATCGTTTTGTTCTGGGTCTGTTTGCAATTCGGTTGGGAGCTGAGTTGGTTAAGTGAGTATGCTTGTGTAGGAGAGACCCGGGTTCGAGTCTCTCCACACTATTTTTGCTTTAAATCATTTTTAAATCTTTATTTCAAAATAAAAATAAATCACTAAATTATCATATTATCACATTAAAGTGTTTCAACTCGGAATATCACCCGTAGACTCGGGTTTGGTTTATAACCCATATTATTATTAATACCCACTTATAAGATAATATAATTATATTATTTTCCACCCATGGCTTTAAAGTAAAAATAATATATTTATATTATTTTCGTTAGTTTATAAACATCTTGTAATGCGTCGAACTTATAAATAATATAAGTATTTATATTATTTACCCGCAAATTCATTCTCAAATAAAAATAATACATTTATTACTTTTAAACGATTATTGTATTATTACTTCGAGTAAAAAAATAATATAATAAATTATATTATTTTCCTAGACCTATATTAGTTGGTGAAAACGCATGAATATATTTATTATGTTATTATTGGAATCATTCGACGCGAAATGCATTTAACTTAATCATTATATTAAGAAACTCTTATTCCTGTGGACACGTTCGTTTACTCTTGATCTTTAGAGCGTCTCTTTTAGGACGTTCAACATTTCGTGTCGTCGTCACATATCCCAATATATCCCATTTGCATCTCTAATAATTATGATGTAATTCTAGGGCATTTGTGAGCCATGTTGGGCTAACACTTCAGATTCAAATCTCATACTTGTGTGATACTACCTACTACGCAACGCATGTGAGTTTTCACGGCCTCTTTTACTGTTTTAAAACTGGGGGAGAAAACATGACGTAAACGCTTTTGGTTTTGTAATTCATATATGTTATCATTTGTTTGACTATGCGTACACATCTATCATTAAGTCCTCACATCGGACCGTTAATATGAACATAGCGAGGTAATTTGAGTAGTACTAATGGGTTTGACAAACCTCACCCGCGTTAGTCGCGCTAACCCGATTGGAGGTCGAACGGGTGCAATATTGACCTAAACATGCACCATGGTTGATAGGCCTGGTGGGAGGCAAAAACATAAACATTCAGCTTTCGGTTGCGAGCGCATTAGTTAACATGTATACGGGTTAGCTACCTGTTGATTTATATATTGAATGTACATTAACCTGTTAAACTTTGTTACAAACTGAAACCTGTGAACTCACCAACTTCGTGTTGACATCTTTTCTTTCATGTTTTCTTAGGTCGCTAAGTTAAGACACGGGTGCACTTCTAGGACATGCATGGAGTCCTACATTTGAATTCTTATTTAAATTTACGTTTGGATTGTTTTCCATTTATGTTTTGGACTGGATTTTTGGCGCGCTTGTTTTTGCGCATTTACTTTCTTTTATTGCTTCCACATTTACTCTGATCGTTTATGATATTTCTATTTAAGTCTCATATAGTGTCGTTCAACGTAACTAATGACTGAGATCCTGGTTTGTCACTTCCCAAACGGTAAAACTCCGTTAGTTGAATTTGGGGGTGTGACATCAACCCTTCCTTTCCATCTCATGTTTACAAGCTTAATAAAGCCATCTATGGCCTCCGACAAGCTTCTCGTGCTTGGTATGAGGAACTCAAAACATACCTCCACTCTAAAAAATTTCAACCCACTATCTCCAACCCATCCTTGTTTATTCAACCACACGGGTCCTCACCCATATTCATTCTAGCTTACGTGGATGATTTCATCATCACCGATCCTTCTACTCAAATTATCAATGACTTCTCTCTACTCTTGCTACAAAATTCTCCCTCAAAGATCTCGAAAATTTATCCAATTTCCTTGGCATCGAGGTCTTACCTCACCCTCACGGCCTTTTTCTATCCCAATCCAAATATATCATCGATATCCTTCACCGTGCTAATATGAGTGATTGTAAACCGATGACCACACCCATTACATGCTCCGAGCCCATCACATTGCATGGCGGAACACCGCTACCATCCCCCACGGATTATAGAGCTATCGTCGGTGCCTTGCAATATCTATCGTTAACCCGACCCGATGTTGCCTTCACGGTTAACAAATTGTCACAATTTATGCATGCACCTACGTCCACACATTGGAGTGCTCTTAAACGACTGTTACGATACCTACATGGTTCCATTCATAAAGGTCTTTTACTACAAAGCAACACCCCTCTTCACCTTCATGGCTTCACTGACACCGACCGGGCAGGTGATAAAGATAACTACCGCAGCACCACTGGTTACATTGTCTACCTAGGTTCTAACCCTATATCTTGGAGCTCCAAACGCCAAAGTACCCTGGCTCGGTCATCCACCGAAGCTGAATTTCGAGTGGTTGCCTCTATCACCACATAAATCATTTGGATTAAGTCCCTACTCAAAGAATTGGGCTTCACACTCACACCCACCCCGACCATATTCCGTGACAATCTAAGTGCCACTCAATATTCTTCAAACCCTGTCTTCCACTCACGTATGAAGCACTTGGCCCTTGATTTCCATTTTGTAAGAGAAAAAGTCCATGACCGCTCCATAAGAGTAACACACATTGCAGGCGATGATCAACTTGCCGATGCCCTCACCAAACCTCTACTAAAATCTCGCTTCCATCATCTTATATCCAAGATTGGACTCACAACACGATCGTTCATCTTGAGGGAGCGTATTAAAGATACAAGTCCATAATTCAAATTATTTTGAATTATGCCTTCCCCCGTTTTTCATTATGGAATGATTCTTGTAATTAATAGTATTATTGTGATTGCCTAGATTAGTGGTTTTCATTTATGTATTTAATATGTATTCATTCCTTGTAATCAGTGTGAATATCAATACTATTATTTTCTCAAAAACTTCTTTATAAAACACGCATGTTCTCATTGGAAGCCGACCTTTCCTTTAAAGGGCTAGTGACTAATTGAGTAATTGGTAAAGGGTTATTAATCTTTCTTTTATCAAGGGCGGAGGAGATTATATAAATAAAATAAACAAAAACGAATATAAATAAAATAAACAAAAACGAACACCGGAACTTATACGAACGCTTACAATATCAGATTATCAACATGATAACCTGTAAGATCCTCTATCACACACACCAATGTTTTAAAAACCGGTACGACGGGGGTTCGGTCATTGTAGTCGTGCGGCCACGTTGTATTTCCACGGACAACTGTTTCGACTGCTCTCGGTTCCACTGCTCAATTGAGACGAAGCTTGCGGTTCCCACTGATGCGTTGAAACAGAGTTAACTAAAGTCTTAAAGACGTTTACTACTTGACTTGAAATAAAACAATTAAATCGGTTAAATTGTATTATATACGTTTAATACAATTTAACACTTGAGCTTAATGTTGAGATCTTTCATATTGCTTCAAATATATAACAAGGTGATACCTTAGTTGTGAAGAACAATTGAAAAACCAAAACTTAAAGAGACTTAGTAAACTGTCAAGAACACTAAAAACACAACATATTCTAGCAACTTTCAATGCATTTTCAGGCTCGATGGTTATCTATGACAGTACTAACTGCTTTTGTTGTTGTACCTTGGAGGAAACAATTGAGTTCTTTTGAGATACATAAAATATGGTTATCTTATTTAAAATTTGGAACCGTAACAATGTCATATCGACGCTGATAATAAAACGATACCAATGACTAAATAATATTAACAAAAAAATAACTATGCATTCCCTCGTGGAGACGTAATAAAAAGAAACCAATATGAGACGTAACAAAAAGAAACCCGTTATTATAAAAAGAAACCAAGAATCCTACTTCTAATAAACAATTTCACTTAATGTCATGTGGCAACACTATACTTTTTCTAACTAAAATCTTTTAATTTTCTCTATTTTAAGTAAGTCTGAATTTTAATATCTAATTATGTAATCTTGTTTTTTTTCAAAAAAAATAATATAAAATTTGAATTCTAATTATTACTTAATTTGAATTCTAATATACAATTTGAAATCTAATTTTTCCTACACATTATTGTTTTTTTATTTTTTTATTAAAAAATGATATAATACATGGGTATATACCTAGTTAAATAATCTATACATACTAATAAATAAAGGTTTTGGATTGCCACATGTCACTCTCTCATGCCTCCTCACATTGGTTTTCTCGCCTCTCTCTCCTAATAAATGCACCTATATCTTATTAAATAATAATGATATTATAAATATATTATTAAAGAAGAATAATAATTATATTAAATAAGAATATATAATAAGAATTCAAAATATAACTAACTAAAGAAAAATACTAATCTATACTCCCTAATAAATAAAGGTTTTTGTAAAATGGTTTTTCCACCTAAAGTTTAATTATAATTTAAGATTTTAAACCTCTCACAAATAATAAATGCTTAACAAATATAATTGCTAAAATTATTTAATATCATTTGACTAGAACTTAAAAACCGTTTGATTTGAAAATTTTAAACTTTGTATTATTTAAATTATAACAAAATCAATAAATTAACTCTCGCAAATTTACTATACTTACATAATTAAATTGACAATTTTTAAAAAAATTAACAACTTATCTTTATTAAGCAAATAACAATTAATCAAAATCAATTTTCTAGAATCTAAAAAATTTACCTTATGTAATTTGGTTTTGTGAATGTAATTGTAATTTTATTTTTTTCACTATGTAAAGTAATTCTTATTTAGACACTTATGAATAATATATGTTTGTTTTCATTAACCGTGTAATACACGGGAACTAACCTAGTAATGTAATAAAAATACCTATTAATAATACAATCAAAGTACTTATCATAAAAAAGAAATCAACGGTAAACTAATGATAACATTAAAATCTATGCTATATAATAAATAAAGGTTTTGACATATCATATGTCGTCTCTATATTCACTCTTATCTTTTTTTTTTCGTCTCTCTCTTAATAAATACACCTTAATCTTTTAATAATAATAAATGTTTAAAGAAAATACTAATTATACTAATAAACACATTTATTTTAAATTATCTCTTACTATAAAAAAACTTTGAAATCTAATTATGTAATTTTTATTTTCAATCAATTATTAAATTAAAGTCAAATTATATTAAATAGTTATTAACGTATTTTCGAAACCCAGTTATATATTAATTTTTACATATTTTAAATTTATTTTTTATCCTTAGTACTTAGTATATGCAATACATTTGTACACCTGTAAAATATATACATAAAGATTTAAAATTTGTATGTATTGATATTTTACACCCCGTGTGTAAACACGGGTGCTAAGCTAGTACATTAATAATAAAAATAAACCAAACCTATGAATTCATATAAAAAAGAAACCAAAACCAAACCTATGAACTCGTATAAAAAAGAAACCAACAATTAAATTAAATAATAATATAATAAAGTACGTATCAATAAAAAGAAACCAAACTTATGAAGACATTAAAAAGAAACGCGTTCCGGGAAACGCTTCCTGAGGGGAAAAAAAAGGAACAGATACCATATAACATTTTGAAAATAAGGCCCCTAGAATTTGGGGGCTCTAATCGCTCGCTTAATTTTATATCAATATGAGCCGGCCCTGTGGTCATTGATCTCGAGTCACCATCCAGAATAGTACATATACATCTCCGACCATGCAATGTATGCCTTAACCTTCTCATTGATGGTCTCGACTTAAAGTATTAGCTCCCTCGATGGTGCTTTATGGAATTTAAGACGCGAAAAAAGGATTCATTTTATTAGTAACATAAAAAAAACCATATAGGGCATAACAAAACATAACGAATTCGATAAAGTTTCAGATTTACACAATGCATCATTCACACAAAATATACATACAATTAACTAATTATATTATAATACTTGTTATCGAGTGTAATCAAGCGTAAACCAATTATGATTATACGACATTGGTTAAATTGTTAGTATGCATTATTATCGATGCATAAGTTAATGCTTAGATTTTTAAAATCCAATTTACCCATCCACCAAATGGAAGAAAAGAATGACAATTGAATTAGGAAGAGAAAAAAAAACGGAGGAGAAGGAGAAAATCTATAATCTCTTTTATAATAAAAAAAATTAAATGGTTTTGACTAGTGTAATCACTACAATCAATTTCATAAATTTCCTCCCAAAAACATATTACATACTGTTGATCAGTTCTTGTGACTATGTAATGGAAAACAATATATTAAAACATACATGCTAAGTTCACTGATGATAGGGAAGACGACATGATCTTTGATCTGGATCGGGTTCCCGTTTAGGGTGTACGATTATGATGATATTAGGTGAGTTCTTGAGAGCTCACGGTTTAGCAGAGAGAGAGAGAGGGACGGTTTAGGGTGATAGAATAGATTAATCGATTAGTCTAATCCCTGTAGTAATCTCTCTATTTATATGTACAACCAAGGGGAAAACCCATTAGTGGCTCATTAAGAGTAATTAGGTCCATCGACTAATTACTAGCCATAGGTTATTAAATAAATAAGTAATTATATTTGATCATTTAATAATAAGATAAATGATTATAAGAACCACATATTAAATCTCATATTACATTCTCCCACTTGGCTGAGTAATCATTTATTATGAGCATTAGTAAGTCTGCAGATTTAATACTCATTTTAGTTTTAAACCAAAACTGTAGCAGAGAAATACAGTCATTGAATCGATATCCAACTCAAGACCCCCCATTAATCATACTACAATCTCAATCTAAAACTTAAGTAAATTTATGATAAAATTTATAAGTAAACCCTTTAACGATGATTTGTATAATCAGTGTCTATATGTCGTTAGGCATGCATAACATATTTAGAGGCAAACAAATTCAAATAACTGAGGAAATTTCATTAATAAACGTAAGTGAGTACATTATGCTACTAAATAAGGTCTTTAGAAAAGCCCATCTTCGAAACATGTTCTTCGAAAACTTTAGGTGGGAGACCTTTAGTCATCGGATCTGCAAGCATAACTTTATTACTTATATACTCAATACAAAGATTATTTTCCTCAACTCGCTCATGTACGAACAAGTACTTTGTATCAAGATATAATCCAGCTACAGTCGAACTGTTATTGTTCGAGTAACTAACGGCAGCTGAGTTATCACAATAAAGCTTCAATGATATAGAAATGGAATTAACTATTTTGAGTCCAGTGATCAGATTCTTTAGCAACATTCCATGACAAGTCGCGTTATACACAGCTATGCATTCTGCCATCATAGTGGATGTTGTGGTCAACTGTTGCTTATGACTCTTCCAAGATATAGCTAACATAAAGATGTACCCTGAAGTGGATTTCTTGTCATCTTTGCACTTAGCAAAGTCAGAATCAGAATAACCAACCACTTCTAAATTATCACTTCTTCTATAAGTCAGTTTATAGTCTTTCATCCCTTGCAGTTATCGAAGTACTTTCTTAGCTGCTTTCCAGTGATCAAGGCCAGGATTAGTCTGATAACGGCCAAGCATTCCAGCAATATAAGCGATATCCGGACGAGTACAGACTTGAGCATACATGACGCTCCCAACTACTGATGCATAAGGTACCATTCTCATTTGCTCCTTTTCAACCTCTGTTTTCGGACATTGGAAAGAACCGAAAACATCTTCCTTAACTACTGGAGCTACAGAAGGAGAGCAATGTTGCATATTGTAATGTGTTAGGACCCGTTCGATGTAGGCTTTCTGAGATAATCCCAAAATGCCCTTAGATCTATCTCGGTGTATGTCGATGCATAACATAAGAGCCTCTCCGAGATCCTTCATGTCAAAGTTATGCGAAAGTAAACGCTTCGACTCATGCAACATGTCTAAACTATTACTTGCCAATAGACTGTCATCTACATAAAGGATAAGTATAGTAAAGTTGCTCCCACTCATCTTGAGGCAGGTGCATTGATCCACTTGATTCTTTAGGAAACTTTGTTTCTTCATGACTTCATCAAACTTTAGGTACCATTGACGTGATGTCTGCTTCAACCCGTATATGGATTTCTTCAACTTACAGACTAGATGTTCTTGACCTTCAGGTTGAAAACCTTCAGGCTGTTTCATGAACGCGTCTTCGTTCAAGTCGCCGTTGAGGAAAGCGGTTTTGACGTCCATATGATGTAGCTCTAAGTCAAAGTGAGCTACTAGGGCCATCACGATCCTTAATGAATCCTTTCGAGAAACAGGAGAGAAGGTCTCTTGATAGTCGATTCCTTCTTTTTGAGTGAAACCCTTTGCAACCAATCTCGCTTTATAGCGTTCAATGTTTCCATTTGGATCTAGTTTAGTTTTGTATACCCATTTACATCCTACAGGTTTAGCACCGTTGGGTAATTCAACTAAATCCCAAACATCATTTTTCTTCATGGAGTCAAGCTCGTCAATCATAGCTTTATTCCATTCAGAAGACTGATCACTGCTAATGGCTTCATGATAAGAAGTAGGATTTGTAAACTTTTTGGCATCCATTTCAGCTTCAGTCACGTAAGTAACAAAATCATCAAAGTTAGTAGGCCTTTAGGACCTAGACGACCTCCTGAGTTGGTTATCGGGTTTGGCATTGTATTCATGTCAGTCATTTGATGTGCCTTCATTCTCTGGTATAAAAGGAGTAGCATTAAGATCTGAAGGAGGAGGAAGTGGTACAGTGATGTGCGGTGCAGCGTGGTGTACAAGAGGAGTAATCGGAGTTAAGGTAAGCGACGTATCCCCCCCCCCCCCCGCGTCTTGTACTTCTTCTAAATCTGGATAAGGATTTTAACTGCTCCCACTGACCTTAAAATCCTCAAGGAATTTGGCATGCTGGGTTTCTACAATACGAGTGACGTGTGAAGGACAGTAGAATCTATAACCCTTTGAGTGATTGGGATAACCGATGAAGTAACAAGTGACAGTTTTCATGTCAAGTTTCTTTAAGAAATGATTATAGAGTTTAGCTTCGGCAAGACAGCCCCATACTTTCATATATCTAAGACTCGGTTTCCTTCCTGTCCAGAGTTCATAAGGAGTTTTAAGGAAATACTTTGAAGGAACTATATTGAGTATATGAACGGCTGCTTTTAAGGCCTCGGTCCAGAGGAATGAGGGTAAACCTGAGTTGGCTAACATACTGCGTACCATGTCCATTAGGGTCCTATTTCTTCTCTCAGCAACACCATTCTACTGAGGAGTACTGGGCATGGTGTACTGGTTCACGATCCCCTGGCTCTTACAAAACTCATAAAATAGACAAGGAGGCTGACCCACATCATTATGTCTGCCATAATATTCACCTCATCTTTCTGATCTCACAACTTTTATTTGAAGATCAAGTTGTTTTTCAACTTCAGTTTTATAATCTTTAAAAGTCGTAAGTGATTCAGATGTTTTCTTTAATAATATACAAGTACATATAACGAGAATAATCATCAATAAAAGTGATAAATGAAGTATGTCCTGTTATACCAGCAACGGGGTAACGGCCACTAATATTAGTGTGAATGAGTTCTAATAAATTAGAGCTCATAGTGGCACCTTTCTTATTTGCTGATGTCATTTTACCTTTAAGGCATTTGACACATGTTCCAAAATCATTGAAATCGAGATATGGTAACACTTCATCCTTCACGAGATGAGATAAGCGTTCTCGTGAAATGTGGCCTAAGCGTTGATGCCACAACATAGATGAAGCTTCTAAGTCTCGCTTTCGTTTAGTCTTTGTTGTGGTTTCATTAATATTATATGATAACAAAGACTTGGAAAAATCATCATCTATTTCTAATCTATAGAGACCATCATCTAGATAACCACGTCCAAACACTTGAGAATTTAACATAATAGAAAGTTTGCCATGACCATGAGAACAAACAAAACCGTCAATGTCTAACTTTGGTCCTGATACAATATTCCGAGTAATCTCAGGAATATATAAGGTATCATAAAGTTTAATACATAAACCAGTTTTCATAATTAATTCTAAGGTTCCCACAACTTTGACAACTAGTTCTTCTCTATTCCCCATCTTAAGTGTTCTTTGGTTTCTTTCCAGCTTCTGGATTGTAAGGAATCCCTGTAAAGAGTTGGTTACATGAACCATACAACCAGAATCAAACCACCATGTATTAGTTGGAACATTTAAATTATAGGACTCAAGTATCATATAAAGATGATAACCTCTCTTGCTCAGCCACTCCTTAAAGTCCGGGCAGTCTTTCTGCCTATGTCCAGCCTTGCGGCAAAACTTGCAGTGAGACTTCCCTTTGAAGTTCTTAGAGCTGGAAGCACCATTTGCATCTTGTTTCTGGACCTTATAAGATTCCTTCTTACGGAAATTGCCCTTCCTCTTCTTTGAATCAGCGGCCATGAGATAAGCAACATCCGGTCTGTCTAGCTTCAGATGCTCTTCTTCTTGGACGCACATTGCAATCAACTCACTCATCGTCCACTTGTATTTGTGTGTGTTTTAGTTGATCTTGAAAGCTTCAAAAGACTTAGGAAGAGAGGTCATGATAAAGTGCACTAGAAATCCGTCACTGATTTCCATGTCTAAACCCTTGAGCTTACAGGACATGTCATTCATTATCATGATGTGCTCACGAATACCACTGATCCCGTCATACTTTGCAGTCACCAGCTTCAGAATTAGAGTACTAGCATGTGCCTTAGAAGTTCCCTTGAATTGATCCTCCACAGAAGCTAGATAAGTCTTGGCATCTTTAGAATCAGGTATAGCTCATCTGGTGATCGAACTGATAGAGTTCTTCATTAGGACAAGAGCCATGCGGTTACACCTTGACCACTTCTCATGCTTGCTAATGTCTTAAGCAGTGCTTTAGGAACAATTTTAATAGTAAGTATGTGCAGTAAGAATGTAACACATCACCTAATAAGAAAGTGCGAAATTTAAGGGATTTTGATTGTATTTTCAAATTTTGAAAATCTTTTTAAGTTATTAAGTATATCCAAGTTTCTTTATTTAAAATAATAATTAATATTTTAATTCGAACTAGGAGATAAAGTTAAAAGATTTTTAGAGAAAAACATAATCGAAATCCTAATATATCCCAAAATAAGGAGATTTCATCAAAATTAAGGATGAACACGAAGAACAGTTTATGAACTGTTCTTCAATAATATCAGATTAAGGACTGAAATCGAAATCTTGAACATTAATATTTAACAGATTTCGAAATATTAATGGATCTTGAATTTTACATGTAAGGCCCCAAACCCGGGAGGCCACACTTGTTGGATTTACTCATTCACAAACAGTTCTTAAACTTGATTATCAAATAACGCAGCGGAAAATACTTCAATAAGATATAACCATTACATTGTTTAACAACAGAAGCGTAACATAGTCTATTACATAAACATATCATAGTCTAATCATAACGGGATGCCAGTCTTCATGATCAACCGGGTAACTCTTCTCGCTTGCCAAGCATCACCATCCATCATCCATACCTGACTTAACCTGAATGTGCACACTAAAAAGTCAGCTACGCTGGTGAGTTCTAGTTTTCATTCGATTTAAGAAATGGTTCGTCATTCAAAACATTCATTAGGGTTTAACATCACGTATAAGAAAACAGGGCCTTTCATTCATCATTGAAAACCTTCAAACATTTTTCCTCATCATAAACACATTGAACGGATCATTTGTTTAAAACATTTAACATTCATTTAAGTCATACATTACTATTTACAATCTGTATCTTTCTTTAAGCGTCTCTGTGTCCCCGAAGGAACCTTGCATGTCGTGGGCAACCGTTACGTATCGCCGTCATTGCCACAACCTTTACCATTCGTACCGTCATTTAGTATGGTATTACCCCTAAGGCTTAACTGCACGAAGACCGAAAATACCATACATTCCGTCAATTCCCTTTTGTATTGCCCCCAAGGCTAACTGCACGAGGACCGACAATACCCATTCAGTTGCCCCTATGGCTCTCATGTCCATAGACCGACAATCTCCATCGACGGCTATGGCTCACGACCATAACACCGTCAGATCATAATTTAACCTTACATAGGGTCACGTTAACCCCTGAGTAACCGTCGTTACTCCCTACCAGTTGTACAACAACCATTGGCAGGCCACCAAGACACTGCCCCTGTTGCTCTTATGGCAACTATGGCTTGCTGTCCATAATCTACCACAAGGCTGGGAATTACATTCCTAGACTTCATTCGTCAATTCCATTCATTCGACAGATTAGATTTGTAATGACTTCTTTAAAACCTTTGCCCTTTTTCTTTTCTTTTCATAAAACCTTTCATTCATTTTTGAAACCCTTTACTTTTAGTTTAAACCATTTCTTTATAAACATTTCGTTCGTAAACATTCCATTCATAAAACTTTCTTTCCATAAACCGTTCATCCCAAATCATTTCATTTCGTAAACATAGTTTCATAAGCATCATTTTATAAACATAGTTTCATAAACATCGTTTCGTAAAACCATCATTTCATATGTATGCACACCAGCCCGAAAACATTATATAAAACATTTAAAAGAGGGCTTCTAGAACTCACCTGATAAGCTAATCCGGGTTGCTCTTAAACAAATGTCCCACTACGTCACTTCCGATCTGAATTTGATAGTTAAATACACATCAAACCCAATCCCGCTCTAACGGTTTAACCATTCTAAACATACTAACTTTACTTAAACAACCTGATGCCTACGCACTTAGCAAGTGCGCAGACCCTGCTTCCTGCGTACTTGATAAGTACGCAAGATCCTCTTCCTGCGTACTTGATAAGTACGCAGTCCCCTCTTCCTGCGTACTTGATAAGTACGCAGGACCTGCTCCGTGCGTACTTGATAAGTACGCACGATCTGTTTCTTCGCAAAACCCTAACTTTCGCATTCAGGTCTGATCACGTCAAGATCCCGAACCTGTTTACATTCAAAACGTTCGTTTTCCATTAAGGAACTCAAATATATGTTTATCTTTCAGTTTTATCCATGAAAACGTTACCTTTTCACCCAAAACCCGAAAAACCCAAAAACGAACAAAAACTCATATTTAGGCCCGATCGTTACCTGAATCGAGTTTCTGATCCGGAGGTTCTTCTCACGAGCTATGGAGCAACACTTTGCTGAAAACTCGGGTCGATCCGCCAACTTTCTCTCTCTACGGTTTCTCTCTCTAGAACTTGCAAATGAGAGAAATGATGGAGGTCTAAGCTATTTATAGGGGAGGCTCCCCTTCCAGCCCGCCGGCCCATCCGGCCCGACCCGACATGCCTCGTTCGTTTATTTCGTCATTTTAACTGTCGTTTTATTTTTGGGATGTTACATTACGAGATAAAAAAACGATTTTCTTATGGATTTTAGCAGAACTTTTGTTCTCCGATTCTAATTCTAGATTAGGGAAAGAAACAATAACTGATTTATCAACATCTGCTCTGATAGCACATTTTGATCAGTTCTTGTGACTATGTAATGGAAAACAATATATTAAAACATGCCTGCTAAGTTCACCGATGATAGGGAAGACGACATGATCTCTGATCTGGATCGGGTTTCCGTTTAGGGTGTACGATTATGATGGTATTAGGTGGGTTCTTGAGAGCTCACGGTTTAACAGAGAGAGAGAGACGATTTAGGGTGATAGAATAGATTAATCGATTAGTCTAATCCCTCTAGTAATCTCTCTATTTATATGTACACCCAAGGGGAAACCCATTAGTGGCCCATCGACTAATTACTATCCATAGGTTATTAATAAAATAAGTAATTATATTTGATCATTTAATAATAAGATAAATGATTATAAGAGCCACATATTAAATCTCGTCTTACACATACACTTTTCAATCTTTCCATATTTAGCATAATTTTTTTAGAAAATTGCATAAATAAACATTTAACCAAATCAATTCACTATTATTACCATTGACTCAAATTGTTTTTTTTTAATTATCATCAAAAGTAAATATTTTAAACAATTAAGAGTTAAAAAATAGAAGATTTAAAAAAAAACAAGTTTTAAAGTTTTATTATTAAAAAACTAGGTTTTAATATATTATTATTAAAAAACAAGATTTTTTTTTAATTTTATATATAAAATTTGAAAATACTACTTTTGTATTTGAAATAAATATGTGTTAGAATAAAGTTTACTTATATTTAATTAGTATTTTTTTATTCAGTTTGATATTTATAAAGTAAATTTTATTTTTTGATTTTGAAATTTTAATAGTTAGTTTTTAACTAAAATTAAGAAATTTATAAACATTTATTTTTAAAACTGCATTATATTGTAAACTTTAATTTTTTTAAATGACGAGATTGTTTTTTTTTAAATATGTTTGGTTTTAATTATAATTGATTAATTTTATTTTTTTTTTCACATCTAATTTTGGAATTTTAAATTTAAAATGTGTCGATATATTAAGGAGTGTGATTTTTAAAATTTGGGAGTTTTTTAATTTTGAATTTAAAAGACGATATATTGTTGAAATTTAAATTTTATTTTTATTTTTTATTTTATTTTAAATGAGAAATTAAATATTAAAAGTTTAGCATGATTTTCTGTATAAAATGCGAGATTTAAAAAAAAAAAATTAATTTTGATACGTAAATTTAATTATAGCTTAAATATTTATAAATATGTTACAACATCAAGATTAAAATTTATACAAAAAGACTGATAGAGTTTCAAAGAGCTAATAAAATGGAGAAACAACGTATTCAAGGAAAAAGTTAACCAATTTGATTATCTTCGATTTCTTGACTTTCTACCGGCTTCAATCAGTTTCACACCATTTGTGACCTTTTTTTTGAACGGTTTTGACAATTTTGTGTTTTCAGTCATTGAGGAAAGAAACTATATTCTTTGTTGCATTTAGTGGGTGTTAAACATGGAAAAAATTGCCAATATCATATCAAATATTGAATACAATGAAGTATTTTCAAATTTGTAACTTATCGTTGTAAGGTTTCATTTTATATGTAATTTAATGTATTGCAAAATTTACACCACTTATGAAATGTATTTTCATCTATTTTTTTTTTAATGTTTTGGTTACTCTAATCCATATAATCTTAATATTTAACAAAATAAAAAAAGTTACCAATACAATTTTAATATTTCATCCCATGTAACACATGGGGTTAAAGCTAGTCTATACTATGTAATAAATAAAGGTTTTTTAATGCCACGTGTCGTCCCCATATTCATTTTCATCATCTTTTTCCCGTCTCTGTCTTATTAAATAAAAATCTATCTTTTAACAATAATATATTTAAAAAAAATACTAATCTTTATATTAATAAATCTCTTGACATATTTTACGAGTGTATGTGTTAACAGATTATATTGTATTCCACGGATTTATTCAACCTACGTAAAACATGAGTTTTAAAAAAATAATTTTTTTATTACTTAATATATAATATTATATTTATTCAAATCGTGTAATACACGGGATTTTAATCTAGTACCTAATAAACAAATAAACTAAGAGGACACTTGTCACATTTCTAGCCCTCCTAATTTTTATTTTCCTGCATCTCTCTCTTCTATTAATAATCAACTCGACTATTTAATTTAGACAACTATTACTTGTTTTAATTCTTATCTACATAATTTTGAATTTAACAATTTTAAATTTAACATTGTGTTTATCATCAACTAAAATTTTTAATCATATTTTTATGAATTCTACAAAGTAAAAACAATTTTATAGCCAGATTTGATCGGAATAAAAAATATTTAATCATATATTTACATATTCATATTGTTTCATTTTGACGAGTTTATGTGTTAACAAATTATATTATATTATATTCAACTAGTGTAATACATGGTTTTTTAAAACATAAACTTTTATTAACTAAGTATATAATATCACATTTATATAACTTGTGTAATACACGGGATCCTAATCTAGTATAGTATGATTTCGTGTTCCACTGTTTTAATGAGAGGGAAAAATTTAAAGATTCTATGTGTCTCCAAGTAGGGGTAAGCACAGATCGGGAATACCCGAAAATTACCGAAGACCGACCAAAAAAAATTCCGATACCGAGCCAATTTGCATAACATATTTTGGGATTCAGTCATTGTTTCCGTTAAAAATAGAGATCGGGTAATTCCCTAATGAAACCGAGAAATCATTCCCGACCTGATATTTTTAAAAATTATGAAAACCCCTTATATTTTGCGCATATCAGTATGTAAATATGTGATATTTTTTTTTCCAGTTTACCAAATTTAAAAAAAAATGAGAATAAAATATAAATTTAAAGATACTCATACAAAAGTTCTATGTCCTTTTAGTAGTCGAGGCACTTATGAGCGTTAATTTGAACTTTTTTTTCTTATCGGGAATACTCAATTTATCGTTCGTTCTTTCCCGACCGAAACCCCATTCCCAATTGTGTGACTTAGGGACGGGATTCGGGTCATACTATAATACAAATTCAGGATCGGGATCGGGTTACCCTAATCGAACCGGGAATCTCGAAATGCTCAGCCCTATCTCCAAGTAAAAAAAAGAAAGAGAAAAGAACGTTACAATTTTACAGTTATACACTTTATAAGTGAAATGGTATAGTTATAAAATGTTGGAATTTTAGTGAAAATGGGGTTTCACTAACTTATATGAATGAGATATCAAATGAATAGTTGGAATAAAAAGTTCTATGTCTGTTATATTGTCATGTCATACTAACTTGTTTTAATTAAAATGGATGTCACTTTTTATCACATTCATATGGATAGTTCATATGGCCTTTAAAGATGTTTCTTGAGATCTCAAGAGTCCATTTTGTTAATATCAATTTAGTATGAATTTTAAATCTTGATTGGTGCATGATTAATGGATATGAATGTTAAAGTTTGTTCAATTAAAATAACGAACATGAAGGTTCATTGTGTTTTAGAGAGAAAAGTAGCAAAGATAGAAAAACAATATATCTTTGTTGTAATTTTTCATAGAATTGAGAGATTAGTTCTCTCTAATTCTTCCACCATTAACATCTTCGTATTTTGCATACATTTCTAAATACACAAATTACCCCGTGATACCTCGGGTGCTTGGACATTTCCGACAGTACATATATTGTTCCAGTTGTTGTACCCTGGGAGAGAGACGCGTTCGTCTTATAGGAGGCGCGAAATTTGTTTTAAGGAACCCGTGTTGAACACGAATCCTCAACCAAATCCGTCAACGTCGTTTGCAGTTACCTGAGTTGGAGTCAAGAACGCGGATCTTTAGCTCAAGGAAAAACAGAGACAAAGCCAAGGAGAATGCAAGAAGACATTGTTCAAGAACAAAGTTAAAGACTCTACCTATTGAAGGTATTGGTTTGAATCAGTTTACATTTATGTAAAGTTTATTTTGTTATTGTATCACGGTATTTGCTACTATTTATTTTCTCATGTTAATAACGAGAGTATCGTTATTATGTTTTATTTTATTTTAATAAAAAGTGACCCACTATTTCTAGATAAAATATGTAAATGGAGTGTACGTAATCTTTTTTATATCTAGTGGAATGATAAATCACAAAATAACAAGACGTTATATTTATATCAGAATACTTTCTTTTAAATGAAGTTTTTTCTTTACGTTTCCTTGTATTAAAAACTAAATATTTAAAATTTCTAAGTCTTTATGTATATATTTTACAGATGTAAAAATATATTACATATGCTACGGATATAAACAAACTCAAATTATGTAAAAAATAATATATAATTGGGTTTCGAAAATACTTTAATTGTTATTTAATGTAATTTTACTTTCAATTACTATTTGATTGAAATAAAAAGTTACATTATTAAATTTTAAAGTTTTCTTATAATAAGGGATAATTTAAAAAAATATGTTTTATTAGTATTTTCTTTAAATATATATTATTAATTAAAGATAGAAGTACATTAAACAAGAGAGAGGCGAGAAAGAAATGATGAAAATAAATATGGAGGCGACACCTGACAATAAAAATACCTTTATTTATTATATTGTATAAATATTACAAAAACAAATCTTTTAACGTGTCCACAAATACCACAACCAAACGCCCCTTATCCCCCTTTCATATATTTTCCGTTATCTTTTCGAAAAGCTTGGTGTCAGTGAAATGGAGCACCAAGCCGCTCTTCTCGGAGGTAAATGCTCAGATTTTAGCCGATTAGCATCTTTTTTCAGCTCATTTGCCTTTTGTTTCATCAAATATGAAGATGACAATTTAACAGTATCATTCTTTATCTGTGATTCTTAGTTTTTATCATCATTGGTTTCTCCAATTCTTCTGTAATTTAGTGTGTGATTAAATTAATAACTTGCCCAACAATTTATCAAGAATACTTGGATTAAATATACTTACTTCTTTGCAATGGACCTGATGTTTTGGAAGATGTTGATACATTTTACTAGTTTAGTGAATACCACCAGGAAAATTCTCAATTTGCTTATTAATATGTGAGAAACTTATGTAAAATGGTGAATACAAAAACAGATTGTAATATATGTAACATACATATAATAGAATAGAAGACAACCCAAAAATATCAAACAATAGAGATAGAGGAAGAAAGTAAGAAACAATATTTGTTGAGGCCTGTGTTTGACACGGTTCCCTTAAATCAGATTGTGTCTATTCGGGTCTGTTTTCCAGGGTACAACAATTGCAAGATGTTCGCCCTTTTGTGTTGTCTCTTTTGTGGAACTGAACAAGGAAGTGATAGGCGTTTGCATCAGAAGAGTGTTGTAAAAATCGTCAGACGCTAGTTGGGCGGTGGGGTACCGACTAGCGATTAATCGGATTGGACTTTTTATATGTTTTTAGAATTATTTACTAAAAACTTAGCTATAAATAAGCTTTATATATGTTTTAATATATAAAAAATATTTATGTACAACCTAAAAACCAATATTTTTATAGCCATCTTCATGCACCCACATGTAATTTTATTAAAGAATAAGTGATAAATGATGAATGAAAAAAAAAATAAAAAAATCTTTGGCCCGATTTGGACCTCCTAGGGCCGACTAGCGATTAGTGGGCCGATTACATGAAAATTCCAAGGTGATTCTCCGATTAGCGATTAATCCCGAGTTTTGCAACACTGCATAAGAATATATCGCGTGTGTGAAGAAAAGAGAGTGTGTTCTCTTCTTCGTTTGTTCGTCTCTCATACGGTGAAACTAGAATATAAGATAGTCTAGTTTATCTTCTTTCTGTATGAAAAACCTCCATGTAAATATGTTCTAATTTCATTATATAGTCCAAGAATCTTGAAAGGTAAAAGGATTGCATCGATGGTGCACTTAAACATGATTTGTTGGACCTTCAAGGGTTGGTGTAGTGGTAGTAAGCGCTTGATTCCCCTCTAGCAGAGGTCTCAGGTTCGAATCCTGCTTCCATTAGTTTCCTGCCATAACATCTTGAAGGCCACTTGCCCAACGCAAGCTGTGATTTATATGATCCTATTAGTTAGCAAGGCATTGGCGGGTCCCCTGAGTTTTCTAGTAATAGGTTTTTATGGTTAAAAAAACATGATTTGATGGTGTACTACTAGAAAGTGACCAGGAAACCGGTGTAGGTTTATGACCTTCACACTTTCAATTTTAATATTTTCATTCACCCTTTTTCCAACAAATACTCGGTAAATGTTTATACTTTATAGTAAAAGGCTGTCTACACGAACATGCTTTAAATTTATGACAATTATTGTTTATGCATAAATTGTTAAAGAACAACATTTACTACACTAAAATTATCTCTGAATAGTCACATCTTATGTTTCTAAGACATCAATATATTGAAATTGGATTGTATATATTAGTTCCATGATAGTTTTATGTATTTTCTAAACATTGACACTACTAAAAGTTGATTTTCCATAACAACTTCTTGATTATTGGGCGATTGGATATCTGTTTCCTATCTACAAGAAGAAAATTATAGAAATTTTATGGATTTTGGATCTATTTTGTAGGTGGATTATGGTTTCCGTTGGGTCCTCGTGTGGTTCCATTTGTGAAAAGTCGATTCTTCCAGAAACATCCAACTTCACTGAAAAACCGTTCCAAAGTTTCTACTTCATGTTCGTTAAACGAGAGTAGCGCAAAAGTGATTTGTAGTGTAGCTCCTGCAATGGGTCATAACAAGGTAATCAATTAACCTCTTATTGAAAAACAAACTAAAAGGAATAGTAAACATTTGTTTATTATTTTTTTAATTTTTGTTTTGACCCTCGTACTTTGTATAATATACGTTTTTAATCCGTTTCATTTCCCTTTGTATTTTTTTCACCCTCATACTTTGTATAATATAAGTTTTTAACCCGTTTCATTTACTTTGTATGATATACGTTTTTAACCAGTTTCATTTTCTAAATGGTATTGGTATTATCGGAGAAACGTGTACGTTTCGACGCGTCGCCGTAATGCAGGGTGGTTCGAGTTAATATACGTTTCGACGCCGCCGCAACGCGAGACGGTTCGAGTTGCTGTACGTTTCGCCGCCGCCGCCGCAACGCGAGGCGGGTAAATCCCCTAGTTTACATTCTATTTGCATCGGGTCATAACAAAGTGTCTGCTAGCACTTATGTCTTAATAGAATTCTTTTTTACGCGTTCACAAACAATAAAAGTATCCATTTTTCATTTCACAACAAATTCTTTTTGTTTTGTATAGAAAATGTGTATTGGAGAGACTTGGTCAAGTTTTACATGATATTGGTAACAGGAGGCTCATCCAGAATGCAGTTCAAGGGTTCCTGCAATTGTGAGTGCTCTTGAAAAGATGGAGCTCACTCCAAAGGTAATATCCAAGAATTATTTCCTTTTTCACTTTATTTATTTCCAAAATGAATTTTCAGTTTTAGTGATACGCGACTTATATGCTTGCAGTTTCGAGGATCTGAGATCATTCAACTTCAAGATTTTAGAACTGCTACAGTGGAAGATATTGCAAGTGTGCATTCCAGATCTTATGTTTTTGGCCTTGAGAAGGTATAATACATGTTTTCTTGAAATGAATTGAAAGCACACAAGGAAAGGATTTGTGAATGCTAAACACCAAAAAACATGTATACTGTTTATTAGAGGTGGCAGATTTGATTTTTTTACTTAAACTCGGGTCGATTTGTGTTGTATTTATCTCCAGTGGGGGTCAAAGGGGTAAAAGTTATAAAACTTCGCTAAAAAGGAAATGGTTTGACCTGGTCAAACGGCCCAAAAGTCGCCCAAATTGCTCTCAAATGCTTCAGATCGCCTAAATTGCTTTATTAAAAAAAACATTTGATTATTGTTTTAACAATATGGGTTTTATAATTTATTTACAGTGTCAGTTATTTATGGGTTTCAAAAAAGGCAAATAATATTAAAAAAGGAAAAAAAAAACATCGACGGGTGGTCCCAATTGGTTGGACTCATTTGGACCGTTTGATCCGGTTAACCCATTTTTTTAGCTATTCGTTTACCTATAAGGAAAGCTGTAACTATAATACTTCCCATGTCAAGCTCTGATACATACCCGTGAGTCGACCCAGCTGCTGTGGGCAACTCCAGCAGGGTCTTCGAATCTGCTTTGACTCAGTCAAGGCAGTAATCAGATTATTTAGCAAGATTTTATCAAGATAGTGGGGAGGGAAGTTACGAACAGTTTGTTGTAATCTCCTGCACCTGCAGTAGTAGAAATAGGACCATTTCCCTTTGTTTCTGCAGTTCATGTTTTTTTTTATTATCAGTTTGTTTGTAATTTTGGAGAATTGCCCTTCTCGAATCGGGCCAACTTTGTTCCGAGTTCCAGAAATTTAATCTGATTAGTTCAAGGTTCTCGTTCAACATTAACACCTTTTGATATTCTCATACACCATCTAAATATTTGCTATTAATACGCGTATATTGTAAATACTCTATATGTATATTAGTATTAGTTAATTGTTAATTGTAAATCTGTTTCTATAGGCAATGGAGCAGGCTTCAGAACAGGGTTTTATACACATTGATGGCTCTGGGCCCACATACGCTACTGCCACAGTAAGAAAATTCCATAAAAAGTGCCTCCTTAAACTGTTGTGCACTTGTGCATGCAGATTTATGATGATCATATTCAATTACTTACAAAACTCAAAACGTGAATCCATTATGCATAATTTACAAATACGTACTGCAGCGCCACCGTTTTTTTTATAATTGATTATTTTATCATTATAATTAATTTTGAAGTTATTTTGTTTAATTTTGTAATCAAAACATGTTTATTCATTATTATAATACCATAAACAATGCAGACTTTTGAGGAGTCATTGATTGCTGCCGGAGCAGGCCTATCCTTGGTTGATCATGTGGTAATGCCTCAACTTGTTTGACTCGTTCCCTTTTTAGTTATAAGAAGTTATTTAGCCCGTTTGAGATTAAAAATAACCTAAACTCATAAACGGGTCAAAACTGACACCAGCAGGATTATTATTTGTTGTCACTAAAAAAGTTTCTTATTTGATGAAATTGTAGGTGGCAGCATCAAAGATCAGTCAAAGCCCCCCAATTGGGTTCGCCTTAATACGGCCTCCAGGACACCACGCGGTTCCCAAGGGTCCCATGGGATTTTGTGTGTTTGGTAATGTGGCTATTGCAGCTCGATATGCTCAACGGGTCCATGGGCTAAAACGTGTTTTCATCATTGATTTTGATGTCCATCATGGGAACGGGACGAATGATGCATTTTATGATGATCCAGACATATTCTTTCTTTCAACACACCAAGTAAGCAACACATATTCATTTATTTATTTTTGAAGTGCAATTTAACAAATTACCTTGATATATGGTGTTTTAGGAGGGAAGCTACCCTGGTACTGGAAAAATCGATAACATAGGATCTGGGAATGGTGAAGGAGCAACACTTAATTTGCCATTAGCAGGAGGTTCAGGTGATATAGCCATGCGAACGGTGTTTGATGAAGTCATAGTACCGTCTGCGCAAAGATTTAAGCCGGATATAATTCTTGTATCAGCAGGGTAATTTTCTTTCAACCGAAACGATAATGATTGCGTTAATTTATATGTTTATAAGTAGAAGTGGGTTGCTTAGTACTAGTAAAAATGGATGGGCCTGGTTGGGTTGGCCTATAAATTACTTTCATCAGGTGTTCTAATCTTGTAATTTTTTTTTATAAATATAATATTTTTTATCTTTGTTACTATTTAGTGATTTTTTTTTTCAAATTCAACTTGAAGTAGGAGGTAATAGTAACAACGAATGGTTCGTAATTGCTCAATTTAAATCGAATTGGAAAAAATAGTCACTAAATAGTAACAAAGATTCATAGATGTTCCATTTAGGTCACTTAGTTTTAGAAAAAAAATTAATATTTATGAAAGAATTTTACGAGATAGGAACACCTAGACTTTAGATAGTGAAAAACTTTGAGTGACTTTAATGAAACATACGAGAAGCTTAAATACTATTGGATAGATTTTTCTCTATTTTTAATGCATAATCCTTCCGAATTACTTTATACACAAAAACTAGAATAACATAGATTTTGTAATGATTTGAGTAACAAATTTTCAATGAAAAAAATTACAAAAACCAGACAAATCACACAATAAGACCCATACCAAAACAACCTATTTTGACCCGACCCGCTATGACCCAATTTTGTAATGTTTGACTTTAGACCCACTTTTATAAAGTGTTGACTATTAACCAATTACTGATTTGCAATCAAAATTTTGTTCAGATATGATGGACATGTACTGGACCCGCTGGCAAATTTCCAGTTCACAACAGGAACATATTACACGCTGGCATCAAACATCAAGCAGCTTGCAAAAGATTTGTGTGGCGGTCGATGTGTGTTTTTCTTGGAAGGAGGATACAACCTGGAATCTTTGTCCAATTCAGTTGCGGATTCTTTTCGAGCTTTTATTGGAGAACCGAGCATGGCAGCAAAATTTGATGATCTTGGTTACTTGTACGATGAACCGTCTTTTAAGGTAAAACAAGCTATTCAAAGGATCAAACACTTGCATTCCCTTTAGAAAGTTATAATCTTTCTCCTAGTGGTCTAGTCTTGTATATGTTTAGTTTTGTATATGCCAATTCTCAGATAAACTTCATTTACTATATAAGCCAAATTTATACTATTTATAACCACCTAAGATGGTAATGGTAGTGGGTTTATAGTTAAAATTTTTACTTAAAATTGTTATGTTTTATTTATAATCTAAAGAAAATGGGTGTTGATAATAGCCCTAAATTTATGGTTAGTGAAAGACAAATGTAGTAAACTAATGGTGTTAAACGGGTTGTGTTCGCAGGTCGAACTTGACACGAACCCGAATTTAAAAAACTTGTTAGACAGACAAATCAGAACATAGCATTCACAATGGGTTTTGTAAATCATGTCTTATCCTTTCATTTCAAGGTAAATTTTAAAAAACTTTTCAAATTACACACTCCATCCTATTCTTTATATATTTCCTTTTACTTAAATTATAAGGATAAAATATATGGATTGAAGTGTAATTTCTTATATTTATCAACTCAGTATATTCATCCCTTATAATTCTTTTGTGAGTGAATGAGAGAGAAAAAATAATAAAAAATGATTAAAAGAGTATTATTTAAATGAATAGAGATAAATATAAGGAATCAGACGTGAGGTTTTTCTTTAAAACCTTTAAATTGATAAGGTAAATGTGTTTTTTAGTTAAATTATATATGAATGATGATAAAGAACCCGCTGTGAATGCTCTTATTTGTGGGTTGATACAAACACGATTTGTTTAACCTAATTTTCTTTTTCGGGTAAAACTACTTTAAATTATATGCTCACATAAAAAAACACAACTGTCTATAAAACAATTGTGGTTAAACTACACAACCATGCACTTAATTTTATTTTAACTTTTGAGTTTTGACACTATTTTAAATTACAACATGTACCATTTAAAAGTTTTATAAAAATAAGTGGGTCAACCCATGAACCCGTCTGGTTGATATGAACCGGTCTGTGTAACTAAACGTGTTCACTACATGGGATGGGTTCGACCCAAAATAGACCACAGGTTTTAAGTAAGACCTATAAACCCATGAATTTCTTTTAAGTTATGTCATTAGCCCTAAGAGCATTCTCAAGTTTTTCTAATCCTGATCCTTAAAAGTTTTCCGAAGAAGAAAAAGATAGATATAAATCAGTTTATTAAAGACCCATCCTAAGTAACTAGCTAGTTATAAGGTTCTTAATATTAATACAATGATTATGAAAACAAAATTAAGCAAAGCAAGAAAGATGACACACACGATACAACATCTCTTGGATTCATTACCTTAAATGTTCGCAAGTGTATTCAGAACATGCTGCAATTCATGTACAACACTTTTCATATCCATCCTTTCTAGTGGAGAATCCAGTGTGCATGATACTCCAATCTTAAATGTTGAAACCAAACATTCCTCAATTTTCTTGACATATTCTTCCTTTTTTTGCATATAAGTTTCATCCTCTTGATAAAAATTCAAAATGTTAACATCAATAACATCAGTTACATGGTCTGGCAAGGCCATGGAAGCAAATTTATGAAGGTTAAGATCTTCATTAAAGATGTCGTCAGTCGGATTTTTCCCCGTCATCATCTCCAGTAATAATATTCCAAAACTATACACATCTCCACTACTTGTCATTTCATTCCCATGACCATACTCTGTAATTCATAAGAAATTACTTTATAAATAAAGGTCATATACTATAAGCAAGTAAACATGGGCGTCTATTTTACCTGGAGCAGCATAACCAATTGTTCCTTTAATCCCAGTTGAGCTCTTTGGGTTTGAAGTTCCAAGAAATCGAGCTAAGCCAAAATCTCCGACATGAGCCATCATATCAACATCAAGTAGAATGTTGCTAGGCTTTAAGTCACCGTGAACAATGGGTGGTATGCAGTGATTATGAATATAATCAAGTGCAGATGCTACATCCATAAGAATACTTATTATTTGAAGAAGGTTTAGTCTTGATATAACTTCACTTGAATGCTACCAATCATGTAAACTTCCATTGGGCATGAACTCGTATACCAAAGCTTTGAAATCATTTCCTTGAAAGTCAATGCTTGAACATGATGTTATTATCTTCAACAAGTTTCGGTGCCGAATGTTTTGCAATACTTGACACTCCCTCATAAAGCTTCTTTGAGCTCCTTGATTATGATGTAGAACTTTGATTGCAACAAATCTGTCTTCATCTTCTTGAAGTACTCCTTTATAAACTGAACTAAACCCACCATTTCCAATCAAATTTGCTTCGGAGAATCCATCGGTAGCCTTAAGAAGTTGATTGTATGTAACTTTCATGAATTGTTCATGACTCATTGTTGATTGAGGTGCCTGACTCTTTCTTTTATTCTTGTACCAAGCACATGATAAACATGTTATGGTGAAAAATGCTGATACAATCAAAATGGCTATTACAAAAGGAGGAAACCTTTTTGCATGGTTCTTTGTATCCTTGCATTTTGGTAACTTAAGTTCAACAAAACCACCGCAAAGCCTATGATTCCCCAAAACAAAGAACGCACTTGCATTGGAAAACACTCCTAGCATTGGTACTTCACCCTCGAAATCATTATATGACATGTTCAAATATTCTAAGGGAAATTGTTCTAAGAACCAAGGAATTTGGCCTGATAAATTATTATGCGACATATCTAGTGCCACCAATCCTTTGAGAGAACTTAATGAGGGTGGTATCGTACCTTGAAACAAGTTACCTTTAAGGTATAACCATGAAAGGCTTGTACAACCACCAAGGCTACTAGGAATGTTACCTGATAAATTATTATCAGATAAATCCAGAGCACTCAACATGTTAAGATCTCCAACCTCTGTTGGAAGTGAACCAAACAGGTTGTTTTGAGAAAGATCTAATACTATGGAGAGAGAAGAAAGTTGGAAAAGTTGTGTAGGTATTTTCCCTTTAAGTTTATTGTTATGAATGTATAACTCTAACAAGTGTTGACAGTTTCCCAGGCTTGATGGAATAACCCCTTCTAATCTATTCATACTTAAACTAAGATAAAGCAACATTGATAGGTTTCCAACAGTTTCCGGAATTGGCCCTGAAAGTTGGTTTCCTTTTAAACTAATGACTTTTAGCTTTTGAAGGTTACCAATGGTCGAGGGGATGTTTCCTACGAATTGGTTACTTTCTAATGATAATATTTCCAAGCCAACTAGATTACCTATAGAACTAGGGAGGTTTCCATGTAATTGATTGTCTTCTAAATATAGATAACGCAGTTGATTAGAAACATTACCAAGTGATCTTGGGAGCACTCCTTGAAACTTGCAATTACCAAGATCCAACCTCTCTAATCTCGTGCAATTTTTCAAAGAATCAATGAACTTCATTTCATCATCTTCATTGCTTCTAAAGAGATTATCAGCTAAATTTATTACATAAATATCTCTTAGTTTGGAAAAGTCGATTTTCAGCTTCCCACTAAACTTGTTGTTGGTCATTTCCAGAACTATTAATCTTGAACAATTAGAAATTGATGGTGGAAGAGATCCAGTTAGTTGGTTACCCCACAACTGAAGGCAAACAAGACGAGGGAGCATTGCACCTATGGATAGAGGAAGACTACCACTCACTTGATTATCCGCCAAGCTTAAATTAGTTAGGAGGGAAAGGTTATAAAGGGAATGAGGGATCGTTGTAGACAAATTACAACTTGAACTATAAAATATTTGTAAATGTTTCCAATAGCCTATGGTGTCTGGAATGCTCCCACCCAAAGGATTTGAGGCAACGGAGAACACTTCCATTGATGTAATATTCCCCAAGAAAGGTGAGATTCCACCTGTTAAGTTATTATGTTGAAGTGAAAGAAAAGTAAGTTTGGAGAGGAAACTGATCTCCTTGGGTATGCTTCCAACTAGCTCATTAAAGGAAAAAGAAAGCCCTTCAAGGTTAGAGCAACCAGATATATTAGCTGGAATGACGCCGTTGAATTTGTTATATCCAAGATAAAGGAGGCGTAGCCTCGATAGGCGACCCAATTCATGAGGGATGGCTCCTTGAAAGCTGTTGTATGAGAGAGAAAGCCCATGGAGGAAGCTTAGGTTCCCTACATGAGGAGACAAAGAGCCTTCTAGGCCTTGCGACCGAAAAACTATGTAGGTTACTCTTCTATGTCTTTTCCCACATGTAACACCAATCCACTCACAAAAATGAACAGAACTGTTCCATGAGGTTAGAGCTCCATACGGATCTTGAGTGATCATTGACTTGATCCTGAGCAAAGCTTGATGATCGGTCTCGTTTTCGCTAGCCGAGATGGTGGTGAAATTTAGAAACATAATAAGAGCATAAAAGAGGATACTAATTGGAGAGAAAGATGAGATCGGTTGCTTGAAATTCATTTTTCAGAATAATTCAAGTGAAGATAACAAAGGATTGATCAATGTTGGCCTTTTATATGCATGCTATCGTAACTGACACGACATACAAATATTCGTTACCATTTGTAAATCCGTCTAAACCCATCTTCTGAAATTGTTTGATTGGTTATGTATACAACGGTATTTCAAAAATCTTGACTTTACGGCTAGGACAATTATTGCGAAAACTACTGGACCTTATCAATCGAATTTCCACCCAAAAATGCAAATATGAAACTTTTTTTTAACGACAAATATACCCTGCTTCTGTTTTTAAATTACATCAAATAATTTATCTCATGTTTGGATTTGAACCCAGAACCTCCTACCTAATAGACAAGAGCCTCTATCAAGTGGATAGTCCCACACCGACAAAAATATTCAACTATTTCTGCAAAAATAAAATTGCATTAAGGTGAAGTTAGTTAAGTTATAACTGATATTTTTTAGGGAGGAAAATAGAGAAGTATTTTAATTTTGCTAATATATATATATATATATATATATATATATATATATATATATATATATATATATATATATATATATATATATATATATGGGTGAGTTTACTAGAAAACTCATTTTCATGAGAAAACAAAAAAACTCCTCATTAAAGGTGCTGCATATGTGTAGTACACCCAAAAGCCTTACCCCCACCCAAAAACCTAAACCCCACCCCCACCCAAAAACCTAAACCCACCCCACCCCCCACCCACCCCCCCAAAAACCTAAACCCCCCCCCCCCAAAAAAAAACCTAACCTAAACCCAAAAAACCAACCCAAAAGCTAACTATGCTACACATATGTAGCAAAACGCTGATTTTTTTTTAAAGAGGATGACGTGGGGAACAAGGTCTCCAAAGCGGTTTTTTAGTTTTTGATTTATATTTTGAGTTATGATTTTATTATTATTTTTTTTACCTTTAATAAATAGATTTTTGGTTTTCTCATGAACAATGAGTTTTCTTATGATCCTTCCTATATATATATATATATTGAAACTAATATAATGCATAGATTGTATTGTAACTTTAATATCTTTAAAAGCGGAGACAATGGGTTCCAAATAGGCCTGTAAACGAATCGAACGAACACGAACATCGGTCTGTTTGTGTTCGCTTATTTAATTTTAACCGAACACATAATCGAACACATTTTTTTGTTCATGTTCGTTCATTAAGAAAATAAAAATGTTCGTGTTCGCTCATGTTCGTTCGTTAAAAAGCTAAACGAACACAAATGAACAAACATAAAATGAACACAAACGAACAACTATAAAAAACACAAACGAACATAAATTAACATTAATGAGCACACATGAACAAGTCTAATACTTAATAATTCATCCAAAAACACATGTAAATTAGTGGTTCAAATGTACATGATTCATCCAAAAACAAATAAACACAAATAAACAAGCATAAATGGACTTTAATAAACAAACATATATTAACGAACATAAACGAACGATCACGAACATTAATGAACGAACACGACATGTGTTCATGTTCATTCGTTTAATTAAACGAATAAAAAAATTTGTTCGTGTTCGTTCGTTTAATTAAATGAACGAACATAAACGAACTTCCCGCCAAACAGTTCATGAACGTTCGATTCATTTACATGCCTACTTCCAAATGAAAAGCCAAGCCAACAAGTCTTTAATTCCGTATTTCCTTATCACCTTTTATCGTCGTAAGTGAGACGGCATGGAAATAGTAAAGCCAATTCCATCCACGGATTCCTTATCACCTTCTCCTACACAAAATATTGTATATTTTCTATTAATCCATTGAATATTCTTTAATAATTGATTGAGCAAATAGATAGATGGTGATTATTTGTTATGAAGATATAGTGTGCAATCATCATTTTGTAGGAAGGAAAGTAGAGATTTAGTTAGTAAACTAGGAATTTCGTCCATGTGATGAACCGAGAAACATGTATATTACAGAATCAAAAAAAATATTTACATTAACATTACGTTTAATATACAAAAGATACACCGTGCAACAAAAAAGATAAAGCTCTAAAATGTTCAAAAGACATCGCAATATTATTATGAAAATAGTGCTCGACTTTTTTCATTACATTGATCTATGAAAGGTAGTGGAGATTTTTTAACGGAATAATGATGACGACGACAATGTAATACTGATAACAAAAATGACAGTAACTATTATTATTAATAAAGCCAAAATAAAAAAATAAAGAAAAATAAAAATAATGATAAATTGATAATAATAGTAACAATAATTAAAATAATAAAAAAATAATGAAAAAAATAATAAAATGAAAAAAAGCGACTTATAAAAATAATAATAATATTGTTAATAAAATGAATAACAAAATTACTGTTACATCATTTAGTTTAAAATTACATAAATAGTTCTTTACGGATAGAAATACCAAACTGCCTTTGATTTAACAGAAAAAACTTAACGTCAATTAGTGTTATAGACAAAGTTTGTTACATAAAGGATCTCGAGTGTGTTTTTTAAAGTAAAAGAATGAAACCTACAAACGTAAAGTATGCTTTATGTAGTTTTGTCCCAAGTTTATACTATATATAAATAAATTATAACCACCTAAGATGGTAATGGTAGTGGGTTTATAGTTAAATTCTTAACTTAAAATCGTTATGTTTTATCTATAATCTAAAGATTGTGGGTGTTGATAATAGCCCTATATTTATGGTCATGTAACGAACCAAAATTCGGGTTTCGTCTTCAAATAATTAAATATTTATATTTAATATTATGGTGGAAATAATATTTTATAAATAAGTTGAAACAAGTGGGTTTCAAGTTTGTAATGGGATTATGTTAGTTTTAACTAACTATAGAATGAAATGGATGAAATGGAAGTTGAATGACTAAATGTGTAAAATGGTCAAAAAGCTGCCATTTGACTTGGTGAAGTCAAAATTGGCTTCATTTACACATTTTGAGTCATTCTTGAGCAAGAGAGGAAAAAAAGGAGAAAAGTGTGTTGAAGCCATTTTCGTGCAATTGAAGCTTGATTAGTGAAGGTTTTGGCTCACACAACACCTTCCTAACATCAAGTAAGTGATTCTCTTCCTCTTGATTTCACCATGTATGTGTTCTTGGTGGGTTTTAGGTGAAATCCAAAATTATGTATGCATGTGATGAAATGGTGTTAGATTATTGATAATCTAGCTAAACTAAAGTTAAAGAATGATGATTAGCATTCTAGAACCCTTTGATTTTGATTATGAGAAGTTAGGGTTCATATGGTGAAAATTGGGGGTGTTTGGGTCATAATGCTAGAATGGTGAATTAATGAAGATTAAGTGTTTTTAAGATGTTAGACACTAGAACAAACACCAAATTAACTTAATAATAATTTTTGAAAGAAGAATTAGTGTTAAGATTAAGTTAATGAAACTCAAGTAGGTGAGTTTGTGGTGAAAGAGGGTGTTTGGTTATGAGGATAACCCAAACGGGTCAATTTGGGTTGGAATTGGGAAATTGAGTTGTGAACTCAATTGTAATGAAATTTTGGTATATGTTAGATTACTAAACTAGGCGAATGTGTTTAGGTAATCAAATTGCAAAGCTTGAAAGCGGTGCGGGATCTTCTAACCCGAAAGGTAAGTGCTTTTGCACTTACTTAGTTTTGATGATAAATGAGTGTTATGCAATGTTGTATGTATAATGTGTAAAGTTGCATAATTTGTTATGTGGTATGAATGAGTATAAAATTGTATGCAATATTGAAGGAATGTAGTTATAGTATTTATACTATAATGGATATGTTGATATGGAGTTATGGTCTATGAACCATAATGGATAGAATGGATATGGAGTTATGGTCTAAGTACCATAATGGATAGATTAGTTATGGAGTTATGATCTCGTATCCTTTGGGATATGAAGTTATGGCCTACGTGCCATAATGGAAATGGAAAAGTGATAATAAAATGATGAAAGTAACTTGTAGGTGATATACAAGTGTATGAAATCCTTAATTGACCAAATAAAGGCAAACGGGTCAAATGGGTAAAAAGGGTGAAAACAAGTTGTAAATACTTGTTGGTTATGTTTATCTCATTACTAATGGTTATAAGTTTATATGGTTATTCAGGGAAAGCTCCGAAATAGGTCAAGGTCAACGTCCAAGCTTGGAGGGTTCTCGTATGCATTTTTGGTATTTTGAGGATTTTCGTAAAATCCTTGTAAAGTGGTGTAATTTGACACAAAAGTTATGTTTTGGTGTAATCATATGTTGTCATGATGTTTTTGGTCAAAAATCTAAGTGTTGGTAAAGTTTTGATGTTAAGCAAAATGAAAAAGGTTGGAAAAATGGTTAAGTGTAAAAACTGCTGAAAACTTTCTGACTCGCGTATCGCGAGGGAGGAAGCTTGTTTTCTCGCGTTACGCGAGAGGGTAAAAAAAAAAAAAATTCCTGGGTTAAGACTTCCGCGCGTTAAAGTTTTGTTTTTAAAAGTGGTGTGTTTCAACTTGGTATCAGAGCAAAGGTTTGAGGGATTTGGTGTGAGTGGCACCAAACTCAAACCGGATGCTCTTGATATGGGGGGGGGGTGATACGAGAATCCAAGAAGGACTTGACTAAGACTCGGAGCTTTCGAAAATGAAAGGTTAGTAATGTTATGATTAATGATAATTCCATATGGCGTTTATGTATATGTATGAATGATTGGCAAAGTGTTATGTGTGCCGAAACTTGTCTTGTGATTTGTTATATGAATATGATAATTGCAATTGGGCATAGCGCGTTATTAATCATGTCTGGCCAATATGATTAATATGACGAGATGTGCAAGGGTCTTTATAATAACCATATGACAATGAACATTTACAAGGATTAGGTGAAGGTGATTATATATGTATGTAAGTATATAAGTAGATAAGTATACATATACTTAATACATATAGGAGTGTAAGTGTGATAAGTATTTAAGGTATTGATAGTATAAGGGTGTTAAGGTGTTTGTTACTAATTCTCAGTTAAGAGATGGCAGAAGAATCGAGCAATCGGGAACCGTTGGATCCACGGATCCAAGAGTTGATAAAAGAGGAAGTGGCCAAGGCCTTTGAGCAAGCCACAAATCTGTTGATGGAAGAAATGAGGGGGACTATTAAACTCTCTCTCGAGGAGATCATGAAAGAGAAAGATAAGGAACCTCGGGGTTGTACACTGAAGGATTTCATGGTGATCAAGCCCAAAGAATATAACGGGCAAGTGGACCCGATTCTGAGCCACAGGTGGGTGGTAGACATGGAGTCAAATTTTGAGACGACAAAGTGTAAGCCCGAGGATAGAGTGATGTTTAGCGTGCCACTTTTGACTGGGCGGGCTAAGGAGTGGCTGCTAAATCTCCGAAAGGAGAGGGGTGAAAGAGGGGTGACCTCCATGTCATGGGAGGAGTTTAAAGCAGCATTCCTAAAGTACCATTGCCCACAGGCCGCTATTGACAGGATGACCGAGGAGTTTCTCCTCATGAGGCAGATGACATAGACTATTGATGAATTGGTTGGAGCTTTCTTTGATCGCGCCAAGTTCTGTCCGGACGTGGTGTCGACCGAGAAGGCGAAGATTGACAGATTTTATGCTATGTTGACTGTGGAATTCAGAGATAGCATATCTCCATCTTCTTTCACCACGCTTGTGGATTTGATAAACAGGTGTCGGGAAAGGGAAGTGGAGTTGAGGAGGCAAGAAGCTAGAGGAGAGAAGAGGAAAAGGGAAATTGTGGATCAAGTGGTGAGCAAGATAAAGGGGGGGGAACCCTAGTAAGAAGCCTTTTACCAAGTTCTCTTCTCGAGGATGCAAAGTTTGTGGGAAGGAGCACTATGGGGATTGTAAGAAGGGAACGTCGAATTGTTACAAGTGTGGGAAGCCGGGGCATATGGCAAATCAGTGTCCAAGCCAGATTCGTATATGCTATAATTGTTACAAGCCAGGACACCTTAGGGCGGATTGCCCGGATTTGAAGCAAGGTGGAAGCGAGAGAAAAGTTGAGATACCCAGGCCTAAGGGTAGAGCTTTCCACATATCTGCGGAGGAAGCAAAGAACGACTCGGAGGTGGTGACAGGTACATTCAAGATTAACTCTTTACCTGCACTAGTTCTTTTTGACTCGGGGGCTAGTCGTTCGTTTGTGTCTTTGAAATTTGTTAAGCATTCTTCTTTTATAAGTAGCAAGTTAGATGAACCCTTAGAAATTGAGGCGGCAAATGATAAGAGCTTCCTAGTGTTTGATGTTTATAGGAATTGCAAATTAAAGGCGGGGGGTGAAACGTTCCATATCGATTTAATTCCTATGTCTATGGGGGAATTTGATGTGATAGTGGGGATGGATTGGTTAGCAAGGAACAAAGCGAATATTCTATGTGGGCCTAAAGCGATACGACTCGATTCCCCGTCGGGTGAGTCCATTTACATAGAAGGTGAGAAGAAAGGTAATGTAAGAATGTGCTCTTATGTAAAGGCAACCAAGTTCATGGCGCGTGGGTGCAAGGCGTTCATGGCTTGTGTTGCGGTTGTGAATGAGAAAGTAAAGGACATTCGCGATGTTCCGGTTGTGAATCAGTTTGAAGATGTGTTTCCTGATGAATTACCGGGGGTTCCTCCGGAGAGGGAAGTAGAGTTCGGGATTGATTTGATACCGGGTGCTAAACCGGTAGCTAAAGCGCCTTATAGATTGGCACCACCAGAAATGAAAGAACTCATGGAGCAATTACAAGAGTTACTTGACAAGGGTTTCATATGCCCAAGTGTTTCACCTTGGGGTGCGCCCGTTCTCTTCGTCAAAAAGAAGGATGGGAGCATGAGAATGTGTATGGATTACCGGGAGTTGAACAAGTTGACAGTGAAGAATAGGTACCCATTGCCTAGGATTGACGATCTTTTCGACCAATTGCAAGGGGCGTCATGGTTTTCTAAGATTGACTTGAAGTCTGGGTATCATCAGTTGAAAGTGAAGGAAGAGGATGTTCATAAGACAGTTTTTCGCACTCGTTACGGTCACTATGAGTTTACGGTTATGCCTTTCGGTTTGACCAACGTACCTGCGGTTTTCATGGATCTCATGAACCGGGTGTGTAGACCGTTCCTTGATCGTTCGGTCATTGTGTTTATTGACGATCTTCTCATCTATTCAAGGAGCGAGGGTGATCACGCTTGTCATTTGCGTGAAATTCTTGAAGTCTTGCAAAAGGAGAAGCTTTACGCTAAATTCTCCAAGTGCGCATTTTGGTTATGCGAGATCCAATTCTTGGGTCATGTGATTAATGAAAGAGGAATTACCGTTGACCCATCCAAGATTATGGCGGTTAAAGAATGGTCATCACCGAAGACGCCTTCGGAGATTAGAAGTTTCTTGGGGTTAGCGGGTTATTATCGGAGGTTCATCGAAAACTTCTCTCGGATTGCTTTGCCGATGACGAAGTTGACTCGTAAGGAGACAAAGTTTGTTTGGAGTCCCGAGCAAGAATCTGCCTTTCAACTCTTGAAAGAAAAGTTGACTAAGGCGCCTGTTTTATCCTTGCCGGACGGGACCGAAGATTTTGTTGTTTATTCGGATGCCTCGCATTCGGGGTTGGGGTGTGTTTTGATGCAAAGGGGGAAAGTGATTGCTTATGCATCTAGGCAATTAAAGACTCACGAGGTGAATTACCCCACCCATGATTTAGAACTTGCAGCCGTGGTTTTCGCGCTCAAGATTTGGAGGCATTATTTGTATGGTGCTAAGTGTACGATCTACACGGATCACAAAAGTCTCAAATATTTCTTTGACCAAAAGGACCTCAATATGAGGCAAAGACGGTGGCTTGAATTGGTTAAGGATTATGATTGTGAGATACTTTATCATCCGGGTAAAGCGAATGCTGTGGCGGATGCGCTTAGTAGAAAGTCAAGTCATTCACCTATCAAGGTGAAGTCATTTAAGATGACAATTTCATCATCTCTTATTGATGAAATCCGGGAGGCCTGATGGGTGGTCCGTAGGACGACCCTTAAGAGCTATAAATGGTATTTTAATCCTACATTTAATCGAGTAATTGTCTAGAAATAGATGACTACGTTTGCTTGTGTTTCAGGTACATTCGGAGCTTAAAAGTGTGGAAATGAAGGTTCGAATAAACGCGGATGGATAGGTGAAAAAAATAATTTCTTTGAATTGAAGAATTAAGAAGATAACATGATAGAGGAAGAAATTACGAGAACGTGGGCGCAAACGGCGAAGAAAACGGAGTTGAAACGAAAAAGTTATGAAGAAAACAAAATTGCATGCTGAAGCCTACCGTAGCTTACGGTGGCTACCGTAAGTTACAGTAGCCCCCAACACTTTTCTTCCACCGTAAGGCAGTAGAGACCCACCGTAGCACTTTTAAAGCTACCGTAAGCTACGGTAGATACCGTAGCTTACGGTGGTCACTGGCGTGAAAAGTGTAACTGCCCTATTAAAACAGTTCTTCAAAGGGCTTTTCATATCCAATCATTGGGAGACGTTTTGCAGCAGTTTCAGGGGCGATTTTGGGTGATTTTCTTGGTTAGAAACAATTTGGAACAATTGGGTTGGTGTTTTTGATTCACATGAACATCGATAGTTGCTTGATGATGATCAACCGAACGATGTGTGGCTAAGTTTTCATATGTTTTCCTCCGGATTGTAAGGTTTATCTTTTGAATGTTTGTTGATGTTTATGTTATTTGTAGGACAATAATCTAATCATTTTGGTTGTGTTATTGTGGTGTTTATGTGTTTGATTGTAATCGTTGATATCGTTTAACATCGTTTTCTAAACCATCAGTTCTTGGTGCCGCTGGCAATCGAGATTTATTGGGAGGAATTCGGGGTTGGATATATTTAATTGATCATCGGGTGACAATCTTGCGTTCTTGTAATCCAAGCACTTGGTCCCCTTTTATCACAATCAAACATATTTTCATGAACTATGTCTATGTAGTTCTTCCTAATTAAACATCAGTATTATCATTCATGGAAACCTGAAACCGGGGGAAGACATACTCTCTCATTTCTGAATTACAAACTTTTGATTTGCGATTAATTTAGATAATTCTAGTTTTCAAAGCCAACAATCAAAATTCTGGAGATTACATTTCTGCAATCTAGTTTAATTTTAGTTTACTATAAAACCTACTTAGATAACACATTTTCCACAAACTCCTCGTGTTCGATACCCACTTACCGCTAGCTATTTAGTTGTAATTGGTTTATTTTTGAGTGAGACTTCGACCTCACGTCAAATTGGCGCCGTTGCCGGGGAGTAGTGCGCAACGTGTGTTAACTTTCGTCGTTTTTTGTTTGTTATTTTCGGGTTTACGCTGGCTGTGTTAGTGTGCAGGTACTTACAGGTGTATGCATACTAGAGGCTCCAAAAAGTCATCACCATTAGCATTTGATCCGGAAATTGAACGGACACTTTCACGAAACCGAGTTTTACTTAGGAGAACAAAGTCATTGGGTCTCCTACTACACCGAAAAACATCATGGATCCACCAATTCTCACGACGGGTCAAACACTACCAACCACCACACCTCCTATTCCACCAAGTCCTATAACAAGTGAGAGCAAACCCACAAATACCACTGTTCCTACAAGCACACTTCCACCAAATCCATTGAGCTACCAAATGGCATCAACCTTTCCACCATTTAGCCATTTCTTCCCGACTCAAGGTCAATCGTCCTCCCAACAGAGTCAACCATTCCCATTCCAATTCCAACAAGACCCACCTATAACCTTTACCACCCCGGTTCAACAACAACCACCATCGAGGTTCCAATATCAACAATCTCTCGCGATGCCGTTTATGAGAGTGCAAGATGATGGGTTTGATGACGGTTATGAAGATGAATATGAGGGGTATGATGAAGGTGAATATACCCTTGGGGGTAATGGAAATCAAACGGGATTTCAAGGAGGGGGTGGATTTGTGCGAAGACCGCAAGATATACCGCAAGCTCCACAAGGTCAACCTCGACAAGTTCAAAAATATGAGCAACAAGTGTCTCAACAACAATTTCAACCTCAACCACAATTTCAACAACAAATTCCTAGACAGGTTCAACCTCGAAGACAAATGCCTAGGCAAGCCGGTTTGCCACCACAAGTACCGTTGGGCGTGCCAAGAAGATATAATCGGGAGGCCGTGAGGGGTATTGAAGCACATTTTAGGCCGGTTATTACTAACAACCCTTCACCGGTAGTTATTCCTCAAAACAATCAAGGGAGGACGTTCGAAGTTAGAACTAATTCCCTCCAAAGTTTACCGAAATATAAGGGATTAGCCACGGAGGAACCTTATTTTCATTTGGAGGCATACGATTCGATATGCAATACTATCGGTGGGCAAGGATTTTCATCGGATGAAGTAAAGTCGGTATTGTTTCAATTCTCGTTGGAAGATAAAGCGAAGAGATGGTTTTACACTTTACCATCAGCTTCGATTTATACATGGGCGGAGATGCAACAAAGATTTTTAGAAGAATTTTTCACGGCCCAAAAGACCAACGATGCGAGAAAAGCTTGAGAAGCTTTCAACAACAACAAGGTGAAATGTTTCACGAAGCTTTCGAACGGTTTAATTTGATGATAAAAAATTGCCCTCATCACGGGATCGAATTGTGGGAATTGTTGAACGCGTTTCATGAAGGGTTGAATTCCGAAGATGCTCGTGACTTAATGTCTATCACGAATGGTACATTCGGTACTAATCACGAGCAAGACGATTGGGCGTTTTTGGAACAAATGGCGGTCACATCAAAGAGGAAGGCTCAATCATCTAGGAGAGCGAGACCGGCCATTACTAGAACCCAAGTGCATGCGATGGAGGATGGTAATGTGCAAACCACTAATCAAGTTTATGATGTTTGCATTAACTGTAATGAATTGGGTCATAGGGCGGATGTTTGTTTGGTGGGTGTTGTTGAAGGGCAATATGAAGGAGTCAATGCAATTCAAGGTCAAGGCCAAGGGGGTTGTGGTAGAAATTACAACATGAATTCAAATTCGTATCATCCGGGGTTGCGAAATCACCCGAATTTCCGTTATGGCAATCCCGCAAATCAATCCAACCCAAATTTCCAAGGAGCACCTCAAGCAAACTTTGTTCCGCGTCAACCATATGCAAATCAAGGCAATCAAGGTTATCAAATACAATACCAGCAACAAACTGGAGGACCGGGACCATCCAATTCAAGTGGGAATGAAGTGATGGATATGCTCCGGATGATAAAACAAGATATGCAAAGGAGGAATCAAATGGATGAGGCTCGGTTGCAAAAAGATGAAATTCGCGACAAAGCCATCCAATCTTTGACTACCCAAATGGGTCAACTTGCAAGTGAGGTGGCCATTTTAAAAAAGAACAAAGGTCAACTACCAAGTGACACAGTGACAAATCCCAAGAACATCAAAAGCATGAACATTAATGTGGTAAGTACCGTTCCTAATAGTGAATTTAATGAAACATTTCTAACCTCTTCGTGTCAAGTGAATGCAAGTATAGGAAAGGAGGCCGAGGCGGAAAATGACAAAGAGTATGGGGCACCAATCGTGCCAATCCGAGTGGAAAAATTAAAAATTCCTCATGCATTGTTGGACTATGGGGCGGGCATGAGCGTGCTACCAGGCGAGTTGTATGACATGTATGACTTTGGCCCGCTGCAAGATATAGACACCATGGTGAGCTTGGCAGATGAAAGTTGGAGGCGTCCACGGGGAGTAGTTAGGAATGTTAAGATTCAGTTGGGAGAATTTGAGTACCCGGTGGATTTCCTGGTCCTAGACTATGCTTCTACTAAGATGGCAGCGAAACAAAGGGTAATCTTAGGTCGACCGTTTCTATACACAGCAAATGCTCAAATCAATTGTAGAGACGGGGTTATTACCATGACAAAAAAGAATTGTAAGTTATCATTTGATGTTCAAACTAGAGTGATTATTTATGAATCCAATGAGGGGAAGGGTGGTGAGTCTAGTGATTGTATGACAAAAGTGTGTCAAAGAATGAAAATAAATCACCCACCGGATCGTGAAGAAAAGCATGCGGGATCAAGTAGGAGTGTATTTGATTACCCACCGAATCGAAACGGGACGGATGCATTTTACTCAATGGCACGATGTAGTGATGGAGATGGCCGGAATTGTTTCTTTGAGCCACCATAAACGGGGGTGGCACGGTCCGGCTGAAGACCCGAAAATTTAGCGCTACTCGGGAGGCAACCCGGGGTTTTTCACTGACATTGTTATTTCTTTATTTTTCTATGTTTCAGGGCTATGGCAACACTCAAGCGTGAGGAAGATGTGCGGATAGTTGTGTGAAGGTGGTGATAGGAATTCGGATCATTTACAACATCTGTTGTGTCAAACTTCATCAGGTCCATGTACTCTTTCCTTAGACTTGTCATGTTCTTTAGCCTTGAAATATTGGTAGTTAGTTTGTTAAAAAAAAAAAAAAGAAAAAGAAAAAGTTTGGTGTGTTTTGAGCGATCTTTCTCTTCAAAGCCATACATTGGGGACAATGTATCCCAAGTGTGGGGATGGGGGAAATTTTTTGAAAAATTATGAAATCAAGAGAAAAATGGTCTAAATTTGAAAAGTTAAAGTATTGAAACCGCATAACACTCCGGCAACCCCGTATACCCTTTTTCTTAGTGAGAGTTTGAGCCATCTATTTGAATTGTTAGAAATATTTTCTTTGATGAGAGTGGCAATGGGTGGGGATGCATTAGAACTTGTGCTTGAATTCGGTTTGAGGCCTTAGCTTGATATGTATGTGAAAAGGATAAGGGCATTTAGGTAGCCTCGTCACGATGTGTGTGAGTGTGGGATTCGGGGGTTGGGCCTCATAAATTACACATATGAGCATGGTAGCGAGAGGGGCAGGGGTTTGGTCCATTAGTAACCATATTTGAGCTTATTGCCTATCATTTGATAACCCATGCCTACCGCCCAAAATATCTTACCTGTTTGAGAAGACCCGGTTTAGTAGTTTTAGTACGTAGTGTTCAATGTTTGTTTTGTTTAAAAAAAAAATGAAAAAAAACAGAATAAGAAAAAAAAAAATCTGAGAAAAATACAAAAAGAATGAGAATAAATGTGGTAGTAGTTTGAAAGAAAAAAAATGTGAGGCTTTGTAGTTAGTTAATTAGTTGAGTTTATTTAGATGTAATAATAAGACCGGGTCGGATCATTAGCTACTACATATATATTTCCATGTCCTACCCATTTGCCTAACCACGTTCCAACCCTTAAGTCCCTTTGATTCACGTGCGCATTTTAGTAAATTCTTTAGGCGAATGACCGATTTAAGTACAAGCCTAATATTGTGCAATCACCCTTTTGCTTTAAGTGTGTTCTAACTCATCCTTGCTAGTTATTATTTGTCGCCGAGAGGAGAGTCATTGTGAGGGGTGTGTTATGCGGGGTTTAAGAAAAAGTTAGTAAAATGAGGACATTTGTTTGCTTGATTCATGTTGAATACTTGTGAACTTGGAAATGGTTTTTGATGAGTTGCTTGGGGGCAAGCAACGGTTAAGTGTGGGGATGTGATGGGTGGTCCGTAGGACGACCCTTAAGAGCTATAAATGGTATTTTAATCCTACATTTAATCGAGTAATTTTCTAGAAATAGATGACTACGTTTGCTTGTGTTTCAGGTACATTCGGAGCTTAAAAGTGTGGAAATGAAGGTTCGAATAAACGCGGATGGATTGGAGAGTGAAAGACGGAGCATAGGTGAAAAAAATAATTTCTTTGAATTGAAGAATTAAGAAGATAACATGATAGAGGAAGAAATTACGAGAACGTGGGCGCAAACGGCGAAGAAAACGGAGTTGAAACGAAAAAGTTATGAAGAAAACAAAATTGCATGCTGAAGCCTACCGTAGCTTACGGTGGATACCGTAAGTTACGGTAGCCCCCAGCACTTTTCTTCCACCGTAAGGCAGTAGAGACCCACCGTAGCACTTTTAAAGCTACCGTAAGCTACGGTAGATACCGTAGCTTACGGTGGTCACTGGCGTGAAAAGTGTAACTGCCCTATTAAAACAGTTCTTCAAGGGGCTTTTCATATCTAATCATTGGGAGACGTTTTGCAGCAGTTTCAGGGGTGATTTTGGGTGATTTTCTTGGTTAGAAACAATTTGGAACAATTGGGTTGGTGTTTTTGATTCACATGAACATCGATAGTTGCTTGATGATGATCAACCGAACGATGTGTGGCTAAGTTTTCATATGTTTTCCTCCGAATTGTAAGGTTTATCTTTTGAATGTTTGTTGATGTTTATGTTATTTGTAGGACAATAATCTAATCATTTTGGTTGTGTTATTGTGGTGTTTATGTGTTTGATTGTAATCGTTGATATCGTTTAACATCGTTTTCTAAACCATCAGTTCTTGGTGCCGCTGGCAATCGAGATTTATTGGGAGGAATTCGGGGTTGGATATATTTAATTGATCATCGGGTGACAATCTTGCGTTCTTGTAATCCAAGCACTTGGTCCCCTTTTATCACAATCAAACATATTTTCATGAACTATGTCTATGTAGTTCTTCCTAATTAAACATCAGTATTATCATTCATGGAAACCTGAAACCGGGGGAAGACATACTCTCTCATTTCTGAATTACAAACTTTTGATTTGCGATTAATTTAGATAATTCTAGTTTTCAAAACCAACAATCAAAATTCTGGAGATTACATTTCTGCAATCTAGTTTAATTTTAGTTTACTATAAAACCTACTTAGATAACACATTTTCCACAAACTCCTCGTGTTCGATACCCACTTACCGCTAGCTATTTAGTTGTAATTGGTTTATTTTTGAGTGAGACTTCGACCTCACGTCAAGGCCCAAGTGTTAGCACTTGGTGGTGACTTGAAGAAAGAACGGATGATTGCTTATGTTGATAAGCTTGGTGAAAATAGCATGGGTTTGAAGACATGCTTTGATAGAATTTGGATACCTAGGTTGTCAAGTGTCTTGACAACTATTCTTGACGAGGCGCATAAATCCAAATATTCTATCCATCCGGGGGCCACGAAGATGTTTTATGATTTGAGGTGTCATTTTTGGTGGCCGGGTATGAGGCGTGATATTGTTAAGTATGTGGAGAGGTGTCTCACATGCTTAAGGGTTAAGGCGGAGCATCAAAAGCCGTATGGAAAGCTGCAACCGCTCGAAATACCGCTTTGGAAGTGGGAAAATGTAACCATGGATTTGATCACTAAACTACCAAAGACTCGAAAAGGTTATGATGCGATATGGGTAGTAGTGGATCGGTTGACAAAGAGTGCACATTTCCTTCCAATAAAGGAAACGTACTCGTTGGATAGACTAGCGAAAATCTATGTGAAAGAAATTGTGTCACGCCATGGGGTGCCGGTGTCAATTATTTCGGACCGGGATACGAGATTCACTTCTCGTTTTTGAAAGAAATTCCATGATTATATGGGGACAAGGTTGAACCTTAGCACCGCTTATCATCCGCAAACGGATGGGCAAAGCGAGCGTACGATTCAAACGCTCGAGGATATGTTACGCGCGTGTGCTTTGGATTTTGGGGGTAGTTGGGACGACCATTTACCGTTGGCGGAATTTGCATACAATAATAGTTACCATTCTAGCATTGGTATGCCGCCTTTTGAGGCATTGTATGGGAAGAAATGTAGAACACACGTATGTTGGGGTGAGATTGGTCAACGGGAACTTGGCAGCAAGGAAGTGGTCATGGAAACGAATGATAGTATTGACCAAATAAAGGCTCGCTTAAAGGCGGCGCAAGATCGCCAAAAATCTTATGCGGATAATAGGAAGCGGGCGATTGAGTTTCAAGTGGGGGACTTTGTGCTATTGAAAGTCTCTCCTTGGAAAGGGGTGATAAGGTTTAGGAAACGGGGGAAGTTAAGCCCACGTTTCATTGGACCGTTTAAAGTGATGGCAAAGGTGGGTGCGGTAGCTTATCGATTGGAGTTACCGGAGGGACTAAGTAGACTTCATAACACGTTCCATGTGTCTCATTTGCGAAAATGTTTAGCGGATGAATCTACTTTTGTTCCATTGGATGATATAGAAATTGATGAAAAGTTGAACTATGTGGAAGAACCGATGGCAATCTTAGATAGGAAAGTGAAGCGGTTGCGTAATAGAGAGATTAACCAAGTGTTGGTTCGATGGAAGCATAGAAAGGGGGCGGAAATGACTTGGGAAACCGAGGAAGAAATGCTCAAATTCTACCCGAACCTTTTTATGTGAAGTCGGGTTGAGGGGACGAAACCCAAATAAGGGGAGGTGATTTGTAACGAACCAAAATCCGGGTTTCGTCTTCAAATAATTAAATATTTATATTTAATATTATGGTGGAAATAATATTTTATAAATAAGTTGAAACAAGTGGGTTTCAAGTTTGTAATAGGATTATGTTAGTTTTAACTAACTATAGAACGAAATGGGTGAAATGGAAGTTGAAGGACTAAATGTGTAAAATGGCCAAAAAGCTGCCATTTGACTTGGTGAAGTCAAAATTGGCTTCATTTACACATTTTGAGTCATTCTTGAGTAAGAGAGGAAAAAAAGGAGAAAAGTGTGTTGAAGCCATTTTCGTGCAATTGAAGCTTGATTAGTGAAGGTTTTGGCTCACACAACACCTTCCTAACATCAAGTAAGTGATTCTCTTCCTCTTGATTTCACCATGTATGTGTTCTTGGTGGGTTTTGGGTGAAATCCGAAATTATGTATGCATGTGATGAAATGGTGTTAGATTATTGATAATCTAGCTAAACTAAAGTTAAAGAATGATGATTAGCATCCTAGAACCCTTTGATTTTGATTATGAGAAGTTAGGGTTCATATGGTGAAAATTGGGGGTGTTTGGGTCATAATGCTAGAATGGTGAATTAATGAAGATTAAGTGTTTTCAAGATGTTAGACACTAGAACAAACACCAAATTAACTTAATAATAATTTTTGAAAGAAGAATTAGTGTTAAGATTAAGTTAATGAAACTCAAGTAGGTGAGTTTGTGGTGAAAGAGGGTGTTTGGTTATGAGGATAACCCAAACGGGTCAATTTGGGTTGGAATTGGGAAATTGAGTTGTGAACTCAATTGTAATGAAATTTTGGTATATGTTAGATTACTAAACTAGGCGAATGTGTTTAGGTAATCAAATTGCAAAGCTTGAAAGCGGTGCGGGATCTTCTAACCCGAAAGGTAAGTGCTTTTGCACTTACTTAGTTTTGATGATAAATGAGTGTTATGCAATGTTGTATGTATAATGTGTAAAGTTGCATAATTTGTTATGTGGTATGAATGAGTATAAAATTGTATGCAATATTGAAGGAATGTAGTTATAGTATTTATACTATAATGGATATGTTGATATGGAGTTATGGTCTATGAACCATAATGGATAGAATGGATATGGAGTTATGGTCTAAGTACCATAATGGATAGATTAGTTATGGAGTTATGATCTCGTATCCTTTGGGATATGAAGTTATGGCCTACGTGCCATAATGGAAATGGAAAAGTGATAATAAAATGATGAAAGTAACTTGTAGGTGATATACAAGTGTATGAAATCCTTAATTGACCAAATAGAGGCAAACGGGTCAAATGGGTAAAAAGGGTGAAAACAAGTTGTAAATACTTGTTGGTTATGTTTATCTCATTACTAATGGTTATAAATTTATGTGGTTATTCAGGGAAAGCTCCGAAATAGGTCAAGGTCAACGTCCAAGCTTGGAGGGTTCTCGTATGCATTTTTGGTATTTTGAGGATTTTCGTAAAATCCTTGTAAAGTGGTGTAATTTGACACAAAAGTTATGTTTTGGTGTAATCATATGTTGTCATGATGTTTTTGGTCAAAAATCTAAGTGTTGGTAAAGTTTTGATGTTAAGCAAAATGAAAAAGGTTGGAAAAATGGTTAAGTGTGAAAACTGCTGAAAACTTTCTGAGTTTTTGACTCCCTTGCGATACGCGAGGGAGGAAGCTTGTTTTCTCGCGTTACGCGAGAGGGTAAAAAAAAAAAAAATTTCCTGGGTTAAGACTTTCGCGCGTTAAAGTTTTGTTTTTAAAAGTGGTGTGTTTCAGGTTAGTGGTGTTAAACGGGTTGTGTTTGTAGCTCGAACTTGACACGAACCTAAACTTAAAAAAACATGTTAGATAGATGAACCCGAACATGATTCAATTATTTGTGGGTTGACACAAACTCAACTTGTTTAACCTAATTTTCTTTTTTGGGTATTACTACTTTAAATTATAAACTCATATAAAGACTTGTCTATAAAACAATTTCATTTAAACTACACAACTTTGCACTTGTTTCTATTTTAACTTTTGAGTTTTGACATCATTTTTTCAATTATAACATGTACCTTTTAAATTTTTTATGAAATTAAATGGGTCTAACCCATGAACCCGTCTGGTTGATATGAACTGACCTGTGTAACCAGAGGCGGATCTACATAGAGCCGAGGGGGTTTACAGGAACCCTCGAGTTTTGAACTTGTAGTAGAAAACTATATAGAAAAAGTGGGACGAACCCCTTAAAAAATATAGGGTGAACCCAGAAACAATGGTGGAAGAAAAGTAGAAAAGAGAAGGTAACATGACCATAACTTTCGTCTCCGGCATAGCGTCTTCTCCGACAGGGTGCGGCTGCAGTTCTTGGGGAAGAAACAAAGACGTTTTACGTGCCCTAATTATTTTTTATATTACCTGGGCTTTTTGAAAATTACTTTTTGGCCCAATTCAAAATCTAATACAAAATTATTATATATTCTAATGTTCTTTGGGCAGGATGGTTACATCAAAGTAAAAACTTAACATTATTTTATTACGTTATTACCATTTCAATAAAATATATTATTTAATTTAATAAAAGGATGTATTTTAAAATAAACTTTCATAATGAACTCAAAACAAAAGTTTGATCTGTAAAAATGTCTAGATTACCATGAGCAACTTAAAATAGTTATAGTGGACCTCTCCTAATCTAGATCAAAAGCCAAAATCTACCTAATATTTTGGTTTTCTTATGTGTAGTATTTTCGGGATGAATGTCCTTACCCGACCCGAACAATCGAACCAAACCAAAAAAATTTATGTCTGGCCCTATGAAATTGAAGCATCTAAAAACAATGAACTCCCTGAAAAAAATTTTATGGATCCGCCACTATGTGTAACTAAACATACTCACTGCATGGAATGGGTTCAACCCAAAACAGACCGGAGATTTTACGTAAGACCAATAAACCCATGAATTTCTTTTAGGCTATGTCATTAGCCCTAAGAGTATTCCCATTCTTTTTCTCATCCTCGTCCTTGTAACTTAGCTTAAAATCACATTTATACCTAGATTTATTTCAATCTTTTAAAAACTTTTTGCATCACATTCTCCACATCTATCTCTATTCATTTAAATAATATATATTTTTTAAAATTTTTTATATTATTTTTTCTCTTTCTTTAGTTTAGCAATAAACAAAATATTCTTTTTTTTGCCTACGTATCTTAAGAAATGAGATGGACTAAAAAATTAGATAAAATCTCAATTTTTTTGGAATTATGAAAAATAAACCCGGCACAAGCTATAGCAGACGAAAAAAAAACCCATAAAAGATAAAGTCGTTAAATGCTTAAATGGATTTCGACACGTCTTACCTCTATCGAAAAAAAATAATATCGGTACATGTTTCAATGATACCGATGTTCGGTCAGTATCGGTTAACGGTGAAAATTTGTAAGACTCAGTTTCGACGACCCACACACCGGTATTCAGCTAGCGGAAAAAACAAAATCGAAGAAGTGATAAAAAAACATGTTGAAACAAGAGAGAAAAAATGTTAGAGCAGCTTCGACGACTTGTTCGTTCGTGTTTCGATAACTTGGCGTATATAAAATTAAGCATGTTACAATGATACACTCATAATTTTTATAAAGTATCAAATTTAAAAGTTATAAGTGAAATACAAAATGACCAAACTTAATTATAAATATTAAACTATTATAAAAATAAATTAATATAAAAATTGTGAAGCAAAAAAAAATCTAAAATAACAACTTTAACCCTCATTGGAATCCTAAGGATAGTATAGTAATTGAAGTGTAACATCCCAAATGAATAACTTGAATAAATGAAATGAGGTCGGGACTTATAACGCGGATTTGAATGGAAAGAATAAGAAGGAAGGGAATTGGTTTAGGTTTAGGCTTCTCCTTTCTCTCATGGGTTATGGAGGCCCACCCTTATAAAGGTTTTAGGGCAGTGTAACAACCCAACAAACTATATCAAGATATTGTTCGCTTTCTCTTTGATGGGTTACCCATCCAGGAACTCATGATTTTATTTTCACTCGACGAGTTGCTCGTCCAAGCAAAACGCGTTTTGATAGAGAAGGTATCCAACCCCCCCCCCCCCCCCACCCTAGAAGGAAGACTTCATTCTCCCCCTCAACCGATGTGTGATATTACAATTCACCCCCTTATGGAGCCTAACATCCTCACTGGCACACTAGACCAGCCCTGGCTCTTATACCATCTTTAACAGCCCAAGCAAACCGTACCAAGATATTGTCCTCTTTGCCCCCGATGGGTTGCCCATCCTGGAACTCTCGGTTTTTTTTTTCACCCGACGAGTTGCTTGCCCAGGAAAAACGTGGTTTTTCGCTAAGAAATGTTAAGAAGTGGGTCAAACGAAATCCGATTGAGCTCATTCAAGCGGCGTTGGAACCGTCTCATCGAACCCTAACTCGCCGCCCAAAAAACCTAAACCACCCTCCACCGCACCCCCAAAAACCTAAAGCCCCTCCAACCTTACCCCGAAAAGCCTAAAACACCACCCCCACCCCCCAAAAACCTAAACCCCCCACCCACCTCCGTTAAAAACCTAAACCCACCCCCAAAAACCTAAAACTTCCACCCCCACCCCACCCCTAAAAAAACCTAAACCCTAAAAGCTAAATCCTAAGGCTAAAACCATAAAACTCAACGCTAAAATCTAAACACTAAAAGCTAAATACTAAAAGCTAAGATGGTAGAGTTCGACGAGACGGTTCCAACGCCGCTGGAATGAGCTCAATCGGAGTTTGTTTGATATCGTTTCTTAAGGTTTTTGTCATTTCTTAGACTTATTAGAGAAATATTATTTTCTTATTTGAACCTCCCCATATATACATATATGACTATATTAGTAAAGAGTTTAACCAGGGAAGTGTTCAGCTCACATTGATTCTTTCTCTACCCTCCGTCGTATAGCACGGGTTATTATTTATACGTGGAGGTTCCACTAAGAAGTGGTTTTTCGCTAAGAAACACTAAGAAGTAGGTCAAACGAACTCCGATTGAGCTCATTCCAGCGGCGTTGGAACCGTCTCATCGAACCCTAACACGGACCCAGAAACCTAAACCCCCCCTCTAACCCCACCCCGAAAGCCTAAAACCCCCACCCCCACCCCAAAAGCCTAAAACCACCACCCCCCAAAAACCTAAACCCCTCCACCCCCACCCTCGAAAAAAAAAACCTAAACCCACCCCCACTCACCCCAAAAACCTAAACCCCCCACCCCCACTCCCAAAAAAAATTAAACCCTAAAAGTTAAACCCTAAGGCTAAAACCTTAAAATTCAAACGTAAAATCTAAACCTTAAAAGATAAACCCTAAAAGCTAAGATGGTAGAGTTTGACGAGACGGTTCCAACGCCGATGAAATAAGCTCAATCGTAGTTCGTTTGATATATTTTTTAGCGTTTTGGTTATTTCGAGAATTCTCTTTCTTTAGGAAGGAAGCAAAGCGATCACAATTCTCTTTCTTTACCACCAATCACAATCAATCAATCTCTCTCTCTCTCTATATATACACTTCCAGTGGGCTTAAGATCAAGCGTCCAACACGTGACCATCATCCAACTTCCAGGTTCTTGTTTTTAAAACTATTCTTGTGGTTTTCGGTTCTCCATTTTTCTCGATTAAAATCGTTTTTATTGTTTTTTTTTGCGTTCAAAATCAAGTTAACTCGCTAAATCGATCTCCTTTTATCATATTTCATGATTTTTAATCACAGTATTTTTTTTTTTAAATTTTAGGTGGTGGATCATGGGGGCTGATGGAAGTAGCCGGAGTACGTTATGACGTTTTTCTAGACGTTTTTCTAAGCTTTAAAACTACTCTAACTTAATTTCAGCCGGCTATTGTAGGTATGTTTTTTATTTTATGCTTATAATATAGTCCTGATTTTTTACTACATTGGAACATATACACTTCTCTTATACTTAAATCTAAAAGGAAAAAAAATAGAAGTAATCTCTTGTTGTATAAGTTCCTAGCAAAAGTTAAGTGTGTAGTGGACTAATTTTTTCTTAAAATGTTATTTATTTTTTAAATCAAAGTGGTAATTGGTATAGGTTGACTGAACATTTTGGTAAATGGTAAACCTGTAGGTGCCGGTAACGGTTTCAGTGGATTGCCAAAATTAAATGCCTCGACTGACGGTGTAGGTCTTGCAAAAAAGCAACTGAAGCAGTAATTACAGATAACGGTTTAAGTTTTAAATTTTAAAGAACCTAAAACTATTCATATTTTTATATACATATTCACCTATGAAACACAATGATCAGCTCAAACGTTATGAAACACAATGATCAGCTCAAACGGTACATAAGATCTTTGAATTTCCTCTTGGATTTTTTTTTCTACAGGTTATCAACACTTAACAAAAAAAGATATTACAAATAATAAGTTAATAATAATAACTAGATTGTTCCGGTCCGCGCGATGCGGCGAGAATGAGTTTGTTTTGGTATAATACATAGGGGTTTGATACTGTTATTTGTACAAAACGTTAAACTTTGATAAGCACAAAAGCGTAGAGTTTGATAAGTACATATAAGTGGTATTTTACAAAACGCATGTATCTAAAAGCAACAACAGTTTCATGTGTTGTTGCACTTGCAGCCGGATGAAAAGATGACACTGGTTGTCATAGCAGGGGTGATGAAAACAGGACTTGCTTTTCATTGAAAGGGTGAATTTGGATACCTTTGTTTTTTGGTTTCACCTATGCTCTCACCTGTATAACGAAAGAAAGTAAAGATTTTTCCTTTGGAAGATGAGTAGAGAAGATTTTTTTAGTCCTGTTGGTGTCTTACCTGTTGTTTCAAACAGAAGCCTTTTTGTGTTGCTGCCATCGGGTGGTTTTGCTGCAGGAGTTTAGGTATGCTCTCATCGGGTCGGGTTTAGGTAATTCGGGTTCTGGTCGGGTCGGGTTCGGGTTCGGGTTTAGGTAATTAACTGTTCGGGTTGACACGTTTATCGAGATTTGACACGTATTTTATTGTTGAAGATATGTTGTCAGACGAGGAGGGTGATATACATGATATACCGGCAACATTCGATGATATGGCCGGGCGTGACTGTGGGGAGTAAGCGTACATGCTGTATCCACATGGTATTCGGAAACGCACACGTTCCTGAAATACCGTCAGATGAGGGTGGGGCGGCAGAGGGCGTTGTGTTGGGATACGTTGCGGGTTGTAGGGGAGGAGCAGAGGGCGCGGGGTTTTATAGGGGAGAATACCCCTTGGGATCGTTTATTTGCGGTCGTCTCCGGTATATACCGGTTGCCGGAGACGGTCACCGACATCTACACGACTGAGATCTCATCTATTGCCGATGATGCACTTTTTGCTTGGTGGCCCACTATTGGCCGTGGTCCCTTCGGTAAGAAGGGCCGGGCCACGGCGCTTCGAAACCCACTAGTTTGATATATACATCGTTGCATTGCCACGTCTATCGCTGGACATGGCATGAGCAACGAGTGGGTCACGAAGGCCGACCTCTTCTATCTTTATTGTATATTCACCAGCACGCCTTGCGCCATCCATCGCTGCATGGCGGAGTATTTCGCCGTACGGTGGGGGCGTTCATCACTGGTATCGCCCAGCATTGTCAATTGCATTATGGCCTCTTCGACGCCTTGCCATTGCCGGCACCCCACGGTTTTTTGGATACGAGGACGATGACAGGGATGCATCCGATGTTTGAGGCTGAGGAGGTTGACATAGCTCATGTTGTTGAGCCGGACGCGACGCACGACGGCCAATCTGAGGCAGAGGTCCAGTCTCAGGTTGACCCGACGCATCCACCAGAGCTACCACAGCATCCTCAGCGCGTTTATCATGCAGTGAGGTTGCCTGTTTTCACCCAACTTCTCCTCGAGAGGCTTGTGGCCGGTCAGACGTAGATGATTCAGCTCTTGACACGGCAGGATCGACCGGGTGGAGTATTGTGTGGCGTGGATGATGGAGAGCGAGGCTGAGAGGCGTAGAGATGTGGGTATGCCGGTTCGAGACCTGCCAACGCCACGAGTGTATCCGGATGCGGACCCGTCCGACACGCAGGCCGGTACAAAGCCATAACGACATGTAGTACTTTTATGTTTTACTTGTATCTTTTGATTGTTATTGTACGAACTCATGTTATATATTATATTTTCGGTTGTTTATTTCTATTATTTGTTTAAATTGTTCGTTATGTAATACATGTTCAGTTTGTTTGGTTGTTTGTTTTATATAAACGGTTGTATTCGACACGTTTAAATATTTATAACGATAAATTATTTTAAAACAATAACTATACAAAAATATTTGAATTTAAAAAAAATACCTATATGACCCGTTAAAATTTGATAATAATAGTTAAACAATGAAATTTTTTTTAAAAAAAAACAAAATTCTATAAAAGTATTTGAAATTAAAAAAAAATACCTATACAACCCGTTAAAATTGACAAAATTTTATAACAATATTTAAACAAAGAAACAAATTATATAAAAAAAACAAAATTCTATACAAATATTTGAAGTTTTTTTAAAAAAATTACCTATACGACCCGTTAAAATTTGATAAAATTTTATAATAATTGTTAATCAAAAAAACAAATTTTATAAAAATTCTGAGTAGATTAAAAAAAAAACTAATACGAGTCGTATAGGGCTATACGAGTCGTACAACCCTATATTATACCCATTCTTCTTCTCCCAGTCTTGTTTTTTTCACTCAAAAATAATACCCGTGCCCTATACCGTATAGGCTGGTAATTAATGAACCTTATACGGCTCGTATTGCCCTATACGGGACCCATGATGTTCAAATAAAATCAAAAGATGTCCAAATATCCAACCTCTTTAGAAAAGAAAGCAATAATAATAGTGCCCCGTATAGAACATCCAGGATGTTCAAATAAAATTAAGAGATGTCCAAATATGCAACCTTTTTAGAAAGGAAAGCAATTATAATAGTGCATTTATACATTTTATCTACCCACTGTTCCAAAACTGATTGTAACTTTAATAATTGAGAACCACTCTTTCAACTGTGATTGCAGCTTTAATAAGTGAGAACCACTGTTCCAAACAGTGATTTCTTGCGCATCGAAAACCAAACTTTGGCACTACAATAACAAAACAAATCTGCCAATATTTTATGCATAATTTATCATTTGACTGAAAATATACCCTACGCAACAGGTTGATCACCCCTGTGGTTTGTTTAAATTGCAAGTTTGATCACAGGTTTTAAAAACTGTAAATTTAGTATAAACTTTTGAGACATGTTTGCGTCTTTAGCCCCTGATATTAAAACAGCTGGTTTTTAACGGAAAGTTAAACCATATGTCATCCATGTGACTTACGTGTGCAAACTTAATGTTAAAAGTGAGTTAAAATAAATAAAAAAAATTAGTGATTTTTAAAAGTGAGTTAAAATCAATAAAAAAATTAGTGATTTTTAAAGCAACGTGCTATTCACTTGACTTACGATTACTAAATTTTACAGATTCTTTATTGATTTTTTACTGATTTTAATTAATTTTTAAGGTTAAGTTTGCAACTGTAAGTCATGTGGATGACATATGGGCTAACTTTTCGTTAAACACTAACCGATGTTAACATCAGGGGCTAAATATGCAACCATGTCCCTAAGCTAAAATTGTAGTTTTTAAAACCTAGGGGTCAAACATGCAACTTATGCAAACCACAGGGACCATTTATGCAATTAACTCGACTTTAATTTATTTTTGAAAGGCGAACATTGAATGTTGTGACGTCGCACCCCCGTCACATGGGAGAGCCTCGTCCAACTCCGGCCAATATGTTGTCTTAACCGGGCCCACTTGGCGACAGAGTTGGAGAGCTTTCAAGGAAAAACCCCACCCAATACGGCCCCTTCCGGGCTTGAGGGAGAGCGGAGGCTCGAACCCTGGATCGGCGTGGGTAAAACCCTGGTGCATCAGCCTAAAAGGCCTACCCTGGTGCATCAGCCTAAAAGGCCTCATTTGCGATGCCGCAGAAATTAATGATGGTGGCAGGGATTGAACCCGGGTCCCTTGGGACTTCAGACCTCACCTCAACCACTACACCACAACCTCTTTGGCAACTCGACTTTAAATGAAACATTTTCTCATTACAGATTCTTGGTTTTAAATCGGTATTCATTTAGTTAACTGAGTATATCAATTTTCCTTTTTGTGTTTCTTGATTTTTAATCTTTGTTTTTCTTTTTTGATATTAGGCGGCCTTGACGGTGTGACGGCCTTTGTTATCGTGGTTTGTAGGTGGTGGTGACAAGAAATCTTTATGACGTTGGATTTCTGTATATTTGGTTCTCTTCGATTGCTTCCACTTCTTTCTCGATCTACCATCATGGCTGCTAGTGGAGGTAGCAACAACTATGACGTTTTTCTAAGCTTTAAATTCGAAATTACCCGTAATTCAAGTGAAGCTGTCTACAAAACTTATAGGTATGTTTCTCCTTTTGTGCTTATGATATAGTCCTATGTTTTTCTACATTAGAATTTTTGGTGCATGTACAAAAAAACCAGCAATAAGTTCTCTTAATTTAACTAATACATAATCTAAAAGGACGAAACATGTAATCTCTTGTGGTCCGATATGAGTTCCTAGAAAAAGTTAACTGAGCAAGGGACTAGGGCCTTTGTTGCTCACTAGAAATTTGAGTTATAGTAATTTATGTTTGTCTTATTCTTAGTCACTTAGCTGCAAAACAGTTTAAAAAAAAATTAAACAAGAACATTTTCTTGCTATATATTCACATAAAAATAGGGTATGGTTATGTATATTAGATCACGAATCGATCCAACTCTTACGTAAATACGGGAGCTAAATCTAGCACCGGGTACGACATTTATTTGATTTTAACAAACCTGAATTAATCAGTATATATACCAATTTAGGAGGGGTACCAGATTTCATAAACTGAAATTGACATAATTTAAAATACTTACAATAAGCCGGTAGCGAAAGCTGGTAGAGAAAATGGAGATATGCACAGCGGATGATAATAATATTTGCAGTGATTTTTTTATTTATTTATTTTTAAATTTTTTTTTAATTGAGGGATATGATATGAAGATCAAGGATTTATAGTGTTAGAGATAGGCTGAAGAGAGTAGGAAATTTCTAATGTGCCATGAGGGTACTGAAAGATTTCTTCTTATTGATATTTCAGTGTTTCTCGGTGTGTTTACAACTGAGACTAATGCCTTCTTTTATAGGCATGGCAAACAAAATACAACAAAAAAGAAAAGCGCAATAATGCGCACTATCTTAAAGTAATGTAAAATAAACGGATACAAATTAAAGATGAAAACGACAAAAACTCTTTATGAACAATTATTGTATCGTGCTGTAAAATCTGTCGGGAATCTGCTTTTCTCTGTGTAATCACTTGTCCTCTTTCGATAATTGGTCTTCTACGTCATGGCTTACGTTTTTTAGAAGTCCCTGTGTGTACTGTCGATGGATGTTGGTGATCCTGGATCTGTTTCTTCACTTTCATCTAGATCAATAATATGATTTAATTCTAAAGTATCGCCTTCGCCTACGAATGGCAAAAGCATTCTCCAATTTAGGTTTGAGTAAATCTGTATATAATGACCTTCTCCTAATAATTTGAATCTTTCCTTGGGAAAATGACCAGGTATCTTAGGAGTTTGTTGATGAATGATTCAAAGGCCTGTATATGGTATCTCTTTCTGTTAACCATGTAATATTAGAAAAATCTGGGTTTGGGTTAACAATATTTTATAGTTGGTTTTTGTAGGCAAAAGTTGAAAAAACGTTTTGAGTATTTGTTCTGTGGTCTACGAAGATTCTTTTTCTAGCTGTTCTGTATGTGTTTGAGGATGCAAAGGGAAATGATGCAAAAATTTTGCAACCGACTGTATGGATTTTTGAATGAGAAGCTATGTTGTAACATCCCAAAACTGGTAATAAATAAATAATGGCACGATCGAAATTATAATTTTCAAATGACGAAAGAAAAATGGATGGGCTTGGGCTCGGCTCCAACGGGCCGAAGGAAGCCCAAGTATATAAGGGCAAGGGCTGCCCAAACTTCTCATTTTCCACCAATCTCAAGTTCTAGAGAGAGAGAAGAGAGCACGGGCCTAGAGAGAGAAAGTGACGGATCGACTTAGAAATTCAGGAGAACGTTGCTGCTGTGCTCGTGATCATCTCTGCTGAATCAGAAATCCAATCCAGGTAAGCGTTCGATCATAATCTGAGTTTTTATGACTTTTTAGGATTTTCGGGTTTTGGCTAAAAAGGTAACGATTTTGCGGATGAAACTTGAAAATGAACTTAGGTTTAGCATCTAGAATGAAAACCGAACGTTTTGATCTAAGAAAATTGAGATATTGACTCGATCAGACGCGCATGCAAAAAAACTTCGGATTTTTGGGGAAGACGATATGTGCAGAACCATCGAAACTACATAGTTTCGATATGTACAGACCCATCGAAACTACCCAGTTTCGATATGTGCTGAACCATCGAAACTACGTAGTTTCGGTATGTACAGACCCATCGAAACTACCCAGTTTCGATATGTGCAGACCCATCGAAACTACCATAGTTTCGATATGAGCCCACGATCCGAAGCTAATATTACACCTAAGTTACCTATCGAAACTACCAAGTTTCGACATAAGCAGCCTATCGAAACTACCAAGTTTCGACATAAGCAGCCTATCGAAACTACCAAGTTTCGACATAAGCAGCCTATCGAAACTATCAAGTTTCGATATAAACAAATCCATCGAAACTACTAGGTTCAAGCATAGTAATGTCTAGTGGCACTACCTTACGAGCATGACTTCATTATACAGATCGTGAGTGACATTAGTGACGCTCAGTAACCAGCTAACTGTATCTCAGAAACTACTCATCAGGTGAGTTCTATGTGCCCCTTTTCTATGTTATGTGCAAATCATTTTAAATGTTTTTGGGGCTGAAGTGTATACACTAAATGAATAAATGTTATAAATGTCAATGTGATCATACGTATATATATATATATATATATATATATATATATATATATATATATATATAAATACTTATATATGAAAAGAAATTATGAATAAAGAATGAAGCATATGATTATAAAGAATGAATGAAAGAATGACATAACGTAAATGAATGAAATCTTGCTTTATATATATATATATATATATATATATATATATATATATATATATATATATATATATATATATATATATTGCATGTTATGAATGTATGTAAACGTTATAAACCCTTCTATGACAACGGCTACTTCGGTAGACGGACGACCACGTGACTACTTTGAAACCGGGACAAAAACGTTCCTTGGCAAGCTAGGACGTATGAAAAGGTATTAATGGACGGTCGAAGCAATTGCCTTAACTAAAGTAGAACGGTTGCATACATAATGGTCGTGTGGGAAACGGATGCCCTAGGGCAGACGGAAAAAATGACGGACTACGACGGTAGGACGGTTTAAGAGCGGACGGACAAAGGTTGACGGACGGATTTAATGAATGACGGACGGTTTTCTAGAGCCGGACGGTAATGAAATGGGCTACGACGGTAGTTCTGACTGCGATGTCTTCGTGATATTCGCGACAAGTATGATGGGTTGATCTCCCTTAAGATTATGGCCAATAAGTGTTCTCTGAAAAAGAAAGTATGTATGTACATATGTATATACCCTCAATGAATGTGATGTGAGAACAGTAAAGTAAAGAATATTTAAAAGTATGAATATATATATATACATTATATTCATGATAAGATAAGTATTATGTATGATTGTCTTTAAACTAGAACTCACCAGCGTTAGCTGACTTTTAGTATATATTTCAGGTAAAGGAAGAAAGGGTCGTGCGATGGCGTGAAGGTTACCCGGCACAAGACTGACATCCCATATCTATATATATTAAGACAATGTTATGTAATTAATTGTAAAGACTTCCACTGTTATGTCATGTAATTTGAATGATGTTTGCTTTCGCTACTTCTGAATGTTTTAAATTTAAGTTCAGTATTTATGACTATGTTTATGAGTAAATCCAACAAGTGAGGTTACCCGGGAAAGGGGCTTTACATATGTTGCCTACGACCATTGTGAATTTTTCTCCTAGTCTATCAAGGAGATTTTCGGTCTTGCTGTTTAGTCTGAATTCAAGAAAATCAATCATACCATGATGATAAAATTGAACGATTTGATCATCAGACATTTGTGTAGGGTAACTAATATGTAGAAGAAGAAGTCCGTAGTGGAGTCATCAGACATTTTTTATATACCCACCTTGTTCTATTTACCTTTTTACTCTAGTCATTTTTTAAAAATTTTACAATTGCTTCACAATCTGTTCTGACTGTGAGTCATCAATGTATACTAAGCAAAATTCATATTTTACGAATATATTATCCATAAATCTTTGAAAACTGGATGTAGCATTTTTTTAGTCCGAAACTAAGGACATTCCATTCATACTGTCCCTCTGAACATGTAGAGGCTGTCCATGGTTTAAAACTTTCTTCTAACTGTAATTGGTTATACCCTGATTTTAAATCGAATTTTGAGAAGACATTCTTCTTTTGTATTAGATTTAGTAAACTATCTTTATTAGGGATGTTATAACCATCATCCTCTCTATTATCGTTTAGACGTTTATAATTGTATACTATTCTTGCCTTTCCTCTTTTTACTTCGCTGTGATTTCTTACTAGAAACGCTGCTTATCTGTGCGGACTTTCTGATTTTCTTATTAATTTCTGGTTTATCATTTCAAATATTTGTTGTCTAAATTCTTGTTTATCTAATGGACTGTATTCTATATTAGCTGTTCTGATTGTTATGTCAGGGTTTTTAAGTTTAAATTTGCACCTATGATTTACCCTTGACTTTGTTATATCTTCTCCTATTAACCCTATCTTTTCCAAATGTAGAATTATAGGATGATTTATACTCTTTGTTATATCTTTACCCTTTTCGAGTTCATGACTTAAAAACTCTGTTAGTAACCTTATGCTTTCATTTTCTATTAAACTTTATTTGTTATGATTTTGTTTTAAGAATTCTACGCTTCCATTTTTTCCTTGTTTTTGTACGACTTCTGTTGTATTATTATACCTGATTGTCGGGAATGTATATGTAAGGCCCCAAACCCGGGAGGCCCCACTTGTTGGATTTACTCATTCACAGACAGTTCTTAAACATGAATATCAAATAACGCAGCGAAAAACTTCATTCATTCATCATAATTAAAACTTGTTCATACATGCGGAAGCGTAAACATAGTTTAAAACATATTTACATCATAACTAAACGTAACGGGATGCCAGTCTTCATGATCAGCCGGGTAACTCTTCTCGCTTGCCAAGCATCACCGTCCATCCTCATAACCTACCTTAACCTGAATGTGCACACTTAAAAACGTCAGCTACGCTGGTGAGTTCTAGTTTTAACATAAAACCTTAACTTCAAATAAATTGCCAAAAACATCACTTCGTACTTCATTTAATAAAAAGCGTACATAAAATAATGCAATAACAAACATAACACTTCATAAGTCAACGAACATATAGAATCTGCGCCTTCTCGTAACCGTCAAATCCAAACGTTACATACTGGTTGAATAACTTAAGGATCACCACCACTAGGCCCATCATCACCGTACTGTCCTTCGGGTGAGGAACTCCTAGGGCCCGATACTTAGGTCATCCAACCCTTCAAGCACGGCGTCCCAAAGGATAGCGCGTACCAAACTTCAAGCACTGCGCCCCGTCGGACGCAAGTACCAAACTTCAAGCACGACTACCCCGTAAGGTAAATCGTACCAACTTCAAGGATCACGATAATCTCCTTGACGACCGTCATCGCCCCAGTTGTACAACAGTTGGCCAGCCACAGAGGCCCCTAAAAGGTAAAGGCCCATAACATCCTTCCCATCCCTTAACCTTCATTCCCTAAGGAATATTGGCAGATTCGTTCGTTTGTGACTTTCGTAAACCTTCGCTTCTTTTACTTCAAAAACTTCAGTTAAAGCATTCGTACGTTTTATTAAAAACATTCTCTTCGTTAAAACACTTCGTAAACTTCTTTTGGCAAAATATTTCATAAACACTTCCTTCATAAACCTTCCTTCTAAAACATCCTTCATAAACATCATTTTATAAAACGTTACATACATCCTTCGTAAACATCGTTTCATAACATCGTTTTATAAAATCATCACGTGTGCACACCAGCCTAAAAAAATTATTAAAACATTTAAAAGAGGGCTTCTAGAACTCACCTTATAAGCTAGTCTCGGTTGTCCTAAACAAAGGTCCGACAACTTCACTTCCGATCTGAATTGATTAGTTAGATACACATCAGACCAATACCGACTCTAACGGTTTAACCCTTCTAAACATACTGACTTCACTTAATCAGTTCTGATGTCTGCACATATCGAAACTAGGTAGTTTCGATGGAGTCTGCACATATCGAAACTAGGTAGTTTCGATGGACCTGCACATATCGAAACTTGTAGTTTCGATGGACCTGCACATATCGAAACTTGTAGTTTCGATGGACCTGCACATATCGAAACTTGTAGTTTCGATGGACCTGCACGTATCGAAACTTGTAGTTTCGATGGACCTGCACAGATTGTCTTCCCAAAAATCCGAAGCTTTTGCATGTGAGTCTGATCGAATTAGTTTCTCAACTTTTCTTAGATCAAAACGTTTGGTTTTCATTCTAGATGCTATACCTAAGCTCATTTTTAAGTTCCATCCGCAAAATCGTTGCCTTTTTAGCCAAAACCCGAAAATCCCAAAAACGAATAAAAACTCAGATTTAGGTCGGATCGTTACCTGAATCGAGCTTCTGATCTGGAGGTTCTTCTCACGAGTGCAAGAGACACGAGCGGGTGTAATCTTGTGTGATTCCGACACTTTCTCTCTCTACGGTTTTTGTCTCTCTAGAATTGCAAATGAGAGAAACATGTGGTGACCTTGGCTATTTATAGGGGAGACCTCCCCAAGACCGGTTCGCGACTGACCCGGCCCGACTTCGGCCCGCTTGAACTCGTTAACTTTATTTCTCGACATTTTGGGTTGTTACAAGTCTACCCCCCTTATAATAGGTTTCGTCCCCGAAACCTATCACAAGTCAAATAATTGAGGGTACGACTCCCTCATTTCAGCCTCCGTTTCCCATGTAGCCTCTGATCCCTTTCGGTGCCTCCATTGGACTTTAACCAATGGAATAACTTTATTACGCAAACGCTTCTCCTTTCGGTCTAAGATAGCCACGGGTTCTTCGATGTAATTAAGGCTGTTGCCGACCTCGATGTCAGTAAGTGGTACGTGAGCCGATTCATCTGCCAAACACTTTCGCAAGTGTGATACATGGAAGGTAGGATGAATCCCACTTAACTCATCAGGCAACTCCAACCGATAAGCGACTTCCCCAACCCGTGCCATTATCCTGAACGGTCCGACAAACCTCGGACTTAACTTTCCTCTCTTCCTGAATCGTATGATTCCCTTCCAGGGCGACACTTTCAACATTACTCTGTCCCCAACATCAAACTCGATAGGCCTTCGTCGTCTATCCGCATAGGATTTCTGGCGATCTTGCGCGGCCTTCATTCGAGCTTTGATTTGATCAAACCTTTCCGACGTTTCTTTTATGACTTCCAGACTTCCTAACTCCTTCTGTCCGATCTCACCCCAACAAACCGGGGTCCTGCATCTTCTACCATACAACATTTCGTAAGGCGGCATGCCTATAGTCGTGTGATGACTATTGTTGTAGGAGAATTCGGCTAACGGCAGATGACTGTCCCAACTGCCACCAAAGTCGATAATACAAGCACGGAGCATATCTTCCAATGTCTGAATGGTCCTTTCGGACTGACCATCCGTTTGCGGGTGGTATGCTGTGCTGATATTAAGCCTCGTGCCCATCGCTTCGTGAAATCTTTTCCAGAACCTCGATGTGAATCGTGTGTCCCGGTCGGATACTATCGTCAAAGGCATCCCATGCCGTGCTACTACTTCGTTAATAAATACTTCCGCTAACCTTTCCGACGAGAACGTCTCACGAATAGGTAGGAAATGAGCACTCTTTGTTAATCGGTCCACAATTACCCAAATGGTGTCATGACCTTTAGCTGTGCGAGGTAGCTTGGTTATGAAGTCCATGGTAATGTGTTCCCACTTCCATTCTGGTATATCAAGTGGTTGAATCTTTCCATACGGTTTCTGGTGTTCAGCCTTTACTTGCGAGCAAGTCAAGCACTTGCTTACATACTTCGTTACATCACATTTCATTCCAGGCCACCAGTAGTCCTTCTTCAGGTCTTGGTACATTTTGTTGGTACCGGGATGGATAGAGTAACGAGACTTATGAGCCTCATCCAAGATTTTGGTTCTAAGCTCGCCACCCATAGGTATCCATACCCGTCCATAACGTGTTCTAACACCAAGGGTGTTATATTCCAACTTGTCCTGTTGGCCAACCATCCTTTCCTTCTTTATGTTTTCTTCTTTAAGTGCCTCATCTTGAGCTTTTTCGATCTCGCTCATCACATCCGATGTTACCACCAACTGGCAAGCTTTCACTCTAATAGGAGTAGGCACATCCTTTCGGCTTAGAGCGTCAGCCACCACGTTTGCCTTTCCAGGATGGTACATTATTTCACAGTCATAGTCCTTCAGGAGTTCCAACCATCTCCTCTGCCTCATATTAAGCTCCTTTTGTTCGAAGAAGTACTTCAAACTTTTGTGGTCGGAGTAAACAGTAAACTTTACCCCGTACAGGTAGTGCCTCCAGATTTTTAATGCAAATACGACAGCAGCAAGTTCCAAATCGTGAGTCGGATAGTTGAATTCGTGAACTTTCAACTGCCGCGACGCATATGCAATCACTCTACCACGCTGCATCAACACACACCCCAATCCCTGACCCGAAGCGTCAGAGTATACCACCAAATCTTCACTGCCCTCGGGAAGGGCCAAGACTGGAGCTTGTGTTAGCTTCTCTTTCAATTCCTTAAACGCCTCATCCTGGGTCGAACCCCATTCGTACTTTACTTCCTTCCGAGTCAACTTTGTTAATGGCGAAGCTATTTTCGAGAAATCCTGAATGAATCTCCGATAGTAGCCTGCCAATCCTAAGAAACTGCGGATTTCAGTTGGCGTCTTAGGAATGTCCAATTCACTTACCGTTACTATCTTTGCTGGGTCAACCATAATGCCGTTCGGGCCAATAACGTGACCTAGGAACTGGACTTCCCTAAGCCAGAACGCACATTTGGAGAACTTAGCATACAACTTCTCATTCTTCAGAGCTTCCAATACTTCCTTCAAGTGACACGCGTGATCACCCTCATTCTTGGAGTAGATAAGGATATCATCGATGAACACGATTACCGATCGATCCAGCATCGGTCGACACACCCTATTCATTAAATCCATGAACGCTGCGGGGGCGTTCGTCAATCCGAAAGACATTACGCGGAACTCAAAATGTCCATAACGCGTGCGAAATGCAGTTTTCGGTATGTCTTCATCCCTCACCTTCAACTGATGGTACCCGGAACGAAGGTCGATTTTCGAGAACCAACTTGCACCTTGTAATTGGTCAAACAGGTCATCGATCCTTGGTAAAGGGTACTTGTTCTTCACCGTTCGTTTATTCAACTCGCGGTAATCGATACACATTCTCATCGAACCATCTTTCTTCTTTACGAACAACATCGGAGCACCCCACGGCGAGATGCTCGGTTGAATAAATCCTTTCTCAAGTAACTCGTCTAGTTGAACCATAAGTTCCTTCATCTCCACTGGTGCTAGTCGATATGGAGCCTTAGCCACGGGCTGGGCATCTGCTACTAAGTCAATTCGGAACTCAATTTCTCTATCGGGTGGTATCCCAGGCAAATCCTCTGGAAACACCTCCGGGTACTCGCGTACCACGGGTACATCGTCTAGTTCCTTCACTTCCCTACACTTATCAATTACATATACTAGATAAGCCTCGCATCCGCGCCTCAAATAATTCGTTGCCTTAATCATTGAGATGACATTTGGCATCGGGGCGTCACGATCTCCAAAGACTTCGACTTTGCTACCATCCGGAGCCTTGAGTTGGATTATCTTTCGTTTACAAATAATTTGCGCTTCATTGGCAGTTAGCCAATCCATACCCAACACGACATCAAACCCTCCCAAAACCATAACAAACAATCTGACAGGGAACCTATGTCCTTCTATTTTTATTGTGGAGTTGTCAACTACATCGGTCACTCTCGCAGTTCTACCCTCTGCGGTTTCTACGCTAAAGGCCCTTTCTAACTTACTGGCAGCGTACTTCATTCTCTTACAAAAAGACGCAGATATAAAACTCTTACCGGCACCCGAATCAAATAACACAGAAACAAGAGTGTTGTCAAGGACGAACGTACCTGACGCCACATCGGGATCCGCCCTGGCTTGTTCCTGCGTCAGTGCGTACGCACGAGTCTTTGCACGAGATCCCTCTCCCTTCTTTTCCGGGCCCTTTCCCTTCCCGGTTTCCCCCATCCTGGGCTTGGTGCATTCCCGACTCATATGACCATTCTCCCCACAATTGTAGCATTTGTAACCTTGCGGGCATTCACGGGAGTAATGTCCGGTCTTGCCGCATTTAAAGCACAGATTCGATCCTAACCGACATTCACCCGCATGTCTTACCCCGCATTTCCCACAGACTGTCATCTCGCCTACCCTGGCCTGCTTGTCCCGAGCCCCAAACAACTTCCCACCCGATCGTTTAGCGGGAAAACTCAACTTCTTTTTAGGCTCTTCAATGGCAACAACATTCAGCGCCAGATCATCGAATACCACGCCACTTAGCTCTACCGCCGAATCATAGGTAGTAGGGGCGTTTGCCTTAACATAGGTGCGGACCTGGTCCGGCAACCCTTGAATATAACAGGCAATCTTTCTTTCTTCCGTCGTGACAAGGTGTGGCACCAGACGTGCCAGTTCATTAAATCGGGTTGTGTACTGCCGGTGCGTCATGCTCCCGGCCTTCAAACCCAGAAATTCCCTCTCTACCTTCTCAATCTCGTTCCTTGGACAGAAATTCTTTATCACCAAAGTTTTCAAGTCAGCCCACACCATCGCATCCACAATCTCGCTCCCTTTTGCCTGACGTATACCTTCCCACCAATGGGATGCTTCCTCCCTCAAGGAGTTAGCAGCAAATTTTACAACTTGATCCGTTCGACACTCGCTCAGACGAATGGCGGCTTCCATACGTATTACCCAATCAAAAGTAGCCACCGCGTCCTTCTTCCCAGTCAGGTCCGGTGGGTCACATGCCTTAAAGGACTTATAGTCGCATCCGCGAGCAGGCGGTGCATTGTCGGTCTCATTGTTCTGAGCACCAACTGCTGCGCTAGACCTACCCACCGCATTGACCTGCTTCAATGCTTCTGCCAACAGACCTGGCAGAGAAGTCTTCATCAACTCCGTAAACTCTCGAGCTATAGCTGCTCTCACTTCTGGTTCAAAGGTGAAGGGTTGTTCTTCAACCTGTGTCTGCTCGGCTCCATGCACACTGACCGTCGGTTCAGTGTGAACACTTCCTTCTTCACTATACTCTTGGCGCGCAGGGATCCTGCCACGCCCACCATTTCGACCGCCGGTACGACCACCGGTACGGCCACCACGCCTTCCGTTTCCTCTCCTTGCCATTACGTTCTATAAGACAAGAAATCCAATGTCATCACGCTAGTTAACAAATAAAATTCAATAAGTACTGTAAGATGTTAATATACACTGGCCATCTGTAATTAACCATTACACTACCTTTCGATTTCTATTTGACCACCTTTGTGATTTCATCAGAACACAAGTCCTTACTTACCCCTTTCTAAGGCATACTATATACGTAAATACATATACTACCTTCATACCTGATGCTTTGTCTCGAGTTACCCGTACTGGCATCCGCTTTCGGTCCCATTCAAAGTTTAAGTTCAGACACTGGGAGTGTCCGAATCTCTCAAACTATTGCTCTGATACCAACTTGTAAGGCCCCAAACCCGGGAGGCCCCACTTGTTGGATTTACTCATTCACAGACAGTTCTTAAACATGAATATCAAATAACGCAGCGGAAAACTTCATTCATTCATCATAATTAAAACTTGTTCATACATGCGGAAGCGTAAACATAGTTTAAAACATATTTACATCATAACTAAACGTAACGGGATGCCAGTCTTCATGATCAGCCGGGTAACTCTTCTCGCTTGCCAAGCATCACCGTCCATCCTCATAACCTACCTTAACCTGAATGTGCACACTTAAAAACGTCAGCTACGCTGGTGAGTTCTAGTTTTAACATAAAACCTTAACTTCAAATAAATTGCCAAAAACATCACTTCGTACTTCATTTAATAAAAAGCGTACGTAAAATAATGCAATAACAAACATAACACTTCATAAGTCAACGAACATATAGAATCTGCGCCTTCTCGTAACCGTCAAATCCAAACGTTACATACTGGTTGAATAACTTAAGGATCACCACCACTAGGCCCATCATCACCGTACTGTCCTTCGGGTGAGGAACTCCTAGGGCCCGATACTTAGGTCATCCAACCCTTCAAGCACGGCGTCCCAAAGGATAGCGCGTACCAAACTTCAAGCACTGCGCCCCGTCGGACGCAAGTACCAAACTTCAAGCACGACTACCCCGTAAGGTAAATCGTACCAACTTCAAGGATCACGATAATCCCCTTGACGACCGTCATCGCCCCAGTTGTACAACAGTTGGCCAGCCACAGAGGCCCCTAAAAGGTAAAGGCCCATAACATCCTTCCCATCCCTTAACCTTCATTCCCTAAGGAATATTGGCAGATTCGTTCGTTTGTGACTTTCGTAAACCTTCGCTTCTTTTACTTCAAAAACTTCAGTTAAAGCATTCGTACGTTTTATTAAAAACATTCTCTTCGTTAAAACACTTCGTAAACTTCTTTTGGCAAAATATTTCATAAACACTTCCTTCATAAACCTTCCTTCTAAAACATCCTTCATAAACATCATTTTATAAAACGTTACATACATCCTTCGTAAACATCGTTTCATAACATCGTTTTATAAAATCATCACGTGTGCACACCAGCCCAAAAAAATTATTAAAACATTTAAAAGAGGGCTTCTAGAACTCACCTTATAAGCTAGTCTCGGTTGTCCTAAACAAAGGTCCGACAACTTCACTTCCGATCTGAATTGATTAGTTAGATACACATCAGACCAATACCGACTCTAACGGTTTAACCCTTCTAAACATACTGACTTCACTTAATCAGTTCTGATGTCTGCACATATCGAAACTAGGTAGTTTCGATGGAGTCTGCACATATCGAAACTAGGTAGTTTCGATGGACCTGCACATATCGAAACTTGTAGTTTCGATGGACCTGCATGTATCGAAACTTGTAGTTTCGATGGACCTGTACGTATCGAAAATTGTAGTTTCGATGGACCTGCACGTATCGAAAATTGTAGTTTCGATGGACCTGCACAGATTGTCTTCCCAAAAATCCGAAGCTTTTGCATGTGAGTCTGATCGAGTTAGTTTCTCAACTTTTCTTAGATCAAAACGTTCGGTTTTCATTCTAGATGCTATACCTAAGCTCATTTTTAAGTTCCATCCGCAAAATCGTTGCCTTTTTAGCCAAAACCCGAAAATCTCAAAAACGAACAAAAACTCAGATTTAGGTCGGATCGTTACCTGAATCGAGCTTCTGATCTGGAGGTTCTTCTCACGAGTGCAAGAGACACGAGCGGGTGTAATCTTGTGTGATTCCGACACTTTCTCTCTCTATGGTTTTTCTCTCTCTAGAATTGCAAATGAGAGAAACATGTGCTGACTTTGGCTATTTATAGGGGAGACTTCCCCAAGCCCGGTTCGCGACTGACCCGGCCCGACTTCGGCCCGCTTGAACTCGTTAACTTTATTTCTCGACATTTTGGGTTGTTACAGTATATATATGATTGCTGAGTGTTATGAAGTTTTTTGTTAATGTAATTGCTCCGTTTAAAAAGTTTTTTGCTGGGATTAAACGGAGCAATTACATTAACAAAAAACTTCATAACACTCAGCAATCATATATATACATTCCCGAAAATCAGGTATAATAATACAACAGAAGTCGTACAAAAACAAGGAAAAAATGGAAGCGTAGAATTCTTAAAACAAAATCATAACAAATAAAGTTTAATAGAAAATGAAAGCATAAGGTTACTAACAGAGTTTTTAAGTCATGAACTCGAAAAGGGTAAAGATATAACAAAGAGTATAAATCATCCTATAATTCTACATTTGGAAAAGATAGGGTTAATAGGAGAAGATATAACAAAGTCAAGGGTAAATCATAGGTGCAAATTTAAACTTAAAAACCCTGACATAACAATCAGAACATCTAAAATAGAATTATAGTCACACATTTCTACAAAAATTTTAGATTTTTGAGAAAAATTTGAAAATTTAAAACAAATACAAGCCTTTTTGGGACTAGTAAATTATGCTAAAAAATTTATCCCAAATCTATCAAAATTAGTAGTTAGAAGATAAGTGTAAAGAAGTAGCCCTACAAGAACAGCTTAAATGAAAATATTACAACTGTGGATATTATCTAAGCATAGAAAAAAGACTACAATGTAACAAATGCTTTAACGAAATTTGTTGTATATGTCTCAAAAAAGTATACAATGAAAACATAGAAGAAATAATAAAAATAAATGCAAGCAGTAGTACAGCAAAATTAGAAGTCAAAATAGAAAAACTAGACTTAATAATAGAATTACATGATCTTAAGATAAAAAATATGGAAAAAAGAATACAAGAAATAGAAGATCATATCCAAAAGAAAAAGGAAGTTCAGCACGAAATAATACAAATATGTCACACCCCTAATTTCAACTAACGGAGTTTTACCGTTTCGGGAAGTGACAAACTAGGATCTCAGTCATTAGTTACATTGAACGACTCTACATGGGACTCAAATGAAAATATCATATCAATCAGAGTTAATGCGGAAGTGTAAAGAAAGTAAATGCGCAAAACACACGTGCCCAAAAAGTCCAAAAGTCCAAACCAAACACAATTCAAATAGTCCAAACAGTTTAATAAAACATATATCAAAAGAAAAATTTCATGCATGTCCTATGTGTGCACATGTGCCTTATCTTAGCGTCCTGAGAAAACATGTAAGAAAAGTTGTCAACATGAGGTTGGTGAGTTCACAAGTTTCAATATAAATAAACGTTTACCGGATTTATTGTACAATCAACATATGTATATCAACGGGTAGCTAACCCATAATCATGTTTGCTATTACGCTCGCAATCGTAAACTGACTGTTTGTATTGCCTCCCACCAGGACTATCAACCATGGTGCACGTTTAGGTCAATATTGCACCCGTTCGATATCCAATCGAGTTAGCGCGACTAACGCGGGTGAGGTTTGTCAAACCCAGTAGTACTACCCAACATACGTCGCTATATTCATATTTAAACGGTTCGATGTGAGGACTTTCATGATAGAGTGTACGCATAGTCATAACAAGTGATATAATATGAAGTACAAAAATCAAAAGAGTTTGCATCATATTTTCTCCCCCAGTTTAAAACAGTAAAATGGGCCATGAAAACTCACCTGAGTTTGAGTAGTGGATTGGATCACACAAGAGAAAGGTCGGAACCACAAGTGTAAGCCACAGATGACTTACGTAAGACCTAGAAATATAAACACATAAATTAGGGACAAGTTGGGATTTGTGACGACGACACGGAAAGTTAGAACGTCTTAACGCATTCTAAGGATTTAATAGTAGACGAACGTGTCTACGGGAATATAGATTCGTACGTTCGAGTCGTTTACAAAAGTTAGGAAAATAATATAACTTAATATATTATTTTTAAGTTTGCACTATTAATAAATAATCATTTGACAAAAATAATAAATATATTATTTTTATTCAAGATAATAAACACGAGTAAATAATATAACTAATTATATTATTAATTAGGTTTAAACGTTGCACATTGTTATAAAACAATACGAAATAATATAAAAATATATATTATTTAATAACATGAGTCATGGGTTGAAAATAATATAAACATATTATTTTATACGAAGTTACGGTTTGAAAATAATATAAATATATTATTTTTAACAGTGGGAATAATAATGAAAATAGGTTATAAAACCAAACCCGAGCCTACGGGTGGTTTTTCGGGTTAAAAAATTTTAATATAATATTATATTAATATAGGAAAAGGTTTTATAATTAAATAATGTTTAGAAAAAAATTAAAAATCAAAACAGGGGCAGGGAGACTCGAACCCGGGTCTCCTCCCCACAGGTCACATGCACTAACCAGTCAACCTGCTAAGGCAATTGCAACATGAACTAGATCAGAAAGCTCTTATCAAAGAACTCCAGCGAGTTCTTCCCTTTTGCGCGAACCGGACCACATATCCATCCAAATCCCTCGAATTCGCTACCGTTTGAACACAAAAGTATAGGGGTTTTGATATAAAAGTGTTTGCGAATCCATGAGTGGGTTTAACTTGAAAAAAACATCCAGTTTTGAGTTGTTTAAATCTAGTTTCAAATGCCAAAACCCTAGACATGATCCCAAAATCAATTTGATCCATTTCGATAGTAAAATCCGTTGAAACCATGGGGCTTTTACAAAATAAAGCATTGCGAATCTGTTGGTATAAATTAATTGGATTTAAAACTAGTGTAGATTAGGATTCGATTAACCAGAAAACTCATGAACCCTAGATCTTTGATCTTGGTAAATTCGATAATACAGATTTGAATTAGCATAGGGCTTTTGTTAAACAAGAGATTACGAGTCTGATGATGTAAGTTAATTGGGTTTAAACAGGGTCTAGGGTGGTGATCGGTTAAACTGGTTTTACAAGAACCCTAGGTATCGGATCAAGATGAATCCGATAATGTAAGCCCAATTAATCATGGGGCTTTTGATTTAGGGACTGAAACGAATCTATAGGTATAAGAAATTACCAGATGTGATGTCGAATTGAGGGTGCTCAACTAAATGGACTCCGACTTCGGTGGTTTAGGTCCCCTAATGGTTCCGGCTTCGTCTCTGATCGAGTTGGTGTGTGGAAACGTTTCTGAGAGATGTGATAGAGGTGCGCATATGATGAATTGAGAGGATAATAGACCAAATGACCGTATTCGTTTGAAATGGAAGTGGGTTTCGACGGTTATGGTTTTATTACCCATAATTGGGTTTGATTGCTCATAATTGTGATGTTTAATGGTTGAATGATGAACGGTTAACTCGATATTATGCATTTCGGTTACAAATTCCGGCATGAATTCGATTATGAATTCAAATTGGGATTGATGGGCTATGGGTTTGACTCCTAGAAGTCAACATGAACCAAATCACGTGAATTTTGACTTCCAAAGTCAATTGAATTAGATTTGACTAATTACACAACTAGTCCTTGTAGTCTGAGTTTGAATAATGACAAAAACAGTCCCTGGAGTTAGAGATGGGTTAACTAGGTTACCATTTAACTGATTTTATCTAACGGAGTTAGTCCAAAAAGTTTGGATTGTCACATCATCCCCTAGTTGAAAGAATTTTCGTCCCAAAATTTAAATAAAAAAAAATAAAATTTCGGATGTCACAGCATCCCCTAGTTGAAAGAATTTTTGTCCCGAAAATTAGAATAGTACCTTAAGAGTTTGAAGTGGAGTTCTTGAACATATTAGGATATTTGCGCATCATCTAATCCTAGCGTTCCCACGTGAATTCCGGTCCTCGCTTCGAGTTCCAACGTACTCTAACAATAGGGATTTTACTGCGTTTTAACGTTTTGACTTCCCTATCCATAATTTCCACGGGTTATTCGATGAAATGTAATTGTTCATCAATGTGTAGTTCCTCAAGAGGAACCACGAGTGACTCGTCTGCCTGACATTTCTTCAAGTTTGAGACGTGAAAGACGTTGTGTACACCACTAAGTCCTTCAGGTAGGTCCAGTTGATACGCTACTGGCCCAATCCTCTTCATTATCTTGAATGGTCCAACATAACAAGGATTTAGCTTGCCTCGTTTCCCAAAACAAATGACACCCTTCCAAGGTGAGACTTTTAACAAGACCATATCCCCTACTTGAAATTCTAACAGTTTACGACGCTTATCGGCATAGCTCTTTTGACGATCACGAGCTGCTGCCATGCGATTTCTAATTTGAATGATTTTCTCGGAAGTTTCAAGTACGAGTTCAGGAACTGTAAGTTGACTATCCCCAACCTCGGCCCAACAAATAGAAGAACGACATTTCCATCCATATAGTGCTTCAAATGGAGCTGCCTTGATGCTAGTGTGATAACTGTTGTTGTAGGAGAACTCCACCAACGGTAGGTGAGACTCCCAAGTGTTACCGAAGTCAATAACACAAGCTCATAGCATATCCTCCAGAGTTTGAATAGTACGTTCTGTCTGGCCATCAGTTTGAGGATGGTATGCTGTGCTCATATCTAGACGCGTGCCTAAAGTTTTATGTAACGATTGCCTGAAACGAGAGGTGAATCGTGCATCATGATCCGAAATGATAGAGATTGACACCCCGTGCCGAGAGACTACTTCTTTTAAGTAAATACAAGTAAGCTTATCCATTTTCTCGGTTTCCTTGATTGCTAAGAAGTGAGCGGGCTTTGTTAAACAATCGACTATTACCCAAATGGCCTCACATCCGGTAGGAGTTCATGGAAATTTTGTGATAAAGTCCATGGATATCTGCTCCCATTTCCACATGAGAATCTCTGGTTGCTGGAGAAGACTAGAAGGCTTTTGATATTCAACTTTGACCTTCGCGCAAGTCAGGCACTTGCTCACATAGGTGGCTATATCGGCCTTCATCTTTGGCCACCAATACAGCACCTTTAGATCATGGTACATCTTATCGGAACCTGGATGAATAGAGTAACGAGATTTATGAGCCTCATCCATGACTAGTTCCCTTAAGTTTCTGAATACCGGAACCCATATTCGCTCGGCGAAGTAGTGAAAACTCGAGGTCAGATTTGACCTCGAGTTGTGCTTCCCCTTGCCCACTACCGGTTAGTCCTCAGACCTACCCCCATCTTCTTCCACCAACTAAATGGATTCTTAGATCTTGTTCAGGAGATTAAGTGTGGCTTCCAGCGGTAGGTTTTCCTCTTTCAAAGCTTCAAGTTGAGCACTACGGATTTTGTCAGGTAATCCGGGGTGAATAGTAATTTGTAATGCTCGAACTCGTTTGAGCTTGGTTTCCTTTCGACTTAGGGCATCAGCTACAACGTTAGCTTTACCCGGATGATACCGGATCGCACAGTCATAATCATTCAAGAGCTTGACCCAACGACGTTGTCGCATGTTCAACTCTTTCTGCTCGAGGATGTGCTAAAGACTTTTGTGGTCGGTGTAGATGGTGCACTTGGTGCCGTACAAGTAGTGTCTCCATATCTTAAGTGCGAAAACTACGGCTCCCAATTCTAGATCATGAGTGGTGTAGTTTTTCTCGTGAATCTTTAGTTGACGCGAAGCATATGCGATCACCTTTTCTCGCTGCATTAGGACACATCCCAGACCCTGAATGGATGCATCTCAATACACCACAAAATCATCCGTACCCTTCGGAAGAGCTAGGATAGGTGCGCTGAAAAGTTTATGCTTAAGATGTTGGAATGTTGACTCTTGGTTATCGCCCCAGTTATAGGTTTTACCCTTCTGAGTTAAGAAAGTGAGTGGTTGTGCAATTTTGGAAAATCCCTCGATGAATCGACGGTAATAAGCAGCCAATCCCAGAAATTATCGCACCTTGGTCGGAGTCGTCAGTGCTGACCAACTCTTGATGGCTTCAATCTTTGATGGATCGACATGTATTCCTTTCTCGTTAACCACATGTCCTAAGAATTGAACTTCTCGAATCCAGAATTCAAACTTGGAAAACTTAGCATATAGTTGCTCCTTTTTAAGTAATTCCAGGATTAAATGTAAATGTTCCTCATGCTCCTCCTTGTTCTTGGAATAGATAAGAATGTCGTCGATGAAAACGATGACAAACTGATCAAGGTATGGTTTACACACACGGTTCATGAGGTCCATGAATACCGCGGGTGCATTGGTTAATTCGAAAGGCATGACCATAAATTCATAGTGGCCGTACCTTTTCCTGAAACCCGTCTTAGAGATATCCTCATCTCGGACTCTCAATTGATGGTAACCGGACCTAAGATCTACCTTGGAATAGAAACTTGATCATTGGAGTTGATAAAAGAGATCATCTATACGAGGCAAAAGATAACGATTCTTGATTGTGACTTTATTCAGTTCACGGTAGTCGATACACATACGAAAAGTTCCATCCTTCTTCTTGACAAACAGGACCGGAGCTCCCCATGGTGATGAGCTAGGTCGGATGAAACCTTTATCCAACAATTCCTATAACTGAGTAGATAGCTCTTGCAGTTCACTAGGTGCCGGTCTGTAAGGTGCCCGAGCGATCGGTGCTGCTCTAGGTGCTAGATCGATTTGAAATTCAACTTGACGGCGTGGTGGCAGACCAGACAAATCTTTGGGAAATACTTCCAGAAGATCACGAACGATGGGAATATCATCATTCTTCTTCTCTTCTAAGGGCTGCTCAGCAACGAGTGCCAGAATAGCAGTATGCCCTTTTCGAAGGCATTTCTGTGCTTTTATAAAGGATATGATGCCCATGAGTGCACCAACCTTTTCGCCCAGAACGGAAAGGGTTTCTCCACTCGGGAGAGGAATGCGAACAATTTTCTCTCGACAGATGATTTCAGCTTGGTATTTAGATGTAAGGCCCCTTTCCCGGGTGACCTCACTTGTTGGATTTACTCATAAACATAGTCATAAATACTGAACTTAAATTGAAACATCCATCATTCAATTACATAATCATAACAGCGGAAGTCTTTACAAATAAAAACATAACATATTCTTAACAAACAAAAGTGGGATGTCAGTCTTGTGTCGGGCAGCCTTCACGCCTTCGCACGAGCCTTTCCTTTGTTACCTGAAATGTATACTAAAAGTCAGCTAACGCTGGTGAGTTCTAGTTTAATGCAATTTACTGTAAACATTCTTTTCTTTATAGGTATAAGTATGCATTACTGTATAATCATTCATATAAATACGTATTCATAACTTTTGCCTTTCTTTCATCTTTCTTTTCTGTATTTCCTTTTCTGTATTTTTGGTGATTTCATACATAAATATATATATGCATTCACCCTTTTTCTTTCTTTATTTACATTCATGGGTCATACTCTGTAAGGGTGATCAACCCGTCATTTGCTTACGAATGTCACAAAGACAATCGCCGTGGTCCATCGTCATGGCCCACCTATACTTACAACCGTCCGGCAACAAGTGCCGTCCGTCATTTTATTCTTACAACCGTCCGGCAACCTTTGTCCGTCCGTCATGACTTACAACCGTCCTACCGTCGTAGGCCGTAATTCGCCCGTCTACCCGAAGGTATCCGTTTCCCATGCGACTATTATTTATACAACCGTTCTACTATAATATGCCAATTGCTTCGACCGTCCTTTAATGGCATCCGTACGTCCTAGCTGATGAAGGAACGCACTTGTCCCGGTTGTAAAATAGTCACATGGTCGTCCGTCTACCGAAGTAGCCGTTATCATCGAAGCGTCCATAACATTTTCTGTACTTTGCAAGCAATATATACATGGATATAAAGCAAGATTTCATTCTTACATGTTATGCCATTTATTCATTTCATTCTTTGCAAGCAATATATACATGGATATAAAGCAGGATTTCATTCTTTCATATTGTGTTATACTTTCGTTCATTCTTTATAATCATGCTTTTCATTCTTTATTCATAATTTCTCTTTCGTGTATGGGTATATATATATACTTGTATAACACATATGATCACATTAATATTCATAACCTTTATTCACTTAGTGTATACACTTCAGCCCCAAAACATTTGAAAACATTTGCACATAACATAGAAGGGGGCACATAGAACTCACCTGATGAGTAGTTTCTGAGATACACTTAGCTGGTTACTGAGCATCACTAATGTCACTCACAATCTGTATAATAAAGTCATACACGTAAGGTAGTGCTCCTAGATGACACTAGACATTACTATGCTTGAACCTAGTAGTTCGATGGGTGTACTTATATCGAAACTTGTAGTTTCGATAGGTTGCTTCTGTCGAAACTTATAGTTTCGACAGGTAACTTAGGTGTAACTTAGCTTCGGATCGTGGCTCGTATCGAAACTATGGTAGTTTCGATACATCAGTTTTCCTTCCCAAACAATCCCGATCCCTAAAGAGGGCGTCCATATTTAAAATATATACTTCTTTAATCCTAATAAAATTGGGCAGAGTCTCGTTTGTTTTTATCTAAAACCCGACAATATAACTTGTCTATTTCCATTACCAAATCATAACCAATAGTCCGAAATAATCGGGTTTTATCTTCTAGCATCAAGGTCCATCTTTCTATACTTTTATTAAGTTACCCTTACCAAAAATAATCATAATCTTGTCGGCTATTATTTATTATATAAGCTCATTGCTATACGTCCTCAATACGCTATTAATAACCCGACTAGTAATAATAATTAATATTCTACGAGTTTTAAAGGATGTACCTTCTCGAACACGGTCCCGAAATATAACCGAGACTCGACTCGAATTGTTCTTTTCAATCACCACCATTATATAGTCATCATCTTCATTAACTAATTATTATCATCATTCATAGAACATCATCCGAAAGCACTATCATCTACCCATCATCAATCGATACTACCATTTCATACTCATCCTCATCGAAACAACTATCATGGCATTCATCATCATCATCGAAACTACCATCACCATTGAAACTACTACATCACCATCACCAAAACTACTACCATGTTATCCTCATCATCATCGAAACTACTGCTGATGTTGAATCACCATTGCCATCGAAACTATTTATCACGAAATTACAGCTGCCTTAATCACGTCGCCATCTAAACCCGCATCACCATCTCCGTATTATCACCACTACTGTTATCCACTTCACATATTCACCATCGAAACTACTATTGTTGCTGAACCAAACACCCGAAACTACTGCTGTGAGCCACCACTCGAACCATTACCGTGAAGTTACAGCTACCTTAATCACGCTGCCATTTAAACCCGCATCACCATCTCCGAAACTACTATCATCATCCTATCGAAACTACTGCTGCTGAACCGATACCCGAAACTACTGCCGTGAACAAGAACTCACTGCTGCTGCCATAATCTCGTCGCCACCACCATACTCGAAACCACTGCTGTGAGCCACCACTCGGACCATCATCATCCACCCGAAACTACTGCTGCTGAACCGCCGTAACCGGAAACACAGAGGACTTCACTGCTGCTGCCGAAGCCATGGCAGCAGCTCACACCACCTTTAGCAGCCGTGAACCACCATTAACAGACCTGAAATGCTAAGAAACACCGCTGTCACCGGTTTCTGTGTTGTTATCGTCCTCGTGAGCTTGAAACGGAGCTGAGAACCGAGCAAGCTTGATGTTTTAACGGTCGGATTAGGGTTTTCATGGTGAAGAGGTGTGGGGGGGTAGTATTGCCGACGATAGGGAGAAGGGAATGGAGTTGCAGGTTCACAAGAATGGGAGTGAGGGCTGAATCGTCGATGGCGGCTGAGAGTAAATAAAATGGGTTTAGGTTTTAGTAATTTTTCATTTTTTTCCCTTTTACTTTGTATAACTTCTCATTTTTCAACTGTTAATTAACTTGGTATTTAACTATCATGCCATACTTTCGTTTTGATATCACTAGTCTTAAACGAACCCTCACGTTTTAAGTGTTAGAGAATTTGGGATGTTACATTAGATAACCAATCCATGCCGACAATTACATCAAAACTACAAAGTGTTACCGGCATAAGGTCGATATCAAGTATATGACTAGCTAGCTCAAGCTTACATCCTTTAAGAATGTGGGTTGCTTCAATTATTTGGCCATCAGCTATCTCTATTATATACTTAGCTTCTAACAGAGTTGGAGTTCCTTTTATCATATCACTAAGTTTCTTAGATATAAAACTCCTATCAGCACCGGTGCCAAAAAGGACAGAAGCAAAGTAATTATTTAAGAGAAACTTACCGGTGACCACATTATGATCATAACGAGCTTCTCCAGATCCTAGCACGAAAGCTCTTCCCTTCGCACCATTCCCTCCATTATTGGCATTATTGCCACCACTGTTGTTGCCTTGATTGTCGTTACCATTGTTACCCTGGTTATTGCCGTTACCGTTACCATTACCACCCCTCTTTTACTGTGGACAATCCCTCTGCATATGCCGCTCCTTACCACACCGAAAACATCCTCTTGTAAATCCTCGCGGTCGAAATGGTTGTTTGATCGGAAGCGCAACTCTACAGTCTTTCGCAGCGTGGCCCATCTTACCACATCGCTGGCAACGCTGTCGGTCACAAGTGCCGGTGTGGTGATAGCCACATTTGTTACATTTGGGATGTCTCCCAGCATATTCCCCTTGACTCGGACCTGAAGAAGTCGTTTGATTAAAGTTCTTAGCAGGCTCAAACTTTCGCTGCTGCTGCTGAGGTTGATTGAACTGGGGTCCTTTGGAGTTGGAGTGAGTGTTGGAGTGGTGATCAAACTTGCGCTTATGATTGTCGGTGGATTTAGAGACCGAACCCCTCAGTGGTAGAGTCCCTTGAGTCACCGCCTGATCGGTTAACTTGTCAGCTAGTCTGATCGTCTGCTGGATGGTAGTAGGGTTGGATGAAGTAACCATACTCTGAATCCGAGGCACTAAGCCTCCAATATACAGTTCTATCCTTTTTTAATCTGGAGTCACCATATGTGGACACATGGTAGCAAGCTCATGGGAGCGTGTGGTATATAACTCAATTTCAGAACCCTCCATTTTCAGGTTCCAGAACTCTCCTTCTAATTTCTAAATTTCATCCCATGGAAAGTATTCCTCCTTCATCATCGTCTTAAACTCCTCCCACGGGAGTCCATTTGCCATGGCCAAACCCAACATCTGGACCTGGGCGTTCCACCACGTGAGAGCCGGGCCCTCTAAAGTTCTGACGGTGAAGTTGACCTGATTGGCCACTGGGCAGTTGCACATGACAATCACTGATTGTACTTTTTTGAACCACCAGAGTAGTCTGACAGCTCCTTCGGCTCCACTAAAGGAGTGGGGCTTACAGTCCATAAATGTCTTGAACGTGCATGCTGGTTGCTGATTCTACTGGTTTTGCTGACCTAGATTTAGAAATAATATAGGATTGGGATTATAGAGCTTAGGAAAGGCGCTTTAAGAGATGAATTGACCTCATTAGTCAATAGTTAAAGCATTTACCTGCAGCATTCTATGCTGCTAGAGCCTCAGCCACACTATCGTTGATTAGTGCCGCCAGCTTCGCTGTTGTCATGTTGATGGTACCTCGGCGACCGGCACGACCTCCACGTCCTCTTCCCGACATGATTCTGCACATTCACAAATACAAAACAATGAGAAATATATCGCATATTAAACATTATTTATGTACAAGTAAAGAAATACAACATCTAATATTTAGAAAATTAAATAAATTGTGGGGCTACAAAATAAATAACTCAAACATTAAATTTCTCATGCTTTTATTGAATAGGAACAACCTTTCCCATCTAGGTTTGAAAAGAGAAATAACATAAACGAAGCATGAAAGAAAAGGAAAAGTAGAATAGAAAGATCATCAAACATCCTCATCATCGGAAGAAACGTATGATTGTGCATCATCGATTTCCACCGGTTCCTCCTCGGGTGGCTCCTCCTCCAAGGGCTCATCCTCGAAGGGCTCCTCCACGTCGACCGAAAGTGGAATGTCCTCAGGAAATAGGGCTTCTTGCAGTTGGGCTTCTAAGTGAGTCACTCTTTCTTGAAGTCCTTCAGCAGCATGGTCTGCTACTTGCAGCTGGGCTTCCAGATTAGCCACTCTCTCCAGAATCCCTCCTACATCCTGGTCTGAGGTGTCCACCCTCGTCTCCAAATGTGTCACCCGATCCACCAAAACGTTATGGACCTGATTCGTTACTGCTAGTTCAACAGTCAAAAGCTCTATCCCCACCTTATTCTCCTCTATTTGCGACTCTCGCTGCAGAATGTCAGGTATCTCATCAATAGCATCTTTCACAATGCTCAACTCCCTCGACATGTAAAATACAAAAGCTGCAAAAGCTTGTTCCATAGTGCATGGCAAGCTAGGTAAAGTAGATGATGAGGAAGTGGAACCAAAGTAAGGTGATGGGACGGAACCAAAGTAAGGTGATGGGACATTTCCCATTTCGATCCATCTTTGGATCATTTGCGGGTATGCGTTCCAATTGCGAGCAGGATTCGTTGCTTGCGCGCCACTCGGTTCACCCTGATCAACCGAATTGTCACAAGAACTAGTCCAGAGCCTTTTGGGCTCCGTGGACGATACGATAGGTGCCTTAGGTGATGGTGGTGGAGTTGACGACATGTTCCTGTAACATAATATATAAGTGCCAAACATCCAAATGTTTATGACATGTAACTAATGTGTGAGGTTATAGTCTGGTATGCAATCGTAGTTCTCTAAAACCTGGCTCTGATACCAATCTGTCACACCCCCAATTTCAACTAACGGAGTTTTACCGTTTTAGGAAGTGACAAACCAGGATCTTAGTCATTAGTTACATTGAACGACTCTACATGGGAATCAAATGAAAATATCATATCAATCAGAGTTAATGCGGAAGTGTAAAGAAAGTAAATGCGCAAAACACACGTGCCCAAAAAGTCCAAAAGTCCAAACCAAACACAATTCAAAAAATTCCAAACAGTTTAATAAAACATATATCAAAAGAAAAATCTCATGCATGTCCTATGTGTGCACCTGTGCCTTATCTTAGCGACATGAGAAAACATGTAAGAAAAGTTGTCAACACGAGGTTGGTGAGTTCACAGGTTTCAATATAAATAAACGTTTACCGGATTTATTGTACATTCAACATATGTATATCAACGGGTAGCTAACCCATAATCATGTTTGCTATTACGCTCGCAATCGTAAACTGACTGTTTGTATTGCCTCCCACCAGGACTATCAACCATGGTGCACGTTTAAGTCAATATTGCACCCGTTCGATATCCAATCGAGTTAGCGCGACTAACGCGGGTGAGGTTTGTCAAACCCAGTAGTACTACCCAACATACGTCGCTATATTCATATTTAAACGGTTCGATGTGAGGACTTTCATGATAGAGTGTACGCATAGTCATAACAAGTGATATAATATGAAGTACAAAAATCAAAAGAGTTTGCATCATGTTTTCTCCCCCAGTTTAAAACAGTAAAAGGGGTCGTGAAAACTCACCTGAGTTTGAGTAGTGGATTGGATCACACAAGAGAAAGGTTGGAACCACAAGTGTGAGCCACAGATGACTTACGTAAGCCCTAGAATTATAAACACATAAATTAGGGACAAGTTGAGATTTGTGACGACGACACGGGAAGTTAGAACGTCTTAAAGCATTCTAAGGATTTAATAGTAGACGAACGTGTCTACGAGAATATAGATTCTTAATATAATACTTAAGGGTAAATGCGTTGCGTGTCGAACGTTAATAACGAACAATAAATAAATAAATAGATTCGTACGTTCGAGTCGTTTACAAAAGTTAGAAAAATAATATAACTTAATATATTATTTTTAAGTTTGCATGATTAATAAATAATCATTTGACAAAAATAATAAATATATTATTTTTATTTAAGATAATAAACGCGAGTAAATAATATAACTAATTATATTATTAATTAGTTTCAAATGTTGCACAGGGTTATAAAATAATACGAAATAATATAAAAATATATATTATTTAATAACATGAGTCATGAGTTGAAAATAATATAAACATATTATTTTATACGAAGTTACGGTTTGAAAATAATATAAATATATTATTTTTAACAATGGGAATAATAATGAAAATAGGTTATAAAACCAAACCCGAGCCTACGGGTGGTTTTTCGGGTTAAAACATTTTAATATAATATTATATTAATATAAGAAAAGGTTTTATAATTAAATAATGTTTAGAAAATAATTAAAAATCAAAACAGGGGGAGGGAGACTCGAACCCGGGTCTCCTCCCCACCGGTCACATGCACTAACCAGTCCACCTGCTAAGGCAATCGCAACATGAACCAGATCAGAAAGCTTTTATCAAAGAACTCCAGTGAGTTCTTCCCTTTTGCGCGAACCGGACCACAGATCCATCCAAATCCCTCGAATTCGCTACCGTTTGAACACAAAAGTATAAGGGTTTTAATATACAAGTGTTTGCGAATACATGAGTGGGTTTAATTTGAAAAAAAAACATCCAGTTTAGAGTCGTTTAAATATAGTTTCAAATGCCGAAACCCTAGACATGATCCCAAAATCAATTTGATCCATTTCGATAGTAAAATCCGTTGAAACCATGGGGCCTTTACAAAATAAAGCATTGCGAATCTGTTAGTATAAATTAATTGGATTTAAAACTAGTGTAGATTAGGATTCGATTAACCAGAAAATTCATGAACCCTAGATCTTTGATCTTGGTAAATTCGATAATACAGATTTGAATTAGCATAGGGCTTTTGTTAAACCAGAGATTACGAGTCTGATGATGTAAGTTAATTGGGTTAAAACAGGGTCTAGGGTGGTGATCGGTTAAACTGGTTTTACAAGAACCCTAGGTATCGGATCACGATGAATCCGATAATGTAAGCCCAATTAATCATGGGGCTTTTGATTTAGGGACTGAAACGAATCTATAGGTATAAGAAATTACCAGATGTGATGTCGAATTGAGGGTGCTCAACTAAATGGACTCCGACTTCGGTGGTTTTGGTCCCCTGATGGTTCCGGCTTCGTCTCTGATCGAGTTGGTGTGTGGAAACGTTTCTGAGAGATGTGATAGAGGTGCGCAGATGATGAATTGAGAGGATAACATACCAAATGATCGCATTCGTTTGAAATGGAGGTGGGTTTCGATGGTTATGGTTTTATTACCCATAATTGGGTTTGATTGCTCATAATTGTGATGTTTAATGGCCGAATGATGAACGGTTAACTCGATATTATGCATATCAGTTACAAATTCCAGCATGAATTCGATTATGAATTCGAATTGGGATTGATGGGCTATGGGTTTGACTCCTAGAAGTCAACAAGAACCAAATCATGCGAATTTTGACTTCCAAAGTCAATTGAATTAGATTTGACTAATTACACAACTAGTCCTTGTAGTCTTATTTTGAATAATGACAAAAACAGTCCCTTGAATTAGAGATGGGTTAACTAGGTTACCATTTAACTAAGTTTATCTAACGGAGTTAGACCAAAAAGTTTGGATTGTCACAAAATGTCAACAGAAGAAAATGAACTAGTACTCATACAAACACAAGGATCAATGAACATAAATTATCTTCCATTGCTTGCCCTGTTTGTGACAGGAGCCTTGTGAAGTCTAGTGTGAATTCATTTATATATTTCATATCGGCGATACTTAATTGTTCTAAGTTTCTAATGGCTGTATCTTGTATTAGGCTATTATTCTTTGCTGTATCTACTCCTAGAATAAGAGTGCTAATTTGGGATGTGAAGTTATACGGGTTATCTCCTAAGGATTTTAATGCATTTATACTTTCTGGGTCTTGTGTTTTTTTGCTTTGCCAAATCCCTAGAGCTATAGGTCCTAATATGGTTTCTAAGTAAGCAAACAAGCATGATAAATATACAGTGTAGATTATGGTTAGACCATAATAAAATCATAGATTTAACAGCATTAGTAGATACGAGAGCCACTAAAAGCTTGATATAACATAGTATAGCTCCAATAAAATATCAAAAAAAATTAACATATCAGCTAGTAAGCAGAACAATTGAAGATAGATTAATCTCAATTACACATTATCTAGAACTAGTAGGAATACAGTTCTTAGATTTTTCAAAAAACTATAGTATAAAATATAAAATACCACAAATTAACATAAACCCTCAACACATAAAATCTAAAGACTTCGTTCTAGGATTAAACTTTTTGCTGGGATTAAACGGATCAATTACATTAACAAAAAACTTCATAACACTCGGCAAGCATATATATACATTCCCGAAAATCAGAAGTCGTACAAAAACAAGGAAAAAATGGAAGCGTAGAATTCTTAAAACAAAATCATAACAAACAAAGTTTAATAGAAAATGAAAGCATAAGGTTACTAACAGAGTTTTTAAGTCATGAACTCGAAAAGGGTAAAGATATAACAAAGAGTATAAATCATCCTATAATTCTACATTTGTAAAAGATATGGTTAACAGGAGAAGATATAACAAAGTCAAGTGTAAATCATAGGTGCAAATTTAAACTTAAAAACCATGACATAACAATCAGAACAGCTAATATAGAATACAGTCCATTAGATAAACAAGAATTTAGTCAACAAATATTTGAAATGATAAACCATAAATTAATAAGAAAATCAGAGAGTCTGCACAGATCAGCAGCGTTTCTAGTAAGAAATCACAGCGAAGTAAAAAGAGGAAAGACAAGAATAGTATACAATTATAAACGTCTAAACGATAATATAAAGGATGATGGTTATAACATCCCTAATAAAAGTAGTTTACTAAATCTAATACAAAAGAAGAAGATCTTCTCAAAATTCGATTTAAAATCAGGGTACAACCAATTACAGTTAGAAGAAAGTTTTAAACCATGGACAACCTTTACATGTTCAGAGGGACAGTATGAATGGAATGTCCTTAGTTTCGGACTAAAAAAATGCTCCATCCATTTTTCAAAGATTTATGGATAATATATTTTTAAAATATGAATTTTGCTTAGTATACATTGATGACTCATAGTCAGAACAAATTGTGAAGCAATTGTAAAATTTATAAAAAATGACTAGAGTAAAATGGTAAATAGAACATGGTGGGTCAATTTACAAAATACTATACAAGGCCATGGATATCATATAAATTTTGAACATATCAAAGGAAAAAATAATGGGATAGCCGATATGTTGTCCCGAAACATTAACAAGATATTTTTCCAGATGAAAAAGAAAGATAAAGGGAAAGCAAAGATTATACAGCCTAGAATAATTATTTCTCCGATGAGTATATCATCTGAAGAAGAACAGACAGAAAAGCTTTTAAGCCAAGCTATAAGGGCTGACAAAGTACAAAGTTCTAGAAAGCTACCAACTTCAATTACTGGGTTAGACACTGTCCCACATTATTATAACCCAGTAAACAGCCAAGGTCCTGTTAATTAGAGACCAAAAAATATACACACTAAACAAAGGGCTGATACATATTTTACACAAAGCTCAGTCATTACATTTGGAAATTACGGTTTACAACAATGTAATGACCCCAATACAAAGTTTCGTCCAATTGTTGGAATGAAGCTAACAGATAAGCAGCAATGCTTATTAGACAACCTTTGGCATATTCAAACCATGCCACATGCTTCGACATTCAAAGTACAGGTTTTAAATGCATTAAACATTTACTTTCACGAGCAAAGCTTAAAAATCCCCGAAAAACAACAATCAAAGTTTACTCACTACATCATTTTTCAAGTAACAAAGATTGGTATCTTCAATAAATGGGAGACAGTTGCAAAATTTATACAATGTCCAAATACAATTTGATATCAATTTAGGAGGGTACCAGATTTCATAAACTGAAATAAACTGAAATTGACATAATTTTAAATACTTACAATAAGCTGGTAGCGAAAGTTGGTAGCGTAAATGGAGATATGCACAGCGGATGCGGATGATAATAATATTTGCAGTGGTTTTTTTTTCTTAATTGAGGGATATGATATGAAGATCAAGGAACAGCTGATGAAAAAGGGACAAGATACACATCCTATACAAGCCCATATTGAAAATAGCCTCATGAAACAAAAAGGGGCTATACTCTAGGTAAAAAATAAATAGTACATACACAGGCTCGAGAAAACAGAAAAAAACAGTTCCTCAAAATAGAAGCTATGATGGTAAAATTGAACGATTTGGTCATCATACATTTGTGTAGGGTAACTAATCTGTAGAAGAAGAAGTCCCGTTTCTTCTCCTTCGTCATCTGTTCTTTCTACTATCCTTATTCCTGCATTGGGTGTGTCTTGAAACGCAAGATCAATAATTTGTTGTTGTAAATTGTATAAAATTATTGGAAATTCTGAACAAACTTTTTGTGAAATAATTTGTTCGAATTCTAGGAATATGTTAATGACTGGCTGTAAACATTATTTCCAAGGTGTAGCAAGCATTCTTATTCTGAAGTTTGCTAGTTGACTTTCATCGCTACGAATAAAACATGCATTTTCTTGTTTGTGGTTTTCGTACGTATTTATTTTTGTAATTGGATTTATATTTGTAATTTTTATTATTAGTTGTACTTTTTCTTAATTTTTTCTTTTTATCATAAAATCCATAAGCTTGGGGAGTGTAAATTGCTGTTTTACAAAATAAATAAGCATTTCGTTTAAGCTGTTCTTGTAGGGCTACTTCTTTACACTTATCTTCTAATATCCCGAATGTATAAGTTATTCTAGGTCCTATTCCTAGACCGGCAGCTTTGTATGCTTAAGTCCTATTTTTATGGAAACCCTCTTTAGTGAAGATTAGGGAAAAAAATTGCTTTGATATAAATTCAGATAAGTTATCAAAATGAATTTGTCTAAAGCATTTATTAATGCTTGGATTTCAAAGTCTATGCTTGTCCGGTTGGTTTTGTTTTGAAAATTTCCGAAGTTCAAACATTTATGAAATAACAAGTCTTTGATCCTTAATATTTAGAAGATATAAAAATACAACCAAAACAACCGAAACCTTATAAACATTGGCAACCAAGAAAATGATAAATAGAAATTTCTTAGGACAAGGAAGACAACTACAAGAAGCAAGAAATTCTACAAGTAATATACAAGATACTATAACCTCTGATACTTTTCTAAACAGAATAGTTAGAAAAGGTTCAGGATCTACTAGCACAACACCTACAGTACAGTTAGAAGCTCCTAAGATACTTGGTCATTTTCCCTGGGAAAGATTCAAATTATTAGGAGAAGACCATTACATACAGATTTACTCAGACCTAAATTGGAGAATATTTTTCCATTCGTAAGCGAAGGCGATACTTTAGAATTGGATCATATTATTGATCTAGATGAAAGTGAAGAAACAGATCCAGGATCACCGACATCCATCGACAGTACACACAGGGAATTCTAAAAAACGTAAGCCATGACGTAAAAGACCAATTATCGAAAGAGGACAAGTGATTACACAGAGAAAAGCAGATTCCCGGCAGATTTTACAGCACGATACAATAATTGTTCATAAAGAGTTTTTGTCGTTTTCATCTTTAATTTGTATCCGTTTATTTTACTTTACTTTAAGATAGTGTGCATTATTGCGCTTTTCTTTTTTGTTGTCTTTTGTTTGCCATCTTTGTTGATGCTTTTTGATGAATAAATCAAAGGCCTTTATATGAGTATCTCTTTCTGTTAACCATGTAATATTGACAAAATATGGGTTTGGGTTAACAGCAATATTTTGTAGTTGGTTTTTGTAGGCAAAAGTTGAAAAAATGTTTTGAGTATTTGTTCTGTGGTCTACGAAGATTCTTTTTCTAGCTGGTCTGTATGTGTTTGAGGATGCAAATGGAAATGATGCAAAAATTTTGCAACCGACTGTAGGGATTTTTGAATGAGAAGCTATGTTGCCTACGACCGTTGTGAATTTTTCTCCTAGTCTATCAAGGAGATTTTCGGTCTTGCTGTTTAGTCTGAATTCAAGAAAATCAATCATACGATGATGGTAAAATTGAACGATTTGGTCATTAGTCATTTGTGTTGTTTCTTCTATTTTAAAAGCTGTTAATTTATCCTCTTCAAAATCGTCTAAATAATCTATTATACTGTAATCTGCTTCTTCTTCTTTGAAACGTAAGAATTATGTATTTATTTCTTCATCTTTTGTATCGTAGATGGGACCTTTGTCACTATCTTCTTCTAAATTTATAAAATTATTTTCTGTAGTGGTTTCATTATTTTCTTCATTTATATTATTTTTCTGTTCAAAATCTACGAATCTTATACTTTGTAATACATCTGCTCCTTCATATATAAGACTCCTTTTTGGTACTAAGAATGCGTTTTCATTTTCCTATAATTCATTTATATCCCATTCTAATCCTGCCAGTTCTTCAGGATTTATTGTTATCGGGTCTATCATTTGTATAGATTTTGACGCTATTGTTTGTACAATTCCCTCTATATTTACTTTATACTTCATGCCTGATATGTTACTAACTTTTCCTAGCATTCCTATACTTATAACTATGTTCTTCCCTTCATAATTTTCATAACCTTTGGTTTGTAACGCTATTTTTAGGTTTTGTAGATCTCTAATGTCTTTTAAGATTCCTGGTGTGCAGTAGAATAGAGCTGTATTTTGACTAAGGTCAACTTCTATTCCTAATATTATAGACTTTTTTAATTCTGTTTTCCAACTTTTATATAATATTAAGGCTAATAATTTTATTCATAAATTTTTGTTCCTAAAGCTTTTATTCCTATTAATCTTGTATGAACAAAGTTTTTACCAGATTGCTTAATTTTTTGTATAGTTTCTTGTGATATTAAGTCTACTGTTACTGTTTTGTCTATAACCCTTAAGCTTTCTTCTATACTGCTTCGTATTAATGTTGTATTAATGTTTAGGATTCCTGTTTGGTATAATATTTTTGGGTTTAGAATATCAAGTTGATGTTGATTGTATAGATTTATGTTTCTATCGAGATCTATTTCTTCTTCTAACTGTACTGTAGGTGTTGTGCTAGTAGATCCTGAACCTCTTCTAACTATTCTGTTTAGAAAAGTATCAGATGTTATAGTATCTTGTATATTACTTGTAGAATTTCTTGCTTCTTGTAGTAGTCTTCCTTATCCTATGAAATTTCTATTTATCATTTTCTTGGTTGCCAATGTTTATAAGATTTCAGTTGTTTTGGTTGTATTTTTATATCTTCTAAACTTAACTTGTTTATGGCTTCAGTAACTTTTTTTATGTCATTATTTAAATCTTGCTTTTCTGAGTTATTCTTTCTAATTTCTTTTAATTCTTTAAGGATTTGATTAGTTTGATCTTTAATGTAATCTAGATTTTCTATATAGTTTTTATATTCTTTTGTTTTATTATTTATTTTTGTCTGTATTTTATCAAACACTTGTCTGTTAAAAATAGGCTCTTTTTGTAGATTTGTTCCTAAGTTGATTACTAGATCTGTTAAGGCGTTTAGATGTATATTATCTGTATGTAAACTATGCTCGTAATCTTTTTTGATTCTACACATTAAATTATAATTATTTGTGTTGATTGGTTTGTTCACCTTTTCAGAGAATTCTAGATTTAAGAAATCGAGTTTTTTAAGTATTGAATTAGAGTTTGGAGAATCTATGATTGGAGAAATCCGCCTCTTTAACTTCACTCTTCACACTTGTTAATCCTTTTAATATTTTCTCATATCCCAATATTGATAATCATAAACTAATTTAATGTATTAACATAAAAAGTCTCATAAACTGAAATTGTCATAATTTAAAATACTTACAATAAGTTAGTAGCGAAAATGGAGATATGCACAGCGGATGCGGATGATAATTATATTTGTAGTGATATATATTTTTTTTAATTGAGGGATATGATATGAAGATCAAGGATTTATAGTGTTAGAGATAGGCTGAAGAGGGTAGGAAATTTTTAATGTGCCATGAGGGTACTGAAAGATTTCTTCTAATTGATATTTCAGTGTTTCTCGGTGTGTTTACAACTGATACTAATGCCTTCTTTTATAGGCATGGCAAACAAAAGACAACAAAAAAGAAAAGCGCAATAATGCACACTATCTTAAAGTAGAGTAAAATAAACGGATACAAATTAAAGATGAAAACGACAAAAACTATTTATGGAAAATTATTGTATCGTGCTGTAAAATCTGTCAGGAATCTGCTTTTCTCCGTGTAATCACTTGTCCTCTTTCGATAATTGGTCTTCTACGTCATGGCTTACGTTTTTTAGAAGTCCCTGTGTGTACTGTCGATGGATGTTGGTGCTCCTGGATCTGTTTCTTCACTTTCATCTAGATCAATAATATGATCCAATTCTAAAGTATCGCCTTCGCCTATGAATGGCAAAAGCATTCTCCAATTTAGGTCTGAGTAAATATGTATATAATGGCATTCTCCTAATAATCTGAATCTTTCCCAGGGAAAATGACCAGGTATCTTAAGAGTTTGTTGATGATTTTTGATGAATGATTCAAAGGCATGTATATGATTATCTCTTTCTGTTAACCATGTAATATTGGCAAAATCTAGGTTTGGGTTAACAGCAATATTTTGTAGTTGGTTTTTGTAGGCAAAAGTTGAATTGTAAGGCCCCAAACCCGGGAGCCCTCACTTGTTGGATTTACTCATTCACAAACAGTTCTTAAACTTGAATATCAAATAACGCAACGGAAAATACTTCATAAAAACATAACCATTACATTGTTCAACATACAGAAGTGTAAACATGTCTAAACATAACTTAATGAAAACAAAACGTAACGTGATGCCAGTCTTCATAAGCGTCCGGGTAACTCTCCATCGCTAGTCAAGCATCGCCGTCCAACCTGATAACCTGCCTTAACCTGAATATGCACACTAAAAAGTCAGCTACGCTGGTGAGTTCTTATTTTCGTTCGATTTAAGAAATGGTTCATCATTCAATCATTCATTAGGGTTTAACATCATGTATAAGAAAACATGGCCTTTCGTTCATCATTAAAAACCTTCAAACATTTATCCTCATCATAAACACATTGAACGGATCATTTGTTTAAAACATTTAACATTTATTTAAGTCATACATTACTATCTAAATCAGTGTTACCATTCGTACCGTCATTTAGTATGGTATTGCCCCTAAGGCTTAACTGCACGAAGACTGACAATACCATACATTCCGTCAATTCCCTTTTGTATTGCCCCCAAGGCTTAACTGCACGAGGACCGACAATACCCATTCAGTTGCCCCTATGGCTCTCATGTCCATAAACCGACAACTTCCATCGACGGCTATGGCTCGCAGCCATAACACCGTCAGATCATAATTTAACTTTACATAGGGTCACGTTAACCCCTGAGTAACCGTCGTTACTCCCTACCAGTTGTACAACATCAAACCATTGACATGCCACAAAGATATTGCCCCTGTTGTTCTTATGGCAACTATGGCTCGCTGTCCATAATCTACCACAAGGCTGGGAATTACATTCCCGGACTTCATTCGTCAATTCCCTTCATTCGATAGATTAGATTTGTAATGACTTCTTTAAAACCTTTGCCCTTTCTTTTCTTTTCGTAAAACATTTCATTCATTTTCAAAACCCTTTACCTTCATTATAAACCATTTCTTTATAAACATTTCGTTTGTAAACATTCCATTCATAAAACTTTCATTCCATAAACCGTTCATTCCAAATCATTTCATTTCGTAAACATAGTTTCATAAACATCATTTCGTAAAACATCATTTCGTATGTATGCACACCAGCCCGAAAACATTATATAAAACATTTAAAAGAGGGCTTCTAGAACTCACCCGATAAGCTAATCTGGGTTGTCCTAAACAAAGGTCCCACAACGTCACTTCCGATCTGAATTGATTAGTTAAATACACATCAGACCAACCCCCGACTCTAACGGTTTAACCTTCTTAAACATACTAACTTTACCTAAACAACCTGATGCCTGCGCACTTAGCAAGTGCGCATGGACTTGTTCTTACGTACTTAATAACTGCGCAGACTTTGCTTCATGTGTACTTGATAAATACGCAATACCTGCTTCATGCGTACTTGGTAAGTACGCATGATCAGCTTCATGCGTACTTGATAAGTACGCACGAACTGCTTCCTCGCAAAAACCCTAACTTTCGCATCCGGTTCCGATCACGTCAAGATCCTGAACTTGTTTACATTCAAAACGTTTGCTTATCGTTAAGGAACTCAAATCTATGTTTTCCTTACAATTTCATCCGTAAAAACGTTACATTTTCATCCAAAACCCGAAAAACCTAAAAACGAACAAAAACTCAGATTTAGGCCAGATCGTTACCTGAATCGAGTTTCTGGTTCGGATATTCTTCTCACGAGCTCTGGAGCAACACACTTCTCAAATCTCGGGTCGATCCGCCAACTTTTTCTCTCTACGGTTTCTCTCTCTAGAAGTTGCAAATGAGAGAAATGGGTGGTGACCATAGCTATTTATAGGGGAGGCTCCCCTTCCAGCCCGCCGGCCCATCCGGCCTGACCTGACATGCCTCGTTCATTTATTCCGTTATTTTAACTGTCGTTTTATTTTTGGGATGTTACAAGTCTACCCCCCTTACAATAGGTTTCGTCCCCGAAACCTATCATAAGTCAAATAGTTGAGGGTACGACTCCCTCATTTCCGTATCCGTTTCCCAAGTGGCTTCTGATCCCCTTCGATGCTTCCATTGGACTTTAACCAATTGAATAATCTTATTACGTAAACGCTTCTCCTTTCTGTCTAAGATGGCCACGGGTTCTTCGATGTAGTTAAGGCTGTTGTCGACCTCGATGTCAGTAAGTGGTACGTGAGCTGATTCATCCGCCAAACACTTTCACAAGTGTGATACATGGAAGGTAGGATGAATCCCACTTAACTCATCGAGAAACTCTAACCGATAAGCTACTTCACCAACCTGTGCCATTATCCTGAATGGTCCGACAAACCTCGGACTTAACTTTCCTCTCTTCCTGAATCGTATGATTACCTTCCAGGGTGACACTTTCAACATTACTCTGTCCCCAACATCAAACTTAATAGGCCTTCGTCGTTTATCCGCATAGGAATTCTGACGATCTTGTGCGGCCTTCATTCGTGCTTTGATTTGATCAAACCTTTCCGATGTTTCTCTTACGACTTCAAGACTTCCTAATTCCTTCTGTCCAATCTCTCCCCAACAAACCGGGGTCCTACATCTTCTCCCATACAATATTTCGTAAGGCGGCATGCCTATCGTCGTGTGATGACTATTGTTGTAGGAGAATTCGACTAACGGCAGATGACTGTCCCAACTGCCGCCAAAATCGCTAATACAAGCACGAAGCATATCCTCCAAGGTCTAAATGGTCCTTTTGGACTGACCATCCGTTTGTGGGTGGTATGCCGTGCTGATATTAAGCCTCGTGCCCATCGCCTCGTGAAATCTTTTCCAGAACATCGATGTGAATCGTGTGTCCCGGTCAGATACGATCGTCAAAGGCATCCCATGTCGTGCTCCTACTTCTTTAATAAATACTTCCGCTAACCTTTCTGACGAGAACGACTCACGAATAGGTAGGAAATGAGCACTCTTCGTTAAACGGTCCACAATTACCCAAATGGTGTCATGACCTTTAGCTGTGCGAGGTAGCTTTGTTATGAAGTCCATGGTAATATGTTCCCACTTCCATTCCGGTATATCAAGTGGTTGAATCTTTCCATACGGTTTCTGGTGTTCGGCCTTTACTTGCGAGCAAGTCAAGCACTTGCTTACGTACTTTGTCACTTCATGCTTCATTCCAGGCCACCAGTATTCCTTCCTTAGATCTTGGTACATTTTATTGGTACCAGGATGGATAGAGTACCGAGACTTATGAGCCTTATCCAAGATTTTGGTTCTAAGTTCGCCACCCATAGGTATCCATACTCTTCCAAAACTTGTCCTAACACCATTCCAACTTGTCCTGTTGGCCAACCATCCTTTCCATCTTTATGTTTTCTTCCTTAAGTTCTTTATCTTGAGCTCTTTTAATTTCTCTCATCATATAAGATGTTACCACCAACTGGTAAGCTTTCACTCTAATAGGAGCAGGCACATCCTTTCGGCTTAGAGCGTCTGCTACCACGTTTGCCTTTCCAGGATGGTATATTATTTCACAGTCATAGTCTTTCAAGAGTTCCAACCATCGCCTCTGCCTCATATTAAGTTTCTTTTGTTCGAAGAAGTACTTCAAACTTTTGTGGTCAGAGTAAATAGTAAACTTCACCCCGTACAGGTAGTGCCTCCAGATTTTCAATGCGAATACGACAGCAGCAAATTCCAAATCATGGGTTGGATAATTAGCTTCGTGAATCTTCAACTGTCGTGACGCATACGCGATCACTCTTCCGCGTTGCATCAACACGCATCCCAATCCCTGACCCGAAGCGTCAGAGTATACTACTAAGTCTTCATTGCCCTAAGGAAGGGCCAAGACTGGGGCTTTGGTTAGCTTTTCCTTCAATTCCTTAAACGCCTCATCCTGGGTCGAACCCCATTCGTACTTTACCTCCTTCCGAATCAAATTTGTCAATGGCGAAGCTATTTTCGAGAAATCCTGGATGAATCTCCGATAGTAGCATGCCAATCCCAAGAAACTACGGATTTCAGTTGGCGTCTTAGGAATATTCCATTCCCTTACCGCCATTATCTTCGCTGGGTCAACCATAATGTCGTTCGGGTTGACGACGTGACCTAGGAATTGGACTTCCCTAAGCCAAAACGCGCATTTAGAGAACTTAGCATACAAGTTTTCTTTCTTCAGAGCCTCCAACACCTCCTTTAAGTGACATGCGTGATCACCCTCATTCTTGGAGTAGATGAGGATATCATCGATGAACACAATTACTGATCAGTCCAGCATCGGTCGACACACCCTATTCATTAAATCCATGAACGCTGCGGGGGCGTTCGTCAATCCGAAAGACATTACGCAGAACTCGAAATGTCCATAACGCGTGCGAAATGCAGTTTTCGGTATGTCTTCTTCCCTCACCTTCAACTGATGGTACCCGGATCGAAGGTTGATTTTGAGAACCAACTTGCGCCCTGTAATTGATCGAACAGGTCTTCGATCCTTGGTAAAGGGTACTTGTTCTTCACCGTACGTTTGTTCAACTCGCGATAATCAATACACATTCTCATCAAACCATCCTTCTTCTTTACAAATAACACCAGGGCACCCCAAGGCGAGATGCTCGGTTGTATAAATCCCTTCTCAAGTAGTTCGTCTAATTGGGCCATAAATTCTTTCATCTCCACCGGTGCTAGTCGATATGGAGCCTTAACCACGGGCTGGGCATCTGGTACTAAGTTGATTAAGAATTCAATCTCTCTGTCGGGTGGTATCCCAGGCAAATCCTCTGGAAACACCTCCGGGTACTCGCGTACCACGGGTACATCGTCTAGTTCCTTTCCTTCCTTACACTTGTCGATCACGTACACCAGATAAGCCTCGCATCCGCGCCTCAAGTAATCTGTTGCCTTAATCATCGAGATGATGTTTGGCATCGGGGCCACGATCTCCAAAAACCTCTACTTTGCTACCATTCGGAGCCTTGAGTCGGATTATCTTTCGTTTGCATATAATTTGCGCTTCATTGGCAGTTAGCCAATCCATACCTAACACGACATCGTACCCACCCAAAACCATAACAAACAACCTGACAGGGAACCTATGACCTTCTATTTTTATCATGGAGTTGTCAACTACATCGGTCACTCTCGTAGTTCTACCCTCAGCGGTTTCCACGCTAAAAGCCCTTTCTAGCTTACTGACAGTGTATGATGCGTGTGAAACTATATATATTTTAATAGAGATTTATCACACAGTATTAGTTTTAAAAAGGGTTTTCACCAAAGACTAATCACACACACATCGGGCAGTGTACCCGTCGGATAGCAATATAGTAAAGGTAAGAACCGGATATCAATCCGTGGACACGGTGGAATGCGATAATAAACCGGAACTAAAATCTAATCAAGTGAGGGTATAAAGATATTTTGAAGAGTTTTGTTTAATTAACTAACATGCAAATATATGAAAACTAAGCTAGGTCACAATTTAAACGATTAGGGAGAAAATATCACTTCGGTGTCGAATCCATCTAGAATACATTCAATACACTCATAGAAACATGGCAAATACACGAAACATAAATTGACTAAATTCTCGTCAAAGATATCTAATCAAATGACCATTCGGAAAGCTAGCATGAATTATACAAACCAACCACCTAAAACCATACAACGAAGCTCACGTGTTTAACAATCATGTCAATATTTATAAAGATTGAACTAGCTTCCGATTAAGGTATACTAACCCAACAACTAGTTGGAAAGATAATATGAACAACACACTACCCACCTCAAGTTGATTAAATTAGACAACAACATGCATTTCTTCGACATACAATGTTCATACAAAGGTTATATAAATTAGGAGAATGTGTCAACAATTCCTAGATAAACATAAGACTAAGCATGAAACATCATAACAAATACTTTGTCTTTCCAAACATAAGCATAAGGATACACATGCAAATATAATGACTCACAAACAAGACTTCATTCACCATTCCTAGTCAAATGCCATAAACTAGTATAATTACATACACCAATCCATGAATATAAGCATAAACCACAAGTTTTCCAACATAATATGGCATACACAAATACAAGTCTTGTAAACAACTCAAAATACTTGAATACATAATTTCATCAAAGAATAATCATACCATTGTCATAACATTAACACAATAATCGCCAATAACCCATGAATGTTGTCAAATGTATCTAAACTTCATCTAAACCAAAGTGAACAAGAGTTTTAACTCATCATGAGCACCAAAATTACAAATAAGCAGGGAAAAATAGTGTGAAACATGATATGAAAACAAGAATCAAACCACTCCTCCAAGCCTAGATGTTGTTGTTGATGTATGGTGATCCTCTTGATGTTGTATCCTCTCCAAGAATCTTGACATATGGCTGGAACAAAAGAAATACGAGCTGGAACAGTAGACTTTCTCCCCTGGTTGCTTCATGTCTGAATGGGAGTTTAAGTTCTGTTTAAATAGAAAGTGGGAAGCACGACCGTGCCTAGAGAGAAGGCACGACCGTGCCAGGTACAAAGGCGCGGTCGTGTCTAGGTCTTAGCACGACCGCGTGACAGAGGGTTGACCGATCCGGAGCTTCCATTGGGTCTCTTGCTTCGAGGTGTCAGACTCACGGGTGTTCCCCCGACCGTGTAGAGGCGGGGCACGGTTGTGCCTTGCCTTTTGGCTTGGCGCGGTCGTGCCATGTACGGGGCGCGACCGTGCTTAGGGTTTGCAAGTTAGGCACGATCGTGCCAATTAGGGACACGACCGTGCCTTCATCACAGAAACCCTAAAAACTTCACTTTTTATCCTGGAATCTTCTTGTTTGTTCACAAGCTTCACAAAAACCTACAAAACAGGAAATGAAGCAAATAAGTGCTTAAACGTTGAATATAACCAAGAATTGATCGTTAAATGAGCGAAGTTTTATGCCAAAAAGATGTGTAAATACTAACACATCAAACAACCCCACACTTGAACATTGCTTGTCCTCAAGCAATAAATCAAAATAAAACAAAACTTCCAATGACACTATGGATCAATTCGGAAAACCGTAAGCATTAATAATTTATAAAGGTTTGACAAGAATTGCAAAATTAACTAAATGAAACCCAATGAACCCAATGAAGTGAAAACCGAATGAGCAAATGAATATGCCTAGGAAATCATTAGCATGCAACTTTATGCTTCTCACAATGTTCACACACACTCGGGAATATATATGATCATACAAGTGATGGTGTATGTATAGAACACTCAAATGCCAAGACAATTAACATGCATAAATCATAAGCTTGCTAAAAGATCAAATCTCTGTCAACTAACATGAAACAAAGCACAAATCAAGAGGGCTTTAAACGGGTTGTAACTTGGCAATGGCTAAGGGTAAGGAAATGGAATTTAAAAGTGGCTAAATGGCTAAAAACCCGGCGGTTATGCTAATTCAAAAACTAAAAACTTCTAATATGAAAAATAAACTAACTAATACTTCCGTATATAGATAAGAGCTAACAACCGAATTCTTTCCATCTTTGCTCACAAAATTGCTCTAATCGACTATATTTCACCTGATTTTGGTGATGTAATTTTTTTTTTTTTTTTCACTATTTCTTTTCTTTTGAAGGGAACTAAGTCAATATGCATCTTTCCTTAGCTAAAAAACTTCTCAAGAATTTGAAGATTACAACAAAGTAAAAGCTATAAAATTAACATTAGCCGATCGGATTTCTAACACGGGTAAAAAAAAATAGAATAAATAAGTAAAAAGGCTAATGAAGGTTTAATGGTGGTGTAATGTGGGTAATAAAAGAAAGAACATGGGATAGGCTCAACGTGGTTAACTAGTGGATGTGTTCGGGTAAGGGAAAAACAAAGATAAAAGGCTAACAAAGTGGTTTATCCTAATGCCTCAATCATTTTTATGCAATATTTATGTTCATGATTTCGAAATGTATACTAAAAGCAAGTTCTAACAAGCATGAAACATCCGGCACACTCAAATCCGCAAAAACGAGAGCAAACAATGTCTAAAGCTATCAAGGCTCAAAAATAAACTCACGGAAACGGAAAGGAATGGGTGTAAGCAAAAGGTTACATGCAATTCATTCGTTTAGCCCACTAAAACTCATGGTTATCACAAAAAATTGGGTTTGACTCAATGGAATTTCTATCTCAATTGCTTTCGAAAAATCAAACCTCTATTATTTACTAAAAATTGTGAATGCTAAACGGTTAACTTTTAATTTAGTGCCAATAAAAAATTATGAAGGAATATTTTGCAAAAAATTGAATCGATAAAATGCTAAAAGGACAAACAATGCGCGAATACAATCCCACCCTACACTTAGAATTGTACATTGCCCTCAATGTACAACAAAAAAATAATGTAAAGCAAAGAATGAACACCCAACCCCACACGTAGAAACATACATTGCCCACAATGTATAGAAAAACATGCAAAGCAAAATGGAATGCAATGCAATGGAGTGTGAAGGGATAACTGAAACTTCCCTCGTGTCGATCATGGCACAGGCAAAAATCCAACCCACAACAATGACGTTCCACGTAGTTCCACAATTCCAAGATCTAATCAATACTAACAACATCAAACACAGATCAGTAACATCAAGCCAAAATAGAAACAGAAATGTAAAGACAAATATATATAACAGTACATGGAAACAAAAGTACAAGAAAACAACAACAAACGCCGAAGCGTGATAACAGAGTTTGTACAAAATACAACCAAGTACAACTCACAAAAATGATACCAAAAGGCAATGGGAGGTACTACTCCCACTGCACGCCCTCAAGGTCGACGCCGGAGGCCCCGCCTCCCTCGCCTCCTGCTGCTGGTGGTGATGGTGGTGGTGACTGGTGATGCGGTGGAGATGGTGGTGGCTGCTCGGGCTGCTGCTCTGGCTGCATAAAGAATGGAAGGGGAACCACGTATGGTGCCCCGCCAGCAGCAGCAGCGGCGCACTGGACCTCATACTGCCAGGCCCAGTAACGCATGAATAGGTCGTGTGGGATGACAACCGGAGGCGGTGGTGGCGGCGGAGGCGGAGGAGGCGGCTGATCTGGCTGATGAAGCTCATGAATCTGCTCCTGCTCCTGCTGAGCGGCGGCCTCGGCCTGTACGCGATCTGGATCGGGGCCCGGACGGTCTGGATCCCACGTCCGTCCCCATCTGTCGACCAATCTAATCCCTCCTGCGCCTCGACGAGCTACGTGCATGTTGCGCAATGTCTACACAGACATCACGACAGTCTCGGCCACAGGGGTCAGATCCCCTATCAAGTCATCTGTAAGCAGCTGGAAGTGTCGTGCCAGCTTGGTCACGAAGTGACCTCCACATATCACGCTGGTGACGTCGCGCCCCGAACTGTTCACCAAGTACCCCGCGATAGAATGCGCGAGATTGCAGGCGCGCGGGCGTACAAGGCAAAACAGATAAAACAACTCCCTAAGGTTCACTACTGTCTCCCCCTGACCTCTCCCAGAAATAGAATAAACAATACAACGATGGAGAACACGGTGCAAGGGATCCCGAAGGCTCGAAGCCTTGGTCAAACTCGGATCATACATCCCGAAACCATGGTCGTGCCAGAACTGGTCCTTGTCCTCCTCTGTCGGGAATTCGGTGATCCCCTCAGTGAACAACTCTGTCTGAAGCTCCTGTCGCGTGTATAACCCAAGTAATCTCCCAAATCTGGCGACAGACATCACGCGCCACTCGCCGCCTAATCTGAACCTAACAGTCTCGGGCTGCTCGAGGTCCGCGCAAGGATAATCAAACTCGTAAGTGGAGAAAAACTCCATCACGAGCTCGACGTACTGTATGGCGTGAAGCCTGAACAACCGGCGCCAAGGGGCGGTGACAATGTCGTTCCACCGGTCCCGCTGACCGATGGCATCGATGGCGGCTGGCTCTAAACGACGAGCAGCTAGAATTCGGCCTCTGCGTGGCCACAAAGCGTCCAAACGAGCCTCGTACTCGTGCTCGTTCATGTCAAACTCGAGGTACGGGTGGTCCCTGTTGCCTGCCATCTGCACGACAACAAAAATGAAATCAGAACAGTTATGAAGACGCTAGATGGAATTAAGAAGTTTCTAACCAAAATTTTGAAGGGGCACGGTCGCGCCTGGTAAGGGGCACGACCGCGCCAAGGCAAAAATCCAAGCCCACGGTCGCGCCTTGGGCGACCACGAGCCGTCCAACCCGGGAGACACGGTCGCGCCAGAGAAGGGGCACGACCGCGCCAAGGCAAAAAAACAAGCCCACGGTCGCGCTTTGGGCGACCACGGGCAGTCCAAACCAGGTAGCACGGTCGCGCCAGGTCAAGGCACGACCGCGTCTAGGTCAAAAAAGAAGGCCACGACCGCGCTAGTTCAACACACGGTCGCGCCTTGGACAAACCCAAGCCGACACGACCGCGCTAGTGGGAGACACGGTCGCGCTCAATCCAAACCTTCATCCTGGAAATTTTTAAAGCCAGGCACGACCGCGCCTAGGTCAAGAGCGCGGTCGTGCTCCTCCCCAAATTGGGGTTCCAGATTCGATTTTTTTGCACCTGTTTAGCATGATAACGAAGGGGCTTATAATTCCAGGATGTTAAAATACCTATTTCTACGTATTTACATCTAATCATGAGGTTCAAAACAGAAAATCACTAAAAACCTAGAATTTAAAAACAAAACTACGATCCTAAACCTAAATATAAAGACAGAAAGATTAGGACAGGGGCGTACCTGGATTCGAAGAAATGGAGATTAGCAATGCGGAATAGAAGAGAGTCGATCGCACGTAGGGGGTTTCTCAGCTTTTTTTTTTTTTTTTAATCTTTTTTTTTTTTAGGGGAAAGAGTAGAAAGAAAAGGGAATTTGCCGTTTAACCTTACTTAACCCTCCCAAAACTTCATTGGCACGGTCGCGCCTTGGGCCCAAGCACGACCGCGTCTAGGTCAAAAAGGCACGACCGCGCCTTTTGTTTGGCACGACCGTGTCTCATACCCAGCAGACACAGAAACCTGATTTTTTCATGAGGAGTATTCCAAACCCCACTGCGATTCTCCCAAGTTAATATTTCCAAAAATTCAGAAGACATACCTGTGACATTCCAAACATTGTCCCAAATCTGCTCGATCCAAAACACGTCCCGATAACCTTATCTCAAAAATAAATTGTAGAATTCTAGAAAAACAGAAAATAAAAACTAAGAAAATAATTGGAAGATAAAATGAACACACAAAACTAACGGGCGAAACCCGGACATGCTAAGGTTATTATCGAGTCATTAGCTAGACTCGTGTCCTTATGTGTGTCAATTTGGGACAAATGATGGGGCAAATCAACAAACGGGTGGCGTATGATTCTTGAATACCCATCCGACCCGTTTGGTTTAATGCATTTACCACCGGCTAGTGACAACCAATAGTAAATGCAAAAACGAAGTGACGGGTCGTGCCACCAACACTTGTATTTGCCCGGACCGAACCTGAGGCACATGATGTAGTGAAGGAGGCGATCATCCCGGCAAGACAGTGTTGACTTGCCATGCTTTGTGGACCGATGTCGCGCCTTCCAAATCGGTTGGTCCGTGAAATGTCTCGCCTTCTCCCGCTGTTCGGATGACTCATATGACGAATCGTGATCATGATCAGTCGCGGGCCGGCTCTTCTCGGTGCACAACGGAGGATCGGGCGTCACCATAGTCATTGGTTCGTTGGTGAACCCATCCGTTTGCACATCTTCCTCGTGGTGCGGCTCCTCTTCAATTACCACGGTTGACTCTTCAAACAATAATGTTTCCAAATCATCCAAATCACCAACCGGGCCGAATATAGGGTCCTCATAGTGCCGTACGGGGTAGCCCGGGAACTGACAACAATCTAATATGTAATGTGGGCCCCCACAAATCTCACACCAAATCTCCTCGTGGTAACCCCATAGATCAAACGAGTACTCATCACTGTAACTCCCATAGTCGCGATCCATGAAAATCACTGCAAAGAACACTCAAACAAAACGATCACGGGTACCGGGTAAAAATAAAAATAAAAATAAAATAACATCCGACGAACTATACACAAAAAGAAATAAGACGAAGATGATAAAATAAGAAAAAAATAAAAAAAATAAAAAAAAATAAAAATAAAACAAATTAAAACAAATTTAAATAAAGAAAATTATTTACCAAGATATATAGACAAATATGTACTAAATGACTAAATAATAATCCCAATCGTTCTCGCACAAACCGTATCCCCGGCAACGGCGCCAAAAACTTGATGCGTGTGAAACTATATATATTTTAATAGAGATTTATCACACAGTATTAGTTTTAAAAAGGGTTTTCACCAAAGACTAATCACACACACATCGGGCAGTGTACCCGTCGGATAGCAATATAGTAAAGGTAAGAACCGGATATCAATCCGTGGACACGGTGGAATGCGATAATAAACCGGAACTAAAATCTAATCAAGTGAGGGTATAAAGATATTTTGAAGAGTTTTATTTAATTAACTAACATGCAAATATATGAAAACTAAGCTAGGTCACAATTTAAACGATTAGGGAGAAAATATCACTTCGGTGTCGAATCCATCTAGAATACATTCAATACACTCATAGAAACATGGCAAATACACGAAACATAAATTGACTAAATTCTCGTCAAAGATATCTAATCAAATGACCATTCGGAAAGCTAGCATGAATTATACAAACCAACCACCTAAAACCATACAACGAAGCTCACGTGTTTAACAATCATGTCAATATTTATAAAGATTGAACTAGCTTCCGATTAAGGTATACTAACCCAACAACTAGTTGGAAAGATAATATGAACAACACACTACCCACCTCAAGTTGATTAAATTAGACAACAACATGCATTTCTTCGACATACAATGTTCATACAAAGGTTATATAAATTAGGAGAATGTGTCAACAATTCCTAGATAAACATAAGACTAAGCATGAAACATCATAACAAATACTTTGTCTTTCCAAACATAAGCATAAGGATACACATGCAAATATAATGACTCACAAACAAGACTTCATTCACCATTCCTAGTCAAATGCCATAAACTAGTATAATTAAATACACCAATACATGAATATAAGCATAAACCACAAGTTTTCCAACATAATATGGCATACACAAATACAAGTCTTGTAAACAACTCAAAATACTTGAATACATAATTTCATCAAAGAATAATCATACGATTGTCATAACATTAACACAATAATCGCCAATAACCCATGAATGTTGTCAAATGTATCTAAACTTCATCTAAACCAAAGTGAACAAGAGTTTTAGCTCATCATGAGCACCAAAATTACAAATAAGCAGGGAAAAATAGTGTGAAACATGATATGAAAACAAGAATCAAACCACTCCTCCAAGCCTAGATGTTGTTGTTGATGTATGGTGATCCTCTTGATGTTGTATCCTCTCCAAGAATCTTGAAATATGGCTGGAACAAGAGAAATACGAGCTGGAACAGTAGACTTTCTCCCCTGGTTGCTTCATGTCTGAATGGGAGTTTAAGTTCTGTTTAAATAGAAAGTGGGAAGCACGACCGTGCCTAGAGAGAAGGCACGACCGTGCCAGGTACAAAGGCGCGGTCGTGTCTAGGTCTTAGCACGACCGCGTGACAGAGGGTTGACCGATCCGGAGCTTCCATTGGGTCTCTTGCTTCGAGGTGTCAGACTCACGGGTGTTCCCGCGACCATGTGGAGGCGGGGCACGGTTGTGCCTTGCCTTTTGGCTTGGCGCGGTCGTGCCATGTACGGGGCGCGACCGTGCTTAGGGTTTGCAAGTTAGGCACGATCATGCCAATTAGGGACACGACCGTGCCTTCATCACAGAAACCCTAAAAACTTCACTTTTTATCCTGGAATCTTCTTGTTTGTTCACAAGCTTCACAAAAACCTACAAAACAGGAAATGAAGCAAATAAGTGCCTAAACGTTGAATATAACCAAGAATTGATCGTTAAATGAGCGAAGTTTTATGCCAAAAAGATGTGTAAATACTAACACATCAGTGTACTTTACTCGTTTACAAAAAGTCGTAGATATAAAACTCTTACTGGCACCCGAATCAAATAACACAGAAACAAAAGTGTTGTCAAGGATGAACATACCTGACGCCATGTCGGGGTCCACCCTGGCCTGGTCTGCGTACGCACGAGTCTTTGCTCGGGGCCTCTCTTCTTTCTTCTCGACACTCTTTCCTTTCCTAGATTCACCCATTTTCGGTTTCGGGCATTCCCTACTCAGATGACCGGCATCCCCACAGTTATAGCACTTGAAGTGTTGTGGGCACTCACGGGAGTAGTGCCCGGTCTTGCCACACTTGAAGCACAAGTTAGATCCCAGTCTACATTCACCTGTATGCTCCCTTCCACACTTCTTACAAACAGTCGGCTCATCCACCTGAGCCCTCTTATCACGAGTCTCAAACATCTTTCCACCAGTTCGCTTGTTTGAGAAGCTCGGTCTCTTCTTCGGTTCCTCAATGGCGGCATCGTTTAATGCAAGATCATCATACACCACACCACTGAGTTCCACCACCGAATCGAAAGTGTTAGGAGTGTTTGCTTTGATAAAGGTGCGGACCTTGTCCAACAGTCCCTGATATAACAAGAAATCTTTCTCTCTTCGGTAGTAATTAGGTGTGGCACCAGTCGTGCCAACTCATTGTACCGGGTGGTATATTGACGGTGAGTCATGTTACCAGCCTTTAAGTTCAGAAATTCCCTCTCCACCTTCTCAATTTCGTTCCTTGGGCAAAAATTCTTAATAACTGACGCCTTCTGATCATTCAATAACATGGAGTCAACAGTTGTATCTCCCTTAACTTGTCGCAATCCTTCCCACCAATGGGACGCTTCTTCTCTCAAGGAGTTAGCAGCAAATTTCACCACTTGATCCGCCCGGCATTCGCTGAGACGAATGGCTGCCTCCATACGGATTACCCAGTCAAACGTAGCCACCACATCTTTCTTTGCAGTCAGGACTGGCGAGTCACATGCTTTAAATGACTTATAGTCGCATCCGCGAGCAGGCGGCGCGTTGTCAGTCTCGTTGTTCTGGGCACCAGTTGCCGCGCTAGACCTACCTTCCCCATTAACCTTCTTCAATGCTTCAGCTAACAGACCTAGCAGAGAAGTCTTCATCAACTCGGTGAACTCTCGAGCTATAGCTGCTCTCACTTCTGGTTCAAAAGTGAAAGGTTGTTCTTCAATCTGTGTCTGCTCAGTTCCATGCACACTAACCGTCGGTTCAGTGTGAACACTTCCTTCTTCACTATACTCTTGGCGCGCAGGGGTCCTGCCACGCCCACCATTTCGACCACCGGTACGGCCACTGGTACGACCACCACCACGCCTTCCGCTCTTTCGTCCCGCCATTTCGTTCTATATGACAAGGAATCCAACGTCATCACGCTAGTTAACAAATAAAATTCAATAAGCACTGTAAGATGTGAATATACACTGTCCATCTGCAATTAACCATTACACTACCTTTCAATTTCTATTTGACCAACTTTGTGATTCCATCAGAACACAAGTCCTAACCTAACCCTTTCTAAGGTATACTACATACACATACTCTACTTTTCATACCTAGTGCTGTGGCTCGAGTTACTCGTACTGGCATCCGCTTTCGGTCCCATTCATAGTTTAAGTTCAGACACTGGGAGTGTCCGAATCTCTCAAACTATGCTCTGATACCAACTTGTAAGGCCCCAAACCCGGCAGGCCTCACTTGTTGGATTTACTCATTCACAAACAGTTCTTAAACTTGAATATCAAATAACGCAGCGGAAAATACTTCATAAAAACATAACCATTACATTGTTCAACATACGAAAGCGTAAACATGTCTAAACATAACTTAACGAAAACAAAACGTAACGTGATGCTAGTCTTCATAAGCGTCCGGGTAACTCTCCATCGCTAGTCAAGCATTGCCGTCCAACCTCATAACCTGCCTTAACCTGAATATGCACACTAAAAAGTCAGTGTGAGTTCTAGTTTTCGATCGATTTAAGATATGGTTCATCATTCAATCATTCATTAGGGTTTAACATCATGTATAAGAAAACATGGCCTTTCGTTCATCATTAAAAACCTTCAAACATTTTTCCTCATCATAAACACATTGAACGGATCATTTGTTTAAAACATTTAACATTTATTTAAGTCATACATTACTATCTAAATCAGTGTTACCATTCGTACCGTCATTTAGTATGGTATTGCCCCTAAGGCTTAACTACACGAAGACTGACAATACCATACATTCCGTCAATTCCCTTTTGTATTGCCCCCAAGGCTTAACTGCACGAGGACCGACAATACCCATTCAGTTGCCCCTATGGCTCTCATGTCCATAAACCGACAACTTCCATCGACGGCTATGGCTCACGGCCATAACACCGTCGGATCATAATTTAACCTTACATAGGGTCACGTTAACCCCTGAGTAACCGTCGTTACTCCCTACTAGTTGTACAACATCAAAACCATTGGCAGGCCACCAAGACACTTCCCCTGTTGCTCTTATGGCAACTATGGCTCGCTGTCCATAATCTACCACAAGGCTGGGAATTACATTCCCAGACTTCATTCGTCAATTCCATTCATTCGACAGATTAGATTTGTAATTACTTCTTTAAAACCTTTGCCCTTTTTCTTTTCTTTTCATAAAACCTTTCATTCATTTTTGAAACCCTTTACCTTTAGTTTAAACCATTTCTTTATAAACATTTTGTTCATAAATATTCCATTCATAAAACTTTCATTCCATAAACCGTTCATTCCAAATCATTTCATTTCATAAACATAGTTTCATAAACATCATTTCGTAAAACATCATTTCGTATGTATGCACACCAGCCCGAAAACATTATATAAAACATTTAAAAGAGGGCTTCTAGAACTCACCTGATAAGCTAATCTGGGTTGTCCTAAACAAAGGTCCCACAACGTCACTTCCGATCATATTGATTAGTTAAATACACATCAGACCAACCCTAGACTCTAACGGTTTACCTTCTTAAACATACTGACTTTACCTAAACAACCTGATGCCTGCGCACTTAGCAAGTGCGCAGGGACTTGTTCTTGCGTACTTAATAAGTGCACAGACTTTGCTTCATGCGTACTTGATAAATACGCAGTACCTGCTTCATGCGTACTTGATAAGTACGCATGACCCTCTTCATGCGTACTTGATAAGTACGCAGGATCCTCTTCTTGCGTACTTGGTAAGTACGCAGGATCAGCTTCATGCGTACTTGATAAGTACGCACGAACTGCTTCCTCGCAAAAACCCTAACTTTCGCATCCGGGTCTGATCACGTCAAGATCCCGACCTTGTTTACATTCAAAACGTTTGCTTATCATTAAGGAACTCAAATCTATGTTTTCCTTACAATTTCATCCGTAAAAACGTTACATTTTCATCCAAAACCCGAAAAACCCAAAAACGAACAAAAACTCAGATTTAGGCCAGATCGTTACCTGAATCGAGTTTCTGGTCCGGAGATTCTTCTCACGAGCTCTGGAGCAACACACTTCTCAAATCTCGGGTCGATCCGCCAACTTTCTCTCTCTACGGTTTCTCTCTCTAGAAGTTGCAAATGAGAGAAATGGGTGGTGACCTTGGCTATATATAGGGGAGGCTCCCCTTCTAGCCCTCCGGGCTATCCGGCCCGACCCGACATGCCTCGTTCGTTTATTCCATTATTATAACTGTCGTTTTATTTTTGGAATGTTACAAGTCTACCCCCTTACAATAGGTTTCGTCCCTGAAACCTATCATAAGTCAAATAGTTGAGGGTACGACTCCCTCATTTCCGTATCCGTTTCCCAAGTGGCTTCTTATCCCCTTCGATGCTTCCATTGGACTTTAACCAATTGAATAATCTTATTACGCAAACGCTTCTCCTTTCTGTCTAAGATGGCCACGGGTTCTTCGATGTAGTTAAGGCTGTTGTCGACCTCGATGTCAGTAAGTGGTACGTGAGCTGATTCATCCGCCAAACACTTTCGCAAGTGTGATACATGGAAGGTAGGATGAATCCCACTTAACTCATCAAGTCTGATTCATCCGCCAAACGTAAGAATTCTGTATTTATTTCTTCATCTTCTGTATCGTAGATGGGACTTTTGTCACTATCTTCTTCTAAATTCATAAAATTATTTTCTGTAGTGGTTTCATTATTCTCTTCATTTATATTATTTTTCTGTTCAAAATCTACGATTCTTATACTTTGTAATCTATCTGCTCCTTCATATATAAGAATCCTTTTTGGTACTAAGACTGCGTTTTCATTTTCCTGTAATTCATTTATATCCCATTCTAATCCTGCCAGTTCTTCAGGATTTATTGTTACTGGGTCTATCATTTGTATAGATTTTGACGCTATCGTTTGTACAATTCCCTGTATATTTACTTTATACTTCATGCCTGATCTGTTACTAGCTTTTCCTAGCGTTCCTATACTCATAACTATGTTATTCCCTTTATAATTTTCTTAACTTTTGGTTTGTAACGCTATTTTTAGGTTTTGTAGATCTCTAATATCTTTAAAGATTCCTGATGTAAGGTCAACTTCCATTTGTAATATTATAGCCTTTTTTAATTATGGTTTCATTATGGCTTTAGTAACTGTGTTTTTCTATGATGTGTATAGAAAAAATTTAGGAACAAAATTTTTTTTACTCAATTAAAAAAAAACAAATAACTGCAAATATTATTATCATCCGCATCCGCTGTGCATATCTCCATTTTCGCTACCAGCTTATTGTAAGTATTTTAAATTATGTCAATTTCAGTTTATTTCAGTGTATGAAATCCGGTACCCCTCCTAAATTGGTATCAGAGCAAAGGCCTTCCTAAAATCTAAAAGACAAAGACAGGTCCATGCAAGGCAGTTTTGTATGTTTAAGTTCTATTTTTATTGAAACCCTCTTTGGTGAAGATTAGGAAAAAAATTTGCTTTGACATAAATTCAGTCAGAATTTATGACTTTTTATGTTAATATGTTAAATTAGTTTATGATTATCAATATTGGGATATGAGAAAATATTAAAAGGATTAATAAGTGTGAAGAGTGAAGCTAAAGAGGTGGATTTCTCCAATCATAGATTCTCCAAACTCTAATTCAATACGTAAAAAACTCGATTTGTTAAATCTAGAATTCTTTGAAAAAGTGAACAAACCAATTAACACAAATAATTATAATTTAATATGTAGAATCAAAAAAGATTACGAGCATAGTTTACATACAGATAATATACATCTAAACGCCTTAACAGATCTAGTAATCAACTTAGGAACAAATCTATAAAAAGAGTCTATTTTTAACGGACAAGTGTTTGATAAAATACAGACAAAAATAAATAATAAAACAGAAGAATATAAAAAAATATATAGAAAATCTAGATTACATTAAAGATCAAAACAATCAAATCCTTAAAGAATTAAAACAACATTCTAACCCGTTATTATAACTGTCGTTTTATTTTTGAGATGTTACAACATCTGATACTTTTCTAAACAGAATAGTTAGAAGAGGTTCAGGATCTACTAGCACAACACCTACATTACAGTTAGAAGAAGAAATAGATCTCGATAGAAACACAAATCTATACAATCAACATCAACTTGATATTCTAAACCCTAAAATATTATACCAAACAGGAATCCTAAACATCAATACAACATTAATACGAAGCAGTAGAGAAGAAAGCTTAAGGGTTATAGACAAAACAGTAACAATAGACTTAATTTCACAAGAAACTATACAAAAAATTAAGCAATTTGGTAAAAACTTTGTTCATACAAGATTAATAGTAATAGGAATAAAAGCTTTAGGAACAAAAATTTATGAACAAAATTATTAGCCTTAATATTATATAAAAGTTGGAAAACAGAATTAAAAAAGTCTATAATATCAGGAATAGAAGTTGACCTTAGTCAAAATACAGCTCTATTCTACTGCACACCAGGAATCTTAAAAGACATTACAGATCTACAAAACCTAAAAATAGCGTTACAAACCAAAGGTTATGAAAATTATGAAGGGAATAACATAGTTATAAGTATAGGAATGCTAGGAAAAGTTAGTAACAGATCAGGCATGAAGTATAAAGTAAATATAGAGGGAATTGTACAAAAAATAGCGTCAAAATCTATACAATTGATAGACCCAGTAACAATAAATCCTGAAGAACTGGAAGGATTAGAATGGGATATAAATGAATTACATGAAAATAAAAACGCTGTCTTAGTACCAAAAAGGAGTCTTATATATGAAGGAGCAGATGGATTACAAAGTATAAGATTCGTAGATTTTGAACAGAAAAATATTATAAATGAAGAAAATAATGAAACCACTATAGAAAATAATTTTATGAATTTATAAGAAGATAGTGACAAAGGTCCCATCTACGACATAGAAGATGAAGAAGATGAAGAAATAAATACAGAATTATTACGTTTCGAAGAAGAAGAAGCAGATTACAGTATAATTGATTATTTAGATGATTTTGAAGAGGATAAAGTAACAACTTTTAAAATAGAAGAAACAAATAAAACTATAGAACAAATTATAGATAGAAAATTCACCGAATTATATATACAGGAAGAAGTAGATAATATGATAATAGATTGTATAACAGAATTAGGATTAACTTATGAAGAGAGTTACAAAAAACTACAAAATTATTATAATCTACCACTAGTCGAAGACATTTTACAAGGAAAAACTATGTTAACAGAATTCTATAAACAAGAACAATCTTTTATGGATCAAGATATGAAAAATCCATTAAAAAGAATAAGTTGGAATCAAACAAGTGGTGAATCTTCACATAAAACATCAGGAAGAGAACCATGGTTTCCTCTACCATAAATTACCAAGAAGAATCAAATTTCAAAGGAAAAGGTAGTAGATTACCAATAGGACACATACACAGTGGGGTTATGTTGCTACTTGAACAACAAAAACCACAGCTATGGATAGATGAAGGTTTAACATGAGAACAAAATACAGTTAGAATGTGGGAAACAAACAAAAAAGATAGTATGGACATGTTTGCTTACTTAGAAACCACATTAGGACCTATAGCTCTAGGGATTTGGCAAATCAAAAAAACACAAGACCCATAAAGTATAAATGCATTAAAAGCCTTAGGAGATAACCTGTATAACTTCACATCCCAAATTAGGACTCTTATTTTAGGAGTATACCCAGCAAAGAATAATAGCCTAATACAAGATACAGCCATTAGAAACTTAGAACAGTTAAGTATCGCTGATATGAAATATATTCACACTAGACTTCACAAGGCTCCTGTCACAAACAGGACAAGCAATGGAAGACAATTTATGTGACAAATTCTTTATAAAACTACCAGGAGATCTAGGTAGAAGTATACATGAATCATGAAAATCAACATATGGTACACAACCCGGTCTAGGAATAGGACCTAGAATAACTTATACATTCGGAATATTAGAAGATAAGTGTAAAGAAGTAGCCCTACAAGAACAGCTTAAACGAAATGCTTATGCATTTTGTAAAACAGCAATTTACACTCCCCAAGCTTATGGATTTTATAATAAAAAGAAAAAGTACTACTTATAATAAAAATTACAAATATAAATCCAATTAAAAAAATAAATACGTACGAAAACCACAAACATGAAAATGCAAATGTTTTATTTGTGGAGATGAAAGTCATCTAGCAAACATATGCCTAAATAAAAACAAAAACATAGAAAAATCAAACTTAATAGAACAATTAAATGACTATGAAATAGAAATTATAAAAACATATGATTCTGGAAACGAGTCTGTTTACAGTATTTATAGTGAAGACGAACAACCAATAACAAAAGTCACATATACCTATATGAATATAGAAGAATGTATACACAACTGAATATGTCAAAAAGGAAATAACCATATAAAATGTTACAACTGTGGATATTATCCAAGCATAGAAAAAAGACTACAATGTAACAAATGCTTTAACGAAATTTGTTGTATATGTCTCAAAAAATTATACAATGAAAACATAGAAGAAGTAATAAAAATAAATGCAAGCAGTAGTACAGCAAAATTAGAAGACAAAATAAAAAAACTAGACTTAATAATAGAATTACATGATCTTAAGATAAAAAATATGGAAAACAGAATACAAGAATTAGAAGATCATATCCAAAAGAAAAAGAAAGTTCAACACAAAATAATACAAATGTCAACAGAAGAAAATGAACTAGTATTCGTACAAACACAAGGATCAATGAACATGATAAATATACAGTGTAGATTATGGTTTGACCATAATAAATTCATAGATTTAACAGCATTAGTAGATACGGGAGCCACTAAAAGCTTGATATCATATAGTATAGCTCCAATAGAATATCACAAAAAATTAACATATCAACTAGTAAGCAGAACAATTGAAGATAGATTAATCTCAATTACACATTATCTAGAACCGGTAGGAATACAGTTCTTAGATTTTTAAAAAAACTATAGTATAAAATATGAAATACCACAAATTAACATAAATCCTCAACACATAAAATCTAAAGACTTTGTTCTAGGATTAAACTTTTTGCTGGGATTAAACGCAGCAATTACATTAACAAAAAACTTCATAACACTCAGCAAGCATATATATACATCCCCGACAATCAGGTATAATAATACAACAGAAGTCGTACAAAAACAAGGAAAAAATGGAAGCGTAGAATTCTTAAAACAAAATCATAACAAACAAAGTTTAATAGAAAATGAAAGCATAAGGTTACTAACAGAGTTTTTAAGTCATGAACTCGAAAAGGGTAAAGATATAATAAAGAGTATAAATCATCCTATAATTCTACATTTGGAAAATATAGGGTTAATAGGAGAAGATATAACAATGTCAAGGGTAAATCATAGGTGCAAATTTAAACTTAAAAACCCCGACATAACAATCAGAATATCTTATATAGAATACAGTCCATTAGATAAACAAGAATTTAGACAAAAAATATTTGAAATGATAAAACAGAAATTAATAAGAAAATTAGAAAGTCCGCACAGATTAGCAACGTTTCTTGTAAGAAATCACAGTGAAGTAAAAAGAGGAAAGGCAAGAATAGTATACAATTATAAACGTCTAAACGATAATACAGAGGATGATGGTTATAACATCCCTAATAAAGATAGTTTACTAAATCTAATACAAAAGAAGAAGGTCTTCTCAAAATTCGATTTAAAATCATGGTATAACCAATTACAGTTAGAAGAAAGTTTTAAACCATGGACAACCTTTACATGTTCAGAGGGACAGTATGAATGGAATGTCCTTAGCTTCGGACTAAAAAACCCTCCATCCATTTTTCAAAGATTTATGGATAATATATTCTTAAAATATGAATTTTGCTTAGTATACATTGATGACATTTTGGTTGCAAGTGAAACAGTACAGGAGCATGAGCAACATTTAAAACAGATATTTGAAGAAATAGAAAACCATGGTATAGTAATCTCAAAGAGAAAAATGGAACCCTTCAAAAGAAAAATATCTTTTCTTGGTTTAGAGTTAGGAAATGGTAAAATAGAATTACAGTCACACATTTCTACAAAAAAAATTAGATTTTCCAGAAAAATTTAAAACAAATACAAGCCTTTTTGGGACTAGTAAATTATGTTAGAAAATTTATCCCAAATCTATCAAAATTAGTAGGTCCATTATACAGTAAAACCATAAAAAATGAGTAAAGATATTTTAACACAAAGGATATTAAATTAGTTAAAAAAGTTTAAAATGCTATAAAAACATTTGGTCCATTAGAATTACTATTAGTTACAGATTATATTATGATTGAAACAGACAGATGTAAAGAAGGATGGGGAGTTGTCCTTCTCTGCAAACCAACTAAATATAGCCCCAAAACAAAGGAAAAAATTTGTGCTTACTAAAGTGAAAATTTTCAAAACAAAACCAACTGGACAAGCATAGACTTTGAAATCCAAGCATTAATCAATGCTTTTGAAAAATTCAAAATTTATTTACATAATGAGTTCACAGTCAGAACAGATTGTGAAGCAATTGTAAAACTTATAAAAAATTACCAGAGTAAAAGAGTAAATAGAACAAGGTGGGTCAATTTACAAAATACTATACAAGGCCATGGATATCATATAAATTTTGAACATATCAAAGGAAAAAATAATGGGATAGCCGATATGTTGTCCCGAAACATTAACAAGATATTTTTTCTAGATGGAAAAGAAAGATAAAGGGAAAGCAAAGATTATACAGCCTAGAAGAATTATTTCTCCGATGAGTATATCATCTGAAAAAGAACAGACAGAAAAGCTTTTAAGCCAAGCTATAAGGGCTGACAGAGTACAAAGTTCTAGAAAGCTACCAGCATCAATTACTGGGTTAGACACTGTCTTACAGAATTATAACCCAGTAAACAGCCAAGGTCCTGTTAATCAGAGACCAAAAAATATACACACTAAACAAAGGGCTGATACACATTTTACACAAAGCTCAGTCATTACATTTGGAAATTACGGTTTACAACAATGTAATGTCCCTAATACAAAGTTTCGTCCAGTTGTTGGAATGAAGCTGGCATATAAGCAGCAATGCTTATTAGACAACCTTTGGCATATTCAAACTATGCCATAGGCTTCGACATTCAAAGTACAAGTTTTAAATGCATTAAGCATTTACTTTCATGAGCAAAGCTCAAAATTCCCCAAAAAACAACAATAAAAGTTTACTCACTACATCGTTTTTCGAGGAACATAGATTGGTATCTTCAATAAATGGGAGACAGTTGCAAAATTTATACAATGTCCAAATCCCATTTACAAAGGTTTTTACAATTTTGCTGAATCTTTAAAAACAGCCGGGGAACATTTTGGCATAAATAGTTTCTATATTGAGCCAGAAGAAGATCAAACATTTTCTGAAATAACAAAGACTAATCCTGAACAAATAATCAAAGCCCAGGAGGAAGTAATTGAAAATCTTAAAGAACAGTTGATGAAAAAGGGACAAGATACACATCCTATACAAGCCCATATTGAAAATAGCCTCATGAAACAAAAAGTGGCTATACTCGAGGCAAAAAATAAACAGTACAAAAACAGGCTCGAGAAAACAGAAAAAATAGTTCCTTAAAATAGAAGCTATGAAGCGTTCAGAATAAGAATGCTTGATACACCATGGAAACAATGTTTACAGCCAGTCATTAACAGATTCCCAGAATTCGAACAAATTATTTCACAAAAAGTTTGTTAAGAATTTCCAATAATTTTATACAATTTACAACAACAAATTATAGATCTTGCTTTTCAAGACACACCCAACGCAGCAATAAGGATAGTAGAAAGAACAGATGACGAAGGAGAAGGAACGGGACTTCTTCTTCTACAGATTAGTTACCCTACACAAATGTCTGATGACCAAATCGTTCAATTTTACCATCATGGTATGATTGATTTTCTTGAATTCAGACTAAACAACAAGACCGAAAATCTCCTTGATAGACTAGGAGAAAAATTCACAATGGTCGTAGGCAACATAGCTTCTCATTAAAAAATCCCTACAGTCGGTTGTAAATTTTTTGCATCATTTCCCTTTGCATCCTCAAACACATACATACCAGCTAGAAAAAGAATCTTCGTAGACCATAGAACAAATACTCAAAACATTTTTTCAACTTTTGCCTACAAAAACCAACTACAAAATATTGCTGTTAAACCAAACACAGATTTTGCCAATATTACATGGTTAACAGAAAGAGATACTCATATACAGGTGTTGAAGCACTTTCCTATGAGAAACACTCTGGATAGAGTGTTAGGTTGTATTTTCGTGTTTGTAATTGTCTTTGTATGTAAGAGTCTTTATGTATTAGTTTATCGAGTTGTATTTACTTTTACATATTGAATGTTGCATTTTTCTCTAAGTGTTTTGCGCACTTGTATGTGCGCAGGAGAAAGCTCCTGCGTACTTAGCAAGTACGCAAGAATACCTTTGCGTACTTGTTAAGTACGTAAGATCATTTTGCCCTGCGCACTTGCTAAGTGCGCAGGCATCAGGTCTTGTATAAATAGGATAGGTTGACAGAAGTTAAGTACGCAGATATACGCATACATAGGCAGTCATAGTAGAAAATACGCAAATTGTAATCTTAGTACTTCTCTCTATAACCTTCAAGTGTTTATAATAGAAAGAACGTTTAAAGTGATTCTCTTGTCGGTTTACTTTGTGTTGTTTGACTCTCCACTTAGTCACGGGTATTCCGCACTCGGTCCGACTAGTAGACCCACTTGCATGTGACGATCCGCCACACCGAGGGACCTACAAGTGGTATCAGAGCCTTGCTCTTGATTTCGAGTATTGTGAGTGAGTTTGGAGAGTTTCTACAGAGATTTTACAAGCAAAAGGAGGTATTTTTGTGATAAAATATGGGTAGCTCTTGAGCACTATTTTAGAAGCAAAAATCACTCAAAAACTGATTTTTGTTGTGTATTTGAGCGTTTTGAGCATCAAAGGTTGGTTAGAAACAAGTTTCTGACCCTTTGGCTCATTTGCATTGTTCATCAGTCCAATTTTTACCATCTCCGGTGATTTTCCAGTGACCGGAATAGTTTGGTGAGAGTTGCTGAAAATGTGTTGTGCGTACTTACCATTTCTGGCAAAAACTACAGTTCTGTTGCGTACTTACTGAATACGCATGACTAATCTCTTGCGTACTTACAAGTGCGCAAGACTGATCTTGTGCGAACTTAAGTTATATCCTGCGTACTTATCATTTACTCCTGCGTACTTATCAAGTACGCAAGAGCAAATCTTAAATACGTAAGACCATTTCTCAAGTGCGCAAGGCCAATATCAAGTGCGCAACTGTGTCTGATTTTTCTGAAATTTGACTAGGTGTTCACTATGTCGAATCTTCAGAATCTAGGAAACCTTTTAAACTATGATAATGAGATCGGTACACCACAGAAACCGCCAAAGTTGCTCAACGTAAACGATTATTCTAATTGGAAAGCACGTTTTGAGCACTACATTTCTTATACCGACTCATCGCTATGGATACCAATCCTTGAAGGATATAAGCATCCCACACACATCTATCTTGAAGAAACCATGCCCAAACCTATCTCTAAACTTTCTGACGAAGAAAAGAAAGCTTATGATCGAGAAAAGAAGGCACTTGGTTCAATCACTATGGCATTAACTCGGGAATTGTTCCACAGTTTCTGAGGTTATGACAATTCTAAGGATCTTTGGAAAGCTTTACATAAAAGATTCGAAGGAAATAGTGATATCAAGAAGAGTAAGCGGGATCTACTCCGGAAGCAGTATGAATGCTTCAGATTTTTAGCGACCGAATCTTTAGATGACCTCATCTCTAGATTCTATCATCTACAGACTAAGTTGAAGGCTTTTGAACTCAGGTATCCGGATAAAGAGTTGGTGGAAAAGTTTTTGGATGCTTTGCCACCCAAATTTGAGATGTACACAACCCTGATGAGGGAAAATCCAAAATTCTATGAGATGACAGTAGAGGAGGCAATAGGAAAGGTTCAAGCTCATGACATGAACCTAAAAAGAAAGGAGAGCTCAGGAAGACCTCAGATACAAGACCCTTCTATGTATCATGGGACGACTTCTACATCCAAGTCATCGGGCTCTGGAATTGCCCTTTTTAACTGGAAACTCTACTGAAGAAGACCACTTAAATGGTTGTGGTGTTCATACATGTTATGCATCTGGATCAGGGATGGGGTCTCATCATCAACATACCTCAAGAAATCCTCCCGCTACAACTTCAGCTAATCAATCAGCTATAGCCAAAATAGCTGAAGATCATGTAGCATTATTCTCATTATGTATGCTTGCCTATGAGAACTTCATTGTCGGCAAGCTAACGGATCCTGAAACAATAGAAGAAGACTTTAATCAAGTGAATCCTGATGACATGGAGGACATGGATATTCAGTGGAATATGGCCATGATATTGAGGAGAGCCAAGCGTTTCCTGGACAGAACAGGAAGAAAGTTCATTGGCGGGCATTCTAATGCCAAGGTTGGTTTTGACAAATCCAAGGCCAAATGCTACAAGTTTCTGAACTATGGACACTTTGCTCGTGAATGTCAAAAGGACAGAGCACCGGCCTCGGGTTTTACCAGACCTAGCCAAGGAAACAGCCATGGCTATAACAACTCAAACAACCACAATCATAGCCAAAGTGGAACGTCCAATGCACTGGTAGCTCAACAGGACGAAAGCTTTGATTGGGGTGTTCATCTGGAGGATGCCATCATTGCACAAACCTAGGTTGGTCTCATGGCTGAGATCATGGAGATGATGGAAGCTGAGAAAAAGGAAGCTTCTATGGCTGACCTAGAAGAATCTACTACTGCTGCTACAGAGGAGGAGAAGTAAGCTGAAGAAAAGGAAGCTTCTGTAGCTGATAAAGAGGAATCGACTACTGCTGTTGCTCTCATGGCCATTGGAGAAGCAACAAGTTCATCTTCTGAGGTAGATTCTAATCCTTTTTCTGTTATTTCATGTTCCAAATGTCTAGGGCTAAAACTTGAAAATTCTAGGCTTCAAGACAAAATTAAACCCCTAAGTATGACAGCTCTAAACTATAAAGAAAACGAAAAACATTTTAAAGATTCTATTGAAACGTTGAAAAAGGAAAAATGTGAATATTCTCTAAAGATAAGCGATCAACAGCTTCACTTAGATGTTGCATACAGGGGGTTGGAAAAACGGAACAATGAAATTAACAAACTGTAAAATGAGATCTTGCAGTTAAAATATACTAATGAGAATTGAAAAACTCTCGTTTTGTGGTGGAACACTACGAATCTGTAGTGAGACAAATGAATGGGTTAGGGCTGGGTACTAATGCCATTCCTCCACCAGTAAGCGGGAAGTTTGTCAATAGCTTAATAGACATTGATCTCACTTGTATAGATGAGTCCTCTGATAAGGATGATTCCCCTAAAAAGGATGAATCCTCAAGTAAGGCTAACTCCAGATCTAGTGAGGAGTTCGTTACTACTTCTGAAGATGGGTCGGTTAACACTTGCCCTGAAGGAGTAGTATCTGAGGAGTTGTTAACTGAACATAAAGTAAAGAAAAACATTATCACTAATGGTGATAATTGCATTTTAACTGAACCCGATATCATTGAAACAAATGATAAACTAAAGGTAATGCTTTATGGGGGTTATAAAAATCTTAACCAAGCAAAGAAAGAAGCTTTTTCAGCTCATTATGGGCTTGGGTATAAAGAAAATTTGCAAAAATATTATACTCCCAAAAACCAAACTGTAAAGGTTCAGACTCATGTTCATAAACCAACTCCTCCTGCTCATAATGCTGAGTTATCTAAGGCCACATCTAATGAGCCTTACAAGAGAACTTATATAGACAAGAGGAATTGTTTTCACTGTGGCTTGGTTGGTCACATTCTTGTGAACTGTCCTTCAAAGAACCAAGGGAAACGGCCTGTTGTTTCACAACCAGCTGTTATCCCTAAGTCACTATCAGTGAAACCTCCCAAACATCCAAAACAAAATGTGGTGAAACCACCAGTCAAACCGATGGTAAAGCCTAAGATCAAATCTGAAGCTAAAGCATCTGTTTCAAGAAAGGTAACGTAACCTACTGTACCTTGTGTATCTACCTCTGGTAGTACACGTACTGGTGAGAAACCTGTGGCGAGATTCTCTAAGCCATAGAAAAGGAGAAGGAACAAGAGTTTGAGAAAGCTAGAACAGCTGACTTCAGTTCAATCAGGTGAAGCTTCCACAAGTTCACCTACTGTTGTTGAACCAAAGTCTCCTGTTCCGGTTAAGAAACAGAAAAGATCCTGGACTGCCAAATCCAAAACTTCTCAATCTCCTAGTCCTAATTCTTTGAAAGATTCATCCGTTTTGAATAGTCATCATGACTGTGAGTTAAAGGAAGTAGTTTATTTTGAAAAGGATGGACGACCCAAGACCACAATGGCTTGGGTCTCTAAATCTAACTAATTCTTTTGTGACTCGTGCACAGACGTCCTAAGGGTACTATCTCTAACCGCTGGTATGTAGATAGTGGATGCTCCCGGCACATGACAGGAAACATGGCCTTGCATCAAGATGTTAAGCCATTCAGAGGCGGCTATGTGGCATTTGCCGGAGAAAAAGGCGACAGCATCACGTGTCAAGGCGTGGTTTCGAACGGGTGTGTCAGCTTTGACAATGTCAACTTTTGCGAGCAGCTGAAGCATAACCTGTTGAGTGTCTCCCAAATGTGTGATAAGGAGTACTCGGTGATGTTTGACAAGTCAGAATGCCTGATTCTCAAACCTGGTTTTGAAGTTCCCGAAGACTAGATTCTGATGAGAGCGCCAAGGACAAACGACAACTACCAGATCGATATGAGCGTGGCAAAAACCACCTCATCAGTTGCTACTTGTTTGCTTACCAAAGCGACAGAGCTTGACTCTATCTTGTGGCATAGGAAACTCGGACATATTTCTTATCGTAAAATGAATCATCTTGTCCGAAACGGTTTGGTAACCGGGGTTCCTAAGCTGAGATTTACCATTGCAGATGACTGTATGCCTTGTAAAAAGGGCAAACAGCAGCGGAAGTCTCACAAGCCCAAGCTCCAAAACTCCATTGATACCCCTTTGGAGCTATTACACATGGATCTGTTTGGCCCCATAAGTATCAGGAGTATTGGAGGTAAGTCGTTCTGTCTGGTAGTAACTCATGATTTCTCACGTTTTTCTTGGGTGCATTTTTTAGGTACTAAGGACAAGACTGCTGATATTCTTCAATACTTGATCCTGAGCTGAAAGTTAGAAGAATAAGGAGTGACAACGGAACTAAGTTCAAGAATAATTTGATGGAACTTTTCTATCTCAAGAAGGGGATCCGTCACGAATTCAGCGCCCCGTACACGCCTCAACAGAATGGAGTTGCTGAACAGAAGAACAGAACACTGATTGAGACTGCAAGGACTATGCTGTCGGATGCAAAGCTTCCTGTCACTTTCTGGGCAGAAGCCGTTAATACAGCTTGTCACGTCTTAAACAGAGTTCTGGTTGTGAAGAGGCACAACAAGACTTGTTACGAGTTGATCAACAATCAACTTCCCAATCTTGATTACCTAGTTCCTTTTGGTAGTCCCTATTCCTTGTTGCTACAGTATAAAGACCGCCAGTCTAAGTTTCATGAAAAAGCGGTGGAAGGCATCTTCTTAGGATACGTTGCCAACTCGCCTTGCAAGAGAGTGTACAACATAGGAACTCGTACTGTCGAGGAATGGTTCGAAGTGGATTGTAGTAAACACAGCATTCCACCCGAACCAACAGGTCCAACTTGGGGTTTTGATTATGATGCGCTATTCAAGTCATTCAATCTTCCTGATCTATCTGCAGTTGACGCCGCAAATGTTTATGAATTATTGGGTGGCCAAAATGACTCCAGTTTCTCTACTCATGCTACTGTACCGATTGTAACTCCTGATTCCAATGCTGCATCTGCATCTGGAACTCATGACAGTGATAACAGTGAAGATGTTCATGTTGATGGAGATGACGCTCAAGCTAATCCTAACACAACTGTAGGAAATGAAGCTCCAGCTGATCCAATTAACATTGAATCTTCTTCCTCTAAAACACAGGAAATGGGGGGAGTTAAGCACGAATCTAGATTCAGAAATTCAGGAACCATCCAATCGACAACATTATTGGTGATCCTTATGCCGGTGTTCAGACTCATCATCGAACCATCACTGAGAACACTAGTCTTTACACAGAGATATTTGACACTGGTGTCATGGAAACATGTCTGCATGCTGCATTCGTGTCCCAGTTAGAGCAGAAGAATGTGAAGGAGGCTCTCGCGGACAACTGCTAGATTTAGGCGATGCAAGATGAATTGTCTCAATTCCAAAAGTTGCACGTGTGGGATTTGGTTGACTTGCCAAAAGGCTTTCAGCCAATTGGAACCAGATGGGTGTTCAAATGCAAGATGGATGATCGTCATGTGGTTGTGAAGAACAAAGCAAGATTGGTTGTTCAGGGTTTTTATCAGCAAGAGGGCTTTGATTGCACGGAAGTATATGCCCCAGTTGCTAGAATTGATGCCATTCGACTGTTCTTGGCTTATGCCACCTATGTTGGCTTCAAGGTCTACCAACTTGATGTGAAAAGTGGTTTACTATATGGAAAATTTCATGAAGAGGTCTATGTCACTCAAACTCCCGACTTTGAAGATCCGCATAATATCAATAAAGTGTATAAGCTCGACAAAGCACTTTATGGTCTTCATCAAGCACCGCGGGCATGGTATGAGACATTATCTAAGCATTTACTGTCTAATGGTTTTGACCGTGGACAGATTTACTCGACCCTCTTCATTAGGAAAGCAGGAGGTGACATTCTTCTTGTACAAGTCTACGTCGACGGCATTATTTTTGGATCTACCAATGAAGGGATGTGTAGGGAATTCGAGCAGGTGATGAAGTCCAAGTTTGAAATGAGTAACATGGGTGAATTGTCATTCTTCCTGGGTCTGCAAGTCAGTCAAAGAGAGGATGGCATTTATCTACATCAAACTAAGTATGTGCAGGACATCTTGTCAAAATACATGATGAATGATAGCAGTACTTATGGCACACCTATCCCAGTCAATCATGGTCTGCATCCTGACAAAGATGGAAAGGACGTAGATAGCAGATTGTACTGTGGGATGATCGGATCACTTATGTATCTCACAGCTTCAAGACCCGATATAATGTTTGTTGTGTGCTTGTGCTCAAGGTTTCAGTCTTAACCGAAGGAGTCACATATGATAGCCGTGAAGAGAATTTTCAGATACCTGAAAGGGAAACCGCAATTGCGTCTTTGGTACTCTAAGCAGCGGTCATTCGACTTCAAAGCCTACACTGATTCAGACTATGGCGGTTGTAACCTTTATAGAAAGTCAACTTTTGGTGGATGTCAATTCTTAGGAGACAGACTGGTTTCCTGGCAGTGTAAGAAGCAGTCAACGGTTTCTGTCTCAACTTGTGAAGCAGAATACATTGCTGCGGCGAGCGGTTGTTCTCAGATATTGTGGATTCAGCAGCAATTGAGAGACTACGGCTTAAACTTCACTGGAACTCCATTATTCATTGACAACAATGCCACCATGTCCATCACAAATAACCCGGTGAAACATTCCAAAACTAAACATATAGAAATTCGCCATCATTTCATCCGTGATTGTGCTGAAAAGCATTTAATTGAACTTGAAAAAGTTCACACGGATGACAATCTTGCTGACCTTTTCACAAAGGCATTTGATCGATCCCGTTTTGAGCATCTTGTCAACTTGATAGGAATGTTCAATCCTGAGTGAAAATTAATTTTTCTTAAATCAATTCAATTCATGGAAGTTAAATTTTATTTATTTTAAATTTTTTGTATAGTTCTTTTAAGTTTCAAAATATTTTACAAAATCAAAAACAAAATAGAAAATGGAGAAAATTTCAAAGTTAACTTGAGAAAAGAGAAAATGATAGTACATCAGAAATGATCTAAACGTCACAGACTGCTCATATGGGAAATGATTGCGTCATGCTTACTTAATTGTTTAAATTATTATATTTTTAATCAGCTTATTTACAAGTAATTTGAATTTTCAGTAGGCTGTATGCGTCTTTGAATCACTAGTAGTGTGGAAACTAAAGTCTAAATTACAACTGTGATTTGAACCCATGTTTGCTAGTGTGTGTGCGTAAAAGAATAGAAAAGATCATTGTCAGATAAGGATGTTAGATTTTGGCAATAATTTTCTTTTGAGGTCAGTTTCGGGTTATGTCGTTAGCACAATTAATGCGGTTCATCTCACTGCCCATACTCACAAGTATGCAAGGAGTGACTGAATCAAGACATGTCTCTACATCAACCGTTGAGCATGTATTCACCCTTGAATCACTCCTGATTCATTGAAATCATATCCAGATAAAAGTTGGATCCCCTTACCTTATTCAAACACCATATATATTATCCTGAATCATCATACCGATATTCAATGAAGAAAATCAAATGAAACCAAGACAAATGAATCACTCGATTCTGAATCTTATGATTCCTGATAATCCTTATGGATTATGCTTGATTTTTCCTATGCTAATAGATGTAACTTCATTCTGAAAATTTAGAAAATCATTGGGAAAATCTTAGATGCCTTGAGATAATAATTTACATTAGTGTAGCATATCAGTGGGGTACACGTTGTATATCTTATAATTAATACCTTAATACACAAGAACGTGATACAAAGATGCTTATAGTTTCAAATCTTATAATATTGTCAACTTGAATCACTTGTTTATGTGCTTATTATGTATGAATAAATAGTAATCCATCACATGATCCCATATTCTTTGATTTTTATATTGTATCGTTTTTGCTATATGTCGGCCTGATATGATTCTCTGCCCGTGTCTTTGATCAAAAAATAGTGTGTGTGAATACTTGTATATTTCTATGAGAAAAGATCAAAAAGATTTTAAGTTTATGCATAGTTCAATTTTATTCAGAAAAGCCAAAAATATTTGTGTTTAACCTTCCTGAATTGTATTTGAATCCTCCTGATTGAATATTTGTATCTTGTTCGTTATTTGACTTGAAAAACTTCATAAATTTGAGTTGAAAGTTTGCGCACTTAAGGGTTTGTGCGTACTTGTAAGTGCGCATGAAGTAAGCCCTGCGTACTTAACAAGTACGCAAGAGTTAAGTCTTGCGCACTTGTAAGTACGCAAGAGTTAAGTCTTGCGCACTTGTAAGTACGTAAGAGTTAAAACGTGTGCACTTGCTAAGTACGCACGACCTTTTTGCGTGGGGTATATAAACCAGACTGAGAAAATTTTCAGAGTTTCATCACTTTCAAACCGATTCAAATTCCCTCCGACTTTTACTAAAAAATTCAAGTGTTCCTAAACCGATTTTTCATCCCGTTGTTAGTTTCATCTTCATATAACAACAAATTGGTGAGAATCTAGGCTAAATCCATCCACGAAAACGTGACTTTGGACCGATTCAACGACTTCGAAAATCTAGGTTTATTCCAAGATTTTTGGGCAAAATTTGGGTTGTTTGGGTAAATCTTTATCACTAAAACCTAATTAGATACTATAATCGACCCTTAATTTGTCCGTTTAGCTATTGATTTTGTCCTTGACCTTGAATTTGAACCGATAGTGGATTCTTTCGACTGTTAGGTCAACATTGGTCAAATATAGCAAGTACTTGGTGTTGATATTGGTCCCATAGGCTAGAATCATCGATTCCGACCATGTGGTGACCCAATACACACCGATTTTTGAACATCAGTTAAATTTTCAAATTTCTGGAATTTTCACCAAGTGTTGTTCTTGCGCACTTAGCAAGTATGCAAGAAGCAATTCATGCGTACTTGTTAAGTACGCAAGAGGAAATTCCTGCGTACTTGCTAAGTACGCAGAACCAACACTTGGCAAAAATTTCTAAGTCTGAAATTTCAGTTCAAAGAGTAACTGCTATACTGAGTCATGTTTATTCATTTCCAATGATACTTGGTGTTATGATTATGTTTTCTGTGTGTTTTTGCAGATCATGGCTCGGGCGTTTACTAACGAATTCAATCTGTTAGCTAACACTGAACCAGAATGGAAGGGTGCAGCACTACAGTATAGAGAAATAGTTAATTTCTTGAACCGTTCAAGAATCAGCTACGCTATTTCTGCTGACCCGATCGTTTCAAGACCCTATTTGGAGCAGTTTTGGGAGACTGCGGAGCATGATTGCACGGTAACCCCTAACGTTATAAGGGCTACCATTGCTGGTCATGCTATCGCCTTTTCTGAAGATTCTATTAGAAGGGTCCTGCAATTCAGAGATCTCTCGACCGACCCGACAGCCTATCCAGACTACTTTGTGGACGGCTGTTGGAGGCAAAGAATGGGATTTGTCGGTGCGAAAGACTATGCTTCATATAAGAAGATGTGGGTGCTAGACCAATGGAGATACTTCACCCACGTCATGATCATGTGCATCTCCTCAAGGAAAGCTGGAAAGGATGCCATGGGTCATGACCTTGCAGCAGCCATGGTTGGCCTATCTCTCAATAAGGGCTACAACTTCTCCCGCTACATATTCAAAGCCATCAATGACCAGATCAACACAGCGGAGAGGTTTAGGTTCTTATTATACCCTAGGTTTGTGCAACTTTTGATTAACGACGCGTTGCCAAACCTACCTGCTATAGGGGAGAGACTTCAAGTGAAGAGGGTGGACAAAAGAGTGTTCGCACAATTCTTAAAGCCAGGCAGTCTAGAACCTACTCATGTGCATACAGAACTCTTTGGCCACATCATAAATGAAGCATATGTGGCACCAGGTGACTAGAGAGGGTATAGTCATGATTCGGAGCCTGAATTGAGTGAACACTCCGATGAACAACAACAACAAGCGGAGGAAGTGGAAAGTGATGATGGATCGTCTGATAATGGAGACGAAGAAGGAGGAAATGATGGTGCTGAGGGATCTGACTCGGAAGAGACAGAGTCAGATTCTTCTGATTCCGATGATGCACTATCGCAGGTACACCCAAGGAGAAAGACAAAGGTAACCCTACCGGAGTCGTCCTCCAAGAGAAAGCGACAATCTTCTAGCAGCGAATATGAGCCAGACTCTGACTCTGACGCTGCTATACAGAGACAAAGACGAGAAAGCATTCACAAAAACAGGGGCGATAGGCAACAGCTTTCTATCCCCAGTGAGGTGGAGACTCAGCAGCAAGTACAAGTTTCAGCTGCTAGTTCTGATTCAGCCTCCACCCCACCTTCACAGCAACTATACTGTAGGAGGAGGAGGCCATAGGTGCAACTTGACGTGGCCGTCACTTCAATCACAGAGGAGATTCCTGTGATAGTGACCCTCCCTACCACAACTGCTCAGGTGGCGGTGACTACTCCAATTCTCACGGAGTCAGTCACCATCACCCCTACCATAACTCCTACAACTCTCATCACATCCTCAATCCCAACCACCACCATTGATCCTAATTATGGAGATTTCACACAAGGGTTTGACTTCGATACCATCTTCTCCTCCCCTATTCACAATGCCGAGGCATCATCATCCAGACATCCTGATCCGAATGCTGCAAGGATAGATGTTCTGGAAACCCAAGTTGCTGGATTATTGGAGACTATTCGGAAATCAAAGGAAGTGTCTGGCGCTCAACAAGCACATATTAATTATTTGGTAGACGAAGTTAGAATCCTACGTAGCCAGGGAACGGGGACTGATGAAAGATTGAAGAACGTCATGGCCCAGAACGAACTCCTAATCAAGATAAATGAAATGATTCTGGGTCACAGGTCGTCCTTGGAGCTGAGGTTTGATACTCAAAGGAAAGAGCATGAGCTGATGGTCAAACTAATTGCTGATCTGACCAAGAAGCTTGATGCTCAGGGGGAGAAAGAGAAGGAGAAAGAGAAGGAGAAAACTACCGGTGGTGAGGCTTGTCATCCTGTCGACTTGACTAAGGATGACGACAAAGACAAGGATCCCAAAGCCGTCCTAGTGGAGGTGAGCACCAAGCTTTAGCAATCATTCCCATCTCTGCTATTCCAATGGCTCAGGGGGAGTCTACTTATCAAGAGGGTGGTGATACCTCTGGTGGTGGTGGTGAGAAAGGAAAGTCAGCGGCTGACGTGCTTAAGGACTTATCTGATGATGAGATCCTATACCTAGAGCCTGACTATTCCAAGGAAGCACAGATCGATGCTCTCTTTAATCTAGAAGAAGGAGAGATCGACTCTGGTGACGATTAGGATGATGATGATGACTTTGTAATTGAAATTCCCAAGGGTGACGGGGAAGGAGAGTACGACTTAGAAGATGGAGAGATCTTTGAATTTCCATCCTTCGAAGCTCAGCTCGACACAGGTTCAGTCGAGCATGCTAGTAATGTGGAAGCCTCGACTGAAGCCTCCCTAGTTGACCCTACACCTGTGGACCCAGAGGCACCGAAAGAAAAAGATATGCCTTCTACTTCATCAAAAGGTCCAGCTCCTGTGTGGCAAAAGACGTTTATAATAGACAAACAAGGAGCAACAGGGATGATCTTGGCTGTAAGGTTCGAGGAGGATAAGCAGCTGTTCACAATCAAAAGATCTGGCGGGGTTCAATACTTGAAACCCACTAGTGAAGCGTTCAGCTCCTTACCCAAATAAGACCTTGTGAACCTAGCAAACCGAGAGCTGCTGGGTCATTCTAATCACGCAGTGGCGATGGGTTTGTGGGTGGTTCTGCAGTGGGAAACAAGATCTGGGAAATTCGAGATGTTCAAGCCTCAGGTGCCCAAGAGAGTCAAGGATAAGAATGCTAGACATCCTGTGACTAAGAAGCAGTTAAAGAAATTGGTATACAAGCCAGTGCGATGTGAAACTAAGATTCTGTGATTATGGATAAGGTACGTTCAGAGAGTGGGAACATAGTGCCAAAGGAACTGATCAGAATATTTGATGAAGTCTGCTTCATCAACTTTTTTGTGAAAGATCTGGAGGCACTAGCAGACAGGTATTGCGTGTACACTAATGAATGGACAAAGCTCCTTGATTCTAAATATGACAAGGTGATTAAGTTCTGCCTTGAATACAAGAAGAAGATGGAAGCTAAAGATCAAGTACTGTGAAGACTGAAGAATGAAGACTGAAGACGATGATGATCAAGAGCTGTTGTCAAGGGGGAGTTTGTTGAAACACTTTCCTGTGATAAACACTCTGGATAGAGTCTTAGGTTGTATTTTCATGTTTGTAATTGTCTTTGTATGTAAGAGTCTTGATGTATTAGTTTATCAAGTTGTATTTACTTTTACATATTGAATGTTGCATTTTTCTCTAAGTGTTTTGCGCACTTGTATGTGCGCAGGAGAAAGCTCCTGCGTACTTAGCAAGTACGCAAGAATACCTTTGCGTACTTGTTAAGTACGCAAGAGCATTTTGCCCTGCGCACTTGCTAAGTGCGCAGGCATCAGGTCTTGTATAAATAGGATAGGTTGACAGAAGTTAAGTACGCAGATATACGCAGACATAGGCAGTCATAGTAGAAAATACGCAAATTTTAATCTCAGTACTTCTCTCTGTAACCTTCAAGTGTTTATAATAGAAAGAACGTTTAAAGTGATTCTCTTGTCGGTTTACTTTGTGTTGTTTGACTCTCCACCTAGTCACGGGTATTCCGCACCTGGTCCGACTAGTAGACCCACTTGCATGTGACGATCCGCCACACCCGAGGGACCTACAACAGGCCTTTGAATCATTAATCAAAAAGCATCAACAAACTCCTAAGATACCCGGTCATTTTCCCTGGAAAAGATTCAGATTATTAGGAGAAGGCCATTATATACAGATTTACTCAGACCTAAATTGGAGAATGCTTTTGCCATTCGTAGGCGAAGGCGATACTTTAGAATTGGATCATATTATTGATCTAGATGAAAGTGAAGAAACAGATCCAGGATCACCAACATCCATCGACAGTACACACAGGGACTTCTAAAAAACGTAAGCCATGACGTAGAAGACCAATTATCGAAAGAGGACAATTGATTACACAGAGAAAAGCAGATTCCCGACAGATTTTACATCACGATACAATAATTGTTCATAAAGAGTTTTTGTCGTTTTCATCTTTAATTTGTATCCATTTATTTCACTTTACTTTAAGATAGTGCGCATTATTGTGCTTTTCTTTTTTGTTGTCCTTTGTTTGCCATGCCTATAAAAGAAGGCATTAGTCTCAGTTGTAAACACACCGAGAAACACCGAAATATCAATAAGAAGAAATCTTTCAGTACCCTCATGGCACATTAAAATTTCCTGCCCTCTTCAGCCTATTCTCTAACACTATAAATCCTTGGTCTTCATATCATATCCCTCAATTAAAAAAAATTCACTGCAAATATTATTATCATCCGCATCCGCTGTGCATATCTCCATTTTCGCTACCAGCTTATTGTAAGTATTTTAAATTATGTCAATTTCAGTTTATTTCAGTTTATGAAATCTGGTACCCCTCCTAAATTGGTATCAGAGCAAAGGCTTTCCTAATATCTAAAAGGCAAAGTCAGTCCATATGAGGCAACTTTGTATGTTTAAGTCCTATTTTTATGAAAACCCGTTTAGATGAAGATTAGGGAAAAAAATTTGCTTTGATATAAATTCAGACCAGTTATCAGAATTTATAAATTTTTATGTTTAAATTAGTTTTATGTTTAAGGATTGTGAAAATTGGGATATGAGAAAATATTAAAAGGATTAATAAGTGCAAAGAGTTAAGCTAAAGAGGCGGATTCTTTAATCATAGATCCTCTACACTCTAAATCAATCCCCAGAAAAATCGATTTCTTAAATCTAGAATTTTCTGAAAAAATAAGCAAAACAATTAACACAAATAATTATAGTCTAATTTACAGTGTCAAAAAAGATTACAATCATAGTATACATACATATAATATACATCTAAACGCCTTAACAAATTTAGTAATTAATCTAGGTATAAATTTACAAAAAGAATCTAACATTAATAAATAGTTGCTTGATAAAATACAAAAAAAATAAATAATAAAACAGAAGAATATAGGAAATATATAGAAAATTTAGACTGTATTAAATATCAAAACCTCCAAATCCTAAAAGAATTAAAATAAATTAGAAAAAATAATTTAGAAAAACAAGAATTAAATAACAATATAGATAGAGATACTGAAGCCATAAATAAGTTAAGCTTACAAGACACAAAAATTAATCAACAACCTAAACCTTATAAACATTGGCAACCAAGGAAATGATTAATCAAAATAGAAGCTACTTAGGAAGAGGAAGAATGTTACAAGACGCTTGAAATTCTACAAGTAATATACAAGACACTATAACATCCTACACTTTTCTAAATAGAATAGTTAGAAGGGGTTCAGGATCTAATAGTACAACAAATACAGTACAATTAGAAGAATAAATAGATTTTGATAGAAATATAAATTTATACAATCAACATCAACTAGATATTTTAAATCCAAGAGTATTATATCAAATAGGAATTTTAAACATTAATACAACATTAATAGGAAGCAGTAGAGAAGAAAGTCTAAGAGTATTAGACAAAACAGTAACAGTAGATTTAATTTTACCAGAAACTATACAAAAAATTAAACAATCTGGTAAAAACTTTGTCCACACATGATTAATAGTCATAGGAATAAAGTCTTTAGGAAGAAAAAACATAGTAACAAAATTATTAGCTCTAATGTTAGATAAGAGTTGGAAAACAGAATTAAAAAACACTATAATTTCAGGAATGGAAGTTGACCTTAGTCAAAATACAGCTTTATTTTACTGCACACCAGGAATCTTAAAAGATATTAACGATCTACAAAATGTTAAGATAGCCTTACAAACTAAAGGCAATGAAAATTATGAAGGAAACAACATAGTCATAAGCATAGGAATGCTAGGAAAATCTAGCAACAAATCAGGCATGAAATATAAAGTGAATATAGAAGGAATTTTACAAACAATAGCATCAAAAACTATACAAATGATAAAGAAATTAGAAAAAATAATTTAGAAAAACAAGAATTAAATAACAATATAGACAAGTTACTTAATCCACAAATAAGTTAAGTTTACAAGACACAAAAATTAATCAACAACCTAAACCTTATAAACATTGGCAACCAAGGAAATGATTAATCAAAATAGAAGCTACTTAGGAAGAGGAAGAATGTTACAAGACGCTTGAAATTCTACAAGTAATATACAAGACACTATAACATCCGACACTTTTCTAAATAGAATAGTTAGAAAGGGTTCAGGATCTAATAGTACAACAAATACAGTACAATTAGAAGAAGAAATAGATCTTGATAGAAATATAAATTTATACAATCAACATCAACTAGATATTTTAAATCCAAGAGTATTATATCAAATAGGAATTTTAAACATTAATACAACATTAATAGGAAGCAGTAGAGAAGAAAGTCTAAGAGTATTAGACAAAACAGTAACAGTAGATTTAATTTTACCAGAAACTATACAAAAAATTAAACAATCTGGTAAAAACTTTGTCCACACATGATTAATAGTCATAGGAATAAAGTCTTTAGGAAGAAAAAACATAGTAACAAAATTATTAGCTCTAATGTTAGATAAGAGTTGGAAACAGAATTAAAAAACACTATAATTTCAGGAAAAGAAGTTGACCTTAGTCAAAATACAGCTTTATTTTACTGCACACCAGGAATCTTAAAAGATATTAACGATCTACAAAATGTTAAGATAGCCTTACAAACTAAAGGCAATGAAAATTATGAAGGAAACAACATAGTCATAAGCATAGGAATGCTAGGAAAATCTAGCAACAAATCAGGCATGAAATATAAAGTGAATATAGAAGGAATTGTACAAACAATAGCATCAAAAACTATACAAATGATAAAGAAATTAGAAAAAATAATTTAGAAAAACAAGAATTAAATAACAATATAGACAAGTTACTTAATCCACAAATAAGTTAAGTTTACAAGACACAAAAATTAATCAACAACCTAAACCTTATAAACATTGGCAACCAAGGAAATGATTAATCAAAATAGAAGCTACTTAGGAAGAGGAAGAATGTTACAAGACGCTTGAAATTCTACAAGAAATATACAAGACACTATAACATCCGACACTTTTCTAAATAGAATAGTTAGAAGGGGTTCAGGATCTAATAGTACAACAAATACAGTACAATTAGAAGAAGAAATAGATCTTGATAGAAATATAAATTTATACAATCAACATCAACTAGATATTTTAAATCCAAGAGTATTATATCAAATAGGAATTTTAAACATTAATACAACATTAATAGGAAGCAGTAGAGAAGAAAGTCTAAGAGTATTAGACAAAACAGTAACAGTAGATTTAATTTTACCAGAAACTATACAAAAAATTAAACAATCTGGTAAAAACTTTGTCCACACATGATTAATAGTCATAGGAATAAAGTCTTTAGGAAGAAAAAACATAGTAACAAAATTATTAGCTCTAATGTTAGATAAGAGTTGGAAACAGAATTAAAAAACACTATAATTTCAGGAAAAGAAGTTGACCTTAGTCAAAATACAGCTTTATTTTACTGCACACCAGAAATCTTAAAAGATATTAACGATCTACAAAATGTTAAGATAGCCTTACAAACTAAAGGCAATGAAAATTATGAAGGAAACAACATAGTCATAAGCATAGGAATGCTAGGAAAATCTAGCAACAAATCAGGCATGAAATATAAAGTGAATATAGAAGGAATTGTACAAACAATAGCATCAAAAACTATACAAATGATAAAGAAATTAGAAAAAATAATTTAGAAAAACAAGAATTAAATAACAATATAGACAAGTTACTTAATCCACAAATAAGTTAAGTTTACAAGACACAAAAATTAATCAACAACCTAAACCTTATAAACATTGGCAACCAAGGAAATGATTAATCAAAATAGAAGCTACTTAGGAAGAGGAAGAATGTTACAAGACGCTTGAAATTCTACAAGAAATATACAAGACACTATAACATCCGACACTTTTCTAAATAGAATAGTTAGAAGGGGTTCAGGATCTAATAGTACAACAAATACAGTACAATTAGAAGAAGAAATAGATCTTGATAGAAATATAAATTTATACAATCAACATCAACTAGATATTTTAAATCCAAGAGTATTATATCAAATAGGAATTTTAAACATTAATACAACATTAATAGGAAGCAGTAGAGAAGAAAGTCTAAGAGTATTAGACAAAACAGTAACAGTAGATTTAATTTTACCAGAAACTATACAAAAAATTAAACAATCTGGTAAAAACTTTGTCCACACATGATTAATAGTCATAGGAATAAAGTCTTTAGGAAGAAAAAACATAGTAACAAAATTATTAGCTCTAATGTTAGATAAGAGTTGGAAACAGAATTAAAAAACACTATAATTTCAGGAAAAGAAGTTGACCTTAGTCAAAATACAGCTTTATTTTACTGCACACCAGGAATCTTAAAAGATATTAACGATCTACAAAATGTTAAGATAGCCTTACAAACTAAAGGCAATGAAAATTATGAAGGAAACAACATAGTCATAAGCATAGGAATGCTAGGAAAATCTAGCAACAAATCAGGCATGAAATATAAAGTGAATATAGAAGGAATTGTACAAACAATAGCATCAAAAACTATACAAATGATAAAGAAATTAGAAAAAATAATTTAGAAAAACAAGAATTAAATAACAATATAGACAAGTTACTTAATCCACAAATAAGTTAAGTTTACAAGACACAAAAATTAATCAACAACCTAAACCTTATAAACATTGGCAACCAAGGAAATGATTAATCAAAATAGAAGCTACTTAGGAAGAGGAAGAATGTTACAAGACGCTTGAAATTCTACAAGAAATATACAAGACACTATAACATCCGACACTTTTCTAAATAGAATAGTTAGAAGGGGTTCAGGATCTAATAGTACAACAAATACAGTACAATTAGAAGAAGAAATAGATCTTGATAGAAATATAAATTTATACAATCAACATCAACTAGATATTTTAAATCCAAGAGTATTATATCAAATAGGAATTTTAAACATTAATACAACATTAATAGGAAGCAGTAGAGAAGAAAGTCTAAGAGTATTAGACAAAACAGTAACAGTAGATTTAATTTTACCAGAAACTATACAAAAAATTAAACAATCTGGTAAAAACTTTGTCCACACATGATTAATAGTCATAGGAATAAAGTCTTTAGGAAGAAAAAACATAGTAACAAAATTATTAGCTCTAATGTTAGATAAGAGTTGGAAAACAGAATTAAAAAACACTATAATTTCAGGAATGGAAGTTGACCTTAGTCAAAATACAGCTTTATTTTACTGCACACCAGGAATCTTAAAAGATATTAACGATCTACAAAATGTTAAGATAGCCTTACAAACTAAAGGCAATGAAAATTATGAAGGAAACAACATAGTCATAAGCATAGGAATGCTAGGAAAATCTAGCAACAAATCAGGCATGAAATATAAAGTGAATATAGAAGGAATTGTACAAACAATAGCATCAAAAACTATACAAATGATAGAACCAATAACAATAAATCCTGAAGAATTAGCAGGATTAGAATGTGATATAAATGATATACAAGAAAATAAAAACGCAGTCATAGTACCAATAAGAAGTCTTATCTATGAAGGATTAGACGGATTACAAAGCATACGTTTCATAGATTTTGAACACAAAAATAACATAAATGAAGAAAATAACGAAGAAACCACTATAGAAAACAATTTTATGAACATAGAAATAAATAGTGACAACGAGCCAATCTATGATACAGAAACAGAAGATGATGAAATAAATACAGAATTTTACAAATTCGAACAAGAAGATACAGACTATAGCCTAATAGATTATCTAGAAGAAGATAACAGTTTTTGAAAACAAAAGAAACAAATAAAACCATGGACCAAATAATAAATAGAAAATTTACAGAATTAAACATACAAGAAGAAGTAGATGATATGATTATAGACTGTATAACATAATTAGGAATGACATACGAAGAAAGTTATCAAAAGCTGCAAGAATATTACAACTTGCCATTAGTCAAAGATATTCTACAAGGAAAAGTAATGATGTCAGATTTCTATAAACAAGAATAATTATGTATGGACCAAGACATGAATAATCCATTAAAAAGAAAAAGATGGGATGTGAAAGGAGAAACTTCACACGAAACAACAGGAAGAGAACTATGGACTCCACCAACTATAAATTATCAATAGTAATCAACTTACAAAGGAAAAGGGAGTAGATTACCTATAGGACATATATACAATGGAAATATGCTATTATTATAACAGCAAAAGCCACAACTTTGGGTAGACGAAATCCTAACATGAGAACAAGCTACAGTTCGTATGTGGGAAACAAATAAAAAAGATAGTATAGATATGTTCGCTTACTTAGAAACTACACTAGGTCCAATAGCCCTATGAATTTGGCAAAGTAAAAAAGCACAAGATCCGGACTGTATAAACACATTAAAAGCTCTAGGAGACAACCCTTACAATTTTACATCACAAATTATGACTCTAATTCTAGGAGTAGATCCAGCAAAAAATAATAGCCTGACACAAGATACTGCAATTAGAAATTTAAACAATTGAGCATAGCTGACATGACATATATAAATGAATTTACATTAGATTTCACAAGGTTATTATCACAAACATGAAAAACTATGGAAGATAATTTATGTGATAAGTACTTTATAAAATTACCATGAGATTTAGGAAAAAGTATACACAAATCATGGAAAACAACATATGGTGAACAAACTAATCTAGGAATAGGACCTAGAATAACCTATACATTTGGAATACTAGAAGAAAAATGTAAGGAATTTGCTTCACAGGAACAACTAAAAAGAAATTCTTATGCATTCTGTAAAACAACAATCTATACACCCCAAGCTTACGGTTTATATGATAAACAAAAAAAGCTTAGAAAAAGTACTACATATAATAAAAACTATAAACCTCATTATAAAAACAAATATGTTAGAAAACCATAAACTAGAAAATGTAAATGTTTTATTTGTGGAGACGAAACACATTTAGCTAATAAATGACCAAACAAAAATAAAAACATAGAAAGATCTAATCTAGTAGAACAACTAAATGACTACAAAATAGAAATAATAAAAATAGATGATTCAGATAATGAATCCATCTATAGCATCTACAGCGAAGATGAACAATCTATAGCAAAAATCTCATACGCATTTGTAAGCACAGAAGAATGTATACATCAATGGATAAGCCAAAAGGGTAATAATCACATAAAATGCTATAATTGTGGATATTATCCAAGTATAGAAAAACGATTACAATGTAATAAATGTTTCAATGAAATATGTTGTATATGCCTTAAAAAGTTGTATGATAAAGATATAAACACTAACATCTTAACAAGAGAAGGAACAAGTACCGGTGTTAATACAAAAAAATTAGCTAAATTAGAATTAGCAGTTGAATTACACAGCCTTAAATTAGAAAACATAGATAATAAACTCAAAGAGTTAGAAACCTATGTTAAACAAGAAGAACAAAAAGAAATCAGTCAAATGTCTACAGAAAATGAACAAGAAGAACATGTTTATGTACAAACACAAGGATCTATGAATATGATCAATATACAATCTAGGCTATGGTTAGACCACAATAACTTCATAGAACTAACAGCTCTCGTTGATACATGAGCTACGAAAAGCTTGAGATCTTATGAACTAGCACCGATACAATACCATAAAAAATTACCATACAACTTAGAAAGTAGAACAAAAGAAAATAGATTGATTTCGATTACACATTGCCTAGAACCGGTAGGAATACAGTTTTTATATTTTTTTTTAAAAACTATAGCATAAAATATGAAATGCCACAAATAAACATAAATCCACAACATATAAAATCAAGAGATTTCTTTATAGGATTAAATTTCTTATTAGGCTTAAATGGATCCGTAACTTTAACAAAAAAACTTCATCACACTTAGCAAACACATATATACGTTTCCTACAATAAGATATAATAACACTTCAGAGATCATACAAAAACGCGGTGGACAAGGAACTTTAGAATTTGTAAAATAAAACTACAAAAGATAAAATTTAATAGAAAACGATAGTATAAAATTACTCACTGAATTCTTAAACCACGAATTCGAAAAGGGTAAAGATATCACAAAAAAGTATAAATCATCCTACTATCTTACACTTTGAAAAAACAAGATTAATAGGGGAGGATATTATAAAGTCAAGGGTCAAATACACATGTAAATTTAAACTAAAAAACCCATATATTACAATAAGAACATCCAACATAGAATATAACCCATTAGATAAAAAAAGAATTCCAACAGCAAATACCGGAAATGATAAACCAAGAGTTAATAAGAAAATCTGAAAGCCCAAATACGTCAACAACTTTTATAGTAAGAAATCACAGCGAAATAAAGAGGGGAAAAGCTAGAATTGTTTATAATTATAAATGATTAAACGATAATACTGAAGATGATGGTTATAACATACCAAACAAAGATAGTCTACTAAATCTAATACAAAAGAAAAAAAAATATGCCTTGTTGAATGACTAATATAATTTATAACAAAAAAAATATATATACAAAAGAAAAAAGTCTTTTCAAAATTTGACTTAAAATCATGATATAACCAATTAAAATTAGAAGAAAATTTTAAACCATGGACAACGTTTACATGTTCAGAAGGACAGTATGAATGGAACGTTCTTAGCTTCGGATTAAAGAATGCTCCATCAATTTTTCAAAGATTCATGGATAGTATATTTTTAAACTATGATTTTTGTTTAGTATACATTGATGACATTCTTGTTGCAAGTGAAACCATACATTAACACGAGCAACATCTACAACAAGTGTTCGAAGAAGTTAAAAAGCATGGTATAGTAGTTTCAAAAAGAAAAATGAAACTATTTAAAAGAAAAATATCTTTTTTTGGCCTAGAATTAGGAAATGGAAAGATAGAGTTATAGTCACGTATTTCGACAAAAATTCTAGATTTTCCAGAAAAAATTAAAAATTTAAAACAAATACAAGACTTTTTGGAACTAGTAAACTATGCTAGAAAATTTATCCCAAATCTGTCAAAACTAGTAGGTTCTCTATATAGTAAAACTATAAAAAAAAATGAACAAATATATTTTAATACAGAAGACATTAAACTAGTTCAAAAAATAAAAAAAGCTATAAAAACTATTAGTCCATTAGAATTATCACTAGTTACATACTATATTATTATCGAAACAGATGGATGCAAAGAGGGATGTGGAGCTGTCCTTCTCTGCAGACCAAACAAATATAGCCCGAAATTAGAAGAAAAGATTTGTGCATACTCTAGTGGAAATTTTTAAAATAAAACCAATTAGACAAGCATAGATTTTGAAATACATGCATTGATCAATGCTCTAGAAAAGTTTAAAATCTATTTACATAACGAATTTACAGTTAGAACAAATTGTGAAGCAATTGTAAAGTTTATAAAGAATGCCCAGAGTAAAAAAATAAATAGAACAAGATGGGTTAATTTACAAAATACTATACAAGGTCATGGATACATTATAAACTTTGAACATATTAAAGGAAAAAATAATGGGATAGCTCATATGTTATCCCGAAATATTAATAAATTATTTTTTCCAGATAGAAAGGAAAGATAAAGGAAAAATAAAAATTATACATCCTAGAAAGACAGTTTCTCCGATGAGCATATCATCAGAAGATGAACAGACAGAAAAGCTTATGAGCCAAGCTATAAATGCAGACAAAATACAAAGCTCTAGAAAGTTACCGACATTAATAACGGGGCTAGACACTGTTCTTCGGTATTACAACCCATCAAATAGCCAGGGTCCTATTAATCCAAGACCAAAAAATATACATGCTAAACAAAGGGTTGATGCATACTCTACACAGAGCTCGGTCATTACATTCGGAAACTATGGTTTGCAACAATGCAATGATCTAAACACAAAGTTTCGTCCAATTATTGGAATGAAACTAACAGATAAGCACCAATGCTTGTTAGACAACCTTTGGCATATTCAAACCATGCCACAGGCCTCAACATTTAAACTATAGGTTTTAAATGCTTTAAGCATATATTTTCATGAATAAAGCTCAAAAATTCCTGAAAAACAGCAATCCAAATTTACTCACTATATAGTTTTTCGAGGAACAAAAATCAGAATTTTCAATAAATGGGAAACAATTGCAAAATTTATACAGTGTCCAAATCCCATCTACAAAGGTTTCTATAATTTTGCAGAAGCATTAAAAACAGCGAGAGAACATTTTGGAATAAATAGTTTTTACATTGAGCCAGAAGAAGTTCTAACATTTTCTGAAATTATAAAAATCAATCCTGAACAAATAATCAAAGCTTAGGAAGAGGTTATTGCAAAGATTCAGACACAGTTGATGAAAAAGGGAGAAAAAACACAGCCTATACAAGCCCAGATTGAAAATAGCCTAATAAAACAAAAGGTGGCTATACTCGAGGCAAAAAATAAACAATATATACACAGACTCAAGAAAAAAGAAAAACAGCTTTAAAAATAAGCTATGATGTTTTAGAATAAGAATGCTTGATACACCCTGGAGGTGGCAATGTTTACAGCCATTTATCAACAGGTTTCCGGAATTTGAACACATTATTTTATAAAAAGTTTGTTCAGAATTTTCGATAATTCTGTACGAACTACAACAAAAAATTATTGAACATGTGTTTGAAGACACACCTAACGTTGGAATTAGAATAGTAGAAACAACAAATGATGAAGGAGAAGGAACGGGACTTCTTCTCCTACAAATCAGCTTCCCTACATAGATGTCTGATGATCAAATTGTTCAGTTTTACCACCATGGTATGATTGACTTATTGAGTTCAGACTAAACAAAAAAACAGGAAATCTCCATGACCGATTAGGAGAAAAATTCACAATGATTATAGGAAATATTGCATCACATTCAAAGATCCCCACAGTTGGTTGTAAAATTTTCTCATCATTTCCCTATGCATCTGAATACACATACAGACCAGCTAGAAAAGGATTTTTGTTGATCACAAAACAAATACACAAGGCCTTTTCTCTTCAACCTTTCCATACCAAAACCATTTACAACACCTTGTAGTTAATCCAAATCTAAAATTTTCAAATATCACATGGTTGACATATAGAGATACCCATATACAGGCTTTCGATTTATTCATCTAAAAACATCAAGAAACCCCTCAATTACCTAGTCATTTTCACTGGGAAAGATTCAAGTTATTAGGAGAAGGGCACTATATACAAATTTATTTCGATTTAAACAGTAGTATGCTTTTACCATTTGTAGGTGAAGGAGATACTTTAGAATTAGATCATATTATCAACTTAGAAGAAAGTGAAGATCCAGGAACACCACCATTTATTGACAGCACGCACACAGACTTCTAGAGAATGACGCAAGCCATGAAGTAGAAGATTAATAATTATTGAAGACGCGTGATTATACAGTAAAAAGATACCAAAACAATATTACAGCACGAATATAATTGTTCATAAAGAGTCCCTGCGTTTTCCCCCTTTAAATTGAACCGTTTATTTTGTTTACTTTATATCCTTTAGATTAGTGCACATTATTGTGCCTTTAGTTTTTGTTTGTTTTGCCATCCTCTGCCTATAAAAGGAGGCATTAGTTTCAGTTGTAAGACACCCGAAACAATAAAATCTAATAAAGAGGAAAAGCAAGGATCGTCTATAACTATAAAAGATTAAACGATAATACAGAAGATGATGGTTATAATATTCCTAATAAAGACAGCTTAATACAGCTAATACAAAACAATAAAATATTTTCTAAATTTGATCTAAAGTCTGGTTTTAATCAACTACATTTAGAGGAATTTTTTTTTAAATGGATAACTTTTACATGTTCTGGAGGATTGTATTAATAGAATGTTCTTCGCTTCGGACTAAAGAATGCTCCATCAATATTCCAGAGATTTATGGAGAGTATATTTCTTAAATACAAATTTTGCCTAGTATATAATGATAATATACTAGTACCAAGTAAAACAGTTCAAGAACATGAGACACATCTACAAAAGGTTTTTGAAGAAATAAAGAAAAATGGAATAGTTATATCTAAGAAAAAGATGGAACTATTCATAAGAAAAATCTTCTTTTTGGGACTAGAAATTGGTAACGGGAAAATTGACTTAGAACCACATATTTCTACAAAAATTCTTGATTTCCCAGCAAAACTAACTAGTTTAAAACAAATTCAAGCTTTTTTAGGCTTGGTAAAATATGCTAGAAAGTTTATTCCAAACCTTTCAAAACTAGTAGGTCCTTTATACAACAAAACCACAAAAAATAGACAGAGACATTTTAATAATGAAGATAATATCTTCATTATTAAAATGTCTCTATCCATTTTTGGTGGTTTTGCTATATGAAGGACCTACTAGTTTTGAAAGGTTTGGAATAAACTTTCTGTAGGTCCCGAAACAGACCTGTAGAACACAGATCTGAGTTGAAATCCACAAACAGTCCGGATCGAGAGGCGGAATCCCTAGATCCGGTATCACTCTCGAATCACAAATGGTAGAGACGGGTGCGGGAATCACATACACGAACAAACATATATGAAAATGAAAAAGAACAGCTAATTGAAAGCATAAAAACGTATGATTCTTTGATTGAAATGAAAAAGAAGCTCATCATACAATAACAATTAGTCTCACCCAGGGTGAGCTTCCCCTGGGTGGTGATTCCCTCTACAGACACACCCACTCCTAATGGTTATTCTTTTATATATAGGAGGCCTCATGTGCCTTGTTTTTTCAAGCCACCGCCAAAGAGGCCTAAAAAACAGTCATCAAAACTAGGTAGTTTCGGTTTCGATTGAACAAATGTTCAACCGAAACTACTAGTTTCGATACTGTAGTTTCTATTGACAGCATCAGTCTCATTTCTATACCCAACAATCTCTCCTATACTGATGCTATCAAATCTTGTCCGACTCTGTCTTTCGTCTTCATAGAATGACTAATGATCCATAGCCTTTTGTTGTGATTCTCCCCCTCAAGTGTAGGCCCTCCTATCTTATAGGAAATTAATAAAGGTTTGAATCCCAAATATTTAGCAATAAATAACCATCTTTCTACAAAGATTCTTGACATTCACGAACACTTGATCAACTTTTGCCTTCTCTCCCCCTAAAAAAAGGTCAATTTCAAGCGAAGGGTCACTTTGCCTTGCATCTTCATAACTCTGTTGATAATTTGAAGTCTTTCGTGGTAATTCTCCCTCCTGAAGTGTAGACCCTCCTATTTCTAGGCAAAAGATAAGGGATCCAATAACCATGTAATCAACAACTAATGATCCAGTTTGTCACAAATATGCTTGACTTTGTTACCCGCTGCCCAAACTTGAACTTTGATCAAAGAAATTATGGCTTAATCAGGCAGAACATTATCTATATTGACGAAGAAACAAAATTTTCAAAAACCCAAAAAGGTTGTCTCCAAGTTTTCTTTCAAAACTCCCCTCCTTCTATACAATATCCTGTTAAAAAAATTATCCAAGATATTTTCCAAAATATATATATATATATTTTTTTGATATCTTGGAGAATACTTGGACAGTTCTGGCTGTAGTTTCGATAGGCTCTAATTCAGTCGAAACAAGGCTAGTTTCGATAGAGACAGTATCGAAACAAGAAGTTTTGATAGAGAGATTCTTCAATCGAAACTAGTAGTTTCGATAGGAGATTCTTCAACCGAAACTAGTAGTTTCGATACCCTCTAGTTTTGATAGCCTAGTTTCGACAGCCTAGTTTCGATGTCTTCTACTTCTGATTTAGGGCAACACCAGTAGTTTTGATAGAAAATGTTCAGCCACCACATAGTTTCGATGACCATCTTCAGCCTTCAGCTACTTCGTTACCCCCAATCCAGGTTTGAAAAATGCTTCAAGAGCCTTACATCTTCAGATTTTGACAGTGGAAATGTAGAACATCAGTCACGAACCTGCTACACATCGATTTCTTCATGTTTAACGTCTCAATGGCAGGTTTTCTCTGATTTTTCGAGCAGATTCGAGAGCAATAAGAGCCACCATGGCTCTGATACCAACTGTAGGTCCCAAAACAGACCTGTAGAACACAGATCTGAGTTGAAATCCACAAACAGTCCGGATCGAGAGGCGGAATCTCTGGATCCGGTATCACTCTCGAATCACAAATGGTAGAGACGGGTGCGGGAATCACATACACGAACAAACATATATGAAAATGAAAAAGAACAGCTAATTGAGAGCATAAAAATGTACGATTCTTTGATTGAAATGAAAAAAAAAACTTATCATACACTAACAATTAGTCTCACCCCAGGGTGAGCTCCCCTTGAGTGGTGATTCCCTCTATAGACACACACACTCCTAATGGGTATTCTTCTATATATAGGAGGCCTCGTGTGCCTTGTTTTCCAAGCCACCGCCAAAGAGGCTTGAAAAACAGGCATCGAAACTAGGTAGTTTCGGTTGAACAAATGTTCAACTGAAACTACTAGTTTCGACTGAACAAATGTTCAACCGAAACTACTAGTTTCGATACTGTAGTTTCTATTGACAGAATCAGTCTCATTTATATACCCAACACTCTCTAGCATAATTTACCAAGCCTCAAAAAGCTTGAATTTGTTTTAAATTAGTTAGTTTTTTTGGGAAATCAAGAATTTTTGTAGAAATATGTGGTTGTAATTCGATTTTTCCGTTACCAATTGATGTAGGGTTTAATAACCCGTGTTCATAGGTCGTGTTGCGTGCGTTTTAGTTAGTTTTGTATGTATCTTTGTGCGGTTTTAAGCGTGTTTGTGGTTGTGTCTACCTCTGAGGTTATTTGTGCAAAATGAGCGAATAATGGAAGCGAAGCAATCGGATGAGAAGCACAAGAGATAAAAAAAGTCCCAAAAGTCAAATTCCTGGATTTTATAGTCTCCGCGCTGGGCTTCAATGTTCGCGACACGTGAGGATATGTAGAGGCGCGCCTGGCTAATTTGTTCTTCATGCCACGTGAAGAACTTGGTTGCCATCTTCGCGACACGCGAAGATCTGTTTTTATAGGAAAATTAACCTAGTTCGGGTTTTAATCTCTATCATCCCCATTCCCGATTATCTTCGACCACAGCCGTTCCAGAGCTTCAAGAGGGTGAATTCCATCATACTTGGGTCGATTGTTCTTAATCTTTGATGTTTGTAAGTTCTAATACATTAGATTTGATTGTTGTTATGGACATGAGTAGCTAAATCTCTTGTAGTCCTCTTTGGGTCTTGGGTTTAGTTGAACACTTGTAATCTCTTGAATGATTAGCATTGGTTTGTAATCTTGATTGGCATGTTAAGCCATATGATTTCATTTATTGATTGAATACGTTAAACTTCATTTATTGATTTTGAATTGTTGTTCACGTCTCAATAGTCTCGGGTTTCTTTACATCGGGGACAACTTGGGGGTTGGATTACAGTTGGTTGATCATTGACGGTTGTGTGAGAATAAGTTTTATTTACAACGAGTTCTTCCATTATCACTGAATTCAATTGAACTGATTGATTATGTCTATGTAATTGCTTGCTAATTATCTTCAAAGAACTTGTGTTTGCATACCCGAACCCTGGAGAGGATTACCTTTCTCATTATTGTTTTAAAACCAAATCCAAATCAGTTTTATTGCTTTTTGTCTTTGAAATATTGTAACAAAGTGACACTTTTCACATACTCCTCGTGGATACGATACTCTACTTACCCTTACTAGTTAAGGTGTTTAAGCATTGTTTTGATTGACCAAACGACATCAATCAAAATGGCGCCGGTGCCGAGGAGTTAGTGCGCTTAGTGTTAATTTGTTATTGTTTGCTACATCTCACAACAAATCAAAAATTCTTATTTATTTTCTTGTCTTATTTTATTTTGTTTTGTTCAGTGTTACACAGGTTTTCTTGTTTGTGTTGTGTAGGTGATTCTTCAGTTGTATGCATCATACAAGATATTCCAACAAATCCTCCCCATTGCTTTTTGATCCAGAAATTCAGAAGACTGCCAGACAGAACAGGGTTTTTCATAGAACTAACCGGATTGTGTCTTCTCCAACTCCCCATTGCTTTTTGATCCAAAAATTGAGAAGATTGTCAGACAGAACAAGGTTTTGCATAGAACTAACCGGATTGTGTCTTCTCCAACTAACATAGAGAATAAACCGGATCATGGGAAGCAATTTGATCCGCCTCCTGCAGGTAAGTTACCACCAGAGCAGCAAGCCACCTCAGGCATGTTCTAATCATCTGTTCCTCCACCTAGAACAGATGAGAACCTCAACCAATCCACTAGCCAAATCCCACCACTACCAAACTTTGGCCACTCCCTACCACAAGTAAGCCAATCCTTTGAGTTTAAACTTGTAGCTCACTATTCTTCACCATATGTGAAGGTAGTGATAGATCCCCTACCACCACCAACTTCACAACCATCAATCACAAATCCTTCCATATTTCACTCAACCCCACCACCAGGTTTTCATCTATACAGTCCAGGGTTAGATTATGAGGACAAGACAGATGGTTTTAATGATGATGAGTTTAAGGTTTATGAGGATGAGGGTGTTGACAGAAGGGAAAGACAGAGGGTTAGGCCACCGGTGTATAGGAGACATGATACATGTGTTCGGCTTGAAAGGCCGATGAGCATCAGTTTGATCACAGGTTGCCACAGCAACCACCTCAGCATGATATTCCTGCACCAATCCCACCACCACAGCAGCCTATTAATAGGCAAAGACGACCAGGTCCTAGGAATGCCATTCCTCCTATTGACAATCCGGGAGGCATTCCAAGGAGACATGACAAGGGCCCTGTTAGAGGAGTTGAGAGCCACTTCACACCATCTATTGCTTACAATCCATCTCCTGTTGTTATCCCACAACAACATGGAAGGTCATTTGAAGTGCGTTCTCAGGCAATTCAAAATTTTCCTAATCCAAAATTTGCCTAAGTATCATGGCCGAGGAATAGAAGAGTCATATTTGCATCTGAGTGCTTATGATGCCATGTGCAACACTATTGGGGGACAGGGATTCACACCGGATGATGTGAAGTTGGTATTCTTCCAATTCACCTTAGAAGACAAGGCTCAACAGTGGTTTCATTCTTTGCCTTCTGCTTCTATTTACACTTGGGGTGATATGCAACAACAGTTCTTGGATGAGTTCTACACCGATCAAAGAACTAGTAATGCAAGAAAGAACATCAGGAACTTCCAACAACAATCTGGGGAGTTATTTCATGATCTTTCCTTAGGTTCAAGATGCTAATAAAGAATTGCCCACACCATAGTTTACAAATGTGGGAGATGTTGAATGCCTTCCATGAAGGCTTGACTGATGATGATGCCCGTGACCTCAATTCTATCTCTAATGGTATATTTGGTATAAATTTTGAGGATGTTGACTGGGATTACTTAGAGAGGATGGCAGTGACCTCCAAGAGGAAAGCCCAATCTTCAAGGCGGACTAGACATTCAGTGGTTAGAGGAGTTGACAGCCCAAACTTTGAGGCGGACATGTTAGAGAAGTTAGAGAAGCAGGTTGCCAACATGGGTATTGGAGGTCAACAGTATGAGGTGTGTGACCAATGTGGTGAATTGGGGCATAATGGTGCCACTTGCACCGGTAATTATGAAGATGTGAATTATGTGCAAGGGGGTGGTAGAAATTATGTTATGTACTCCAACAAATACCACCCGAGTCTTTGCAATGATCCCAACTTTCGGTATGGGGATGCCTCCAATCAAGCAAACCCCAATTTTCAAGGTAGTGGTCAAAGGGCTCAACAACCATTTCCACCCCGAAATCAGAATTATAATCAAAACAACAACCAAAGGGGAAAAGGGGAATGAGCAGGGAGGATCATCTGGATCTTCTAATCCGAGTAATGAGGATGTTGTGTTGGGTCTCTTGAAGTCTATCCAACAAGACTTGCAAAAGAAAAGCCAAGCTGATGATGTGCGTGATAGAGACTTTCAAGTCACGACTACTCAAATGGGGCAATTTGCCACTGAAATAGCCGAGTTGAAGAAGAGTAGTGGGAAGCTTCCAAGTTATACGGTAACCAACCCTTCTCATCACACTTCGGGGAATAGAAACATGAAGAACAGCCACGTGGGCAAGGTTAGTACTCTCCGAAGCGGTAAGATTTATGATAACAAGGTTGCACCTCCACCACCTTTTGTTGATGGTGTAGTGGAGGACATTGATAAGAATGTTGGCAGTGATGATGAACCCGAACCGATTCCGGTTACACGGGTTGCTTTTCCAAAAGAACCACCTTTTCCTAAAACATCATCTATTGTTGATAATGGGGGAGTGGTGCCTCCAAGGGTGCCATTTTCTGCTTCTTTAGTGAATGCAGGTAAACAAGTGGCGGTCAAGAAACAAGGTCCTCAACAAGAGGAAATCTGGGAACTCTTCAAACAGGTAAAAATTAATATACCGCTTCTTAATGCAATTAAACAGATACCAGTCTATGCCAAATACTTGAAAGACTTGTGCACTCAGAAAAGACATCATAAAATTCCTGAAAAGCTTGATCTGAATGCACGGGTTAGTGCTATCTTGACGGGTTCTCTTCCACCTAAACTCCAAGATCCAGGAGCGCCCATAATTTCTATAGAAGTGGGTGATTTCAAAATGAGCAAGGCGCTATTGGATCTTGGAACAAGTGTGAGCATCCTTCCTGGGAGTTTGTATGACCAATACGATTTTGGTCCTCTACGACGAGCCAATACCACCGTGGTGTTGGCGGATTTGACCCCTAAACTCCCAAGAGGGATTGTTCGTGATGTGATAGTGAAAGTGGATCATTTCTACTATCTGGTGGATTTCTTGGTTCTTCACTATGTGCAATCTGAAAAGGTCACTGAACCAACTGTCATTTTGGGTCGACCATTCTTAGCCACATCCCACTCTTTGCTTAATTGTCGCTTAGGCACAGTTGATATGACATTTTGCAATAGAAGGGTCCGTTTAAATATCTTTTCAAATGAATCTAACCCTCTGCCAAGTGATGAATGCTTTATGGCAGACATCATTGAAGGATGTTATCCTCATTCTGAGGATGAATCCACATAGGAGTGTTTTGTTTGTGACAGGGTTGAACATGAACTAGAGCTTGATTTGGAAGAGGAAGAAAAAGTTGTTGAAGCTCTAGCTGTGAAGGATGGTAGACCTCCATGGACACATCATGTGGAGAGTCTACCAATAGAGATTGACTCGGGGCTACAACCATCACTTGTAAGCCCCCCAAAGGTAGAGTTGAAGGACCTCCCTAAAAACCTCAGGTATGCATTTCTGGGTGTAGGTCCACATGACTCCTCTATAAATCGATCTCGTGATGTGACGTATAGAAGACACGGAGTGCGGAATCCAACCGTATCAACGTATGTATACACAAGATGATAATAGAAACGATAACAATGTAAATAATCTTCTCGTTGTATTTCCTTATCAGACACTGATTACAATCTCTCTCAGATTCTCAGGTCTGGTCTCTCTCTGAAGTTTTCCAAGTCTTTACACTAATACTTGTAAACACCTATTTATAGGAACACACAGCACCTTAGGCGAACTTACTTAACAAGTTCGCTCCTAAAGATGCAGTTCGCCTCTCTATGAACTTAAACAATATTGTTATCAACAGTTACAAAACATGTCATAACAGACTCCCCTTTAACTGTTGCTAACAATTCTATCAATTACAAGTCAAAGAGTCTAATACTAAGATATAATATCTTCAAGCTTGTTGTCACCAGAATATGCTCCAACAGACTCCCCCTTGACAACAGCTTTAGAAGATTGTCATCCATCTTCAAATATCAACAAACACTATGTAGTCTTTGTCTTGTTCATCTGCACACTCTCTCTGTCTATCTAGAAGAAAACTTGGGAGAAGGACCCCTTGTCAACTTCTGTCTGCATTATTCAATTTTTGCAAAGGAGAACAACCAAGAATCACCAACAATTAAGATTTCCATGGAAGTTGGAAAAATAAAATCTTTTTGGTTTTTCAAACATAAGAAATACAAAATCTTTTTGGTTTTTCTCTATATAAACTGAAATGTAAAATACAAAAGCACATCTTTTTGGTCGAACATCACTAGTAAGAAGATCATATCAGTATAAACAATGCATCAATCACACATTTTGGATAAACAACCCTAAACATTCTATGGGTATCCTATCCAGATTCATTCTTTCATTTCTTTCTTTTGAATTTCCAATCAATTATATGAAGTAACATCTTTTGAATTAGATAAGATCAAATCTTTTAAGCTTCAACCAAAACATGTAATGATACGCGAAGAACTTCAAAGAAGATGGGATCAGATCATAACATGCTTATAATAAATTACATACGAATTTGCAACACATAACATGTCAATCTAAGTTGTCAATATTATAAGAATTGAAACCATCAGTATCTTTGTTCCATGTTCTTGTGAATTAAGGTACCATTTATTTTGTAATACAACGTGTACCCCACAAATATGCCAACAGAAATTTAAATGTGCACTATCTTCAAGACATATAAGATCATTGCAAGATAATATTTAATCTCCAGGATGAATTATACCGATAAACACAGAAAAATATCAAGCAGAGAATCAGAATGATTCAGAATCGAATGATTCAGAATCGAATGATTCAAATTTCTTGGTTTGGATAAAGTATCATGATTCATAGTAACAGAAAGATTGTACCAATAGAATTCTTCAACATAAGATTGATCAAGGAATTGATTGATTCAATTGATTCAATGACATAGGGTAGCATGATCCAACTGTTATCTGGATATGTTCAATGGAATCAGGATATTGATCCAAGGGCTAGTATATGTTCCAACAGATGTTGTCAGAAACATATCTTAGTTCAGCATCATTTCTCCTTATAACTTCAAGTAATGTCGATTTAAACTTTTTCAATTTGTTTGGCTTTTTCAAAATATTTTTCAAAGAAAGTAAAACAAACGAAAATAAAATCTTCCATGAAAACATTTTTCTTGGTTACTTGGAATTAAGAAATTCAATCAATTAAAAACTTAAACCGGTGTAATTGAATGTAATTGAATGCCTTTGCCTTTGTCACTAACACAGTTCTGTACTCCCCATGTCCTGTAGACTCAATCTCAAATGGTTGCATCAATGACTTTATGCTCACCATCGTCATCCTAAGTTTCAGGTTATCATTTGGACTTTGTAAAACTCTTTCCAAAACATTGTGTGTGACATATTATCCCCCTTGAGCATCAAGTCGTTGAATCAAAGAGATTCTCAGTTATCAACAACTCTTTACTCTTGCAGATGTCATTCCCTGTCATGTGCTATGAACAACCACTATCAACAAACCAAATGTTATTAATAGTCCCTCTTGGTTAATCTTGCACAACTAACAAGAAACATTAATTTGAAATTGGGACCCAAGCCATGGTAGTCATGGGTCGTCTATTTGTATAAAAATAATACACTTCACTCCATTCACAATCGAATCTCTCATCGATTTTCGGTGATTGTTCCGACGAGTCAGAAACAGAAACTTTAGATTTCCAAACATACTTCTGTTCATTAAGTTCTTTTTTCTTAAAATGTGAAGTGTTTGAACAATTTTGTTTATTTGAAAAATGTTTAGATTGTGAAAGCTCTTGTTGTTCTAAAAGTTTTCTCAATCTTCTGTTTCTTCTCCGTCTTTGAGGTCTAGAAAGCCTAACCTCGGATTTTGAATTACTCTTTAGTGTATCACGAGGTTTAACCACATTTGGGTTAACATAAGGCTTACCAGGAGTTCTTACCTTTTCTGGAGTAACATGTCGGTTACCTTTGTCGTTGTGAGGACAAGCAATCCGAATGTGACCCACAAGACCACAATAAAAGCAAGATCTCTTCTCACGATATTCTCTCATATAAGGAATCTTTACACGATAAGAAGCACTTGAAGAAGATTCACCTACATGAACTTCTTTTGGGAATTGAGAATGAATAAACTTTTTCTCAACATGTTTTGATTTAGATGTCATCTTCTCAGGAACTACATGTTTCTTCCCTTTATTTTTGTAAGGACAGTTCACCACAATGTGTCCCATCTCAATACAATGAAAGCATGTACGCCTGTCTTTATAATCTCTAACATATGGAACTCTCCTTGAATTTGAAAATGTATAATATCCACATGAATTAGAATCAACCTTTGGTTCCTCAACTTTAGTGTCTTTCGGTATCCCCTCTACCTTAGCTTCATCAAAATATTCATCATCACTCTCATCAGAATACGCCATATCTTCACCTGTGACTGGATTCACTTTCAACACAATCTTAGGATCTAAATCCTCATGTTTTATAATCTCAGGTGTAACAGAATAATTTTCATTGAATGGTGGAGGAACATAACCAATACCACTAGTTCCCTTCCCCTCTTCAGTATTATCATTATAATATCCTAATAAGAATTATGAATTTCCAAAGCTTTCTAACTTTCTATGCACTCTGATCACCTCTGCTTTAGATTCAGCTAGTTCCTTATCTTTCTCAGCAAGATTATTATTTCTTTTCTCAATTTCTGCAAAGGACATATTCAGGTGATATGCCTACTTTTTTATCTTCAAAGTCAGAGAACTTATATCCCTCTTCAGTGATTCTATCCTTTCAACACACACATTCTCATTATCTTTTAGTTTCTGATTTACCGTGTGCATCAATTTCATATCACAAATGAGGTTTACGGTGTCATCCATAACCTTCATTAGTTTATCCTTCATTGAATCACAGTTAGAACAAAATGTTTCAAAGTTAGAAACTACCGTATCCTTTTCTTCTGAAGAAGATGCACCAGGAGCCATGAATATATCATCATCAGCTGCACTTTTTTGATCAAAAATGACAGGCTCTGCATCAGTTTCTGATTCACTTAGATCATCTTCAACTGTCTGAAAGCTTTCTTCAGTCATCACATCAGTCTCAGTAGATTGAGTACTTTCACCAGAACGAATACTCTCACTATCACTTAAATCTGCAGAAGAATCACTTTGAGAATCATCATGCTTCTCCAATACTTCTTTGATCAAGACCACAAACGCTTGAGAAGTTGCTTCACCCTCTTTCTTCAATGCCTCCCATAAATCTCTTGAAGTTGGACACTTCCCGAGACTATGAATGATATCTTTCGGTAAAGACAATTTTAAAGTTTCACACGTTTTCATCTCTTGATCAAACTTCTGCGTTTCTACTTTAGTAAGAGCTGTCACTGGTTTAGGAGCATCTTGACCCATGAATGAATAAGTAGGATGCACATATCCTTCTATTATTGGTCTCCAAAAATTTTCATCAATTGCTGATATGAACTATTTGAACCTGACTTTCCAGCTACGGTAATCTGATATGCACAAAAGCCTCGGTGGCATAGTTCCAATCTCATTATCATCACAAGAAATTGACATTTTGAAATTTTTGCGAAAATATCCGGGAAAAAAATTTCCCGCCAAAATACACTTTTTAAAAATTTTAAAATTTCAAAAATGATTCAAAACAACCGTATAAGCTTTCCCTAAAAAAATTGGACAAGTAAAAATTTCCTGCCAAAATATAAGCTTTCAAAAATTGACATTTTTTTTATATTTTTTTAACACTAGCAAACTAGATAAGTTCGCCTGAAATTAGTTCACCTGATACTGCGTGAGCGAACTTAATAAGTTCGTCTGAACTTCACTGAGCGAACAAGACCACAAGCGAACTTGTTAATTTCGCCTGATTCAGTTCGTCTCTAACATAATGATTAAGTTCTCCTGCTTCAGCTCTTCAACCAAAACACGAACCAACAGTTCCGAAAATCATCATTTCTCACTGATTTAATGGAATTTGAAGAAATTGAACCGTAGGATTTAGTATTTCATGATTTAGAACACTTCTATCGGATAAATTTCACCAAAAACACCTTCAAATCCACAAATTCAGCCTTAAAATCAACCTCAAGAACTTGAAAACTCCATGAAAATGAAAACTTGCAAAAATGATCAATTTCTTGTCAAATTGTACACAAATCACTCACGAATCACACACAAATCACGAGCATAAGCTCTGATACCACTTGTAGGTCCACATGACTCCTCTACAGATCGATCTCGTGATGTGACGTATAGAAGACACGGAGTGCGAAATCCAACCGTATCAACGTATGTATACACAAGATGACAATAGAAATGATAACAACGTAAATAATCTTCTCGTTGTATTTCCTTATCAGACACTGATTACAATCTCTCTCAGATTCTCAGGTCTGATCTCTCTCTGAAGTTTTCCAAGTCTTTACACTAAGACTTGTAAACACCTATTTATAGGAACACACAACACCTTAGGCGAACTTAACAAGTTCGCTCCTAAAGATGCTTAGGCAAACTTGTTAAGTTTGCCTCTATATGAACTTTAACAATATTGTTATCAACAGGTACAAAACATGTCCTAACACTGGGGGAGGGTGAAACCTAACACTGGGGGAGGGTGAAACTTTACCTGACATCATTGCATCCAACCTGGATGAAGAACAGGAGGAGGCACTACTGAAGGTGCTTCAAGACTAAAAAGCTGCAATCGGTTGGACCATTGCTTATTTGAAGGGTGTTAGTCCCTCCATTGTGATGCACAAGATCATCACAGACACAGTTGCCAGACCTTCACGGGATACACAACGTCGATTGAATCCCAACATGCGGGAAGTTTTCAAGAAGGAGGTCTTGAAGTGGTTGGACGCCGGGATCATCTATCCCATTTCTGACAGCCCATGGGTGAGTCCAACCCAAACAGTGCCCAAGAAAGCAGGAATTCAGGTAATAACAGGTGATGATTGTGAGCAATTTGCCACTCGGCCGGTAACCGAGTGGCGTGTGTGTACTGATTACAGAAAACTGAATGCTGCCACATTGAAGGATCACTTTCCTTTGCCATTCATTGACCAAATCATAGAGAAGCTATCAGGTCAAAAATTTTACTGCTTTCTAGACGGTTACTCAGGTTATAACCAAATAGCCATCCATCCTGATAATAAGGAAAAGACCACCTTCACATGCCCTTATGGTACCTTTGCCTTTATACGGATGCCATTTGGGTTGTGCAACGCCCCGGCCACCTTTCAACGGTGTATGATGAGTATTTTCTCGGACATGGTCGGGGAGTCGCTTGAAGTCTTTACGGATGACTTCTCAGTTTTTGGCTCATCGTTTGAGGTTTGTTTAAATGAATTATCTAAATTTTTGCAACGATGTGTAGAAACTAATTTGGTCTTAAGTTGGGAAAAGAGCCATTTCATGGTTCAATAGTGTATTGTTTTGGGTCATGTGGTGTTAAGTCGGGGGATTGAGATAGATAAAGCAAAAATTAGTGTCATTTCAACATTACCTCCCCCGATGAATGTCAAGGGAGTGCGCTCTTTTCTAGGGCATGCCGGGTTTTACCGTAGGTTTATTAAGGGAATTAGTGTCATCACCAAGCCTTTATGTAACTTACTTCTCAAAGATGTACCTTTGAATTTGATAAAGATTGTTTAAATGATTTTCATGTTTTAAAAGATCTATTGGTACAAGCCCCAATCTTGCAATCACCAGACTGCAATCTTCCTTTTGAAATAATGTGTGATGCGAGTGATTATGCGGTTGGGGCTGTTTTGGGTCAAAAGGTACACAAACGACCCGTTGACATTTACTATGCAAGTAAGACCCTCTCTGGTGCTCAGTTGAATTACACCACAACCGAGAAGGAGTTGCTTGCAGTTGTCTATGCCTTAGACAAATTCAGGTCATATATTTGGGGCAACAAAGTAATTGTTTATTCTGATCATGCAGTTGTCTGATATTTGATGGCAAAGAAGGATGCCAAGCTTAGGTTGATCAGGTGGGTCCTTTTATTGCAGGAATTTGATCTAGAGATCGGGATAAAAAAGGATGTGAGAACTTCGTGGCTAACCATCTATCACGGATTCAAAGGGAAGAAGAGGATGTCACTCCAGAAATTAATGAGCGGTTCCCTGATGAGTGCTTTAAGTCTATCTCATCTTCTGATCCTTGGTATGCATTTATTGCTAACTATTTGGTTACAGGTACTATTCATGAATAATGGACCAAGAAGAAGAAGTCCAAATTCCTGACAAAGGTCAAGGGTACATCTGGGATGAACCGGATTTGTTCAAGGTGGGAGCGGACCAACTCATCAGGCGTTGCATTCCTGAGTCTGAGATCCTGGCAGTGTTGGAGCTGGCACATGCGTCTGCGTGTGGTGGCCATTTTAGTGGCCAGAAAATAGGGCATAGGATATTATCTTGCGGGTTATTTTGGCACACCATATTTAAAGATGCCTTTGAGTTTGCTAGCACTTGTACTAATTGCCAAAAGATGGGTAGTATCACTAAGAGGAATGAGATGCCCATGCAACCAATCCTTGTGGTTGATATATTTTATGTTTGGGGGATTGACTTCATGGGCCCGTTCCCAAATTCTTTTGGACATTTGTACATCTTGGTGGCAGTTGACTATGTGTCAAAATGGGTAGAAGCAATTGCCACCAAGACCAACGACCATAGTGTGGTTTGCAAGTTTGTGCATTCTAACATTTTTTTTTCTAGATTTGGGCTCCCCCGTGTGATCATAAGCAATGGGGGATCTCATTTTAAGAACTTTAATTTTGGCAAACTATTGAAACGCTATGGTGTAGACCACCGGATTGCCACACCTTATCATCCACAAACAAGTGGAGGTGTCCAATGGGCAAATCAAAGAAAGTTTGCATAAAACAGTACGGTCTGACCTCAAGGATTAGTCAAACAAGCTAAATGATGCCTTGTGGGCATACCGTACTGCATACAAAACACCTATTGGCACTACTCCATACCGGTTGGTCTATGGGAAGGGATGTCATTTACCTATTGAGTTGGCTCATCGAGCATTATGGGCTATTAAAAATGTTAATATTGATTATGATGCTGCAGGTAAGCAAAGACATTTGTGCTTGAGTGAGTTGGAGGAACTCAGGGATGATGCATATGAAATTGCCTCGATCTACAAGGACAAGATGAAGAAGGTGCATAATGCAAAGATCCGGTTGAAAACCTTTGCAATTGGGCAAAAGGTATGGCTGTTAAACTCAAGTTTGAAGCTCTTCCCGGGTAAGTTGAAGAGCAAGTGGACAGGTCTTACTTGGTAACCAAAGTGGGTCACTCGGGTGACATTGAGATAGAGGACTTTGAAGACCATTTGAGACAAACAGTGAATGGCCATTGTTTGAAGCCATACTTAGAGCCTAATGACATCAACGGTCTAGACAAGAAAGTGGAGGTGTTGTTCTTGAGCATTCTCGAGGATGGAGACACGTAACTAATCTCAGGTACACCGCGTCTGGCTGAAGACGTTAAACTTAGCGCTCTTAGGAGGCAACCTAAGCTTTACTTTGTCTAGTTTTGTTTTAATGTTTGAACGTTGTGGGTGTGTTCCTTAGAAACCCTCACTAGACTAAACTCGTCCACTCGAGCTACCAAGGGGTTTAAAAGGCTTGATGCATACGCTAAATGCATTCGTGATTCCTATGAAAGTGAGTTAAGATTTTATTGCTTTATTTCGTTGTTTGTTGTGCAATTGACCAAGTGTGAGGAAGCCTTTGAGGTGCTTTGGGCTCACTTATGTGCCATTAAGGGCAATGCACAAGTTCTTTGGGGGTAGGGAATCATATGTTGAGTTGTGTAAATTTTGATGTTTTTGTAGTTTTTCCAAGTTTTGTAGGGTTTTGTAGGTTTTCGTGTCGATTTTGGCAAGGAAAATGGAGGGGAATCACGTTCCAGGTATGTAAGTACTTAAATAAAGTGTTGAAACAATTTTTGGAAACGTTGGAAAATTTTGAGTTTTTGAGGGTTGAAAATTTTTCTAAGGCAAAAACTGGTTTTTCCAACTTAACTTTCTGTCACCGAGGGGTCTTCGCGCCACGCGAAGATCCCTACATCAATATTCGCGACACGCGAAGATATTGGGGTCCGACAGCAATTCCAGATCTTCGCGCCACGTGAAGATCTGTCGCCCGTTGTTTGCGACACACGAAGATATTGTTATCCGGTAGTGCCATCAGGTCTTCGCGCCACGCGAGGACCTCTCTCTCTTTTCTCATGACACGTGAAACTTAAAAAAAATATTTTTTTATTTTTATTTTTATTTGTGTGGATATATTGTGTCTTTTATTTTATTCGAGTCTTATCATTGAGTCGATATAATGCTTGTTGGTGTGTCTTGAGCTTAATTTTGCATATCTGGAATTAATTGCCCGTACTCAATCTCCATTCGGGTGACGACTTCTGACTTCCGCTTGATTCTTGTTCATGGATACTCGTGTGCATCTGTGGAGCATGATCGCGAATGAAATGCTATACGATCGCATATTCGGCTAAGTTCTTTATTTTGTACATGTCTGTTAGTGTTTGTTTCTCTTCCTACATTGAAGGCAATGTAGTGTTTAAGTGTGGGGAGGGAGACTATCGTCTAAGTTGTCATTGAGTCTGTATAGGTAAAAATCTTGAAAATTCATAAAAATTTAAAAAAAATAAAAAAATGTCCTTGGATTAGAATCTGTGCAATTAAATAGGAAATGATAGGTACAGATGGAACTATGCTTGTATGTGATTAAATTGAATAATAAATAGAAAACGTGTCTGATTTGTAATGTTTTGGTAGGCCCAACCGATCTAAAGAGATTAAATATCTTGATAGTGTATCTAGGTTTAATTGATAATTAATTCAGGATGTCTTGTGGGTTCTCATCTTAGGGGTTTTGGCAAGGTTGAAACTGTCAATATAGGGTGATAGGTACCACTATAAGCAAAAATTTATATGTTTTTAAAATTACTTAACACACCGCCTTAAATCTGAAGGTTGGTGGCGCCCGCAATCCATAATCCATCTCGCATGAGCTTAATTAAATCAATTGAAAGCTTGAGTTTCGTCTACGTGTTTCCCTTCGGGATGGTGACTTGGAGGATATACCCATGGGCGGGAGTTAAGTGATCAATTGTGGATGACTAAGTTAGGAGTACGTGTTTCCCTTTGGGATGGTGACTTGAAGGATACACCCATGCTCTGAAGGTTATGTACTTCATTGCTTAAGAACTGCAGCCTACGTGTCATATATCGTGTTCCAGCGTGATTGAAACACCACTGGGTTAGGTTCATTCATAAAATATTAATAAAAGCTCAAAAACATGCATCCATCGATCCATAATTCCATAATTTTCAAAAACTTGTAAATTGGTGTTTATAGTGGTGGGAAATCTATAAGGTTTAACCCGTGCCTAAACATGACCTTGAGATGGGATTATACTAAGTTGTAGCTTCCTGAGTGTGAGATCCATAGACAACTTGTTGCTTGGTAATGAATAGGATAGTAGATCACATAATCGGGGGGCTTAATAGGTCGGTGGTTGGGTTTAGTTGGATAGAAATACCAATTGTTACAATCAATGTGTGATTATGTTTTAATTGAATGAGATTGTGAAGGCAGATTCCAATTATGATTCCATTGCATAGTTCTTTTTCAGGACGCAAAAGAGTAAGTGTGGGGATGTGATGTAGGGTTTAATAACCCGTGTTCATAGGTCGTGTTGTGTGCGTTTTAGTTAGTTTTGTATATATCTTTGTGCAGTTTTATACGTGTTTGTGGTTGTGTCTACCTCCCAGGTTATTTGTGCTAAATGAGCGAATAATGGAAGCGAAGCAATCAGATGAGAAGCACTAGAGATAAAAAAAAAAGTCACAAAAGTCAATTTCCTGGATTTTATGGTCTTCGCACGGCTTCAATGTTCGCGACACGCGAGGATCTCTAGAGGCGCGCCCGGCTAATTTGTTCTTCACGCCACGCGAAGAACTTGGTTGCCATCTTCGCGACACGCGAAGATCTGTTTTTACAGGAAAATTAACCTAGTTCGGGTTTTAATCTCTATCAGCCCCCATTCCCGATTATCTTCGACCACAACTGTTCCAAAGCTTCAAGAGGGCGAATTCCATCATACTTGGGTTGATTGTTCTTAATCTTTGATGTTTTTTCTAATACATTAGATTTGATTGTTGTTATGGATATAAGTAGCTAAATCTCTTGTAGTCCTCTTTGGGTCTAGGGTTTTGTTAAACACTCGTAATCTCTTGAATGATTAGCATTGGTTTGTAATCTTGATTGGGATGTTAAGCCATATGATTTCATTTATTGATTGAATACTTTAAACTTCATTGATTGATTTCGAATTGTTGTTCAAGTCTCAATAGTCTCGGGTTTCTTTAAATCGGGGACAACTTAGGGGTTGGATTACAGTTGGTTAATCATTGATGGTTGCGTGAGAATAAGTTTTATTTACAACGAGTTCTTCCATTATCACTGAATTTAATTGAACCGTATGATTATGTCTATGTAATTGCTTGCTAATTGTCTTGAAAGAACTTGTGTTTGCATACCCCAGAGAGGATTACCTTTCTCATTATTGTTTTAAAACCAAATCCAAATCAGTTTTATTGCTTTCTTTCTTTGAAATATTGTAACAAAGTGACACTTTCCACATACTCCTCGTGGATATGATACTCTACTTACTCTTACTAGTTAAGGTGTTTAAGCATTGTTTTTTATTGACCAAACGACATCGATCACCAATTTCTAGTCCTAAAAAGGAAAATTTTCTTTTGAATAGTTCCATCTTTTTCTTAGATATAACTATTCCATTTTTCTTTATTTCTTCAAAAACTTGTTGTAGATGTGTCTCATGTTGTTGAACTATTTCACTTGCTACTAGTATATCATCAATATATACTAGGCAAAATTTGTATTTAAGAAATATACTGTCCATAAATCTCTGGAATATTGATGGAGCATTCTTTAGTCCGAAGCTAAGAACATTCCATTCATACAATTCTTCAGAACACGTAAAAGTTGTTCACTTTTTAAAATTTTCCTCTAAATGTAGTTGATTAAAACCAGACTTTAGATCAAATTTAGAAAAGATTTTATTATTTTGTATTAGCTGTATTAAGCTGTCTTTATTAGGAATATTATAACCATCATATTCTGTATTATTGTTTAATCTTTTATAGTTATAGACGATCCTTGATTTTCCTCTTTTTATTTCGTTATGGTTTTTAACTAAAAAAGCTGTTGATCTGTGAGGACTTTCTGATTTTCTAATTAATCCCTGTTTAGTCATTTCAAGAATTTGTTTTTTATTTAATTCTTCTCTGTCTAGAGGGTTGTACTCTATATTTGTATTTCTTATAGTGATATCCATATTTTTTAATTTAAATTTACAAACATATTTAACCTTTGAATTAGTAATATCATCTCCTATAAGGCCTATTCATTCTAAATGTAGAATTATAGGATGATTAATACTGTTAGTAATATCTTGACATTTCTCTAATTCATAGTTTATATAGTTTGTGAGCAGTTGTATGGTTTCATTTTCATTGAAATTATCTTTTATTTTTATTTAAAAATTCTAAATTTTCTTTTTCTTCCCTTTTGTAAGCAATTTCAGCTGTGCTATTATATCTTAAAGTGGGAAAACTATAAATTTGTTTACTAATGGTTATAAAGTTTTTTGTTATAGTAATAGCTCCATTTAATCCTAATATAAATTTTAATCCTAGAACAAAATCTCTGGATTTAATATATTAAGGATTTATATTAATTTGGGGAATGTCATATTTTATACTATAATTTCCTGCGAAATCTAAGAATTGTATACCTACTGGTTCTAAATAGTGTGTTATGTTGATTATTCTGTCTTCTACAGTTCTTGTTATTAATTTGTATGTAAGTGGTTTATGGAATTTTTCATGTGTTAAACTGTGTGATATTACACTTTTTTGTTGCTCCTGTATCTACTAGAGATGTCAGGTCTATTGGTGTATTAACATCAAGCCATAGTCTACACTGTATATTTATCATATTTATTTACCCTTTAGTTTGTATAAAAGTTTGTTCCGGTTCTGTAGCCATGTTATTTATATCTGAAAATTCGACCACCTGTTTTTTCTTTTCTACCAAATCTTCAAGTTTGGTAATTTTACTATTTATAATTTCTATTTTTAATTTGTTAACTTCTATAGCTAGTTCTAATTACTTGAATTTTTCATCGTATTCATTTATATTTTTATTTGTATTTGTACTAGTACTTGGTTCTATATTGTGAATATTTTTAATGCAAATATGACAAATTTCTTTGAAGCATATATTACATTGGGATCTTTTGTCTATACTTGGGTAGTATTCACAAATATAACATTTGATATATAATTATTTCCCTTTCTATGATTCCAATCATGCTTGTATTCTTCTGGATTCATATATGTGTATGAGATTTTTGTTAAGGGCTTATCTTCTTTGTTATATATACTGTATATTGATTCATTATCTGTGTGATCTGTATCTAATGCTTCTATTTCATAGTCGTTAAGTTGTTCGACTAGATTGCTTCTATCCATATTTTTATTTTTATTTGGACATTTATTAGCTAAGTGTTCTGTATCTCCACATATAAAACTCTTGCATGTTCTAGTATGAGGTTTTTTAACATATCTGTTTTGATATTTTTTATATGGTTTATATTCTTTGCTGTGTGAAGTACTTTTTCTAATTTTCTTTTTCTTATTATAATATCCATAGGCTTAAGGAATGTAGATTGCTGTTTTGCAAAATGCAAATGCATTTCTTTTTAGTTGTTCTTGTAATGCAACTTCTTTACATTTTTCTTCTAAAATACTAAATGTAAAGGTTATTTTAGGTCCTATTCCTATGTTTGCTAGGTTTCCATATTGTAACTTTCAGGCTTCATGTGTACTTTTTCCTAAATCTCCTGGTAATTTTATAAAATATTTATCACATAAATTATCATCCAGGATGTTAGTGATCGAACCGTTGGCTCTAAGCTAAGTACCTAAGTCGCTAGTCCTGGGAAGACTTGTCCTGTTTGTGCTAATAATCTTGTAAAATCTAATGTAAATTTGTTTATATATTTCATATCTGCTATACCTAGTTGTTCTAAATTTCTAATAGCTGTATCTTGTATTAAACTGTTAATTTTAGTTGGATCTATTCCTAAAATAAGGGTTCTTATTTGAGAAGTAAAATTATAAGGATTATCTCATATAGCTTTCAAATGCAAACCCAATTTTATATGCTAACCATGTAAACTAAATCTTAGCCATTGTTCTTGTTTAATCAATGGTTAATATACTTTAGTGACAAATTTGTAATTATTTAAATTAAAATTGACTTATATCAATTGCAAAAAGTTACAATAGGAAATTACATTGAAAACCAATTAATTATTTTCCTAATATTACTCATACTCTCTCTCCTATCTCTCTCTCCTACCTCTCCCTTTTTTGTTATTAAAATCATTTCATTAGTGAAATTAGATAACACAATTTGAAAATTGATAATAAATCCATATTTCATTGATAAAAAAACGTAAATTATTTTAAAATTATTTGTGAATCAGTAACTTATTGATACGTATATGTACAATCAAATATGAATAATGAATTGATACGCTAGACTGCATTGTACCAAATAAGCACGCACAACCTATTGATACGTATATGTACAATCAAATCTGAATTCCAACCATAAACACTGAATACTACTAAAAAAACAACAATTTACTCTCTCTTACATATACCCATCAAACATCAATTGTTTCTTGTTAGCCAAATATATATACATAGACACCTTATCACATACAAAACCCTTTAAAAATCTTAAAGAGCCTTACATTCTCCTTTTGCAAATAAGTATAAGGATACGTAACAAGAAGTGTAACAATCATACACAAACAACCGAACTTAAAAATTGATGTAAATTACCAACCGTGTTACATATACGTAACTAGTACTAAAAAGGGTAAATTGGAAACATCGTCGTTGATATGATCAAGAAACAAAACCAAACCCAAATATTGATGAAGGTGCTTAATGACATGTTCTCAGGTGCGGAATTCGGAAGAAAGTAACGTGCAATAGACTTGGTAGATAAGCTATTTTGGGTTCCACGGATGGAGCATGTCCACAGCCTTGTTGTCACATAATATAATAAATATCATGCAGGGAAGAAAGGTGTGAAAATGTGGCAAATTATAATGTATTTAACACAAACATACCATATTTTAAACAAACACCAGTTCGATTTGTAATTAAAAGCTCAAAGCTGAAAGGTTTAGGGTGCGTTTGGTATGCTGGAATTTAATGGAATTGGAATTTGAATTCCATTTCTCAATGCTTTTGGTATGCAGAATTCGTTGGAATTGGAATCTGAATTCCATTGTAAACATGTTTAGTTGAGAAAGGAATTGGAATTCGAATGAATTCCCTCAAATTCCACCGAATAAAGGATTTCAATTTCCTTCCAAGTTGTGAAGGAATTCACCAAAATGAAATGGAATTTCCGACCACTTCCCGTTATCGCATCCGCACCCCAACCCCGCATGGTCGCCAACGACCATCGACCACGACCCCGCCCACCCCAACCACTCACAATTTCTACCCTCTAAACCGCTGACTGCCGCTCCCCCAAACGCCGTCGCCGACCCCCGCCGCCACCCCCGCCCCCGACTGTCACCGTTACCACCGCCAAACGCCGCCGCCACCCTCGCCCCCGACCGCCACTGCCACCCCTGCCCCCTACCGCCACCACCCGAACACCCGGTGACTACCGCCCGACACCTCCGCAAACCGCCACCTTTGTCGACCCACGCCTCCGACCTCTGCCTCCGCACTTGTTGGCGCTTCCGACCGCCTGCATCTTCGTTTGTAGAGTTGAAAGTTCTAAGCTGATACAATTGACGTTGATAACTTATATATTTAAGAATTGTTGGTTTGCATACAAATAAACTCAAGTTGAAATAATAATAATAATTATATATTGTGTATGATTAGTAACAACAATATTATGATGATGATAAGATCGTAGGTGTACGTACATTTGTTTTGTCACATGGCAAAACAGCTAAACAATGGGATGTACAAGCTGGGGAACGAAGATAAAACTCCTCTGGTTTCATCAACTGATGATGGATGTTGATCATTGTTTACTTGTGGTTGATTAAGTGGGTGATGATCGGGTGGTGGTGGCGCATTAGGTTGGGGGAAGGGTGTCGGTGGTGGTGTCGGTGGTGGTGGTGTTGAGAAGCAGGCGGTGACGCAGAGTGGTTGCTGGTGACGGGGGTGGTCTGGTGGTTGGTGGCGAGGATGATTGGTGGTGGCGATGACTGTAGCGGGGGTGGTCGGTGGCGGCATGATCGGTGGTGGCGATGACGGTGGTGGGGGTGGTGGGTGGCGGAAGCGACGACATTTCTTTGTGATTGTTTTGTCATTTAAATGGATTAGAAATTCAAATTCTTTTAATAGATTTCAATTCCTTTAAATTTCAAATCCTTTGGACAAATTACAATATCAAATCCAATTCTTTAAAATTTCAATTCAAATTCCAATTTTAATTCCAATTCCAATGAATTTCGCGAACCAAACGCGCCCGGCAGGTATAATGAAAGGGTAAATGAAATATAAAATTAAGATATATATTACTTGCTTCCCATCTGATGAACAATCAAGAAATCGCCATCCGCATGGCAGAAAGCACAATTATCCATCGATATGTTTGCAACAATTACCAAATCTACGAATCCTCTCCGTAAACACAAGCACCTTCGTCCCTGCTTTTGATTTGTCCAAGGACCTTCGTCCTTAAATTAAAGTCGGAGATGGTTTCGGTTCAAAAAAACGTCTTGTTAGCCAGAGATGGTTCCGATTCACAGCAAAAAACGATTGTTGACGGCAGCGGTGGTGGAAATTATTTAGGTTTGCAACAAAAAACTTTTGTTACAGAGATGGTTTCGGTCACATCAAAAAACCCATTGTTGACGGCGACAAAAAACCAGTGGAAGAAAGCACACACAACAAAAAAAATGGTCGAAGATGGCTTTTGTTCGACTCAATCGAAAGAAGGTACCAAGTTGGGGCCATCGTTGAGGCAATTGTGGTAGAATTGATTTTGTTGTTTGAATGAGCAAAAGAGGTGAAAGGTTGTGGAAGAGATAATTAAGGAATTATAAATTAAAAAACATATAAATACCTAAAATAAAATGTGTAACTTTTACTCAAATACTCTTTTGATAAGTAGAAAAATAAAAAAAATTATAAATTATATGATTGGTTAGATGATGGTTATCGTGGTTATCAACTAAAAAATTGATTACTATTTGAACTCAACACTATATATTTATATATATATATATATAACACAAAAGTGGAATATTAAGGTTAAACTACTTATTGAAGAAAATTTCTTCGTAACGGTTACAACACTTGTTGATAGCGGTGCTGATTTAAATTGTATACAAGAAGGTATTATTCCTATAAAATATTTTCATAAAACCTCTCATACTTTAAGCTCTGCTGGTGGAGAGAAGTTAAAAATTGAGTATAAATTACCCTAGGTTTATGTTTGTCATGATAAGACTTGTATTCCAACTAGTTTTATCTTGGTTAAAAACCTTACTATCCAAGCTATACTTGGAACCCCTTTTTTAAATAAAATTTTCTCTATAAAACATATTGATAATAAATGAATAATTGGATCTTTTCAAAATAAAGATATATATTTCCCATTTATTACAAATCCTTTTTATAGGACTCTGAATAATGTAAAAGAATCTCTGTTACAAGCAAAAATAAACCAAATCATTTTTTTATAAAAAAATATTTTCTTTAAATATTCAAGACATAATAAATAACCCAAAATTACATGATAAAATAAAAATTATTAGTAATCAATTCACTTTACAAATATGCAATGATCATCCAAATGCTTTTTTGGAATAGAAAGAAACATATTGTTTCTCTACCTTATGAAAGTGATTTTAATGATAGTAAAATTACTACCAAAGCCAGGCCTTGTCAAATGAATTCTGAATACATGAAATTATGTAAACAAGAGATCAAATCTCTTCTTGACAAAAAATTAATCAAAAGGTCAAAATCTCCTTGGTCTTGTATTGTTTTTGATGTTAATAAACATTCAGAACAAGAGAGAGGCATTCCTAGAGTAGCTATAAATTACAAATCTCTTAATAAAGTTTTAAAATGGATTAGGTATCATACACCTAACAAAAAGGATTTACTTGATAAATTACATAATGCTATGATATTTTCAAATTTTGACTTAAAATCTAGATATTGGCAAATCCAAATTGATGAAAAAGATAGGTACAAAACCGCTTTTGTTGTACCTACCGGACATTATGAATGGAATGTTATGCCATTTTGATTGAAGAATGCCCCATCAGAATTTCAGATCATTATGAATGATATTTTTATTTCATATATTTAAAAATAGTATATATCGTTAATATCCTTGTATTTTCAAAAGACATTGAATCTCATTTTAAACATCTTAATATATTTAAAAATATTATCATAAATAGTGGTCTAGTTATTTCCAGACCAAAAATGATGTTATTCCAAACAAAAATCAGATTTTTAGGCCACAATATTGAAACTGGAAACATCATTCCTATCAACAGAAGTATTGAATTTGGGTCAAAATTCCCAGATGAAATTTATGATAAAACCCAGCTTCAAAGATTTCTAGGAAGTTTTAATTATATTCTTCCCTATTATAAAAATTTAGCTGAGGATACTTCCATCTTATATGACAGACTAAAGAAGAATCATCAACCGTGGTCTAACAAACATACCAAGATTGTTTAGAAAATTAAACAAAAGGTTAAAAACCTTCCTTGCCTAATGATAGTCAACCCGAAATGGGAAAAAATTATTGAAACAGATGCCTCTGATATAGGATACGGTGGAATTCTTAAGCAAATCTCACTAGTAAATAAACAAGAAAATTTGGTGGATTCCATTCAGGAAAATGGAATAACAGTCAAAAGAATTATACTACTATTGCAAAAGAGATTCTAGTAATAGTAAAATATGTTTTAAAATTTCAAGATTATTTATATAATCAACAGTTTACTATAAAAACTGATTGTCAATCAGCAAAATTTATGTTTAATAAATATTTCAAACATGATGTCTCATAACAGATGTTTGCAAGATGGCAATCACATTTAGCTCCATTTGATTTTAATATTGTTTATAAAAAAGGTAGTGATAATAGTGTTCCTGATTTTCTTACCAGGGGATATCTTGATTAAATGTCTCATTACAGGGACCGTTAAAAATGGCTCTCTATGAAATTCATAGCAAGAGAGAAGAAATTGCTAATGATATATTACGACAACAAATTCATATTATTGAAATCCAAGAAAATCCTTTTTTGCATCCTAAAATAATATCTTATTATATTAAAAACAAGAATAAGCATATTGCTTATCTAATTAAGAAATCACAAATATTATGTGAAAAGAAAATTAACATCTCATGTGGATGAATTTTACAAATATGCTTCCTTGGGACCAAGGAAGAGGAAGCCGGGGAAGATCTTCCTCTTATAGGGGAAGATCTTCCTCTTATAGAGGAAGAGGTAACTCAAACCCAAGGGTTATATTCCAGATTGGGAATCAAAAATTAGTAACAGAGAATATTTCCTCTTCTGGTTCAACTACACAATCAGATAACACCCTTTATATGGAGTTTCTAGCTTACAAAGCTTTAAAGGAGAAAACCAATGACTCTGAAGCATCATATGCTAAAACTGTTTCTAATGAAACAGAAGATGATATAAAAAATTGGAGCCAAAGTCTACATAAAGAAATTATTCTTCTTTTAGAAAATAAAGACATAAAATGGAAGAATAATCAGTGGCTGTTAATAAACAGATACATGGATACATGATTCTACCCTGCGGAGGCTTATAAGCCTAGACAATACTATGAACATATTCCAAAAGAAGAAAATTGTGAAATAGAACACTATCATGGGGGCCAACCTAATATTCACAGCTTTAGCAAGATAGTGATAAAACAGATTATATCTGTAGAAGCATGGGGAACTACTTCATTAAAAGAAAGGGAGATCATACATCCCCAAACAAAAGTCTCAATTAAATATAATTACTAGGAATATATGAATGCCTTTTATAAAGCATTTTTATATGAGAATCCAAAACAAAAACATCCTTGGTTCATAAAAATTTGCTCTCATACTTATGGATAGGAAATTCCAGTCTGGTTCTATAATTGGTGGCAAACTTTTGGCCCATCAATAAATATTCTTCCTGGTTTATATAAAAATCTATATACCCAATGGGTAGATGTTTCTCCAGCCTTAATAAAGGCTCAGCAAAATGATAACTTCATCAAAGATATGCCTGCATCTCATTTTTATGTCCAGTTTAGTATCCCATGGATCTGGAAATGGTCTCCAGAAGTTGGTTATACCAGCCAGAATATTCTTTGTATTAAAAGAGTTTGTTTTACAAAATTCTATAAAAAGATGACTCTAGTCAACAATGATGGTATCATAGAAAGTCATGATACTATAGAAAAATTTAAAAAAAAACAATTCAAGATTATATTAATCAAGCAAACAACCATCCTCACAAAGAGGCTCCAAGCACTTTCAGGCATATTGTCAGAAAAATACAAGCAATTAAAGGAATTGATCAAATCAGCAATAAAGAAATCATGAATTTCTACTTAGCAGAAACGAAAAAAGACATTATGAAGAATTTCAAACTAGAAGGATCTCCTTCAACAATGTCTACTTCGTCTCAAAATGAAGAAGAAGATATAGAAAAAATTGGTCATGAAGGTTAGGAGGATACTGTTGATCCTTTAGATGAAGAATATATTAATACAGTCCTTGCAGAATACAAGCAAGAATTCAGCCCAGAAGAATCGTCTGGAAAACAAAAGAACAAGATAATGAAATAGGCCCCAAGAAGAGACAGCTACAGGCCTTTAATAATTAAAGGCAGACACCATTATGCCTCTAACATGATAATGGCCGGTCACTATTTACTTTTCATAAAGCTAGCAAAATAATTGCTATTTACTGTTTTCTTTATTTAAAGAAAATGTTTCTTCAGCTGTTTTAACAACTTGTTTTAACCCTAATTTTTCAAAGGTTTCCAATTTATAAATCAGTTTTTGTTCCATCTTAGGAATTGCCAATTTATTTAAAAGATCTAAATTATGAGGAATATCATATTTCTCGATACTATTTTTAACAGTATCGTTACTTCTTAAGATATTCATCTTGAATGAGAAGTGTTGATCTGCACATTCAGAGTTGAACAAGATTTATTCTTTACGAGCACTTGGCTATGATACCATTTTTTACGGATCATTTATTTAAAACGGAATTAAAACGGATTCATAGGCCAAAAGGATATGATTTTACATAAATCATTCAAGATAAATAAAATAATGATAGGTAAAGGTCAGGCCCATAAAAAGCCTTGTGCACTAATTCAACAATAAGTGGTTATAAGGTCTCCAAGAGTTTAACCATTATTTTAAATGTCTAAAATTATCTATAACCTTGCCCACAATCAAATCCTTTTTTTTTTTTAAAGAAAAACATATCACATATCTTGTTTAAATCATTATGGCATTTCAACACTTCAGAAACTTAGCCTCTGATAGAGGCGAGCATTTAAATAAAGAAGAATATTAAAGAATTGTACCAATTTTCCTTTTTCGGATGATGAACTTCAAGCCTTCCAAAATAAACTTCAAATATTATAGAGGAATGTTACAAGAGAGTAATAGTGGAGATGTTCTACAAGATGGTTTACAAGAGAAGAAAGCCTCCTTAATATAAGCTGGGAAAAGCATAAAAGATTCCCAATATGGGACCTAGGCAAACAATTTTTTCAAAAAGAAAACAGTAAATAGCAATTATTTTGCTCGCTTTATAAAAAGTAAATAGTGACTGACCATTATCAGGCAAACAATAATGGTGTCTACCTTTAATTATTAAAGGCCTGTAGCTGTCATTTTTACGGATCATTTATTTAAAACGTATTTAAAACGGATTCGTAGGCCAAAAGGAGATGATTTTACATAAATAATTCAACATAAATAAAATGATAGATAGGTAAAGGTCAGACCCATAAAAAGCCTTGTGCACCAATTCGACAATAAGTGGCTATAAGGTCCCAAGAGTTTAACCATCATTTTAATGTCTAAAATTATCTACAACCTTCCTTACAATCAAATCCTTTTTTTTAAGAAAAACACATATCTTGTTCAAATCATTATGACATTTTAACACTTCAGAAACTTAGCCTTTGATAGAGGCGATCATTTAAATAAAGAAGAATATTAAAGAATTGCACCAATTTTCCTTTTTCTAATGATGAACTTCAAGCTTTCCAAAATAAACTTCAAATATTCAAATATTATAGAGGAATGTTACAAGAGAATAGTAGTGGGTTTTATCATAAATATAAACTAGGTTAAAATCTCGTGTATTACACAGGTTAAATAAATAAAATGTTATATATTTAGTAATAAAAATTTTATATTTTTAAAAACCCGTGTAATACACGGGTTGAATAAACTAGTATATTACATCGGTTGAATAAAATATAATGTAATTCGTTAACAAACACATTTGTCAAAATATGTTTCTAAAAAATGTAATTTATCGTGACAGTCTGTTAAGTTAGTTTTTAAAATATTTTTTTCAACTAAGTATTAATTTTTTTATTTAATTGATAAATGTTAGTTCATATTAAGTTCATTTGATTGATGATATAATAACTATTTATAATTAAATAATAACTATCCGTAATTAGATTTATTAATATAAAGATTATTATTTAATAGGAGAGAGAAATTAAAAATATAATATTTAATAGGAGAGAGAGGCGGAAAAATAAAGGTGAGGAGTAACCAGAGAGTGACACGTGTCCCGAAGAGATATTCATTTATTATAGTAGTAAGATATGGGAATGTTCCAATAAAAAGTGGTTTTTCGCTAAAAAATGCTAAGAAGTGGGTCAAACGAACTCCGATTGAGCTCATTTAAGTGGCGTTAGAACCATCTCATCAAACCCTAACCCGCCCCCAAAAACCTAAACCTCCCTCCCTCCACCCGCACCCCCAAAAACCTAAACCCCCTTCAACCCCACCCTGAAAAGCCTAAACCACCACCCCCACCCACCAAAAAACCTAAACCTCCACCCCACCCCCCCTAAAAACCTACACCCACCCCCACCCACCCCCAAAAACCCCCACCCTAAAAAAACCTAAACCATAAAATTCAGCACTAAGATTTAAACCCTAAAAGCTAAGATGGTAGAGTTCGACGAGACGGTTTCAACGCCGCTGGAATGAGCTCAATCGGAGTTCGTTTGATATCGTTTTCTTAAGGTTTTTGTCATTTATTAGGTTTTTTTATTGAAATATCACTATTTATTTGAACCTCCCCCTATATCAAATATCGTATACTAAAAACATAATATTTATAACATGGCCCATTGATAGCATGCTTCTCACTAGCATAATGTTGCGCATCCGGAATTACATAACAACTAAGTAACACATGGATTTGTATTAAGTAATAAGATTACACATTACAATATAACACTTTAGAAATCATATTTAATCTACACCCGACATCAGCGTCTCCGGTATATACAACATAAACTAAAATTGCACTGGCCCTAGTGTTACCGTATTCCCCGTTTACAATATTTTTAACGTCTTTGAACCTAACATAATATGGAGATCCCTTTCCAAACTTCATGTATCGATGAACACCACGCGTCTCTCCGGAACGAGATTGATTAAAAATCATCTTCCGTCGCATCAACATCACAAATGTCGATGATTTATCGAGTTTAGGTTTCCATCATGTATTTAGTTAAACACATTTGAATTTGTCGTTGAAGGCACTTGTATGACATCCGTTAGTTTAGGGCATTCATCTAACGATGGGCGTACATCATATGATCTCCATATTACCTCTGACATTCAAAGTTATAAGTTTGATACAATCATTCAATCGACAACCAACACCAAATCCACGGGATGGCATACTGATAAACGTTGTAACTACGTTCTTCGTATATGACGCATCCAATTTGTAAGGCCCCTTTCCCGGGTGACCTCACTTGTTGGATTTACTCATAAACATAGCCATAAATACTGAACTTAAATTTAAAACATTCATCATTCAATTACATTACATAACAGCGGAAGTCTTAACAATTAAAAACACAACATTGTCTTAACAAACAAAAGTGGGATGTCAGTCTTGTGCCGGGTAACCTTCACGCCATCGCACGACCTTTTCTTCCTTTACCTGAAATGTATACTAAAAGTCAGCTAACGCTGGTGAGTTCTAGTTTAATGCAATTTGATATAAACATTCTATTCTTTACTTTATAAGTATGCATTACTGTATAGTCATTCATATAAATACGTATTCATAACTTTTGTCTTTCTTTTCATCTTTCTTTTCTGTATTTTTGTGATTTCATATATATATATATGCATTCACCCTTTTCTTTCTTTTCTTTCTTTCTTTAATTTCATGGGTCATACTATATAAGGGTGATCAACCCGTCATTTGCTTACGAATGTCACAAAGACAATCGCCGTGGTCCATCGTCATGGCCCACCTATACTTACAACCGTCCGGCAACTAGTGTCGTCCGTCATTTTATTCTTACAACCGTCCGGCAATCTTTGTCCGTCCGTCATGACTTACAACCGTCCTACCGTCGTAGGCCGTAATTCGCCCGTCTACCCGAAGGTATCCGTTTCCCATGCGACTATTATTTATACAACCGTTCTACTATAATATGCCAATTGCTTCGACCGTCCATTAATGGCATTCGTACGTCCTAGCCGATGAAGGAGCGCACTTGTCCCGGTTATAAAATAGTCACATGGTCGTCCGTCTACCGAAGTAGCCGTTATCATCGAAGCGTCCATAACATTTTCTGTACTTGGCAAGCAATATATACATGGATATAAAGCAGGATTTCATTCTTTCATATTGTGTTATACTTTCATTCATTCTTGATAATCATGCTTTTCATTCTTTATTCATAATTTCTCTTTCATGTATAGGTATATATATATATATACTTGTATAACACATATGATCACATTGGCATTCATAACATTTATTCACTTAGTGTATACATCTCAGCCCCAAAACATTTGAAAACATTTGCACATAACATAGAAGGGGGGCACATAGAACTCACCTGATGAGTAGTTTCTGTAATACACTAAGCTGGCTACTGGGCTTCACTAATGTCACTCACGATCTGTATAATAAAGTCATACACATAAGATGGTGCTCCTAGATGACACTAGACATTACTATGCTTGAACATAGTAGTTTCGATTGATTAGCTTATATCGAAACTTGGTAGTTTCGATAGGTTGTTTCTGTCGAAACTTGGTAGTTTCGATAGGTAGTTTCGATAGATAGTTTCGATAGGTAGTTTCGATAGATAGTTTCGATAGGTAGTTTCGATAGGTAGTTTCGATAAGTAACTTATGTATTATCTTAGCTTCGGATCGGGGGCTCATATCGAAACTATGGTAGTTTCGATTGGGCCTGCATATATCAAAACTGGGTAGTTTCGATAGGTCTGCACATATCGAAACTAAGTAGTTTCGATGGGTCTGCACATATCGAAACTAAGTAGTTTCGATGGGTCTGCACTTATCGCCTTCCCCAAAAATCCGAATGTTCTGCATGCGAATCTGATCATGTCGATATCTAGATTTTCTTTGATCAAAACGTTCGTTTTTCATTCTAGATGCTATACCTAAGTTCACTTTCAAGTTTCATCCGCAAAAATCGTTATCTTTTAGCCAAAACCCGAAAACTCCCAAAACGAACAAAAACTCATAATGTGATCGAATCGTTACCTGGATTGGATTTCTGATTCAGAGGATATGATCACGAGAACAGCAGCAACGTTCTCCTGAATTCCCGAGTTGATCCGTCACTTTCTCTCTCTAGACCCGAGCTCTCCTTTCTCTCTCTAAAAGCTACGTGAGTTGGGGAAATGAGCAGGGAAGAGGGCTGCCTTGCCTCTTATGCGCATGGGCTTCCCTCGGCCCATTGAAGCCGGGCCCAGGCCTGCTCCCTTTTTGTTTAAATATTCCAACTAAACCACCGGTCTCGCTATATTTATTCGTTTTATTATTTTTAGGATGTTACAAGTCTACCCTCCTTAAAGAGGTTTCGTCCTCGAAACTGTTCATAGGTTAAACAATTGAGGGTATAGTCCCTTCATCTCGTCTTCTTTTTCCCACGTAGCTTCTGACCCTTTTCTCAATTGCAACGACTCTTCAACTTGAAACACTTTTCCTTTGTTTTAAGTATTCATTTGTCTAAACAACGGTAAACGTCCCCCAACGATGTCCGCAAGACAATGCTATTTTGCCAAGATTGGCAATTATTCTACCAAAGGTCCTCCTTAGAAGGTATACTTTGCTATATACCAGCTTAGGTGATGAACGGTTTATCGAGTGGATTAATGCGTTAAAAAGTGAAGTGGACGATATATTTGTTATAAGTATTCATTTGTTATAAGTGCGATGACATAAAATTTAAAATATATTAAACTTTTATTTTCTTATTTTCTAAATCGTACAACACAATATTTATAAATCGTACAGACTTAGCTTTTTTTTCTTCTAAATCATATAACACAATATAATCAATGAATTCATACCACATAATATTTAAATCCCTCGTTGATAATAAAAAGATTGTGAATTCAAAATTTGTAACAACTTCAATATTTTAATATTAAAATATAACAATTTTATATTGAATCTGTATAATAAAATAGAAACGCTAAATTCTAAATCAGTATTCCCACAGACTTAACAACTTTTTCTGATTTATCCATGACGTCTATAGCATTAATCCACTCAATAAACCGTTCACCACCTAAGATCATCCGTAATGGTACAGTAAAACTAGGCGTGAAAGTGACATGGCAGCGTGAAAAGGCTTGAACACCACCTCCCATGGTGTGAAAGTGGGGCGTGAGGCGGTCAACGTGAGTAGCCTCACCGGCGCAGGGCAAAGTCTTCGACCAATCAGTTAAGTGTTTCATTAATTTGTTTATTTTATTCATTATATAGATTTTAATTTAATTTAGTTTTTCTCAAATAACTCATCCTCGGTAAATATTTTAAAGAAACAAAATACACGGGTTTGTTTATCTTATTTTTCTAAACATCAAGGTATAAAATTTAACGAAAACGAAGTTATTTTCAAAAAAAATATTTTTTTGTCACGTAAGTGGTTTTTTAATGTGTTTGGATCGATATTTCAATTGGTAAATAGTTGTCTTATAAAATAAATATCAATTGTTTATAAAGATTAACAAAATGAAATACAAAAAATTCAAAAATAAATACGGGGCATTAAACCACTACGCATCTTAGTGATTATGGGCAGTGAAAGCCTGTGCTGATGTGGTGCTGACGTGGAGGGGCGTGAACAAAGGGGGCGTTAAACCAATACGGATGACCTAAGTTGGTATATAGCAAAGTATACCTTCGAAGGAGGACCTTGGTGGAATAATTGCCAATCTTGGCAAAATAGCATTGTCTTGCTCAATGGTCGAGTCCCCCATAATTAACTTTATAAAATTTTGAGGTTGCGGTAAAATATATAAAATAAATGTATACTGTACCGATAAGACTTATGATATTTATATATTATATAAGTAAGTTAAAATCCCGTATCTTATATGGGTTAAATAAATAAAATATTATATATTTAGTAATAAAAATTTTATATTTTTAAAAACCAGTGTAATACACGGGTTGAATAAACCAGTATATTACATCGGTTGAATAAAATATAATTTAATTTGTTAACAAACACATTTGCCAAAATATGTTTTTAAAAAATATAATTTGTCGTGACAGTTATAAGATCTGTTAAGTTAGTTTTTAAAACAATTTTTTTTAACTGAGTATTAATTGTTTAATTTAATTGATAAATGTTAGTTCATATTAAGTTCATTTGATTGATGATATTATAACTATTTAGAATTAAATAACAAGTATTCGTAATTAGATTTATTAATATAAAGATTATGATTTAATAGGAGATAGAATAATATTTAATAGGAGAGAGGCGGGAAAATAAAGATGATGAGTAACCAGAGAGTGACACATGTCCTGAATAGATTTTTATTTATTAGAGTAGTAAGATTTTAACCGGATACTGTTGTTTACTGTTCGGTAACGCTCCACAAATTTGTTGCTTTTCATAAAGAAAATGTCAAGTCATTTGCGCAAACCCTACGGCTCCGACAATGTCGGGCGATCTTCGAAGGCGATCTCAGGAGGAATGGCAGGAGGCTTCAACAAGGAGAGGCAGAAGGAATACTCAGACGGACGTGGCGAGTAACAAGGTAATAACGAAATTCTTCGTTTCGAATCTCCCCCCGAAAGGTTCGTCTTCAGATCTGAAAGAGGTTTTCGGAAGGTTTGGAGTATACGAGGGATCTTATATTGCAAGGAAACTCGACAGGCGGGGAAAACGATTCGGGTTCGTTTCGTTTAAGGATGTTCATGATGCAAAAAGGTTGGAAGGGGAGATGGTTGATTTATGGGTGGGATCGTACAAGTTGTTCGTGACTCTAGCAAGATTTGTCGATGGAGAGATGGTTGATAAGTCCAATCCGGATACGAAAAGGAAGGCTATGATGAACGGAAATGCGTCCCATGCAAACCCTAATATAGGGGGAGCAAAAGTTTCGGATGTTCATTCTGATGGCCGAGGGGATAACAATTCTGTAGGGGGAGGTAGGAGATCGTTCTTGGATTCGGTGTTAAACAGGAACAAGGTGGATGTTATCAACGTTGATGATAACGTGGAGGGATTCGTTCAATGGCATGGTGTGTCTTTGGTCGGCAAGGTGATTGATTTCAATACCTTGACTTCCTTGAAGACGCTCTTGAGGAACAGAGGGTGGTACGAAGTGTCTATCAAGTATGTGGGTGGTCTTTCGGTAATGGTAGTTTTCAACAGTAACGAGGGAGCCGATCGTTTTTTGGATGACAAGCAGATGTGGTCAGATTGGTTTGAGGTTTTGTCTAAATGGGAGGGTAACTATAAGGAGGTAAATCAGATAGCTTGGCTACAGGTTCATGGCGTGCCGATTCAGCTTGCTCTGGATCAAGTGCTTGATTTGGTTGGGAGTCGGTATGGTAGGGTTGTTCAGCCGGCGAGAATGTCGGTTGTTGATAGTAATTTCTCTTACGCTTATATAGGTGTACTGACGGAATTTTGTAGTAGAATTGTGGATCGGGTTGATATCCGTTGGAGGGGCCTTTCATTTAATGTGTGGATTGATGAAGATGTGGGGGAATGGGTTCCGGGTTGCGTGGAGGAATTCGATAATGTGTCGGAGCCACTGGAAAAGGAGGATGTTATGGGTGTTGATTCTCGGGGGCATGATGAGGAGGACGGAGTCAGAAGGAATGTTGACGTGATAGACGAGATGACAGATGAGGTGGAGATGGGCGAAATTCGGAACAATCAGGTGTTGGAAGAGATCGAGCAGGTTGAGAATGTTCTTGAGGAGTCGACAGATGGTCAGTTGTCTGTGCGAAAGAAATTTCGTCGAAAGAAACTTTTTAAAAATAGGGGTGAGTCTAGTGGTTCTCAAGAAAGACCGAAGAAACGGCTTAGGGACGACAATGATCCGTTTGTGTTGGATAAGCTTATCGGTATTATTTCTACTAATACGGTGTATGATGTTGATGAGGAAACGGTTTCTAATGAAGATGGGGTGATACCGGATCTGAATACGCAATCGGATGCAGATATTGAGGTTTGTAATGTGGATGATCAAGTGGATGGGGCTTGTGGGCTTCAACAAAAAGTTATTGGAAAGCCAAAGGGATCGATTACTTTTGAGTCTGATCAAACAATCACTTTGGGTAGAGCACTAGGTGTGGACGGCTTAAATGATATTGTGCCAGAAGTTCAGGAGGTTTTGCGATGTGAAGGGTATCAAGAAGGTGGACAATGAACGTCCTATCTCTGAATATTCGTGGGTTAAGGAATTCTAGTAAAGCGGATTGGGTTCGTGGTTTACGTATTCACCACGAGGTGAGTTTCATGATGATTCAAGAAACGTAATTTGTGGATTTGGGCTCGATTGATGTGGGGCGTTTTTGGGGGAGAGGGGATTTTTGTTTTGATTGGGTTGCCTCGGACGGTAGATCGGGTGGTTTGTTATCTTTATGGGATCCGAAAATTTTTGCAAAGACGGATGTCACTAAATTATCGAATTGTCTTTTGGTCTCCGATAATATTAAAGGTTGTGATGGAGCGAATCACATGCTTAATGTGTATGCTCCTCACAATGCGGTAGATAAACGGTTTTTGTGGGCGGAAATTAGTAATTTAATAGGCGTAGGAGATGGTTTGTGGACGGTCGCGGGTGATTTCAACGCGGTCAGAAGTGAATGTGAAAGGAGGAATTCTATTTTTAACACGTCCGAGGCGAATGAGTTTAACGACTTCATAGATAATTCGAATTTACACGAGTTCTCATTGAAAGGGAGACGCTTCACGTTTGTGGCAGGTGATAAACTAAGTCGTATTGACAGAATTTTTGTTAATTGGAATTTTTTCATGAAATGGCCAAATGCGGAGTATGTAGCGCTTGGTAGAAAGATGTCCGATCATAGTCCTCTTGTGTTGAAAACGACATCTAGGAATTTTGAGCCTAAACCATTTAGATTCTACAATTCTTGGCTACGCCGCGATGATTTTGGTGATGTCGTAAAAAATTCTATTTGTGGGGGCGGTTTCGTGGGAGACCCGGATTGCATTTTGATGCAAAAGTTCAAAAAGCTTCGTGTCAACATATCGATTTGGGCTGATCAGTGTAAACAAAAAGAATTGGGTGAGAAACAATTGTTGGAAAAGGAACGAGGTGATTTGGATGACATTTTGGAAGTAAGGTGTCACACCCCAACCGGCGGCGGAAACGTCGGGGCGTGAAGCGTGCAGACTGTTCATAAGCTCATGGTTGACTAAAGTTGTAATATATTAAATAACCAATTCCATTTCATAGTTCAAGTAATCAAGTAGAATGTTTTCAAGAGTCAAAATACAAAATTTCTTTATCAATTTAGATACTAGGTGCAGTTCCTATGTGTAGCATCTTGGATATGAGCTCAAAGCTTAGTACCTGAAACATGTTTAAAACGAGAGTGTCAACTATAAATAGTTGGTGAGCATACATAGGTTTTGACACCACAAGTAAAGTTCAAATGTTTTGTGTACAATTCGTATGATACATGGTTTAAGAAGCATTTATGGAGAATCTAAGTTAAGCTAGTTGCACAGATGTAACCTTGTAATTGAATAACATACCAATGTTAACCAAATGAAGGGCACAACATACCAATGTTGGCCCAATGGAGGGCATAACATACCAATGTTAGCCCAATGAAGGGCATAGCAACACATGCTATCCCGTTGTATGTGTAGTATAATTGCACGAGTATGTCATGTGTATGTATTGTATAATTGCACGAGTATGTCCTGTGTATGTGTTGTATAATTGCACGAGTATGTCATGTGTATGTAGCCTTAACAGTTAGTATTCAGGCACAAAGCATAAATAAACACATATGACCATATGGTAGAATTGTACGCACGTAGTTGTAAATAGCGAGTTGTTGAAGGAACATGTTTCACCCCAAAATATGTGTAAAAAGGAAAAGGGGCTATGTAAAACTCACTTGTGTTGGGTAGTGTAGTTTGCACAGATCAACAAAAATACCAAGCGTGTTGTAGGTCGCTACGTTTGACCTATTGGATAAATGTATAACGCGTGTCATTGTTTGTGTTATTTTTATGTCGAAAAATGGATTTGTATGTTTAAGGTTTGTTTGAAATAAATAAATAAATAATTTTATTTATCTATTTAGTACATTTTAAATAGTAGTGATATATATATTCTTTAAAATGTAAATTTAAATAACTGATATATATTTATATTTATTTAAATATAAATTTAAATAAATAATATTTGTTTAAGTCAAAATATACATTTGTATAAATGGTTTTATAAAAATGATTATATAAACTCACGATTTCATCGGTTTCGAACTATTGGGAATTAATCGTTTTAAATCTCTAAATCAAGGATTTGGTTTATAAATGATTCCCGGGTCTTGGGATTTTATAAAATAATTTTTATAATTACATTTTGAAATTTTTTAGCTAAAATATGTTAAATAGACTTTAAAACAGAAAAATAATTGATTCAGGTCAAGGAGCACGACCGTGCTCAAGTAGGGCACGACCGCGCTCGTTGCCGGGCGTGACCGTGGTGGTCAGAGCGCGCCCGTGGTCGAGTCAGAAGGCACTACAGAGGTTCTGGACATGGAGCACGACCGTGCTCGTATCTGGCACGACCGCGTCTAGTGTTTGTTTTTGATCAAGACTTGTTTGCTCGGTAAGCACGACCGGGCCACACCTGGGGCACGATTGTGCTTGGTCAGGCACGACCGCGCTCAGTGATGAGCGCGACCGTGTCGGGTCTTCTCCAGACCCAAATCCGTCGATTCTTATATTAAATGCTTCTGTATTCTTAGGGCTTTCACTTAGAGGATGATTGCGAAGCTATCTATGAGTTTTAATTGGATTTATTTCGTGTTTAAAAGGTAGTTCGACTAAAAGTTTAGTTTCGGCTTTTCGTTCAAAAATCGGACAGACTTGAGTGTTTTTACTACGAATTGGCATAGGGCTTTCGTAGTAGAGGATGATACGAAGCTATTGGTGTATTACTTACTTGAGATTATTGGGCAATTGAATGCAGTCGGCTACGGGTCAAAGAGTCGAGCTTCTCGGCGATCGATTGGACTCCAGAGGCTGTTTGAGCGTCGAACGAGAGTTTTTGGAAGTTCGAGTGGGTGCATATGAGGGTGTAGGAAACGTGCAACTGGCTCTATATCGACGAATTTTCGGGTCATGATTGTAGTGGGTATGGGATTAAACAAATCTGTAAATTGGAGTGTAATTGATGCGTGTTTCAGACGGAATTCAGTCGAGTATGGTCTGACGCGCGAAGACCGGCTTTTCTCCATTTTAAATTTCACGAATTCAGCGGGTATGGTATGATTTGACTTCTGCAGAGTCAAGTGGGTTCATCAGCGCGACCGTGCCTACTTTAGGCGCGACCGTGCTTAGGTCTGCAGGCGCGACCGTGCCTAGTCCTAGGCGCGACCGTGCTTGACTAGTTTTGTAGTTTTTTTGAGTTTTGTCAGTTTTTTAGTCCTCGGGGCTTGTGAGATAATGGTGTTTTTGTTTAATTTGTTATTGTAATAGAATAGTTTGTATATGTAACTGCATCGTAGTTTGTTTGTACACGAATCGAAACTGAAATGTGTTTGTTTATTGAAATCAAACGATTACATGATGAAAATCAGAAATGTTACAGTCTCCCCTTGTTGAGGGGATTTCGTCCCGAAATTCAACTAGTTGAGGTTGCAGAATTGGTGAATAGGTGAGGATACTTGAGTTTCATTTGGTCTTCGCGTTCCCATGTAAACTCGGGACCGCGTCTGGAATTTCCGATGGATTTAAGGTAGGGGATTTGACTAGGGGTGGTATAGTAATTAACAACCAGCTTAGGTCTGTTACCCGAGGTCAGGTATGAGTAGTATTAATGAGTTAGGTTAAGAGGATTAAGGAGAAACTGTTGGAAGGATACGTTGGGCTCCAAAGGTGAGATGCATTACTGGGAACAGTGTTGATGGGAATTTGATAATTAGAATTTGTTCAAGAAGTAACCTACTATGCTTAAGTATTGTCAGTGGTTAAGTGGTTTCACAAACATTGGCCCGTTAAACAACATGAAACTTTACGTGATACGAATAACGCTACTGCTGATAATATGATAGGAACACTTATATATAGGAAGTACCAGCGACGTATCCACCATGCCCTTGTCGTATTTCATCAGTTTCGTTATTGTATATCATGCTAGGTTTCACGTCATAGCACACTATAGAATTTGCTATGCTTTCCATGCGCTGATTTGTATAATTTCGTGTGCACCCGTAATTATCCAAATCGTCGTATGGTCCGTATAGTTCATCCCATTGTGTGTGGGACCAGGGGGTAACACAAAATCACATAATTTGTAACTACCGTTTTCACGTATGCGTTGCAAATAATTGTATACCTAGATAGCAAGGTCAATTGCAACAATTGTAAGCAATTTAGTTCCGTGTAATATGTAAGCACTCACTATATGTATGATCTAGTGTTATGTATATTGTAAGCATGTATAGTGTGAATAGTTTAGTACCATGTATGTAGCAACAAATGAGTTTCATGTATAATGGAAACAAATAAGTTTTTCATGTATGATGTAAACATATTGAGTATCGTGGGCAACCAAGCTTTATGTATTATGTGGTTAATCTAGTACTGTGTATATTGCACCCAACTTAGCTTCATGTATCATGTAATCGATCTTGTATCGTGTATGTTGTAAACAACTAAGGTTCATGTAGCGTGTAATCAATCATGTATATGGTAAACGACTACGTTGCATGTATCATGTATGTTTGTGAATAACTGCGTCTCATGTGATTTGTGGATGTTCGTGTGTAAGCTATTGAATCTCATGAGTGACGTACATTAATGAATTTGTTTGCATAGGTGGTCGAGTGTCGAGGACAAGCGTGTTGTTTGATATTCATGAAAGAAAAAAAAATGCGGGTAGACGAGTTTTAAGGTGTCGGTGTTTGTATGTATGGTAAATGCTCATGCGGAAAGACTCATCTTCTTGAAATTGGCTAGCAAGCTCAACCCCTTTTTTTTATTTATTTTTTTTTTATTAATAGTGGCAAACAGCGGTAGGTGTAAATAGTTCGAACAATGACAAGATAACGTAAATGATTATAGTGCGAAATTTTATTCTAGATTGGGTCTTCATCATTTGACTCCATCTTGCACTAGCTTCAATTGGTCTCATTCACTGTCTCGGTGTTGACTTGATTTTCGTTGGTGTTTATGTTGAAAGTACGTCCACGAGCACCACCTTGGACAACGTTGACAATCCGGGGACATCGGTGACGGAAATGGTTTGGGTCGCCACATTCAAAGCAAGCTCGTCCATCAGTAATAGCCGGAACCACTGGGTTTATCCCTTGCTGCACGGTCCTGTTCCCTTGGTTGGTTTGAGTAATGGGCGGTCCAGATCGGCAAACATTGGTAGTATGGCCATATCTCCCACAGTTGGCACATAGACGGCATGGCATTTTTAGGAAGTGATGATAATTGCATGTGTTGCACAAAGGGTTGTTGCCCATATATGGTTTCTTATTCTGGTTCAAATGGTTTAGTGGAGCAGCTTGGTTGATTGGTACCGCAGGGATAGCGATCGCGAAATTTCGTTTCTTATTGTATTGGGGAAGTTTGGGTTTGTCTTCTCTAGGGGGTTCAAAAGGGGCTGCTGGGTCAGTGACTTTCATTGCACCCTTCCTTGTTAATGTACCCGTCTTCACGTGGTTATCAGTTAATGTGGCAGCTAGGCGAATAGCGTCTTCAAGAGTTGCTGGGTTTCTTCCTAGGACAGTATCCTGAATCTGCCTAGGTAAACCACCTATGTATTTGTCAATGCATCGGGCTAATGGTGTGACCATGTGGGGCACAAGAAGACTTAACTCGTGGAAACGAGTTGTGTAGGCCATACTTTCACCGCTGTCTTGGGTAAGATCCCAAAACTCAGCTTCCAACTTCTTCATTTCATTTTGAGGACAGAACTCCTCGGTCATGACCCTTTTCAATTCTTCCCACGGTAGAGCCATTGCCACATCCAGGCCCCTAGTTCTTTTCTCACCATTCCACCAGGTGAGCGCCCGTTTCTGGAAGATGCTGGTGGCATGACGAACACGGAGGTTGTCGGGACAGTCACTATTGAGAAAAGTGTTCTCAATACTCTCAAACCATTGAAGGAGTCCCGTGGCTCCTTCGGTGCCATAAAATGTGAGGGGATTACACGAGTTGAAGTGTTTGAAGGTACATTATGGTGGGTCGGCACCGCTGCCACCACCAGTATTAGCACTACCACTGGCGTTTCCATTATTGTTGTTGTTGGCTTGAGTTAGTTGAGTTACTAGCTGAGTGAGGAGAGTGGCAAGGTTGGTGTTATTGTTGTTGTTGGCATTGTCGGTATTGGTGTCGGTGCTATTGTTGGCGTTGTCGGTGTTGCGGCGGTTGCTGTTACGACGAGGAGGCATTCTATACAAAAAGAGAATGATATAAAAGAGTTGTGAGGATTTATAAAAATTTGTTGAAATTTAGGATAGGAGGAATAATAACACATTTATTTCATAGTTCGGATGGTATTCAAGTAATCATATTACTGTTTGAACACTATGACATATTAAGGTTAATTAGACTTATAAAATTTTCAAGGAGACGTGCTTTAGCCTATAGGTAAACACTCATCCCGGGAATTCCCAGGAAAGCACACGGATCCCTCGGTTGATTGGGATTTATATGAAATGCTTTCCTAGACAGAAAACCCAGGGTACAGGTGTTACCCTTCCAGATTGCACGTGTCCTTTAATAATTATCCAAGTCTAAAATCCTTAACGAGGTGCAAAAGAAAATTTAATAGACTAGCGTCCATGAGTATGATGTTCCACAAGCGATGATGATGACGACATAGAAGCAGGCAAGAGGGATATGTGGTTTAGGCTATGGGTGTGAATATTGTTTGATCAGTTTATTGCCTAGGTACACCTAATATGTCATGAATTCTAATAAACATTTTAGGTAGCAAGTAAACCAACACCTGAGTTAATGAACATGTAACACATAGCATGTAGATAGTAATGAATGTAAGCACAAAAGTTATCAGGTAGTGTGACACATAAGTCATCATGTATCGCATCATGTAGTGTAATTACTTATGATAGTATATAGAAATATTTCTACAAGAAGTAATCATGTAACACGTAGTAGCATGGCATTGTATGGGTGTCCTAAGGTTATAGTCTAGGTCAAGAGTGTCTAATAACCTAATTCCTTATAACCTGGCTCTGATACCAATCTGTCACACCCCAACCGGCGGCGGAAACGTCGGGGCGTGAAGCGTGCAGACTGTTCATAAGCTCATGGTTGACTAAAGTTGTAATATATTAAATAACCAATTCCATTTCATAGTTCAAGTAATCAAGTAGAATGTTTTCAAGAGTCAAAATACAAAATTTCTTTATCAATTTAGATACTAGGTGCAGTTCCTATGTGTAGCATCTTGGATATGAGCTCAAAGCTTAGTACCTGAAACATGTTTAAAACGAGAGTGTCAACTATAAATAGTTGGTGAGCATACATAGGTTTTGACACCACAAGTAAAGTTCAAATGTTTTGTGTACAATTCGTATGATACATGGTTTAAGAAGCATTTATGGAGAATCTAAGTTAAGCTAGTTGCACAGATGTAACCTTGTAATTGAATAACATACCAATGTTAACCAAATGAAGGGCACAACATACCAATGTTGGCCCAATGGAGGGCATAACATACCAATGTTAGCCCAATGAAGGGCATAGCAACACATGCTATCCCGTTGTATGTGTAGTATAATTGCACGAGTATGTCATGTGTATGTATTGTATAATTGCACGAGTATGTCCTGTGTATGTGTTGTATAATTGCACGAGTATGTCATGTGTATGTAGCCTTAACAGTTAGTATTCAGGCACAAAGCATAAATAAACACATATGACCATATGGTAGAATTGTACGCACGTAGTTGTAAATAGCGAGTTGTTGAAGGAACATGTTTCACCCCAAAATATGTGTAAAAAGGAAAAGGGGCTATGTAAAACTCACTTGTGTTGGGTAGTGTAGTTTGCACAGATCAACAAAAATACCAAGCGTGTTGTAGGTCGCTACGTTTGACCTATTGGATAAATGTATAACGCGTGTCATTGTTTGTGTTATTTTTATGTCGAAAAATGGATTTGTATGTTTAAGGTTTGTTTGAAATAAATAAATAAATAATTTTATTTATCTATTTAGTACATTTTAAATAGTAGTGATATATATATTCTTTAAAATGTAAATTTAAATAAATAATATTTGTTTAAGTCAAAATATACATTTGTATAAATGGTTTTATAAAAATGATTATATAAACTCACGATTTCATCGGTTTCGAACTATTGGGAATTAATCGTTTTAAATCTCTAAATCAAGGATTTGGTTTATAAATGATTCCCGGGTCTTGGGATTTTATAAAATAATTTTTATAATTACATTTTGAAATTTTTTAGCTAAAATATGTTAAATAGACTTTAAAACAGAAAAATAATTGATTCAGGTCAAGGAGCACGACCGTGCTCAAGTAGGGCACGACCGCGCTCGTTGCCGGGCGTGACCGTGGTGGTCAGAGCGCGCCCGTGGTCGAGTCAGAAGGCACTACAGAGGTTCTGGACATGGAGCACGACCGTGCTCGTATCTGGCACGACCGCGTCTAGTGTTTGTTTTTGATCAAGACTTGTTTGCTCGGTAAGCACGACCGGGCCACACCTGGGGCACGATTGTGCTTGGTCAGGCACGACCGCGCTCAGTGATGAGCGCGACCGTGTCGGGTCTTCTCCAGACCCAAATCCGTCGATTCTTATATTAAATGCTTCTGTATTCTTAGGGCTTTCACTTAGAGGATGATTGCGAAGCTATCTATGAGTTTTAATTGGATTTATTTCGTGTTTAAAAGGTAGTTCGACTAAAAGTTTAGTTTCGGCTTTTCGTTCAAAAATCGGACAGACTTGAGTGTTTTTACTACGAATTGGCATAGGGCTTTCGTAGTAGAGGATGATACGAAGCTATTGGTGTATTACTTACTTGAGATTATTGGGCAATTGAATGCAGTCGGCTACGGGTCAAAGAGTCGAGCTTCTCGGCGATCGATTGGACTCCAGAGGCTGTTTGAGCGTCGAACGAGAGTTTTTGGAAGTTCGAGTGGGTGCATATGAGGGTGTAGGAAACGTGCAACTGGCTCTATATCGACGAATTTGCGAGTCATGATTGTAGTGGGTATGGGATTAAACAAATCTGTAAATTGGAGTGTAATTGATGCGTGTTTCAGACGGAATTCAGTCGAGTATGGTCTGACGCGCGAAGACCGGCTTTTCTCCATTTTAAATTTCACGAATTCAGCGGGTATGGTATGATTTGACTTCTGCAGAGTCAAGTGGGTTCATCAGCGCGACCGTGCCTACTTTAGGCGCGACCGTGCTTAGGTCTGCAGGCGCGACCGTGCCTAGTCCTAGGCGCGACCGTGCTTGACTAGTTTTGTAGTTTTTTTGAGTTTTGTCAGTTTTTTGGTCCTCGGGGCTTGTGAGATAATGGTGTTTTTGTTTAATTTGTTATTGTAATAGAATAGTTTGTATATGTAACTGCATCGTAGTTTGTTTGTACACGAATCGAAACTGAAATGTGTTTGTTTATTGAAATCAAACGATTACATGATGAAAATCAGAAATGTTACATAAGGCAACTTTCAGAAGTGGAGATGTGGACGTTGGAAGAGACTAAACAGCGTCTGTGGGAGCTAGAAAGTCTTCACCAATACGATTTGAAACAGAAATCTCGGTGTAAATGGGCAACACATGGCGACGACAATTCAAGGTATTTTCATGGTTTCATCAATAAACGGAAGGCCGCAAACTACTTTCCTGGATTGATGGTTAGAGGTATATGGGAGACGAAGCCGAATATCATAAAGCGTGAGGTGCTTCGCTTTTTCAGTACTAAGTTTAAAGAGAATAGTGCTAGAAGACCGAAGCTTTTGGTGTACGGGTTGAAGAGGTTACAGGCGGAGGAGGCAGCGGATTTGATTAAAATGTTTTCAGTGCAGGAAATTAAAAGCACAGTATTTGATTGTGGTGCGGATAAAGCGCCCGGTCCAGACGGGTTCAACTTTCGGTTTATAAGGACATTTTGGGATTTGTTTGAGAAGGACTTCGTGGACATTATGAATCGATTTCACAGAGTTGGGAGGTTTAGTGCGGGAGTAGGATCATCGCTCATTACTCTTATTCCGAAGGTGGGAGACCCGAATACTTTAGGAGATTTTCGACCTATTAATCTCATAGGGTGCGTTAGCAAGGTGGTGTCGAATAGGTTGAGAACGTGTATGAATAATATTGTTTCAGAAAACCAGTCTGCGTTTTTGACAGGAGGGTACATTTTGGACGGGCCTCTAATGGCAAACGAGGTTATATCGTGGGCAAAAAAGCGGGGAAAAAAATGTTTTTGTTTAAAATTGATTTTGACAAAGCCTATGATAATGTCAATTGGGAATTTTTGTTATCGGTTCTTCATCAAATGGCCTTTCCTTCGAAGTGGTGTGAGTGGATTCGTGGGGTTTTGGTTTCAGCTAGATCTGCGGTCTTGGTAAATGGGTCGCCAACTTTCGAGTTCGGCTGTCAAAAAGGAGTTCGTCAGGGTGATCCTATATCCCCATTTTTGTTTATTATTTTGATGGAGGCTTTTTCGGGTTTGATGAATAAGGCGTGTGATATAGGTGCTTTTGATGGTATTCGGCTTCCAAACGACGGACCGGTTTTATCGCATTTGTTATATGCGGATGATGCGATGCTGATGGGGGAGTGGTCTGAGTTCAATTTTGCTAATATGAAAAGGATTCTGAGAATATTTTATTTGTGCTCCGGATTGAAAATTAATTTGCACAAATCGGTATTGTATGGTGTAGGGGTCGATATTGATGACTTAAAGATTGAAGCTGAAGCTTTGGGTTGTAAAGCAGGTGATATTCCATTTGTTTATTTGGGCATTAAGGTCGGGGCGAACATGAATCGTACTAAGAATTGGGATCCGGTTGTCTCTACGTTCAAGAGAAGGTTGTCGAAGTGGAAAGCTAACACTTTGTCCATTGGTGGCCGGGTAACGTTAATTAAATCCGTTCTAGACAGTCTACCTACATATTATTTTTCTTTGTTTAAGGCGCCTGTGAAGGTAATTAATACTTTGGAAGGTCTTATGAGACGTTTCTTATGGGGTGGGTCGGATGAGGTTAGGAAGATGAGTTGGGTGTCGTGGGAAATCGTTACAAAATCTATACGGGATGGAGGTTTGGGGATAGCAAGATTAGATATAAATAATATTGCGTTGCTTGGTAAGTGGCTTTGGAGGTTTTATATTGAACAAAAGGCGTTATGGAGGAGAGTGATTGCGTCCATTCATGGTTCAAGTCGAAGCTGGGGTGTGGCGCCGGTTAATAATTCTATTACAGGAGTATGGAAAAACTGTGTGTCGTTTTGGAATAAACACAAGGTTCAAGGCGTCGGTTTTAACAGCAGGATTCGTGGGCAAATTGGTAATGGGGAACAAATACGGTTTTGGCTAGATAGTTGGTTGAGCGATGAGCCGTTAAGGGATAAGTTCCCGGACTTATTCAACTTAGAAAGAAAGAAACGGGTTTGTGTTAGTGGTCGGCTCAGGTTCCAAAGCAATGTTCGGATTATTACATGGGAGTGGAGCCGTTCTCCTTCGACTGTGGAGGAGGTAGAATCCAAACAACAATTGGAATTAATGCTACAGCAGGTGCGGATAGCAAACACATACTTGGGTTTGGACCGATGGAAAGGAATTGGGATTCAGTGTGGCATCGATTAAAAGGTGGCTGCGACATATAGGAAACAGCGACGAGAGGTTCGGCTTTACGTGGAGCAAATGGGTTCCTATTAAATGCAACATTTTTATGTGGAGAGCGTTTTTGGACCGTCTACCAACTAAGATGGCATTGTTGAGACGAAGTGTTCCGGTGGATAATCCAGTATGTATTTGGTGTGAGACCTGTGATGAAATGATTGAGCATCTTCTTACAGGTTGCGGTATTGCAGCGGGTGTTTGGAACGGGATATCTAGATGGTGTAGGATTCCGGGTATGTTTGTGTTTCATGTTAGTGATTTGGTGGAAATGCATGAGCACTGTGCCATCTCGGGGAATAAGAAGACGGTACTCCATGGAATCATTATTATAGCTTGTTGGCGGCTCTGGAAGGCGAGGAATGAAAAAATATTTTCGAGTAAAGACACGAAGGTAGCGGACTTGATCACCGATATAAAGGCTTTGGGGTTTTTGTGGTACAAACATAGGTTTAAAGGAGGCGTAGTTGATTGGGAGCGATGGTGTTCTTTTGATTTAATGTAAAATACTTTGTTTGGTTTTCGGCTTCCTATTCCCTCCTTGGTGATAGGTTGCCTTGTGTTTGGTGTTTTTAATGAAAGTTAAGTTTCAAAAAAAAATTTATACAGTTGACACATAATATAAAGAATGATGACAAATTTGAATAAGGATATGAGATTAATACATTATTTAAAGCTTATACACCATATTAATTGACCTATGAACCTCACTTTGCACAAAAATCCAAGGAGGAGATGCTTATTAAAATTGTTGATTTTGTCTTTTTTTATATGTAACTTCCTATAATACATTTTCAAATATTATTTTATTTCTTTTTATTCTCTAAACTTATTTTTTTATGTTTTTTTTAAAATGAGTTTTCTTCAAAAAAAAGTGTTATAGGAAAACTTATTTATCAAAATGGATGATTTGAAAAATATTTATTAAAATGAATGTTTTTTTTAAATCTCCTTTCTCACTCCTAATCTCATTAAATAATAAACATTTCTATTTGAAAAAAGTTAATAAAAAAATTTATAATAAAATTAAAAAAGAAAATTTGTTGGGTCATGATATTTTATAAAAAAGTTTTTTAAATATTTTATAATTCTTTTATAAATGTTTTCTTTAACTTTTTTTCTAAAATATTTTCTAGGATAGACATATTTTTAGTATTTCATAAAAAAATTATTTCATTTGAAATTACTTTTTGTAAACGATTTTTTTTTTAACTTTTTAAACAGTTTTTATATATTTTTTAAAAAATGTTTTCAATTAATTTAAAAAATGTAATAAAAAAAGCATTAAAAAATATATTGTTTGGTCATGATATTAAAAATGCACTTGTACTACCTATTAAAAATGCCTTTCTGTTACATTTCTAAATTATTTTAAAACGTTTTAAAACATATAGATCTTTTAATAAAAATTAGAAACAATAATATCAACGAAATGTGAACTACAATAATAACAAAAAAAAGTTTATTTTTTAAAAGTTCATTTTAAAACATTTTTAAAACATACAGATCTTATTTTATTTTCTTTACGTTAAATATAAGTTTATTTTTTTATTGTAATTAATTGACAACTTATTATTTATGTTTCTCCAACAATAAAGATTTAACCATCGTTAAATATAAGTCTAGCTGGTCCGCGCCACCATCTTTTATGGTCGTGACGTCACACTCGGGTTTGATCCCTGGTAGTGGCGGTTCAGCCCAATTCTTTTTTCTTTACTTTTCCACAACGTCTGAGACATGTCGTAACATGTACGGAATCAACATAATTATTTTTATAAACGTTTAGATGTAACGCCGCCGCTGTGACGTGCTTATTCTACCTATGTTTCAGCTCGATTGTAAAGGAATCGTCTCAACGCGCCAGTGCGTCACTCGCCGCAACGCGCAGTTCTAATTCTAGTATTTATTAAAATTCAACATAAATAAAAGCCATTGGGGAGTTTCCAATGGATTTCGCACACAATTTGTGGATACTAAGGAGTGGAAGAGACGCAGCTGAGTGGGAAAACGTATTTAAATCACGTCAAAAGCTTTATAAAGATTGGGTAGCATAACTTGTTAAATTGTAATGCCCTATTTCCAGGTAACCCCACTTGTTGGATTTACTCATAAATAAAGTCATCAATACTGAACTTTAAATTAAAGCATTCAAACACAACGGAAGCATTCAACATATCGAGTACATAACATCGGAAGTCTTAACATTAAAACATAAATATTGTCTTAATCATAAAATAAAGTGTGATGTCAGCCTTATGTCGGGAAGCTTTCGCGCCTTCGCACGACCCTTATTTCCTTTGCATGAAATGTATACTAAAAGTTCGCTAACGCTGGTGAGTTCTAGTTTAAGACCATTAGGTAAAAACATCATTTCTTTATAAGTACATAAATATATAAGTATATACATATATACAGTATCAAAGTCTCAATAACGCTCATATGTGAATACATAAATACGTATTCACCTTTTCTTTCATTTAACATTCATCGGTCATACACATAAGGGTAATCAACCCAACATTGTTTGCGTATGTCATAAAGACAAACGCTACGGTCCATCGTCATGGCCCGCCATTCTTACAACCGTCCGGCAACTAGTGTCCGTCCGTCATTTTATTCTTACAACCGTCCGGCACTTTCGTCCGTCCGTAATGACTTACAACCGTCCTACCGTCGTAGGCCGTCATTCGCCCGTCTGCCCAGAGGCATCCGTTTCCCATGCGAATCATATATGCAACCATCCCTTTTTAACTTACATCCGTCCGACACGTAATGAGTCGTCCGTCTACCGACATATTCAATCTACCTTTCTAGACTTTTTCCCGGCTGCATATTAGTCGCATGGTCGTCCGTCTACCGAAGTAGCCGTTATCATCGAATGGTACATAACGTTTACATACATTCATAGCATGCAATATATATAAAATATAAAGCAAGATTTCATTCATTTACGTTATGTCATCCTTTCATTCATTCTTTATAATCATACGTTTCATCCTTTGTTCATCATTCATTTTAATATATATATATATATATACATGTATATATCACGTATGATCACATTGGCATTCGTAACACTTATTCATTTAGTGTATACACTTCAGCCCCAAAACATTTAAAATGATTTGCACATAACATAGAGGGGGGCACATAAAACTCACCTGATGGGTGATTTCTAAATACACTTAGCTGGTTTAGGAGCGTAAGTTAAGGTCACACACAATCTGTATAATCAAGTCATACGAGATAAGCTAATAAATCTAACCGACACTTAACATTTCTATTCTTAGAGTTAGGTGAACTAGACACATTAGTATCAAATCATTTGCCCGAAAACTCTATGTCCGAAATCTATTCCGGTCGAAATCTATTTCGACCGGAAACTAATCACTTAGAAAAGTTCTTTATTCTCATATTCTTTTGCTCGAAAGCTTCTTGACCAAAATCCCTTTTTGACCGAAATTTTTCGTCCGAAATCTTTGGGGTTCGAATCACTTTTTCGATCGAAATGTTCAGACCGAAATCTATGATGTCTAAGACACTTTTCGACCGAAATGTTCTGATCGAAATCTATGATGTCCAACACTTTTCGACCGAAATATTCTGATCGAAATCTTAGATGTCCGAGACACTTTTCGGTTGAAAATAATTTTCCGAAAATTATTTTCGGCCCATTCATCTGACTTTTCGGGCGACGCATCAGATTTTCATCAACTTCATCGTTTTTTATTCAAGCTTCGATCTTTTTACGTTCAGAAATTGTATCTAGCTTCCATGAAACTAGATACATGCTTTTTATACGATTCCATACGTAAAAATGTCATCTTTTGATTCAAAACCCATTAGAACCCTAAAACCCATTTTTTAACTAAAAACTCAGATTCGAGCATGAATGTTACCTATTTTAGTTTCTTCTTTGTTTCTAAACGTTCATGAGATGGAGGTCAACGATTCCCGAGCCTTTGAGCTAATTCCTTTACTTTATCTCTCTAGACCCGGTTCTCTCTTTCTCTCTCTAAGTTGTGCAAAATGGTGGAGTTGAGGGGAGGTTGTGATGATGTAGCTGACTTGAGGGGATCTCTTCCTTTGCTCGCGGCCCATAGGCCGGCCCTAGGTCAAGCCCGTTTTTTCCTTTTTACTCCGCGTTATTAGTCTCGACCCTTAGTTCTTTTATTCGGGTTTTATAAATTTAGGGATGTTACAAGTCTACCCTCCTTAAAGAGGTTTCGCCCTCGAAACCTGTTATGCGTTAAACAGCTAAGGGTATAGTCCCCTCATTTCGTCCTCTTTTACCCAAGTTGCTTCTGAACCCTTTATGTGTTTCCATTGCACTTTTTCTAACGGGGTTGACTTATTACGAAGTCGTTTTTCAGCTCGGTCAAGGATAGCTTTTGGTTCTTCTACGTAGTTTAAGCTGTTATCTACCTCGATCTCTTCATATGGTATGTGAGTCGTGGAGACGTTTTACTGAGTTTAACAAGCAAAAAGAGGTATTTTTGTTGATTTTTGTGATAAAAAAGGGGTAGCTCTTGAGCACTTTTTTAGAAGCAGAAATCTCTCAAAAACCGATTTTTGTTGTGTATTTTTGTGTTTTGAGCATCAAAGGTTGGTTAGAAACTTGTTTCTGATCCTTTGGCTCAATTGCATTGATCATCAGCCTATTTTTCACTATCTCCGGCGATTTTCAGGTGACCGGAAAAGTTTGGTGAGAATTGCTGAAAAGGTATCCTGCGTACTTACCATTTTTGGTAAAAAGTACAGTTTTCTGCGTACTTACTAACTACGCAAGAGTTATCTCCTGCGTACTTACAAGTGCGCAAGACTGAACTTGTGCGAACTTAAGTTATATCTTGCGTACTTAATATTTCCTCCTGAGTACTTACAAGTATGCAAGAGCAAGTCTTAACTACGCAAGACCATTTCTCAAGTGCGTAAGGCCAAAACCAAGTGCGCAACAGTGTCTGATTTTTCTGATTTTTTGACCAAGTAATTCACTATGTCGAACCTTCAGAATCTTGGAAACATGTTAAATTATGATAATGAGATCGGTACACCTCAGAAACCGCCTAAACTATTAAATGTAGACGATTATTCCAATTGGAAGGCGCGTTTTGAGCACTACATTTCATACACCGACTCATCATTATGGATACCAATCATTGAGGGATATAAGCATCCCACACACATCTATCTTGATGAAGAGGTGCCAAAGCCCATCTCTAAGCTTGATGAAAAACAAAAGAAAGCTTATGATCGGGAAAAGAAGGCTCTTGGCTCAATCACTATGTCATTAACTCGGGAACTGTTTCACAGTTTTCGAGGCTATGACACCTCCAAGGATCTTTAGAAAGCACTTCAGAAAAGATTTGAGGGGAACAGTGACATTAAGAAGAGTAAGCGGGATCTTCTCCGGAAGCAGTATGAATGCTTCAATTTCATGGAAAATGAATCGTTAGATGATCTCATCTCTAGATTCTATCATTTACAAACAGAGTTGAAAGCTTTTGAACTAAAATATCCCGATGAAGAACTGGTGGAAAAATTTCTTGATGCTTTGCCACAAAGTTTGAGATGTATACAACCCTGATGAGGGAAAATCCTAAATTCTATGAGTTAACAGTAGATGAGGCTATTGGTAAGATTCAAGCTCATAACATGAATCTTATGAAGAAGGAGAGCTCGGGAAGACCTCAGATACAGGACCCTTCCATGTATCATGGGACGACTTCCACTTCAAAATCATCGGGCTCTGGAATTGCCCTCTTTACTGGACACTCCAATGAAGAAGACCACTCAAATGGGTGTGGTGGTCATGCTTGTTATGCATCCGGATCAGGGTTGGGAACTAATCATCAACACACCTCAAGAAATCCTCCAGCTACGTCTTCAGCTAACCATTCTACAATAGTCAAAATAGCTGAAGATCATGTAGCATTGTTTTCATCATGTATGCTTGCGTATGAGAATTTCATAGGCGGCAAGCTAACGGATCCCGAAACTATTGAAGAAGACTTTAACCAAGTGGATCCTGATGATATTGAGGACATGGATATTCAATGGAATATGGCCATGCTTTTGAGGAGGGCCAAGCATTTCCTGAACAGAACAGGAAGAAAGTTCATTGGTGGACATTCTAATGCCAAGGTTGGATTTGATAAATCCAAGGCCAAATGCTACAAGTGTCTGAACTATGGACACTTTGCTCGTGAGTGTCAAAAAGACCGAGCACCGGCCTCTGGTTTCACCAGACCTAGCCAGGAAAACAGCCACGGCCACAACAACACTAGCCACCACAATCAACATCAAGGTGGTTCGTCAAATGCACTGGTAGCTCAGCATGACGAAAACTTTGATTGGGGTGTTCATCTAGAGGACGCCATCATTGCTCAAACACAGGTTGGTCAAATGGCTGAGATCATGGAGCTGATGGAGGCTGAGAGAAAAGAAGCTGAGGAGATGGAAGCTTTTGTAGCTGTTGAAAATGAGTCTACCACTGCCGTTGCTCACATGGCCATTGGAGAAGCACAGAGTTCATCATCTGAGGTAGATTCTAACCCTTTCTCTGTTATTTCTTGTTCTAAATGTCTAGGGCTAAAGCTTGAAATTTCTAAGCTCCAAGACAAAATCGAACCCCTATCTATGGCAGCTCATAATTACAAAGAAAATGAAAAACGTTTTAAAGAGTCTGTTGAAACGTTGAAAAAAGAAAAATGTGAATATTCTTTACAAATTAGTGAGCAACAAGTTCACTTGGATATTACGTATAGGGGGTTAGAAAAACGGAACAATGAAATCAACAAACTGCAAAATGAGATCCTGCAGTTAAAATGTACAAATGAGAAGTTGAAAAACTCTCGCTTTGTGGTGGAGCACTACGAATCAGTAGTGAGGAAATTGAAGGGCCTAGGTCTTGGTACCAATGCCATTCCTCCACCTATAAGTGGGAAGTTTGTCAATAGCTTGATAGACATTGATCTCACCTGTCTAGATGAGTCCTCTGATAAGGATGATTCCCCTAAAAAGGATGAATCCTCAAGTAAGGCTAACTCCACATCTAGTGAGGAGTATGTTCCTGCTTCTGAAGATGGGTCGGTTAATACTTGCCCTGAAGGAGTAGTCCCTGAGGAGTTGTTGACTGAACAGAAAGTCCACAAAAACATTATCACTAATGGTGATAACTGCATTTTAACTGAACCTGATATCATTGAAACAAATGATAAACTTAAGTTAATGCTTTACGGGGGTTACAAAAATATTAACCAAGTTAAGAAAGAGGCTTTTTCAGCTCATTATGGACTTGGTTACAAAGAGAATTTGCAAAAGTATTATACCCCCAAAAACCAAACTGAAAAAGGTCAGACTTCTGTTCATAAACCAACTCCTCCTGCTCATAATGGAGAGTTATCTAAGGCCAAATCTAATGAGCCTTACAAGAGAACTCATGTGGACAAGAGGATGTGTTTTCATTGTGGCATGGTTGGTCACATTCTTGTGAACTGTCCATCAAAGAACCAAGGGAAACGACATTTGTCTCACAGCCAGCCGTTATCCCTAAGTCGCCAATAGTGAAACCTCCCAGAAGTCCAAAGCAGAATGTGGTGAAACCACCAGTACAACCTATGGGAAAACCTAAGATTAAATCTGAGGCCAAACCATCTGTTGCAAGAAAGGTAAAGCAACCTGCTGTACCTCGTGTGTCTACATCTGGTAGTACACGCACTGGTGAGAAATCTGTGGCTAGACTCTCTAAGCCACAAAGAAGAAGAAGGAATAAGAGGTTGAGAAAGCTAGAACAGCTGACTAAGACTCAATCAGGTGAAGCTTCCAAAAGTTCACCGGCTGTGGTTGAGCCAAAGTCTACTGTTCTGGTTAAGAATCAAAAGAGATCCTGGAACAAGAAAGTTAAAGGTTCTCAATCTCCTGTTCCAAATTCATCCAAAGATTCACCAATTTTGAACAGTCATCATGACTGTGAGTTGAAAGAAGTAGTTTATTTTGAGAAGGATGGACGACCCAAGACCACAATGGCTTGGGTCTCCAAATCTAACTAATTCTTTTGTTACTCGTGCAGGGACGTCCGAAGGGTACTATCTCTAACCGTTGGTATGTAGATAGTGGATGCTCCCGGCACATGACAGGAAACATGGTCTTGCTTCAAGACGTTAAACCATTCAGAGGCGGCTATGTGGCCTTTGCCGGAGAAAAAGGCGGCAGTATCACGTGTCAAGGCGTGGTTTCGAACAGTTGTGTCAGCTTTGACAATGTCAACTTCTGCGAGCAGCTGAAGCATAACCTGTTGAGTGTCTCCCAAATGTGTGACAAGGAGTACTCGGTGATGTTTGACAAATCAGAATGCCTGATTCTCAAACCTGGTTTTGAGGTTCCCGAAGACTGGATTCTGATGAGAGCACCAAGATCAAACGACACTTATCAGATCGATATGAGCGTGGCAACAACCACCTCATCAGTTGCTACTTGTTTGCTTACAAAAGCGACAGAACTTGACTCCATCTTGTGGCATAGGAAAATCGGACATATTTCTTATCGTAAAATGAATTATCTTGTCCGAAACGGTTTGGTAACCGGGGTTCCTAAGCTGAGGTTTACCGTTGCAGATGACTGTATGCCTTGTAAAAAGGGCAAACAGCAACGGAAGTCTCACAAGCCCAAGCTCCAAAACTCTATCGATACCCCTTTGGAGCTATTACACATGGATCTGTTTGGCCCCATAAGTATCAGGAGTATTGGAGGTAAGTCGTTCTGTCTAGTTGTAACTGATGATTTCTCACGTTTCTCTTGGGTGCATTTTTTAGGTACAAAAGACGAGACTGCTGATATTCTTCAATACCTGATCCTGAGCTTGGAATCTCTTTGCAAGCTGAAAGTTAGAAGAATAAGGAGTGACAACGAAACTGAGTTCAAGAATAATTTGATGGAACTTTTCTGTCTCAAGAGAGGGATCCGTCACGAATTCAGCGCGCCGTACACACCTCAGCAGAATGGAGTTGCTGAACGGAAGAACAGAATACTGATCGAGACTGCAAGGACTATGCTGTCAGATGCAAAGCTTCCTGTCACTTTCTGGGCAGAAGCAGTTAATACAGCTTGTCACGTCTTAAACAGGGTTCTGGTTGTGAAAAGGCACAACAAGACATGTTATGAGTTGATCAACAATCGACTTCCCAATCTTGATTACCTAGTTCCTTTTGGTAGTCCTTGTTCCTTGTTGCTACAGTATAAAGACCGTAAGTCTAAATTTCATGCGAAAGCGGTGGAAGGCATCTTCTTAGGATATGTTGCCAATTCGCCCTGCAAGAGAGTGTACAACATAGGAACTCGTACTGTCGAGGAATGGTTTGAAGTGGACTGTAGTAAACACAGCACTCCACCAGAACCAAAAGGTCCAACTTGGGGTTTTGATTATGATGCGCTATTCAAATCCTTCAATCTTCCTGACTTATCTGCAGAAGACGCCGCAAATGTTTATGATTTATTGCGTGACGACAATGACTCCAGTTTTTCTACTCGTGCTACTGCACCAATTATAACTCCTAATTCCAATGCTGTATCTGCATCTGGAACTCATGACAGTGATGACAGTGAAGATCTTCTTATTGATGGAGATGACGCTCCAGCCAATCCTAACACAACTGTAGGAAATGAAGCTCCAGCTGATCCAATAAACATTGAATCTTCTTCCTCTAGAACACAGGAAATGGGGGAGTTAAGCACGAATCTAGATCCAGAAATTCAAGAACCGATTGTACCGAAGACGAGGGTGCATAGGAATCATCCAATCGACAACATTATTGGTGATCCTTATGCCGGTGTTCAGACTCGTCATAGAACCATCACTGAGAACATCAGTCTTTACACAGAGATATTTGACACTGGTGTCATGGAAACATGTCTGCATGCTGCATTCGTGTCCCAGGTAGAGCCGAAGAATGTGAAGGAGGCTCTCGCTGACAACTGCTGGATTGAGGCGATGCAAGATGAACTGTCTCAGTTCCAAAAGTTGCAAGTGTGGGATTTAGTTGACTTGCGAAAAGGCTTCAGCCAATTGGTACCAGATGGGTGTTCAAATGCAAGACGGATGATCGTCATGTAGTTGTGAAGAACAAAGAAAGATTGGTTGTTCAGGGTTTTTATCAACAAGAGGGCTTGGATTACAATGAAGTATATGCCCCAGTTGCTAGAATTGAGGCCATTCGACTGTTCTTGGCTTATGCCACATATGTCGGCTTCAAGGTCTATCAACTTGATGTGAAGAGTGCTTTCCTTTATGGTAAGGTGCATGAAGAAGTCTATGTCACTCAACCTCCCGTTTTTGAAGATCCGCATAATATCAATAAAGTGTACAAGCTCGACAAAGCACTTTATGGTCTTCATCAAGCACCGCGGGCATGGTATGAGACATTATCTAAGCATTTACTGTCTAATGGTTTCGACCGTGGACAAATTGACTCGACTCTCTTCATACGGAAAGCAGGAGGTGACATTCTTCTTGTGCAAGTATATGTCGATGACATTATCTTTGGGTCGACCAATGAAGGGATGTGTAGGGAATTCGAGAAGGTGATGAAGTCCAATTTTGAAATGAGCAATATGGGTGAACTGTCATTCTTTCTAGGTCTGCAAGTCAGTCAAAGAGAGAATGGTATTTATCTACATCAAACTAAGTACGTGCAGGACATCTTGTCAAAATACAAGATGAGTGATAGCACTACTTATGGCACACCAATCCCAGTCAATCATGGTTTGCATCTCGACAGAGATGGAAAGGATGTGGACAGCAGGTTGTACCGTGGGATGATCGGATCACTTATGTATCTCACAGCTTCAAGACCCGATATAATGTTTGCTGTATGTTTGTGCTCAAGGTTTCAGTCTCAACCAAAGGAGTCACATATGATAGATGTGAAGATAATTTTCAGATATCTGAAAGGGAAACCCCGATTAGGTCTTTGGTACTCTAAGCAGCAGTCATTCGACTTCAAAGCCTACACTGATTCATATTATGGCGGTTGTAACCTTGACAGAAAGTCAACTTCTGGTGGATGTCAATTCTTAGGAGACAGGCTGGTCTCCTGGCAGTGCAAGAAGCAGTCAACGGTTTCTGTCTCAACTTGTGAAGCAGAATACATTGCTGCAGCGAGCGGTTGTTCTCAGATACTGTGGATTCAGCAGCAGTTGAGAGACTACGGCTTAAACTTCACTGGAACTCCTCTATTCATTGACAACAATGCCACTATGTCCATCACAAATAACCCGGTGAAACACTCCAAAACTAAACATATAGAGATTCGCCATCATTTCATCTGTGATTGTGCTGAAAAGCATTTAATTGAACTTGTAAAAGTTCACACGGATGAAAATCTTGCTGACCTTTTCACAAAGGCATTTGATCGATCCCGTTTTGAGCATCTTGTCAACTTGATAGGAATGTTCAATCCTGAGTGAAAACTAAGTTTTCTTAAATCATTTCAATTCATGGAAGTTAAATTTTCAATTCTTTTAAATTTTCTGTACAGTTCTTTTAGTTTTAAAATATTTTACAAAAATCAAAAACAAAATAGAAAATGGAGAAAATTTCAAAGTTAACTTGAGAAAAGAGGAAATGATAGTACATCAGAAATGATCTAAACTTCATAGACTGCTCATATGGGAAATGATTGTGTCATGCTTACTTATCTGTTTAAAATTATTATGTTTTTAATCTGTTTATTTACAAGTAATTTGAATTGTCTGTAGGCTGTATGCGTCTTTGAATCACTAGTAGTGTGGAAACTAAATCTAAATTACAACTGTGATTTGAACCCATGTTTGCAAGCGTGTGTGAGTAAAAGATTAGAAAATATCACTATCAGATAAAGGATGTTAGATTTTGACAATAATTTTCTTTTGAGATCAGTTTCGGGTTATGTTGTTAGCACAATTAATGCAGTTCATCTCACTGCCTATACTCACAAGTATGCAAGGAGAGATTGAATCAAGACATGCCTCTACATTAACCGTTGAGCATGTATTCACCCTTGAATCATTCCTGGTTCATTGAAATCAAATCCAGATAAAAGTTGGATCCCCTTACCTTATAATCAAACACCATGTTCATTATCCCGAATCATCATACCGATATTCATAGAAGAAAAACCACATGAAACCAAGACAAAAGAATCACTCAATTCTGAATCTTATGATTCCTGATAATCCTTATGGATTCTGCTTGATTTTTCTGTGCTAATTGATGTAACTTCATTCTGAAAATTAAGAAAATCATTGGAAAAATCTTAGATGCCTTGAATATAGTGCAAAATATCATAGCATATCAGTGGGGTACACGTTGTATATCTTATAATTAACACCTTAATACACAAGAACATGATACAAAGATGCGTATAGTTTCAAATCTTATAATATTGTCAACTTGAATTACTTGTTTATGTGCTTATTACGTATGAATAAAGAGTAATACATGACATGATCCCATATTCTTTGATGTTTATATTGTATCGTTTTTGCTATAAGTTAGCCTGATATGATCCTCTGCTCGTATCTTTGATCAAAAATAGCTTGTGTAAATGATTGTATATATCTATCTTGAAAAGAACAAAAAGATTTTAAGTTTTTAAGTTTACGCATAGTTCAAGTTTAAATCAGAAAAAGGCCAAAAATATTTTATGTTTAATCTTCATGAATTGAATTTGAATCCTCTTGGTTGAATATTTTTATCTTGTTCGTTATTTGACTTGAAAATCTTCATAAATTCTGAGTTGAAAATTGCGCACTTAAGGGTTGTGCGCACTTGTCAAGTACGCACGAAGTAACACTTGCGCACTTAACAAGTACGCAAGAGTTAAGCCTTGCGCACTTGTTAAGTACGCAAGAGTTAATTCGTGCGCACTTAACAAGTACGCACGAGCTATAAGTGAGGGGTATATATGTGACACTTAGAATTGTTCTCAGTTTCACGCTTTCAAAACTCAAAATTTCCCTCTGCAATTTTACTCTCAAATCGATAGTGTCTAAACCATCTTTTCGTCCCGTCCATACTTTCATCATCGTATTTCATCTCAGTGGTGAGAATCTTGGCCGATTTCATCCGTTTAATCGTGACTTTGGACCTTATTTCTGACCTAGAATCTTTTTAGGTTAATTCCAACAAAATTTGGGGTAATATGGGGTTGTTTGGGTAACTTATTATCTGTAACAAGCGAATAGGAAGCTTTAATCGACTCCCTAATCATCTCCTGATTGATCCGTCGGTTGAAGTTGAACCGACAGTGGGTCGGCGACTCGTCTAGGTCAAAAATTGAACGTGGTTAAGCAGTGTGTAGTGTTGATAATGGTACCATAGGTTAGAATCCTTGATTCCGACCTAGTGGCGACCTAATCAACCCACATTTTGAATGAATTACAAGTTTCAGAAATTTTTGCTAAGGGTTGTTCTTGCGCACTTAGCAAGTACGCAAGAAATACTTCTTGCGTACTTGTTAAGTACGCAAGAGGAAAATCCTGCGCACTTGCTAAGTGCGCAGGACCAACACTTTGAAATTTTTCCTAAGTCTGAAAATATTTTCAAAGTGTAACTACTATACTATGTCATGTGTGTCTACTTCCAGTGTTATAAGTTGTTCTGAATATGTTTTCTGTGTGTGTTTGCAGGCTATGGCTCGTGCATTCACTGACGAATTCAACCTATTGGCTAACACTGAACCAGAATGGAAAGGCGCAGCCTTGCAATACAGGGAGATTGTGGATTTTCTGAACAGATCAAAAATAAGTTATGCAATCTCAGCAAACCCAACAGTCTTAAGACGTTACCTGGAGCAATTCTGGGAGACTGCAGAGCACGATTGCACGGTATCCCCGAATGTCATAAGGGCTACCGTTGACGGTCGGGCTATTGCTATCTCTGAGGATACAATAAGGAGAGTATTGCAGTTCGGAGACCTTGCCACCGACCCGACATCCTATCCAGATTACTACGTGGATGGGTGTTGGAGGCACAGAATGGGATATGTCGGGGCAAGGGACTATGCTTCCTACAAGAAGATGTGGGTATTGGATCAATGGCGTTACTTTGCCCACATCATGATCGTGTGCATCTCATCTAGGAAAGCGGGGAAAGATGCCATGGGTCATGACCTTGCAGCGGCCATGGTGGGCCTGTCTCTCAATCAGGGCTACAACTTCTCTCGCTATATCTTCAAAGCACTCAATGACCAGATAAATACAGCAGAGAGGTTCAGGTTCCTTTTGTACCCGAGGTTTGTGCAGCTCCTGATCGATGATGCATTGCCAAACCTACGTGCTATCGGGGAGAGACTGCAGGTAAAAAGAGTGGACAAGAGAGTCTTTGCTCAGTTTCTAAAGCCAGGCAGTGTAGAACCTACCCCTGCGCACACTGAACTCTTTGGCCACCTACTGAATGAAGCATACGTCGCTCCTGAAGATTGGAACTGGTATAGTCCCAACTCAGCACCAGAGATGAGTGATGACTCTGGTGAAGAGCAAGAGGAAGAGCATGATGATGATGAAAGTGATGATGAAAGTGATGATGAAGGTGATGGTGAAGGTGATGTTGGTGGTGCTGAGGAATCCGATTCGGAGGCAACAGAATCAGATTCTTCTGATTCCGATGACGCACCATCACAGGCACATCCGAGAAGGTCGGCACAGGTAACCCTGCTTGCGTCGTCTTAAAAAAGAAAACGACAAAGCTCGAGCAGCGAATACGAGCCGGCTTCCGACTCTGACGCTGCTCTACAAAGACAAAGGCGAGAGAAAGCCAACAAGAAAAGGGGCGATAGGCAAGAGGTTGTTATCCCCAGGGTTGAAGAGATTCTGACTGTGCAGCCAGTACAAGTTGAGGCTGCCCGTCCATAGTCAGAATCTACCCCGCCAGCACGGCAACTGTTTACAAGGAGGAGAAGGCCACTTGTACAAGCAGATGTGGCAGTCACGGCGGTCACTGAGGTGATTCCTGTGACGGCGACCCTCCCTACTCCAACCGTCCAAGTGACGGTGACTGCTCCACTTCTCACAGAGTCAGTCACCATCACCCCAACCATAACTCCCATCATTCCATCCCCCATCCCAACACCCACCAAAGAGCCGTCAGGTCAACCCTTTAACTATGGTGATTTCTCACAAGGGTTTGACTTTGACACAATCTTCTCCTCTCCCATCCATAATGCCGAAGCCTCATCATCTAGGCATCCTGATCCGAATGATGCAAGGATCGATGTGCTAGAGACCCAAGTTGCTGAACTGTTGAAGACCATTCAAAAGTCAAAGGAGGAGTCTGATGCTCAACAAGCACAGATTAATTCCCTGGCCGATGAAGTTAGGATTCTCCACAGCCAGAGAACAGGGATAAATGAGCAACTGAAGAATGTTATGGCACAGAACGAGCTGCTGATAAAAACAAATGAAATGATTCTAGGCCACAGAACTTCACTTGAGTTAAGGATGGACTTGCAGAGAAAAGAGCACGCAGCGATGGTCAAATTAGTTGGTGAACTGACCGCGAAGCTAGGTGCTCAGGGGGAGAAGGAGACAGAGAAAGAGAAAGACAAAGAAAAGAAATCCACCGGTGCCGAGACTTGTCATCCAGTCGATCTGACTAAGGATGATGATAAAGACAAGGATCCTGAAGTCGGTCCTAGTGGAGGTGAGCACCTAGCTTTGGCGATTGTGCCCATCTCTTCTGTTCCATTGGCTGAGGGGGAGTCTACTCAGCAAGAGGGTGGTGATACCTCAGGTGGTGGTGGCGGAGATAAAGGGAAGTCAGCGGCTGACGTGCTCAAGGACTTATCTGATGATGAGATCCTCTATTTAGAGCCTGACTATTCCAAAGAGGCACAGATCGATGCTCTCCTTAATCTGGAAGAAGGAGAGATCGACTCTGGTGATGACTGGAACGAGGATGACAATGATGTGGTGATAGAGATTCCCAAGGGCGACGGAGAAGGAGAGTACGAGTTAGAGGATGGTGAGATCTTTGAAGTACCATCGCTCGAATCTCTGCTCGACACAGGCTCAGTTGACATGGCAAGTAATGTTGAAGCTACAACTGAAGCCTCCCCGGTCGACCCTATACCTGTGGACCCCGAGGCACAAAAAGAGAAAGACATGCCTTCTGCATCAACAAAGGGTCCAGCTCCCGTGTAGCAAAAGACGTCTATCACAGACAAGCACGGAGCGACAGGTATGATCTTGGCTGTTAGGTTCGAGGAGGACAAACAGTTGTTCGCCATCAAAAGATCTGGGGGGGTTCAATACTTGAAACCCACCAGTGAGGCGTTCAACTCTTTGCCCAAGTACGACCTAGTTAACCTCGCAAACCGCGATCTGCTAAGTCACTCGAATAATGTAGTAGCAATGGGTTTGTGGGTAACACTACAGCGGGAAGCAAGATCAGGGAAATTTGAATACCTCAAGCCTCAGGTGCCCAGAAGAGTCAATTGGTACTAGTACGTTGATCCAAAAACAGGCGAGGCTGTGGTAATGAGTAAAGGTAAGTCAGTAAGTGGAAACATGGTGCCAAAGGAAGTGATCAGGATATTTGATGAAGTCTGCTTCATCAACTTTTCTGTGAACGATCTGGAGGTACTAGCCAACAAGTACTGCATCCACACTGACGAATGGACGAAGCTTCTCTCTGCCAAATACGACAAGGTGATTAAGTTCTGCCTTGATTACAAGAAGAAGATGGAAGCTAAGGAACAAGTGCTATGAAGACTGAAGAATGAAGACTGAAGACGATGAAGATCCCGAGCTGTTGTCAAGGGGGAGTTTGTTGATGCACTTTCCTGTGACAACACTCTGGATAGAGTCTTAGTTTGTATTTCTAATGTCTGTAATTTGTCTTTGTATTTATGAGTCATTATGTAATAGTTTATCGACTTGTATTTACTTTTACATAATGTATGTTGTTTTTCTGCTAAGTGTTTTGAGCACTTACATGTGCGCATGAGAAAGCTCTTGCATACTTAGCAAGTACGCAAGAACACCTTTGCGTACTTGTTAAGTACGCAAGAGCAATTGGTCCTGCGCACTTGCTAAGTGCGCAGGCATCAGGTCTGTATAAATAGGATAGGTTCACAGAGGTTAAGTACGCAGAACCATTAGTTTAGACGAACTCAGTTCTTCTAAGTTCGCAGCTTGTATTCTCTCTGTAACCGTCGAGTGTTTATAATACAAAGAACGTTTATTGTGACTCTCGGGTTTGGTTTACTTTGTTTAGTAAGACTCTCCACCTAGTCACGGGTATTCCGCAACCCGGTGCGACTAGTAGACCACTTGCATGTGACGATCCGACACACACGAAGGGACCTACATTATACTTAAGTAGACCTAGCACCTACATTGTTTTTATAACTAAATGAATAAATAATAATTATTTAATTTATTTAGTTATTCGAACCCAAACCCTAATCAAAATGTTCTAAAAATATCCATTTCAAATCTTTCATTTTATACAACACCTTTCAAGTACAAACCACTAACATCTACAACTTCAACTCCTTATACACACACCCAATTCAACCGTAGACTTAGACATAGACTATTATGTACATTATTAATTCAATATACATTACACTCTAGGTTAACGTTGCGCATTACAAGGATCACGTTACTATCTAGTATCTCGTGTTAGCCACGCCTTTTGAACCAAGTGAGTATTACATAGCCCCTTTTTCTCTTTTACACTTTTTGGGGTGGAACATGAACACTATACAATACGATTGCTTACATTTACACAAACTATACAAATACAAATCCTCTTTACATTCATGTGTGCAATTTGAGCTTTATGCCTGAGTGCTAGTTATGCTAACTTTTGTGTGCGATTTATGTGCAATCATTAACTATTCAAGCCGACGGTAAACAATGATAGATCTATTGAGTCTGAAAAACCCACCCAGATTGGTGTGATTGTTACCGACAACACAATTTTGCATGCTAGTTACAAAGGTTTGATTGTTCTTTGGTTACACAATGGCTACTCTCCATAAATGCCTTATTTTATCATGTTATGTAAGGATTTGTTTATTCACAATCTATACGCTATCTATGTACAAACCTGTGTATGCTCACCAACTTTTTAGTTGACCTTATTTTATTCATGTTTCAGGTGCTATCATATGAGTTTGATCAAGACATGCTACACATAGGCTTTGGACTTAGCTAATTTTAATTCAAAAACAAATTGTATTCGATTATGTACCTTTAACTTGATTCATGTTTGTTTGAATGGATTTAATATATTACAGTTTAGGCAACCTCGAGCTCATGAACAGTCTACATGTCCGCCTCGACGATTCCGCCGTCGGTTGGGGTGTGACAGATTGGTATCAGAGCCTTGGTTATAGGGAACTAGGTTATTAGGCACCCTGGACCTAGACTATAACTTTAGGACACCCATACAATGTCATGCTACTACATGTTACATCATTAGTTCTTGTGTAAATATTTTTACATGCTATCATAAGTATTTACACTACGTGATACAATACATAATGACTTATGTGTCACACTACTTGATAACTTTCGTGCTTACACTCATTACTATCTACATACTATATGATTATTTTTTATGTGAATATTCTTACATGTTATGCTATATAACTACATCATATGATACAATACCTAATAATCTATGTGTCACATTATCTGCCAACTTTTTCTCCTATTCATTGATACCTATTTAATCTATTTAAAAGTGCTATCCTAAGTTTCCACACACACTCATACACACTTAGTTATTCATGCACCCCTAAACTCACGTACATAATACCACACCTCTTGTGAACAACAAATTTTTAAACTATTGGGCCTAATGTCCATCAATAATAAACTAAGCAGTCCATCTATCCTCCAAGAAGCAAAAGCCCACTGAAATGCATAAACCTTACTTTCGGGCCACAAGGCCCAAACAATTCTCATCATGACCATGAGCCCAATAATAGTGTTATTAATACATGATGGCTGGAAGAGTGTGTAGGCCCATGAGGGATTCTGGCTAAGGAAAGATAGGGTACTTAAGTGTGTCCTAGTGACCCACCCCTCTTTCATGGGAATTCTCCTCAGGGATACACTACTTATAGGTCAAGTGTACTCCTAAAATACTATTGTGAAGACTCGGCGTTATGACTAGTCAAACTCTAAACCTATGAGAACTCCTATATTTGACACTCAGTGTTTTATTATCGCTTACAACCTTTCCATTGTTTTCCTGCTAAGCATGGGCTCCTACTCTCCTTCCTCCCCGGTATACCGTCCCGGAGCAGAATCTGATTGGGAAGAAGACACTGAGACACCCGTGCATCGGTCATCAACACCCCCAACTACTAGACCAAGGTTTGATGTAAGGGCAGATTGGATTAGGAACACGGCCCAAGACTTCGAACACCTGGATCACCCGCACCCAGAAACCCGTATTAGACACCCCATCTCCACAATCAGTTACCACCCACACTAAGAGACCCATATCTAATGCCCGACCCGTACATCCTAACCCTTGAGTAAGGCATACCACGGCACCCACTAATGTTATGGGAATTCCAACCAATGACATTCACCTATAATTAAGGACCTCGGAATTCAAGAGGCAAAGGATGGAGCAGGGAGTAATGCATGATTTGCAAGGACAAAGAATGAATAGTCTAGCAAACCAATTAGGGTACCAAAAGGAGTTAATCTCCATCCTCGAAAAAGAAATACAGGAACATCGCACGGAGACCGCCAAAGCTGAAGCCAGATCTGCTACTCGAGTGACCATAGCAGTGCTCATCTTGGTGATTATCTTCTTCCTAGTGGAAAGCTACCAGAGACGTTAGGAGAAATTTCTATTTATTGTCTTTAAAATTTTCGGTTTGAGAACCATTTCCCTATGTTTTGAGTAATGTTTAACATTTCAGCCTTTAATCAATTTTATATATATTTCAACTCTGAAGTTATTATTTATTGATTTGACCCGTTGAGTGTGAATTACACCCATCATATTTTCATCAAAATTTCTCAAGTATCACCTTCTTCATTCAATACGATTTAGTACACTACCAACAATCTCCTTCATAAACAAATCATCCTATTGTTCGACTTAAACAAAACCTCGTTATCTTGTTCAAACAAAATGTTTATCAAACTTTTAGATAGTATCAAAAACATAAAGCTTCCATAAAACTTTCCACCTGATAAGGAAAGTTAATACAACCGATTTTATAAAAATAATAATAATATTAATAAATAAAAAAAATTTATATTATTTCGAATTGATAAATAATTATGGTTTTCCTCATTAAAGTAAATATTTCTAAACCCTGGCTAAATTAATATACGACTACTTGTTTAGCCAATAAATTCGCTTAAAAATATTCTCTTATTAATAGTTGAAAGTTTAAATTAAAAGATTTTTCCCATAAATTGTCTACTTATTTAAATTATGTGATCCAATGGTTTCACTACTTTATATATCTACAATCAAGAATAATTGACCACTTTGTATTTTCAAACAAAGATCAGTAATTGGAAACACATTTCCCCGAATATTTTCAGAACCTCCTCGTTACCTTTCACTTGTCACTTCAAGAGACGATCGTACAGCGTAAACGTTAACAACCCCCCCCCCCCATCAACTTCAATGAGATTTAAGAGCTACAACCTAACTACCACATTATACAGGAACGCCAAACAACACGCTTGTCCGCAACACTCGATCACATGCAAAACCCGTTAGTATACATCACACATGAAGTCCAACAACTTACGTATACACGTTCACAATATACCTAACGCAACCACATGGTACATGAAACCCAATTATTCTCAATATACCCAATGCTACACAAATTACATAATACAAGAAACTAGTTTGCCTACAAATCACAATTTACTGGATTGATCACATAACACACGAAACATGTTTATTTACAATACACATGCTACCGGATTGAGCACATAATACACGAAACTTAGTTGTTTGTGATATACGTGATACATAACAATTGTTTGATTGATACATAATTCTAGACTGGCCATATTAAACATGAAACTCATTTAGTTACAAAGTACATCATACTAAACTGTACACATTATGCAATATACATGATGCTAATTTGTAAACACCATACATGAAATTCATTTCCTACAATACACATGATGCTATGTTGCATACATTACACGTGAGAGCATATTGATTTACAAAATACATGATGCTAAGTTGTCAACGCCATACATGAAATTCATTTCCTACAATACACATGATGCTATGTTGTTTACATTACACATGAGAGCATATTGATGTATAAAATACATGATGCTAAGTTGTCAACGCCATACATGAAATTCATTTCCTATAATACATGTGATACTATGTTGATTACATTCCACGTGAGAGCTCATTGATTTACAAAATACATAATACTAGTTGTTCATGCTACACAAGAGACTTATGTGTTTACTTTATACATGAAACGAAATTGCTTACAATTATTACAATTGATTGATTACATTATACACAAGACATGGTCATGCACTTTGTTCACCAAAGTTGAAGACCATAATACATGGAAACGACTCAGGGTTTGACGTATTCTTGTTCAAACACGAGCAAACTAAGAAACTTTAAGTTATTCTACTTTCCTACTATTTGGTTGCGAACTGATCTGATTTAGGACATGGTTACTTATTAGCGACTTTTATGTGAAAACAATGGACATGAACGGAGTAAAATTTTGCCCCCCCCCCCCCTTAACCCGCACACAACGGAATGACCTATACGGACCATGCGATGATTTGAGTAATTACGGGTGCACACAGAATTATAAAAATCAGCGCATGGGAAACATAGTAAAATTTTGTCGTGTGTTGTGACCTAAAGCTTATCATGATATGTAACAACGAAACTGACGTGATATGACAAGGGCATGGTGGATACGCCGATGGTACTTCCTATACATAAGTGTCCTATCATGTTATAAGAAGTATCGTTGTTCGTGTCACGTGAAGTTTTGACCTAGACCAATCCCTATGAAATTTGTTACCCACTGACATTTTTAAACATATTAGACTACATCATGCACAAACCCTAACGATCAAGGTCCCATCAAATTCATTCCAAATAATACATCTCACATTTAGAATTCAGAATTTTTATTCGACAATCTCCTCCTTAACTTCATTTCAAAACAAAATTCATTATCACCCTTCATATTCAACTTTGAGTATCGGGCCTAAGCCATGTCAATGGTTACACTCCCCAGAATCCAACAATCAAAACTCACCGAGAACCCAAAACTCCCACCTTTTTCTTGATTTTTAGTAGCATCCATTAGTTAAATTTCGGGACGAAATTCCCTTAACATGGGGAGACTGTAACATTCCTGATTTTCCGACCCTATTTTAATTTATTTTAACTAATAAAATAACAACACGACATTGAATCATATACTTGTTTAAACCTACACCTCATTAATCGTTAGCCGATCGTGTTCAATTCAAAGATTTAGAACTCATAATCAGGTGGTAACACCTCTTAGAGTTAATCCAGTTAGTAATCCCGTTAGGTGTTCTGTTAAATCCTAACCAAGCTAATTCTGTCAAAGCTGAAGTTGCAAGGGCTGATTTTGTAAATAACCAGAAACCCTAGTAGGCACGGTCGTGCCTCATCTGGCACGGTCGTGCCTCTTATAGGCACAGTCGCGCCTCACATCAGTTGAAACGTAAATGCAGCTTTTAAACGCAAAATCGTTCGAATTCGTAACCGTTTCTCACATTAACAAACCCAGTTAAAGGTTTTAATCATTTTATTTACGACACATAAACCCAATTGATCGATTCAAATTATAACCGTCAAAACCCTCCATGTGACCATCGATTTCAATATTTTGGTTGCAATCCTCTCAAACAAACTACACAAATACATCATTCGATCCTCCCTAAACCTCCAGAACACATTGAGTTAGTCGGAGTTGCAGCAGAAAGCGCCGAAGATCAAACCGTCGTCGCCAGAACTCGTTTCTACCGAACGCTATCAATACATCATTCTTCCGGGTAATTGAAGCCTCCTACATCTTGGTTTTAGTCTATAGATCAAAAGCCCCAACATATATTGGGCTTACAATAACGAATTTAACATGAACCCGAATATAGAGTTCATTCTAAAACGGTTTAATCAAATCCTACTATGGACATGTTTTAAATGCAACTAAACTATACCAATAGACTCGTAATCACCTAATGGATGAAAGCCCTAAGGTTTCCAATACTGATATCATAAGAATTAGACAATTCGTCTCTGTTTTGGATCAGACACGGTCGCGCTAGTCTTCTAGCGCGGTCGTGCTTCATGAAGACACGGTCGCGCCTCCCCAAGCGCGATCGTGCCTCACCCTCTGACCCGGTCGTGCCTCTTGGCTAGACCTGGTCGTGCTATCAGAACCCTAGACACGGTCGTGCCTGGCCCAGGCACGGTCGTGCCTAGTGAGCAGCCTTGTTGTGTCTTCTGTTTGATCAACACGGTCGCACCCTTGACCAGCGTGGTCGCGCCCGTGGTCCTAGCACGATCGTGTCTTATCCCAGGCACGGTCGTGTGTGTGAGAAAATTTTGACAGAATGCTTAATTTTATATTTTAAAAAAAAACAATGAGTATTCCAAATTAACTCTCAAATAAAAATAATTAATTTTATACAGATTTATATTAACTTTATTTAAAAAAAAGATCAAATTCTTATTTCTAAAATAAATAGAAGTATTTATTTTAACATACAAAGTCATGTTTATATTTATCATTAAACTCTATACATAAATATTATTTATATAACTCATTTGCACACCTTTATAAAAATAGCGTAAAGATTATTTATTAAATTTATATTTAATATAATACGCCCGATACATTTTTATAACTAAATGACTAAGTTACATATCTTTATAAATAAATAAATAAAGTAACGATTATTTATTTAATTTATATTTAAACAAAATTTGTTTATCTAAATTATACTTAACTAGACCTAACACCTACATTGTTTTTATAACTAAATGAATAAATAATAATTATTTAATTTATTTAGTTATTCGAACCCAAACCCTAATCAAAATGTTCTAAAAATATCTATTTCAAATCTTTCATTTTATACAACACCTTTCAAATACAAACCACTAACATCTACAACTTCAACTCCTTATACACACACCCAATTCAACCCTAGACTTAGACATAGACTATTGTGCACATTATTAATTCAATATACATTACACTCTAGGTTAACGTTGCGCATTACAAGGATCACGTTACTATCTAGTCTCTCGTGTTAGCCACGCCTTTTGAACCAAGTGAGTATTACATAGCCCCTTTTTTCTCTTTTACACTTTTTGGGGTGGAACATGAACACTATACAATACGATTGCTTACATTTACACAAACTAAACAAATACAAATCCTCTTTACATTCATGTGTGCAATTTGAGCTTTATGCCTGAGTGCTAGTTGTGCTAACTTTTGTGTGCGATTTATGTGCAATCATTAACTATTCAAGCCGACGGTAAACAATGATAGATCTATTGAGTCTGACAAACCCACCCAGATTGGGGTGATTGTTACCGACAACACAATTTTGCATGCTAGTTACAAAGGTTTGATTGTACTTTGGTTACATAATGGCTACTCTCCATAAATGCCTTATTTTATCATGTTATGCAAGGATTTGTTTATTCACAATCTATACGCTATCTATGTACAAACCTGTCTATGCTCACCAAATTTAGTTGACCTTATTTTATTCATGTTTCAGGTGCTATCATATGAGTTTGATTAAGACATGCTACACATAGGCTTTGGACTTAGCTAATTTTAATTCAAAACCAAATTGTATTCGATTATGTACCTTGAACTTGATTCATGTTTGTTTGAATGGAAATGGATTTAATATATTACAATTTAGGCAACCTCGAGCTAATGAACAGTCTACATGTCCGCCCCGACGATTCCGCCGTCGGTTGGGGTGTGACACTAGAATCTTTACAAAAGCATCAAACCATCAATTGAATCCAAAACCGATAAAAACTGAAACTTTAACAAATATTCATCATGTGACTTATGCAGTATTAAGGTTTTAGCCTAGAATCATGTCTAAAACAACCATAACAGAAGTATTAAACATAAACATAGTCTCAAACACAGAAACAAACAAGAAAGATTGAATCTTGAAACCCTAGAATGCTAAATTAACAAACCCGGAATCGAAAGCTTTAATATTTATGCTTAATTCCTCTTCCTCGCTCCCAAAATCGCCTCTAGTAATCCTCTGGACGGCAAGAAATCGAACTCCCTTGATAATTCCAATCAAAATCTATTTAAATCGATTTTAGGGTTTTTTCTCAGAAACTCTATCTCTCGAGTACTGCGAGAGATTTTGGCAAGCCCCTCGCGTACCGCGAGGGCCAAAACAGTCGGGGCGCTTTCTGGACTCCCTCGCGTACCGCGAAGGCCTCTTTCGGTTTTCTCGCGTACCGCGGTAGACTGAAAATTCAGATTTTTGCACTTTAACCCTTGGACTTTATTCTCGTGCTCGGTTTCTTCGGATTTTCACTTGTAATTTCCACGAGCAGCTGAGAACATGACAAAGACTCAATATGAACCAAAAACGACTCAAAACGAATAGAAAACTAATTAAAATGACTTGAAACATGGTGGAAATATATGTGTGTTTTGCAACACATCAGCAACTATAAGAACTTCAGTGACTGCCATCCTAATCCTTTCAATGGAAAGAAAGATGCAATTGCAGCCTTGCAGTGGATCGCTTCCTGTTATAAAGATGAGTGAGTGTAGAGCAGACCAAGCTGTAAAGTTTGTCACACATTCTTTCGAAGAGGAAGCTCTTGACCGGTGGGAATTAGTCAAGCAGACAAAGGGTGAAGCTGTGACGGATAGGATGACTTGGGAGGATCTCAAGTCTTTGATCATTAAGAGGTGTTGTCCACAGAATGTCATGGACAAGATTGAAGCTGAATTTCTACGGTTCGAAGCTGGAACCATGACTCATCAGGAGTACACGACCAAGTTTAATGAAATGGCTAAACTAGTGCCACATTTGGTTACTCCTGAATCACGAAAGTCAAATGTTACATTCAAGGTTTACCTCCTAAGGTTCGTACCTTAGTGAAATCCATCGCACCTAAAACAATTGATCTGGATGTTGAGAAAAGTGTGGTAATGTTTGATGAAGTGGCAGCTCAAGAGCCACCGAAAGTTGATCACAAAAGGAAACCTGAAGAGGTTTTTTATAAGTTCAAACCAGGGAACAATAAGTTCCCAATGAGAGGAGGATTTAATTCCAATCCTTATAGAGCCAATCAGTGAATGAGTGCCAGACTTGTTAGAAGTTTGGCCATTTTGCAACCCAATGCCCAAATGTTTTAACTGCGGAGAGATAGGGCATTATAAGACTTCTTGTCCCAAACCACTTAAACCCAGAATGAGTGATCAAAATAAAGTAACAGGACGAGTATTCGTCTTAGGAAGTGGAGATGAGTCAAAAGGAAAAGTTAAGGAGGTGACAGTTACTTTCTTAGTTAATAATATTTACGCCAAGATTTTATTCGATACAGGGGCAAATAGAAGTTTCATTTCATGTGCATTCACCCCGTATTTAGGCGTAAGACCGATTCCACTTATTAATGCCTATGTCGTTGAAATGGCTAGTGATGAACAAATTAGGATAACCGAATCATACCCTGATTGTGTCATCAGTTTTGGTAATTATAAGGTATTAGTTACACTAATGCCTATGAAATTGAATGAATATGAAATTATCCTACGGATGGATTGGTTAAACCAATACCAGGCCCAGATTGATAGTGACTAGAGAACGGTCAAGATTAAGAAACCGGATGAAACTAGTCTATTGATTCAAGGATATTGTGAGTCTAGTAAGTGTCACACCCCAACCGACGGCGGATTATACGTCGGGGCGAACGAGGTTGTTCAATAGCACAAGGTTGACTATTAAAGTTTAAATAGTTTTATTAAATAACTTCAAGGTTCCAATACAAGGAATAAATCAAATACATAGCAAGTATACAAGTCTAATTGATTAAGCATTCTAGGTCCAAGCATCCTATGTGATCACGATAAAGTCTCATGTTGTAGAACCTGAAACATGTGAAAGAATCTGTCAACTACAAAATAGTTGGTGAGATACAAAGGTTTTGACACAGTTTAACAAGTATTTGGAAAGAATTACAATTCACTATGATATATGCATTCTATAATGTAAGTATGAGAACAAGTATCTTAAACATTTTGCACTTCAACCCTCCAACCAAGTTTAGGCATAACCCATAGGTTACCCTTATAAGTCTCAAGTTTAAAGTTTAATTCAGTAACAATCACCAAGGGCTCCCCCCGAAGGGGTCAATCAATCAAGGTAGATTGGTCAAATACAATAGATCTATCATTGTTTCTATATGCTTGATCAAATTTAATGAATATGCTAGTTTTAAGTTTAATCTAAGCATACAAGTCTCAAGTTTAACATAAGAATAAGCATCTAGTCATAGTTGTACAAGAATTGTATAAGTTTAATGTTTTGAACATGTTTCACCCCAAAAGTATAGAAAGGAAAAAGGGGCTAAGTATACTCACATGGATTGATGAAGAGTATCCGACACGGATAAGTATTTGCAAGACTTTTAGGGAGAATATCCTCACGATAAGCCTAGGAATATAAGTCTAAAGTTTCAAGTATGATCTTATAAGACTAGGACAAGAATTCTAAGATTTCAGGATTTGACTAGGGTTCCAAGTGGGAGATGGGAATGGTTGTGTTTGTGAAGTTTAAATCGAGTTTAAAATAAAGGTTTTGAATGAATGACACACGACTTGTATATCAACGTTTAATAAGCTTATAGTTTAGAATAATTATTAATTAAGATAATTATTTAAAAAAGTTTTACATAAGTTATGTGATAATAGTTTAAAGTAGTTTTCTATGTATTTTATAAATAACGTTGTACTAATAGATGAAAGAATAAATAATCATCAAAGATCGATAATAATTATTTAAAGAATGAACAATTACTAAAGATTCATAATAATTATTTAATGAATAAACAATGGCTAAGAATAAATATTTAAATCATTAGATAATTACTAAGTGTTTATAATAATTATTAAAGAATAATTATTAAGGAATGACACATAATTCTTAAGGGTAAATCTTTATTTAAAAGAACAATTACTTTATCTAATTAAAGGATCAATACAAAGTATTTAAGATTTATTAGGTATTTATTTTATAAATTACCTTGTAGACACAAGTTTAAAGAGATAATATGGAATTATAATTGAAAAATAGATTATATAGAATTTCTTATAAGGTTTGTATTTTGATTATAAGTTTATAAATGTTTTAAATAAGTTTAAAGTCTAAAGTTTCTGTTTTCATTTTATAATATTTATAATTTTTATGTTTTCTAAATAGCATATAAGTTTTATAACTTTTCTGAAAATTTATAAAAGTTATATAAGTTTTCTATTTAATTTAAAAGTTTATAGATAAGTTTAAAACAAATAAGTTTATTAGTTCAGAGAATAATAACAATTCAAGTTTTTTGACTTTATAAATTATTTTATGTTGTATGTATAAGTTTTATAAAGTTTTAAAGTATTTTTTTTATAAATCTTATGATTTAAAACTATTTTCGAATATTAAATCTTTATAAGCTTTTATCTAAATTTATTTAAATAAATGATTCCAGAATATGAAAATGTAAATATAAATCATTTTCAAGTTTATAAAGATTTAACAGCATTTATAAAAATTATTAGAAGTTTTAAAATTGAATAAAAAGCACAAAAAGATTGCAAAATTGAAAATGGGGGTTTCCCAGATTCGAACTTGGGTTTGTCCCGGGTCAGCAAACACACACACACAATTAACAATCCCGACTACGGGTCTCTTTGATTATAAACACTGAAAAACAAATTCTTAAACACAACCCGTATCATCCCCTAATTCCCGAACGAGCCCTAGGATTTCAATCCTTAAATTCACATCGAATTAGCGTCTGTCATGGTAAATATACAGGGGGCTTTCGATTTTTTGGTGAAAACGATGAAGATGGACACAAAATTTACCTGATTTGGGGTTTATTCGAGGGTGGTTGAGTTCAAGCTTGGGATCGGCGGCTGCGGCTTTAAATCGGGAAATGCGGGTTTGTTTTGATGAAATTGACACTTGAAAGAGATTTGGGATGATGTCGTTGAGGTGTATGGGTTAGTATTTATAGCCAATTTCGGCATTAAAGGCGTGAACGGTTAGTGGGTGAGTGGTTGAGCCGGTCGGAGTTAATTCCGACTGCATGCGCGGCCTCGATCGAAAATGGGCATTAATTGTCATAGGGTTAGGGTCGCACGCCGAAGGCGAAGCTCGAGGTACATCGAATCTAACCGGGATCCGAGTTTTTGAATAATTAGAGAGGAAATCTGGAGGTTACGGGTTTCGAACCCGTGACTGATTCTGAGCTTTGAAAGTTTCAGAGAATGACACAACAGGCCCTTGCAGTTTCAGATGTTTGGTATTTTATGTTAAAGTTTGTTTTTGTAAAAGATAAGTTTCAGGATTGACGGTTTCACCCCCTAGACTTTATAAAATAATAATTTTACTTAGAAAATCTATTGATTTATGGTTTTTTTTTATTTATTATTTTGACATCTTTAAGTATTTAAAATGTATGAATTTATTTATCATTATAAATTGTACGCATAATTGTATATTTTTATATTTGTTAAGAAATCAAAAGCACAAAATACGTTCATTCGTTCTTGAAATAGACGGGTTACAACGGAAAAATAGAATTTAACAAAATAGTGGTACGTCGGAATTTACTGGATATTTCAGTCTCCCCGACTTTAGGAAATTTCGTCCCGAAATTAAAGTAGAAGGGTTTAGATTGGATTTTAGTCTATGATACGTGCAAGGATAATGCGAGGGTTCCTTATGTTCCTGCGTAGGCCCTGGGTTACGTTTAGATTTCTTAAATGGAATGCCAGGAATAAGATTATGCTCAAGTTTCTAAGTCTTCGGAGTCTAGGGTTGCCAAGAGTTTTCGTATGAAGCATATAGTTCTAAAGATCTGTTTTCAGAAGTGCATTTGAGAGAATATTCGAGATTTAAAGTGAGATGCATCACTCAGGATGGATTTGATGATAGTTTTAATGATTTGAGTTTGTAGACTAATACGTCTAAGGGTTTACTACGGTACCTAAGTTCCGTGGCTATCCTTTATGACAAGTCTTAGATCATGGCACACGACAGAGTTTACTATGTTTTCCTATACGCTGATTTTTCATACTTACGTGTGCACCCGCAAGCATTCAAATCGTCGCATAGTCCGCATAGGTCCTTCCGTTTGTGTGTGGATCAAGAAAGCGTATCAGAATTTGTTTAACTCCCGACTAGAGTTTCCACATAAGAGTGATCATTGATTAACGAGTCCCTCAGAGAGAAGCGTCATTCAATGAGTAAAGAAAAGAATGTGACAAGATTTAGAGTTTCAAAGTTTCTTCGTGATTGAATAAGAATACTTCAATCATTGAGTAGTTTAAAGTCTTTACACTTTCCTCGGGTTTGATCAAGAATACATCAAACCTTGAGTAGTTTAAAAGTCTTATACGTTCATCATGTTTGAACAAGCATACGTCAAACATGGAGTAGTTTAAAGTCTTATACGTTCATCATGTTTGAACAAGCATACGTCAAACATGGAGTAGCTTAAAGTCTTATACGTTCATCATGTTTGAACAAGCATACGTCAAACATGGAGTAGCTTAAATTCTTTACACGTTCATAGTGTTTGAACAAGAATACGTCAAACATAGAATTATGTTTGAACAAGAATACGTCAAACATAGAATTGTTTATATTGCATTTGAACAAGAATACATCAAACATAGAATGGTTTAAATTGTGTTTGAACAAGAATACGTCAAACATAGAATAGTTTAAATTGTGTTTGAATAAGAATACGTCAAACATATAATAGTTTAAATTGTGTTTGAACAAGAATACGTCACACATAAAATAGTTTAAAGTGTGTTTGAACAAAGATACGTCACACATAGAATAGTTTAAAGTCTCTTAGTTTAGCTTCAGTGTGAAGGAGTATATGATTACGTTTTGATTATAAAGCGGTTATCTAAATACTCTAGTATTTAAGAGAGGTATGGGACAGCGTTTGGAACATGATTAACCGTTATACGCTTTCTCACAGAAGATTCGAGTTGTTCAGAAGATTAGTGGATCCCGATGTTTGGTTTAGATAGGAGTCAGGGGATGTACTCTGCTAAGGAGAGTAATGTCCTCCTTCCTGCTAGTGTCTAGTATCAAGAGTGAAGTTTTCTCGTATATGGAATGTACGTTTATCAAGTCTTATAGGGTTTGGTTAAGATGGACACACAAAGTTTTCAAGACTAAGAATCCAAGTATAAGTTTGAAAATAGGATAAGTCAGTTGAGTTTCAAGTTTCAGTATTAAGCTTCACATGATCCCTTATTGGACATGCTTCCTTTGGTGGTTTGGAAGGTGTTTAGTTTCAGGAATACGGGATTGAGTATTTGTACAAGTTTTACATGACTCAAAAGTCTCTGACCTTATAGTGGTGTATACGAAGTTTAATGTTTTAGCAACGTGTATTTAAGCTTTTAGTTTCCGTTGTGATTCATAGCAAATCTTTTATGTGATAAGGGTTGAATGAGGAAAGTCTCCAAGCATAGGGTAACGGGAAAAGTTTCGATAAGGTTTATGATAGTGTGTTTATAAATGATTTTATCTCGTTTCATAACAGCAGGTATAGTTTTCTTTTATATAGAGTGTAATTAAGATGTTTAAAAATGAAGAGTTGGACATTGATAAATAGTATAAGTAAGACTTATGAAAAGGTATGTATGATTGTCAAATGAAAAGTTGGTCAAGTTTAGAAGTGTGAAGTCTATATAAGAGGTAAGGATCATAGTTGATTACGGCAGTGGTTCGTAAGTCGTGTTGTTTTAAAAGAGTGCTTACGAATTAGAAGGTTGGTTCAAAGTTTATTCTTCAAATATACGTGTCACTTAGGATTTTTATAGTTTAATGCCACGTTGTTAATTATCTCGAGTACTAACGTGGGCTGCTCTTGACGAAGGTGTGTGGGTAAGAGTGTTAGGTTTGTAGTGCTAGAAGGAAGGTCAAGCTAGTAAGTGATAACAAGATAAATTTCAAAATAACTTTCGTTAAATGTTTCAAAATTGGGACTTCTAGCCCTTACATAATACAATTTAAACGAAAAAATTAAGGTGTGTAAGTAAGTTGATTTAATATGTTCAAAAGGTTTTTATTCATAATACTGAGTCATCACAGTAATATATAAAAAATGGTTTTGATTGGAGGTTGATGGGCTAACTAGGAGGATTCCCGGAAGAAGGGGTGGTCACAAGGACTCACTTAAGTACCCTATTTCCCTAGCCAGAACTTCTTCATGTGCCTACAACTTCTCTCAGTTGTTGTCACCGATGTTTGGGTTTATGGTACTATGTCGAGGTTCATTGTGGGCTTAGAGTCTTAAACGTGGAGCTTGTTTATTCTATAGTAGGCTTATTCCTCTTTAAGGAAATTACTTAGGTTACGAATTTCTTTGTTAATGTACTTTAGATTTTAAAAGACGTTAAGTTTTGTTTACAAGAAACGGTGATGTGTAAGTTTTAAGGACGTATGAAGGTTTTGAGATATATAAAAGTGTAACAAAGTTTTGAGTTAGTCATAAAATGAAGTTTGCTTGAGTGACGAAAAATGAAATGAGACACAAGGGTTTCCCCTTATGTGCCAAGTTTATAAAATAATGAAGTTTGTAAAAAGACTTGTATGTCAATACATAGTTTTAAATGGGCTGTTAGTTCAAGGATCATGAGGTTTAAGGATGTATGAACACTTTGAGATGTATAAAAGTGTAGCAAAAGTTTGAGTGAGTTATCTAGAGTAGTTTGGTTGAGTGATGAAAATAGGATGAAACACAAGGGTTTCCCCTTAAGTGTTATGTTCATAAAATAATGAAGTTTATAGGAGAATTTGTAGAGTAATACATAGTTTTAAGGGTTGTATTACAACGATCATGAAGCTTATTGGGTAGTATCTGTATAAATATAAGTTTATGTATATAGTCTTTAAGTATAGTCTCGTAAGAATTTCTTCTTGAAGGTAACTCCTTTAGGTCATGACGAGTAAGCATGTTGTCATGTGACAAGACGGGACTTAAGAATCATAGAATAAAGGTTATATAGGAAAGTTTCGGATCATGAAATCTTGAACTATAAAGCTTTTTAGATGGTACTCATTTAGGGCATATCACTAAGTGAGTACTTTGACATATCAAGAGAAATTTAAGCTCACAAATGTTTAGAGAAGTCATGCATTCCTATAAGTGGATACTCATCCCAAGAATTCCCAGGAAAGCATACGGGTCCAACGGTTGATTTGGATTTATACGAAATGCTTTCCTTGACAGAATTTCCCAGAATACAGGTATCCACCCTTCCGGTCCGCACAAGTTCTCACACATTGTCTAGAACTTAAATATTCTTGATGAGAGTTTAGTGATGTCTTAGAATTAAAGCCTAAGAACGTGTCCTCGATGTAGTAGTCTCTTGTAGTACGTAGGTAAGTAGAATCGTAGAATCTCCAAGCGTTCACGTATAAGATTTAAGAATAGAATGAGGAGAGAATTCCTAGTAAAGAACATGAGATAACTCATGTTTGGGTCTCCTAAGTTATAGTCTAGGTCATGTGTCTAATAACCTAATTCCCTATAACCAAGGCTCTGATACCAATCTGTCACACCCCAACCGACGGCGGATTATACGTCGGGGCGGACGCGGTTGTTCAATAGCACAAGGTTGACTATTAAAGTTTAAATAGTTTTATTAAATAACTTCAAGGTTCCAATACAAGGAATAAATCAAATACATAGCAAGTATACAAGTCTAATTGATTAAGCATTCTAGGTCCAAGCATCCTATGTGATCACTATAAAGTCTCATGTTGTAGAACCTGAAACATGTGAAAGAATCTGTCAACTACAAAATAGTTGGTGAGATACAAAGGTTTTGACACAGTTTAACAAGTATTTGGAAAGAATTACAATTCACTATGATATATGCATTCTATAATGTAAGTATGAGAACAAGTATCTTAAACATTTTGCACTTCAACCCTCCAACCAAGTTTAGGCATAACCCGTAGGTTACCCTTATAAGTCTCAAGTTTAAAGTTTAATTCAGTAACAATCACCAAGGGCTCCCCCCGAAGGGGTCAATCATTCAAGGTGGATGGGTCAAATACAATAGATCTATCATTGTTACTATAGGCTTGATCAAAGTTAATGAATATGCTAGTTTTAAGTTTAATCTAAGCATACAAGTCTCAAGTTTAACATAAGAATAAGCATCTAGTCATAGTTGTACAAGAATTGTATAAGTTTAATGTTTTGAACATGTTTCACCCCAAAAGTATAGAAAGGAAAAAGGGGCTAAGTATACTCACATGGATTGATGAAGAGTATCCGACACGGATAAGTATTTGCAAGGCTTTGAGGGAGAATATCCTCACGATAAGCCTAGGAATATAAGTCTAAAGTTTCAAGTATGATCTTATAAGACTAGGACAAGAATTCTAAGATTTCGGGATTTGACTAGGGTTCCAAGTGGGAGATGGGAATGGTTGTGTTTGTGAAGTTTAAATCGAGTTTAAAATAAAGGTTTTGAATGAATGACACACGACTTGTATATCAACGTTTAATAAGCTTATAGTTTAGAATAATTATTAATTAAGATAATTATTTAAAAAAAGTTTTACATAAGTTATGTGATAATAGTTTAAAGTAGTTTTCTATGTATTTTATAAATAACGTTGTACTAATAGATGAAAGAATAAATAATCATCAAAGATCGATAATAATTATTTAAAGAATGAACAATTACTAAAGATTCATAATAATTATTTAATGAATAAACAATGGCTAAGAATAAATATTTAAATCAATAGATAATTACTAAGTGTTTATAATAATTATTAAAGAATAATTATTAAGGAATGACACATAATTGTTAAGGGTAAATCTTTATTTAAAAGAACAATTACTTTATCTAATTAAAGGATCAATACAAAGTATTTTAGATTTATTAGGAATTTATTTTATAAATTACCTTGTAGACACAAGTTTAAAGAGATAATATGGAATTATAATTGAAAAATAGATTATATAGAATTTCTTATAAGGTTTGTATTTTGATTATAAGTTTATAAATGTTTTAAATAAGTTTAAAGTCTAAAGTTTCAATTTTTATTTTATAAGATTTATAATTTTTATGTTTTCTAAATAGCATATAAGTTTTATAACTTTTCTGAAAAATTATAAAAGTTATATAAGTTTTCTATTTAATTTAAAAGTTTATAGATAAGTTTAAAACAAATAAGTTTATTAGTTCAGAGAATAATAACAATTCAAGTTTTTTGACTTTATAAATTATTTTATGTTGTATGTATAAGTTTTATAAAGTTTTAAAGTATTTTTTTTTATAAATCTTATGATTTAAAACTATTTTCGAAGATTAAATCTTTATAAGCTTTTATCTAAATTTATTTAAATAAATGATTCCAGAATATGAAAATGTAAATATAAATCATTTTCAAGTTTATAAAGATTTAACAGCATTTATAAAAATTATTAGATGTTTCAAAATTGAATAAAAAGCACAAAAAGAATGCAAAATTGAAAATGGGGCTTTCCCAGATTCGAACTCGGGTCTGTCCCGGGTCAGCAAACACACACACACAATTAACCATCCCGACTACGGGTCTCTTTGATTATAAACACGGAAAAATAAATTCTTAAACACAACCCGTATCATCCCCCAATTCCCAAACGAGCCCTAGGATTTCAATCCTTAAATTCACATCAAATTAGCCTCTGTCATGGTAAATATACAGGGGGCTTTCGATTTTTTGGTTGAAAACGATGAAGATGGACACAAAATTTACCTGATTTGGTGTTGATTCGAGGGTGGTTGAGTTCAAGCTTGGGATCGGCGGCTGCGGCTTTAAATCGGGAAATGCGGGTTTGTTTTGATGAAATTGACACTTGAAAGAGATTTGGGATGATGTCGTTGAGGTGTATGGGTTAGTATTTATTGCCAATTTCGGCATTAAAGGCGTGAACGGTTAGTGGGTGAGTGGTTGAGCCGGTCGGAGTTAATTCCGACTGCATGCGCGGCCTCGATCAAAAATGGGCATTAATTGTCATAGGGTTAGGGTCGCACGCCGAAGGCGAAGCTTGAGGTACATCGAATCTTACCGGGATCCGAGTTTTTGAATAATTAGAGAGGAAATCGGGAGGTTACAGGTTTCGAACCCATGACTGATTCTGAGCTTCGAAAGTTTCGGAGAATGACACAACAGGCCCTTGCAGTTTCAGATGTTTGGTATTTTATGTTAAAGTTTGTTTTTGTAAAAGATAATTTTCAGGATTGACGGTTTCACCCCCTAGACTTTATAAAATAATAATTTTACTTAGAAAATCTATTGATTTAATGTTTTTTTTTTATTATTTTGACATCTTTAAGTATTTAAAATGTATGAATTTATTTATCATTATAAATTGTACGCATAATTGTATATTTTTATATTTGTTAAGAAATCAAAACCACAAAATACGTTCATTCGTTCTTGAAATAGACGGGTTACAACGGAAAAATAGAATTTAACAAAATAGTGGTACGTCGGAATTTACTGGATATTACAGTAAGATTGAAATTATTTCGATAGCAAAGGCTAAGAAATAATTGATTAAGGGAGACGGTATATTTTTACTCCTTGCTTTAAACGTTAAAACCGAAGAACAGACTGCGGATATTCACGTAGTCTGTGATCACCTGGATGTCTTTCCGGAAGAATTACCCGGTCTTCCATCTGATCGTCAGATCGAATTCCGAATCGAACTCATTCCTAGATCTAAGCATGTTGCCAAGTCCCCTTATCGTCTAGCTCCTTCCGAATTAAAAAAACTTATGAAACAAATTCAAGAACTCTTAGACAAAGGGTTCATTCACCCAAGTACTTCCCCTTGGGGAGCACCAGTGCTATTCGTAAAGAAGAAAGATGGAAGCATGAGAATGTGCATTGACTATCGAGAATTGAACAAACTGACTATAAAGAATAGATACCCATTGCCCAGAATCTATTCGATCATCTACAAGGAGCCAATTACTTTTCAAAGATCGATCTTAGATCAGTATATCTTCAGTTAAAGGTACAAAAAGAGGACGTACCTAAGACTACTTTTAGAACCCGATATAGTCACTATGAATTCCTTGTCATGTCATTTGGTCTAACGAATGCCCCTGCAGCATTTATGGACCTAATGAACAGGGTTTGTAAACCATTCCTTGATAAGTTTGTCATCGTCTTCATTGATGATATTCTTATCTACTCCCAAAGCAAGGAAGATCATGCTAAACATCTTAGAATCATTTTGAAAACCCTGAGAAAAGAAAGATTGTACACTAAGTTTTCAAAATGTGAATTTTGGAAACGAGAAGTACTATTTCTTAAACTATGCGAAATTTTAAACCATGGACAATATTTACATGTTCAGAAGGACAATTTGAAGGAAACGTTCTTAGCTTCGGGATAAAAAAACGCGCCATCAATATTTCAAAGATTTCTAGATAGTATATTTTAAAATATGATTTCTGTTTAGTTTATATTGATGACATTTTGGTAGCAAGTGAGGCAATGCAGGAACATGAGAAGCACTTGTAACAAGTATTCGAAGAAATCAAAGAAAATGATATAGTTATTTCAAAAAGAAAAACGGAATTGTTTAGAAGAAAATTCTCCTTTTTAGGATTAGAAATATGTGATGGAAAACTAGAATTGCAACCACATATATCTACAAAAATATTAGAATTTTCAGAAAAAATTGAAAACTTAAAACAAATTCAAGCCTTCTTAAGACTCGTAAACTATGCGAGAAAATTCATTCCAAACTTATCCAAATTAGTAGGATCATTATATAGTAAGACAACTAAAAAGGAGAACGATTTTTTAATAAAGAAGATATCAAATTAGTAAAAGAAATTAAGCAAATGGTAAAGGATATTAAACCAATAGAATTACCATTAGTATATCATAAGAAGGATGGGGAGCAGTACTCCTCTACAAACCTAATAAGTACAACACAAAAAAAGAAGAAAAAGTATGCACATATGCCGGTGAAAGTTTTCATTCAAAAACAAATTGGACAAGTTTAGATTTTGAAATAAAAGCTTTAATAAACGCAATAGAAAATTTTATAATCTTTTTGCATAATGAATTTACAGTTAGAACAGATTATGAAGCTATAGTTAGATTTATTAAAAATAATCAGAGTAAAAAAGATGAATAGGACCAGATGGATTAATTTACGAAACATTATACATGAAATGGTTATACAATCAATTTTGAACGTATAAAAGGCAAAAATGATGGGATAGAAGATATGCTATTGAGAAATATTAACAAAATATTATTTTTAGATGGACAAGAAAAGTAAAGGGAAGGAAAAACACATACACCATATAAAGCCAAAAACGATAGGTTCTTTAATGATCATATCTTCTATGGAAGAAGAAAGGACAGATAAACTAATGAGCCAATCAATAGAGGCAGGAAAGATATACAGTAATACTCACATGTGTAAGGTCCGGATTCTTGAGGATCTTCAATCAACGTTTTCAACAGTGTGTTGAACCTGACGGAAACAGACTCGACACCTGACTTGTAGGTATAATCAAAGAGGACGAGACACAATTCAACAATCAAACGACTCGTATATTAATAAAATCACTGAATACACAATACAGATGGTTTGACAAATCATCTAACCGATTACAATAAACAAAACATCTATTAATACTAATCGGTTAGGCCTGGGCCTGGCCCGCATACTCTAATTATGCGGTTTGGATCCGCATACTTGAAGTATGCGGCTGGGCCTGAAGTATGCGGCCGCATACTTCTGAAAACTTGTCTTCTGTACATCCCGGTAATCTCTTGATATGTTAGCCTATTAGGTTTGATCCTTACAATCTCCCCCTAGGCTAATGCATTCAAGTAACTTAGAGTACTTCAACGTTAGCTGAGTGATTACCACCTCCCACAAAAGGCCTTGAACTAACATCGTGGCTATCACTTTCATGAACGTCTTAGTCTCCTTCTCATTTTCCTCTAGCACGAACAAGCTCTGCTTGGACAGTCTCATTATATCTTCCTTCCCAAACTTCATTAAATCCATAGGATCAGCTATTGTGAATTCTCTGTCAGTACAGTGAATGTCTAGAAGACCGGTCACAGGACTGTAAGACCAGCACACCAGCTTACTCAGTGTGTTGTCCGGCAGTCCCTTATGAACAGGGACACAGTCAACCATCTTGGGAGGACGATAGACTTCCATTATAAGTGCTTCTGGGTTATCCTGTCGATCATGTATTTTGATGTCACCCTCTAGCACTGAGTCGTCTTCATTACCTTGAAGTCATTGTCACATTCTCTTCTAAGAAATTCGAGGAAGTCACTTGCATCTCCATCGTTCCCCAAGTTGTAGAAGGGAACCTTGATTAAAGTTCTGAGATCATATCTGGGCAATGATTGAAAGTCGTGCTTATCAGCAAAATACTCGACTCGTCCATTTTTCCTCTTAATCAGGTAGAGATGCTTCTCACTGGCATACATCTAGCTTAGAATGAGAGAACGATCATTATTTTTTGAAAGTGCATTGGATGTTGTGACATAGTGAACTTCTCATGGAGGAATGAAGTTGAACCAACTTCCCCTTTTATCTTCACTGCTTGTGGAAGATGTTGCTTCAGAAGTATCTTTAGGTTCAGCCACATGGTAAGCAGTTTCCTCCACTTGGGGAGGTGAATTACCTTCGGCGAATATATCGTTGTCAATGACGGTAATCACCTTTCCTTGAGCATTGATGTATGTAGGAGAGGTAGGCCTATTCACGTCAAAGAAATCTTCGCCTCAAAGAGATCCTCTCCTGTAAAATCATCATCCCACACAACTGAATCCTTTTCATATGAGAACGCGGAATCTGATTTAAGAAAATCATCAAGACCCTGTTCAAAGTCAAATGAAAGATCATTTTCAGACTGTTGTGCTCCCTTTTCTTCGGACAAAGGAACATAAACGACCATTGCTCTGGACAGATCTTCTTGAGAGCTTGTTCTTTGGTCTTCCTGGGCTTTACTTTGATTCTTATCATCCTTTCGGCCTTCATTATCATCACCATTATCATCATCATCATTACCTTTACCTTCATCATTGCCTCTGCAGCCATCTTCTTTCTTCCTTTTCTTTTTCTCTTTCTTTTCTTTCAATTTCTTCAACTCTTTGAGCACAGACTTCATGTTGTCTCTTAGGCTTTGAATCTGACCACTTTTGTCACACCCCGCCTAGGCGGAAACGCGAGGTGCGACGTTCACCGGTTTCCAAAGCATATGATTACCGCAAACATATACACGTAATTGGATACATAATCGAGTTTAAAATATTTACATCATAAAATATTAACTTGAGTTTACAAAAGTTTAAGATTTCGCAAATATGACTCAAGACCATGAGTTATACAAGAGAAATCCTCCCAAAAGTCGTATCCACGTGCATGCATGTATCCTACATTGCTAACCTGATGGCCACGTTCAATTTCCTGAAAACATACTTAAAACTGTCAACACGAGGTTGGTGAGTTCACAAGTTATTATAAAGAGTTATCATAAACCCAATGTTTAAATCTGATCATTTTTCGATCAAAACTCCTTGTTAAACCTGATCACTTTAACCTGATCAGAACTCTTTTGTTTAAACCTGATCACTTTAACCTGATCAGAACTCTTTTGTTTAAAACCTGATCACTTTAGACTGATCAGAACTCTTTTGTGTAAAACCTGATCACTTTAGCCTGATCAGAACTCTTTTGTTTAAAACCTGATCACTTTAGCCTGATCAGAACTCTTTTGTTTAAACCTGATCACTTTAACCTGATCAGAACTCTTTTCTTTAAAACCTGATCACTTTAGCCTGATCAGAACTCTTTTGTGTAAAACCTGATCACTTTAGCCTGATCAGAACTCTTTTGTTTAAAACCTGATCACTTTAGCCTGATCAGAACTCTTTTGTTTAAAACCTGATCACTTTAGCCTGATCAGAACTCTTTTATATGTATTACCAATGAATATGAATACTAATCCGATCTATTGACCCCATTTGTAAGCTTGCAAGGAATACAAAATAGTATATAATGTACAAGACCGTAACCAAACCCCAACATTCTGTGCCTCCCCTCGCCTTTCTTCGAGTAAGATAATATGCGGTCATTCGGCCATTTTGACCCCTGGTTAGCGCGACTAACCATGACCGGAGGCGTCACCCCTAATAGTACTATTCATACAATCCCGGGCTAAATCCATAGCTAATGGTTACTAATTTATTCAGAGGACTTTAAGCGCTTTACTTTTCCCTCAATACTCACATACGGTCAGATCATTAGTTCAATTCATTTACACACAAAAGTCTTTTACAAGTATGTTTCCACCCCAAATCATTTCAAAACTTTAGAAAAAGGGGAATTAGTGAAACTCACCTCGACAGTATGAATGCTAGCAAATTTTTGAATAACAGCAGACTTGCCTATCCGTATCCTAATTACACAAGGATAACATACACGTTAAGACTACCCGTCTTAAACGCAAGTTGTTCACCCGACTTAGCAGATCTGATTACTTTTGTTTAAATATCTTTTTAGTTTTTCAACACTTGTTTCGTTATAAAATAGTTCTAAGTTACTGCTCCATGGGGCTGACGAACAGGTATCGAAACTTTCTTAGTTTCGATTGAATAGAATAGATGTCGAAACTACTTAGTTTCGATTGAGTAAATTAGGTATCGAAACTACCTAGTTTCGATTGGCAAAAATAGTATCGAAACTATCTAGTTTCGATTGGGCAATAGGTATCGAAACTCCTAGTTTCGATTGAACAACAGGTATCGAAACTCCCAGTTTCGATTGAACACATATATCGAAACTCCTAGTTTCGATTGAACAACAGGTATCGAAACTCCTAGTTTCGATTGAACACAGGTATCGAAACTCCTAGTTTCGATTACTGAAATTTTGATTGACAGAATCAGTCCTGTATATTTTTATGTTTTAATCTTGAATTTGACACACTTTTCTTGTTATCTTACTTGTGTTTGAACGATTTGTATGTTTAGCTACGGTTTTAAAGCAATAATATAGATGGTATCGAGTTTTTACCTCTGAGCAGAGATGGTGATTTTGAGAGAAACAGAGAAGTGGTCTTGAATCTTTTGCTAAACTCTCTTTAGGAACACTTGAAATTCTTCTTAAAACACCGAATTATGATGGATTTCTCCTTAAAACTTGACTTCGACTTGTAGAGAATTGGGAAGATTGCCGTAAGAAAATGAGAATGATGACAGGAATTGTGAGATTTTGACTGAGGAGGTATGGTTTTTATCTGAATTCTCGCAGGCATGTATGGGTTTTTCTAAATGTGAGTGAATTAGCAAGTGGGAGAATGGCTCCTCTGATTTTTGGCCGAGAAAGTCAAGGAAGTGGTTTGGGTTAATAATAATTAGATTTAAGTGTTAATTTATTAATGGTATTAGTATCAATTAGAGTTTTAAAGGGGTAATTTAATTCGGTTTAGATTCTTCACGGTATTATAATTTTAACCAGTTTATGGCTCGTTGAAGAGAATATTAAAATCTTAGTTCAACGTAAATTTTGTGTAATATATATATATTTCTGGTTATTTTATTTAACCATTAACGTTCGTATTTAGTCGGGTTATACTGCTTACTTTTTCTAGTAATTCTTTAAGATTTACTAGACTTGGAATAAACTCCTTTGCTAGACTTCTTGACTTTACTTAGTCAAAATAAAATATCAAGAAATATTAAGTATGAACGTGCATTTATGTAATATGGATATTGACCTGAAATGCTGGGTGTCACATTCTCCCCATGTTACAGAGAATTTCGTCCCGAAATTCAGTTCTTGTCATTCTGACTTGGAGTGTTTGTAAACAAGAACGGGTACTTGTATTTCATTTTATCTTCCCGCTCCCACGTATACTCGGGGCCGCGCTTTGAATTCCAACGTACCTTGACCAGCTTAACACGGCTGCGCCTTGTTCTCTGAATCTTCCAATCTGTGACTTCCATAGGTTCCTCAATGAAGTGCAACTTGTCGTCTATGTGAATCTCATCTGGCGGTATAATTAACGTCTCGTCTGATAAAACTTCTTGAGATTTGATACATGAAACGTATCATGTACATTGCTTAGTTCTTGTGGCAACTTGAGCTTGTAAGCTACAGGGCCAACCCTAGCCAATATTTCAAACGGTCCAACGTACCTAGGGTTAAGCTTGCCACGGTTGCCAAATCTTGCAACTCCTTTCCAAGGTGATACCTTTAACATGACTTTGTCTCCCTCTTGGAATTCTAAAGGTCTTCGTCTGTTATTCGCGTAACTATTTTGTCTGTCACGGGCGGCTTTCAAACGATCCTTGATTTTGAAAATCTTGTCCGTGGTCTCTTGAATAACCTCAGGACCGGTTAAATGCTTGTCACCAACTTCTGCCCAACATAGCGGTGAACGACATTTTCGACCATACAAAGCTTCAAACGGAGCGGCTTTGATGCTGGTGTGGTAACTATTGTTGTATGAAAACTCAGCTAGCGGCAAATGAGTATCCCAATTTCCATCGAAGTCAATTGCACACGCACGGAGAATATCCTCTAAGGTTTGAATGGTCCTTTCACTTTGACCATCTGTTTGTGGGTGATATGCCGTGCTCATGTCAAGACGTGTGCCCATGGCTTCTTGTAATGATTTCCAGATTCTAGACACGAATCTGCTGTCTCTATCAGAGATAATAGAAATTGGCACTCCATGCCTAGCCACAATTTCCTTAATATAAAGCTTCGCAAGTTTCTCGGTTTTATCCGTCTCTTTGATGGGTAGAAAATGAGCTGATTTCGTCAAACGATCGACAATTACCCATATAGTGTCATACCCGCTCGACGTCTTGGGTAACTTTGTAATGAAATCCATGGAAATTTGTTCCCATTTCCATTGAGGTATCTCGGGTTGTTGTAATAATCCCGACGGTTTCTGATGTTCTGCCTTTACTTTTGAATATGTCAAGCATTTACCGACATAAATAGCAATTACTCCTTTCATGTTCGGCCACCAGTAGAGTTCTTTCAGATCCTTATACATTTTATCCGAACCTGGGTGAATGGAGTACCTGGACTTGTGGGCTTCGTCCATAACCAACTCCCGTAAGTTACCAAAACATGGCACCCAAATTCTATTCATGAAGTATAAAGTATCATCTGATTTTTGTTCCAACTGCTTTATCATTCCTCGTAAAGCTTCACTCTGAATGTTTTCTTCCTTAATTGCCTCTTGTTGTGCCATCCGGATTTGAGTCGTGAGACTCGTGTGAATTGTCAATTCTAGGGCACGAACACGGAGTGTTTTAACCCGTTCTTTACGACTCAAGGCATCTGCTACGACGTTTGCCTTACCAGGGTGATACTTGATATCACAGTCGTAATCATTCAGTAGTTCTACCCAACGGCGTTGCCTCATGTTGAGTTCTTTCTGATTAAAGATGTGCTGGAGACTCTTGTGATCTGTAAAGATAGTACATTTTGTACCGTATAAGTAATGTCTCCAAATCTTGAGTGCAAACACGACAGCACCCAATTCCAGATCGTGTGTCGTATAATTTTTCTCATGTACTTTTAGCTGTCTGGATGCATACGTTATGACTTTTTCTCTCTGCATCAATACGCATCCCAGACCTTGATGTGATGCGTCGCAGTAGACGATGAAATTATCAGTCACTTCGGGAAGGGATAGGATTGGTGCACTGCAAAGTTTTTGCTTCAGCAATTGAAAAGCTGATTCTTGTTTATCAGTCCAATCAAACATTTTGTCCTTCTGAGTTAACGTGGTCAAAGGCAAGGCTATCTTTGAAAAATTCTCGATAAATCGCCTGTAATATCCTGCCAAACCCAGAAATTGACGCACCTCAGTCGGAGTTCTTGGTGCTTCCCAGTTTTTGATAGCTTCAATCTTGGTTGGATCCACATGGATACCTTTCTTATTGATAACATGTCCGAGAAAGTGAACCTCTTGGATCCAAAACTCACACTTAGAGAATTTGGCATAAAGCTACTCATTCCTGAGTAGTTCCAAGATTAATTTCAAATGATGTTCATGTTCCTCCTTGGTTCGTGAATATATTAATATGTCATCGATAAATACAATCACGAATTTATCCAAGTATGGTTTACACACGCGGTTCATGAGATCCATGAAAACGGCCGGTGCATTAGTCAAACCAAATGGCATAACTAGGAATTCGTAGTGACCATAACGAGTCCTAAATGCCGTCTTTGGTACATCTTCTTCTTGGATTTTCAGTTGATGATATCCTGATCGTAGATCAATTTTAGAATAGAAACTGGAACCTTGAAGTTGATCAAACAAATCGTCTATTCTAGGAAGAGGATACCGATTTTTTATTGTTAGTTTGTTCAATTCTCGGTAATCAATACACATTCTAAAGGTTCCATCCTTTTTCTTTACAAACAGGACCGGAGCTCCCCATGGTGAGAAACTCGGTCTTATGAAACCTTTGTCAAGTAATTCTTGTAGTTGGCTCGACAGTTCCTGCATCTCGGAAGGGGCTAGACGATACGGCGATCGTGCAACTGGTGCGGCTACTGGTACTAGGTCGATCCGAAACTCGACTTGTCTTGATGGTGGTAATCCTAGTAAGTCCTCGGGAAATACCTCCGAGTAATCTCTGACGATTGGTATGTCCTCAAGTCGACGTTCTTCGGGTTTCTTCTCGACGATGTGAGCCAGGAATGCACATTAACCCTTGCGTAGATACTTATGAGCTTTCATGCAGTTTATCGTCTTTAACATCGTTCTACACCTTTCGCCTTGAATTGAAAGAATTTTTCCGCTTGGTAGTGGGATACGTACAATCTTCTCGAAGCATACGATTTCGGCACGGTTCTTTGATAACCAATCCATGCCAATGACAATATCAAAACTCCCTAGTTCGACGGGTAGAAGGTCTATACTGAATGTATGGTTTTCTAAACATAAAGTACAACCCTTAATGACCTCTCCGGTTTCTATTAATTTCCTATTTGCTAATTCAATTGTATAACTTTGATCTAGTTTGTTGGCCTTAATACCGAGTAAGGATTTAAAATCATTCGACACAAAATTCATATCCGCACCCGAATCAAAAAGTACAGAGGCATAGTGATTATTTATCGGGAACGTACCAGTGACGATGTTCGGGTCCTGGCGTGCGTCCCTTGCACCCATCATAAATGCCCTCCCTGGTGCCTGAGCGTTGTTCTAATTCTTCCACTTGGGACAATCCTTCTTGAAGTGCTTCAGGTCACCACATATGAAACATCCCGGTTTAATTTTCCCCATTCGGTTGTTAGTTCGACAAGCTTGTGTGGTGTGACCAAACTTGTCACATTTTCCACACTTGATGCACACACCGGCATGATGATTTCCACACTTCTTACATCTCGGTAGGCCCCTATCATACTCCTTTCTTTCCCATGTATTGACTGCAAAAGCTTTCATAGTTCCTTGTTTCTTAAACCCCTGCTTCTCAAACTTGTTACTTGAATTTCCCATCAATTTCCTTTTCTCCCCAGATCTACCTTCCTCGTTCTCCTTCCTCTCAAACAATCCATTACGTACTGCATCATCCTTTAGTTTGAATGCTAAAGTTATAGCACTCTTGGCATCTATTGGGTTAGATGATGTTACCATGCTACGAATTTGAGGCGTAAGGCCCCACAGATACCTCTCAACGCGCTTATGTTCTGGTGTGACCATATGCGGTACTAGAATCGCCAATTCATTGAAACGGTCGGTGTACCCCTCCACATCATCTCCTATCATCTGTAGGTTCCACATCTCAGTTTCAATCTTTTGCAATTCATTTCGAGGACAGTATTCCTCAATCATCATGTTTTTCAAGTCTTCCCAAGACAATTGATACGCTGTCTCTCTCCCCAAAGTCTTCATTTGAGTATTCCACCAAGTTAAGGCTTTATCAGTGAGCATGCATGTAGAATACTTCACCACGCAGTCAGCGGTGCATTCACTAATATCAATCACCGACTCCATCTTTTCTATCCATCTCATTAGACCTACTGCACCCTCGGTACCATTGAAACTGCGGGGGTTGCAGGATAGGAAGGCCTTGTAGGTGCACTTCCTATTTGGAGCATCTGTAGAATCACAAGTCATAACGTCATTAATTCGGATCATGACTATGTGTTATGGCTTATTTATTTTTATTACCTCTGGAACCTCCGGAACCTCCTGCTGTACCGCTACCTCCTGCACCTCCTCCGCCGGTACCGCTGTCGTTTCCTCCGCCACTATTTCGATTTGCTTCATACTGCTCTATGGCGGCAGCTACTCGCTGTGCTATGAGTTGTTCTATGTTTGGGGAAATTGTCTCGTTGTTGTCACCAGTAGTGTTACGGGGTGTCCCACGCTTAGGTGCCATGACGTTCTTTCTAACATATCAATTAAAAAGAAACAACATTATATAACAATAATGATAGATCATGACATAGGGATACAACAACATCAAACGTAAACAACCATCATTACAACATAAACCATCACATACATAGTTAAAACATACATAGTACATTGTTCCCAAAAGACAAGGATACAAAAAGGGATGGGTTCTCATGACCACATCAGTACCAAAGTTTTAAACTACATAATGTGCTATGGGCACAACCCGCCCATAATAGGTTTAAAAGAAGAAGTGGGAGTACAACCCAATCATCATGGCAAGTCCTGCCATGACAAGGCTAGTTCTTGCCACAAATTCTGCAGCCAAAGTTCTCTCTTCCAGCGCCTCCACCATGTCTCGGACCGTGAGAGTGAACTGCCAGTCCATATCAGCTCTTAACTCTAGATAGTCAGTGGCACCCTGTATGTCTCGGGTGCTATCCTCCAAAGTCTGTACTCGAGATTCGAGCCCTTGGCGTAAGCGCGTGGCTGCATCCCCATGTGCCCGGATATCATCTAGGAGATCATCAAGACGTTCCTCGTGCATACGAACGCGTGCTACCAATGTAGGCACTGTCCATGGCTTCCCCAGTGTGGGGTAGGGGTGTTGGGGAGTTGGAGGATTCTTTGAGCTCAAAGGTAGAGGGAATGCTCTCCATCTCCCTCCATCGTGCCAGGGTACGGGGCATCCAACGGATAGTCCCCACCGTAGGGTGGTAACAGGGTCGTTGCCTAGGTGGTTTCTCATCAGTCTCCAAGTTTTCCGGGTCACGGGCTGCCAGGGTTCTCTTGCGTGGAAGTTGGACTTTCTTCCTAGCACTCTTTACCATAACTGGTCCTCCGCTTTTCTTTCGGTAGACGATAGGCGGTTCTCCCAGGGCAACATTGGGTGGTGTCGAGCTGCGAACTTGTACTTGATTTTTGGGGCGTGTGGCGGAAAGTTCCTCGTTGGATTCAGGGTCAGAGACGGGGTCAGAGTGTGAATGTGACGACATGCTTGTGACTACAATATCCACATGACATGATGACTGGTTATGCAATGCTTATGCAATGAAAACGTTGTAGTGAGTCATTCAAATTATAGACTAGGTTTCGTTTTAGACACCTAGTTCGCTATAATCAATGGCTCTGATACCAAGTTCTGTCACACCCCGCGTAGGCGGAAACGCGAGGCGCGACGTTCACTGGTTTCCAAAGCATATGATTACCGCAAACATATACACGTAATTGGATACATAATCGAGTTTAAAATATTTACATCATAAAATATTAACTTGAGTTTACAAAAGTTTAAGATTTCGCAAATATGACTCAAGACCATGAGTTATACAAGAGAAATCCTCCCAAAAGCCGTATCCACGTGCATGCATGTATCCTACATTGCTAACCTGATGGCCACGTTCAATTTCCTGAAAACATACTTAAAACTGTCAACACGAGGTTGGTGAGTTCACAAGTTATTATAAAGAGTTATCATAAACCCAATGTTTAAATCTGATCATTTTCCGATCAAAACTCCTTGTTAAACCTGATCACTTTAACCTGATCAGAACTCTTTTGTTTAAACCTGATCACTTTAACCTGATCAAAACTCTTTTCTTTAAAACCTGATCACTTTAGCCTGATCAGAACTCTTTTGTGTAAAACCTGATCACTTTAGCCTGATCAGAACTCTTTTGCTTAAAACCTGATCACTTTAGCCTGATCAGAACTCTTTTGTTTAAACCTGATTACTTTAACCAGATCAGAACTCTTTTCTTTAAAACCTGATCATTTTAGCCTGATCAAAACTCTTTTGTGTAAAACCTGATCACTTTAGCCTGATCAGAACTCTTTTGTTTAAAACCTGATCACTTTAGCCTGATCAGAACTCTTTTGTTTAAAACCTGATCACTTTAGTCTGATCAGAACTCTTTTGTTTAAAACTTGATCACTTTAGCCTGATCAGAACTCTTTTATATGTATTACCAATGAATATGAATACTAATCCGATCTATTGACCCCATTTGTAAGCTTGCAAGGAATACAAAATAGTATGTAATGTACGAGACCGTAACCAAACCCCAACATTCTGTGCCTCCCCTCGCCTTTCTGTGAGTAAGACAATATGCGGTCATTCGGCCATTTTGACCCCTGGTTAGCGCGACTAACCATAACCGGAGGCGTCACCCCCAATAGTACTATTCATATAATCCCGGGCTAAATCCATAGCTAATGGTTACTAATTTATTCAGAGGACTTTAAGCGCTTTACTTTTCCCTCAATACACACATACGGTCAGATCATTAGTTCAATTCATTTACACACAAAAGTCTTTTACAAGTATGTTTCCACCCCAAATCATTTCAAAACTTTAGAAAAAGGGGAATTAGTGAAACTCACCTCGACAGTATGAATGCTAGCAAATTTTTGAATAACAGCAGAATCGCCTATCCGTATCCTAATTACACAAGGATAACATACACGTTAAGACTACCCGTCTTAAGATCTGATTACTTTTGTTTAAATATCTTTTTAGTTTTTCAACACTTGTTTCGTTATAAAATAGTTCTAAGTTACTGCTCCATGGGGCTGACGAACAGGTATCGAAACTTTCTTAGTTTCGATTGAATAGAATAGATGTCGAAACTACTTAGTTTCGATTGAGTAAATTAGGTATCGAAACTACCTAGTTTCGATTGGCAAAAATAATATCGAAACTATCTAGTTTCGATTGGGCAATAGGTATCGAAACTCCTAGTTTCGATTGAACAACAGGTATCGAAACTCCCAGTTTCGATTGAACACAGATATCGAAACTCCTAGTTTCGATTGAACAACAGGTATCGAAACTCCTAGTTTCGATTAAACACAGGTATAGAAACTCCTAGTTTCGATTACTGAAATTTTGATTGACAGAATCAGTCCTGTATATTTTTATGTTTTAATCTTGAATTTGACACACTTTTCTTGTTATCTTACTTGCGTTTGAACGATTTGTATGTTTAGCTACGATTTTAAAGCAATAATATAGATGGTATCGAGTTTTTACCTCTGAACAGAGATGGTGATTTTGAGAGAAACAGAGAAGTGGTCTTGAATCTTTTGCTAAACTCTCTTTAGGAACACTTGAAATTCTTCTTAAAACACCGAATTATGGTGGATTTCTCCTTAAAACTTGACTTCGACTTGTAGAGAATTGGGAAGATTGCCGTAAGAAAATGAGAGTGATGACAGGAATTGTGAGATTTCGACTGAGGAGGTATGGTTTTTATCTGAATTCTCGCAGGCATGTATGGGTTTTTCTAAATGTGAGTGAATTAGCAAGTGGGAGAATGGCTCCTATGATTTTTGGCCGAGAAAGTCAAGGAAGTGGTTTGGGTTAATAATAATTAGATTTAAGTGTTAATTTATTAATGGTATTAGTATCAATTAGAGTTTTAAAGGGGTAATTTAATTCGGTTTAGATTCTTCACGGTATTATAATTTTAACCAGTTTATGTCTCGTTGAAGAGAATATTAAAATCTTAGTTCAACGTAAATTTTGTGTAATATATATATATATATATATATATATATATATATTTCTGGTTATTTTATTTAACCATTAACGTTCGTATTTAGTCGGGTTATACTGCTTACTTTTTATAGTAATTCTTTAAGATTTACTAGACTTGGAATAAACTCCTTTGCTAGACTTCTTGACTTTACTTAGTCAAAATAAAATATCAGGTAATATTAAGTATGAACGTGCATTTATGTAATATGGATATTGACCTGAAATGCTGGGTGTCACAACTTTGTATGTTGATGGTTGTCCTAAGAGTATCATTTTCTTTATAGAGTTTTTCAATCTTTGAATCTTTAGCCACAGAGTCTTGTTCTAGATAGAATACTCTTTGTTGCAAGGCTTGAACATCTACCGGTTCACAAACAATCTTCTCTTTTCCCTTGTCTTGCTTTGTAGGAACGGTAGGTGTGATGATATGTGTGCACTTTTGCGGGAGTTGTACAGAAGCTTTTGCTCTCTTCCTCGAAACTAGATCAACTTCATAATCGAAGTCTTCATCTGAAGTATCACTCTGTTGTTTAGATCGGTTGATGAGAGGAGGTTTCCAGCAATCTTTCTTTTAACTAGTAAGCTTCGGTGATATTTGTTAATGGGAACTTCTTCTTTCTCACTCTCTGTTTCAGAAGAATCAAACTCAATCCCGTCAGATTCACCTTCATATTCACTTTCTTTTTCTTCAACATTGACAGCACTTGAACTCTGAGCTTCATCTCCCTTTTCACCGGTAACACTCAGAGTTGCAGTGTTAGACAACTTTAAGTCGTCTAAGTTAAGATCGGCCATATCTTCTAGGTTCTCTTCATTTTCAAAGTAGATTGGCCCACCAATGTTGAAATTTAGATCACCCTCGTGTTCATCAACAAGTTGTACGTTTGGGATCACGGGCTCATTGACAATTAGAACTTCAGCTTGATTTTGAGCTTGTTGATGCACACGTCTAGGTCTACGATGAGGCTGAGGTGGTTGTTGTGGGTGTGGAGGAGGTGGTGGTGGTTGTTGTGGGTGTGGAGGTGGTGGTTGTAGATGTGGAGGTGGTGGTGGTGGGTGTTGAGGATGGTTACCGTCAGTCTCGGGAAAGGCACCAAATTTCTCCAAGGGTCTTAGACCGATGTAATACCCTTGCTTGTTCATGCACATATACGACAGAATACTCTTGTCCATCACATACAAATGCAGCCTTCTTTGAGTCATGACTAACTGTGACAATTCGACTTTTTAGGATAATACCGTTAAACAATTCCGTTAAGTTTTCTGTTAAAAACTTAACCTCGCTAACTAAATCCAATTAAACCTTAACTTAATTAACTAAATCTAATCCCAGGGACTGATTCTGTCACAAATACAACTCAAAACTGCAGGGACTAGTTGTGTGAATATGCCAAATTGAATAATTTGACTCCTCAAAGTCAAAATTAACAAAATGACTTCTGTTGACTTTTGGAAGTCAACATTGTGACCCTTTGATTTCAAATTCGCGATTGATAACCGAAATTGATCGATCTTTGTAATTGATTAACACTTAACTGTATTAATCGTTCATCATTGAGCCTTAATCGTAGTCATTAATCGAGTTAAACCCAAATAATGGTAATTAAATCCAAAACCGCCGACATTATTCCAAGCGATCATCAAATTCGTTTAATTCCTGTATTCCCCTCACAAATCACACACCTGCGAATCTTGTTCGAGTCCTTCAGGAGAAATTCCATACACCAGTCGCGTCGGAGAAGCAACCGGAAGCATCAAAGATCAACCTGCAATCATGAACATATGTTAGCTACCTATAGATACGTACTAAATGAACTTAAATCCGGTAAACGCTTATTTACTTATATTGAAACCTGTGGACTCACCAACCTCGTGTTGACATATTTTTACATGTTTTCTCAGGTCGCTAAGCTAAGACACAGGTGCACGTTAGGGCATGCATGGGATTCAACTGCTTTGATTGTGTCTATTTATGTTTGGTTGAATTATTCTATTGTACTTTGCTTTGTTTGGACGTTTGGACTTTTTGGGACTTTTGGACTTTGGTTTTGGGCGCGTGTATTTTGCGCATTTACTTTCTTTACGCTTCCGCATTGATACTCTGATTTGAATGGTATTTTCATTTTGAGTCCCATGTAGAGTCGTTCAAAGTAACTAATGTCTGAGATCCTGGTTCGTCACTTCCCAAACGGTAAAACTCCATTAGTTGAAATTGGGGGTGTGACACCAACTCAGCATGCTCTCGATTAATTATCATTTGTAGGAATCGAGGATACATCAAAAAGACAGACTTCTTCTTTCCGGTCAAATTACTTTTCATTTCATTAAACACCACCCTTGAGAAATTAAAGTTCTCCCCCGTGACAAGTGCATAGACCATTGAAGTCATGTTGGCACTTAGCTCATCATAGCCTCCTTTTCTTCCCGAAATACATTGATTTACCACATGTGCCAAGTATCTCCAGTATTGTGGCAGATATCTCTTTAAAACCGAAGGTAGTTCTCTTTCATAACTCATACTTTGGAAGGTTTCAGTTGTTCTGCAGTATAGCTTGTAGGGTGTTCGGGATTATCGCCAAAATTCAAGCAAGTTCTAACACAAATTCAGTTATTACAATGTGCTTTCCCGCAACTGTACCGGCTATCCCTTCCACGTCATTCTCTGTGATAACATCAGCGGTGCTCCAGAAATCTCTGATGAAGTCTTCACATATGTCTGGATGTTGAGATAGAGCATGAAACACCATAGACGCCCGTAATCCCACTATCACGGACCCAAAAACACAGTGTTTCTGTGGTGGGTCCTCCAAGTATGCTGGTTCATTATGATCCTTTACAAATTTCAAGTTTGCCATTGCCTGCAATCAACAAGTCAAGTTAGATTACAAAAACGAATTAACACATTTGAAGTATGCGGCTAAGTGGTTCAGCCGCAAAACTTCAAGGATATGGCAAACTTTGATTAACCCGCAAACTTTGATTAAAACCGCAAACTTTGATCAACCCGCAAACTTCGATTAAAATCGCAAACTTTGATTAAAACCGCAAACTTTGATTTTAAACCTCAAACTTCCAACACACTGCAAACTTGACCGCATACTTGTATAAAAACCGCAAACTTTCAAACAATTGAAATTTTTGGAAATTAACAAGTTTTTGGCTTAGATTTTCGGTATAACTAGATCATCTAGTGATTTTGACCTAGACTACTGGACCAATTTTCAGTTATTTCAAGATTTTAGATGTTCAATTTGGTCAAAAGTCCATTTCAGTTTCAGGTTCTATCAAGAACACTTCACACGCTTGATTCGGGTGAATCCAAGGTCAACAACTTTACCTCTGAGATCGCCTATACTCCTTGAACACAATAATAGCAACAAATTTCACACAGGGGAATGACAATGGAGTATGCGGCTGAGAGGTTTTTGAAGCTTGCAGTTGATGTAAACTACAAACCGCAAACTTCAATTGCTATTTATATAGGGACTTCAAGTATGCGGCCCCGCATCAAGTATGTGGCCGCATACTTTTGTTATGCCTTGATTTTTCACAAACTTTTTGCTTTGGATTTTCAGGTCACGCAGGGACTGTCATTTTGACACTTATGAATTATAAACAAAGATAAAAATAAAAATTACTCCAAATAAGCTATAAACACAAAATATTTTTGTTCTTTTCAAATAACAGACTGCTTTAAAACAATAAAACACAGTAATTTTGAGAGAAACTCTATTATGCGATCATATCATCCTAGGGTAGACTACACTATCCTAATCAGCCGCTCATTTTCTTAGACGGGTCTTGTTGATTGCCAATATATTATCCTTCTAAACTCAAGCCTTTATACCTTAGTTGACAAGAAGCAGTGAATGAATTTATCATGTTTTCTGGATAAGTGTTATTCAAGACTTAGTGGGTCCCACACTCACATCTTAGAAACTTGCATTTATTTTAGTGTGAATTAGATGAGTTTTTGATGAACTGAATGGACCCCACAACTTATCGGATAAGCCTTCCCTTCCTCATGATCTTTTGAGCACCTAAATATAACTAAATGAGCATAACTAGCACGGGTCAATGGACTGTTCAGGAAATCTCTGATAAATTTGATTACAAACATAGCACGACGGACTTACATGTTCACAAACAGTAAATGTTCAGGATCATTGCACTACGGACTTACATATATTAATAAGAGATTCCTTCCCAGGCCCATGTTTTCAAAGTGAAAAATATTTACAAGTATACTAATATGTACGTCTTTTGACATATCTTTTTGAATTTTCTTATAGCACGACATTAACATTGCGTGTCTTTTTGCTCACAATTTGTTTTGCACTTTCATTGAGTGTCTTTTCACATATTGCATGTCATTGCATGTATTTTATCTATATACATATATATATATATATATACGGACTTGTATCAAGTCATCTCGCAACCCCTTTGTGAAGGGTCTCGGCTTGTGCAATCCAGAGATGGTATATTCATCCATAGTTCATCAATCTTTATCTGTAAGAGTTCAATTATTAACAGAAAATAAATATTCTACCAATCTATGATATGCTCCCCACTAAAGTAATGATCTTTATGTTTAAGTGAAACACTATCATGCAATCCTTTCAGTTTTAGTAGAGCCTATCAACATATCACCCTAATATCCTGATCTTTTCAACTACAGGCCTTACATAAGGTGATGCAACCTCTAAAATGATGTACTATCATTTCCCAATAGACAGAGTTCTTAATTTTTCTCAATAGAATGACTTTCTTAACAAGCACAATATTTTTGTATTTTTCTGAATTTTATTTAAAGATGGAACTAAAAACTTAAACCGAAAATCTTTTTGGCGTTTTTAGGAAATTTCTCCCCCTAAACTTTTGCATTTATGAAATAAATCAAAATTTAAACAAGCTAAAAACTAAGAAAAATATTTTTGGTAAACGAGCCTGCGACCTTTTAATCAAAATAAATCATTTTCAAACATTTAACCAGAAAGTTGAATCTTGCCAAATCAAAAGCCTTTGTAAAAATGTCAGCGACATTGCTATCAGTAGATACATGCTCAAGATGCATGAGTTTACTTTCAAAACAGTCACGAATATAATGCACTCTAATGTCTATGTGCTTAGTTTTAGAGTGTTGGACTGGATTCTTAAAAATTTGCAAAGCAGCTTCATTATCACAGAAAATAGGAGTCACAGAAATTCAAACCGTAATCTAGCAATTGGTGTTGCATCCAAATAACCTGATAGCAACATGCTGATGCGGCGACATATTCAGCTTCGGCAGTAGAAATCGAAACGGTGCTATGTTTCTTGCACTACCATGAAACGAGTCTCTCCCCCAGAAATTGACATCCTCCTGTTGTGGATTTTCTATCCAGATTGCATCCTCCATGATCATTGTCAGTAAAAGCGAACAAGTTAAATTCTGAATATTTTGGATACCAAAGGCCTAGCCGAGGCTTGCCCTTCAAGTATTTAAAAATTCTTTTGACAGCATTAAGGTGAGAAAGTTTCAGATTAGCCTGATATCGTGCACACTGGCAAACCGCAAACATGATGTCTGGACGGCTAGCGGTCAGGTACATTAACGAGCCAATCATTGACCTGTAGAGATGTTGGTCAATCCATGGTTCACCTAGATCTGGAGTAAGAACAGGACTTGTTGCCATAGGTGTTGAGGCCGGTTTGGAGTCTGCAAAATTGAAATTGAATAGAATGTCATTAACATATTTTGTCTGATGAATTAGGATGCCATCCTCACTTTGTTTAACCTACAACCCCAGAAAGAAGGCCATTTCCCCCATGGAACTCATTTCAAACTTATTCTTCATGACTTCTTCAAACTCTTTGCATAGTTCAGTATTCGTTAATCCAAAGATGATGTCATCAATATAGATTTGGACAAGAACAAGATCGTTTCCCAGCTTCTTGATGAACAGTGTTTGATCTATGGCTCCCCGAGTATAGCTATTTACAATAAAGTGCTCTGTTAGAGTGGCATACCATGCACGTGGTGCTTGATGTAAGCCATACAAAGCTTTGTCTAGTTTGTAGACATGATGTGGGTGATTTGTGTCTTCGAACCCCAGTGGTTAACACACGTAGATTTCTTCTTAAACCTTTCCGTATAGAAATGATGTCTTCACATCCATTTGAAATACTTTGAAGTTCATGTACGAGGCATAGGCCAAAAATATTTAGATGGCCTCGAGTCTTGCAACCGGTGCAAACACCTCTTCATAATCTATCCCTTCTTGCTGATAAAATCCTTGCACAACCGGTCGTGCTTTCTTCTGAACAATAATACCATTATCATCTTTCTTGTTTCTGTAAACCTAACGAGTACCAATAGGCAACTTGCCTTGTGGTAGCGGCACAAGTTCCCAAACCTTCAGTTTTTCAAACTGCATCAGCTCTTCCTACATAGCCTCCACCCAGCTTGCCTCACTCAAAGCCATTTTAATGTTCTTTGGCTCAATTTGAGATATGAAAGCAGAGTATAAGAAGATATTTATTACCCCAATTTGCTTCTTGTTCTCACCCCGTCAGAGAGAGGACTAATGATGTCCTCTATAGGATGATCTTTATGAATTCTTGATTGTGGAATATCTTCTTCCTGTAAAGTTTCAGGTAAGTTGGTGATATGCTAATAAGCTTCTTCAGTTATGGGAACCGGCTCCTCAATAACATTTGATTCATGAAGTAAGGCTTGTGATGAATGATCACTACCGTATGTATCATCTTCCTGTGAAGCAGTGCCGCTGCCAGATGCAACAGTCTCTTGAGAGGCACGATTGCTGCCAGAAGCACCATTTTCTTGTGAGGACGATTCAGGAGCTTTAGAAAACGAAGGTGATGCACGATCAGGGTCTTCATCGATTCTGTAATCTTCTATACTGAATTTGTAGAAGCTATCATCTGTCACGTCACAAGCATCAGAATAAACATTAAACTTAAAAATAGAATCACAATCAAATAACCAATTTGGACCAGAATCCGCATCGGTTTGTTCAGCAACTCCATTTTGTTGAGGAGTTCTAGCACACTAAACTACCTTGCAATTCCCTTTTCAGAACAAAAGCTATCAAGGACTTCGTTACGAAATTCTGTCCCGTTGTCACTTCAGATAATCTTGATCTTCAAGTTTAGTTGATTTTCAACAAGTATCATGAACTGCTTAAGAATTTCTGCAGTCTCACTTTTCTTACTCAAAAAGAACACCCAAGTAAATCGTGAGTAATCATCAGTAACAACAAGACAATAAGATTTCTTCCCAAGACTCATCACACTTACGGGACCAAACAGATCCATGTGAAGTAACAGTAAAACAGATTCTATTGAATTAAACAGCTTGGGTTTGTGTGGTCGTTTATACTGTTTGCTTTAGCACAAGAAATACATTTTTCAACCTCGCAAAATTCTTTTAAAGGCAAACCGACCACGTGTGCTCCTTTAGGAATTCTATTTAGGTTTTTCAAATTTATGTGACCTAAACGACAATGCCGGAGCAGGGAATCATTTTCAGACGCTTTTGAAAACAAGCAAGTATTTGTTAAAGCTGGCTCACAATTAAAATCCAAAAAATATGAGTCCTTACACCTCAGTGTTCTCATTAAAATCCATTCCTCATGGATGACAAACCCTGGTTTTAGAATCAAACATTCTTTATCAGTAAAATGAGTTGAAAATTTTTTGTCACAAATTTGAGACACACTTAACAAGCTGTGATTCAATTTAGACACATAATTAACATCTTCAAAACAGAGAGTACCATTAGTAACAGTACCTTTCATGGTAATTTGCCCACCTTTTATCGCCAGCAAAGGAAACATACCCTCCATCAAACATTTTAATACCGTGAAGCTGAGGGATGTCTCATGTCATGTGCCGGGAACAACCACTATCAACATACCAGAGGTTGTTGACAAGCCTCCTAGGTTGTCCCTGCACGGTAGAACACATTAATTAGTAACTGAACCCAAGCCATGGTTGTCTTGGGTTGCCCTAAATCATCCAGGTATGAAACTTCTTGCAATTTCATATCTCTTTGTCATTAAAATCAACTGGTGTTGTTTGTGCAATAGGTTATCTTATCCAAACAGCCTTTTGTTTTTCAAAATTTGGGCTTACTGTTGGACTGGCTACCTTTTCTTTACCCTTTTCAGATTTTATGGGTTTCTCAACTTTCTTTTATTTATGTTTGAAAACATTATTTTCTTTAACAGGGCGTTGAGATTTATGCACAAAACCAGTTCTTTTATCAGATTGTTTATCATTGGGCCTTTTGTAAGGTTGGGTCATGTGTATTTTAGACATCTGTGGCCTTTTATGATTTTTATCCCTTTGATTAACATTCGGACATCTACCAGAGTGTTCACGATTTTGAACGAAGTTTCGAGCAAAGTGTCAAGGATTCCCACAAACATAACATGTTTGCCTTCTCGGATACGCGGCATAGTATCCGGTGTCCCATGATGATGACCATTGAGGAGAACTTGTGAAGTAACCTGCAGTTTCACAGTTCCTAGAAAACCTTCTATCATGCATTTGATCATCATTATAATTTCTATTATTTGACTTGAAATTACTTCTATCAGCTTTCCTAACATTTTGTTCAAAAGCACGATGATGATTATCAAATTTAGCATAAAACTCGCTTTTGGTAAAACGTTGAGGCATTTTCTTTGAATTAGACTGATTTGTGGATGGTTTACTGCTTTCACGGTTTGACGAGCAGTTTTTGTTTTTGATAAATTGATGATTCTTGCCATTCACAATATGTCCTTTTTCATTTTCTAAAGTCCCACCATTCACAAAGGTGGATTTCAAAGTAGATTTTTTGTTGTTCTTAACAGCACAATTTTCAAAACCAACATTCAAACCAGAGTTAACAAAAGTAGCAGACTTAGAAAAACCAGACAAAGTATTTTTGAAAGACAAAGACTTTGAATTAGAAACTCGATCCTCCTCCTCATCATCACTCCCAAAATCCTATACTATACCCTCAACTAATCATGTTGCTGCACAAGACTTAGACGGTATAGAAACGTTCACATGTTGTACGGAAGGACCACTAGTCACGGGAGTGGACTGTGTGGATGAAGAAGATTGAACTGGTTTACGGCCTACACCATACTCCATTTCAACATCTTCATGTTGAACACTTGGCATAGGAGTGAAACTGTCATTGAAAGGATGTTCAACAGCATGATAGCCTAATCTTGGATTTCCTACTTTCCTGACTTGAGAGTATATCATGTCATAGACTACAGATTGAGAGTGGTCAATTTTCTCGATTGTCATCTTAGTGTTTTCCAATTGAGTCACATCGTCATTCAGCTTTAAACTAAGATCGTCTATTCTGCATCACGATAAAGACATTCCTTATTGCTAAAACCCATTTCAAGTTTTGAAAAATCAGTTTTTCCTGCATCAATTTTATCTTTAAACAATTTTTTCAGAACGCTTGTACTCAGCATTGGCATACCTAAGTAGATTTATTTCTTTTAAGAGCAATTCATTATCATACTTATATCTGTTTACTTTCTCAATACATTTATTAGAACAGAAATTGGTATATACCTCAGAGTCTTCAATCTTTACCATGAGAGCATGATTTGACACCTTCATCGATAGCTCATGAATTTTATCTCCCCAATCATATCTTGTAGTCTGCTGACTCACCAATGCTTTGCTATTTCCATCTACAGCTTTTCCCTTTTCTTTCTCCTCTGAATTGCTTGACGTCCCCTTCTCCACTTTAGGCTCTAGGCATTCCCTAGCAAAATGACCAGGTTTGCTGCAATTGAAGCATCTCATATTAAATTTGTCAAAACCTATATGCTTTGAACCAGACTCCATCCCTTCAAAAGAATTTCTGTCAGTTCTCTTGATAAACCTCTTAGCACGATGCACAGCCATTGCTATGTGCCACTTGATATCCATCTCCTCCAAGTCATCAGGATGTATTTGATCAGCATCATCGTGAATCAGATTAGCAGGAGCAAGTTTTCCAGCCAACATACAATTGTAACTGTTCATGAAAACACTAAACAGAGCAACAGGCATTTCAACAATCTTGGCATTATTTGAGCTAAGTGATTTATTTTGTTGAACAGATGTAGCAGGAGCTGTCTGATTTGAAACAGCAGACAAGTTTGGTGTGTATGCAGAGGACATACTGGAGGGTAAAGTATTCCCTTGAGACATTAAGTGATCTGTCTCTGATGAAAACATCATCATTCTTTGTTGATCGTCCATCTCATATGACCTTAGGATGGATATAAGTTCACTCAGAGGAGATACAATCGTGGGCAAATTCATGGGATTTTGATGGGGTTTTGGCTCGGCTCGCGTAAGAGGGGTGAACCCACTAGACTTGTAAGTTAAAACCATTTGGAACTGGCTTATGTCGCGACACCCTAGCGGGAGTGACTAGTTAAAGCTGTGTGCATATGTGGGAGAGACCCGGGTTCGAGTCCGGGCTCCCACATTTTATTTTTGAGGCACTTTTGATTATATTTAATTATTAAAAATCAAACCCAATATTATTATATTAATATATAAAAGTGTTTTAGCCCCGGAAAACACCCGAAGGCTCGGATTTGATTTATAAATAGTATTTTCACTTATAAAATAATATATTTATATTATTTTCAAACCTCGACTCCTTATAAAATAATATATTTATATTATTTTCAACCTATGGTTCCAACTAAAAATAATATATATATTTAAATATTATTTCACCACGTTTACAAATATTATGAGACATTTCAAGCTAATAAATAATATAATTATTTATGTTAATTACGTACGTTTATATTCTTGAATAAAATAATAGTTTTATTATTTTATTGTCACATTTTAAATAATCGTGTTATTTCTCTAAAAATAATATATTAGATATATTATTCTCCTAGCCATTATTTTAAATGGTGCAAACACACAAATAAATATTTTTATGTTATTATTCAAAAATAGAGACGATCGATACGTAACGCATTTATCTAAATTAGTTAGTTTAAGAATCATTTATTCTCGTAGACACGTTCGTCAACTCTTAAATCCATAGAAAGCGTTAAGATGTTCTAACTTCCGTGTCGTCGTCACATATCCCAACTTGTCCCTAATTTATGTGTTTATAATTTTAGGGCATACGTAAGTCGTCTGAGACTTACACTTGTGGTTCCAACTTATCTCTTGTGTGATCCAATCCACTACCTAAACCAGGTGAGTTTTCACGGCCCCTTTTTACGGTTTTTTAAATTGGGTGAGAAAACATGTCGTAAATGCTTTTGATTTTTGTAATTCATATATGATATCACTTGTATGACTGTGCGTACACATTATCCTTTAAGTCCTCACATCGGACCATTAATATGAACATAGCGAGGTAATTTGAGTAGTACTACTGGGTTTGACAAACCTCACCCGCGTTAGTCGCGCTAACTCGATTGGAGGTCGAACGGGTGCAATATTGACCTAAACATGCACCATGATGGTGGGAGGCATATAAACAGTCAGCTGTCGGTTGCGAGCGCATTAGTTAACATGATTATGGGTTAGCTACCTATTGATTTATATATTGAATGTACATTAATCTGTTAAACGCTTCTATAAACTGAAACCTATGAACTCACCAACCTCGTGTTGATATTTTCTTACATGTTTTTCTCAGGTCGCTTAAGATAAGGCACAGGTGCACACAATAGGACATGTGGTGGGTGAAATTTGGTTTTTGTCTTTCTGACGTTTTTGTGCTCTGTTTAGAAAATAGATACTTAGAGCATTTAGAACTTGTACTTTAAATGTAGATGCATTTGGCACTTTTTGTACATGATATAGGTTGTCTATTAAGCATTGTTGTTTTTCTGTAAGTTTAATCCCTATTATTGGGCGAAACTTTTTGTTCATATGTGTACATTTCTGTAAAGCATAGTTCCCAAAAGTAATGATATTACTTTGGGTGCCTGAGCTCATTTTCTGTCTATACTGTGTATATTTTGAGCGAGCATCAGCTCTTGACCTTTCTTGATCCTGTGAGAAAGTGTAGAACTGTGTAATTCTTTCATCATGGATCGGAGACATGTGTGTATTGTTGTATATTTTGCATGCCTCCATAGACTGGCTCATTAGCTTTTCTGTCTGTTCTTCTTCCATTGAAGAAATGCTCATTAAAGAGCTTTTCTTTTTTGGCTTTACAAAATGTATTAGTTTTTCCTTTCCTTTACTTCTCATGTCCATCTAAAAACAATAATTTGTTAATGTTTCTTGATAGCATATCTGCTATCCCGTTATTTTTTTCCTTTTATATGTTCAAAATTGATTGTATAACCATTTCCATGTATAATATTTTGTAAATTAATCCATCTGGTCCTATTCATCTTTTTACTCTGATTATTTTTAATAAACCTAACTATAGCATCACAATCTGTTCTGACTGTAAATTCATTGTGTAAAAAGATTTTAAAGTTTTCTAATGCATTTATTAAAGCTTGTATTTCGAAATCTATGCTTGTCCAATTTGTTTTTGAATGAAAATTTCCACTAGCATATGAGCATATTTTTTTCGTTTTTTGCACTATACTTATTAGGTTTGCAGAGGAGTACTGCTCCCCAACCTTATTTGCAACTGTTTGTTTCAATTATAATATAGTCTGTTACTAATGGTAGCTCTAATGGTCTAATATCGTTTACCATTTGTTTAATATCTTTAACTAATTTTATATCTTCTTTATTAAAAAATCGTTGTTCATTTTTAGTTGTTTTGCTATATAATGGTCCTACTAATTTAGATAAGCCTCGAATAAATTTTCTCGCATAGTTTACGATTCCTAAGAAGGCTTGAATTTGTTTTAAATTTTTGAATTTTTCTGGAAATTCTAATATTTTTGTAGATATATGTCGTTGTAATTCTATTTTTTCGTCGCCTATTTCTAATCCTAAAAAGGAGATTTTTCTTTTAAACAATTCCATTTTTCTTTTTGAAATGACTATACCATTTTCTTTGATTTCTTCGAATACTTTTTGCAAGTGCTTCTCATGTTCCTGCACTGTTTCACTTGTCACCAAAATATCATCAATATAAACTAAACAAAAGTCATATTTTAAGAATATACTATCCATAAATCTTTGAAATATTGATGGCGCATTTTTAACCCAAAGCGAATAACGTTCCATTCAAATTGTCCTTCTGATCATGTGAATGTCGTCCATGGTTTAAAATTTTATTCTAGTTTTAATTTATTATATCATGATTTTAAGTCAAATTTTGAAAAGACTTTTTTTCTTTTGTATAAGTTGTATTAAGTTGTCCTTATTTGGAATATTAAAACCATCATCTTCTATATTATCATTTAATCTTTTATAATTGTATACTATTCTAGCTTTTTCTCTTTTAATTTCACTATGATTTTTTATTATGAATGCTGCTGATCTATGAGGACTTTCTGAGCTTCTAATTAAACCTTGTTCTATCATTTCTGGTATTTGCTTTCTAAACTCTTCTTTATCTAAAGGGCTATATTCTATGTTTGTAGTTCTTATCGTAATATCTGGATTTTTTTAATTTAAATTTATAGATATATTGAACTTTTGATTTTGTAATATCTTCTCCTATTAGCCCAAATTTTTCTAAATGTAATATTTTAGGATAATTTATATTTTTTGTAACATCTTTACCTTTTTCTACTTCATGGCTTAGGAATTCTGTGAGTAATGTTAGAGTTTCATTTTCAAGAGGTTTTTCTCTATTATTTTTATTTTTTAAGAATTCTAAATTACCGTGTCCACCTCGCTTACGAGCCACGTCTGATGTGTTATTATATCTTAATGTCGAAAAACTATAAATACGTTTACTTAAGGTTATAATTTTTTTTGTTATTGTTATGGCAACATTTAATCCTAAAATAAAGTTTAATCCTAATACAAAATCTTGAGACTTTATATACCGAGGGTTTTTATTTACCTCTGGTATTTCATATTTCACACTACAGTTACCTGAAAAATCCAAAAATTGTATTAATGTTGGTTCTAAATAGTGTGTTATGGAGATTAACCTATTTTCTACTGTTCTACTTACTAATTTATATGTTAACGATTTATGGTATTGGGCAGGTGCTAGGCTATATGATATCAAGCTTTTTGTTGGTCCAGTGTCTACTAAGGCTGTTAAGTCTAAAAACTTATTAGTGACGAGCCATAATCTACATTTAATATTTATCATGTTTGTCGAACCTTGTGTTTGTATGTAAGTTAACTCTCCCTCTATTGACATTTGATTTAATTCTAACTCAGTGAGGACTTGTTTTTTCTTTGCTATCATATCTTCTAATTCGTCAACCTTTTTACTAATAGCTTCTATTTTTAAATTAAGCAATTCTGTTATCAATTCTAGTCTTTCTAATTTCTGTAAGGCCCCAAACCCGGGAGGCCTCACTTGTTGGATTTACTCATTCACAAACAGTTATTAAACTCGAATATCAAATAACGCAGTGGAAAATTTCATTAAAACATACTCATAACATTGTTCAACATTCGGAAGCGTAACATAGTCTAATACATAAACATAACATAAACTAATCATAACGGAATGCCAGTCTTCATGATCAACCGGGTAACTCTTCTCGCTTGCCAAGCATCACCGTCCATCACCCATACCTGCCTTAACCTGAATGTGCATACTAAAAGCTGGTGAGTTCAAGTTTTTCATTCGATTTAAGAAATAGTTCATCATTCAATAATTCATTAGGGTTTAACATCATGTATAAGAAAACAGGGCCTTTCGTTCATCATTAAAAACATTCAAACATTTATCATCATCATAAACACCGTCGAACGGATCGTTCGTTTAAAAAAATTAACATTCATTTAAGTCATACATTATTATCCAAATCTGTGTTACCATTCGTTCCGTCATTTAGTATTGTATTGCCCCTAAGGCTTAACTGCACGAAGACCGACAATACAATACATTCCGTCAATTCCCTATTGTATTGCCCCTAAGGCTTAACTGCACGAAGACCGACAATACAATACATTTCGTCAATTCCCTTTTGTATTGCCCCCAAGGCTTAACTGCACGAGGACCGACAATACACATTTAGTTTCCCCTATGGCTCCCATGTCCATAAACCGACAACTTCCATCGATGGCTATGGCTCACGGCCATAACACCGTCGAATCATAATTTAACCTTTCGTAGGGTCACGTTAACCCCTGAGTAACTGTCGTTAATCCCTTACTAGTTGTACAACATAATAACCATTGGCAGGCCACCAAGACACTGGCCCTGTTGTTCTTATGGCAACTGTGGCTCGCTGTCCATAATCTACCACAAGGCTGGGAATTACATTCCCAGACTTCATACGTCAATTCCATTCATAAAGCATTCTCTTCATAAACCGTTCATTCCAAATCATTTCATTTCGTAAACATAGTTTCATAAAAATCATTTCGTAAACATCGTTTTGTAAAACATCATTTCGTATGTATGCACACCAGCCCGAAAACATTATTTAAAACATTTAAAAGAGGGCTTCTAGAACTCACCTGATAAGCTAATCTGGGTTGTCCTAAACAAAGGTCACACAACGTCACTTCCGATCTGAATTGATTAGTTAAATACACATCAGACCAAATCCCGACTCTAACGGTTTAACCTTCTAAACATACCGACTTTACCTAAACAGCCTGATGCCTACGCGCTTAGTGCGAAGGGCCTTGCTCTTGCATACTTAATAAGTGCGCAAACCTTGCCTCATGCGTACTTGATAAGTACGCAGGACCCTCTTCATGCGTACTTGATAAGTACGCAAGATCCTCTTCATGCGTACTTGATAAGTACGCAGGATCCTCTTCATGCGTACCTGCTTCCCCGCAAAAACCCTAACTTTCGCATTCGGTTCTGATCAAGTCAAGATCCCGAACTTGTTTACATTCAAAACGTTTGCTTTTCATTAAGGAACTCAAATCTATGTTTTTCTTCCAGTTTTATCTGTAAAAACGTCACATTTTCGTCCAAAACCCGAAAAACCCAAAAACGAACAAAAACTCAGATCTAGGTTGGATCGTTACCTGTATCGAGCTTCTGATTCGGAGGTTCTTCTCACGAGCTATGGAGCAATGCACTTCTTCAAACTCGGGTCGATCCGCCAACTTTCTCTCTCTACGGTTTCTTTCTCTCTCTAGAACTTGCAAATGAAAGAAATGTGGAGTGTGCTGGCTATTTAAAGAGAAAGGACTCCTCCCCTCAAGTTCGCCGGCCCATCTGGCCCGGCCCATCACGCCTCGTTCATTTATTCCTTTCATCTTACGTATAACCCGTTATTTTAATCGGCGTCTTATTTTTGGGATGTTACAAGTCTACCCCCCTTACAATAGGTTTCATCCCCGAAACCTATCATAAGTCCAATAGATGAGGGTACGACTCCCTCATTTCCTTCTCCATTTCCCAAATAGATTCCGATCCCTTTCGGTGCTTCCATTGGACTCTAACCAATTGGATTACTTTATTACGTAAACGTTTCTCCTTCCGATCTAGTATGGCCACAGGTTCTTCGATGTAGTTAAGGTTGTTGTCGACCTCGATGTCAGCAAGTGGTACGTGAGCCGATTCATCCGCCAAACACTTTCGCAAGTGTGATACATGGAAGGTAGGATGAATCCCACTTAACTCATCAGGAAACTCTAGCCGATAAGCGACTTCACCAACCTGTGCCATTATCCTGAATGGTCCGACAAACCTCGGACTTAACTTTCCTCTCTTCCTGAATCGTATGATTCCCTTCCAGGGTGACACTTTCAACATTACTCTATCCCCAACATCAAATTCGATAGGCCTTCGTCGTTTATCCGCATAGGATTTCTGACGATCTTGTGCGGCCTTCATTCGTGCTTTGATTTGATCAAACATTTCCGACGTTTCTCTTACCACATCAAGACATCCTAATTCCTTTTGTCCAATCTCACCCCCAACAAACCGGGGTCCTGCATCTTCTCCCATACAACATTTCGTAAGGTGGCATGCCTATCATCGTGTGATAACTATTGTTGTAGGAGAATTCGGCTAACGGCATATGACTGTCCCAACTACCGCCAAAATCGATAATACAAGCACGAAGCATATCCTCCAATGTCTGAATGGTCCTTTCGGACTGACCATCCGTTTGTGGGTGGTATGCCGTGCTGATATTAAGTCTCGTGCCCATCGCTTCGTTAAATCTTTTCCAGAACCTCGATGTGAATCGTGTGTCCCGGTCAGATACGATCGTCAAAGGCATCCCATGCCGTGCTACTACTTCGTTAATAAATACTTCCGCTAACCTTTCCGACGAGAACGTCTCGCGAGCAATTTTCTTTAAACGGTCCACAATTACCCAAATGGTGTCATGACCTTTAGCTATGCAAGGTAGCTTGGTTATGAAGTCCATGGTAATGTGTTCCCACTTCCATTCCGGTATATCAAGTGGTTGAATCTTTCCATAAGGTTTCTGGTGTTCAGCCTTTACTTGCGAGCAAGTCAAGCACTTGCTTACGTACTTTGTCACCTCATGTTTCATTCCAGGCCACCAGTATTCCTTCCTCATATCTTGGTACATTTTGTTGGTACCGGGATGGATAGAGTAACGAGACTTATGAGCCTCATCCAATATTTTGGTTCTAAGCTCGCCACTCATAGGTATCCATACCCGCCCAAAACGTGTCCTAACACCAAGGGTGTTATATTCCAACTTGTCCTGTTGGCCAACCATCATTTCCTTCTTTATGTTTTCTTCCTTAAGTGCTTCATCTTGAGTTTTTTCAATTTCCCTTATCACATCTGATGTTACCACCAACTGGAAAGCTTTCACTCTAATAGGAGCAGGCACATCCTTTCGGCTTAGAGCGTCATGTGTGATCACCTTCATTCTTGGAGTAGATGAGGATATCATCGATGAACACAATTACCGAGTGGTCCAGCATCGGGCGACACACCATATTCATCAAATCCATGATCACTGTTGGGGCGTTCGTCAATTCGAAAGACATTACGCGGAACTCGAAATGTCCATAACGCGTGCGAAATGCAGTTTTCGGTATGTCTTCTTCCCTTACCTTCAACTGATGGTACCCGGATCGAAGGTCGATTTTTGAGAACCAACTTGCGCCTTGCAATTGATCGAACATGTCGTCGATCCTTGGTAGAGGGTACTTGTTCTTCACCGTACGTTTGTTCAACTAGCGATAATCAATACACATTCTCATCGAACCATCCTTCTTCTTTACAAATAACACCGGGGCACCCCAAGGTGAGATGCTCGGTTGGATAAATCCCTTCTCAAGCAATTCGTCGAGTTGTGTCATTAGTTCCTTCATCTCTACCAGTGCTAGTCGATATGGAGCTTTAGCCACGGGCTGGGCATCTGGTACTAAGTCGATTCAGAACTCAATCTCTCTGTCGGGTGGTATCCCAGGCAAATCCTCTGGAAACACCTCCGGGTACTCGCGTACCACGGGTACATCGTCTAGTTCCTTCACTTCCTTACACTTGTCAATAACGTACACCAGATAAGCCTCGCATCCGCGCCTCAAGTAATTTGTTTCCTTAATCATCGAGATGACGTTTGTCATCGGGGCGTCATGGTCTCCAAAGACCTCGACTTTGCTACCATCCGGAGCCTTGAGTCGGGTTATCTTTCGTCTACATATGATTTGCGCTTCATTGGCAGTTAACCAATCCATACCTAACACGACATCAAACCCTCCCAAAACCATAACAAACAATCTGACAGGGAACCTATGACCTTCTATTTTTATCATGGAGTTGTCAACTACATCGGTCACTCTCGCAGTTCTACCCTCAGCGGTTTCTACGCTAAATGCCCTTTCTAGCTTACTGACAGTGTACTTCACTCGTTTACAAAAAGTCGCAGATATAAAACTCTTACTGGCACCCGATTCAAATAACATAGAAACAAAAGTGTTGTCAAGGATGAACGTACCTGACGCCACATCGGCGTCTGCCCTGGCTTGGTCTTGCGTCAGCGCGTACGCACGAGTCTTTGCTCGGGGCCTCTCTTCTTTTTTCTCTGGGCCTTTCCCTTTCTCGGCTTCACCCATTCTAGGCTTGGTGCATTCCCGGCTCATATGACCACTCTCCCCACAATTGTAGCATTTGAAGAGCTGGGGACATTCACGTGAGTAGTGTCCATTCTTGCCACACCTGAAGCATAGATTGGATCCCAATCTGCATACCCCCATATGCTCCTTCCCACACTTATTACACATCGCCATCTCCTCCACCCGATCCCTCTTATCACGAGCCCCACTTTCCACCTATTCATTTGTTTCGGAAGCTCGGCTTCCTTTTGGGTTCCTCAATGGCAACATCATTTAGTGCCAGGTCATCATACACTACACCACTGAGTTCCACCACCGAATCATAGGTGCTAGGGGTGTTTGCTTTGATGAAAGTACGGACCTTATCCGGCAAACCTTGGATGTAGCAAGCAATCTTTCTCTCCTCGGTCGTTATCAGATGCGGCACCAGACGTGCCAATTCATTGAATCTGGTAGTGTATTGCCGATGTGTTTTACTTCCGGCTTTAAATCCCAGAAACTCTCTTTCCACCTTCTCAATTTCATTCCTCGGGCAGAAGTTCTTAATCACCAAAGTTTTCAAATCAGCCCACATCATCGCATCCACAGCCTCGTCCCCTTTGGCTTGACGTACACCTTCCCACCAGTGGGATGCTTCCTCCCTCAAGGAGTCAGCAGCAAACTTCACAACTTGATCCGCTCGACACTCGCTTAGACGAATGGCAACTTCCATACGGATTACCCAGTCAAAAGTAGCCACCGCGTCCTTCTTCCCAGTCAGGACCAATGGGTCACATGCCTTAAAGGACTTATAGTCGCAACCACGGTTAAGCGGTGCGTTGATTGCCTAAGTGTTCGGGGTACCAACCGTCGTGTTAGACCCACCCGTCTCACTAGCCTTCTTTAATGCTTCTACAAACAGTCCTGGCAGAGAAACCTTCATCAACTCATCGCGTGCCAGAGCCGCTCTCACTTCCGGTTCAAAAGTGAATTGTTGTTCTCCGACAAGAGTCGACTCAGTCCCGTGCACACTAATTTCTGGCTCAGTGTGAACACTTCCTTCTTCACTGTACTCCTGGCATGCAGGGGTCCTGCAGCGCCCATCGTTACGACCACCGGTGTAATATCCGTACTTTCCACATCATCGTTTATTTACATTTTGTACCCTTGTACTTTCATTTTTGAATCCATTGTAACCCGAGACTTGTGATCAATGAATTTATTGGATTTATTCAATTACATGTTTACAACATACATTACATTTATACATATGCAAGACAACATCATACGTGCAATATTACAAAATTATATATTACAAACACACGTTTTACTTTTTTTTTTCTCGTTTCACGTCACACGCTCGGTTTATTATTATTAGTAGTATTAGTAGTAGTAGTATTATCATTATTATCATTAGTACTATTATTATTATTCTTATTTCATTTTTTTTCTTTTTAAAAAAAAGAATCACCTCCCTTTCAACCACCAACTCCCAACTAACTCATTTAATACCCCAAACCCTAATCCACACTTATAAATACCCACTCCCTTTCACTCCTCCACCCTTACACCCTCCAAATTCTCTCACAAATCTCTCCAAGTGCTCCATTTCTTCCAAGATTTTTTGGCAGAATTTTATAAGGTAAAAACCTTATTTTTCTTCAAGTTTCTTCCTTTTTTTTCTTAACAATTCTTCCTTCACCCTCTTGGATAAACCTCTAGGATCTTATCATTTGTTTACCTTGGTAAACATCTAAGATAAGTCACCATTTGCGGTCCAAGTTGTGGTCTTTCAACTAACATTTCTCCTTCTTCATGTTCTTGATTGGATATTTTACATCTAGTTGTGGTAAAACCAAACCAAGCCTCCATCAAAATTCTATGATGGAAGCCTTGTGCTAAGGTATTTGGATGAAGTAGATGAACATAGGTTCATCTACCATAAGACATCCAATAGCCACAAGGTGTTCAAATCCTATACATAAATATTATAAATAAATCTAACAAGGTTTGTGGATTTCCCAACCTTTCTCTTGGCCACTTCAAGTGGTATATTACTAACTATACTAACTTTTAACCATCCGAATTCCTAACTAAGTTAGGGGTTTGTGTTTCGGTCCGCCGTCGGCGATGCATGACCAACTTGATACTATTATACATATATATTATTTATTATTTCTTCTCCACCGAACTTATGCCTACGTTACCTTTTAGGTTAACCGGCATTCCCGACTCTTCACCTTCCCGTTCATCCTTTCGTTACCACGCCAAACCGTGAGTTTCATACTTTCCCCTTTTACATTTTTGCACTTTGGGACTTGAAAACATGTACATATTCAAAACCCATACACTACAAGATTCACACTTTATTCAAACACAATTCATTAACATGCTCATGTGACAACAACTTGACTACATGCTTAAATACAACTTGTTAATACAATAGTTCATTAATTCTTGTAAAACCGCACTTAACAAGTGTAGAGCTATAGGATTGACACCCGTCGGCTTTTCGTTACCTTTATGGAGCCCCCGATCTTGTTATGTTATTTTTTTTTACTAGTATTCTTTGGATGCTAGGTATGCTATGTCAACAATAGGTTTGAACTATATCATTACAAATTGTATGAACATTAGTAAAGTATGTCTATGCATGTGAATTGTTGCTTTAAACATGATTATTATATGTATGAAACTTGTATGAACTCACCAACTTTCTTGTTGATCAAATATTATTTTACATATTTTTTCAGGAGATGTTTGATGCTACCATGGAAACGGAATCTAGGGACTTTGCCTTAGATATCAAATTTAAATATTTTTGTCTTTTGTTTATCAATGTATTTCCTTTAATTGAAACAATTGTATTTGAAATTCTTAGTTTAATGAAATCGGTTAAATTTATATTTCAACAATAGTGCCACGATGCCTTTGAACAATCCTACACGTCACGTTCGGTGATTCCGTCGCCGAATGGGTTGTGACAGATTGGTATCAGAGCCGTGGTTATAGGGAATTAGAAAAATTGCTTATTTAACCTAGCCTATAACTAAGGACCCGTTTTAGACCATTCCTTATGACTCTTAATACGCTTGTTCTACCACCTTTGCTTCTTACTTATTCTTTGGACTAAACACACCGTCATGGATTTCAAGACATCAAGACACTCATATTTCACCAAAGAAACGAACTCACCAAAAGAGGGTAATTCCTCATTCGGTGATAAGTTTCACTCCGCCTAAGACTTAGGAATTTACCATCAAGTTAGGTGTGAAAACCTCACCTTGACGGTAAAAGAATTCCACTCACAAACGCTCTTAGGAAACCTTACCGTTAAAGTTAGGAGTGATTTCCTACCTCAAACGGTTAAGGCACCAACCCTATACAAAACGGAACGACACCACCAAACTAGGAGTGAAATCCACAATTTGGTGATTAGTTCCACTCTTAAAATTTTCAATCTCGCCAAAGTCTCGGCTTTGCTATTGACTAGGGACACGTAGTAACCGAAAGGGTAAAATACCGTTAACCGAATTACCGGCGAGAGTATTTTATCTATTAGGCCAAAACGTGTTTCCCGAACTCAATAGAAGGTTTGCCCACTTGGGTTAGTCGACGTTTTCGTTAGTTCAAGAGCCGAGCTAACGAGACACTCCAACTTTTTACAAACAAGCCTCTTTTTTATATATAAACTATTTTCACTACTATTATTATACTAACTCGGTTCGATCTCGTGGACGCTCGCTTTTCGCTACTCGCCTTACTAACTTCAAAACGCTAATACATTCGAGAACCAATTAAATTTATGCTCTTTCATCGTCACATGTTTGTTATATACACTATTTCCATACATGATTCACATGACCAAACGTGCTATTACATGAAATTACTTGATTACTTGTGCCATACGTGAAATTTACATACTCATATGACAATAATTTTTATGCAAAACCATTGATCTAAGTCTCACAACCCCCTTTTGTAGATGTCTTCATCTCGCCACTCTGCTACCGCCAGGAACAACAAGAGGGACAAGCGTTTGGCCGCACTCGTGGCCAAGCAAATGGCCAAAGTCATCCCTGGCCTCATCCAAAACCTCACCCCCAACGGATCGATCGAATCCAACACCGAAACTCCCAACTCCCACGCCCAACACTACCGAACCTTCCTTGCTTGTCGTCCCGAATATTTCACGGGACTCGAAGGTGCAACCAAGCTCCTTAGCTGGTTTGCGAGCATGGAAAACACCTTCTCAGTAAGAGAGACCCCGGACCACCTCCGGACTCGCTACGCCGCTAGCCTCTTCAAAGAGCAAGCTCTCGCTTGGTGGGATAGCGAGAAGGAGCTCGACGAGGAGATCGTCACCCTGTCTTGGAAGGAACTCAAAGCGTTTATGCGCGAGGAGTACTGCCCTCCCCACGAGTTGCAAGCACTCGAGGAGGAGTTTTTCACCCTCAAACGGGACGGCGGTGACAATGCTGCCTACAACCTCCGCTTCCAACAACTCTCCGTCCTTGAGCCTCGCCAAGTTGACACCATAGAGCGATCCGTGGCCAAGTACATACAAGGCCTCCCGTCCGTCATCAAGGACACGGTCGCCGCCGCCGAACCCACCAACCTCGCCAAGGCCATGCGCCTTGCGGCCGCTTTCTCCCGAAACCATGTTCAGGATGGTACTTTAACCATTCGGGGCACCAAGAAGCACGCCACCCAAGCCACCGTTGAGCCCACCGAACCCAAAGTCACCGAACCAAAACCCGCCAAAACCCCTACTCACCAAAACAACAAAAAGCGCAAGTCCCAAGCCCGGAACTATGCGGTTGTCACCCCCGTTAACCAAGTGCCGATGAACCAAGACCCGACACCCCAAAAGAAACCGTATGGTGGATCTTACCCATTATGCAACACTTGCCAATACCACCACCCAAACAACCTCCCATGCCAAAAATGCACCTCGTGTGGCAAATTCGGACACCTTGCCAACCTATGCCGCAACCCACAACAACCCCAAAACACCCAAGCTCCCCCACCAAACTGAAACCTATCGGCCATCACAAATGGTCGGGCTTGCTACCGTTGTGGTGATCCAAACCACATGAGCCCACAATGCCCACAAAACCAAAACCAACACCACCACAACAACAACCCCACCAACAACAACAACCGCAACCAACCACCCAACCAAAACCAACCCACAAACCCAAGAGGCCGTGCTTACAACATCAATGCGGCGCAGGCACAAACTGATAACGACGTGGTGAACGGTATGTTTCCTATCAATGGTCGGTATGCTTCTGTTTTATTTGATACCGGTGCGGATAAAAGTTTCGTATCGCTAGAATTTGAACTTATGTTAGCTAAGACCCGATCTAAGTTAGAGAACTCCTTCACTGTCAAAATCGCTGACGGAAAATCCACCTTTTGTGAGACGATTATCCTCGATTGTACTCACAACCTTAATGGTCATCCCTTCTCGATCGATCTCATACCCATGCAATTGGGGAGTTTTGATGTCATAGTAGGCATGGATTGGCTTGCCAAGAACCATGCCGAAGTCGTTTGCTTTGAGAAATTCATCCGTATTCCCCTTCCATCCGGTCAAGTTTTGCAAATCCATGGCGAAAGGCCATCCGGTGGACTCAAACTCATGTCCTGCACCAAAGCCCAAAAATATTTACTAAAGAACTACGTGGCCTTTTTGGCCCAAGTAGTGAAAAAGAAAGAAAAGGGCAAAGGTGTAAAAGACATTCCCATCATTTGCGATTTCCCCGAAGTCTTTCCCGAGGACCTACCCGGTCTTCCTCCATCCCGTGAGGTCGAATTCCGAATTGATCTCATGCCCGGTACGACTCCAATTGCCAAAGCTCCTTACCGCCTTGCACCCTCCGAGATGCAAGAACTTGCCGGTCAACTTCAAGAGTTAGCCGACAAGGGTTTCATTCGTCCGAGTTCATCCCCGTGGGGCGCTCCCGTTTTATTCGTTAAAAAGAAAGACGGATCGTTCCGTATGTGCATTGATTATCGTGAGCTTAACAAACTCACTATCAAGAATCGGTATCCTTTGCCTCGCATCGATGATCTTTTCGACCAACTCTAAGGTGCGTCTTGTTTTTCCAAGATCGATCTCCGTTCGGGATATCATCAACTTCGTGTTCATGAGGACGAAATTCCCAAAACCGCATTGCGAACCCGATACGGACACTACGAATTTATGGTGATGCCTTTCGGGCTAACCAATGCACCCGCGGTTTTCATGGATCTCATGAACCGAGTGTGCAAACCGTATTTGGACAAATGCGTAATCGTCTTCATTGATGACATTCTCATCTATTCCAAATCCCAATCCGCCCACGAGGAACACCTTTGCTTAATATTAGAGTTACTAAGAAAAGAACAACTTTACGCCAAATTCTCCAAGTGTGAATTTTGGCTTAAGGAAGTCCAATTTTTGGGACACATTATTAGTGATAAGGGTATCCATGTGGATCCAGCAAAAATCGAAGCAGTCAAGAACTGGATTGCTCCGAAATCTGCTATCGAAGTCCGCTCATTCCTTGGTCTTGCGGGCTATTACCGTCGTTTCATCGCCAACTTTTTCAAGATCTCCGTTCCTCACCGCATTAACTCAAAAAGGGAAACCCTACGAGTGGGGCCCTAATGAAGAGGAAGCTTTCCAAACACTTAAGGATAAGCTTTGCAATGCTCCGATCCTTACTCTTCCCGACGGAAACGATGACTTCGTGGTGTATTGCGACGCCTCTAACATTGGTCTCGGTTGTGTTCTCATGCAACGAGGCAAGGTCATCGCTTACGCATCCCGTCAACTCAAGATCCATGAGAAGAATTACACGACTCATGATCTTGAACTCACCGCCGTCGTCTTTGCTCTCAAGCTTTGGAGACACTACCTTTACGGTACCAAATGCGTGGTCTTCACAGATCACAAGAGTCTCCAACATCTTCATAACCAAAAGGATCTAAACATGTGCCAACGCCGAGGGATTGAAACAATCAAAGATTACGAATGCGAAATTCGCTACCATCCCGGTAAAGCGAACGTCGTTGCCGATGCCCTCAGCCGAAAGCACCATGTGAAGTTCCTTTGTGCTCGTATGCAACCCGACATCCATGTCCGTATTTGTGAAGCCCAACATCTTTCGGTCACCGAAGGCGACATGTACAATGAAATGTCTTGTGGTGCCGAACTCCAACTCGAGACCAAACCCAACGGTTTACTTTATTTCATGAATCGTGTTTGGGTTCCCAATCGTTCCGATCTTCGTTCTTCCATCATGCATGAGGCTCACAAGTCTCGGTATTCGGTCCACCCTGGTACAGACAAAATGTACAGGGATCTGCGTTCTATCTACCGGTGGCCCGATATGAAAAAGGATATCGCGCTCTATGTGTCGAATTGTAATACTTGCGCTAAAGTGAAAGCCGAGCACCAACGCCTATCCGGTTTGCTCGTGCAATCGGAGATTCCAGTTTGGAAATGGGAGAGCATTGCTATGGATTTCATTACCAAACTCCCATTGACATCCTCTCGTCATGATTCCGTTTGGGTTATCACCGATCGTCTCACCAAATCTGCTCACTTCATTCCCATCCGCGAGAGCTACCCCGTTGCAAGGCTAGCTCAAATCTACATCGCGGAAATCGTTAGTCGTCATGGTGTTCCTTTGGACATCATATCCGATCGTGACAGTCGTTTCACCTCCCGTTTTTGGGAATCCTTCAATGAAGCCATGAGTACTCAACTCAATCTTAGTACGGCTTACCACCCTCAGACGAATGGTCAGACTGAACGTACTATCCAAAATCTCGAGGATATGCTTCGATCGTGTGTCATTGATTTCGGTGGTAATTGGGACGTGCACTTGCCTTTGATCGAGTTCTCTTACAACAATAGTTACCATACCAGCATCGGCATGGCTCCATTTGAGGCACTTTATGGTCGAAAATGTCGGTCACCCGTTTGTTGGACCGAGATCGGCGAAACACAAATTACCGGACCCGAGTTAATCCAAGAGACCACAGACAAGATCCTCAAAATTCACGACAACCTACGTACCGCTCGGAGTCGACAAAAGAGTTACGCCGACCGAAAGCGCAACGCGGTTACTTTCAAAGTTGGAGATTTCGTTTTCCTTAAGGTTTCACCTTGGAAAGGAGTCTTTCGCTTCGGGAAGCGAGGAAAACTATCCCCACGTTATGTTGGTCCTTTCAAGATTTTCGAGAAAGTCGGTTCTGTTGCATACAAACTTGATCTCCCTACCGAGCTTAGCAACATCCACCCCACCTTCCACGTCTCTAACTTGAGAAAGTGCTTATCAAATGAAGATCTCCAAGTTCCACTTGAAGACGTTCAGATCGACCCAACAATGCACATTGTCGAGAAACCTGTTGAGATAATGGATCGTGAAGTCAAACAACTCAAGCGTAGTCGTATTCCAATCATTAAGGTACGTTGGGAAGGAAAACGTGGTGCAGAATTCACTTGGGAACGTGAAGAACAAATGAAAGCCAAGTACCCACATCTTTTTTCAGAGTCTTCCTCATGAAAGAAATTTCGGGACGAAATTTTCTAAAGTCGGGGAGACTGTAATATCCGTACTTTCCACATCATCGTTTATTTACATTTTGTACCCTTGTACTTTCATTTTTGAATCCATTGTAACCCGAGACTTGTGATCAATGAATTTATTGGATTTATTCAATTACATGTATACAACATACATTACATTTATACATATGCAAGACAACATCATACGTGCAATATTACAAAATTATATATTACAAACACGCGTTTTACTTTTTTTTTTCTCGTTTAACGTCCATACACGCTCGGTTTATTATTATTATTAGTAGTAGTAGTATTATTATCATTAGTACTATTATTATTATTATTTCATTTTTTTTCTTTTTAAAAAAAAGAATCACCTCCCTTTCAACCACCAACTCCCAACTAACTCATTTAATACCCCAAACCCTAATCCACACTTATAAATACCCACTCCCTTTCACTCCTCCACCCTTACACCCTCCAAATTCTCTCACAAATCTCTCCAAGTGCTCCATTTCTTCCAAGATTTTTTGACAGAATTTTATAAGATAAAAACCTTATTTTTCTTCAAGTTTCTTCCTTTTTTTTCTTAACAATTCTTCCTTCACCCTCTTGGATAAACCTCTAGGATCTTATCATTTGTTTACCTTGGTAAACATCTAAGATAAGTCACCATTTGAGGTCCAAGTTGTGGTCTTTCAACTAACATTTCTCCTTCTTCATGTTCTTGATTGGATATTTTACATCTAGTTGTGGTAAAACCAAACCAAGCCTCCATCAAAATTCTATGATGGAAGCCTTGTGCTAAGGTATTTGGATGAAGTAGATGAATACCATAAGACATCCAATAGCCACAAGGTGTTCAAATCCTATACATAAATATTATAAATAAATCTAACAAGGTTTGTGGATTTCCCAACCTTTCTCTTGGCCACTTCAAGTGGTATATTACTAACTATACTAACTTTTGACCATCCGAATTCCTAACTAAGTTAGGGGTTTGTGTTTCGGTCCGCCGTCGGCGATGCATGACCAACTTGATACTATTATACATATATATTATTTATTATTTCTTCTCCACCGAACTTATGCCTACGTTACCTTTTAGGTTAACCGGCATTCCCGACTCTTCACCTTCCCGTTCATCCTTTCGTTACCACGCCAAACCGTGAGTTTCATACTTTCCCCTTTTACATTTTTGCACTTTGGGACTTGAAAACATGTACATATTCAAAACCCATACACTACAAGATTCACACTTTATTCAAACATAATTCATTAACATGCTCATGTGACAACAACTTGACTACATGCTTAAATACAACTTGTTAATACAATAGTTTATTAATTCTTGTAAAACCGCACTTAACAAGTGTAGCGCTATAGGATTGACACCCGTCGACTTTTCGTTACCTTTATGGAGCCCCCGATTATGTTATTTTTTTCGACTAGTATTCTTTGGATGCTAGGTATGCTATGTCAAAAATAGGTTTGAACTATATCATTACAAATTGTATGAACATTAGTAAAGTATGTCTATGCATGTGAATTGTTGCTTTAAACATGATTATTATATGTATGAAACTTGTATGAACTCACCAACTTTCTTGTTGATCAAATATTATTTTACATGTTTTCAGGAGATGTTTGATGCTACCATGGAAACGGAATCTAGGGACTTTGCCTTAGATATCAAATTTAAATATTTTTGTCTTTTGTTTATCAATGTATTTCCTTTAATTGAAACAATTATATTTGAAATTCTTAGTTTAATGAAATCGGTTAACTTTATATTTCAACAATAGTGCCACGATGCCTTTGAACAATCCTACATGTCACGTTCGGTGATTCCGCCGCCGAATGGGTTGTGACAACCGGTACGACCGTCGGTACGGCCCCCACCACGCCTTCTGCTCTTTCGTCCCGCCATTTCGTTCTATAAGACAAGGAATCTAATGTCATCACGCTAGTTAACAAGTAAAATTCAACAAGCACTGTAAGATGTTAATATACACTGGCCATCTACAATTAACCATTACACTTCCTTTCGATTTCTATTTGACCACCTTTGTGATTCCATTAGAACACAAATCCTTACCTAACCCCTTCTAAGGCATACTATATATATGTATATATATATGTGTGTGTATGTGTGTAAATATACACTACCTTCATACCTGATGTTGTGGCTCGAGTTACCCGTACTGGCATCCGCTTTTGGTCCCATTCACAGTTTAAGTTCAGACACTCGGAGTGTCCGAATCTCTCAAACTATTGCTCTGATACCAACTTGTAATGCCCCAAACCCGGGAGGCCTCACTTGTTGGATTTACTCATTCACAAACAGTTATTAAACTGGAAAATCAAATAACGCAGCGGAAAATTTCATTAAAACATACTCATAACATTGTTCAACATTCGGAAGCGTAACATAGTCTAATACATAAACATAACATAAACTAATCATAACGGAATGCCAGTCTTCATGATCAACTGGGTAACTCTTCTCGCTTGCCAAGCATCACCGTCCATCACCCATACCTGCCTTAACCTGAATGTGCATACTAAAAAGTCAGCTACGTTGGTGAGTTCAAGTTTTTCATTCGATTTAAGAAATGGTTCATCATTCAATAATTCATTAGGGTTTAACATCATGTATAAGAAAACAGGGCCTTTCGTTCATCATTAAAAACATTCAAACATTTATTATCATCATAAACACCGTCGAACGGATCGTTCGTTTAAAAAAATTAACATTCATTTAAGTCATACATTATTATCCAAATCTGTGTTACCATTCGTTCCGTCATTTAGTATTGTATTGCCCCTAAGGCTTAAGTGCACGAAGACCGACAATACAATACATTCCGTCAATTCCCTATTGTATTGCCCCTAAGGCTTAACTGCACGAAGACCGATAATACAATACATTCCGTCAATTCCCTTTTGTATTGCCCCCAAGGCTTAACTGCACGAGGACCGACAATACCCATTTAGTTGCCCCTATGGCTCCCATTTCCATAAACCGACAACTTCCATCGACGGCTATGGCTCACGGCCATAACACCGTCGGATCATAATTTAACCTTTCGTAGGGTCACGTTAACCCCTGAGTAACCGTCGTTACTCCCTTACCAGTTGTACAACATCATAACCATTGGCAGGCCACCAAGACACTGCCCTGTTGTTCTTATGGCAACTATGGCTCGCTGTCCATAATCTACCACAAGGCTGGGAATTACATTCCCAGACTTCATACGTCAATTCCATTCATAAAACATTCTCTTCATAAACCGTTCATTCCAAATCATTTCATTTCGTAAACATAGTTTCATAAAAATCATTTCGTAAACATCGTTTCGTAAAACATCATTTCGTATGTATGCACACCAGCCCGAAAACATTATTTAAAACATTTAAAAGAGGGCTTCTAGAACTCACCTGATAAGCTAATCTGGGTTGTCCTAAACAAAGGTCACACAACGTCACTTCCGATCTGAATTGATTAGTTAAATACACATCAGACCAAATCCCGACTCTAACGGTTTAACCTTCTAAACATACCGACTTTACCTAAACAGCCTGATGCCTGCGCACTTAGCAAGTGCGAGGGCCTTGCTCTTGCGTACTTAATAAGTGCGCAAACCTTGCCTCATGCGTACTTGATAAGTACGCAGGACTCTCTTCATGCGTACTTGATAAGTACGCAAGATCCTCTTCATGTGTACTTGATAAGTACGCAGGATCCTCTTTATGCGTACTTGATAAGTACGCAGAATCTGCTTCCCCGCAAAAACCCTAACTTTTGCATTCGGGTCTGATCAAGTCAAGATCTCGAACTTGTTTACATTCAAAACGTTTGTTTTTCATTAAGGAACTCAAATCTATGTTTTTCTTCTAGTTTCATGCGTAAAAACGTCACATTTTCGTCCAAAACCCGAAAAACCCAAAAACGAACAAAAACTCAGATCTAGGTTGGATCTTTACCTGTATCGAGCTTCTGATTCGGAGGTTCTTCTCACTAGCTATGGAGCAACGCACTTCTTCAATCTCGGGTCGATCCGCCAACTTTCTCTCTCTATGGTTTCTCTCTCTAAAACTTGCAAATGAGATAAATGTGGAGTGTGCTGGCTATTTAAAGGGAAGGGACTCCTCCCCTCAAGTTCTCCGGCCTATCTGGCCCGGCCCGTCACGCCTCGTTCATTTATTCCTTTCGTCTTACGTATAACCCGTTATTTTAATCGTCGTCTTATTTTTGGGATGTTACAATTTCTCAGTGTATGTGTTTGTTTTTGTGTCATATTTGTTATCTGTATATATATTTCTTTGTTATGTATGTCTTTGAGAAAAATATAACAAATTTCTTTAAAGCAACTATTACATTGAGTTATTTTCTCTATACTTGGATAATATTCACAGTTATAACACTTTATATAGTTATTACCTTTTTTATGTACCCAATTGTGGTTGCAATCTTCTGTATTCATATAAGTATAAGTAACTTTTGTTATTGGTTCTTCTTCTTCGCTATATATACTGTAAATAGATTCATTATATGTATTATCAGTTTTTATAGCTTCTATCTCATAGTCTTTTAATTGCTCTACTAAATTACTTCTCTCTTTATTTTTACTTATATCTGAATATTTATTAGCTAGATGTTTTTAATCTCCACAAATAAAGCACTTACACTTCCTTGTTTGAGGTTTTTTAACATATCTATTTTTATAATATGGTTTAAATTCTTTTTTGTAGGTCGTACTTTTTCTAAGTGTAACATCCCGAAAATAGTAAATAAGTAAATAATAATACGATGGGGATTTAAACGTCATAAAGCGAAAGAAAGACGGATGGGCTTGGGCTCAACTCTAACGGGCCGAGGGAAGCCCAGGTATAAAAGGGGCAAGACAGCCCATTTGACCATTTCACCTCCATTTCACCAATTCTAGAGAGAGAAAGGGAGCCCGGGTCTAGAGAGAGAAAGTCGACGGATCGTCACGAGATTAGAGGAGCACGTTACAGCTGAGCTCGTGAGCAAAACCTCCGAATCAAAACTTCAATCCAGGTAATGATTCATACATAATCTGAGTTTTTGTTCATTTTGAGGTTTCTCGAGTTTTAGCTAAATAGATGATGTTTTTACGGATGAAACTTGATAATAAGCTTAGAAATAGCATCTAGAACGAAAACCGCATGTTTTGATCAAAGAAAATTGTAAGATTGGCACGATCGGGTTTGCATGCAAGAACTTCGGATTTTTGGTCCAAGAACCGGGTCCTGCGCACTTACCAAGTGCGCAGGAGGGAATCCCTGCGTACTTACCAAGTACGCAGGATACAGACCCTGCGTACTTAACAAGTACGCAGGAGGAAGGCTCCTGCGCACTTGCCAAGTGCGCAAGAGCAAGTCCCTGCGCACTTACTAAGTGCGCAGGCAGCAGGTTGGTTAAGTAAAGTCAGTAAGTTTAGAATGATTAAACCATTAAAGTCGGGGTTGGGTCTAATGTGTATTTAACTACCTAATCCAGATCGAAAGTGACGCTGTTGGACCTTTGTCTAGGACAACCTAGAGTAGCCCATCAGGTGAGTTCTATGTGCCCCCTTCTATGTTATGTGCAAATAATTTATAAATGTTTTGGGGCTGAAGTGTATACACTAAGTGAATAAATGTAATGAATGTTAATGTGATCATACGTGGTATACAAACATATATATATACCCAAGTACAAAAATGAATTATGAACAAAGAATGAATCGTATGATTATCAAGAATGAATGAAAAGAATAGCATAACGTGTAAGAATGAAATCATGCTTTATATCTATGTATATATTGCTTGCCAAGTAACAGAAAACGTTATGGACGCTTCAATGATAACGGCTACTTCGGTAGACGGACGACCACTCGACTATTATGCAGCCAGAAAAAGTAAGTCTAGAAAGGTAGACTAAATAAAGGCCACTACGGTGGAGTAAGGCGCTAAATCAATATTCGGCTGTATAATTAGTTTAAGTGGGAAACGGATGCCTTATGACAGACGGGCGAAATACGGCCTACGACGGTAGGACGGTTGTAAGATTACGGACGGACACAAGTTGCCGAACGGTTGTAAGAATGAAAAATACGGACGGACACTAGTTGCCGGACGGTTGTAAGAATAGGCGGACCATGACGATGGACCGTGGCGCTTGTCTTTGTGACATTCGCAAATAAATGACGGGTTGATCACCCATGAATGAAAAGAAAAGAAAAGAAAAGAAAAGGGTGAATGCATATATATGTAGTCACAAAGAAAGATGAAAGAAAAGCAAAAGTTATGAAAGTAAATGAGACAAATGATGTGAATATATATATTTATATGTATTTGCGAAGAATGATAACAGAAAAGCAATTCAAGTCAATGTGTATTTATATAAATGTATATATAATTATGCATACTTAAAAAGAAAAGAATGTTTATACCTAATTGTATTAAACTAGAACTCACCAGCGTTAGCTGACTTTTAGTATACATTTCAGGTAAAGGAAGAAAAGGTCGTGCGATGGCGTGAAGGTTACCCGGCACAAGACTGACATCCCACTTTTGTTTGTTAAGACAATGTTGTGTTTTTAATTGTTAAGACTTCCGCTGTTATGTAATGTAATTGAATGATGAATGTTTTTAATTTAAGTTCAGTATTTATGGCTATGTTTATGAGTAAATCCAACAAGTGAGGTCACCCGGGAAAGGGGCCTTACACTAAGTTTGTTCTTTCTATCATAATATCCATATGTTTGTGGTGTGTAGATAGTTGTTTTACAAAACGCATATGCATTTCTTTTTAGTTCTTGTAACGCTACTTCTTTACATTTTTCTTCTAATATTCCAAATGTATAAGTTATTCTAGGTCCTATTCCTAGATTAGTTTGATTACCATATTGTTGTTTCCAAGCTTCATGTATACTTTTTCCTAGATCTCCTGGTAATTTTATAAAATATTTATCACATAGATTGTCGTCCATGGCTTGTCCGGTTTGTGATAATAATCTTGTGAAATCTAAGGTAAATTCATTTATATATCTCATATCTGCTATGCTCAACTGTTCTAAGTTTCTAATTGTTGTATCTTGTATTAAACTATTATTTTTTGTTGGGTCGACTCCTAGGATAAGAGTTCTAATTTGTGATGTAAAATTATAAGGGTTATCTCCTAATGCTTTTAATCTATTTATTTCAGTTTGGTCTTGGCCCTTCTTACTTTGCCATATTCCTAAAGCTATTGGCCCTAATGTAGTTTCTAAATAGTCAAACATGTCCTCTTTTTTATTTGTTTCACACATTCTTACTACTGTTTGTTCCCAAGTTAAGATTTCGTCTATCCAAAGTTGTGGTTTTTACTGTTCTATTAATAACATATTACCACTGTATATATTTCGTATTGGTAATCTGCTACCTTTTCCTCTAATATTTTTTCTTGCTGATAACTTGTGGATGGTTTTGTCCATGGTTCTCTACCTATCATTTCTTCTGCTGTGTCTCCTACTGTATTCAATTATGTTTTTGGTCTTTTATTTAGATTTGTCATAACTGTATCCATAAAGGATTGTTCTTGTTTAAAAAAATCTGACAGCATTGTTTTTTCTAATATAATATTTTCTACTAATGGTAAATTAAAATGTTCTTATAACTTGTTATAATTTTCTTCGTATGTCATTCCTAAGTCTAGCATACATTCTATAATCATATCGTCTACTTCTTCTTGTATATTTAATTCAATAGCAGGGAGGTACAAATTTCCTTCTACAACCTATGTTAAAAAAAACAATAAGATTTAGATTGACCCAAAGGTAGACAAATATAGTCTCACTGTTTCACAACAAGATTTAAAGTGCTTGAGATGCACAAATGTTTAATATTGTAAAATCATACATAAGGAAACCCAGCCCTATTCAATCCTTGGCACCACCGTAAATGCATTACTTTTGGATTCAATCTTCTTCCCATCTATACCCAAATTGCACTGCAAAAGTAAAAAACTAACAAGCTTAATATCAAATGAAACAAAAACAACAATTTCAACCGGACCTATTTAGAGGCTCACCTGACCAGCAGCTCTTAAACCCTTATCACCCTCCAAAAACAATTCCTAGAACCTCAATTGCTATTAACAACCTCAATTGCCACTTCTTCCGTCGCATCAAACGCACAGAAACAGACACGTTTCGGTGAGACAGATCTTGGATCTCGGCCGCCGTGCGCCTCTGAATTTCTTCTCCAGTGATCCCGTGCTCCTAGACTGATGATACATGAAAGAGAAAGCAAAAGGTTCTGAAGGGCCTGTCAAGTTTAACTTCTTCTCTCTCTATTTGCATTTGAATTTTCGTTCTTCTGAATTAACCCTAGCCGCCGCTAGGGCTTTTGGTCGGAAGTGCAACCGTCGGCGTTCTGAAGAGCCTGTCACTACCATCACCGTTCGCCAGAGGAAAAGGAGTGGGGAGGGAGAGATTGATGGTGGCGAGGCTGATGGTGGCGAGGCTGATGGTGGCGAGCGTAGGGTTGAGAGGTGGTGGAGTGAAAGAGAACTGACGGATCTTTTGAATTTTGAAATGGTTTTAGGTTTCAAATTAAAGTTGTGTTTGAATCTCCAAGCTTCAAGAGTTGTACCAAGTGTTATTTATGTTGTACACATTTTAAATTTAAGAGTTTTGTCTGAAAATACTTTCTTACCCGTTTAATATGTATATTATATATAGTATAGATATATATACACCGGAAGGTTATAATAAAAACTCACTTTGGTTGAATAAACTCACTAAAACTCATCTCAACTATTCATTTGACATCATCAAAGCACAAATTTAATCTTGAAAAAATTTACTTTTTATTCAATATTTAATCATTATTAAAGGACAAGAAAAACAAAATAGGAAATTCACCATACTATATCTCTCCTATTTTATTTCATATTTCCCTAAACACATCTATCATATTTTCTCTTATACTTTTTAAATTATATTATTTTTTATTTAAAATTAGTAATTAAAGAATAAAAATTAAATTCTTTTTATTCAAAAAAAAATTACTATTTTAAACGTGATATCAACATATGTATTGTTACATATGTTAATACAAACTTATGTCATTTAGTTATACTATAAATTACACCATGTGTCCTTTTACTTCAATAAGTACACTACAAGTCATTTTCTTACATACTTTTATACACCCTATGTCCTTTACACTAACTGGTGTTAAGTTTTTCAGTTAAGTTTTGGCATGTACTTTGCACATGATGGTATAACGGTCTTTTTATCCATTAAAGGACAATTTATGTAATTTCTAAAATATTTCCCCCATCCCCTTCTTCTTCTTCCCCAACCTTTCCCCCTTTGTTTTCTTTTACCGGAAGATTGGGTTCCATGCCGGAAACTGAAGAAGAAACCAAGATGCCAATTATAAAATGGGCCTTATCCTTCCATTGTCTGCATCTAACAACGCATCACCTCTTAAATTTTTTAATAACCAAACTGAAACCAGATGCTTTCTCCATGATTCTGTTTACACAACAATCTCTATTATATATTCCTTTCTTAATGCATGTATGTTCGTATGTTTTATTTCACCATCACCATCATCATCATCAATGTCATCCTACCAGACTCAATCAGCCATTTCAGTGCCGGCAACTTCAACATGTTCCAACCGGATTTCATGCTGGAAATCGATTTTGAAACCCTCATTTCCGACATTTGAGGTGAAACTACAGATCCGGTTCAAAATTTCTGTTTAAACTACAAGTGCAATCACTTTACCGGTTCATACTCCCGCCACCGCTGTATGACCACAATGATGTCGTCCTTGCTGCCGGTGTTAAAATCGACGGTTATGACATGATGGATCCGAACCCGGATCTGATTTGGAACCAGGAAATAGAGGATATGATGGTTTTGGATGTTTTCAGGGATGATGATTCGTCTGCGACAAGTGATGAACCGGAAACCCCGAGACAGAAGACCTGCGGTGGTGCAAAGGGAAATCGAACGAGAACCTTGATTTCTGAACATACAGTGGCGACGACATTAGGGTTCTAGCACTACTGCGGGAACCCGTTTCTTCTGGCAAAAGAAACCAAAGGGGGATGTTTGAGGAAGAAGAAGGGGATGAGGAGAATATTTTAAAAATTACATAAATTATCCTTTAGTGGGTAAAAAGACCATTATACCCTCATGTGTAAGGCACATGCCAAAACTTAACTGAAAAACTTAACACCAGTTAGTGTAAAGAACATATGGTGTATAAAAGTATGTAATAAAGGACATGTGGTGTACTTATTGAAGTCAAAGGACACATAGTGTAATTTATGATATAAATAAAGGACAATCTATGTAATTTACTCACTTAAATATTTAAAAATGATCCAAAAACTATAAAAATCCAGCATACGTGTTGTTACATATGTTAATACAAACTTAAATATTTAAAAATTCATTACAACCAACATTAAAAACGTAACGTATTTCATACAAACTTAAATATTTAAAAATGATCCAAAAAACTATAATAAGCTAACAAAAAGCATAAAACTTAAATATGCTTCATTTCTTGATAATCATCTTCATCTTTAACACAAAAATCTTTCACATAAGAAGAAAACAAGTTCATCAACTTACATATATAAATATATATTAGGTATAAAGTAACTTAAAATACATGTAACACTTGTAACATAAGTAAGGTTACATATGTTATAATATAACTTTTATGAGTTTATGTATGTAAATTGTCAAAAATAACTAGTGAGCCTATAAAATTACGTATGTAAATTTACAGGTAGAATTACATAAGTAACCAACAAATATAACATATGTAACTATATATGTTAAAGAAGCAATATTACCAAATTGTAGTCTTCCTGTTGACCGCGAAGTAAATGAGTTTGGTTTCTCCTTAGCCACTACAAAAGATATGTCAAAACTTAACGAGTAAATGATGGTTAAATACTAATAAGTTGATTTAAACGCTATAAGGTATTATATCATACTGTTTTAACATACCATCAAGCAGGGTAAAGGAGACCGCAAAATCAAATGTTACGTAAAGGGTATTACATATGTAACTAGATCATGTTACATATGTAAAATCAAATGTTACATATGTAAGAATCAAAATGTTACATGTGTAAAATCAACTTACGTATGCAGTTAACCAAAACTTGAATCTAGTGAAAAAAGGATTAGTTAAAAAATCAATAGGATATGTAAAAAAAATTGTTTGTAGGTTTAAAAAAATAATCTATGGTATTTTTAACATCTATGTTAAAACTAGATCCATTCCAAATAATAAAAAAAATATCCAAATCCTAGATCCATTATAGATTTCTAACAATTAAACAATTCGTTTGATCATCAACAGCAGAATCCGATAATAACACTAAAACTAATCGTTGCTTAATAGTAAAAAGAAAAATTAATTAAATACTAAAAATCCATCACATCTATGATGACTTTTTTTACATTAGTTACACTTTTAATTTGTTCGTATGTAACAATATTTTTATTATATGAATAAAAACGAATATATATATATATATATATAATAAATAAAGGTTTTTGCATGTCACGTGTCGCCTTCATATTCATTCTCATCATTTTTTACCGCCCATCTCTCATATTTAATGCACTTCTATCTTTTAATAATAATATATATATTTAAAGAAAAATAATAATTATACTAATAAAGCACATTTATTTTAAATTATCTCTTATCATAAAATTTAATTATATAACTTTTATTTTCAATCAAATAGTAAATAAAAGTCAAATTATATTAAAAAATAGTAATTAACGTATTTTTGAAACCCAATTATATATTAATTTTTACATATTTTGAATTTGTTTTTTATCCTTACTATATGTAATAAATTTTTACACATGTAAAATATATATATAAAGATTTAAATTTTTTACATATTGATATATTTCACCCCGTGTGTAGACACGAGATCTAAACTAGTATATATATATATATATATATATACCTATCGTAGAAGTATTCCACGATGACGTTATCAATTGTTAGCTCGACACCCATTGAGTAACCATATAGAAGAACAAAGATCCATGTCGGTAGTTTGTCACAGAATATCAAAAAACCTAAAAAAACAACATAAAATAGAAATTAACTAGGAGAAAAACTTACTATCATATATCTAGAAACCTTATAAAAAAGTTTACCTTGCTGAATTTGTCTTTGGCAACATCACCATTCTTCTGAAGGGTACCGAGGTTACCATCACGCAAATCTTGACCAAGAGTCAACACAAGTATGCCCATAATTACATTCAACCATCCTGGTATGAAAAAATGTGATCCCCCACACCGTGAACAGCGTCACACCGGCCTTTTTGATGATCGCAAACAACACCAGCATAAGGAAATGCGTGGCGGCATCGCACCACCGTGAAAAATGCGATCCTCCAAGCCGTGAACGGCGTCGCACCGCACTACCTCCACGCATTCACCTTCGCAAGCACTTTTAATGGCGGAAAGCCGGTCCAGTTTTGTGTTTAGCTTCTCCGTTGGCCGCCGTGTAACATCAGACTAGCGACGCACCGAAGGGGAATTGCTTACTCTGAAGAAGTAACAAGGAAAGATCTTAACGGTGGGAATGTGATCGAAACTTGCGTGAAGAAGGTATTAAATTGAGAGGAAACGAAGTGTGGGAAAGGTGAATTTGAGGGGAATGTGTGGATTTGATTTTAGGGTTCATGTTTGAAATCACGTTTTTTGGATTTTGATTTCTTAAAAGTGAATTTGGATTTAAATTCTTGTTTGAAATCAGATCTGACAAAAATATACAAGATGACCAAATTACCTTTGAGGGTAAAGAAAGAAGTATGACATGTGACACCTTAATAACCACATATTAGGTTTTACAAGTTTTCTTCAACTCATATGGTTTTCTATTCTATACTTCTCATATATATATATATATATATATGGGAGGGTTCAATTCAGAACAAGAATTTCTACGAGAACAAAGGGAACTAATCTCAACTTTTTATTGAAATGAGTCAATGGTGGTAGATGAATGTGGCAATTATGTAAATATTTGAATTAATTGTTACTATATTTAATATGCATAAGGGTAATTTGAAACTTTTATTGTGTATGTTAATTAATTTATTAAAAGTGGTTATGGTATGAGAATTAATTTCCCATTAATTTCGCATTGTCTTCCCCAAAATCCATTCACTTACAAAATTGTTCTATAAAAAGGTTAACTAATTTTTTACTACTTAAAGATTTGAGAATATTTTCATAGGTTGATCTTTTGCGTATCAATTTTTCGAACGGTATGAAATGGTGTAGGAACAATGTTTGTGTAGGTAAATTGTTTTTTATGTGTAGAAACCAAACGTGTGGTAGTCTTGTGTAGGTAATTTGTAAAGGAAGAACACATGTACTATTCTTATGAAGGTCGTTTATAATAGACTTACACATGAAATAGTCGTGTGTAGGTTATTTGTAACCAACCTACACACGTGCTAAACTTGTGAAGTACGGGGTATGTTACTTTTAAAGGTAATATACATGCGGAAGGTCGTCGTAGCTATATTTTAAATGCCCTACACATGCTCTAGTCTTGTGTAGTTATATTTAATTAATTACGTAAGCTTGTGTAGGTGAACGTAGACCCAGACATGTGATAGTTTTGTGTATAGTATAATTCCTACATGTGTAGGTCAATTTTTTGTGTGTATATGTTTAATTAACTTAATGTTTTAGACATCATTTATGTTAAAAATGTTAATTTGTGTGAAAATAGAGTGAAAAAAATTTGGCATTCGAAAATGTAGCAGAAGAAAAAAAGTCAAAATAACATAAACTAATTGTTATATAAGAAAAACGGATACAATTATATTTGAGAAAAAAATATGAAATCATGGGATACCATAAATCAAGAGACCTCAATTTTGTGATTTTGTTAGATAAAAAATTGGTGATAATCTCAATTAGAAATAAAAAATACGATTCATCTAACGAGTAATTAAAAATATTTGACTATCAAATTGATTAAAAAGAGATAAAGTTTTGAATTCAAACAAGAAGTTTTGAAACTGATTCCTAAAATAATGGAGTATACTATAAATACATTAATTAGCTAATTACTATTATACCCTTAAAATAAACTTGAATATAAAATAGAAAGAAAAAATCTGATTGGTTGAAGTTTGATCCCCATGTTCTCGCATATTTTTCTTGTTCTGAAACGAATCTCTCTCTCTATATATATATAAATATATATATATATATATATATATATATATATATATATATATATATTTTATAGGGAAGTTTCCACTAAAAAGTGGTTTTTCATTAAAAAATGCTAAGAAGTAGGTCAAACGAACTCCGATTGAGCTCATTCCAGCGGCGTTGGAACCGTCTCTTAGAACCCTAATCCGGACCCAAAAACCTAAACCCCCCTCCACCCGCACCCCCAAAAACCTAAACCCCCTCCCCTCCAACCCCACACCGAAAAGCATAAAACCCCCACTTCCACCCCCCTCCCCCAAAATCTAAACCCACCCCCACCCCTCAAAAAAACCTAAACCATAAAATCTAAACCCTAAAAGCTAAACCCTAAGCCTAAAACCCTAAAATTCAAACGTAAAATCAAAACCTTAAAAGCTAAAGCCTAAAAGCTAAGATGGTAGAGTTCAACGAGACGGTTCCAACGCCGCTGAAATGAGCTCAATAGGAGTTCGTTTGATATTGTTTTTTAACGTTTTTATCATTTCTTAAATTTATTAGCGAAAAACTACTTCTTATTTGAACCTTCCCATATATATATATAGGGGAAAGATCATAAGAAAACTAATTGTTCATGAGAAAACCAAAAAAACTACTTATTAAAGGTAAAAACAAATCATAACTCAAAAAATAAATCAAAAACTAAAAAAGTGATTTGGAGACCATGTTTCTCATGCCGTCCTCGTTAAAAAAAAACTCGAAAAAATAGTGGGTTTAGTTTAGGTTTTTGGAGAGGTGTGGGGTTTAGGCTTTTAGGGGATGGGTGGGGGTGGGGGTGGGGGTGGGGTTAGGTTTTTGGGTGGGGGTGGGGGGGGTTTAGGTTTTTGGGGTATACTACATATATGCAGTACTTTTAATGAGGAGTTTTTTGGTTTTCTCATTAAAACGAGTTTTCTCATGAACTCAACCCTATATATACAGGGGAAGGTTTTACTAATAAGTGGTTTTTCGCTAAAAAACGCTAAAAAGTTGGTCAAACGAACTCCAATTGAGCTCATTCCAGCGGCGTTGGAACCGTCTCATCGAACCCTAATCCAGACCCAAAAATCTAAACCCCCCTCCACCCGCACCCCCAAAAACCTAAACCTCACCCCCTCCAACCCCATCCCAAAAAGCCTAAAACCACCACCCCCCGCCCGCCCCCTAAAAACCTAACCCCCCCCCCCCCAACACCCCACCCACCCAAAACCTAAATCTACCCCCACCCACCCACAAAAACCTAAACCCCCCACCCAAAAAAAACATAAACCATAAAATCTAAACTCTAAAAGCTAAACCATAAGGCTAAAAACCTAAAATTCAAACATAAAATCTAAACTTTAAACGCTAAACCCTAAAATCTAAGATGGTAGAGTTCGACGATACGGTTCCAACGCCGCTGAAATGAGCTCAATCGGAGTTCGTTTGATATCGTTTCTTAGCATTTTGGTCATTTCTTAGATTTCTTAGCGAAAAACTACTTATTATTTAAACCTCTCCCTATATATATATACACACACACACACATAGGATGTGCATCTAATCAAAACCCACTTTTATTGTCAAAACCCTAAACCCTGGCAAAAATCGATCAAATCATAAAAAAAATTAGTTTAATAAAATTATTACACGAATTCAAAGTCACATCCTTTTTTGCATTTTTTGTAAATTTGTAAGTGTGGGAAAGTTTACATTGGTATAAGTTGGTTTACACCGGTGTAAATTTTGAACAAATTATTTTTCTTTTTGTAAATTTTACAAAAGGAAAAATAAATTGCATAAGAGTTGTCGGGAATCTTGAATTATTGGATTCTTACGTCATCCTTTAGAAATCTTTGTGTGTGCTGTCTATGGACTGTGTGGGGAGCCTGGGTCTGAGTCAACGTATTTTATGCCTTCTTGGTTGAGAATGTGTTAAATCTCTAAAGTATCTCCTTAACCCATGAATGAAAGGAGTAAAAACTAATCTTGATCAAATAACAAAGGCACAGGAAGAAGTTATCGCTAAATTACAAGAACTTATACAACAAGGAAAAGATACATGGTCTATACAATATCAGCTTGAAAACAACATGCTAAAGCAAAAGGTTGCTATTATTGAAGCAAAAAATACACAGTTTTTACAAAAGATTGAGAAAAAAAGAAGAGACGGGTCTCCACATAGACTTTGATTTATTCAGAGAAAGGCTTCTAGATATGCCTCAGAAAAACTGCATGTAACCTATCATAGATCAGTTTCTAGAAGTTGAACAAATTATTTCACTAAAAATCTGCACGGAATTCCCATTAATTCTGTATGAATTACAAAACCATATAGTAAAATTAGTCTTTCGTGAAGAAACCTACAAAGGAATAAAGGTTGTGGAAAGAACAGATGATGAAGGAGTAGGCATATGTGTTCTTCTTCTACAAATTAATTTAAGAACTACATATATGCCTGACGAACAGGTTCTTCAATTCTACCACAATGGAATGATCGATTCTTTAGAGTTCAGTCTTAATGTAAAAACAAAACAGCTCCTAAACCATTTTGGAGAAAAGTTTACACTTGTTGCCAGAAACATTGCTACACATACCAATTTTCCAAAAGTGGGATGTAAGATATTTTCTTCATTCCCATATGCAAATGATTACACCTAGAGACTAGTCAGAAAAAATCTTCATTAGTCATACACCAACAGAGCAAAAGTCTCTACAAAATGTGGATATAAAAGAAAATATAGAATTTTCGGATCTATATTGGTTAGAAAACACGAGACATTCGAGAACAAAAGAATGACCTCAAATTTCAAAGGAGAAGACACTACTTTTTTTTTACAAAACATCAAATAACCCCAAGGTTACGTGAAATGTTTCACTAAGAAAACTATAAATTATTAGCCGAAGTTCATTATACACAAGTTTGATCTCATTAAAACGGGAACATGCTTCTACCTTTACATAGGAATGGGACGATTTAGAACTCAAACATATCAATAATGAATAAAACACAGAAGATGTGGACACATATCCAGGTTCACCATCATCAACAGACAATACACATAGAGATTTCTAGACAATAATGCTCATATAATTTCAAATGCCATCATCTTTATGAAGACATCGTGGCCAGCAACTTTATGTAAAGAATTTTATCGTTTATAGTTATGTAATTTAAAATTTCAATCTGCAATCATTTTGTATATTCTTTTGGACTTTTTAGCACCAATATTGTGGAGTAGTTTGATTTGATATAGAAGACAATTCCTTCATTGTAAATACACAGCAAGAACCAATATTACTTGCAATAAATCTTCTGCTTTCATGGCTTTCTAAAATTCTCTTTCGATTTCTTTAGTTCAAACTTCATAAATTTTATTTACTTCCCTCGTTCTTCATAGTATATCCCTTAAACAAAAAAAAAGAAACCTTTCGTTGTACAAACCTCTCTTGCTCCATCCATTGTTCATAATCATCGTTTCGAAAAATCTACGTACAGTTGTAAGTTCTCTTGCTATCTTTTTATGTTTTACTTTTTACTGTTTTATTTTTTACTTTTTCTCTTATACCAACTAATAATGGTATTCAAAGCGGACTTTTTGATCAATGGTTAAATTTTTATATTTCTTACATACAAATATGTATGTGTATGTACATAAAAAACCATTAAATTGGTTTTTTCATATGGTTTTATATATTTAAAAGCTTCCTATACATGTGTAGGTTAAGTGTAGCTAAAAATCCTACACACAAATTACACATGTGTAGTTATGTATATAAACGAAATTTGTTCATATTTATTTGTTTGAAATTCATGAAAAACGAATAAACACTACATTATATCATTTTCTTATATTTTAACTTTTTTTAAGAATGAAAAAGTGAATGATTCGTTTTATTTTGCGTGTTCTCGCAATTAAAATACGAATGTAAGTTATTGATTAGATTGCGAGTTTATTTATGAAAATGCAGATTAATTGTTGATTTATTTTTCTGTAAATTCAAACTAGTTACATATTAGTTATGTTTTTTCACACCAAGGATCTTCAAAGTTGGAGATCAAAGCTTGAGAGTTTTACTGATCTTAGTGTGCGATTGGATACCTTTTATTACTTTAGAGTTGCCTTTCCCTATTTTAGTAAAGTTTGGGATAATTAGGTGAATATTCAGGAGATTCATCCACTTTAAATTGAATAAAGCTTACATTTTGAATCCATTTTCCTGTTGAAAGATAACATGAGTGGTGAATTTCATGCTAATGGATACATTGTTCATCTTCAAAACTGAGTGATAGTGCCATGGAAGTTAGCATGTCTATCTATATTGGATATCCATCAAAATTTGCACATATCCAATCCGTGGCGGACCAGAAAATTTTCATGGGGGCAGAAATTTTTTGGGTTGATTGAGTAGTGATATATAACATGCATATAACACTAAAAAAAATTATTGAGGAGCAATCGGGAGGCTATTTTAAAAATTTATAGAGGTCGATCGAGATTTCAACGCGTATTTAACACTAGTTTTTTTTTCATGGAGGACGGCGCTCCCCCTTAGTCAAGGAGTAGGTCTACCCCTTATCCAATATCGGAACATGGCATGTCTTTCTATAATCTTGTACTGATTCAACTTTTGTCAAATTAGCTTCTCATTAGTTATCCATTACAAGCACAAACTTTGGACATAAACTGTAAAAAAAAAAATTATAAACTCACTTTTTTTTATTTCACACAATGTTATTTCATACATGAAACAACTTTGATTCACTTAGAAACATTGATAAAAAGTTTGTGACCCTTTTCTTTTATAAATCTCACTTTTTTTGTAATAAACAATGTTATTTCACATGTGAAAACCATTAAGCTTTTAATACACAACGATATTTACATTAAGTTTTTTTTATAAAGCCCAATTCATAATAGTCATATATTGATTCATTTATTTTATCGTTTTTTAAGTTGTAAAAATATAAAACCATACGAGTTTATGCACTTTTTTCTTTACTTTCATATAATACCATTTCTGATTCTTGGTTCTAGTGACTGCCTTAGCTACTAGTCACTGATATGCAGTTTGAAAATTATAACAAAATGATTAGAAAAGTTGGCAAATCTCACCTACAAAGGGAAGAAATCCACACAAGATTGGCAAATTTGTTCTTCTTGGTTTTTATAGTTGTTGAAGTTTTTGTGTTTCTATGTGTCCTAGTCATTTGTGCGTTTAGTATAGGACTATTTGACAATAAACTCGTGCATAATTTCACATTTGAAAAGTTTAATTTTTAATGTATTACACCTTCTTTACTACTATTACTTGAATTTGACATTAGAATTTTATATTATCTGTATAAGAAAATCGCCAAAATATACATTTTGACCAAAAAAAGTTGACAAAATATACATTGAAAAGTCAAACCATCCAAAATATACAAATCTGATTTAGACCAATAGGAAGGCGACACGCAGGCAAAAAATGTTTTGAAGGCTTCTACATAGCCTGCCAGGTGTTAACACGGGGGCCTCCAACATGTATCAACCTGGCTAAACTTGAGCCGGTACAAACTTAACCGGGCCACCTGTAGCCGACATCTTTTCAAGTCTTAAATAATAATAAAAAGAACAACCTTAACTAAAGATGGGAACAGGAACCCGGATCGTTTGAATCTCACACGGGAAAACGAGGTCATCAGAAAAGTGTGGTTCGCCGGAACCCTCTGGTCTCAAAACCGTCTTCTGCCACCGTTGTGCCGCCGTGACTCCGTCGCTGGAGATCTGGGTTTAGGGAAAACAGTGAGGGACTCACCTAAAACAGGGTCAAGAGGGGCAAGAATGCAGATGGTTCGGACCGGTGGTGGAATCTCCGGCATGAAAGTTGTCGGACGGCGGTGGCCGGTGGCCACTTCCTCTCTCTCGTGTTCTCTCTGCTGGCACACCTATGTGTGTTTTTTTGGAAAGGAAATGGAAGATGTATGGGACTTTGCTCTCTGCTGCCATTTTTTCAGATGGGTTTAAGGAAATGGTTGATACACGTGGGAGGCCCCCGTGTTGACCCCTGGCCGGCTATGGAGAAGCCTTCAAAACGTTTTTTGCCCGCGTGTCGTCTTCCTACTGGTCTAAATCAGATTTGTTTATTTTGGATGGTTTGACTTTTCAATGTACATTTTACCAACTTTTTTGATCAAAATGTACATTTTGGCGATCTTCTCTATCTGTATCTTGTTATTGACTAATTTTATTGTAGTGTTGTTGGGGAGGAATAATATCTTTAGGATTTTGTATTGTGTTATCGGGAAAAGCCAAATAATCATCCAACCAAACAGAAACAAGACCTATGACCTCTGCTGCAAGAAGGGTCTGCCCAAAAAGGTTAATGGGTCAAGCAAGGGCTTGAGGCTATCGAAAAAATAAGGCACTCAATTTTAAAAATATATATATAAATGAAAATCTGGGGATTGTTTAGAAAAGTTGGGATGTGATTTTGCTTAAGGTTTCCCCGAGGACAAACCATACTCGATGAGGTTTGTTCCACCATCTCGAATGGCATATGAGTGGCTCTGATACCATTTGTAACATCTGCCCACTCATACCATCAATATTGTCCGCTTTGCCCAATAGGATCTCACAAATTTGTTTTTTGTTACCTGAGTGAAAACTTTCGAGTGGTCACTCATCCCTGGATTACTCCCACACGAGCACGCTTAACTGTGGAGTTCTCTTCTCATCCACAGTCAATGTGCCCAAAACATGTTGTTGATATTTGGGGCGGGGCGTGTCTTATGAACCAAGAATCTCTCCTAGCCAGACCCATGTGGTATTTGCCTAGGGTGTTTCAATGGGCCATGCTAATCGTCGTTGTATCGTTACAGCAAAATCGCTTTAGAAATAAAACCAAACGGTTGAATCAAACTATTCCTTTTGTAACATTGTATTATGATTTAAGATTGTACACCAATCTTTATAAAATCCTAAAACACGTTGTACTACACACGTAATTTCCTATGAAAATATATATATTTGCACGATTTTACCAAAAAAATCTCTAAAATATTTTTTTTTATTTTAACCTTTGATGGGCCCAAAATATTTATTAATAAGGTTTATAAGATTGTTTCAATAATCTCACGAAAGCCTGTTTTAAGATCGTAAGAACAGTAAGTCACTTTTTTTCATTAATAACGATACTCTAGTTATACATGTCAAACAAACTAGTGCAATACCGTATACAAAACCAAATGAAAAATAAATATAAAATACAAATTTATATAAATAAATGATTCGATCAGGTGTCTTCATAAGATGACTTCAACCGCGTCTTCTTGTAGTATCCTCGACTCGAGTCTTCACCATATTGAGTCTTCGACTATGCTTCTTGACTAAAACAATGAACACGCTAAATTGTTGACGTTTTTGGTTGAGGATTCGTGTTCAACACGGGTCCCTTGAAATAGATTTTGCGCCTCTTGTTAGACGAACGCATCTGTCTCTCAGGTTACAACAACCGGAACAATATGTGTAGTGTCGGAAATGGCTCACTCGTCCGATGTATCACCGGTTTAATGGTGTTCTTGAGTTTGTGGACAAAAAGATGAAGTTGAAGAAAAGGAGAAAGAATTAGAGAGTGCTCCTCTGAAACACCCTACTTTTACTACATTAATTTATCAGAGTTTTATAGCGGAAAACGGTCTCAGATTTTCAAAACCTTGTCACTAAAGTGACACAGGTATATTTTATTATAAATATTGTTTTACATAAAATATTACATCATGTTACATAGGGATTCTTCAACTCTGATCAGCCACGTCCTTAGGAAGCCTCATTCCACATGCTCTTAACCTGCAGTGTTTGGAAAACGTTTTTGAATTAGCTTATGTTAAGTAAGTACACTGCATCGTTCATTTTTTTATGAACCCTTTATGTTCTTATTGTTCAAGTTTTCTGGGGCTCTCGAGCCCACGTGACAATTTCCGGACGTACCTCCGGCCACGCTTTTCGTATATTTTATGGGTGTGCTAACCCCCTCGCAACCATCACAGGTCGTACCTCCGGTCCGAGTTTTTCATTGGAGACCCGCCCCGTAGGCTGGACATCTATGAGACCCGCCCCGTAGGCTGGATATCTCATTTCATTCATTCATTTCTTATTGAGACCCGCCCCGTAGGCTGGACTTCTCATTACATTGGGATCTTTAGTATCATAGACTCACAGCCTCTCAATGTATTCCCAACCAGTCCTCACCTTAAAACTTCCTAACGGTTTCCCTATAATGCACTAAAGAGGTTTATATATAGGAAGTACCAGCGGCGTATCCACCACCCATTTAACACTTAATGAGTAATCCGTTATTCCATTTTAAGACTTAGACTCGTTTCCATCACACATTCATATTTACACATATAGCATGATCATCTATCATGCATTCACTTACATTGGGACCTTGAGTATCATAGACTCACAGCCTCCGAATGTATTCCTAACCAGTCTTCACCTTAAAACTTCCTAACGGTTTCCCCATAATGCACTAAAGAGGTTTATATATATGAAGTACCAGCGGCGTATCCACCACCCCTTTAACACTTCATGAATACTTTGTTATTCCAATTTAATACTTAGACTCGTTTCCATCACATATTCATATTTACACATATAGCATGATCATCTATCATGCATTCACATATTCCCATTTAACACACATTGCATATTCGCACATATAGTATGATTTCTTGTCATACTTTCATCCCCGATCTAATTCCTTATAAAGGTTTCTCCATGTTACGTTAAAGAGGTTTATATATAGGAAGTACCAGCGGCGTATCCACCACCCCTTTAACGTCCCATGAATACTCCATTACTTAGAATTAAGCTTTCCCATTTAATTCTCTTTTAACAGCATGATCTCTTCATGGTTTTAACTTAACTCTTGCTCTAATCCCTTACAAAGGTTTCGTCATGTTTTGTTAAATAGGTTTATATATAGGAAGTACCAGCGGCGTATCCACCACCCTTTTAACATCTCATGAGTACTCCTTTGCTTAAGATTAAGCGTTTCTCATCATTTATTTAATAGCATGACTTCCTCATGCTTTTATCCCATTCTTGTCCTAATTTCTCGTAAAGGCGTCTCTATGATGTATTAAAGAGGTTTATATATAGGAAGTATCAGCGGCGTATCCACCACCCCTTTAGCACATCATAGATATTCATTTATTTAGAATTAAGCCTTCCCTTATTCATATTTATCATATATTGTAAACTGGGGTGATTATCCTTTGAGAGTAGTACCTCCAACAGAGATTTTCCCATGAAAGAGTGACGGGTGTAGGAGAGATTTATACATCACTCTTTCCTTAGACAGAACATTCCGTTTGTCAGATAACTACATACCGGTCAGAAGTTCTCCCGTACGTTTACTATATTCTTATTACTTTTATTTAGTCTTTACCCCTAAACATTCATAATGGTTTCACCACGAAGTACCAAGAGGTTTATATATAGGAAGTACCAGCGGCGTATCTACCACCCCTTTGATACGTCGTGACTACTCCATTATTCCCGTTTAGTGTGTAGACTAATTCGTCATTACCATTTTATTTCCTCGTACCTTAGTTCCACATATAGCACATAACACATAATCACATAATTCACATAAACATTTATCTAAGGTACGGGTCCAGTGTACTTACAATAGTCTCGGGTCGTTTCCTACGCTCGTTCCTCACTTAAACGTCTCTCCGGATCCGAACCGCACTTGTAGCGTACCGCTCTCGCACTTAAACGCGCCACACCGGGTCTTCTAACCTTCTCAGAGAGTGTGTGTGTTGTATGGTGTTTGTGTGTGATGTTTGTTTCAATTGAACGACTCTAACATCTATTTATAGGGTGTTTGGGGCTCCATGTCGGACCGACATGTCATCCCAAGTCGGTCCGACTTCGGCTGAAGTCGGTGACACGCGTCAAAACCTCTTTTTTTTCTTATGCAGCACATATCGGACCGACGTCTAATCCATGTCGGTCCGACGTCCGGAAGTCGGACCGACATGTAAACTATATCGGTCCGACGTGGGTGATGAGTCATCAAAACACCTATCAAAGCCTCCCTAATTGCTTCAGCAACACATATCGCACCGTTATGATTAGGATATCGGTCCGACATATCTTATTTTCATATTCTCCTCGTCGAAACACCCCGTTTTCATATATTATGGCTCCCGTAACTCTTTTTCTAGCTCAAGATATGCTTATGTGAAGTTTTGGGCTATTTCCATGCGAATAGTCTTCCGGTTTCGAACCCGGTTGGTTTCTTTGGCCACGTTTCTCTACCGACACGTGTCCCATCTTATGTTTAGGAGTTTTGGAATGTTACATCCTCTTTAAATTTCATGAAACTTATGTTGACCAAATGATTTTCTAGTTTTTCTCTTTTTCTATCGTGTGATCTTTTCCACAACTTGATAAAACGAACCATGATATTCATTTTATATTCACACAAATAGAAACGATAACTCCATATTTTAATTTGTATTAATCACAATTAAAATAGTTTAATACGACATAACTTCATATTTTAAATGTATTAAGCACAAAAAATAGATTAATATAGATTTATGAGACAAACAAAAACCATCGTATGATTCATGACATGGATTAAAAGTCAAAAAATAAAACACTCATATTGTTTTATGACAAATATTTGTCAACATTTAATAAAAAAATATGCAATAAATATCTATTACAATCATCCAAGTTTCACATTTTCCTTTTCAATCACTCAACTTTAAGCATCTTAACTCCGTTTTGGACACGGTTTTGTTCGTTGTGAAGCTCTCACATCATAGAACTCAAAACCACAAAATAATAATTATATTAATCACGGTTACATATAATTATTTGTGTCCAAAGTTGGGAAAACTCATTTTTCATTCCAATTGTGAAAAATCTTGTTCACAATTTTTCCAACATTAACTGGTTCGTTTTAACAATGAATTCAAGAGAAGTTAGTGTCTTCGAGTAGCGGGGAAAAGACAAGTGATGATTAGCATCGGCAAGGCTTTTGACAAGTGAATCTTAAGACATAGTTAAACTATGACGTAATGGCTTTGTATAAGAACAAAGTTGTAATGAAGTATGAAATATTTCTGTTTTTAAGTTTGTGTAAATCCAAAATACGGCCTCGGGTGTCGAAACTTAGGTGTTACAATTTGAACATACAATCACATAAATGACTAGTTTAATTCTATGGCATGTCCATGCAATATACGATTAGAGAAAGAAAACACTCATATTGCTTTATGACAAATATTTGTCAACATTTAATATAAAAAATGCAACAAACTTCTATTACAATCACCCAAGTTTCACATTTTCCATTCCAATCACTCAACTTCGAGCATCGATATCTCAATCATTTTAGCTCTGTTTTGGACACGGTTTTGTTAGTTGTGAAGCTCTCACATCATAGAACTCAAAACCATAAAATAATCATTATATTAATCGCAACTACATATAATTATTTGTGTCCGAAGTTGAGAAAACTCATTTTTACAACTTTTTCAACATAAATTGATTCGTTTTAACAATGAATTCGAGAGAAGTTAGCGTCTTCGAGTAGCCGGGGAAAAGACAAGTGATGATTAGCATCGACAAGGCTTTTGACAAGTTAATCTTTTGGACATATTTAAACTCTCACGTAATGGCTTTTGTATGAGAACAAAATTGTAATGAAGTATGAAATATTTCTATTTTTAAGTTTGTGTAAATCCAAAATACGTCCCGCCTCGTGTACTCGAAACCAGCGATGTTACAATTTGAACATCACAATTCACAACCACATAAATTACTAGTTTACTTTTATTATATGTCCATGCAATATACGGTTAGAGAAAGAACATATACACACACAAAAGAAAATGTGTAGAAGTTAAAAAACAAAACCAAAAATAATAAAATATAAAACTGCAAATAATGTGATCATTTACTCTAATTGAAAAAGAACGAGTCCAAGGGACTAAAAACTTGTACGGTATACTCGATCCCTTTGGTAACCCTTTTCACTTGCCTATTTTTATGCTTCATGTGCCACTTCATCTCTTTCCTATGCAATTTAAATACCAAACCAAACAACATGTGACCCTTTTATGCAACTCACAATAAAAAAACGTGTATGTTTATATAGAAAAATGGAAGATGGGAAACAAGGAAACAAAGAACAAGACCGGTTCTTGCCAATCGCAAACGTAGGTCGGATCATGAAAAAGGTGATCCCGTCGAACGGGAAAATCTCAAAAGACGCAAAAGAAACCGTCCAAGAGTGTGTCTCGGAATTCATTAGCTTCATCACTGGGGAAGCCTCGGATAAATGCCAACAAGAGAAGAGAAAGACGATCAACGGTGACGATATAATTTGGGCTATCACGACGTTAGGGTTCGAAGAATACGTGGACCCGCTCAAACAATATCTTCTCAAGTATAGAGAGATAGAAGGGGATAAGGTTAATAACAATGTGCTTAAGCAACATCAATGCATTGAACAACATAATAATAATGCAACAAACAGTATGCCATACGACAGCGTATATTCTTCTCCTGCGGCCATAAGTATCATGTCTCAACCGCCTTTCGTAACAACTTCTGATCAACAGTTTGTTTTGCCTTTTCCGTCGAGTTCGATTCAGACACAAATACACAATCAACAACAAGAAAGCATTGATTCTGTTGGACATTGGTAAATGAATGTTATTCTTTGGCTTCATAAATATAATTTGTAACAATGAGTTTTCTTTAAGTGTTTGTCTACACATTGGAATATCTCTTGAACATGTTTTTTGTTTGATTTCTTGAAATTTATAAATAACTAATTATATTCTTATTTTGTTTTTATGAAAATATTTAAAAATATATATATGAAAAACATGTTAAGAGAATGATTGGCATTGCAGGATGAAGATGGGTTTTAAAAGTTTAAAAATTTGAAAATCAATCCAACGAAAAAATTTGGATCAATCCAACGAAAAAATCACAAAAGAAGGAATCAAAGGACAACAAAATGAAAAGATAAGCAAGTGAGCGAAAAAAATCAGACGATAGCAATAGAAACGACATACGATTATCAAAATATATCACAAATAAACGTTATATGCCGAATATGCATATATACCAAAGTAAGACAACTAACACAAATAATGTAATCAACAACGCATATATTAAAGTGTAATTAGTAAAACATCTAGTGTTATTGTTATACACTATACTAGGAAGAAGTCAAAGATTTAAAAAATTATGAACTATTGATAAAAAGATTAAATGATTTAGGTTTGTATTTTTTGTTCTCGATATAGGATAACGTTCATTACACAATACTAAATTATTGTGAAAATAAAATTAAATCATGTATTTTTTTACCAATGGCTCGTATTTTTTAGATTTTGTACTTCTTATATAAAAATGTGTATGTTATGAACTATCAAACTAAATTGTTCATTTGTATTTTTAATTTTAATCGTTTCCTTACACATTATTTACATGGTTTTATTCTATTCGGCTTTATCGTTACATCATGGTAAACCATGTGGAGGATAGTCCTTACGTCTCCTAACTCTGACATGGCAAACAATATGCCTCAAATAATCCGTTTACATTCGAATAAGTGAGGGGTACATACCATCTGAATTGTTGTCAAGGTAGAATTGAAAGTATTTGATTCTTAGTTGTGAGGGTATATGCACCATTACTTGATGGTTGATGTCAAGGTTGAATTGGATTTGATTCTCATTTGCAAGGACTTGCTTCTGATATGACATCTTGGGAGTTTGATGGCTAGTAGTGTCAAGGTTGAACCGGAAGTATTTAAGTCTCAGATTCGCTTACAAAGTGACATATTAGGCCAATACTAAATTGAATGATGATCTAGTTGATTAAGTTGTGTAACAATGATCCTCGTAAAACGCACCTTCATTGATTAGGAATATATATGTGTGTGTGTGTTTAGTTATTTATATCAGGTTTAATAAAGGAAAAACCGTGCCAAGTGACCTCTACGCTTAGTTGAAGTGACTAGGCTAATTAAACATATCCTTCCTTATGACTTATGAGTCTATCCTCCAATCTAACCCTAACGAACCTATGATCGACAATGACACACTAGTAAACCAAGTTCCTTCACCTTATCGACAATATGATTCGTGTTGTGTCTCTGTCTTTTGTTTCTGTTTTTGGTTAGTATTGATCTAGAACTTTGTTTTTGTTTCACAAAGAAAAATTCAATCGGAGAGCTTGCTTCCACACATAATGGTTGATTATACTTGAAAATGGAGGGATCATAAATGGAATTTGTGTTTTTTTGTTATTGTGTGTGTCGGCCGAGAAGATTGTTATAAACTTGTAATATTGAAAACAATCAAAGTCGAATATGAATGCAATTGCTGAGTTTGTTTGCTGACTTACATTAGAAACTATTTTTTACGATTTTAGTGATTTTATGTACTTTTATGTTGTTTAGAAATAAATCGCATGGTATCATTAAAAAGGTATTTTTGTCCGATCTTTTTTATATTGTTTTGAGCTAAACCTTTAAATGACAAACATAGAACGAGAAAGCATGATTTTTTACAGTCTTTTTCTAAATTTCTATGATTTTTTTCTTAAAAGCCCAATAATCTCAAACCATGAAACCATGAGTCAAACCGTTAGCAACTCCTTGTGGCACTCATAACATAAGATAACATGTTATGTCAAATATGTAAATTGAAATCGAATAATCGGTTCAAAAATCATAAACTTGAATTCAATTTTAAACTAAACTAGTTTTTTTACATGCACTACGCAGCGAGAGGCTAATCCTTACCAGTTCGGCTGGTTAGTGGGGATAAATTTACGTAGAAACGCATACTTGTTATACGATACAAGAAAAAAGTACTCAATTTTGAATATAGCTCCGTTTTTAATAAAATTTACACCGAACGTTGACAAAAGAAACTAAAGAAAGCTACACATTCCGTATTTTAGTATAAATTAATTAACGAAAGTTATTATAGAACAACAAAAATATTAGAAAATTAAACAAGTTAAAAACATATATTAAATATAGTAGCAGGGAATGAACACAAAAATTAAAACAAACAAAAAATTGAATTACCACTTCACACCCCTTATTGATGGGGTACTATCCCCCGTACTCTTTAAATAGTTATATTTGAATTAGTTGCTAATGAACTTGAAACAATAAGCTTTGAATTTACAAATTATAGGTGATGCGCCTAACGTCTTCTTTCTCTTTCATTTTACTAATGAACACCAAGAGGTCGTTGGAGAACCGCTATTCACTACCACAAGGTTTTTTTTTTATTGTTTACTTGTTAACTTTTTCCTTTATAAAACCATATTACAAGCTTTAAGATGGATTAAGAAAAAACAACCAAGTTAAACCATCTTCATCAATGTAAAACTTTAGACCATCATCATTGGTAGCATTTGCTCGTATAGAAATGTTTGATAAAAATATAATTAAAAGGGTAAAAAGATGCTCGAAAAATCAAGCATTCTTTTAGGGTTTTTTTGTTTTAAAAAAAACTACCCACTAGCCGCCACCAAAACAAACATGACATGGTGATTATTATTACTCCACATGATATAACCTAAAACATAATTATCTCTAGTTTAAATATTCTGAGAAAGATAACCAAGCACATGTTATCTAAAGAAAACAGAGAAACAATGAACCAACATCTCATGCCAAACAACATGCTACTCACCCGACCCGGCATGACACTGTATTCTTCTATTAGCTCCCGGCTACATTCTTCAAAACCGACACGGGAACAATGCAGCTTCGAGTTACGACTTTGAACTCAAGACTCAAGTTCCAGAAAGAGAATTCCACCTTTTGAGTTATAAAAGAAAAAAGATAAAAACATCTGATTGACACCTCTATCCTATAGAATTCAAATGTTTTGACATCACATGCAGTTTGAACAAAAAAAATAAAAATAAATAAGTAACACGGTTTTAAGGTGAAGCTGAATCATCATCACTCACGGCATGACATTTGAGTAACTGAAGCGGTTTAGAGTTGATGTTTAGGAAACGGATAGAGAATTTGAAGATAGAAATGTGTTTCAGAATATAAACTGGATGGAGGAGTATTCTTTGGAGAGGACAATATCTTGAACCATTAAAGCATTTACCTCCTTATGCTACAGGTGATTCATGATGATGGATGAATGATTGACCCAAAGCGGACCCCTCGATCCTTCAATTCATCTCCATTTCAACAACTCTCCCCATAAAGAATTTGAAGAACTTCATGTCCCACGTGCTCAAAAGATTCATTATACTGGAAAGTATTCTTCAAGATCAAGAGTTTGAAAAAAATTGAGTTTTGACCCATGAATTTATTGATGGGTCAATAAGGGTTATTATTTTTGTAAACGGGTCAAAATTAGTTAAATGGAAACAGGTCAAAAAACTCACCAATATGTCCATTTCAAGACTCTACCCAGAAAAGATTTGGAGCAACTCATGTTCATGTACTAGATACAAACTCATTGTATTTAGAAGTACTCTTCAAGATCAAAACTTTGAAAGATAATAAGTGGTACTTTTGACCCATAAATGTAGTGACGAAACATGGGTCAAAAATAGCTAAAAATGTATAAGGGTCGAAACTTGCCAATATGTCCATTTCAAGAGCTCTACCCAGAAAAGATTTGATGCTCTTCATATCCACATACCCGATAGTTTCACATTAAATGTACTCTTCAAGATCAAGAGTTTTAAAAATTTAGGTGGTTTTGAACCATGAATGTATTGACTTAGGTGGTTTTGAACCATGAATGTATTGATGAGTCAAAATGGGCTATTTTTTTTCTCGAACAGGTCAAATGGTTCAAAAATAGCTAAAATGGATTCAGGTCAAAACCCGCCAATATGTCCATTTCAAGAACTCTAGCCAGAAAAGATTTGAAGCACCTCATTTTCATGTACTCGATAAACTTGTTATATTTAAAAGTCCTCTTCAAGATCAAGAGTTTGAAAAAAATTAGGGGTTGAAGTTTTGACCCATTAATGTATTGATGAGTCAATATGGGTTATTATTTTTCTCAAACAGATCAAAAATATCTAAAAAATACAATCCTTAAATGTTTTGTTAAAAAACTAATTTACTATTGCATAATATTTTTTGGAATCGTACACATTGCGTGTTTTTATATAACTAAAAGAAATTGTGCTCAGCCCAATAACTAGAATGAAGATGTATATTACCTGAAACAGTCGATGGTACAGGATGGTTTATGAGTTGGCCTGTGCGTAACCAAATACAGAACCATTGAAGCCAAATAATAACCCGACAGAGATGTTATGATTTTAAAAGAAGTTTACGCGATAGCATAGCATTACTGAGAGTATGAAAGTATGAAACTATATAGGAGGTTAGAAAACTACAATAAAATGCATCAAACATTTTAAAATACCAGTCATGATGTTTAACATAGCAAAGACCTACCAGCTCCTCGACGTTTTTTTTGGAAACAAAGCAAATTAAAATACTACATTGTTTTTTTTTAAATAGACCATAAAACCAAGTAGACAAAGAAAATACAAGTTTTTTATTCTGCTAAGCAAATCATGACTTTTTTGCTAGATATTGTAAAGACTTCATTTGCATGACTGGCTGGAACTTCAGAAGAATCAGCAGAGTCCAAAACAAAAAGATTGATGCATCTATGGTTGAATCTGCACAACGAATTGTAAAAACCATAAAAACTTGATTTTAATGGTAACATTTCCAGTAGAAAAAAAACTTCGTCAATAATATAGAAAAGCATACCCATTCATTTACTTAAAACAAAACTTGAACTGTTGATACGTGTGCCTATTTTTTTATAAAAGAAGTAATAAAACTAACCAAAAAAATAAAAAGATATTAGTTTCTGGTATAATTACTAGTTTGTAAGTTAAAAACAAAAAATAATTACAGTATTGCCATATCACCTGCATAAATACCTATCTGAACTGAAAGACTGTCATACTACAAAACTAAGAAAGAATAATATTCTTCTGGGTTTTCCTCTATTTTCTTTGTAACGAAAATGCATATATATTTTCTGGAACTTTTGAGGGATAAACTTAGAACAGTATACCTCATTTCTTTTACCAATATAACAAAAGTACATTTTCAAATTCAAAGGTATTCAAAGACCCAGTTACCAAGGATGAAGTAGGCTTGTAGATAAGAAAAGAACACTGATGTCAGTATATGAATTTTGAAAAGCGTTAATAGAAATTTACTTTTACGAAAAAAAAAGGTAGCATGGAAGTTTAATGTTACTGATGGAATCAAGAAAGATTTATGAAAATTTAGTTAACCTTAACCATCTGAAAAACATGTCTTCTACGTAACCCTAAAGATGAAATATATATTCAGAAATTGAGAAAGAAAAATCTTCCTCCATTTCCACTTTTTGCGTCGTAAAGATCTGAGATCTTATCCATCATCGTATGTTTTATCACATACCAATACCTGATATGGTTAACAAAGGCAATACAAGAAGATTAAGTTAATGGTTAGTTGTTCCAGCATTTTATTTCACAGTTAACTATCCCGAGTCGACATAATAGATTGCTATTGGAAATTTAGAAGTAGCTACTTTTATCAAACTCTATAATCACCGATAAACAAGCATGAAACACATGCTGCATTTGCACAACAATGTAAGCCCTCAGACAATAAGATCAGATAAAAGACGCTCTATAGAAAAGAGAGGGAAAGCACACTACATGCATTTAACTCATGTTAGTTTTTTATAACATGTGCATCATAAACATATTATAGCTTAAACTGCATAATATATACCTTTCAGCCTTCCCATGTAGTTTGACTAGTTTCATTTAAAAAATAGTACAAAAGGGGAAGAGTCTACTCATTTACCCTGTTTCATCTATTATTTTGTAGGACCCATCGATGCTAATCTTGTCATGACTACCACAATGTAGAAAACACGACATGAAATGAAACTTAGTAACTTACTAAAAAGAACGAACTTTAAAGGGTTTAACTGGTAACATATTATAACATTTATTTTCTTCGAACAGCATGGAAAGAATATGTGTCTTGTCTGGTTCAAGCGTATTTGACAACTTATGCATATATGCAAGATTTGGTAACAAGTACTAAAGCCCTTCATGTTATGCTTCAAATGCAAAGTAATAAAGGTTACATGTTAGTTGGATGTTCGTCTTAATTTTACCATACTAGGTTCTACACAACCTATTCCAATCACACCACTTATTTAGCTTGTTATGTCCTAGACAGCTTCTCTAACCACCTAAGAAGAACCAAGAATTATGAGAACTAATGTAATATTCTGCCACCAAACTGTACATATTTTACTTCAAACTATACATATGTAATATGCAGTTGTTGTGTATGCACTACTTTCTTTGGTGTACAAGTCACTTCCTTTTTTGGAACCACACAAACAATCAGACTTGCAATAGTCGTGTTGTTACATCATTAAATTGTTCAAATGTCATTGTTAAATGACCTTAAATTTCAAAAGTAAACTATATCCTTTATTTAAAAGGGGGCTCATGTTAAGTGTGGATTTGCATTAATCTATGCTAGTCACCTATTTTAGCCTGGAAACCAGATTTAATCAGTAAAACAAGAAACAAATAGTCAAATTAGACAAAAATCACAGTTTGCAAGCATACCAACATATCACAAAGCATATCACTTTTTACTCACCTAGTGACCCTGGCCCATGTAAGATGATCCACCTTGTTGCGGCCTGCTGCCTCCTTGACCCATCTGTGGATTAGCATACCCACCTTGCTGGTATCCTGCACCGCCTTGATTCCCATATCCAGAATTATTCCCAATGTGTGGCATCCCCTGTGGGTTGGCAGAGGCCCCAAGACCTCCTAGAAGATTAGTAATTCCCAGTCCAGCTCCCTGACTAGCAAGAAGTGCAGTCAACGCCTGCCCCAAAACAGGAGTTAATGCCGGCGAAGGAATAGCAGGGGCGTAACCCATTGGGGGCCCGGAAGATGCCATCAAATGACCTTGCCCTGGACCACCTCTCATACCAGAATACTTGGCCTTTTTCGAAGAATGATGATGATGAAGACCACCACCACCACCAAACTGTTGTTGTTGATTAAAACCACCCTTGACCGGTTTTGGACCGTCGACAGCCTTCTGGCAATGCAAAGTATGCCCTTCAAATATCTTGTGTGGCTCTTCCAGTGCCTTCTTTGCACCCTCAACGCTCTTATAAACGAAAAGTGCAAATCCTTTAGGCTTCCCAGTCTGCTTATCCAATCCCAATGGACCCTCCTCTATCTCCCCAAACTTCGAAAAGAACTCAGTAAGCTTCGGCGGATCAATCTCCGCGGCCACATTGCTCACAAATATCTTCCTCTGCGTGTACTCCGACACTACAGGCGCAGTAGGTGGAGGCGCTGGGACCGGACCTGCAGACGCCAACTGGCACGAAGTAATCCGATTACCTATCTTCTTCTGAGGCTCCCTCAACGCTTTCCGAGCACCTGTCCGGTGTTTAAACAATATAAACCCGTATCCTTTCGACTTTCCAGTGGTCTTATCCGTCACAGCCTTGCAGTCCTCAATTTCTCCGTATTTCGAATACTCACTAATTAGTGTTTCAGTGGTGGTATCCCAACCTAAACCGTGCACAAATATCTTCCTATGAGCAGGATCCGCATCGGCGATCTTCTCCACACTTCCGATCAAATCAGGAAACCTAGAAACAGCCTCTATCATTAGTAACACGAGTTGTTCTTTCGAAAACGGCTCGAGAAGCTTCTCTACAGGTTCGTCCATCAAATCCTCGCCGTTCGTTTCAACCTTAACTTCCTTCGCAGCATCTCCGGTCGTTTCTTCGTCGTTTTCCTCATCATCGTCTTCTTCTTCTTCCTCCTCATCCTCCTCTTCCTCTGCTTGTTCGTTGATTTCTTTATTCTCCTCGAATTGTTCGTCTTCTTGCTCTGGCTCCTCCTTCACAACGGCGACGCCGGTGGCTTGTTCCTCGACCGGTAATTGATCTTCCGCCAGCGATTGCGACGGTTGTGAAGCACGAGTCTTTCGCTTCTTGGCCATGGCGGATTAGGGTTTCTTTCGAGTGTGTACGCTAGCCCGCTAGGGTTTGCGAGGAGAAATTGTAACTTTACCTTATCGGATGGTATCCGAGGCTTTTAACTTCGTTAAGCGAATATGTATGTTTTATAGTTAGGGTTCAAATTACGTCATTTTCATCATTAAAAAAAATTATATATCTATGTATACTACATAATAAACAAGTAAAATATAAGGACACTTGTCATAATTCTAGCCCTCTTTATTCTTATTTTTTCGTCTCTCTCCTATTATTATTAACTTTACTATTTTAGACAACTAAATTAATTATTTATTTTAATTTTTATCTTCACATTTTTTAATTTAAAAATATGTTTATTATTAATTAATTTATTCAATCATATTTTTATGAACTTTACAAACTGAAACAATTTTATAGTCAGTTACGATAAAATAAAAAGATTTTAATCATATATTTACATATTTATATTGTTTCAATTTGACTAGTGTATGTGTTAAAATATTACATTATATTTTATTCAACACATGTAATACACAAGTTTATTCAACCTGTGTATTACACGGGTTTTAAAAATGTAAACTTTTTATTACCATGTATTTAACATTGCATTTATTCAACCCGTGTAACACACGAGATTCTAACCTAGTTATATAATGGAGAAATAAAGATGCTTTGTTTCACAAAATGTTTTAGAAAAAGTTGTAATTTAAAAGAATTGAAATTAATTCCATCAAAAAACTAACTGTGACGTTTGGTTTGTAATTACGTGTCAGGAATTGGAATGTATAAAAAAATAAAAAGACAAATATACCCATAATAATACATCTAATCCTTCCGCTCAATTCCTTCAAAGTCCAACCCTAATCCCCCTAATCTTCTTCTTGGTCTTTAGGAATATTCTTCTCTAGAAGAAAAATCACTATTATTTGAAATAATAAAAAATCGTAGTAGCAACATCGAAGAATCAATAATCAGTGTTGTTTCTAAGAAAGTTCAAAGAATCACAACATTCGATCAGTTTACTTAGTTACAACAATCGATAAGCTTTCTAGGTTTGGATTATGGGTTTGATTCAAGCACAATATTTTCATCTGAAGGTTTTTTCATTTGAAGAATAAATTTTGATCAAGGTTTTCACTATATATGTGAAAATTTGATGAAGAACTTGATGAAAAACATTTCATCCGATTTTATATTATAGATTTTGGTTTTTTTTTATCAAAATAACATTAATTCCTTGAAATCGATTTTGGATTATGGATTTTAATGAAGAATGTGTTCATCCAGTTTTTGGATTTTGGAATTTGATAAATATTTGTTAAAGAACTATATGATTCTTGATTTTCTGGTAATATTTTTATGAATTTTTAGATTTTGGAACTTGATGAAGAGCGATAGTTGTAACAATTGGAAAAATAAAGTGAAAATCCATGGATGTTGTACATAATTTCCAATAACAAAATTTATGGATAATTGTATTTAGGAGTTCTTCACCATTAAGCACGTAAAGGTTGTCGTAGGAGTAAACTATATGACTTGTTGTTAATATTTTAACATTAATGGAATGTTTAGAATTCCTTCACTCGTGTGAATGAAAGTTAGAAAGCCTTAAATTCCATTGATTGAAGGAATTATTTCGGTTCCAATTCCTTCATAGATGTAACATCCCAGAAATAGTAAATAAATAAATAATAACGCGAGCGGGATTGAATCATCGAAAACTAAAGAGGAAAATGGATGGACTTGGGCTCGGCTCCAACGGGCCAAGGGAAGCCCATGTGTATAAGGATCAAGGCAGCCTTCCCTCTCCCTCAACTCCACCATTTGTGCAAACTTAGAGAGAGAAATGAGAGCTCGGGTCTAGAGAGAGAAAGCTCGGGAATCAAGCTCAAAGTCTCGGGAATCATCACTCCATATCTCAGGAATGTTTAGCAACAAAAAGGAAACGAAAACAGGTAACATTCATGCTCGAATCTGAGTTGTTAGTTAAGAAATGGGTTTTAGGGTTCTAATGGGTTTTGAATCAAAAGATGGTATTTTTACGTATGGAATCGCATAAAAAGCATGTATCTAGCTTAATGGAAGCTAGATACAAGTTCTGAACATAAAAAGATCGAAGCTTTAATAAAAAACGATGAAGATGATGAAAATCTGATGCGTCGCCCGAAAAGTCGGATGAATGGGCCGAAAACTATTTTCGACCGAAAAGTGTCTTGGACATCTAAGATTTGGGACATAACATTTCGATCGAAAAGTGTTTCTAACATCCAAGATCTTGATCAGAACATTTCGGTCGAAAAGTGTTGGACATCATAGATTTCGATCGGAACATTTCGGTCGAAAAGTGTTGGACATCATAGATTTCGATCAGAACATTTCGGTCGAAAAGTGTTGGACATCATAGATTTCGGTCAGAACATTTCGGTCGAAAAAGTGATTCGAATCCTAAGCAGTTAATGCGGAAAAATATCGGTTATCGGTCAAGGACCGATATTTGAGATATCGGTTCTCGCGGTGGGATATCGGTAGCTTTTATATCATGCATAAACTTATATACACACACACATATATAATATTAACAATCAAATCAAAAGTCAAAACTAAAAAGTGTCAGTATTTTATATTAGAAACATGATCTAGCAGGTGTGCGAAGTGCGAACGTGGCTGTATTAGGGAGTTAGGGCATTATTTCGATGGTTTTGGCTATGGGTACAAGGCATTGGGCCAACATTTTTAAAGGGCGGTGGGATTTGGGGCAGAAAAATGTTAAAAAAAAGGGCCAAGATTAGTAAACTGAGAAACTCGGTGAGACAACCGATATTATGGAATCAAAATCTCGGTAAATATCACCGATAATATCGGGACCGATATTTTGACATAGGACTGATAACCGATATATCACCGATATATCGATGATATCGACTGCATAGCTTGAATCCCAAAGATTTCGGACGAAACATTTCGGTCGAAAAAGGATTTTTGGTCAAGGAGTTTTCGAGCAAAAGAATATGAGAAGAGATTTCGGACATAAAGTTTTCGGGCAAATGATTTGACACTAATGTGTCTAGTTCACCTAACTCTAAGAATAGAAATGTTAAGTGTCGGTTAGATTCATTAGCTTATCTCGTATGACTTGATTATACAGATTGTGTGTGACCCTAACTGACGCTCCTAATCCAGCTACGTGTATTCAGAGATCACCCATCAGGTGAGTTCTATGTGTCCTCTTCTAGGTTATATGCAAATCATTTTAAATGTTTTGGGACTGAAGTGTATACACTAAATGAATAAATGTTATGAATGTCAATGTGATCATACATGATATATAAATATATATTTATATATATGTAAATGAATTATGAACAAGGAATGAAACGTATATTTACAAAGAATGAATGAAAGAATGACGTAACATAAATGAATGAAATCTTGCTTTATATTATATATATTGCATGTTATGAATGTACGTAAACGTTATGGACGCTTCGATGACAACGGCTACTTCAGTAGACAGATGACCACGTGACTATTTGCAACTGAGACAAATACATTCCTTCATCAGCTAGGACGTATGGGGGCATTAATGGACGGTCGAAGCAAATGCTTTTTTATAAGTAGAACGGTTACATAAATAATAGTTCATGTGGGAAACGGATACCTTCGGGTAAACGGGCGAATGACGGCCTACGACGGTAGAACGGTAAGACGGACGACCGAAGTTGTGCCGGACGGTATAGCATAACAGATGGCCGAAGGTTTGCCGGATGTTGTGGAGGACGGACTACGACGGTAGGACGTGCGTCTGTCTTTGTGACTTACGCAAATGAATGTTGGGTTGATAACCCTTATGTGTATGACCAATGAATGTTAAAGGAAAGTAAAGGTGAATACGTATTTATGTATTCACATATGAACGTTATTGAGACTATGATAATGTGTATTTATATATCTACTTAGATATTTATATACTTATAAAGAAACGATGTTTTTACCTAATTGTCTTAAACTAGAACTCACCAGCGTTAGCTGACTTTTAGTATACATGCAGGTAAAAGAAGAAAAGGTCGTGCGAAGGCGTGATAGTTACCCGACATATGACTGACATCCCCCTTTATTTATGTTAAGACAATGTTTATGTTTAATGGTTAAGACTTCCGCTGCTATGTTATGTATTTGATTGTTGAATGCTTTCGCTGTGTTTGAACGTTTTTAAATTATAATTCTGTATTGATGACTAAGTTTATGAGTAAATCCAACAAGTGAGGTTACCCGAAAATAAGGCCTTACAATAGACCAACTAAACACTTGAAAGGAAAGTTTTCCAATTCCATCGAATTTCATGAACCAAACGGTCCCTAAAATTGATATTATGTGATCACCTAATTGCATGAGAATTAGGAACCAAATATATAAAAAAAAAACTAATAGGATATTTTAAGATCAATAATACTTGAATTGTGATGTTAAATGAGTAATTTTTTTATTTATCCCGCTTAGTGGTGTAAGTGAGCCAAGCTAAGCCCGAGCTCGACTAGGCTCGAGTTCAGCTCATGTAGTTTACATATAGCTCGAACTCAAGTTGGGCTTATTTCGAGCTTTATTTATAAAGTTCGAGCTCATCTCGTGATTAGCTTTAAGCTCAAGCTCGACTCAGGCTTGGCTCGTTTATTATTTAATGATTATTTTATATAATTATTTTATATATTTAAATATTTTAATTTTTTTATATAACATAATATATTAGTTATTTTTATCATATTTTTAGATATACTAATTATTAGGTTAAAACACTGTAAATGATGAAAACGATATATTCATAAATGTACATACTTCTTATGACTGACGTTTTAAATCAAGGGGAGTATATTTATGGTAATACTATATACAGTAGAACCTCTATAAATTAATAATGTTGGGACCGGGATATTTTATTAATTTAGCGAGATATTATTATATCGATAAATTAATAAATTATTAATTTAAAAAGTAGGCCTATATTTGTGAGCAACTCTCAAATTAATGCATCGACATTGTAAAATTCGTTCGGCTAATCCAACCGGCTCAAATGATTTAAACGATGTAAATTTTGGAGAAGACATTCGTGAGCTTGAGAACTTGATTACGGGAATGCATTATCGGCACAAAATGGATGTGAATGAGTTGTTGGATTATCCAGGTGAAAATAATGAATGTTACAAGGTTCAAAGCATTGAAGAAATTATGGCGGATGCCGTTCAAAATCTGGTTGATGATGAAGTTGATGATGATTCAGTACCCTTGGAACCGATCACTCGGAAAGAAGCATTACAAGCGGCAACAACGCTTCACAACTTTTTGTTGCAATACGAGAATACAGTGCCTCAACTCTTAAGTGCAATGGGGAGATTTAAAGATGAACTCAATACAGATTTGAAGTTCACAAAAAAACAAGTGACTATAGATTCATTTTTTACTAGAAAATCCTAGAATTTTAGAATATTTTAGTAATTATTAATTTATAGTTTCGCTGGGACCAATATATTTACATTGAGATTTCAAAAAAATTATTATCTTATTATTTTATCGATTGGGGTCCAATTTTATACTGGTCCCAAGTTGGGACCGGACAAATTATTAATTTTATCGAGGTTATTAATTTATCGAGTATTAAATTATAGAGGTTATATTGTACTTAGTAATAAGGATTTAGAAATTGTAAAACAATATTTTGAGTTAAGATGTGATTGAACTTTTATTGTAACTATAATCTAAAAGTAAAAAAAAAAGTATTATTCAATTTCTAAATCGCCATATGTTCTTCACCTTATGTCTTTCAAACAACTCTTTCCGTAAACGTTGTGAACCGGGCTCAACTAATTTAATTTTTTTTGCGTTTAAAAAATGATCGGTTTTAACCCGTGACCTGACATCTCGTTTTACCGGGTTAGTTATTATAGATATAATATTTCATATGGTACAAACTTTCTCTTACATGTACAAAACCTTATACAAGTGAAATAATATGAAATACGAGCTACAATTATTGATGACATAGCACCAACATATGTGATTATGTGAATAACATGTGAAATATGTGACATGACACTAAAAGAGAAGATAAATGATACAAGATTACTTTATAAAAAATACAACCAATACTCCATGTGTCTATTGTCGGTGTGTACTGTAAAAAGTATAAGGTAAACAACGTTGGCATGAATAACAAACAGATAAAATAGTTGGCATAATGGAGTTAAAAAAAGTAAAAAATGGATGCATACCTAATAGATTCTTTATCATCTTGTAGAGAGTGAAGATACTCGGTATTGTTTGAAGACAGTCACTTTGAATATCATATGTTTACTAATTTTCTTTTGAATTTTGGGAAGAAGATTCTAAAGATGAAGTTTCATGCATATAGACAAGGAAATCAGGACATCGTCAATCATTTTATCTATTTTTAAGCATGTTAACATGCATAAGAAGTCTTAGAAGAGAGATAAATAATATGATTTATTCAATATGTAATTATAATGACAAAGTACCCCTCTGTATATCATTTTGCATCCTTGTGTCAAGTAGACAAAAAAAAGGGTATGAAACTGAAAAATAAAAATTATACAATGATAGAAAATAAAAGAAAAATATATTCTAACGAACATATGCCTTGAAACATCTGCAATAGTTTCATCTTCAGGAGAAAATTTACGTGTTTTTTACAAGTTTGACATTGCATTCAAACGGTTTCGCGAGTTCCATCATAATAACAACACGATTAGGTAACATAATGATATGAAACTTTAAAGATTACTCACTTCAAGTTGACCTAAACTTTTTTATGTTTGATTATAAAGAGCTTTAACATTTCTTGCATCAGTTGCTAATACCTGAAAATTTTGTTCATTAGGAAAAAATGGTTATTTATATCAACAACAATATATCGGTGATTTTTATTATAGGAGGAAAAATAATGTTGAGGTTTAACAGGAGAGTGACATGTGTCTCATTTCTTATTCTTTTATTATAAGTAATAGATTTGAGAATTTTGAAAAAAGACAAAAAGAAAATCTAGCATACCATTAGGTATCAACCCATTATCACAAAAGAAGCTCCTAATTCTTGACAACACAGTCATTTGAAATGAATATTGTTTTGCCTAAACAAACAAGGAAAACTTCATAGAAATGTAACCAACGTTTTAAGCTGTTTCGATTAAGTCACTCAAACTTTTTTTGTCCCGATTTAATTACTCAACTTTCAGGTGACCTGCTAATTAGATACTTTTTACCTGTTTAACAGGTTTCCATGTTGATGTGGCATTTAACATGCTGACATGACATTTATTTTTCGTTTCCTTTTTCTTTTAATATGTTAGCGTGGAATTAATATAATTTTTTATTTTAAATTTAAAAAAAAATCTTTCTTTTTCTTTCATACACTCACCCCTCAAAAATATTTTTTTAAAAATTTTAAAATTAAAAAATATATATTAGTTCCACGCTAGCATATTAAATAAAAATAGAAAACGAAAAATAAATTATACGTCAGCATGTTAAATGTCACGTCAACATGGAAACTTGTTAAACATATAAAAAATATTTGATTAGCATGTTACCTAAAAGTTGAGTGACTAAATCAGGACAAAAAAAGTTTAAGTAACTTAATTGAAACAGTTTGAAAAGTTGGTTATATTTATACGAAATTCCCCCAAACAAACAAATATTTATGCATCAATAAACATTGACAAAAAAATAAACAAATATGCATTCTACTTGTAGTCTTAAAAGTACATGGCAATGGCAACATTGTTGAATGGCAATCCACCTTTACTACAATCGTGGCGACCGGACATCTTTGGCACCACAAACAATTCTTTTACCATTCTCGATATTTTAAAATTTTAACCACTTAGAGAGAGAGAGAGAGAGGGAGGGAGAGAGAGAGGTTCCCACCATTATGAAGTCTGAACTTTTGCAAGCTAGTTGGCACAATGAAATATATTGTTCAACTGGTAAGAGACCAAGTGCAAAGATAAAATTCCAGTTCATGCACTTAAATTATTTAAAACATGATTGTACGCGAACTAATAATGCATATTATTGGTTATTACACATAGAACCGCGTGCAACCACGAGTACATCTAAACATGTAATCATAAATATCACTGCAAATGCTTCAATTATTACCATCAATGTGTGACTCATAACCATTTCATGTAAAACCAAACTGCTAAATTAATACAATCCTTTCAGAATCCTTAATCATCTAATAAATGAACTTAATTGGGAGAGTATTGTGTGTTCAAAGTTATTCTCAACTATGATTTCACATATTAGGATCATAACTTTGCTAGAGAAACACATTCATAAGGTCACTATCTTCTATTACGTTAATGGACCTATAATTTCTTAATGAGTAAGAATACCATTTTCATACAAAAATTTGGGATTTCTTATTTAGGGTTCATACAAAATGGAAGAACCCATTGAAGTTGTAATAATACCTTATATGTTGCTTGAATACATGATTTTTTTATCTACTTCGTGTTATCAAGGTAGTTTTTGAGTTTGTAGTTAAGTTCGTTATTATCATCATCGTAATCATATGGATACATCTCGACCAATCTTGGTATCTTTAGTATATCAAGCTCACAAAGTTATCATGCGAACTCAAAGTACCAATACACGCAAACAGTTCAAAGGTTACCTTGCTAAAATGTTTGTAACGCTATTGGATTTTCAACTTTAGCACTGTGTTGAAAGACCCAAACTAATTGATAATGGTTGGTAAATATTAGTCTTTTGCCTTCAACTTTTTGGGTAAATGTAAGTGTTTCCTAAAAATGAACCTTTGATAAAGTAAAAACTACATAAATATAAATGGAAATGACTTTAGAGTGTGAAATTGAACAACACACGGTTTATAAAAAGTCACCAAAATTGACAATCTCGAGGCTGGCGGTCGACCGCCACGAGACTAGCCTCAGTGAGCTTCCTGCTTTGCGTAGTGCATGTAAAAGGGAGATGTGTCTAACATTCACACTCACACATTTTGCTCACAAACATTTTCAAATACATATATCAAATAGATCTCTCTTCAACTCTTTTCATATTCACACATCTTTTGAAGAGATAGTTAATATAAAGAATCAAAAGCAAAAGGAAGAGTCGTGCCTTTCAACTTCTGTCATTATCATTCTTGTGTTGTAATATCGTGGTGATCACTACCATTGTTTAATGAGATGTTTGTAAGGGTATCACTACCTACTAATTAGTGAAACATAGAAGATGATCAAGATCTTAAATTAGTGAAACGAATAAGGTGATCACTAACTTTGGATCAGTGAGACGTTTAGTGTACAAAAGAAAGTGGGACTAGTCCACTTGATAGAGACTTTTGCCTTTTAAATGAAAGATCCCGAGTTTAAATCCAGACATGAGTTAAATTATTTGATATAATCTACGAGCAGAAGTAAGAGAGTTTTCGTTTAAAAAAATAATAATAAAAAATAAAGGATAAAGGAAGAGGCGTGCACACTACAACAAATACAAATAGGCTGAACAATCGGCAAATTCAAAACCCTAAAATTCCACCCCCTCCCTCAAATTCAAATCATCTTCCCTTGTTGATTCTGTTCAATTCACCTCCAATCCAACCCGTTCTCACATGAATCTCAGTTTTCAAAACCCTAAACAAGCGTTACAATGACAGATTACGAGAAAAACGCCCTCGTTAACTCCCCTACGAGCTCCCGATCGGTGACGGAGACGGTAAACGGCTCTCATCATTTCGTTATACAGGGTTATTCGCTCGCCAAAGGCATGGGAGTCGGAAAACACATCGCCAGTGAAAATTTCACGGTCGGAGGGTACCAATGGGCTATATACTTTTATCCTGATGGTAAAAACCCCGAGGACAGTTCGACTTATGTCTCCGTCTTCATTGCGCTTGCGAGCGAGGGCACCGATGTAAGAGCGTTGTTCGAGCTGACGCTGGTGGATCAGAGTGGTAAAGGAAAGCACAAGATTCATAGCCACTTTGACCGCTCTTTGGAGAGTGGACCATACACATTGAAATACCGAGGCAGTATGTGGTAGGTTTTAACATTTAATTGCTGGTTTTATACATGCCCTAATTTGTCTAATGCTATACACATGGCATATTTGTTTTCTGTTTAGATTCAGGTGCCTCCTTGGCTGGTTTTTATGTAGTTGTATTTGGAATTAGTTTTAGCAGCTATTAATCTGTAGAGTTTGATGGTTTCTTGATCTATGCTATGAAAGAGGGAATATTTAGAGACTTCAAACTGTATGTTGGTAAAATTGGCAGTGAGTTGTGGCATGTGAGTTAACTTTTGCTTGGAAAAACCATGCATTTCTAGGTTCGCAACGTTTTTGAAAAGAAAAATCAATTCTGAATTCCGGTTTATAAATGTTGAAGTACTGTAGATTGGATTGAGGATTGTTAATAGCTACTGAACATCATAATAAATCTTAAAGTATACAACATTTCAGTTAAAATAGCATCTTTATTATGTATGACTTTTTGAAGCAAACATTGTCATTACTTGTTTTGGAGCTTGGTGGCTTTGCATCGAGTCTCGACTCAAAACTAAAAGTATAAGTTGTTATTATGTGCTAGTGTACTACGATAAATCGAAATGTAACTTACAGAACAAGAGTTTTGGAAATTTAGTTAGCAAAACATACCCATATTAAGTAGGAAATTGATAACAAGCATTAAACTGCTTTAGGTATCGTTGTTATCATGGGCATTTATATCAAGTGCCAAGGGAATCTTTACTTAGGTGTATTTATAATGGAGCTTGTGTAACGCCATTAGAATTGTTTGAGACTTTGAGTGTTTTTGTTTGGGTTTTTCTATCATTGCGCTTACTTATCAGCATAGAGTTTTGTGCAACTACCTTGGTTAGGCAAGATTCTTCTTGATGTTGGCAAGGTTTTTAGAAGGTTCCTCATTAAATGATAGTTTTTAAATCTACCTATAGAATGAATAATTGAGGTCTTTGCAATAGATCTTTTGGTGTGATTGTAGCATGTAGCATTTCCAAGAGGAAAATTCATCAATTCGAAGTAGGGATTTGCTTTTTCTAGAGACCTAATGCTTGTTTTTGGATATCTTCATTTGAAATGAGCAGTAATTTGAAGCATAGATTAGAATAGCTGCATGTGATCTGGCAATTGTTTGTTGGTAGGACTGCTTATTGTGCTGGATTAAACTTTCATAGGATCTGTGAAGACAAAAAATGTTTTATTCTTCATTGAACAATTTGTTCTAAATAATCAATTGTAGTCTTAGGTTTCCATGCAAAAATACAAATAAAATGGCTAAGTTTGTTATATTATAAAACAAGATTGTGATATTAGTCAAGTCCTGTAAGTGTACCACTCCTGCTGGGATTTGGAAAATGCTTACAAAATTAAGAAAATAGTACATACGTGGCTCCATAAAACCATTGTGCCACATGTCAGTAGCATGCGTCTTGCTTCATGACTAATGAATTATAAAAAATGTTTCGCTGTAGTAATTAACACATGAAAATGTTATTTTGGAACTCTTATTGTCTCATATTTTGATGCATACTTGTAAATTGTGTTTTATTTTACTAGACTGATTTATTTCATTTTTGATATGCTTGCTCAGGGGGTACAAGCGTTTTTACAGGCGAGCAATGCTAGAAACTTCAGACTATCTTAAGGATGACTGCTTGAAAATTAACTGTACTGTTGGAGTAGTGGTTTCTGCAGTAGATTGTCCTAGGTTACAACATTCAGTTCAAGTACCAGAGTCAGACATTGGATCACATTTTGGAATGTTGCTGGATAACATTGAAGGTTCAGATGTCGTCTTCAATGTGGCTGGAGAAAAATTTCATGCCCATAAGTTGGTGTTGGCTGCTCGATCACCTGTATTTCGGTCTGTATTTTTTAAACAAGATGAAGAGAAGCATCACGAGATTGATCTTACTGGCATGGAACCAAAAGTTTTTAAGGTAACTTTACTATAATAGTCATTACCACGACTGTCATAGTTGAATGTGCAGGTGGAAATTTTGATCCATTTACTTAAAAATCGGTTGATGTCGGTTATGTTTTATCATCTCTAGTGGATCCAAATAAAGAAAATAGTCAAAAGGGAAGTGGGTCAAATGAGTTGAAAGTTGTCCACAGGGTGTTTTGAATTCATATAACCGCCTAGGTCGCTTTATACAAAAAGTTAGATTAATATTGTAATAATATAGTTTTTTGTAATTAACAACTAAACAATTGACAAGGAGTTGAACAGTAAGCAAGGTTTAAAAAAACGGAATCGCGCCTCGAGGCGTTTTCCCTTCGCCTCACGAGGCGTAAGCCCGAGGCGGAATTAAAAAATAAATATAAAAATTATATATCTTATAAAAAATAAAATACTAAATGTTTGGAATTGACACATAAAGTCTAGAACATAAAAAACACACATCAAAAACACACATGAAGTTTGTAATCAAATTTAAAAAACACAAAAACAAATGAATCTGAACACAAACTGAACACAAATGGAAATTAATACAAATGAATTCAATTAATACAAAATTAACTATAAATCCAGAATGAAACTGATTAACTGAACACAAAAGAAAACTGAAAGCAGTCATGAAGTCAAACAAATAAATACAGGTCGGAGATGTAAATTAAAAAAAAGACCAGCAGCGATGGTTTATATGGTTTGTCCCTAATTACACATTCAGACTTGGAATAGTTACAGCAGCTTCGCAAGAAACAGGAGAAGAGATGACAGCAGCGATGGGGAGAAGAGAAGACAGCAGCGATGGGGAGAAAATGAGAGATACGTGTGTGTGTCTGATAAAGTTGCCCTAAAAGGAGAGAGAGAGAAAATGGCGCTTATTTTTTTCTCCCTCCTGGCTTATTCTCCCGCCCAAAAGTTGCCCTAAAAAAACTACCGCCTCAGCATTCGAACCGCCTCATACGTTTTTTCGAACCGCCTCGGAGCTAGAGGCGTACGTGTTAAAATCCCAACTGAGGCGTCGCCTCAGGTACAATTTTCTACCGCCTCGCCTCGGCCGTTTTTTTAAACCATGACAGTAAGGTACTACAATTAAAGCTAATTATCCAAGCACCCTCTTCATTTTAACCTCTAAATATAAAAATCATAAAAAATGGACAAAAAGTATATTGGGTCATGGGTAATTCAACCTGTTTTAGTCTGTTTCAACCTGTATGTGAAATTCTTCATTTTGATATGAAACAGGCTATGCTACACTTTATATACAGAGATGCGCTTTTGGAAGATGAGTTAGTGGCATCTAGTTCTTTCTCTGAATCTGATTCATTAATAGCCAAGTTGTTAGCTGCTGCTGATAAGTATGATTTGGTCAGACTTAGACGGATGTGTGAGTCTCACCTCTGTAAAGACATAACTGTAAACTCTGTTGGTAGAGCTCTAGCACTGGCAGATCGTAATCATGCCACTGAATTGAAAGCTGTTTGTCTAAGATATGCTGCTGAAAATCTTGCAGGTATGTTTGTCATTAAGTATTGATTATGTTTTCCTTTTCAACCAAGTCTTCTGGTGAAGAAGGCTTTCACAAAAAAAGCATTTTCTATCTACTTCTGCCTTAATTTGTGCTGTCCATTTGTATACTTGTTTTTTTGTCTTTAGAAATGCTTTCTCTCTCTCTCTCTCTCTCTCTCTCTCTCTCTCTCTTTCATGCTTACCCATAAATATGCGAATAAACACTTGAAGAGGTAGCTTCTATGAATTTGGTGCTTATAGGCTATTCTTTATTTAGTAATTATTGAAGTTGGACTAGTGAACCATGCTTATGCAACATTCTTCGTTCATTAATATTCATTGTGAAACCTTATTACTATCTGTGTCCCGAAAAAGGTGCTAACTTCAACTTGACTTGTAGTTTTACAGAAGTATTTGACTAATAATCAAACACCTAATACCCCTTACGGTTTCAAAAAGCACAAGGCGCTTAGATCCCAAAAGCCGAGGCACGAGGCGGGAGCTTCATGTATTCGAGGTGCCAGCCGCCATGTAGTATATGGTATTTGTAATTTTTTGTAGATAATATTTACAATATCTTTATTCTTTAGATACTATAAACTAAGATAATAAGAAGAATTAGACACACTTAGAACTATATGTACTACTAAACAAGCTCAATGTACAACCAATTAAGCTATATGCACATCAAATAATTTATGCTGGAGATAATTAAAACGTCTAATAGCAGGTTCTATCTCCATTGGAAGGACACCACCAACTAATGTTACAAGTTTTTGGTCCTTTTCATGTTCTAATGTCATCTACACTGTTTTAACATCATTATTATGGATAGAATCAAACATGCCCTTCGCTATTTGGTTAAGAACCATACGCTTTCGTTACAAGATGCATTAGTAGCACTCTGTAGACATGATAGTTCATGAAGGTTTAGCATGAGCCATGAAAAATGTGCTTTGAAAACCAACATTGTATAGGAGTTTCAAATTTAAAGAGTGAGCGGGATTTAGAAATAGTTTTTGTGCCCCACGTCCTTGTTTTAAGAAAGCGTGCATGAGGCGCTAGAGGCGGCAGTGGCAGCGCTTCAGAGGGCAAGGTTGCATGATTAAATGTAGCGGCTTGAGGCGGGATTCAACAGCGGTGGCGTGAGGCGCCCTAAGGCGGCACTTCTTGCATTCGGTCAATTTTCATAATCATTTCTTAAGAGTTCAATGCAATTCTTTATCTTGGTGCTGCTACAATTCTCTGTGTGTGTGTCTTTAACTCTTTACTGCTATTCTTCTGTTTTCACTAGAACGATTGAGAAAAGATAAAAGTAGTTTTTGTGCCGTGAGTCCTTGGTTTAAGAAAGCGCGCGTGAGGTAGGAGGAGCTAGAGGCGGCAGTGGCAGCTTTTTGCACACGGTCAAATTTTCAAATCAATTCTTAAGAGTTCAATGCAATCCTTCATCTTGGTGCTGCTACAGTTCTGGGTGTGTGATTTTACTGCTATCCTTCCGTTTTCACTAGAATGACTGAGAAAAGATAAAAGGAAGGGAGAGGAAGAGCAGGTAGCCGCATGTTTATTCGATCATAGATATAAGAAGAGAGGGATTGAGTGTATTAGTGTGTATATAGATTAAGTCTACTCTCTATAAAGATTGTATATTAGTATATTGGCAAAACATTCGGGTCGGGTCGGGCATATTGATGGGTCAGAACGGGTTTGGGTCGTTTTAGAAATGGTTTTTTTGGTTTGGTTCGGATCAGAACGGGTTGCAAAAAAATAGACGTGGGTCAAAACGGGCCGTTTAAAAAAACAGATTATTAAAACTTTTTGTTTTCTTAAAATCAAAATTGTTAATGAATTAAAAAAAACTCGTTGTAGCATATACTTACACATGCATAAATACACACATGTATACATATATAATTGTTTTCTGCAGTCCAAATAAAAAAAATAGGGAAAGAAATAGAACAAACACGACATGTATTATGAAATCATATTATCCCAAGGTCCTAAACCGTCTGGTATAGTGGTATCCTGATGGAGATTGAATCGTAAATTGACCCTCAAATTAGAAAGAAATGAAGAAGAAGAATAAGAACAATCAAAAGTAGGGTTATATTGATGGCATCAAACATAAATTACAAAAGGGACGATCCAGGGCTGTGCCCTCTCTCACTACAACAAGTAGGAGCCTAACAAACTCATAAACACACACATACCTTACCAGCCTTATTCTACCCCTACATATACTATCTCTCCTCTAACCAACTCCTAGCCACTTTGATAAAACTCCCCTTTGCCCCTCCTAGAATATACATGTAACATTTTAGGTGTGTCTTTAACAAGGAGAGATGAATCTCTATCATTACTTCCCCCTTCCAAAAAAGTCTTGACCTCAAGACTTATAGTAGCAAACCGATCATGAGGCATTATTGCAGGTTGCAGAGGATCATTTTGCATATTGACCCGAGAAGACAAGTCAACAGAAACACCCTTGAGCTGGACTGGAATGCCTTTGTAATCAAACTGCATTAGGGCCTTAGGCCAATCATGGAGCACTGCACCCAAAGAATGTAGCCATTCCATTCCCAAAATGAAATCAAGACTGCCCATATCAAAAACCAAAGCGTCCAACTCGAAAGTGCTGGGATCAAGTTGAATCGGAAGCTTAAGGCAGTGGTCAGTGACAACAACCCGTTGCTCAGCACCCCAAGTGATCTGAATTCCCGGAAAAGTGGTGATGGACATACCCAACTCACGAGCCAAACAACGAGAAACAAAGTTATGTGTTGCCCCACTATCCACCATTACACCAATCGGATGTCCAAATAAGCTCCCTGCAAGTCGCAAAGTGGAAGCACCACCCCGCCCAACCACGAGACCAGAAGCTTTCAAAGTCAGAAATGAACCCGTAGGAGAGTCCCCTGTCGAAGGAGTAACAGGAGAGCCCAGAGCCTTCGAAGCACAATTTTCCCCCTCTAAGGAGTCATACTCATCCTCTCCAAGCAGCAGAACCCGAAGTGAACCCTCCGGGCATTTGTGAGCCGGCCCATACTGCTGACCACACCGAAAACACAAGCCCTTCTTCCGACGATCTTCCCACTCGGTGCGAGAGAGAGAGATCAAACCCCTCTATCCCGTTGAGGCAACGTCTTAACATATGTGGATGAAGGGGAGGTGGAGGACAACAGTGAACGAGAAGGGTCAAAAGGATTGGAAGAACCCTTAACCACAGACTCAAAATTAGCAGGGCTTTTAACCTCAGAACGGTTGCCCATAGAAAACCCCTCACCCATACCCGACGCAATCCATCCCATCGGATGAAGATAACGTAAACGGTTACGGGACGAATTACCAGACCCTGGGCATAGCATAGCGTCCACATCCTTGACTAAGTACATGGCGTCCAAACGAGAGTGAGGACGATGGAGACGCACCCACTGTTTCACAGCATCCTATAAACCGGCCACAAAATAACCCAGTCCCTGACGGCAAACGAGGAACCAACGACAGTAGATACTCAAAGTCATCAATGTAATCGTAAATCGATTTCGATTGTTGGATATTGGCTAGTTGCTCATAGGGATTTTGGATTTCTAGACCACTAAAACGTTGGAGCAACTCGGATTGAAAATCCGTCCATGAAAGGGAGGGACGAACCTGAGTGATGATCGTGAACCAGTGCTGAGCCACCCCTGTCATGCTCAATTGAGCGAGTTGCAAACGAGTATCATTGGAAGTAGAGTTGATATCAAAATATAGCGTCACCTTCTTAATCCATCCATGAGGGTCAAAGCCAGAAAACTCAGGAAGTTTAATCTTCTTCACAGCCCAAGGTAAATTGGTCGAGCAATCAGGTTTGGGAGGAGGTGTCGAGCATGGTTGTAAAAATCGCTATGCGCTAGTCGGGCGGTGAGGTAGGGCCTAGGCCTAGGCGGGATTAATCGGATTTGAATTTTTATATGTAATTTTCAATTTTTTATATATATACACACATTTTTATGTGTAATTTTTATAAAAATGTTCATTTTTAAACCACACCAAAGGTTTTCACCGGAATTTGGCCGGATATTTCAGGTCTCCGCCGGAAGTTTCAGGTTTTCGCCGGAATTTGGCTGGAAATTTCAGGTTTTCGCCGGAATCTGACCGCCTAGGCGCGATTTGGACCGCCTAGCGACTTTTGGACCGACTAGGCCAAAATTAGTTGTTAACGAGCCGCCTAGCGACTAATCGGCGCCTAGACGTGATTTTTACAACACTGGTGTCGAGAAATCCACAACCGATGGTCCAGAGCCCGACGAACCATCCATGGGTCGCTTCTCCTGCGATTTCATCCAAGCCAACACCACGCGACGGAATTCAACGGATTCCTCCTTATCGGCAGTTAATGAACCCAACGCCGATTTGATTTCCGTCACATCCTATTGGAGCTGCTGGATTTGTTGCTCATGAGTATTCAAACGAGCTTGATGATTGACCATGATCGCGGCAAGTAAGAAACGAAGGGGTTTGGTGACATTGGGAGCACGGGACGTGTTCCGGGCACAGTTACAAAACAACGTTGGGGTTTGAAGACCGGTAGTCCGATTGATAAAGTCTCTCCATGGAAACACTTGCTGAATATGGAGAGTGGTGATGATTCTCGGTGCATCTCTGGAACTGGTGGAATGCGTAAACCAGTTGAGACAGAGGATGGGTCAAGATATTACTGCTGGGTTGGAGCTCGGGGGAGCTTCAACTATCCTTTCATGTACTTGATGAGAGGGGGATTGCAACTAGGGGGATTCTGATGAAGTTTGAGCTTGTTTATGGGAACTGAAGGCTCGAGAGACTTTAGCTATGGAGGATATTGGAATTACTGGATCAGGGTTTACTTGGATGGTGTTTGTGGATTGAGCAAAGCCTTTAAGTGGGAGATTGTTGGGTTGTGAAGGCTTTGGGCCGGGCTGGGCCTTGGGCCACCTGCAGCTGGACCCCTTTGGGCCTAATAAGGCTGAAAGAACAGGAACATAAGCTGGCGGCAGCCTTAGGGCTGCTTAGTTCTATTTCTTGTCCATTAAGTTATTGCCTTATTTTATTAACCCTAATATATATACCTCTATGATGTAATTGTATTTTTGAGCACCTAATAATAAAAAACCCTAGTTGCAAAGTGGACGTAGGCCAATATAGGCTGAACCACTATAATTCTCGTGTCTCTACTTTTCTGCTTATCGATTGATATTGTGTGTGTGTGATTCCGTTGCGTTAACGACTCTTGATACCTAACATTGTGCACCTAGGTGAGCTTTTTTGCACCTTTGAGTACAATGATTGTGCCTTTGACTACATAGGAATTCTTGTTCGTATGAATAGATGAACTAGAATTTCCTTGTCTATGTTGGGTAAAGCTATGTTATAAATGAATGAAATAAGTTTGTGTATTATAATTGTGTTAAAAATTAGGAACACCCCTGCTTTAGCATTACACTTGGTTTTAAAAAGTGTGCTTGAGGCGCGCCTAAGCGAAAGGCGACCTCATGCGCAAGTCTCTCTGCTTTTGTGTAGATAAGGCGCGATTTTTATGAAAAGCGCCAAAAGCACAGGTGAGGCGCGCCTCATGGACGAAAAACGCAGTTGTGCATCAAGATGTTGTACAACAGGCTTTTTAGGTTGTACATGTAGGTAATTTATACATTTAATAATCATATATAAAGCTTATATATAACTAAATTTTGGGTAGGGGATGCTAAAAACCTATCGGATATATAAAATATATAACCATTTTGCGTTTTGCGTACAAAAGGCAATGCGCTTCTACGCTTTCCGTCTCGGTTTTAGACCCTGTCGCCTCGGTGCGCTTCTCGATTTTTAAAACCAAGGCTGTACAAAGGATTTCCTTTTTTTTAGTGTATGCATTCACGGAACTTATCATGTCTGCATGAATGCTTGATGCCTTACACATTTACAAGGAAAACAAGGCTTTCATATCACTACAAACCATCTATAGATTAAGCGACTTTTGATGCCTTAATAATGTTTAATAAAAACTTATTTGCGTTGCAGCGGTTATGAGATCAGACGGGTTTGAGTATCTGAAAGAGAAGTGCCCTCGATTACAGTCCGAACTTTTAAAGGCAGTTGCAGGGTGTGAAGATGACTGTAGCAGCAGCGGCGGTGGCAAGTCAAGAAGTGTTTGTGGTCAACTTTCAGACGGTGGAGATACAAATGGCAGGAGGGTTAGGCAGAGGACTTGGAATCTAGGAGATTCTTGATTTTAAATAACAAAAATAAAGATTTCTGGGGCTGGAGGAATAGCGTGTGGTGGTGTTGGGGGGGGGTGGCTGACTGTTAACATCGATTACGTGTCGCTTTTTAAAACTTTTTTTAATAAAAACAGAAAAGAAAAAAAAAAGGAAACTGTTGTTGCTATTAACTGTAGATTTGTATCTGTTCAATTTTACCAAAATGATTGTTATATATTCATTTCCAGTTCTGGTAGTCTGATCTTTTGACTGAGAATAATACTGATGGAATGCCCTATCAAGAAAATCTTACTTTCAGCACAACACCATGTAATTGAAGTGTCGATTTTTAACATGACACGAAAAATAATCAGTTTTTTTTTTGCAAGTTCAAACCAATTTAATAAACATTTCATGTACCCGCCGTGTTTGAGTTTTGTTTAATCTATTTAAAAAATAAAATGTTTTATCTGGTTAACCTGCTAACCAATTTATGAAATGTTCAACGACCCATTTATTTCAACTTGTTTGCAACCCATTTGCAACTAGTGACAACCTGTGAGTAGAGATGCACAAAAAAACCGGTTTGAAAAACCAAACCGGTTTCAAACCGAAAACCGAACCGGTCGTGAACCGGTTTATACCAAACCGGTTTCAAACTGGTTCAAACCGCCGGTTTAAAACCGGTTTGAAACCTATACATTTAAACCGGTTTGAAACCGGTTTAACCCGAACCGAACCGATTAAAAACTGGTTTCAAACCGTTTTTTAAACCGGTCAAACCGGTTTCAAACCGGTCAAACCCGGTCAACGGACCATCTCAAACCGGTTTCAAACCGGTCCGGTTTGAACTCAAACCGGTTTTGACTTTTTGTTGACCAAACCGGTTCGGGCCGGTTCGAAACCGGTTCGGTTCAAAAACCGCCTTTTGTGCACCTCTACCTGTGAGAACCCATTTGACTTATTTAGATGAACATGTTACATATTTGGTTTCAGTTTACACAATTTTAAGTTGAGAGAATAAACATGAGAGATGTCAACCTCACAGGAGTGGCATGTTAACATGTTCTATTCCAAGGGATTAAATGATGTAAAAACATTATGACATACTGAATCTTAAAACAATGAATAGATCGGTAACAATGGAATTGCTAAGAGATTAATCTCTAAAGGTGTACACTCATGAAGATAAGAGTACTGCTCGCATGAAACGTAAACAATATCATGAATCATATAAACCTAATGAAGAAAATTCAAATAATAAAACATTACGTCCTTTTCACATGGTATTTGGACCCATTAGTATAATGAGTCTAGGTTGGAAGGAATATTGTCTTGTAGTTGTTGATGATGATTTTTCCAAATTTACTTGGGTATTACTCTTAGCAACAAATGATGAGACTATAAAGACTCATGACACTCATCAAGAATACAGAGGCATAAAATGACCATCAAGTGATAAGAAGTGAGTTACATAATTCAAGAACCGCATGCCTAACACTTTATGTGAGAGGAATTTCTAGCTAGCATAGTGCTCATAGAACACCTCAACAAAAATGGAGTTGCTGAAAGGGAATAGAACACTTATTAAGTAGCGAGGACCATGTTTGTTGATGCTAAGATCTCAATGACCTTGGCAGAGGCTGTTAACACAACATGCTCTCCCTATTAAAAGGCAAAAGGCATGGAATCACATCCTATGAACTATTGCACGGTGTGAAATCGTTCATTGACATCCTCAAGCCTTTTAGATGCCCTTGCTTTCTCTTATACCAAGGAGTATCTAAGTCAGCAATATAATGTCATTTGAGAAATCGACATTTTAAAATATACTTTTATATGTAGTTTTTTACCACCACCACCCTCCTACCACCACAACCAACCACCACCACACCCTCCTACCACCAACCACCACCCACCACCACCACCTCCACCACCACCGCCGCCTACACCACCCACCACCGCCGCCGCCTCCACCACCCACCACCGCCTCCACCACCCACTGCCATCTCTCGCCGCCACCCACCGCCATCACCCACCACCACCATTCACCACCACCATTCTATTACCCCATAACAAACAAAATTATTGTTGTCATTCATTAAATTTGGAGGGAGATAAGTGGTCTGTGGCACACTTGTTCTTAAGTAATAGTAGAATTTTGATCAAATAAAGGATCACTTGCCTAATTATAATATTGAAGTATAATTGATATGATAATCTGGAAATGAGTCTGGTGAAAACGTTTCTTTAAGAATGATGACGGGGGAAGCTTCAGGAAGCTAACCGCGTAAGGACACCACCAGGTATGAAGACAAAACAAAAGATCAAGCTTGAGAAGGCCAGGCCACAGGCCAAGCCAAGGAACCATTGGATAATAGGAGGAGACCTGAACTGACAAGACCACACAAGTAACAGTTCCAGGTTGGGAAGCGAACCTCTAAAGCTCCCAGACGACACAACACTTCCCAACATCACCTGAATGGGGAAAGTGCATACGACTCAGAGCCAGAACAGTAACCTCTTCATATAGTAATTTGAGGATAAAGCAGGTCAAACCCTAAGGTAGGTTTCGACGAAGTAGGTATTAGGAAAGGAAGAAGTCTAGTAGTTACACTGCTTTGGATGTCCCTTACAATATCGAGAAACTGTATCATGGTCAAAGTAGCTTAAGAAGGCCTGAAAAGGAAGGTTAGGATTTTTCAAGGATCACTCCCATTGTCTCAAAGGATCACACCATAAATATGGGATCATCAACAGGTATGCATTCAATCACTCTCAACTACTCTCGCACTACATTACTCTCATTCCCCCACTCTTATTTTTCCAAAGACATCCTTACCTGATTCTCACGCCGGAGGTGGATCGCAGGGGACCCTCCCCTACGGTGAGCATAACGGTTTGTTCTTCTTAGTAGGACCTCAAGAGTTGGACCTTGGTATTCGGTGCAGCAACAAGTGGCGCCCACCGTGGGGCCAACTTCGTGACAAACCACAAGTTAAGCTCCTCAACTTCGTTCCTGTTTCTTTTTGTTGTCGCTAGATACCATGACGTCCAAAGATAAAGGACCAACTGACGATGTACACTCTGATTCTTCTGGGGATTCTGTGGAAGTTAACGACATGATTGAACTGACTTTTGAAGTTCCATTGCCTCCAGAAACTAATGCACGAGTATGTCCAAGAGGAATGAACGAGGGGCAGTGCAACTGTCATATGAAGAAGATACGGAGAATCCGGTTTTTCGCCCCATATCAGGAGCCCCAGGAGGGGGAGCAGGTACCAGAGGGACTAGCCTAGAAGTCCCATCAGCTTCACTCATGCAAATGGTAATGACAAATCCAACCATGAGGGGACTGGTCTCTCATGGCCCCTTCTGCCCGACCAGGCTTAAACACGATGTCAGGTATCATTACTTTCATCCCTCAGGCTAGACACCCCTTAAGGGAGGACCCACTCAGCCCCTACCCCCACCCACGAGGCCTGAGCTGACGTAGAGCTTCCTTAGTTTTCAAACACCTTTCTCCCTACCAGCTCCGGGTTTTCAACGTAGGTACTTTCAGCATCTCCTTAACACACCGTTAGTAACCTATATCTAGCCGCTCACCACAACTTATGGCTTGTGGCACAAATCTATCGTTACCATACACTCCTAATGTCCAAACAAAGTTCTCCCCACGAATCATAAACTTCAAGTTCCCACCTAAAATCACAATGACGTCCAACGTCAAGGAATACGATGGACTGGGGACCCCGAAGATCACCTCGAGCTTAATCCGGTGTCATATGTTCACACAAACCCTCAATGGACCGGCCAGGTTGTGGTTTAATAGCCTGCCACATGGGAGTATAAACTATTTCGAGGACTTAAGTCGAAGTTTCCTGGCCCACTTCATGCAACAAAAGAGATACACTAAGGACCCGGTCGTGCTGCATAACAGAAAGAAGATGAAGACCGCCGAACCTGCATGACAAGATATAAGTTGGAAGTACTTAGCATCAGCGGGGCCACATAACAGATGTGTATTTCGTGTTTCATCCATGGGGTCCTCCCCAGACGACTCATAGAAGAATTTATAGAAATATCCCCAAGAACATGGAAGAGGACATGGACAGAACTGAGGCATTCCTTCAAGGGAAGTAAGCCACGCAGACCCCGAAGATACCTAGGAAGGTGAGGACCCCTGGGTGGGGACACCCCAAGTCAGGAGGGTGAGGCCGACCGTTCCAGCCATTTGTAGAAAAAAGGGGTCCCAAGTTATAGTAACACATCCTTATGAAAGTCAAGACCAGTCTCACTCCTACCAGAGACATCAAGATCGAAATGAAGAAAGACTTATTAAAATACACAATAATCAATACATTCTTAACTTTTTATATAGAAAAAACAACTCGTACCGTTTAAATTAGGATTTGGATGGTTAGAATTGTTTGTTTGATGGTTTATTTGATTGTGTTAGTTGTAATTTGGGTGGTGGTGCACCAGTTTTGCTAGCAGAGACTAAGACAGGGACACAAACTGATTTCCCTTCAACATGGACTCAGACATGGACGCAAACTGATGTAGTAGTTTCGGGTGAGAGTTAGGTCTAGGAACGCAAACAGATTTTACATGTTTCCAGAGACGCAGATTGTTATACAGTAAAAGGGTACAACGGACATTTCACCTGAATTTAAACGAAATTTTTTAACGAAGTTAGGTCCAGTGACTCAAAGTGTGACAGATTGTATACCACATATACTCAAAGCGTTAAAAATTCGTGTTAAGGGCGCATTGTGTTAAATCGTGTAAAACAAAGGGACGCAAACAGTAATTTACTCTAACAATAAATTGTATGTTTTTAAACAATACGACCATATTATGCAACACGATGCGACATGTCTACACAATTTATCGGCTTAGTAGACCCCACTTAATAACCTCGAAACCTGAGCCCAACAAAAAAAACTCCGTCTTGAAGAGCAAAACGCGATCCCAGCAAAACCCCACCTGGCCACATCTGCCTACACCACCACCACCACCACCACCCCACCGATTATCATATAACCCACCGCCTCACCTTCTCAAATCCCCATTTGCAATGACGGATCACACCCCGCCCGTCACCGGCTACCCCGCTCAGCCTGCTCCCAACGGTTACCCCGCTCAGCCTGCTCCCAACGGTTACCCCGCTCAACCTGCTCCCAACGGTTACTCTTACCCTTACGCCGCCCACCCACCACCCAACCCCGCCACATACTTCAACGTCGCCGGAAACCCTCCCTACCCCAATCCACAACGCACCACCTTCCTCCGCCGCCTCTTCGCCGCCTTCATCGGCTGCATCATCATCATCGGCACCATCGTCTTCATCATGTGGCCCATCCTCCGTCCCCAATCCCCTCAGTTCCAACTCCAACCCTAACCCTAGCTAACTTCAACGTAACATCTAACTCCATGATTTCCGGCAATTGGAACGCCGGACTCACCGTCCGTAACCCTAACTCCAAGATCACTCTCTACTACGACCACATCGAAGCCACCATGTTCTACAGATCCAATTCGATCGCAGTCACCACCTTGCCGCCGTTTGTGCAGGGGAAGAAGAACGAGACGGCGGTTAGGGCTACGTTTGTCTCGTTGTCGGAGTATTTCAATGATCCAGATGAAATCAGTAGAGATAGGACTGATGGAACGGTTGATTTCAACTTGAGGATGGTGGCTAGGGTTAAGTTTAAGGCCGGTACGTGGTTGACTAGACGGCGGATTTTGAGGATTTATTGCCCTAATTTGTCGGTCAACGTTTCTGTTAGTAGTACAGGTGGAGGTTTGACCGGTGGCCCCATGCACTGCAGAGTAGATTTGTGATTGATTGATGACAGTTTATGGTAGTATAAGACTTGTTTTTGTGTTCTTTTTAGAAGTTGAAGTAAAATTTCATAGGTTTTGTATATTTGTATTTAAATATGTTTTTCTGATAATTAATAAGTTAATTCATCTTCCATTGGAATTTGATGAACCTAAAGTGTTGGTTAATTTGGAGTGTAACTATTTTAACTACAAGTTTTTAGCTAGTTTTGATCCGGTTATGTTCGAGTTTGTCGGGGTTTTCTTGGTCCGATTTGGGCGTAGTCTGGGCTCAGTCGCTAACTAGAGTTGTGGGAAACGAAAAACGAAAGCTAACTAGAGTTGTGGAAATGAGAAACGAAACCGGCCGGTGAGATAACCAGCGGTTTGGACTGATCTTTTATTAAAATTGTTGGTTTGTATTAAAATTTTAAAATGATAAAGATATTTATGATATATAACTTCATATTCAAAACTGAAAAAAATTATAAATAATGAAGGTTTCACAACTGGTTATAACTCAACCGTTGACTGAACTATATGAATCTTAAACCCGGTTGACTTGTTTTTGTTTCTATGGGTTTGTGAGTTTCAATAGTTTATAAACACCAATCATTTGCTTCGGTTAGTGACATTGCCCTCTTGTTGGCCCTGTCAATATCAGTTGTAGGTGTCAAATAAATAATGATAGTTTCTGAGATGAGTAGTAGCATAAAGTTTTGCAAATTGTCATATTAGTTTATTTTTTTATTATTTTTTTTGAAAGGTAAATTTCTTGACAATTTGCAAAACTTTATGCTACTACTCATCTCAGAAACTATCATTATTTATTTGCCACCTACAACTGATATTGGCAGGGCCAACAAGAGGGCAATGTCACTAACCGAAGCAAATGATTGGTGTTTATAAACTATTGAAACTCACAAACCCATAGAAACAAAAACAAGTCAACCGGGTTTAAGATTCATATAGTTCAGTCAACGGTTGAGTTATAACCAGTGATCTTTTCAATCCTTAGTGTTCATAGAGGATTTTCCTCTACCAATGGGCCACCAACCCCATTGACAAATTGTCATATTAGTAATTCACCAAACTTCTTGCAAATTTTATAGTCCATAACTAAATGGTTTATACCTTATAGGAAGTTTTTTTAGATTAATATGATATACAAGTACCTTTGAGTTGCCTTTGTGCGGTAAATGTATCTAACCTTTTTAATTACCAACCTGTAGAAATTGGGCAACCAATTCTACCATGAGTACACCATCAATTAAAAATTGTGGATTCAAACTCTATCTGATTTGTGTGTACGACTTTTGCTCAAAAGCTTAGCCCCGAGGAAAAAACATGTTCCCCATACACCTCCTCCATCTTCTGGATCTAAGATTTCATCTTACAGAGAAGGTACCATCAAATACCTTAACACACGCGTGTAATAAGTGTGCCAACACTTGCACACGTGTGTCATGTGGCACAATAATGACGTGCTTGTCACAAGTGTGCCAAATCAAATAATTATGTTTAGTAGCATTTTGTATTCTCCTATAGGCATAGATCATTCTCATCTTTTTAGTCCATATGTGATTTTGTTTTCAGCTTTGGTGTTTATACTTTGTTAAAGTCAGGTTTTGCATGGTGCATTCCACACAACCGTGTCACATCAACTTAATTATGAATGTGATCGAGTCAATCCTTGCACGGCTAAAACTCTATTTAAATTTTACTTGCAATAAAATAAAACAACACTAAATTGATTTCTAACACCACAAATTTTTTAGTTTCCACACTTTTATGACTCATACTAGCTAGAGGTGAAAAAAAACTGTTTGTAAACTGAATCAAACTAAAAACGAAATTAGTTTGTAATCCTATAGGTTGAAACCGGTTTCACCCGAACTAATGGTCAATCAAATATTAGAATCGGTGTGTAAACATGTCACGACTTTGGCTAACTCACGTATTAGAGCATTCCCATCAGTTTTCATATCTCCATTTCTATAATTACACTAAAAATAACTATATTTTCTCTTTCATTTTTAATTAAATAATACTTTTTATCAGTGTTGTAAAACTCGGCCTAGGCGGCCGAGTACTCGGCGAGTGCTCGGTACTCGGTAGAGTGCCGAGGCGCTTTTCTTCAACCCGGTCAACACTGCTCGGAATCGGTCCAACTCGGGCCAACTCGGTCCAACTCGGATTCGCTGTTTTCACCAATTTTCGCTATTTTTCACCGATTTTTGTTGTATTTTTAATGCTTTTCACGGATATAAATTGGAAGACGAGAATTAAATAATTATTATGTCTATAATATTAAATAATGAATATCAATTTTTGAAATACTTTAGTATTTGAACATGTATCCTTTTGATTTACCTTGATATTCACAAATTTTGTTATAAAAATTAGTAAACTTATGATATTTGACATATATATAATTTCTCGAAAATTAATTTCTTTGTAATTTACCATGTCCGAGTACTCCCCGCCTAGGCCGAGTACTCGTAACTCCCTAGTCGACCGACCTGGCAACGTCTAGTGACTTTTGCAACCATGCTTTTTATACATTTATTATTACCTTTTATCTCTCCTCTACTCACAACATTTTCAAAAAATATTAAAAAATTTATGCAGGTAAACATTGTTTTCCCCAAATATATAATTTTTTTTTACATTTTCTCTCTCATTCACTCAAAACCACTTTAAACCACTCCCTAAAATATGGGAAACATCACTCACAAATATATGAAGAAACTGCTGTGAATTCTCTTATACTTCCTTCATGCTAAAATGAATGTCTTAGCTCATATTTGTTAGGATTTAATGGTTTTTTATATAATGGTCATATTTCTTAGTTTTCATCGTCAACATTTTTATAAATTTATCGTTCAAATAAGAAGAAATGACTAATCAACTTAATAATATAAGAAATTTTATTTATAACCACGAGGTAAAAGATAGAGATTGTTATAGCACGAACAAAATACACAATAATGACAATTGTATACGAAACTATGTTTAAATTGTTGGGTTTTCGTAGCTAATACTTATCAAATCAAGTTCGTACAGATTTATTAGTGTTGAAGATCAATTGAAATAATCAAAGCCTCCTTGAAACTAGAAGTTTGCTACTTGGTCAAAGTAAAAGTCAATCAACAAAGTCAAAGTCAACTATGAAAGTCAAAGTTGAAGTGACGAGTCAAAGTTAATGATCAAGTTTAAGTAAAGCTTCTTAATGATTCTATAGTGAATCATTGACTATTGTCATGGAAAAGTATGACAGTCAAAGTAGGTTTCTTTAGAGGTAATGTAAAGATCCGAAGACTCCATAAATAGAGACATTCTTTATAGAGTTGAAGTGTGTGTTCTTTGTTTGTCAACAACCCTAGGAAGAACTCTTCTAGGGCTAGCCATGAGTGTTCTTGAGCTTTAGAGTTTGTAATGTAATATGTGATGATTAAAGCAATACACGTTCATTACATTCTTTATTTCTTATTGATTATCTTATACAATTGTTTATGACTTTTCAGTTGTTGATGATAATGTTGAATTCTAAGATCCAGATTCAAGTTGTTAATGAATCAAGAGTTTCCATAAATTATGATACCACATAAATAAAAAAAACGCAAAATAATCATGTATCTATTAGAAACTAGACTAAATTACAATTTTTGTCCTTTATGTATGTCTAAATTATTGAATGTGTCCTTTAAAAAATTGACTCACTTATTGTCTTTTATATGAAAAGTTGTCTCGTTTCGTGTCCTTTCCACTAATGGGCGTTAAGTTTTTCAGTTAAGTCACCTCATGTGCACTGCACATGAGGGCATTTTAGTCTTTTTACATCTAACGAATAAATTTTGTATTATTATTATTTTATTACTAAAGCCTCATCTATCTCTCATCCCCACCTCCCTCTTCTTACTTCTCCCTCCCAAACCTCTAAACACCCACTCTCAGATCCTATTCATTCTCCGACACCCTACCATCAATCATAACACCCTCAAATCCATCCAAACCTAAGCAAGAATAAATGAGCAGGCGTATGAATTTCGCTTCAAAATCCATTTAAACCTGCCACTGCCATTGCCAAAAACATATAAAAATATCAATTTTACCAAACAAATTCCTGTCACAATTTGCACCTTAAATTACATGAGTGGACCAAATCGGAGAACAAGAGTCGTGACAAGGGTAGCGGCGATGGAAATGGTTTGACCGACCACCACCGAAGATCACCATCGGAGCCCTAGCAACAGACAGAAACCACGTCGGAAAATCGAGCCTTAGCAACCTTCTCTTTTCCAACCCGCCATCAGCACCATATTCTCTTGAGGTGGTTGTTGCCTCGAGACCCAGCGTCTCCGCTGTTATTGGTCGGTGTCGAAGTACCGATCAAAGATAAGATTAAGAAGTCCTAATTACCTTAGCTAGTAGGGCAAGAAGGGTGTCAAACCACGAGAAAGTTATGGCCGGTGTTATGATTAATTGACTAACGGTTATGAAGCTTGCTAGATTCTTGATTTTAAAAGACTTGTGGACACATAGTCCAAATTATGATTTCAAGCAAAGATTAAGATTATTGATTATTGTTGTAACGAATGATGAAACTTGCAATAACGGTTTGAGATGATAATTAACAAAGATGACCAACCCGGGCTTCAAGTTATGCAACAAAACACTTATTCAGATTCAAATTGCACAAGGCATTACACACACATAATGTGTGAACTTATAAGAAGGGTAATCACAAAACAAGTAATCCGACCATGTTGACCTCACGATCCTAAACAACCGAAAAGGAACACGTGCTAGGATGAGTTTTAGTAAAAACCAATTCGTATAATATGAGACTCGGCAAATGATTGCTAAAAGACGGCTATGTAACAACCTAACAATGGACTATCACCAATAAGTTCAACAAAAACGAATACTCTCTTCAAACACAAATCCACATACAAATCTAGATATCAAACAATATTCATTGAAATCAAATAGAGATTCGTACCACAATCATAAATCCAAGATAAACATAATGTCAACATAAACCCTAGAACCGGGTCAATCAAAAAAAAGTTTAGCTATACATGATAATAATGTTCTTACACAAAATAATGATCATGGATAGTTCAATCTTCGAGTCAGTGATTAAAATCTTCAACAATGGTGTTATGGAACCTTCAAAAGCCTCCTTGGTCGCCCAAAACCGTCCCCTTGGAATAATAATTCGAATGACCCTCAAACCCTAAATTAATTATGGTCAAATCCCAAAATATTTGCACACAAAACGGCTCCATCATACCCTACGCTGGTTGGGCGTACTGTACTTTGGAGGCTTGATTCTGATTTTTTCAGTGTAATTGCAGCGTATAACAGTGACCAATGTGCGTAGGCTACGTCTGGGGCGTACTGTACTCTGATGGCAGCGTAGGGTACGCCCAGACACATTTTCTAGCCAACTTTTGCTTTACGATCCCGACTGGTAACACATGTAAATCCTGACTTTTATGAAGCATTCCCGCAACAACCTGAAAAACACTAACACACCCATCATAGCTGCGAAGACACCATAATCAATGTAATTGGGATGTTTTATCATTAACAAGAATGGAAGTTTACCAACCCATCACATCCCCCAACTTAATCCTTTTTCGTCCCAAAAAAGAATTGTGTATGGAATCACAATTAACATACTAATCAAACCATACCAACATCACCAAGCCAAACATTCAAGTAATGATTACCAGAATCCTTGTCCAATTAAACTCAATCCACTAACGATAAAGTTAAATCCCACCACAGTACGACATAACCCACACAAAGACTTACGAAACCCACCTACCAGTACAAGGCAATAACTTTCATAAACATTATCAATCCTTAAGAGATTTACGGAAATCAAGAGATTTACAACTTGGTTAACACTCAAAAGAGTTATAACTTTCAAAACACATGGATATGCCCAATTAGCTTGACTTGCGTTCGGGATTTCTAACCACATATGACTGACACCCCTCACAATCAGCTCACCACTCGGTTTGTATCTGGACTAGTATAAAATGTACTAGTATATCTTTAAACGCTCAAAACTGATTATAAAATTTATTAACATAGGCTTGCACATCAATCACACATCCACCTTATAACACAATTGCAATGTACCAATCAAGAGGGCTTTAAAGGGTTGTAACGGGGCTAGGCTCAAAGTACGAAATGAGAGTTTTTTAAGTGGCTAAGGTTGTGATAGTCTAAACGTGTTGGGCTAAGAGTAACGCCTAAAAAGAATATAATAAAATAAAAACAAGAACTCGTTCATTGTGCCTTTCGCAAACTTCTAATTACACAATATTTTTTTTTCTTCTCCTTTTCTTTTTTTCCCTCTTTTTTTTTCTTTCTTTTTTCTCTTTTTTTTACAATTTTTTTTAGCAGTAACTTTTATTTTCAACATTTTAGCACCAACATAAACTAGATTTCACCACCGGGTTGAAATTTCAAAAGGCTAATGGGTTTTGTAGCTAAAAATTGTGGGTTTATACAAACGAACTGGTGAAGGCACAAGATGGCAACTAGGGGTAATTGTGGGCAATGGCTTAATATAAAGGGTTTTAACAAAAAGGTTGTCCTAGTGCCTCTATCATTTCAATACATGTAATCGGTTCCAGGTCTTGGTGTGTATCAAAACATGCAAGTTCTACAATGAATAACAAAACCAGTCACACTCAGACAAACAAGTATGCTACAAAGATGGAGTGCATAAGTGGCTCAAAATCTCTCATAAAAACTGGGAAAGGGTTACCAATGTGAATCATATGGATTATAGGCCTTCGAGCTTATCTAACACACTTAAGCATGCCGTACAATCATTTTAGAAACAACTAACCAAGCAACTCTATCATGCAACTCTAAGGATCAACATATAAATGCATTTAGCAACCAACCACTGTCAATTAGTCCACATGGGTACTTTGGTAAGCATGCTTTCATCAGTAAAGATCAATGCTAGGCTATGAATTAAACCTTCCAACACATCACACTTAATATATTCAATCATAGTGATGTTCTTACTAGCATGCAAATCCTATCATTTTCCATACACACTCTAACTCAAGGACAATCAGATTATCTCCTACTCATGAGATACCACAACATTCAACCAAAAACACAACACTCCCATCACTAATAAACTCACTCCACCAACACAAAATAACAAAACTCTCAATTAACCATAACAAGGGAATTGAGTCACCTGGTTTAGTTCTCCTATGGATCACACGGTTCGCTCCATGGCTTCTTTAAATCCTTAATTGCACCTGAAATCTTTAAAAACTCATGTAGAAGCGTACTTCTCAAGTCATCTTAGTCATGGTTTTTTTTTTAATTCAAACCATGGTGACAAACCCTTCCCCAACTTCGAACATTGCATTGCCCCCAATGCACTTTTAATTTTTTATTTTATTTTAACAAAATCACAAATTTTACTACCACCCGATAGGCTCGGGTGGACGAGTGAAATGTGGCTTTCACCCATGAGGGTTCTGTAGGGAACACACCCACAACATTCATTTACCTAAACGAACAAAACAAAACAAAAACGCAGAAAATAAACAGTGTCTGGTTGCCTCCCGGTTAGCGCTAAGTTTTAAGGTTTTCAGCCAGACCATACCTGATGTAGTTCTTAAGGTGGTTGGAAGGTGAATTCCCTTCCAAAAGTCTCCTTACTGGCTCGGTGGTTATCAATCCCATTCGGCTTAAACTTCCTCATATGGTCAACAACAACCAACTCTTCATCCTCTCTCATTCTTACAAACTCATCAGTCACATATGACTGCTTGACACACTTGGGAGGCTTCGCCGGTAATTGCGATGGCTTCGTGTCCGACTTGATATATCTACTTGAACTTTCCACCTGATGTTTCCATGATGGATTTTCTACTTGCACTCCTGCTTCCCCACACTTGGGGATTGCTGCATCTACCGCCTCTTTTATCTCCTTTAGCTTAAACCTGTCAAAAACAAAACCTTTCTCTTTTGTGCCACCCTCATCCACTTTGGACCGAGGAAGACACTTATTAGTAGCACCTGCTTTAGAATGTTTGACTTTATTAAAATAAGTAAAAGTATTAGAAAGAATGTTTAGGTTAAACTCACGGTTTCCAAATGTCATGCTTGTCTCTGCAATTAATTTGTGCATTGGCAGTTGCAAAGAATGGTCTTCCAAGGATGACCCTCGTTTGCTCCTCTTCACAGTCGATACATAATCAATCACCAGAATGTCACGCCCGTAACACATGACAATTATCTAACTAGAGTAGGTAAGAGCGACGGGTCTAGGAGAGATTTATACACCGCTCTTTCCTAGACAAAACATTCCGTTCGTCAGATAACTACATACTAGTCAGAAGGTCGCCTTTTAGATACTGTGACGTTGATATCAAAAACACACAGCGGAAGACTAAAATATAACTTCTATTAATATTAAAACATTGTTTATATTACGTTTACCAGAAGTTACATCACTTGTCCCTAACAAGGAAAATATCAATCATGACTTATAGTTCCTGGCATGCCCATCATCTAGATCGTTCATCAGTTCATTCTAGTCCTGGAATGCCTTGTTTAATGACTACCTGTGATGCGGTAAAAAACATTTGATAAAACACGGGTCAACATAAAGCTGGTGAAATCATAAACTAAAATAGTTTATTAAAATGACTCACCAAAGTATCTTGAATACATCCATGGGGTTCCACCCCCAAATTCATAGATAACTATGAACAATCATCAGTGTATATATAACCAAAGACCGTTCCACGAGTCCTGTCCAACATGTCGTTCCACGGGCAAGTGAAATACAATAAGCGCTTAGAATACGTTATATATAAACAATCAGTACAATCATTTCAAGATATTGAAAATGTTTCATAAATCAATCATGCCAGACAAGGTCATGAAAGGGTTCATGCATCACAGTTCACCTTCACAGTATTTCTGCTTAATACTTAGTAATGTGACAATCACCTCGGGCAGAGTTCCTAGTTATTCATAACATTACTTAATAACATAATCCTAGTTTAATGCTTCATAATCAAAGCTTAATGGGAGGTCGGAACCTTACCTTAATACTCTCTATGACGAGTTTGGAGGCGGAATGTTAGAAACCGAACTCTCGTACGCGAACCGGGGCTCGGGATCAGAACACCTGAGTGTGTGTGTAGGAGAATGTGTTTGTGTATGAAAAAGAGTTGAAATCGTTCCACTATTTATAGGGCCAACATTGCACCTGTAGCAGACCGTTATGCTGGAGGGTAGCGGTCCGCTACCGCCTTGAGCCGCAAAACGGCCTTCGGGCTTACATAACGGACCGTTATGGTCCGGATGTCGGTCCGCTATGGGACCCCAAGTCTGGTGAGTCACTAACACGTGTCTTTCCCTAATTCATTGCTTGCTCTACACATAGCGAACCGTTATGCTAGAGATAGCGGTCCACTATCCCTTCCATTTTCAGATTTTTCCTTTTAAGTCCCTGGACTTTGATTATTCATACATTCATCCCTTAACTTTGAAAATTGGCCAGTTTTAGTCCTTTATTTTCGTAGGAATTTTCGAGGTGTTATAAATCTCCCCTTCTTTAAGAAATTTCGCCCTCGAAATTAGGATGTGAATAGATGAGGGTACCGGGTTCTCATCTGTTCCTCTAACTCCCATGTTTTGTTGGCTCCAATCCGACCTTGCCGTTGTACCAATACCATTGGTATAACTTTCTTCCTTAGTTTTCATTCCTGGGCATCTAAAATCTTGATTGGTTGGTTAGTAAAGTGAAGTTTGTCGTCTACGTGCACATCATCTAGTGCAATAGCCTGGGCAGGATCATCTAAACATTTGCGTAAACAGGATACATGAAACGTATTATGAATTCCTTGTAAAGTTTCAGGTAGATCTAACTTGTAGGCTACTGCTCTGATTCTTTCAATGATCTTGTAAGGTCCGATGTACCTTGGTCCTAATTTTCCTCGTTTCCTGAACATTACCACACCTTTCCAAGGTGAAACCTTTAACATTACATAATCCCCGACTTGAAATTCTAACGATCGACGTCATTTTTTAGCATAACTTTTCTGACGATCTTGAGCGGCCTTTAATCGTTGTTTAATCTGGACTATCTTATCTGTTGTTTCTTGTATGATTTCAGGTCCAGATAATTGACTATCTCCTATTTCAGTCCAACAGACAAGAGTTTTGCATTTTCTTCCATTAAGTGTTTCGAATGGTGCAACTTTGATATTTGAGTGATAACTGTTGTTATAGGAGAATTCGATTAACGGAAGGTGATTATCCCAATTACCTCCGAAATTTATACCACAGAATCTTATCATATCTTCCAGAGTTTGAATTATACGTTCACTCTGTTCGTCAACATGAGGATGATATGCAGTACTTATGGTAAGTCGAGTTCCTTATTCTTTCTGAAAACTCGTCCAAAATATAGATGTGAACCGACTATCTCTATAAAAAATAATAGACAGTGGTATACCATGGTGGCTCACAATTTCATTGATATAGATTCTAGCTAACTTATCCATAGTGTATGTTTCATTAATGGGTATAAAATGGGCTGACTTGGTCAGTCTATCGACCACGACCCATATAGCATTATGTCCTTTCTGAGTTCTGGGAAGTTTAGTTATGAAGTCCATTGTAATTCGATCCCATTTCGAGACAGGTAATTCTATTCGTTGTAGTAGCCGTGCTGGTTTCTGATGTTCAATCTTAACTTGAAGGCAAGTCAAGCATTTGTCTATATATTGGGCTATAGATTTCTTCATGTTTGGCCACCATTAATGAGTCTTCAGATCTTTGTACATCTTGTTTGCACCAGGAAGCATGGAATATCTTGATTTGTGTGTTTCATCTAAGATCTTTTCTTGAATACCTCTAAGTTTAGGAATCCAGATTCTTTGCTCAAATCTCATGATTCCATTATCTTCTTTGGATAGTAACTTTTGTTTTCCAACCATACGTTCTTTCTTGATGTTTCCTTCTTCTAATGCTTTTGGTTGGATTTCTTTAACCTGTTCCATTAAGTCTAACTTCATATCCAATTGGAGTGCTTTTACTTTAATCGGTTGACTTCGTTCTTTCCGGCTTAAAGCATCTGCTACTACGTTTGCCTTCCCGGGATGGTATTTGATTTCACAGTCATAATCATTGATAAGTTCCATCCACCTCCTTTGCCTCATATTTAAATCCTTCTGATTAAAAATATGTTGGAGGCTTTTATGGTTTGAATATATTATGCATTTAGTACCATATAAATAGTGTCTCCAAATCTTTAGAGCAAACACTATGGCACCAAGTTCAAGGTCATGCATAGTATAATTCCTCTCATAAACTGTAAGTTGGCGTGATGCGTAGGCAATTACTTTGTCTCTTCGCATCAGCACACAACCTAGACTAGTTCAGGAAGCATCACAATAGATGAAGAAGTCATCATTTCCTCCAGGTAGTGCTAATATTGGTGCATGACTAAGCTTATCTTTGAGAGTGTTGAAAGCTTCTTCCTATCTTGTGCCCCATTCAACTTTTGCTGTCTTCTGAGTTAGAGCAGTCAAAGGTGTAGCTATCTTGGAGAAGTCCTTAATGAATCTTCTGTAGTAGCCGGCTAGTCCAAGAAAGCTTCTAATATCTATTGGAGTCTTTGGGGCTTCCCATTTCATGACAGCTTTGATTTTGCTTGGTTCTACTTGTATTCCTTGTTCGTTCACCACGTGCCCAAGAAATTATACTTTTTGTTTCCAAAATTCGCATTTGGAAAACTTAGCGTACAATATTTCTTTTCTCAGGGTTTCTAAAATGACCCTAAGATGCTCAGCATGCTCTTCCTTGTTTCGGGAGTAGATGAGAATAGCATCGATAAAAACAATGACAAACTTATCAAGGAATGGTTTACAAACCCTGTTCATTAGGTCCATAAATGCTGCAGGGGCATTCGTTAGACCAAATGACACGACTAGGAATTCATAGTAACCATATCGGGTTCTAAAAGCAGTCTTAGGTATGTCCTCTTCTTGTACCTTTAACTGATGATATCCTGATCTAAGATTGATCTTTGAAAAGTATTTGGCTCCTTGTAGTTGATCGAATAGATCGTTTATTCTAGGCAATGGATATCTGTTCTTTATAGTCAGCTTTTTCAATTCCCGATAGTCAATGCACATTCTCATGCTTCTATCTTTCTTCTTTATGAATAGCACTGGTGCTCCCCAAGGGGAAGTACTCGGGCGAATGAACCCTTTTTCTAAGAGTTCTTGAATTTGTTTCATGAGTTCTTTTAATTCGGAAGGAGCTAGACGATAAGGGGATTTTGCAACAGGCTTAGCTCCAGGAATGAGTTCAATTCAAAATTCGATTTGACGATCAAGTGGAAGACCAGGTAATTCTTTAGGAAAGACATCCGGGTGATCACAGACTACGGGAATATCCGCAATCTGTCCTTCGGTTTTAACGTTTAAAGCATGGAGTGGAAATATACCGTCTCCCTTAATCAATTCTTTTTTAGCCTTTGCTATCGAAATAATTTCAATCGTACTAAACTTACTATCTCCTTGAATCATCAAACTAGATTCACCTAGTTTCTTAATCTTGACCGTTCTCTGGTCACAATCAATCCGGGTCTGGTATTGGTTTAACCAATCCATCCATAGGATAACCTCATATTCATTCAAATTCATACACATTAGTGTAACTAATACCTTATCGTCACCAAAACTGATGACACAATCAGGATACAATTCGGTTATCCTAATCTGTTCGCCACTTGCTGTTTCAACGACATGGGCATTAATAAGGGAATCAGTCTTACGCCTAAATATGGGGTGAATGCACATGAAACAAAACTTCTATTTGCCCCTGTATCAAATAAAATATTGGCGTAAATATTATTAACTAAGAAAGTACATGCCTCTTCATTAGTTTTACCTTTTTGCTCATCTCCACTTCCTAAGATGAATACTCGCCATGTTCCTTTAATTTTGACCACTCATTCTGGTTTTAAGTGGTTTGGGAAAGAAGTCTTATAATGCCCCATCTCTCCGCAATTAAAACACTTAACATTCGGGCATTGGGTTGCAAAATGGCCAAACTTCTAACAAGTTTGGCATTTTATTCCCTGATTGGCTCTATGAGGGTAGGAATTGAATCCTCCTTTTCTTGGGAACTTACTGTTCCCTGGTTTGAACTTATAGACAACCTCATCAGGTTTCTCTTATAATAAACTTCCAGTGGCTCTTGAGCTGCCACTTCATCAAACATCACCGCACTTTTCTCAACAGCCAGATCAATTGTTTCTAGTGCGATGGATTTTACTAAGGTATGAACCTTAGGACGTAAACCCTGAATATAACATTTGACTCTTCTTTACTCAGGAGTAACCAAATGTTGCACCAACTTGGCCATTTCATTAAATTTGGTTGTGTACTCCTGATGAGTCATGGTTCCTGCTTCGAACCGTAGAAATTCAGCTTCGATCTTGTCCACGGCATTCTGTGGCCAGTACCTCTTAATGATTAAAGACTTGAGATCCTCCCAAGTCATCCTATCCATCACAGCTTCACCCTTTGTTTGCTTGACTGATTCCCACTAGTCAAGAGCTTCCTCTTCGAAAGAATGTGCAGCAAACTTTACAGCTTGGTCTGCTCTACATTCACTCATTTTTATAACAGTTTCCATGGAAGTGATCCACTGTAAGGCTGCAATGGCATCCTTCTTTCCATTAAATGGCTTGGGATGGCGGTAACTGAAATTCTTATAGTTGCATCTGTGGCTGTGTATTCCAGTGCTCTGGTTTGTCATTCCAACTGTTTCATGAGTTTGAGTTGTGCCTATATTGTTTACTAGTGGAGTGGTATGAAGAATATCTTCTGTTCGAGGAACAGCGCCACTAGTACCTTCGTTTCGTTTTCATAGATTGTTTTGATTCTCCCTTCTTCTAAAGGCATCATCAAGCATTCCAGGTAAAGTTGTTTGAAGCATATGGGTGACCTCGTCATGATGACTTCTTCCATGGGTTGTTCGGGTTCTGTATTCATATTCACGTTCTCGTTTGGATCAGTATTTGTGTTTGTCGTATCGCGAGTACGAGTCCTAGTATTGGGAATCCTACCCCTACCTCTTCCTCTACTGATCGGTGTCGAAGGGACCGGTCAAAGATAAAGAAATAGAGTGTCCTAATCACCTTAAACTAGTTAGGGTAAGAAGGGTGTCGAACCACGAAGAGTTTGTGGTCGGTGCTCAACTTCAATTAACAATGCAAATTATGAAGTTACAACGGGTCTTTCTGACCAAACACAATCAATGATTTAAGTGAAAACTTTATAAACTCAACAAACAAATCAAGTACCAAACAAACGATTTAGTTTGTAAACAATAATTAAAAAGGGTATCACACCCGGGTTTCAAGCTCACAAATAATTAGGGATTATCACACCAACATTTGAGTTCAAACAATCGAATGGTTATTCAAATCTAATTAACCAAATCTAACTAACCAAATCTAACCAAGAACATCAACATTATACATCATCGGCAAATAGTGTAAAACAATATTCACGAATGAAATCGAGACAAATGTATGCAATATAGAATTAGATTAATCAATAGATTCAACATAAATCAAAGTTCATAGCAATTATCATCTAACGGGGTCAATGGTGCAAGAATTTATCGACTCCCGTGAGTTCATAACCATACTAAACACAAAGATTCAGGTGTTTCAAACCAAACGATTACAAGAATTGTTTCTCAAAGCTAGCATATGATAAAACCCTAAAAACTTACAAACAATCCACCCGGGAATGATTACCGATGGATTAGCCGCTCATGGTGGTGGAAATCATCTTCAATCCTTCAATCTTTCGAGTATCAATATTCAATTCGATGTTGGAATCGTGTTTCTCGTCTCCCAAGAACTCCAAAATCGCCCCAAGAACTGTGGTAAAAGTCGTCATTTTGAATTTGGGGAAGAAACCCCCAAATAAACCTCAAAATCGGATGTTTCCCCGAAGTTCCGCGTCTGAAACGTACCCAGCGTAAGCTTACGCTGGGGTGGCGTAGGCTTACGCTGGGGCCTGAAGGCTGCTGTGAAGAAAACACTCAGGCGTAGGCCTACGCTGATGGGGCGTAAGCTTACGCTGGTGGCGTAGGCTTACGCCAGTTGGCGTAGGCTTACGCTGGATCAGTATTTTGCCCAGTTTTCTCCGTGTCTCTTCCGACTCTCTCGTAATATCTTCAAAGATCACATTTTAAGCTTCCAACACCTGCACATGCATGACTACACAAAACCTTTGTATTCCACATATCAAATTGCATAAATATAACATATTACACCTTTTTATACATGAAACTTTAGCCACTTATCATCTACCACGTCGTGCCATCTGGTACCTATATACAGATATATAACATCGGAATTCGTATAACCGGTCATAATCCATAAATTCATAAATTCATAAATTAATAACACTTGGCCAAAAATACCTTTAATTATCTGATTTCTAGGTATTTCCCGTTATAGGTGATGTACATATCAAACTTATCCTCGGCATTCCAGACTAATTCCAGAGTCCTAGTTTAAGTCTAGATACTATTCCTGTAGTACCTAAATCTGTTAAACTGAGGCTCTGATACCAACTTGTCACGTCCGTAACAAAGGACAATTATCTAACTAGAGTTGTACCTCCAACAGATATGTTACCAGGTAAAAGCGACGAGTCTAGAAGAGATTTATACACCGCTCTTACCTATACAGAACATTCCGTTCGTCAGATAACTACATACTAGTCAGAAGGTCACCTTCTAGTTACTGTAACGTTGATATCAAAAACACATAGCGAAAGACTAAAATATAACTTCTATTAATATTAAAACATTATTTACATTACGTTTAATAGAAGTTGGAGGCGGAATGTTAGAAACCGAACTCTCGTACGCGAACCGGGGCTCGGGATTGGAAAACCAGAGTGTGTGTGTATAGGAGAATGTGTTTGTGTGTGAAAAAGAGTTGAAATCGTTCCACTATTTATAGGGCCATCATTGCACCTTGATGTCGTGTGTTTAAATATATAAAAATATAAAATATATTTTTAAGATGATTTCATAAGATCAGGTTTTAAATTTATAAAATGATAATTACTTTAACTTAAAACACACACAATAGGCAAGTGTATCTATCACAGCGTAATATAGTTTGGGTAAGAACCAAGTATCGAACCATGGACACGGATCCCGTACTCAACCCTCGCTATTGTCTGACTAGAATAATAAGTTGGAAAATGGGTTTTGTTTAAAAGGAAAATAAAAGTTAAGAAATGTAATTAGAGCTATTATTCTGTTTAAGGTGTTAATCTAGTTGTTATTCCTTGTTAATTAATGCCATATTTAAAGTAAGGTTGATCATAGTTACTAGTACTAACCCTTTCGATAGGGGAGTTAGTATTTCGTAACGAAACAGTGGATACGGTCGGTACGAACAGTGGATACGGTCAGCCAACTGTTCCTTAATGAGTATATCGGACCCTAAACGGGGCGTGAAGTCCGTCGATATCATCACAACTCATTATTCGGACTTATTATCCCTGTGACTGATGGTCTTGTAACTTCTTCCGGTAAGTCGGAATGCACGACTTCCTCCAAAGGTACTTTATGAACGCTCGGACCAAACTAATTATGTTCTTAAATAGTTGTATTTACTTATAATATTATTTCAAATAAATAAGACTTTCCTTCTCAAGATCAAATCCCATGACTCCCGCTAGAAGTCCTCTGCAAGCCGATACAAGAGAAATAGAGAATTACTGACACAAACCGTCCGGTCTATTTAGGGCTCAAAAGACATGTTGAATACCCAAACCTCCAATCAGACCATAGTATTAAATATATACTAATCGGCCGGACTAGCACCAAGATTTGTATATAGACAGTACAAATATCGAATAAGCTTCCCAAATAAGAAGTCTTGCTTGAGTAACTCACAAGATAAAAGATTATTAGATTAATTTAAAGATCACTTATTCTGAACTTTTCTAGATAAATTATAGTAAAGACTTTAAAAACATAACTTACTAAAAATACTTCATTAATTAATTAAAGTTTAACCAACTCGAGCATCACGAGAGGACTAGCCAAGAATGACCATACAAGTGATTCCACTAAACCTTAGATAACGTGTGGAAGTGTTCCAACACCAAGGGAGAGTGGGTATAGGTTGCCTCTTGTTTTACTCTAACGAGAAAAATAAGTTCATATTACAAGACTTAGAAAAGAAAATAGAAAGAAAAACCTAAATGGACCAAAACCGAGATAGATCCGGCTCTTAGCAGAGCACTAAGGCCTTCACACCTCTTGATATTGGACACCTAAAATACTAGAATGATCTTGCTATTTATAGACTCTGAATTTGGTAATGCACGGTCTTGCATTGGGATGCACGGTCGTGCAAAGCACACATCTCTTGCACGTGAGGGAATATGGCAGAGCAGGGAAGTACAAGGACCCAAAATAGGGTTTGCATGACCGTGCATGGCAATGCACGGCCGTGCATTGCCATATTTTGGTCCCTGTTGACTTTTTGACTTCTGGTTTGACTCCATGCGTCCGGTTTCGTTCAATTGGCTTCCGAATGCTGATTTTGCCTTGTTTTTGGGTGTTTTCTTCATGTTTTTGTATGCGAGGGTTAATTATCCTATTGTAACACAAATAAGTGGATTAAGTATCATATCTTATCATATTCTCTATAATTTGTGCTATTTATGGGGATAACTGTGCATGTAAAACATGTATATATGATGGTACATCATAACACCCCATACTTAAACTTTGCTTGTCCTCAAGCAAACTCATGCATGATTATAACCATAGAATAGAACATTAATTTAATGCTAATCTAAAGCTTTTGTCCCAAATGGTTAAACTCCTCTTTTAATAATAATAACTTGATGTTTGCACCTTTCGAATGTTTCTCCACAATAGGGTAGTAAGCCAAACATACTTGATGGATTTAATGATTATGCACAAAATTACAGTCTCACAAATGTTCACTCAACACACGGGTTTAATATATGGATAATGTATGTCAAGAAAAACACTCAATGCTATAATTAATGCTTGCATAATCATAGGCTTGTATAAAAATCAAATCTCCATTAATTGACATAAAATATGTGCATAAATCAAGAGGGCTTTAAATGGGTTGTAATGATAGGCTTAGGGTAGGAAATATTTGGGAGAAGTGGTTAAATGTTGGAAATCCTACTTGGCTTAATTATTAAATGGTGAGTGAGCATGTTGATAATCTTAGACTAGACATTGTGACTAATCTAAGGACTTTAAGGTCAGATCGTCACGACCAATTTCTTTCTTCAAGAATGCAAACTTCTTCTTATTTTGAAGCATTCACTACTATCAATCCCCCATAGATATTTCGAATGTTTATTCCTAATACATCCGTATTCTTGATTTGCTTTGCATACTCTAATTTTTTCCGAGTAAGTTTGATTTTCTTTTTGATGAAATTTCTTTTCAATAACTTGGGCGAGTATAACTTTTTGTTGCCCCTTTTTCTTTTCTTTTTATTTACATATACATCCTTTTCTTCTTGCTAATTTTCACTTGTTGATCATAAAATGAATGTATGATCTTAATTGTGGATAATTGCTCCTCATATCATAGCCAAGTTGACTTCCAACTAAATAGGAAAAAGGAAACGACGCTAAAAGCTTGATGTCGTTTGGGTTTGAAGTGTGGGTTTTAGAAATGAAAAGGTTTAGGCTCAAAGGGGTTAACTAGGGGATAATGTGTAGGGTAGATGAAGAAGGCTAAAGAAAGTGGGTGAATCCTAATGCCTCAATCATTTTTATACATTCTTTTAGTCCATGATCTTGAAATGTATGTTTTACACAAGTTCTAACATGCAAAACAATAATTAGCAAACACTCTATCAAACGAAATGAGCATGTAAAATTTGGCAGTGATGTCACAAACTAGATGTGTTTTATGATAATGCTTGGATAGGCTCAAATTCTCACATGAAACGGAAGATAAAGGGGTTTAAAAGTAAAAATATGCATAAACTTATTTCTTTCTTTCTGTTGTGCTTACTAATCTTCCCTATTTGCTTCCTTGATTCATTTCAATGGTATTTCAAATTATTGCTTTTATAAGATCGTTTTATTCCAAATGATATTTAAGACTTTTAGCTTTTAGATTATTTATGAAGCTCACAACTTTATAAGTTGTTTTGAAAATGTTTTAATGATTTCTATGTGTATTTCAATTCAAAGGATCGAATACTTGGTAATCATGAACTTGTAATACTTGGGACATCATTATGTTGCCGATGCATTGGTGAGTTTTCTAACACCCCATACTTAGAATTTGACAATGTCCTTGTTATACGAGAATATGTTAATTGATAGTTGTCTTGGGTAGGAAAAGGGTGAAAGAGAACTAAAACTCCCCTTTTGATGCATCACCATTATGTGTATGGTTGATTTTCTCAGCTTGGTTAGTATGTGCTCCAAAAACTGTATGTCCCTGTTGTGCTATGCATTACTCAATCAGTAAAAAGTAAATATTAAATATAAAATTAAACTAATATTCGCCAATAGATAGCTTCCGAATAGGTTGGTGGCAGTGCCACAATGTTAACGGTTATCTACGTAACCAGTAAAAAAACCTATCAGTGTCAATGTATCTAATTCATCCAACAAGTGTTTGGGGTGAGAGTTTTGAGGAAATGAACCTTCTGCCCCAATTTAACACCTGTCTGCACGGAGCCCAATGCACGGTCGTGCATTACCCCTCTCTGACCAAATTTGAGTTCTTTTATTATTATTATTATTATTTTAGTAAATAAGGAAAAAAATAAAACTTAAAACATAAACACCATCCAAAAGCGTTACACCTAAAAAGAAATTTTTTTTTGCTTTCGAATGGCGGTACTTATGTTTATTTATTTTTCTTACCAAAAATTTCGTGGTCCGGATTCCTTGAAAATTCCTGTAAAGATAGATTAGTTAACACAAGCACCAAAATAAAAATAAAAGAAAAAAGGAGAAAATAGAAATAGTCAGTCCAATGGCTTAGATCTTTCAAAAAATTATCGTGTCCCTGGCAACGGCGCCAAAAACTTGATGTCGTGTGTTTAAATATATAAAAATATAAAATATATTTTTAAGATGATTTCACAAGATCAGGTTTTAAATTTATAAAATGATAATTACTTTAACTTAGAACACACACAATAGAAAAGTGTACCTATCGCAACGTAATATAGTTTGGGTAAGAACCAAGTATCGAACCATGGACACGGATCCCGTACTCAACCCTCGCTATTGTCTGACTAGAATAATAAGTTGGAAAATGAGTTTTATTTAAAAGGAAAATAAAAGTAAAGAAATGTAATTAGAGCTATTATTCTGTTTAAGGTGTTACTCTAGTTGTTATTCCTTGTTAATTAATGCTATATTTAAAGTAAGGTTGATCATAGTTACTAGTACTAACCCTTTCGATAGGGGAGTTAGTATTTCGTAACGAAACAGTGGATACGGTCGGCCAACTGTTCCTTAATGAGTATAACGGACCCTAAACGGGGCGTGAAGTCCGTCGATGTCATCACAACTCATTATTCGGACTTATTATCCCTGTGACTGATGGTCTTGTAACTTCTTCCGGTAAGTCGGAATGCACGACTTCCTCCAAAGGTACTTTATGAACGCTCGGACCTAACTAACTATGTTCTTAAATAGTTGTATTTACTTATAATATTATTTCAAATAAATAAGACTTTCCTTCTCAAGATCAAATCCCATAGCTCCCGCTAGAAGTCCTCTGCAAGCCGATACAAGAGAAATAGAGAATTACTGACACAAACCGCCCGGTCTGTTTAGGGCTCAAACGACATGTTGAATACCCAAACCTCCAATCAAACCATAATATTAAATCTATACTAACCGGCCGGACTAGCACCAAGATTTGTATATAGACAGTACAAATATCGAATAAGCTTCCCAAACAAGAAGTATTGCTTGAGTAACTCACAAGATAAAAGATTATTAGATTGATTTAAAGATCACTTATTATGGACTTTTCTAGATAAATTATAGTAAAGACTTTAAAAACATAACTTACTACAAAAACTTCATTAATTAATTAAAGTTCAACCAACTCGAGCAACACAAGAGAACTAGCCAAGAATGACTATACAAGTGACTCTGCTAACCCTTAGATAATGTGTGGAAGTGTTCCAACACCAAGAGAGAGCGGGTATAGGTTGCCTCTTGTTTTACTCTAACGAGAAAAATAAGTTCATATTACAAGACTTAGAAAATAAAATAGAAAGAAAAACCTAAATGGACCAAAACCGAGAGAGATCCCGGCTCTTAGCAGAGCACTAAGGCCTTCACACCTCTTGATATTGGACACCTAAAACACTAGAATGAGCTTGCTATTTATAGACTCAGAATTTGGTAATGCACGGTCGTGCATTGGGATGCACGGTCGTGCAAAGCACACATCTCTTGCACGTGAGGGAATCTGGCAGAGCAGGGAAGTACAGGGACCCAAAATAGGGTTTTCATGACCGTGCATGGCAATGCACTGCCGTGCATTGCCATATTTTGGTCCCTGTTGACTTTTTGAATTCTGGGTTGACTCCATGCGTCCGGTTTCGTTCAATTGGCTTCCGAATGCTGATTTTGCCTTGTTTTTGGGTGTTTTCTTCATGTTTTTGTATGCGAGGGTTAATTATCCTGTTGTAACACAAATAAGTGGATTAAGTATCATATCTTATCATATTCTCTATAATTTGTGCTATTTATGGGGATAATTGTGCATGTAAAACATGTATATATGATGGTACATCACACTTGTAGCGGACCGTTATGCTGGAGGGTAGCGGTCCGCTACCGCCTCCGGTCGCAAAACTGCCTTCGGGCTTACATAACGGACCGTTATGGTCCGGATGTCGGTCTGCTATGGGACCCCGAGTCTGGTGAGTCACCGGACACGTGTCTTTCCCTGATTCATTGCTTGCTCTACACATAGCGGACCGTTATGCTTGAGATAGCGGTCCGCTATCCCTTCCATTTTCAGATTTTTCCTTTTAATTCCCACATCTTTGATTATTCATACATTCATCCCTTAACTTTGAAAATTGGCCAGTTTTAGTCCTTTATTTTCGTAGGAATTTTCGAGGTGTTACACAGAAAATTTTCGAGGTAATAGAATTCCCCGACCTTCACAACAAACTCCTCTAAGCATCCCTCAAGAACTTTTTCGCGTCAAATCGGCTAACACCATGGTGGTGTCAACTTGTTGTAGAGGACCAAAGTTAGATTGGTCATATAGGCTTCCCGGTAATATGCTGACACTTGATCCATAATCCAACAAAGCTTGATAAATCTCCAATCCCCCAATGTTAACTGGGATAAGGGGTTCTCCTAACTCACATTCGTCCTCCGAATCACTCTCTTCACCATCTTGGTGGGTACTCACTGCGCTAACGTAGGCATTCTTTGAACTGGACCCTTGATGTGATGGATTCAAGGTAGTATCACTTGGCAACTTCCCTTTGTCTTTCTTTATTTGGGCCACCTCCTCGGCTAATTGACCCACTTGCCTTTCCAACGCCGTAACTGACTTGTCTCTCACTTCATTCTTCTTGTCCGACTCTTTCATCATGTTCATGATAACATCCAGATTTGAACTAGGTCATCACCTCCCGAGTTTCCACCTTGTTGCTCTTGATTATTGTAATTTCTTTGTTGGTAGTTTCCTTGGTTGTTGTTGTACCCTTTATTGTAAGAGTTTCTTTGATAACCACCTCCACCTTGTTGACGATTTTGATACGAGGAGTTGTTTTGACTTGCTCCTTGAAAGTTAGGATTTATTTAGTTGGAGGTGTTCCCTTACTTGAAATTGGGGTGATTCCTCAAACCCGGGTGATAAGTGTTAGAATTCATGTCATTATAATTCCTATCACCTGACACTTGGTTGACTTCTTCATAACCATTGCCACCCGATTGGCAATTGATACTCTTGTGCCCCAATTCGCCACATGCTCCACAAACATCATACTTTACCGATGACACATCCGCACTTCCACTTTTCTTTAATTTAGCCAATTCTCGTTCCAACGATGCGAGTCGGTCATCATTTGTATCCCTTGTTATGCCCTTTGGTGGCACCGATCTTGATCTTCTATCATCCGAAACTTGAGCCTTTGAGCTTTTACTCATTCTTTCCAGAAAATCCCAATCATCATCTTCATTGTTTGACAAGAATGTACCATTACTTGTGGAATGAAAGTACTTTCTCTCTTCGGAAGTTAACCCATCTGAAAATGACTTGATGAGTTCCTATGTATCAATTCTATGATGCTGGCACATGCGTAGCAACTCCTTAAAACGCAAGAAACTTCATGAAACAACTCACCCGGTTGTTGTTTAAAGTTTTGGATGTCTCTACAAGCATCACTCATTTTGGCTACCGAGTAGTATTCATCTAAGAATGCTTGTTGCATTTCTGCCCATGTGCGAATACTATTGGCCGGCAAGGTTAGGAACCATTTCTTCGCCTTCTCTTTCAACGAAAACTGAAACAACCTCAACTTTACTTCATCCGTTGAGAAGTTATGCCCTTCAGTGGTGTTACAAATAGTTGCAAAATCTGCTAGATGTTTGTATGGTTCTTCGGTAACACATCCCATAAAGTGCGGAAGGGCATTAAGATATTGAGGCCTAATGTCAAAAGCTCTCCCTCTCCTTAGTGATACAATGGGAGAAAGAAAAAGGGAGGAAGAAAAAGGGGTAGTGATTGAGATTGGGATAAAGAGAAAAGGTGTTGGAATTTACCTTTATGCCCTCACATGTCAAGCACATGCATTGATTTAACGGATGGAATGGATGGTCGTTAGTGGAAAGGACAAGAAACGAAACAACTTTTCATATAAAGGATATAAAGTGAAAGTCAATTTTTTAAATGATCTATTCTATAATTTGGACAAACATAAAGGACAAAAAATGTAATTTAGTCTAGAAACTAAGTTTAAATCACAACTCATGTGAACAGGCTACGTCCGTTCAAAATTTGTCACACATCTTTTTCTAATATTTCCATTTATAACCCTTAAACTATATATAATATACGCTTTTAACCCGTTTCATTTTCTATTAATTTCGTTTTCCTTTAATAACTTTTGTTCGTTAACTTTCTTTAGAATACGGCTGTTTTTAGTTTCTTTTGTCAACATTTCGATATAATTTTTTTTTAAAACGGAGTTGTATTCAAAATCGAGTTTTTTATATCGTTGCCTATAGCGAGTGCCGTTACCGTTGTGGTACCGTGACGAGCATAACCTATTATGAGCGAACAACATTATTGTCGTTATTGGTTATATCGGAACCCGTATTTGTATTCGCTTTTATGGTTTTTGATGATCCGAAACGGTAATTTTTCTAAATTTTATGAAAATAATAAAATACAAAAAGGAAATAGTAGATGTGATGTACGTTTTGGTCAGTCGAACCGATAACGACCAAACGCGTGGCATGGGAGAAAAACGATCAAACTCCCGCAGCAAAACGAAGGTTAAAATAACTCGTTAAATATTAATGATTAAAACAATCAAATTTAATAAAATCTCTGTCAACCATTATTTTCGTTAACATTGCATACATTGTTTAGGTGACACAAGAACAACCAAGCGTTACAGAACATTTTTTGTCTATCATAATACATTTGTAGTAATTACACCTCCGGATTAAATATCTTCATAAAGGGCAGACACAAATTAACATTTTACATTGTATAAGTTGTTAGATGGTTAAACAAAATTTTGCCTTATGTTAAGTTGTGAATTCCGGTTTCACAAAATAATGTAGCCATAGTAACATAACATGATTTGAATGTATTGTATGTTTTACTAAAAGTTAACGTTTTGACGAGAAAAAAAACATAAAATAAGAACTTCATTAAAATGCACCAACCTATTAAAAAGTATGAACTTATACAAAAGTGATCGGAATGGGTGGCGGTGGTCATGGGGGCTGCCTGTCAGTGGAGTGTGGCGAGCAACACACGAAGACAATGATGGATGACGGTCAGATTTAGCCTAGAATGATGCCAAAACAGTACATTTCCATGATCTGTTTTGAAATTTATACTCATTATGGAACTTCGGCCACTGTTATACCAATGGATTAAACCGGTTAATTTGCCAAAATAAATGATATATTCAAACTCAAGTCTTCTCAAGCTTCTTCCACATATAGAATGCCCTTCTAATAACCGAATCTAGTGAAAAACCTTCTGCATAAGCACCCATCGCGGTCAACAGGTTTGTAAATTTCTCTCCGTTATCCTGTATCAATACAAATTTCATTAACCAGTGGAAATACCAAATGCTGAAGGTAGATGCAACAATTTCTACCATTTTCTTATTAAATGGTTCATATGGATTATGTGCTATCTCTAACGGGTCAAACAAGTAAAATTATATATTGGCTATGATGAAAACGGGTCAAGGGTCGCCGAAAGTGTAGTTTTAATCCATAAAAGCTTAAATAATTCTATTAAAAAAATACCATGTTATTATTGAAATAACATATCCTTTGTCATCACATTTGACAACCTAACCGGTGATGGGAAAAAAACTAAAAATTATTGGACAAAAAGTGTTTCTAGGTCAATCCAACCCGTACTAAATAAATTAGGGGCGATAATCATGTCGGGTTGGCGGGTTGAATTGTTGAATCCGAACACGACCCATATATTTATTCGTGTGATCGTGTCAAAGGCCTCAACACTAACGTGGACGCATTTAAAATTGTGTAACCCGAACACAACCAGTTTAATCCTTTTATCTAAACTAGTTAAAACAGGTTGTTATCAAATTGTAAACATGTTAAACGGGTCGTAATCAGGTTGATGGGTCAACCTGTTTAATTAGACGGGTTAAACAAGTCAATCAACCCGTTTGATTAAAAGGTTAAACAGGTTGACAAAACGCAACATGTTTATTTAACGGATTAGATATGACGACCAAAACCCTTTATTTTCATGTCGTGTCAGGAATTGACACCCCTAAAAATATACCCGTTTGGTTACCCAACCCGCCTGACCCACCCATTTTCATGTATGATGCACCCACCTCTGGTTTTCTAAATACAAGATCACTGGTGGAAAAGGGAACCATGTAGTGTGGAAGATCAGAACGTAAAAGGGCCTGCCAGAAAATAATCACACACATCACAAATAGCTTAGCAATCAAACAAAAAAGTGCCAATAAGAATACAACAGAAGCCAAGAAAGACATTAGGGGCAGGATTAATAAAAAAGAGTGAAATGCCCACAACTCTTATTCCACACGTGCACAAACCACCCGCTTACTAACAGTTGGTGAGTTGTAACACAAATGATTATATTGCTAGTGGCTTACCAGTTCTTTGCTCAATAAGGCCTGCTCCTTGTTTGCTATCAAAGTCTACATGTAAAAATCACAAATCAGCTATTAATTGTCTCTCGTATAATATAAACACAAAAATTGGAAGACAAAACCACCAACATACTCGAACTACATGAATGCAATAGGACATATTCAATACAAAACCAATTTTAAGTAGAGAACCATGAGAACAACATAAACACTTGTACGTAGTACATGGTAGATAATTACATGTAGTTGGACAGCGAAAGACAGGCAGTTAAAAGACTGCTTTATGTAATCACAATTAAAGCAATAAGTATAAGTGTAAAGTGTCTATGCACTTCTTTACTTAAAGTTGGTTCTTTATTGAACATCTCTCTCTATATATATATACGGGTGCGTTCAATACAAAACCAAATTCAAGTAGAGAACCGCATAAAAACTTGTAAGTAGTGTTGTGTAGATATTATATGAGAGGGAAGGAGAGGCTATTATACGGTTACATTACCGCCTTATGTATTACATTTAAAGCAATAGGTATATATGTATTGAATGCTCCTCTCTCTCTATATATGTGTGTGTGTGTGAGTAGTTTTGTTTCCAAATATATAATTTAAAAGAAGGATCAAAATAAGCAATGGAACCTTTTTAATTCGTTCCTCGTCAACTTGATCAATATGTTGCAACAGATTCTCCAGTGTACCTTTTAAATTCATGTAAACAAGAAATAAGTTAGAAACATCATCCGTTACACCTCAAATAAAAATAAAATCAGGCATTCTTTGTTATTCATATATACCTCTAAAACTCGCATAATATCGTATTTACCCAACCAAAAAAAGGGGTAACTTTACACAATAGTAACCAAGTTTCCCATCTGTTTCATTTTAGTCACTCACTTTTTTTGTCTCATTTTAGTCACTCAAGTTTTCTTATCTGTTTCATTTTGGTCACTCAAACTTTTTTTTGTCTCATTTTAGTTGCTCAAGTTTCACATGTTTCAATCTTGTGAAATTACCATGTTATGAGTTACTTTTTTTTTGTATTTTATTTGATGAATATGGTGAAAATGAAATCCAAAAAGAGAAAACCAACATTTTCAACATATTCATAAAACAAAATCCAAAAAAGTAACATGTTAACCTCGTAAATGTGCAATACTAGAACAACATGTGAAACTTGAGTGACTAAAATGAGACAAAAAAAATTTTGTGTGGCTAAAATGGAACAGACGGAAAACTTGAGTGACTAAAATTAGACAAAAAAAAAGTTTGAGGGACTTAAATGGAACAAATGAGGAACTTGATTACTATTTTGTAAAGTTTTCCCAAAAAATATCAAACATGCCCGATTTAAACACCTAAAATTGCATATTTACCGGATTCATTAAATACAATTTATAATATGACCAATATACCCTTTTCTTCTCCCCTACACAACAAACTCTCATATCCTAATGCAAGTTTTTAAAGGAAGGGTAAACATGTTATATATTTGAGAATGGGTATATTTGGTATTATGATTTTTTCTGTTGGGTGAATATGATATTGTACCAAGTTTTGAAGGAATATATGAAACTATCCGAAATAAAATTGATAAACATACAATGGTAGGAAAAACAATCACAGTGAAGGGAATATGAAAACTAAATGAACTCTTTATATACCAAATCTTGATATTAGCTGCACAGCATGTACATCCCCGATTCCATCAACCCCTGCTTTGATAGATAGCATTCAACACATAAGATACCTCCCGACATACATAGTGCAAGCACCGTGATAGACATACATAAAACGTATTACGAAATCTAGTAAATTTAATAAATATTATTATCATAAGATGATCCGAAAACAACCTGGTATGTTGTCAGATCTGTCACCAACAAGTGACATTACATCCACAAACTGAGAAGGTTGTAGTGTTCGATATTTTTTAGCAAAATCCTCCATTCCAAACGAAACCATTCTTGATAAGAAAATATAAGATATAAGTGCCAAAATATTATAAGTATAAAATATTTAACCTTGCTTGACAGCAAAAAATGAAACAATTCATTAATACTAACTCAAAGCCACGAGGTGCAATTCGAAGAAGACGTAATGAAGGAGATAATATCTGGAAAAAGTCTTTGTCAGGAGACACAACTCTGACCTGTAACAAATGGAAATTATTTAATGAATTTCTAAGTGTCCCATACTAGATTCTAAAGTATTATAAAGTAAAATAGTCTCTACAACCAAAAGATTAAGTTAACTAATCTCTCTTAAGAAAAAAATGATAGAATTGTATCATGCATCTGAAAGAGTTACAAAAAGTTACCTTGAACCCAGCCTCAACACTGCGTATAGCCAAGGTCCCAATAACGTCATCAGCTTCAACGCCAGGAACCTACCTTGATAAATACATATATCATCAATACAAGAAACCAAGATTGGTAGATAACTGTGGTGATTTTGTCCCGTTTACTTATGCATGGGTCAATTTGGATTGTTTTTTATTCTTTTTATCTCAAGTGGGTCGTATAAAAAATTAGCTAAAGGGGGACTGGTCAAATGAGTTGAAAGTTTCCCAAAGTCTATCTTAATGCATACAACTGCCTAGATTGTCTTATTCAAAATTTAGATAATCAACAATAATAATATTGTTTTTGCAGGCAAAAGTAATGTACTATCTATAAAAAAACTGACAAAAAAGTGTCTGTAGCTCAACTGACCCGGACCATTTTGACATATAGTGAAAATGATTTGTTCAACCCAAACCCGTTTTAACCCACTATCCAACCCACCCATCTTACCTCAATGACTTTGATGGACATGGCTTTGATGGATGCTTTCAAGTATTGAAGGCCCTGCACTATTGTATCTGGAGTAGGCGGACGGTTGCCCTTATATAAGGGGTAGAGAGTGTGCCGAAAAGTCTGACCTATAAAAATTCACATATGTATCAAACCATTATTAGACTCGCATCACAGAGAATGTTATTAGTTTTTCTCATCATCGTATGAATGCAAATAAACATGTTTGGTACAGAGAAACTCATCACATGTGACTCAAGATAGCAAATAAACTTGGAAATTAATTTGAAAGCATTCAAGATTTGTTTCATCCTCATATGAAAGAGAAACATAGAAAGCAAACCACTGATTCTATGAATTTGAATTCCAATTTCAAGAATAAATAATTCGAAAATTAAAAACAAAAATATAAAACAAAAAAAGGCCAGGCTGAGGGAAAACGGAAGGAAAAGCATACCTTTTGCCATAAATTTTTGTCCGGACGACTGAGGCATATTACCAAAGCAAAATCCTGAAAACATAAGTTATTAAAATGGCCTAGATCTATGCTAATTAGCAAACATTATTAGTAAGTAAACTAGCGGACAGTAAATTTAGCATAAGTTTTGTTGTAGATTTACCAAATGTCTATCAAGACACTTTTCATAGACAAAAGAAAAAATGAAGTAAATCAGCTTCAAGTTTAAGTGGGTTTCTATGATCATCTATCATGCATGCTAAACTGACATGAATGCCATAGGGCTAACATAAATCCTAGCAAGTAAAAATGAAAAGATAACTCAAGCTCACATATACAAATAAAGTAACAAAAATATCACAACAAATATGTAAGATAATAATTCTAAAAAACTAAAATGCTTGCACTAACAAAATTGAAGACATTTATTAGCAAAATAGACTCCTCAAGGTTTAAGCCTCACCATCATGATCAAAAACCACCTGCATATGAAAAAGAAATTAGATGTGAGCCTCAGAACCACGTTAATCAAATAACATTTAAAACTATGAGAAAAACTTTGAGATGCATTCAATGTAATTTGAGAGTAATCACACACAATCTAATTTCATAAAATCATGGGATGAGAAGGCAGAGGGCAGAGGCAGAAACTATTTCATGACAAATCCAATGAACAATTCTGCATAAAACTTCAAAAGTCTTGTTTGCAGTATAAAGTTATACAACTACAAAATTCATAGAATGAGTTTTTAGTACTAAAACAAAGGAATGCAGGAAAAGTCTAGCAAAATCCTGTTGTTTCAATTCAAATAAATTTCAAGATCAAAATCTTGCTATTGCAGTAAACTTGAACCAAACATTGATGATCTAACTTAAATACGAGGTTGAGAATGCGCAACTGTCTCTCTTCATTAGAATAAAAGAAACATAAAAAGGAGAAGATACGTACCGCCACATGTGATGGAGTAAATTCCAAAACATCAATTATCTACCAAGAGAAAAATTGAAACAAGTATGAGCCAGTTGCATCTTTATTTATTAATGAGACAATGTCATAAAATAGCAATATACTTCCTCGGATGTTTCACCTTGGTTGTAATAAGAACTGATATGCCAATTTAGTCATTAAACTTGGTAGAAGTGTTCCATTTTTGTCATCTCTTTATGAGTTATAGTGACAGATGTGGAACATTTGAGAATGGATGTTCGAAACATAAGAATTCAGGGATGATTTTAATAATTTTTTAAATTGAATAAAGAACTTGGGCCTAAATGGAACATTCTAACCATATTCTTGAGCAATTGGAGTTCGACCACCCATCTTAATACCATAGTTGTTAAAAGCCCTCGCCTCGGGCGCCTAGGCGCAGTTTTGAGGCGAGGCGCAGGGATTGGGCTTTTTTGTTGAGGCGCATATTGAGGATAAGAGGCACAGTTTTTTTTAAAAAAAAATTTATGTTTTATTATCATTTCCTAAGTTATGGTTGAGCTTATAAAAGCTTCCACAATACCGATTGAAGCTCATTTCCTAGGTATTTGATCATTTTGGTATATGACTTTGAACATTTTGGTACTAATTAGATGATATTAAATGTTATATAATAGCTTTTCTTTATTTTATTTGAAAAATAATATTATTTTCTAATACATAATATAATTTAAATATTCATTTTAAGTGCGCTTTTTTTTCTCAGGCCCTCGCTTTTTTTGCACCTTGCGCCTAGGCCCCAGGTGAGGCCTATGCGCCTAGCGCCTCTGATAACTATGCTTAATACTAAATCCTTACAATGAACTGCAATGGTAATGTCTTTATTATGCATATTAGAGACCAACTTCATAACTTCGAGAAATCTTCAACTGTTATTTGAGCCCCCCCCTCTCTCATTTTATATTTACATGTATAACTGTGAGATAGGAGAATTCTCAGTGATCCTTTCATTGATTTTAGCTTTACAATATATACAAGAGGCCGAGAGTTATTCTCTCAATCAATATTAAAGGCGAGAGTTATTCTCTCAATCAATATTAAAGGCCGTATTAAATGCCTATGAAACTATACAATCGTTTCTATATATACACTATCTATTACACCCCCGCAGTCGAAGCGGGAGGAGAGCGTATGCTGAGACTGGAGCGAAAGTCTTCAAATAGAATCCGTGGGAGCCCTTTAGTGAAGATGTCAGCTATCTGATAACGAGATGGAACGTGGAGGATGCGGACATTGCCACGCTGGACATGTTCCCTAACAAAGTGAATATCCAGTTCAATATGTTTGGTGCGCTGATGTTGAACTGGATTTCCAGAGAGGTAAATAGCACTGACATTGTCACAGTAAATTAAAGTTGCACGCGAAAGGGGTCGGTGCAGTTCAAGAAGTAAGTTGTGAAGCCAGCAGATCTCAGCTAAGGTTGTCACCGAGATAAACACAATAGCCAGAAGTGGAGCGACGAGTGTCTGGACAACCTGCCCAATCAACATCGGTGTAAGCAAGTAAAGATAACTGTGGCGTGGGTCCTAAAAGAAGACCAAACTCCGAAATACCCTGAATATACCGTAAGATCCTTTTGAGGGCATTCCAATGGTCAATCCGAGGCGAGTGCATATGTATACAGATCTGTTGAACAGCATATGTGATATCGGGGTGTGTGAATGTAAGATATTGTAACGCACCCTCCAGACTCCTGTATGTAGTTGGGTCGTCAAACAAAGGACCCGAGGAGTCGCTCAATTTAGACTGAGTGTCTACAGGGGTGGGGACCGGCTTGCAGGAGTCCATTGCTGCTCGATGTAAGATATCCTTGGAATAAGCCTGTTGAGATAAGAACATCTGATCCCCTCTACGAGTGACAGAGATGCCGAGAAAAAAAGTCAAGGGCCCTAAGTCTTTCATCGCAAATTCACCAGCAAGAGATGACATTAAGTGTTTGCGAAGATCATCAGATGAGGTGGCAAGAATGATGTCATCCACGTAGATAAGAAGATAAGCTGTGTGGGAACCCTGATGGTAGATGAAAAGAGAGTTGTCAGACTTACTCTGTGTGAAACCGAGCTGTAAGACAAAGTCCGTGAAGCGTTGGTACCACGCGCGAGGAGCTTGCTTGAGGCCGTAAAGGGATTTCTTGAGACGACATACATGATCAGGGTAGTCCCGATGTCTAAATCCCATGGGCTGATGCATAAAGACTGTTTCGGCCAAATTACCATGAAGAAAGGCGTTGGTGACATCTAGTTGGTGGATCTTCCATGATTGAGAAAGAGCCAATGATAGCACCAACCGAATAGTGGCCGGTTTAACCACAGGACTAAAAATCTCCCCGCAATCAATTCCAACCTGTTGTTTCCTACCGTCACAAACCAACCGAGCCTTATACCGTTCGAGGCTTCCATCTGATTTAAACTTGTGTTTGAAAAGCCACATGCTGCGAATAATGTTCATATCTGGTGTTCTGGGAACGAGATCCCAGGTCTCATTTTTAATGAGTGCACTAAATTCATCGCTCATAGCATTGTACCATTCAGGTGTGGATAGAGCAACCTGTGGGTTTTTGGGAACGAGGACAATGGTGGAAGTGTGAAGGTTAAGGTTTGGTTTAATTTGTTTAGAAATACCATTCATAGCACGGGTGCGAATGGTGCGGGTAGGAGGTTGGGTTAGGGCAGAGGTTTGAGAGGCGGTAGGACGGTCAGGTGAGGGTGGTTGAGCTGCCGTGGTGTGACCCGGGAAAAAGACGGACCCGGGTTGAGAGGTACCAGGTTGTCTACGGGTGTAGGCAATAATGGGTGGTGAGACGGGTGTTAAAGGAAGAGTGGGGACAGGATGGGGGGGCTGTTTGGTGTCTGTGAGGTGGTCTGGGCTGGAACCGTGGGTTGTGTGGGGCTGGGAGTGGGCTGAGATGGTGTTCCCTGGGTGGCGGCAGGGTGAGTGGGGCTGGTCTGGGCGTCTGGTGGTCGGGCTGAGGTGGGGCTGGTAGGTTGGGCCGAAGGTGGTTGGATACCTGGCTGGGCCGAAGTGGTAGAGGCAGGCTTATGAGAAGGTTGGGAAACATGAGACCATAGGAGGGGGTTAAGAGGAGGGGAGAGAAAGTCATAGGAGTGGGAAGCAGTGGGAGATTGAATTTGAAAGGGGAAAATAGTTTCTTCAAATTGAACATGGCGGTTGATGAAAATTTTGTGGGTTTGGAGGTCAAGGCATTTGTAGCCTCGATGGTTGGGTGGGTATCCAAGAAAGACACATGGTTGGGAGCGGTTGGCTAATTTGTGTATGGTGTTGGAGGGGAGGTGGGGTAGCATAAGCACCCAAATATACGTAAGTGGGTTGACAATTGTAAAGAAGAGTAGTTGGCGACAGGAATTTGTGGTTTTTACTTGGTAGGATGTTTAGAAGGTAGGTGGCAACTTCGAGCGCGTGGTGACAGAAGTTAGGCGGGAGAGAGGATTGAGCGAAAAGTGTGCGAAGTATGTTGTTGATTGTGCGGATTTTGCGTTCCGCCTTTCCGTTTTGGGAGGATGTGTGAGGGCAAGAGAAACGGAAATACATGCCGCTTTGGTGACAAAAGTTTTGGAAGTTATTATTTGCATATTCCTTACCATTGTCACACTGAAACTGTTTAATTTTTAGCTCAAATTAGGTATTTATATAATTATTAAAATGTGTAAATGTTTCAAAGACTTGTGACTTGTTACTTATGGGATATGTCCACAAAAAATTGGTGTAATCATCAAGGAACAATATGTAGTAACGATGCCCACCGGAGCTAAGGACCGGTGAGGTCCATAAGTCACTGTGAATAATATCAAAAGGTAACGATGTTTTATTCAATGAATCATAAAATGGAAGTTTAACACCTTAGCCAAAAACACAAGATTGACAAATAATATTACTAGGTTTTCCAAAATCAATACATGAAGAGGATTTTAACGAATGCAATAAATGTTGTCCCGGGTGCCCAAGTCGTTGATGCCAACGGTCCTGGGTGATGGCAGCAAAAGTAGAAGGTTGAGAGGAGAGACTCTGGAGAGGAGTGGTGAGAGGGTAAAGATCACCCGAGCTATTGCATCGAAGGATAGGGGCCTTGGTCTTGAGGTCCTTCACAAGAAAACCAAAAGGATCAAATTCAATAGAAATTAAATTATCAGTGGTTAGGCGACGGACAGAAATAAGGTTCTTAATTAGTTGTGGTGCATAGAGGACGTTATTTAATTTTAGGGGTGGGAATGGGGGTGGTAAGGTGTGGTTGCCCTGTCCAAGGACGGGAATGGTCATGCCATTTCCGACTATAATATTTTTAGAAGTGCAAGCATTAAAAATAGACGGGGAAATGTTACCTTGCTGGTTTGCCATGTGGCCTGTAGCTCCCGTATCCATATAACCGACCGGGTCCGGTTGATTCAGTGATAAGGTGTAAAGAGCCTGGGCAATGTCGGTAGGAACAGGACCTGAAGTGTAGGCTTGTGATGGGGCTGAACCAAGAATTCCAGCTGCTGAATTAGGTCTGGGTGTCGACGGGTATGGGCAGGGTGGGCTCGGGTTACCTGCTGGCCACTGTGAAGGCTGATTCTGCTGATTCTGCATGAGAGAGCCCCACTGGTTTGACGCCCATGACTGTGGAAAGACTATGTAGGGATGCTGAATCGAGGGAGAGTGGCCCCGGCCCCCGCGGTTGCTGTTTCCACGACCTCGACCTCTCCCCCGGGTGCAGCCACGACCACGGTTGCGATCTGAGTGGCTGCTGAGTGACTCGTTGGTGGGGAATGGGGCTGTTACAGTGGCTGCCAGGGCTGTAGCAGAGGAGGCAGCCCAGTGTTTTCTTTTTGATTCTTCCATTATCAAACGGGAACGTGCGGCATGAAAGTCCGGTAGTGGTTCTCTGTCTTGCAGGATAGTAGAGATGCCATCATAGTGCTCGGTAAGACCGGTGAGCAACTGTAAAACAAGGCGTTGGTTGTCTATAGGAGCATTGACGCTTGCAAGTTGGTCTGATAGGAGTTTTACCTCCTGGCAGTAGGCTGCCATGGTGGTAAAATTCTCAAGTTTAAGGTTTGAGAATTGTTGTTGAAGGTAGACAGCCCTTGTGTTACTGTTATCTTTGAAGAGATTGGCTAGGGTAGACCAGGCTTCATGTGCTGTGTTGCCTGGTTTCAGAATAGTGTGGAGAAGATCAGTGGATATGGTGCCATAGATCCATTGGAGGACTATGGCATCAATCCGCTTCCAGAGGGCTTCAGAATCGGAAGGGGGGGCTGGTGTTTGACCGTCGGCTGTAGTAGAGGAAGGGGAGGTAGCCGCAGGTCTGGGACAGAGATGGTCAGCGACTTCATAGGCTGTACAGTGAACCATGAAGAGTTCGGACCAGGTTGTGTAATGGCTGGTTTCAACCTCAAGTGTGATAGGTATGAAATTCTTTATGCTAGACACTGTCATGGCTGGATGAATTTTAGAATCCATGGAGAAGAAAGAAGGGGATAATCGGAAGAAAAGAAAAAATGAGGGAGAGAGGAGGGCGGCGGTAGAAGAGACAGCCGCAGGAAACAGGTCGGAGGAAGAAGGGAATTAGGGTTGGGAGGGAATTAGGCTCGATACCATGTGAGATAGGAGAATTCTCAGTGATCCTTTCATTGATTTTAGCTTTACAATATATACAAGAGGCCGAGAGTTATTCTCTCAATCAATATTAAAGGCGAGAGTTATTCTCTCAATCAATATTAAAGGCTGTATTAAATGCCTATGAAACTATACAATCGTTTCTATATATACACTATCTATTAATAACAAAAATCAAAAGCAAGGCTTACGAGCGACAAAGCCGTAGATATAGTCAAGACCCAGTCTCCGTTGCCATCCGCATTAGACAGATGCCCATGATGTAATTTAGCTACCCAAAATAAACAGAAAAAGAATTTAGCAGGCCCAATAAGAGTTCAACCTGCATACTATAAAGATAGAAAATCAAATATACGTGGAATTCTATAACAAAACAACTTCAATTCACACTTACCTTGATGTACAATTCAGAAGAAAATGAGCTTCTGTTTGGTAAAATTAACTTTTAAAAGATTTGATTATAATTGTATTATCACGTTTAATTACTTGACTCAACGGTGCACACATCAGCCGTTATTAGCATCTAACCACACTTGTGATAGAGGATAATTTGTCAGTGTTAGCTGGCCAAATTATGGAAATCAAGTTAATCAAAAACCCCTAAAAATCTGAGATCTTCTTGACTTGAAACAAGAACTCCAAACCCTAAGATAACACATTCTATGTCAAAAGGGACAGATCAGATTCTGAAGATTTCTTTTTTTATCAATTATATTTTAGGACTGTATCTGGAGTTTATCTAGTGTCTACATAGCATTATTCATCATCAGAACAGGAAACATCAACCTTACCACACAAAATTCTCAAAGTTAATGCATTGGATGCATTCATAAACTAAAATGAATAGAAGTTAAGATACATCAATAGAACAAAATATAAATTATTACCAAGAAGTTTGTAATAAGATCTGTAGATGATAGAAGTGCCATCAATAAGCATCACGCGACCATTTGAAGAATCATTATTTACCAAATTATCTGCTTTCTGAGAAGAATCGGAGGAGGTACTTTCACGTGGTGGTTTTTCACCATCAACAGTTCCTAAATCTTTAAGAGGAAAAGCAGGAGCAGTTCCAGATAGGTCTGACTTCAAAGAACTTGACAATTTGTGGTAACCCTGGATAACAAGCACAAAAGCATATACTCAAATCAACATAGAAAGCCTGCCTATTAGCCGTCTAAAGTGCATTGTTCTCACACCACCAAGGACAGACTAACATTTATCTATAAACATAATCAAGAAAACGTCAACTTCAACCGTTGGTGTCAAACGTTTAACCAATTTCAAAACTGAAAGCAATTAGACCAAATATATATCACTATGCTTGCTAACTTCACAACAAAATGCATATAATCTCTGCTTCAAAAATCTCTCATAGAGAAACTTAGCATATGACGAGTATCATCTCATCTATGACACACAAAATCCCCAAACCTTAACTGTAGTCCTATTTACGAAGTATTTGAAAAATGCATCCAATAAAACGTTCATGACTGCTCTCACTACACATGATAACATCATATTCTATCGATTAAAAGCATATAAGCTGTTTTAACTGTGAGAAATACCTTCGCAAATCGTATGCGCGAAGAAGATACGAGACGATGAGGTGTTCTGGCGCTGTGATTCGCCAAAAAGCTCCTCCGAGAGAAGTAAATAGTTCTGCAGAAGTTGTGAAGAAGATGATTTGAGAACTGACAGCAACTCATCTTCAAATCGTACGCGTTTGTGCTTGAATTTGTTCAGTATCCGTGAAGAAGCAGAATTTGGTGTTCCATCGACCAAGATGTCGTATATATAATTATCAGATAACCCCCCTCAACTTCAGGGAAATTACGAATAGTACAGGTGACCACATTTTTATATCACATTATATGTATTTAGGACTCATGTAATGTGATTTTTTTTAAAGGCACACAAAATATATTCATAAAAACTCAACCATCCTAGTAAAAAGTTAGAGAGAAAGTATAAAGAAAACAATCACAAAGAATGAACAAATAATTAAATTCTGAATTCACACTAATTTGTCCAATCTATGGACTCGATAACAGATATACTCTTCACCCATAGAAAATTTGTACTCTTGAGGTCTTCAATAAGCCACTTGATCCAAGCCCGCCGATTACAAAAAACAACGCCATTTCTCAATTTCCAGATACTCCAAATAGGCGTGTATACAATGGCCTGAATCGCTTTACTTCTTTTCGACAAACCAAAGCTGTTTTGAACAAATTCAAAAGATCTCAGATCGAAAAAACATATATAAGAGGAATTTTGCCCCAACTACTAATGAATGCACATAACATAGTAGCATATGAACACGATGTAAAAGGATGCTCAACAGTTTCTAGACATTGAGACAGAGAGGGCATAGATCCAAATTAATACTAACTTTCCTTCTAATTAAAGCCGACATAGTAGGGATTCTATCAAGCTCTGCCACCATGCAAATATATTTACCTTTTGGGGTATCCACTTACTCCAATTTAACACAAAAGTAACAGTGGAGGAATTGAAATTGGTTATTACCTTACGTAAAGACTTAACCGTGAAAACTACATGCTCCTCTCCACGCCATATCCACTTGCCATCCTCTTCTATGAACATAGTTTTAAGATCCACATTCTGTTTTTTTAAGGCAGCTTCAAGTTTTTTTATGTTGTTCCAAGCACCTGAAATATCCCTCCTACCCGGAATAAAAGAAGTATCACAGTATGAGTTATGTAGGCAATGAATAACCTTTTCCAAAGAACGTGAGACTCGGTTTTAAATCGCCACCACCACTTTTCCAGAAGGATGTGATTGAGAGTTTTTAAGGACCCTAACTCCAGCCCACCAACTGATTTTGGAGCGCAGATTTTGTCCCAACTAACCCAATTGATCTTCCTAATGTTCCCGACACCACCATAAAAGAAGTTCCTTCTAATTCTTTCCAGATCTTTTATAACTTTTTCGGGAGCTTTAAATAACAAGAAAAAGTAAACTGCCAGGGAATTGAGGACCGACCGAATTAATACCACTCGACCTCCAATAGAGAGGTTCCTTGCCTTCCAAACCGATAATCATGTCATCCGATACCAGTGAACTTTTTATGTGTTATATAATCCCTATTATAATAAAGAAACTAAATTTTGTGTCACTTGTGAACACCATATTCATTCTCACATCCATTTCCCCCCAAAATCACATTTACATCATTCATCAAATATTTTCATATTTAGCTTATTTTTTTTTAAATTACATAAATAAACATTTTACCAAATCAATTTCATCATTATAACCATTGACTCACATTTTTTTTAAATTTATTATCAAAAGTGAATATTAAAAAAACAAGAATAAAAAATAGGATATTAAAAAAACGAATTTTTAAAGTTTATTATCTAAAAGCGAGTTTTTAGTTTTTTATCAATAAAAAACTAAAATTTTAATTTTACATATAAAACATGAAAATACTAATTTTGTATTTTAAACAAATATGTGTTACAATAAAGTTTGCTAATATTTAATTATTAGTTTTTTTAATTAAGTTTGATATCAAATTTATATAAAAAAATGTGTTAAAATATTTTATCAATATAAAAAAATATGTGTTAAAATATTTATCAATATAATCTTACTGTGTCACCCTGTGTGTTACACGGGGTTTAAAACTAGTATATTAATATTTGATATTGTTTTTAATGGGTGAATCGACTCACTGGATATTTTCAAAACGATAAAAAGAAATTATAGATCCACAATATATTGCTTTCACATATGTGCCCTTGTTCGGAGTCGATGTTAGGGATGCTTATTATTCGGTTTGAAACCGATAAAACTGAAAAGTTTTATTTTTATGTTGATATGAAGGTTTGTTTCAAGGGCTAGTGCTCAAACTCCAAAAGTTTCATTTTTAGTATTCACGCTTCTTTTCTAGTAAGAGTAAATTATATTTTACATTCTTTAAGTATTTATCAAATTTCAGTTTACGTCCTTTAACTAAGGATATTACAGATTTTGTCCTTTATTTTTACAAAAGTTTGCACTTTTCATCATTTAGAGTGATATCCGTTAATTTTTGAGGTTATGTATGGTCACGTGCCCCTCACCAAAGAGACCCCTAAGAATCTTATCAAGTATGCGGTTTAAATGTAAATAACCCAATCAACATTATACGTGTAACTATTTAGTGAAAAATACAAACGTATGATATTATCCCAAATCATTGTTTTTTACTAGTGAGAAACTCGTGCGTTACGACGGAGTCGACAATTTCCGCAAGTTTTATGTTAGGTTATGAATCACTTAAAATAATTAGCGGTTTCGCGTTGGGTTGATTATGCTATGTCGGAAAATGATGCAAGATGTCTGGTAACATTAGATAGCTTCTGATTATATTTGGGTATTATTATTGCTGCCCGACCCGACCCACGACTAATATGTATGATTAAATACCAAATGTATTATTAAAATAAAAATGAATAAACGAAATTTAAAATTAAAATATTAAATTCAACTAATTAATGACCCAAACCATTTTTTACTCGAACCAAAATAACACTAACTCTGTTACCTTTTTATATTTAGTGTAAGGGTATTTTAGTACTTTTACATCCGAGGGTTGTTTATATAAATTATAAAGTTATTTTTTTTATAATATTTAAGGGGCAATTTATATAATTACTCAAGTTAACAAAAACCAAACCACATTCTCATTTCTTCTTCTGTGTAAAATGAGTTTTTTTATTTGTATATATTAAAAAAACTGTTTTTATTTTTTAAACTTTTTTATTGTTATTTTATTATTTTTATGATTATTATTTAATAAAACTTGTTTTAAATATATAAATAAATACATCTTTTCTAAAAGGTTAAGGAAAAAAAGGCTTTCATTATAAAATTATATTTTAAGATAAGATATAATTGAAATCTTTTTATGATTTATGATTTAGTGAGTTTTAATAAAATATTAGAATAAATTTTAGATATTTAATTATTTAAAATTATTATTATTTAACAGGAGAGAGAGTTATTTAATAGAAAAAGAGAGACGAGAAACAAAAATGTAAACTTCATTAGAAGTCGACACATGTCAGATAAAGTTATTCATTTATAATAATAAGGATTAAAAGTAGATTTTTTTTAAAAGTAATAACATATTAAGTTTTACATGAGGTTGCTTTTAAGGTAATATTATCTTAAAGACAGTTTTTTTAGAACAGTGAATTTCTTTGTTTTTATGAGATTTGAACCTAAGATCTTAAAACTTAGATGTTTCAAAATTTTATCTCTGTTACTGAACCACCAACCTCGGTATCTTAAGTTAACGAAAAATAAATGTTTTCAACGTCAACGAAAAATAAGGTAATTGTCATTAATTTTTTTTTAATATATTGCGATTTTACATTAAAGAAGTACTAAAATATCAGGCGAATTAACATTTATTTCCACTTGCACAACAAATGCAAAGGGTGCCACGGCAAAAGCTTGCTTCAATTGTTGAATTAACAGGTGTGATATGCCCATAGCTTTCACCACAAAAGTCATACTGGCAGCGGTCTGGTGCAAAATCAAGAACATAGGGTCATACATCATCACCTGCTTAATATCAAAAGATTAATATAAATATATTGATGTGTATGATTTTTAGGCTACTAAATAATTATATGAGAATTATAATTGAAGAAAATAGGAGTCAACGAAGTGTTACCATATTTTTTGCATTCTTTTTTAGGCGTAGCGATTCCATTAACAAGATTTGAAAATATCAAGTAACAGAAGAGAAAATACATGATAGTTTTCGCCATTACAAACTCAAACCGTTGTACACAAAATACTAGAAACTATATTAGCACCTTGAGTAGTGTACATGATATTTATAGCATGTAGTATCGTGGTTAGCATAATATTTTATTTAATCTTGTTCTCTAATATTTAATGCATTAAATAAGAAATAAAAGTTTTACAAGTTTTTATAAAATACTTTATTACAAATAATAATTATTTTAAAAGTAAAGTTAAATCTGGTTAGTTGAGGATTTCGTATTGACAAGTTAAATGTGTGAAAACTATAAATATATTTATTTGTATAAAACACGATCCATTTTACTTTATTTATTTATTTATTTATAAACTAGGTTAAAATCACATGTATTACACGGGTTGATAAAATATAATATTAAATACTTAGCAATAAAAAATTATTTTTTAAAAAACCCGTGTGTTACACGGGTTGATAAAATGTAACATTACATACTTACTAATAAAAAGTTTATATTTTTAAAACACATGTATATTACACGGTTTGAATACATTAAATTTCTTTAATATAATTTTACTTAAATCACTATTTAGTTAAAAACAAAAGTTACATAATTAAATTTTAAAGTTTTTAAAAATAAGAGATAGTTTAAAATAAATGTGTTTTATTAGTATAACTAGCTTTAACCCTCTGTGTTACACGGGGTAAAACTTTAATACTATATTGATAAATATCTTAACACCTTTTTTTATACAAATTTGATATTGCATTAGTAACTTTTCTATTTTGTTAAATGTTAAGATTACATCGATGAGATTAATCAAAACATCAAAAAAAATACATGAAAATACATTTCATAAGTGTTGGCTACAATTTGAAAATACTTCATGGTATAGAACATTTGACGTGGTATTGGTAACTATTCCATGTTTAATATCCACTAAATGCAACAAAGAATATAGTTTCTTTTCCTCAATAACTGAAACCATAAAATAGCCAAAATCGTTCGAAAAATATACACAAACGGTGCGAACCTGATTAAAGCCAGTAGGGAGTCAAAGAAATCGAAGATAATCAAATTGGTCAACGATTTCCATGCATATGTTGTTTCTCCATTTTTATTAGCTTCTTGAATTTGTAAAAACTTTATCCTTAATGTTGTAACATATTTACAAATATTTAAGTTGTAATTAAATTTACGTATCAAAATCAAAATTTTAAATCTCGTATTTTATACGAAAAATCTCGCTAAATTTTTCATATTTAATCTCTCATTTAAATTAAAATTAAAAAAAGTACAAATAAAATTTAAATTTCAACAATATATCGTCTTTTAAATTCAAAGTTTTAAAATCCAAAATTTTAAAAATCGCACTCCAATATACCGACACAATTTAAACTTAAAATTCAAAAAATGAATATGAAAAAAATATTAAAACTGATAAATTAGAATTGAACCCAAACATATTTAAAAAAAATCTCATTATTGTTTAAAAAATTAAAGTTAAAATATAATACACGTGAAAATTTTTTTTTATAGATTTATTAATTTTAATTAAGAACTAACTGTTAAATAGGGATGGCAAAATAACCTGAGCCCGATGGGTAAATTCGAAACCTGAAATATTCGGGGCGGGTATACCCGAAACCCGACGGGTACGGGGCAGGGTATGAGATTTTAATTTTATAAAATTCCGCGGGTATGGGATTAGGTGATACCCGACCCGATTACCCGAAATCACATACCCGTTTACCCGAACCATATACCCGAATCATATACCCGAAAATTTGTAATTTATAGTTATATTTTTCTCTTAACCCATGCCTTTAATGCTTCATTTTAGTAGATTTATTATGTGAAAACTTAATTTTCTTTAAAAATATGTATTTATAAATATAAAAAATAGAGTCATTGAAAAGTACACGACACATACCCGATGGTTATTGGTCGATACCCGCGAGTATGCCCGCTCACCTTGAAATGAGTGGCATGAAAGTCACTCAAATAAGTTCTTGTTGCATAAGTGTTCTAACTAATCACAAGATTAACCTATGTTGGTCAAGTATAATGGATCAATAATTAATATAGGGAAAATTTAGTTGATCATGTGCTCATGAACAGTCTCCATATCCCGTCCCGACGTTTTCGCCGTCGGTTGGGGTGTGACAACGGGTATGCCCGTTACCCGCGGTATACCCGATACCCGACACAAACCCGACGGGTAATGGGCGGGGTATGGTACACAATTTTATAACCGGGTATGGGTTTGGGATTACCGATACCTGACCTGAATCCGACCTATTGCCATCCTTACTGTTAAATTTCAAAAATAAAAATAAAAAACTCATTTATAAATATCAAACTTAATTAAAAAAATACTAACTAAATATTAGAAAACTTTATTTTAACACATATTTATTTAAAATACAAAAGTAGTATCTTCAAATTTTATATGTAAAATTAAAAAATCTTGTTTTTTTAATAATAAAAATTTAAAAACTCGTTTATTTAATAATAAAACTTTAAAAACTCTTTTTTTTAATCTCCTACTTTTTAATTCTTACTTCTTTTTTTAATATTCACTTTTGATGATAATTTTAAAAAAATAAAATTGAGTCAATAGTAATAATGGTGAATTGATTTAGTAAAATGTTTATTTATGTAATTTCAGAAAAATTGAGCTAAATATGGGAAGATTGAATAATGGATTTAGATGTGGTTTTAGAGGAAAAATGGTTATGAGATTGAATATGATGTTGACAAGTGTCAACATATTTAGTTTTTTTTATTAGAATATGGATTAATATTTTTCTTTAAATATAAATCATTATAGAAAAAAAAGTAATGCATTTAATAAGAGAGAGATGTGGAAAAAAATGGTGAGAAGTGATATGGATGCGAAAAGTGACATAAATTATTTTCATTTATTATATACTATAGATATAGATTTGAGTAATGTTGCATTTGTGTCTATGAAATAAGAAAGAGCATAAATATTATCTAAAAAAGATTACATACTAAGAATTTTATTATAGTAAATTTCGCTTTTGGCCGTATGGTTTGGCCTATTTAACCCTTTTAGTAAAAAAAAAAATCTTTTAATATATCAGCTCCTGAGATTGTACTTTTGTAACCATTTCAGTCTATGACACTAACCCTGTTAACTTTTTCTGTTAAGTATATGACATTTTAGTCATTTTATATCTAAGTGAATTAGTTTAATCAATAAAAACTTTTATTAGGCTTTTTCATAAAAAAATCTACTTTTTTAAAAACATTTTTTTTACTTTTTTAAAATCATTTTTTTATTTTTTTTCCCGCAAAAACGGTTTTTTTGAACCTTTTTAAAAATATTTTATTAATTTTTTTTTTCGTAAAAAACGTTTTTAAAACATTTTTTAGTTTTTTTTATAAATACGTTTTTTAGCTTTTTTATAAGGCAACTTTCCCGGGAGATCTCACTTGTTATATTTACTCACAAATATAGTCATCAAACACTGATATTTTAATTAAAAGCATTCAACATAACGGAAGCGTACAAATAGTCAAATACATAACAACACAACTTAACATAAAGAACATTGTCTTAACACATAATTATATAAAATGGGATGTCAGTCTTGTGAGCCATCACACCTTCGCACGTCCCTTCTTCCTGCAACCTGAAGTGTATACTAAAGCTGGTGAGTTCTAGTTTAAAAGCAAACAGACATTAACATTATCTTAAGAGAATATATATATATATATATATATGTTGGATATTAGATATCCGATCATCGTTAATATCAACATTGCTACCAAGGTACGATACGAAAAGTTACACTTTGGGCAAAGAACATATTATATTGTTTAAATTGTTAAACCTAATTTCATGAAACACATATTCGGTGGATTATATATCTAGAGAGATATTTATTAATTACGTTGTATTTAATTATTTATAATAATTAAAAAAAGTTAAAGAAACGAGGTTTTATATATATAATGGATATATACATACGGGTTCTTTTATACTTAATGGTTAAATATAAATTATTCGGTTTATGCAAGTTTTTGTTTATAATTAGTGTAATTATAAACTGCGAGGACTAAGACTGATTAAGTGTTAATCAGTTAGTAATTAAATGTTAATTACATAGGGATTAAGATGTAAATATTGGGATTATATATACATGCATCATCTTAAAACCCTAATGAGAGTTTTTGGCCTCCTTCCCTTTTTCCCTTGCGACCGAGAACCGAACCAAACCCCCTCCCTTCGTTTTTCACGAGCCACCATCACCGGCTGCCATCGCCGCTGTTGTGCTCCGCCTCCGGCAGCCCACCCCAGCCGCTGCCACCTTGTCGGTCGAACCCCTCCTTGCTCGTGGGTTCTAGCCGAGAACCGGGTTTTGCAATTCGTGTGTTCATGAGACGAGTTCGTTAGTAGTCATCTAGCGTGACGTTCTTTGTACCCGAGTGTTACAAACCGGTTGATTTCGTCAAAGGTATAAAACCCTAAACACCCTATGGTTGTGTTTATTATTATTGTCTAAACGATGTGTAATCGGATCACTGCCGAAAAAGATTGGATCTTTATTATCGTGCGCTTTTGTAAACACTTCCGCTATTGTAAATCTGATTTTATAAAGTTTCATTTTAAATGTTAAAACCGGTGCACGATATCCCAACAAATATATATACATATATATATGTTTATATTTGTACATTTTTTTCTTTCTTCCTTTCGTATAATATTCATAATGAGTACGTAAATAAATACATACATGCTTATTTCTTGGTGAATATCCATTGGTCATACACATATGGGTGATCAAACCGTCATTGATCGCGTAAGTCACAAAGACAGATGCTCCGTCCTACCGTCGTAGTCCGTCCTCCATAACATTCGGCAAACCTTCGGCTGTCCATCATTCAATACCGTCCGGCAAACCTTCGGCCGTTCATCTTAACCGTACTACCGTCATAGCTTGTTTCTGCCCGTATGTCCTAAGGCATCCGTTTCCCACCCGAACTAATTATACAGCTGTGCATCGGTTGAGGGACCGACTCCATTATTGTGGCCTTACTTTTATTCTACCTTTCTAAATTTTCATTTTTGGCTGCATAATAGTCGAGTGGTCGTCCGTCTACCGTAGTAGCCGTTAGCATTGTTTCCGTCTATAACGTTTACATATATTCATAACACGCAATAAATATAAATATAAAGCAAGATTTCATTCATTTATGTTATACCGTTCAATCATTTCATTCTTTGTATACATATGTTTCATTCTTTGTTCATCATTCATTTCTATATCACGTATGATCACATTGGCATTTATAATAATCATTCATTTAGTGTATATACTTAAGCCCCAAAACATTTAAACTGATTTGCACTAAACATATAAGGGGCACATAGAACTCACCTGATAAGCAGACTCTTGGTGTACTATGATTGGTCATTATAGGGTGTTACTCACAATCTGTTTAATAGTTCATAACACGTCAAAATCTACACCTTCTATATGTTTAGCGAAACTACCACATATGGCGAAACTACCATAAATAGGGAAACTACCATAAATTGAAACACACCACTTTTAAAAACTATGCTTTAACGCGCGGAAGTCTTAATCCCAGAATTTTTTTTTTTACCTCTCGCGTAGCGCGAGGGACCTGTTTTCACAGAAAGTTTCCAGTTTTTCATCAGTTTTCACACTTAGCCATTTTTCCAACTTTTTCCAAAATACAAGACAACAAATTTGCCCAACACATGGGTTTTAACCAAAAACCCCTTCAACAACATGATCACAACCCAAAAACATGTTTTGTTTATCAAATTACAATCAAAAAGGGGAATTCCACCAACTCATCAAAACATGAAAATATGCATACGAGGATCCGCCAACGCCTTGGACTTGACTTTGACTACCTATGAGCTTTTCCTACATTCACCACACATATCACCATTAGTAATGAAGATAAATTCATAACAAACAAGTAAATTCCTACTTGTTTCACCCATTCACCCATTTGACCCGTTTCCATCCAAATTGTCATTTAGGCTACATATTCTTGCACGCTTACTACAAGTTTCAATTATGATCAACACATGATCCATTTCCATTATGGCACAAAGGCCATAACTCCTTTTCATTTATGATCAACACATGATCCATTTCCAATATGGCACAAGGCCATATCTTCGTTTCATTTATGATCAACACATGATCCATTACCATTATAGCACAAGGCCATAACTCCGTCTCATTTATGATCAACACATGATCCATTACCATTATAGGTTAACACTATAACTACATTCATTCATTGCACATACTAAATCATTCACAATTTATCATATCACAAGTATGCACACAATCACATAACACATAATCCATAAAATTCACCATTTATCATCAATACTAAGTAAGTGCATAGGCACTTACCTTTTGGGTTAGACGACTCCGCTCCGCCTTCTAGACCCACAATTTGATTGCCTAAACATACACACCTAGTTTAGTAATCTAATCATTCATTCAAAACACATACAATTGAGTTTACCACCCAAATTTCCATTTTCAACCCAAATTGACCCGTTTGGGTTATTTCCATATCCAAACACCCCTTTAATCAAGAACTCAACTCAACCACTAGAATTCTCTTTCCAATACCTTGACACTAATTTTTATCAAACTAGTTTCTTTAAGTTAATTTGGGGTTTGTTTAAGTGTCTAACACCTCTATAACACTTAATCATCATCAATTTATCAATTTTTCATCAAAACCCCAAAACCCCCAATTTCCTCCATATGAACCCTAACTTTCAAAAATCAAAATCAAAGGGTTCCATGGTGTTGTTCACCTTCTTACACCTTTAGTTTAGCTAGATTATCAATAATCTAACACCATTTACCACATGCAACCATAATTTCGGGTTTTCAACAAAACCCAACAAGAACACCATAAATGGTGGATCAAAGAGGAAGAAATCACTTACTTGATGTTAGAAAGGTGATGTGTGAGCCAACACCTTCAAGTTACAAGCTTCAAACACAAGAATTTTGGCTTCAACCCGATTTCTCCTCTCTTCCTCTTCTCTTGAACGACCCAACTCCAAAAATGAAGTCAATTTTGACTTCTAAAGGTCAAATATGGCAGATTTGCCATGTTTCACCTTTAGCCCCTCTACTTTCAATCTTTTCCATTTCCTTCCATAACTAGTTAAAACTAGTATATCCCCGTTATTAACTTGAAACCCGCTTGTTTCAACTTATTTCTAAAATATTATTTTCACCATAATATTTATTAGAATTATTTAATTATTTATAACGAGACCCAAATTTTGGTTCGTTACAAATCTCCTCCCCTTATTTGGGTTTCGTCCCCGAAACCCGACTTCACATAAAAAGGTTCGGATAGCATTTGAGCATCTCTTCCTCGGTTTCCCAAGTCATTTCCGCCCCCTTTCTATGCTTCCATCTAACCAATACTTGGCTAATCTCTTTATTACGTAACTTCTTCACCTTCCTATCCAAGATTGCCACCGGTTCTTCAACATAATTCAACTTTTCATCCAATTCGATATCGTCCAAAGGGACAAAAGTAGATTCATCCGCCAAACACTTCCGCAAATGAGACACATGGAACGTGTTATGAAGTCTACTTAGTCCCTCCGGTAACTCCAATCGATAAGCTACCGTACCCACCTTTGCTATCACCTTAAACGGCCCGATGAAACGAGGACTTAACTTCCCCCGTTTCCTAAACTGTATCACCCCTTTCCAAGGAGAGACTTTCAAAAGCACAAAGTCCCCCACTTGAAACTCAATCGCCCGCTTCCTATTATCCGCATAAGACTTTTGGCGATCTTGAGCCGCCTTCAAGCGTGCTCTAATTTGGTCAATACTATCATTAGTTTCCTTGACCACTTCGACACTACCAAGCTCCCGTTGACCAATCTCACCCCAACACATGGGTGTTCGACACTTTCTCCCATACAATGCCTCAAAAGGCGGCATACCAATACTAGAATGGTAACTATTGTTGTAAGAGAATTCCGTCAACGGTAAATGGTCGTCCCAACTACCACCAAAATCCAAGGCACACGCTCGCAACATATCCTCGAGCGTTTGAATCGTTCGCTCGCTTTGACCATCCGTTTGTGGATGATAAGCGGTGCTAAGATTCAATCTAGTCCCCATATCCTCATGGAATTTCTTCCAAAAACGAGAAGTAAATCTCGTATCACGATCCGATATAATCGACACCGGCACACCATGACATGACACAATTTCCTTCACATACATTTCCGCCAATCTATCCGAAGAATACGTTTCCTTTATAGGAAGGAAATGTGCACTCTTCGTCAACCGATCCACTACTACCCATATCGCATCATAACCCTTTCGAGTCTTTGGTAGTTTAGTGATCAAATCCATGGTTATATTTTCCCATTTCCAAAGCGGTATTTCAAGCGGTTGAAGCTTTCCATACGGCTTTTGATGCTCCGCCTTAACCTTTAAACATGTGAGACACCTCTCCACATACTTAACAATATCACGCCTCATACCCGGCCACCAAAAATGACACCTCAAATCATAAAACATCTTTGTGGCCCCCGGATGGATAGAATATTTGGATTTATGCGCCTCGTCAAGAATAGTTGTCAAGACACTTGACAACCTAGGTATCCAAATTCTATCAAAGCATGTCTTCAAACCCATGCTATTTTCACCAAGCTTATCAACATAAGAAATCATCCGTTCTTTCTTCAAGTCGCCACCAAGTGCTAACACTTGGGCCTCCCGGATTTCATCAATAAGAGATGATGAAATTGTCATCTTAAATGACTTCACCTTGATAGGTGAATGACTTGACTTTCTACTAAGCGCATCCGCCACAACATTCGCTTTACCCGGATGATAAAGTATCTCACAATCATAATCCTTAACCAATTCAAGCCACCGTCTTTGCCTCATATTGAGGTCCTTTTGGTCAAAGAAATATTTGAGACTTTTGTGATCCGTGTAGATCGTACACTTAGCACCATACAAATAATGCCTCCAAATCTTGAGCGCGAAAACCACGGCTGCAAGCTCTAAATCATGGGTTGGGTAATTCACCTCGTGAGTCTTTAATTGCCTAGATGCATAGGCAATCACTTTCCCCCTTTGCATCAAAACACACCCCAACCCCGAATGCGAGGCATCCGAATAAACAACAAAATCCTCGGTCCCGTCCGGCAAGGATAAAACAGGCGCCTTAGTCAACTTTTCTTTCAAGAGTTGAAAGGCAGATTCTTGCTCGGGACTCCAAACAAACTTTGTCTCCTTACGAGTCAACTTCGTCATCGGTAAAGCAATCTGAGAGAAGTTTTCGATGAACCTCCGATAATAACCCGCTAACCCCAAGAAACTTCTAATCTCCGAAGGCGTCTTCGGTGATGACCATTCTTTAACCGCCATAATCTTGGATGGGTCAACGGTAATTCCTCTTTCATTAATCACATGACCCAAGAATTGGATCTCGCGCATCCAAAATGTGCACTTGGAGAATTTAGCATAAAGTTTCTCCTTTTGCAAGACTTCAAGAATCTCACGCAAATGACAAGCGTGATCACCCTCGCTCCTTGAATAGATGAGAAGATCGTCAATAAACACAATGACCGAACGATCAAGGAACGGTCTACACACCCGGTTCATGAAATCCATGAAAACCGCAGGTGCGTTGGTCAAACCGAAAGGCATAACCGTAAACTCATAGTGACCGTAATGAGTGCGAAAAGCTGTCTTATGAACATCCTCTTCCTTCACTTTCAACTGATGATACCTGGACTTCAAGTCAATCTTAGAAAACCATGACGCCCCTTGCAATTGGTCGAAAAGATCGTCAATCCTAGGCAATGGGTACCTATTCTTCACTGTCAACTTGTTCAACTCCCGGTAATCCATACACATTCTCATGCTCCAATCCTTCTTTTTGACGAAGAGAACGGGCGCACCCCAAGGTGAAACACTTGGGCGTATGAAACCCTTGTCAAGAAACTCTTGTAATTGCTCCATGAGTTCTTTCATTTCTGGCGGTGCCAATCTATAAGGCGCTTTAGCTACCGGTTTAGCACTCGGCATCAAGTCAATTCCAAACTCTATCTCCCTATCCGGCGGAATTCCCGGTAACTCGTCAGGAAACACATCTACGAATTGGTTCACGACCGGTACATCGTGAATCTCCTTTACTCTTTCATTCACATCCGCGACACAAGCCATGAACGCCTTGCACCCACGCGCCATGTACTTGGTCGCCTTCACATAAGTGCACAACCTTACTTTACCCTTTTTATCACCTTCTATGTAGATGGACTCTCCCGATGGGGAAACAAGTTGGATCGCCTTCGGTCCACATAAAATACTCGCCTTATTCTTTGACAACCAATCCATCCCCACAATAACATCAAAATCTCCCATAGCCATAGGAATCAAATCAATAAAGAAAGTTTCGCCCCCCGCTCTCAACTTACAATCTCTAAAAATGTCAAAGACAAGGAAACTCTTATCATTAGCCGCTTCGATTTCTAAGGGTTCATCTAACTTGCTACTTACAAAAGAGGAATGCTTAACAATTTTTAAGGAAACAAAAGAACGGCTAGCCCCCGAATAAAAAAGAACTAGTGCAGGTAATGAGTTAATCTTGAATGTACCTGACACTACATCCGCGTTGTTCTTTGCCTCTTCCGCCGAAATGTGGAAGGCTCTTCCCTTAGGCTTTGGCGTCTCAACCTTCACCCCGCTTCCACCTTGCTGCTTTAACTCGAGACAATCCACCCTATTGTGCCCGGGCTTGTAACAGTTGTAGCATATACGGACTTGGCTTGGGCATTGATTAGCCATATGCCCCGGCTTTCCGCATTTATAGCATCTTGAAGAACCCTTTCTACATTCCCCAAAATGCACTTTTCCACATAACTTACAATCTTGCGAAGAAGGTTTAACAAACAACTTCTTACTAGGGCTCTCGCCCTTTATCACAATTTCCCCTTTTCTCTTCTCACCCCTAGCCTCTTGCCTCTTTAACTCTACCTCCCTTTCCCGACACCTGTTTATTAAATCAACAAGCGTGGTAAATGAGGATGGAGATATGCTATCTCTGAATTCCACTGTTAGCATAGCATAGAACCTATCAATCTTGCCCTTTTCGGTCGATACCACATCCGGACAAAACTTGGCCCGATCAAAGAAGGCCCCGGCCAATTCGTCAATTGACTCAGTCGTCTGTCTCATGAGGAGAAACTCCTCAGTCATCCTGTCCACCGCGGCTTGCAGGTAGTGGTATTTCAGAAAAGCCGCTTTAAATTCCTCCCAAGACATAGAGGTCACCCCAGAAACACCTCTCTCTCTACGGAGATTCAACAGCCATTCCTTTGCCCTCCCAGTCAACAGAGGCACACTGAACATTACCCTATCCTCGGGCCTGCATCTAGTCGTTTCGAAATTCGACTCCATATCCACCACCCACCGGTGGCTAAGTATCGGGTCCACCTGACCGTCGTATTCTTTCGGTTTAATCACCATGAAATCCTTGAGAGTACAACATCGAGGTTCCTTATCTTTCTCTTTCATGACCTCTTCAAGAGAGAGCTTAATAGTTCCCCTCATTTCCTCCATCAAGAGATTTGTGGCTTGCTCAAACGCCTTGGCCACTTCTTCCTTTATCATATCTTGGATCCTTGGATCCAACGGTTCTTCGTTCACATCAACATTTTCGTGGTGGTCACCCTCGTCCGTCATCTCTTAACTGAGAAATAGTACCAAAAACACCTTAACATTCCTATACCTTCAAATCACCTAGGGTATATATATATATATATTTACCTACTTATACACATACATATACGATCACCTTCACCTAATCCTTGCAAATGTTCATTGTCATATGGTTATCATAAAAGCTCTTGCACATCTCGTCTTATTAATCATATTGGCCAGACATGTTTAATAATACGTTATGCCCAAGTGTAATTATCATATGCATATAACAATTCACAAGACAAGTTTCGGCACACATAACACTTTGTCATTCAATCAATCATATGCATTTACAACATATATACATAATCACTTATTAAATCATTACTAACCTTTCATTTCCGAAAGCTCCGAGTCTTAGTCAAGTCCTTCGTGGATTCTCGTATCATTTCCCCCATATCAAGAGCATCCGGTTTGAGTTTAGTGTCTCGCACACCAAATCCCTCAAACCATTGCTCTGATACCAAGTTGAAACACACCACTTTTAAAAACTATGCTTTAACGCGCGGAAGTCTTAATCCCATAATATTTTTTTTTACCTCTCGCGTAGCGCGAGAGTTATTGGTCACCTCCCTTGCGTAGCGCGAGGGACCTGTTTTCACAGAAAGTTTCCAGTTTTTCATCAGTTTTCACACTTAGCCATTTTTCCAACTTTTTCCAAAATACAAGACAACAAATTTGCCCAACACATGGGTTTTAACCAAAAACCCCTTCAACAACATGATCACAACCCAAAAACATGTTTTGTTTATCAAATTACAATCAAAAAGGGGAATTCCACCAACTCATCAAAACATGAAAATATGCATACGAGGATCCGCCAACGCCTTGGACTTGACTTTGACTACCTAGGAGCTTTTCCTACATTCACCACACATATCACCATTAGTAATGAAGATAAATTCATAACAAACAAGTAAATTCCTACTTGTTTCACCCATTCACCCATTTGACCCGTTTCCACCCAAATTGTCATTTAGGCTACATATTCTTGCACCCTTACTACAAGTTTCAATTATAATCAACACATGATCCATTTCCATTATGGCACAAAGGCCATAACTCCTTTTCATTTATGATCAACACATGATCCATTTCCAATATGGCACAAGGCCATATCTTCGTTTCATTTATGATCAACACATGATCCATTACCATTATAGCACAAGGCCATAACTCCGTCTCATTTATGATCAACACATGATCCATTACCATTATAGGTTAACACTATAACTACATTCATTCATTGCACATACTAAATCATTCACAATTTATCATATCACAAGTATGCACACAATCACATAACACATAATCCATAAAATTCACCATTTATCATCAATACTAAGTAAGTGCATAGGCACTTACCTTTTGGGTTAGACGACTCCGCTCCGCCTTCTAGACCCACAATTTGATTGCCTAAACATACACACCTAGTTTAGTAATCTAATCATTCATTCAAAACACATACAATTGAGTTTACCACCCAAATTTCCATTTTCAACCCAAATTGACCCGTTTGGGTTATTTCCATATCCAAACACCCCTTTAATCAAGAACTCAACTCAACCACTAGAATTCTCTTTCCAATACCTTGACACTATTTTTTATCAAACTAGTTTCTTTAAGTTAATTTGGGGTTTGTTTAAGTGTCTAACACCTCTATAACACTTAATCATCATCAATTTATCAATTTTTCATCAAAACCCCAAAACCCCCAATTTCCTCCATATGAACCCTAACTTTCAAAAATCAAAATCAAAGGGTTCCATGGTGTTGTTCACCTTCCTACACCTTTAGTTTAGCTAGATTATCAATAATCTAACACCATTTACCACATGCAACCATAATTTCGGGTTTTCAACAAAACCCAACAAGAACACCATAAATGGTGGATCAAAGAGGAAGAAATCACTTACTTGATGTTAGAAAGGTGATGTGTGAGCCAACACCTTCAAGTTACAAGCTTCAAACACACGAATTTTGGCTTCAACCCGATTTCTCCTCTCTTCCTCTTCTCTTGAACGACCTAACTCCAAAAATGAAGTCAATTTTGACTTCTAAAGGTCAAATATGGCAGATTTGCCATGTTTCACCTTTAGCCCCTCTACTTTCAATCTTTTCCATTTCCTTCCATAACTAGTTAAAACTAGTATATTCCCGTTACTAACTTGAAACCCGCTTGTTTCAACTTATTTCTAAAATATTATTTTCACCATAATATTTATTAAAATTATTTAATTATTTATAACGAGACCCGGATTTTGGTTCGTTACATAAATGATGAAACTACCATAAATAGTGAAACTAGCATAAATGACGAAACTACCATAAATGGCGAAACCACCATATAAGCAGACTCCGCTAAGAAGTGAATTTTCGCTAAGAAACCTATAAAACTGTGGCAAACGAACTCCGATTGAACTAATTCCAACGACATTGGAACCGTCTCGTCAAAATAAATCTTATAGCTAAACCCTAAATCTAAACTCTAAAAAGCTAAACCTAAAACTTGAACACCAACCCCCCCCCCAAAAAAAAAAACCTAAACCCTCTAACCCCCACCCCTAAAAACCTAAACCACCCACCCCAAAAAAAAACCTAAATACACCACCACATCCCCCAAAAACCTAAATCCCACCAACCCCCACCCCCTAAAAACCTAAATCCCTCACCCCACCCCCAAAAACCTCGACGAGCCGGTTTCAGTGCCACTGGAATGAGCTCAATCGGAGCTCATTTGACCCAATTTGGTTAAAAAAGAAATCATTTCTTAGGTTTCTTAGCAAAAATTCACTTTTTATTTGAACCTCACCCTATATATATATAGGGTGAAGTTCATAAGAAAACTAACATTTAGCGAGAGAACTAGAGAACTCCTCTTTAAATGTAAAATAAAAAAATAAAAACTTAAAATATAAATCAAAAACTAAAAAAGTGGTCTAGAGACCTTTTTTCCCACGTTATCCTCTTTCAAAAAAAAAAAACTTGAAAAAATAGTTGGTTTAGCTTTAGGGTTTAGTTTTTGGATTTAGTTAAGCTTTTACGTTAGGTTTTTGGAGGGGGGTGGGTGGGGGGGGGGGTTTAGGTTTTTTGGGGGTGGGTGGGGGGTTTAGGTTTTTAGGGGGGGTGGGTGGGATGGGGTTAGGTTTTTGGGTGGGGGTGGGGGTGGGGGTGGGGGTAGGGGTGGGCTGGGTTAGGTCTTTGGGGTGGTACTACACATATGCAGTATTAGGTTTAGGGTTAGGTTTTTGAGGGTAGGGGTGAGTGTGATGGGTTTAGGTTTTTTGGTGGGGGTGGGGGTGGGTGGGGGTGGGTAGAGTGGGGTGGGTTTAGGTTTTTTGGGGGTGGGTGGGGGGTTTAGGTTTTTAGGGGGTGGGTAGGGTGGGGTTAGGTTTTTGGGTAGGGGTGGGGGTAGGGGGTGGGCTGGGTTAGGTCTTTGGGGTGGTACTACACATATGCAGTATTAGCTTTAGGGTTAGGTTTTTGAGGGTTAGGTTTTTGAGGGTAGGGGTGGGTGTGGTGGATTTAGGTTTTTGGGTGGGGGTGGGTGGAGTGGGGTGGGTTTAAGTTTTTGGGTGGGGGTGGGTGGGCTTAGGTTTTTAGGTGGGGGTGGGTGGGGGGTTTAGGTTTTGGGTGGGGTATGAGGGGTTTAGATTTTTGGGGGTGGGTGTGGAGGGTATAGGTTAGCCAATCCCCCTCGACTTTGCCTTAATCACCGAGATGACGTTTGGCATCGGGGCGTCACGATCTCCAAAAACCTCGACTTTGCTACCATCCGGAGCCTTGAGTCGGATTATCTTTCGTTTACATATAATTTGTGCTTCATTGGTAGTTAGCCAATCCATTCCTAACACGACATCGAACCCACCCAAAACCATGACAAAAACCTGACGGGAAATCTATGGCCTTCTATTTTTACCTTGGAATTGTCAACTACATCAGTCACCCTTGCAGTTCTACCCTCAGCGGTTTCTACACTAAAGGCCCTTTCTAGTTTACTCACAGGGTACTTTACCCTTTTACAGAAAGTCACAGATATAAAACTTTTACTGGCACCCGAATCGAATAACACAGATACAAAATTGTTGTCAAGGATAAACGTACCTGACGCCACGTCAGGGTCCACTCTGGCATGTTCTTGCGTCAGCGCATAGGCTCGAGTCTTTGCTCGGGGTCTCTCTTCTTTCTTCTTCGGGCCTTTCCCTTTCCCGGCTTGACCCATCCTGGGCTTGGTGCATTCCCGGCTCATATGACCACTCTCCCCACAGTTGTAGCATTTGAAGCCTTGCGGGCATTCACGGGAGTAGTGTCCGGTTTTGCCGCATTTAAAGCACAGGTTTGACCCTAGCCGACATTCACCCGCATGTCTTACCCCACATTTTCCACAGACTGCCGTCTCGCCTACCCTGGCCTGTTTTTCCCGAGCCCCAAACAACTTCCCACCCGATCGCTTAGCGGGAAAACTCAGCTTCTTCTTAGGCTCTTCAATGGCAACGACATTCAGTGCCAGATCATCAAATACCACGCCGCTCAGTTCTACTATCGAATCATAGGTAGTAGGGGTGATTGCCTTAACATAGGTGCGGACCTGGTCCGACAGTCCTTGAATATAGCATGCAATCTTTCTTTCCTCAGTCGTGACAAGATGTGGCACCAGACGTGCCAGTTCATTGAATCGGGTTGTGTACTGCCGGTGCGTCATGCTCCCGGCCTTCAAACCTAGAAATTCCCTCTCTACCTTCTCAATCTCGTTCCTTGGGCATAAATTCTTGATCACCAAGGTTTTCAAATCAGCCCACATCATTGCATCCACAACCTCGCTCCCTGTTGCTTGACGTACACCTTCCCACAAATGGGATGCTTCCTCTCTCAAGGAGTTAGCAGCAAATTTCTCAACTTGATCCGTTCGACACTCCCTCAGGCGAATGGCAGCTTCCATACGGATTACCTAATCAAAAGTTGCCACCGCGTCCTTCTTCCCAGTCAGGACCGGCGGGTCACATGCCTTAAAGGACTTATAGTCGCAGCCACGGTTAAGCGGTGCGTTGATTGCCTCAGTGTTCAGGGTGTCAACCGCCGTGTTAGACCCACCCGTCTCATTAACCTTCTTTAATGCTTCTGCCAACAGTCCTGGGAAGGAAACCTTCATCAACTCAGTGAACTATCGAGCTATAGCTGCTCTAACTTCTGGTTCAAAAGTGAAAGGTTGTTCTTCAACCTGTGTCTGCTCAGTTCCATGCACACTAATCGCCGGTTCAGTGTGAACACTTCCTTCTTCACTATACTCTTGGCGTGCAGGGGTCCTGCCGCGCCCACCGTTACGACCTCCGGTACGACCACCGATACGGCCCCCACCACGCCTTCCACTCTTTCGTCCCGCCATTTCGTTCTATAAGACAAGGAATCCGATGTCATCACGCTAGTTAACAAATAAAATTCAACAAGCATTGTAAGATGTTAATATACAATTGCCATCTGCAATTAACCATTACATTACATTTCGATTTTTTATTTGACCACCTTTGTGATTCCATCAGAACAAAAGTCCTTATCTAACCCTTTCTAAGGCATACTATATATGTAAATATACATACTACCTTCATACCTGATGCTGTGGCTCGAGTTCCCCGTACTGGCATCCGCTTTCGGTCCCATTCACAGTTTAAGTTCAGACACTAGGAGTGTCCGAATCTCTCAAACTATTGCTCTGATACCAACTTGTAAGGCCCCAAACCCGGGAGGCCTCACTTGTTAGATTTACTCATTTACAAACAGTTCTTAAACTTGATTATCAAAATAATGCAGCGGAAAATACTTCATTAAAACATAGCCATTACATTGTTCAACATGCGGAAGCGTAACATAGTCTATTACATAAACATAACATAATCTAATCATTCGTATCATCCGGGTAACTCATCAAGCAGCCCAACATCACCTTCCATCATCGTAACCTGCCTTAACCTGAATGTGCATACTAAAAAGTCAGCTACGCTGGTGAGTTCTAGCTTTTACATAAAACATTAACTTCAAATATTTGCCAAAAACATAACATCATACTTCATTAATAAAAGCGAACGTAAATAATGTAATAAAAAAAAACATAACACATCATAAACATAAGTCAACGAACATATCGAATCTGCGCCTTCTCATAACCATCAAATCCATACGTCGCATACTAGTGGAATAACCTAAAGATCACCACCACTAGGCCCATCAACACCATACTTTCCTTCGGGTGAAGAACACCTAGGGCCCGATACTTAGGTTATTCAACACCAACTTCAAGCACGGCATCACAAGGATGACACGTACCAAACTTCAAGCACTGCACCCCGTAAGTCGCAAGTACCTTCAAGCATGACTACCCCGTAAGGTAACTCGTACCAAAATTCAAGGATCACGATAATCCCCTTGGTGACCGTCATCACCCCAGTTGTACAACAGTTGGCCAGCCACATAGGCCCCTAAAAGGTAAAGGCCCATAACATACTTCCCATACCCCTAACCTTCATTCCCTAAGGAATATTGGCAGATTCGTTCGTTTGTGACTTTCGTAAACATTCAATTCTTTTACTTCAAAACTTCAGTTAAAGCATTCGTACGTTTTATTAAAAATCATTCCTTCATTCATAAACACTTTATAAACTTCTTTTGGCAAAATATTTCATAAACACTTCTTTCATAACCCTTCCTTCCAAAACATCGTTCATAAACATCATTTTATAAAATGTCACATACAACATTCATAAACATCGTTTTATAAAATAGTCACATCGTTACGTATGCACCCCAGCCCAAAAACATTATTAAAACATTTAAAAGAGGGCTTCTAGAACTCACCGTATAAACTAATCTGGGTTGTCCTAAACAAAGGTCCAACAACGTCACTTCGGATCTGAATTGATTAGTTAAATACACATCAGACCCAATCCCGACTCTAACGGTTTAACCATTCTAAACATACTGACTTTACTTAATCAGCCTGATGCCTGCGCACTTAGCAAGTGCGCAGGGACTTGTTCTTGCGTACTTAATAAGTGCGCAGACTTTGCTTCATGCGTACTTGATAAATACGCAGTACCTGCTTCATGCGTACTTGATAAGTACGCAGGATCCTCTCCTTGCGTACTTGGTAAGTACGCAGGATCAGCTTCATGCGTACTTGATAAGTACGCACGAACTGCTTCCTCGCAAAAACCCTAACTTTCGCCTTCGGGTCTGATCACTTCAAGATCCCGAACTTGTTTACTTCAAAACGTTTTCTTTTCATTAAGGAACCCAAATATATGTTTTCCTTCCAGTTTCATTCGTAAAAACGTTACATTTTCATCCAAAACCCGAAAAACCCAAAAACGAACAAAAACTCAGATTTAGTCCAGATCGTTACCTGAATCGAGTTTCTGGTCCGGAGGTTCTTCTCACGAGCTCTGGAGCAACACACTTCTCAAATCTCGGGTCGATCCGACAACTTTCTCTCTCTATGGTTTCTCTCTCTAGAAGTTGCAAATGAGAGAAATAGGTGGTGACCTTGGCTATTTATAGGGGAGGCTCCCCTTCCAGCCCGCCGGCCCATCCGGCTTGACCCGACATGCCTCGTTCGTTTATTCCATTATTTTAATTGTCGTTTTATTTTTGGGATGTTACAAGTCTACCCCCTTTACAATAGGTTTCGTCCCCGAAACCTATCATAAGTCAAATAGTTGAGGGTACGACTCCCTCCTTTTCGTATCCGTTTCCCAAGTGGCCTCCGATCCCCTTCGATGCTTCCATTGGACTTTAACCAATTGAATAATCTTATTACGCAAACGCTTCTCCTTTCTTTCTAAGATGGCCACGGGTTCTTCGCTGTAGTTAAGGCTGTTGTCGACCTCGATGTCAGTAAGTGGTACGTGAGCCGATTCATCCGCCAAACACTTTCGCAAGTGTGATACATGGAAGGTAGGATGAATCCCACTTAACTCATCATGCAATTCTAACCGATAAGCGACTTCACCAACCCGTGCTATTATCCTGAATGGTCCGACAAACTTCGAACTTAACTTTCCTCTCTTCCTGAATTGTATGATTCCCTTCCAGGGTGACACTTTCAACATTACTCTGTCCCCAACATCAAACTTAATAGGCCTTCGTCGTTTATCCGCATAGGACTTCTGACGATCTTGTGCGGCCTTCATTCGTGCTTTGATTTGACCAAACCTTTCCGACGTTTCTCTTACGACTTCAAGACTTCCTAATTCCTTCTGTCCAATCTCACCCCAAAAAACCGGGGTCCTGCATCTTCTCCCATACAACATTTTGTAAGGCGGCATGCCTATCGTCGTGTGATGACTATTGTTATAGGAGAATTCGGCTAACGGCAGATGACTGTCCCAACTGTCGCCGAAATCGATAATACAAGCACGAAGCATATCCTCCAATGTTTGAATGGTCCTTTCGGACTGACCATCCGTTTTTGGGTGGTATGCCGTGCTAACATTGAATCTCGTGCCCATCGCCTCTTGAAATCTTTTCCAGAACCTCTATGTGAATCGTGTGTCCCGGTCAGATACCTTCGTCAAAGGCATCCCATGCCGTGCTACAACTTCTCTAATAAATACTTCCGCTAACCTTTCTGACGAGAACGTCTCGCGAATAGGTAGGAAATGAGCACTCTTCGTTAAACGGTCCACAATTACCCAAATGGTATCATGACTTTTAGCTGTGCGAGGTAGCTTGGTTATGAAGTCCATGGTAATGTGTTCCCACTTCCACTCCGGTATATCAAGTGGTTGAATCTTTCCATACGGTTTCTGGTGTTCGGCCTTTACTTGCGAGCAAGTCAAACACTTGCTTACGTACTTTGTCACTTCATATTTCATTCCAGGCCACCAGTATTCCTTCCTTAGGTCTTGGTACATTTTATTGGTACCGGGATAGATAGAGTACCGAGACTTATGAGCCTCATCCAAGATTTTGGTTCTAAGCTCGCCACCCATAGGTATCCATACTCGTCCAAAACGTGTCCTAACACCAAGGGTGTTATATTCCAACTTGTCCTGTTGGCCAACCATCCTTTCCTTCTTTATGTTTTCTTCTTTAAGTGCCTCATCTTGAGCCTTTTCAATTTCTTTCATCACATCCGATGTTACCACCAACTGGCAAGCTTTCACTCTAATAGGAGTAGGCACATCCTTTCGGCTTAGAGCGCCAGCCACCACGTTTGCCTTTCCAGGATGGTATATTATTTCACAGTCATAGTCTTTCAACAGTTCCAACCATCGCCCCTGCCTCATATTAAGTTCCTTTTGTTCGAAGAAGTACTTCAAACTTTTGTGGTCGGAGTAAATAGTAAACTTCACCCCGTAAAGGTAATGCCTCCAGATTTTTAATGCGAATACGACAGCAGCAAGTTCCAAATCGTGAGTCGGATAATTAGCTTCGTGAATCTTCAACTGCCGTGACGCATACGCGATCACTCTCCCGTGTTGCATCAACACGCATCCCAATCCCTGACCCGAAGCATCAGAGTATACCACTAAGTCTTCATTGCTCTCGGGAAGGGCCAAAACTGGAGCTTGGGTTAGTTTCTCCTTCAATTCCTTAAACGCCTCGTCCTGGGTCGAACCCAATTCGTACTTTACCTCCTTCCGAGTCAACTTTGTCACTGGCGAAGCTATTTTTGAGAAATTCTGGATGAATCTCCGATAGTAGCCTGCCAATCCCAAGAAACTGCGGATTTCAGTTGGCGTCTTAGGAATATTCCATTCCCTTACCGTCACTATCTTTGCCGGGTCAACCATAATGCCGTTCGGGTTAATGACGTGACCTAGGAATTGGACTTCCCTAAGCCAGAACGCGCATTTGGAGAACTTAGCATACAACTTTTCCTTCTTCAGAGCTTCCAATACTTCCTTCAAGTGACACGCGTGATCACCCTCATTCTTGGAGTAGATGAGGATATCATTGATGAACACGATTACAGATCGATCCAGCATTGGTCGACAAACTCTATTCATCAAATCCATGAACGCTGCGGGGGCGTTCGTCAATCCGAAAGACATTACGCGGAACTCGAAATGTCCATAACGCGTGCGAAATGCAGTTTTCGGTATGTCTTCTTCCCTCACCTTCAACTGATGGTACCCGGAACGAAGGTCGATTTTTGAGAACCAACTTGCGCCTTGCAATTGATCGAACAGGTCGTCGATCTTTGGTAAAGGGTACTTGTTCTTCACCGTACATTTATTCAACTCGCGATAATCAATACACATTCTCATCGAACCGTCTTTCTTCTTCACAAACAACACCGGAGCATCCCACGACGAGATGCTCGGTTGGATAAATACTTTCTCAAGTAACTCGTCTAGTTGTACCATTAACTCTTTCATATCCACTGGTGCTAGTCGATATGGAGCCTTAGCCACGGGCTGGGCATCTGGTACTAAGTCGATTCGAAATTCGATCTCTCTGTCGGGTGGTATCCCAGGCAAATCCTCTGGAAACAGCTCCGGGTACTCGCGTACCACGGGTACATCGTCTAGTTCCTTCACTTCCTTACACTCGTCAATTACGTACACCAGATAAGCCTCGCATCCGCGCCTCAGGTAATATGTTTCCTTAATCATCGAGATGACGTTTGGCATCGGGGCGTCACGATCTCCAAAAACCTCGACTTTGCTACCATCCGAAGCCTTGAGTCGGATTATCTTTCGTTTACATATAATTTGTGCTTCATTGGCAGTTAGCCAATCCATTCCTAACACGACATCGAACCCACCCAAAACCATGACAAAAACCTGACGGGAAATCTATGGCCTTCTCTTTTTATCTTGGAATTGTCAACTACATCAGTCACCCTCGCAGTTCTACCCTCAGCGGTTTCTACACTAAAGGCCCTTTCTAGTTTACTCACAGGGTACTTTACCCTTTTACAAAAAGTCACAAATATAAAACTTTTACTGGCACCCGAATCGAATAACACACATACAAAAGTGTTGTCAAGGATAAATGTACCTGACGCCACGTCAGGGTCCGCTCTGGCCTGCTCCTGCGTCAGCGCATAGGCTCGAGTCTTTGCTCGGGGTTTCTCTTCTTTCTTCTCCGGGCCTTTCCCTTTCCCGGCTTGACCCATCCTGGGCTTGGTGCATTCCCGACTCATATGACCACTCTCCCCACAATTGTAGCATTTGAATCCTTGCGGGCATTCACGGGAGTAGTGTCCGGTTTTGCCGCATTTAAAGCACAGGTTTGACCCTAGCCGACATTCACCCGCATATCTTACCCCACATTTTCCACAGACTGCCGTCTCGCCTACCCTAGCCTGTTTGTCCCGAGCCCCAAACAACTTCCCACCCGATCGCTTAGCGGGTAAACTCAGCTTCTTCTTAGGCTCTTCAATGGCAACGACATTCAGTGCCAGATCATCAAATACCACACCGCTCAGTTCTACTACCGAATCATAGGTAGTAGGGGCGTTTGCCTTAACATAGGTGCGGACCTGGTTCGGCAGTCCTTTAATGTAGCATGCAATCTTTCTTTCCTCAGTCATGACAAGATGTGGCACCAGACGTGCCGGTTCATTGAATCGGGTTGTGTACTGCCGGTATGTCATGCTCCCGACCTTCAAACCTAGAAATTCCCTCTCTACCTTCTCAATCTCATTCCTTGGGCATAAATTCTTGATCACCAAGGTTTTCAAATCAGGCCACATCATTGCATCCACAACCTCGCTCCCTTTTGGTTGACGTACACCTTCCCACCAATGGTATGCTTCCTCTCCCAAGGAGTTAGCAGCAAATTTGACAACTTGATCCGTTCGACACTCGCTCAGGCGAATGGCATTTTCCATACGGATTACCTAATCAAAAGTAGCCACCGCGTCCTTCTTCCCAGTCAGGACCGGCGGGTCACATGCTTTAAAGGACTTATAGTCGCAGCCACGGTTAAGCGGTGCGTTGATTGCCTCAGTGTTCGGGGTGTCAACCGCCGTGTTAGACCCACCCGTCTCATTAACCTTCTTTAATGCTTCTGCCAACAGTCCTATCAAGGAAACCTTAATCAACTCAGTGAACTCTCGAGCTATAGCTGCTCTCACTTCTGGTTCAAAAGTGAAAGGTTGTTCTTCAACCTGTGTCTGCTCATTTCCATGCACACTAATCGCCGGTTCAGTGTGAACACTTCCTTCTTCACTATACTCTTGGCGTGCAGGGGGTCCTGCCGCGCCCACCGTTGCAACCACTGGTAAGACCACCGATACGGCCCCCACCACGCCTTCCACTCTTTCGTCCTGCCATTTCGTTCTATAAGACAAGGAATCCAATGTCATCACGCTAGTTAACAAGTAAAATTTAACAAGCACTGTAAGATGTTAATATACACTGGCCATCTGCAATTAACCATTACATTACATTTCGATTTTTTATTTGACCACCTTTGTGATTCCATCAGAACACAAGTCCTTACCTAACCCTTTCTAAGGCATACTATATATGTAAATATATATACTACCTTCATACCTGATGTTGTGGCTCGAGTTACCCGTACTGGCATCCGCTTTCGGTCCCATTCACAGTTTAAGTTCAGACACTAGGAGTGTCCGAATCTCTCAAACTATTGCTCTGATACCAACTTGTAAGGCCCCAAACCCGGGAGGCCTCACTTGTTGGATTTACTCATTTACAAACAGTTCTTAAACTTGATTATCAAAATAATGCAGCGGAAAATACTTCATTAAAACATAACCATTACATTGTTCAACATGCGGAAGCGTAACATAGTCTATTACATAAACATAACATAATCTAATCATTCGTATCATCCGGGTAACTCATCAAGCAGCCCAACATCACCTTCCATCATCGTAACCTGCCTTAACCTGAATGTGCATACTAAAAAGTCAGCTACGCTGGTGAGTTCTAGCTTTTACATAAAACATTAACTTCAAATATTTGCCAAAAACATAACATCATACTTCATTAATAAAAGCGTACGTAAATAATGCAATAAAAAAAAACATAACACATCATAAACATAAGTCAACGAACATATCAAATCTGCGCCTTCTCATAACCGTCAAATCCATACGTCACATACTAGTGGAATAACCTAAAGATCACCACCACTAGGCCCATCAACACCGTACTGTCCTTCGGGTGAAGAACTCCTAGGGCCCGATACTTAGGTTATTCAACACCAACTTCAAGCACGGCATTACAAGGATGACACGTACCAAACTTCAAGCACTGCACCCCGTAAGGCGCAAGTACCAAACTTCAAGCACGACTACCCCGTAAGGTAACTCGTACTAAACTTCTAGGATCATGATAATCCCCTTGGTGACCGTCATCACCCCAGTTGTACAACAGTTGGCCAGCCACAAAGGCCCCTAAAAGGTAAAGGCTCATAACATACTTCCCATACCCCTAACCTTCATTCCCTAAGTAATATTGGCAGATTCGTTCGTTTGTGACTTTCATAAACATTCACTTCTTTTACTTCAAAACTTCAGTTAAAGCATTCGTACGTTTTTATTAAAAATCATTCCTTCATTCATAAACACTTCATAAACTTCTTTTGGCAAAATATTTCATAAACACTTCTTTTATAACCCTTCTTTCCAAAACATCGTTCATAAACATCATTTTATAAAACGTCACATACAACATTCATAAACATCGTTTTATAAAATAGTCACATCGTTACGTATGCACCCCAGCCCAAAAACATTATTAAAACATTTAAAAGAGGGCTTCTAGAACTCACCGTATAAGCTAATCTGGGTTGTCCTAAACAAAGGTCCAACAACGTCACTTCGGATCTGAATTGATTAGTTAAATACACATCAGACCCAATCCCGACTTTAACGGTTTAACCATTCTAAACATATTGACTTTACTTAATCAGCGTGATGCCTGCGCACTTAGCAAGTGCGCAGGGACTTGTTCTTGCGTACTTAATAAGTGCACAGACTTTGCTTCATGCGTACTTGATAAGTACGCAGGATCCTCTTCTTGCGTACTTGGTAAGTACGCAGGATCATCTTCATGCGTACTTGATAAGTACTCACGAACTGCTTTCTCGTAAAACCCTAACTTTCGCCTTCAGGTCTGATCATGTCAAGATCCCAAATTTATTTACTTCAAAACGTTTGCTTTTCATTAAGGAACCCAAATATATGTTTTCCTTCCTGTTTCATCCATAAAAATGTTATATTTTCATCCAAAACCCGAAAAACCCAAAAACGAACAAAAACTCAGATTTAGGCCAGATCGTTACCTGAATCGAGTTTCTGGTCCGGAGGTTCTTCTCACGAGCTCTGGAGCAACACACTTCTCAAATCTTGGGTCGATTTGACAACTTTCTCTCTCTACGGTTTCTCTCTCTAGAAGTTGCAAATGAGTGAAATAGGTGGTGACCTTGGCTATTTATAGGGGAGGCTCCCCTTCCAGCCCGCCGGCCCATCGGCCCGACCCGACATGCCTCGTTCGTTTATTCCGTTATTTTAACTGTCGTTTTATTTTTGGGATGTTACAATATATATATATATATATATATATATATATATATATATATATATATATATAACAATACCATACTTGTTGGAAAAATAAAAAAACGCTCGATTTTATGATGAAATTTAAAAAAAAATAATGATGTATAAAAAAGTTTAAAAAAGTGGGGGAAATGGCATGTGACTTGCATGTGCAAGCTTTGGGGTTGAATCTTTCTATTCTACCCCTCCTGGTGGTTTCCAAGTTCCAGCTATTTACCAAAATGCCACCGCGTTAATCTCCACCACAAATGACCATGATCTGATGACCCTGATTCTTTCCTAAACTTTGTAGGGTTTTATCCCTTTCTAGCCTAACCAATATATATATATATATATATATATATATATATATATATATATATATATATATATACTAGTTTAGATCCTGTGTCTACACACGGGGTGAAAAATATCAATATATAAAATGTTTAAATCTTTATGTGTATATTTTATAAGTGTAAAAATACATTACATATACTAAAGATATATATATATATATATATATATATATATATATATATATATATATATATATATATAAACAAACTCAAAATATGTAAAAATTAATATATAATTGAGTTTCAAAAATACGTTAATTACTATTTAATGCAATTTGACTTTCATTTACTATTTGATTTAAATAAAAGTTACATAATTAAATTTTAAAGTTTTTTATAATAAGGGATAATTAAAAATAAATGTGTTTTATTAGTATAACTAGTATTTTCTTTAAATGTATACTATTATTAAAAATAAAAGTGCATTAAATAAGAGAGAGAGGCGGGAAAAAATGATAAGAATTAATATGGGAGCGACACGTGGCACTAAAAAACCTTTATTTATTATATAGTATATATATATAGAGAGAGAGGAAGGATCATAAGAAAACTCAATTTTCATGAGAAAACTAAAAAACTACTTATTTAAGATAAATAAATCATAACTCAAAAAATAAATCAAAAATTAAAAAACTATTTCGAAAACCTTGTTTCCCCTTCGTCCTCGTTAAAAAAAACCCCTCAAAAAGTAGTGGGTTTAGTTTTTGGGTTTAGTTTAGCTTTTAGATTAGGTTTTTGGAGGGGTTGGGTTAGGGTGGGGTTTAGGTTTTTGGGAGGTGGGTGGGGGGTTTATGTTTTTGGGGGGTGGGCGAGGGGGTAGGTGGGGTGGGGTTAGGTTTTTGGGTGGGGGTGGGGTGGAGGGTTTAGGTTTTTGGGGTGGGTTAAGCTTTTTGGTTTAGGGTTTTGGAGGGGTGGGGGTTTAGGGTTTTGGGGGGTGGGTGGCGGGTTTAGGTTTTTGGAGGTGAGTTGGGTTTTTGGGTGTACTACACATATGTAGTAGGAGTTTTTTTGATTTTCTCATGAAAACGAGTTTTCTAGTGAACTCACCTCTCTCTATATATATAGTATAGGGTTCCGCTAAAAAATGTTAAAAGTGAAGTAAGTGTAAAAAGTGCTTTAAAACGCTCATAACCGGATCATACGAACTCCGATTTTACTCATTTTAGCGGCGTTGGAACCGTCTCGTCGAACTCTACGATCTTATTTTGTAGGCTTTAGATTTTAGGGTTTAGCCTTAGGGGTTTAGCTTTTAGTATTTAGGCTTTGGGGGGGTGGGTGGGTTGGAGGTTTAGGCTTTTGGGGGGTGGGGTGGTGTTTTTAGATGACTTTTTTGGCTTTTTAGGGTTTTTTTTTTTGTTAGGATTTAGGTTTTTTTCTTTTTTTTTGGAGGGTGGGGGGGGGGGTTTTAGGTTTTTAGGGGTGGGGTGGATGGGGGTTAGGTTTTGGGGAGGTTGGGGTGGGGGGGTTTTAGGCTTTTGGGGGATGGTGGTAGGGTTTTTAAAAGACTTTTTATACTTTTTAGCCTTCTTAGAATATCACTCCCCTATATATATATATATATATATATATATATAGGGGAGGGTTCCAGAGAAAACAAAATAGTTAGGCGAAAACCGAGAAACCAATAAAAAAACAATTTTTACCAATAATATAATAATATTTATTTTTTATTTTTATTTTTTTATAAGAGTATCAATGTAGTATTACACATTTTTACCAAAAAATCATTTAAATATTGGCTTACGTATACGTAACCCATAGTGGTACGTATACGTAAAAAGAAATAAAAAAATTACGGTTACGTATACGTAACCCATAGTATTACACAATGTTTTAGTGGTTTTCTCAGTTTTCGCCTAACTTTGTAGTTTTCTCTTGATCAGGGATCCGCTAGGAAGCCCTAAAACTGTGAAGGTTAGGAAGGATTTTATAACGCTTATAACCGGCCCATACAAACTCAGATTTTACTTATTTTGGCGGCGTTGAAACCGTCTCGTCGAACTCTACGATCTTAGCTTGTAGTGTTTAGATTTTAGGGTTTAGTTTTTGCGTTAGGGTTTAGATTTAAGAATTAAGGCTTATGGGGGTGGCGTGGGGTGGGGGTTAGTTTTTTTTAGGGGGGGGGGGGGTTGGGTTGGTGGTTTAGGCTTTAAGGGGGGGGGGGGGGTGGTGTTTTTAGACCACTTTTTTTTTTGGCTTTTTAGGGTTTTTTGTTGGGATTTATGTTTTTTATTTGGGGGGGGGGGGGGTGGGGGGTGGTTTAGGTTTTTTGGGGTGGGGTTAGGGTTGGGGGGGGTGGAGGTTCTAGGCTTTAGGGGGGAGGTGGTGGGGGTTTTTAAAAGACTTTTTACACCTCTCATAGTTTTTTGCCTTCATAGAATATCCCTCCCCTATATATATATATACTAGTTTAGAATCCCGTGTATTACACGGGTTGAATAAATATAATGTTAAATACGTAGTAATAAGAAGTTTATGTTTTTAAAACCTATGTATTACACGGGTTGAACAAAATATAACGTAATCTATTAACACATACACTTGTCAAAAGGGAACATTGTGAATATATAAATATATGATTAAAAGTTTTTTATTTGAATCCTAGGTAAGTATAAAATTGTTTTCAGTTTGCAGAGTTCACAAAAGTACTAGGGTAAAACCCGTGTATTACACGGGTTAAATAAATATAATATTATATATTAAGTAATAAAAATTTTATTTTTTAAAAACTCGTGTTTTACACGGGTTGAACAAACCCGTGGAATACAATATAATCTGTTAAAACATACACTCGTCAAAATATGTCAGGAGATTCTTTCTGCATGTGATGTGTCAGAGTTGCAGCAGAAAGTTGTCAGTAGTAAAGTTGATGCTTTTGATATGCCAATCAGCAGCAACGATTAATCTTCAGCAGATATGGCTATCAACAGCATAGTTGATGATCCGCAACAAGACTCAACTATTCAAAGCTGCTGATGATTGGCCTATCAGTAGCATCAAGTGTTTGATGCTGCTGAGAAGCCTATCAGCAGCAACTCTGGACTTCAGCAGATAAGGCTGTCCGCAACAGAGTTGTTCATCAGCAGGAGAACAACTATCAGCAGCAGATAAGTTTATCCGCAGCAGCTTGTTGGTCAGCAATAAAATTGTAGAGTCCGCAGCAGTTGTACTTAGAGAATTTTGTAGCCATCAGTCTTTATATCTACAAACTCCCCCTAGACTGATGCTACCAAAACTTTCTTACTGCTGTTGTTGCTAAAGCTTTTGCATGTGTACAACAATCCTTGCTACCTCATAGCCTCTATGGTCCTTGCTGGGATTGTCAAGAGGAAGCTCAGACAGAGACTTGATGTCGTTGCTTGGCATCTTAAAAATGGCCTTGCTAGAACATCTCATATGCTGACCTCTGACAGTTGTTATAGTGATTTCATCCTTCTCAGCATTGTAAGACCAGCTAGTGAATGGAAAGTGGGATTGGAGAGGTTTAGCTTCAATGACTACATCTTTGCTAGGGTTGAAGTGATGTTTGATCACTAGCAACAGATGTCTTCCACTTTCATTCTCATGCTCATGGGCTTCACCCAGCTCCATCATTCTTCTAAGATCGAAATATGAGAGCTGCATCACCTCATCAACAGTTTTATAGATTGACCTTTTTACTTCTGCCCGCCCCTGAAGACTTCAAACCATTGATCTTGATTACTGTAGAACCAACCAATAATTTCTCTTGAACTTCTGGTTTGGTAGTAGGTTTGGTTTTCTTCTTGGGGGGCTGTTGATGAGGAGGAGCTGGGTGGGAGGATTTGGACTCTTTGGGTGGAGAGGAGGGAGGTCTAGGAGGGAGGTCTAGGAGGGAGAGTGAAAGGTTGTTGGATAGAGGAAGGAGTGAATGAAGGAGTAGGCTTGGGTTTCTTTTGTTTTCTGTCATCAGTTTGAGTATTTACCCTTTTCTTTGAGCCTGTCTTCCCCAATCTTTCTTCCTCTTCCTTCTTTACTTTGAAATACAAGGCTTGCAGATTCATAAAACTCATTGGACCTAGCCTCTTTCCACTCTCTCCTCTAGCCTTCAGGAAGTCCATCATGACCTTCCTTTCTTCATGGGTCCTCATGTTAAATGCAATGGTCTTTTTGGACTTTTGTTTGGCTTTTTCTTCTTCTTCTTCTTCAGCTCTTTTCTTGTTTGCCAATTGACCTTGCTGACCCATGAGAGCTCTATAGATTTCTTTATTTGACAATTTCTCAAGGTAGTCTGCATCCTCACCTTGAGAAATCAGAGCTTCTGTCCACTCCTCTCTCATTTCTTTGGCTAGTTTAGAGTCAGTTATTATGAACTTAGCCTCTTATTTCCTTTTCTTTTCTCTTTCTTCTTCTTCTTTATTGAGTTGTTCTTGTAGCTGAAGAGCTAGAGCTTCATCTTCTTGTAATTGTGTAGCTGCAGGAACTTTAACTTTCAAAGCATCCAGTTGCCTAGCATGCAACATGATATGTTGTTCCCTGAGGAGAATGGTAGCTTTGCTTTCTTGAATATTTAGCCATCTCCTCTTCTTCTCTTTCTCTTCTTCTCTTCTCTTTTTCTCTCTTCTCTTTCTCTATTCTTTTTTCTTTTTCTTCTTCTGTCATGATGCCCTTCCCCTTGTCTTTATTGGATGCCTCTGCTTCAGCTTCATGGATCACAACAGCATATGTAAGAGATGCTGTTGGGATCTCAGCTTCAGCTTCATTGGCAATCTGAGGATCAGACACAGAGGAAGGGACTGCTTCACTTTCTTCCTTTTCCCATTCACACCCATGTATAGCTTTAAAAGCCTCTTTGACATTCTGAGCAGCCACTTTTCTTGACTCTACTGCTGCACTCAGTATAATGGTTGGTGAGGAGGGAAGGGATAGATCTGAGTCAGAATCATCAATTGCAAGCCATCCCTCCTTTTCAAGAAAAGCTTTGATAATCTTGATCATTGCTTGACTTTCTAAGGAGGTGATGTTCAAAGACCTTATGCAGTAAATCTGGATTGAGGAGCAGAATTTCTTGAATGTTGTTGATTTTGAAAGATGATCCATCACACAAGAAGAACTGAAAACCAAAGGACCCAGTGCTTGACCATCCTTGCACTTCCAGGCCCCTGACCATTTCATTGTAGAAGAATCTTCTCCAACATAGAACTTGTTCTTCTGTTAAAGCACTGCTCCTTATCAAGTCAAGTCTTGTAGTCAGTCTTTGTTCTGATGTTCTTGAAGACTCTACAGTATGTTTAGGATAGGCCACCCTATTTGCTTATTCTAGAAACCATTCAAACCACGGCATATTAACCTCCATCAAGACACATAATCTATTAATTGCAAGTTCTGCTGAGAGAGCTGTGGAAGTGTTGATGCATCTTGTTAAGTACAGTTCAAGAACCTGAAGTGGATTTAGTGTATTCCAATTATGCTCTTCTATTCCACCAAATTCCCGTCCAATCCAGAATCTATCAGATAGACCATCATACCCCTAAGCTAGGATCGAGTCAAACTCTAGCTTATGTGCAGTCAGAGTGAATTGAGAGGCAATGGTATGTCTTGATATACTTGCAGCAGCTGGCAGTATGCTGAATGATAGAGGTTTGTCTTCATCTTCACTTTTATTTTCCAAGACCTCATCAACAACTCTGACCACTAACTTCCAGTCCTCAGAGATATCTTCCTCTTCATCTACTGAGTCTGGCAAGTCATGGATTTGAACAAAAGCAGGCTTGAAGAGTGTACTTTGAAATGCAGTCTGCTCTTCTATCCAGCCCTCAAGACTATCAACATCATCTTCAACAGTAACTATCTCCCCCTTTTGGTTGCATCGGTGCATAGAGTTTCATCTGTTTGAGTACCCACTGATACAAGGGAAGGAGTAGTCACTGGAAGGCATTGATGGGCTTCATGAATAGAGACTTGGTGCTGTAGTTTGAACACTTCAGCCTCTAGCATTGCCACCCTGGCCATCAATTCCATATTTTAAATTTTCAGTCTATCCTCATCCACAGTTGTGGAATCCTTGGAACTAGATGGGCCTTAGGCCTAGCCTCTATATCCCCATCACCCTGGTTTTCTTGGCACCTGGGATTCCTCTCAGTGAAGAATGTTTCAAGAGAAACATCCTCACTGTGAGTTGCCATTGTTGTGGACTTAGTGATGTTATCACTTTCCTCCTGGTCAATTGATGTACCAGTAATAGTGATAGCCCTTTCCACATTCACTCTATCATCACTCTCAGAGTGAACCTTCTTAGGTGATGAACTTGGGCTGGGTACATTAGCAGCCAAGTCAATCAATACCTCCGAGATAGTGGTAGTTGGAGAAGGCATATCATCTTGACTAGGTGCTTCTACACTTAAGTTCAGAGAAGAAAAATAATGAAAGAGCTCAGAAGGTTGTTCTATGGATCCGGGATGCGATCCTGATCCTAATAGAGGAACTTCCAAGGAAGTCTCTCTAATAATTTGGCTATCCCTTTTGGTATTCTCATCAGAATGTTGGGATTCTGAATGCGGGCTTTTAGGTTGGGATTGGGCCTGTGATACAAGAATAAAAGGAGTCTTCTTGCTCCTTTTTCTTTTTCTGGTATAGCTTGCCACAACTGGGGCCCTGTGTTCCAGTTGGACATCCAAAACAGGTGTAAGTAGTTGTTGTGCCTGTGTACCCTCAATAGGATGCACATGGGTTCGAACAATGGAAGTAGATTGATGTTCAGGCTTTGAAGTAGAGGGTGTGGGATCAGTATCAACTAGGATTGCTGAATTGTCACCCTGGGTACTTTGTATTTTCATCATTGTAGATAACAATGGAACATTGACCCCTGAGAACTTTTTAGAAACAGTTCTCATGCTTTGAAAAATATTATTTTTATGTCCCAGCATAAGGTAGATTCTTGCAGGTTTGGAAAGGTCTTTTAGCTCATTGTTGAAAACTTCCTGCAAGAACCTTGGGTACATATAGAATGCCTGCTTTGCACCTTCTTGAAGGTTATATCTCAAACTTTCAAAAATGAGATGTGCAAAGTTGAAACCTTGGCCAGTGACCATACCGTGAACAACAGAGGCGATAGCAGAACTCACTTGATGCCATCCACTTCTCTTCTGGGATATGCACTGTAGAAGAGTGTGGCATAGAAACTTCCATGGAGGGCCCATCAACGCCTTTTCAACAGTATAGTCGTTCTGATTTCCAGTGTACCCTATGGATACAAAGGTCCTCATATACTCTTCCCTGGTGTATGAAATGGCGGCCCCCTCGTCCTGAAGCTTGAGGTGTTTTCTGAGAGTTGCTTCAGTGAAGATGATGTCTTTTCGTCTACCATGGCTAGGATTTAGGGAATCCCCTGTTCGGTAGAGTAGACGGAGGTGTCCAAAAATCCTCCATATGAGGGATGTATATGGTAGGGTTGACGGTTAGTGCAAAATATATCTTTGATCGACAAACAAAATCGATCATATCATTGAACCCTTCAGAATTCTTTCCTTTAACTAGCTATGCAGTGAGATTGTGGTAGGGAGAAAACTTGTCATTAGGATGGTTTATGTCGACCTCTGCCATTGTCGTTGGATTTGGAGGGAAGGAGGAAGTTTTTGAAAAGTGGTTAATTATGGAAAGCTTTGAATGCTTTGAAAGCTTGAGAGAAAATGGTGAGAGTTAGGTTAGAATTGAATGTGAAGAGGTGAAGGAGAAATTTGATTTGTGTTATAACGACAGAGGAGGGAAAAAGCAAAGTTACTTGTACAGTACAAACCATTCACTTTTCACTGTTATAGCTGTAATACACTATAGCAGTCATGGTAAAGACTGAAAGTACTTTTTACAGTGAGTGAAAGTTAATTTGGACTTATTTTTACCCATCAGCAGCAAACTTGGTTGCTGCGGATGGTTAAGTCTGTCAGCAGCAAACTCAAATGCTGCTGATGGATGTAATGGTCCGTAGCAGAGAAGTTGCTGCTGATTGCCTTAGAGCTATCCGCAGGAAACTTGTTCCTACTGATAACTTAAAGTAGTTAGTGGCAAAATTCTTTGTTGTTGATGATTAGACCTGTCAGCAGCAAAAATGGTTGCTTCTGACTTATAACTTTTATTTACAACAAAAGATAAACACATTAAAAAAAAGATTTTAGAGACAGATTTTAGTCAAAGTTCATCATACCAATGGATTCAACTAAGTATCTAAATCTAGCTTCATCAAAAGGTTTTGTAAACAAGTCAGCATATTGCTCATTGGTATGAACTTTGGTTAAAATAATTCTCCTTTTCTCAGCTTGATCTCTTATGAAGTGATACCTGATGTCAATGTGCTTTGTCTTGGAGTGTTGCACCTGATTGTTTGTGATTGCTATAGCACTCATGTTGTCAATGTGAATGGGAGTGGCCATGAAAGTCACCCCATAATCCAACATTTGGTTTTGTATCCAGATGACTTGTGCACAACAACTTGAAGCTGCAATGTATTATGCTTCTGCTGTAGAAGTTGATACACAGGTTTGCTTCTTGCACTGCCATGAAATCAGTATTCCTCCCTGAAACTGACACCTCCCTTATGTGGATTTTTTGTCCAAGTTGCATTCTCCATAGTCATTGTCAGTGTATGCATACAAGTTGAACTTATCATTTTTAGAGTACCATAGCCCAAGCTGTAATCCCCGAAGAATTTCCGACCTTATCTTAACTTCTCCGACATTGTAACCTATTTAATTTTGGGAATATATTTGAATTCTTTCATATGCTCATATTTAATTCCATGATTTAACACAATTACATTTATTATTATAGATAAACGCATACATTTATAAATATATTAATACATATTTATAAACAAATTTCAATAATATTAAAGTATAATTATTAGATGATAATAATTAATAAATACATTTAAAAAAAAAAGAGGATTTAACCATTAAAAATATGCTAAAACCATTAACTCAAATAATTAGTTTGAGTTATAGTTTTAATTTAAAATAAATCTATTACTTTTTTTTTATATTATCATTATAATTAAATAACTTATATAACTTTATAAAGATTTATAAATTTACAAGTTTTTATGCTTTATAAAATTTAGGGTTTGTTTTTGTAAAACTTTGAAACTTAAACTAAAACCCAACTTTGTACATAAAATAATAAAACATTGAAAGTTGAGGGCCTGTTTTGCAAATTCTGAAACCTCAGGGACTATTCTGTAAATCCCGGATTTTCCTTTCTTCTCCAAACCGCTTACAAGTTCGAAACATGTGGAGACCGGTTCTAGCATACCAAGCTATGATCTCACAACTGAGATGATGTCGATCGACTCTGAAACCAGCTAAACGTTCGCGACAATGAACCGATCCATCTCATCACGTTTAATCGGACTTTTATGATAGTGAAGACGGATAAACTCGTAACCGTGATATCCTTGAATGCTATTTATTCGATCGATTCGTTTCCCCCTGAATCATCTATAAATAATGGCTCAAATCCGTCGACGATACCCACATCAAGCTTACCGAACCTCGAATCCCTTCGCTAATCGTCGCCGGAGCTCAAATCTAGTCGAAGAACACGCCGCGGTTTGGCTCAGTCAACCCCGCGATCCACACAATTAACTAAGGTAAAAATTATATCATTCGAACCGTTGGAACTAGAGGATCAAAAGCCCTATGAAATTAGGCACGACTGTTAGCTGGATCGACCGAAATTGCGGGCTAGGGTTTCGGTTGGATTTGGGGAAGATGATGGTCGTGGCCTTCAGGGTAGACACTAACTCGAACCGCGTTTAGGACAAGGCATCATGCCCAGTCCAGCGGTAAAGCGTGCGTGTTGGTGTTGAACCGGCAGAGGGCGCGGGTTCGAGTCCCGGCCCCTGCATAATTTTTTTTAAGCCTTTTTCTGTTTACCTTTTTATACATTTTAAATTCCTGAAAATTGTAAATAAAATTTATATAAATCCTAGAATCATAAAACTATAAATCTAAAATTTATAAAAAATGACTTTTATTTTAGGTATAAATAGGAATTTCTTTTAACTTTTAATATATTATTTAAATATTTAAAAATCCAATTAAATTAATTTTCAAATTATATTAATCTCTCCATTTTATAAATTAAAACCATAAACCTTTGTGTTTATTTTTAAATTAAGAATACATTATAAACCCGTACAAATTCCTAAATAAATTAATTAGTTAGTCGAATTTACTAAATTATCTAATAAACTAATAATGTTTATTATTAGACATTATTAAAATCTTTTAAAACAAAAAAATAATTATTTTTGACAAAGAATAATTATTTAAATACTTAAACGATTATTTTTAATAAATAATTATACAAATCTCTTTTATCTCACTTAAATTATACAAGTCCTTATTAACTTATTTGATTAGTCGTTTTAAAACTTACGAAACATTTTAATTGAACCTAAATGTATAGAACTGTATCATTTCAAAATTCCAAATTATGATATAAACTACTTTTCCCAAAACTTATATAACCTCATCCTCAACCTCAGACTTTACTATCTCATGCATGCTATCTCAACCTTAGAACCCAATCTATCGTGTAGGTGTGTTGTGAGAAATTCTCACGATATCTATTCAACTTATCAAACTCAATCATCTTTAGCTCCTCATTCAAGTGAGTATTCATAGCCCCTTTTTACTGCTTTTGTTTTTGGGGTGAAACATGCATTAACTATCTTATCTACACGATTCATTAACTTGATTCTATGCTATGATCTACATGCTTATATCTTTAACTATTTGGTGACCATTGCATGAATGCATGCCAGTACGTTCATTAACTTGTGTTGCAAGCCTAAGGTAGTACCTAACATGATCATTTATAGGGGAAACCGAAACTAAACTAAACTTACCACACGACCTTGGCGGGTTGTTGTTGGTGTGAACTATTGTCATGGGTGTATCTCCCCATGATGGATGTGAACTATTAGCATGGGTGTATCACCCCATGTTGGACGTGAACTATAAAACTTCGGGTGTTATCTAACCCTTTTTATCAAAACGGCAATCCGTGGGATTGTGGCAGCTAGATTTCATTTACCAGGGTTGAACTGTACGCTTGGAGCCTTATGTGTTCTTATATATGCTTTAGATCTGCATTTGAATCTTCTGAATTGTAAACTATATCTAAACTTTAGTTTGGTGTCAAAACCTATGTTGCTCACCAACTACTTGTAGTTGACATTTACTCGCATGTTTCAGGTGCACCTGATTAAGGCCATTGCTGCTCATGTAGGACCTGGACCTAGATAAGGAATTGAAATTATATTATGTTAGACTTTTGACTTTTCATTGTTCTTGTAACGGATCATTTAATATGGATTAATAAATACTTTCGCATTAAATAGATGATCATGAGCTTTTGAACAACCGTGTCAGCCCCGGCGTATAATCCGCCGCCGGCCGGGGTGTGACAGATTGGTATCAGAGCCATGGTTATAGGGAATTAGGTTATTAGACACATGACCTAGACTATAACCTAGGAGTCCCAAACATGAGTTTAACTCGTGTATTTCATTAGGAACTCCTCTATGCTATGCTTATCTACAACTATCTATTTCTAGCTACCTGATGCAACTACGTGAACTACAAGTGAGCTATACTCTTAGACTAAAAAGTCTAACCCAAACAAAACTCCCGAAGGTATGTGGGTTCTAACTAATGAATGGGGACTTGTGCAATCCGGAAGGGTAGATGCCTGTATTCTGGGAATTCTGTCTAGGAAAGCATTTCGTATAAATCCAAATCAACTGCTGGACCAGTTATGCTTTCCTGGGAATTCTTGGGATGAGTATCCACTTATAGGCTAAAGCATGACTCCTCAAACATTAAGATGAACCTACAGAGCCTTGCTAAGTCAATGTGCCCACTAGGGTACCATCCAGGTTTAAACCATTAACTTGCAGCTTATTTACAACTCTTCGTATCTTATGAACTCTCTATTCGTCCCTTTGTAGAATGCCTCCCCGTCGTGACCGCAGAAACAACCTCACTGACAGGATTATCCAGCAAATGACTACTATCCTGCCCACTATGGTCAATCAGCTGAATCAAAATGCTGCACCGAGAAACCCGGTGTGTACATTCAAGCATTTTAACTCCTGCAATCCTACAAAGTTCTTCGGGAACGAAGGAGCCACTGGACTTCTCCAATGGTTTGAGAGCATTGAAGGAACCTTCATCAATGCGGACTGCCCTGAGAACCTAAAGGTTCGCTATGCTACCAGTGTCTTCCAAAAGAGGGCACTCACCTGGTGGAATGGGGAGAAACGAAATCGGGGAATGGAAACTGCACTAGCCCTATCTTGGGCTGAGGTCAAGACTCTTATGACAGAAGAGTTTTGCCCCCGGAATGAAGTCCAGAAGCTAGAAGCCAAATTTTGGGACTTGAAGCAAGATAGTGGTGAAAGTCTTGCCTACACCACTCGTTTCCATGAACTCAGTCTACTGGTGCCCCACATGGTCACTCCTCTCTCTCGAGCAATCGAGAAATACATCAATGGTCTGCCCATGCAGATTCAAGACACTGTCTTGGGTAGCAAACCGGCAACCCTTGAGCAGGCCATCCGTCTTGCTGCCACCCTATCAGACAATCACATCAAGGCTGGAACCCTATCGAAGAAGGGTGCCAAGAAAGTGTCTGAGAAGACCACTGCAGAATCTTCCAAGGAGACCCGGTCTAAGTCTTCTTTCAACAATAGGAAGAGGAAGGGCAAGAACTTTGCCATTGTTACCCCAGCCGTTCCTCTGACCCAGGTAGCTCCAACTACCTCCAACCCCAACAAAAAGCAATATGTGGGAAACTCACCACTGTGTAACACCTGCAGACTACACCACCCTACCCAATCTCCATGCCGTTTGTGCACCCTATGCGGGCGTTATGGGCACTAGGCAGTTACCTGCCGCATCCCTCCAGCACCACAAGTTTACCAGCCTGTCGTTCCCGTTCCTGCTGTCCCGGTTCCTGCTGCTATCAACCAGGGTCGTGCCTGTTATGAGTGCGGTGACCCGAACCATTTCAGAAACCGCTGCCCTAGGTTGGTCATTGTAAACCAGGCCAACATGAACCAGGGCAATATGATTCAAGAAAACATGAATCAAGGAAATATGAACCGAGGAAATGTGAACCAAGGAAATGCAAACCCCGCAGCTCGTGGACGTGCCTTCAACATTAATGCTAACAAGGCTCAAGCCAATAACGAGGTGGTGAATGGTATGTACCTAATTAACCAACAATATGCCTCTATCCTATTTGACACTGGTTCCGATAGAAGTTTCGTGTCCTTCGAATTTGAACCACAACTTGCTATGAGTCGAGCTAAATTAGACAAACCCTTTGACATTCTAGTAGCAGACGGTTATTCTGTCTCGTGTGACTCTATCATTAGAAACTGTACTCTGAACTTGAACGATCACGACTTCTCTATCAATCTTATTCCTATGGCACTCGGAGGTTTTGATGTCATAGTAGGCATGGATTGGCTGACTGTGCACCATGCTGAAGTTATCTGCTTTGACAAGTATATTCGTATCCCTCTCGGCTCGGGCGACATTCTGGAAGTCTACGGTGAAAAGCCGTCGAATGGGCTAAAGCTCATGTCTTGCACCATCGCACAGAAGTTCCTACGAAAGAAGTGTGTGGCGTTCTTGGCCCACGTTGTGGATAAGAAAAGCAAAGACAAGAGTCCTCAAGATATTCCCGTGATCAAAGACTTTCCGAAAGTATTTCCCGAGGACTTACCTGGTCTCCCCCCAGTACGTCAAGTCGAATTCCGTATTGATCTAGTGCCTGGGACAAATCCTGTAGCAAAGTCTCCTTACCGTCTTGCACCGTCAGAAATGCAAGAACTCGCAAGCCAACTTCGGGAACTTTCTGACAAGGGATTTATCCGCCCTAGTGTTTCCCCTTGGGGAGCACCTGTATTATTTGTCAAGAAGAAGGATGGTTCATTCCGGATGTGCATTGACTACCGAGAGCTCAACAAGCTTACTGTGAAGAACCTTATCCACTTCCGAGGATTGATGATTTATTTGATCAACTTCAAGGCTCGACTTACTTCTCGAAGATTGATCTTCGTTCTGGTTACCACCAGTTACGAGTCCTCGAATCCGATATTCCAAAGACAGCCTTTCGTACAAGATACGGCCATTACGAATTCATGGTTATGCCCTTTGGTCTAACCAACGCACCCGCGGTGTTCATGGACCTTATGAATCGTGTGTGCAAACCGTACTTGGACAAGTTCGTAATCGTCTTCATTGACGATATCCTAATATATTCAAAATCAAAAGCAGAGCACGAGGAACATCTGCGTTTGGTTTTAGATCTCTTGAAGAAGGAGCAATTATACGCTAAGTTCTCCAAGTGTGAATTTTGGCTAAAAGAGGTCCAATTTTTGGGACACATAGTCAACGAGAAGGGTATTCACGTGGATCCTGCTAAGATTGAAGCAGTAAAGAACTGGCAAACTCCAAAGACCCCTACCGAAGTCCGTTCTTTTCTTGGTTTAGCTGGCTATTATCGTCGTTTCATAGCCAACTTTTCCAAAATCGCGGTGCCACTCACTGCCTTGACACATAAAGGCAAGCCCTACGAGTGGGGACCAAAGCAAGAGGAAGCCTTCCAGACTCTAAAGAAGAAATTGTGTGAAGCCCCTATTTTAACTCTTCCTGACGGAACTGAAGATTTTGTCGTCTACTGTGACGCTTCTCACTTAGGCCTTGGTTGCGTTCTTATGCAACGAGGCAAAGTGATTGCTTACGCGTCTCGGCAACTCAAAATCCATGAGAAAAATTATACGACGCACGACCTTAAGCTGGGTGCGGTCGTATTGGCTCTCAAAATTTGGAGACACTACTTGTATGGCACTAAGTGTGAGATTTTCACCGACCATAAGAGTCTCCAACATATCTTCAATCAGAAAGAACTCAACATGAGGCAAAGGCGTTGGGTTGAACTCTTAAACGACTACGACTGCAACATTCGTTATCATCCTGGTAAGGCGAATGTCGTGGCCGATGCTCTTAATCGTAAAGAACCTATCAAGATCCATAGCATTCGTATCCTGGAAGCACAACATCTCTCGGTTACGGAAGGGAACATGTACAACGAAATGTCATGCGGTGCAGAACTCCAGCTGGAAACCAAACCCAATGGGTTACTCTACTTTCTAAACTGCATTTGGATCCCTGACCGTGATAACCTCCGTACTTTTGTCATGAACGAGGCTCACAAGACTCGTTATTCTATCCATCCAGGTGCAGACAAAATGTACAAGGATCTTCGTACTCAATACTGGTGGCCTGGTATGAAAAAGGACATCGCTCTATACGTGTCCAAGTGCCTTACTTGTTTGAAGGTTAAGGCCGAACACCAGCGTCCATCAGGCTTGCTTGAACAACCCGAGATACCTGTGTGGAAGTGGGAATGTATTGCCATGGACTTCATAACCAAACTCCCGCACACGTCCCGTGGTCTTGATAGCATATGGGTGATCATCGACAATTTGACAAAATCTGCTCATTTCTTGCCTATCCGTGAAGACTACCGAGTTGAGAAATTGGCTCGAATCTACATTGATGAGATTGTTAGTCGACACGGTGTACCTCTCAATATCATTTCTGATTGTGACAGACGATTCACTTCTCGTTTCTGGCAATCATTACAATCAGCTTTGGGCACTCAGTTGAATCTTAGTACGGCTTACCATCCGCAAACTGATGGTCAGTCCGAACGAATGATTCAAACTCTCGAAGACATGCTTAGAGCCTGTGTCGTTGACTTCAAGGGTAATTGGGACTTACACCTGCCCTTAGTCGAGTTCTCGTATAATAACAGCTACCACACGAGCATTGACATGACTCCTTTTGAAGCACTTTATGGTCGTAAGTGCCGCTCTCCTATCTATTGGACGGAGATTGGGGAATCACAGATTACTGGCCCTGAACTCATCCAAGAAACTTCTGACAAGATCTTGCAAATCTGAGACAACCTTCTGGCTGCAAGGAGTCGACAAAAGAGCTACGCTGACAAACGTCGAAAACCCTTAGAGTTTCAAGTCGACGATCTAGTCCTTCTAAAGGTATCCCCTTGGAAAGGAGTAGTCCGTTTTGGAAAGAAAGGGAAGCTTGCACCGAGATTTGTAGGCCCTTTTAAAATCCTAGAACGGATTGGGAAAGTAGCTTACAAGTTGGATCTTCCAGAAGAGCTTAGTAACATTCATCCTACTTTCCATATCTCAAACTTAAAGAAATGCTTGGCTGATGAGAACCTCCAAATACCGCTCGACGAGGTGCACATTGACGAATCAATGCACTTCGTGGAGAAGCCCGTGGAAATCATGGATCGGGAGGTTAAGCAACTCAAGTGAAGCCGAATCCCAATTGTGAAGGTTCGATGGGAATCCAAACGTGGCCCTGAGTTTACTTGGGAACGTGAAGACCAGATGAAGGCCAAGTACCCTCACCTATTCCCTGGACCCTCCTCTTAGTGAAATTTCGGGGCGAAATCTCCTAAAGTAGGGGAGACTGTAATCCTCGAGGAATTTCCGACCTTATCTTAACTTCTCCGACATTGTAACCTATTTAATTTTGGGAATATATTTGAATTCTTTCATATGCTCATATTTAATTCCATGATTTAACACAATTACATTTATTATTATAGATAAACACATACATTTATAAATATATTAATACATATTTATAAACAAATTTCAATAATATTAAAGTATAATTATTAGATGATAATAATTAATAAATACATTTAAAAAAAAAATAGGATTTAACCATTAAAAATATGCTAAAACCATTAACTCAAATAATTAGTTTGAGTTATAGTTTTAATTTAAAATAAATCTATTACTTTTTTTTATATTATCATTATAATTAAATAACTTATATAACTTTATAAAGATTTATAAATTTATAAGTTTTTATGCTTTATAAAAGTTAGGGTTTGTTTTTGTAAAACTTTGAAACTTAAACTAAAACCCAACTTTGTACATAAAATAATAAAACATTGAAAGTTGAGGGCCTGTTTTGCAAATTCTGAAACCTCAGGGACTATTCTGCAAATCCCGGATTTTCCTTTCTTCTCCAAACCGCTTACAAGTTCAAAACCTGTGGAGACCGGTTCTAGCATACCAAGCTATGATCTCACAACTGAGATGATGTCGATCGACTCTGAAACCAGCTAAACGTTCGCGACAATGAACCGATCCATCTCCTCACGTTTAATCGGACTTTTATGATCGTGAAGACGGATAAACTCGTAACCGTGATATCCTTGAATGCTATTTATTCGATCGATTCGTTTCCCCCAGAATCATCTATAAATAATGGCTCAAATCCGTCGAAGATACCCACATCAAGCTTACCGAACCTCGAATCCCTTCGCTAATCGTCGCTGGAGCTCAAATCTAGTCGAAGAACACGCCGCGGTTTGGCTCAGTCAACCCCGCGATCCACACAATTAACTAAGGTAAAAATTATATCATTCGAAGCGTTGGAACTAGAGGATCAAAAGCCCTATGAAATTAGGCACGACTGTTAGCCGGATCGACCGAAATTGCGGGCTAGGGTTTCAGTTGGATTTGGGGAAGATGATGGTCGTGGCCTTCAGGGTAGACACTAACTCGAACCGCGTTTAGGACAAGGCATCATGCCCAGTCCAGCGGTAAAGCGTGCGTGTTGGTGTTGAACCGGCAGAGGGCGCGGGTTCAAGTCCCGGCCCCTGCATAATTTTTTTTAAGCCTTTTTCTGTTTACCTTTTTATACATTTTAAATTCCTTAAAATTGTAAATAAAATTTATATAAATCCTAGAATCATAAAACTATAAATCTAAAATTTATAAAAAATGACTTTTATTTTAGGTATAAATAGGAATTTCTTTTAACTTTTAATATATTATTTAAATATTTAAAAATCCAATTAAATTAATTTTCAAATTATATTAATCTCTCCATTTTATAAATTAAAACCATAAACCTTTGTGTTTATTTTTAAATTAAGAATACATTATAAACCCGTACAAATTCCTAAATAAATTAATTAGTTAGTCGAATTTACTAAATTATATAATAAACTAATAATGTTTATTATTAGACATTATTAAAATCTTTTAAAACAAAAAAATAATTATTTTTGACAAAGAATAATTATTTAAATACTTAAACGATTATTTTTAATAAATAATTATACAAATCTCTTTTATCTCACTTAAATCATACAAGTCCTTATTAACTTATTTGATTAGTCGTTTTAAAACTTACGAAACATTTTAGTTGAACCTAAATGTATAGAACTGTATCATTTCAAAATTCCAAATTATGATATAAACTAATTTTCCCAAAACTTATATAACCTCATCCTCAACCTCAGACTTTACTATCTCATGCAAGCTATCTCAACCTTAGAACCCAATCTATCATGTAGGTGTGTTGTGAGAAATTCTCACGATATCTATTCAACTTATCAAACTCAATCATCTTTAGCTCCTCATTCAAGTGAGTATTCATAGCCCCTTTTTGCTGCTTTTGTTTTTGGGGTGAAACATGCATTAACTATCTTATTTACACGATTCATTAACTTGATTCTATGCTATGATCTACATGCTTATATCTTTAACTATTTGGTGACCATTGCATGAATGCATGCCAGTACGTTCATTAACTTGTGTTGCAAGCCTAAGGTAGTACCTAACATGATCATTTATAGGGGAAACCGAAACTAAACTAAACTTACCACACGACCTTGGCGGGTTGTTGTTGGTGTGAACTATTGTCATGGGTGTATCTCCCCATGATGGATGTGAACTATTAGCATGGGTGTATCTCCCCATGTTGGACGTGAACTATAAAACTTCGGGTGTTATCTAACCCTTTTTATCAAAACGGCAATCCGTGGGATTGTGGCAGCTAGATTTCATTTACTAGGGTTGAACTGTACGCTTGGAGCCTTATGTGTTCTTATATATGCTTTAGATCTGCATTTGAATCTTCTGAATCGTAAACTATATCTAAACTTTAGTTTGGTGTCAAAATCTATGTTGCTCACCAACTACTTGTAGTTGACATTTACTCGCATGTTTCAGGTGCACCTGCTTAAGGCCATTGCTGCTCATGTAGGACCTGGACCTAGATAAGGAATTGAAATTATATTATGTTAGACTTTTTGACTTTTCATTGTTCTTGTAACGGATCATTTAATATGGATTAATAAATACTTTCGCATTAAATAGATGATCATGAGCTTTTGAACAACCGTGTCAGCCCCGGCGTATAATCCGTCGCCGGCCGGGGTGTGACACAAGCCTTGGGGCTCCCTTTAGGTATCTAAAAATTCTCTTGATGTAGGTCCAGGTAACTCAACTACTGATCGAACTCGTGATATGACGTTTCTATAACACGAAGTGCGGAATCCTTCGTGTTAACGTTTGTATACTAACCGACAATTCAAACAACACGCGTAAATAAACTTCTCAAATATATTCAGATTCACAATGGTTTACAGATTCAATAAGACAAATCGTTCTCTCTGTTCTGTGTACTGTCTAATGACTCTGTAAACTCATATATATAGAAACTAACCTGCTGTAAGCGAACTTATTAAGTTCGCCTGAAACAGACTAAGCGAACTTAACAAGTTCGCCTCAGTTAGACCTAAGCGAACTTATTAAGTTCGCCTCTGATAGACCTGGCGAACTTAACAAGTTCGCCTCTAGGCACACTTGTAAAAACACTTAGCAACTTTATACAATTACATAGCAAAAACATAAAGACATAAAATCTAACTATTACAAGCTTTTGTCATTACAAATCTATGTCCTAACAGACTCCCCCTTGACAATAGCTTGATCTTCTGTCTTCAGTCTTTATCTTGAACTCTTCCAGTTATCTGGTAGTCTGCTGCCAGCATGCACACCGTATCTTCTGCATATCTCCAAAACTCTTTTGTACTGTAGACCTTGTTCTCTCCATTCATCAGTATACATGATCTCATTCTTTCGCAGCGTCCTCTGATCTTTCTTTGAAAAATTAATAAGATTCATTGCGTCATAGAAACACACAATGACCTTATTATCTTTATCTTCAACCCTTGCTTCACCAGTATTAACATCAACATACTACCATTTCATATTCCCAAGAAAGTCTTGAGGAATATTCTTTAATGGTATCTTGTGTATAGCACGCACTGGTCTATACTTGTATCTCAAGGTTACTTTCCCAGTCTTAGGATCTGTGTTCTTCACTCTCTTACCCTTCTGTGGTTTCAGCCGTTCATACTTACCCGAACTACCTTCTTTCTTTATCAGGTTTGCTATCACATCAGCCAAACCATTCTTCGATCTATTTATAAGTGGCTTTGAAGCTAGACCATTTATTTCATACCTCGGCAAGGTATTGAAATATTTGATCCTTGGCTTTAAGTATTGAATGCCGTCAGATCTTTTGATTACAAATAATTTTGATTCACCATCATAGAACCAACTTATGATCCTTCCTACACACTGCTCTTTATTCACATATTTCTCTTTCTAAGCAGGTTGTGCTGGAGACTTGGGTAGCACCTTCATCCAACTGTTTACAACTTCTCTCCACTGTTCTCGTGTCATTCCTGTATCTCTGAACATCACAGGTTCTTCATTAATCTCCGGAGACTCAGTGTGAGTAGTTTCAGTTTCAGCACCCTTATTGAATTGAAGATTCTCATCATCAGTATCCATCTTTGATTCAGCTGTATCATCAGGCAGTGTGACGTCTTCATTAGAGTCCATAGAGTCAGTTATTCCATCATAAGAGAACTCAGGAACAACATCCTCTTGGATGAAGTTATACGGCACCTTAAGACCGTCACAACCTTCATAGGTAACACTGTCTTTATCTTTCTCTATTTCAATCTCTACTATTTCTCCTTCTTCTATCTCAGTATCTGACATATCTTCGTCCATGTCATTGAATAAATCGTCAATGTCATCAAGACATTCAATCTTTTCAGCTTCTTCTTCTTCTGAGTCTTGAAAGAATTCTAATAACAGAATTTCTTCGTCATTAGTACCAGAAGTATCTTTGTCTTTGTTTCCTTCAAGAGATTGTGATGTCGACTCCCCCTGAACTCTAGATATAGGATTAGCGTCAGTGTATTGACGATCACCCTCAATATTTCTAGCAGGATCATTGTCTTCATCATCACGTCTTTGAATTGACTCTGTGTGACAAGTATTAGGTATCCTCAAAGCGTCAAGACGCTGAACGAGTTTGGACACTAATGCTTGCATATCAGCAATCTGTTGAGCTTGAGTCTGAATCACTAGCTGCCATTGTGAATCAATAGACACAAGAGAGTTTACTTGTGTTTGTAGAGAAAGCACTTGAGATTCAAGGAAAGTAATCCTGTCAGAATCAGAAGGCTTTGACGGACCAGCTGTTGATTGTGGAATAGAAGGACTTGAAGTAGTAGGAATGACTGGAGGAACATGAGTATGAACTGGAGATGGATCCTTAGATCGTGGAGGAGTAATGATCAGAGAAGCAACAAAATTTGCATCCTCAACTCCTTGAGAAGATTTTGCAGCAGCAATCGATGCAGACATTAACTTTGGACGTGTAGGATCTGGATTAAAGTCACTGTCAGTGTCAGAACTCTCATCGACCAAAGATCTTTTTCCAAGTACTGATCCGGAAGGAGGATCCCGAATAGACTTGCGTCGTGGTCGTCTGGCTTGAGATTTAATGCGTTTTCCAGCATTAGCCAGTGGAATAGCAGCCAACCGTTCATAATGACCTGGAGAAAAATCCCTAGATTCATCAGAATCAGTGCTGTCATCATCAGATGATATTGTATCACTTGAACTGGAACTAGACTCAGCATCTGTCACCACATTCCCTTCTTGTTCATGAATGGGCGAGTTCACATCATCATTAACAAAATCATCCATGTTCATTCCTAGATCTTGATTAGGATCATGAACGACCTCTTCCTGAACTGGTTCCTGAATCGGAATATCAACTGCAGCTTGTGGAATAGGAACTTGTTCAGGAATAGGAATTTGAGGTTGTACAGGAAAATTGTATTTGTGGAACTGGTATCTGTTGTTATTGTGCAGGTTGTTGTGGTTGTTGCTGTTGTTGTTGTGCTGGAACGTTAACGCCTTGAGCTTGAGCAAGTTCATTAGGATGAAACCAGTTATCATTAGGTGGTGCAACATAATCAGGATTGATTAAGTGCCCAAACAGTAGAGTATTGACTGGAATCAAAGCAGCATTCTGCTGTTTCACCTTTGTACAGTCGGTAAAGATACGTTTTGACATCGGAGTCAAAGTCAATCTTATAGCATGTTGTGGAAGATCCGGAATAAGATGATTGAGTATCATTTGAATAAAACGTGGATACATCAAGAAACCTTGACCTTCAGCTGGATTGATCTGCATTACCATCTCCCGATAAAAATACAGAGGAAAATTGAATCGTTTATTCAATGTTAAGGCCACCATAGCTGTTTGAAGAGCCATCTTCAAGCCATCTGTACCAGCTTTTCGCGGAGAGATGCATTGTATAATCACATGCATAAAATACCTCCATTCACCCACTAAACCACCTTTCCGAGCTTGTGTATCATTTTGTCGTCCACGATAACCCATCCTTTGAAAACATCCCATAATAACAGTGTTAGGATAAGAAATTGGATCTTCAGCATTTCCTCCTAAATCAAGAGCAGCACGAATAGTCTCTTCTGAAATTGCAATCTCGGTATTATTTACTGTTGCACGAAGGACACGTGGTTCCACATCGATATCTTGATGTACTGTATCCCAGAATTGTTGTATATACACCAAGCTAATATAGGGATCTACAGATAATGCAACATGTAGTCTTGATCGATTCAGAAAATTGATGATGCCTTGAAAATGAACTGCTTCTGGCATATTAGAATCTAACAACGCCACTTGATCATGCTTATATTCGACACATCGAGCCATCTGTGAAAATATCGGACAACACAACAAACATTAGTATACTTACACATATATGAAACACACATTTAATAATACACACAAAAAAATTTTAAAAAAAATTTCTAACAAAAAAAAAAAAATTACAAGTCCTTTCACTTCTGACCCCTAGGCGAACTTAATAAGTTCGCTTAGTAGTGCAAGAGGCGAACTCTGACAAGTTCGCTTCGAACAAGTTCGCTTGGAACAAGTTCGCCTGAACCTGAGACATTTCAAATTCGAACACAGATTTTTTTCAAACTTCGGCAAATCGATAGACATCGTGAAATAAGCATATACAATCAATCGAATATCACATTATAACAAAAAATGATGATCAATTTTATATTTCGGTAAAAAATTAGGTCAAAAACGTCCTGAAACAGTCAACTAAAAAACCGAGACTAAAAACCATCGAATACACTCAATTTAGCGGATGAAAATCGACGAAAATACCTTGGTTAGATTCGCAATTCAATTTTGATCAAGATACAACCAGAAATTAACACTCACAACACAGTTTTAAAGTTTTGAGAAATTTGGGCAAGTTCACTCGAGTCTGATGAAGACGATGAGAAGAACAAGTTCGCTTGATTAAGCGAACTTGTTAAGTTCGCTTAACAAGCCTTCGGCGAACAAGATAAGTTCGCTTCACCCTTAAGTTCGCTTCACCCTAGACTGAAGATTAAGTTCGCTTCACTGATTTAAGCGAACTTATTAAGTTCGCTTCACTGTACATAGGCGAACTTAATTACTTTTCAACCTTTTTACCTTGAACACAAATTTTACCAACTTCAACCTTTCAAATCTTGAACTTCCTTCAGCAACACATATTTGATCCAATCCCGAACAATTTTAATAAAAGTTTAGAATTTTCATGGAAAGTAAAAATCAAAATCTTTTTGAATTTTATCTATACAGACGGAAACACATATTTTTGATTTTTCTCTGTACAAACTGAAATCACATATTTTTGATTTTTCTCTATAAAAACATAATCACATATTTTTGGTTTGTACATCATGAGTAAGAAGATCATATCAGTATTCAATTAATTCATCACACATATTATCAATAAAAAAGGGTAACCTATAGTAAGAGACCATTCAACTCAATTTTGTGCATTTTGCATCTTTTTCTTTTTGAAACTCATTTAATTTGGATAATATTTGAAATGATACGCGATAAATTTCAAAGTAAATAAGATCAAGTTATAAAATGCTCTTTTATTTATACTGAATTTGAAATATAAAGCCTGAATTCTTAAAATTGTCAATATTATATTATTTGAAACTATAAGCGTTTATTCTCCAAATTCATGTGATTTAGTACCATTTAGATGATAAACATCGTGTACCCCACATATATGCCAAATAGAAAGTAAATGCACTATCTTCAAGACATATATAAGATTTTACTAAAGATTATCCGAATATTCAGAATGAGGAGACATCACTTAGCACATGAATAGCAGAATCCAAATTGGATTATAAAGGAATCAATGAGTCAGAATCGAATGATTCAATGTTTTGGCTTGTATCTGAGGAATCATAAGATTCAGGTACGTGGATCCAACTGTTATCTGGATTATGAATTCAATGGAATCAGTAAAGATGATTTATCAATATGATCCAAGGGCTAGTATATGTTTGACAGATGTTGTCAAGTACATATCTTGATTATACTTCAAATTGCATGCTTTTCGGGACATGGACACTGAAGCAAATCGAATGAATAGTGCTAAGGACATAACCCGAAACTGATCTCATAGGAAAATCCTTATTAAAAGCTAATATTCTTTATCTGATAGTGATCTTTTAACACACACACCCAGGCATATAATGGATTTAAATCACAGATGTAATCATATTATATTTAATTTTCACACTACTATTAGTCTCAAAACGCTTTTAGCCAATTGACAATTCAAGTTTCAAATTTTATAGACAAATTGTAAAACAAATTATCAAGAATAGAGCATTCACAACACTATCATTTCTTATTTATGCAGACTTTGAAATTTAAATCAAATCAACTTATCTTAATCATTCATATATCAAGGTCTATTAAGGTCGTGTGAAATGAACTAATCACTGATGTACTATCATTTCTTCTCAAAACTTCAAATGATGTCAAATTTTACATTTTTCAATTTGTTTTGACTTTTTATAATTTAAACTTTTTGACTGAAAATGTAAATGCAGAAATGTAATAAAGCAATAAAAGAACTTAAAAGAAAATTTTCCATGAAATTCTGATTTTGAAAAACTTTTATTCGGGATTGATCATACCAATCATTTTTATCAAGAATTCAAACCTGGTACGATCAAATACCTTAGTAAACAAATCAGCAAAATTATCCTCAGTGTGTACCTTGACCAGCTCAATCAACCTTTTCTCTGCACAATCACGTATAAAATGATATCGAATTTCGATGTGCTTAGTTTTACTATGTTTAACAGGATTATTCGTTATGGACATAGTAGCATTGTTATCAATAAACATGGGGGTTTCTGTGAAATTCAAACCGTAATCTCTCAATTGTTGTTGTATCCACATGATTTGTGAATAGCAACTTGCAGCAGCAATGTATTCTGCTTCGCATGTTGAAATCGAGACTGTGGTTTGCTTTTTGCATTGCCAAGATACAAGTCGATTTCCTAAGAACTGGCAACCACCTGTTGTAGATTTCCTGTCCAGACAACAACCACCAAAATCAGAATCAGTATAAGCATTAAAATCAAAGTTAGAACCATGAGGATACCATAGCCCTAAACGTTGTTTTCTTTTTAAATACCGAAAGATTCTTTTCACAGCAATTAAGTGAGATTCTTTTGGCTTTGCCTGAAATCTGGAACAGATACACACGGCGAACATTATATCCGGCCTTGAAGCGGTTAAGTACATCATAGCTCTATAAAGTCGACAATCTACATCTTTTCCTTCCGGGTCAGAATTTAACTTATGATTGACCGGAATTGGAGTATCGTATGAAGTACAGTCCTCCATCTTGAACCGGCTTAAGATGTCTTTGACATACTTGGACTGATGAATAAAGAAACCATCTTCCTTTTGATTTACTTGTAAACCTAAGAAAAACGATAACTCTCCCATCGCAGACATTTCAAATTTTGACTTCATAACACCCTCAAAGTCTTTGCACAACCCTTCATTTGTCGAGCCAAAAATAATATCATCCACATAAATCTGTACCAGTAGGTAATCTCCCCCTGATTTCTTTATGAATAAGGTCGAGTCTATCTTTCCACGAACAAAGTCATTCGCCAAAAGATGTGTAGATAAAGTCTCATACCACGCACGAGGAGCCTGATGAAGACCATAGAGGGCCTTATCTAGCTTGAAAACCATGTTCGGATTCAGTGGATCTTCAAACCCCGGAGGCTGACACACATAGACTTCCTCCTTGACCTTTCCATATAAAAATGCACTCTTAACGTCTAATTGAAACACCTTAAAACCTTTAAAGGAAGCAAAAGCTAGAAATAGCCTAATAGCTTCAAGCCGCGCAACCGGCGCATAAACTTCGGTGTAATCAATTCCTTCTTGTTGATTGAAGCCCTGGACAACTAATCTTGCCTTATTGCGTACCACGACACCTCGATCGTCTTTTTTACATTTAAACACCCATTTTGTTCCTATCGGATACGCACCTTTCGGAAGATCAACCGGATTCCAAACCTTAAGTTTGTCAAATTGAGCAAGTTCTTCCTGCATAGCTTCTATCCAGTTATTGTCATTTAAAGCCATCTCTACATTCTTGGGTTCAATCTGCGAAATAAAGCAAGAATGTGAGCAATCATCAAGAACACCAGAATCTTTAATGCAAGTATACAAACAAGTATTGTCAACAAGAGAACGAGTTTTCACTCCATCCTGTAAATTTCCAATCATATTTGTTACTGGATGATCTTTGTGTTCCTTGATGGATGCGACCTCAGGAACCGGCAACACATCAACTTGAGTAGAGTCAGATTGATAAGAATAATCTTGAGGAATTGGAATTTCCGAGTCTAAATTTGTTGGAATCTCCCCCTGAGCCTGTGTCGAAGGTAATGGATCATCACTCAACAACGGATCAGCAGAAGAATCTTGAAAAATAACATTATCCTCCTCACTCTCTGAATCTTGTGGACCTGAACAAGAAGCAACATTTGGATCTGGAGCAGAAGTAGATGGAATCGATGAATTGGGAACTGCATTTGGTAGAAATCCATTGTGCTGAGCATCTTGACAAGAATCATAGATAACAGCAGCATCTTCATCAGAAATGTCAGAAGGTAAATGAAAAGACTTGAATAAGTTTTCATAATCAAATGCCCAATCCGGACCAATTGCCATTTGTGGTAAAGACCAATTTGAACAGTCAATATGGAACCATTCTTCAACTTGGCGTGTCTCTTTGTTATAAACCCTCTTGGTTGTTGAATTAGCCACATACCCCAGAAAAATCCCTTCAATAGCCTTTGCACTGAATTTTATTGGGACATCTCGAACCTTCAGTAGGGTACACGGATTACCAAAAGGTAGTAAATATTCCAGATTCGGCTTTCAATTATTTAGCAATTCATAGCAAGTCTTGTTATGTCGCTTTACGGTCAAGACCCTGTTCAAAACATGACACGCAGTATTCACAGCTTCAGCCCAAAAGGTGACTGGAAGCTTAGAATCTGCAAGCATCGTGCGAGCTGTTTCGACCAACGTCCTGTTCTTTCGTTCAGCGACACCGTTTTGTTGAGGAACATATGGCGCACTGAATTCATGATATATTCCTTTTTGTAGACAAAATAAGCCCATTTTACTATTCTTAAATTCGCTGCCATTGTCACTCCTGATTCTTCTGACTTTCAAATTGAATAAGTTCTCCAAACCCAGGATTAAGTATTGTACCAACTCAGTGGTTTCAGCTTTAGAAGAAAGAAACTTAACCCATGAAAATCTGGAGTAATCATCAGTTACGACCAAGCAATACGATTTCCCACCAATGCTCCTAATACTGATAGGACCGAACAAATCCATATGCAGCAACTCCAAAGGAGTTACGATAGAATTCGTCGACTTTGATTTGTGAGATTTCTTTCTTTGCTTCCCCTTCTTGCACTGAATACAATCATCAGGAACTGAGAATTTCATTTTCGGAATACCAAGCACAAGATCATTCCTAACAATGTAGTTCATCTTCCTGTAGTTTATGTGAGCTAGCTTCCTGTGCCACAATATTGAATCAGATTCCGACGCCTTGGAGAGTAAACATGTTGGAATTGAATTCGTTGTAGTGGTCACACTCATGTCAAGGACATACGTGTCATTTCTCCTTGGAGCCTTCATGAGAATCCATTCATCAGGAATCATAAAACCCGGTTTCAGAATATAGCATTCATGATCGTTGAAATGGAACGAAAACTTCTTGTCACAGACTTGTGATACGCTTAAAAGATTGTGTTCCAGCTGCTCAACATAATTCACCTTTTCAAATTTTACTTTGTCATTCTTTAACGTTCCCTGGCCTGTTATGTACCCGCCTTTATTACCCGCAAAAGCGACATAACCACCATCAATTTTAATCACATCCTCAAGCAATCTAACATTCCCGGTCATATGTCGAGAGCAACCACTATCCACATACCATGTATTGTTGATAGTCCTCCTTGGTTGTCCCTACATAAACAACGAGAATCAGTTAGAAAGTGGAACCCAAGCCATCGTGGTCTTGGGTCGTCCGGATTGATCAAAATAAACAACTTCATGTAATTTACAATCAATTTTATTTTTCATTTTTGGAATAGATGTTTGACAATCAGACCTTTTCAAAGAAGAACCATTTTTATTATTTTGAAAAACAGTATGTGATATATTATTGTCAGATTCAGATGTTTCCAAAATTTTCTTTAATTTTCTGTTTCTTCTTCTTCTTTGAGGTCTAGACAATTTAACCTCCTGAACAGAATCTTTTGAAATTCCAACTTTTGGAATCTCAAGTTTCTCTTTGCAAACAAAGGATTTAGCATTCAATAAATTCTGTTGTTTAAATCCATGGGATTTAACAAAAGAATGACCAGTCATATTTTTCTCCAAACTAGAAGACGACTTTCCCTCATCGTTTCTTTTAAGAATCTTCACCACTTTAGGTTGTGAAGGAACAGTCTTCATTTTACCCTTGTTCTTGTATGGACAATTAATCAAAATATGACCAGCCTCATTGCAATGAAAACACACTCGTCTTTCTTGATAACTTCTGAAATAAGATGTTTTCTTTGAATTTGAAGAACCATCAGAAGAATAAGCTTCGGATGAATGCCCAGAATCGGCTTCTTAGGAACATAAGTCTGTTTTGGCACCTTTGAAGAATTCACCTTTTGAAAACCAGCCGCAACAAACCCACTTGACTGTAAGATCGGAGAAAGTTTAGTTGGAACCACTTTCACCTCTTCAGGTTCTGTCAAGATGCATCTATCCCTAGTAACATTCTTCACAACCTTTGGTTCCTCAATTTTCACTTCTCTCGGAATGCCTTCAACCTTTGAATCACCAAACACTTCATCCTCTGTATCAGAATCATACACCATGTCTTCACCCGTCACTGGATTCACTTTTAATACTGTCTTGGGATCAATCTCCTCTTCATGAATGATTTCAGGCTCAACTAAATAATTTGCATTGAACGGAGGAGGAACAAACCCAATACCAGCAACCCTTTTTGTGGGATCAGCATTAGCATTGAAATAATCCAAAACTACAGACGAATTCTCAAACTGTTCCAGCTTTCTATGTAACTTTATCACCTCAGATTCTTTTTCAGAAATCTCCTTGTTCTTTTGGGCAACTACTTCATTTCGTTTTTCAATTTCAGCATAAGCCATATCTAGATGATAACATTGCTCTTTGTATTTTAACCCAAGAGAATTTAAGTCTCTTTTCAAAGAATCAATTCTATCAATGCACAGTTTATCATTATCTTTCAGTTTCTGATTAACTGAATGCATTGATTTCATGTCACAAATCAATTGTGTTATCATCCATGACTTTTTGTAGTTTATCTTTAACAGAAATGCAATTAGAACAAAATATATGACAAACAGAGTCTTTTACCTTAGTCGGGTCAGACATGTTTGCCATGAATACTTTGGCAATCGGAATATTCTCTTAATCTTCACCAACTGAAGCATTTTCTGTAAGAACAATTTCTTCCTCAGCAACCCCTGTCACAGCATCAGAATCAATACTTTGCTCTCTTTCTTCCTCATCATCAACACTTGGAACACTATCACCATCACATGAATCATCACTAGAACTTTCATCATCAGTAGACTCTTCTGGTTTTTCTGAAAGAATTTCTGCAACAAAAGCCTGACTCACAGCACCCACCAAATCTTCCAGATGAATGCCCCAATCATAGTTTTCGTCGTTTTGAGCAACTAAAGCTGATGATGCAGATGCATGATTTGTATTACCAGAAGGACCATGATTTTGATTACCAGATGAACCATGTGACTGATTCTTATTATGCTGAAAGTTAGATTGCTTCTTTTGAGAATCAAATTCTACCTTTGGCTTCACACACTCCTTAGCAAAGTGACCATACTCTTGGCAATTGTAACACCTAACTTTGCTCTTATCAAAACCCATACGCGATCGACTATTTGAACCAATATATTTTCTGCCAGTTCTCTTCAAAAAGTCTTTAGCTTGTCGCATTAACATGGCCATATTCCATTGGATATTTATTTCTTCCAGATCAACAGGGTCAATCTATCTGAAATCTTCTTCTATTACCTCAGGATCATGTATTTTTCCTCCAATGAAATTTTCATATGATGCCATGAATGAAGAAAACATAGCCAGATAATCATCAGCAACTTTCTGATTCACATGAGATCCAGATGATGTTGAAGCAGTAGTGGCAGAAAATCTAGAATGGCTTGTATGACCAGAATAAATTAGAACTCCAGAACACTGATCATTTGAAGACTCTTGAGCATCACCAGAAAAGAATGCCACTCCAGTACCAGATTTACCAACAGATTTGGCAAAATACATCGAGGGATCCTGGATATGCTCCATATTAGTCTCTTTCTTCTTCATATTCATGTCATGTGACTGAATCTTCCCTAGGACTTCTTCAAGAGACATGGTTTTGTACTTAACATTTTCTTTGATCAAAACCGTATACACATCAAACTTTGATGGTAAAGCCTCCAAGAATTTATCATTGATTTCCTCAGTCTCATATACCACATATGCACTAGCCAGTTCACTAAGAAGATGATAGAATCTTGTAGCAAGATCATCCAAAGATTCATTTTAAAAATCTTTAAAAACTAGGAACTGCTTCTTTAGTAACTCTTTTCTACTTTTCTTTACATCTAAACTCCCTTCACACCTTTTCTGTAATGCTTCCCACAGTTGTTGAGAAGACTTGAACTGTTTAAAACTGTGATAAATTTCCTTTGGTAGAGACATCGAAATGCTAGCCATTGCTTTCTTTTCTCGATCAAATAATAGCTTCTCTTCAGTAGTTAAAGCTGACACTGGTTTCGGAACATCATCCTTTCCCATCCATGAATAAGTAGGATGCGTATATCCTTCCAAAATTGGAATCCACAAACTAGTATCGGTAAAAGATACGAATTGGTCAAACCGATCTTTCCAATTTGAATAATCAGCTAGATTCAGCAACTTCGGAGGTTTTTGAGATGTACCGATCTCATTGTCATAATTGAACATGTTTGTGACTTGAACCATATTTGCCATGTTAAAAAAAATTTTCTGAAAAATTTCTAAGTATTGAACAGTTTTACCCTCAGGCGAAATTAATAAGTTCGCTTTAGTGAGTACTAAGCGAACTTGATATCAGGCGAACAAGACAAGTTCGCTTAAGGAGGAAATCCAGTAAGTTCGCTTAATAGTTAAGTTCGCTTGAAAATGTGAGAAGCGAACTTAATAAGTTCGCTTGCTAAGTTCGCCTGCACAGGAACTCAGCAAGTTCGCTTAAACTGCTGTAACAGATTCAAAAGAATCTTCACCCAAACACGAACCGAAAACTTCAAAAATCATGATTTCTCAGCGAATTGATGGAATTCAAGGAAATTGAACCGTAGGATTATGAATTTTATCAAATAGAACAGTTCTATCGGACTAATTTCGTCAAAAACACTTCCAAAAACATGAATTCAGCAGAGAAACGATCTTCAAGAACTTGAAAAACTCCATTGTTGCAGAAAATTCAAAAATGTTGAATTTCTTGTCAAATTGTACACAAAAACCGTCACTAATCACCGAGAATCGTACTTAACTCACGAGCATAGGCTCTGATACCACTTGTAGGTCCAGGTAACTCAACTACTGATCGAACTCGTGATATGATGTTTCTATAACACGAAGTGCGGAATCCTTCGTGTTAACGTTTGTATACTAACCGACAATTCAAACAACACGCGTAAATAAACTTCTCAAATATATTCAGATTCACAATGGTTTACAGACTCAATCAGACAAATCGTTCTCTTTGTTCTCTCTGTTCTGTGTACTGTCTAATGACTCTGTAAACTCATATATATAGAAACTAACCTGCTGTAAGCGAACTTATTAAGTTCGCCTGAAACAGACTAAGCGAACTTAACAAGTTCGCCTCAGTTAGACCTAAGCGAACTTATTAAGTTCGCCTCTGATAGACCAGGCGAACTTAACAAGTTCGCCTCTAGGCACACTTGTAAAAACACTTAGCAACTTTATACAATTACATAGCAAAAACATAAAGACATAAAATCTAACTATTACAAGCTTTTGTCATTACAAATCTATATCCTAACACTTGACAACTTGAAGATGTGTATTCTTTGGAGCTGCTAGGAATTTTGCACAAAGGCATACTGCAAACATGATATCTGGCCTTGAGGCAGTGAGATACATGAGTGATCCTATCGTTGCACGGTACTGATGTTGATCAGTGTCTTGACCATCTTTATCTGGAGTCAGTTGATGGTGCACTTGCATAAGAGTTCTTGCAGCCGAGCAGTCAGCCATCTTGAATCTTTCCAAAATGCTCTTAACATATTTGGATTGGGTGATAAAGATTCCATTTGGAACTTGTTTGACTTGAAGACCCAGAAAGAAATTTAGTTCACCCATTGAACTCATTTCTAACTTTGAGTGCATTAGGACCTCAAAGTCTTTATATAACTTCTTCCTTGTTGATCCAAAGATGATGTCATCAACATAGATTTGTACGAGTAGGATTTCTCCCCCTTCATCTTTGATAAACAAGGTCTGGTCAATGGCACCTCTTCTGAAGTTGTTGCTTAGTAGATATCCAGACAGAGTTTCATACTAGGCTCTTGGAGCTTGATGTAAGCCATAGAGAGCTTTGTCTAGTTTGAACACTTTGTTAAGATGTGCAAGATCTACAAAGCTTGGAGGCTGTTTGACATATACTTCCTCACCAATCTTCCCATACAAAAAGGCACTTTTGACATCCATTTGATAAACTATGAAGTTCTTGGATGCAGCATATGCCAGAAAGATTCTGATGGACTCCAGCCTGGCAACAGGAGAAAAGATTTCATGATATTCAATTCCCTCTTCCTGAGTGTAGCCTTGAGCTACAAGTCTGGCTTTGTTCTAGACTACAATGCATCTCTCATCTTGCTTGTTCCTGAATACCCATCTTGTACCAATAGCAATTTGACCAGATGGAAGATCAACAAGTTTCCAGACATCATGTTTATTGAATTGCAGCAACTCTTCATGCATTGCCTTAATCCAACTACTGTGTTTCAGAGCTTCATCTATCTTCTTTGTTTCTACCTGAGATAGAAAGCAGGAATACAGACATATATTGGCCTCATGAGTTTTGCTTCTTGTTTGAACTCCCTGGTGAACTTAGTCAATGATATTTTCCAGGGGATGTTCCTTGTTGATTCTCTGTGCTGGTACAACATCCAATTGCATTCTTTGCTCAAGATTGCTCTGATTCTGATCAGGAAACTCTTCATTCATGGTAGAAGAGTCTTCAATATCAACAACATCAACATTATTAGCAGCAACATCTACAGCAGATGCCTCTACAGCATTTACAGATGTGTCTGGAAGTTCATTCGAATTTTTATTCTCAGAGAGGCTGCTGCTGGTGAAATTTGAGAGTCTGGTTCCGGCTTCAATAGCTTCCACAACAGATGGAGGATCAATAGATGGCCTTTTCATTATGATAGAGGGACTAGTGAACTCAAATCTGTAGTCAGTGGAAGACCTGGAAGCTGGTGCTTTGGAAGAGGGAAACTCCATATTTGAGAAGATGAGAGGCTCAAATATTTGTGTGAAGGAGTCTATATCAAAGAGCCAGTCTAGGCCTTTTCCCTGTTCACATGCAATGTTTTCCCTATATTCCACATTGGCTGATTCTTCCACAATTCTTGTTCTTGAGTTGAATACTCTGTAGGCCTTGGATTGAGAGGAATAGCTCACAAAGTATCCTTCATCAGATTTGGCACCAAACTTAGGAAGAACCCCATGTGTGATCAGAATGGTGCATGGACATCCAAAAGGTTTTAGAAATCCAATGTAGGGAACTCTTTTGAACCAGAGTTCATAAGGTGTCTTGTTAAGAGGCTTGACAATGAGAACTCTATTCTGCACATAGCAAGCTATGCTTACTGCTTCTGCCCAGAATGTGAGAGGCAGTTTTGAATCAGCCAACATTGATCTTGCCGATTCAATTAGAGTTCTGTTTCTCCTTTCAGCAACCCCATTTTGTTGAGGAATTCTTGGAGCACTGTACTGTCTTTCTATGCCTTGCTCTCACAAAAAACAGTTCAAGGTGTGATTTTTGAACTCTGTACCTTGATCACACCTTATAACTTTCACCTTTTGATTGCTTTGATTCTCAACTCTAAGAATGTAAGATTTAAGAATCTCAACAGTTTCATCTTTTGTTCTCAAGAAGTATACCCATGAAAATCTGGTATAGTCATCAATGATCACCAGACAGTATGACTTCTTGCCCATTGACATGACATTTGTAGGACCAAAGAGATCCATATGCAGTAACTGTAATGGAGTGTCATTTGAATTCAATGTCTTGGGCTTGTGAGAACTCTTGTGTTGCTTCCCCTTCAAACATGCAATGCAATGATCTTCAAGTTGGAATTCTTTATCAGGAAGCCCTCTGACAAGATTTTCCTTTACCAACTTGTTAATGGTTTTTACATTAACATGGCTTAATCTCATGTGCCAGAGAGCTGATTCATCAACTGATGCCTTTGACAGAAAACAAGATACGCTACCAGATGGAGTGACCTCATTCATGTCAAGCATATATAGGTTATCTTTTCTCTGAGCAGTCAATAGGATCTTCTCTATAGGAGGTTTGTTTAAGCCAGGGGATAGTACAAAACATTCTTTATCTGTGAAGAGCATCCAATGCTTTTGATCACAGATCTGGGACACACTCATGAGATTGAAGTCTATTTCTTTGACATAGTTTACTCTTTCAATACTCATCCTTTCATTGGACACAGTTCCTTGTCAAGTATTGGATCCTCCTTTTGAATCACTCCCAAAGGCAACATATCCTCCATAGAAGTGTCTGAAGTTAGAGAGGATGGATCTGTTGCCGGTCATGTGCCTGGAACAACCACTGTCTGCAACCACTGTCTACAACCCAGGTGTTATTCTTGTGACCTGGCTGTCCCTACACATGAGAGAGATCTAGTTAGAGGGAGGAACCCAAGAACTTGCAGACTTGGGTAAGTGTGTCGTTGGATCAACAACATCAGTATGCTTGCATTCAATGGAGCCAATGATGATGCTTTGAGGGATATAGGCTGGGATCTTGGCTTTCCATTACTGAGGAGGTGGTTTTCTAGATCCCTTTGCTCTATCAGAAGCTGATGTTGGTTTGGCTGCTGATATATTTGCTTTATCAGCAGCAGATTTTGCTGCTGAGGACTTTGGCTTATCAGCAGCAGATTTTGTTGCTACTGATACTTTTACTTGAGCAGCAGCAGACTTGGTTGCTGCTGAAGGCTTATCCTTTGGTTTCTTGAGCTTCACTTGATCAACAACAAATTTGCTGGCTGCTGATGGTTTAACAACAGATGTATGCTTATCCTTCTTTAGCTTGTTAACAGAGGGTTTCTCTATAGAAGTTCTTTTACTGAGAGGCTTTTATTTAGGAGGGGCTTGATGAAGGATCTGGTTGAAGGGATTAAATTAACAATTTGTAGTAAAATGGTCTGATTCACCACAGATGATGCAAGATTGTTAAGGTTTTGACAGCTACTTCCTTGGTAGGAGAGAGAGTTTCTGAAATGAGTTGCATTGGCTTCAAAGCTTCTTACCTTTTTGTTCTTGTTTGTCTTCTCAAAAGCATGTTGCTTGAGGTTTCTTTGTTGCTAAAGGTAGCAGAAGCATGTGCTGGCCGTGTGATTGTATTTGCCACAGATAAAACATGATTTAGCCAATTTGTCCCTTTGGAAGTACACATAATCTTTTCTTTTGAACAAGTCTTTGAAATTCCAGGGGTGAACTTTGTTTTACTTAAAAGTGGCTTCCTCCAATATCTTTTGAACATATGGAGTTCTCTCTCCAGGCGCATGACATATGTCAAAACACCTTCCTTGGTTGGGTGGAGGTTGAAGACTGTCCCTTTTCAACAGTTAGCTTTCTTCCTTCTGGAGGATGGCTGGTTTTGATTTGTTTGGTAAGTTGAGATACTGGTACTGTTTTTGAAGGGATGAAGGGGCTTGGACTGTTGGTTTGAATAATTTAAAAGGTAGATAGTGATGGAGCTTTATTGGTTTCAGTGGAGTCTGAGCATGTGGAATCAGACTTAGATGAAGTAGTGCATTCTTGCACAGAGGTTTCTTGGACAGTAGGATCAAGATTTCGGTTGGCCAGATCAAGATTAGAAAGATTGAAACTTGGTTCATGAATGGCTACATAGTCAGCAGGTGGAGGAACGACATTGTAGGGTTGTTCAGCTTGAAACCCAAGTCCAGCAGTTACCCTTTCATGAATTTGAGCATCCAAAAGTCTTTGCAGCTTTTTGGATGCAAACTCATATTTTTCCACATGGACCTTTTGGTCTGCTAATTCATCCTTTGTAGCCTTTAACATAACCAGAAGATCATCAATCTGAGTTTCAAGGTTTGTTTGTTCATGTTTTAATGATGAAATCTCTTTCTTTAAACAGTTAATCTTTTCTTTGTAACTGTTTTCAACCCTTTTAAATTCAGATTTCATTTGGTGAAACTCTTCATATTTATCTATGAGATTCTGGTTATGTTTTCTGTATCCAAGAACCTTATCAATACAAGCCTGAGTACAAAGATTTTCATATATCTGAGGTGGTATCTTTGATATGTCTGTCATGAGAGCTTGATTGTTGGCAGAAAGATCCTCATACTGGAAGCTCCAGTCAAACTCAGTAGTTCCAACAGCTGCACACGCTACAGTTTGAGTAGGAGGGGTAGCTTGTTGCTGTCTTGGCTGAGCTTGGCTTGTTTGACCTTGATGAGCTTGCCTTGGTTGGGCAGCATCTGGATTTGCCTTTAGTGCCTTGCATTCTCTGGCAAAGTGACCAAGTTGGTTACAGTTATAACATCTCAGTTTGCTTTTGTCCAAGCCAACTCTGGTGTTGGAGTTGTTGCTTGGAATGGGTCTTCCTGTTCTAGAGTAGAACCTTTTTGCTCTTAGAGAGATCATGGCATAGGAGTGCTGTATATCCATTTCTTCAAAATCATATGGATGAAAACATTCCAGATCTTCCTTGACAAAGGACATATTGCCTGAGTTTTTAGAGACAAAGGCCGCAGAAGTTGATGTTTGAGGTGGGGATTCAAGAAGAAATGGTGAGTTTTTTGATTGTGAGGTTGGAGTCTGGGGATAAGTGACGATGGGAGGGTAGTAGTTGCTTGAACTAGGAACTGAGTGGTCAGAGTGAAGTGCAGAGGAAGTGGTGGTGGATGATGAGGCTGTTGAGTAACTTGAGCTTCTCTCTTTGGCTTGAATCATTTCTAATTCATAGGTCTTTAGCATGCCAAATAGCTCAGTCATCTGCAGAGTCTTCAAATTTTCAGTTCTTCTGATTGACACTGTGTAAAGTGTCCAGCAGCTTGTTAGAGACCTGATTAACTTCTTGAGAATGTCTTCATTCTCCAGCTTCACTTTTGAGCACTGTAGCTCTCCCACAAGGTAGGTGTACCTGTTGTACAACACAGTAAGAGACTCATCTTCATTCTAGACAAAGTTCTCATATTGTTGCTTCAGAATGTCTCTTCTATTTTCTTTCACTTCTTCTGACCCAGCAAACATCTTCTCAAAAGCCTCCCATAGCTCCTTGGCAGTCTTATATTATCTGAAGTTGTGAAAGACTTCATTTGGCAAGCACATCTGAATGTCTCCCAAGGCTTTGAAGTCTACCTCCATCTTCTTGATGTCTTCATCTAAATACTTTGAGGGTTCTTTGGGGACTGATCGACCTCCGGAATCAGCAGAGGCCACCATGGGTACATATGGTTCATCTTTAATGGATCTCCACATCACATACTCTTGATAGCAGAAGAAACTTTCCATCCTATTCTTCCACATATCATAGTCTTCTCAAGATACCAGTCTTGGTGGTCTGTTGATGCTTCCAGTATCATCAAAATCATTGTTTTGTGCCATTTATGGATTTGTGATATATGGTGTTTTAGCAAAGAGATAGTAGTGAATAGAACCAGATAGTGATTAAACAAATGTGAGTTTGTTTAATCTGAGAGCCAAAGCTCTGATACCACTTGTAGGATCGGTGAATACAAGATGTTTCTATTCTAGTTGAGATTGGAGGAAATAATCTCAACTATGCAATGTAAACAAGTAAACACAAAGAGTACTGATAAATGCAAATTGTAGTAAGCTTCAATGGTTACAGGATTACAGAGAAGACTCTTAAAAATACACCTTGTACAATGAACAAATACACTACTTATATAGTAACTTAGAATCAAGACATACCCTTGATTCTAAGGATCAGATTAAACACAAGCCGTTGATCTTGTATAATAGAAGCTATACTACAAGTTAAGACCACAAAGACTACAAAAGTTAACTTTAATCAAACGTCTTCTTAGGCATCATTGCTTGGATACTTGGAAGGAGAGCGTTGTCTTTTATTGTCTGCACCAGTAACATTCTTTCTGCATGTGATGTGTCAGAGTTGCAGCAGAAAGTTATCAGTAGTAAAGTTGATGCTTTTGATATGCTAATAAGCAGCAATGATTAATCTTCAACAGATATGGCTATCAACAGCATAGTTGATGATCCGCAACTAGACCCAACTATTCAAAGCTGCTGATGATTGGCCTATCAGCAACATCAAGTGTTTGATGCTTCTGAGAAGCCTATCAGCAGCAACTCTGGACTTAAGCAGATAAGGCGGTCCGCAACAGAGTTGTTCATCAGCAGGAGAACAACTATCAGCAGCAGACAAGCTTATCTGCATCAGCTTGTTGGTCAGCAACAAAATTGTAGAGTCCGCAGCAGTTGTACTTAGAGAATTTTGTAGCCACCAGTCTTTATATCTACAATATATATATATATATATATATATATATATATATATATGTATATATATATATATATATATATAGAGGAGGGTTAGACTACAAAGGGTTAAAACCCTACAAAGTGTAGGAAGGAACCATAGCACGACACGTGTACAATGGGGGGGGGGGAGAAGGGAAAGGGCAATTGGGTCAAAAGTCTTTAAACAAAGGAAGGAATCTGCACATGCAAGTCAAATGCAATTTCCCTCATTTTTTTAAAACGTCCATAACTTTTTTATACGTAATTATATTTTTTTTTTAAATTCACCATAAAATTGAGCGTTTTTTTATCTTTCCAACGAGTATCGTATTGCTATATTTAAAAAAAAAAAAGACCAACCAGGTGTTGTTTGAAATTGGGAGTTTGTATGGTGTTTTATGGAGTTTATGTTTATGGTGTTGAAATTTAAGCTAAAGTGTAAAACACCATAATATAAGCAAAACGCCATAAATATAAACACGTCAAAACAACATGACTAAAAAAGCCAAAAAATACCATTTTGAAATTTGTCATTGTGAAAACGTCATGACAAAAAAAAAAAAAAACGCCATATTCAAATTGGCATCTAGGTGTAAAACACTATGACCCAAAAAACACTTTGTTGAAAAACACCATGATTAGAAAAACTCAATGTTGAAAAACACGCGGTTGAAAACACCATAGATGTGTGTTGTTTGAAATTGGGAATTTTTATGGTGTTTTATGGAGTTTTATGTCTATGGTGTTGAAATTTTAAGCTAAAGTGTAAAACATCATAACAGAAACAAAACGCCATAAACATAAACACGTCAAAACAACATAACTAAAAAAGCCAAAAATTACCATGTTGAAATTTTTTATTGTGAAAACGCCATGACAAAAAAAAACTAAAACGCCATATTCAAATTGGCATCTAGGTGTAAAACACCATGAACTAAAAAACTCTTTGTTGAAAAACACCACGACTAGAAAAACTCAATGTTGAAAAACACCCAGTTGAAAACACCGTAAATGTAAAACACCATGTTGAAAACTCACTTTAATTCGAACACATGCTTAACCAAGTTTATGTTTATGGTATTGAAATTTTAAGCTAAAAGTGTAAAACACCGTGACAGAAGCTAAAACGCCATAAACATAAACACGTCAAAACACCATGACTAAAAAAGCAAAAAAAGAACATGTTTAAATTTGTCTTTTGTGAAAACGCCATTACCAAAAAAGCTAAAATGCCTTGTTCAAATTGGCCCACGGGTGAAAAATACCATGACTAGAAAAACTGAATGTTGAAAAACACCATGACTACAAAAACTCAATGTTAAAAAACACCCGGTTAAAAACACCATAGATGTAAACACCGTGTTGAAAATAACTCACTTTAATTCGAACACAACCTTAACCAAGTTTATGTTTATGTTGTTGAAATTTTAAGCTAAAAGTGTAAACACCATGACTGAAGCAAAACGCCATAAATATAAACACGTCAATACACCATGACCAAAAAAGCCAAAAAAGACCATGTTGAAATTTTCCATTGTGAAAGCACCATGACCAAAAAAACTAAAACGCCATGTTCAAATTGGCCCCCAGGTGTAAAACACCATGACCTTTAAAGCTCGATGTTGAATAACACCATGACTAGAAAAAAAACTCAATGTTAAAAAATATGTAGTTGAAAACACCATAGATGTAAAACACCATAGATATAAAACACCATAGATGTAAAACACCAAAGATGTAAAACACCATGATGAAAAAAACCGACTTTAATGTAATTTAAACAAAAATGATTTAAAAGAATATATAACACCATAGATTTAAAACATCACAGATGTTTGTTGAAAAACACCATGACTAGAAAAAAAACTCAATATTAAAAAATATTCAGTTGAAAACACCATAGATATAAAACACCATAGATGTAAAACACCACATATGTAAAACACCATGTTGAAAAAAACCCACTTTAATGTAATTTAAACAAAAACGATTTAAAAGAATATATATATATATATATATATATAGCAATACCATACTTGTTGAAAAGATAAAAAAAGTTCGATTTTATGGTGAAATATTTTTAAAAAAATGACGTATAAAAAAGTTATGGACGTTTTAAAAAAGTGAGGGAAATGACATGTGACTTGCATGTGCAAACTTTGGGGTTGAATCTTCCTATTCTACCCCTCCTGGTGGTTTCCAAATTTCAGCTATTTACCAAAATGCCACCGCGTTAATCTCCACCACAAATGACTATGATCTAATGGCCCAGATTCATTCCTAGACTTTGTAGGGTTTTATCCCTTTCTAGCCTAACCTCTACCTATATATATATATATATATATATATATATATATATATATATATATATATATATATATATAGGGGAAGGATAATGAGAAAACCTTGAGAAAACCGACCCAAACGAACTCTAAATGAACCCATTTTGACGGTGTTGGAACCGGCACGGTGTATAGGTTTTTTTTTTTTTTGGGGGGGGGGGGGTAGTAGGGGGTTTAGGTTTTTGGGGGTGGGGTGGGGGTTTTAGGTTTTTTTGTTTGGGGGGGTTGGGGTTTTAAGTTTTTCGGGGTGGGGTTTAGCTTTTAGGGTTTAGATTTTAGGGTTTAGCTTTAGGATTTAGATCGAGTTTGACAAGCTAGTTCTAACGCCGCTTGAATGAGTTCAATAAGAGTTCATTTGAGTCGGTTTTCGCCATTCTAACGACTTTTTACACTTTTTACATTTTTTTGACTTTTTGGCGGATCCGTATACTATATATATATGTGTATATATATATATATATATATATATATATATATATATATATATATATATATTTAGAGAAGGGTTATGCTACAAAGAGTTAAAACCCTACAAAGTGTAGGAAGGAACCACAGCACGACACGTGTACAATGGGGAAAAAAGAGGGAAGGGGCAATTGAGTCAAAAGAATTTAAGCAAAGGAAGGAATCTGCACATGCAAGTCACATGCAATTTCCCCCATTTTTTTCAAACGTCCATAACTTTTTTATACGTAATTATTTTTTTTTTAAATTTCGCCATAAAATCGAGTGTCTTTTTATCTTTCCAACGAGTATCGTATTGCTATATTTGGTGTTGTTTAAAATTGAGAGTTTTTATGGTGTTTTATGGAGTTTTATGTTTATGGTGTTGAAATTTAAGCTAAAGTATAAAACACCATAACAGAAGCAAAACACTATAAATATAAACACGTCAAAACAACATGACTAAAAAAGCCAAAAAATACCATTTTGAAATTTGTCATTGTGAAAACGTCATGACAAAAAAAAACTAAAACGCCATACTCAAATTGGCATATAGGTGTAAAACACCATGACCCAAAAAACTCTTTGTTGAAAAACACCATGATTAGAAAAACTCAATGTTAAAAAACACAGTTGAAAACACCATAGATGTGTGTTGTTTGAAATTGGGAGTTTTTATGGTGTTTTATGGAGTTTTATGTTTATGGTGTTGAAATTTTAAGCTAAAGTGTAAAACACCATAACAGAAACAAAACGCCATAAACATAAACACGTCAAAACAACATGACTAAAAAAGCCAAAAATTACCATGTTGAAATTTTTTATTGTGAAAACGCCATGACAAAAAAAAACTAAAACGCCATATTCAAATTTGCATCTAGGTTTAAAACACCATGAACTAAAAAACTCTTTGTTGAAAAACACCACGACTAGAAAAACTCAATGTTGAAAAATACCCAGTTGAAAACACCGTAAATGTAAAACACCATATTGAAAACTCACTTTAATTCGAACACATGCTTAACCAAGTTTATGTTTATGGTATTGAAATTTTAAGCTAAAAGTGTAAAACACCGTGACAGAAGCAAAAACGCCATAAACATAAACACGTCAAAACACCATAGATATAAATACCATAGATGTAAAACACCATAGATATAAAAACCGTAGATGTAAAACACCACAGATGTAAAACACCATGTTGAAAAAAAAACCCACTTTAATATAATTTAAACAAAAACGATTTAAAAGAATATATAACACCATAGATGTAAAACACCACAGATGTTTGTTGAAAAACACCATGACTAGAAAAAAAACTCAATGTTAAAAAATACTCAGTTGAAAACACCATAAATGTAAAATACCATAGATGTAAAACACTATAGATATAAAACACCATAGATGTAAAACACCACATATGTAAAACACCATGTTGAAAAAAACCCACTTTAATGTAATTTAAACAAAAACGATTTAAAAGAATATATATATATATAACAATACCATACTCGTTGGAAAGATAAAAAAACGTTCGATTTTATGGTGAAATATTTAAAAAAAAATGACGTATAAAAAAGTTATGGACGTTTTAAAAAAGTGGGGGAAATGGCATGTGCAAGCTTTGGGGTTGAATCTTCCTATTCTACCCCTCCTGGTGGTTTCCAAATTTCAGCTATTTACCAAAATGCAACCGCGTTAATCTCCACCATAAATGACTATGATCTAATGGCCCAGATTCATTCCTAGACTTTGTAGGGTTTTATCCCTTTCTAGCCTAACCTCAACCTATATATATATAGGGGAAGGATAATGAGAAAACCTTGAGAAAACCGACCCAAACGAACTCTAAATGAACCCATTTTGATGGCGTTGGAACCAGCTCGGTGTATAGGTTTTTTTTGTGGGGGGGGGGGGGTAGTAGGGGTTTAGGTTTTTAGGGGTGGGGTGGGGTGGGGTGGGGGTTTTAGGATTTTTGGGGGGTTGGGGTTTTAGGTTTTTCGGGGTGGGGTTTAGCTTTTAGGGTTTAGATTTTAGGGTTTAGCTTTAGGATTTAGATCGAGTTTGACAAGCTAGTTCTAACGCCGCTTGAATGAGTTCAATAGGAGTTCGTTTGGGTCGGTTTTCGCCGTTCTAACAACTTTTTACACTTTTTATATTTTTTTGACTTTTTGACGGATCCGTATACTATATATATATATATATATATATATATATATATATATATATTTAGAGAAGGGTTAGGCTACAAAGAGTTAAAACCCTACAAAGTGTAGGAAAGGAACCACAACACGACACGTGTACAATGGGGGAAAAAGAGGGAAGGGGCAATTGGGTCAAAAGAATTTAAGCAAAGGAAGGAATCTGCACATGCAAGTCATATGCAATTTCCCCCATTTTTTTCAAACGTCCATAACTTTTTTATGCGTAATTATTTTTTTAAACAAATTTCGCCATAAAATCGAGTGTCTTTTTATCTTTCCAACGAGTATTGTATTGCTATATTTCAAAAAAAAAAAGACCAACCGGGTGTTGTTTAAAATTGAGAGTTTTTATGGTGTTTTATGGTGTTGAAATTTAAGCTAAAGTATAAAACACCATAACAGAAGCAAAACACTATAAATATAAACACGTCAAAACAACATGACTAAAAAAGCCAAAAAATACCATTTTAAAATTTGTCATTGTGAAAACGTCATGACAAAAAAAAAACTAAAACGCCATACTCAAATTGGCATATAGGTGTAAAACACCATGACCCAAAAAACTCTTTGTTGAAAAACACCATGATTAGAAAAACTCAATGTTAAAAAACACAGTTGAAAACACCATAGATGTGTGTTGTTTGAAATTGGGAGTTTTTATGGTGTTTTATGGAGTTTTATGTTTATGGTGTTGAAATTTTAAGCTAAAGTGTAAAACACCATAACAGAAACAAAACGCCATAAACATAAACACGTCAAAACAACATGACTAAAAAAGCCAAAAATTACCATGTTGAAATTTTTTATTGTGAAAACGCCATGACAAAAAAAAATTAAAACGCCATATTCAAATTTGCATATAGGTTTAAAACACCATGAACTAAAAAACTCTTTGTTGAAAAACACCACGACTAGAAAAACTCAATGTTGAAAAATACCCAGTTGAAAACACCGTAAATGTAAAACACCATATTGAAAACTCACTTTAATTCGAACACATGCTTAACCAAGTTTATGTTTATGGTATTGAAATTTTAAGCTAAAAGTGTAAAACACCGTGACAGAAGAAAAAACGCCATAAACATAAACCCGTCAAAACACCATAGATATAAATACCATAGATGTAAAACACCATAGATATAAAAACCGTAGATGTAAAACACCACAGATGTAAAACACCATGTTGAAAAAAAAACCCACTTTAATATAATTTAAACAAAAACGATTTAAAAGAATATATAACACCATAGATGTAAAACACCACAGATGTTTGTTGAAAAACACCATGACTAGAAAAAAAACTCAATGTTAAAAAATATTCAGTTGAAAACACCATAAATGTAAAATACCATAGATGTAAAACACTATAGATATAAAACACCATAGATGTAAAACACCACATATGTAAAACACAATGTTGAAAAAAACCCACTTTAATGTAATTTAAACAAAAACGATTTAAAAGAATATATATATATAACAATACCATACTCGTTGGAAAGATAAAAAAACGTTCGATTTTATGGTGAAATATTTTAAAAAAAATGACGTATAAAAAAGTTATGGACGTTTTAAAAAAGTGGGGGAAATGGCATGTGCAAGCTTTGGGGTTGAATCTTCCTATTCTACCCCTCCTGGTGGTTTCCAAATTTCAGCTATTTACCAAAATGCCACCGCGTTAATCTCCACCATAAATGACTATGATCTAATGGCCCAGATTCATTCCTAGACTTTGTAGGGTTTTATCCCTTTCTAGCCTAACCTCAACCTATATATATATAGGGGAAGGATAATGAGAAAACCTTGAGAAAACCTTGAGAAAACCGACCCAAACGAACTCTAAATGAACCCATTTTGATGGCGTTGGAACCAGCTCGGTGTATAGGTTTTTTTTGTGGGAGGGGGGGGGGTAGTAGGGGTTTAGGTTTTTAGGGGTGGGGTGGGGTGGGGTGGGGGTTTTAGGATTTTTGGGGGGTTGGGGTTTTAGGTTTTTCGGGGTGGGGTTTAGCTTTTAGGGTTTAGATTTTAGGGTTTAGCTTTAGGATTTAGATCGAGTTTGACAAGCTAGTTCTAACGCCGCTTGAATGAGTTCAATAGGAGTTCGTTTGGGTCGGTTTTCGCCGTTCTAACAACTTTTTACACTTTTTACATTTTTTTGACTTTTTGACGGATCCGTATACTATATATATATATATATATATATATATATATATATATATATATATATATATTTAGAGAAGGGTTAGGCTACAAAGAGTTAAAACCCTACAAAGTGTAGGAAAGGAACCACAACACGACACGTGTACAATGGGGGAAAAAGAGGGAAGGGGCAATTGGGTCAAAAGAATTTAAGCAAAGGAAGGAATCTGCACATGCAAGTCATATGCAATTTCCCCCATTTTTTTCAAACGTCCATAACTTTTTTATACGTAATTATTTTTTTAAACAAATTTCGCCATAAAATCGAGTGTCTTTTTATCTTTCCAACGAGTATTGTATTGCTATATTTCAAAAAAAAAAGACCAACCGGGTGTTGTTTAAAATTGAGAGTTTTTATGGTGTTTTATGGTGTTGAAATTTAAGCTAAAGTATAAAACACCATAACAGAAGCAAAACACTATAAATATAAACACGTCAAAACAACATGACTAAAAAAGCCAAAAAATACCATTTTAAAATTTGTCATTGTGAAAACGTCATGACAAAAAAAAACTAAAACGCCATACTCAAATTGGCATATAGGTGTAAAACACCATGACCCAAAAAACTCTTTGTTGAAAAACACCATGATTAGAAAAACTCAATGTTAAAAAACACAGTTGAAAACACCATAGATGTGTGTTGTTTGAAATTGGGAGTTTTTATGGTGTTTTATGGAGTTTTATGTTTATGGTGTTGAAATTTTAAGCTAAAGTGTAAAACACCATAACAGAAACAAAACGCCATAAACATAAACACGTCAAAACAACATGACTAAAAAAGCCAAAAATTACCATGTTGAATTTTTTTATTGTGAAAACGCCATGACAAAAAAAAATTAAAACGCCATATTCAAATTTGCATCTAGGTTTAAAACACCATGAACTAAAAAACTCTTTGTTGAAAAACACCACGACTAGAAAAACTCAATGTTGAAAAATACCCAGTTGAAAACACCGTAAATGTAAAACACCATATTGAAAACTCACTTTAATTCGAACACATGCTTAACCAAGTTTATGTTTATGGTATTGAAATTTTAAGCTAAAAGTGTAAAACACCGTGACAGAAGCTAAAACGCCATAAACATAAACACGTCAAAACACCATGACCAAAAAAGCAAAAAAAAAACATGTTTAAATTTGTCTTTTGTGAAAACGCCATTACCAAAAAAGCTAAAATGCCTTGTTCAAATTGGCCCACGGGTGAAAAATACCATGACTAGAAAAACTGAATGTTGAAAAACACCATGACTACAAAAACTCAATGTTAAAAAACACCCGGTTAAAAACACCATAGATGTAAACACCGTGTTGAAAATAACTCACTTTAATTCGAACACAACCTTAACCAAGTTTATGTTTATGTTGTTGAAATTTTAAGCTAAAAGTGTAAACACCATGACTGAAGCAAAACGCCATAAATATAAACACGTCAATACACCATGACCAAAAAAGCCAAAAAAGACCATGTTGAAATTTTCCATTGTGAAAACACCATGACCAAAAAAACTAAAACGCCATGTTCAAATTAGCCCCCAGGTGTAAAACACCATGACCTTTAAAACTCCATGTTGAAAAACACCTTGACTAGAAAAAAAACTCAATGTTAAAAAATACCAAGTTGAAAACACCATAGATGTAAAACACCATAGATATAAAAACCGTAGATGTAAAACACCATGTTTAAAAAAACCCACTTTAATATAATTTAAACAAAAACGATTTAAAAGAATATATAACACCATAGATGTAAAACACCACAGATGTTTGTTGAAAAACACCATGACTAGAAAAAAACTCAATGTTAAAAAATACTCAGTTGAAAACACCATAAATGTAAAATACCATAGATGTAAAACACCATAGATATAAAACACCATAGATGTAAAACACCACATATGTAAAACACCATGTTGAAAAAAACCCACTTTAATATAATTTAAACAAAAACGATTTAAAAGAATATATAACACCATAGATGTAAAACACCACAGATGTTTGTTGAAAAACACCATGACTAGAAAAAAACTCATGTTAAAAAATACTAAGTTGAAAACACCATAAATGTAAAATACCATAGATGTAAAACACCATAGATATAAAACACCATAGATGTAAAACTCCACATATGTAAAACACCATGTTGAAAAAATCTACTTTAATGTAATTTAAACAAAAACGATTTAAAAGAATATATATATATATATATAGCAATACCATACTCGTTGGAAAGATAAAAAAACGTTTGATTTTTTGGTGAAATATTTTTAAAAAAATAATGACGTATAAAAAAGTTATGGACGTTTTAAAAAAGTGGGTGAAATGGCAGGTGACTTGCATGTGCAAGCTTTGGGGTTGAATCTTTCTATTCTACCCCTCCTGGTTGTTTCCAAATTTCAGCTATTTACCAAAATGCCACCGCGTTAATCTCCACCACAAATGACTATGATCAAATGGCCCAGATTCCTTCGTAGACTTTGTAGTGTTTTATCCCTTTTTAGCCTAACCTCTACCTATATATATATATATATGTATATATATATATGTATATATATATATATATATGTATATATATAGGTGAAGGATCATAAGAAAACTCAATGTTTATGAGAAAACAAAAAAACTTATTTAAGGTAAAAAATAATAATAAAAAAATCATAACTCAAAAAATAAATTAAAAATTAAAAAACTGCTTCAGAGACCTTGTTTCCCACGTCGTACTCGTTTAAAAAAAACTCGAAAAGTAGTGGATTTAGCTTTTGGGTTTTTTTTTTGGTTTAGTTTAGCTTTAATGTTACGTTTTTGGAGGGGTGGGTGGGGGTTTAGGTTTTTGCGGGGTGGGTGGGGGGTTTAGGTTTTTTTTTAGGGGGGGTGGGGTGGGGTTAGATTTTTGGGTGGGGGTGGGGTGGGGGGTTTAGGTTTTTAGGGGTGGATTAGACTTTTTGGTTTAGTTTTTGGGTTTAGTTTAGGTTTTTGGGGGTGGGTGGGGGGTTTAGGTTTTTGGGGGGTGGGTGGGTTTAGGTTTTTGGGTGGGGGTGGGGTGGGGGTTAGGTTTTTTAGGGTGGGTTGGGTTTTTGGGTGTACTACACATATGCAGTAAGAGTTTTTTGTTTTTCTTATGAAAATGAGTTTTCTATTGAACTCACCCCTATATATATATATATATATATATATATATATATATATAAGAAGTGGGTCAAACGAACTCCGATTGAGCTCATTCCACCGGCGTTGGAACCGTCTCATCGAACTCTAACCCGGACCCAAAAACCTAAACCCCCTCCACCTGCACCCCAAAAAACCTAAAACCCCCCTCCAACCCCACCCCGAAAAGATTAAAACAACCGCCCCCACCCCCCCAAAAACCTAAACCCCCACACCCCCATCCCCCAAACCTAAACCCACCCCCACCCACCCCTAAAAACCTAAACCCCCACCCCCCTTAAAAAACCTTAAACCCTAAAATCTAAACCCTAAGACTAAAATCCGCTGGAATGATCTCAATCAGAGTTTGTTTGATATCGTTTCTTAGCGTTTTTGTCATTTCTTAGATTTATTAGTGAAAAACAACTTCTTATTTGAACCTCCCCTATATATATATATATACATATATATATATATATATTCAATTACTTACAAATCCTTTCATCTCTTTCTAGAACTCCTTCAATTTCAAGAAGATTATTTCTTGCATGCCCAAAAATCTCATATGCTAAAATCGTTCCTTAAGGCAAAATTCTACTGCGGTTATCCCTAGATCGAGCTGGTGATTTGCCATCATTTATACATATTTTACATACATAATAATCCCACATTATGGTACTAATTGAATAATAATCTTACAATTTATGTTTAAAACACTTAATTTTGTAATTGCAGGTTATTCGGTGTTGAAAATATAAATCAAGCTAAAATCTATCAAAACACACTAAGAATTCAAGCTTTTAGAAGATTCATTCCCGAGCATTGACCCCCAAGAAGTCAAAATTGGTCAACAAAAGTCAACTAAGTAGCTAAAAGACAAAGCTGGAAGAAAACAAGGGGATGCACGGCCTTGCCTCCCAATGCACGGTCGTGCATTGTTATCCCTTGCTCCCCACGACCCAGTACCATGTCCTCTATACCTTGTTTGATTCCCTAGGCCTTTGCACGATCGTGCAACCCATTGCACGGTCGTGCATTGCACATTTTGAGGCCTATAAATAGAAGGCATGAGTTCTTCATTCCACACACCAATCCAGACTTAAAGAACACTTAAGAAGAGAACATTCTCATAGTTAGAGTAGAGAGTAGAGGGGCTCTTCCTCCTTGTTCCACAATAGGGGAGCCTACGAAACTCATCATTACGCTAGTCGTTATGATCATTCGTGGCTAAAACTTCTTTGTATTGCTAGGGTGAAGATGATGTTTGGTGCAGGTTAATGTTTAACCTATTAATGAAGCGGTATGTTTATGTCTTTAACTAATTCGTTCTCAAAAACCATCTTTTGATGGGCTTTTATTATTGTCTAAATCCGTCATTATATTTGTGAGTGTCTTGATTTTAAAGAGTAAGATCGTAAAACCCTTTTTAATCAAACTTCCTTTGAAACTCGTACGTAATTATACGAGTAGAGATTGATAAGCCAAGGCCTGGTCAATAATTCTAAGATCGTACATCTTTATACGAGATTATTATGCGATAAAGAATTGGTGAACTCATGTGGGAACGGTACGTCTTTATATTTGGCCCCATTGTTACACCGCCTCCCGGTGAGCAAAATATAATCACCTGTTTAACTTTAATATAAAGCATTTTGAGTCCGATGTCTTAAACCAACCCGGAGATGACCATTCGATGGGTTGAGGGTAATTCTTGTCCCTAACGGGAGGCACTACCACTTTTTAAAGAATATAATTTGCAAATCAAATGTAGTGAGGACGAGGCTCTAGCGGTGACCCGGGTCACAAGTTCGTAGTAGCCATACCACTGAATTAGTCAACTTAACATTATCACGTACCAAGCTGATTCAAATCCCAAAGCAATACATTCCGTAATCTGATCATTTTCGCCTTATTTACTTTTCTGCTATTTACTATTCTGTTATTTACATTTTTGTTACACACTTCACGCACGTTTTTAATTTTATGCTATTTACTTTGCCGTCATTTACTTTTCTGCTTCACAAACACACAAAACCCACTCACTAATTAATCCGGCTAAACAATAACAAAAATTGAGTATTGGAACTCGACTGTGTCCATTAGTTCGATACTTGGTTCTTACCTAACTATATTATGATGCGATAGGTACACTTGCCTATTGTGTGTGTTTTAAGTTAACGTAATTATCATTTTAATTTATAAATTTATGTAACATCCCAAAAATAGTAATTTAGTAAACAATAACGCAATAGAGGCTTAATCGTCATAAAACAAAAGAAAAACGGATGGGCTTGGGCTCGGCTCCAATGGGCCGATGAAAGCCCAGGTATATAAGAGGCAAGGCAGCCCACTTCACCATTTCATCTTCATTTCATCATTCTAGAGAGAGAAAGGGGTGCTCGGGTCTAGAGAGAGAAAGTCAACGGATCGACACGAGATTGAAGGAGCACGTTACCGCTGAACTCGTGACTTAAACCTCCAAATCAGAAGTCCAATCCATGTAACGATTCGACCATAATCTGAGTTTTTGTTTGTTTTGGGGTTTCTCGGGTTTTAGCTAAATAGGAGACGTTTTTATGGATGAAACTTGAAAATAAGCTTAGAACTAGCATCTAGAGTGAAAACCGCACCTTTTGATCAAAGAAAATTGTAAGATTAGCATGATCGGATTAACATGTAAAATTACGGACTTGTCCAGGAAACAGGTGCTGCGTACTTATCAAGTACGCAGTAGGGACGTCCTGCGTACTTACCAAGTATGCAGGAGAAAGATCGAGAAAGATCATGCGTACTTACCAAGTACGCAGGAGAAAGATCATACGTACTTACCAAGTACGCATGGGAAAGATCATGCGTACTTATCAAGTACGCATGAGCAAGGCCCTGCGCACTTACTAAGTGCGCAGGCAGCAGACCAGTAAGTAAAGTCAATATGTTTAGAATGATTAAACCGTTAGAGTCGGGGTTGGGTTTGATGTGTATTTAAACTACCTAATTCAGATTGTACGTGATGTTGTTGGACCTTTGTTTAGGACAACAAAGGCTAGCTTTTCAGGTGAGTTCTATGTGCCCCCTTCTATGTTATGTGCAAATCATTTTAAACGTTTTGGGGCTGAAGTGTATACACTAAATGAATAAATGCTATAAATGTCAATGTGATCATGCGTGGTATACAAATATGTATATATAGATATACTTATATATGAAAATGAATTATGAACAAAGAATGAAACGTATGATTACAAAGAATGAATGAAAGAAGGACATAACGTAAATGAATGAAATCTTACTTTATATTATATATATTGCATGTTATGAATGTATGTAAACGTTATGAACCCTTCTATGACAATGGCTACTTCGGTAGACGGACGACCACGTGAATTTTTTGCAACCGGGACAAAAACGTTCTTTCGCAAGCTAGGACGTATATTAAGGCACTAATGGACGGTCGAAGCAATTGCCTTAACTAAAGTAGAACAGTTGCATACATAATGGTCGCGTGGGAAACGGATGCCCTAGGGCAGACGGACAAAAGAACGGACTACGACGGTAGGACGGTTTAAGAGCGGACAGACAAAGGTTGCGGGATGGATTTAATGAAAGAACGGACGGTTTTCTAGAGCCGGACGGTTAATGAAATGGGCTACGACGGTAGTTCTCACTGCGATGTCTTTGTGACATTCGCGACAAGTGTGATGAGTTGATCTCCCTTAAGATTATGGCCAATAACTGTTCTCCCTCCCAAAAGTAAGTATGTATGTACATGTGTATATACATAAAATGAATGTTATGTGAGAACAGTAAAGTAAAGAATATGTAAAAGTACGAATATTACGTATGTTATGTACACATATATAAAAAATATTCATGATAAGATAAGTATTATGTATGATTGTCCTTAAACTAGAACTCACCAGCGTTAGCTGAATTTTAGTATACATTTCAGGTAAAGGAAGAAAGGGACGTGCGATGGCGTGAAGGTTACCCGGCACAAGACTGACATTCCACATTTATTAATATTAAGACAATGCTATGTATTTAATTGTTAAGACTTCCGCTGCTATGTCATGTAATTTGAATGATGTTTGCTTCCGCTACTTCTGAATGTTTTAAATTTAAGTATTTATGACTATGTTTATGAGTAAATCCAACAAGTGAGGTTACCCGGGAAAGGGGCCTTACAAGTTGGTATCAGAGAAATAGTTTGAGAGATTCAGACATCCCTAAATGTTTGGACTCAAACTGATTATGGGACCAATGCACGGATGTCAGTATGGGTAACCAACGCCAACGCCAGCACGGTAAGTAAGTATTAGAGTTAATACACTTGGATAAGAATAGACACCTTAACTTAGAACAAATAGATGTCAATGTCACAACCGAATTGATGAGTTTTGAACCCGAAAAGCAATGTAAATTAGTAATCACAAACCGGTCACTGTAATTAAAAATTTACCTTGCTCGTACTGTTCCAAACTATGATATGAAGAAACGACATTGATGTATTCCCTCTATAACTATCAGGAAACTAAGAATTATGGCTGGTGGAGGAAGAACAGGATGCCGAGGCGGTCGCACTGGCCGAGTAGGTAGACCCCCGTTGAATCAAAGACTAGAAGAAGAAGAGAGTGTGCACGCAGAACACACCGAGAGTGTGCACGAAACAGAAGTGACCCCAACCGGAGACGACAATCTAGGGCCGATACAGTTGGAACCCGAAGTCAGGGATGCTATTGCCCGTGAAGTTGTGCTCACTCTGAAGAAAGTATTGCCTGATTTACTATCCGAGGCACTAAAGAAAAGTAAAGAGGATGATGAAGGAGGCCATGAAGAGAAAGTGTATGATAGTGATGGGGATGAAGTGAAAATGGGATCAAGCAATCGTGGGTGCACTTACAAAGGATTCAAAGACGGAGACCCACCCAAGTTCGATGGGAGCAAGGATTCAGTGGCAACGCTCGAATGCATTGAGAGGATGAACGTTGTAATTAACATCAGCGAGTGTCGACCGGACCAGGCGGTTAAATATGTTGCTCATTCTTTCACCAACGAAGCACTAGGTTGGTGGAGAAACATTCAGAGAACAAAGTCGCCAAACGCTATAGCCAGAATGACATGGGAAGACCTGAAGAAGCTTAAAATTCAAAAAGTTTTGTCCCCAGAACGAAATTGATCGAGTGGAGAACGAGTTCCTAAACTTTAAGGCGGGCAACAAGACGCGCTGCCAGTATACCTCTAGATTCAATGAGCTAGCTCAACTGGTACCCCACCTGGTGGAGACAGAAAAGCGAATGATCAAGTATTATGTGAAGGGCCTACTTCAAAGGGTCCGTGTCTATGTGAAAGCCAACCTACCCTCGACTTTCTAGTCGGTAGTGAATCTGAGCGGAATCGTCTACGACGATTATGCCAATGAGGACCCACCAACAGAGACCCAAAAGAGAAAATGGGAGAATCCGTCTAGAGGCACCTGAAGAAGGAATGTAGCAACCGAAATTAAGAAACCAAGGTCGGAAGAGTATGGAACTTGCAAGAAATGTGGAAGGCAACATCTTGGCGAGTGTCGAGTCGGCACCACCACATGTTATAGGTGTGGGAAGGCGGGACACTATTCTCGCGACTGTTTGAGAGACACTAAATGCCAAAGTTGTGGACAATTTAGACATCTGACAAAGAATTGTAGGAAAACCAGACAATCTGGTTTGGGAAGAGAAAAGGAACAAGAGCAACCAAAGGCTAGGACACGAGCCTACGCCCTGACTGAGGAGGAAGCAAGGGGAAACCCTGATGTTGTGTCAGGTACGTTCCTAGTTAATAACGAACATGCTGCTATTTTATTTGACTCTGGTGCTAGTAAAAGTTTTATATCCAATGCATTTAGTCGTAAACTAGGTTGCACTATCAACACCATAGTAAAGGTCTTTAGCGTACAAACTGCCGTTGGTAAAAATTCGGCAATATTTCAAGTAACAGAGGATTGCATCATAGAAATAGAGGGTCATAAGTTCCCTTCTAGATTGTTCCTTCTCACCTTAGGAGGATTCGATATAGTATTGGGTATGGATTGGCTAGCTGCCAACGAAGCTCAAATCATATGTAAACGTAAGAGGATACACCTCAAAGCTCCAAGCGGCAGCCCAATTACGGTTTATGGGGATTGGAATTGCACGATGCCGAACATCATCTCAATGATCAAGGCCGAAAGATACATGAGGCGCGGTTGCGAAGCTTATTTGGCATATGTTATTGATGATAGAATGAAAATGAATGAACTCAAGAATGTACCCGTGGTGTGCAACTTTTCGGAAGTATTCCCTGAGGATCTACCTGGGTTACCACCCGATCGGGAAATAGAATTTCAGATTGACTTATTGCCAGGAGCTGAGCCCGTTGCCAAAGCCTCCTACCGATTGGCTCCGTCAGAAATGAAAGAATTGATGTCTCAACTAGAGGAACTAACAGAAAAAGGATTTATTAGACCGAGCATCTCATCGTGGGGCGCTCAAGTACTATTTGTAAAGAAAAAGGACGGCAGCATGCGCATGTGCATTGACTACCGCGAGTTGAACAAGAGGACAGTAAAGAACAAATACCCACTGCCTAGAATAGACGACCTTTTGATCAACTGCAAGGTGCGAGTTGGTTCTCAAAGATCGATCTTAGGTCGGGTTACCATCAGTTGAAAGTAAGAGAAGAAGACGTACCAAAGACCGCGTTTCGCACGCGTTATGGGCATTATGAGTTTCTCGTGATGTCCTTAGGATTGACCAACGCACCAGCAACGTTCATGGATTTGATGAATAGAGTATGTCGACCAATGTTGGATCGATCGGTGATAGTTTTTATAGACGACATACTGGTATATTCGAAAAGCGAGGGTGATTACCACTGTCACCTAAGAGAGGTTCTGGAGGTGCTAAAGCGGGAAAAGTTGTACGCAAAATTCTCCAAATGTGCGTTCTGGCTTAGGGAAGTCCAATTCCTAGGTCATGTAATAAACCCAAACGGAATCATGGTGGATCCTGCAAAGATCGAGACAGTAAAGGAATGGAACATCCCAAAGACACCAACATAGATAAGAAGTTTTCTGGGATTGGCAGGCTACTATCGAAGGTTCATTCAAGATTTTTCAAGAATAGCCTCGCCACTAACTAAGTTGACATGGAAGGAAATGAAATATGAATGGGGTCCAACCCAAAACAACGCGTTTGAGGAACTTAAGACACGATTAACCCAAGCTCCAGTCTTGGCACTACCTGAGGGAAATGAAGACTTAGTAGTCTACTCTGACGCTTCGGGTCAGGGTTTAGGTTGCGTACTTATGCAACGGGGAAAGGTAATTGCTTACGCCTCGCGACAACTAAAGATTCACGAGGTTAACTACCCAACACATGATCTAGAGTTAGCAACAGTAGTTTTCGTGTTGAAAATATGGAGGCACTATCTGTACGGAGTTAAATGCACCATTTACTCCGATCACAAAAGCCTGAAGTACTTTTTCGAGCAAAAGGAAATAAACATGAGACAAAGAAGGTGGTTAGAGCTACTGAAGGACTATAACTATGAGATATTGTACCATCCAGGCAAAGCAAACGTGGTGGCTGACGCTTTAAGCAGAACGGAAGAAGCGGAACCTATACGGATCAAAGCGTGTCAGCTGATTATAACACCAGATTTGATGAGTGAAATATCAAAGGCACAAGACGAAGCACTATTAGAAGGAAATATAAAACATGAAAGAATAGTAGGACAACAAGGGAACTTGGATGCAAATGAATACGGTGTACGAACTAGGTTTGGCCGAATGTGGATACCTAAGATTGGCGAGCTTAGAGCCAAAATACTCGATGAGGCCCATAAGTCTCGCTATTCTATCCACCCCGGGACAAACAAAATGTATCAAGACTTGAAGAAGGAGTACTGGTGGCCTGGCATGAAGAATGATGTGACAGAGTACGCGAGCAAGTGCTTGACGTGTTCACTAGTTAAGGCCGAGCACCAGAAACCATGCGGTAAAATGCAACCCTTACCAATACCGGAATGGAAGTGGGAGGAGATCACGGTGGACTTCATTACCAAGCTACCGCGAACAGCTAAAGGCAATGATACCATTTGGGAGATCGTCGACCGCTTGACGAAAAGTGCTCACTTCATGCCAATACGTGAGACTTCTTCGTCAGAAAGACTAGCAGAAATATTTATCAAGGAAGTGGTGAGTAGACATGGTATGCCGCTGTCGATTGTGTCCGACAGGGATACTAGATTCACGTCAAGGTTTTGGAAGAAATTCAATGAAGCAATGTGCACTAGACTGAACATCAGCACCGCTTACCACCCCCAAACCGATGGTCAATCGGAAAGGACCATTCAGACCTTGGAGGACATGCTCCGGGCATGTATCATTGACTTCGGTGGGAGCTGGGACAACCATCTACAATTGGCAGAATTTTCATATAACAACAGCTATCACTCGACTATTGGCATGCCGCCATTTGAAATGTTGTATGGGAGGAAATGTAGAACCCCGGTTTGTAGGGGGAAACTGGACAAAAGGATTTTGCAAGTCTCGAAGTGGTCAAAGCTACTTCCGAGAAATTTGATCAAATCAAGGCTCGAATGAAAGCTGCAAAAGACAGACATAAATCATACGCGGATAAGAGAAGAAGGGATTTAGAGTTTCAAGTGGGGGACATGGTACTGTTAAAGGTATCACCATGGAAAGGAATCATCCGATTCAGAAGACATGGCAAACTAAGTCCAAGGTTTATCGGACCTTTCAAGATTTTAGCGAGAGTGGGTCAAGTTGCTTACAGACTCGACCTACCTGTTGAGCTTAGTGGAATACACCCTACGTTCCATGTGTCACACTTACGCAAGTGCCTAGCTGACGACACAGCTCACATACCTTACGACGAGATCGAAGTGGATGACAAACTAAATTATGTGGAGGAACCAATAGCCATTATTGACGGAGCTGAGAAACGACTATGCAATAAGTCGATTCCTTTAGTCAAAATACAATGGAAGCACAGAAAAGGGTCAGAAGCTACATGGTAAAAAGAAGACGAGATGAGGGGACTATACCCTAAATTGTTTAACGTATAAATAGTTTCGAGGACGAAACCTCTTTAAGGAAGGTAGACTTGTAACATCCCAAAAATAGTAATTTAGTAAACAATAGCGCAATAGAGGCTTAATCGTCATAAAACAAAAGAAAAACGGATGGGCTTGGGCTTGGCTCTAACGGGCCGATGAAAGCCTAGGTATATAAGGGGCAAGACAGCCCACTTCACCATTTCATCTTCATTTCATCATTCTAGAGAGAGAAAGGGGTGCTAGGGTCTAGAGAGAGAAAGTTAACGGATCGACACGAGATTGAAGGAGCACGTTACCGCTGAGCTCATGAGTTAAACCTCCGAATCAGAAGTCCAATCCAGGTAACGATTCGACCATAATCTGAGTTTTTGTTTGTTTTGGGGTTTCTCGGGTTTTAGCTAAATAGGAGACGTTTTTATGGATGAAACTTGAAAATAAGCTTAGAACTAGCATCTTGAGTGAAAACCGCACCTTTTGATCAAAGAAAATTGTAAGATTAGCATAATCGGATTAACATGCAAAATTGCGGACTTGTCCAGGAAACAGGTGCTGCGTACTTATCAAGTACGCAGTAGGGACGTCCTGCGTCCTTACCAAGTATGCAGGAGAAAGATCATGCGTACTTACCAAGTACGCAGGAGAAAGATCATGCGTACTTACCAAGTACGCAGGGGAAAGATCATGCGTACTTATCAAGTACGCATGAGCAAGGCCCTGCGCACTTACTAAGTGCGCAGGCAGCAGACTAGTAAGTAAAGTCAGTATGTTTAGAATGATTAAACCGTTAGAGTCCGGGTTGGGTCTGATGTGTATTTAAACTACCTAATTCAGATTGTACGTGACGTTGTTGGACCTTTGTTTAGGACAACCAAGGCTAGCTTTTCAGGTGAGTTCTATGTGCCCCCTTCTATGTTATGTGCAAATCATTTTAAACGTTTTGGGGCTGAAGTGTATACACTAAATGAATAAATGCTATAAATGTCAATGTGATCATGCGTGGTATACAAATATGTATATATATATATAGATATACTTATATATGAAAATGAATTATGAACAAAGAATGAAACGTATGATTACAAAGAATGAATGAAAGAAGGACATAACGTAAATGAATGAAATCTTGCTTTATATTATATATATTGATTGTTATGAATGTATGTAAACGTTATGAACCCTTCTATGACAAAGGCTACTTCGGTAGACGGACGACCACGTGACTATTTTGCAACCGGGACAAAAACGTTCCTTCGCAAGCTAGGACGTATATTAAGGCACTAATGGACGGTCGAAGCAATTGCCTTAACTAAAGTAGAATGGTTGCATACATAATGGTCGCGTGGGAAACGGATGCCCTAGGGCATACGGACAAAAGAACGGACTACGACGGTAGGACGGTTTAAGAGCGGACGGACAAAGGTTGCCGGACGGATTTAATGAAAGAACGGACGGTTTTCTAGAGCCGGACGGTTAATGAAATGGGCTACGACGGTATTTCTCACTGCGATGTCTTTGTGACATTCACGACAAGTGTGATGGGTTGATCTCCCTTAATATTATGGCCAATAACTGTTCTCCCCCCAAAAGTATGTATGTATGTACATGTGTATATACATAAAATGAATGTTATGTGAGAACAGTAAAGTAAAGAATATGTAAAAGTACGAATATTACGTATGTTATGTACACATATATAAAAAATATTCATGATAAGATAAGTATTATGTATGATTGTCCTTAAACTAGAACTCAACAGCGTTAGCTGAATTTTAGTATACATTTCAGGTAAAGGAAGAAAGGGACGTGCGATGGCGTGAAGGTTACCCGACACAAGACTGACATCCCACATTTATTAATATTAAGACAATGCTATGTATTTAATTGTTAAGACTTCCGCTGCTATGTCATGTAATTTGAATGATGTTTGCTTCCGCTACTTCTGAATGTTTTAAATTTAAGTATTTATGACTATGTTTATGAGTAAATCCAACAAGTGAGGTTACCCGAGAAAGTTACAATTTAAAACCTGATCTTGTAAAATCATACTAAAAATATATTTACTTATATTTTTATATACTTATCTCACGAACACATCAGCTGGTACTTGCGTTTTATGGTTTTGAGGTAACTGAAAGGATTTTTGTGATGACTAGATGTTGAAATTGAAGTTGTTGAGGGGCTCAAGTTAGCATCACTAGTGCCTTGAATCGAATTTGTAAGTTCTAATGATTTGAGATTGAACCATGAATCATGATCATAAGATTAAACAAAAACTTGGAAGTTTTGAGAAAATATTAGGATTTTACAAATTTTAAGGATAAGCAACGATTTGAGAATGTTAAAATGACTTTGGGATGTTAGTAATCGAATACCTAGCTTCTGTTTTTGTAAAAGTTTGATAATTGGACGTGCATGTCGAAATCAGTAGAGAAATGGGATTGTTCGAATAGCCATGCCTTATGATCAACGGTCGTGCGTATGAACTTGCTGCCTTACATGAGATTTCAGAGAAACTCGGACGAATGGTTGAGAAAACCATTCGGCGTGGGCGTGCTTGAATAGGCCAGTGGATGAATCGCGAGAACACTAGAAATTTCTTTAGACCGATTAAGAACTTGGTTGGCATGGGCGTGCCATTACCAGGTGATGTAGGGTTAAATATCCCGTGTAAATAAGTCGGTTTTTATGTGTTTTAATAATGTAATTGTGTTTATCGAATCAGTTTTATGTGTGTCTTGGAGTTTGGTGTGATATAGGGTAACTGTGCTAAAGAGCGGGATCCTACGAGTCATATATAACAAGGTACAAAGCCCGGGAAGTCAACAAAGTCAAAGTCAAAGCTTAAAAGTAAAAAATCTGAGAAGTTGGAGCTTCGCGTTACGTGAAGATCCGGGAGAGCCTGTTCGCAACACGCGAGAAACCAGAAAAGGGGCCTCGACTATTTTGGACTTTGTGCCACGCGAAGACCTGGCCAGAGAAGTTCGCGATACGCGAAGAAGTGTTATCACGGAAAATTACACCTAATTTCAATTATAAACCCATTGTGACTCCCATTATCAAATTACCTTCTTTCTAGCCGTCCCAGAGGAGTTTTAAGGCGATTTTCATCATTGTTTGACCAATTGTTCTTGTTTTTCAATGCTTGTAAGTTCTAGAATAATTATTGAGATGTTTGCTACAATCATGAGCGGCTAAGCTCTTCGTGATCCCTTCGGGTGAACGGTTTATGCATGTACTCGTATGGTTTTAGTTGATGATCAATATTAGATTGAAGTTTTGTGAACCTATTAAGTTCTTTGAATTCAATTGTATGTTTGATTTATGAACAATTGCATGTTTTTGATTTATCACATCTATCATCGTTTCTTGGTTTTCTTGCATCGGGAATAATCTGATTTTGTGATTGAATTGACTATTATGTGATTTGGTTAAACAGTTAAACAAGGTTATGTCTATGTAATCTCTGGTCTGATTTGAAAATGAAATTGTGCGTGTGTTTTGCTGAATCTGAAACCCAGAGTGGTCGTTTTCTCTAATAGTTTTCTAAAAGTCAAAGTGTGTTGCTTTTTACAAATTGCATTAGTTTAATTAATAAAGTTTTAAAGTTTAGTAGTCTTTGAATTGTTTTAACATAAAGAGCATTCTCCGTGAGTTCCCTGTGGATTTGACAACCCTACTTCCCTATCTATAGTCCAAGTAGCCAAGGAGTAGTTTTTAATATAGTTTTTTATTAGCCTTGACAACGCGATCAAAATGGCTCCGTTGCCGGGGAACTTGTGCGCAAAGTGCTATTTTTGATTTATTAAGTTCAGTGCTACTAATTTTGTGCTTACATGTGTAGGGACAGTTTTATGCATACTAGGCACTCAGGAAGAACTTCACCGTTACTTTTTGATCCAGAGATCGAGAGAGCAGCAAGAGCTAACAGAAAGCTCCAAGGAACAGTCCAAACAATTTTTGAAAAGCTTGACAGTCTTTCTGTGAGAATGTCACAGAATCCACCAGTAAACCAACAACCTAATCAAGGTGGGGATCAAAACCCATCAATTCCACCTCAACCAAATCTCTTATTCCCCAACCAACCACATAACCAACCAAACCCACCTCTAGACCAACAACCACCTATTCCACCAAATCAAAACCAACCGCCTCCCCAATTCCAACAACCTTTACCACAACCTGTGTTTAGAAACCAACCATATCAACATCAAGATAGCTACCTGAGCTAATCAGATTATGAAGATGATGAGCTGATGTCACCGGGACACCACCACCATGTCACACCCTGCCTCAGGCACCCCCTGGACGTGTGCGAGCCCGATTGGTATCTTTGTTTCTTTGATTTCAGAGTTTTTATAAAAATACAGCGGAAGTCTTTTCAAAAGAATCATTTCATCATTTGTCTCAACCTCAAGGGTTGGATTTGTAAATATCAAAACTCAGTTGGAAGACAAAACTTTTATATTTACTTTTATAAACACAGGGTTTCAAATACCCTTTCTTCTTTGATTACAAAACAGAGTTTGAAATCAAATACATCACAAGCCACTAGAAAATAGTACAACTCAGGGTTGATCAGTTCCCTGGTCCTATCTCTTTTCTTTAGGATTTCCCTTTACACGAGACCTGAGAATTCTACGTGCATTCCATCCTTTTATTTCATGGGTCAGATTTCATATCTGCCCGCCATATTTTCCTCATCACATTTATTCATTACCTGAAAACATTTTGAAAATAAAACGTCAGCGTGAACACCGGTGAATAAAATATCTTGACATAAAATCATTTGGCACAAATAAGTATTAATTTCATAATCACAACTTCATGTTCAATCTACACACTCAGCAGGCCCGTCCTGTTTAATTGCACCACAGTATACACTGGTAGTATGTTTTATAACAACATGGGTTCATGCCTCCTCATTTGTTAAAAAGGGAAGTACCAGCCGCAATCCGGGAATTTCACCCGAGACCCGTGTATCCCTTGTAAGTTTTATGTATACCTATGGCCTGAATGCTTGTTCGTAGAAGAACATTGAGCATTATTTTGTTAACCTTTATTTGGCCATTTTCACAAATAAAATGTTTGACACAAGTTTTAAAATAGATAACGTATTCACCTTTTTAGTGGGAGTGAGCCTCTAGGGTTCAAAGCTTATAGTCTAGCCTCTTAACTTGATTTCTCTAGCGTTCCGACCTTTCTATGAGCGTTTATTCTTACACCGGGTACTAGAACAAGCGGGAATCAAACCGGGATCGTCGGGAGTGGACTAGAGGGGCTCTCGGACGAGTTTAAGAAGTTGGTTTCATGTTTGGGTTGAGAAAACTGATTGAACTTGAGCAACTAATTATAGGCTGAAAAACAGTCCCGTAGCGAACCGCTACGTAGGCCGGTGGTGGTCCGCCACCACCTCGGATGGCGTCGGCCCTAAATGTCAATCGTTGATAGGGCCAAACTTTAATTTGCGGCTAGCGGAGCGTTACCCAGAAGAGTAGCGGTCCGCCACCTAGCTACGTGGCGAATTTTGATGGTATTGAGGCTGGCGGACCGTTTCCACCTGGCATGGCGGTCCGCCACGAGTACACGTGTCACAAAACTCGACCATTAGTCATTATACACGTGTGTAATTCGGATTGTTTGCTTAGTCCCTATGTAGCGGACAATTATCATGTATGGTGGCAGTCCGCCACCCAACTACTCAGGGTGGAGGTTCCTTAGCGGACATCTACCGGCCTCTGTACACCCGTAGCGGACCGTTAGGGTTTACCTTAGCAGTCCGCTAAGGTCTTAATTTACAAATATTTCATTTTTAACCCTAGACTTTAGTATAATTACACTTATAGTCCTTAGGGTTTACCTTTTGTCAAATCTTGGACATTTTTGCGGCAGGTGTTACACACCACCCACAACATGGTTCTCAACATGAGAACTGGAATGATGAAGAGGCATGGTATGACCTAAATCATCAGGAGGAAATCCTTCTTAAAGATCAGAGACAGAATATAAATGGATGGGTTCAACCACCACTGAGAGCAGATTATGGGTTTCAACCTAGGAACAACCGACAACGGTATATGGGTAATTTGGAACAAGAGAACAGGTACAGACAGCTCGGGAACTTGCAACCAGTCCGACATGATCAAGGGGTGGATAGTCACTTCCACCCCACTCTAGCTTTAAATGCTTCCCCTGTCATCCCACCAGTTCGTAGGGGGAATGCATTCGAGATCGAACTTGGATGCCTTGGGATCCTCCCACATTTCTTTAGGAGAGCTACGGAAGAGCCTTACACTCATTTATCAGAATATGAGGCTACATGCGGGACCATAGGTGGTCAGGGATTTACAGCGGATGAGGTGAAACTGGTACTCTTTCAGTTTTCACTTAAGGACAAGGCGAAACAGTGGTTCTTATCTCTACCATCTGTAAGCATTGCCACCTGGGCAGAATTACAGCAGCAGTTCCTGGATGAATAGTTCCAACCTCACAAACCAATGATGCCCGAGCTGCTATACGAGATTTCAAGCAACAATCAAGGGATACTTTATATAAGACATTTAAAAGATTTAAAGAGTTGCTGAGAAACTGCCCACACCATGGGATACAAAACTGGGAGCTCATACAAGCATATTATGATGGGCTGCTACCTGAAGATGTGAGAGATGTCAATGCAACCAGTGCTGGTTCCTTCTTTTCAAATCATGTGGACGATGACTGGGATACTTTGGAAAAGATGGCAGTGATATCAAAGAGGCAAGCTAATGCAAGTAGATGAGAAAAGACTGGAGTAACTGCTAAGGCAGTTGATTATGAAACTCAAAAGCGTCTAGATGCCATGGAACTCCAAATGACAAGGCTTGGTAGGCCTAGTGGAAGAGAGGTGTCCAATGTTTCGCAGAGATACCCGGTGTGTGACGAATATGGTGATTTGGGCCATACCTTGGCAAGTTTCCCAAGAGAACAAGGAAGGCTGGGAAAGGTGAACCAGATTGTCGGGGATAGGAAGCAGGACACGAATGCAACTCACTACCATCCGGGACTCCGGAATCATTGTAATTTTAGGTATGGTAATGCAAATAATCAACTTAATCCTAACTTTCAGGGTCCTGATGTGCAGGTTGGAAATAAAAAACAGTACCAGAACCGCCAACAAAGCTACAATCAAGGCGGGTATCATAGAAATTCAGGTAATCAAGGGTACCAACAAGGGGGTTATCAGCAGAGAAACTACCAACAGAATCAACCCCAACAGAACCAGCAAAACAAACCTGCAGTTGGCGATGACCCGCAACTTGCAACCATATTGGAATCCTTGAAAAGGATTGAGCGGGATAAAGAGATCCAAATCAAAACAAATGAGTCGTTTGAACGACAACTGGGTCAGTTGGCTGAGAAGATAGCAGAAGTGGTGGGGAGAGCACCGGGGCAACTTCCAAGTGATACAAAGTTAAACCCCCAACACCAAGGTGCCTGCTCTTTGAGTTCAAGGAATGCAAATGTATCCCAGGTAAGTACTCTCAGAAGTGGTAAGGTGTATAACACAGTCACCTCGGCATCACCGGATGTTGAGGGAATGGTAGTTGATTTAGGGAAAGATGGTGAGAGTGACAGTGATTCGGAAATGGTTTTTACTAAACAAGCTAAAAAGGTAACTTTTTCTGAAACAACTAAATCTAAACCAAACACAGTTGTTACGCAAAGTACTTGAAGGAATTATGCACTCAAAAACGGCACCTTAAAATCCCCAAAAAGCTTGACTTGACAGACAATGTCAATGCCTTTTATCGGGTGCATTGCCACCTAAGCTACAGGATCCAGGAGCGCCTTTAATTTCTGTGCAAATTGGTGAAATAAAAATGAATAAGGTTCTCCTAGATCTTGGAGCTAGTGTTAGTATCCTCCTGGTAAGTTTGTATGACCAGTACGATTTGGGTCCTCTACAAAAGGCCGATACCACCATGGTGCTAGCAGATCTCACCCTTAAACTTCTCAGGTGAATATTAACCGATGTGATTATGAAGGTGGAAGATTTTTACTATCCTGTGGATTTCTTAGTGCTTGATTATGCAGCTCCAACCAATGACAGGCATCCTAATGTGATATTGGGAAGACCATTCTTGAGAACAGCTCAATGTGTAATCAATTGCGTAACATGTACAGTGGACATGGAATTTGGCAACTGAAGGTTAAGGTTAAACATATTTGCTAGTGCTATTCCTATTCCAATCAATGGTGAATACTTTATGCCAGACGTTGTTGAGGGGTGTAGTCCTCATGTAAATGAGGGTGAAACCCTGGAACCATGTGTTGTTTGTGACAGGAAACAGGAAGATTATGAGCATGAGATGAAGGAAGCAGAGGCAGAAGTGGAAGTGTATGCTCTTAGAGAGCGAGTGCCAAATTGGTCGCTACATGTGGAGAGTTTGCTAGAGCATATTAACACTCAGCTAAAGCCATCATTGGAATAACCACCTCAGTTGGATCTGAAAGACTTGCCTAACACTTAAAATATGCATTTGTGGGTGATAATAACACTCTTCCTGTTATCATTGCTGCAGGTTTAGCTTAAGAACAAGAGCAGGCATTGATGAAGGTCTTGATTGCCTATAGGGCAGCAATTGGGTGGACCATAGCAAATCTAAAAGGGATCAGCCCAGCAATTGTCATGCATAAGATCGTCACAGAAGAAGGAGCAAAACTTGCTTGGGATGCTCAACGAAGGTTAAATCCTAACATGCGTGAAGTGGTGAAAAAGGAGGTGCTCAAGTGGTTGGATGCGGGTATCATCCACCCCATCTCCGACAGCAGTTGAGTGAGCCCTACTCAAACAGTGTCTAAGAAAGCTGGCATTCAGGTAATAAAGGGAGAGAGTGGGGAAGAGATTGCCACTCAGCCGGTAACCGGGTGGCGAATCTGCATAGATTACAGAAAATTAAATGCTGCAACATCAAAAGACCACTTCCCTCTCCCTTTCATTGATCAAATCATCGAGAAACTTGCTGGTCAGAAATTTTATTGTTTCTTAGATGGGTACTCGGGTTATAATCAAATTACAGTACATCCAGAGGACCAACAAAAGACCACGTTCACTTGTCCGTATGGCACCTTCGCATTTAGGCGAATGCCTTTCGGCTTGTGCAACGCCCCTGCCACCTTTCAACGGTGCATGATGAGTATCTTCTCAGATATGATCGGGGAGTCCATGAAAGTCTTTAAGGATGGTATTTCAATATTTGGCACAACTTTTGAAATTTGTCTGAATTAATTAACTAAGGTATTAAAAAGATCTGTTGAAACTAATCTGGTGCATAGTTGGGAGAAAAGCCACTTCATGTTTCAAGAAGGGGTGGTTTTGGGTCATGTTATCTCTAGTAAGGGTATTGAGATCAACCATGCAAAAATCCGGGTCATTTCAAATCTACCTCTACCAAACAGTGTCAAAGGCGTTCGTTCCTTCTTAGGACACACCGGGTTTACAGAAGGTTCATTAAAGGTTTTATTGTTATAACCAAACCATTGTGTAATCAACTACTTAAATATGTTCCTTTTGTTTTTGATAAAGAATGTTTAGATTCATTTGAGTTAATTAAACAAAAATTGGTGGAGGCCCCTATTTTAAAATTACCGGATTGGTCATTACCCTTCGAGATTATGTGTGATGCAAGTGACTATGTTGTGGGAGCAGTGTTGGGACAACGGGTAGATAAGAAACCTTTGGTGATATAATATGCAAGTAAGACTCTTTCTGATGCTCAGCTTAATTGCACCATAACTGAGAAGGAGCTACTAGCAGTAGTATATGTATTGGATAAGTTTAGATCATATAGCTGGGGCAATAAAGTTATTGTTTATTCTGATCATAGTGCAGTCAGATACCTCATAGGCAAAGAAAGATGCTAAGCCACGGTTGATCCAGTGGATTTTGTTGTTGCAGGAATTCAACCTGGAAATCCGTGACAAGAAGGGTAGTGAGAATGTCGTGGTGGATCATTTGTCACGCATTGTGCAGGAAGAGAGTGGTTCTGATGGGGAAATAAATGAAACATTCCCTGATGAACAATTACTAGCAGTTTCTACTACTCCTTGGTTTGATAATATTGTTAACTATTTGGCTACAGGTGCAATTCCTGAACATTGGTCTAAGTAGAAGAGGCACTAGTTCATCAAACAGGTACGCCAATACATCTAGGATGAACCAGACTTATTTAAAGTGGGCGCAGATTAACTGGTTAGAAGATGTATACCAGAGTAAGAGATTCAATGTGTACTAGGATTGGTACATGCATATGCTTGTGGAGGATATTTTCAGTGGGCAAAAGACAGGGCGAAAGGTACTTGAAGCAGACCTATTTTGGCCATCCATCTTTTAGGATGCTTTTGAGTTCGCTAAGAATTGTGTGAACTGTCAGAAGATGGGCAGTATTTCAAAGAGGAACGAGATGCCACTACAACCGATCTTGGTTGTGGATTTATTTGATGTATGGGGCATAGATTTTATGGGGCCATTTCCGAACTCCTGTGGGTATCTCTATATTCTAGTCGCTGTGGAATACGTTTCCAAGTAGGTAGAGGCTATAGCAAAAAAGACAAACGACCATGCAGTGGTATGCAAAATTGTGCAAACCAACATCTTTTCCCGGTTTGGAATCCCCCGTGTGATGATAAGTGATGGGGGCTTACATTTCAAGAAATTCCAGTTCGGGAGATTTCTTAAACGGTATGGCGTAGATCATAGAATAGCTACTCCATATCATCCACAGACGAGCAGGCAGGTCGAAGTTTCCAACCGACAGATCAAAAAGATTCTGCAGAAGACAGTGTGGTCAGATTGGAAAGATTGGTTAGGGAAGCTTGATGATGACTTGTGGGCTTACCGCACTGCTTAAAAAACTCCAATCGGCACCACACCGTACAGATTGGTGTATGGCAAAGGATGCCACATGCTGGTTGAGATTACACATAGGGAATTATGGGCAGTCAAAGAGGTTAACCTTGATTATGATGTTGCGGGTATGGAAAGGAAGTTACAATTGAACGAGCTGGAAGAGTTATGGGATGCAGCGTATGAGTGTGCTTCTACTTATAAAGATGGGATGAAGAAAGTGCATGACACAAAGTTAAAGAAGATGAGGTTCGAAGTGGGGAAGAAAGTTCGGCTCTACAACTCTAGTCTCAAGTTGTTTCCAGGAAAGTTAAAAAGCAAGTGGATGGGCCCGTACCTGATTACACAGGTACGTAATTATGGTGTCACACCCCACCTCAGGCACCCCCTGGACGTGTGCGAGCCTGATTGGTATCGTTTGGTTCTTTTATTTCAGAGTTTTATAAAACATAGCGGAAGTCTTTTTTAAAAGAATCATTTCATCCTTTGTCTCAATCTTCGGGGTTGTATTTGTAAATATCAAAACTCAGTTGGAAAACAAAAACCTTGTATTTACTTTATAAACATAGGGTTTCAATACCCATCTCATTTGATTACAAAACAAGTTTGAAATCAAATACATGTTGAGCCACTAGAAATAGTACAACACAGGGTTGATCAATTCCCTAGTCATATCTCCTTTCATTAGGATTTCCCTTTACACGAGGACTGAGAATCCTACATGCATTCCATCCTTTCTTTTCCTGGGTCAGATCTAATGTCTGCCCGTATACCCTTCTCATCGTATTTTATTCATTACCTCAAAAACATTTTGAAAATAAAACGTCAGCGCGAACGCTGGTGAATACAATATTTTGACATAAAATCATTTTGGCATAAACAAGTATTAAGTTCATAATCACAACTTCATGTTCAATCTATACACTCAGTGTAATCCCCAAGAAATTCCGGCTAATATTCTTACCTTTCCGGCATTGTAATTTTATTATTATCTGATATTATCTATGAAAGTGTCATAAATTTCCAATTACAATACATACATGTTTGTACATACATACATTGGATACATTCATTTCAAATTCAATACCTATTTAATGAGGATATAACTAGATGGAGAATTTATAAATTACAAGAGTTACAAAACCTATAAATTAAGTTCTAAATAAATAAAACCCTTTTTACTTCATAGAAATTATAATTTGTATTTATAACATTTAGTTATAGTATAAAAATGATAAATTAGGGTTTTATATAATGAAAATAAAATGGAAATTTTTTTCTAATGAATTACTTTTTCATATATTTATAACACTTAAATTATAACTTAATAGTTTGTTAGCTTTTATAAAAGTTTATAAAATTTAACACTTTTAGGTTTTGCAAACGTTCAGGGTAGAAAGTGTAACTTTCTGAAACTAAAATTCTAACTAAAACCTAACCTTGTTCATAAAATGATAAACCTGTAAACTAGAGGGACCGGTCTGTAAAATAAAAGCATTCATTCCCCCCCCCCCTATTTATCCAGAAATTACCCCCCCCCCCTTTGACTCTCAAAAGTCAACAAGGATCAAAATCGATCGATGGAATCTCGAATCATTGGGTATTAACCCAATCGAATTATACATGGACGTTATCACAACTGTTTCGGCCGTTCTAATCACCTGTAACGAATCAATTACAACAATAAAATCAATGAAAACGAGTTTAAGCAACTTGTAACCGTCCCCAATCAATCGTGACCTCAATTCGGACATTAAACGTGAAATTAGGATATAAAAACGAACCCACACCTTCATTACAATCGCCACAAACCTTGTACACTTCTGTATTCGTTTCATTCCCTCTCCAGAACTCCGGCGAGCTCGAAGATCGCCGACTTCGGCCTCGTGGTCGTTCTCCCTCTATCGCTAACCATTTCAGGTAACTATGGTGTCTATGATTTCGTTTTGTTGTAGGGAGTAAAAGCCTCATGAATTCGAGGACGATAGGGTGCTCAATCAATCGAATTGAATGGCTAGGGTTTGGGTTACGGGTTGGAGAAGGAGACGAGGTTCGGGTTGTTTGCTAAAACCGCATCACGTCCGATTTGAACCAAGGCATACGCCCTGGTCCAGTGGTTAGTGCGAGTGTGCAAGTGTTGAACCGCTTCTGTCGCGGGTTCGAGTCCCGTGGCCTTTTTTTTAAAACACTTTTAAAAACCCTATTTTTAATCTTATTTTTCCTATACAAAAATTGTTTTATAAAACTCCCGAGACTCGGAAATATTTTTATGAACCAAATTATTAACCTAACAATCTTAAATAATTATTTAATCATTTTAGAGGATTAAAAACTAATTAAGAAGCTATATAATCATGTTATTTAAAACCTTTATTAACTATTTTTAATACACAATTGTTTAGTATACTTTATACCCTATTTATTGTCCATTCAACTATTTAATTAATTAAATCGTATTTATTATTAATCTAATTACCTATATATTCACATAAATATTAGTTTAAACACTTAATCATTATTTTGTAAGCAACCTTATATATATATATATATATATATATATATATATAAGCCTGTATGCGATCCTTTATCGACAAACTTATTATTTTCCTTATTAAACAATCATATTATTGTCGTATTAACAAACTCATCATTCACAACAAATAGATACACCCTCATCCAATCTAGCTCAACCCTTACTACTTAAATCTTTTGAACATGTCATTGATACATATATACATGCAAACATAGGTTAACCTTTTGGTTAGCTAAACAACTTGTGCAACTACCCGTACTTGTGATTTCAAGCTACCAATCCAATGTGAGTTTACATAGCCCCTTTTTACTGTTTTTACTTTTGGGGTGAAACATGTCGTCAACTTTATCTATTTAACCAAATTCAATATCTATGTTCTTGTGCTTGATCTTTATGCTTTATATTTGAACTACTTGGTGACCATTGCATGTGTTTCATGCCAGTACATTCATTAACTTGCAGCCCAAGCCTAAGGTAGTACCTAACATGATCATTTATATGGGAAACTGAACCTATAACTTACCACAAGACCTTGGCGGGTTTTGTTGGGTATCAACTATAACTTGGAGTATCCGCTTGCTCCCTTTTTCAAAATGGCAATCAGTGGGATTGCGTATCTAGTTTTCTATTATCAGGCTTGAATTGTACGCTTGGAACCTTATATGTTTTCACATAAATGCTTTAGACATGCTTTGAACATATTGAATTGTAATCTATACTAACTCTTTTGGTGTCAAAACCTATGTATCTCACCAACTACTTGTAGTTGACAGTTACTTACATGTTTTAGGTGCACCTGTTTGAGGACTACTTGCTCACCTAGGATTTGGACCTAGTTTAATTTAAATTATGTTTTGAACGTTTCATTTTCCTCTGTAACGGATGCTTTTAATTTGAATAATAAATATTATCATATTTAATAGATGATCATGTGCTTATGAACAACCGCGTCAGCCCGGCCTATAATCTGTCGCCGGCCGGGGTGTGACAGATTGGTATCAGAGCCATGGTTATAGGGAATTAGGTTATTAGACACATGAACTAGACTATAACCTAGGAGTCCCAAACGTGAGTTTAACTCGTGTCTTTTATTAGGAACTCCACACTATCTTTACTATGCATGCTTACCTACATCTATCTATTTTTGATTACCTGATACAACTCCATGAACTACAACATTCAAGAGTCTACATGAAACTATTTTGAACTACTTGAACTACATGAAACTTACACTTAGACTTAATAGTCTAATCCGAATGAAACTCTCGTCAAAGGTATGTAAGTTCTAACTAATGAATGGGAACTTGTGCAATCCGGAAGGGTGGATGCCTGTATTCTGGGAGTTCTGTCTAGGAAAGCATTTCGTATAAATCCAAATCAACCGATGGACCAGTTATGCTTTCCTGGGAATTCTTGGGATGAGTGTCCACTTATAGGCTAAAGCATGACTTCTCAAACATTAGAAAGACTTAAAATACCTTGATAAGCCAATGTGCCCAATAGGGTACCATCTATGTTTCACCTAACATCTCATGATTAAATTGCAAACTCTTGTACATGATTCACATCTTATGAACTTTTTATTCACCCGTTTATAGAATGCCTCCCCGTCATGAGCGTAGGAACAACCTCACCGATAGGATCATCCAGCAAATGGCTACGATCCTTCCAACTATGGTCAACCAACTCAACCAGAATGTTGCACCAAGGAATCCCGCGTGCACATTCAAACACTTCAACTCCTGCAACCCCACCAAGTTCTACGGGAACGAAGGAGCCACTGGACTCCTCCAATGGTTTGAAAGCATTGAGGGAACTTTCATCAATGCTGACTGTCCTGAGAACCTGAAGGTTCGTTATGCTACTAGTGTCTTCCAGAAGAGGGCACTAACATGGTGGAATGGAGAAAAGCGTAACCGTGGGATAGAGGTTGCACTAGCCTTACCTTGGGCCGATGTGAAAGCACTCATGACCGATGAGTTTTGCCCCCGTAATGAGGTTAAGAAACTAGAAGCTGAATTCTGGGATCTCAAACTAGACAGTGGTGAAAGCCTTGCCTACACCACTCACTTTCATGAGCTTAGCCTCTTGGTGCCCCACATGGTCACTCCTCTCTCCCGAGCCATCGAGAAGTACATCAACGGTCTGCCCATGCAGATTCAGGATACCGTGTTGGGAAGTAACCCAGCCACTCTTGAAGAGGCTATCCGTTTAGCTGCCACACTATCAGATAACCACGTTAAGGCAGGGACTTTGTTCAAGAAGGGTGCTAAGAAAGTCATTGAAAAACCCACCACTGAACCCACCAAGGAAACCAAAGCTGAGTCCTCCTTTAATGGCAAAAAGAGGAAAGGCAGGAACTTCGCCATCATCACTCCTGCTGCTCCTCTAGCCCAAGTGGCACCTACTGCCTTCAACCCCACCAAGAAACAATATGCGGGGACTTCGCCACTTTGTAATACATGCAAACTCCACCACCCTGCTCACGCACAATGTCGTATGTGCACTACTTGTGGACGTTATGGACATTGGGCTAACACCTGTCGTATTCCACCAACTAATCAAGTCTACCAACATGCTGCTCCTGTTCCTGCTGCTATCGCCCAGGGTCGTGCTTGTTACGAGTGTGGTGACCCTAATCACTTCAGGAACCGTTGCCCTAGGCTAGTCATTGTGAACAAAGCAAATCTAAACCAGGGCAACATGGTTCAGGGAAACATAAACCAAGGGAATATGAACCGAGGGAATGTGAATCAGGGGAATGCACACCCTGTTGCCCGTGGACGTGCCTTTAACATCAATGCCAACGAGGCTCAAGTTAACAATGATGTGGTGAACGGTGCGTACCCAATTAATCACCAATATGCTTCTATCCTGTTTGATACTGGTTTTGATAGGAGTTTTATGTCCTTTGAATTTGAACCACAACTTGCTATGAGTCGAGCTAAGCTAGACAAACCCTTTGACACTTTAGTAGCGGATGGTTATTCTGCCTCATGTGACACCATTATTAGAGATTGTACCTTAACCTTGAGCGATCATGATTTTTCAATCAATCTTATTCCTATGGCTCTCGGAGGTTTCGATATCATAGTAGGCATGGACTGGCTGACCAAACACCATGCTGAAGTTGTCTGTTTTGACAAGTATATCCGTATCCCTCTTGACTCGGGTGAAATTTTGAACATCTATGGTGAGAAACCGTCAAAGGGACTCAAGCTTATGTCTTGCACTACCGCACAAAAGTACCTACGGAAGAAATGTGTGGCATTCTTGGCCCATATTGTGGAACGAAAAGGCAAAGATAAGAGTCTCCAAGACATTCCTGTAATCAAAGATTTTCCTGAAGTTTTTCCCAAAGATTTACCCGGTCTTCCTCCTATACGTCAAGTCGAATTCCGTATTGACTTAGTGCCAGGAGCAAACCCCGTGGCCAAGTCACCTTATCGTCTTGCACCATCAGAGATGCAGGAACTTTCAAGCCAACTCCGAGAACTTTCTGACAAAGGATTTATTCGTCCTAGCGTTTCCCCTTGGGGAGAACCTGTTCTATTCGTCAAGAAGAAGGATGGTTCTTTCAGAATGTGTATCGACTATCGGGAACTTAACAAGCTTACCGTGAAGAACCGTTATCCACTTCCGAGGATTGACGATTTATTTGATCAACTTCAAGGCTCGACTTATTTCTCTAAGATTGATCTTCGTTCTGGTTATCACCAGTTACGAGTCCTCGAATCCGATATCCCCAAAACAGCATTTCGTACTAGATATGGCCATTATGAGTTCATGGTTGTGCCCTTCGGACTAACCAATGCACCCACGGTATTTATGGATCTTATGAACCGCGTGTGTAAGCCGTACTTGGACAAGTTCGTGATCGTCTTCATTGACGATATCCTCATATATTCAAAATCCAAAGCGAAACACGAAAAACACTTACGTCTGGTTTTAAATCTCTTGAAAAAGGAGCAATTATACGCTAAGTTCTCTAAATATGAATTTTGGCTAAAAGAAGTCCAATTCTTGGGTCATATAGTCAACGAAAAGGGTATTCACATGGATCCCGCTAAGATTGAGGCGGTGAAGAACTGGCAAGCTCCAAAGACCCCTACCGAAGTCCGCTCATTTTTAGGTTTAGCAGGCTATTATCGTCGTTTCATAGCAAATTTTTCAAAGATCGCGGTACCTCTCACAGCCTTAACTCACAAAGGTAAACCCTATGAGTGGGGACCAAAACAAGAGGAAGCCTTCCAAACCCTAAAACAGAAACTGTGTGAGGCTCCTATCCTGAATCTTCCTGATGGAACCGAAGATTTTGTCGTTTACTGTGACGCTTCCCACTTACGCCTTGGTTGTGTACTAATGCAGCGAGGCAAAGTGATTGCTTATGCGTCTCGACAACTCAAAATCCATGAGAAGAATTATACGACGCACGATCTTGAGTTGGGTGCGGTTGTATTTGCTCTTAAAATTTGGATACATTACCTATATGGTACCAAATGTGAGGTTTACACCGATCATAAGAGTCTCCATCATATTTTCAACCAAAAGGAACTCAACATGAGGCAAAGGCGTTGGGTTGAACTCCTAAACGACTACGACTGCAATATTCGTTATCATCCGGGTAAGGCGAATGTCGTGGCCGATGCTCTTAGCCGTAAAGAACCTATCAAGATCCGCAGCATTCGAATCCAAAATGATATTCAAACTCGCATCCTAGAAGCTCAACATCTTTCTGTCACTGAAGGAAACATGCACAACGAAATGTCATGTGGTGCTGAACTCCAACTTGAAACCAAACCCAATGGATTACTTTACTTTCTAAATCGTATCTGGATTCCGGACCGTGACAACCTTCGTACCTTTATCATGAACGAGGCTCATAAGACGCGTTATTCTGTGCATCCTGGTGCAGACAAAATGTACATGGATCTTCGTACCCAATACTGGTGGCCTGGTATGAAGAAGTACATTGCCCTCTATGTGTCCAAATGCCTTACTTGTTTGAAGGTTAAAGCCGAGCACCAGCGTCCATCTAGTTTACTTGAACAACCCGAGATTCCCGTATGGAAATGGGAGTGTATTGCCATGGACTTTATAACCAAACTCCCACACTCATCTCGTGGTCATGATAGCATTTGGGTAATCATCGACCATCTGACAAAATCTGCTCATTTCATACCCATACGTGAAGACTATCGAGTGGAGAAACTAGCTCGAATCTATATTGATGAGATCGTTAGTCGTCACGGTGTACCTCTCAATATTATTTCTGATCATGATGGACGATTCACCTCTCGCTTCTGGCAATCCCTGCAATCATCTTTGGGCACTCAACTAAATCTTAGTACTGCTTATCACCCGCAAACTGATGGTCAATTTGAGCGAACGATTCAAACTCTCAAAGACATGCTTAGAGCCTGTGTCATTGACTTCAAGGGAAATTGGGATTTACATCTACCCCTAATCGAGTTCTCGTACAACAACAGTTATCACACGAGCATTAGCATGGCTCCTTTTGAAGCACTTTATGGTCGGAAGTGCCGATCTCCTATCTGTTGAACTGAAATTGGTGAATCACAAATCACTGGTCCTGAACTTATTCAAGAGACTTCTGACAAGATAATATTAATCCGAGACAACCTTCTGGTAGCAAGAAGTCGGCAAAAGAGCTATGCCGATAAACGTCGAAAACCCTTAGAATTTCAAGTTGACGATCTGGTTCTTCTCAAGGTACCCCCTTGGAAAGGTGTAGTTCGTTTTGGAAAGAAAGGGAAACTTGCTCCAAGATTCGTAGGTCCTTTTAAAATCCTTGAGCGGATTGGGAAGGTAGCCTACAAATTGGATCTACCTGAAGGGCTCAGCAACGTCCATCCGACATTTCATATCTCGAACCTAAAGAAATGCTTAGCTGACGAAAATCTCCACTTACCACTTGACGAGGTTCACATTGACGAAACAATGCACTTCGTGGAGAAGCCCGTGGAGATCATGGACCGAGAAGTTAAACAACTCAAGCGAAGCCGAATTCCAATCGTTAAGGTTCGATGGGAATCTAAGCGGGGCCCTGAGTTCACATGGGAACGTGAGGATCAAATGAAAGCCAAATACCCACATTTGTTTCCAGGACCCTCCTCTTAATAAATTTCGGGACGAAATCTCCTAAAGTAGGGGAGACTGTAATCCCCAAGAAATTCCGGCTAATATTCTTACCTTTCCGGCATTGTAATTTTATTATTATCTGATATTATCTATGAAAGTGTCATAAATTTCCAATTACAATACATACATGTTTGTACATACATACATTGGATACATTCATTTCAAATTCAATACCTATTTAATGAGGATATAACTAGATGGATAATTTATAAATTACAACAGTTACAAAACCTATAAATTAAGTTCTAAATAAATAAAACCCTTTTTACTCCATAGAAATTATAATTTGTATTTATAACATTTAGTTATAGTATAAAAATGATAAATTAGGGTTTTATATAATGAAAATAAAATGGAAAATTTTTTCTAATGAATTACTTTTTCATATCTTTATAGCACTTAAATTATAACTTAATAATTTGTTAGCTTTTATAAAAGTTTATAAAATTTAACACTTTTAGGTTTTGCAAACGTTCAGGGTAGAAAGTGTAACTTTCTGAAACTAAAATTCTAACTAAAACCTAACCTTGTTCATAAAATGATAAACCTGTAAACTAGAGGGACCAGTCTGTAAAATAAAAGCTTTCATTCCCTCCCCCCCATCTATCCAGAAACTACCCCCCCCCCCCCCCTTTGACTCTCAAAAGTCAACAAGGATCAAAATCAATCGATGGAATCTCGAATCATTGGGTATTAACCCAATCGAATTATACATGGACGTTATCACAACTGTTTCGGCCGTTCTAATCACCTGTAATGGATCAATTACAACAATAAAATCAATGAAAACGAGTTCAAGCAACTTGTAACCGTCCCCAATCAATCGTGACTTCAATTCGGACATTAAACGTGAAATTAGGCTATAAAAATGAACCCACACCTTCATTACAATCGCCACAAACCTTGTACACTTCTGTATTCGTTTCATTCCCTCTCCAGAACTCCGGCGAGCTCGAAGATCGCCGACTTTGGCCTCGTGGTCGTTCTCCCTCTATCGCTAACCATTTCAGGTAACTATGGTGTCTATGATTTCGTTTTGTTGTAGGGAGTAAAAGCCCCATGAATTCGAGGACGATAGGGTGCTCAATCAATCGAATTGAATGGCTAGGGTTTGGGTTACGGGTTGGAGAAGGAGACGAGGTTCGGGTTGTTTGCTAAAACCGCATCGCGTCCGATTTGAACCAAGGCATATGCCCTGGTCCAGTGGTTAGTGCGAGTGTGCAAGTGTTGAACCGCTTCTGTCGCGGGTTCGAGTCCCGTGGCCTTTTTTTTTAAAACACTTTTAAAAACCCTATTTTTAATCTTATTTTTCCTATACAAAAATTGTTTTATAAAACTCCCGAGACTCGGAAATATTTTTATGAACCAAATTATTAACCTAACAATCTTAAATAATTATTTAATCATTTTAGAGGATTAAAAACTAATTAAGAAGCTATATAATCATGTTATTTAAAACCTTTATTAACTATTTTTAATACACAATTGTTTAGTATAATTTATATCCTATTTATTGTCCATTAAACTATTTAATTAATTAAAACGTATTTATTATTAATCTAATTACCTATATATTCACATAAATATTAGTTTAAACACTTAATCATCATTTTGTAAGCAAACTTATATATATATATATATATATAAGACTGTATGCGATCCTTTATCTACAAACTTATTATTTTCCTTATTAAACAATCATATTATTGTCGTATTAACAAACTCATCATTAACAACAAATAGATACACCCATATCCAATCTAGCTCAACCCTTACTACTTAAATCTTTTGAACATGTCATTGATACATATATACATGCAAACATAGGTTAACATTATGGTTAGCTAAAAAACTTGTGCAACTACCCGTACTTGTGATTTCAAGCTACCAATCCAATGTGAGTTTACATAGCCCCTTTTTACTGTTTTTACTTTTGGGGTGAAACATGTCGTCAACTTTATCTATTTAACAAAATTCAATATCTATGTTCTTGTGCTTGATCTTTATGCTTTATATTTGAACTACTTGGTGACCATTGCATGTGTTTCATGCCAGTACATTCATTAACTTGCAGCCCAAGCCTAAGGTAGTACCTAACATGATCATTTATATGGGAAACTGAACCTATAACTTACCACAAGACCTTGGCGGGTTTTGTTGGGTATCAACTATAACTTGGAGTATCCGCTTGCTCCCTTTTTCAAAATGGCAATCAGTGGGATTGCGTATCTAGTTTTCTATTATCAGGCTTGAATTGTACGCTTGGAACCTTGTATGTTTTCACATAAATGCTTTAGACATACTTTGAACATATTGAATTGTAATCTATACTAACTCTTTTGGTGTCAAAACCTATGTATCTCACCAACTACTTGTAGTTGACAGTTACTTACATGTTTCAGGTGCACCTGTTTAAGGACTACTTGCTCACCTAGGATTTGGACCTAGTTTAATTTAAATTATGTTTTGAATGTTTCATTTTCCTCTGTAACGGATGCTTTTAATTTGAATAATAAATATTATCATATTTAATAGATGATCATGTGCTTATGAACAACCGCGTCAGCCCTGGCGTATAATCCGTCGCCGGCCGGGGTGTGACAGATTGGTATCAGAGCCATGGTTATAGGGAATTAGGTTATTAGACACATGAACTAGACTATAACCTAGGAGTCCCAAACATGAGTTTAACTCGTGTCTTTTATTAGGAACTCCACACTATCTTTACTATGCATGCTTACCTACATCTATCTATTTTTGATTACCTGATACAACTCCATGAACTACGACATTCAAGAGTCTACATGAAACTATTTGAACTACTTGAACTACATGAAACTTACACTTAGACTTAATAGTCTAATCCGAATGAAACTCTCGTCAAAGGTATGTAAGTTCTAACTAATGAAAGGGAACTTATGCAATCCGGATGGGTGGATGCCTGTATTCTGGGAGTTCTGTCTAGGAAAGCATTTTGTATAAATCCAAATCAAGCGATGGACCAGTTATGCTTTCCTGGGAATTCTTGGGATGAGTGTCCACTTATAGGCTAAAGCATTTTGAGAATACAGGCATGACCAAGGAATTGAACTTGAATACCGTTGGCAATGATTACATGACCAAGGAATTGAACTTATGCCAGCCAAAATTCACATTTTGAGAATTTAACATATAACTTTTCTGTTCTCAAAATTTCAAGTAAGATTTTCAAATGATCTACATGATCTTTCTTACTTTTGGAATAGATCAGGATATCGTCAATGAATACGATAACGAATTTGTCTAAGTAGGGTTTGCAGACTCGATTCATCATATCCATGAATGCTGTTGGTGCATTAGTAAGTCCAAATGGCATTACCGTAAAGTCATAATGACCATATTGAATTCTGAATACAATTTTAGGAATGTCCTCTTCCTGGACTTTCATCTGGTGATAACCATAATGGAGTTCGATTTTGGAGAAACAACGAGCTCCTTGGAGTTGATAAAAAAGATCATCGATTCGGGGGAGTGGATAACGACTCTTTATCATAACTTTGTTTAGCTCCCGATAATCAATACATATACGCAATGATCCATCTTTCTTTTTAACGAATAGAATTGGAGCTCCCCAAGGTGATGAGCTTGGTCTTATAAATCCTTTTTCCAGTAATTCATCTAATTTCGTCTTTAATTCTGCCATTTCATTTGGAGCTAAACTGTATGGGGCTTTAGTAATAGGTGTCGTACAGGGTACAAGATTTATTCTGAATTCCACTTCTCTCTCAGGTGGAATTCCAGGCAGTTCGTCAGGAAATTCAGCACAACCGGCACATCTTCAATCTTTGTTTTAGTGTTGGCAGTTACAGAAACAAGGTATGCTAAGCATCCTTTTCTTAAGTACTTGGTGGCTTTCAGCATAGAAATTATTCCAACATTGTTGGATAATTTATCGCCATTGATTGTAAGAATATTGCCTTTCAGCGAACGGAGTTCTATTTCCTTTTTATCACATAGGATACGGGCTTGGTTAGAGGCTAAACAATCCGTTCCTAGGACAATGTCAAAACCTATCAAAGTCATTGGCAACAATTTTGCAGGTATAACATGTCCTGATAACGTGATATGGCAATCATCGAGGATTTCAGAAATTCGGACGAGGTCACCGTTGGCAGTCTCTACTACGTATTTCTTGTCTAATTTAGCTAGAGTTTTATTTGATAGTCTACAGAATCTATGATCTATAAAAATTTGGTTTGCATAAGAGTCAAATAAAACTCGAGCATAAATATCATTGACAAGAAAATGTACCCGTAATGACATCGGGCATACATGCTGCTTCATGAGTGTTAAGAACGAATGCTCGCGCATTCTTCTTCACTCCATCGGTAGGTTTGGGACCTGTCCCATCTGCCTTCTTTAGCTTTGGATAATTGATTTTGATGTGACCAGCTTCGCCACATCCAAAGCAAGTAGTTAATTTTCTCCTGAAACAATCTACTGCTTTGTGTCCAAACATTTTACAATAATTGCAGAAAATTCCAGCACGACATTGTCCAAAGTGCCTCCTTCTGCACTTTGGACACTCAGGGATGGAAGAGTTGTTATTACAAGGAGTAAAATTGGACTTCTTGGATCCACTCGGGCCTTGCCCGGCTATCTCCTTCTTCTTCTTTCCCTCTTCCTGATTCCTTATCAGGCTGGTAGTTAACGATGCCCCCAGATCCATGGCATCTTCAAGATTTTCACAATTCGCGATCTTCACCATGTCGAGAATTTCACCAATCAAACCCCAGATATAACACTTGATTAGGTTTCATTCAGGGGTTGCTAGATGAGGAACTATTCTCGCATATTCCAGGAGTTTAGTAGCATACTCCTGATGATTGGTTCCGATCATCCTTAAACTTAGAAATTTTCCTTCAATCTGTTCCCGTTCATCTGGGGAACATACTTCTTCTCAAACCTTTCCCTAAAGGCACTCCAGCCCATTACGTAGGTTGCGTCTCTGCCCTTGGCAGCAATAATGTTGTTCCATCATTCAAGGGCTTGGTCCTTGAATAGATTGGAAGCATATAAAACCTTTTTCTCCTCATCACACTTGCTAATAGCCAAAACCGATTCAGTCTTCTCTATCCACCTGAATGTGGCTATCCCACCTTATTTTCCAAAAAAAATTGTATGGCTTACAATCCTGGAACATCTTATACATACAACCTACTACCTTCCTCCTCTTTGCTATATGTCCATAATTATTACCCATACTCTCGTCCTTAGAGGAGTTATGGTAATATCCTTCTCTTTCGGTCTTCTTTGATTTATGAGAAACATAACCCTTTGGTTCTAGAGTGATGGGTTTTGATTGGGTCACTGTTTGATTTTGACGAGAACAAATAGATTGAGGGACTGAAGGTTGAACAGAGACTCTATCAGCTTGTCTCTTTTCAAATTCTGTAAAAATCATTGGAAGAGAATTTTTAATTCCTTCCGTTATCATCTTTTGAAGTTCCTTTCGGGACTCATTATTTTCAGCAGCGTTATCAATTACAGCCTACTTTTTCTTGCCTCTTGTATTTTGAGATGGTCCAGTTTGTTTCCACATACTGTCAAGAAGTCAATATTTGAATTAAAATGGAACTTTTATTGATAAAATATTTACAGGAAGAAAATATACATATAAAATCATTGGTTCTAGAAATTTTCTAAAATTCTTCTCTTCAAGAGCTTGAACTAATAGAGCATTCCGAACTTCTACTTTGGCCTTTTCTTTTTCCAATTCAGCTATCCGGTTTAACAGCATCTGCTCTCTTTCACTTCCTGACGCATTCTCATTTATATGCGGAGCGGGAATAGGAATCGTCTCATAGTAAGGAACATAAGGTATATTGGAATCAACACGTTCTTCTTTTCAGGATCATATTTATTTTCATAAGGGATTTCGGCGTATCTCTCATGAAAATTTTGCGGATAAGCAGAAGTGATGTTATACCTTCCAGCAGTTGGAGCAAAATGAAAACTTATAGAAGGATTATATGAAACACTAGGGTTTCCTATGTCTCCGAGGCTTCTGAAAGTAGAACTTTCAGTTTCCTCTTTAAGTTCTATAGTTGTTTCATTTGTTTTACGGTCAAAGTAACTAGCAGGAGCGAATTTACGAAAGAAGCTAGGACCTTTGCCCTTTCTAACCATTTTGAAAATTAAAAACAAAGGATATTTTATTATCACAAAATATATTACAATAAAAGTACAACAAAATTTCAATCCTTCATCAGCTTCTTCCTCAAGGTCTTCAGATCCTTTCCATATTCATATACGTGCTTCCCATAAAACTTGGTTCTTTTCTTATCCATGATTTTCTTCTTTGTTATCTCGTCTGTTTGGTGTAACGAACGATCTAAACATTCGATATGAGAAGAAGGCATAGTATACTTATAACCATATTTAGGAGGAGGATCACGAATACCCATTAACATATCGTTATAAGCATGATGACATTCTGGTGGTGATTGGAAGTAAGCTCATAGTAAGGAACATAAGGTATATTGGAATCAACACGTTCTTCTTTTCAGGATCATATTTATTTTCATAAGGGATTTCGGCGTATCTCTCATGAAAATTTTGCGGATAAGCAGAAGTGATGTTATACCTTCCAGCAGTTGGAGCAAAATGAAAACTTATAGAAGGATTATATGAAACACTAGGGTTTCCTATGTCTCCGAGGCTTCTGAAAGTAGAACTTTCAGTTTCCTCTTTAAGTTCTATAGTTGTTTCATTTGTTTTACGGTCAAAGTAACTAGCAGGAGCGAATTTACGAAAGAAGCTAGGACCTTTGCCCTTTCTAACCATTTTGAAAATTAAAAACAAAGGATATTTTATTATCACAAAATATATTACAATAAAAGTACAACAAAATTTCAATCCTTCATCAGCTTCTTCCTCAAGGTCTTCAGATCCTTTCCATATTCATATACGTGCTTCCCATAAAACTTGGTTCTTTTCTTATCCATGATTTTCTTCTTTGTTATCTCGTCTGTTTGGTGTAACGAACGATCTAAACATTCGATATGAGAAGAAGGCATAGTATACTTATAACCATATTTAGGAGGAGGATCACGAATACCCATTAACATATCGTTATAAGCATGATGACATTCTGGTGGTGATTGGAAGTAAGCTCATAGTAAGGAACATAAGGTATATTGGAATCAACACGTTCTTCTTTTCAGGATCATATTTATTTTCATAAGGGATTTCGGCGTATCTCTCATGAAAATTTTGCGGATAAGCAGAAGTGATGTTATACCTTCCAGCAGTTGGAGCAAAATGAAAACTTATAGAAGGATTATATGAAACACTAGGGTTTCCTATGTCTCCGAGGCTTCTGAAAGTAGAACTTTCAGTTTCCTCTTTAAGTTCTATAGTTGTTTCATTTGTTTTACGGTCAAAGTAACTAGCAGGAGCGAATTTACGAAAGAAGCTAGGACCTTTGCCCTTTCTAACCATTTTGAAAATTAAAAACAAAGGATATTTTATTATCACAAAATATATTACAATAAAAGTACAACAAAATTTCAATCCTTCATCAGCTTCTTCCTCAAGGTCTTCAGATCCTTTCCATATTCATATACGTGCTTCCCATAAAACTTGGTTCTTTTCTTATCCATGATTTTCTTCTTTGTTATCTCGTCTGTTTGGTGTAACGAACGATCTAAACATTCGATATGAGAAGAAGGCATAGTATACTTATAACCATATTTAGGAGGAGGATCACGAATACCCATTAACATATCGTTATAAGCATGATGACATTCTGGTGGTGATTGGAAGTAAGCTTGGTAAGGATCCACATATGGATCATATGTGACCGGGGATCCAGAGTCATAGGATCGATAATCAGAACTGTTTGAGATAAGGCTATTGAAAGGATAATCATTAGGGTTTTCAGAAGCAGATTAATATTGGGGATCTTTATAAGGATCTTCTTCAGATGATTGAATCTGACTGGATTATGCCTCATTTCCTTACACAGGCTGGGCAGAAGTATTCCAGTTACTAAACTCCATTGGCTGGAAGAGTGTTGGGATTGTGGGGGGTATTCGGGAGAATTTGGAAATACAGCAAACGGGTCATCATTATAGTATGGTGAACAAATAGGATTATGCATGGAACCTAACAGATAGTATTTCGGAGATTCTTGCTTAATAGGATGATAAGGATCGTAATACGGAACAATATTTTCTCCAGACAGCTGCAATCTTAATATATTAGTACTTATTTTGTTTAGATACTAAAGCCAATATCTTATTTTTTTTATAGCTATAGCTCTACAAGGATGGTTATCTTTCCAGAGTGGTACCACCAACAGATATGTTCCCAGATAAGAGCGATGGGTCTAGGAGAGATTTATACACCACTCTTTCCTTAAACAGAACACTTTCGTTTGTCAGATAACTACATACCCGTTAGAAGGTCACCTTGTTTTCTTATCTTAAAAGCATTAATGGATAAAGCTTAAATACTAGATCCAGGTATCTAATTCACTAAAACCTGTGGCTTTGATACCAACTTGTCACACCCCGCCTCAGGCACCCCCTGGACGTGTGCGAGCCCGATTGGTATCGTTTGGTTCTTTGATTTCAAAGTTTTATAATATACAACGGAAGTCTTTTTAAAAGAATCGTTTCATCTTTTGTCTCAATCTTCGGGGTTGTATGTGTAAATATCAAAACTCAGTTGGAAAAAAAAGCCTTGTATTTACTTTATAAACATAGGGTTTCAATACCCTTCTCATTTGATTACAAAACAAGTTTGAAATCAAATACATGATGAGCCACTGTAAATAATACAACACAGGGTTGATCAATTCCCTAGTCCTATATCCTTTTATTAGGATTTCCCTTTACACGAGGCCTGAGAATCCTACGTGCATTCCATCCTTTCTTTTCCTGGGTCAGATCTCATGTCTGCCCGTATACCCTTCTCATCATATTTTATTCATTACGTAGAAAACATTTTGAAAATAAAACGTCAGCGCGAACGCAGTTGCATACAATATCTTGACATAAAATCATTTTGGCACAAACAAGTATTAAGTTCATAATCACACGTTCATGTTCAATCTACACACTCAGCAGGCCTGTCCTGTTCAATCGCACCACAGTATACACCGGTAGTATGTCTTTATAACAACGGGAACTCCATGTTACTCATTTGTTATAAAGGGAAGCCCCAACCGCAATCAAGGAATTTCACCCGAGACCCGTGTATCCCTTGCAAGTTTTACGTATACCTATGGCCTGAATGGTTGTTCATAGAAGAACGTTGAGCATTACTTCGTTAACCTTTATTTGGCCATTTTTGTAAATAAAATGTTTGACACAAGTTTTGAAAGAGATAAAGTATTCACCTTTTCAGTATGTGAGAGCCTCTAAAGTTGAAAGCTTAAAGTCTAGCTTCTTAACTTAATTTCTCTAGTGTTCCGACCTTTCTATGAGCGTCTCTTCTTAAACCGAGCACTACGAGGAGCGGGAATCGAACTGGGATCGTCGGGGATTATCTACAGGAGCTCTAGAACGAGTTTTGGAAGTAAAGTATGATTTTTTGTGTGTTAAAACGATCAAGATCGTCCAACTATTTATAGGGGTGAATTGAGGTCCGTAGCGGACCGTTATACTCGGGCGTAACGGTCCGCTACAACCCTACACGTCCAAAACTGATTGGACAGAACCTATTTTTGCAGCTAGCGGACCGTTATGGAGGTCAAAGCGGTCCGACAAGGTGCTGAGTCATAGGATACGTGTCAGCTCAGGAAAATTACGGCTGAGTTGCGGCTAGTGGACCGTTATCCGGGCGATGGCGGTCCGCCACCCAATCCTGCCTCATAGCGGACCGTTATTAGATCTGATAGCGGTCTGCTATATACTTATTTTTCATTTTTCACTTTTAACCCTATACTTTGGTATTGTTACATTTATAGTCCCTAAGGTTTACCTTTTTGTCAAATCTTGGATTTTTTTTGTGGCAGGTGTTACATATGAGGACATTGAGATTGAAGACTTCGATGATCATCTGAGGCAAGTAGTGATAGGTTATCGTATAAAACCATATTTGATATCAATTACATTGAAGAATCATCGAGCGTCTTGAATAATCGATAACCATAATAAGGTACACTGTGTCTGGCTGAAGACGTTAAACTTAGCGCTCCTAGGAGGAAACCTAAGGTTAGTTAGCTTTATTTTTATGTCTAGTTAAATGAACTTTGTGGGTGTGTTCTCTAGAAACCATCACGAGACTAAACTCGTCCACTTGGGCTACCGAGGGGTTTAAAAGGCTTGTTGCATATGCTAAATGCCTTCATGATTCTTACAAAAGTGAGTTAGGTTGTCATTTCTTTATTTTAGTTAATTGTATGCAGTTGGCCAAGTGTGGGGACATCTCTGGGAGATTATGGTTGGATAGAGTGTGATTGAGGGCAATACACAAACCCGTGGGGGTAGGATGCCATTGTAGAGTTTGTACAAAATTTTGAGTTTTTCGGTCTTTTCGATATAGTTTTACGTTTTCTAAGTTTTTGCAGGGTTTCGTGGCAATTTGGGTGATAAAAATCATCAAGAAAGACATTCCAGGTATGTGTGCATATATTCTAAGTGTTGGAATGAGTTTGTAGAAAAGTGGAAAATTTTGAGTTTAAAAGGTGAAAAATTTTCTAAGGAAAAAAGTTGAAAATTTTCTAATCTTTCTTTGAAAAAGGCCTCTTCGCGCCACGCGAAGAGTTCATGGCCCATCTTCGCACCACGCGAAGAACAATATAAGGGGTCGGACATCTTTTGTCCCCCGCGACACGTGAGGGATTTCCCCTGGTTTTCGCGACACGCGAAGGACCCTAGAAACCCTAATTTTGATTTTTTTATTATTTGAGTCGTTCGAGTCCGTCAGGTCTGTTATTTTTCTTTGAGTCATTATATTGAGTCGATATGATGCTTGTGGGTTTGTTTCGAGTTTATTTTGCAGGTTTGGATTTGAATTTCCCGTACTCAATCTCCATTCGAGCGACGATAGTCCAACTTTTGATTGATTCTTGTGTACAAAGCAACCCGCTTGCATCCGTGAGGCACGATCGCGAATAAAATGCTATACGATCGTCTTTCCAGCTAAGTTTTTATTTTTGTATTTTATTTTTGTTTGAGTCGCTCTTCCTACATTGAGGACAATGCAGAGTTTAAGTGTGGGGAGGCGAGACCTTAGTCCAGGTCTGTAATTGAGTCTGTATTTTGAGTCATAAAAATCAGAAAATCCATAAAAATTTAAAATTTTGGAAATGTCCCTGGATTAGAGTTTTTGCAACTAAATGGAAAATGATAGTACAATCGGGAATTTGTGTGTGAAAATAAATAAATAAGAATGATGATCAAATGCGTATAATTTGTAACGCTTTGGTATGCCCAACCGACCTAAGAGCTTAAACATCCTGATAGTGTATCTAGGTTTAAATGAATAATTAATTCAGGATATCTTGTGGGTTCTCATCTTGTGGGTGTCGGTAAGGTCGAAACTGTCAATATAGGGTGATAGGTACCTTTATAAACAAGAATTTATTAGTTTTTAAAATTTTGGCACACCGCTTTCTTTTTATGAAAATAAATCCAAAAGTTGGTGGCACCCGCAATCCATAATCCATCAACTGAATGAGTTTAATTAATTAAAAATTGAAAGCTTAGGTTTTGCCTATGTGTTACCCTCCGGGATAGTGACTTGGTTGATACACCCATGGACGGGACTTAAGTGATCAATATTGGACATCTAAGTTAGGTTTATGTATTTCCCTTAGGGATGGCGACTTGAAGGATACACCCCTTATCACACCCCGAATTTAGCCTACCCGGGCGTACGACCAGCGATTGGTAGCTGTCTTATTATGTCATCAGAGTTTCATAAACACAGTGGAATATTTTTTAGTAACTCAGGATCTTTTCAAAAGACGAAAACTCCCGTTTCATTTTATTTCATAAACAGGGGTAAACCCTGATATTGTTCACAAACGTTTAAATTACAAAACCAAGGTTTAACATGAATCATTTCTTTCAACTGAAGTCTAGGGCAGACATTCCCTTTTTTTCATGGCATTATATTTCTGATCATTTCATGGCTAGTCAATAAAAATCATCCTTGGTTACCTGTAAAACGTTTGAAAATATTTGATCGGTATAAACTAGTGAATACAAGTATATTTAAAATCATAATCAGACAAGCTTGGTTAAACGGAACAATTTGCACATAGTTTTTGGTCAATTTAAACAGACAACTTTCTAACCACTAGCCACACCAGGGACCTTGGATATAGTTTTACGTCTATTCAATAGCCTGCCTCTCACCTCAAGCGACATGTATTTCACAACAACCAAGGGTTCAACCCCTAGCCCTGTTACAACGTCTCATCTGTAACACGTGTATGCATACGTGACACTATGGGCTGACTGCTATATAATAAATCACCTTATGCAACGAATGGTTATATAAATTCATTCGAGTTAGATCATAATTAAAACCATTTTAACTTTTGAAATCATTTTATAAAAATACAAGTATTCACCTTGACGAGTCTTGGCTTAATGAGCTTCTAGAGTGGGAGTCCTAGTGGGCAACGTTTCCGCTTAGGTCGTCTAGCTTGGATTCTTTGAAAGAGCGTTTCTTATCTACTTGGCTTCCTCCTATGATAACCGACACCTTAGGAACTTAAACGTACGAGCGGAAATGGATTTAGGAGAGTGGAAATAGTGGAAATAGTGGGAATAGATCTGTAAATCATGTTTGGATGTTTAAAAAGTGAAGGTAATCGATTTCTATTTATAGGCTGAGTTCGGGTCCGTAGCCGACCGTTATAGCCAGAGATAGCGGTCCGCTATCCGACTTAAACTGACGTCAGCCCTACGCGTCTACTTTTGATTGGACCGCACCTCGTATTCCGGCTAGCGGACCGTTATGGAGGTGCGTAGCGGTCCGCTATGGGTGACACGCGTCAGACTCTAGGGCTGAGTCATAGGACACATGTCGGCTTGAGGTTTTTACGACTGAAGGTGGTTGTCGGACCGTTACCCAATTGATAGCGGTCCGCTATCCAACCCTTCACCCTTTGCGGACCGATATGGAATATGATAGCGGTCCGCTATCAGCAAGAATAAAATTTTATCACTTTTAGTCCTTGTTCTTTATATAATTATATTTTTAGTCCCTATACTTTATGTTTTCAAATATTTAGCACGAAAATTTTATACATGTTACACCCCTATTACGAAGCTTATGTATTTCATTGCTTAAAACCTGCAGCCTATGTGTCAGATATCGGGCTCCAGCTTGAATGAAACACCACTGGGTTAGGTTTAATTGTATAAAACATTAATGAAAGCTAAATCATTTATCCATCGATCCATAATTCATCTTATCTCAAAAACATATAAATTCGTGTTTATTATGGTGGGAAATCTATATGGTTCAACCCGGGCCTAAACATGACCTTGAGATGGGATTAGGCTGAGTCGTAGCTTTATGAGTGTGACACCCAAAGATAGAATGTTGGCTTGGTAATAATAAGATAGTAGATCATATAATCAGGGGCTTGAGAGTCGGTGGATGTAACGAACCAAAATCCGGGTTTCGTTTTCAAATAAATAATAAAATATTATGGTGAAAATAATATTTTAGAAATAAGTTGAAACAAGTGGGTTTCAAGTTTGTAATGGAGTTATACTAGTTTTGGAATGAAATGGGAGAAATGGAAGTTGAGGGTCCAAAAGTGTAACATGGCAAATCTGCCATTTTTACTAGCAAAAGTCAAAATAATTTGTGGTGTGGGTCGTTCATCTCAAGAGAGAAAAGTGGTGTTGGAGCAAAATCATGCATTTTGAGCTTGAATTGGTGAAGGTTTTGGCTTGCACATCATCCTTCTAACATCAAGTAAGTGTAATCTTTCATTGATTTCACCTTTGAATGTGTTAATAGGTGGGTTTTGTACAAATTCAAAAATTGTGTATGCATGTGGTAGAATAGTGTTAGATTGTGGCTAATCTAGCTAAGCTAAGGGTAAAGAGAGGTGATTAACACCCTAAAACCCTTTGATTTTGATTTTGAAAAGTTAGGGTACATATGGTGAAAATTGGGTGGTGTTTGGATCATGATGCTAGAATGATGAATTAGTGATAATTAAGTGTTTAGGTGGTATTAGACACGTGAACAAACACCAAATTGACCTAATAAAAGCTAGTGAATGAGAAATTAGTGTCCAAGTATTGGAAAGAAAACTCAAGTAGATGAGTTTGTATTGAAAAAGGGTATTTGGTTATGGGGATAACCCAAATGGGTCAGTTTGGGTTGGAAAATGAAAATTGGGTTGTGGAATCAATTATAATGTGATTATGTATGTATGTTATTTTACTAAACTAGGTGTATATGTTTAGGTAATCAAATTTCAAAGCTAGAAGATGGTGCAGGATCTTCTAACTCAAAAGGTAAGTGCTTTGCACTTACTTAGTAATGATGATAAATGGGTGGAATGTGTGATATGCATGCATACAATGTGTTGAATTGAATATGTATGATGATGTCATGAACTAGTATGTGAAGGAATGTAGTTATATTAATAATACTATAATGGATATACGTAATTGAAATGTATGTGGTTATAGTGGTAATACTATAATGGTTATGTGAATGAATGTAGTTATAGTTGAATTACTATAATGGAAATGTGAAATGAATGAATGTGGTTATAGTGCAATACTATAATGGATATGTATGAATGAGGTTATGATCTAAGAATCATAATGGATATGAGGTTATGATCTAAGAATCATAATGGATATGAGGTTATGATCTATGAATCATAATGGATATGAGGTTATGGTTAAAATACCATAATGGATAAGAGGTTATGATATAAGTATCATAATGGATATGAGGTTATGGCCTAAGAGCCATAATGGATATGAAATGGTGGATATGAAAATTAAATGAAAGAAATGAAACTTGTAGTGGAAATGCAAGTGTTATGAACCTTAAATGACCAAATGGGTGTAAACGGGTCAAATGGGTGAATGGGTGGAAACAAGTATTAAATACTTGTTTGTTATGTTTATCTTCATTACTAATGGTGAAATGTTCATGTGGTTATGTAGGCAAAACTCCGATGTAGGTCAATGTCAAGTCCAAGGCGTTGAAGGATTCTTGTACGCGATTTGGTATTTTGGGGGTTTAAAAGAAAATCCTTAGTTTGATATGTAAATTTGTACAAAACTTGATGTTTTGGTGAGTTTTGATAATGTGAATATGATGTCTAAGTAACGGTCAAAATGGCCAAGTGTTGGGAGTTTTTGGTGTTATGATGTTTTGTGAAAAATGGGAAAAATTGGCTAAGTATGGAACTGGGCAAAATACCTTAACTTTCTGTTTACAGGGTGTATTCGCGGTACGCGAAGGTGGGGAGAGGTTTTCTCGCGCCACGCGAAAGATCTTCCTACGGACAGGCTAAAAGCTGGTCTTCACGATACGCGAAAAATGATGGGAGGTTCTTCGCTGTACGCGAAGAACCCTCCCTGCGGACGGTGTAAACCAGTGTCCCTCGCGGTACGCGGAAGTGATTCCCTAGGTCTTTGCGGTACGCAAAGGGGTAAAAAAAAAATCTCGGATAATAGCTTACGCGTGTTTAAATGTTTTATTAATTGGTTTTCCAATTAAGGGTGTTTCAACTTGGTATCAGAGCAATGGTTTGAGGGATTTGGTGTGGTGGCACCAAAATCAAACCGGATGCTCTTGATATGGGGGAAAATGATATGAGAATCCATAAAGGACTTGACTAAGACTCGGAGCTTGCGGAAATGAAAAGTTAGTAATGATTTGATAAGTGGTTATATATATATATATGTGTGGTGAATTTGTATATGTATTAATGAATGACAAAGTGTTATGTGTGCCGAAACTTGATGTGTGACTTGTTATATGGAGATGGTAATTACAATTGGGCATGGCATATTATTAAATATGTCTGGCCAATATGTTTAATAAAACAAAATGTGCAAGGGACTTTATGATAACCATATAACAATGAACATTTGCAAGGATTAGGTGAAGGTGGTTATATATGTAAGTATATAGGTAGGTATATATATACTTAATACATATAATAGTGAACGTGTAATGGATACCTAGGGTATTGAAAGTGAAAAGGGATTAAGGTGTTTTTGGTTCATTTTCTCAGTTTAGAGATGGCGGAAGAAGCTAATAATGAACCACTGGATACAAGAATCCAAGAAATGATTAAGAAAGAAGTTGCTAAGGCCTTCGAGCAAGCCACAAGCTTGTTGATGGAAGAAATGAGAGGGGCTATTAAGCTCACTCTAGAGGATGTATTGAAGGAAAAGGAAAGGGTACCACAAGGGTGTACGTTAAAAGAGTTTATGGTAATTAAGCCCAAGGAATATGATGGGAAAGTGGACCCGATCCTTAGCCACAGGTGGGTGGTGGATATGGAGTCTAACTTTGAGACGACTAAGTGTAAGCCCGAGGATAGGGTTATGTTTAGTGTGCCTTTGTTGACAGGGAGGGCGAAGGAATGGTTGATGAATCTCCGAAAGGAGAGGGGTGAACTAGGGGTGACCTCCATGACTTGGGAGGAGTTTAAGATGGCCTTTCTGAAATATCATTGCCCTCAGGCTGCAGTGGACAGGATGACTGAGGAGTTCCTCCTCATGAGGCAAACGACTGAGTCGATTGATGAATTGGCTGGGGCTTTCTATGATCGCGCCAAGTTCTGTCCGGACATGGTGTCGACTGAGAAGCGAAGATTGATAGGTTTTATGCTATGCTGGCGGTGGAGTTCAGACATAGCATATCTCCATCCTCTTTTACCACACTTGTAGATTTGATAAACAGGTGTCGGGAAAGGGAAGTGGAGTTGAGGAGGCAAGAGGCTAAAGGAGATTGTGGAGCAAGTTGTGAAGAAGATAAAGGGCGGGAGCCCTAGTAAGAAGCCATTTAGCAAGTTCTCACCTCGTGGTTGTAAAGTTTGTGGGAAAGTACACTTTGGGGAATGTAGAAAGGGGACCCTAAATTGTTATTAATGTGGGAAGTCGGGGCATATGGCTAATCAATGTACAAGCCAAATTCAGATATGCTAAAACTGTTACAAGCCCGGGCATAATAGGGCGGATTGTCCAGATTTGAAGCAAGGTGGAAGTGAGAAGAAGGTAGATATACCAAGGCCAAAAGGTCCTTCAACATCTCGGCTGGAGAAGAAAAGACCAACTCGGAGGTGGTGTCAGGTACATACAATATTAACTCTTTATCTGCACTAGTTCTTTTTGATTCGGGGGCTAGTCGTTCATTTGTGTCTTTGAAATTTGTTAAGCATTCTTCATTTCTAAGTAGCAAGTTAGATGAACCCTTAGAAATTGAAGCGGCAAATGATAAGAGTTTCCTAGTATTCGATGTTTATAGGAATTGCAAGTTAAGGTCGGGGGTGAAACGTTCCTTATAGACTTAATTCCTATTTCCATGGGAGACTTTGATGTAATAGAGGGAATGGATTGGTTGTCAAAGAACAAAGTGAATATTCTATGTGGACCTAAGGCGGTACAATTCGATTCCCCATCGGGTGAGTCCATTTACATAGAAGGTGAAAAGAAATGTAAAGTAAAGATGTGTTCTTATGTAAAGGCAACAAACTACATGGTGCGTGGGTGCAAGGCATACATGGCTTGTGTTGCGGATGTGGTAGAAAGGGTGAAAGATATTCGCGATGTTCCGGTTGTAAACAAATTCGTAGATGTGTTTTCGAATGAGTTACCAGGGGTACCACCGGAAAGGGAAGGGGAGTTTGGGATTGACTTAATCCCGGGTGCAAAGCCGGTAGCCAAAGCACCTTATAGGTTGGCACCATTGGAAATGAAGGAGTTAATGGAGCAATTGCAAGAGCTTCTAGATAAAGGTTTCATACGCCCAAGTGTCTCGCCTTGGGGTGCACCCGTTCTCTTCGTTAAAAAGAAGGACGGAAGCATGAGGATGTGTATGGATTATCGGGAGTTGAACAAGTTAACGGTGAAGAATAGGTACCCGTTACCTCGGATTGACGACCTCTTTGATCAATTGCAAGGGGCGTCATGGTTCTCTAAGATTGATTTGAGGTCCGACTACCATCAGTTGAAAGTGAAGGAAAAAGACATCCATAAGACAGCTTTTCACACTCGATACAGTCATTATGAGTTCACGGTTATGCCTTTCGGATTGACCAACGCACCCGCGGTTTTCATGGATCTTATGAACCGGGTGTGTAGGCCGTTTCCTGATCGTTCAGTGATTGTATTCATCGATGATCTTCTCATCTATTCGCGGAGTGAAAGTGATCATGCCTTTCATCTTCGTGAAATTCTTAAAGTGTTGCAAAGGGAAAAGCTTTATGCAAAGTTTTCAAAGTGCGCATTTTGGTTGCGTGAGATCCAGTTCTTGGGTCATGTGTTGAATGAGAAAGGAATTACAGTCGACCCATCCAAGATAGTAGCGGTAGAAGATTGGTCATCACCGAAGATGCCTTCGGAGATTAGAAGTTTCTTGGGGTTGGCGGGTTATTATCGGAAGTTTATTGAGAACTTCTCTCGGGTTACCTTGCCGATGACGAAGTTAAGGCGTAAGGAGATAAAGTTTGTATGGGGTCCCAAGCAAAAATCTGCCTTTCAACTCTTGAAAGAAAAATTGACTAAGGCGCCTATTTTATCCTTGCCGGACGGGACCGAAGATTTTGTGGTATATTCGGATGCCTCGCATTCGGGGTTGGGGTGTGTTTTGATGCAAAGGGGGAAAGTGATTGCCTATGTGTCTAGGCAATTGAAGACTCACGAGGAAAATTACCCTACCCATGATTTAGAGCTTTCGGCCGTGGTTTTCGCGCTCAAGATTTGGAGGCATTATTTGTATGGGGCTAAGTGTACGATCTACACGGATCACAAGAGTCTCAAGTACTTCTTTGACCAAAAATACCTTAACATGAGGCAAAGGCGGTGGCTTGAATTGGTCAAGGATTATGATTGTGAGATACTCTACCATCCGGGTAAGGCAAATGTGGTGGCGGATGCGCTTAGTCGGAAGACGAGCCATACCCCTATCAAGGTGAAGTCATTTAAAATGACAATTTCATCATCTTTTATTGATGAAATTCGGGAGGCACAAGTGTTAGCACTTAATGGTGATTTAAAAAAGGAAAGATTGGTTGCTTATGTTGATAAGCTTGGGGAAAATAGCACGGGGTTAAAGACATGCTTTGATAGAATTTGGATTCCTAGGTTGTCAAGTGTGTTGGCAACTATTTTAGATGAGGCGCATAAATCCAAATATTCTATCCATCCGGGGGCCACAAAGATGTTTTATGACTTGAGGTGTCATTTTTGGTGGCCGGGTATGAGGCGTGATATATTTAAGTATGTGGAGAGGTGTCTCACATGCTTAAGGATAAAGGCGGAGCATCAAAAGCCGTATGGAAAGCTTCAACCTATTGAAATACCGCTTTGGAAATGGGAGAATGTCACCATGGATTTGATCACTAAACTACCAAAGACTAGAAAGGGTTATGATGCGATATGGGTAGTAGTGGATCGGTTGACAAAGAGTGCACATTTTCTTCCAATAAAGGAAACATATTCTTCGGATAGATTGGCGGAAATCTATATGAAGGAAATTGTGTCACGTCATGGTGTGCCGGTGTCGATTATATCGGACCGCGTTACGAGATTTACTTCTCGTTTTTGGAAGAAGTTCCATGAGGATATAGGGACTAGATTGAACCTTAGCACCGCTTTTCATCCACAAACAGATGGTCAACGCGAACGGACGATTCAAACGCTCGAGGATATGTTGCGAGCGTGTGCTTTGGATTTTGGGGGAAATTGGGACGACCATTTACCGTTGGCGGAATTTTCATACAACAATAGCTACCATTCTAGTATTTGTATGCCGCCTTTTGAGGCATTGTATGGGAGGAAATGTAGAACACCCGTGTGTTGGGGTGAAATTGGTCAACGTTTCATCGAACCGTTTAAGGTGATAGCAAGGGTAGGTGCAGTGGCCTATCGTTTGGAGCTACCGAAGGGACTAAGTAGACTTCATAACACATTTCATGTGTCTCATTTGCGAAAATGTTTGGCGGATGAATCTAGTTTTGTCCCATTGGATGATATTGAATTGGATGAAAAATTAAATTATATTGAGGAACCGGTGGCAATCTTGGATAGAAAAGTGAAGAAATTGCGGAATAAAGAGATTAGCCAAGTTTTAGTGAGGTGGAAACATAAGAAGGGGGCGGACATGACTTGGGAAACCTAGGAATAAATACTCAAATATTATCCTAACCTTTTTATATGAAGTCGGGTTTCGGGGATGAAACCCAAATAAGGGGAGGTGATTTGTAAATAACCAAAATCCGGGTTTTGTTTTCAAATAAATAATAAAATATTATGGTGACAATAATATTTTAGAAATAAGTTGAAACAAGTGGGTTTCAAGTTTGTAATGGAGTTATACTAGTTTTGGAATGAAATGGTTGAAATGAAACTTGAGGGGCCAAAAGTGTAACATGGCAAATCTGCCATTTTGACTAGCAAAAGTCAAATAAGCTCATTTGTGTGGTGTGGGTTGTTAATCTCAAGAGAGAAAATGAGAAAAGTGGTGTTGGAGAAAAATCGTGCATTTTGAGCTTAAATTGGTGAAGATTTTGGCTTGCACGTCATCCTTCTAACATCAAGTAAGTGTAATATTTCATTGATTTCACCTTTGAATGTGTTAGTAGGTGGGTTTTGTAGAAATCCAAAAATTATGTATGCATGTGGTAAATTAGTGTTAGATTGTGGATAATCTAGCTAAGCTAAGGGTAAAGAGAGGTGATTAACACCCTAGAACCCTTTAATTTTGATTTTGAAAAGTTAGGGTTCATATGGTGAAAATTGGGGGGTGTTTGGATCATGATGCTAGAATGATGAATTAGTGATGATTAAGTGTTTAGGTGGTATTAGACATTTGAACAAACACCAAATTGACCTAATAAAAGCTAGTGAATGAGAAATTAGTGTCAATGTATTGGAAAGAAAACTCAAGTAGATGAGTTTGTACTGAAAGAGTGTGTTTGGTTATGGGGATAACCCAAACGGGTCAGTTTGGGTTGGAAAATGAAAATTGGGTTGTGGACTCAATTGTAATGTGATTATGTATGCATGTTAGATTACTAAACTAGGTGTATATGTTTAGGTAATCAAATTGCAAAGCTAGAAGGTGGTGCGGGATCTTCTAACTCAAAAGGTAAGTGTTTTGCACTTACTTAGTAATGATGATAAATGGGTGGAATGTGTGATATGTATGCATATAATGTGTTGAATTGAGTATGTATGATGATGGCATGAACTAGTATATAAAGGAATGTAGTTATAGTAATAATACTATAATGGATATGTGTAATTGAAATGTATGTGGTTATAGTGGTAATACTATAATGGTTATGTGAATGAATGTAGTTATAGTTGAATTACTATAATGAAAATGTGAAATGAATGAATGTGGTTATAGTGCAATACTATAATGGGATATGTATGAATGAGGTTATGATCTAAGAATCATAATGGATATGAGGTTATGGTTAAAATACCATAATAGATAAGAGGTTATGATATAAGTATCATAATGGATATGAGGTTATGGCCTAAGAGCCAAAATGGATATGAAATGGTGGATATGAAAATTAAATGAACGAAATGAAACTTGTAGTGGAAATGCAAGTGTTATGAACCTTAAATGACCAAATGGGTGTAAACGGGTCAAACGGGTCAAATGGGTGAATGGGTGGAAGCAAGTATTAAATACTTGTTTGTTATGTTTATCTTCATTACTAATGGTGAAATGTTCATATGGTTATGTAGGCAAAGCTCCGATGTAGGTCAATGTCAAGTCCGAGGCGTTGAAGAATTCTCGTACGCGATTTGGTATTTTGGGGGATTAAAAGAAAATCCTTAGTTTGATATGTAAATTTGTACAAAACTTGATGTTTTGGTGAGTTTTGATAATATGAATATGATGTCTATGTAATGGTCAAAATGCCCAATTGTTGGGAGTTTTTGGTGTTATGATGTTTTGTGAAAAATGGGAAAAATTGGCTAAATATGGAACTAGGCAAAATACCTTAACTTTCTGTTTACAGGGTGTCTTCGCGGTACGCAAAGGTGGGGAGAGGTTTTCTCGCGCCACGCGAAAGATCTTCCTGCGGATAGGCTAAAAGCTGGTCTTCGCGGTACGTGAAGAATGATGGGAGGTTCTTCGCGGTACGCGAAGACCCTCCCTGTGGACGGTGTAAACCAGGGTCCCTCGCGGTACGCGGAAGGGATTCCCTGAGTCTTCGCGGTACGCGAAGGGGTAAAAAAAATCTGGGATAATAGCTTCCGCGCGTTTAATTGTTTTATTAATTGGTTTTCCAATTAAGGGTGTTACAGTGGATGGGTTTAATCGGACAGAAATACCGACCGTTACAGTTAACGTGTTGAGAAATCAAAAGATATAACAAAAATGAAAGTATAAGTGGCAAGTTTTCCGATTATGATTCTATTGCATAATCCATTTTCGGGACGAAAAAGGTCAAGTGTGGGGATGTGATGTAGGGTTAAATATCCCGTGTAAATAAGTTGGTTTTTATGTGTTTTAATAATGTAATTGTGTTTATCGAGTCAGTTATATGTGTGTCTTAGAGTTTGGTGTGATACATGGTAATTGTGCTAAAAGCGGGATCTTACGAGTCATATATAAGAAGGTACAAAGCCCGAGAAGTCAAGAAAGTCAAAGTCAAAGCTTAAAAGTAAAAAAAATCTGAGAAGTTGGATCTTCGCCATGCGAAGTTCCGGGAGAGCCTGTTCGCGACACGCGAGAAACCAAAAAAGGGGCCTCGACTATTTTGGCCTTCGTGCCACGCGAAGACCTGGCCAGAGAAGTTCGCGACACACGAAGAAGTGTTATTACGGTAAATTAAACCTAATTTCAATTATAAACCCATCGTGACTCCCATTATGAAATTACCTTCTTTCTAGCCGTCCTAGAAGAGTTTTAAGGCGATTTTCATCATTGTTTGGCCAATTGTTATTATTTTTCAATGCTTGTAAGTTCTAGAATAAATATTGAGATGTTTGCTACAATCATGTGCGGCTAAGCTCTTCGTGATCCCTCCAGGTGAACGGTTTATGCATGTACTCGTATGGTTTTAGTTGATGATCAGTATTAGATTGAAGTTTTATGAACCTATTAAGTTCTTTGAATTCAGTTGTATGTTTGATTTATGAACAATTGCATGTTTTTGATTTATCACATCTATCATTGTTTCTTGGTTTTCTTGCATCGGGAATAATCTGATTTTGTGATTGAATTGACTATTGTGTGATTGGATTAAACAGTTAAACAAGGTTATGTCTATGTAATCTCTGATCTGATTTGAAACTGAAATTGTGAGTGTGTTTTGCTGAATCTGAAACCCGGAGTGGTTGTTTTCTCTAATAGTTTTCTAGAAGTCAAAGTTCGTTGCTTTTTACAAATTGCATTAGTTTAATTAATAAAGTTTTAAACTTTAGTAGTCTTTGAATCGTTTTAACTTGAACAGCATTCTCCACGAGTTCCGTGTGGATTCGACAACCCTACTTCCCTATCTATAGTCCAAGTAGCTAAGGAGTAGTTTTTAATATAGTTTTTTATTAGCCTTGACAACGCGATCACCAGACATGACCGTGCCTTTGGATTATTTTGGATTTTGAACTTTCGAGCTATTGAGACTATAATTGATAAAGTTTTGATTATAAACAGTATAACAATTACTAAGGACTACTATAAGACTTAGAGGCTGTTTGGCAAAATCCGAACATTAAGTATTGAACCATTAAGAGCTCTGAATGGTTCAACATTGTTTTATAGTTGAACCATTAAGAGGTGAGTTTTCAGCGAAACAAACACCCTTACCTTTGACTGATTCAGTGGTAAGTTTCTTAATGGAATCATTAAGAGGCTACCAAACATCCCCTTAGTGAAAACCCTAATTTGGAATCTATTGGATAGTTTGCTTATCATAGGTTCATGTGGATACTAGAGCTAGTGACAGTTTCACTTGTTGGTGAATTTAAACGCTTAATCTCTAATGTAAGTTCCTTTGAATCTTTTTTGAAAATGGGATGTGTGTAAACTTGTTTTAATTTGGATGTATTTAAACATGTTATGAAAACTTGTCCTGATAAAGTGTAATTAATTAATTGAGTAAACTGCAGTTTTCGTCTCCGAAGATTGATGGTTTTAATAGGTTCAGTACACCCATAACACTCTGAGTCCCTGAAGTTACATTTCTTAATACTTTTAGTCCAAGTCCGTTAACTTCGTTAAGTTTTTTAGTTAAATGATGTTAAATGACCAAAACACCTTCTTCAGCTCCACTCCACCACCACCAACACCAGCCGACCACCACCTGTCGCCTTATCACCAGAAAAACTTCATAATGAACTTTTCAGCAGTCTCGTCAACGTAACTATCTTCCTCATTGTTAGTTAACGGAAACGGAGACTCCGTTATCCTCAACTGTCTAACCATGACTTTTCCCGAACCCAGGAACCACCATAGACACAACAGCGTTGGTCAACATCTCTAGTGCCTTTATCACCACAGGGTCAACGAATATCTCATCATGGTCGTGGTTAATGGGTGAACACTTTTTGTGATTATGGTGTTTCTTGTGGGTGGAGAAGAGAGAGAGTGAGTAGACCTCGTGTAGTGGTGGTGGGAAGGTGAAATTAGGAGAGTTGTGAGGTCGGTGGTGGTGATGGTGGAGGTGGAACATGAGGTTTTGTTGGGCGGTGATCTTCCACACTTAACCATCATGTTGAGATCCAGCAATAGTTTTGTTTTGGATATGTTTTTTCTAATGATGAAGAGCATGATATGTACCAAGCTCCATACTTTCTTTGCGGCTATTGGTAGATTTTGTTCCATTTTTTGTTTGTTTTCCAATGGATAAATAGAGAGGAAAGAAAGATAGTGGTTTTTGATGTTGTGATGGGAAGAGGAGGGTTGGGGTATTTAAAGGCAGAACATGAAGGACGACAGGTGGTGGTCGGCCGTCGGAGAGGAATTTCGGAAGAGAGGGCGCCATGTGGGTGGGGGTGGTGCTAAGTGGTGGTCGGCCGGTGGTAGTTGTGGTGGTGGAGTGGGGATGAAAAGGGTATTTTGGACATTTAACATGATTTAACTGAAAAACTTAACGAAGTTAACGTAATTGGACTAAAAGTGTTAGAAAATGTAACTTCAGGGACTCAGAGTGTTAGGGGTGTACTGAACCTGTTAAAACCATCAAACCTCAGGGACGAAAACTACAGTTTACTCTAATTAATTTGATAAACTGGCATGGCATGTTAATATGTATATGCATACAACTACCTAGCACTTGATTGGGATATTTGGTTATAAGAGGCGGGAGTGACTCCCAAAAGGATTGATCTCTAAGTCAACAACTGTGATTCATGGAAGAAGTTATTACCGCAGGCGAGTCCTGAAAAAGCTGATCGTTGCGCGTGGACTTAATGGTAGTGAATGGGTTGACTCCCACACTACCTATGGAATGTGAAATTAAACGTGCTTGGTTTTATTCATTTAATTTATAATCATTTCCACGACTGTGATTGAATGGATGATTTGACTTGATTACGATTTAAGAACTCGCCAGTGTAAACTGACTTGAATTGTTTTGATCACGTAGAAGGTTTAACCAATCTGTTTACATCCTTGAACTCTATAGTTGTTCAATAGGCTGAGGAGATTAAGAAGCTCAAACAAAGAAACTTTAAACTTGCCCATACTCAGAGCTCTAAATCCAAACCCTTTAAGAGATTAGTGAAGGGTCTCCCCTGCAAAACTATCTTACAAGAACTGTAGAATCTTCAAGCTCATCTACCTCAGATGAAGTTGGAAGAGAGGGATAAAATATGCAAGGAGCTGATGAAGATGTTCATGATGATGCTGATTATGGTCACTTTCCTCCTGACCGTTAGCAACAACAATAGCCTAAAATTGGGATTCCTACTGAAATAGTGCCTAAAACTACTATTATTTCAAAAGAAAAGGGCAAAGGCATTTCTAATGAAGAAGATATTCCCTCACAGATTCCAGACCAGATCACTTCATTTGACTATTATTAATAAAGATTGACCTTTATATTTTTTTTTGAACGGTAACACTAGATATTCTAGGATAATTGGGTTTTCCCGGGGCAACACCTAGAACATCTAGGGCAGCCCATCACAGGAGGAGCCCCCCAACTGGGTAAACCTCCTGACCTAGCCACAGACCCCTTTTTTGTTGTTGCCAGGATTCGAACCCAAGACCTCCACTATGGGAAGTCTTAGGGCTACCATTGCACCAAATGTCCAACGGTGATTGACCTTTATAATGTTTGACCGTGAATCATTATGACTGCCTAAATTTGATCATGTTGACCTAATGTGCCATATTTTGTCATGCATGTCATAATGGGTAATAAAGAGTCATTATAAGAGCATGTGGTATACTCAAGTGAGTGAGGCTCAAGAGAGGGGGAAAATGGTTGCCACGTGGTGTAAGGTCATTTTGATGAATTCTCACACCACACTCACTTGGAAAGGGAAATACCCAAGTGAGTGATTGAGGTGTGAGCATTAAATGCATTTTAATAATAAATTTATAAATAAAAATTATAATAACCCAGATAGTATCTGACCGGCATATTGGGCATAGTAGGCATGTTTGGGACATAACCCGGTGAACCGAACAGGTTTTGGTTAAAAGGTGGTAGTTGGGTGAACACGTTTGGGTTTAACGGAGACCGTATGTTGAACGCATTTTGTTGAGACGCATAATGAAGCCAAAAATTGGGATCGTTAGGATTCATGACTTGGATTTTTTTATAGAGATAAGATGAGATTTTTTATAAAATTGATAGTGAAACGAGGAGGGGTTTTTAGTGTGTTTTATAAAATGTTGTTTAGTGGTTATTTATAGGGGTAAAAGGTTTTTATTTAAGTTACCGTTTAAACGGCATGATATTTAACGTTTTAGCCGTTGAACGGCTACATTGTGCACCTTCCACCCGTGAAGATCTTCACGCCAAACCCTCACCCCCCCCCCCTCACGCCATCAAGGGGGTGGTGTTACAACCCCCCCTCACGCCATCAAGCGGGTGGTGTTACAACCCCCTCACGCCGTGATCCCCTCTTACGTAGCCATCTCACACAGGTATACCACTTGATCTAAGTAAAAACGAGCGATAACAAGTATTAGTGGGCCATGTATGCCCATGTTTGATCGACGTTTACGTAATTTGACTTAGTTTACCAAGATTAACCATTATTTGACTTATAATGACTACCATTATTCACTATGATTGATCATGGCGTGTTTGACCTAATGGGTCATACTTTGTGATACATGTTGGACGTATATGCCCGAGTAACGACATTTAACAATACGACCATCGAGATAAAATTCAAAGAAGTACACCACGAACAACAATATATATTAAAGGACGTTTAAGAGTTAAACGGGCCTTGCACGAAATTAACCGAAAGGCAAATGGTTATTTATGAAATAATCATATATGATTATCCGGGATAATCAATGACAAAGAGATATCGTAATTTGAAATTACGAACGACTAGATTAACTAATCCAGTGATTAGAATTATAGAATAATTAAGTTGTATATATATAGGGCAAGGTTAAAACAAAAACTCTCTTGAGTTATAGAAACCCACTAAACCCAATCTCAACTATTAATTTTTGATGATCTATGGCTCACATTTGATCCTAGGAAATTATACTTTAAAAGCAATATTTAAACACATGTAAAGGACGAAAAAGGTAATATAGAGATTTCACTTTAGTGTAAAAGCTGGACTAGCGTCTTTTAGATGCATGGGATCAAATCAAAATCAGAAAACATCAATTCCATCTCTCCATATACCGAGATAAACTGTAAGAAAAACTAGGGCTGGTAATTTTAGACACGTACACGAATACACGACACGAACCTACACGATCTTAACAGGTATTGTGTATGGCCTTATCATATTTCTTGTCCTAAACAGATAGACACGAATCTACCTGTTAATTTTCATGTCTAAACAATTAAAATACATGTGTACCTGTTAGTACCTGTTAAGATTTTTTTTAAATACAAAATATTAAATATGATATTATATGTAGGTCTGATTTAATAATTTAATATTTAATCAATTAAATCCCTAAAGTCTTAAACCTAAAAACTAAAAACGATCGCATTCTCAAAACACAAAATTCGAACCCTACAGCCACCATCGAATACTCAGTTTCCAGCCATCCTTGTCGCCGCCAACCTGAGCCATCCCCGTCGGACTCGCCGCCAACGGTATGTATGTTGATTCAACTTTTATGGCTTTTGGTTCAATTTATGTATTTTTTTTTTCTCTGTTGTAGATGGAGTCTAAGATTCACTATGTGGAGGTAGAATATGATGAGGTTCACTGTGTGGATGTAGAAGATAAAAACGATAGTGATGATAACAAATTAGGGTCAAAGAGACAACGAAAAGAAAGATATGTTGTGTGGCAATACTTCACCAAACAGGTTCTTAAACATGTGTTTCTAAACAGGTCTTATCGTCTTAAGCAGGTATAAACATGTTCGTGTTTGTGTTTAGGAAAAAGTACACGATAAGTTATCGTGTCGTGTTCGTGTACACATATTTCGTGTTCGTGTCTTATCATGTACGTGTATACATGATATGCCAGCCCTAAGAAAAACCTTACCTTTTTCTAGATAGTAAAAAGAAAAGATTATAGTGATATATTTAACTTGTTTTAATATTTTAATTTGATTCAGAACTCAAATGAAGATTTCTGGAAGGCAAACAAGATCCCCGATAGATTACCACTGATAATCACGCTTGTTGTTGTGCTTTTCTTTATTAACTACTCTCTTATTGCCACCTATGTCTTGTATGCATACAACCCGACTATCAACACCATTAACATTCGGCATATGTCTTCCACGTTTAATACAAACAATCACATCGTATCACTCGAAGCCACAGCTAACTTGGAAGTAAATTTTCGCAATACCGATAAAATTTTGGCTACCCTAGAGATGGGGAGGTATGTCCTAAGCAAGAAGGTAAACAAGAATGTCATTACCGCCTTTTCAAACAGCTCTTATCGCATCTCCAAACTCGATCAAGCTATTGCGCTGAATTTCGGACCCCATGAAACATGGTTACAAGAAGAGGATCTGAAGGTTCTTCACAAAATGTTACAAGGCCCGGGTGTATGGTTGAAACTCAAGAGAGAGTTTAAAAGGGGAATCCAATTAACCAAGTATCTTATCATTTCAAGAGCAAAATGAAATAACATCTGTTATTTAATTATGATTTTTATTAAAAGGTGTCCCTCTTGATGAAATTGTGTACAAAAGTTGTGTCACCTTGTCCGACTTATAATTCAATGCCATTAATCTTATTGTATAATAGAATAAGATAAATAATATTTTATTATAGAATAAGATTAATTGCATTGAATTATAAGGGGGACGAGGTCACACACCTTTCATAGACAATTTCATCAAAAGTTGTGTACACCTTTTAATAAAACTTCACAAGTAAATAGTAGATGTCATTTTGCTCTTAGAATGACTTGAAACTTGGTTAACTAGATTCCCATTTTAAACTCTCCCTTGAGTTTCAACCATACACCCGAGCCTTGTAACATTTTGTGAAAAACCTTCAGATCCTGTTCTTGTAACCATGTTTCATGGGGTCCGAAATTCAGCGCAATAGCTTGATCGAATTTGGAGATAAGATAAGAGTTGTTTGAAAAACAATAATGATATTCTTCTTTACCTTATAGCTTAGGACATACCTCCCCATCTCTGGTGTAGCCAAAAGTTTATCGGGATTGCGAAAATTCACTTCCAAGTTAGGTGTAGCTTCGAGTGATACGATGTGATTGTTTGTGTTAAATGTGGAAGACATATGTCGAATGTTAATGGTGTTGATGGTCGGGTGGTATGCATAGACAAAGGTAACCTTCGAGAAATCTTCATTTGAGTTCTTCGGATGAGCAGAAGCCATCTTGAATATTCTCATTTCTTTGTTTCTTCCGTTGATTAATTTGTGGTGTTCACTTAATTCTTCCCATATTTACACATGCTTAGCTTTGCCTTAAAGCAAGATCCCACTAACGATTTTAAAAGTTGCGTCTGTAAATGCCGTTATACATACGTGAATCCATAAATTACCGATTTTATAACTTTTCATTTTAAACATTCTTTTTCGTATTTGCATTTTAGTAAATAACTTTTCACTTTAACTTTGTTTAAAAAAGTATTTTTAATGTTTAACTTATTTATTATGCTTAATTTTATTTAGATTAGATAACTATTTTATTAATTGTTTGATTTTATTTTCTTGTATTTACTTGCTTAACCAAGTTTAAAAATAACAACTTGTTTGTTTGTGTTTAATTGTTACTAGTGTTAAAACCCGTATATTACACAGAGTTGAATAATAAAATGTTTTATATTTAGTAATAAAAATATATATTATAAATCATATCCTTGATTTAATAAAGAGGTAATTATGTCTAAAAGTTAGGAGATACATAACACCATGAAGCATCGATACAATTCGTGAAAATGGCATCAATATAACATGTTTGAATATTAAAGTCAACTATAATTAAGTATTAAATATATAGTTTGTGCAGGTGAACCCAACCTGACTCGGCCCGTTTTGGCCCGCATTTGTGACCCCATTTAGTGGTAACCTGAGAGTCTTGTGTGAGTGAAATAAGTGTCGTTTCCTCAATAATGGTAGGCTGTAAAATTTAATTTTATATGTACAAATAATATATGATTTCCAATTCTTTATGTTTTATTGAGATAGTACTATGATAGATTTAGATTTATGATTGAAGAAAACAGTCAGAGATAAGAGAAATTGATAAAAATATCGAAAACGTTAGAAGATAAAATTAAAATTCTAAAACTATAATTATTGTTTATATACTATATTTTATTAATTAATTAAATGGGTATATTATTAGGTATTTTTTGAAAAACTTAAATAAACAATATATACATATGCAGCATCATGTTTACATGTAGCTTGTTTATTGTGCATAATCATGAGTATGCATCCGATTGTACAGAATCATTTTTTTGGTTAGCCAAGTTTAAAAATAACAACTTGTTTGTTTATGTTAAATTGTTTATTTGTTAGTATTCTTTTATTAGTAGATATGTAAAAAAATAAAAAGAAAAGCGCCATCTTATGATGTTGAGCATTTTTCAAAAGATAAAAAAAAAAATAACATGTAATTTGTTCTATTATATATAATAAAGTATATTTTTTTAAAATATATCAAATCATTTAATGTTATTTTAATATCCTTTGTTGTTTTGTTTGAACAACCCGTATTTCGCCCCCGTAATAGAAAATGTTGGATTCGCAGTGTCGGTGACGGTTCGCTATAGGATTTTCACGCGTCATTTTCCAGTCATTACTCACCCGCCATGTGGTAGCTCATTATTGTTTTCCTTGCCCACTATGTAGCGGACCATTAAGGTTCTCGGTAGCGGTCTGCTACCGAACCCTTTTTAGATTTTTCACTTTCAGCCCCTAACTTTTGGGCACATCATTAATATAGTTTAAATAAAAACGTAGGCGTAACGGTAAAAATTATGTCAATAAAATAGAAACATAAAACTAAATAATAAAAAAGGAAAAAAACAAAATTAAAAAATTATCGGTTCGGGTCGAAAACAAGAAAAGCGAATAATGATACAGGTTCCGATAATACCGATAACGACAATGATGTTGTTCGCTCATAATAGGTTCGGCTCGTCAGGTACCACAACACTAACGACACTCGCTATAGGGAACAATAAAAAAACTCGATTTTGAATACAACTCCGTTTTCAAAAAAAGTTATATCGAAACACTGGAAAATAAAAACTAAAAACACCAGCGCACTCCATATTTTGAAAAAAGTTAAAGAGCAAAAATTATTAAAGGAAAATGAAGTTAATAGAAAATGAAACGAGCTAAAAATGAATATTATACATATTATACAGTATAAGGGTTGAAAATGAAAATTTAAAAAATAAATAAATGGACCAATCAGCAAGTGACAGACAGATGCCTGGCACTATTCCTCAGCACGACAAATTAATAGTTAATAATAATAAGTAGAAAATTTACCCGTGCGTTGCGGCGGGGTATTTTACGTGAACAACGCGCGGGATATTTTACATGTACATTTACATTCTGTTTGCATTTCATGTGTCCTGGAGCAACAACAATAAACATCAAGTTACATTTTATTTTAATATAATAATTTGAGAATGCAGTGAGTACAACACTAATCCAAGTTATTATGCTAACATAAGGAAAAGTCTATAATTATGTCATAGTTGGCTTGAATAGTGGACTTGTGCTGCTTAGATTTGCCCCCAAAAATTCATAAAACTATGGCTGCATTAATACTCCCAAGACATATAAGTCTGAAATGTGTTGGTAGTTTGGTAAGGTAGAAAAGGCAACAAAAGCTTTGCAAGGATAATACTATTACATGAAGAATGAGATATTCAGACCTGCTAACATTAAAGCATTATACATTATTTCCTATTTAATAAATATATAGAACCAATAAAGTTGGATTCAAAATCGCAGTTCTACTCACTTTGTGGTTATCTAATGCATATTCAAGTCCAACAATATCTGGAGGGTCAATGACCGAAGCCTGCATTTCAAGACAAAAAATGAGCATTCAAACAATGTACAACCATAGACATGTTGGGAAGAAATGCCTTAATGAAAACACAATAAGAAAATAATGAATAGCGAATCATACCATGATCCCCATCTTATGAAGAAATGTCTCCATGAATATTGAAAATCATAGTTTTTTCTTTAACAATCAGTGTTAGTGACTATTTGCCCCCTAGCTGGAACCAAGGGTAACATCATAACAGTGCTTGCACATTCCAGAGGCGAGTAACAGGGTTTATCCGGCTCCCTCAAGCTTGACTGTTTTCATAGATTACAGTTCAGTGAAAATAGAAATGAACACCTACAACAATGATGGTAAATGAGAGATGTCTTATGAAAGTACCCGCCTCTTGATAAGAACAAAACTTAGAGGTGGCCATTTCAGCCCATTTACGTAAAAATGGGTCGATTTGAGTTATGTTTATCCCTTATGAATCAAATGGGTAAAAAAAAAAAGAATCAGCTAGAAGAACACGACAATTGGTTGAATGGGTTAAAAGTTGCCCAATATGAATTTTATTACAAAAGCCACCTAAACCATTTTAAACAAAAGTTAATACCATTAATGAAATAATATAACTTTTATGATCATATTTAACACACTAAATATCAGTAGAAGAAATTAAAAAATTTGGACAAAAAAAGTTTTAGGCCCACTCGACCCGTTTGAACTTGTATAAATAAAAGTATAGATAGTATTTAATTCTTTCGTCTCAAGCATGCAAATAGACTTGATCTCATTGTCTACAAAAAAGAGAGCAACTTATTATCAGAAACTTAAGGCCCAGAGTGATAATCATAAGTATTACCATTCAAGATTAGTGCACATAGCCTCACAAGATTGCTGACCTCATCCAAAGTTTTGGGCCCATTCTGTCTTCATATGAAACATATCATTTTATGTAAGAAAACAACCATAATATTTTTTGTTTGGGTTGTGCCGGGGACACCGCAGTGTTTTTTGTTTCACACCTGACCTAGCCGTCACGTATAGGTCTAAACGTGGCGGTTGTGACCCAAAACGTCACATTATGGCCTAAACGTGACGGTAGGTCTCTCGTGAGTCCCGGGAATAAATAGTACACTGATGAGAATACGAGGTTGATACGAGGTTGTGCAATCTGGAAGACTGCAAAAAGCGAACCCTAACCGTCACGTATAGGCCAATACGTGACGGTTCAATACGAGGTTGTTTTGACATAAAGTTAACGTTGACAGTGTTGTCAGGCACCTAACCTAACCGTTACGGATGAACCTATACGTGACGGTTACGTATGCAGATTTAGCATATATGAACGCAACTCTCACCACTCACTCTCATCACACTAAACCCACCATCCTACACAAACCCGACACTACCATCTTCACCATAATTAAAAAGAACCTAAAGTATAGATGAAAGTGAGTGTTTGAGTTCTTGGTTATGGTTATTTGTTGTTAGGACACCGCTGTTTTTTTTGTTTCACGTCTGACACCGATGTCGAGTTTGGGAGATCCTTATCAGAGGTCGAAGCTTCCAGATTTGAATGAGGAGCCAACATTCGAAGATTTGAACCAAATTTAACAAGTTTTTATTTTATTAAGGGTTCTACTGGGACGGGTAAACTTAGGGGTGTGCAAAGTCGGTTATGAGTTAAAGTTTAAACATAAGTGGTAATCATAATATGTCAAAGTTTTAGTATATAACATTTTACTTCTCTAGTAATACAAATATGTTGAATAATGTTATAGTATTGGTTGTATATCATTTACAGTTGATTATTTATTTAAAATGTGATATTTTTTATATATTTTAATGTTTAAATAGAATATATTTTTAGCATTGGTCATGTGAATAATGTTATAGTATTGGTCAATAGCATTTACACTAAATATACCTTTTTATTTTATTAGATTAGTCATGAGAGATTGGGAGGACGTATAATCAAATACCTAACTATTTAACTAATATCCATAAAAGGTTAATTAAAATATACTAAAGCATTATTTCATATTTTACTTCGGGTATCTAACCGGGTATATCTAATCGGGTTACGTGTTTATCCAAAATAGATTGGACAAGCCTAAGGGTTTTAACGGAGCATGCATATTTCACTCTAAGACGTAAACTTCTTTTTTGCTCCCTATGGTTTGATCATTTTAACCATTTTGCTCCAATAGTTTGAAAATGGTTATTTTGCTCCCTATGGTTACAGTTTTTACTCCAATATGCTACTTGCACCTAATTTCATCCATGATTTCTGGTAAATGTTACCCATGTGAGGGGCATAGACAAGACAGAAATGCTACTCATGTGAGAGGCACGTGGGTAACATTTAATCGGAATCATGAATGGAATTAGGTGCAAGGAGCATATTAGAGTAAAAACTGTAACCACAGGGACCAAAATGGTCATTTTCAAACTATTGAAACAAAATGATTAAAATGATCAAACCACTGGGAGCAAAATCAAAGTTTATTCAAAAATATACTTCTTGACAAAATTAAAAAGTAAAGATAAAAGGGTAATTCAAAATGAGGTGATTATTAACCTCACTCCACCGTTCAAATAAGTGAAGATCAAAAGGCTAAAACTTTCCTTCTTCTCTGATTGTTAGATTTTGGGCATTTATCTAGGTAAACACGTCATATCTTTTATCCCTTTTTTTCACTTTCTCAAATATTACAAAACAAAACCATAAAATAAAATTTAAAAACGTTAGTTGAATTCTATATAACTTTTATCAAAATATCTATACACTCAATAGTGGACCCAATTTTTTTAGGGGTCGGTTAACTAACAATACATAACACTAAAACATACAGTTTCATAGAGGGCGATCGAGGCTATTTAAATATTTTATGGGCGCCGATTGTAATTTTAACACGTATATAACACTAATTTTTTTTCATAAAGGGCGGTTGTCCCCATGTCCTCTATGTATGTCCACCATTGCATACACTACAAAATATAAAGAACGAAAATTTTATCTTAAATTTTCACACTTAAAAGTATTAAAACTATAAGTTATAAGTTTAAAAACGTAGACAATTTACTTTAAAAGATTCAAGACGAAATTAAAAGTATAAATTTAAAAACGTAGACAATTTACTTTAAATCTTGAGTAAACTTCGTTTTTACTCCCTGCGGGTTGACCATTTTAACCATTTTGCTTCAATAGTTTGAAAATGACAATTTTGTTCCCTGTAGTTATAGTTTTTTACTCTAATAACGCCATCCATAATTCCGGTTAAACGTTACCCACCACGTGCCCCTCACATGAGGGACATTTATGTCTTGTCTATGACCCTCACATGGATAACATTTAACCGGAATTATGGATGGAGTTAGAGGCATGTAGCATATTAGAGTAAAAATTGTAACTACAGGGAGCAAAATGGTAATTTTTAAACTATTGGAACAAAATGGTTAAAATGGTCAAGCACAGGGAAAAAAACAGAGTTTACTCTTAAATCTTATTCTACACATTTTAAGGTGTGAAGAAATAAGTTAGACTTATTAATAGCAGGTGTTTGTATCAATTAAAAAAAAGCTTTTAGCTATAAAAGTGAAAAATAATAGAATAAAAAACAATTTAATGTTAATACAACCTAGTAAGAAAACACAATAAAATACAACCATATGGGAAAATAAATCAAAGAATGAACAACTTTTGTAACGTGCGGTTTTAGATCTATGGAATATGAGGATGGATTGAAAGAAGTAATAACCCTAATTTTAAAAGGTTAGACAATAATAATGATTGGATTTTGATAGAGTGGAATTTAGGAATAATGTGAGTTTAAGGAAAGAATCATCGCATGGGTGGTAGAGTCAGATTGCTGCTCATACGGGAGCTTGCAGATGCAAGCAACAATTTTAGCCCGGGTTGTTTTTTAAGGGAGGGAGGGTGTGGTCATGCATATCGAGGCTGTCTTAAGGCAAGTGGTCAGGCATAATTTACAAAATTATTATATGTTTAAAGTTTCTATTGATTGATAAACTCTTTAATGTAAGAATATTTGGGGATTTAGAGAGAGAGTTAAAAATCTGAGTAAAGATAACAACATGTTGGGTTGGCCAACCTATAGGTTTAAAACCGGTTTAACCCGGACCGTTTAAAAACTGGTTTCAAACCCGGTTAACGGCCCATCTCAAACTGGTTCGGTTTAAACACAAACCGGTTTTGACTTTTTGTTGACCAAACCGTTTGAGTTAAAAAACCTGCTTTGTGCACCACTAGCTCCACCCATAAACAAGCCCAAAAGAGAGTGCAAGTGGCCTAATGGCCCAACCCTGTAATTAGAAGCATACGGCCCAGGCCCACCAGGCCTAGCCCGGCCAAGAAGCCTTCATAACCCAACGGTATACATCAAAAATAGACTTTGAATAAATATGATTAAGGAAGGAGTATGCATCAACACTATCACTGTGGTCTGGTCTTTCTTCAAAACTGAGTATAGAATATTAATTTCGTTTCTTGTTAGTGTTTTAAGTACATCTCCCAATATTCTATCTGAAGTGTTTGTTGAATAACAAGCATGTACAGAGAAAAGATGGAGTCTCTATATTACACAAATAGAGATTAACTTACAAATGAAACAGAAAGCAACATTAAATAGAAAGGTAACCGGGCTTGGGCTAAAGCCCATAACAGAGCCAATAACAACTTATTAAGCTAACATCCCCCTCAAACTCATAATGCAATAGAAATAAACATTGAGAGTTTGTCACACAAAAACCGAAAACGAGATGCCGATTGAGCCTTAGTGAAAATATCTGCAATCTGCAAGGCTAACGGAGAAAAAGGAAGTGAGATGGTCCCGAGCTGAAGATGGTGACGAGTAAAATGACAATCTATCTCAATATGTTTTGTTCGTTCATGAAAGACAGAGTTCTTGGCGATCTGCATAGCACTTTGATTATCACAATTTAATGGGGTAGGCGAGGAAACAGCAACTCCCATATCCGCCAGAAGCCATCGTAACCAAACAATTTCACATGTAGTCACAGCCATAGCACGATATTCAGCCTCAGTGGAGGACCTAGAGACAACATCTTGTTTCTTGCTTTTCCATGAGATTAAGGAATCACCAAGAAAAATACAGAAACCTGTAGTGGATTTACGATCATTGGGATCACTATCCCAATCAACATCACTATAGGCACGCAATTCTAGAGAAGACGTAGAAGGGAATAAAAGACTTTGAAACTGAATGCCACGAAGATACCTCAAAATACGAAGAACAGCTCCCCAGTGAATAGAAGTAGGAGCGGTAACAAACTGGCTAACCACATGAACAGCATGAGCGATATCAGGGCGAGTAACTGTAAGATAAACCAAACTGCCTACAATGGTACGATATAGGCTTGGATCAGATAGAGGAACACCATCAGTGGGAGAGTAACGTGCATTGATTTCAAGTGGAGTGTCTGCAATTCTGTTATCCGAAAGTCTCGCACATCAAAACAGATCAGAAATGTACTTCGCCTGAGCGAGAAGATATCCCTTTTTAGATTGAGCTACCTCAATCCCCAAAAAATACTGTAATAACCCCAAATCTTTCATAGCAAAACGATGGGCCAAGTCACGTTTCAAGGATTCAATGCTATCATAATCAAATGTAAAAATCATGTCATCCACATATAAAGACAAGAGAATGCGTCCAACATTCGTACATCGAACAAATAATGTCGAATCATGATTGCTAGGAAGAAAACCAAGGGAAGTGATGACTGTAGATAATTTTTCAAACCAGGCACGAGGGGCCTGTTTGAGACCATATAGAGCTTTCCGAAGCCGACAAACTTCACCGGGCTGATGAGCTATTCCCGGGGGTGGAGTCATGTAAACCTCCTCATGAAGATCACCATTCAGAAAAGCATTTTTGACATCCATTTGACAGATCTTCCATTTTCGAACGGATGCAACGACAATTAAAGTACGAATTGTTGTCATTTTTGCCACGGGGGCAAAGGTCTCCTCATAATCCATACCATAAGTTTGCGAATATCTTTTTGCCACAAGTCTGGCCTTGTACCATTCAACAGAGCCATCGGACTTTATCTTAATCTTATACACCCAATGACAAACAACCTTATGTTTACCTGGTGGTAGAGCAACCAAATCCCAGGTGTGAGCCTGATGAAGAGCAGTGAGCTCTTCAGCCATAGCATTCTGCCATAGAGGGTCAGAGACAGCCTCTTTATATGATTCTGGTTCAGACAGATGATGAATGCCCGCGATAAAGGAACTAAACGAAGCAGAATATGCAGAGTATGCAAAATCTTGTAGTTGAGTAGACTTACATGCACGAGTAGACTTTCTCGGAGGTGGAGGAGAATCAACATTGGTGTCAGATGACGTGAAGGTTCATGAACAGGCACATCATGTGCAACAGAAGTATCTTGAGCAGTCATATTAGGACAACAGACGGATTGGGAACATCAGAGGATGGGATATCAGTGTCGCAATGTTCTGAAGATACGACTTTATTACATCATGTGACTTAGCTGGAATCGAATAGAATGGAATATGTTCAAGAAATGTAACATGTCTTGATACATATAACTTCTGACTTAGAAGATCAAAACAACGATATCATTTTTGTCCCGTGCCATATCCTTTGGGACCACTGGCATAGCCTAAGAAAACACATAATGTTGACTTATTTGTCAACTTGTCTCGTTCAACATGAGGGCGGAGAACAAAGCAAGTGCATCCAAAAACCCGTAACTCACCATAATCTGGGCGTTCACCGAATAGACTTTCAAATGGAGACATCCCATCATTGTGAGAAGTAGGGATCCTATTATAACATGTTGCGCTTTCAGGAGTGCTTCTCCCCAAAAGACACTAGGTACCTCAGCAGATAAAAGGAATGAACGAGCGGTTTCCATAAGACGACGATGTTTTCTTTCAGCAACACCATTTTGTTGAGGAGTGTCAGTACAAGACGATTGGTGTATGGTACCATCTGATGCAAGCAACTGAGTAAATCAGTAGAGGTGTATTCACCCCTAAGTCACACCTGAAACACTTTATCACAGCAGAGTGCTGCGTTTGAACATAAGCCCTAAATGTTTTATAAATGTCAAAGAACTCAGATCGACGTTTCATAAGGTACACCCAGGTAAAACGAGTGTAATCATCAATAAAGGAAACATAATAACATGAACCGCCCTTAGTGGATACTAGCGATGGTCCCCACACATCAGAATGTACAATATCAAATGGTGCAACAGAATGAGAAAAACTTTTATCAAAAGGTAAAGCAGAAAATTTAGCAAGTTTGCAACCACTACAATCATAAATGTCACAAGTTTGCAACGGACCCAAAACACCTGAAGAAACCAAAAATTTTAAACGAGATGCGGACACATGTCCCAAACGAGAATGCCAAATATAAAATTCAGATGACAAAGGACTTAAACGAAAAGAAGATAAATCAACACAGGAGGCAACAACACCAGGTGCAGGCACTTTGAGTTCTTCTAAGACATATAAATCTCCCACCCTACGACCGATCTCAATCACCTTCTGAGTGTGTTGATCCTGCACAACACAAACAGTGTCACAAAAGAAAACCCAAATGCCAGACTTACATAACTAACTGACTGAAGCAAGTTTTAAGGCAAGCTTCGGAATATAACAGACATCATTGAGAGACACATGAGGGGTAGACACAGATCCAACACCCTCTACCAACATGGATGTAGCACTAGCAGACATGACAGAAACAGACAAAACAGTAGACAAGGAAAGAAAAGAAGACAGATAGGGAGACATATGATGTGAGGCACCAGAATCCAAAATCCATAATGATGACGAAATACCTGAGGTACCAGATGAAGACAGTCCCGCAGCAGACATAGCAGTAGGGTTGGCGGCAAGGAACTGTCTGAACTGTTCAAATACTTGCGGATCCATAGCAGATGGTGGTTTGTTCATTTCTACAGATGGTGGTGTAGCAGCAACAGTAAACGGAGGTGGTTTAAATGTCCATGAAGATGGACCAGATGAACTAGCAGAAGTGGTCGTGCGAGATGAAAATTATCCTCCTGATATGTTTTGTTGTGGGGGCTTCTGCAAGGTAGAATTCCTTCTGCTAAGTAATAATGGACATTGAGACTTCCAATGATTTTTCCCTTTGCAGAATGCACATTCATCAAATGCAACTTTAGCACCTTGTCTAGGCTGATTATGGGGAACGACAAACACAGCTAGAGTAGTAGTTACTTTAGGACCTTTATCAACCTGAGATTTTAAACGAGTTTCCTCTATTATCAACTCATGAACAACCGAATAAACTATTGGAAGAGGGAAACGATGAAGAATCGTTCCACGCAGTCCTTCAAAATCTGAACGTAATGCCATAAAAAATTATACCAAACGTTGTTCCTCCCTTCGAACAATATAAGGTTTAAACCCCTTCAATGCTGCAGATTTCGTAAGTGCCAATTGATCTCATAAATCTGACATAGCTCCATAGAAATCTTGAATGTTCATCTCATTCTGTTGAAGAGCACGGATGTCAAACTCCAACTGGTACTGTTTAGCTGTGTCAAATGATCCCAAACTTCCTTAGCTGTGTCATATTTAGCCAACTGAATACCAATGGACTGACCTACAGAGTTGTTGATCCAAGTTATAACTTTAGAGTTATCCGTTTCCCATGTATCGAGAGCTAAGGCATATTCAGTAGCCTTAGACTTATCAGTAGGCTTTCCCTTAGTACATGTGACATAACCCCACATATTTTTCCCTCGAAGAAAGTTTTTCATTACGTAACTTCAGTAGGTGTAGTTTTTACCATCCAGACGAGTACTAATAGACTGAAGAGAGTCATCTTTCCCAGTCATATTATCAAAACAACGAATGACAGTAGAATAACCGCAAAGTTTAAATAACCGCAAACTTCGAATACCACAAAGTTCGAAAACCGCAGAGTTCGAACACTAACCGCAAACTTGGACCACAAACTTGGACCGCAGACTCGGACCGCAAACTTCGGGCCGCGAACACTAACCGCAAACTTGGACCGCAGACTCGGACCGCAAACTTTCTACCGCAAACTTCGGACCGCAAACTCCGTGAAACAAACCGAAAACGTCGTAAACGAGACAAAAACAAGGTCCAAAACCTGTCAATTTGTCCAGAAGCTCTTCCAAATACACAAGTCAATTCAAATAAAACAAAATCCGTGACTTTGATACCTCACAAATCCGAGAAATCCGATGCAGAGCCTCTACCCTTCAACAACAAAGAACCAAACAACGAACAAATCAACAACGGAGCGGAAACGACAACAAAAAATTTTCAATCAAGCATGAATCGAGTAGGCTCTGATACCATGTTGAATAACAAACATGTACAGAGAAAAGATGGAGTTTCTATATTACACAAATAAATATTAACTTACAAATGAAGAAGAAATCAACATTAAATAGAAAGGTAACTGGACTTGGGCTAAAGCCCATAACAGGGCACGTAACAACTTATTAAGCTAACATTGTTTTCATCGTGGGTTAGTGTAAGCCAAAATTAGTTCCCTGTTTGTCTTGGTTTACGTCCTCATGAACTTACACATTATTGGTTAATGACTTATTATTAATTATTTTCTTTTTTTTGGCGAATTTTATTACTTTTTGTATTTTTTTAAATCCTTATACGGAAATAGCGACTGAATTCATTATTTTCTTCTTTTTATACCAGTTTGATTATTTTCGTTTTGAATTCAACGCAATTGCTTGATCGAATTTGGAGATACGGTAAGCGCTCTTTGAAAAGGAAGTAATTATATTCTTGTTTACCGTCTTGCTTAGGTCCCCATCTCCGGGGTAGCCAAAATTTTATGAAAATTTACTTCCAGGTTAGTTGTGGCTTCTAGTGATACGGTGTGATTGTTTGTGTTAAAGGTGGAAGACATACGTCGAATATTAACGGTGTTGACTGTCGAGTGGTATGCATATGTGCCCATAAGAAAGTAGACGATAAAGATAAGCACAACAAGAAGCCCGATTATCAGTGGTAATCTATCGGAGGATCTTGTTTGCCTTCCAGAAACCTTCATTTGAGTTCTTCGGATGAACACAAGCAATGTTGAATGTTCTCATTTCCTTGTTTCTTCCGTTGGTTAATTTGTAGTGTTAGTATCCACTTAATTCATTCCACCCATATATAATATACATACATGCTTAACTTTGCCTTAAAGCAAGATCCCACTAACGATTTTAAAACTTGCGTCTGTAAATGCCGTTATACATATGTGAATCCATAAATAACCGATTTTATAACTTTTCATTTTAAACATTATTTTTCGTATTTGCATTTTAGTAATTAACTTTGTTTAATTAAGTATTTTATTGTTTAGTTTATTTCTTGTGCTTATTAATTGATTGATTTTATTTTCTTGCTTATCCAAGTTTAAAAATAACAACTTGTTTGTTTGTGTCTAATTGTTACTAGTGTTACAACCCGTGTATCACACGGGGTTAGAATAATAAAATGTTATATATTAGTAATAAACATATATATATTATAAAACATATCCCTGATTTAATAAAGAGGTCAAGAGTAATTATGTCTAGAATTGGGAGATACATAACACCATGAAGCATCGATACAATTCGTGAAGATGGCACCAATATAACGTGTTTGAATATTAAAGTCGACTATAATTGAATATTAAATATACAGTTTGTGCAGATGGACCCAACCTGACCTGACCCGTTTTGACCCGCACTTGTGACCCCATTTAGTGGTAACATGACAGGATTGTGTGAGTGAAATAAGTGTCGTTTCCGCAATAGTGGTAGGCTGCAAAATTTAGTTTTATATGTACAAATAATATATGATTTCCAATCCTGTATGTTTTATTGACATAGTACTATGATAGATTTAGATTTATGATTGAAGAAAACGGTCACAGATAACAGAAATTGATAAAATATCTAAAACGTTTATTTAAGAAGACAAAATTAAAATTCTAAAACTATAATTGTTGTTTATATATACTATATGTTTTATTAATTAAATGGGTAAATTGTTAGCTATTGTTTTGAAAAACTTAAATACTTAACAATACATATGGAGCATGTTTACATGTAGCTTGTTTATTGTGCATAACCATGAGTATGCATCCGATTGTACACAATCATTCTTTTGCTTAAGCAAGTTTAAAAATAACAACTTGTTTGTTTATGTTTATTTGTTATTATTCTCTTATTAGTAGATACATAAAAAAAATTAAAAAGAAAAGCGTCATCTTTAACATGATGTTGTTGAGCATTAATTTCAAAAGATGAAAGAAGATTAAAAAAAACTAACATGTAATTTGTTCTATTATATATAATAATTTCGTCACCCCATAACAGAAAATCTTAGATTCGTCATTATGGGTGACGGTCCGTTAGAGGTGCACCGGTTAAGGGAGTGAAGAGTTGGAACCTATTGGGACCGAACCGGACCGGACAAAAAAAAACCGGTTCCACCGGTTTTTTTTTTTTTTTTTTTAAACTTTTAAAAAAAAAAAATAACAAAGATACACTATAAAATACATGTTTTATTTATTTTTTATATTTTTTTAAGTGATTTAACAATAGTTCGTATAAAAAAATTACAAAAAACATAATTGAATCACAAAATATATATTATTTATTATGACTCGTTATTCGTCGTCTACTCGTCTTAGTCTTCGTAACATCGGTTTTCAATCTTTTTCGCTTGAGATACGTTGGGCTTCATCATAAGCTTGTTCTTCGTCAGAAAGTGGATTCACCGCCCCTTGTTCTACTCTGAATTCGTGTCTTTCTTGTTCAATGTCAAGCTCGCCTTCTAGTTTTGTAACATGTTGTACACGTTCGGCGGCATCCAAATGGTCCTTCAAGCAAATACACATCTTCATAGATTCCGGTGTAAGCCTCGTTCTTCAAATAGATAAAACCCTGCCACTAAGAGAAAAAGCATATTCCGAAGCTACCGTGAAAGCTTGGACGGTTAGTAGGTCACGGGCCATTGCGGCTAGAATGGGATATTGGGATTCCCTTCCTTGCCACCAACTTAAGATATCAAAGTTTTCAAACTTTTCGGATCTTAGAGTTGAAATAAAGTCAGTTGCTTGATATCTTTCAGGCTCGCTACTTGGTGTGCTTTCACGAGCTCGTTTAATATTTTCGTTTCTTAAAGTGTTAAATAAATTTAGCATCTCGAACCCATTGATTCACGTATGTTTGATGGATCACCACTTCCACCATATTTGCGTAAATAATAATCAAACATATTATTAAAAGCCGAATTGAAATCTCTTATTGTCTTTGATTCAAAATTTGGGTTTTCATCGAACATATCTAAATCGTTCGATATTGATCCAATTAATGTTTCAACACCGGTTACATTAATCATTGGGTTAAGGCGGCCGAACATGTAACAACGGCCGGCATTTCCGAAAAATATTTTTTAAATTTAGCTTTCATAGGTGTTCATGGTTGTAAAAATCGTTAGGCGCTAGTCGGGCGGTGGGATATGGCCTAGGCCTAGGCGGGATTAATCGGGGCCTAAGCGGGATAAATCGGGGCCTAGGCGGGATTAATCGGATTGGATTTTTTATATGTAATTTTCAGTTTTTTATATATATACACACATTTTCATATGTAATTTTTATAAAAATGTTCATTTTTAAACCACACCAAAGGTTTTCGCCGGAATTTTCAAGTTTTTGTCGAAAATTTCATGTTTTCGCCGGAATTTGGCCGGAAATTTCAGGTTTTTGCCGGAATGTTCGCTGGAATCTGGCCGCCTGGGACCGACTAGGACCGCCCAGCGATTTATGGAGCGACTTGGCCAAAATTAGTCCTCACTGGGCCGCCTAGCGACTAATCGGCGCCTAGGAGCCGCCTAGGCGCGATTTTTACAACACTGTAGGTGTTACCATTTTTTCAAAAATAGTGCCATGATATTGAATCTATTTTAATTTATTACATATTAAGTATAGTTGTTGAAGTATTAGCGATGTCGTGGGATAATAAACTCCCGATAAACATGTAGTTGTATTTATAAAAACCTCAAGCAAATTAGTTAGTATCTCGATCATATCCCAACTTATATTATCAAATTTTTGTGAACAACGTTTCTTTTGCACAAGTTCATCATGGAAATGTTTTAAAGTAAATCTTTGTCTTAATGCCGATTCAAACATTTTCCATGTCGAGTTCCATCTAGTAGGTACGTCCCAATTTGGACCTAAAAAAATGGAATCCGTTTGTTGGCACAAGTTTCTGTAGTTTATATATCTTTTTTTGCTTATGCTAAAAACTTCCCGTAACATCATTTTCAAATTTTCTTTCACTTCTCTTATTTCTTGGACGTTTAGACCGTCTTGCACAACCAAGTTAATGATGTGTGCAACACATCGACTATGAAAGAAAACACCGTTACAAAGCGGTTCATATTTTATTTTTAATTTTTCCCCCGCATTTGTATTATTTGAAGCGTTATCAAAAGTTATTGAAAATATTTTTGCTTGAATTTTATAAGTTTGAATTACCGAGTCTAAAATATAAAATAAGTTTTCACCGGTATGTAGATATCCAAAATAATCAAACGCAATCGTACGCTTCATCATTTGCCACGACTCGGGTTGAACCCAATGTGCGGTAACGCAAAGGTACGATTCGGGTAAACCATGTGGAGCGGACCAAACGTCCGTTGTTAAGTTAATGCCGGTATTTAAATTTTCAAAAGCTAAAATTAATTCTTTTTAGCTCTTTTCCACATTTTTAAACAATTTATTCTCAAAGTAAAACGACTTACATTTGTGTAACTCGGTTGAAGCGTCTCTTGTATCATCCTCGTCAAGCGCGGATTATCAAAGTGATCAAAAGGCAATCCTTCTTGAATGACGAAATGTGTCATTCTCTCACGAACCATCTCGACATTGTATTGTCAAACTCCTCCATCCCTACCAATTTGAGTTTGATCTTCACCTTGAGTGTGTTTTGCGTGACTACCAATATGTTTCCTCAAAGTGTTATTTCCCGCAGCACCCAAAATTTTACCACAACGTTTGCAACGAGCCTTTTGCGAACCGTTCGACATTTCGCATAAATCAAAATAAGCCCATATCTCTTGGTTTCGGGAGCAAGGAAGTACTCTCACCACCTTGGCATCGCTAGTAGAACCACCAACCGAATTTTGAGTGCTTGCGGAAGCGAAAGCCATGAGAGCGTTTTTTTTTTTGCGTATAAGTGGGCATTTTTTTTTTTACGTTTTGAGAGCGTTTTTGAGTTTTGAGAGCTAGAATGTTGTGATGAATTAACCCCTACCCCCAATACCTATTTATACTAAGTTTCAAGTCTCAAAAACCCAAAAAAAACGGCTACTTTAACGGCTATATAGCCGTTTTATTTCCTACCCAACGGCTAGAACCGGTTCTGTCCGGTTCCAAAATGTCCGATTTTGTCCGGTTCCAAAATGTCTGATTTTTATCCGCTTTTTATCCGGTCCTTATAAATTCCCAGAACCGGTTCTGGATCCACCGGTTCCTATAAAATCTGGTCCGGTTCCCGTTTATCCGGTTCTTGCCGGATCCGATTTCGGATAATCCGTCGGATCGGATTCGGATCCGGTTACTTTGTGCACCTCTACGGTCCGCAATAGGATTTGCACGCGTTATTTTCAGTCATTAGTCACCTAACATGTGGTAGCTCATCATTGTTTCCTTGCCCACTATGTAGCGGACCGTTAAGGTTCTCGGTAGCGGTCTGCTATAGAACCCTTTTTAGATTTTTCAGTTTTAGCCCCTAACTTTTGAGCCCATCATTAATAATATTTAAATGAAAACGTAGGCGTAACGGTAAAAATATTGTTAATAAAATAGAAACATAAAACTAAATAATAAAAAAGGAAAAAAAATAAAAATAAAAAATTACCGGTTCGGGTCGTTGAAAACCATAAAAGCTAATACTGATACGGGTTCCGATAATACCAATACCGACAATGATGTTGTTCACTCATAATAGGTTCGGCTCGTCACGGTAGCACAACGGTAACAACACTTGCTATAAGGAACGATAAAAAAAACTTGATTTTGAATACAACTCCGTATTAAAAAAAAATATATTAGCACATTGAAAAAAAAAGAGCTAAAAACACCCGTGCAGACCGTATTTTTAAAAAAAGGTTATTAAAGGAAAATTGAAATTAATAAAAAATAAAACGAGCTAAAAACGTATATTATATATAGTATAAGGGTTGAAAATAAAATTGAAAAAAAACCAATCATGACAATATCCCCCAACCTCCCCCCTCCAACACAAAAAACAAATTAATAGTTAATAACAACTAGGTTCTTCCCACCCGCGCGTTGCAACGGGAACGAACCTGTTTTGCCATGTGATGCTAAGGCTTGAGTCTTTATCTTAAACATGCTTAAACATAGGCATACATTGAAAGTTTGTCAAAGTTTACATCAGGGCTATTCCTTTCAGAAGATATGTTAATAATAATCAGAACTAAGCAAAACAAACCGCCATGGCTGCAAACATCACGGGCACCGATAGAAATAACAGCCGGATATTGACTTTTTTTAAGGGTAAATTTCAAGCGTCGCTCATTTCATTCAGACAATGTAAGGCTGCAACAATTTGAAGCTCAGTTTTTAACTGATAACCAGTAAATTATAGTAACAAACGAGTCATCTACTTACTAAGATTTCAACTCCATTATTTCCCTTTTAACACCTTTGAATACAAATTGCATAAAATTGAAAGAAAACAGTTATATGTCTACTTTTCCTAGAAACGGTGACTGAAGAGCATGGTCAGAATATTAAAAGCGTAAATTGTAGTGTTTTAGGGAAGACGAAGAATATAAATGCGTAACACAAACAGGTCGAAAACATTTACTTAAATAAGGCCTAAAATTAAAGCTAGTCGGTAAGGAAGTACACAAACAGGTCGAAAACATTTACTTAAATAAGGCCTAAAATTAAATTTAATCGGTAAGGAAGTTCGTACGAGGTAAAAAATTGGTAGCTGTGTAAACGTTAAATTAGCAGCAACAACGTAATACCTGCACCATTGAAAAAAATAGTTAATCAAAATGGAAGGGCTGCAAAGTGTTAGAAAAAGAATCATACAAGTTGTTATGTGTATGGTGGATGTCACTTAATCTTTTCATGTTTAGTCGTGCTTGAAATTCTAGTAAAAGCTTTCAGTCTTTTTCTCTTTTTTTCAATCTTTGTTTCTGTGTAATGTCCTGGAAATGCTCAAGTAAAAGCTTTCAATATTTTTTTCCAATTTTTACCCATTTGTGTGCTTTGTTTCAATCTGTTTCTGAACCGGTTCATGTCTAAATTTTTACCCATTTCGCTACCTAAGCATTTCAATCTTTTCTCTTTTTTTCTTCTTTTATTAATCTAAATAGAAAAACTTACCTAGGCAAGAATTGTCGACAACCAATAAAGACATGAGTCGGTTCAGAAACAAAGTTCGATATCCTACACAATAATGATTAACATCAGACACAACTACAAACAAAAACCAAACACATAAACAAATATGAACAACATATACCGATTAGTTACATAAAAACGGACTTATAACGACGCGCAGTCAGATAAAAAAACCCCTGCACGGAAGCAGATCGGGAATACCTATCTGCTTATGATTTGGTTGATTACACACATATACGCAAAAAAACATCCAACAAATCTTAGCAATAAGAAAGTGATCAAAACATGATGGAAAATATACCCACCAATTGCTGAACACAACATAAAATCAATTACACAGGTATTAATTCCAGATCATATACATTCTCGTTCCAAGTAATTGCAAAACACAACAAAACACCAAAAATGGCTATGCAGTCAACATAACACCAAAAAAATGGTGAAAAACTATAACCACTTTCCAACCTGACTCAAAAGATATTAGTTTGTGAAAATTTAAAATCAAAAGTAGATTTTTTTTTGGTATCTGCTTGTTCTGTGAAATCATGATATAGTATCAATAGTTTCAGTGGCGGATCTAGGAAAAAAATTCAGGGGTATCGGGCAAAAAAAAAAATTTCCGTGCATTCAAGTAAATGAAACAAAAAAAATAAAATCCCCGTACATTCAAGTAATGAAGCAATTTTTTTTTGGTATTGAAGTAAATGAAACAAATTTTTTTTCCCGTATTTCATCTACTTAATTAGGGTGATAATTAGCAATAGGTGGTTCATCTTCTATAAACAAAACTAGTATTTGTGCCACGGCGCGTTACCACCGGAACTAACTTTATAGCAAACAACTAACCCATACGTGCTTACAAAAATTTAAAAACAAACAATTACGGGACTAATAGTTAGGCTTTCATATTGATCATGGAAGCAAAAGTTGTTGATCGAATACGGTACCTAAATGCAATGATGGTACCAGAAACATTTAACTGAATATAACTTTGTTTTTACATCCAGGGACATATGTTTGTTTCTTTAACAATCAATGTATAAATAATATTTTTGCTTCTTTCATAATACACTAGTTTAGATCCCGTGTTTACACACGGGGTGAAAAATATCAATACATAAATTTTTTAAATATTTATGTATAATTTAAAATAAATATGTTTTATTAGTAAAATTAGTGTTTTCTTTAAATATATATTATATTAAATATAGAAGTGTATTAATAAGAGAGAAGCGAGAAAAAAATGATAAGAACGAATTTGGAGGCGACACGTGACACTAAAAAACTTTTATTTATTATATAGTATAGATTTAGAAAAATATATCTTTGTATAACTGTATTTATATATTTAAACCAGAAAAAAGTGTTAAAAAAATAATAAACCATAAATTAAATAGGAGGAAACAATAAAGTAAAAAAAAATAAAGAAACGGTGAAGTCTTTTTATATTAAAATAAAAAATAAAGAAATGAATGGTAAAAAGTATTTAATGCTTGATTTTGAACAAAATTGATTTTTTGCCAGCAAGAATTGCTTTTACCGGAATTTGGCTCGTCGTTTCATGGTTTTTGCACACTTCCAAATGCTCCATCTTTTCAAATAACACAATAAAAATAAAAACTCTACGTTTTGGTTAATGTGCAATTTTAAAAGGCAAACGCAGTCATCTTCTTCATTTTATATCAAATATTCTTCAACCTTCCATAGTAAAACTACACATTACAATCCAGTCACGTCTCCGGGAAGACGCGATTTGTCGGGTTGTGGGTTCTGCAAACGTCGTCGGAGAAAGGTTGTGAACCGTTGCTTCGTTTCACCGGGATGTGTTGATGATGGTGACGGAAAAGAAAATTTAAAGGTTAGTGTTTGGATTTGTTTGTAAGAAAATTTTAGGGTTATCTAAAATTTCGTTCAGGGGTATCGGGAAACATAAGACAATTAAAAAAAATAAAAATTACACTGCATGTTGAAAGTTGAGGGGTACCGTACCCCTGCCGCCATGCTAGATCCGCCCCTGAATAGTTTGACGAATCTGCTCAAATTAGCAATTTTTCAATCCAAAATTGATAATGATCTCTAATGAAGGTTAAGAACTATGGTGCTATTAGTTTAGAAAAATCGTTCCAAATCAGCATATTAGATTCATTTTGTATATACAATATATATATATATATATATATATATACGTGTCAATTTTGAACTCAACAAAGGGTTTTGACAAAAACTGGCCCTGGCCAAAACGGGTCGTTTTAAGAAATAATCAACTTACAAACCAACGGATGCCTCATGAGATTCTTTAGCCAGAAACACAGTATCTATTGTAAACCCCATAGATTCTTCATGAACATAAAATGATTACATCAAGAAAACAACAAATTAGTTTCAAGTTAAGAACAAACCTGTCATAAATATTGGTTAATGAACTCAGAAACCTTCTCATGTTTCTTCTCTACTCTCTGTCAAAGAACTCCAAAATAACATTGTGTTTAAATAATTTACTCAAATGGAACCAAATTTCACTTCTTTTTTCAGTACCAATATACAAATTATAGCAGTAACTGTAAGCTTTTTTCAGTACCATAAAATGGACTGCAATGTTTCTTTTTTCAGTACCATAAGATCATAGTCATATGTGGTTACAACATTTTAAATCAATGGTTTCTTCAAATATTAAAACCATACCTCCATTTTTTGTAATTTACATTCACTAAATCAATCAATCAAATTAGATCCAACAAAACCCAATTTATACCTTTGCTAGGATGATGTACAAAAGCTCAGTGTCTGATTTGGATTCATAAGGTTCTTGTTGATGGCTGCAGGTTCAAATTCAACACAAAAATCGAAGTCAATCTAAAGATACAAATTTAAAATGTGGAACCCTAAATTAAAGAAGAAACCAAAGCTGATTCTCTTTATAGTCAGAAAACAAAAAAGAACACGTTCTCTTCCTTTTTGTTTGAGATTCGCGTTGATGGAAAGCCTGAAATTAGTGATGATGTGATGGAAAGGCCAAAACAAAGAAGTCGACCTCAAGAACAAAAATTTAGCACATACACAGACTAAGCTAATTCACGAAACAACATACCGCCGTTGGACCTCGCCTTTGGAGCAGTGTTGTGAATCTCTTCCTGGAAGCCCTATAAATCCCTGGATACAATAGTTTGAAGCATAAGGGAGTGGGTGGAAGAAACGAAAAAGGATATTGTAACAGGATGATAAGAAAGGAAAGAGAGATGGACACCTCCGCCATGACCCATTTCTCTCTCTATCTCTACATTCAGCAATCATACGTATCGTTTATGTGAGAGAGTACTATTCAGGTAATTGTATTACTTAATAACTAGAAAATTAGTGTCGCGCTTCGCGGCGACGATAGGCGGACATTAAACGGTTGAGGCGGTGACATTAACATGGCTAAACACAAAAAGAAACGTGATTAAGTACATAGAAGAAACGTATAAAGTTACGCCGAATCGGTTGTGAAGATCGAAACATAAACAAAAAATAGTTGTATAACGGAACCGATGTTTTTCAGTTGGAATCGGTCTCATTCTTCACGGTACCAGCACATTGCCGTTAGTCAATTTAACCCATGACACTTTAAAAAATACCCTACATTAAATACGACTCCGTTTTTTATGAAATTTATACTTGGATGTCAAGAAAAAAAATCAACAAACGAAAGTTATCAGAAAAAATCATATTATATATTATATATACTAAAGTGGATAAATACTAAATTTTAGAAACTTAAAAGGCGTTAAATTTACAGTTTACAAAGTAAAACGTGAATATTGTGATTGTCTCAGGGGCAAATTAGCTGTCATGATTTTTCCAAAGCTATTTTTTGCTCCAATTGATACAATATACGTGGTTATGATATTCTCGAGGATCTTCATAAGCACAACGGCTCCTTTCAATGGAAAAAAGTTTTGAAAGTGATAATGTTAACTATGTGGTGGAGAATTTGAAAGACCCGAAATGAGTTAATATTTGAAAGGGTTCCTTTTTCGGTTATAAAGGTGATGGAAGATATCAAAGAGGACGTCTTCATATGGCTCAAACATAGGTCCCCTATTGATAATTTAGATTGGGAGAGATGGTGTGATCTTAATTTAAGAGATGTTATTGTTTAACTTTTTATTTGGGATTTTCGGTTTTTCGCTGGCCCGTTTGTCATGTTTTATTAGTTAATAAAAGTACAGATATTCTAAAAAAAACTAATACAATATACCAGATGATCTACTATTATATTTAATTTAATAATATCATCTTGGTGAAAAAGGAAAAAAAAAATAACATCCTAGCTAGCAGCTGCCGTTTTAACCAATGAGGTGAACTCACTATTCACATACTCACTAACTCATTCTCAAATGTATGTTTATTAATAATACTCAATATATATTATTTTTTTTTAACAGCAACTATAGATATTCTAAGATAATTGGGTTTATTCGGGGCAACATCTAGGGTAGCCCATCACAGAAGAAACCCCTAACTGGGTAAACCCCCTGATCTGGCCACAGACCCCTTTTTTACTGTTGTCAGGATTCGAACTCAAGACCTTTACTATAGGAAATCTTGGGCTACCATTGCATCAAATGGCCAATTTAAAAAGTTGTTTATTTTCTAATTATTTAAAAGTTCATGAAGCAAGAGGTGTATGCACATGTATATACACTAAATCCAGATTTCTTGCCACTCTATAAAGTCTCGAGATAATTTAATATTTCTAAATTTTCCATGTATGTATATTATTAACTCACCTACATATAAACTATCTTTTCCAAGTGAGGCAATCGTGAGTGAAAAGGGAGTGTTGTTGCATCAACTACATTTTAAAAACTTTTAACATCCCTAGATGTTAATTTGTGTACCAAATATAAAACAAAAATATTTTCAATCTTATCAAAACCATAAAGTAAAAAAAAATGATATAAGTAATATAGTTTTAAAAACTTACTGTTTTTAAAGTTTAACGAGATGTTATACCCGTGCTTCGCAGCGGATGTCGGGCCCATCATTAATAAAGTTTAAATGAAAGCGTAAGCGCAACGGTAAAATTTCTGTTAATAAAATAGAAACATAAAACTAAATAATAAAAAGGAAAAAAAACAAAATAAAAAAATTACCGGTTCGGTCGTCCAAAAACATAAAAGCGAATACTGATACGGGTTCCGATAATACCGATAACGACAATGATGTTGTTCACTCATAATAGGTTCGGTTCGTCACGTTACCACAACGGTAATGACACTCACTATAGAGAACAATAAAAAAACTTGATTTTGAATACAACCAATAGCTTAGCCTAGTGACAAAGGGCTATTTCCAAGACTTCTCTAAATAAGGAGGTATTGGGTTCAAGTCCCATATGTGACAAAAAAAAAAGAGAGGTCCATGTTGAGACAGAATATTTTCTCACTTATGATTGGTTTCTTCCTAAAAAAGATAGAGATGATCTGATGGCCAGTGTCCCATCTGTGATCCAAATTACCGTTTCAAAAAAATTTAACCTCACTCCACCGTTCAAATAAGTGAAGATCAAAAGGCTAAAATTTTCCTTCTTCTTTGATTTAGTTTTTTTTTTTTGAACGGCAACACTAGATATTCTAGGATAATTGGGTTTCCCCGGGGTAACACCTAGAACATCTAGGGCAGCCCACCACAGGAGGAACCCACAACTAGGTAAACCCACTGACCTGGCCACAGACCCTTTTTTTGCTGTTGCGAGGATTCGAACCCAAGACCTCCACTATAAAAAGTATTGAGGCTACAATTGCATCAAATGATCAACGGTCTCTGATTTAGGTATTAGGCATTTATCTAGGTAAACACGTCATATATTTTATCCTTTTCTACACTTTCTCAAATATTACAAAACAAAACCATAAAATAAAATTTAAAAATGGTTATTTTATCAAAATATCAATACACTTATAGTGGATCCAGAATTTTTTTTAGGAGGATAGATAACCCTAAAAAAATTTCACAGAGGGCGATCGTAGGCAATTGAAAATTTTTATGGGCGACGATCAGAATTTTAACACGTATATAAAACTATTTTATTTTCCATGGTGGACGGTTGTCCATATGTCCTCTATGTAGGTCCACCATTGCATACACTATAAAATATAAAGAACGAAATTAAATGCTAAATTTTCACACTTAAAAATATTAAGACCAAATTAAAACTATACGTTTAAAAACGTAGACAATTTACTTTAAATCTTATTCTACACATTTTAAGGTGTGAAGAAATAAGTTAGACTTATTAATAACAGGTGTTTGTATCAATTAAAAAAAAGGTTTTAGCTATAAAAGTGGAAAAAGAAATAGAATAAAAAACAATTTAAAACTCCTATCAAGAATGTTATGCAATGGTGATGTGAAACTGATGGTGCAAGGGAAATACTCATCTTTATCACCTTCACATCATTTTACCTATATTAAATTAAAAACATACAATTTAAATTGAAAACCTACATTAAAAATTAAAAACATACAATAAAAAATAAAAACATACAATTTAAATTTAAATCCTACAATAAAAATTTAAAACAAACAATAAAATTACTTAACCGATCGTTCGTAAACATGCTCAATCAAATCCGTCGTCAGTTGACTATGACTTTTTCGATCCCGTATCTCTAATAGGTTAGCGGTTTTTGCGTCGATATCAAGTTCTACAATAGGCGGCACTTCTTCGTCGGGATTGTATTGGCAAATTGCAACTCCGTCATCCTCTAGAATCATGTCATGCATGATAACGCACGCGTACATGACGTGTCTCATTCGCTTTTGAGACCAAATACGTGAGGGTCGGGAAATGATATGTCACTTGTGCTTCAAAAGAGCAAACGCACGTTCGACGTCTTTTCTCGCCGACTCATGCGCCGCTTTGTAGGTTTGACGTCTTATGCCTTCGGAATAAGTAAGAGACTTGACAATCGTGGCGTAGTCAGGATAAATTCCATCTGCAAGATAATAACAACGTTTATATATAATGTCTCTCAACTCAAAAGATGAGTTGGGTGCGTTTCTAGAAATCATATCATCAAAAACCGATGATTGATCAAGAACGTTGATATCATTGTTGGAGCCACTAACACCAAAGAACGCATGCCAAAACCATAGGTCATTAGAAGCGTAGCATTATAGTCGGCCGTGGATGATCACCCCGTATAAATTGACCTCGCCACGCATTTGGACAAAGCTGTCACTCCCAATGTGTGCAATTTATACTACCTAGCATCCCGGGAAAGCCGTGTTTTGTCGCATGCACCGCGTAAAGTTGTTGAATGTCGTTGGTCGTCGGTTTACGCAAACATTGCCTGTGATACAAATTAATTATTGACTTTGCAAACTTGTATACACATTCCCGTATTGTCCGTTCGAACATGTGTAGATACTCGTCAAACGAATCGCATGACGAACCGTAACCCATATGACGCACTGCGGCGGTACACTTTTGCAAGGCGGTAAAACCAACCCGACCTCGCGCGTCCGCCCGTTGCCCAAACCAAGGAACCTCCCTCTCGAAATCGCATGCGATACGTACAAATAACTCCCGGCTCATTCGGAAACGTCTTCTAAAATCATCGGGACCGTACGTTGGGAGATTGTTTTCCGGATTGTCTCTGGAATAGTCGTTCACTAAACGAGTGTGACCACCCGCACGATCACGGTTCATACGAGCATTTCGATATGTACGACGTAGACGTCGTACATTTTGCCACCACGTAACCGTCGCGGTTGTCATGGTCCGGAACATCAAAGCCTGTCGCCTATCGTCTTCGGAAGATGAAGTTGACATGTTGATATTGATTGGGTGGGGAGTTTATAAAAAGATGGAGTTTTTATAAAATTTGAGAGAGAATGAGTTGAATGTGATAGTGAAAATGGTGGAAATGAGATGGGTTTTATAAAGTGTGTGATGGTTTAAAATTTTTTTTTTTTTTTTAATAATCCGGCCCCCCAACGGTCATAATGACCACTAACGGCTCTCTCTCTCTATGGTTTACCCCGTCACTTTTTCGACGCGCATAACCTACGCCTCGGTCACGCCGACCAATGGGGCGGTGTGCCCTTGGTCACGGCATGACCTTCGCCCTCCACGTCACCCACGGCGTGACTTCTCCCAACCATACCGGACGCCCTTACTAAAGCATTAAATACTTCTATAATCATAGTGTATATATATAACTAAAATTAATACATATAACTACTTTTTGTGTTCTTAATTGATTGTGAATAAATAAACGTTTATATTCGGTTATTTTTTAAAAGATTAATTTTGTTATAAAGGTTTATTACATGTTGTTAATTTCAATTTTGTAACTGTATTATTAAAATTTTCAAATTTTCAATTGTATTATAAATATTTTGCAATTGTAATTGTATTGTTAAAAACAATTTGTTAAAACTTATGTTGTTCAGAATTGAATATAACAAGCTTTTTTAGAAAAATGTTTGAAAATTTTTAAATTGTTAATTTTAATCTTTGTTCTTTTTTTTAATGTTTTTTAAAATATTAATTAGTAAAAAGTTATTAAAAGTAAAATAATTTGATGTGTGAAATTAATTTTTTTACTTGATTTACCTTTTACACGAATAGTCATAAAACCCATATTAAATGAGTGTATTTATAGTCAAACATAATCTATATCTATACTATATAATAAATAAAAGTTTTTAAGTGACACGTTTCGCCTCCATATTCATTTTTATCATTTTTTTATCGCATCTCTCTCCTATTTAATGCACTTCTGTCTTGTAATAATCAATACTATATAATAAATAAAGGTTTTTAGTGCCACATGTTGCCTTCACATTCAATCTCATTATTTTTTTTCACCTCTCTCTTTTATTTAATTCACTTCTATTTTTTAATAATATATATTTAAAGAAAATATTAATTATACTAATAAAACACATTTATTTTAAATTTTAAATTTTCTTATAATAATGGGTAATTTAAAATAAATGTGTTTTATTAGTATAATTAATATTTTATTTAAATATATATTATTATTAAAATATAGAAGTGCATTAAATAAGAGAGAGAGTCGAGAAAAAAATGATTAAAATGAATGTGGAGGCGACATGTGGCACTAAAACCTTTATTTATTATATAGTATAGATTTGAAATTTAATTATGTAACTTTTATTTCAATCAAATAGTAAATAAAAGTCAAATTACATTAAATAGTAATTAACGTATTTTCGAAACCCAATTATATATTAATTTTTACATAATTTGAGTTTGTTTCTATCCTTAGTATATGTAATATATTTTTACACCTGTAAAATATATACATAAATATTAAAAAAAATTATATATTGATATTTTTCAATTTTCACCCCGTGTGTAGACACGGGATCTAAACTAGTGGCATAATAAAATACTATAACAAACGAATAAAGATTATTTTGTCATTTTTTAATAAGTTTGAAAATCTAATGGGTTTTTTTTTTAATTTCTAAGTGGGTTAATAAGATAAATGGATAATACAAGTAGTGAGCATTTTTTTAATTTCTAAGTGGGTAATAGTATAAATGGATAGTACAAGTTGGACCATTTATAAATATGTATATACTAGAAAATATGACCCGCGCGTTGCGGCGGGTTTGCGAACCTCGTAATATATATTTAAAGAAATTACTAATTATACTAATAAAACACATTTATTTTGAATTATCTCTTATTATAAAAAATTTTAAATTTAATTATGTAACTTTGGTTTCAAGCCTTTGAATAAATCATGTGTTCTTGAGTCATTTGATTACATATGAATCCACATCATTTGGTATATCAGAGCTTTGGTTTTCAAATGGCTCTGCGTAGAGTAGGGATGAGATCGGTACCGTACCTGTACTGAATAGGTACCGGTCCTTAATTTTGTTGAAAAACGGGTACCAATACCGGTACCGAAAATATAGAATCGGTACTTGTATCGGTACCGGTACGGTACCTGTATTTCAGTACCCGGTACCCGTTTGGTACCCGAATACAAATTTTCATAAATTATTGGTTTTTATAATAAGAAGTTAAGAACTAATGCTACCTATGGCAATATCATGTTTTAAAATATCGTCTGTGTCATCCACAATTGATTTTATCGACTTTCTCACCCAATCTTAAGTGCAAATCAAAGCTTCAACAATATTAGATGACAACATTGTTCTGTAGTCATCTAATTTATGACCGCTCGTACTTTTTGAATTGATCAAATATACTGTTGGTTCCATACACATGTTAGTTCGGGCCCCACTTGCACACACGAGACAATACACACTTAACTCACGAATAAAGCTACTTGGTTTTACTACTTGAAGTTACTTTATTCAACAAACAAAAAGGGCTATAAATAGCCTTTTACAGAAAATTAAAAACAAATAAAATTACCAACTTTTATCCTAAAGAACGGGTAAATGCATGAACTAGTCTTTTACCCAATGTGCATGTTTACTTCAAGCATATTTTTTCCATGTAACTCAGGTTGACTTTGGACTAAATCTTACCCATGACTCGTAAGCTAATGGATGACCCATTTACCCGCTGACCCATTTATCAATCGATTAACCCAGCAACACGAACCATGTTTTACTATAATTCTATCAAACAAAAAATAATGGATCCAGAATTTTGAGTGGGGTTGGGGATGATGGTTCGTTCAGATTAGCGAGTGGGATTTTAGAAATTGGAAAGATAATAGATATTGTGAAATTACGGTGTTACAAAATAACAAATTCTCATAAAAAGGACCCCTCATATTTTTGGTATTTTCAGGACTAAAAGGGTATTTTTCGGTAAAGTACAGGTACCGGTACCGACCAGTACCGATACCAAAATTAGAGAAAAACAAGTCTCAGTACCGGTACCTGTTTTGGTTTTTCGGTACCGGTACGAGTATTGGGTACCAAAAGCTCATCCCTAACGTAGAGGAGATTATTTTCTTGCTTGTAGAATCGTCGAAAAAGGCAACGACAAGAGTAGTTGTAATTCACGTGCCCGGGGGAGGAGATAGATTTTATGTTTGTAGATTCACCAGAATCCGGTTGTGATTCATCGCAAGGAACCATGAGTCAAGAAGCAGAGTCCACGGATCAAGAGATGCACATGTGGCGTGGAATTGTGTGTCGGTGTTGATCGATATTTCCTCTTAGATAACAGTTGGATACGGGTAATTCATCAAGCGGGTAGGGTGAAGACAATGGAATCTGTCCCATCTTACGGGACCCGAGGAAGAGATGGATTTTCTATTTGCAGATCAGCGAGATGAGGCAACAAAAGGAATCTGATCCGACTTACGGGATGCAAACGTTGGAGGAAACCGAGCCAGAGTGTTCCATATCCGGGACTGAATCTTTAGGAATAGGATTATCCTTTCAATGGATGCAATCTATCCGATTCTGCATCATCCGGTTGATTTTGAAAAATTATCGAGACTCGTGGTCGAGTCTTTTCCAGGAAGAGGAGTATGATGTAGGAGCATCAAATTCGAATTTCAAAATATGAGATCAAGATAATATCTTTTATTAATTATTCGAATTTCATATTCCTATTTAATTCTAACTGTTTTTTAGTTTATCTTTTATTTTGTTTAATATAAACAAGGATACATAGTTGTTTGATTTCTTAGTTGTCTGTGTTTTTAATAAAGAAGTTGCAAAGCTTTAAGCTTTCTTAACTGGTTTTAAGCCTTTGAATAGATTATGTGTTCTTAAACCATTTGATTTGCCAATGAAAGTTAACAAAAGTCATTTTGTCAAATAATGTTAATCTTGTTAATTAAAATCAAAATTCATCAATGAAAGTCATTCTTAGTCAATATTGGTTCATTAAGACGTAATATGACCCATTAAAGCCCATTGTGGTCAATCGAAGTCATTTTTGGTTGATGAAAGTCATTCTTGGTCGATGAAAGGAAATATTGTTTAATGAAAGTCAACCTAGTTCAATGAAAGTCAATCCATGTCAATAAAGCTTGTTCTTAGTCAACTCAAGATTAATGACAAATCAATCTTAGACAATGAAAGTCATCTTAGTAAATGGAATTTGTTAGGGTGGAGGGAGTGGTACCCATGAAACTCTCTCATTTTATCCAATTAGATTTTGACATGTTATTTTTACCCTTTTGAACCCTCTACAACTCTAAGGAAAGGGTGTGGTACACATTAAGCACTTGAATTTTTATTTATTTGTTTAAATACCCAACCCCCTACAAATGGTCCCCACAACAGCTACAAAGTGAACGAGTATTAATACCAGTGTGGAAAAGCCCTTGCCCAACCCTCACCACTTGCAGCGGTGTTACCCGTGGAACCCTTCCAACTCGTGCCTCCACTCCGTCCTCCCTTATTAATTAGTAAGTGTCAAATTTTGTTCATTATGACTTAATATGGTGAATTCTCGGCGTCATGGTCAGTGAAAGTGATCTTAGTTAGTGGAATTCATTCTTAGTCCATGAAAGTCATTTGATGCAGCAGATTGACTTTAAAGGACTAAGAAAATTTCCAGGCAACCAATAGAAAACACATGCGTTGTGAAAATTTCCAGGCAACCAATAAAAAAACACACTCCGTCCACCCTTATTAAATCAAACTAGGTAATAAACACGCGTGATGCTGTGTGCAAAAAAGCAAAAAAATGACTTCCTCAAATAGCGGGGGATTACATGCGTATAGCTGCGGGTTAAAAACGTAGATACGACGGTGGTACTAAAGTTTGTAACGCTCGGTTTTGACGACTTGTACATTAAATTTCACCAAGAAAAAAATTTCAAAAATAGAAAACACAAAAAAAAGAAAGAATAAATCTAAAAAAGGGTCAAAGGTAAAAAAACAGAGAGCAAGAAAAAAAAATCCCAAGATACCATAAAAAAAACCAAGAAAAAGAAAAAAAGATAACTCGCTTAAGGTTGCATGGTAGTTTTATTAAACTTCAAGATAGCAATGTAAATTTAGAAAAAAAGAGGGGTGTAAGTGAAAGTTTATATTAAAGACAAATTTCCTTGGATGTGCGATGTGGCGGCATCTCATTGGGAATGTTACTATTCTCCCGTGTTGTTCATTAAATCTAACTAGTAGTTTTAACCGTCACACGTTGCAGCAGCTTTAAAACGTATTTTAACTTGAATTCCCGTGTCATGCGGCATGAAGCGGATCTTAAATGCAAGGTCGACTCATTGGGCCTGCGGGCAACACGACCGTAGTAGGCCCAACATCTCGAGGGGCCCAAATTTTTTTTTTAATATATAAATTTTTCTAGGGTTTAAAAAAATGGGTCTTTTTAAAAAAAAATTGGGTCTTTTCCTCATCTGTTACTTGGGCTTAGAAAAAAAAATTATGTTGTTGGGCCTTTTACAATTGGGCCAGGCCAACAGCAGCTGGTCGATCCTAATGCTCCACTACGCCTCGAACGACCAGACCACTGTTGATCGATCCAGAAGCCGGACATTGCTGCTGCCACCACCCACCACTGCCGCCGGCGCCGACCTCCGCCTTACGCCACCTGCCACCGCCAGCCACCGCCAGCCACCCTTCAAAGGCTCAAACCTCCTTTTCCTTCCTTTAATTAGGTAATTTTATTAGATTGATTGAGCCCTAATTTTATAATTTAAAATTAGGGTTTTTGTTGAATATTGTGTCTAATTTTTAATATAGAATTGTTAATAACTAAATGGTTTATCCCTAATTTAGTGATTTTAAATTGTTAGAATGATTATTTGATATTAGCCCTAATTTTATTTTGCATTTGATTTTAAGAAACTATGTCTCATAAACAAGCATCGGGTGCTCAAAAACGTAAAAGGAAACAACAAGATGAGGAAATGGTAAAGTCTCAAGTCGGTGCCTTACTTAAGTTTTTACCTAAACCGCCTGTTAAAGAGCATGAAGAAGTAGAAGTTGAAGAACATGTAGAAATAGAAGTAGAAGTAGAACATGCGGAAGAAGAAGTACATGTTGAAGATGCGGAAGAACGTATTGAGCCTAATATAAATGAAGAGCAAGATAAGCATAATCCTCTTGATATATTTGATCCAAGAATTTGTGATGGACTTAATGAGAATGAGATTAAAGTTTTGGTCGAGAAAGGTCCGAATAGAGATAATAATGTACAAGTTGGTCTGTACAATACCAATACTAGACTATTTTCCGCAGCTTTATATACAAGAACTTTATCAAATATGGAGAAGGTTGATCACCCATGGTTAGTTTATTGGAAAGAGACAGACAAGTTATATTGTTTATGTTGTAAATTGTTTAGAAAAGGGCATCCGAAAGGTGCATTGGATGGGGATGGTTTTATAAATTGGCAAGAAGCCTTCCATAGACTAAAACAACACGAACTTTCTTCGGATCATCTCAATAATATGAATGTGTGGTTTGATATGCGTAATAGATTGAAGTTGAATGAAACAATCGATAAAATTCAACACGAGCAATTCAAGAAAGAAAGAGATTAATGGATGTAAGTCCTTTTGCGAATCATTGCACTAGTGAAGTTTCTTGCTAAACATAATTTAGCATTTCGTGGATCAAAAGAAAAGTTGTATAAAAAAGGTAATGGTCTTTACTAGTTGTTATTTTTTCCACTTAGTGTATTTAATTGTTTTAATTAATTCCACTTCTTATTTGTGATTGTGTTTAAAAGGTATTGGAAATTTCTTGGGCCTCGTTGAAATGTTGGAAGAGTTTGACCCGGTTATCAAAGAGCATGTGTGACGGATTACAAGTAATGAGCTTCATGTGCATTATCTTGGACACAAGATCCAAAATGAGTTGATACTTATGCTAGGTCACGAAATAGAAAAAGAAATCACCTAGAGGATAATGAAAGCAAAGTACTACTCAATCATACTTGATTGTACTCCCGAGTCACCAAGAACAAATGACTTTAATAGTGAGGTATGTAAAGTTTTCATCTAGTTCTGTTAGTGCCGAGGAGTCGTTTTTAGGGTATTTGAGTGTTAATGATACTACCGGTAGCGAACTATTTGAGATTACACTTAAGGAGTTAGAGTCTCTAGATCTTGAAATTGATGATATACGTGTCTTGTCAGTTGCTTGAAAAGGAATTCAATTTTGAAGGAAGATCGGATATTAATGCTGATGAACTTTATATAGAGTTGAAGCTATTTGAGACATCAAGAATAACTGAATTTAGCAACCCTATAGATGTTTTGAACCATTTGAGAGACTTCCCTCATTACCCAACTAAATGTGTTGCATATAGAATATTGTTGACAATTCCAGTCACAGTGGCATCTGCGGAAAAGAGTTTTTCTAAATTAAAGTTATTGAAATCTGTAAGGCCCCAAACCCGGGAGACCTCACTTGTTGGATTTACTCATTCACAAATAGTTCTTAGACTCGAACATCAAAATAACGCAGCGGAAAATTTCATTAAAACATATTCATAACATTGTTCAACATGCGGAAGCGTAACATAGTCTAATACATAACATAAACTAATCATAACGGGATGCCAGTCTTCATATCATCTGGGTAACTCTTCTCGCTTGCCAAGCATCACCGTCCATCATCATAACCTGCCCTTAACCTGAATGTGCATACTAAAAAGTCAGCTACGCTGGTGAGTTCTAGCTTTTCATAAAACCATAACTTCAAATATTTGCCAAAAACATATCATTTATCTTCATTAATAAAAGCGTACGAAAACATGCAATAACATAACATACATAAAAACATAACCATAAGTCAACGAACATGTCGAATATGCGCCTTCTCGTAACTGTCAAATCTAAACGTCACATACTGGCTGAATAACCTAAAGATCACCACCACTAGGCCCATCAACACCGTATTGTCTTTCGGGTTAAGAAATCCTAGGGCCCGATACTTAGGTCATTCAACACCAAACTTCAAGGATGACACGTACCAAACTTCAAGCATTGCACCCTGTAAGGCACAAGTATCAAACTTCAAGCACGACTGCCCCATAAGGTAAATCGTACCAACTTCAAGGATCACGATAATCCCCTTGGTGACCGTCATCACCCCAGTTGTACAACAGTTGGCCAGTCACAAAGGCCCCTAAAAGGTAAAGGCCCATAACATACTTCCCATACCCATAACCTTCATTCCCTAAGGAATAATGGCAGATTCGTTCGTTTGTGACTTTCGTAACATTCACTTCTTTTACTTCAAAACTTCAGTTAAAGCATTCGTACGTTTTATTAAAAATCATTCATTCATTCGTAAACACTTCGTAAACTTCTTTTGGCAAAATATTTCATAAACACTTCTTTCGTAACCTTTCCTTCCAAAACTTCGTTCATAAACATCATTTTTATAAAACGTCGTATACATCATTCATAAACACCGTTTTATAAAATAGTCACATCGTTACGTATGCACACCAGCCCAAAAACATTATTAAAACACATAAAAAAGGGCTTCTAGAACTCACCCGATAAGCTAGTCTTGGTTGTCCTAAACAAATGTCCAACGACTTCACGTACGATCTGAATTGAATAGTTACATACACATCAGACCAATCCCGACTCTAACGGTTTAACCATTCTGACTTTATTAACCAACATGATACCTACGCACTTAGCAAGTACGCAGGGCCTTGTTCTTGCGTACTTAATAAGTGCGCAGACTTCACTTCATGCGTACTTGATAAGTACGCAGGTTTTGCTTCATGTGTACTTGATAAGTACGCATGACCTTCTTCTTGCGTACATGAAAAGTACGCAGAACCTTTCTTCTTGCGTACTTGATAAGTACGCAAGACCCTCTTCATGCATACTTGATAAGTACGCAGGATCTGCTTCCCCGCAAAAACCCTAACTTTCGTATTCGGGTCTGATCACGTCAAGATCGCGAACTTGTTTACATTCAAAACGTTTGCTTTTCATTTAAGAACTCAAATCTATGTTTTTCTTTCAGTTTCATCCGTAAAAACGTTACCTTTTCATCCAAAACCCGAAAACCCCCAAAACGAACAAAAACTCAGATCTAGGCCAGATCGTTACCTGTATCGAGCTTCTGATCCGAAGGTTCTTCTCACGAGCTATGGAGCAACACCTGGGTGGAATCTCGGGTCGATCCGCCAACTTTCTCTCTCTACGGTTTCTCTCTCTAGATGTTGCAAATGAGATAAAAGGGTGGTGACTTAGGCTATTTATAGGGGAGGCTCCCCTATGTTCGCCCTTTCTAGCCCGACGGCCCATCCGGCCCGGCTCGTCATGTCTCGTTTGTTTATTCTGTTATTATAACTGTTGTTTTATTTTTGGGATGTTACAAAATCTTACTTGCGGTTCACTATGTCTCAAGAAAGGCTTAACGGATTGGCGATAATTGCTATCGAGAACAAAGTGTTAGAGAGTATAAACTGCGAAGAGGTGATTAAAGAATTTGCAGCGAAGAATGCTAGGCGAGCTTCACGAATCATCGGTTAGATATTACGGTATGTCATTCTGATACTATGATTTTGTTATGTCTATACTATACGTTAATTGTGGTTAAAAAATAGTTTATAAAATTATATATTTCGTTATGGGCCTTTTTTTCGGCTCGTGTAGGGCATTCGAATCCTCGGGACCGGCACTGTTTAAATGTTTGAGTTGGTTCAAAAAGAAATAAACTTAGGTACATAAAAAAGCTTATGAGGTTATGTCTATTCGTTTAACCCTGAAAAAAATTTAAAAAAAATAAATGAACAAAAATGTTTTGGCAACGATAAAAAATACTAAAACGCGTGTTTGAGAAATCTAAGGCATAAAATATCAAAATTCGTCATTGGAAACATAAGGAATATCAAAAGCACAAAATAAAGTAAATCAACAACGATCTTAATTAAACATAAATCATTGAAAAAAAATATTAACTAAAGTGGGTAAATAAATTTAAAAAAAACATAACCCAGGACTTGAACTCGGGTAAATGGTAGGATAGGCACTTAGATTATGTGTAGTGGTAGTATGAAGGTGAGAGCACACCATGTCTTACGTAGACGCCACCTAGGCACTTGATTCCCTCACCTTCACCCTCGCCCAGGTGCGTAATGATAGGGTGAATGTGACCAGTTTTGTAATAAATACATAATCATTTTTTTATTATATATTTATTTATTTAATTAATTACCTATTTTTAAACGGTTGATATTATTTTGTTAGAATAAATACTTATCATCCAAAAATGTAGACCCAAACATGTGTCAAACCACTTACGAGACAAAAAAATATATTGTTAAAACCAACTCCGTTCTCATTAAAACTTATATCGGCATATTCAGAAAAAATAAATAAATAAAGAAGCCTGTATATTTTTTTTAAATAATTACCGAACACAAGTTATTAGAGAAAAATGAAATTTAATCCTAAACTAATTAATTAATTAAATAATTATTTATTAATGTTATTAGTTGTCTTGTTTTGATTGTAGAAAACATTTGTGAGAAATTGAAGTTTCCCGTGACCACCCTCACCTTCCTCCTCTCATGCCCCCCTCACCTCCACCCGGCGCTGCGTTTCACGCCCGTGGTGGGGTGAGGTGGCACTACGGCCTCACCTTCACGCTAAGAGTACGCATGATACGGATAAAGATGGAAGAAGGAATTTTAATTTAAATTCAAATTTGTATTATTTAAGTTTCCTAATTTCATGGATTATTTGGTGTTTATCTTTTATTTGTTCTTATCTTTGTTCTAGTTTATCATTATCTTTAGGATGTTAGGGTCTAGTATAAATAGTAGGGTTAGTAAATGTTTATTGTAGTTTTAGTTTTGATTATTACTAATTGAAAACTTTTTAGTTCTATCAAGAACCTTTAAGTTTTGTCGAAACGTTTGATTAATTTTTGAGTTTTTAGTCTTTTGAGTGCTTTCGTTTTCACATTAACGCATAGTCTTAGGGGAGAGTTTATGAACCAACCCAACCACCTAGCAATTGTGTTTGGTTAACTTCAAATAAATATTTACACAATATATTTCTGCTTTGCAAAAAAAGTAAAAAAAAAATAAAAAAAAATTAGCCAATTAGAGAGAGCGAATACGTTGCATAAGAGTTAGGTAATAATAATATTAATAATAAAATAATAATAATAATAATAATAATAATTAGTAACAGTTGTTGGACTATATAGATAGAGCGAATACGTTGCCTGAGAGTTAAGTAATAATAATATTAATAATAAAATAATAATAATAATAATTAGTAACAGTTGTTGGACTATATTATTAGAGTTTTTCTAATTGCACTATGTCTATTTTCTAATTGCACCCTAATCTATTATATTAACTAGTTTAGATCTCGTGTTTACACACGGGGTGAAAAATATCAATATTTAAAATTCTTTATATATATATATATATTTTAAAGATGTAAAAGTATATTACATATACTAAGGATAGAAATAAACTCAAAATATATAAAAATTAATATATACTTGGGTTTCGAAAATACGTTAATTATTATTTAATGTAATTTGACTTCCATTACTATTTGATTGAATGAATGATTCGGTTAAGAAAGCTTAAAGCTTTGCAAATTTTTTTTTATTAAAAACACAACCAGCTAAGAAATCAAACAACTATACTGAACAAAATAAAAGATAGGCTAAAAAAACAGTTAGGATTAACATACATGTTTTTTGTAAAATTTTACAATTAATTTGGTATGGCATATTATTTGGTTCATGTTCACATTTATACATCCCCAAAAAAGTAAGTATCGCCTTTTCTAATTTGACTATTGTTTTTTCTTTTCTGGAAATGCATAAGAACGTGAAGAGTCGGAATTTAACTAAGCAAACAATGCCTCAAACTTATATAAAAGTGTGTTGAAATTCATCTAAATATAATATAAGTACATGTAAGATCAATTAATCTAGCCTTATCAAGTAGTCTAGTGATATAATATTTGTCCTTATAAAAATAAAAGTTTACTCATAAAAAAAAGATCAATTAATCCAGAAGGGTGGAGTGATGTTAATAACAAACTTAGAAGAATCGTCATTCAATTCTAAGCCTCCAAATATGTCTAGTTGGTGATAATTCTGAAATGCTATATACAACTTTTTTTTTGAAAGGTAAATTTCTTAAGTTTTTCGGGACTTAAACACAGGACATTGGTGTTAAGAGGCTTTGCTCTTACCATTGAACCACCACCCCAATGGATAAATGTTATATACAACTTGATCACAACCTTTTGAAATGCTATATACAACTTGATCACAACTTTTTTATAGTAAAATTACAAATTATGGTTATAAATATATGAAATTGTATGGTGTGTCATTATACTTCAATAATTATACTGAATGTATTTTTTTGAACATTTTACACGCATTTCGTCATTTCTACTAACTGTCAGGGGCGGCCCCTAAGGGGGGCGGGGAGGGCGACTGTCCGGGGCCCGGTCTCCTAAGGAGCCCGTATTTTTAAAATTTTTGTATGTATTTTTTTATATATATTTTTATAAAAGATCCAACTTGTATTATCCATTTATCCTATTAACCCACTTAGAAATTAAAAAAGTCCACTAGATTTTCAAACTTATTAATCGTTATGTATGATTCGTTAATCGTTATTTGTTTGTTGTAATTTTTATTATGTCATTATGAGTTTATAATATATTATGGGGCCCGTTTTTTTTTATATGTCCCGGGCCCAAAACGTTTTAAGGATTCTCGGGACCGGCCCTGCTAACTGTTGTTAACTTTTTTTTGTTAAATTCAGTCATATGCTTTATATATGAGGGCAATATAGTCATTTTATCATATAAAGGACGAAAAATGTATTTTACTCTAAAATTATTTTATTAAATAAAAATAAACAAATAAAATTTTTATTTTTTAAACAAAATACAAAACACCAACTCCCACTTCCCACTTTCCATCTTCTCCTGGCTACCATCTCCGTCAACCATTGTTATCTCTACCAAAGAACGCCATCGCAAATTTTCAGTTATAGTTTCTTTACTATTCGTTGATGATCTCGGTTTTATTAGGGGTAACTTGACATTTTCCCTAAAACGTTTACAGTTTTACTCACATCCAATCTTCTAACCGATTACTAATGGTTGGTACATTTACTTATAGATATTTCCGTCACCAAAAGTCTTTTGTTTTGTAGCGTTATTGTTATGTTAAAATATGAGTTTTGTCTTGATATATTTTGATACAATTGGTTGTAAGAAATTAGTTTATACATTCATAATAACTAGTGGGGAATTCACGCGTTGCGACAGAGTGTACAATTTACGGGTTTGTACTCGTATTTTGTTAGTTTATCAATTGGTTTGTACTGAAGGGGATAGACTTTCATAACACATACCGTACTATTTATGATTGCTAAACTTGAATGTTGCGACGAAGTAACATGGTTTATAATGTAATTTAACTTCAAAACCAACCTCCAATAGCCATTAACATGGAATGAACAAATAATAAAGAAAACTGATTTAGTTGTAGTCATGTGTATAGTCTTCGAGCCCATATTATCTAACATAAAGACATCATCATTAGTATCAAGGTAGAGGTAACAACATCAACAACCTATCACATACTCACAGTAACATGAATAAATAAAAAAGAGTGTCAAATAATAGAAGCTTAATTATATATAAAAAAAAGGTGTCTTATTGTCATTGGTGTTATTATCTCCACCTGTTTGAAATAACAGATGAGCGAGTCGGGCAAATCAGATTACTATAATAAGAATAATGAATGTTAAAAACAGGTTGAGCCGACCCACAAACACATTTTGCCGTTCTTATTTTATTTATTTATTTTTTTCAAAATTTAATGTTTGTTTGGTAAGTATGCCATATTTATATGACATGAATTGCTAATGGCATAGCATTGAGTTTAGTTGCACATATACACATAGCAAGAAAGCATGATAAACTAACTTATGTAACCCAATAATGCTAATAGATCTCATCAACATATTCAGCAACTTCAAGTTGATTGCCATCATCATAAATGTTGGGCATGTTATCCTCCTTGGTGACACTAACCTGATCATTTCGAAACTGCAATGCGGCGCATCATCAAAAATTATAAAATAATAATCTAATAAGGAAATACAAAATAAAATCATATTTTACCAACCTTTGTTCTTTCGATTAGCAAACATGTGTAGGATTTTTAGCAACCAGGTTTTCCCCTTGGTAGTGAGGTTTGATGTACTTGCACCTAAAATGACACCTTGTGCGGTTTGCTTACAGGAAACAAATTCAAACGGGTCAAGCTAAAAAAAAGTTAAGATTATTTTTGTAAAAGTAAATTTTTTACAATCATATTTGACATGTAAATAACCATAAACAATATCAAAAGGTAGATAAAAAAAAGTGATTGAGGGTCGACTTGACCCACACCAGAAAATACCTGATTTAACCCATTTACCTACCTGCCCGACCCACCAATTTTTCCACCTCTATTGACTGCAAGCCAACATTATGAGATCGTTCAGGTTGTGAATAATGATCCAGACCTGTTTGGCTACAAGTTCAATGATGCCAGACTAAGAAGCTTCAGCTCCTATCTTCATTACCACAAATCCCGCTGGAAGCTCTCCTAGTTCCTCATCCCTGACTATGTTCAATACACAACTCCAAAAGAACAAAAAATGAAAATAACTTCATTTTCTTATTATGTAATTAGATCCTTGTCATCTATGTTGTCCAAAAGCATATGTTTTGACTTCCATATTAACATGATTTAGTACACTTTCAAGAAAATATTTGATAACCGAATAAAACAAAAAAATCCGGCCTCATATTGATATCCATCCACATCTATCTTTGAGTTAAATCAAATGACAGTAAAGTCACCCATGAATGCAACATGAACTTTTTGTGACTGATTTCAAGATCATAAAGAAACTACTCACACTCACCCTGTGTTACTGCAGCATCAAGAATGGCTGGATGAGATGCTAGCACAACCTTTAAATCAACAGGATCAATCTGCGGTACAATCATTCGACTATTCAATCATATTATTCATATCAAAGAACCAATTTCAATCATTTCTCCGATTACCCTTTGTACCTGAAACCGTTTTTTGCCTAACAAAAACACTTATGCAATCATAACCAAAAGCACAACTGCATCAAAAGTTAAAAGCACCACTGCAATGAAAATCTAAATGTTTAAATAACACAATAAAAAGTAAAAAAAAAACTCTTGGTGACTTTCAACTCATTTGACCAATTGACCCGTTCTCATTTTAGCTAAATTTATGATCTAGCATGTTAGGTAAAATAGAGCCCAAATTGAGAAATTCATAAGAAATTAAACCATTTGACCCGTTTTATTTTTAAGTAAAGTTACAATCAAATACATGAAGAAGAAACAAATCAAATAACACTTACATCTCCTATCAACTTGGGTCAATAATTGGTCACTTTAGGCCCCAAATATCTTATACGTGGGGCAGAAAGGGTGGTAGACATTATTATACACCACTTTAGTTGCATATTTATTTATTTTTTAATCGTTGGAAGGATTTTTAATCCACACCGGGTACTACCCTGCTTGTTGGGGGCACCGGCTTTGAATAGTGAAAGGGCTTAAAACTGTGGAAAAAAAAATCAACGCCCTTGAAACTAACGTTTAAATCGTAAAGAAAATTAGCGTCCTTGAAAATAAAGTCTCGTAAAAAATTAACAATAACGTTGACAAAAAGAGTATATCGTAACGATGTATTTGATGGTAATCACAAAAAAATCTCGTTGTAGAAATGAAACCGTGAGAAACCGTCAGCAAATTTAGAAACTTACTTTGTTATTAGTAAAAGAAATAGGTTTGTTACTAATTTACCTAAATCTTTACAAAATTTCTAGTCAAAAAAGTTAAAAAAATGAAAAATTTTATCAAGTTGAATTAAGAAGAACCTTTAAAAATTAAATAAATAAAAAAAGAAAAAAGTGCCAACAAAAAAATAATAACAATAAACGTTCTCGATACTAACGTCACGGAAAACATTAATAAAAACATTGATAAAAAGAGTACGTAGCGATCTTATATTCGGAAATCATGAAAAATTCTCATCATTGTAGAAGTGAAACCGTTTGAAGCCGTCACCAAATTCAAAAACTTAGGTAGCGTTTGGTATGTAGGAATGGGGGGTGGAATGGAATGGACGATTACGATGGAATGAAAAAAATGGTGTTTGGTTGAACAATGGAATTGAATCATTCATTCCACAAGAAATGTCATTCCCTTTAAATCACTCAAATTCATTCCATTCACACCCCTTGTTTTTTTTCCATTCCATCCCATCCCATCTTTCACCCTTCGTAACCACCACACCCTCCTACAACCACCACCACCACCCACCATCGCCTCCACCACCCACCACCATCGCCGCCACCTCCACCACCAACCACCATGGCCTCCACTACCCACCTCCCACCACCCACACCACCACACATCGCCACTTCCCACCACCGCCACCCTCACCACCACCCATCACCCACCACCCACCCCCACCGTCACCACCACTCACCGCCACCACCACCCACCGCCACCTCCCACCATCACCACTGTCGGCTCCCCCACCACCCACCACCTCCTACCACCGCCACCCCCACCCACCACCACCCACCGCCCACTGCCACCTCCCACCACCACTACCGGCTCCTCCACCACCCACCACCACCACCTCCAACCACCGCCACCCCCAACCCACAACCACCCACCATCGTTGCCGTCACCCACCACCACCTAATACCGCCACCCACCGCCGATTTTATTCTTTCGTCTTTTCTAGCCTACCAAAAAACATAAAGTAAGGATTTATTATATTCCATCATGGTAACCAAACAAGGCAATGGAATGGTTCATTTCATTCCGTTATCCATTCCATTACCTCGTTCCTTTCATCACTCGTCCATTCCATTACCCCATACCGAACAGACCCTTAGTTTGTTATTAAGTTACCTAAATCTTTACGAATTTCTAGTAAAAAATTAAATTAATTAAGTTGATTTAAGAAGAACCATCAAGTAATTAAATAAACAAAAATAAAAGTACATATCTATACTATATAATAAATAAAGGTTTCTTATGCCACTGAAAGTACATATCTATACTATATAATAAATAAATGTTTCTCATGGCACATGTCGACTTCATATTTATTCTCATCATTTTATCGCATCTCTGTCTTATTAAATACACTTCTATCTTTTCTATAATAATATATTTTTACAGAAATTACTAATTATACTAATAAACACATTTAATTTAAATTATTTCTTATTATAAAACACATTTAAAATCTTATGTTTTCAATCAAATAGTAAACGAAAGTCAAATTACATTGAATAGTAATTAATGTATTTTCGAAACTCAATTATATATTAATTTTTACATATTTTTAGATTTTGTTATCTATTGTTACTATATGTAATATATTTTTCACCTATAAGATATATTAAAAGATTTAAGAATTCATGTATTGATCTTTTTTTACCCTGTGTAGTACACAGGTTCTAAGCTAGTAGTGAATATAACAATAACTTTTTGTCTTAAATGAATCAAGGAGTATAGCACCTCTAAAAACACTAATCTCAAACTTAAAACCCTTAATGACCAATTGACAACTCTTGCCATGGATGGTTTGAGAAAGAAAGGATCTTACTTTGTGTAAGAACAATTTTGAGCAAGGAATAGCATATCAATCATGGAGGTCACTTTAGGTAAAAGCAAAATAAAGCCAGTGGCAGTTTAGTAATTAGCTGCATGTGTGACTTGTGAGTGAAGAAGCATCATATTCTTAAAAGACCGGTCTTGTATATATACTCTCCATCCCCCCAAACAAGAAAACCCCCCCTCTAATATCTTGTTTTCCTTTTATTTTCATCCTAGATTCGCAAACAATGGCCGATCAGCTCACTAATGATCAGATCTCCGAGTTTAAGGAAGCTTTTAACCTGTTTGATAAGGACGGAGATGGTTAAGTCTCTCTATTTTTTTTTCTTCGTTTTATATGTATTTCATTGACCACACGTCACAAGAATTTGTCAAATTTTTATATAAAAGGTAACTACTCAAAGAAAAGTATGAGTTGGTACAAAAAATGACTCTCTGACTAAAAAGTTCTGGTATTGCAGGTTGCATCACAACTAATGAGCTTGGAACAGTTATGAGGTCTCTTGGGCAAAACCCGACGGAGGTTGAACTCCAGGACATGATCAATGAGGTCGATGCTAACAGAAACGGTACCATTGATTTATCTGAGTTTCTTAATCTAATGGCTAGGAAGATGAAGGACACCCACTCTGAGGAGGAGCTCAAGGAGGCTTTCAAGGTGTTTGATAAGGACCAAAATGGTGTCATTTCTGCAGCCGAGCTTCATCATGTTATGACGAATCTTGGTGAGAAGCTGACTGATGAGGAGGTTGATGATATGATTCGCGAGGCTGATGTGGATGGTGATCGACAGATTAACTATGCGGAGTTTGTCAAAATCATGATGGCCAAGTGAGGATCTTGAACCCGAAACTAAAATATTTAAAAATGGAAAAATATTTTTAAAAAGGTTAAAAAAGATTGTTAATTTCTCTTGTTGGTAGGATTCAGTTCATATTCCTGTTTATTTTGCTTGTTTAGTCATTGTTTGGTTTATTATTTCTTTTTTTAGAACGACGCTTAGAGAGTGACACATTTTCTACACATCTTGGTATCGCTAGGTCATATACTATTTGATGCTATCATGAGTGTTGCCTTTTAATGAAGGCAAATATGTCAAAATGGTTATTGTCTGGCTCAGAAAAAACATGTTCTTAATTCGATTAAAACTTATTTGGGTCGAGCTAGTTGCCTCGTTTAATCATTCGAGTCGAGTTTGAGCGGAAGTTGACTCGCTCGAATACATTTCCATCTTTGATTTTTTTTTATATATATGGTAGTTTAGCACTTGAGATTTCTATAATTAGAAATTAATGTTAATTTGTAATTTGAATTTAAAAAACAAGCCACCTTACTGAACCATAAGTTGGCTAAATGCGGGCTCAACTTCGAGCTCAGATTAAAGATTGTGAGCCGAGTCAGCTTAGCTCATGTTGCGATGCAGTGTCCGCATCTTGAAAGGAATAAGTTATTCCGCTTTATAACGGGCGGATTGAGGGCCAAAGGTGTTTCGATATCAAGATGCCAAAAGCATAAAATAAAATGTTACATGTCTCATTCATGTTTTTTTTTTTTTTTTTGCTAATAGTTTTTTATACAAAAAAAACATCTTTACAGGAGAAGGAGACGAAAGGAAGAAAGCATGCAATCAAGAACCAAGTCCTCAAGGAGTTGGTGGAAAAAGGCTCGTTCGAATTGTGTTGTCCTATAAAAATACTAATATCTCGTGCAATGTAAAATAAATTTAATCGAGATTATGACGTCATAAAATGATTATATTGCCTACGTTGAAAAAATACATATTTGTGAATGAAAAATGACAAAGTTGAAGATAGATAAAGATAGAAAATAAATTCGGTACCCCTTGTATTTTGTCACTTTATTGGGTATGGAAGTGGTTACATGATCAAAGTTTTCTTCTAATCTATTAAAATAACATTTAAGCCTCTCATCTTATGTTCGTCATCGTTTATACGAAACTTTTGTTCTAATGGTATCTGATATTTATCGTTATATAATTGGTACACGTTTAAGTGTTATAAAATGGGCAACGGCAGTACTTGTGGAGTTGTGGGGGCGCCGGATAGACAGCCGCACATGGGCCATCTTTTTGGGCCCATATTTTTAAATTTCTTTTATATATATATTATATTAGGTTAAAGCCCATATTTTACATGGGTTGAATAAATACAACTTGTTATAAAACAGTATTTTTTCATGAAGATTTGTATGTTTGGTGTTTATTAGTCATCTGTGAAATAAGAAATAATTGAAATTTTCTTTTGATTTAGTAATTTTTAATAAAAATATTAGAATATATGTTAGATATTTAATTATTTAACATCATCATTATTTAATATGAGAGAAATACGAAAAACAATATATCTAGATTTTATCAGAAGTCGACGCGTAGCAAGTATAGTTATTCATTTATTATAATATAGGAAACCTTGAATATTATATAAGGTGAATAAATGCAGTATTATATATACTTAGTAATAAAGATCTAATATTACATATTTTTGACATATTACATAATTTTTTAATACAAATTTTAGAAACATATTATAGTTATTTTTTTAAAATGTTTTATAAAAAAATGAACGAAATGTTCAAACTATAAAAATGTTTTATGAACAAAGCTATTTTTTAATTAAAAAATGTTTTATAAAAATAGTTATAAAAATCATTATTATTTAATAGGAGAGAGAGGCGAGAAACAAAAATTATAATTTTTTTTATAGAAACATGTATTATTAAATAGGAGAGAGAGAGACGGGAAAAACATGTTGATGATGAACATGAGAATAACATGTGGCACCCAAAAACCTTTATTTATTAGTATGTATAGATTTTTAATTTTATTTTAAAACAAATACATATAAAGTATAAAAACTCAATTACATATTAAACATAATAAACTTTTTTTAAAAACTAACCCATCTAAACCAATTTAGCTCATCTAAACCTATTCAAACTTTTTTTTAGTTTTAGCCCATCTAAACCAAGTTTTTTAGTTTTAGCTCATTTAAACCATTTACATTTTACCCATTTAAAAAATTAAAAAACTTTAAAACCTAAATAAAAAAAATCAAGCGTCAATCAAGAGGATGGATCGTGATGCATGAACGTCATTAGACAGGGAAGAAAATCAATCAAGTCATCGCAACAAAAACTATTGGCAATCGTCAATCAAGATTCAAGGGCCTGGAGATAATAAATTTTTGTTATAATAATATCGTCGTATTAATGAATTTATATATGTATATATATATATAACTTTATATTTTATGGCTCATTTCTCGAAATCTCTGGAACGGCATTGAAAATGAGCAATTTTTGGATTTTTAAGAGTGGATTTTAAAGGGGGTGTGTGTTCACCATTAAAAAAAACAAACTTACGTCAATATGTATGTTAAATATTTTAAAATGATAGTTTTACCCCTTTAGTTAAATTATAATAAAAAAAAGAAACAACCCCGAAACACCGCCCATAACCGTTGGCGACCACACATACCAGACCACCATCACCTAGCTTTCTTATTTGAGTTCTTTAGGTGCATGTGACGGTTTCGAGACTCGCCTTTGACCTCTTCGGTTTTTCTTTTGGACCACCACACAAAGTCGTCGACGGTCAGTCATTTTCTTATTCTCCGGCAACACCACCCATGTCCCGATAATATCGACACGTGACTCCAAAAATCGAGAGTCGTGTTCATTTCAGCCCATAACTGTTGGCGACCACACATACCAGAACTAACGTCACCTAGCTTTCTTCTTTGAGTTCTTAAGGTGCATGTAACGGTTTTGAGACTCGAGATTCGCCTTTTACCTCTTCGGGTTTTCCTTTGGACCACCACACAAAGTTGTCGGCGGTCAGTCATATTCTTATTCTCTAGGAACACCACCCCCTGTCTCGATATATCGACACGTGGCTCCAAAAATCGTCGGCGGTCAGTCATATTCTTATTCTATGGTTTTCTAGCCAAATCTAGGGTCTCCGAACAACACATGCCTCACACATCACAGCAAGCCTCCCCTATCTCACACTCTCGACCTCACAACGTCTATCTCGTAGTTTCATGGTCATCGGACGAGATTTCGGGTCTCCAAACAACACAATCATCATCGAAGTATAATAAAAAGATAAGCAAACAATGTCAAAAAAAATATTTGTTTTCTAAAACAATCGCCATCAAAGTATATGTTCATGCAAATTAATGAACCCTTAGGGTATGTTTGGGATTACTTATCAAAACTACTTATCAACTTATTACCTTTTTGAATAAGGTAATAAGTTATAAGTTTGTTTGATAATCTTTAAATGAGAATTTAGAATGACTTTTGGAAAAGGAGAAAAAATGTATATTTTGAGAAGTAACAATTTATAACTTCTCTCAATCTCCTTTTGACTTTTGAGTGAAAAATTATCCAGTCCATCTATCCCCCTTCACAACCCTATCGGTCGCAGCCCCTCTCCAGTTGCCTCCCTCTGCTGCTCCGACTACCGCCGCTGTTTCTGCAGCTACGACCTCCGCCGCCGCCGCTTCTGCAGCTCCTCATCTCAGTCGCGTCCCTCTATTGCTCTGGTATCTCGATTTCTCTTTGATTTCTCAAAATAAGTTCATATATTATGTGATTTGTTCTTCGATTTTTTGTTTCAATTGTGAATTTGTGGGCTATTGGTTCTTGTTAGAAGATGGATTTGGTTCTTATTTCATGGATTTCCACTTACCGTGACAGTTTCAACAGAATAATACCCTCATAAACAAGTAATTAGTATCTGGGCACTGCCATTGAAGATGAAACATATTAATAAGTGAAATTGTAAAACCGTAAAAGAAACACATGATATAATATAAGGTGCGATTAAATACCTTCCCTCCTATTCGAAAGAGTTCAGCAAGATCATGAAACTGCCCATGAATGTCACCACAGATTGTCACAGGGCTTTTTACAGGCTGCAAGAAACATAAAAAAAATGAAAATAACAACAGTTTTTCACATATTTATCAAAATCCATGTAACATCATTTATATATCTGCTTAAAGCAACATACTCATATGAATGGATCTATATTCAAGAATGAGTAATTGTTTATTAGAAAAGTAATCAAAATGACAGTACAGAAAAACTAACTCATACCTGAACATTGCTTTCAACCATAAATATCTCTTTTGCCTTCTCACATAGAATGTGATTGTGTGTGTGTTTCTATACTTGAGATAAAATTTTCAAATCTTGCAATCCAAATCTACCAAATAATTAGAAGTTCCTTTTGGTTTTTTTTTTACCATAAGAAATGTATAATTCTTCATAATAAATGTATAATCTGTTGCTTTGGTTTTCTGTTACAAAATCTGTTGCTTTGGTTTTCTGTTATAATTCTTCCTTGATATAGTTTTGTGACCATAATCTGTTGCTTTGGTTTTCTGTTACATGTAATAGTTTGTGACCATAATTCTTCCTTGATATAGTATAGATTGACTATAATAGTTTGTGAATTTGTTTAGGACTATATTGATTTGTTGCCATGTAACAGATAATGGATCCAAACCACCAAAATGTTGTTAATTGTGAAACATCAACTAAAAAGATTAAAACAAAATTCTTGTTGGATAATGCTACATTCATGGAGTTTATCAATGCTTGCTTGGTTGAAAATGATAAAGGTAATAAAATCGGTGGTCACTTTAATAAGGTTGAGTGGGAGAATTTAGAAACAACCTTACAAGAAAAAACCGGGAAGGTCCTTGAACAAAAACAAATTAAAAACAAATGGGACAGCATGAAAAAAGAATGGAAGCTTTATGACCGCTTAATTAGGCTTGAAACTGGGCTCGGTGGGACGAGGAGCTTAATCGATGCATCGCCTGAGTGGTGGGAAGAGAAAATAAAGGTAAGTTCTCCTTTTTTTTATTATTTGAACTTATAATTGCATCTCTAATTAATACGTTTATCTTGTAGATAGATAAAGACTTTGCCAAATTTAGGGGCGCAAATTTGGACATATTCGAGACGCATTATGCTCCTTTGTTTCGGGATTCTGTTGCCGTTGGAGATCAAACTATGAATCCGTTACAATTTCAAAAGGATAGCAATTCGTGCGATGTTCGACGTGAGGAAAATATAGAGGGCAAAGGTGACAGTGATGAAATAATTTTAGGTGATGATGAGCCTTTGTTTCCCAATATCGTTGAAAGTAGTTCGAGTAAAAGGAAGAAGTCTAAGGATGTTTCCAACAACCGTTCAACCAAGAGAAAAACTTCATCTTTTGAGGAAAAGCTAGATGTGGTATTGGATGCGTTATCAACAAGAAGCATACAAACTTTTCCACCAAATAATCCCTCCCCAACAATAGCAGACTGCATGAACATTGTCATCACTTTTCCCGGTTTCGATGAAGGTTCCAAAAATTATTCACAAGCATTGCGTGTCTTTATCAAAAAGCAATACCGTGAAGCTTTTATGTATCCAACGACTGATGAAGCAAAGATGGAGTTCCTTAAGTTACTTATGGGAGAAGCATGATTCGTCGTTTGACATTATGTGTCATTGTTTGACATTTTATCTTTATGTTATCGTTTGACATTAAATTATCGTTTGACTTTAAATTATCGTTTGACATTTTATCTTTATGTTATCGTTTGACGTTGTGTGTCATTGTTTGACATTTTATATTTAAGTTATTGTTTGACATTATGTGTTTTTATTTTACATTTATATTTGTGTTATCGTTTGGCATTATGTTTTTTTATTTTACATTTAATTATACAGGATGGATAGTGACGAGTCTTCTGATGAAAAATATTGGGTGGATGAAGATATAGAATTCAAAAGGTTATGTGTAGTAGTTGTGAAAGGCATAATAATAGCTCGTAACTTGCGCAACGCTCGAATGCCATGTCACACGTCGGATCGAACCGGGCACATATTTATTAATGAAATACTAAATGGTCATCCGAGACGGTGTTATGATATTTTTCGAATGGATGTACCAGTTTTTAGACAGTTATGCGTAGAACTTGTTACTAAATACGGATTGAAACAAACACGAAATATGTGTTTTGAGGAGTCGCTCGGAATCTTCTTAATGACTTTGGCTCATGGATGTACGAATAGATTAGTGCAAGAATCTTTTAATCATTATGGGGAAACCATTCATAGGCATTTCTATAGAGTTTTGGCAGCTGTGCTTAAGATGAGTGCTGACATTATCAAACCAGCAGCAAACTATAATGATGATGTACCTGCATATATATTTAACAATGCTCGGTATTATCCAATGTTCAAGGTATTAACTAATGTTCAATGCATACAAGTTACTTTAATAATTGATTTAATTATTATATCTTTTTGTGTTGTAGGACTGCATTGGCGCTATAGATGGGACACACGTGAGGGTATCAGTTCCATTGAACGAACAAGCGATGTACATTGGTCGAAAGGGATATGCTACACAAAATATAATGGCGGTTTGTGATTTTAACATGTGTTTTACATTTGTATGGGTCGGATGGGAGGGGACTGCACATGACACTAGAATTTTCAATGAAGCGTTACGGAGACCCGAGCTTCATTTTCCACATCCAATGGGTGGTTAGTATAAGTTTAGTAACGCAATTTTTATGCTTATAATACTTGTTTGAAATGAATAACAATTGTTTTATTTATTTGTAGATAAATATTGTGTTGTTGATGTCGGATACCCAAATACTAAAGGATATCTTGCTCCATTCAAAGGTACAAACATTCGTTATCATCTACCGGATTTTCGACGTGGACAGACTAGTGCTATTCGTTCTCCTCGCGGAGCAAAAGAGACATTTAACTATCACCACTCATCGTTGCGAAATATTATTGAACGAACTTTTGGAGTGTGGAAAGCTAGGTGGGCGTTATTGAGAGATATGCATGTTAATATCACGTACGAGCACCAAGTGAGTATTGTCATAGCATCAATGGCGATCCATAACTTTATTAGAAAGGTCGGACGGTTTGATGAAGCATTTAACAAGGCACAACAAGAATCCTACAATCCCACAGAAGGTGGTACTAGTAATGAAGTTCAAGAAGAAGGTCCGGCTATACGTCGTACGAACAATGAAGATATGCATATGGCAGCGATACGAGATATTATTGCTCAAGATATAATGGAATTGCGACGATAAATATGCTATGAAATCATTTTAGATTTATTGCGCCATATATAATGGCATTGTGGGGATGAATGTACTTTGATATCATTTTGGTATTTTTGCGCATTTTGATATTTTAAAATTATTGCGCAATATATAAATGGCATTGTGGGGATGAATGTACTATGACAACATTTTGGTATTTTTGTGCATTTTTTTGATATTTTTATGAATTATTTACATTTTTTATGAACGTAACATTATTATGGTCTAACCGAATCGAAACGTATTTTTGCATGAATTATTTACATTTTTTTTATGTAAATGGAAGTATAATCGTGATTTTAATATATATGTATTTTTGAAAGGCAATAAGCAATCCCTAACTTTCTCCATCTAATAAGTTAATCCAAACACTTTTTAACTTATTGACTTATTAACTTTCCTCACCTAATAAGTTATCCAAACACTTTTTAACTTATTGACTTATTAACTTTCTCCACCTAATAAGTTAATCCAAACACTTTTTTTAAAAACTACTTTTCAAAAAGTAATAAGTTAATAAGTCATTTTGACAAAAAGAACTTTTGGGGTTAATAAGTAATCCCAAACACCCCCTTAATTTGTTCATCACATCATTTACTGAATGAAAAGAAAATATAAAGTACAAAATTTTATAACTTACTTGATTCAAACCGGAGTCTTCAATAGCTACTTAAACGGCACCTTCTTGTAGCATCCTTGGTTGTAAAACGAACGAACAAATCGTTGATGGTTTTGGTTGAGTCACGTATTCAATATGCTTCCCTTAAAACATATTCCGTGCCTCCGGAAAGCATTTGTCTCCCAGGGTACAACAACCGGAACGGTAAGTGTACTGCCGGAGATGGCTCACGGCCCGAGGTTTGACTAGGTGAAATAGTGTTTTAAAATTAAGTAAAGAAAATATGAAGTTGGTGATGTGGTGGAAGAAATTCATTAGAGTTCTTCTCTCTAGTAGGTTGCTTGACTCTTTGTCATTTTTATATAGGTTTTTCATCTCTTTCGTCTCTTTTTCATCTTTTGAAAAAATGAACAATAAGGTTCGTTTTATGCTCATACCAAAACGTCATATTTTTTTTATTTAAACATAATTATGATAATTTTATGAGTCAAAAGAAATATTAATTTAATTCATAACATATTAATATCAATTTAACTAAAATTATAAGCTATAATCAAATCCTCCATAAAGATTCATAAAAAGGATTTAAGAGATAAAAACAAAACATCCATGTGATTCATTAGATGTTTTTATGAGTCAAAACCAAAGCAACCATTTGATTTATGACAAAGATCTGTTTGCGTTAATCAAGAAGATTTAACAAATTCTTACTAGGGTCACACAAATTTAACAATATTCATTATAACCACTCAACTTCAACTATCAATATCTCATCCATCTTAGCTTTGTTTTAGACACATTTATTTCGTTGTGAAGCTCACACATAATAGAACACAAACCCAAAAAGAATTAAGTATAGTAACAACATTACATATAGTTATTTATGTCTAAAGTTAGGAAAAAAAAAATTTCTGAATATTGTGAAAAACTCGTTTTCACAATTTTTTTCAACACTTACGAAATTTAATATTATGTATATCATAACACATCTACTTATAACATCTCAATTACAACCGTAAAATTATAGTAAAACAATTAGAAACTCTATTTAAAGAGAAATGGGAGTGAATAGTTCCACATTGGTTCACAATTTGACACGTATTTTTTTTAATATTTTAATTTTCAACACTTATACTATATATAATATACGCTTTAAACCCGTTTCATTTTCTATTAATTTCGTTTTCCTTTAATAACTTTCATTTGTTAACTTTTTTCAGAATACGGAGGGCGCGACTGTTTTTAGTTTTTTTTTTCAACGTTCCGATATATTTTTTTTAAACGGAGTTGTATTCAAAATCGAGTTTTTTTATATCGTCGGCTATAGAGAGTGTCCGTGACGAGCCTAACCTATTATGAGCGATCAACATTATTGTCGCTATTGATATTATCAGAACCCGTATTTTTACTCGCTTTTATGGTTTTTGACGACCCGAACCGGTATTTTTTTATTTCTTTTTTCCTTTTTCATTATTTGGTTTTATGTTTCTCTTTTATTAACATTATTTTTACCGTTACACCTACATTTTCATTTAAGATTTATTAACGATGGACCCGGCACCCGCCGCAAAGCGCAGGTATAACCATCTAGTTTCTTTTAACCCAGAAATATAATTTTTTTTTGTTTCTCTAAGTATATATGTAAATTACTTATTTAAATTATAGTTATTTTGTAAATTAATTAAAACATAATTCTATTAACCAGAGGGTTTTCTGCACCGCGTCTTCCATATTTTCACTGCTTCCGATCCACAGCCTCTCCGTCTCTCGTGCTTCAACAAGGTATTTATTTGCCTTTTCTATCTCTCGTCTACTGTTTTTTGTTCTTCATTGGGATTACCAATTTATGCACCGATTACATTTTGATCCAATCTATTGTATTAGAATTATGCTGTTACCTTTAGATTTAGTCTCATCAATCTGTTTCTTGTTTACTTTGCAGAGAGTTCATAATCTTTTTTTAATCTAGGGCAAAGAGCAATCTTAGAAAGAGCAGTAGAAATGTGCATCTTATCATATTAGGGTTTGGATGTGCGTTTTGAAAATGACTATGATATTGAATAATTAGAATTAAAAATTAGTTTTAATAAAGGGGTTGGGTTGTAGAAGCAGGTGTTTGGATCATTGGATGTGTTTTTGCAGTTAAGTTGAAGTGAAATTAGATGTCCTGAATGCTTGATAAATAATGTTTATTTAAGAAACTAATAGATAAAATGACCAAAAACAATATTTTTGCAAAAAAAAAAAAAGTAGAGATGTATTGTGAAAAAGATAGTAGTCAAAGGTGGCAAGGTGAGGTGAGGTGCAGCAAGGCACAAAAGCGCACTGAACCAGAAAAAAAACCCGGCAAAAGACCCATCCAAAATTGTTTCAAACGATCCAAACCAGCCAAAAACCAGCTGAAAACAAGTCTAAAGGCTAAAAATGGCCTGGAACAGGTTGTCTCAGGCGTACGCTTTTTAAGCACTTTGCGCCTTGGGTGCCCTTGAGCCTTTAACTACTATGGCTAAAAATCGTTTGAAACTTGGTTTTAAAAAGCGTGAGGTGCTCCGAGGCGTTTAGGCCCCAAAAGCCGAGGCATGAGGCGAGAGCCTCATGTACGTGAGGCTTTGCTCTATGCACAACCAAATAAGCATTATGTACAATCAAAAGCTGCATCTGTCTCATTTTTTTTACATCTCGGTCTTTTTTATCATGTAAAACATTCATAATCTTGTCATCTCTTTGGTTATTTCTACGCATCACCCTCCTACGAACCTCAATCTTGACCAATGTTGATCAATTTTGACCCAGATGTCATGAGGCGCCGCCTCAAGGTTTTCCTGATCGCCTCGAGTGCCTCACGTCTTAGGCGCTCCTATTTTTAAAACCAAGGTCTGTAATAGGTTACATTAGATGCATCTGCAGGGCTCCTTGCCTGCCTTGTCGCCTTCGCTCAGTATGTTTACTGTTTCTAATTTAGTCTTTTTTTACATCATCTTTTTATGTGTGATTCATTGCATTTGTGTTTACTTCACTTGCTTGATATTAGTGATTTAACTTTTTGATACAAAACTCGTGTTATGTTCATATGCCATAGTGATTCAAAATATTATCAAGTTTAGAAAGTAACTTTGTTTGTCCATAGTGGTTGGTTCATTATAAATACGTTAGGAGATTTGATTTGTTAATTATCAAGTTTTTTTTTACATAGGAGGGTAGAAAAGGATGACAGTGTTAAAGAGGTACGTGTTGAGGTTATTCATGTCAATAAAATACATTACAGCAAATGTAGTGTACAGAAACAATGGGCGGATAGTTGCAACAGCTTCAACGGTTGAAAATTCTATAAAGAACTCACTTGAGTGTGGTCGAACATGTAATGCAAAGGCTGCAACCGTTGTGGGTGAGGTGTTGGCTATGCGGCTCAAGGTTGAAGGTCTCGAATCTGGCCAAGAAAGAGGGATTCATGTAGATGTCAACAAAGAGCTCGAGAAAAAAGATTTTAAAAATCGAACCAAAGTTTGGGCTGTTATTAATTCTCTCAAGAACAATGGAGTCAAGCTCATTCTTGATGAGAGTAATGATGCTTCTCACCCAGGTTAATCAATAATTATGCACCCGTTTGATTTATATCAATCTATGTTTAGTCAAATTATTAGAATAATTGGGGTATTTTTTTTCTTTTGTAACAATGAGAACCTGTTACTGGAAAACTCACGGGACCCGTCAATACCCTGCTAACCCCAACAGGTTAAGACAAATCAAAGCTTGCGGTAGGCAGGTGGTCTTTAAGAGGTTATGGGAGGAAACTGTGGAAGCAGGATTTGAACCTGAGACCTCTGCTTGAGCGGATCAGGTGCTTACCACTACACCACCCCTTGAAGGTTAATTTGGGTATATTCAGTGTAGATAAGATATCAATTTGTACCCGTTTTGGTGTTTGTTCTGATTGAAAGAATTCTTAAAATGTTGAATCTTGATGTCTAATTTATCTGTTTGGTTGGAACATTTTATTTCTTTTGTTTTGAACATTTGTTTATCTATACTTTTAGTTTATTTAGGATGTATTTTGGTTTGGATTAACATCAATTCTCACCCCAACAATATTGTTTATATATTACCGATATAGGGGAAGGATCATGAGAAAACTCGCGAAAACCGACCCAAACGAACTCCGAATGCACTCATTTTGGCACAAAGATGAGTTTTCTCATGAACTCAACCCTACTGATATATGACCTAAAGATTAATCCGATTTGTTAATCCTTATTCTTGTGAAGGAAGTAAATCTGGATCTAGACTTTATTTCATGGTGCTAGTTGTTATGATCATATGGGCCGACCCAATTTTCTCATTATGGTCCACAGGTCAACAAGCCCTCTTGCCCAAAATGAGATTATGGGCTTCTTTACGAAACATGGGATGGGAAGCTTTATAAAAGAAAGATTCTTAACAAAATGTGATTTTGGGCTTCTGTCTGGTTTTGTGTAGGCTTGATGACGAGTGTTGGTTGCATACTTTATCTGTAGCTAGAGGTGCACAAAACGGTTTTTTAACCTGAACCGGTTCAAACCTGACCCGAACCGGTTTGGTCAACGGAAAGTCAAAACCGGTTTGGCCCTAAACCGGTTCGGGTTAACCCGGTTTGGAGGCAAGGAAATCCCTAACCTATTAAACTGGTTAGGGTTGGGTTGAAACCGGTTTTAATTAAAAAAATCGAATAAATTAAATTAATTTCGATATTTTTAATAAAAATAAAAAATAAAATAACAAATATAAAACATAAAGTGCAACGTTTATTAATATTTGGAAAGTTCGGAAATTAAAAAACATGACAAGATAAAATTATAAAATTGTAAAACATTACAAATGACAATATATATTTTTATTTTTTGGAATATTGATTGATTATTCTTGTGCGTTGTCTTCGGAACTGTAGCTTCGTAGCCTTGCATCTTCGGCTAGTTCTTCATCGGTGACTGATTCGGATATTCCAAGATCAACCTCGTTGTTGTGTATGATTTCTTCGGCTTGAATTTCGTCTTCGAGAGAAGTTTGGTCTTGTATCCTATCCATTGCATCCAAATGGTCCTTCAAGCAAATCTTAATTGCACCAAATTGCCGAATTTCTCGTTGTTGGTCGAATTTCCACAACGATAACTTCTTTTGAGGAACCACCAACACTTGACATGGTTATTTTCTTTGAGAGAGTTTAGAGAGCATTTTTGAGCGGTTAAAGAGCAATTTTAGAGATTAGAGAGTGTAAAGAGATGTGTGATCAACCGTAAACACCCCCACCTATTTATAGTGTTTTAAGAGTGCAAATGGGGCCAAAAAAAGGGCCAAATTCGACTCTAACGGCTATAAATCGGTTGAGTAACGGCTATTTTTTTTTCAGCAAAAAAACCGGTTTGAACCGGTTCAGAGGAACTGGTCCCTAACCCGGTCAGCATCAGGAAAGGTCAAACCGGTTTGTAACCGCAGGTTTTCTTCAAGTTTGAACCGGTGTATGGTAAACCGGTTTTGGCAAACCGGTTTTCGGGTTAATACCGGTTTGAAAATTCAAACCGGTTTTTTTGCCCATCTCTATCTGTAGCTACTGTTACTACATGGTAGCATATAAAACTTTGAAATCGCGTTTGTACATTTAGCATCAGTGATAAGGATGAATGGTATTCTGTGGCGGGTTTATACAGACACACTTGATTATATTCTTCTGTTTGTGGCGTTTTTCGAGTTTAAGTTGACTGTAGTGATGAGAGGTACATCTAGTGAGGATGTCTTCAAATGGTTTTTTTTCTACTTAATATGCATATCTTTTCACTTGTAAAAAAAGGTTTGTGATGCACATTTAAATGGCTCACGATTCAAACTGAATGATTCAGTCGGTAAGCTTAAAGTTTTGCAATTGTTTATCAAATTCTCAAAAACTAAGCAAAACAAAAAGAATTCATGCGAAATTAAACAAGAAAAAAGAACCATAATTCAAAAGGAAATAATTTGCTAATAGTCGTCTTGGCCATGAAAATGGAAACTAGAATCAAATGCAATCGACATATTCTTCGCAATGAAACAAGTTGGCATTGGTGAATGTATCTTGCTCTTCAATCCACCCTCTCTTTCCATAAGTCTCCACTCCACCGATGGGTCACCTCCATCGTTGATCACTTGGGTCGGGTCGGGGTCGGGTTTCACTGGTTCGATCCATGACTTTACTTTTGACGGGATGCTCGTGCATCAGTTTTTACATAGTTAATGTGTTAATTTGATTAATAGATAGGCTAAATGTTAGGGTTCACATAGGAGATTTATGTATTAAAAATAGAGTAAAGTACACGGATGGTCCCTGTGGTTTACCAAAATTTTGGATTTGCTCCCTAGTTTTTCAAAAGTACACGGATGGTCCATGGGGTTTGCACTTTGTATCATTTCAATATATTTATGCATAATAATGTAATAGTTTCATTTGAATATATTTATACAATTTAAATACCAGGAAACAAAATAAAAGCGTAAATACCTCTGAGGCTTCGCCCTGAGTGGTAGTCTAGTGTTGGAGTAGAGCTCAAGGCCTAATACTAATAGGTCTTGAGTTCGAATCTTTCTAGCTTGACTCATGTTTTCAGCCTAGGCTAGGTGGGTTATGTAATCCCCGAGAAATTTCCGACCTTATTATTATTATTATTATTTTTATTTTTTATTTCTAAACAATAGTGATACTCCATCTCGTATCAGTCACACTGACAACTATTCCCTATTGGGTAGAAATCCAAGCTTTCAACCTTACTAGTACACATTACCACCTATCAAATATATGTATGCATATGTACACAAGTATATAAATATGTATACTTTATCATAGTAGTGAACCAAAAACAAAACATGTGAGCATTGATAATGTATTGATACATTTTATATTTATACGCGTTACTTATATGTAACTATATATACATAAATATTTAACATAATCATATTTAACATTTACACCATTTGTAACTTTATAAAATGAATTTTTCCTATTAGTAGGTTCATAATCAAACAAATAATAATTGAAAACCTTCTAGATATAGAACTTATATAAATAAAAAGAGGTTTTTTTTTTGTAGAGAAGATAAATTTAGATAATGTAAATAAGCCTTGAACCCATCTAAATGCCCTTGAACCACCTCAACTCAATTGAACCCCCTTGATCTAAATAATGAACCATGGAAGTTCCTTGTGCTCTACTTTGACTCCAAGAAGTCAAAATCGACATTCAAGGCTATCGATCCTTGCGGTTATGAATCCAGATCGTCCCCAACGTGTATTGCCATTCATTTTCCCTCTCTTATGTAGAGTTAATTCGAGTATCACCTCGAATTTATGGGACATTAATGATGAAATCAAGATTTCGGTTTTGGGACTTGAAAGGCACGATTTATGATCGAAAACGTGTTAATCGAATCGGATTCGACAGTACACGCTCGTTAGTTCATACCCCTAACCTCTCCCTACCATATTACTACTCGAAATCGAACCCAATTCGTCCCCGTTTCTCCTTCCCGATCGCGACTGTTACAGGAGCAAGAACACTCCCATTCTTCGCGGATTTTAGTCCAAATCACAGGTATAGTACTTGTTCTTGCTCGATTTCCATTCTTGATCAAAAGCCCTATGAACCGGGCGATTACTTTGGTGGATTTGGGATCTAGGGTTTGGTTTGGCTAATTGGGGAAGAAGGGTCTTGGGGGTAGTTGTTTAAAGGATTCTTAAGCTCGTTTCTTGCAAGGCAAAATGCCCAGAGGAACCGGTTAAAGCGCTACCCTCCCACAACTAAGGTCACGGGTTCGAGACCCGTTACCCCCTTTTTCTTTTTTTTAAGCCTTTTTCTTGTTATCTTATGACACAAACTAAATTATTTAAACCCCAACTTAATTATTACAAATTCTATAAAAATATCTTGTAACCTCTATAAACTCCGGAAATGAGGATTAACATTCTATCTATTGTAATCTATCTAAAAAAAACGTATTATAAAGGTTAAAGTTCCTAAATAAGCGGTATAGAGGTGGTTATTTAGATAAAATAATCACGTCGTTTTATTTATAAAATAGTATCGCTTATTAATCAAATTGTAAAATTCAGTTGCCTAAACCTTACTACCCCAAACTTATAAAAATTTGTAACCCTGTAGTGACACCTAAGTGGCTATTTTAGAGAAATGATCATGCTATTTCCATTAACTATGCTTAAAGTTTATTTAGCGACTTTTTATAAATCTTTTTTTTATATAAGGGGATTATTGGAATAGCTTAACAATTTATTTCGATTTCATAAAACCAATTATTTAAAAACCTACTTTTACTCGTTTTAACATCTTATTAATATGTAAGAGTTTCAAATAACATTTATATAAATCCCATAATTATAAATTTATGGAACTGAAATCTATGAAATAACATCCATCTATTTTTGTTTTAATTAAAAATTTTTAAATGTTTGGATAACCAACTTTTTGTAGTCTAGATATTTGAAAACCCAATTAAAAATGTGATCATTTATATAAACCTCTCTTTTATAAAAATCAGAAAATGCAAACTTAAGTTACTTTATTTAAAAACTCATTATAAAACGATATAAATTTCCAAATAAATAAAGCACATAGATCATTTAGACGAACTGATAAGGTTTATTAATATTAATTATTAGAACCTTTTGAATACAAAAAAAATATTTATCTTTGACAAGAATAATTATTTAGATACTTAAATGTTTGTTCTAAATAAACAATTATAGAAATCTCATTTATTCCACGTAAAACCCGTTTACTTTATAAGTCTTTAACAGGATTATTTAATCAGTCATTTTAACGTTATGTATAGAATTTTCTAATTAAACCTAAATGTATAAATTTGTATCACCCCAGAGATCACAATTATTATACAAACTAAATTTAGCAAACCCTAGATAAACTTATGAATAACTTGTACACCCAAAACTATTGTAACCTCACCTTCAACCCCAACAATCCCAAAATCTCACTATCTTATGAGATCTATCCTAAACCTGGAATACAATCTATCTTGTAGGTTTATTGTGAGTATATCTCACCATACTCATCCAGCTCATCAAAACTCTATCATCTTTAGCTACAATTCGAGTGAGTATTCATAGCCCCTTTTTACTGCTTTTGTTTTTGGGGTGAAACATGCATTAACTAACTTATCTACACGATTCATTAACTTGATTCTATGCTATGATCTACATGCTTATATCTTTAACTATTTGGTGACCATTGCATGAATGCATGCCAGTACGTTCATTAACTTGTGTTGCAAGCCTAAGGTAGTACCTAACATGATCATTTATAGGGGAAACCGAAACTAAACTAAACTTACCACACGACCTTGGCGGGTTGTTGTTGGTGTGAACTATTGTCATGGGTGTATCTCCCCATGATGGATGTGAACTATTAGCATGGGTGTATTTCCCCATGTTGGACGTGAACTATAAAACTTCGGGTGTTATCTAACCCTTTTTATCAAAACGGCAATCCGTGGGATTGTGGCAGCTAGATTTCATTTACCAGGGTTGAACTGTACGCTTGGAGCCTTATGTGTTCTTAGATATGCTTTAGATCTGCATTAGAATCTTCTAAATCGTAAACTTTATTTAAACTATAGTTTTTGTGTCAAAACCTATGTTGCTCACCAACTACTTGTAGTTGACTTTTACTCGCATGTTTCAGGTGTACCTGCTTGAGGCCCTTACTGCTCACATAGGATTTGGACCTAGTTAATAAATTGGGATTGATGTTATGTTAAACTTGTAACTTTTCATTGTTCTTGTAACGGATAATTTAATATGGATTAATGAATACTTTCACATTAAATAGATGATCATGAGCTTTTGAACAACCGTGTCAGCCCCGGCGTATAATCCGCCGTCGGCCGGGGTGTGACAGGTTAGGTCAGATTTTTATCCGATCCTGAATTAGAGAGGATTAGCTTTGCCTTAAAAATATATTTTGGTTGATCTTCAATCCATCAGCATTTAAAATGTTTTTAGTTTAGCTATTTTTTAGTTTGACCAGTTTGTCAGAAGCATAATCTAAATTGTTCTATTTATTACTATGTTAGAATCTCGTATATTTCACGTGTTTAGTAAATGTGACGTTATATACTTAATAATTAAAAATTTATGTCTTTAAACAAAATATAATGTAACATGTTAACACATACACTCGTCAAAATATGTCTTTAAAAATATATTTTGATGTGTCAGTTATAAATTTTTGTTAAGTTAATTTTTAAAATATATTCTTTTCAACTGGGTATTAATTTTTTTATTTGATTAATAAATGTTAATTGGTATTAAATTTATTTGATTAATGATATAATAAATATTCATAATTAAATAATAAGTATCCATAATTAGTTTTTAATTAAATATTTAAAAATATATTCTTTTAATATCATTAGAAGAGATAGACAGGAAAAACATGTCGATGATGCACCAGAATATGACACATAGGAGATTGTATGTATTAAAAATACTAGGTTATAATTTCTTATATTACACGTGTTGTATATTGAAAACGATATAATTCAAAAATATGTATTTACGTTTTTTTCGAACTTAATTCATAAACCTTGATACAACTTTCATTTTGCAAATCTTTTAATACTAATAAAAGAATACTTGTTGTTGACACTTGACAACTTCTATCCTCAATGATTTTCCCTCCAAATCTTCTATCAAGTATTATTATTATTAATATTAATACTAATACTAATTACATATACTAATACTAATTACATATACTAATACTAATTATAATTATTACTAATACTAATTACTAATCAATAATATAAATTCTACGTAGTCAGTTACTACTAATACTAATTAAGTATATTAAATTACTGAGGTAATGTTATGATTTAAATTCCTTTCAAATTAAGTATATTAACACTTAAAAAATTATAAAAGTAATTACATACAACTCCTATAGGTTAAATCACGTATTGTTCCTGTATCAATAAGATATTTACGTCATGATGATGAATGGTATTACTATGCTTGCAAAAAATGTAACAAGAAGGCAACAAAAAAATACCTTTCACATGAGGATGCCGATGGCTCCGTTGAGTTTGGAGATTACATTTTCGAATGTAAAGATTCAAAATGCAATCAAGAAATCGTATCTGCTGTTACAAGGTTTTTTTAATTACATTTGAAGGGTTTTTCTTTTTATCATAATTAAAACTAACATTTTTTATGATCTACGGATGTTAATTTATTTTTTTTTTCTAAATGTTTTAGGTTTAAAATTCCAATTAGAGGGCAAGACACTAATGGAGTTGTATCACTCACTATTTTTGACGGTGATGGTAGGAAGCTTCTTAAGAAATCCGCACAAGATTTAAAATTAATTTATAGTTTCTAAGAAACTTGATTTGTTTTGTTTTTAATTTAAGCATATATTTATTCTCTATTTTTTTTTCTCAAGGAAGTGATATCAATATTTTTCCCGAAGAACAAAATTATTTGCTTGGCATGAAATTTTCCTTTAAAATATATATCACGAAGTTTAACATGGAAACGAGAATCAAGTCTTACATAATTTATAAATTAACTGATGATCATACGATAATGAGTGAACTACAAAAGAAGTACAACATTGAACAAGTTATTGCATATTATTTTTTATTATTATATATTAATATTAATACTAATATTAATATATCTTCTTTAAATCTAACATATTGCTTTCTACTTAAAACATAGCCTGCTAATTCAGAGTCTTTAAATCTCACCTTCCAAGATTTTGATGCTTATGATACCCTTCATTTAAAGGTTTGAATATCTTCTAATTAGTTATTACTTATGATATTTTTATATAATAATTTTTTAATTATAGAGACTATTCTGCTTATTTTAAGGATGTTGCTTCAATGACCGGTGATAATTCAACACCTATAATCGAGCTTGAGAAGAGTACAAGCAAAAGTTTGATGATGAATGAAAACAACTCTTCCGTAAGATCTACACATTGTGACTTGAAACGCAATCTTGAAGACGTTTATCAGATTGATGAAAGCACAAGTTTATCAGCAACCAAAATACGGGTGAATCCCAGATGAGTTGGCACATTACATGGTAAGGAGAAACTTTTAACTCCTAAATTGATAAAGATGGAGTCAGAATTTTAATATTAGATAAAGATGAAAAACTTAGCAAGCAAACAACAAATGTTGTATACAAAGAAGTATATGTAGATTTGTAATTGCCAATGTAACTTTCTTTTTTTGTGATGTACAAGTGCGTTTTGTAACATTTGATATCAATTATTAATAAGTTTTTTTTACATATTTTACGTGTTTGAGTTTTGATTTTCTACCCATGTAGAACACGGGTCATTAACCTAGTTGGAGAATAAGAACATGAACATCATTAGAATTATTTGTAATATATCCAAACATTTCTTAAATGTAGTTTCATATAACCTACTATATTTTAAATATATATAAAAAAAAGAATCGGGATTCGAACCGGCGAGTTTCATTTGAAAAGTATCCCATTATACGTATTAAATAACTTAATAAATTGACAAGATACGACACGAACAGTAACCAGTCCCCTATCTGTTACATTTTATATCGTCTCTACTCTCTTACAGGCTAACCCTAGCCGCAACTACAACCCTCCTTCTTCGATCTCCGATCTTCATTTCTTCTGCCGACTGATCGACGCTCCCGACTTCCTAGCCTCATCGTTCTCCACTGCCACCGGCAACTGGCCACTGGACACCCGACCCGACCGCCTCTCTCCGTCTCTCGTGATACAACAAGGTATTTGCCTCTTTCCGTCTCTCGCCGACTGTTTCTTGTTCAGATTGAATTAAGAATTGTTGCATAGATTTCTGTTAAGGTTTTGTTGTTGCTTTGAAATTTCGCTGTTGTATTTAGATTTAGGCTGATTAATCTACCTTTTGATTAATTTGTCGAACATTCATAATCTGTTTGTATAGAGCAGAAATATAATTAGGTTTAATCTGTTGAATATTCATAATTTGATCAAAATATTATAAAGCCGTTTAGGTAAAGGGACTAATACCCTAGCCGATCATTAAAACCCTAACCCAAATCAAATTGATTCTTCGAGTAATCTTCGCATCGTTCTGTGCAGTCTTGGAAACCTCCGCGTGAACCTTTCATCCTGGTTTAGGTATGATTTACTTCTTATGTCTTTCTGTGATGTTGAATTATTGGAAAGAAGCTCATACATAACAAATCAGGCGTCATATATGGAATAATTAGAAGATAGAACCCTAATCTTATAACCTGGCTATTGTCTATGCATCTTTCGAAATTTTTGTAAATGGGATTATAATTCTGCCCCAAACTATATGAGAAACTGGCTGACAGGCATCTTTCAACATTTGTAAGCTTGTAAGAATCGGATCAAATGCTAATTTAGCTGTTGATTGCAACATCTCAAAATTGGAGGCAATAATTTATAATAATCGTATTACTAGAAATATTGTCTTGTTTATATTAAGTCACTTATACCTTTTTTGAACTTTGTTAAGCAGGCTTGAGTCATCTCAGACTCATCCATTGTTAACCACAGTTTCGTACAAGAATAAAGAAAGCTAAAGAAGATGGACGATTGGGGTGAAACTCTCTCTGTGACTCTGTGTAGTGTGGGGTTATCATTACTGATAGATTAATTATTTTATAGTTAATCTTACTTGCATATTTCAATCTGTTACATTGTTTATGTTAAGTTCATTGTGTCATTTCATAGATCTGACTTTGCAATCCTTGATTGAATCCATCCAGGATGGTGAAGAAAACAAACTGGGTTTTAAGCTTATAACTTGCTTATTAATATTGGCTGAATATCACAAAAAATCTGGTAGCCTTGGAATTTCTAAGTGGCAGATACTGCATATCGAAAGATGTTCGTTTTTTCTAGAAGTCATTAATAGGTTTTACATGCTTTAGATGCTTAGTTAATACATTTTTCTTATACTATTTTGGTGGTAGCTAGTTATCATAGTTCTTGATTTTTCGTTTATGTAACATTATGGGATTTCTATCCAAGTTTTGGCATGGTTGTCATTTAGCTTCTATATTGTGAAGCATATTTGGAGGTTACACACATATGTATTTATATATATATATATATATATATAATATTTATATAGGGTGAGGTTCAAATGCTAACCAATTTTTATGTGATAACCACTATAACCACTCTAAAACATAGTGTTACGTATATATATCAATTATCATTATGTTAATTTACATATATGTAAACACTATGTGTCACGTATATGTAACATTATTTCGTACGTATACGTAAAACTCATCATTTCCGTATTTACGTTCTAAATATTTATTCAACATACTTAAATACTATTTTAACAATTAAAAGAAAAAATAATTTATAAAATATGTGATTGTTTTATAGTGGTTAAAACGGTTATCACATAAAAAGTTGGTTAGCATTTAATCTCTTCTCGATATATATATATATATATATATATATAAATTAGCACTTAATATATAGTAATTATATTTATTTAGTTATGTTCATGTTGTTTATCATCTTGATGAAACCATAGTTCTTTGTTTGTGTAGCATAATTTTCTTGTTTAGTAAGAATACATTTTAGTATCATATGCAAGAAGCTATAACAAGTTTCATTTTGTAATGGTCCATGAAATTTACAACCTTTATCTTTTATGCATATTAACAACTAAATGTATATATTTTTATTGCATGTATTGTCACACGTCTCAATTATTTAAATTTATTGTTAGAGGATGAGCCAGCTCCACTTGTTGACAAAAAGGAGCTTAAAAGCATGTGGGATGATGAAGATGTTGATGAAGATGATATAAAAGCTTCATGGGAAGATGAAGATGAACCTGCTATGGTACACACTAAATTTTTTTTATTGCTCAAAACATAACATCTTGATTTTGTGAAGAAATATGCTTGTGCTGTATTTAGACGTCTGTCCTTGTAGGTTGGAGCCTCCTTAAATTGATTTTTTTTTCATTACATTGTTAACATATGTTTCTTTTTATATGGATCAGCCACCAGTGGTAGCACCTCCTCCTGTTGTGAAGGCCACAAAGAAGTTAACAGTCAAACCCGCTCAAGAAAAAGGGAAGGCCGTTGTTGAAGTAGAAAAAGAGGTGCCATTAGACCCTGTAGCAGAGAAGCTCAGACAACAAAGGTATGAACTATTAATGGTATAAATCATTTACCTTTCTAAGGAATATATCAATGAAATCATATCAAGTTGGCTACTTTTGTGCACAACTTCATCTGCAGTTACCTTTTTGATAGATTCATTTGTATAATCAAACTAGCAATTTTAACTTCGATTTGTTGGTTGCTTTTCACTTATGAACCACTTTCATGTTCTAAGTTATTTTTGGCTACAGTGACTTATATTGTAGTTTTGTTGCGTGTAATGACACCTAATGCCATTTCTCTACATCCCTATATTTGTGTGCAGTAAATGTAAAAATCTAAATTGGTGGGCCTGGTGGATTAACGAGGTGCTAGGCAAAACGCCTCGCTTCGGTGAGGCGTTGTAGGTACATGAAGCGCCGCTTCATGTATTTTGGGTTTTTTTCACTGTTTTGTTATGAATTTGAGTTCCAATCGCAGTCCCTTTTTACTTAAATCAAATTTTAAGTTGTTTTTTGTTATAGCATAATGGTTTCTGGTTCAAGCCAGTTTGCTAACTTGGGATCCACATCAAATGATCCGTCTAGAAAATATGGAACTCAAGATCCTAACAATAGGACAAATATTTTTTGCGAGTTTTGCGAGAAATTACTCAAAGGAGGAGTTTTTAGACTGAAACAACATTTAGTGGGAGGTTTTAAGAATGTTACTACATTTTTTATTATTTTGTTTAGTTTAGCGCCTCGTGCTTGAGGCGTGGTGCCTCGGATTTTGGGACCGAAACGCTTTGCCTCGCACTTTTTTAAACGAAGATTAGTTCTAATTTTGAACAAAATTTGTATCATTACAATACAATAAAATTCTAAATTTTGAGGCAATGCTGTTTAGGAGGTTTTATGTATTTTTTAGTGTTGTAAAAAGAGCGACTAGTAGCCGATTAATCGGCGACTAATCGCTAGTCGGAAGTTCACCTTAGAATTTTTATCGAATCGGACAGTTAATTGCTAGGCGGTCAAAGGCGGGCCTAGGCGGTCCTAATCAGCCAAAAATCAGCGCTTAACTGTCTTCCTCTCCTGTCACCGCCGGTTTATATATGTTTTATGCTGTAAAATCGGTTCATATATGTAAGAATAAAAAGAATTTGAAGCTTAGACGTTGATGGAGATGAAAAGTGCCATGGAGAAGATGGATGCAGGAAGATGACGACTGTTTATGAATTGCTTTTAGGGTTAGGGGCTGTTTAAATGAGAATATATTTTAGGGTTTAAAACTTATTTCTTTTTAGTTATTTACATTTTTCATCCTTAATATTATAGCTTTTGTCAATTTTAACCTTAAACGTGTTTAGTATGTGTATTTTATGTGTATATATATATATATATATTTGAAAAATTACATATAAAATTCCAATCCGATTAATCCCTATTAATCGCATTCTTGGCCATGCTTGAACTGTGTTCATTTAACCTATCTTTTAAATTTGGCCGGTATTAAGCAAAGTGTAATGCAAATCGACCCAATTAGCCATATATGGATTGAAACTGCCATCATTTTTGTTTGTTTATTTAAATTATGTGAACTTGAGTGGATGAGGAACCTCTTGCAAATAACGAGGTAGCTAGATGAGCATGTGGCCACCATCTATAACATTGATTCACATAAATCAACTAATTGATCACAGGCTCGTGGAAGAAGCTGATTACAAGAACACAGCAGAACTTTTTGCCAGTAAGAAGGGTGATGACAAGACAATTGACAATTTTATCCCAAAATCAGAGAATGACTTTATAGAATATGCGGAACTCATTTCTAATAAACTCCGACCTTTTGAGGTAAATATTAATTTTTTGTTTATTTGATAGCTGATAAGTTACACAATTAGTAAGCTTGTTGTTTGCTTTGTATATGCAGAAAAGCTTTCATTATATCGGACTGCTAAAGCATGTAATGAGATTATCAATGACTTCCTTAAAAGCTGCTGATGCAAAAGAAGTTGCTTCTTCTGTAAGTGCCATTGCTAATGAAAAGTTAAAAGCAGAGAAAGAAGCTGCTGCTGGTAAAAAGAAAACAGGTGAGTCTTTCACATTATTATTGTGTAATGGTAGGGGTGGCAATTTCTGACGCGGCCCAAAACACCACACCAAAATAATCAGGTCTGGGTTTGTCATTTCTAACCTGTTCAATGAACATGTCATGTTCGGGTTGACCTGTTTAACTCGTTTAAGTCGACCCGTCATCCCATTACCAAAATAAAAAGTATATATTTTGTAAGGTTAAGTTGACAACCAGTTAAACCCATTTTTTGCAATCTGTTTAGAACCCATTAACCTGTTTATGGCTGGTTAATCTGTTTATAACTTGCTTACAAATTTACAACCCATTTACAAACCATCACCAGGTTTACAATCCGCCAACCACTTAGATAATTCATTACATGGGTCGTGTTTGAGTTTATCGATTTAACATGTCAGCCTGACACGTATGATTAGCTTAAGGTCTTCTAGACGCCTTTCAATTTTTTGATTTAAAGAGAGATACGTTTGAATTGGACCTCAGATCTTCTAGACGCCTTTCAATTTTTTGAGGGTGTTTATGCAATTAGCAGTCCCTGCCTGGATGGTTTTCAAGTTTTTATGTTGTGTTGTGTAGGTGGTAAGAAGAAACAGCTGCTGGTGGATAAGCCTGACGATGAAGCTGTTGTAAATGCCGGTTATGATGGTTATGATGATTATGATTTCATGTGATGGATGATAATGGTCTATTTCTAAATTGGGATCTTGTAAGTACAGTTTGATATGAGCCAGGGAATCTCTCGTCTTTGAGAAACCGACCACTTTTTTTCTGGTTTTGTGTCTTGCTGGACAATGAGTGTTGATTACATACTCCATTTGTGGTTTGTTCGTTTACAATGGTAGCATATAAAAACTTTGAAATTGCATTGATACCTTCACCATCGATGATAAGGAAGACTAGTCTTGGGTGAAGGGTTGATATAAACACACCTGATTGTATGCTTCTTACTTTTACTCTTCTGTTAGTTGTGTTTTTGAGTTAAGGTGACATTATTTATTAATAAGGTGACGCAGGAGGTTTTATGCGTTAAAACATACATTGTGCATTTGAGTAGTTTCTATTTAACTAAACTATTTGATTTGATGTATTTTATAGCCTTTAGGTAAGATATAACGTAAATTCACCTATTTGTAAATGAATGTGAAAGCATATCAAGGATTTATTAGCACCAGTTTTGGATCAAACTATCAACAACCAATTTTTTTGCTTTTCTGATACCATTCTAAAAGACTGGAAGTACTGTGTCAAGATAGGCACCTTGCTCTTCAAGACATTTGTGAACGGTCTGCTCTGTAATGATCTCGCTTAGAAGTGGGCATAAGAACAGGATTCGGATCTGGATCCAATCCGGTGGATTATCTGGAATCGGATAAGGTTGTAACCGGTTTTTTGGGATCGAACCGGATTTTTTAGGATCCGCCAGAACTGGGAATGGTTTTCACTTTTTTGACCAGGCCGGATAAAAAAACCGGATCCTACTGGACAAAAAAACGGCACCACCACTTTTTTTTTTAAAAAAAAAGTAGAAATTAAAAAAACCTAAATTTTCACCCCTTAGTTATAAACCGGATCCTACTGGACAAAAAAACGGCACCACCACTTTTTTTTTTTAAAATAGTAGAAATTAAAAAAACCTAAAATTTCACCCCTTAGTCATCTAGGAGGTATTTTGATAATTTTCAAAAATATTTAACAGAAAAGTTAAATGTCATTCACTCCAAGAAACAAACATGTTACGTTTATACATAATTTGGGAATTGATAGTGTAAATTTTCAAACTTGGACCAAATTCAAAAGTTGAACATATCACAGGGACTATCCGTATACTTTTAACTCTAAATAAAAAGAATCACAATACTTCCACACATTTGTTTCGGAGCAAATAGTCACATTAAATCTTATGGAAGATAACATATGCATTTCGTATTCGGAAATAAAACCACATGACGGTAAAGCTATCATAAGTTTAGATATTACGAACTAGGTGCAAGGTTCGAAACCCTTCTTGAACAAAAAAAATATTAAATAGATAGTAATGAAGATTTATGAATTATAAAATAAATATTAAATAGTAATAAAGATTTAATAATTAATAACGAAAATACTAAAAGTTAGTAATAAAATATTAAATAGCTAGTAATAAAGAAAATATGTCATCAGACTTCTAGTCAAGGTTTTCCAGTAAAGGGTTTCTACTAGGGGTGTTCATTTTATCCGAAACCCGAATACCGAACCCGACCCAAATTAACCCGAACCCGATTAAGATGGAACCCGAACAACCCGAACCCGTTTAAGATGGAACCCGAACCCGAAGGTAGTATTCGGTTTGGTAATTGGGTTAAAAAAAGGTTAATCGGGTTAACCCGATTAACCCGAATAAAATTAAAAATGTATTTTATTATTAATATTTATTTGTAATCTTAGCTCAGTATACATCTAACCATTTTTAATGCTTATTTTATTTCACTTTTTTTTAATTTATGATTGAAAACGTACGAGCGGACATGAATGTAAGAATTTGAAGAGTGAACATTGTTAACGAGTTTGTTGGTTGATACGATTTGTCATTTTTTTTTAGTTTATAGGATTGGTTGATACAATTTAGTTTTTTGATTATTTTATTTGGTGTTTTTTTAGTTAATATGTGTTTAGTGCATGAGTTTGAATGAAAAATCATATTGAGAAGGTTTTTATTTGACATTTTGTGCTTATTATTTAATAAATATAATGTTAAGTTAAATAATAAAGTATGCGTTGCAACTGGTATTTAAAAACCCGACCCGAATAAACCCGAAACCGAATAACCCGAAACCGATTAACCCGAATCTTATTTGGGTCGGTAAACGGGTAGGATTCTTATAACAAAAAACCCGAATAACCCGATGGACACCCCTAGTTTCTACCCATGTCTCCCTTAGAGACGTCAATACAAATGAGTAGGGACTATGTTGGATTAAACACTATATATTCAGAAAATGATCGAAGAAAATATGAAGTTTGTCGTGCCTACAAGAAGACCTTGCAGCCCGAAGTCAGACGAAAGATAAATCGAAGCTACAAAGGTTCTTCTGTTGTTATATCCTAACTGTATGTTGGTTAGTGCATAAACTTAGCGATCAACCAAGTTTGACCGTTTGATTAGCCATATATTGCACGCTTGATCCATCGACTGTGGTGCTTCTATTGTCAATAATACTTCAAAAGTTATCACGTGGATAAATTATTCGACTACGTACCTTTTCAGTTGACCAAGAGTCCTAAGGTAGACAAGTCGAAGCATAGTCGATCCACGGTTGGACTGTTCATTCAACGTATGCTTTTTGTTCTATGTTTCTTGGTTGAATTCTGACCTTTTAAAAATCCTTGTTGATTATGTAATAAAGTAGGATATAAACATATAATTTTATCTAGGATTTGAATCAAATGTTGTCATCAAAATAACAAATGCATTTCTCAAACGCTTACGAAACACGACACTTTTAAGGGCATGTTTAGGATTGCTTATTTTAAGCTTCTTATTGACTTTTGTAAAAAGTTATAAGGGGTTTTGAGAAGTAAGTTTCCCCTTCTCAAAAACTCATTTTCCCCTTTAAAAAGTTAAAAGTAGTAGGAAAAGTCACCTTCCCCAAACACCTTTTAAGTTATAAAAGTTAATAAGTAATTTCAATAAGCAATCCCAAACACCCCCTAAAAACACACTTCTACCTTTAAAAATTTCAGCTAGTTTTGTCACATGCCTTTTCTAGAGCAATGTTTGATTACAGTCACAATAGGAAAAGGCTAGAAGAATATAATCTATTCTTTGTGACAATATCCAATGGTATAAAAAAAAGGAAATATCTCTTGCATATTCCAAGCCAAAATATACTACAATTCACTAACAATGTAAACTGATTGAATAACCTAATGGTGTCAAGAACCAGAAGTTTAAGTTGTTTTTTTGGGTTCGGTTTTTTGATTTGGACCTCAATTCTCAAGTTTTCTGGTCTTCTTCAACACATATTCGTGATCATACATATCCGGCTCTAAAGTATCCACTAAAAACCTGAAATACAATCAAGTAATAAGGTCGGTGAACAGTTAAGAATAGAACATGAAAACAATTAGACGATTGGGCAAGTTGGGTAACAGGTCAAAGCAGGTGATTTATGTAGATCAAAATGGATCAGGTAAGATTGTTTCGACCCACCTAACACTTTTTTATCCATTTTTATAACTTTATAAATAAATACAATGCTAAACATGATAACAAGCACTACATTATTTCTTTTTGTATACTTCGGATGCCTTTCAACCAGCTTGACTCATTTGACTCAATTTTCTTATTGATTAAATCCTTTGATTAGCTTAACCCGTTAAAGAGAAAACATAACCCAAAGCGACCCATTTACAAGTAAACAGGTCAAAAACGCCATCTCTAAATTGGCATATATCATGTTTTGATAGTATGCTACTACTCATGTAAAGGTCCAACATACCAATATGAATATAAGGCGATTGTTCACTCATTGGCATCTGATTTTCCTTTTAATTTTCTTTTGAAGTTGTTAGCATCAATGGTACCATAGAGACAGATGCGAAGACTGCCATTTAAGAGTCTTTGGTGAAAGTGAGTTGTGTACAGTTCCCAAAACTCATCCCTGCACCAAAATAAAGATTCAATTCATACTTCATAAATGGTTTGGTCCATAAATGTTAATATAACAAAAATTCAAAGAAATAATTTGGCCAATTTTACACGTGATTATGTAAAAAACTAACTAATAAGGATAATCGATAGAAAATTTCTAGATAGGTCAAATGGGTTGAACGCGTCAAAAGTCACCTAAGGTGGATGCAAATATGCTTATAACCTCCTAAATCTTTTTTAACTAAAAAAAACACATTACTATTTTAGATAATTTATCTTATGTAATTTATTTAATACATATAAGTATATGTATTTTCAAGAGAAGAGAACAAAAAAAAGTGTTGGCTGACCCATTTTGTCAAATAATTAAAAATACCCGTTTTGACTTACTACCAACCGACAATTTTGCCTACACTATAGCGACAACACCACAGCTCTAGCTAGTATTTAAAGATTGAAATACTTGCATCAGAGTGTCACATTCATAATGGAACAAATGCAGCCTTGGTTCTACTTCATCACAAGAATATGTGTCACAAGATTCAATGACAACAAATTCAACAATTCCTGATAAGCTAATAAATCGAGTCAAAAGGTCAACTGCCATAAAGGTGAAAGTCCTAATCATGATTTGTACTAAAGATAGGATTCACATCCATCAGAGGTTAATAATCAAGTCAATGATTTGTCATATACCTTCATGGTTTTATCTCCAATGTTGTATTCTGCAAAATCTCTATGGATGACTTTTAAACCCCTTCGATCATTCGACCAGTTTCCTTTTAAGTTATTTTTTAATTCTTTTTTTTATTATTATTTTACATAACCCAAATCAAACTGTTCTTTTTGTTGACAATGAACTTGCTAAGGAAAATTCACAGGCCCCACCAATACCCTGCTAACCAAATCAATCTGTCTATAAATACCACTAAATAAAAATAGTGGGAATTTAACCTGATTTGAGGAATGCTAAATAGAGAATATCCCTTGACATCTGTATGCATATCAAGCACAACAACAGATAGTCGTGATAGACCCAACGCTTCCATGTCAATTAACTTTTTGATCCTGAAACAATTAGGTATTGATATATCAAACATCTAAAATGGATATAAAGACCATAGATGCATGAACAGCTAGTCTACCTGCTTGGTGTTCCACAAGCAACATTGACATGATTTTTTAAACCTGAAACCTGAAGGCAAGATTATACAAAACACATGATTAAAAGCGAACAGGCATAAGAAACGATGTCAAATATAAATTTAAGACAATTTCACTCAATCTGAAATATAATTCAAATATTCAGAAAATTTAGTAATCATCTTCCACAACATGTTTCCAAGTTACAACTAGGGGTGTTCAGTATTCGAGTGTGCCTCAAAAAATTGAAAGTCTAATCACATGAAAAACTAAAAATGAATCAGTTTTTTGGTTCTTGAGATGGCTTTGGACCTGGTTTAAATTCAAAATATTCGAATGACTCTTGACTCTGAACCCCAACTTAGTATATGTTTTATATAAGTATACGCGTGCGTACATTATATATATATATATATATATATATATAGGGGTATGTTCTTTTGAGAACCAACAATATGTTAAGAACCGTGAGAACCGCATTAACTCTTCCTCTATTTATAATATAAATTGACTAGAATTCATGTACATTTCAATATGTTTAAGGTTTGGTTTTAAAAGACCTCGAATTTATGGTCGTTTTTTTAAATGCATATATGCACTCACACTATATGCACAAATGAATGCATATATGCATATTTTTATACTTTTCTTAAAAAAATTCAGGAGAGAGGAGATAAACTCAAACTAAAAGTGGGAAGAGATAAATAAAACATTGTTGTTGAATTTTACCTTTTTCACTAAAGCGATATGTACACGTTTTGTGCGGTTCTTTCGGTTCTCAACATATGGTTGGTTCTCAAAAGAACATGCCCCTATATAGTGTGAGTGCATACATGCATTTAAAAAAACGACTATAAATTCGAGGTCTTTTAAAACCAAACCTTAAACATATTGAAATGTACATGAATTCTAGTCAATTTATATTATAAATAGAGGAAGAGTTAATGCGGTTCTCACGGTTCTTAACATATTGTTGGTTCTCAAAAGAACATACCCCTATATATATATATATATATATATATATATATATATGTAGAGAGAGAGGGAAGTTCAAAACAAAATCAATCGTAAGTGAACCGCATAAGCACTTGTATCTTTTGATATTTTTAAAGGGCGGAAGGACCAGTAGGAAGCATGCATGGATAGATGTGGGATACATCCACATTTGAAGTATACATTCAAATGAATGAAAAACTACTGAGTTGAGACCTTAGACACAAACACCCAACAAGTTTGCGAGCTTCTCCAACACCATGTCTGTGTAGAACTTGTAAATTAGAATATCACTATGCTCTTTTAATTTAACTAGCTTATAAACAACAATCATACTCACGTGTGTGTGTCTGTGTGTATTCAGGTAGGAAACCAAGAATACAAAATCACTTTTGAACCGGCAGGACAGACGGTTTTAGGAAACCAATAATTAGTATAAACAACTGGTCTACGCAAAAATATTATAAAAGATCGTCCTGTTTTCTAATACTAGTCCGACAATTGAACCGGCAGGACGGACGGTTTTACGACCGGTCCGGTTTTCAAAACATTCCTTCTCGCAGTTCTCAACTTATTTGATATTCTTAATTAAACATACGCATATATATAATATTTAAATATTAATTTAACATTTTAAAATATAAATAGCATCTCTTGGAAACATAAATCCCTAAAACTGTTTTGTAATTGTAACCTCTTCTCACGAGTCCAAATGACTCCACGGTCTACCTAAACAGTTGACAATGCCAATAGTTGTGTTAACCAAGTAGTCTAATGATGCCTTGGTTTGAAATGATAGTATTGAAGTTCACTGAAGATCAAAAAAATTGGCTACTAGAACTCTGACTGTAATATAGAAGGCGAAATTGCTTTTATTCTTTTTACTCTCCCTCTCTTCTATCCTTTCTTAGTTTCTTTCTTCTTAACAACATCTCCACTTCACCGGGTCAGTGGTTCTTGATTTTTCTCGAGGGTGACACACTTAGTAGTGGAGAATTCAAGTGGCGCCTGAGGAAAAGGAAACCGCATCAAGCCACTTCATGAGGTTGCTTCGCTTCATATCCTTTGAAACGATTTCCAAATGGCTCCAATGCCTAGCGCCTCGGGAGCGCATTTTTAAATCAAGGTGATTTAAAGGTAGAATGAGAAACCTGATAAATACTTTTGGAAGTGGGGCGTTTAAATGAAGACAACCTTAAATAGAAAGGTAGGCATCAACTGATCACACAACTGAAAACAGGACGCTGATAAAGAGTTATTCTTAAAATAATAAACTCGTGTAAAAAATCCAAAACGCCTATAAAGAAGTAGTACGCGCACACACGCATGCTCACATCTCTTATTATGTTCTTCATCTTTGTATAAGTTAAATATATGTAATTTTTGTTGATACATATATGTAACTCAGTAATTTTATGAGAAATTTAATTTTGTTCCTTTTATATGTAACTCATGATGTTACATACATGTAACTCTGTAAATTTATTACGATTTTGTTCTACTTTTATTTATGGGGTTACATATACGTAAATTACACATAATGCATGTATTCAAGTATTTTTTTAGCATAAATTGAGGGAAAGGAAAGGGGAGTGAATTTAGGGATTTGGTTAATTAAAAATGAGGGTTTCCAAATTGTTTTTTTGCTTTTCCCATTTTACCCTTAAAGACTTATTTAAAGCTCAAATTTTTATATTCAATTACTAAAATGCTTCATTTAATATCTACCATTGATAAATCAAGATCAAGGGCCAAGATGAGTTTTCTTGGTTTTTTCATTACTTAGGGTTGTCTCATAAACACTCCCCTACACACACACACACGAGCGTTCAATAAAATTCTTAAAAGTATGTATTACCTGCTCTTCAATCTTCAAATGCTTGGCAAAAAGTTTTGCAGCAGGACATTCTTTAGTAAAAGGCTTCAAACTCCTGAAGATATGCAACGAATAGAATAAATACATAAAGCCCTAACCTTTTAAAATAACTCGGAATCTTGGAGTTAAGAAATGAACAGATTAAATAAAAAAATGATATTTTTGTGAAAAAAAATAGAGATCGTTTGTGCAATGGAAATATAAGTCTCTCAAAGCTGGTTAAAGGGATAAAAAATTCTTTTATTTTACCATTCAATACTCAATTTTTTAGGTAGCTGATATGAAACTAACATCCCAATCTAGCATTTTGACGCCCAGATAATAATAAAATTAGAAGCAAGATTTGTTTATCCAAACACCACGAGCGCACGCACACAAACACATATATTTATACAAGTGAATGAATCAAGAAAGATCAAATAATTTTGTAAAAAATGTGTTTGTTTGCACCTGAAAAGTTCCAGTGATCTTAAGGCAGACAAACTAATTGTAAGCAGTGTTGGACTCCCAGGCTCAGAATTCTGTTGCTTTTTACACAAGGCTTCTTTCCAAGATGATCCAAATGAAGCCTTCATATGTTCACTTAAATTACTCACATCCTGAACTACACTTTCAGATAGCTTCACAATACATGCATCTGCATCAAGATCATTGTTGTCAATAGCGAATAGCGGTAAATATCGACAAGCTGCCTATATGCTACTTAGCGATAGCAATGAAATAGCGCCCGCTATTTCATGTTTAGCGGTAAAGTAGTAGAAAATTTTGTGAAATAAAAACCCTAAAGTAGTCAACTATTGTAGCAATTATAATCAACAAAAAAAAGTCACACCACCAAAATAGCTAAAATACGCTATCACTAATTATCTAATGGAATAAAAACCCTAAATCATTATTGGCTACCACTATTTATGTTAAAAAAAAATAAAAAATTGCTATTTAATCACTTTGTCGTCCCTATATACCAAATAGCGAGCCTTGACCGATACGCTACGTAGCGCGCTATAGAGACCGCTATAGCTGCTATTGACAACAGGGATCAAGATTAATAACTTACAATTAAAATGCTATCCAACTTCATCTCACAATGTTGTTGAAGCTTTGTGACCAGTTACAATATGTTTATGCCTAAACCCTAAAACTAGCTAACAATGTTGTAAAATTAAACGTTTGGCGATCAATTACACATAAACAACAAATATTGAAAAGTTTTATACCGGTAAAAGATTCAAGTTCGAGAGAAGAAAGTTGTATTCCATTTGCTGATTGATACTGCTGGATGAAAAATTGTAGCTGCTGCGAAGCGGTAGTCAACAATTCAGGTACCGGCGGCGGCGGCGGTAGCTGCGGCGGTGCTTTTTGCTTGGGTTTTTTAAGTTTCTTTGATGATTTGGTTGAGGTTTTGAGATTATTGCGGCCATGGGGTTTTGAATGCTTTTGTGGTTTCGCCATGGTTGTAAAAGCCGTTGGGTGTGGCGTCTAGGTTTACAAGGAGGGTCCTTTTCTATCAACTCAGGCTAGTTTTATTTCAGGGAAACTTTAACCAATTTTTTAAACGAAAACTTACGAATCTAACCAATTTTTTAAACTGTTTCAATTAAAGTCACCGATTTAGTCATTCAATTTTCATGTAACCAGCTAATTAGATATCTTTTACCTGTTTAGTAGGTTTTCACGTTGATGTGACATTTAACATACTGACGACATGACATTTATTTTTCGTTTTCCTTTCTTTTAATATGTTAGCGTGGAATTAATATAATTTTTTATTTTAAAATTAAAAAAAAAGTCTTAATCTTTCATATACTCACGACTCACATGATGTTTCAAAAAAAAAATTTAGAAATATACTTTTTAAAAATTTTAAAATTAAAAAAAAATGTATTAATTCCACGCTAGTATATTAAAAAAAGATCGAAAGCGAAAAATAAATGCTACGCCGACATGTTTAAATGACACGTCAACATGGAAACCTGTTAAACAGGTAAAAAATATTTGATTAGCAGGTTACCTAAAAGTTGAGTGACTAAATCGGAACAAAAAAAGTTTGTGTGACTTAACTGAAATAATTTGAAAAGTTGGTTACATTTATATGAAGTTCCCCCTTTTTTTAAGTTTCAATTAAGTTATTCAAACTTTTTTCCTTAAAAACTCTCCAAACTCTAACTCCAAACCCGGAAGGTGCCGTATTGGGTGAGGTTTTTCTCCAAGTTAGTTTTAACTTGCGTGTCAATTTTTCATCGATTGGTTATGAATATGATTTACTGTCTACAATTTAGCCGGCTTAAGACACTTGCACACGCTCCTTGTTGGCACGTGGCTGGTTAAACTGAAGCCTCCAAATTAGTTTTAACTTGTTGTCAGTTTTTCATTGGTTGGTTATTAATATAATTATTATAATGAAAAGTTAAAAATATCAATGTATATATTTTTTCAATTTTTATGATTAAAATGTGTATTTTAGAAATTTTCTCAAATTTTAGGTAGTTTTATTGAATTCCTCGCCCATTAGTATTTGAAAATTCTTTTAGATTTCATTCAGTTAGTTATTTATTTACTTTATTTATACTATGAACTAGTTTTTAACTCCCGTGCTTCGTGGCAGGAGCCTGGTCATTATTGGTTTGACTCGTTTGTACGGATAAAATTTAAATCGAATCGTATACTCGTTATAGTGTATGATAAAAAAAAACACTTGAATTTGAATAAAACTCCGTTTTCAATAAAATTTAAAGCAGAACGTTGACAATTTAAAACGTAAGTGCAACGATAAAAATAGTATTAATCAAAGAAAAACATAAAACTAAATAATAAAAATAAAAATAAAAAAAAAATTAATGGATCGGGTTGTCGAAAACCATAAAAACAAATACCGATACGGTTTCCGATAATATCAATACCGAAAATGATGTTGTTCGCTTATAACAATTTCGGCTCGTCACGGTACGACAACGGTAATGGCTCTCGCTATAGGTAACGATAAAAAAAACCTTAGATTTTGAATACAACTCTCTTTAAAAAAAATTTATATCGGAACGTTGACAAAAAAAACTAAAAACAGCCACCCCCCGTATTTTGAAAAAAGTTAATGAACAAAAGTTATTAAAGGAAAACGAAATTAATAGAAAATGAAACGGGCTAAAAGCGTATAATATATAGTATAAGGGTTGAAAATGAAAAAAAAAATTATATCGGAACGTTGACAAAAAAAACTAAAAACAGCTGCGCCATCCGTATTTTGAAAAAAGTTAACAAACAAAAGTTATTAAAGAAAAACAAAATTAATAGAAAATGAAACGGGCAAAAAACGTATATAATATAGTATAAGGGTTGAAAATAAAAATACTGAAAAAGTAAAAAAAAAAAAACTAAAAAAGTTTCGTGACCAAAAGAAAAAGAACCAAAACTTTACTATTCATGGAAGTTTCTTTTTAATCTTTAAACCTTAGATTTTGAATACAACTCTCTTTAAAAAAAATTATATCGGAACGGTGACAAAAGAAACTAAAAACAGCCGCCCCTCCGTATTTTGAAAAAAGTTAACGAACGAAAGTTATTAAATGAAAACGAAATTAATAGAAAATGAAACGGGCTAAAAGCGTATATTATATAGTATAAAAGTTGAAAACGAAAAAAAAAATTATATCTGAACGTTGACAAAAAAAACTAAAAACAAACGCGCACTCCGTATTTTGGAAAAAGTTAACGAACGAAAGTTATTAAAGAAGAACGAAAGTTATTAAAGAATAACGAAATTAATAGAAAATGAAACGGACTAAAAGCGTATATTATATAGTATAAGGGTTAAAAATGAAAATAGTGAAAAAGTAAAAAAAAACTAAAAAAGTTTCATAGGTAAAATGAAAAGAACCAAAACTTTACTATTTACGAAGGTTTCTTTTTAATCTTTATTGTAAGATGAATGAATTCTACAATTTAGGTAACAAATTATACTATTAAGAGTTGGCTAATTCATAAGATTTCACGTGACGTGTTCTTGAGCTATTATTCATAAAATCGATATTTGTGTTTTCTTCTCAAATAATTATATTTCTATAAATATGCCATAATTGATACATTTGATTATTTTTATTTAATGCATAGATTCCGGATTACAATTATTCTATTAATATTTGTGGTGAGGTTATAATATACATGAAATAAGGTGGAAAAATCCCTAAAATGGAAATTTTGGGAATTTTCCATTATATATACCTTGTATTCAAGGGTGAACCGCATAGTATAACTGATACGTGACTATCCCTCTCACCACGTTGCCATGCAACCTCCCCTTGTTTTCATTATTAGTTCCTTTTCTTTTATTTGTTTTTAGGTTAGTGGGTTGTTTCCATTACGTGCATGTTAATTTTCTCATGTTAGTTTGCTTTGCAAGTCTTTAAATAGACCATGGGGTTTAGTAATGAAAAGCAGAGAAAATTAAAGCAAGTTATTATTTTATGTTTATGCAATTTTGATTATTTTGGGATCTCGAATCCGGCTTCTATCAATAACTCTTGATATTCGAAATGAAGAACAATGTATTATCATTTATCGTTCTTTACATGGTGTGTATGACATGTATTGCTACTGGTCTGGAACAAGAATGCAAGACAACTGGTAAAAATGTTGAATTTTGTGGTTAATCATCAACCAAAACCTTGTGGTGAAGATCATTGAATGCATACAAATGGTGCCATTTGAGCATGTAATACAACGTTCATTTTGTCGTGGCACTTATTGTGTTTGTTGCTCCTATGATGTCCCAAATTTTAATTTATACTTGTATCTTTATGAATCAACAAGCAAGTTTTGGTACTCTTCATGTTTCTTACTACATGTTACATGTTTAGTATATTTTATGAATCTTCATTTTGTTGTTGCAATGTTTGTATTTGTTTACCGTAATTAGTTTATGATCACCGACGGCCTTCAAAAGTTCATTGGTGAAGATGGATGAAAAAAGATCCAAATGTCTCTCCTCCAAAATGAGTCCATACCAAACAAGTTAAGCTCCAAGTGATGCTCGTCACTACAACTTGTAAATGTCAAAGACAACAACAAGAAGAATTGTATCTTGTTTTGTTAGATCTAAACAAGTAAATGACACATCTAAGAACCAAAACAAACCACCTCATGAACTATGATGTTTGTGTATGTTCTATGTGTTCTAGATACAAAAAAATCGAACGTCTTTCTCGAAGAACTCGATTATGGCACTCATAAAACCAAATTTATTAGAATTTTCTCAATAAAACTAACCTTATTTTTCTTTCTTAAATCCCACGATTCCACACACAAGAAAAATGGTTTAATTTCCTTTTGAAAATTTGATCTCACACACGTGAGTATGTGAGGAAAATGTAAAGATCTAACTGCTCTAATCTGATTTCTTTTTGCATTTTTGAGACGACCAAAATGCCACACTAAAAACACAATTTTAAAACACCTTTTACCCCACTGTGTTTTGTCGTCCATATCCCTAAATTGATCACACTTTGATGTCACCCAGGGCCGGCCCAGAGGGAGGGCGACGGTCCCTGGCCGGGTCTCCCCTATGGCCCGAAGTTTTTTAATTTTTTTATTATATCTATACAAATCTTCGTAGAAACCGCCGGTTTAAAACAAATTATTTTTATTCTACCAATGTATCACATGGGTTTTAACCTAGTGTATATATAAATATACTAGGTTAGAAACCCCGTTTATAACACGGGTTGAATAAATGCAGTGTTATATAGTTAATAATAAATATTTACATATTACATATTTATGATATATTACATAGTTTTTTTAATACGAATTTTAGAAACATCATATAGTTACTTTTTAAAAATATTTTATAAAAAGAATGAAATAAATGATCAATTTCTAAAAATGTTTTATGAACAAACCTATATTTTTTTAAATAAAAATAACTATAGAAATCATTTCTATTTAACAGGAGAGAGAGACGGAAAACAAAAAATTATTAAAAAACAATTAAATTTTTTTTGTGCAGTTAATAGGAGAGAGATGCGGGAAAATTAATCTCACCAAAACCTTTATTTATTATAGAGTATAGATATGTGTGTGTTTTTAAAAAAAATCTCTATATATACGCCCAATTTTTATAAATCTGAACCGAAAACCAAGAAATAAAAAAAATCTTTACAACCCTTTTAATAAAAAATATATAATTTAGTCAACATAGACAATGGTGGATGTCTTGCAACTTCCCACTTGACATAAGACTTAATGTCATCCACTACAACCATCCGATTACAACCTTTGTATTAAAAAAATATATAATTTATTTCTTAGAATCATAACACATGAGAATATGATAATGCAGATTTTTTGTTTATAATTTCTTAAAGTCACATAATTACACATATTAAAGTTGGAGTAAGTTAATAAAACTCTTTTAGGTATACTAATCTTCTATTCTCTTTATCAAAACCTGAAAATCTATGACCCTAAGTTGCTATTTATATATATATATATATATATATATATAGGGGAGGGATCAAGAGAAAACCACAAAGTTAGGCGAAAACCAAGAAAACCACTAAAACAATGTGTAATATTATGGGTTACGTATACGTAATCGCAATTTTTTTGTTTTCTATTTGCGTATACGTAACACTATGGGTTACATATACGTAAGCCAATATTTAAATGATTTTTTGGTAAAAATGTGTAATATTACATTGATAATCTTATAAAAAAATAAATATTATTATATTATTGGTTTTTTAGTGGTTTTCGCCTAACTATGTGGTTTTCTCTGGAACCCTCCCCTATATATATATATATATATGGTGAGGTTCAAATGCTAACCAATATTTATGTGATAACTATGATAACCACTCTCAAACATAGTGTTACATATACGTACCAAATAATGACCTCCTCCCGCAACCCCAAAAACCTAAACCCCCCACCCCCACCACAAAAAAAACCCTAAACCATAAAATCTAAACCCTTAAAAGCTAAACCCTAAAAGCTAAGATGGTAGAGTTCGACGAGACGGTTACAATGCCGCTGAAATGAGCTCAATCGGAATTAGTTTGATATCGTTTCTTTGCGTTTTTGTCATTTCTTAGATTTTTTAGCGAAAAACTACTTTATTATTTGAACCTCCCCCTATATATATATATATATATATATATATATATATATATATATATATATATATATATATATATATATATATATAGGGTTAGGATCATTTAAGAACTCTAAATATCTTGAGAACTCCTATTAATGGTTTATATTTTTTATATATTGTCATGTGTGTTTATGTACATAAAAAACAATCAAACTAATTTTTATATTTTTAAATTTTTACCTATACATGTGTAGGTAGTAAAACCTACACATGTGTAGGTAAATTTTAAAAATGTAAAAATTAGTTTGATTGTTTTTTTATGTATATAAACATACACGACAATATATAAAAAATACAAAATTTAAAAATATAAACCATTGATAGGAGTTTTGAAGATATTTAAGAGTTCTCAAATGATCCATTCCATATATATATAATTTTTATATATATATAGGGAATGTATCATTTGAGAACTCCTAAATATCTTGAGAACTTGTGAGAACTCGTCAAAAAACCAATCAAAACCATTTTTTTTGTTTTTACTATATTTAGGGTTAGAAAACATAAAAAAATGAATTTATATATGTAAATTTACATGTATGAATATATTAAAAAAAATCTACTCATGAGTAAGTTTACCACTTACACATGTGTAAGTGCTTAGCATTTATACATGTGTATAATTTTTTTTAAGAATAATTTAGAGAGAAGAGATAAACTAATTGGAGAGATAAATCATTTTTTATGTTGTATTTCTGTAACATCCCCAAAATAGTAAATAAATAAATAATAACGCAATAGAGATTTAACCGTCAAAGTGAAAGGAAAATGGATGGGCTTGGGCTCGGCTCCAACGGGACGAGGGAAGCCCAAGTATATAAAGGTCAAGACAGCTTTAGACTCTCATTTCTTCCACAACTTGCAATTTAGAGAGAGAAATGAGAACTCGGGTCTAGAGAGAGAAAGTTGACTGATCGACCCGGAATTGAAGGAGCACGTTACTACTGAGCTCGTGAGCAAAACCTCCGAATCTGAATCCCAATCCAGGTAACGATTTGACCCTAATCTGAGTTTTTGTTCGTTTTGGGGTTTTTCGGGTTTTAGCTAAATAGGAGACGTTTTTATGGATGAAACTTGAAAATAAGCTTAGAACTAGCATCTAGAATGAAAACCGAACATTTTGATCAAAGAAAGTTGTAAGATTAGCATGATCGGGTTAACATGCAAAAATTTTAGACTTGATGGGGAAGCAGGTCTTGCGTACTTATCAAATACGCAAGAAGGATGTCCTGCGTACTTATCAAGTACGCATGAGGAAGATCCTGCGTACTTATCAAGTACGCAAGAAGAATATTCTGCGTACTTGTCAAGTACGCATGAGTATGGTCCTGCGCACTTAGCAAGTGCGCAGGCAGCATGCCGTTAGTGAAGTCAGTATATTCGCTAATTCAGAATGATTTAACCGTTAGAGTCGGGATTAGGTCTAATGTATGTGTAATTAACAAATCCATATTGTGTGTGGCACTCATTGGACCGCGGATAGGACAGGACGAGACTAGCTCATCAGGTGAGTTCTATGTGCCCCCCCTTCTATGTTTTGTGCAAATCATTTTAAATGTTTTGGGGCTGAAGTGTATACACTAAATGAATAAATGCTATGAATGTCAATGTGATCATACGTGGTATACAAATATATATATATATATATATATATACCTATATATGAAAATGAATTATGAACAAAGAATGAAACGTATGATTATAAAGAATGAATGAAAGAAGGACATAACGTGAATGAATGAAATCTTGTTTTATATTATATATATTGCATGTTATAAATGTATGTAAACGTTATGGACGCTTCGATGACAATGGCTACTTCGGTAGACGGACAACCACGTGACTATTTTGCAACCGGGACAAAAACGTTCCTTCGCAAGCTAGGACGTATAAAAGGTACTCATGGACGGTCGAAGCAAATGCCTTATTACATGTAGAATGGTTGCATATATAATAGCCACGTGGGAAACGGATGCCCTAGGGCAGACGGGCGAATGAACGGACTACGACGGTAGGACGGTTTTAGAGCGGACGGACAAAGGTTACCGGACGGATTTACGTTTCGACGGACGGTTTTCTAGAGCCGGACGGTTTATGAAAAGGGCTACGACGGTAGTTCTCACTGCGTTGTCTTTGTGACGTTCGCGACAAGTATGACGGGTTGATCACCCCTATGTGTATGACCGATGAATGTTCTCCCCAAAATAAGTATGTATGTACATATGTATATATACTCAGTATGAATATTATGTGAGAACAGTAAGGCAAAGAATATGCTAATGCACGTATATATATATATATATATATAATACTTAACGATAAGATAAATGCTATGTATGATTGTTTTTAAACTAAAACTCACCAGCGTTAGCTGACTTTTAGTATACATTTCAGGTAAAGAAAGGAAGGGTCGTGCGAAGGCATGATGGTTACCCAACACGAGACTAACATCCCACTTTTATATATGTTAAGTCAATGTTATGTTTTTAAATTGTTAAGACTTCCGCTGTCATGTTATGTTACGTTATGTAATGATTGAATTCGAATGTTTTAAATTGGGAGAATTTCATATATATCCCTATGTAACATCCCAAATTCCCTATTAGTTAAAAACACGAGATCTTATTTAGAACTAAGGTTGTCAAGGGACGAAAACATAGAGTAATGATTAGCAACTAAACAAATTAAAGGACGTTGATGCAAATTCTAAATAGATGAGGGGTGTAAGAAGGAAATGTTCATAACAATTGAAACCTAAATCTCATACACACACAATCTTCAGCCGCCACCCCCCCCCATTTCTTTGTTTTCGTTTTACCCTCCCTTGTCGAGCAACAACCGGACCACACCATCCTTACAATTTCTAAACCTAAATCGAGCATTAACCTGCAATGGAGCTTCAATACAAGGAAATCGGAAGGCATTAATGGGCCGGGAACGATTCGTGCTTGATCAGCGACGCGTGAAGGAGGTAAGGGCCATCTGTTGTGGTTCGAATGACGTCGACATCGGGCGTGGGAGTTGCTGCTATGGCCCCGGCAGCAGCAGAGGGTTCATCATGGCGTGTTACAGTGGTAACACGGATGCGACGAGGATGTTGGTGCTGAAAACAGCCTCACGGCGGTGGCGACGAGATTATGGCAGTAGCAGCAGTAGGGGACGGGTCTTCCGGCAACCCTCATGACAGCAGAATTAAGAGGGTAAGCTGCTGCCATAGCTCCGGCAGCAGCGGGGTGTCCCTAGTAGCCTGGTTACGGATGCGGCGATGATGTTGGTATTGGAAACGACCTCGCGGTGGTGGCGATGTGATGGTCCTGTGATAAATAGTTTCGATGGCAATGGTGATTCAACATCAGCAGTAGTTTCGATGATGATGAATGCCTAGATAGTAGTTTCGATGGTGATGGTCCTGTGATAAATAGTTTCGATGGCAATGGTGATCCAACATCAGCAGTAGTTTCGATGATGATGAGGATAACATGGTAGTAGTTTTGGTGATGGTGATGTAGTAGTTTCAATGGTGATGGTAGTTTCGATGATGATGATGAATGCCATGATAGTTGTTTCGATGAGGATGAGTATGAAATGGTAGTATCGATTGATGATGGGTAGATGATAGTGCTTTCGGATGATGTTCTATGAATGATGATAATAATTAGTTAATGAAGATGATGACTATATAATGGTGGTGATTGAAAAGAACAATTCGAGTCGAGTCTCGGTTATATTTCGGGACCGTGTTCGGGAAGGTACATCCTTTAAAACTCGTAGAATATTAATTATTATTACTAGTCGGGTTATTAATAGCGTATTGAGGACGTATAGCAATGAGCTTATATAATAAATAATAACCGACAAGATTATGATTATTTTTGGTAAGGGTAACTTAATAAAAGTATAGAAAGATGGACCTTGATGCTAGAAGATAAAACCCGATTATTTCGGACTATTGGTTATGATTTGGTAATGGAAATAGACAAGTTATATTGTCGGGTTTTAGATAAAAACAAACGAGACTCTGCCCAATTTTATTAGGATTAAAGAAGTATATATTTTAAATATGGACGCCCTCTTTAGGGATCGGGATTGTTTGGGAAGGAAAACTGATGTATCGAAACTACCATAGTTTCGATACGAGCCACGATCCGAAGCTAAGTTACACCTAAGTTACCTGTCGAAACTATAAGTTTCGACAGAAGCAACCTATCGAAACTACAAGTTTCGATATAAGTACACCCATCGAACTACTAGGTTCAAGCATAGTAATGTCTAGTGTCATCTAGGAGCACTACCTTACGTGTATGACTTTATTATACAGATCGTGAGTGACATTAGTGATGCTCAGTAACCAGCTAAGTGTATCTCAGAAACTACTCATCAGGTGAGTTCTATGTGCCCCTTCTATGTTATGTGCAAATGTTTTCAAATGTTTTGGGGCTGAGATGTATACACTAAGTGAATAAATGTTATGAATGTCAATGTGATCATATGTGTTATACAAGTATATATATATATATACCTATACATGAAAGAGAAATTATGAATAAAGAATGAAAAGCATGATTATAAAGAATGAATGAAAGTATAACACAATATGAAAGAATGAAATCCTGCTTTATATCCATGAATATATTGCTTGCAAAGAATGAAATGAATGAATGGCATAACATGTGAGAATGAAATCTTGCTTTATATCCATGTATATATTGCTTGCCAAGTACAGAAAATGTTATGGACGCTTTGATGATAACGGCTACTTCGGTAGACGGACGACCATGTGATTATTTTACAACCGGGACAAGTGCGTTCCTTCATCAGCTAGGACGTACGAATGCCATTAAAGGACGGTCGAAGCAATTGGCATATTATAGTAGAACGGTTGTATAAATAATAGTCGCATGGGAAACGGATACCTTCGGGTAGACGGGCGAATTACGGCCTACGACGGTAGGACGGTTGTAAGTCATGACGGACGGACAAAGGTTGCCGGACGGTTGTAAGAATAAAATGACGGACGTCACTTGTTGCCGGACGGTTGTAAGTATAGGTGGGCCATGACGATGGACCACGGCGATTGTCTTTGTGACATTCGTAAGCAAATGACGGGTTGATCACCCTTATATAGTATGACCCATGAAATTAAAGAAAGAAAGAAAAGAAAAGAAAAGGGTGAATGCATATATATATATATATATATGAAATCACAAAAATACAGAAAAGAAAATACAGAAAAGAAAGAAGAAAGAAAGGCAAAAGTTATGAATACGTATTTATATGAATGATTATACAGTAATGCATACTTATACCTATAAAGAAAAGAATGTTTACAGCAAATTGCATTAAACTAGAACTCACCAGCGTTAGCTGACTTTTAGTATACATTTCAGGAAAAGGAAGAAAGGGTCGTGCGATGGCGTGAAGGTTACCCGGCACAAGACTGACATCCCACTTTTGTTTGTTAAGACAATGTTGTGTTTTTAATTGTTAAGACTTCCGCTGCTATGTAATGTAATTGAATGATGAAGATTTTTAATTTAAGTTCAGTATTTATGGCTATGTTTATGAGTAAATCCAACAAGTGAGGTCACCCGGAAAAAGGGGCCTTACACCCTACAAACTTGCTAAATATCATATATATCCAAACCAAACTTTAAATATCAAATATATCCTTCTCTAATACTTAAAATATCATATTTATCCATTTTAATATATTTTATTAAAAACAATTCATAATATGACCACTTTACCCTTAAATTCTTTTAAATATCAAATATGTCCCTCTTTATTACTTAAAATACCATATCTAATTATTTTAATATATTTCATTAAAGAGAATTTATAATATATTTTGATTTAATGGTCATATTACTTTTTCGCTTTTTTCAACCCATTTTCATTTTTATACGATTTTTAATACTTATATTTTTCTTTTTACAATGATTTTATACTAACAAATTCAATTTTTTATTTTGATTTACAACATTTTTCATTATAGTTTTCATCAAAATTTTCTAGTTATACCTGTATCAATTTTCAATTTACATACCCAATAAAGATCGACCAAAAATGCTAAAATACCCAAAAAAAAAATTGCCAAAAATACGAGTAACGATTTCTAAAGATGAAAAAAACATATAACAAAATCTTGACCCATTACAATATCAAAAACCAACAGTTTGACTTAGATTAGCAATTTTCGCGAGGCTTTTGTACTCCTTCCTCGTCCCCTTTTACTGGTTGATGATTCATGTTGATTAAAACTTTGATATGATGCATTCTTGCATGTTTTTGCATGGTGTCCGTACTCAGAACAACGTGAACATCTATGTCTTCTTTTGGGCTCATCGTGTGATAAAATTCTATTCTTTCTTGGTCTTCCAGGTGGACGTTTGATAGTAGGTGGGTATATCTTCTCTCCTGTATCTATGTGCACCCATTGATCCTTTGCAGGCATAGGAGCAACTTCCAAAGCATAAGTTGCTTTAAGTTTCTCAGTGATGAAATATGAATCAACATATTTATCCCAGTTTACATCCCTTGTAAAAGCAATGAAAGCAGCTGCATGCACACATGGAATACCTTTAACTTGCCAAACCCGACAAGTGCATTTTCTCTCATCAAGTAAGACCTCCCAACGTTTTCCTCTGCATTTTACTTCAGCTCTATTTTCACCGCTTCTACAAACGTCATATTCACCCAAGTTCTACGTACAACATAGAAAATATATTAGTAAAGTTCATGTTTCAAAGATATGCAACAAGGAATAAAAACATTACACTTGCCTTAGAGATTTTGTTAAGATAACTCTTAGTATTAGGAACTAACGTGCCCTTCCATTTTTGTAGAATCCTCCTTTTCTTGTCAAATCGTACCATAATCTTTTCCCTAATAGAATCAAGGAGATCGAGTACCGGTTGATAACGCAATTCACCTACCCAAGAATTAAACGCTTCTGAAATATTGTTAGTTATGTAATCACACTTGGATGTTGTTCCAAACTTGCAACGACTCCATATCTTCTTATGATTCTCAATAATATACGTAAGCGCATCTTTACGTACTCCAGCAATTTCGGTTAATAATCTTTCATGCTCAGTAACACTATAGGTCCTTGCAGCTCGCCATAAATTTTTACTGAAGAACTCACCACGAAAGTGTTTCTTGAAATTGCTATATAAGTGTCTAATGCATTCTCTATGTTCGACACTAGGATAAACTTGTGTTATTGCTACCTCAAAACCTTTTTGCATATCTGATGAGATAACAAGACCATTAGGTGTACCGATTGCTTTTTTAAGTAACTCAAGAAACCATATCCATGAACTTTTATTCTCTGATTCAAGTACACCATAGGCTACTGGAAAAATAGAATTATTACCGTCAACACTTGTGGCCGCAACTAGTACCCCATTGAACTTTCCTTTTAGATGACAAGCATCAAGAGCAATGTAAGGGCGACAACCATCAAGAAACCCCTTAGAGCAAGCTATTAGTGAAATAAAAAAACGTAAAAAGAGTTTCTTGTTACCATCTGTCTCATAGTCAATATCAACAACACTTCCAGGGTTTCTGTTTACTAGTTCTTCTTTAAAATCATTCATCTTCATGAATGAGTCTTCCCACTTTCCATACATATCTGTGTAAGCTTGTTCTTTCCCTCTGTAAACTTTAAGATACGATACATCAACACTGTAATTTTTCATAACCCACTTCCTCAAATCCGTAACAGAGACATCCCCATCAGATTTTAGCTTGTCAGTAACTACACTAGCAACCCACCCTTGAGTTGCAAGCTTATTACCACCCTTGTTGCTCCTAGTGCAAGAATGTGTTTCTACAAATGTCTTAACCTACACAATTTTATATGAACTACAAATTGTTAACAATGAGTGTCAGAAAATAATCTTTATTTATAAACTTACTTCGAATGTAACACCATCTTGTGTGATAGAAGCATGAATTCTCCAGTTGCACTCTATATGTGCACACCTTGCTGTGAATCGTATTAGGTCACTTTTCTCGATGAGGTACTCAAATTCATTTACAAGTGCATAATGGTTTATAGCTCTTCTAAACTCGATCACATTTTTAAACTTTGAGTTAACTTTCATGGTTGGACATTTCTTTCTAAGTGAACTAGTTTCCTCTTCGTCATCTGGTGACCGAACTTCATTATCAGTACTATAATGGCTATGATAACTTTCATCGCTTAGAGAATATTCTGATTCTTCCTCACCGTGTGGTTCATTGGTAACTTCATCTTGAACCCTGCACACGATATTAAACTCTCATCAAAATTGTATTTGGTGTACACGATATTAAATTCCCGTCAAAATTAAAATGTTCTATACCTTTGTTGTTTAGAACTGATGTCAATATTATTATTTGTCGTCACATAAAGAGTTGACTCTTTCTCCGTATTGTACATACTAAGCATCAACTCGAAATTCTCATTAGAATCAAGCTCGATAAAAGTTTGCTCCATGGCGCATTTGTCAACAAAACAAGTTGAGAAAATGAGATCCATATTTGATGGATAATGCTTTGTAACCTCTTCAAGTAAATCCTCCAAGTTGTATGTGAATGCGTCAATGTAAATACTTTTTTGAAAGCCAAAACAATACCGTTTCCTAGATGAATTCTTAGCTAACCGAAAGTAGCCTCCATATTTTAGTTTTAGCTTATACTTAGAAGATACTGGCCTACAAGAAAATTCATTCAAAGTCAAGACTGTATGTGCAATTAAAAGTTTTTAACAATATCAAAACATAAACAATAAAAAACGCTTTACATACTCGAGTACGGGTGATTGAACCATGAATTCCCACACTGGCGTTATAGAGCTATTTTCAGTCTCGTCCATCTAAGACAATCAAATACAATGATAAATCAAATAAAGGATACGCATGAATCAAATAATGAATATTCAATGTAAATTAAACAATGAAATAAAAAGTATGAACATCCAATGTTGCTTTTATGAACATCCAAAACAATAAATTAACAATTATGAACATAAAAAACTAGTGATTTCCTCATTTATTATTCTCGAACAGTGAATCAAACTGAAAAACAATATTATGATACTTTTAACACAATTAATCAAAACTACTGACATGTTAATCGAAACTAGTGCTTGCCTCGGTGATTGTTCTCAAAAAATTAATCAAAATTGTGATTTCTCTTTTACTCAAACTTCATTTATTTTAGAATTGCTATTGTAGGCTATCGAAAAATTACTCACCTGCATATGGGATTGGATGAAACTTGATGGGTTATGTGAAGCTGCTGTAGGGATTGGAGAATAGTTACAGAGATGACCTAATAAAATTAAAGAGGATTAAAATAATTAAAAAAGGTTTAAAATAATAGTATATTTGAGAAGGGTAAACTTGTCATTAATGTTAAAATTTATTAGGAAAGGATATATTTGATATTTAATGTTTGGTTTGGATATATATGATATTTAGCAAATTTGTAGGGATATATATGAAATTCTCCCTTAAATTTAAGTTCAGTATTTATGACTATGTTTATGAGTAAATCCAACAAGTATGGTCATCCGGGAAAAGGGGCCTTATAATTTCAATAATAAAGATAGTGAAACAAAAATAAATGGTTTTGATTGGTTTTTTGACGAGTTCTCACAAGTTATCAAGTATTTATGAGTTCTCAAAAGAAAATAACCCTATATATATATATATATATAGGGAGAGGATCAAGAGAAAACCATAAAGTTAGGAGAAAACCATAAAGTTAGGAGAAAACCAAGAAAACTGCTCTCAACCAATCACATAATTTAGATTTTATTTTATTTTAGTTTTATTTAAAGGATATTTTAGTAAAATTACACTTGTTTTAATTAGGTAATTAATGTATTCATTTATGGAATCCCTTAATTATCTCATCTTTCTCTCTAAAATATTCTTTAATTCTAGAATTCAAAAATTAATTTGGAGAAATATATGTAATTTTTTGGCACAAAAAGAAATTGGTTTTAGTTATCCTTCTTACTGGTTCTTGTAACTATGGTTTTAATCTTTTTTCGTCGTATTATATCATTTACATATACGTAACCAATGGTTCTGTTCTTGTAACTATGATTTTAGTCAATAATTATCATTTTTTATTTGGTTCAATGGTTCAATGTGTTTACGTATATATAAACAAGAGCTTACGTATATGTAAACAAGCGCTTACGTATATGTAAACAGGTGCTTACGTATTTGTAAACATGTGCTTACGTATATGTAAACATGAGCTTACGTATATGTAAGCACGCTTAATTGATTCACAAAAAAAACAAGTTTTGATTTTGATTAAACTGATTTTGTATGGAGATAGGAGAGAGAGAGATTCAAATAATTTAATTTGTTTCCAAAACAAAAAATTAAAATCTACCTAATATACCCTTGAAGCATTTAATTAAATTTATCATCTATTAAATATTTATAGATTTGCCATTGATTGATTTCAACCATTGATCAAATTTGATCAATGGTTTAAAAGTGGTTTTATTGGTTTTCGACCAACTCATGGTTTTCTCTTGAACCTACCCTATATATATATATATATATATATATATATATATATATATATATATATATATATATATATATATATATATATATATATGGGACGTATCAAATGAAAACCCTAAGTTATTGGAAAAACCCTTAAACTCTATCAGATCTAAACTAAAATTCCTTCAGCCTTCATATTCATCAAATCGCCTTCAGCCTTCAACCCAGTGCCCTCCGATTTCTCCTTCAGCATTTAACCCCGTAACCTCCGATTTGCCTAATATTCAGCTCCGTCGACCGCTGACCACCATGGCGCACCAGAACTCCCGCTACCTTGCCGCACCTTCCGGTTAATCGGAAAGACTTTTGAAGGGCTGATAAGCTCCGTTCGAACCAGTAAACGGACGGACTCACTCTCTCTAAACGACGCTACCTCCTCTCTCTACACACAGACGTTTCCTTCTCTCTTTACAGCAGCACCGGCGTCGACGGTGGTTCTGGATTTGTTATGTCGGCGTCGGCGGTGGTTCTGTGTTTGTTACCACAGGAGCGGCGTAGGCGGCGATGATTCTAGATCGTAGAACAAGAACAAGATCGAGTTTAATTTTAGTGACCTTTGTGTAGGCGGCGATGATTCCAGATCATAGAACAAGAACACGATCGAGTTTAATTTTAGTGACCTTTGTGTGCCCTAATTATATCAGGTTAGTTATTTATTTGTTGTTTTGAAAATTTTGTATAATTTTGTTTCAACTTACCGACGTGAACTGTTTTGAAACTTTGTGTGCAACTTTGTTACAACAGAGTAGAAAAAGAATATATATCAAACTGTTGATGGCATGAACTGTGCACCTTTGTATAATTTTGTTTCCTTTTTTTAATATATTTAAATTATAAATTATTTTTGCTTAATTTAAATTCATATAAACACAATAATTTATCTCTAAAAGTATTATAAATCATTTTATTAATGGTTTGATGTTTTTGATTTAATTTTAGAGAGTTACAGTATCTTAAGAGGAAACAGGTTTGGAAGTTGGCAATGTGTATTTTGAATGTACACTTGTGTATTTTGATTTTACACTTGTGTATTTTGTGTTTACACTTGTGTATTTTGATTTTACACTTGTGTATTTGGATGTAAATTTGTTTTCCTGATTTGTGTATATGTTTTTTCTCCATTTGTAAAGATATTTAGATATTTAGTTGTAGAGATTTTGTGTATATGTTTTTTCCTCTCATTATTATAGGCAATGTAATTATTTGTAAAGATATTTATGTATTTGAATGTAATATTAATAGATTTGTGTATTTGGATGTAATATTAATAGATTTGTGTATATGTGTAAATTAATTTTACACAGGGTTTAAAAAAATCATATTCTTGATCTGCATATATATAGAGAAAGAGAGAGAGAGAGAGTGTGTGTTGTTTTTATTAAATCAAATAATGTTAATTTACTTATTTTCCCCTGTCATAAATATGGACCACATGTTTTTTAAATTTAAAGTAAAAAAAATTAGATTCAATTTCGTCCATTCATTAAAATATTAAGAAATGAATATGTGATTAAGATTGAGTTTAAGGGTTTTCACAACAACTCAAGGTTTTCATTTGATACTTCCCCTATATATATATATATATATATATATATATATATATATATATATATATATATATATATATATATAGGGAGAAGTTCATTTCAGAACACTTAAATACTGCGAGAACAAGGGGAACAAACCTAAATCGTTTATTTTTTTGATCCATGGTAAAAAACAATTAAAAGTTTATACTTCTTACCTACAAATATGTATGTTTATCTATATAAAAAACAATCAAACTAATTTTTTTATATGTTTTTATATATTTAAAAGTTTCCTACACATGTGTAGGCTATGTGTAGGTAAAAAACATACACATGAATTACACATGTGTAAGTATGTATATAACCAAAATTTTTTCATATTTTTTGTTTGAATTTCTTGAAAAACAAATAAACATTACATTTATATAATTTTCTTATATTTTAAAACTTTTTAAGATTGAAAAAGTGAATGATTTGTTTTGTTCTGCGTGTTCTCACAATATTTAGTGTTCTGAATTGAACCTTCCCATATATATATATATGGTTGAGTTCATGAGAGAACTCACTTTAATAAGAGAAACTAGAGAACCACTAAAAAAAGAAGGGCTATATTTTAAAGAGACATGGTAAAATTGAAACTTAAAATATATAAATCTTTAAACATTTCTATATTTTGTATACATTACTATTTTTTTTAAATTACACCATTAAATCAAAATTTTCTTTATCTTTCATTTGAGTATAAATAACGTTATAAAAAATAAGAATTAGCTTGTCGTATTTTTTTTCTTCTATTTTCAATATTGCATATGTGTAATATCACCCTAAAAAACTAAACCCCCACCCCACCCAAAAACCTAACCCCACCCCACCCACCCCCCAAAAACCTAAACCCCCCACCACCCCCACCCAAAAACCTAACCCCACCCCCCAAAAACCTAAACCCCCCACCCACCCTCCCCTTCAAAAACCTAACATAAAAGCTAAACTATACCAAAAAAATTAAACCCTAAAGCTAAACCGACTATTTTTTCAATTTTTTTTGAACGAGGACGACGTAGCAAAACAAGTTATCCGAACAACTTTTTTAGTTTTTGATTTATATTTTGAGTTATGCTTTTTTTTTTGCCTTTAATGAGGAGTTCTCTGGTTCTCTCCCTAAATGTTAGTTTTCTTATTAATTTCACCCTATATATATATATATATATATATATATATATATATATATATATATATATATATATATATATATATATATATATATATATGGGACATGTTCAATTGAGAACCATCATTTTGGCGAAAACCAAAAGAACCATACATTTTTACACAAATACATACATGCATCCTTACTTTATATTTGCACAAATGCATATATTCATCCTTATATTTGTGTAGAAATACATGGTTCTTTTGTTTCTCGCAAAAATGAAGGTTCTTAATTGAACATGTCCCTATATATATCTATATATAGGGAATGATTCAAATACTAACCAACTTTTTATATGATAACCGTGCTAACCACTATCAAACAATCACATAATTTATATATTTTTTTTAATTCTAAAAAGAGTATTTAGGTATCGTGAACATATATCTTGAATATAAATACAGAAATGATGAGTCTTACATATATGTATCAAATACTGTTACATATACGTGACACATAGTGTTTACGTATGTGTAACATTATTTGGTACGTATACGTAACACTATGTTTGAGAGTGGTTATCATGGTTATCACATAAATATTGGTTAGCATTTGAACCTCACCACATATATATATATATATATATATATATATATATATAGGGGAGGGTTCCAGAGAAAACCACATAGTTAGGCGAAAACCGAGAAAACCACTAAAAAACCAATTTTAACCAATAATATTTATTTTTCATTTTTTATAAGTTTATCAGTGTAATATTACACATTTTTACCAAAAAATCATTTAAATATTGGCTTACGTATATGTAACCCATAGTGTTACGTATACGCAAATAGAAAACAAAAAAATTGCGGTTACATATACGTAACCCATAGTATTACACGTTGTTTTAATGGTTTTCTTTGTTTTCGTCTAACTTTGTGGTTTTTTTTATCCCTCCCCTATATATATATATATATATATATATATATATATATATAGGGGAGGGTTCCATAGAAAACCACTTAGTTAGGCGAAAACCTAAAAAACCACTAAAAAACCAAACCAATAATATAATAATATTTATTTTTTATTTTATTTTTATTTTTATTTTTTTATAAGCATATCAATGTAATATTACACATTTTTACCAAAAAAACATTTAAATATTGACTTACGTATACGTAACCCATAATGTTACGTACACGTAAACAGAAAACAAAAAAATTGCTGTTACGCATACGTAACCCATAGTATTACACATTGTTTTAGTGGTTTTCTCGGTTTTCGCCTAACTTTGTGGTTTTCTCTTCATACTTCCCCTATATATATATATATATATAAATAGCAACTTAGGGTCATATTTAAGGGCCTCCAATTTTTAAGATTTTTCAAATTTTGATAAAGAAAATAGAAGATTAGAATACCTAAAAGAGTTTTATTAACTTACTCCAACTTTAATACGTGTAATTATGTGACTTTAAGAAATTATAAACAAAAAATTCGCATTATCATATTCTAATGTGTTATGATTCTAAGAAACAAATTATATATTTTTTAATACAAGGGTTGCAATCGGATGGTTGTAGTGGATGACATTAAGTCTTATGTCAATGGGGATAGTGAGAAGTTGCAAGACATCCACCACTGTATATGTTGAGATAAATTATATATTTTTTTTTATTAAAAGGGTTGTAAAGATTTTTTTTTTATTTCTTGGTTTTCGATTAGATTTATAAACAATTGGGCTTATCTATAGAGATTTTTTAAAAACACACACACACATATATATATATATATATACACACTAGGTTAAAACCCATGTGATACATTGGTAGAATAAAAATAATTTGTTTTAAACCGTCAGTTTCTACGAAGATTTGTATAGATAATATAAAAAAATTAAAAAACTTTGTGATACTTAAGAGTTCTCAAATGATCCATTATATATATATATATATATATATATATATATATATATATATATATATATATATATATATATATATATGAAAAAGATCAAATGTAAACCAAGTTTAAATGTGTAAATCAAAAAACCAAGGGATATGTCCAAAAATTCGGTACAACATCAAAGCACAAAGCACGTGGAAAACGGTATCCATTTTGTACGGGAGAAAGTTCGGCTAGGTCACATCCGGGTATTACATATACCATCCGCTCTTCAGTATGCGGATATCTTCACTAAAGGCTTGCCCCGACACTTGTTTCAAGCCTTCCGTGACAGTTTGAGTGTTCGTCACACTCCCACTCAAATTGTGAGGGAATATTAGAGTATATATATTTGATTACACTTAGTAATTGTATTTTCCGTAACTAGCCTTGTAATCCTCCTATATATGAGTTTGTATCATGAATGAGATCAACAAGATTAATACCATAAAATCTGTTACTAATAACACTTAAATTAGAGAATTATCTCTTATGTTTTGATCACTACGACAGTGATACGTGATCCTTTCGGGGTATTTTGAGGTTCGGTGTTACAAATTAACTAAATATTTTGAATCGTTCCAGACAGACGAGTCTACCGATCTTGATTTGGGAATCATGATTTGTATAAAAAAACATAATAGAGATATTGTTGTTTCGCACGTTTCTTAATTCTTAGGGTACTGGGGGCGTTCAACCCGATTGTAATCGAGTAGGCCATCGAGTAAATGAGTAAAGGGGAACACCGCCCCTATTGACTCGAGTAGGGGCGGGTAAGGGTGATCGAGTAAGATGAACGAGTATATTTACTCGGAGATGGCCCTTCACCCACCTTCCAACCACCCAATACCCACTTGTACCTCATGTATTAAAAGTTGTACATATAAAAAATAAAGTTGGTGAGTAAATGAGTAGGGTGTTTCCAATAAAATCTGAGTAAATGAGTAGTTTTGAGATGCAAAATTCTATTGGACAGTTTTGGTGAGTAAATGAGTAATGGGGTTAATGGCCCCCAACACCCTTAAAGAATTAACTATAAATTAACACATTGATCCATGTTTTCATATAGACATTTAATCGAGATTATATTTTTATTAAATAGGTAAGTGCATTAGCAAATAACTCCAGCGAGGCAACAAATACAAGCATCGTCACGACAATATGACACTACTGAGTCTGACCTATGTGGTGGGAGCCTTTGGCAATCTTCGGCACACCATCCTCCTTCACAACCTCCCGGACGAAGTAAAAAAAACCACACAAATCATCACCTGCATGACAACAAAATAATTATGAAAACTAAATAAATAAAATGATCTCATTGTTTTAACAAAGTATTACGTATTCTCTTGCATTCTTTTTTGGGGTTCAGGATAGCATTAGCATTCATAAGATTTGACAATAACATGAAAAGAAAGATAAAATACATGATACTTTTCTGCATTTCAAACTCTATGGTACCAAATATTAAGAATTATATCATGTATTTATAACATGTATTCTAGTAGTTAGCATAATATTACATACGATTATTGTAATATGATTCACTAAAATCGTATATGATAGAGGTATGGCTTGCCTACATTCCACCATCCCCAGATGTAACACCCCAACCCGGTTAGGGCTGACGTGTCACTTATACAGAAATCAGAATTCAATACATCAATCCATTAATGATAAAAACATTACATTTAATGAAATAAAATACAAAACATTACAATTTGTTCAAAGAAAACCTTTGGTCTTTAATCTCTCGAGCCCTCTTTCCATGTCTTCCCGAAAAGCCCTGTAACCTAACGTACATAACATGGAAAATGTACGCCTAAGTAAACTTGGCTTTACTCAGTGAGACAACAACTACATACAATACATAAAACTTAACAATATATCTACATGTATATACCAAACAATATTTATACACATTCTATAAGTCACATTCTATGAGTCACATACTATGAGTCACTACTATGAGTAATATATACTATAAGTCACATACTATGAGTCATATAATACATTTTATAGTTTCGTGCGTTCGAAACATCATATTCAATATTTATATAATAACTATATAATATCCTATGTATCTAAAATCTAACAATATCAAAATTTAACAATTAGCATGTAGCATATCAAACGATTTTAGATTCTCAATCACATGAGCAGAGGAAAACCCAAAACCGTACACATAAGTTGTTCCGGGGTCCGTACCTTAATAACGATAAGCGATGACCGAATAAAAAACTCTTTGCGCGTGAAATGAACGTTGTGGAAGCCTGAAAGACGAGCGGGTTGTAAGACGTTCCTCTAGGTTTCAAACCTTGGTCGTCATGTCACCGGAACAACCGGCTGAGCTACTTGTGGTCTTTTTTTCTTTACAGGGAATTTATGGACAGAAGGGAAGGGGTTGGTTCGTATTAATAGGGTTGTAATGATAAGTGATCTTGTGTAGCCGACCGCGTGATTGGCGGCTAAGAATCAGTAGACCACCACGTTTTCGTCGGTAACGGAGGGATGAAGCATTGAATCTTTTGCGTGGAGAAATAAATCAATTGATTTCAATAATATATCTTTTGTGAAATTGAAAAACCTTCTTTAATTAAAACTTAAATTATTTAATTAATTCTTTTATCAACCGACTTAATTCAAAAGTCAAATATCTATATGCAAACTAAAAAATTAAAACAAAACAATAAAAATTTAGTTATTAAATCTTACGTAGGAAAATTTTGAAATATAAAATATTAAGTTATGATAACTATTAAATCTTAATTATTATTTGAAATTTTAGGGTTTTATAAAACTAATATATTTCTTTTATTATTAAACGCAAATTAGTAGTTTTATAAAACTAATATATAGGGTTAGGTTATAGTAAAAAGGGTTTTAAAAATAAGAAGTGTAAGAAGGATTCTGGGCTTGACATGTGTCCTTTTGTTATTTTTAAAAGGAGGGCATAATGGTCATTGTGTAATATATCAGGTCATTACACAATGAACAAACGTGGTATTACGCAATGATCTGACTAATTACACAATATATTTGAATTACACAATGACCTGACTAATTACATAATGACCTGACTAATTACACAATGAACTTGTATTACACAATTACTTGACTAATTACACAATGACCGGATTAATTACATAATGAACAGATGTGGTATTACACAATGACCCGACTAATTACATAATGACCTGACTAATTACATAATGAATTTGTGTTACACAATGACCTGATTAATTACATAATGACCTGACTAATTACATAATGAACTTGTATTACACAATGACCTGACTAATTACACAATGACCTGACTAATTACATAATAAACTTGTATTACACAATGACCTGACTAATTACACAATGAATTTGTATTACATAATGAACTTGTATTACATAATGACCTGACTAATTACACAATGACCAGACGTGGTATTACACAATGAACTTGTATTACACAATGACCTGACTAATTACACAATGACTCGACTAATTACACAATGAACTTGTATTACACAATGACCTGACTAATTACACAATGAACTTGTATTACACAATGACATGACTAATTACACAATGACCATATATTATACAATGTCCAGACGTGGTATTACACAATGAACTTGTATTACACGATGAACTTGTATTACACAATGACCTGACTAATTACACAATGAGCAGGAAAACATAAAACACAATGATAAATACATATAACACAATGAACTTGTATTACACAATGACCTGACTAATTACACAATGAGCTGGAAAACATAAAAAAAAATTTCCTTTTTGTTTATAACGGCACTATACTCGTTTTAAAGATAAAAAACGCTCGTTTTTATGGTGTAATTTTTTTGAAAAAATAATGTCGTATGTAAAAGTTATGAACGTTTAAAAATGAGGGGGGGGGGGGAAACTTGATAAAAAGTCAACAAAAGTGGCCAAGACTAAAATACCATTCAACAACTTTTTCTCCTACAATTTGTCACACCCCGCCGAAGGTGGAAACACGGAGGTGAGACGAGAGCGGTGCATCTAACACTTAGGCGCAAGAGAATGCTAATGGGTACACTGCAAATTTCAAAGAACCACTACAAACATACCCAAGAAAGTACAGCGTCATACAAACCACGAAAACCAAAATACAAATTCAGGTTGTCTACATAAATCAAACATCCCAAATGCAGAATACAAAACTAACAACCAAGTCATAATCCAAAATAAAGTCCCCAAAAGCAATTCACCAAACTAGTCATTTGCTTCAATTCTGTTTACCTGAAAAGCATGTTTCAAAAACGGTCAACTATAAAAATAGTTGGTGAGTACGCAGGTTTTACGACTCAATAAAATAAGTAAATGAATTTCAAAGTGTAAAAGTAACCATCCGCAGATGATAAAGTACATGTGTTAAGATTTTAGTTACCCTGAGCCACAATCAAAACCGTCAGACTAGTTGTTGCCCCTAGGTGTTAAATGCGAACACCTACTATGGCTAATTATGCGCCCAAATGACCCTACAAGTCTGGTTGGCATGACCAAACCTGGGCGGGGGTGTCGACCCAAATAGTACTATTCATAATTCTCATCGGCTATTCAAGCTAATTGATTGCGTTAAAGTGGGGACTTAATGCATCTAAAAGTAAACCCAGGTAACCCTAATCCCAAGTAACAACATGTAGTGAAACATATTTTCTCCCGTAAAACAGTAAAAATTGAAAAGTGGGGCCGCGAAACTCACCTGAGAGTGAAACGTGAAAAAGTGCGGTAAAACAGTGAAACAGCCAATGATGGTATCCTAACCGAGTCCTACTAATAAGTAGACACAAAATGTATTTAGGAAACCTAATATGTGTGGCTAAGTTAACAAAAGTCAAAAGTGGCTATGTAGTCAACTGCATAGTCAAAACCCGTGCACGTGCGTACGAACCGTTAAGAATTGTAAAACCGGCTTTTATATGAATTAATAACCTTAAAACTTTAAGTTTTAGATTTTAATAAATAACATCAGTAATTAAAAAGTCACATTTGATAAAATCTAATGTCACGGTTTCGTATGATCAAAAACGCGATTACGCGCGTAAAGTCCGGTTTACGGTTTAAAATCAGATTCGTCCGAAATTAGGGTTTTAGTGTGATATTAGCACCCAATTTAAAAGCCAAATTTTATGTTTTAAATGGGGTTATACTTCTGTCCAAAATCCCCTAGAATTTTGATAAAATCAATTTTATATAAAAATTTCCAAAATTAATAACTTTTTATAAAATTTAAATGGACCATAATTCCAAAGTCATACTTAGACATAAAGTTACTGCTTGAAATTTATACCAATTGATCATGTATATAAATAAAACTTTTTGACCAATTTGAATATTTTTCCAATATCCAGATTATTTAATATGAATTTAATATTGTTAAAACTTTACAAATTCGGGAAAAATATTTACACACATCAAAACTTCACCAAATTTTTAACATATTAGTTTGAAGTCAATATAAGATCCTATACCAATTTTCAAGTCCTGATTTTATCCAGAAGTATACAAACCCTAAATCATCCGTTTAAACTTTATAAATACTAAACGTATACTTAAACAACTCCAATTTTCATAAAATTTGGACAGGAGAATTAGTTCATCATATAACAATCACTTTCCAATTTACAGAATTTTCAATACTCAAAAGTATTTTTCCCAAATTTCCATGTATTAAACTTGTGTGAATTTTAATAAATAATCTATAACGAGTTAGATAACCAAAATTTTCAGATCCTCATTTTAAAACATATTCTACAGTATAAAAAAAAATTTGGGTGCTAAATCAACCATTTTTAAAAATCCACCAAGAACATGCTTGTTCTTAATCATTTAAGCTAAACTACAAGTTTGATCAAGGATTATACCTTCCAAATTCAACAAATGATGAAGAAATTTGATGCTAAGATACTGAGTTTTCCTTGATTTATAACCTACAATCACAATGTGGTTCAATTCCAAGATCAAAGACTCAAAAATCAACAAAATGCTCTTTTAATTCAAGAAAATGCAAATATGAACACCCAAGTGTTCATACACTTTGATCATCAAATCTTGCAAGCTTTTCACTAGATAACTCACTGTGGATGATTACAACTAGTTTTTATCCACAAATCCTTGTTAAAACCACAAGATTCAAGCTAAAAACTCTTAAAAACAAAAAAACTTGAAAATCAAAGTGAGTGTGTGTAGTGTGTGTGTTCTTGGTGTTCTTGAGAACACATGCAAGATCAAAAACAGAAAATTTAAAGTGTTAAAACACATGTTTAAACCTTCAAATCACTAGAAAAAAGCTCATCAACAACAATGATCCAAGGATTCAAGGTTGCAATGGATGATTTGAGCTTGTTCTTGAGCTTAGAATTCAAAATGAAGAGTTTGGGAGTGGTGGTGGGTGCTCACAGCTGGAACAAGAAGGGAGAAAGGAAAAAAATGGGTGGGGGGTTGGGTATTTATAGTGGAAAAGCAAGTCTAGCTTTAAAAAACCAAATGTATAAAAAATACCCACTTTTTATGAAAATTACACCCCTAAACACTCTAATAAATATTTTTATCCAAACATAAAATTCTAGTATCCAAAATAATGAATTTTAGAAAATTTTAAAACATAAAAACTAAAAAATTTTCAAAAAGTTATACCGGGTATTTAACGGAAGAACCACCTGTGATCGTTAGTTAACTCAAGAATCACAAAAGTTAACACATATAATGTTATAAAATATCATTCTTAACTAAAATATAAATATAAAAATTATTTTTGAGAATTTAATTTTTACCATTATTTAACGCTTTCGCAGTATACGCAGTGTATGCACTTAACTGGGTTTTCTAGTTCAGATCTTAGTGTTTGTCTAAGGTAGTATTCCTAGAATTCCTAAAAACACTAAAAATATATAAAATCATAATATTTAAAAATATAACGTATAAAAAGTCCTGAAAAACCATGGTTGTCACATTATCCCCCGTTTGAAAGGAATTTCGTTCCGAAATTCAACTGGTGTTAGTAATGACCGCTTCATTCACAAAAAGTTGAGGATATTTCTGCTTCATTTGGTCCTCTCGTTCCCATGTAAATTCGGGTCCATGCTTCGAGTTCCATCGGACCTTCACGATAGGAATACGGCTACGTTTAAGCGTCTTGATCTCGCGATCCAAAATCTCGACCGGTTCTTCGATAAAGTGAAACTTTTTGTTGACACGAACTTCCTCATGTGATATTACCAAGGATTCATCGGCTAAACACTTTTTGAGGTTTGATACGTGGAAAGTATCGTGTATACCGTCGAGTTCTTGAGGCAATTTCAATTTATACGCCACGCGACCAATTCTATCAATAATTTCATACGGTCCAATATACCTCGGATTGAGTTTACTCCTCTTTCCCAACCGAATAACGCCCTTCCAAGGTATTACTTTTAAAAGCACACTGTCGCCAATTTGAAATTCCAAGGGTTTCCTTCGATTGTCGGCGTAGTTTTTCTGTCTGTCTCGTGCGGCCTTTAGTCTATCCCGAATCTTAAATTTTTTTTTCCGTAGTCTCCTGAATAATCTCGGGGCCATTTAAACGATTGTCACCAACTTCAGCCCAACAAAGTGGTGATCGACACTTACGCCCATACAAAGCTTCAAACGGCGCACACTTGAGGCTAATGTGATAACTGTTATTATAAGAGAGTTCGATTAATGGCAAATGGGTATCCCAATTGCCGCCAAAGTCTATCACACATGCCCTTAGCATATCCTCCATGGTCTGAATCGTTCGTTCACTTTGACCGTCAGTCTGAGGATGGTAAGCCGTGCTCATATCTAAGCGCGTTCCCAAAGCTTGTTGTAGTGTCTGCCAAAATCGAGATGTAAAACGACTATCCCTATCCGAGATGATGGAAACGGGCACTCCATGCCTAGAAACAATTTCACCGATGTACAAATGGGCTAACTTTCCATCTTATAATCCTATCGGATGGGAATAAAATGAGCAGATTTCGTCAACCGGTCAACAATGACCCAAATTGAATCATAACCGCTGGAAATTCATGGTAACTTAGTGACGAAATCCATAGCAATTTGTTCCCATTTCCACTGAGGGATGTTGGGTTGCTGCAAAAGTCCCGACGGTTTCTGGTATTCTGCCTTGAATTTAGAACAAGTCAAGCACTTCCCAACATAACTTGCAATTTCTTTCTTCATCCCGGGCCACCAATAAAATTCTTTCAAGTCTTTGTACATCTTGTCAGCTTCGGGATGTACAGAATATCTTAACTAGTGAGCTTCATTAAAAATCAATTGTCTTAAGTTATGGGAATCCGGAATCCACAATCGATCCAAATAATAAATTAACTCATCGTTTTTTTGTTCGAATTTCCTCTCAGCACCACATAAAAGTTCGTCTTTCAAATTATTTCTCTCTAGTGCTTCTTTCTGTGCCTCAAGAATCTGAGCTTTCAAGCTCGTTTGAATTATCATCCCCAAAGCACGCACTCGATGAGGTTTTATTCTTTCCTTCCTACTCAAAGCATCTGCCACCACATTTGCTTTCCTCTTGGTGATAACAGATTTCCTAGGGTGATAACGGATCTCACAGTTGTAGTCGTTGAGTAGTTCGACCCATCTCCTTTGTCTCATGTTCAACATCTTTTGATCAAATATGTGTCGGAGGCTTTTGTGGTCGGTAAAAATAGTGCACTTAGTGCCATAAAGATAGTGCCTCCAAATCTTAAGTGCAAAGACAACGGCACCCAATTCCAAGTCGTGAGTTGTGTAATTCTTTTCGTGCACTTTCAATTGTGGGGATGCATACGCGATAACCTTGTCCTTTTGCATCAACACGCAACCAAGACCTTGGTTTGAAGCGTCACAGTACACGACAAAGCCATCCGTTCCTTCGGAAAGAGTTAGAGTCGGAGCGTTACATAACTTCTGTTTCAATAATTGAAATGCCTCCTCCTGTTTGTAACCCCATTCAAACTTTCTATCCTTCTGAGTCAAGAGAGTTACAGACTGAGCTATCTTCGAGAAATTCTCAATTAAGGCCGGATCCACATGTATTAGGCGTCTTAGGCGTCTCCCACTTCTTTATCGCCTCAATCTTGGCCGGATCCACATGTATGCCTTTCTCGTTAATCACGTGGCCAAGAAAGTGAACTTCTTTTAGCCAAAATTCACACTTTGAGAACTTGGCATAAAGTTTCTCATTCCGAAGCAACTCCAAAATTAACCGCAGGTGTTGCTCGTGCTCTTCCTTACTCCGAGAATATATCAAGATGTCGTCAATAAAGACTATCACAAACTTGTCTAAGTAGGGCTTACATACCCTATTCATCAGATCCATAAACACTGCCGGAGCATTGGTTAGCCCTAAAGGCATAACCAAAAACTCATAGTGACCATACCGAGTGTAGGTCCCTCGTGTGTGGCGGATCGTCACATGCAAGTGCGTTCCTGAGTCGGACCGGGTGCGGAATACCCGTGACTAGGTGGAGAGTCTTACAACACAAAGTAAACCGACAAGAGAATCACTTTAAACTTTCGTCTATTATAAACACTTGAAGGTTACAGAGAGAAATACTGAGTATACAATGTCTGAGTATCTGCCTGCGTACTTGTCTACTATCAACCTATCCTATTTATACACGACCTGGTCTCTGCGCACTTAGCAAGTGCGCAGGGCAAATTGCTCATGCGTACTTAGCAAGTACGCAAGGTATTCTTGCGTACTTGCTAAGTACGCAGGAACTAATTCTTGCGCACATACAAGTACGCAAAACACTTAGAGATTTCAGCAGCTATTAACATGCATTAGTAAATACAACTCGATAACTAATACATATAGACACTTACAAACAAAGACAAATACATACAATGAAAGTACAAAACTAAGACTCTATCCAAAGTGTTTGTCACACGAAAAGTGCTTGAACAAACTCCCCCTTGACAACAGCTCTGGATCGTCTTCGGTCTTCATTCTTCGGTCTTCGGTCTTCACAGCCCTGCATCTTTAGCTTCCATCTTCTTCTTGTAGTCAAGGCAAAAATTGATTACCTTGTCATATTTAGAAGCAAGGAATTTCGTCCATTCGTCCATATGCTTGCAATACTTGTCTGCTAGTGCCTCCAGATCTTTCACAGAGAAATTTATGAAGCAGACTTTATCAAATACTCTGATTTGTTCCCTCGACACTAAGCATCCACTTTCTGACCGTACCTTTCCTATCACCACAGCCTCGCCCGTTTTAGGATCTACGTACCAGTACCACATGTCACCGAGGATATCCTGAGATAACTTGCTCAGGGGAATCTTGGTTTCACATAGCACTGGCTTATATACCAGTTTCTTTAAGCGTTTCTTAGTCACAGGATGTCTAGCATTCTTATCCTTGACTCGCTTGGGCACTTGAAGCTTGAACACTTCAAACTTCCCAGATCTTGCTTCCCGCTGTAGAACCTTCCACAAACCCATCACTACTGCGTGATTTGAGTGACCTAGTAGCTCTCGGTTTGCTAGGTTCACGAGGTCGTATTTAGGTAAGGAGTTGTGTCACACCCCAACCGACGGCGGATTATACGTCGGGGCGGACGCGGTTGTTCAATAGCACAAGGTTGACTATTAAAGTTTCAATATTTCATTTATAATAGATTCAAAGGTTTAATACAAAGGAAATAACAAGTATACAACATTTATTTAATAAGTAGTCTAGGTCCAAAGCATCCTATGTGATCACAAACGAGTCTCATGACGTAGAACCTGAAACATGTGAAAGAATCTGTCAACTACAAAAGTTGGTGAGATACAAAGGTTTTGACACCGTTTAACAAGTATTTGAGAAGAATTACAATTCACTATGATATATGCATTCTATAATGTAAGTATGAGAAACAAGTATCTTAAACATTGTGCATGTCAAACCTCCAAACCAAGTGTAGGCATAACCCGCAGGTTACCCTTATAGTATCAAGTTTAATAGTTTTAGTAACAAACACCAAGGGCTCCCCCCGAAGGGTCAATCAATCAAGGTGGATTGGTTAAACGCAATAGATCTATCATTGTTACTATCGGCTTGATCAAAGTTAATGAACATGCTAGAATTAAGTTTAATCTAAGCATACAAGTCTCAAGTTTAACATAAGAATAAGCATCTAGTCATAGTTTGTACAAGAATTGTATAAGTTTGAAGTTTGAAGATGTTTCACCCCAAAAGAATGTAAAATGAAAAAGGGGCTAAGTATACTCACTTGGATGATGAAGAGTATCCGATAAGAGTAAGTGTTTGCAAGACTTTGAGGGAGAATATCCTCACAATAAGCCTATGAATACAAGTCTAAAGATTTAAGTTTACTTCTACAAGTCTAAGGCAAAGGATCTAGGGTTTTCAGGATTTTGACTAGGGTTCCAATGGGAGATGGGATTGATTGTGTTTTATAAAGTTAAAAATAAGTTTAAAGCAAGGTTTTAAATGAATGACGCAAGACTTGAATGTCGAAGTTTAATAAGTTTATAGTTTAGAATAATTAAAATAATTATTCAAAAGCTTTACTACTATTAGTTACACTTGTTAAGTAATAATGAAGACTAAATAATTATTAAAGATTTATAATAATCATTTTAAAGAATAAATAGTTATTAAGGATTTATTCAAGAAATAGGCAAAGGTTAATAATAAAAGAACAAGTATTAAGAATAAATACTTATTTAAAGAGTATATAATGGTTAAAGTTTAACAGTAATTATTTAAGGGATGCATAATTATTAAGGATGACTAATTATCTTATTTTACAAACTACCTGGTAATAAATAAATGTTTATAAGTTTAAATAAATGTCAAGTTTCTATAAGCTTATTAAAATAGAAATTCTTATAAAGTTTATATCATGATTCTTTAAAGTTTATAGGTTTATGATTATTTTAAATAGAGTTTCTCGAAGTGTTTAAATAAGGTTTAAAAGTTTATAAATGTTTCAAAGTTTCTTTCATATAAAGATTATAAGTTTATATCTTTATGATTGTCTAATCTTGCTTAAACACGTTTTTATTTTATTTATTTCTTTTATTTAAATAAATAGATAAATCTTAAACTAAGTGTTAAACTAAAGTTCGTAAATAAATTTAATGTTTTAAAGAAATAATATGCTCATTTCGTAATTTTTATTTGATTTTTATTTAGTTTCAATGTTTTCTGAAACAAAAATAAAAATAAAAACTGAAATTAAGTTTATAAAGTTTTTATAGATTTTATAGCAATTTTTAGAAAAATAAATTTTGGTCACAAGTGGCCAAAAAACGAAAATATCAAAACTGGGGTTGCCCGGATTCGAACCCGGGTCGCCCAGTTCACACACACCAGACCTAGCCAACCCGGCTACGGGCCTCGCTGAGAATATAATCGAAGGATAAAGTTTTTAATTATCATTTCAAACGAACCCCAAATTGATATGAACCCTAGAAATGATTCCGACCAAATACACTATGATTAACCCTTTGTTAATGCAATTTAACAGAGGGCTATTGATCCTTAGATGAAAACGAAGCAAATGGCCATTCGAATTACCTGATTTGATATCGAAACGGGTGAGAACGAGCTTGTGGTGGTCGTCGGCTGTCGCGAGGATCGAACGGGCAATGCAGGTGAGGAACGATCAAATTGAGAGTTTAGGTAGTTTCGGTGTGATGTTGTTGATGCTTAGCAACTGATATTTATAGGTGATTTCGATGATTAATGCTCGAACGAGTAGTGGGTGGGGGTTGAGCCGGTCGGAATCAATTCCGGCCTCATGCGCGTGATCTTGATCAAACCAAACGTTAATGCTTCTCGGGGATGGGTCGCACGCTCGAGCCGAGACTCGAGGTTCACCGAACCTGGACCGAATCGTGATTTCGAGAAGATAGGGGAGGAAACCGGGATTAGCGGGGGTCGAACTCGCGACTGTTTCTGGGTTTCGGGGGTTTGGGTTCTTGGCAAAACAGGCCACTTAGGTTTCACGGGTTTAACACTTTATGTTTAAAGTTTAGTCTCAGTTCAAAGTAAGTTTCGGTATTGACGGTTTTAGTCCCCGAACTTTCATAAAATAATTAAGATAGATTTATTTTATAAAATCTAATAAGTCTCATATGTTTATATTTATTTTTATAAGTTTAAATTATTTATCAATTTACCAAGTTTGAAGAATCTATCTATATATTTACATATATGGATATATTTATCACATATATATATATATTCATATATATATTAAGTTAATATTTTATCTTTTTAAGGAAATAGTTTTTAACACGAAATCGACTTTTTAAATTTAGTAATACGCCGGAATATCTCGGATATTACAGTCTCCCATACTTTAGGAAATTTCGTCCCGAAATTAAGGTAGAAAGTTTCTGTTTCCGAGATTTAAGTTTATGATACGTGCAAGGATAAAGAGAAAAGTACTTCATGTTACGTTTGAATTTTTAATGAGATGGAATGAAAGGGATAAGATTACGCTCAGGTTTCTAAGTTTTTCAAGTCTGGGGTTGCCAAAAGTTTCTCTACGAAACATGTAGTTTCATTGAAAATATAGGAAGATTCGTTTTCAGAAATGCATTCGAGAGAATATCTGCTGAATTTCCATTCAGGATTTCAAGCGAGATGCATCACTTAGGATGGATTCGATGATAGCTTAACGATTTGAGTTTGTAGACTATTGCGTCTAAGGGATTACTACGGTACCTAAGTTCCGTGGCTACCTTTTACGATAAGTCTTAGATCATAACACGTGACAGAGTTTACTATGTTTTTCCATACATTGATCTTCATACTTACGTGTGCACCCGTAAGCATTTGAATCGTCGTATAGTCCGCATAGATCCTTCCGTTTGTGTGTGGATCAAGAAAGAGTACAAGAATTTGTTTAACTCATGACTAGAGTTTCCACATAAGAGTGATCATTGATTAATGAGTCCCTTAGGGAGTAGCGTCATTCAATAATTAAAGAGAAGAATGTGACAAGATTTAGAGTTTCAAAGTTTCCTCGTGATTGATTAAGAATACTTCAATCATTGGGTAGTTTAAAGTCTTACACTTTCCTCGGGTTTGATCAAGAATACATCAAACCTTGAGTAGTTTAAAAGTCTTATACGTTCATCATGTTTGAATAAGCATACGTCAAACATGGAATAGTTTAAAGTCTTATACGTCCATCGTGTTTGAACAAGCATACGTCAAACATGGAGTAGCTTAAAGTCTTATACGTCCATCGTGTTTGAACAAGCATACGTCAAACATGGAGTAGCTTAAAGTCTTATACGTCCATCGGGTTTGAAAAAGCATGCGTCAAACATGGAGTGGCTTAAAGTCTCATACGTTCATCATGTTTGAACAAGCATACGTCAAACATGGAGTAGCTTAAAGTCTTATACGTCCATCATGTTTGAACAAGCATACGTCAAACATGGAGTAGCTTAAAGTCTTATACGTCCATCGGGTTTGAACAAGCATGCGTCAAACATGGAGTGGCTTAAAGTCTCATACGTTCATCATGTTTGAACAAGCATACGTCAAACATGGGGTAGTTTAAAGTCTCATACGTTCATCATGTTCGAACAAGCATACGTTAAACATGGGGTAGTTTAAATTGTGTTTGAACAAGAATACGTTAGTCATAGAATAGTTTAAATTGTGTTTGAACAAGAATACGTCAAACATAGAATAGCCTTAAAGTCTCTTAGTTTAGCTTCAGTGTATAGAAGTATACGATTACGTTTCGAGTATAAAGCGGTTATCTAAATACTCTAGTGTTTAAGAGAGGTATGGGACAGCGTTTGGAACAGGATTAACCGTTATACGCTTTCTCACAGAAGATTCGAGTTGTCCAGAAGATTAGTGGATCCCGATGTTTGGTTTAGATAGGAGTCAGGGGATGTACTCTGCTAAAGAGAGTAACGTCCTCCTTCCTGCTAGTGTCTAGTATCAAGAGTGAATGTTTCTCGTATATATGGAATGTATGTTTATCAAGTCTTATAGGGCTTGGTTAAGATGGACACACAAAGTTTTCAAGACTAAGAATCCAAGTATAAGTTTGAAAATAGGATAAGTCAGTTGAGTTTCAAGTTTCAGTATTAAGCTTTACATGATCTTTTATTGATCATGTTTGGTTTTAAGAATACGGGATTGAGTATTTATACAAGTTTTACATGACTCAAAAGTCTCTAACCTTTCAATGTTTTAGCAACATGTATTTAAGCTTTTAGTCCCCGTTGTGATTTTTTTGTAAGTCTTTTACGTGACAAGAGTTGAATGAGGAAAGTCTCCAAGCATAGGGTGACGGGAGAAGTTTCGATAAGGTTTATGATGGTGTGTTTACAAATGATTTATCTTGGTTCATAACAGAAAGTATAGTTTTCTTTTGTATAGAATGTAATTAAGATGTCCAAAAATGACGAGTTAGGCATCGATAAATAGTACGAGTAAGATTTATAAAAGATAGGTGTGATTGTCAAGCGAAAAGTTGGTTAAGTTTACAAGTGTTAAGTCTATACAAGAAGTAAGGGTCATGGTTGTTTGGGGTAATGATTCGTAAGTCGGGTTGTTTTTGAAAATGTGCTTACGAATTAGAAGATTTGTTCAAGATTTATTTCTCAGGTACACGTGTCACTTAGGATTTTTATAGTTTAATGTGACGTTGTTAATTATTTCAAGTACTAACGTAAGTTGTTGTTGACGAAAGTGTTTGGGTAGGTGTGTTAAGTTTACAATGATGAAAGGAAAGTTAAACTAGTAAATGATGACAAAATGAAATTTCAAAATGGTTTCCGTTTAGATGTTTCAAAATTGGGACTTCTAGCCCTTACATAATACAATTTAAACGGAAACAAAAAGTGTGTAAGTAAGTTGATTAAATATGTTCAAAAGGGTTTTTATTCATAATACTGAGTCATCACAGTACTATTAAAATGGTTTTTGGCTTGACGTTGATGGCTGACGAAGAGAATTCCCGGAAGAAGGGGTGGTCACGAGGACTCACTTATGTACCCTATTTCCCTAGCCAGAACTTCCTCATGGGCCTACAACTTCTCTCAGTTGTTGTCACCGATGTTTGGGTCTTATGGTACTATGTCAAGGTTCATTGTGGGTTTAGAGTCTTAAACGTGGAACTTGTTTATTCTATAGTAGGCTTCTTATAAGGAAAGACACTTAGGTTACGAATTTCTTTTAATTTTTGATTTAAAAGACGTTAAGTTTTGTTTATAAGAAACGGTGATGTGTAAGTTTTAAAGACGTATGAAATTTTCGGGATGTAATAAAGTGTAACAAAGTTTGAGTAAATCATCAAATGAAGTTGTGAGTGATAAAATGAAAACACAAGAGTTTCCCCTTTAGTGTCAAATTTATGAAATAATGCAGTTTGTAAAGGAACTTGTAGGGTAATACATGGTTTTAAAAGTGTTAGTATTTCAAGGGTTATGAAGTTTAAGGACGTATGAAAGTTTTGAGATGTATAAAAGTGTAACGAAAGTTTTGAGTTAGTTATCAAATGAAACTTGGTTAAGTGTCAAGGAGGTAAGGTAAGAATACAAGGGTTACCTCCTAGGTGTCATATTTATAAAATAATGAAGCTTTATAAAGAATTTGTAGGGTGATACATAGTTTTAAGGGTTGTATTACGACGATCACGAAGTTTATTGGGTAGTATATGTATGAATATAAGTTTATGTATGTAGTTTTTAGGTATAGTCTTGTAAGAATTTCTCCTTGAAGGTAACTCCTTCAGGTCATGACGAGTAAGCATGCTGTCATGTGACAAGACGGGACTTAAGAATCATAGAATAAAGGTTACAGAGGAAAGTTTTTGAATCATGAATTTATGAAGTGTATAGTATTGGAGATGGTACTCATTTAGTGCATATCACTAAGTGAGTATTTTGACATATCAAGAGAAATTTGAGCTCACTAATGTTTAGAGAAGTCGTGCATTCCTATAAGTGGATACTCATCCCAAGAATTCCCAGGAAAGCATACGGGTCCAACGGTTGATTTGGATTTATACGAAATGCTTTCTTTGACAGAATTTCCCAGAATACAGGTATCTACCCTTCCGGTCCGCACAAGTTCTCACACATTATCTAGAACTTAAATATTCTTGACAAGAGTTTAGTGGTGGATTAGGCTTGAAGCCTAAGAACGTGTCCTTGATATAGTAGCCACTTGTAGCACGTAGGTAAGTAGAAACGTAGAATCTCCAAGCGTTCACGTATAAGATTTAAGAATAGAATGAGGAGAAAAGTTCCTAGTAAAGGACATGAGATAACTCATGTTTGGGTCTCCTAAGTTATAGTCTAGGTCATGTGTCTAATAACCTAATTCCCTATAACCTGGCTCTGATACCAATCTGTCACACCCCAACCGACGGCGGATTATACGTCGGGGCGGACGCGGTTGTTCAATAGCACAAGGTTGACTATTAAAGTTTCAATATTTCATTTATAATTGATTCAAAGGTTTAATACAAAGGAAATAACAAGTATACAACATTTATTTAATAAGTAGACTAGGTCCAAAGCATCCTATGTGATCACAAACGAGTCTCATGACGTAGAACCTGAAACATGTGAAAAAATCTGTCAACTACAAAATAGTTGGTGAGATACAAAGGTTTTGACACCGTTTAACAAGTATTTGAGAAGAATTACAATTCACTATGATATATGCATTCTATAATGTAAGTATGAGAAACAAGTATCTTAAACATTGTGCATGTCAAACCTCCAAACCAAGTGTAGGCATAACCCGCAGGTTACCCTTATAGTATCAAGTTTAATAGTTTTAGTAACAAACACCAAGGGCTCCCCCCGAAGGGTCAATCAATCAAGGTGGATTGGTTAAATGCAATAGATCTATCATTGTTACTATCGGCTTGATCAAAGTTAATGAACATGCTAGAATTAAGTTTAATCTAAGCATACAAGTCTCAAGTTTAACATAAGAATAAGCATCTAGTCATAGTTTGTACAAGAATTGTATAAGTTTGAAGTTTGAAGATGTTTCACCCCAAAAGAATGTAAAATGAAAAAGGGGCTAAGTATACTCACTTGGATGATGAAGAGTATCCGATAAGAGAAAGTGTTTGCAAGACTTTGAGGGAGAATATCCTCACAATAAGCCTATGAATACAAGTCTAAAGATTTAAGTTTACTTCTACAAGTCTAAGGCAAAGGATCTAGGGTTTTCAGGATTTTGACTAGGGTTTCAATGGGAGACGGGATTGATTGTGTTTTATAAAGTTAAAAATAAGTTTAAAGCAAGGTTTTAAATGAATGACGCAAGACTTGAATGTCGAAGTTTAATAAGTTTATAGTTTAGAATAATTAAAATAATTATTCAAAAGCTTTACTACTATTAGTTACACTTGTTAAGTAATAATGAAGACTAAATAATTATTAAAGATTTATAATAATCATTTTAAAGAATAAATAGTTATTAAGGATTTATTCAAGAAATAGGCAAAGGTTAATAATAAAAGAACAAGTATTAAGAATAAATACTTATTTAAAGAGTATATAATGGTTAAAGTTTAACAGTAATTATTTAAGGGATGCATAATTATTAAGGATGACTAATTATCTTATTTTACAAACTACCTGGTAATAAATAAATGTTTATAAGTTTAAATAAATGTCAAGTTTCTATAAGCTTATTAAAATAGAAATTCTTATAAAGTTTATATCATGATTCTTTAAAGTTTATAGGTTTATGATTATTTTAAATAGAGTTTCTCGAAGTGTTTAAATAAGGTTTAAAAGTTTATAAATGTTTCAAAGTTTCTTTCATATAAAGATTATAAGTTTATATCTTTATGATTGTCTAATCTTGCTTAAACACGTTTTTATTTTATTTATTTCTTTTATTTAAATAAATAGATAAATCTTAAACTAACTGTTAAACTAAAGTTCGTAAATAAATTTAATGTTTTAAAGAAATAATATGCTCATTTCGTAATTTTTATTTGATTTTTTTTTAGTTTCAATGTTTTCTGAAACAAAAATAAAAATAAAAACTGAAATTAAGTTTATAAAGTTTTTATAGCAATTTTTAGAAAAATAAATTTTGGTCACAAGTGGCCAAAAAACGAAAATATCAAAACTGGGGTTGCCCGGATTCGAACCCGGGTCGCCCAGTTCACACACACCAGACCTAGCCAACCCGGCTACGGGCCTCGCTGAGAATATAATCGAAGGATAAAGTTTTTAATTATCATTTCAAACGAACCCCAAATTGATATGAACCCTAGAAATGATTCCGACCAAATACACTATGATTAACCCTTTGTTAATGCAATTTAACAGAGGGCTATTGATCCTTAGATGAAAACGAAGCAAATGGCCATTCGAATTACCTGATTTGATATCGAAACGGGTGAGAACGAGCTTGTGGTGGTCGTCGGCTGTCGCGAGGATCGAACGGGCAATGCAGGTGAGGAACGATCAAATTGAGAGTTTAGGTAGTTTCGGTGTGATGTTGTTGATGCTTAGCAACTGATATTTATAGGTGATTTCGATGATTAATGCTCGAATGAGTAGTGGGTGGGGGTTGAGCCGGTCGGAATCAATTCCGGCCTCATGCGCGTGATCTTGATCAAACCAAACGTTAATGCTTCTCGGGGATGGGTCGCACGCTCGAGCCGAGACTCGAGGTTCACCGAACCTGGACCGAATCGTGATTTCGAGAAGATAGGGGAGGAAACCGGGATTAGCGGGGGTCGAACTCGCGACTGTTTCTGGGTTTCGGGGGTTTGGGTTCTTGGCAAAACAGGCCCCTTAGGTTTCACGGGTTTAACACTTTATGTTTAAAGTTTAGTCTCAGTTCAAAGTAAGTTTCGGTATTGACGGTTTTAGTCCCCGAACTTTCATAAAATAATTAAAATAGATTTATTTTATAAAATCTAATAAGTCTCATATGTTTATATTTATTTTTATAAGTTTAAATTATTTATCAATTTACCAAGTTTGAAGAATCTATCTATATATTTACATATAAGGATATATTTATCACATATATATATATATATATTCATATATATATATATATTAAGTTAATATTTTATCTTTTTAAGGAATAGTTTTTAACACGGAATCGACTTTTTAAATTTAGTAATACGCCGGAATATCTCGGATATTACAAGTTGAATGCTTCACTGGTTGGTTTCAAGTATTGAACCCCCCAGATCGTTTGATTGCAAACAACTGCTTATCTTCCTCGAACCTTACAGCCAAGATCATCCCTGTTGCTCCTTGTTTGTCTATGATAGAAGTCTTTTGCCAAACAGGAGCTGGACCCTTTGGTGAACTAGCAGGCATATCTTTATCTTTTGATGCCTCTGGATCCACAGGTGTAGCGTCAACTGGGGAGGCTTCAGTCGATGCTTTAACGTTACTAGCAGTGTCGACTGAACCCGTGTCGAGCTGGGATTCAAAGGATGGCACTTCAAAGATCTCACCATCTTCGAACTCTTACTCTCTTTCCCCCTCACCCTTGGGAACTTCAATAACTACATCCTCATCATCTTCATCCCAATCATCACCAGAGTCGATCTCTCCTTCTTCAAGATTGTAGAGAGCATCGATCTGTGCTTCCTTGGAATAGTCAGGCTCTAAGTATAAGATCTCCTCGCCAGATAGATCCTTTAGAACATCAGCCGCTGACTTTCCTTTGTCACCACCAGAGGTATCACCACCTTCCTGATGAGTAGACTCCCCCTCAGCCATTGGAATAGAAGAAATAGGCACGATTGCTAAAGCTTGGTGCTCACTTCCACTAGGACTGGCTTCGGGATCCTTGTCTTTGTCATCATCCTTAGTCAAATCAACAGGATGACAAAGCCCATCACCTGTAGGTGTTGATGTCTTCTTTTTCTCTTTCTCCTTCTCCCTCTGAGCATCAAGCTTCTTGGTCAGATCAGCAATTAGTTTGACCATCAGTTCATGCTCTTTCTACTGCATATCAAACCTTAGCTCAAGAGACGACCTATGTTCCAGAATCATATTATTTGTCTTGATTAGAAGCTTGTTATGGGCCATTACATTCTTTTGTCTCTTGTCTGTCCCCATTCTCTGGCTTCTTAGAATTCTAACATCGTCCATCAATGAATTAATCTGTGCCTGTTGAGCGTTAGATTCCTCCTTTGACTTTCAAACAGTTTCCAGCAGACCAGCAACTTGGGTTTCTAGAATTTGTATCCTTTCTTCATTAGGATCAGGATGTCTGGATGTAGACGCTTCAACATTGTGAATTGGGGAGGAGAAGATAATTTCAAAGTCAAACCCCTGAGTGAATTCTCCATAGTTGAAGGGTTGACATATAGGTTCGATGGTTGTAGGGATTGTGGATGTGATGATGGTTGTAGGGGTGATGGAAGGTGTGATGGTGACTGACTCTGTGAGAATTGGAGTAGTCACCGCCACCTTGACAAATGTGACAGGGAGGGTCACTATCACATGAACTTCCTCTGTGCTAGTAGACACCACCACATCAGGTTGTACCTGTGGCCTTTTCCTCTGTCGCCTGTATAATTGCTGTGAAGGTGGGGTAGAGGCGAATCAGTACTTGCAGCCGAAACTTGTACTTGCTGCTGGGCACTGACCTCCACCTCACTGGGAATAGCATGTTGCTGCCTATCCCCCCTGTTCTTGTTTATACTTTCACGCCTTTGTCTCTGAATAGCAGCGTCAGAGTCAGAATCTGGCTCATATTCACTGCTTGATGACTGTCGCTTTCTCTTTGAGGACGACTCAGGAAGGGTCACCTTCGTCGTTCTCCTCGGGTGTGCCTGTGATGGTGCATCATCAGAATCAGAAGAATCAGATTCTGTCTCTTCAGAGTCGGATCCTTCAGCACCATCATGACCTGCTTCTTCGTCTCCACTTTCTGACAATTCATTCACACTTTTAACTTCCTCTTCTTGTTATTGTTGTTCATCCGAATGTTCACTTAGCTCTGGATCTGAGTCTTGGCTAAACCATCTCCAGTCAACCGGTGCCACATACGCTTCATTTATCAGGTGGCCAAAGAGTGCGGTGTGCTCAGGGGTAGGTTCTACACTGCCTGGCTTCAAGAATTGTGCAAACACCCTCTTGTCCACCCTCTTAACTTGCAATCTCTCCCCAGTAGTAGGGAGGTTTGGCAACGCATCGTCAATCAGTAGTTGCACAAACCTTGGGTATAACAAGAACCTGAACCTCTTAGCCGTGTTTATCTGATCATTTATGGATTTGAATATGTATCTTGAGAAGTTGTAGCCCTTGTTGAGAGATAAGCCAACCATGGCTGCAGCAAGATCATGACCCATTGCATCCTTTCCAGCCTTTCTTGAGGAGATGCATGATCATGACGTGGACAGAATATCTCCATTGATCGAGCACCCACATTTTCTTGTATGAAGCATAATCTCTAACACCGACGTACCCCATACGCTGCCTCCAACAACCATCCACAAAGTAGTCAGGATAGGTTGTTGGGTCGGTGGAGAGATCTCGGAAATGCAAGACCCGTCTAATTGTATTTTCAGAAAAGGCGATGTCATGACCCGCCACAGTAGCCCTTATAACATTGGGGGTTACCGTGCAATCATGCTCCGCGGTCTCCCAGAACTGCTCGAGATATGGTCTTGAAACAATCGGGTCTGCTGAAATAGCATAACTGATTCTTGAACGGTTCAAGAATTCAATTATTTCTCGGTACTGCAGTGCAGCACCCTTCCACTCTGGTTCTGTATGTGCTAGGAGATTGAACTCATTTGTAAACGCACGAGCCATACCTGCAAAAAACACACAGAAAACACAATAAGAACAACAAGTTTCATTGGAATTGAAAACACATGACTCAGTATAGCAGTTACTCATTGAACTGAAATTTCAGACTTAGAAATTTTTCACAAGTGTTGGTCCTGCGTACTTAGCAAGTACGCAGGAATTTGTTATTGCGTACTTAACAAGTACGCATGAATTACTTCTTGCATAATTGTTAAGTGCGCAAGAGACGCACTTGTTCAAATTTTCAGAAATCCGATTTCTCAACTGATGAAGAACATTAATGTGGATTAGGTCACCACAAGGTCGAAATTAGTGATCAAGACCCATGGAACCAAAATCAACACCAAATAGCCGCTACATTAGTCACATTTTGACCTAAATGACTACCCAGACGAACGACGGTCAATCGAGGGGTCAAGGTCAAAATCAAGAATCAATAAGGACGATTAGGCACAGATTAAGGTTCGATTGATGATTTTAAACATGTTTTAATCTTAATGTTTTACCAAATCGACTAATAAACGTCCAAAATGAAGAATCAAACCCTTAGAAATTTCAAAATTTATAATGGTCCTTAATTCCCGATTTCACGGATGAAATGCCTCTAGATTCTCACCAAGTGAGTGTAAAACGATGATGGAGCTAGAAATGGGACAAAAAACCGGTTAGGACACTCGAAGTTTTTGAGTAAAAGTAATCAGAGGGAATTGAACATGCGTTTGAGATTTGAATGAGATAGAAATCTGAAAATTTTCTAAGTCCTGTATATATACCCAACACAAAATGGTCTTGCGTACTTACTAAGTGCGCATGACTTAACTCCTGCGTACTTACTAAGTGCGCAAGACTTAACTCTTGCGTACTTGTTAAGTACGCAGGACTTACTTCATGCGCACTTGTCAAGTACGCAGAAACCCTTAAGTGCGCAAACTTTCAACTCAAATTATGAAGATTTCAAGTCAAATAACGAACAAGATAAACAACATTCAATCAAGAGGATTCAAAATTCAGGAAGGTTAAACACAAATATTTTTGGTTTTTCTGATTAAGATTGAACTATACACAAACTTAAAATCTTTTTGATCTTTTTTAGATAGAAATATACACGTATTCAAACAAACTATTTTTGATCAAAGACACGAGCAGAGGATCATATCAGGCTAACTTATAGCAAAAACGATACAATATAAACATTAAAGACTATGGGATCATGTCATGTATTACTATTTATTCATACGTAATAAGCACATAAACAAGTAATTCAAGTTGGCAATATTGTAAGATTTGAAACTATAAGCATCTTTGTATCACGTTCTTGTGTGTTAAGGTATTAATTATAAGATATACAACGTGTACTCCACTGATATGCTACAGTAATGTAAGTTGCACTATCTCAAGGCATCTAAGATTTTCCCAATGATTTTCTAAATTGTCAGAATGAAGTTACATCAATTAGCATAGAAAAAATCAAGCAGAATCCATAAGGATTATCAGGAATCATAAGATTCAGAATCGAGTGATTCATTTGTCTTGGTTTCATTTGATTTCTTCAGTGAATATCGGTATGATGATTCAGGATAATGAATATGGTGTTTGAGTATTAAGGTAAGGGAATCCAACTTTTATCTGGATTTGATTTCAATGAATCAAGAGTGATTCAAGGGTGAATACACGCTCCACGGTTAATGTAGAGACATGTCTTGATTCAATCTCTCCTTGCATACTTGTGAGTATGGGCAGTGAGATGAACCGCATTAATTGTGCTAAAGACATAACTCGAAACTGATCTCAGAAGAAAATTATTGCCAAAATCTAACATCTTATATCTGATAATGATCTTTTGCATTCTTTTACGCACACACACTAGCAAACATAGGTTCAAATCACAGTTGTAATTTAGATTTAGTTTCCACACTACTAGTGATTCAAAGACGCATACAACCTACTGACAATTCAAATTACTTGTAAATAAACATATTAAAAACATAATAATTTAAACAATTAAGTAAGCATGACGCAATCATTTCCCATATGAGCAGTCTATGACGTTTAGATCATTTCTGATGTACTATCATTTCCTCTTTTCTCAAGTTAACTTTGAAATTTTCTCCATTTTCTATTTTGTTTTTGGTTTTGTAAAATATTTTGAAGATTAAAAGAACTATACAGAAAATTTAAGTGAAAAAAAAAATTAACTTTCAAGAATTGAATTGATTTAAGAAAAATAAGTTTTCACTAAGGATTGAACATTCCTATAAAATTGACAAGATGCTCAAAACGGGATCGATCAAATGCCTTAGTGAAAAGGTTAGCAAGATTGTCATCCGTGTGAACCTTTACAAGTTCAATTAAATGCTTTTCAGCACAATCACGAATGAAATGATGGCGAATTTCTATATGTTTAGTTTTGGAATGTTTCACCGGGTTATTTGTGATGGACATTGTGGCATTGTTGTCAATGAACAGAGGAGTTCCAGTGAAGTTTAAGCCGTAGTCTCTCAATTGCTACTGTATCCACAATATTTGAGAACAACCGCTCGCCGCAGCAATGTATTCTGCTTCACAAGTTGAGACAGAACCATTGACTGCTTCTTACACTGCCAGGAAACCAGTCTGTCTCCTAAGAATTGACATCCACCAGAAGTTGACTTTCTGTCAAGGTTACAACCGCCATAGTCTGAATCAGTGTAGGCTTTGAAGTCAAATGATTGCTGCTTAGAGTATCAAAGACCCAATTGGGGTTTCTCTTTCAAGTATCTGAACATTCTCTTCACAGCTATCATGTGGGACTCCTTCGGTTGTGACTGAAACCTTGAGCACAAGCACACATCAAACATTATATCGGGTCTTGAAGTTGTGAGATACATAAGAGATCCGATCATCCCATGGTACAATCTGCAATCCACATCCTTTCCATCTTTGTCAGGATGCAGACCATGATTGACTGGGATAGGTGTGCCATAAGTACTGCTATCATTCATCTTGTATTTTGACAAGATGTCCTGCACATACTTGGTTTGATGTAGATAAATGCCATCCTCTCTTTGACTGACTTGCAGACCCAGGAAGAACGACAATTCACCCATGTTACTCATTTCAAACTTGGACTTCATCACCTGTTCGAATTCCCTACACATCCCTTCATTTGTGGATCCAAAAATAATGTCGTCGACGTAGACTTGTACAAGAAGAATGTCACCTCCTGCTTTCTGTATGAAGAGGGTCAAGTCGATCTGTCCACGGTCGAAACCATTAGACAGTAGATGCTTAGATAATGTCTCATACCATGCCCGCGGTGCTTGATGAAGACCATAAAGTGCTTTGTCGAGCTTATACACTTTATTGATATTATGCGGATCTTCAAAGCTGGGAGGTTGAGTGACATAGACCTCTTCATGAACTTTTCCATATAGGAAAGCACTCTTCACATCAAGTTGATAGACCTTGAAGCTAACATATGAGGCATAAGCCAGAAACAGTCGAATGGCTTCAAGTCTAGCAACTGGGGCATATACTTCCGTGTAATCCAAGCCCTCTTACTGATAAAAACCCTGAACAACCAACCTTGCTTATTTCTTCACCACAACATGACGATCGTCCGTCTTGCATTTGAACACCCATCTGGTGTCAATTGGTTGTACACCCTTTGGAAAGTCAACCAAATCCCACACGTGCAACTTTTGGAATTGAGACAATTCATCTTGCATCACCTCAACCCAGCAGTTGCCAGCGAGAGCCTCCTTCACATTCTTCGGCTCTAACTGGGACACGAATGCAGCATGCAGACATGTTTCCATGACACCAGTGTTAAGTATCTCCGAGTACAGACTAGTGTTCTCAGTAATGGTTTGATGACGAGTTTGAACACCGGCATGAGGATCACAAATAATGTTGTCAATCGGATGATTCTTATGCACTCTCACTTCTGGTACATTCAGTTCCTGAATTTCTGAATCAAGGTTCGTGCTTAACTCCCCCATATCATGTGTTCCAGAAGAAGAAGATTCAATGTTAATTGGATCAGCTGGAGCTTCATTTCCTACACTAGCGTTAGGATTAGCTTGAGCGTCATCTCCATCAACATGAACATATTCACTGTTATCATCATTAAGAGTTCCAGATGCAGATGCAACATTTGAATCAGGAGTTACAATCGGTACAGTAGCACGAGTTGAGAAATTGGAGTCATCGCTGCCACCCAATAATTCATATACATTTGCGGCATCAACTGCAGACAAATCAGGAAGATTGAATGACTTGAATAGCGCATCATAATCAAAACCCCAAGCTGGACCAGTTGGTTCTGGTGGAATGTTGTGTTTACTACAATCCACTTCAAACCATTTCTCGACAGTACGAGTTCCTATGTTGTACATTCTCTTGCAAGGCGAGTTGGCAACGTATCCTAAGAAGATGCCTTTCACCACTTTTGCATGAAACTTAGACTTGCGGTCTTTGTACTGTGGCAACAAGGATCAGGGACTACCAAAAGGAACTAGGTAATCAAGATTGGGAAGTCGATTGTCGATCAACTCATAACAAGTCTTGTTGTGCCTCTTCACAACCAGAACTCTGTTCAAGACGTGACAAGCTGTATTAACTGCTTCTGCCCAGAAAGTGACAGGAAGCTTTGCATCCGACAGCATTGTCCTTGCAGTCTCGATCAAGGTTCTGTTCTTCCGTTCAGCAACTCCATTCTGCTGAGGTGTGTACGGGCCACTAAATTCGTGACGGATACCCTTCTTGAGACAGAAAAGTTCCATCAAGTTATTCTTGAACTCAGTTCCGTTGTCACTCCTTATTCTTCTAACCTTCAACTTGCAAAGTGATTCCAAGCTCAGGATCAGGTATTGAAGAATGTCAGCAGTTTCGTCCTTCGTACCTAAAAAATGCACCGAAGAAAAACGTGAGAAATCACCGGTTACAACCAGACAGAATGACTTACCTCCAATACTCCTGATACTTATGGGGCCAAACAGATCCATATGTAATAGCTCCAAAGGGGTATCGATGGAGTTTTGGAGCTTGGGCTTGTGAGACTTCCTTTGCTGTTTGCCTTTTTACAAGGCATACAGTCATCTGCAACGGTAAATCTTATCTTAGGAACACCGGTTACCAAACCGTTTCGGACCAAATGATTCATTTTACTATAAGAAATATGTCCGAGTTTCCTATGCCAGAAGATAGAGTCAAGTTCTGTCGCTTTGGTAAGCAAACAGGTAGCAACTGATGAGGTGGTTGTTGCCACGCTCATATCAATCTGATAGGTGTCGTTTGTCCTTGGCGCTCTCATCAGAATCCAATCTTCATGAACTTCAAAACCAGGTTTGAGTATCAAGCATTCATTCTTGTCAAACATCACCGAGTACTCCTTGTCGCACATTTGGGAGACACTCAACAGGTTATGCTTCAGCTGCTCGCAAAAGTTTACATTATCAACACTGACATAACCATTTGATACCATGCCTTGACACGTGATACTGTCGCCTTTCTCTCCAGCAAAGGCCACATAGCCGCCTCTGAATGGTTTCACGTCTTGAAGCAAGGCCATGTTTCCTGTCATGTGCCGGGAGCATCCACTATCTACATACCAACGGTTAGAGATAGTACCCTTCGGATGTCCCTGCACGAGTCACAAAAAGAATTAGTTAGATTTGGAGACCCAAGCCATAGTGGTCTTGGGCCATTCGTCCTTTTCAAAATAAACAACCTCTTTTAACTCACAGTCGTGACTGTTCAAAATGGAAGAATCTTTAAAAGAATTAGGACTAGGAGATTGAGAATTTTTAGATTTGATAGTCCAGGACCTCTTCTGTTTCTTAACTGGAATAGTAGACTTAGGTTCAACAACAGCTGGTGAACTAATGGAAGATTCACCTGATTGAACTCCAGTCAGCTGTTCTAGCTTTCTCAACCTCTTATTCATTCTCCTCCTCTGTGGCTTAGAGAGTTTCACCACAGATTTCTCACCAGTAGGTGTACTACCAGAGGTAGATACACAAGGTATAGCAGGTTGCTTTCCCTTTCTTAAAACAGATGGTTTAGCCTCAGAGGTTATCTTTGGCTTAACCATCGGTTTTACTGGTGGTTTCACCACATTTGTCTTTGGACTTTTGGGATGCTTCACTTGTGGTGACTTGGGGATGACAGCCGGTTGTGAAACAATAGGCCGTTTCCCTTGGTTCTTAGAAGGACAGTTCACAAGGATGTGACCTACCAGACCACAGTGAAAGCAAGTCCTCTTGCCTGTGTAAGTCCTCCTATAAGGCTCATTAGATCTAGCATTAGATGACTCAGCATTATGAGCAAGAGGAGTTGGTTTGTGAACAAGAGTTTAACCCGATATAGATTGGTTTTTGGGAGTATAGTATTTTTGTAAATTTTCTTTATAACCAAGCCCATAGTGAGCTGAAAAAGCTTCTTTCTTAACTTGATTAAGATTTTTATACCCCCTATAAAGCATTACCTTTAATTTATCATTTGATTTAATGATATCGGGTTCAGTTAAAATACAATTGTCACTATTAGTGATAATGTTTTTCTTAACCTTTTGTTGACATAACAACTCCTCAGATACTACTCCTTCTGGGCAGGTGTTAACCGACCCATCATCAGAAGCAGTAAAGAACTCCTCATCAGATGCGGAGTTGGCCTTACTTGAGGAATCATCCTTACCCGAGGACTCATCAAGGCAAGTTAGATCAATGTCTACTAAGCCGATGACAAATTTCCCGCTAACTGGTGGAAGAATGGCATTAGTACCCAACCCTAAGCCATTCATTTGTCTCACTACAGATTCGTAGTGTTCCACCACAAAACATGAATTTTTCAACTTCTCATTAGTACATTTCAACTGCAGGATCTCATTTTGCAGCTTGTTGATCTCATTGTTCCTTTTCTCTAACCCTTTGTATGCAATATCCAAGTGAAGCTGTTGATCGCTCATTTTAAGTGAATAATCACGTTTTTCTTTCTTCAACGTTTCAATTGAATATTTAAATTGTTTTTCGTTTTCTTTGTAGCTTAAAGCTTCAATACGAAGGGGTTCGACTTTGTCTTGAAGCTTAGAGTTTTCAATTTTTAAGCCTAGACATTTGGAACAAGAAATGACAGAAAAAGGATTAGAATCTACCTCATTCGATGAACTTGTTGCCTCTCCAAAAGCCATGAGGGCAATAACAGTAGTAGACTCTTCTAGGTCAGCCACAGAATCTTCCTTTTCCTCAGCTTCCTTCTCCTTAGCTTCCTTTTTCTCAGCTTCTATCATCTCCATGATCTCAGCCATGAGACCAACCTAAGTTTGTGCAATGATGGCATCCTCCAGGTGAACACCCCAATCAAAGATTTCATCCTGTTGAGCTACCAGTGCATTGGACGTTTCACTTTGGCTTTGATTGTGATTGTTTGAGTTGTTGTAGCCATGGCTGTTTCCTTGGCTAGGTCTGGTGAAACCCGAAGCCGGTGCTCTGTCTTTTTGACATCCACGAGCAAAGTGTCTATAGTTCAGACACTTGTAGCACTTGGCCTTGGATTTGTCAAAACCAACCTTGGCATTAGAGTGCCCGCCAATGAACTTTCTTCCTGTTCTGTTCAGGAAACGCTTGGATCTCCTCAATATCATGGCCATATTTCACTGAATATCCATGTCCTCCATGTCATCCGGATCCACCTGATTGAAGTCTTCTTCTATTGTTTCAGGATCCGTTAGATTGCCGCTAATGAAGTTCTCATAGGCAAGCATACACGATGAGAATAATGCTACATGATCTTCAGCTATTTTGGCTATAGCTGATTGACTAGCTGAAGATGTAGCGGGAGGATTTCTTGAGGGATGTTGTTGATGAGATCCAGAACCTGATCCGGATGCTGCATAGCATGCATGACCACCACAAGTCTTCACAGTTTCTTCCTCATGAGAGTTTCCAGAGAAAAGGGCAATTCCAGAGCCCGATGACTTGGTTGTAGAAGACGTCCCATGATACATTGAAGGGTCTTGTATCTGAGGTCTTCCTGAGCTTTCCTTTCTTTTTAGGTTCATGTCATGAGCTTGAACCTTTCCAATTGCCTCGTCAATTGTCATCTCATAGAATTTAGGATTCTCTCTCATCAGGGTTGTATACATCTCAAACTTGGGAGGCAAAGCATCCCGAAACTTTTCAACTAATTCTTCATCAGGATACTTTAGCTCAAAAGCTTTCAACTCGGTCTGCAGATGATAGAATCTAGAGATGAGCTCGTCTATAGATTCATTCTCCAGAAATCTGAAGCACTCATACTGCTTCCTGAGAAGATCCCTTTTACTTTTCTTGATGTCACTATTGCCCTCGAATCTTTTCTGTAACGCCTTCCAAAGATCCTTGGAGTTATCATATCCTCTGAAACTGTGGAATAACTCCCTAGTCAAGGCCATAGTGATCGAACCGTGAGCCTTCTTCTCTCGATCATAAACTTTCTTTTCTTTTTCATCGAGTTTAGAGATAGGCTTGGGCATTACTTCATCAAGGTAAATATGTGTGGGATGCTTATATCCCATTAGAATAGGTATCCATAACGAAGAATCGGTATAAGAAATGTAATGCTCAAAGCATACTTTCCAATTAGAATAATCATTTACATTTAGCAACTTTGGCGGTTTCTGAGGGGTTCCGATCTCGTTGTCATAGTTCAGAAGATTACCGAGATTCTGAAGATTTGACATAGTGAACACTTAGTCAAATTTCAGAAAAGTCAGAGACACTTGCGCACTTGATATTGGCCTTGTGCACTTAGAGAAATGGTCTTGCGTAGTTCGGATTTGCTCTTGCGTACTTAGTAAGTACGCAGGAGTAAATGATAAGTACGTAGGAGATAACTTAAGTATGCACAAAATTAGTTTTGCGTACTTGGTAAGTACGCAGCAAGACTGAACTTTTTACCAGATATGGTAAGTACGCAGAACACCTTTTCACCAACTCTCACCAAACTATTTCGGTCACTGGAATCTCACCGGAGTTGGCAAAAATCGAACATATGAACAAACAAAATGAGCCAAAGGGTCAGAAACTTGTTTCTAACCAACCTTTGTTGCTCAAAACACTCAAATACACGACAAAAGTCAAGGTTTTTGAGTGATTTTTGCTTCTAAAATAGTGCTCAAGAGCTACCCCTATTTTATCACAAAAATCAACAAAAATACCCACTTTTGCTTATAAAATCTCTGTAGAAAACTCTCCAAACACACTCACAACACTCGAAATCAAGAGCAAAGCTCTGATACCACTTGTAGGTCCCTCGTGTGTAGTGGATCGTCACATGCAAGTGCGTTCCTGAGTCGGACAGGGTGCGGAATACCCGTGACTAGGTGTAGAGTCTTACAACACAAAGTAAACCGACAAGAGAATCACTTTAAAATTTCATCTATTATAAACACTTGAAGGTTACAGAGAGAAATACTGAGTATACAATGTCTGAGTATCTGCCTGCGTACTTGTCTACTGTCAACCTATCTTATTTATACACGACCTGGTCTCTGCGCACTTAGCAAATGCGCAGGGCAAATTGCTCATGCGTACTTAGCAAGTACGCAAGGTATTCTTGCGTACATGCTAAGTACGCAGGAACTAATTCCTGCGCACATACAAGTGCGCAAAACACTTAGAGATTTCATCAACTATCAACATGTATTAATAAATACAACTCGATAACTAATACATATAGACACTTACAAACAAAGACAAATACATACAATGAAAGTACAAAACTAAGACTCTATCCAGAGTGTTTGTCACACGAAAAGTGCTTCAACACCGAGTCCTGAATGCCGTCTTCGGTATGTCATCCTCCTGGACCCTTAACTGATGATAACCGGATCTGAGATCGATCTTAGAGAAATGAGTCGATCCTTGCAATTGGTCAAACAAGTATTCGATCCTCGGGAGTGGATATCGGTTCTTGATCGTCAATTTATTCAACTCCCGGTAGTCGATACACATCCGAAATGATCCATCCTTCTTTTTCACGAACAAGACCGGAGCTCCCCAAGGTGAGAAACTCGGTCTAATAAATCCTTTCTCTAAAAGTTCCTGCAACTGATTCGACAACTCTTGCAATTCAGACGGTGCCAAACGGTAGGGGGATCTAGCAATAGGTGCGGCGCCGGGTACCAAGTCGATCCTAAAATCAACTTGCCGTGAAGGGGGTAATCCGGGTAAATCCTCGGGAAAGACTTCCGGATAATCGCGCACGATTGGGATATCTTGAATTTTTAACTCTTCCGACCTCTTCTCGACAACGTTAGCAAGAAATACGTAACTCCCTTTCTTCAAAAATTTCCAAGCCTTCATACATGAAATAGTGTTCAAGCTCCTTCCAGGTTTATCACCATGGACATCTAGTACTTCACCATTTGAGAGCGGAATTCGAACTATCTTTTCTGAACAAATAATCTCGACTCGGTGTTTGGACAACAAATCCATGCCAATTACAACATCAAAGCTACCAAGATCAATCAGAATAAGATCTACACTAAATGGATGATCATTTAAATTCATAGTGCAACCTCGGACAATATCACTAGCCTTAATCAATTTACCGTTTGCTAGTTCTATAGTGTAGGCATCATGCAATTTTTTTTTTGAATCAAGACTAATCAATGATCTAAACTCAGTAGAAATAAAACTTCTATCAGCCCCCGTGTCAAATAGTATAGATGCATGGATATCATTGATGAGAAACGTACCCGTCACCACATTCGGGTCCTGACGAGCGTCTCCAGCCCCAAGTGCGAATGCTCTACCCTTAGCTTGATTCGTATTACCACCATTACGTCCTAGTTTAGGACATCTTTCTATGAAGTGACCAGTCTCCTTACATTCATAACATGATCTCTGAGGTTCCAAGTTGACCTTGCAGTTCTTGGCAAGATGACCGGTCCTGTTACACCTTTCACAAGTAACAACTACGCATTGGCCGGTATGGTGAAGGTTGCATCTATTACACTTAGGTAAGTTCCAATGAAGTAAGAGATCCCCTCAAGGACTATCGATTTGGCCGCCGCTATTGACCTCCTCCCAATGTACACCTTCTTTCCTTATGTCACCGCTCCATAATTCTTCACAAACTTGCGCTTCTTACTTGGACCACCGGTAGTTTTCTTCACAGCCTTCTCCTCCGATTTCTTTCCAACTGTTCCTTTCTTAACCAAGATTCCATTTCTCACCATTTCATCAGTTAATTCACCCGCCAACTGAATCACACTTTGCATAGTAGTGGGTTTGGCCGAAGTAACCATTCCCCAAATTTGGGGCACTAATCCCCAGATATACCTTTCGATCCTCTTAGGTTCTGGTGTCACCAGATGTGGCACCACACGGGACAACTCTTGAAATCGAGTCGTGTAATCCAAGATCTCTGCTCCATCCATTTCCAGATTCCAAAATTCAACTTCAATTTTCTTCAATTCATTCCGAGGACAGTATTCCTCAATCAACATTTTCTTAAACTCATCCCAGGTCAAGTTATCAGTAACATGTTCTCCTAACGCATCAACTTGAGAATTCCACCATGTTAGGGCTTCGCCCTACAGAGAGCAAGCAGCATACTTAACCTTCTGATTATCCAAGCAGTTACTGATTTTTATGACAGACACCATCTTTTCTATCCAACGAACAATCCCAAATGCCCCCTCAATACCATGAAAATCCAGGGGTTTTCTCGCAGAGAAGTTTTTAAAAGTGCATCCACGGTTGGTGTTACCAGTATTTGTGCCACCACCAGCACCACCACCGGATCCACCACTGCCAGAAGCACCACCATTAGTGCCGCCAGTACTCCTGATTAACCCTGCGGTGATCTGTGCCACTATTCTTGGTATAGCCACATCTATCCCTTGATTTATTAGCTGGTCAGATCTGGTTGAGCATTCTCTATGCTGAGGTTCTCTCCTCGGCGGCATTGTCTAAAAACATAAATGGATAGGAATTTCATAAGAGTTTGAGTAAATGATGGTACTTGATTAGAAATCACTCAAAACATAGCAAACAATCTATACATAAAAGACATGTTTTTTTTCTTGAAAATGATGATAAACATTTGGTTGAACCATGTACACAAGGTAACAATTAAGAATGATAACAATACACAAATAATAACAAAATAAAATTTATGACATACAAGGATTCATCCAAAATATAATTCATTTCCATCATCCAAAATTTACAAAAGTGCTTCACCGAGCATAGAAAGTAGCTAGGGTTTACAAGAGTTAGTAATAATTTTTACAAAATTAGGCATTAGTTAGAACTATGCCAAGATACCCCAAAAGAAACAAAGTTTTTGTAACCCTTCAAAAGGACCTGAGCACAACCCGCTCAGTGTCTGAAATAGAAACCTAACACAACAGCAACCAGTAAAACAAAGAAAGCCACAAAAATAGACAATATGGAGTAGACCCTCTTCTCAAATCGATCCATGCGCTGGTTCTGTTCAGCTCTGACGCCTGAAGAGTAGTAACATACTGATATAGCTACGGTATCCTCTCGAGAACATCCTCCAACACAGTATGATGATGATTCAGTCTCATCTCGTGCCCAGCGTAAACCTCCACTAACTCGTCCATCTGTACCTCCCTACTAGTCCTGGTGTCCTCGGGCCCCTCCTCTTCATCTGATGATAACTCTATAATAACAGGTGCAGTGCTAGTAGATGATCCTCCGACCTCGAAGGTCGATCCAGGAAACAGTGACTGTCCAACAGCGGGAGTAGCAGGGTGTAGAACAACATTCACCGGTGCTACCCTGTAAAGGGGTAGGACCGAAGTAGGTGAGGGTAGACGGCTCCCTAAATCCTCTGAGCTGGTCGCGTAGGTAGACTCATCGGGCACATAGTGCTCCGACTGATCCTCCTCTGACGTATGACTAGGCTCGGGCGCACTCTAATCACCTGAGGCAGTAGGGACAGGTATAAGAGGGGTGCTGTTGAGGCTGTCCGCCTCATCGTCCGAGAAGTACTGCTGAAATGAAGATGCTGAAGACGAAGACATGCTGTGATGGAGAACGTAAAGCTGGTAAGAAAATAATAAATGCGAAATGATATGCAATGCACACATAGTTCCTAAGGTTCTTTGCAATGTTTCTTAAGGTCATAGTTTAGGTTCGAGTCTGGGGTAAACCTAATTCTCTATAACGAGTGCTCTGATACCAAGTCTGTCACACCCCGCCGAAGGCGGAAACACGGAGGTGAGACGAGAGCGGTGCATCGAACACTTAGGCGCAAGATAATGCTAATGGGTACACTGCAAATTTCAAAGAACCACTACAAACATACCCAAAAAAGTACAGCGTCATACAAACCACGAAAACCAAAATACAAATTCAGGTTGTCTAGATAAACCAAACATCCCAAATGCAGAATACAAAACCAACAACCAAGTCATAATCCAAAAGAAAGTCCCCAAAAGCAATTCACCAAACTAGTCATTTGCTTCAATTCTATTTACCTGAAAAGCATGTTTCTAAAACGGTCAACTATAAAAATAGTTGGTGAGTACGCATGTTTCACGACTCAATAAAATAAGTAAATGAATTTCAAAGTGTAAAAGTAACCATCCGCAGATGATAAAGTACACGTGTTAAGATTTTAGTTACCCTGAGCCACAATCAAAACCGTCAGACTAGTTGTTGCCCCTATATCCAGGTGTTAAATGAGAACTCCTACTATGGCTAATTATGCGCCCAAATGACCCTACAAGTCTGGTTGGCGCGACCAAACCTGGGCGGGGGTGTCGACCCAAATAGTACTATTCATAATTCCCATCGGCTATTCAAGCTAATTGATTGTGTTAAAGTGGGGACTTAATGCATCTAAAAGTAAACCCAGGTAACCCTAATCACAAGTAACAACATGTAGTGAAACAGCTTTTCCCTCGTAAAACAGTAAAAATTGAAAAGTGGGGTCGTGAAACTCACCTGAGAGTGAAACGTGAAAAAGTGCGGTAAAACAGTGAAACAGCCAACGGTGGTATCCTAACCGAGTCCTACTAATAAGTAGACACAAAATGTATTCAGGAAACCTAATATGTGTGGCTAAGTCAACAAAAGTCAAAAGTGGCTATGCAGTCAACTGCATAGTCAAAACCCGTGCACGTGCGTACGAACCGTTAAGAATTGTAAAACCGGCTTTTATATGAATTAATAACCTTAAAACTTTAAGTTTTAGATTTTAATAAATAACATCAGTATTTAAAAAAGTCACATTTGATAAAACCTCATGTCACGGTTTCGTATGATCAAAAACGCGATTACGCGCGTAAAGTCTGGTTTACGGTTTAAAATCAGATTCGTCCTAAATTAGGGTTTTAGTGTGATATTAGCACCCAATTTAAAATCCAAATTTTATATTTTAAATGGGGTTATACTTTTGTCCAAAATCCCCTAGAATTTTGATAAAATTAATTTTATATAAAAATTTCCAAAATTAATAACTTTTTATAAAATTTAAATGGACCATAATTCCAAAGTCATACTTAGAAATAAAGTTATTGTTTGAAATTTATACCAATTGATCATGTATATAAATAAGAATTTATGACCAATTTTCATATTTTTTCAATATCCAGATTATTTAATATGAATTTAATATTGTTAAAAGTTTACAAATTCGGGAAAAATAGTTAAACACATCAAAACTTAACCAAAGTTTTACCATATTTTTTTTAAGTCAATATAAGATCCTGTACCAAGTTTCAAGTCCTGATTTTGTCCAGAAGTATACAAACCCTAAATCGTCCATTTAAATTTTATAAATACTAAACGTATACTTAAACAACTCCAATTTTCATAAAATTTGGACAGGAGTCTTAGTTTATCATATAAAAATCACTGTCCAATTTCAAGAATTGTTTAATACTCAAAAGTATTTTTCCCAAATTTACATGTATTAAACTTGTGTGAATTTTAATAAATAATCTATAAAGAGTTAGATAACCAAATTTTCCAGATCCTCATTTTAAAACATATTATACTGTATAAAAACAAATTTGGGGGTGCTAAATCAACCATTTTTAAAAATCCACCAAGAACATGCTTGTTCTTGATCATTTAAGCTAAACTACAAGTTTGATCAAGGATTATACCTTTCAAATTCGACAAATGATGACAAAATTTGATGCTAAGATACTGAGTTTTCCTTGATTTATAACCTACAATCATAATGTGGTTCAATTCCAAGATCAAAGACTCAATAATCAACAAAATGCTCTTTTAATTCAAGAAAATGCAAATATGAACACCCAAGTGTTCATACACTTTGATCATCAAATCTTGCAAGATTTTCACTAGATAACTCATTGTGGATGATTACAACTAGTTTTTATCCACAAATCCTTGTTAAAACCACAAGATTCAAGCTAAAAACTCTTAAAAACAACAAAACTTGAAAATCAAAATGAGTGTGTGTAGTGTGTGTGTTCTTGGTGTTCTTGAGAACACATGCAAGATCAAAAACAGAAAATTTAAAGTGTTAAAACACATGTTTATATCTTCAAATCACTAGAACAAAGCTCATCAACAACAATGATCCAAGGATTCAAGGTTGCAATAGATGATTTGAGCTTGTTCTTGAGCTTAGAATTCAAAATGAAGAGTTTGGGAGTGGTGGTGGGTGCTCACAGCTGGAACAAGAAGGGAGAAAGGAAAAAAAATGGGTGGGGGTTGGGTATTTATAGTGGAAAAGCAAGTCAATCTTTAAAAGACCAAATGTATAAAAAAATACTCATTTTTTATAAAAATTACACCCCTAAACACTCTAATAAATATTTTTATCAAAACATAAAATTCTAGTATCCAAAATAATGAATTTCAGAAATTTTTAAAACATAAAAACTCAAAAATTTTTAAAAAGTTATACCGGGTAAACACCGGGTATTTAACGGAAGAACCACATGTGATCATTAGTTAACTCAAGAATCACAAAAATTAGCACATATAATGTAATAAAATATCATTCTTAACTAAAATATAAATATAAAAATTATTTTCGAGAATTTAATTTTTACCATTTATTTAATGCGTTCGCACTATACGCAGTGTATGCACTTAACTGGGTTTTCTAGTTCGGACCTTAGTGTTTGTCTAAGGTAGTATTCCTAGAATTCCTAGAAACACTAAAAATATATAAAATCATAATATTTAAAAATATAACGTATAAAAAGTCCTGAAAACCGCGGTTGTCACATTATCCCCCATTTGAAATTCAACTGGTGTTGGTAATGACCACTTCATTCACAAAAAGTTGAGGATATTTCAGCTTCATTTGTTCTTCTCGTTCCCATGTAAATTCGGGTCCATGCTGTAATATCCAGTGTTTCCCGACCTAGTTTTTCTTAAACTTTTGCACGTATTATTGATTCAAAGCTTGAATTCTTTTAAATTATCTATATTTTTTTATAATAAATATTAAGTTAATTGATATATATTTAAGAAAAAAAAAACAAGTATACTTGAAATATATGTACATATATATATTTGAGACTTATTAAATATATATATATATATATGTAAAATATGCTTGATTCTTAAAAACTTTATAAACTTATAATTATATAAATAATTCATAAACTTATTCTAAAATACTTAGACTCGTAAACCAAAAATCTTAGAAATTATTTTATGAAATTATAAAATAATAAAAGGCAATAAAACTTACAAAACTTATTTAGTTTTATAAAAATAAAACATATTTAATTGTTTATAAAGTCTAGGGACTGAAACTACCCATTATCGAAACTCATTTTAAACTAGAAACTCAAATGATAAAACTTTCAAACTTCAGGGGCCTGTTACGCCCTTAACTCAAACTCCTGATCCTGAAATCAGTCACGAGTTCGAACCTCACCAAAGCCGGTTTTCAACCGCGATTTTCCAAAAACGAGTAATCGGCCAAGTTCAATGAACCTCGGGCTTCCTTTCGCGCATGCGACCGCCACCCAACGCTCATCAATGCGCGGCTCCAACGGTAACACACGTAATGACGAGATTTAACTCGTTTAAACCCATCCGTAATCGCCTCACCTAATCCAACCTTTAATGGCGAAATTGGCTATAAATACCGGTTGTAATCGACCTACGAAATCACCCTCAAACACTCTCAAACCTCAATTCGTTTTAAACAAGCCGGAATTACCAACTGGAACTCGCGACAGCCGACTCGGAGGTCCAGACCCGTTCTCACTCGTTTCTCCACCATTTCAGGTAATTCTTGTGGCCATTGCGCTCGTTTCATCTCATAGATCGAAAGCCCTCTGTTTAATTCAATTAACAGAGGGCAAATCGATACGATTTTGGCGAGATCGATTCTAGGGTTCATAAGGATTTGGGGCTCGATTTGAACTTGTGTTTACAAATTTCTTTTTCGCGTTTATAATCAAAGAGACCCGTAGTCGGGATGGTTAATTGTGTATGTGTGTTTGCTGACCCGGGACAGACCAGCGTTCGAATATGGGCAACCCCCATTTTCAATTTTGCCTTCTTTTTGTGCTTTTATTCAATTTTAAATCTTCTAATGATTTTTATAAATGCTGTTAAATCTTTATAAACTTGAAAATAATTTATATTTACATTTTCATATTCTGGATTCATTTATTTAAATAAATTTAGATAAAAGCTTATAAAGATTTAATCTTCGAAAATAGTTTTAAATCATAAGATTTATAAAAAAAAATATATACTTTAAAACTTTATAAAACTTATACATACAACATAAAATAATTTATAAAGTCAAAAAAAAGCTTGAATTGTTATTGTTCTCTGAACTAATAAACTTATTTGTTTTAAACTTATCTATAAACTTTTGAATTAAATAGAAAACTTATATAACTTTTATAATTTTTCAGAAAAGTTATAAAACTTATATGCTATTTAGAAAATATAAAAATTATAAATCTTATAAAATAAAACAGAAACTTTAGACTTTAAACTTATTTAAAACATTTATAAATTTATAATCAAAATACAAATTCTATATAATTTATTTTTCAATTATAATTCCATATTATCTCTTTAAACTTGTGCCTACAAGGTAATTTATAAAATAAATACCTAATAAATCTTAAATACTTTGTATTGATCCTTTAATTAGATAAAGTAATTGTTCTTTTAAATAAAGATTTACCCTTAACAATTATGTGTCATTCCTTAATAATTATTTTTTAATAATTATTATAAACACTTAGTAATTATCTTAAGCATTTATTCTTAGCCATTGTTTATTCATTAAATAATTATTATGAATCTTTAGTAATTGTTCATTCTTTAAATAATTATTATCGATCTTTGATGATTATTTATTATTTCATCTATTAGTACAACGTTATTTATAAAATACATAGAAAACTACTTTAAACTATTATCACGTAACTTATGTAAAACTTTTTAATAATTATCTTAATCAATTATAAATGAAGTATCGAAACTTTAATAGTCAACCTTGTGCTATTGAACAACCGCGTCCGCCCCGACGTATAATCCGTCGTAGGTTGGGGTGTGACAGATTGGTATCAGAGCCAGGTTATAGGGAATTAGGTTATTAGACACATGACCTAGACTATAACTTAGGAGACCCAAACATGAGTTATCTCATGTCCTTTACTAGGAATTCTCTCCTCATTCTATTCTTAAATCTTATACGCTTGGAGATTCTACGTTTCTACATATCTACGTGCTACAAGAGTCCACTACATCGAGGGTACATTCTTAGGCTTCAAGCCTAATCCACCACTAAACTCTCGTCAAGACTATTTAAGTTCTAGATAATGTGTGAGAACTTGTACGGACCGGAAGGGTGGATACCTGTATTCTGGGAAATTCTGTCAAGGAAAGCATTTCGTATAAATCCAAATCAACCGTTGGACCCGTATGCTTTCCTGGGAATTCTTGGGATGAGTATCCACTTATAGGAATGCATGACTTCTCTAAACATTAGTGAGCTTAGATCTCTCTTGATATGTCAAAGTACTTACTTAGTGATATGCACTAAAAGAGTACCATCTCAAATACTATGCACTTCATAAATTCATGATTCAAAAACTTTGCTCTATAACCTTTATTCTATGATTCTTAAGTCCCGTCTTGTCACATGACAACATGCTTACTCGTCATGACCTGAAGGAGTTACCTTCAAGGAGAAATTCTTACGAGATTATACTACATACATAAACTTATATTTATAGATACTACCCCATAAACTTCGTGATCGTTGTAATACAACCCTTAAGACTATGTATTACTCTACAAATTCTCCTATAAACTTCATTATTTTATAAACTTGGCACATGAGGGGAAACTCTTGTGTCTCATTTCATTTTTTGTCACTCAAGCAAACTTCATTTTATGACTAACTCAAAACTTTGTTACACTTTTAAAAATCAAAACCTTCATACGTCCTTAAAACTTACGCATCACCGTTCCTGTAAACAAAACTTAACGTCTTTTAAAATCTAAAGTACATTAACAAAGAAATTTGTAACCTAAGTAATTTCCTTGTAGAGGAAGAAGTCTACTATAGAACAAACAAGCTCCACGTTTAAAGACTCTAAACCCACAATGAACCTTGACATAGTACCATAAACCCAAACATCGGTGACAACAACTGAGAGAAGTTGTAGGCCCATGAGGAAGTTCTGGCTAGGGAAATAGGGTACTTAAGTGAGTCCTTGTGACCACCCCTTTCTTCCGGGAACCTTCCTCGTTAGCCCATCAACTTCCAATTAAAACTATTTTTGAAAATATTACTGTGATAACTCAGTATTATGTATAAAAACTTTTGAATATATTTGATCAACTTACTTACAACCTTTCTTTCTACTCTCCCTCTTGCTAGGTAATGGACTCCCACTCACACTCTTCACCAGTGTATCGTCCAGGAGGAGAGTCCGACCGAGAAGAGAGTAGCGAGTCACCGGTGTATCAACCAAGTCCTTATCCTAATGCACGGGCAAGAGCTGAACTCAACACCAACTAGACCAGAAACCCTAGGACATCACCACCGAGGAATCCCTATCAACCGCCTCATCTTCACCACCGGTTCTCATCGCCACCAAGGGACCCGTACCTAGCACCTACCCCTACCCTAAGGGCTAGGCATGCCAGAGTACCTGCCGTGGCAATGGGGATCCCGGTGTCTAACATTCCTAGGTTTTTGGAAACCGAAGAATTTATGAGGAGGGAGATAGAGCATAGGGCACGGCACGACCTGTTAAACCAAAGGATCAACGACCTGGCCAATCAAATCTGGATCCAGGAAGAAAAGATCGTAACTTTGGAAGAAGACAGAGAAATCCTCGAGCACCGCACCGAGACCACTAGGGCAGAGGCTAGGTTTGCCATCCGAGTAACCCTAGCAGTGCTTGTGGTAGTACTAATCTGTTTCTTAGTGGAGAGCTACCTAAGGCGTGCATGAAGCCTCCATTTCTATTAAATTTTAAATTTTGTCTTATGTAAGGGCTAGAAGCCCAAACTTTGAAACATCTAATGAAAGTTATTTTGAAATTTCAGCTTGTTATCACTTGTTAATTTGACACTTCTTTCATCATTACAAACTTAACCCTCTTACCCAAACACTTCCGTAAAGAGCAGCCCGCATTAGTACTAGAGATAATTAACAACGTAGCATTAAACTATAAAAAAAACCATAAGTGGCACGTATACTTGAAGAATAAACCTTGAATGAACCTTCTGATTCGTAAGCACTCTTTTAAAACAAATCGACTTACGAACCACTGTCGTAATCAACTATGATCCTTACTCTTATATAGACTTCACACTTATAAACTTGACCAACTTTTCGTTTGACAATCATACAAACCTTTTCATAAGTCTTACTTATACTATTTATCAATGTCCAACTCGTCATTTTTAAACATCTTAATTACATTTTATATAAAAGAAAACTATACATGCTGTTGTGAAACAAGATAAATCATTTGTAAACACACTATCGTAAACCTTATCGAAACTTTTCCCGCTACCCTATGCTTGGAAACTTTCCTCATTCAACCCTTGTCACGTAAAAGATTTGCTATGAATCACAACGGAGACTAAAAGCTTAAATGCACGTTATTAAAAAAAACATTAAACTTCGTATACACAACTATAAGGTCAGAGACTTTTGAGTCATATAAAACTTGTGCAAATACTCAATCCCGTATTCTTAAAACTAAAACATGATCAATAAAGAATCATGTAAAGCTTAATACTGAAACTTGAAACTCAACTGACTTATCCTATTTTCAAACTCATACTTGGATTCTTAGTCTTGAAAACTTTGTGTGTCCATCTTAACCAAACCCTATAAGACTTGATAAACGTACATTCCATATATACGAGAAAACTTCACTCTGATACTAGACACTAGCAGGAAGGAGAACATTACTCTCTTTAGCAGAGTACATCCCCTGACTCCTATCTAAACCAAACATCGGGATCCACAAATCTTCTAGACAACTCGAATCTTCTGTGAGAAAGCGTGTAACGGTTAATCCTGTTTCAAACGCTGTCCCATACCTCTCTTAAGTACTAGAGTATTTAGATAACCGCTTTATACTCAAAACGTAATCATACACTTCTATACACTGAGGCTGAACTAAGAGACTTTAAACTATCCGATGTTTGACGTATTCTTGTTCAAACATAATTTAAACTATTATATGTTTGACGTATTCTTGTTCAAACACAATTTAAACTATTCTATGTTTGATATATTTTTGATCAAACACAATTTAAACTATTCTATGTTTGATATATTTTTGATCAAACACAATTTAAACTATTCTATGTTTGAAGTATTCTTGTTCAAACACAATTTAAACTATTCTGTGTTTGACGTATTCATGTTCAAACATAATTTGAACTATTATATGTTTGACGTATTCTTGATCAAACATGATGAACGTATGAGACTTTAAACTACTCCATGTTTGACGTATTCTTGTTCAAACATGATGAACGTATAAGACTTTAAGCTACTCCATGTTTGACGTATGCTTGTTCAAACACGATGGACGTATAAGACTTTAAACTATTCCATGTTTGACGTATGCTTATTCAAACATGATGAACGTATAAGACTTTTAAACTACTCAAGGTTTGATGTGTTCTTGATCAAACCCGAGGAAAGTGTAAAGACTTTAAACTACTCAATGATTGAAGTATTCTTAATCAATCACGAGGAAACTTTGAAACTCCAAATCTTGTCACATTCTTTTCTTTACTCATTGAATGACGCTTCTCTCTGAGGGACTCGTTAATCAATGATCACTCTTATGTGGAAACTCTAGTCGTATTCTTGTACTCCTTCTTGATCCACACACAAACGGAAGGACCTATGCGGACTATGCGACGATTTGAATGCTTGCGGGTGCACACGTAAGTACGAAAATCAGCGTATGGAAAGACATAGTAAACTCTGTCGTGTGCTACGATCAAAGACTTATCGTAAAAGGGAGCCACGGAACTTAGGTACCGTAGCAAGCCTTAGACGTATTAGTCTACAAACTCAAATTCTTGAACTATCATCGAATCCATCCATAGTGATACATCTCACTTTAAATCTTGGGTAGAAGTCAACAGTCATCCTCTCCAATGCTTTTGAAAACGAATCTCCATCTATCTGAATAAAACTATATGTTTCTTAGGGAAAATCTTGATAACCATATGCATTGAAAACTTAGAAACTTGAGCGTAATCTTATCCCTATCCTTACAACTCATTTAAAAATCTAAGCGTGACCCAGGGTTTACTTGGAACGTAGAACATTTTCCTCATTATCCTTGCACGTATCATAAGCTTAAATCTTGAAAACAGGAACATTCTACTTTAATTTCGGGATGAAATTTCCTAAAGTAGGGGAGACTGTAATATCCAGTGTTTCCCGACCAAGTTTTTCTTAAACTTTTGCACGTATTATTGATTCAAAGCTTGAATTCTTTTAAATTATCTATATTTTTTTATAATAAATATTAAGTTAATTGATATATATTTAAGAAAAAAAAAACAAGTATACTTGAAATATATGTACATATATATATTTGAGACTTATTAAATATATATATATATATATATATATATGTAAAATATGCTTGATTCTTAAAAACTTTATAAACTTATAATTATATAAATAATTCATAAACTTATTCTAAAATACTTAGACTCGTAAACCAAAAATCTTAGAAATTATTTTATGAAATTATAAAATAATAAAAGGCAATAAAACTTACAAAACTTATTTAGTTTTATAAAAATAAAACATATTTAATTGTTTATAAAGTCTAGGGACTGAAACTACCCATTATCGAAACTCATTTTAAACTAGAAACTCAAATGATAAAACTTTCAAACTTCAGGGGCCTGTTACGCCCTTAACTCAAACTCCTGATCCTGAAATCAGTCACGAGTTCGAACCTCACCAAAGCCGGTTTTCAACCGCGATTTTCCAAAAACGAGTAATCGGCCAAGTTCAATGAACCTCGGGCTTCCTTTCGCGCATGCGACCACCACCCAACGCTCATCAATGCACGGCTCCAACGGTAACACACGTAATGACGAGATTTAACTCGTTTAAACCCATCCGTAATCGCCTCACCTAATCCAACCTTTAATGGCGAAATTGGCTATAAATACCGGTTGTAATCGACCTACGAAATCACCCTCAAACACTCTTAAACCTCAATTCGTTTTAAACAAGCCGGAATTACCAACTGGAACTCGCGACAGCCGACTCGGAGGTCCAGACCCGTTCTCACTCGTTTCTCCACCATTTCAGGTAATTCTTGTGGCCATTGCGCTCGTTTCATCTCATAGATCGAAAACCCTCTGTTTAATTCCATTAACAGAGGGCAAATCGATATGATTTTGGCGAGATCGATTCTAGGGTTCATAAGGATTTAGGGCTCGATTTGAACTTGTGTTTACAAATTTCTTTTCCGCGTTTATAATCAAAGAGACCCGTAGTCGGGATGGTTAATTGTCTATGTGTGTTTCCTGACCCGGGACAGACCCGAGTTCGAATATGGGCAACCCCGATTTTGAATTTTGCCTTCTTTTTGTGCTTTTTATTCAATTTTAAAACTTCTAATGATTTTTATAAATGCTGTTAAATCTTTATAAACTTGAAAATGATTTATATTTACATTTTCATATTTTGGAATCATTTATTTAAATAAATTTAGATAAAATCTTATTAAGATTTAATCTTCGAAAATAGTTTTAAATCATAAGATTTATAAAAACAAATATATACTTTAAAACTTTATAAAACTTATACATACAACATAAAATAATTTATAAAGTCAAAAAAAATGCTTGAATTGTTATTGTTCTCTGAACTAATAAACTTATTTGTTTTAAACTTATCTATAAACTTTTGAATTAAATAGAAAACTTTTATAATTTTTATAATTTTTCAGAAAAGTTATAAAACTTATATGCTATTTAGAAAACATAAAAATTATAAATCTTATAAAATAAAAACAGAAACTTTAGACTTTAAACTTATTTAAAACATTTATAAACTTATAATCAAAATACAAATTCTATATAATTTATTTTTTCAATTATAATTCCATATTATCTCTTTAAACTTGTGTCTACAAGGTAATTTATAAAATAAATACCTAATAAATCTTAAATACTTTGTATTGATCCTTTAATTAGATAAAGTAATTGTTCTTTTAAATAAAGATTTACCCTTAACAATTATGTGTCATTCCTTAATAATTATTCTTTAATAATTATTATAAACACTTAGTAATTATCTATTGACTTAAACATTTATTCTTAGCCATTGTTTATTCATTAAATAATTATTATGAATCTTTAGTAATTGTTCATTCTTTAAATAATTATTATCGATCTTTGATGATTATTTATTCTTTCATTTATTAGTACAACGTTATTTATAAAATACATAGAAAACTACTTTAAACTATTATCACGTAACTTATGTAAAACTTTTTAATAATTATCTTAATTAATAATTATTCTAAACTATAAGCTTATTAAACGTTTATATACAAGTCTTGTGTCATTAATTCAAAACCTTTATTTTAAACTCGATTTAAACTTCACAAACACAACCATTCCCATCTCCCACTTGGAACCCTAGTCAAATCCCAAAATCTTATGTAACATCCCAAAATTAAAACGACAGTTATAATAACGGAATAAACGAATGAGGCATGACGGGTCGGGTCGGATGGGTCAGCGGGCTATAAATAGCCTATGCCACCCCTTTTCTCTCATTTACAACTTTTAGAGAGAGAAACCGTAGAGAGAGAAAGTTGGCGGATCGACCCGAGACTTCAGCAATGTGTTACTCCATAACTCGTGAGAAGAACCACGGGATCAGAAACTCGATTCAGGTAAAAATCCGACCTAAATCTGAGTTTTAGTTCGTTTTTGGGTTTTTCGGGTTTTGGGTGAAAAGGTAAGGTTTGAACGGATGAAACTGAAAGATAATCATGGATTTGAGTTCCTTAATGGAAAACGAACGTTTTGAATGCAAACAGGTTCGGGATCTTGACATGATCAGACCCGAATGCGAAAGTTAGGGTTTTTCGCGAAGAACAGGTCGTGCGCACTTGCTAAGTGTGCACGGAGCAGGTCCTGCGCACTTGCTAAGTGCACAGGAGGAGGGACCTGCGCACTTGCTAAGTGCGCAGGAGGAGGGACCTGCGCATTTGATAAGTGCGCAGGAGGACGGACCTGCGCACTTGATAAGTGCGCAGGCAGCAGGGTCTGCGCACTTGATAAGGGCGCAGGCAGCAGGGTCTGCACACTTGCCAATTGCGCAGACATCAAAACTGGTTAAGTGAAGTCAGTATGTTAGAATGGTTAAACCGTTAGAGTCGGGATTGGTCTGATGTGTATTTAACTAATCAATTCAGATCGGAAGTGACGTTGTTGGACCTTCGTTTAGGACAACCCATATTAGAGTATCAGGTGAGTTATAGAGCCCTCTTTTAAATGTTTTGTTAAATGTTTTGGGCTGGTGTGCATACTTACGAAATGATGTTTTAACGAAATGATGTTTTAACGAAATGATGTTTTAACGAAACGATGTTTACGAAAGGAAAGGTTATGAATTGTTTTTGCTAAAAAGGTTTACGAATGTTTATGAACGGTCTAAATGAGGAAATGTTTAATGAAAAGGGAAAGAGGTAAAGGTTTAAAGAAGTCATTACAAATCTAATCTGTCGAATGAATGGAATTGACGAATGAAGTCTGGGAATGTGATTCCCAGCCTTGTGGTAGATTATGGACAGCGAGCCATAGTTACCATAAGAACAACAGGGCAGTGTCTTGGTGGCCTGTCGATGGTTTTGATGTTGTACAACTGGTAAGGGAGTAACCACGACGGTTACTCGGGTGATGACGATCATCCTAAGTGAATAAGGTAAGGGAAATCAATGACGGCGATACGTAACGGTTGATTCCCAAAGGAAAGATGCTTGTTGGGCAATGACGGCGATACGTAACGGTTGACCCCACGTAGTGAATGGTTGGGCAATGACGGCGATACGTAACGGTTGACCCCACGTAGTGTATGGTTGTGGCAATGACGGCGATACGTAGCGGTTTCCCACAACACCAAAGGTTCCTTCGGGGACACTATGACGCGTAAAGTAAAATGCAGAATTAGATAACGATAATGTATGACTTAAATGAATGTTAAAATTTTTAACGAACGATCCGTTCAACGGTGTTTATGATAATGATGTTGATGATGATATGGGTACGAAACCTTTTTAAAGATGTTAGATTATTACATGCTTTTGTGAAAGGTTTTACTAAATGAATGAATGATATGTTTTTGGCAAATGTTGATGTTAAAGTTTTTATGAAATGCTAGACCTCACCAGCGTAGCTGACTTTTTAGTGTGCACATTCAGGTTAAGGCAGGTTATGAGGATGTACGGTGATGCTTGGCTAGCGAGAGGAGTTACCCGGCTGACTATGAAGACTGGCATCCCGTTATGTTTTAGTTATGATGTATTTATGTTTTAAACAATGTTTACGCTTCCGCATGTTTGAACAATGATGACGTTATGTTTAAATGAAATTTTCCGCTGCGTTATTTGATATTCATGTTTAAGAACTATTTGTGAATGAGTAAATCCAACAAGTGGGGCCTCCTGGGTTTAGGGCCTTACAAGCTGGTATCAGAGCAATAGTTTGAGAGATTCGGACACTCCCAGTGTCTGAACTTAAACTTTGAATGGGACCGAAAGCGGATGCCAGTACGGGTAACTCGAGCCACAACATCATGTATGAAAAGTAGAGTATGTGTATGTAGTATGCCTTAGGAAGGGTTAGGAAAGGACTTGTGTTCTGATGGAATCACAAAGGTGGTCAAATAGAAATCGAAAGGTAGTGTAATGGTTAATTGTAGATGGCCAGTGTATATTAACATCTTACAGTGCTTATTGAATTCTATTTGTTAACTAGCGTGATAACATTGGATTTCTTGTCTTATAGAACGAAATGGCGAGGAGAGGGAACGGAAGGTGTGGTGGCCGTACCGGTGGTCGTGCGCGCCAAGAGCACAGTGAAGAAGGAAGTGTTCACACTGAACCGGAGGTTAGTGTGCATGGAACTGAGCAGACACAAGTTGCAGAACAACCTTTCACTTTTGAACCAGAAGTGGGAGCAGCCATAGATCGAGAGTTCTCCGAGTTGATGAAGAATTCTCTGCCAAGTCTGTTGGCTGAAGCATTAAAGAGGGGAAGGCGGATCTAGTGCGGCAACTGGTGCCCAGAACAACGAGACCGACAACGCACCGCCTGCTCGTGGGTGCGACTATAAGTCATTTAAGGCATGTGACCTGCCGGTCCTGACTGGGAAGAAGGACGCAGTGGCTACTTTTGATTGGGTAATACGTATGGAAGCCGCCATCCGTCTGAGCGAGTGTCGAGCAAATCAAGTAGTGAAGTTTGCTGCTAACTCCTTGAGGGAGGAAGCATCCCACTGGTGGGAAGGTGTACGTCAGGCTAAGAGGGATGAGGTTGTTGACTCGATGATGTGGAATGACTTGAAAACTCTGGTAATCAAGAACTTCTGTCCAAGGAACGAGATTGAGAAGGTAGAGAGGGAATTTCTGGGTTTGAAGGCCGGGAGCATGACGCACCGGCAGTACACAACCCGATTCAATGAACTGGCACGTCTGGTGCCACATCTTGTTACGACGGAGGAAAGAAAAATTTCCTGCTACATTTAAGGGTTGCCGGACCAGGTCCGCACCTAAGTTAAGGCAAACGCCCCTACTACCTATGATTCGGTAGTAGAACTGAGCGGCGTAGTATTTGATGATCTGGCACTGAATGTCGCCGCCATCGAGGAACCAAAGAAGAAACCGAGCTTCTCAAACAAGCGAACTGGTGGAAAGATGTTTGGGGCTCGCGATAAAAGGGCTCGTGGATGAGCCGACCATTTGTAAGAAGTGTGGAAGGGAGCATACAGGTGAATGTAGACTGGGATCTAACTTGTGCTTTAAGTGTGGCAAGACCGGGCACTACTCCTGTGAGTGCACACAACACTACAAGTGCTATAACTGTGGGAATGCCGGCCATCTGAGTAGGGAATGCCCGAAACCGAAAATGGGCGAATCTGGGAAAGGGAAGAGTGCAGAGAAAAGAGAAGAGAGGCCCCGAGCGAAGACTCGTGCGTACGCGCTGACGCAAGACCAGCCCAGAATGGACCCCGACGTGGCGTCAGGTACGTTCGTCCTTGACAACACTCTTGTTTCTGTGTTATTTGATTCGGGTGCCAGTAAGAGTTTTATATCTGCGACTTTTTGTAAGAGAGTGAAGTACACTGTCAGTAAACTAGAAAGGGCCTTTAGCGTAGAAACCGCTCAGGGTAGAACTGCGAGAGTGACCGAGGTAGTTGACAACTCCACGATAAAGATAGAGGGTCACAGGTTCCCTGTCAGATTGTTTGTTATGGTTTTGGGAGGGTTCGATGTCGTGTTAGGTATGGATTGGCTAACTGCCAATGAAGCGCAAATTATATGCAAACGAAAGATAATCCGACTCAAGGCTCCGGATGGTAGCAAAGTCGAGGTTTTTGAAGATCGTGACGTCTCGATGCCAAACGTCATCTCGATGATTAAGGCAACAGATTACTTGAGGCGCGGATGCGAGGCTTATCTGGTGTACGTGATTGACAAGTGTAAGGAAGTTAAGGAACTGGACGATGTACCCGTGGTACGCGAGTACCCCGAGGTGTTTCCGGAGGATTTGCCTGGAATACCACCCGACAGAAAGATTGAATTCCGAATTGACTTAGTACTAGATGCCCAGCCCGTGGCTAAGGCTCCATATCGACTAGCACCAGTGGAAATGAAGGAACTAATGACCCAATTAGACGAACTACTTGAGAAGGGATTTATCCAACCGAGCATCTCGCCTTGGGGTGCTCCGGTGTTGTTCGTAAAGAAGAAAGACGGTTCGATGAGAATGTGTATTGATTATCGCGAGTTGAACAAACGTACCGTGAAAAACAAGTACCCGTTACCAAGGATCGACGACCTGTTCGATCAATTGCAAGGAGCAAGTTGGTTCTCAAAGATCGACCTTCAATCCGGGTACCATCAGTTGAAGGTGAGGGAAGAAGACATACCAAAAACAGCATTTCGCACACGTTATGGACATTTTGAGTTTCGCGTAATGTCTTTTGGATTGACGAACGCCCCTGCAGCGTTCATGGATTTGATGAATAGATTTTGTCGACCAATGCTGGATCGATCGGTGATCGTGTTCATCGATGATATCCTCATCTACTCCAAGAATGAGGGTGATCACGCGTGTCACTTGAAGGAGGTATTGGAAGCTCTGAAGAAGGAAAAGTTGTATGCTAAGTTCTCCAAATGCGCGTTCTGGCTTAGGGAAGTCCAATTCCTAGGTCACGTCATTAACCCGAACGACATTATGGTTGACCCAGCAAAGATAGTAACGGTAAGGGAATGGAATGTTCCTAAGACGCCAACTGAAATCCGCAGTTTCTTGGGATTGGCAGGCTACTATCGAAGATTCATCCAGGATTTCTCGAAAACAGCTTCGCCGTTGACGAAGTTGACTCGGAAGGAGGTAAAGTACGAATGGGGTTCGACCCAAGATGAGGCGTTTAAGAAATTAAAGGAAAAGCTAACTCAAGTTCCAGTCTTGGCCCTCCCCGAGGGCAATGAAGACCTAGTGGTGTACTCTGACGCTTCGGGTCAGGGATTGGGATGCGTGTTGATGCAACGCGGGAGAGTGATCGCGTATGCGTCACGACAGTTGAAGATTCACGAAGCTAATTATCCAACCCACGATTTGGAACTTGCTGCTGTCGTATTCGCATTAAAAATCTGGAGGCACTACCTGTACGGGGTGAAGTTTACTATTTACTCCGACCACAAAAGTTTGAAGTACTTCTTCGAACAAAAGGAACTTAATATGAGGCAGAGGCGATGGTTGGAACTGTTGAAAGACTATGATTGTGAAATAATATACCATCCTAGAAAGGCAAACGTGGTGGCTGGCGCTCTAAGCCGAAAGGATGTACCTGCTCCTATTAGAGTGAAAGCTTGCCAGTTAGTGGTAACAGCAGATGTGATGAGAGAAATCGAAAAGGCTCAAGATGAGGCACTTAAGGAAGAAAACATAAAGAAGGAAAGGATGGTTGGCTAACAGGACAAGTTGGAATATAACACCCTTGGTGTTAGGACACGTTTTGGACGGGTATGGATACCTATGGGTGGCGAGCTTAGAACCAAAATCTTGGATGAGGCTCATAAGTCTCGTTACTCTATCCATCCCGGTACCAATAAAATGTACCAAGATCTGAGAAAGGAATACTGGTGGCCTGGAATGAAACGTGATGTGACGAAGTATGTAAGCAAGTGCTTGACTTGCTCGCAAGTAAAGGCCGAGCACCAGAAACCGTATGGAAAGATTCAACCACTTGATATACCGGAATGGAAGTGGGAACACATTACCATGGACTTCATAACTAAGCTACCTCGCACAGCTAAAGGTCATGACACCATTTGGGTAATTGTGGACCGTTTAACGAAGAGTGCTCATTTCCTACCTATTCGCGAGACGTTCTCGTCGGAAAGGTTAGCGGAAGTATTTATTAACGAAGTAGTAGCACGGCATGGGATGCCTTTGACGATTGTATTTGACCGGGACACACGATTCACATCGAGGTTCTGGAAAAGATTTCACGAGGCGATGGGTACGAGGCTTAATATCAGCACAGCATACCACCCACAAACGGATGGTCAATCCGAAAGGACCATTCAGACATTGGAAGATATGCTCCATGCTTGTATTATCGACTTCGGTGGCAGTTGGGACAGCCATCTGCCGTTAGCCGAATTCTCCTACAACAATAGTCATCACACGACGATAGGCATGCCGCCTTACGAAATGTTGTATGGGAGAAGATGTAGGACCCCGGTTTGTTGGGGTGAGATTGGGCAGAAGGAGTTAGGAAGTCTGGAAGTCGTAAGAGAAACGTCGGAAAGGTTTGATCAAATCAAGGCACGAATGAAGGCCACACAAGATCGTCAGAAATCCTATGCGGATAAACGACGACGACCTACTGAGTTTGATATTGGTGACAGAGTAATGCTAAAAGTGTCACCATGGAAGGGAATCATACGATTCAGAAGAGAGGAAAGTTAAGTCCGAGGTTTGTCGGACTGTTCAGGATAATGGCACGGGTTGGTGAAGTCTCTTATCGGTTAGAGTTGCCTGATGAGTTAAGTGGGATTCATCCTACCTTCCATGTATCACACTTGCGAAAGTGTTTGGCGGATGAATCGGCTCACGTACCACTTACTGACATCGAGGTCGACAACAGCCTTAATTACATCGAAGAACCCATGGCCATCCTTGATTGGAAAGAGAAACGTTTACGTAATAAAGTTATCCAATTGGTTAAAGTCCAATGGAAGCATCGAAAGAGATCGGAAGCCACTTGGGAAACGGAGAAGGAAATGAGGGAGTCGTACCCTCATCTATTTGACTTATGATAAGGTTTCGGGGACGAAACCTATTGTAAGGGGGGTAGACTTGTAACATCCCAAAAATAAAACGTCAGTTATAATAACGGAATAAACGAACGAGGCATGACGGGTCAGGTCGGATGGGTCAGCGGGCTATAAATAGCCTATGCCACCCCTTTTCTCTCATTTGCAACTTTTAGAGAGAGAAACCGTAAAGAGAGAAAGTTGGTGGATCGACCCGAGACTTCAGCAAAGTGTTACTCCATAACTCGTGAGAAGAACCTCCGGATCAGAAACTCGATTCAGGTAACAATCCGACCTAAATCTGAGTTTTAGTTCGTTTTTGGGTTTTGGGTGAAAAGGTAAGGTTTGAACGGATGAAACTGAAAGATAATCATGGATTTGAGTTCCTTAATGGAAAACGAAAGTTTTGAATGCAAACAGGTTCGGGATCTTGACATGATCAGACCCGAATGCGAAAGTTAGGGTTTTTCGCGAAGAACAGGTCGTGCGCACTTGCTAAGTGCGCACGGAGCAGGTCCTGCGCACTTGCTAAGTGCACAGGAGGAGGGACCTGCGCACTTGCTAAGTGCACAGGAGGAGGGACCTGCGCATTTGATAAGTGCGCAGGAGGAGGGACCTGCGCACTTGATAAGGGCGCAGGCAGCAGGGTTTGCGCACTTGCCAAGTGCGCAGACATCAGAACTGGTTAAGTGAAGTTAGTATGTTAGAATGGTTAAACCGTTAGAGTCGGGATTGGTCTGATGTGTATTTAACTAATCAATTCAGATCGGAAGTGACGTTGTTGGACCTTCGTTTAGGACAACCCATATTAGCGTATCAGGTGAGTTCTAGAGCCCTCTTTTAAATGTTTTGTTAAATGTTTTAGGCTAGTGTGCATACTTACGAAATGATGTTTTAATGAAATGATGTTTTAACAAAATGATGTTTTAACGAAACGATGTTTACGAAAGGAAAGGTTATGAAGTGTTTTTGCCAAAAAGGTTTACGAATGTTTATGAACGGTCTAAATGAGGAAATGTTTAATGAAAAGGGAAAGAGGTAAAGGTTTAAAGAAGTCATTACAAATCTAATCTGTCGAATGAATGGAATTGACGAATGAAGTCTGGGAATGTGATTCCCAGCCTTGTGGTAGATTATGGACAGCGAGCCATAGTTACCATAAGAACAATAGGGCAGTGTCTTGGTGGCCTGTCGATGGTTTTGATGTTGTACAACTGGTAAGGGAGTAACGACGGTTACTCGGGTGATGACGATCATCCTAAGTGAATAAGGTAAGGGAAATCAATGACGGCGATACGTAACGGTTGATTCCTAAAGGAAAGATGCGTGTTGGGCAATGACGGCGATACATAACGGTTGACCCCACGTAGTGAATGGTTGGGCAATGACGGCGATACGTAACGGTTGACCCCACGTAGTGTATGGTTGTGGCAATGACGGCGATACGTAGCGGTTGCCCACAACACCAAAGGTTCCTTCGGGGACACTGTGACGCGTAAAGTAAAATGCAGAATTAGATAACGATAATGTATGACTTAAATGAATGTTAAAAGTTTTAACGAACGATCCGTTCAACGGTGTTTATGATAATGATGTTGATGATGATATGGGTACGAAACCTTTTTAAAGATGTTAGATTATTACATGCTTTTGTGAAAGGTTTTACTAAATGAATGAATGATATGTTTTTGGCAAATGTTGATGTTAAAGTTTTTATGAAATGCTAGAACTCACCAGCGTAGCTGACTTTTTAGTGTGCACATTCAGGTTAAGGCAGGTTATGAGGATGTACGGTGATGCTTGGCTAGCGAGAGGAGTTACCCGGCTGACTATGAAGACTGGCATCCCGTTATGTTTTAGTTATGATGTATTTATGTTTTAAACAGTGTTTACGCTTCCGCATGTATGAACAATGATGACGTTATGTTTAAATGAAATTTTCCACTGCGTTATTTGATATTCATGTTTAAGAACTATTTGTGAATGAGTAAATCCAACAAGTGGGGCCTCCTGGGTTTGGGGCCTTACATCTTAGAATTCTTGTTCTAGTCTTATAAGATCATACTTGAAACTTTAGACTTATATTCCTAGGCTTATTGTGAGGATATTCTCCCTCTCAAAGTCTTGCAAACTTACTCTTATCGGATACTCTTCATCAATCCAAGTGAGTATACTTAGCCCCTTTTTCCTTGTATGCTTTTGGGGTGAAACATGGTCAAAATTCTTAAACTTATACAATTCTTGTACAACTTGACTACGTGTTTATTCTTATGTTAAACTTGAGACTTGTATGCTTAGATTAAACTTAAAACTAGCATATTCATTAACTTTGATCAAGCCTATTGTAACAATGATAGATCTATTGTATTTGACCAATCCACCTTGATTGATTGACCCCTTCGGGGGGGAGCCCTTGGTGATTGTTACTGAATTAAACTTTAAACTTGAGACTTATAAGGGTAACCTGCGGGTTATGCCTAAACTTGGTTGGAGGGTTGATATGCACAATGTCTAACATGCTTGTTTTCTCATACTTACATTATAGAATGCATGAATCATAGTGAATTGTAATTCTTCTCAAATACTTGTTAAAGTGTGTCAAAACCTTTGTATCTCACCAACTATTTTGTAGTTGACAGATTCTTTCACATGTTTCAGGTTCTACAACATGAGACTTTATCGTGATCACATAGGATGCTTGGACCTAGAATGCTTAATAAATTAAACTTGTATTCTTGCTATGTATTTGATTTATTCTTTGTATTGAACCTTTGAATCTATTTATTAATGAAATATCAAAACTTTAATAGTCAACCTTGTGCTATTGAACAACCGCGTCCGCCACGACGTATAATCCGCCGTAGGTTGAGGTGTGACACATGCTTCGAGTTCCATCGGACCTTCACGATAGGAATACGACTACGTTTAAGTGTCTTGATCTCGCGATCCAAAATCTCGACTGGTTCTTCGATAAAGTGAAGCTTTTTGTCGACACGAACTTCCTCATGTGATATTACCATAGATTCATCGGCTAAACACTTTTTGAGGTTTGATACGTGGAAAGTATCGTGTATACAGCCGAGTTCTTGAGGCAATTTCAATTTATACGCCACGGGACCAATTCTATCAATAATTTCATACGGTCCAATATACCTCGGATTGAGTTTACTCCTCTTTCCGAACCGAATAACGCCCTTCCAAGGTGAAACTTTTAAAAGCACCATATCTCCAATTTGAAATTCCAAGGGTTTCCTTCGATTGTCGGCGTAGTTTTTCTGTCTGTCTCGTGCGGCCTTTAGTCTATCCCGAATCCCTATTGAGTTGTGAAAACTCCAGAAACCCACTATGTTGTTCTAATTCATCCACAACATCAATACAAACAATAAATATTTTAATCACTTAAGAGCATATAGGTAATTTCGTATTTACTAGACTTTATATAATAATTTATTTTTCCTAAACTTACCATGATCTCTCTCCTCATTTAATACCATCTTTTCTTCATTTTCAACAACCATCATTTTATCCTCAAAACCCACGATTTCAACATTTTTCCTCATAAATTTCAAGATTTTGAAAATTATACTCTCCATTTATTTTCAAGATCTTACATTTACTTCATATCTCTCTCTATCCACTTTTTCATTTCAAAAGCTTCACCATCACCAATTTCTCTCTAACTCTCTCTAGATCTACCATCACCATTTCTCTCAACTTCTTCATCTTTAGATCTGCCACAAACCTCCATCTTTATATGACCAAGTAATAATGCAACACCTACCGACGGCCTAGATGGGGAGTGGGTTTAAACCGGGGTGACAGCGGTGATGGCTTAGAAACCGGGGTGACCACGGTCGACTCCATTTTCTGCGGAGTGGGTTTAAACCGGGGTCACCTGTTTATTACGCAAAGTGTAGCATAGGTGGCATTTTCAGTTGTGGATTTACTCACATGGCAGTCACTCCACTCGGATATCATCAAATGCAATATGCAGGTCCATTTCTATATCAGACACCATTTTGTGAATAAAAAAGAATGTTTATTTATAAAAATTATTTTTTTGAAAAGAAATTACTCACATGGCAGTAACTTAGTTTTGAAAAGAATGTTTATTTATAGAAATTAATTTGAGATATCCATACATCTTGCTCTCAAACCAAAAAGAAAGTTTATTTATAGAAATTAATATTTTTTTATTATTTATCGATAAGTTAATAACCAAATTAATTTGAGATATCTGTACATCCAATTAACTATCGCGAGAATTCCTGTATTTTTAAAATTAACGTGTTATATTTGTGATTATAGGTAGGTCTCTATAGTTTTTGTGTTTGTTTTATTTTATGTTACAATCTTCCAAGAATTTCAACCTTTTTAATATTTTGTTTTTTTAATCAAATTAAGGGCATGTTAAATCATATTTAACGTAGTTACATATGTAACAATCCTAGTTACATATGTTACATTTCCTAGTTAGATAAAGTTTCTACATGAATACCATGAGTTTGGTTTGATTTTGAATACCATGAGTTTGGTTTGATTTTGAAAGATAGTAATTATAATAACTGTGCAATAGATCTGGTAAACGTTTGCAACTTCTTTCTTAGGTTTTCATGGTTATTTATTTTTCGTTCCTTCTTTTTTTCCACCCTTTTAATTTTGATCTTCAGAATTCATGTGGACACGTTTTGAAGATGTTTAGCATATCAGTTTTGAGGTCCTGTCTACAACACAATGTTGGTTACATATGTAACACGAAGTGAATTGTCATCTATGAAGTAGAAGATTTATAAATGGCACAACTGAGTTGTAATCTTGGACAACAGAAGAGAGGACAGAGAGGCCAAAATAAATAGGTTAAGAGTTGGAAAGCCACATATGGCAGTTCGTAAGTATATTAAAAACCGAAGACTGAATATTAGTCTTTTTGTTATGTTGTATAACATGTAATATACCGGGTTTACATTTATATTATGTTGTAATATATCAGGCATATGAAGATTTTGTTACACTATGTAACAGAACAAAACTCATTTTGTTTGTTATGTTTGTTACATGTTGTATCAAACTTTTAATTCTATTTTGTATGTCCTTTTTATTTTGTACTAATATTTAGTAGTTTGAAACTAGTATTAATGTTTGTTTCAAATTTTGTTGATTTCGTTTCATTATGTAACAAAACAAACTTCTTTTGAAAGATATGTTATGTTACATTTTGTTTGTCATTTACTTTTGTACTAATGTTCACTAGTTGAAAATAGTATTTTCATGTTATGTACTTTATAATTTTTATTACTGTTTTGTTTTTCCTTAATTACATGCATCTTTAAAAATAATTTACTCCTTAAACAATAGTAATTAGTTGTTTTTTCCTTTATTTAATTTAATATTAATTATTGTAAAATCGAATTGTTAAAAAAAGATTTAGATTATCTTGTTTTATGTGCCTCTAACATGGAACATTTTTTAAATATCGTTATCTTTAATATTGTTACACTCTTTACTTTTCTCATCCATCTTCCCTCCATCATCTGTTTACACAATGTAACATATTCAAACTGATTTTTGTATCTGATGTAAAATATACATTTTTATGTAACCATATTGTAAATTAATAGTAACTTTAATGTAACATTAAAAGTTATCTTACTTGTTCCTTCTTTTTTAGCTCCACATCCACTGTGACTTTCTTGACCTTCCCCACTTCAACAAACATGTTCTTATTTTGTTCATCATTAGATTGCATTTCTTTACCCTGATCCATATCTATCTCCCTTGCTTCCTCATATGTTTATGAACTTTGTTAACATTTGTTATGTACTTAATATAACCATAATTTAACCTATGTAATCTTACTTGTTTCCATAATTGATGTTAATAATTTTAAATCCCAATGTAACCTATGTAAATTGAATGTAACGTGTTTTAATGTAACCCCAATGTAACTTGGTATAACACCAAAACCTTCAAATTTGTTATTCTCTTTAAAATATGATGATGTAGGTTCCCCTTGTTCGTCATATCTGTTAACTCAGATAAAAAGATTATTTCACCCAAAAAAAATTAACAATAATAATAACACATTGGTGTTTAAAAAAAGATTATTTTACCCAAAAAAAAACATTACTTTTCATGAAATCATGAATGAGTAATGAATCAAATAGAAATCTTTTTTTTGTAATGAATCCCCTATATATATATCCCCAAAGAGCATAATGCCCCCCCCCCCCAATGTCTACCTTTCAGCTAAAATTTAAGATGATACGAGCATTATTCTTTTTACATGGATGTGCCTAGAATTAGGCATACAAAAAAAATCGTATTCAAGTTGAGAATCAGAATAAGAAGACTATAAAAAATTGCGCTCAAAATCGTTACTTTTCGTGAAGAATCAGACGGACCGACACAAAGAACAGAGGTCCACGTAGCGTGACAGCAGGCCGATGGTTTTCACATCTTAGATCTCAGATCTGGAATCTTTGTGGTGGTTTCAACTGGCCGGAGGTGTTTTGCGGTCTGAACGAAATGTTAGTGATAGCTTCAGAACTGGAAATGGAGAAAGTGAGGGTGAAAAGTAGGTGAAGATGTTGTGGTGATAACTTTAGATCGATGATGAAGACGGATCTAAAAAAAGGGTATAATGATATAAACAAATAAACCCCAATGTAACTTGGTAGAACACCAAACCCTTTTCAATCCACTATAATCCTTAGTTTCGAATGATGTTGGGTCTTTAATTTTTGAAATTTTCAGGGTACATTTGAGAAGGTAATTGATTGGACTGATTGTACCTAGAATTGTACTGTCCAACACAATCTTGAATCCAAGTCAAATGTCCTTATTACCCATTTTGTACTTTTAGTTATTAAACTAATATAAAGACACATGGTTATTGGGTTAATTCAATCTTAGCCATAGATGAAAATTCAATCAATGGCCAATATAGGGTTTTCACAATCCAATTGAGTTTCCAATCTAACCCAACCCTATATATATATATATATATATATATATATATATATATATATATACATATATATAGGGGAGTTAGGCGAAAACCACATAGTTAGGCGAAAACCGAGAAAAACACTAAAAAAACCAATAATATATTATTATTTATTTTTTTATTTTCTATTATTTTTATTTTTTTTATAAGAGTATCAATGTAATATTACACATTTTTATCAAAAAATCATTTGTATCATTGTACCATTTTTTAGATCCATACAAAATTTACTCACTTTTTTCGAGGAACAAAAATTTGGAATTTTAAACAAATGGGAGACAGTTGCAAAATTTATACAGTGTCCAAATCCCATATACAAAGGTATTTACAATTTCGTAAAAGCTTTAAAAACAACAAGAGAACATTTTGGCACAAATAGTTTATATATTGAGCCAGAAAAAAAAGTTCAAACATTTTCTGAAATAACAAAAACTAATCCTGAACAAATAATTAAAGCTCAGGAGGAAGTTATTGCAAAACATCAGGAACAGCTGATGAAAAAGGGACAAGATACACAACCTATACAAGCCCATATTGAAAATAGCATCATAAAACAAAAAGTGGCTATACTCGAGGCAAAAAATAAACAGTATATACACAGACTTGAGAAAAAAGAAATCCATGAGAGACAGCTTGATATGCTTAAGTCCCATTTTTATGGAAACCCTCTTTGGTGAAGATTAGGAAAAAAATTTGCTTTGATATAAATTCAGACAAGTTATCAGAATTTATAACTTTTTATGTTTAAATTAATGTTTATGTTTAAATTAGTTTTATAATTATGAAAATTGGGATATGAGAAAATATGAAAAGGATTAATAAGTGTGAAAAGTAAAGCTAAAGAGGCGGATTTCTTTAATCATAGATTCTCCAATCTAATTCAATACCCAGAAAATTCGATTTCTTTAATCTAGAATTCTCTGAAAAAGTGAGCAAAACAATTAATACAAATAATTATAATCTAATTTGCAGAATTAAAAAAGATTACGATCATAGTTTACATACAGATAATATACATCTAAACTCATTAACTGATTTAGTACTCAATCTAGGAATAAATTTACAAAAAGAGTCTATTATTAATAAACAAGTGTTTGATAAAATACAAACAAAAATAAACAATAAAACAGAAGAATATAAGAAATATATAGAAAATTTAGATTATATAAAAGATCAAAACAGTCAAATCCTTAAAGAATTAAAAGAATTAGAAAAAAAATAACTCAGAAAAACAAGAATTAAATAACGACATAAGTAAAGTTACTGAAGCCATAAATAAGTTAAGATTAGAAGATATAAAAATTAATAAACAACCTAAACTTTATAAACACCGGCAACCAAGAAAATGATTAATAGAAGTTTCTTAGGAAGAGGAAGAATGTTACAAGAAGCAAGAAACTCTACTAGCAATATACAAGACACTACAACATCAGATACATTTTTAAACAGAATAGTTAGAAGAGGTTCGGGATCTAATAGTACAACACCTACAGTACAATTAGAAGAAGAAATAAATCTTGATAGAAATATAAATTTATACAATCAACATCAACTCGATATTCTGAATCCAATAATATTATACCAAACAGGAATCCTAAACATTAATACAACATTGATACGAAGCAGTAGAGAAGAAAGTTTAAGAGTATAGACAAAACGGTAACAGTAGATTTAATTTCACCATAAACTATACAAAAAATCAAACAATCTAGTAAAAACTTTGTCCAAATTTGATTAATAGTCATAGGAATAAAGGCTTTAGGAAGAAAAAATTTAGGAACATAATTATAAGCTCTAATATTAGATAAAAGTTGGAAAACAGAGTTAAAAAAGGCTATAATTTCAAGAATGGAAGTTGACCAAACACAGCTTTATTTTACTACAAACCAGGAATCTTAAAAGATATTAAAGATCTACAAAATCTTAAGATAGCCTTACAAACCAAAGGATACGAAAATTATGAGGGAAATAACATAGTTATAAGCATAGGTATGCTAGGAAAAGCTAGCAATAGATTAGACATGAAATATAAAGTAAATATAGAAGGAATTGTACAAACAATAGCATCAAAATCTATACAAATGATAGATCCAGTAACTATAAATCTTAAAGAATTGGCAGGATTAGAATGAGATATAAATGAATTACAAGAAAATGAAAACGCGGTTTTAGTACCAAAAAGAAGTCTTATCTATGAAGGATTAGACGGATTACAAAGTATAAGATTCATAGATTTTGAACAGAAAAATAATATAAGTGAGGAAAACAACGAAGAAACCACTATAGAAAACAATTTTATGAACATAGAAACAAATAGCGACGAGGGTCCCATCTATGATACAGAAACAGAAGATGAAGAAACAAATAAAACCATAGAACAAATCATAGCTAGAAAATTTACAGAATTAAACATACAAGATGAAGTACAAAACTATTATAATTTACCACTAGTTGAAGATATTTTACAAGGTAAAACTATGCTAACAGAATTCTATAAACAAGAACAATCTTTTATGGATCAAGATATGAATAATCCATTAAAAAGAAGAATAAAGTGGAATCAAATAGATGGTGAATCTTCACATGAAGCATCAGGAAGAGAACCATGGTTTCCCCTACAATAGGTTACCAACAAGAATCTAACTACAAAGGTAAAGGTAGTAGATTACCAATAGGACACATACATAGTGGGATCATGTTGTTACTTGAACAACAAAAACCACAGCTCTGGATAGATGAAATTTTAACATGGGAACAAAATATAGTTAGAATGTGGGAAACACACAAAAAAGACAGTATGGATATGTTTGCTTACTTAGAAACTACATTAGGACCTATAGCTCTAGGTATTTGGCAAAGTAAAAAAGCACAAGATCCGGAAAGTATAAATGCATTAAAAGCTTTAGGAGATAACCCATATAATTTTACATCCCAAATTAGGACTCTTATTCTAGGAGTAGACCCAACCAAGAATAATAGCCTAATACAAGATACAGCTATTCGAAACTTAGAACAATTAAGTATAGCCGACATGAAATACATAAATGAATTCACACTAGACTTTACAAGGCTTCTATCACAAACAGGACAAGCAATGAAAGACAGTTTATGTGATAAATTCTTTATAAAGTTACCAGAAGACTTAGGACGAAGTATACATGAATCATGGAAATCAACATACGGTACACAACAAGGTCTAGGAATAGGACCTAGAATAACTTTTACATTTGGAATATTAGAAGATAAATGTAAAGAAGTAGCCCTACAAGAACAATTAAAAAGAAATGCTTATGCATTCTACAAAACAACAATTTACACTCCCCAAGCTTATGGTTTTTATGACAAAAAGAAAAAATTAAGAAAAAGCACTACTTATAATAAAAATTACAAATCCAATAACAAAAATAGATACGTACGAAAACCACAAACAAGAAAATGTAAATGCTTTATTTGTGGAGATGAGAGACATCTAGCAAATAGATGCCCAAATAAATATAAAAATACAAAAAGATCTAACTTGATAGAACAATTAAATGACTATGAAATAGAAATTATAAAAACAGACGATTAGGGATACGAATCTGTTTACAGTATTTATAGTGAAGACGAGAAGCCAGTAACAAAAGTTACATATACCTATATGAATACAGAAGAATGTATACGCAATTGGATAAGTCAGAAAGGTAATAACCATATAAAATGTTACAATTGTGGATATTATCCAAGTATAGAAAAAAGACTACAATGCAATAAGTGTTTTAACAAAATTTGATGTATATGCCTTAAAAAAGTATACAATGAAAACATAAAAGAGGTAATAAAAATAAACGCAAGCAGTAGTACAAAAAATTAGAAGAAAAAATAGAAAAATTAGAATTAACAATAGAATTGCATGATCTTAAGCTAAAAAATATAGATAATAGAATAAAAGAATTAGAAGATCACATCCAAAAGAAAAAAGAAGTTCAACATGAAATAAATCAAATGTCTACAGAAGAAAGTGAGCTAGTATATGCACAGACACAAGAATCAATGAACATGATAAACATACAGTGTAGATTATGGTTAGACCATAACAAATTTATCAATTTAACAGCATTAGTAGATACAGGAGCCACTAAGAGCTTGATATCACATAGTATAGCTCCAATATAATATCATAAAAAACTAACATATCAATTAGTAAGTAGAACAATTGAAGACAGATTAATCTTAATCACACACTATCTAGAACCAGTGGGAATACAATTCTTAGACTTCTCAAAAAACTATAGTATAAAATATGAAATACCACAGATCAACATAAACCCTTAGCATATAAAATCTAAAGACTTTGTTCTAGGACTAAACTTCTTACTAGGATTAAATGGATCCATTACACTATCAAAAAAACTTCATAACACTCAGTAAGCATATATATACATTCCGGACAATCAGGTATAATAATACAACCGAAGTCATACATAAACAAGGAAAAAACGGAAGCTTAGAATTTTTAAAGCAAATTCATAATAAACAAAGTCTAATAGAAAATGAAAGCATAAGGTTACTAACAGAATTTTTAAGTCATGAACTTGAAAAAGGTAAAGACATAACAAAAAGTATAAATCATCCTATAATTGTACATTTAGAAAAGTTAGGATTGATAGGAGAAGACATTACAAAGTCAAGAGTAAACCGCATATGTAAGTTTAAACTTAAAAATCATGACATCACAATTAGGACAACTAATAAAGAATACAATCCATTAGACAAACAAGAATTTAAAAAACAAATATTTGAAATGTCAAATAAAAAATTAATAAGAAAATCAGAAAGTCCGCATAGATCAGCAACGTTTTTAGTAAGAAATCACAGCGAAGTAAAAAAGAGGAAAGGCAAGAATAGTGTATAATTATAAACGTTTAAAAGATAATACAGAAGATGATGGCTACAACATCCCTAATAAAGATAGTTTATTAAATTTAATACAAAAAAAGAAAGTTTTCTCAAAGTTCTATTTAAAATTAGGTTATAACCAATTACAACTAGAAGAAAGCTTTAAACCATGGACAGTCTTTACATGTTCAGAAGGACAGTATGAATGGAATGTCCTTAGTTTTGGACTAAAAAACGCTCCGTCCATTTTTCAAAGATTTATGGATAACATATTTTTAAAATATGATTTTTGCTTAGTATACATTGATGACATTTTAGTTGCAAGTGAAACAGTGCAGGAACATGAACAACATCTAAAACAAGTATTCGAAGCAATTAAAAAGCATGGTATGGTAATCTCAAAAAGAAAAATGGAGCTCTTTAAAAGAAAAATATATTTTCTTGGTTTAGAGTTGGGAAATGGAAAGATAGAATTACAGTCACACATCTCAACAAAAAATTTAGACTTTCCAGAAAAAATTGAAAATTTAAAACAAATACAAGCCTTTTTAGGACTAGTAAATTATGTTAGAAAATTTATCCCAAATCTGTCAAAATTAGTAGGTCTCCTATACAGTAAAACCACAAAAAATGGGCAAAGATATTTTAATATAGAAGACATTAAATTAGTTCAAAAAATTAAAGATGCTATAAAAACTATTGGTCCATTAGAATTACCACTAGTTACAGATTATATTATTATTGAAACAGATAGATGTAATGGGGAGCTGTCATTCTCTGCAAACCAAATAAATACAGAAGAAAAGATCTGTGCATACTCCGGTGGAAATTTTCAAAACAAAACCAACTGGACAAGCATAGATTTTGAAATACAAGCATTAATCAATGCTTTGGAAAAATTCAAAATTTATTTACATAACGAGTTTACAGTTAGAACAGATTGCGAAGCAATTGTGAAATTTATAAAAAATGACAAGAGTAAAAAAGATAAATAGAACAAGATGGGTTAACTTACAAAATACTATACAAGTTCATGGATATCATATAAACTTTGAAAAGCAAAGGAAAAGCAAAGATTATACATCCTAGAAAGACTATTTCTCCGATGAGTATATCATCTGAAGAAGAACATACAGAAAAGCTTATGATCCAAGCTATAAAGGCTCACATAGTACAAAGCTCTAGAAAGTTACCAGCATCAATTATTGGGTTAGACACTGTTCTACGATATTACAACCCAGTAAACAGCCAAGGTCCTATTAATCCAAGACCAAAAAATACACATACTAAAGAAAGGGTTGATGCATACTCTACACAGAGCTCGGTTATTACATTTGGAAACTACGATTTACAATAATGCAATGACCCCACCTCAAAGTTTCGTCGAATTGTTGGAATGAAGCTAACAGATAAGCAACAATGCTTGTTAGAAAACTTTTGGCATATTCCAACCATGCCACAGGCTTCAACATTCAAAGTACAGGTTTTAAATGCGTTGACCATCTATTTTCATGAACAGAGCTAAAAAATTCCCGAAAAACAACAATCAAAATTTATTCACTATATAGTTTTTATAGAAACAAAAATTGGAATTTTCAACAAATGGGAGACAGTTGCAAAATTTATACGTCCAAATCCCATATACAAAGGTTTTTACAATGTCGCAAAAGCTTTAAAAACAGCAAGAGAACATTTTGGCACAAATAGTTTCTATATTGAGCCAGAAGAAGTTCAAACATTTTCTGAAATAACAAAAACCAATCATGAACAAATAATTAAAGCTCAGGAGGAAGTTATTGCAAAACTTCAGGAACAACTGGTGAAAAAGGGACAAGATACACAGCCTATACAAGCCCATATTGAAAATAGCCTCATAAAACAAAAATTGGCTATACTCGAGGCAAAAAATAAACAGTATATACACAGACTCGAGAAAAAAAGAAAAAAATAGCTCCTCGAAATATAAGCTATGAGGCGTTTAGAATAAGAATGCTTGATACACCATGGAGACAGTGTTTACAACCAGTCATTAACAGATTCCCAGAATTCGAACAAATTATTTCACAAAAAGTTTGCTCAGAATTTCCAATAATTTTGTACGAATTACAACGAAAAAATTACTGATCTTGCTTTTCAAGACACACCTAAAGCTGGCATTAGGATAGTAGAAAGAACAGATGAAGATGGAGAAGGAACATGACTTCTTCTTCTACAGATTAGTTTCCCTACACAGATGTCTGACGATCAGATTGTTCAATTCTACCATCATGGTATGATTGACTTTATTGAATTCAGACTAAACAGCAAGACATAAATTCTCCTTGACAGATTAGGAGAAAAGTTCACAATGATCACAGGAAACATTGTCGCTAATTCAAAAATCCCTACAGTCGGTTGCAAATTTTTTTCATCATTTCCCTTTGCATCCGCATGCACATATAGGCCAGCTACAAAAAGAATTTCATATACCATTTGTCTAATACACAGAGCATTTTTTATTCAGCCTTTCCATACAAAAACCATTTACAACATCTTGCAGTTAATCCAAACCCAGATTTTGCTAATATTACATGGTTAACAGAAAGGGATACTCAGAAACAGGCTTTCGAATCATTCATCAAAAAAATCAAGAAACTCCTCAGTTACCTAGTCATTTTCACTAGGAGAGATTCAAATTATTAGGAGAAGGCCATTATATACAGATTTACTCAGATCTAAATTGGAGTATGCTTTTGCCATTCGTAGGTGAAGGAGATACTTTAGAATTAGATCATATTATTAACTTAGAGGAAAGTGACGATACAGAAGAAGATCCAGGAACACCACCGTCTATCGACAGCACGTGTAGCAGGGGGATTAGCGTCACCCATGTCAGCAATAGGAATAGGAATGTGTACCTTTTTCTCGACTAGCTCACACAAACGCTCACGAAACTTCCGACTGCGCCCGTGAAGTTCCCGCTCTGGCTTTGAATAGGCTTCAAAGTTAGGTGATCCCTGCGAATGAGTACGTTGCATAAACTGGATAGAAAACAAAGAAGAAAACAGAAGAAACTAAGAACACAAGAAAGACTTAAACTAAGACACACAAGTAGCACTCAAGACACAAATAGAAAATAAACAAACTAAGGAAATAAACTAAAAATAGAAGAGAAAATAAAACAAATAACCAAACAAGAACTAATCAAAGCTAATTTTGCTATTGCCAAGTGTCCCCGGCAACGGCGCCAAAGTCTTGATGTCGGTCAAACGGTCTATTAAATTAAACACAACCTAACCTAGACTCTCTAGTTAAAATCTAGACAAACCTACTAAACTAGACCACAAATACAAGCAAGTGTACCTATCAATTGTAACACTGCTAAAGGAAGTCCGGATATCGAACCCACGAGACACCGACTATAATACTAACTAGACTCTGACTAAGACTTAACTGGTTTATTTAATTGGGTGGGAGGGGGGGAATTCTATGAACTAAGGTTAACTACTAAACTTGAGCGAACTAAATGAATACTACTACCAAGACAACTAACCAACAAGACAAAGACTTTAGGGAAATCAGTAAGGAAGGAAGACATTACCTAGGCTGTGAATCATGTTTACTAAAACTCAGCTTCTATCGGATATGGAATATGTAATGGAACTGGGATCCTAAGATATAACACCCTCAAACTACCTAATCGATTCCTGATCAATCTTAGAATGTGACCAGAAGGAACTCAAAGGATACTAATAACACCAGTACTCGGATACCTCTCGGTCTCACCGATTATGCTAAAGAACTCAAAAGATAGCTCACCTCTAGGTATCACTATCTCAATACATCTAAGATGCAAGGAGCAATATGAATTTAACCTGTTTAACACGAATTAACAACGACACTAGAACCCTAAGGAAACGTCCTCTCAGACTATTCACTCTCAGAAACCCTAGAACCGAAGACTAACCGATTATCTATCACTTTTCAGGTTTTTAGATAAGAAGAACACTTGATTTATTAAGTTGTTGATTGATAATCCTATGGTCACTACGTCTAGCAAACGACACATGAATCACTAACACAAAGTAGGAGATCTAATACACATCTATTTATGAAAGACATTCTCCAAGACATGTACGGAACAATTCAACCAATCAAAGATCAAAACCAAGCATGCAAACTCATTAAACAAGTGAAATCAGATCTGGTCTAAAACATATAATCCAAAACACAATCCATAAACGATAAAAATCCAAACTTTAGCAAACATTCATCATTAACCTAGGTAGATCTATGGTTTTAGCCAAGAAACATGGTAGAAACAGAAGGTTCAATGTTAAATAAAGCAAACATTAGGTCCAGAAACAAATCAAAACGAATATTAAGATCAATCGTGACCGAACGATTCAATGTCTAACCCGATTTAATGCAAAACTTCAATCTCTTGATCCAAAGCTTCTTCCTTTGTTCAAATTCGCCCAAAATATCTCCCTTGACGGTAATGTATCGAATAATTTTGAAGATAGTCGTTTAAATTGATTAAACCTAAAAATTAGGTTTTTTTCCGGATTGGCGACCCTCTCACGTACCGCGAGAGGCTTAGGAAGGTCCCTCGCGTACCGCAAGGGACAAACTAGTCAGGATCATTCCTGGTTTCCCTCGCGTACCGCGAGGGATTTGTGGATCTTCCCACGTGCTTGATTTCTCCAGGATTTTTCTCTATTTTCCACTCCTTTAGAACACTATTACCTGCTAACATGACCCAGACTCGGTACGAACTAAAAATGACATAAAACGAGTACAAAACTAAACAATTTCGCACAATTACAATAGGAAAAACGTATGTGTTTTGCAACACATCAAAGATCCTAGTTTGGGATAGACAATTTCAACTCTTGGCTGATGGTCCGTGATTCGGGTGGATGGTTCCAGCTTTTGGATGAAGCCTGAGTCACTAATTTTCCTGCACTCTCGATATTAGTAAATAACTTATGACTATGTGCCATGATTGTTATGTGTTTGATATGTTTTTGACATATTTTTAGAAACTAAGGATCCTTAGGCAGTTAAGCCTTATGATACATGGAAAAATAGATTTAGGTATCTTTTTGGGATACCGGATCTTTTATGAACATCTGTAAATAATATCTTAGGTTTAAACTTTGGTTTAAGAAAACATACCTTGTTTCTGATAAATAGTTTGAAAAAATACAGTATAAACATACCATGACTTAGTCATCAAGTATTTCGAGTCTACCTAAAATTGAAAATTAATAAGCAATTTTAAGTAAATACCTTCATCGAGAATCAGGCTAGGTAGATATACATACCAGATAACGATAGGGAGTCCAAACAAACTCAAATTATGATAACTTTTAGTTGTCCCCTGTGTATAGCTGTCCAACAAATTGTTTGCTTAGTAATTGTACCTCGGGATTCTCAGGGGTGCCCCCAATCCGCTTGAGTGTCAGGATCTTGAGTTATTAACTTGGGGCATGCCAACGTAGTGGGTTGTACCCATAGTGACATGTAAATGCCAATAACCTTTGGTTAACATGTCAACGTTAAACTACTTGGGTCATGCCCGGCTGTATAACAGGTCTGTGTTACTCTATTTATAATATTCGTAAGGTCTAACATATAGCCAACAGTGATGAAATTATCAACCACTGTTACATGGACTGGTCACACCACCTCGAATTATACTTGGATATCGTGCGCTCCTGGCGGGGTGTAGAAACTCAATCTACTTAGAAAGGCGAAAGCTGTTTAAACCTGTGAAGGGATTTTGAATACCTTAGACTTAGGAGAGATGGCCAATCTCTATCTTGTGTCAGGATCCTCGTGGATCCTTCCTGCAAAACATGAAACCTTGGTGAAGGTGGGTGTTAGACTAGTTAACACCCCTCCTACGCTCAAGTTAGTACTTTGATAAAGAATAACAAATATAAAAATAATTATGGAAAGAAGGCGTACCATTTTTAGTTAGAATATAATTTCTAACTTACATAAAGTAGGTTTTGAGATGGATGGCGTTCCAGAATCTTGGTAGAATATCTCCTTCCATAGTAGCCAACCAATATGCACCACTGCCTACTTCTTAGTCGATCAAGTATGGGCCTACAATAGACTTTCTATACAATATATTGTGCAATATTATAAAACGAGATACCCTCATTCGAAAAGCCTTATAATTTTTTTCACCATTTGGGATCTCACCGTCTAGGTTCAAGATTCCGAATATATGCTTCTTCTTCAGTGTTGGATACTTCATTTAACTTCTCAATTGTTGTTTGATATTGAAAATTTCGAATTCCATAGATAATTGCTTAACTATTGTGAGATATATGGCTAACCTCTCACCCTAAATTGCATACAAGCCATTGAAATGGTTAGCAATTAATAGTGAATCTACATATACTTGGAGATACCTGATCTTGAGATCTCTGGCTAATTGTAATCCTGCTATCAGCGCCTCATATTCCGCTTTGTTATTGGTTGCCTGGAACTCACAGCTTATAGATTGGGGTATTATGTCCCCTTGTGGCGATTTCAGTATGATGCCTAGACCTGTTCCTCTAACATTTGATGCAGCATCAGTAAATAAGTTCCACTTATCCTTGTATTCTTCCAATTGTTGAACTTCAAGGTCTACTTCATGTTGAATGTCACTACTGAAATCAGCCACAAAGTCCGCAAGTGCTTGAGACTTTATTGCTGTTGTAGGTTCATATACTAGATCGTATGCACTGAGTTTGACCGACCACTTAGCTATTCTTCCTGACATCTCTGGTTTTATTAAGACACACTTCACAGGATAATTAGTCTTAACATGAATAGTATAAGTTTCAATGTAATGTCTAAGCTTAGTAGATGCCATTATTAAAGCTAAAATTAGTTTTTCTAAATGAGAGTACCTGGTCTCTGCTGCTAGCAAGCTTTTACTTGCATAGTATACGAGATGTTGTTGTCCTTCATGATCCTTGACAAAGACATCAATTACAGCATTTCCGGATACCGCTAAGTATTGGAATAATGATTCACCTTCCTCTGGCTTCATTAGCAGAGGTGTTGATGACATGTATCCAGGGTCTCCCCCTTCGATGTAGATTAGTAGCTTTATTTCACCAACTGTGCTTTTGACCTCTCCACTGAATCCTACCAAGACTATGGATTTCGAGATGATTTCGGAATCAGGGATCCCCATCCTCTTCATGACTTCTAGTTGTATGATGTTCACTGAGCTTCCTCCATCAATCAGGATCCGGTGGATAAAGTGATTGGCTATATACATAGTGATTACCAAGTCGTCATGATGAGGATCCTATACATTGTCTCTGTCCCTTTTTTCGAAAGAGATTACTTTCTTTTTGGTTAAGGTGGATATTTTGGTAGGCCTACCAGAGATGAAACTTATTACATTGACATCCTCAGGTGGGGATATCACTCGTCTTGGATAGCATCAGGATTCTGATTCTTTTATTTCTTTGTTTCTTCCTAAGAATTCCTTCAGGTGGCCTTTGCTAAGAAGATAGCTTATTTCTTTTCTAAGGGCAATACAATCCTCAGTCATGTGCCCGAAGTCTTTATGATAGGCACACCATTTAGATTTGTCCTTCCATCCGGATGCCTCATCAGTTTTCCTAGGCCATTTAACCTTGTCCCCAAGATCCTACATAGCATACATGAGTCCTAAAACATCAACAGAAAAACAATAGTCAATCAGTTTAGGATAATTTTCTTCTTCCTCATCGCCCTTCACGTCATTGAATCTGTGATTGTCAGCTCTCGAGTAAGGCTTTGATCTATGAAGCTTGAAAGATGATGATTCAAATTTCCTATTGGGATAATCATAGTTGGAGGGTGATTCAATCTTTTTCTGGATCTTTTTGTCATCATCGAGTCTTATGAACCTCAGAGCCCGATTCCTGACTTAGTCCAATTTCTTGCAAGGATTCATTACGAGATATTCGTAGAAGGGGGGATCCATTAGCAATCCCGTCTTGAAAGATTGAACTGCCATAGCAATGTCAAGGTTCGGGATATCCAAGGATTCCTGGCCAAACTGTCACACCCCAACTGACGGCGGATTATACGTCGGGGCGGACGCGGTTGTTCAAAAGCACAAGGTTGACTGATAAGGTTGAAGTATTTTTATTTAATAAATTCAAGGATTCAAACATAAGGAAAAAGTAACATATTGTTCAACAACATAAATGAAAACATAAGTTTTAAATTGATAGATATTCTATGTCCAAGCATCCTATGTGTTCACAAGATAAGCCTCAAACTTGAGCACCTGAAACATGTTAAGTAAACTGTTAACTAAAAATAGTTTGTGAGATACAAAGGTTTTGACACCGTTTAACAAAGTCTTTAAAAGTTTTACAATTCACTATGTTAATGCATCTAAGTATAAATGTGAGAATAAGCAAGTTAAACATTGTGCATTTCAAACCTCCAACCAAGTTTAGGCATAACCCGAGAGTTACCCTTAAAAGTTTAAGTTTAAATCCAGCAACAATCACCATGGGCTCCCCTCGAAGGGTCAATCAATCTATGTGGATTAGTCAAACACAATAGATCTATCATTGTCACTGTAGGCTCGACCAAAGTTAATGAACATGCTAGTATTAAGTTTAATTTAATCACGCAAGTCTCAAAAGCATATAACACATAGAAAGCATATAAGCATAGTTGGGTTGGAATTGTATAAGTCTAAAAGTTTGATACATGTTTCACCCCAAGTTTATAAATCAAAACAAAAACAAAAATGGCTAAGTATACTCACTTGAAATGAAGCAAGAGTGTCCGATGAGGAAAATAGTGTAGCAAAGCTTTGAGGAAGAATATCCTCACAATAAGCCTAATGACAAATCTAGAGTTTAGGATGTGACCCTATGACAAGGACTCAAGATTCTAAGATTTAACTAGGGCTTCAAATGGAAGTGGGAATGATTGTTTTATTTATAAGTTTAAATCAAGATTCTAAATAAAGTTTTGAATAGATGATACAAGTCTCGAAGTATATAAGTTTATTAGGTTTATAGTTTAAAGTAATTATTAAATAACATAATTACTTAGAAAGCTTTACAATTTTTAATTTCACAAGTTAGGTAATAATAATTTAAAATAGCTTTCTAAGTATTTTTATGAATAAGGATGGAACATTGGTTAAGTAAAGGAATAAATAAGTATTAGGAAAAATAATTATCTACAAGGGTTAAACAATTATTTAAGTATAAATAGTAATTATCTAACAAAAGTAAATAATTATTAAAGATGATTAATAATTATTTTAAAAGAATTTGAAGATAATTACTTTATTAATTAAAATAATTAACATAAATTAATTAAGTATTCTTTTTTTACAAGAATAATTTGTAATTATTCTAAATGATATTTAGAAGGTGTTTAAAAGTTTCAATTGAATAAATTACAATTATAAGTGTATAAAATGGTTTCTTGGTGATTACAAATGCATAAGTATTTTAAATAAGTTTATGTTTTATTTATAAATGGTTTAAAGTTTTTATAAAGTTTTTAAGTTTATAAATATTCGAATTTTAAATAAATAAAAGTATATTTATTTTTTTTGTTTTAATAAAATAAATAAACTTTGAGTTTTAAATTTTTATAACAATGTACAAGTTTATAAGTTTCTGATTTCTAAAGTGAAAATATAAGTTTCTATAATTTTTTCTGATTTTATAATAATTATAGAAGTTTTCTGTTTAATTTAAAAGTTTAATATTAAAGTTTAAAACAAAAGATTTTATTTATTATAGGAAATAAATAGTAAAATAATTCTAGATTATTTTATAAGTTTTTATAAAACTTTGGAGTGTTTTTATAGTTTTTAAGAATTTATTATTAAAGTTTAAATAAGTTTTAACTAAGTTTTAATTAATTAAAATACTTTCTGGAAATAAAAGTATAACTAAAATTCAGTTTTAGGTTTATAAAGGTACATCAGATTTTATAAAAATAAAAGGGAATGTTAAAACTGATTAAAAATGCATAAAAAATATAAATTTTCAAAACTCAGGCAAGCCGGATTCGAACCCGTGCCGCCTGAGCCAACACACACGCGCACAAACCACCCAGCTACGGGCCTCGCTGGTGTTTATCTTGGAAAATAAATGTTTTAAACACAATCCCAAACCAGCCCCCAAATCCCGTATGAACCCTATATCTTTAAACCCAAAATTCGTATCGAAGATCCCTCTGTCATTGCAATTTGACAGAGGGCTTTTGATTATAGGATGAAAATGAGTATGATGGCCACAAGAATTACCTGAATCGATTTCGGAACGAGGGAATACGAGTCCAAGCTTTGGGTCGGCTGTCGCAGTTCCAATTGGCAATTGTAGGTTAGATTTGAACGAATTTAGAGTTTGGTGAGTTAGTGTGTGGTGTCGTTCAAGTATTGCAACTGGTCAAACTCTTAAGGTACTATTCTAATTTTCGGGACGAAAATTCTTTCTACTAGGGGATGATGTGACATCCGAGGAATTTTTTATATTATTTTAATTTTCGGGACAAAAATTCTTTCAACCAGGGGATGATGTGACAATCCGAACTTTTCATGTTAACTCTGTCAGCCAAACCCAGTTAAATCCTAACCCAGTTAACTCAATTCTAAAACCAAGGGATCAATTCTGCCAAATCTAAAACTACAAGGACTGGTTTTGTAAATAACCAGAAGCCCTAGCAGGCACAGTCGCGCCAAGTGCCTTGACACGGTCACACCTCTTACAGGCACGGTCGCGCCTCTTGCCCAGTTGAAACGTAAACACAGTTTTAAATCGTAAATTCGTTGGAATTCAAGTTGTAACGTATAATCTCTAACGGCGAATCATCATTGAGCCATTATTCGGCACTTTAACACTCGTAATGCCTGAAATCAACTCCATTATGGCCTTTAATCCTATAACCGTCGATCCTATCTCCATATATCTCAAATTCGATCGATTGAGAGCAGCTTTACGCAAACAATCTACTCTCACATCTTGCACGAACCTCCCAGAAGCTTTTGCACGTTCCTATTTGGCCGGAGTAGCAGCCGGAGTCGTCGGAAATCAAGCCCCTCGTAGCTGGAAATCATTCTAGCCGATCTCTATCAATTCGTTAGTGTTTCAAGTAATTAAAAACACCCTTATCTTAGTTTTAGTGTCCAGATTGAAGGCCCTATGATTTTAACAAGTAACCTTATCTAGATTGTTCAAATTGATCTCGTGTTCATACCTAGGGTTTTCGTTATTCAATCGGGAAATTAGTCGATCTAGACTCGATGTTTTTTGAAATCAAAGCACATCATCAGATTCGTAATTGCTTGATTAATAGAACCCCCATATCCTTTTGGTCAATCGCGATCGAAACCAAACGGATTTGGACTTATTGGCTTATTCTGTTAAACACTGTGACTGTGAATCTAGGAGACACGGTCGTGCCAAGTTCTGGCACGGTCGTGCCTCGTACTCTGACCTGGTCGTGCCTCCTTGCTAGACCTGGTGGTGCCTCAGAACCCTAGACACGGTCGTGCCTAGTGATCAGCTTTTTTGTGTCTTCTGTTTGATCAACACGGTCGGCCCCTGACCAACACGGTCGCGCTCGTGACTTTAACGCGGTCGTGCCTTGCGTTAGGTGCGGTCGTGTGTTAGTAAACTTGTTGTCAGAATGTTTGATTAATTTATTATATTTTCAAAACAATAATTATTATATATTAATACGTTCTAAACCGAAAAACCACCCGTAGGCTCGGGTTTAGTCTTGTAACTCGTATTCGTTATTCAAATTCCGTTTATAAAATAATATATTATTTTTCAACCCTTGATCCCAACTAAGAACGATATATATTTTTATAATATTATTGTTTCAGTTATAAACTCCGTGTAACGTTTTAAACTACTAAATAATATAATTATCTATATTATTTACACTCGTTTACATCATCGAATAAAAATAATAGATTTATTATTTTTGTCACGCGATTGTTTATTGTGATATTTTATTAAATCTAAAAATAATATATATTATATTATTTTCTTAGAACATTAGTTTAATGGTGCAACGCTTGAATATACTTTATTTTACTTTTGTCAAATTGTCGCGCGACGTATTTATCCTAAATAGTTTATTAAGAAATCTTTCAATTCGCGTGGACACGTTCGTCTACTCCTTGGTCGTTAGAGCGTTTTTAGGACGTTCAACATTCCGTGTCGTCGTCACATATCCCATTATATCCCTAATTATTATGTTATAATTCCAGGGCATCCGTGAGCCGTTTCGGGCTAACGCTTGAGATTCAAATCTCATACTAGTGTGATACTACCTACTACGCAACTCAGGTGAGTTTCACGGCCCCTTTTTACTTGTTTTCCTATTGGGGGAGAAACATGCATATACACAAACATCATTTTATTTGTTTTCCTGTTGGGGAGAAACATACATATGAACAAACAGTTTTTTACTTGTTAAACATGCATACGAACAGACATCCGTTTACTTGTCTCCCCGCCAGGGAGAGACATACACATGAACGGACATGGATCACATAGTATTTCATTACCACTTGTGTACCTAAGTGCAAACATAACATGCAAAGTCCTTACACACTCGCACCGTTAATATATGGAGTATAGCGAGGAAATTTGAGTAGTACTACTGGGTTTGACAAACCCCACCCGGGTTAGTAGCGCTAACTTGATTGGAGGTCTAACGGGTGTAAATTGTCCTAAACACTTGCCATTATTGATGTTAACAATGGCGGAAGACATCTCAAACATAAACAGTCAGCTTCGGTTACGAACTCTTATAGTAACTTGTACATTATCTAGCTAGAAATAGGTGTGACTTACGTATGTGGATCCTGCAAACACTCAAACAGTTTATTTACTTGTAAACCTGTGAACTCATCAACCTTGTGTTGACACTTTTTCTTACATGTTTCTCAGGTCGATAAGGCATAGGTTGAACACTTAGGACATGCATTTCATCCTCCTATCATTTCATCCTCATGCAAACATTCAAAACAATTTACTTGTTTTATTAAACTAAACTTGGGCACGCTTGTTTTGCGCATTTATTTTCTTATTTAAAGGCTTCCGCATTAACTCTGAACTTTTATGATATTTCATTTATGTCCCATATAGTTTCGTTTTGATGTAACTAATGTCCCATGTAGTGTCATTTGCTGCAAGAAAACTGGTTGTTAAATAAATTAATTAAATGAGCAAACGAAGTAATAGAATAGGGAGGAACATTTAATAGCCATTTCAAGGCAGATCCTGTTAAGGTTGATCCAAAGCCTTTGCAAAGACAGGCCTCTTTCAGATCCAGAAGGATAGGATTGATCTCCATTCTCTCTTTATATTGAGCGACAAGCTGTTCGGGATCAGTAGTTCCATCATATAACTTCATGTTGGGAGTCTGGAAGCGTTTCGGGATCTCTGCATCGCATATTGGGGGAGCGAATCTGGACATCCTGTGACTGGTTGAGGATGCTTCTGATATTGGTTCTACTACACCCGGTACGCTGGAGATCATATCCTTCAGCATTTTCAACTCCTTAGCCATGACTAGACTGATCCCTGTATCTTGCGTAAGTTTGTTAGCGTTTAAAAACTGATGGAAACTGTTACCAACGTGAGGATCCCGCGATGAGGATCCTGGGTGATTCTAAGATTCTAGTTTGCGGTGATTCCAAGAGCTGGAGTCCGACCAACTGTAGTGGTTCCGGTCTGCATGGGGATGAAGTCTCCCTTATGGACTCCTGAGGATCCCGAATAATTAAAGTCTAGGATCCTTGGTTGCAGCGGGTTTGTCACTTCCATTGGTTTCTTCGATTCTTTGACTTTTTCAAGCTCTCTGAATAGCATCAGGTTAGTCTTCCTCTGCTGCTCCATTTGTTGTTTCATCTCCGAGAATAGATCGATGATATCATTGTTTAATACGATCACAGGTCCACCAGCAGATATTCCGGATCCCGAAAAACCCACAGAAGTAGTTTTCTTCGGCTGATTAACACTTTTTTGGAATGAAGGAGGAGGAATATGGTTTTTCAACCCAGAGCTTGAAGATGGAGCAGAAACAGAAACATTTTTAGATTGGGACAACATTTTTTAAATTAGTTTTGAAAAATAGTGATTGAACACAAATTTTAGCAAAGATTTTAAGATAAAAAGCACAACTTGCCCCACGGTAGGTGCCAAATTGTTTTGGGTAAAAATTAACAAGACTAATTTTGTAACCAAACTTAGTTTGTGAGGTAGTGTGCTTGATCAAAGTGTAAACTTATGAACAAAAAAGTAAAGTTTGACACGATGATGTACGAGGAAAGCCCTTAATCCCTAAGGATTGCCGGCATAAAACCTCGGGAAGTGACTGAAAGTCACTTGCCTCCTGTTCTTGTATAAATTGATGAAAAAGGTACAAATGTGGTAGTGAATGATCAAGACCTAAGTGTTACAAAGGTGTTTACGAGTGTTTTGTGTTGTGAGAGTCGTGAATTGTGTTTCCTATATGATCTTCCTGCTAAATAAATACAAAAAGATAAGCTAACTAACTCTTCGAGAATCCCGGAGATTACTTGGTCTTCAAATATGACCGTTATAGACTCTTTCCCGCATCTTTCACATGTTTTTCCTAACTCCCTGGTCGATTCTTCAGGGATGAGGTTGACTCCACACTTTCTACCTGTGAATAAATCAAGATGGGAGAAGGATACAACGATTAGCGTTATAAATGTCAAGGATCCCGAAACCCAGAGACTCAGGATCCCTAGTCATAAAAATGACCCCTAACAAAAGGTATGCATTACTTATTTTTCAATTATGAGAAGATTTGAAAGCTGAATGACTAAGTCATGATACGTTTAGTACTCTTACTTAACATTTGTCAAAACGAAATTATATTTTCCTAAGTCTAAATTTGATAAAAACCTGAGAGTTTATTATTAAGGGTCCGATATCCTGAAAATATGTTCAAACCTATTTTTCTAAGGATCCTAATTTTCTAAACCTATCAAAGCAAACCAAACATTTAACAATCATGGCAAATAGTCATAAACCATCTACTAATATTTAAAGTGCAAGAAAAGAAAGTGATTCGGGCTTCATCCAAAACTTGGACCCATCCACCCGGATTCACAGGTTATCAAATTGTCTATCCCAAAAGCTGGATCCCAAAAGCATGAAAAGTAAAATTGTTCATCAACCACAGACAAGAAAGGAAATTGTTTCAAGACAAGTTAACCAACAGAAGAATCTCAAACACTAGGGCTCAGGTCTAGGCATCGTTACCCTCATCGTCCTGCTCAACCTACTTCTCACCATCAGCAGCTCCAGTATCCTCATCAGCCTTGCTGGTCTCCACTGCTTCACCTCCTAGCTTGGCCAGAGAAGAGCGCCATCCCTCAAGATCCCAAGCTGCATGATCAAAACCTTTAGCAGCAGCTTGCTCAGCCATCTGGATCCTAGATTAAAGAATAGACTTGGCCACTGACTTCATAGCATCATCCACAGTTTGCTGAAGTCTCAGCTCATACTGGATTGTGCTCTCCTCCAGCTTATTCTTCTGAACCTGAATCTCTTTCTCCAAGTACTTGCTCTTCGAGGCCAAGATTTTCTTCAAATCCTCAACCTTCTCTAGGGCCTCATCAGCAATCTTCTCCGCTTCAGACAAGTTGGCGTAAAGCTTCTCGAGACCCTGCAAGATTTAGACAGATTAATAGATCGAAATCCTGAGATAAGCGTCAGGATACCAAGAGTATAATTACTGGATTCATCAAGCCCTGAAGCTTCTTGGTGGTCTCAGCAGAATCCATCCCCTCGAAGAACTCAAGATCCAGCACCTCCGCTGTTTTCCTCTTTTTGCTTCCTGAAGCTTTGGAGCGGAGAACAGGGGCACGAGGTTTGGCACTTGCGGGTGTGGGACCCTCTTTCTTGACCACAACATCCTAGACAGAAGGCTGTCAAGATCAGATAGAGCAAACTGGGAGCTTGACTTGGGGATTCCTACACATGAATAGGGCAGTTCAAAATCATGGCATATGGAAATAGAAATACTAAATACTCCTTACCTGAAGACATCTTAGATTAAGAATATTGGGTTTCAAAGCTTGCTTGACTTACGGTGGACTCAAGACGAAAAGATCTCTCCCCCACATGTATTTACAATAAAGCATCAATCCTTTTATCTGTATCGCTTCTTACAGAACCAATTCCGCAAAATTAGGAGCTGCACAAGGATAAAACAGAAATCATTATCAGCAAATAAAAAGTATCATAAAATTGCAGGGATCCTAACTATTTCCTACTCTTCTTAACCCATTCAAGCGGTAAGTATTCCCCACCGGGGATCAAGTCTCTCCTTATGAAGAAGAACTTCCCCTTCCAATCAATGTCATTTTGGGTGGCCTTTGGAATTAAAGGAGTTTTTCCAGTTTTAAACTGAAGGACGAATCGGGAAGCGCCATGGGTTCTCAAAATGTAGACAGAGGCTAGTTCAGGGACGCCAGTAGTCAGAGAAATGAGAACAATTCAACCTTTCAAGAGTAGCCAAAATCCTCCAAACCATCGGCATGATTTGGGAGTAGCAAAGGCCAGTAAGTTTGAAAAACTCGGTGATGAGTGGAGGAAAAGGATATGACAGACCCAAAGAAAAAGGATAACCGTGAAAACAAATCCATGTCTCAGAAATCAAATCCGCTTTTGTTCTAGAATCGAAAGGCCTAAAAACGGTTTTTTGAGGGAAAATATTATTTGATTTCAAGAGTTTGATCTCCGAATCATTGAAAGAACAGAGTTCAAGGTCAGAGTGATCGAGGATCCCCGATCAGTGAAATCCTCTATTGTTTGAACAATAATGGAGGAAGTCGATCTAGTCATTTTCTTACCCATGGTGGTCGAAGATTAGAAGAAAGTAATGAAAAAATATCAAAGATATTTTTACCTGCTTTGGCTTGGAGAAGACGAGAATGAAAGAAAAGGAGTAATAATGATTTTATCCTACAAGCCCCAACGGTTAAATCGCATTGGTTTTCGTAAACATCTCTTCGCAACCTTATCATCATTTACTATTTGAATTTTAAAATTTTTACAGATGTCGATAAGTATTTGACAGCTGTTAAAATTTGGGGACAATTGTTATGGGTCATTTTACAACTAAGGATTCTGGATCTTCAACGTACTTCGGTATCATGACAGGTTTCGGTATCCTCAGTATTTAAACGTTGTATCTTTCGTTTATATTGACTAATGCGAAGGTAAAACACGTGAAGTCAATTCCATCCCTAAAGAATCACTCCAGAAGTCAAGGAGAACGTGTTGAAGACGCGTGGAGTGGCTTCCAACGGTCATAATTGAAGAATTAGTCTAATCCGGGATTCTCGGATAGTTTTTTTTTTGAACGGCAACATTAGATATTCTAAGATAATTGGGTTTCCCCATGGCAACACCTAGAACATCTAGGGCAACCCACCACAGGAGGAACCCCCCAACCGGGTAAACCCGCTGACCTGGCCACTGACCCCTTTTTTACTGTTGCAAGGATTCGAACCCAATACCTCCACTATATGGGAAGTCTTAGGGCTACCATTATCGGATAGTTAGTTAGCATTATCATTGTATTTATTTCTGCAGTATTGATCGAATAGGCAGAACATCTTCACTACGCACTTAGCTTTCTAGACTCGCAATCACCTCTATAACACTCTTAGCTCGATCATTTACTGCTCAACACTTGTAATTCTTTATCATTTATTCAAGAAACGAGGCAGGTGTCGAATGTCACCTCCCGAGGTTTTATGCCGGCGATCCCTAAAGATCAAGGGCTTTCCTCGTAAACAACCGTGTCACTTTTTACGTTTTTGCATTGTCTTAGATTGATTTTACAAGAACACTACCTCACAAACTAAGTTTGGTTACAAAATTAGTCTTGTTAATTTTTAACCAAAACAATCATGATCATCATTCAAGTTCATTAGATGTAATTCCATATTTAAACCATAAAAATGGTTATTCTAATATAATAAAATGATGAATTTGACAAACAAGGTAGTGATTTAACGAATTGATTATCCAAATCGAAAATATGCTTTGGCATGGCTAGTGATCGTTCAATAATTGTTTTAGACCTTAAAATATAGGATGTGTTGAAAACGTATTTGGTGAAATTCAAAGCTAACAGATTAATTAGTTTTAACTGACAGTGAATTAATAAGACTTAAATCCAATCTTAGGTTTTTCAACATAATCAAATGGATGTCTAAAAATAGTAAAATTGGCCCCAACAACAAACACCAAATATTCTTTAATTTAAAGTAAATTTTGACAATTTATGCAAGGACACCGAATATGATATTTTCCAGTAATCACTTATGCTTGCATACTTTAATGCTAATTTCAAATCCATAATTTGAAACTAAACAGAAGAAGATTATTTAAGTAATACTCAAATCCGTAATTTTAGATCCATAACATCTCTGATAGTCCATTTTGTTAAGCTCGACACCTCTGAAGTAAACATCACACGTAATAGATATGTGCCACTCAACTTTTGAGAAGAAAGGAAAACGAGCCAGCTTTACATCCATTTTGAAGTCCCCGTCTAGCCTCATCCATATAACACCATCCTCTGACATCTTCTGAAGAGCCAAGGGCAAAAGTCCCCGTCTAGCCTCATCCATATTAATTTACATGGTGTTGTTCTCTATCAAGTGAATGAAAATCAAAATTTAGATTAGCATTCTGCAAACCACTGTTAATTATTATTTTAAAGGGTACATCCTCATACTTACTAAGATACATTTGCAGATTATCTTTTTTAATACTTGATTAAAAGACATATTTATCGTTTGACTACTCATATTGAATTTTGTTTCAACTAATGATATATGTAGTTGTTATACTGATATATGTTTCCATAAGTCAATTTGTAGTAGATATTGAGAAATGCAAAATTGCATACTATTTAGGTAATTACTGTTTTAAAAGTATTATAAGTCAGCCACTAATCTTAGCCTCTTAGTAAAGTAGAATTTTATAACATTATGTTTTTTTATTTATAATTTGTGTATACTTGTTAAATTTCATTCATTATCTTTAGTTTTAGAAGATTTAAGCAAGAGGATGAAAAATATTCCGACACTGCAAGCAACATAGACAACTCTGAGAGACGAGATGAAATCGTTGATGTCATTCTTGGGAGTCAAGAAACTAAAAACCACAGGTACATAAGATGTTATATTAGATTTTGATTGAAGAAAACCCGCCGCTGTTTAATATTTTTATGATCTGCATTATCTTTTATGTAAGTGTAAGTTTATACTTTTTTATTTTATCTTAACTCGATACGTTTTTGCATATACAATCTAAAAACATAATTCAAAATAATAAATATTGATATTAAAAAAATCGAAAAAATAGGATTAGGCCCGACTAAGTGAAGGTAAGAATAATATTTTTAATATTTATTCATTTTCATAATTCCTTTATGCAAAAAGCAATAAATAAATGCTAATTCAAGATTCGATTCCCCTACAGACAATGGAAAATTTTTTGCAGCAATTACGTTAAGACTCCCCAAATCTGTCAGAGGATAAATCTAGCATAACTACACAGAATGCAAAAAAGACCTACACCACGTGAAGCAAGATGTAGAATTGAAGGGGTTGCAAGAGTCAAAAAGGTAAACCTACACTAGAGGTGGCAAAATGGGCAGGGTCTACCCGCTGGATAACAAGTCAGAACGGTCCGGTCAAAACACATAAATTTCAATCCAAGTCAAAACGTGTTGGATTTGAATGCGTTTTGTTGACTTGCAACAATTTTTCCATTATGTAATGTTTTTAAATATAACTACAAAAACTATATAATCATAATTATTTTTGTAAAAAGCCGTTTTTGAAGGTTTTATGCATTTCTTACGCTTTGTTTACAAATTCCAACCATCTTATACGATACAGATTCTTGGTAAATATGATTGTGTCGTTGAAGTTATGAAGAAAGGAGATGTTGCATCATATGTACCACACCCATTTAGTGAATAATGTTTTCAATCACATATATTTGGTAAACTAGTTTAGATCCCGTGTCTACACACGGGATGAAATATATCAATGCAAAAAATTTTTAAATCTTTATGTATATAATTTACAGATATAAAAATATATTACATATACTAAGGATAGAAAAAAATTCAAAATATATAAAAATTAATATATAATTGGGTTTCGAAAATACGTTAATTACTATTTAATATAATTGGCTTTCATTTAATATTTGATTGAAAACATAATTAAATTTTTTCTTATAATAAGGGATAATTTAAAATAAATGTGTTTTATTATTATAATTAGTATTTTTTAAAATATATATTATTGTTAAAATATGGAAGTGCATTAAATAAGAGAGAGAGGCGGGAAAAAAATGATGAGAATGAATATGGAGGCGACACGTAGCATGAAAAAACATTTATTTATTATATAGTATAGATATATCTAAAACAACACTTATTTACTTTTTTCCAATTGCACCAATTTGGTTAAAAATTCTACATTTTATATTTTTATCATTTTTTATTATTCAACCCGTGTAGTACACGGGTATTTAACATATTATCATATATACCCCACAAACATGGTTAAATATCATATATACCCAACCAAAACTAAAAATACCATATATACCCAATTTAAATAATTTGTTACTTTATGACCATTCCACCCTTATCTATTATATGATTTTCTATAACCTAATTTTTTAGTTTTATCCAATACGTAAAGCATCACTTGTTCTCCTATTCTTGATGGCGACTATCGCGATTCTCGTATCCATTTAGAAGGCATCGATTCAGAAGGAATCATTGCGAGAAAATTACAAAATGCTAATGATATAAAAGAAAATTGGTAAAATTATTAAAAAACTGAGAAAATTCAAAAAATAATGTTTATGGTTAAATATAAAATTAGAAAGTTAAAAATGAGTAAATATGAAATTTCATTGGTAAATATGAATTTTTAAAGTATTAGAGAAATAACGGTAAAATGGTCATCTTTTAACTTATTTTTAATAAAAATGGGTATATATATAATATTATTAAATGTTTATAAGGGTATATATGATATTTTTAATTTTAGTTGGGCATGTATGATATTTTTACAGTTTATAGGGGTATATATGATATTGACCCTACATTCATTATTCAATTAAAATTCAGAGGCAGATGAAAAAAAACATAAATTTTAAGTGTGTGCGAATTAGGTTTTATGTCTTTGACAAGAATAAATATATGTATATTGTTTGGGTTCACCAACCCAAAACCCGTCAACACGCCAACCCAAGACGATTGCCACCATGACGTTTACAACTTTAGTAAGGGTTGTAAGATTCCTAATCTGACTTGAACATATGGAGTTAATCCCGTTCATTACTTGGGTTAAAGTATAAAGGGTCGTAGTGTAAATACCACAAACTATGTTTAGTATGTATTTTATATGTATGTAAAGTCTATGGAGGGTACCATACCCACCATAGAGGGTACTTTGGAATGATACTTTGGAATGATTAAGGTGACATCTTTTTATTGGTGAAATTTGGGAGGGTACCACTACTACCTCCCTAATGTTTGTAGAATTATTCATGGTTCAATAGCGTCGCCGCAAACGCACGTGTCTTAATATTAATCTTTAGTATGACATATTTTTTTATGAGTTGGGAATCAAATTAATTAAGAAGATTGGATTTTTAGTGAGGTTTTGCTGATTGAAATGGGTATAAGATGATTTTTCTAAGAGGTGAATCAATTAATCAAAGAAATTGGTGGGTCACTTTTTTGGATTTTTCGATTTTTGTATTTTTGAATCCTATAAGGTGTGTTGCGTGAAGTGGGTCTTGATTTGAATATTGGAGTTGATTATGTGAAAATAAAAAGTGTCAGCGTGGTCTCTATCAAGCCCAATTGGAACAAAATGTTTCTTTCAAATGGCTTTGTCCAATTATCACTGCTTTCATTCGCATCATTTTGTTAGTCAATTAGTTTGTTTTGTAAATGTTCAGGGATTGAATTTGTAATTCCAAATAGTTGAGGGGTTAGTTTGTAATATTTCTGTTTCCTGTTTGTATAAGAAGAACAGCTTCATTGAAGTTTGTTAATTCAGTTTTTCTTAATAAAATTTCCTTCTGAATCTTCTTCGTTGTTCATATTCCAAATTGATTGATCTTATTTTCTTGGAACCTGATTTCAATTGGTATCAGAGCTCGGTTGAAGGACGAACGAGCTCGTGTCTTTCTAATCAAACGGAATTGATATGGACTCTCGATTTGGAAGAAAGTACCACCGAAGGTCGAGGAAGAAGATGTCCGGCGCCGGTGTAACCCAACCTGCCGGGAACGACCAGATGGTGACGATTAAGGAGAATGCCCCAATTCCTCTACAGTGTCCGATTCTTACGTCACTCAACTATACAATATGGGCAGTAAAATTGAAAGCGATTTTCAATGTTCATGGCCTATGGGAGGTCATAGAAGTCCAAGAGGATGCTGTAGTTGATGCCAAAAAGAATAATATGGCAATCGCCTATCTGTATCAGGCGATGCCAGAGGACTTGGTGCTTCAGGTTGCGAAGTATACTACTGCGAAGGAAGTTTGGGATTCTTTGAAGACTAGGTTCGTTGGAATTGATAGAGTCAAGAAAGCTAGATTGCAAACTCTTAGGAACGAATTTGAATGTTTGAAGATGAAGGATGATGAAAGCATAGATGATTTTGCAGGAAGAATGTCATCATTGTCATCAAAGGCAAGTGATCTTAGTGAGCCCTATGAAGAATCAACACTTGTTCGTAAGTTTCTTGATTCTTTACCAAAGAAATTCATTCACATAGTTGCATCAATTGAGCAATTTGTGGATCTGGATACTATGCTACTTCAAGAAGCAATAGGTAGATTAAAGGCATTTGAGGAGAGGACTGGATTAAAGGCTAGGGTTAATCAGCCTAAAAATGACCAATTACTACTCACTTATTCAGAGTGGCAGAATAGAAGCAAAGATGGTGAGAATCACAATAAAATTAAGCATAGGTCAGATCAGACTGGTAGGATTTGGGATAAGCATAAGGGTCAATCCAATTTCAAGGCCAAGAATGATAAGAACAAGAAACCAGGAGATAGACAAGTGAAGGATAAGTCTAAGGTGAAATGCTTCAAGTGTGATAACTATGGGCACTATGCTTCTGAGTGTCCCACAAAAGTGAAAGAAAAAGACCAAGAATCAAATTTAACCCAAACAGAAACAGAAGGTCCTGCACTCCTGATGACACTTACTTTGCCAGAAAATCAGAGGGAGATGGTGTTTCTGAATGAACACAAAGTGGTTCCTCGAAGGTATGAAGTTGATTCATGTGAAGAAGAGGTTTGGTATCTTGATAATGGTGCCTCAAATCACATGACTGGGAATGAGTCATTGTTCTCAAAACTTGACAGGAATGTGGGTGGAAGGGTTAGATTTGGTGATGGATCTTGTATAGCCATAGAAGGAAGAGGTTCAGTCTTGTTAGAATGCAAGAACCAAGAGCAAAGACTGTTGAAAAAGGTGTATTATATACCACATTTGAAAAGTAACATTCTAAGTCTGGGACAGGCTACAGAAGGTGGGTGTGAAGTGAGAATGAAAGATGAATATCTTTGGATGTATGAGAGGAGTGGTAGTCTATTAATGAAAGTAAAGAGGGTAGCTAACAGACTGTACATAATAGCCCTTCATGTTGGATCTCCAATGTGTTTCAAAGCTAAGATAGCAGCAACACCATGGCTTTGGCATGGCAGGCTGGGTCACATGAATTTTGAATCCCTAAGAGGAACGACCAGTAAAGGAATGGTGGATGGGGTGCCTGTAATTAGCCATCCAACCGAGCTTTGTGAGGCTTGTTTGGCTACGAAACATACTAGGATGCCATTTCCTGATCACTCAAAATATAATGTTGAGCATCCACTGCAGCTTGTTTTAGTGGACCTATGTGGTCCTATAATGCCTACAACTAGGGCATGTAATAAATACTTCATGCTACTAGTTGATTATTGCACAAAATACATGTGGGTTTATATGATAAAATCAAAGGATCAGGCTTTTAATGTTTTCAAGGAATATAAAAAGAAAAGTTTATAGTAATTTTGGGTTTAAAATAAAGGCCCTAAGGTCTGATCGTGGGGGTGAGTTTACTTCTAATGAGTTTAACAGTTTTTGTGAGAAGGAAGGTATCACTAGGCTGTTAACTACACCATACTCACCCTTGCAAAATGGGGCTATAGAGAAGAGTGTGACAATCCGGACTTTTCATGCTAACGCCGTTAACAATCCTCGTTAAATATCCTAACTGAAACTTAACCCCGTTAACTAAATCCAGTGAAATTTAACCTCAGGGACTAATTCTGTCAGTTTTGAATCTTAAACTCCAGGGACTGAATCTGACAAGTCCCAAAACTCAATCAATTGACTTTCCAAAGTCAAAATCAACCAATTTGGTTTCTGTTAACTTCTAAAAGTCAAATCCGTAGCTTTTGATCCCAAATTCGAATTCATAAACGAAGATATGTCCGGGTTTGTAACCGAAATGCATGATAGCAACTTTAACGTTCATCATTAGAGCATTAAACCTCGTTATTAAATCAAATTAATCCCAATTAAGGATAATCAACCTATAACCGTCGACCCAATGCCAATATTAATCAAATTCATCGTTTCCCGTATACGAATTCGCAAATTGAAACTCTGCTCACACTCGGCGATCATCTCAGAAGCTTTTGCACCCGCCAATTCCACTGGAATCACAGTAGAAATCACCGGAGACTAACTCGCGCACGTCAGGGCTGGGTTCTAACCGATTTCCATCAATCCGACATCTAATCAGGTAGTTGAACACATCTCTAGCTTCGTTTATCTTCATAAATCAAAAGCCCTATGATTAATTGGGCTCACAATATCGAATTGATGATGAACCAATTCTAGGGTTCATCATGGTTACAGTTTAATCGAATTACACCATAGAACCGATGTAAATCAAATTAAATCATACCAGCAGTTTCGTAAACCTTCCTTTAGTGAAAACCCCATATCAATTTAATCTTATAACATCGAATCTGTTATGATCTTAATCTAGGGTTTGTTCTTATAATCGATTTGGGGGTTTCTATTCTAAACTCAATATTAACCAAATTAAACCTCATTGTTGGATTCGCAAACCCCTGATCATCAAAAGCCCTATGAATCCAACCGATTTTAATATCGAATTCATCAGAATTGATTCTAGGTTCAAAGTTAAGGTTTTCGATCCTAATTCCTATAATTAACCGATCTTAAACTCGACGTCTTTACAATTAATCGCGTGTACAGGTTCAAAAATATCCGATTATCAAAACCACTAAACTTTTGTTGACATTCAAAATCGAATTCGTCGGATTTGGGGTGGAGTTTGGGTTCGGCTCGATGGAAAGGGGGAAAACCTGATTGTATATTGATAAAACCATCGCGGCTTGAGTTTTGGACGCGATAGCCTAGCGGCCGAGATGGTTAAGTCAGTATGCTAACAGGGAGGGGACCCGGGTTCGAGTCTCCCTCCCCCCTGTTTTGGTTTTTGTTTATTTTTTAAGTATTAATTAATTATAAAACCTTTTCCTATATTATTTTATTTATATATTAAGGTGTTTTAACCCGGAAAACAACCCATAGGCTCGGGTTTAATTTATTAATCCATTTTATTATCTTTCCCACTTTTATAAATAATATATTTATGTTATTATCGAATAAAAATAATATATTTATATTATTTTCAAACCATAACTTCGTATAAAATAATATGTTTATATTATTTTCAAACCGTGACTAATCTTATTAAATAATATATATGTGTATATTATTTTGCATCATTTTATACCCCGTGTGACGTTTCAAACCAATTAATAATATAATTGTTATATTATTTACCAACGTTTATATACTCGATTAAAAATAATATATTTATTATTTTTCCACACAAATGACTATTTAGTTAATCCTTCGAAACTAAAAATAATATATTAAATTATATTATTTTCCTAACTTTTGTAAACGACTTTAACGTACGAATGTATTTATTTATTATTCGTTATTAACGTACGACACGTAACGCTTTTCCCTTAATGATTATATTAAGAAATTTATATAATTCCGTGGACACGTTCGTCTACTCTTAAATCCTTAGAAAGCGTTAAGATGTTCTAACTTCCGTGTCATCGTCACAAATCCCATATGTCCCTAACTTATGTGTTATAATTATAGGGCATACGTAAGCCGTGCAGGCTAACACTTGAGATTCTAAATCTCATACTTGTGTGATACTACCTACTACGCAACGCAGGTGAGTTTCACGGCCCCTTTTACTGTTTTTATTTGGGGGAGAAAACATGTCACAACTTTTTTTGGTTTATTGTAATTCATATGATATCACTGTTGAGGCTAAGCGTAACACACTATCATGAAAAGTCCTCACACACATCGGACCGTTAATATGGTATGAACGAGGTAATTTTGGTAGTACTACTGGGTTTGACAAACCCCACCCGCGTTAGTCGCGCTAACTCGATTGGAGGTCGAACGGGTGTTATATTGACCTTAACACATTAGTCAGAGTTGATAGACCTGGCTGGAGGCAAACAAACAAACACACTGTCAGTTTCGGTTGCGAGCGCTTTAGCAAAACATGAATATAGGCATGCAACCTATTGATATGCATATTGAATGTACATAATCCACAAATGCTTTATTTAAAATGATTGAAACCTGTGAACTCACCAACCTAGTGTTGACTCGTTTTCTTACATGTTTTCTCAGGTTGGCACTCAGGATCACGTTAAGTCATGCATGTGTCTTGGTCTACAATTGAAATAATTATCTATTGAATAATCTTTATGTTTCGTTTGTATTTGGATTTGGGCGCGTTGTTTTGCGCATTTACTTTCGTTTAACGCTTCCGCATATACACTCTGAACCTTTATCTTTTATGTTATTACATTTCAAGTCCCATATAGTGTCGTTTGAAGTAACTGGTGTCTGAGATCCTGGTATGTCACCTTCCAAAACGGTAAAACTCCGTTAGTGGAATTTGGGGGTGTGACAGATTGGTATCAGAGCCATTGGTTATAGAGAATTAGGACTGCATTCTAGACTATAGCCACACACATTAGTTACTTGGCATAGACACTTACTCCTTATGTTTCAGGAATTATGTCTACATGTCACACCCCAACCGACGGCGGAATCATCGGGGCGGAACATGTAGACTGTGGTTGACTAGATTGTAATATATATTAAATCCATTTCCATTCAAACAAACATGAACCAAGTTCGAAGTACATAATGAAATACAATTTGTCTTTGATTTAATATTAACTAGGTCCAAAGCCTATGTGTAGCATGTCTTAATCTAGCTCATATGAAAGCACCTGAAACATGAATAAAATAAGGTCAACTAAAAAGTTGGTGAGTATAACACAGGTTTGTATATAGGTAGCATATAATTTGTAAACCAAATCCTTTACATAAAATGATAAATAAGGCATTTATGGGGAGCAGCTATTGTGTAACCAAGTACAATCAAACCTTTGTAACTAGCATGCAAAAATTGTGTTGTCGGTTTCAATCACCGCACACCTGGGTGGGTTTGTCAGACTCAATAGATCTATCATTGAAAACCGTCGGCTTGAAAAGTTAATGATTGCACATAATCGCATACAAGAGGTTAGCACACCTAGCCCTCGGGCATAAAGCTCAAATTGCACACATGAATGTAAATAGGATTTGTACTTGTGTTGTTTGTGTAAATGTAAACATGTAAGTTGAATAGTGTTCATGTTTCACCCCAAAAATGTAAAAGAGTAAAAGGGGCTATGTATACTCACTTGGTATGGAGATGTAGCTAACAAGGAGTATAGATAAAATAAGGGTTCTTGATACGCACGGGTTAACCTAGATAGTAATGTATATTAAATCAAATCGGTGTACAAAGTTTAAGTCTAACATTGAAGGTTGAATTTGTGTATAAAAAGTATTAAATGAAATATATAAAGTTGTAGTAACCATTTTTGGAACATTTGATTAAAATTTGGAATTTAAATAATAAAATAGAATTTTTATAAAATTGTTGATTATAAAAATAATGCATGTGTTAAATGTAAATTAATAAATAAATAAATGATTATAGTTTATGAAATAATGTAAATATTGATTGTAACTAAGTATAAATAAATAAATGATTTTTGTTTAAATATTAAATAAATAATTATTATCTTATTTATTTATAATCTTTGTAACTTAATCATTTAAAACATCATTTAAGTGTAAGATAAATATAAATTTAATTTTTATAAATTTTTAAATAAACTTTTAAATAAATAATATTTATCTCCAGATTAAACTTTAAATCTCTTCAAATACAGAAAACATATTTTTATAAAATTTGAAACATTTATTGATTGAAAAATATAAAATTATAATTCTGTTAAAATTTCTGAGTCACACACGACCGTCCCTCGAAAGGGCACGATCGTGCTCAAGCCACGGGCGCGACTGCGCTAGTCGGGGCGCGACCGGGTTGATCAATAGAGGGCACAAACTAGACCAGTCAACAGGCACAACCGTGCCTTGGCCTGGCACGGTCGCGTCCAAGATTCTTAGACACAACAGAGATTAGCCCAAAAGGCATGACTTGGTCTGGACAGGAGGACACGACCGCGCTGCTACTCGGCACGACCGCGTTTCATGAGGCACAGTCGCGCTGGATGATTAGCGCGACCGTGTCTCTTCCAAATCAGACACGAATTGATAAATTCTCGTATTGTAAATGCTGGAATTGTTAGGGCTTTTGTTTATTGAGTTTTTATGAGTATTCTGGGATATTTTAATTGTATGAAGAACATGATTAAAACCGGATTTGATTAAACCATTTTTAATAAGAAAAGGATTCTGGTTCTGGATGATTTCTGTAATGAAAACCCAAATTAATATGGGGCTTTTGATAGATGGACTGAAATGAATGAGAGGAATGTTTCAATTACCCAAAACAGTAGAGAATTGATAGAGATCGGTAGAAGGAAGTTCCGGCGTCGACGGCTTGAGTTCCGGCGACCTTTACTGCAACTCCGGCCAATCCAGATACTCCGGGAGCTTCAGGGATGATTGAGTATTGTGACTCTGTTGCTGGATTGAGGGAATTCGGGTTGAAAGGCGTATTCCGAATTTTCTTGAAATGTTTTGAGAGGTTTTTCGAGATTGATAGGATTAAGTTGGAGCGTTTGTGAATTCGAAAGTTGTATTACTCTCGTAAATGGAAAAGAAACGGTGGACGGTTACGGATTCTCGACGATCGGTGATTAAAAGTGTATTTACGTTTTGACAGTTACGCAGGCGCGACCGTGCCCAATAGAGGCGCGACCGTGCCAAGGCACCGGGCGCGATCGTTCCAAGGCTAGTCGCGCGATCGTGCCAGAGCACTTCGGCGCGACCGTGCCGGGACAAGCGCGACCGTGCTTAGCTAGGGTTTCTTGTTATTTTTCAACTTTAGTCCTTGACCTTTCAGGTTTGACAAGTTTGAATAAGATAGCTACTTGTATAGTGTTTAAGCGTATATAACCCAGTAAAACTTGCGGATTTGTATTGTATCATTGTATTTAATTTATGGCGAAAAATATAATAAGACAGTGCACGAGTATTGAGTTTGAAATGCATTACATTGAATTGAAATACGAATACTAAAAATCAGAAATGTTACACTACACCACCATCTTCACCACCTACCAATCAGGAACATGACATTCCTGCCATTGCATCACCGGAGCCCAAGAGGCGTAGGCTTGAGCCCATTGATAACTCTATTGTGTATGGAGAGCCCATGCATATCCGGAATGGGAGTGACTGGGATTGGTACCCCGGTTTACTGAGCAAATGGGTTAGACAGGAACGAGTTCCATCACCGTACTTTGGAACTTCATCATCATCAGGACCACGTTTACCATTACTACCTTGCCACTTGGAGCAAGCCTTTACAGCATTTGTAGCAACTATGGATCGAGAGATCCGGAATATGAGAGACGCAGCAGGAGCGATCACAGGTCTGTTAAGAGGAGAGAAACAAACGGATCACAGGATAGATCTAATAGTAGCAGAACTGGCAAGCACTGACCGCTTACATAATGCATTAGTGGACGAGGTAAGGGCGTTGCAGGCTAGAGTGAATGTACTCGAGGAGGCTGAAGTAGAATCTCAGCAAAGAATTGGAGAGTTAGAGATACAACTTGCAGCAGCTTTAGAGCCAGCTGAAGTACCCAATTTTGAGCCAGAGGATGAGTCTGAGGAAGTAGAGGAGGATGATGTTGAGTCAGTCATCTCATCCGCCGGCAGTGGAGCTTGATATTCCATTCTATTCTATCTTATCTTATTTTGTCATTTCTTTATGTTTCAAATAAAAACCTAAATGGGTAAGGATGTTCCTATTCCAATAAAATCTTAGTGAACTGTTTGAGTTGAACCATTTATTCTATGGCCTTATGATTTAAGTTAGCCTTATATTGAAATCATAAACCTGCATATCTTTACACATCTCCTTCTATTTGCTTACACTTGAGTGATGTCAATGTGCGATGTATTTACTCATTTCTGTGTTTGTGAATATGAAGAATCATGGCCGGACGTGGACGTGGCGGTCGCAACGGTGGTCGTGGAAATATAAACCTGACACCAGCCGAACTGGCTACGTTAATTAATGACAGTGTTGTTGAAGCCTTAGCAGCACACATTGCAGGTAAACATGTTAACCGTTAACTCTAGACAACCAATGGTATGCATTTATTCCACTCTTTCCTAAACCCAACCTACTCTTTCCAATCCAGGGCAAGCGAACCATCCACAGAACAATCAGCATGTTTGTACCTTCAAGACATTTATGGACTGCAAGCCCCACACATTCAGTGGAGCTGAGGGAGCTGTCGGATTACTCCGATGGTTTGAAAAGATTGAATCTGTGTTCTCCATGTGTAACTGCCCTGTGGCCGACCGAGTCAAATTTGCATCGGGAACTTTAGAGGGTCCTGCCCTCACATGGTGGAATGCACAGGTCCAGATGCTAGGTCTGGACATGGCCAATGCATCACCATGGGAAGATTTCAAGATCCTGATGAAGGAAGAGTACTGTCCCAGGGATGAAATTCAGAAACTCGAGGGAGAATTCTGGAATCTGAAAATGGAGGGTTCTGAAATAGAACTCTACACCACTCGCTCGCATGAACTAGCGGGGATGTGTCCTCACATGGTCACACCACCCTACAAGAGAATCGAAATGTTCATCAGTGGATTAGTACCACAAATCCAGAGCATGGTTACTTCATCCAACCCCACTACCATTCAACAAACCATCCGCCTTGCTCACAAACTGACGGACCAAGCCGTTACCCAAGGGACATTACCTCCCAGGAAGTCAGCATCCAAGTCTACTGACAACAACAAGAGGAAGTTTGACAGTAGCAATAACAACATGGGATTTCAGCCAAATCAGCCACATCAACAACAACATCAACATCGTAGGTTTGAACCTACGAAGAACTTCAACCAGTCGATCTCTTCGAGTCAGCATCAAAGTGGTTATATTGGGAGACACCCCAGGTGTAACAAATGTAATTACCACCACCTCGGTTCTTGTGACAAAAACCGTTGCCAGCGGTGTGGCAAGATGGGCCATGCTGCCAAAGACTGCAGAGGGGAATTACAAGCCAAGCAGCCTTTCCAACAACCGGGTTTTACCAAAGGTTGTTTTGAATGTGGAAATGAGGGACACTTCCGGAAGGATTGTCCACAATTAAAGAAGGGTGACATCAACAACAACAACAACCACCAAAGCAATAATAACAACCAGGGCAATAATGCAGGGAATGGTGCAAAGGGTCGAGCCTTTGTGCTAGGATCCGGAAAAGCTCATTATGACCACAACGTGGTTACCGGTAAATTCCTTATTAAACAACTATTTAGCTTCTGTACAATTTGACACTAGTGTTGATAGGAATTTTATAACTAATAAACTTAGCAACCTACTAAGAAAAACCCCAACCCTGTTAGAAAAAAGATACACAATAGAAATAACCAACGGACAAATAATATAAGCAACCCATGATCTTAAGGGTTGTAAACTTGAACTGACTAGTCATAAATTTGACTTTGATCTCATATCGGTCACACTCGGTAGTTTTGACGTGATTGTCAGAATGGACTGATTATCTAAGAACCAAGCTGAGATTATCTGTCGCGAGAAAATCGTTCGCCTTCCTCTTCCTAATGGAGAAACCCTCTCCGTCCAAGGCGAAAGGAGTGGTGCTGTTATGGGCATCATATCCTTCATGAAGGCACAAATAATAGTCTCACTTACCTCTAGTGGAGTCCTCTTACATTAATGGTTATCACACTATTATCAAGGCGGCACCATTCGAAGCATTGTACGGACGTAAATGCCGATCTCCTATCTGTTGGACTGGAGTTGGGGATAGCCAACTTACAAGTCCTGAACTTGTATTCGAAATCTCTGAAAAGATCGTTCAAATCCGAAACTGTATGGCGGTGACTCGTGATCGTTAAAAGAGCTACACCGATAAGCGTCGTAAACCGTTAGAATTTCAAATAGGCAACATGTTTCTATTCAAAGTCTCACCTTGAAAAGGTGTAATTCGCTTCGGGAAACGAGGCAAACTGAATTCTCATTATGATGGACCGTTCAAGATAGTTAAGAGAATTGGCCCAGTAGTGTATCAGCTGGACCTACCTGAAGGACTTAGTGGTGTACACGATGTCTTTCATGTCTCAAACTTAAAGAAATGTCAAGCAGACGAAACACTCGTAGTTTCTCTTGAGGAACTACAAACCGATGAACAACTGCGGTTCGTTGAAGAACCGATAACAATCATGGATAGGGAAATCAAAACGTTAAAACACAGTAAAATCCCTATTGTCAGAGTTCGTTGGAACTCGAAACACGGACCGAAATTCACGTGGGAGCGTGAGGACCAGATGATACGCAAGTATCCGCATCTGTTCAAGCAAGTCACTTCAAACTCTTAAGGTACTATTCTAATTTTCGGGACGAAAATTCTTTCAACAAGGGGATAATGTGACATCCGGAAAAAAAAAATTATTTTGTTTAATTTTCGGGACGAAAATTCTTTCAACTAGGGGATGATGTGACAATCCGGACTTTTCATGCTAACGCCGTTAACAATCCTCGTTAAATATCCTAACTGAAACTTAACCCCGTTAACTAAATCCAGTGAAATTTAACCTCAGGGACTAATTCTGTCAGTTTTGAATCTTAAACTCCAAGGACTGAATCTGACAAGTCCCAAAACTCAATCAATTGACTTCCCAAAGTCAAAATCAACCAATTTGGTTTCTGTTGACTTCTAAAAGTCAAATCCGTAGCTTTTGATCCCAAATTCGAATTCATAAACGAAGATATGTCCGGGTTTGTAACCGAAATGCATGATAGCGACTTTAACGTTCATCATTAGAGCATTAAACCTCGTTATTAAATCAAATTAATCCCAATTAAGGATAATCAACCTATAACTGTCGACCCAATGCCAATATTAATCGAATTCATCGTTTCCCGTATACGAATTCGCAAATTGAAACTCTGCTCACACTCGGCGATCATCTCAGAAGCTTTTGCACCCGCCAATTCCACTGGAATCGCAGTAGAAATCACCGGAGACTAACTCGCGCACGTCAGGGCTGGGTTCTAACCGATTTCCATCAATCCGACATCTAATCAGGTAGTTGAACACATCTCTAGCTTCGTTTATCTTCATAAATCAAAAGCCCTATGATTAATTGGGCTCACAATATCGAATTGATGATGAACCAATTCTAGGGTTCATCATGTTTACGGTTTAATCGAATTACACCATAGAACCGATGTAAATCAAATTAAATCATACGAGCAGTTTCGTAAACCTTCCTTTAGTGAAAACCCCATATCAATTTAATCTTATAACATCGAATCTGTTATGATCTTAATCTAGGGTTTGTTCTTATAATCGATTTGGGGGTTTCTATTCTAAACTCAATATTAACCAAATTAAACCTCATTGTTGGATTCGCAAACCCCCGATCATCAAAAGCCCTATGAATCCAACCGATTTTAATATCGAATTCATCAGAATTGATTCTTGGTTCAAAGTTAAGGTTTTCGATCCTAATTCCTATAATTAACCGATCTTAAACTCGACGTCTTTACAATTAATCGCGTGTACAGGTTCAAAAATATCCGATTATCAAAACCACTAAACTTTTGTTGACATTCAAAATCGAATTCGTCGGATTTGGGGTGGAGTTTGGGTTCGGCTCGATGGAAAGGGGGAAAACCTGATTGTATATTGATAAAACCATCACGGCTTGAGTTTTGGACGCGATAGCCTAGCGGCCGAGATGGTTAAGTCAGTATGCTAACAGGGAGGGGACCCGGGTTCGAGTCTCCCTCCCCCTGTTTTGGTTTTTGTTTATTTTTTAAGTATTAATTAATTATAAAACCTTTTCCTATATTATTATATTTATATATTAAGGTGTTTTAACCCGGAAAACAGCCCATAGGCTCGGGTTTAATTTATTAATCCATTTTATTATCTTTCCCACTTTTATAAATAATATATTTATGTTATTATCGAATAAAAATAATATATTTATATTATTTTCAGACCATAACTTCGTATAAAATAATATGTTTATATTATTTTCAAACCGTGACTAATCTTATTAAATAATATATATGTGTATATTATTTTGTATCGTTTTATACCTCGTGTGACGTTCAAACCAATTAATAATATAATTGTTATATTATTTACCCACGTTTATATATACTCGATTAAAAATAATATATTTATTATTTTTCCACACAAATGACTATTTAGTTAATCCTTCGAACCTAAAAATAATATATTAAATTATATTATTTTTTTAACTTTTGTAAACGACTTTAACGTACGAATGTATTTATTTATTTATTATTCGTTATTAACGTACGACACGTAACGCTTTTCCCTTAATGATTATATTAAGAAATTTATATAATTCCGTAGACACGTTCGTCTACTCTTAAATCCTTAGAAAGCGTTAAGATGTTCTAACTTCCGTGTCATCGTCACAAATCCCATATGTCCCTAACTTATGTGTTATAATTATAGGGCATACGTAAGCCGTGCAGGCTAACACTTGAGATTCTAAATATCATACTTGTGTGATACTACCTACTACGCAACGCAGGTGAGTTTCACGGCCCCTTTTACTGTTTTTATTTGGGGGAGAAAACATGTCACAACTTTTTTTGGTTTATTGTAATTCATATGATATCACTGTTGAGGCTAAGCGTAACACACTATCATGAAAAGTCCTCACACACATCGGACCGTTAATATGGTATGAACGAGGTAATTTTGGTAGTACTACTGGGTTTGACAAACCCCACCTGCGTTAGTCGCGCTAACTCGATTGGAGGTCGAACGGGTGTTATATTGACCTTAACACATTAGTCAGAGTTGATAGACCTGGCTGGAGGCAAACAAACAAACACACTGTCAGTTACGGTTGCGAGCGCTTTAGCAAAACATGAATATAGGCATGCAACCTATTGATATGCATATTGAATGTACATAATCCACAAATGCTTTATTTAAAATGATTGAAACCTATGAACTCACCAATCTAGTGTTGACTCGTTTTCTTACATGTTTTCTCAGGTTGGCACTCAGGATCACGTTAAGTCATGCATGTGTCTTGGTCTACAATTGAAATAATTATCTATTGAATAATCTTTATGTTTCGTTTGTATTTGGATTTGGGCGCGTTGTTTTGCGCATTTACTTTCGTTTAACGCTTCCGCATATACACTCTGAACCTTTATCTTTTATGTTATTACATTTCAAGTCCCATATAGTGTCGTTTAAAGTAACTGATGTCTGAGATCCTGGTATGTCACCTTCCAAAATGGTAAAACTCCGTTAGTGGAATTTGGGGGTGTGACAAAGAGAAACAGAACTGTGTTAAACATGAAAAGAAGCATTATGAAAGTCATGAGTCTGCCACAAGACTTCTGGGCTGAAGCAGCCAGGCATTTAGTTTATCTTCTAAATAGAATTCACTCAAAATCTCTAAAGGATTGTACACCTTATCATGCTTTAAAGGGCAGAAAACCCAATCTTGCACACCTAAGGATATTTAGGTGTGTTGGGCATGTAAAAGTAGTTTAACCAGGGTTAAAGAAGCTAGATGATAGAAGTATACCCATGGTTTACTTGGGCGCAGAGGAAGGAACCAAGGCACACAGAATGTTTGATCCCAACAAAGAGAAGATAGTTGTGAGTAGGGATGTGCATTTTGAAGAAGACAGAAAATGGGATTGGACAGGTTATATGTCACAAGTACAAAACAAAGAAAGTACAAGTTGGGTTGAGTTCTATGTGATGTCTGATCCAGTACACTCAGAGAATGAATCAAGTGTACAAAGTCCAGGTTTAGGTGGAGGTGATACACATGATGATATATAGTCTACACAGGAGATTGATTAACAAGACTCTGGTGATAATTCACAAGAAGAACCTGAGTTAAGAAGATCAAGCAGAATTCCTGTAATGTCATCTAGACTAAATGATTTTGTTTTGGATGGCAGAGTAAGATATGCAGAGAATAGACAAGAGGAAGAAGAAAGAATAGATCTACTTCTTACACAAGAAGGAGAACCATTGTGTTTCCAAGAGGCAGTTAAAGAGAAAGAATGGAAGGTAGCTATGGATGAAGAAATTCAAGCCATAGAGAGAAATAAAACTTAGTGTTTGACAGATCCTCCTTCCAAGTGCAATCCAATTGGTTTGAAATGGGTCTATAAGTTAAAAAGAGATGCACGGGGGAAAATTACCAAGTATAAAGCAAGATTAGTTGCAAAGGGGTATGCACAAAAACTTGGCATTGACTATGAGGAGGCTTTTGCTCCTGTAGCAAGAATAGAGACAATCAGGCTTATTCTAGCCTTGTCTGTTAAGATGGGATGGTTGGTATATCATCTTGATGTGAAGGCAACTTTCTTACATGGGGAGTTAAAGGAACAAGTATTTGTTAAACAACCTGAGGGTTATGTAAAGAAAGGGGCAGAATCACAAGTGTACAAGTTGTCAAAGGCATTGTATGGCCTTAAACAAGCCCAAAGATCTTGGAATTTGCGCCTTGGTGAAGTTCTAAAGGAGTTGGGTTTTAAAAGGTGTCAAAGAGAACAAGCAGTATATGTGAAAGTTACGGCAGAGTCACTATTAATCTTGGGAGTTTATGTGGATGATTTGCTGATAACAGGTAGTAAGCAACAAGAAGTTGAAACCTTTAAACACCAAATGAAGCGGAAATTTGAAATAACTGATTTAGGTTTGTTATGCTATTATTTGATAATAGAAGTAATGCAGAATAAACATGGCATCATGATAAAACAATCTGCTTATGCTAAAAAGCTTGTAAAGATGGCTGGTTTAGAGGAATGTAATGAAACAAAGAACCAAAAGAGATACATCTTAAAGCAGTGAAACATTTGATCAGATATGTAAAGGGAAGTGTGCATTATGTTATTAAATACTCAAAGACAGAAGGAGGAGGTCTTGTAGGGTTTAGTGATTCAAATCATTTGACTGATACTAATGATGGGAAGAGCACTTCTGGGAATGTATTTTTCTTTAATGGGTCAGTGGTGACATGGTAGTCACAGAAACAGCAGACAGTTGCACTTCCTAGTTGTGAAACAGAGTTTATGGCTGCAACTCTGGCAGCTTGTCAAGCAGTGTGGCTACAGGGATTGCTTGAAGAGATAACCGGGAAAGAACAAGAGTGTTGATTTGTTTGTTGATAATAAATCAGCTATAGCACTTATGAAAAATCCAGTTTTTCATAAAAGATCAAAACATATTCATACAAGGTTCCATTATATAAGAGAATGTATTGAGAAAAATCAAATACATGTTGATTTTGTTTGTGGAGAGTTACAAAAGGCTGATGTGTTAACAAAGCCCTTAACAAGGATTAAATTTGGAGAGATGAGATTCCTACTTGGAATTGAAGAGCTTAATGAGAAGATTTGGAATTAGGGGTGAGCATGTTAGTCAATTAGTTTGTTTTGTAAATGTTCAGGGATTGAATTTGTAATTCCAAATAGTTGAGGGTTAGTTTGTAACATTTTTGTTTCCTGTTTGTATAAGAAGAACAACTTCATTGAAGTTTGTTAATTCAGTTTTTCTTAATAAAAGTTCCTTCTGAATCTTCTTCGTTGTTCATATTCCAAATTGATTGATCTTATTTTCTTGGAACCTGATTTCACATTTATCATTCATATATCTGTAAAAAGCATGAACTAAATAATATATGCATTATTAGTTCGTCTGTAATTTGTTTATGCATATGTATTTTCTTACTTGGGTGAAATACACCTGCTTTTCAATTTTAATTTTGTTGGCCAATCAGAGAAATGAAAGAAGAAGAAATTAAGTGAAAATGGTTTGGCATGGCTAGTGATAGTTCCATAATTGTTTTAGACCTTAAAATATAGGATGTGTTGAAAACGTATTTGGTGAATTTCAAAGCTAACAGATTAATTAGTTTTAATTGACAATGAATTAGTAAGACTTAAATCCAGTCTTGGTTTTTCAACATAATCAAATGGATGTCTATAGTTAAAACAAAACAATAAAAGTTCAATTGGTAATAAAAATAGTAAATTTGGCCCCAACCCAACGACAAACACCAAGCATTCTTTAGTTTAAATTAATTGTTGACATTTTATGCAAGGACACCGAATGACATTTTTCATTAATCACTTGTGCTTGCAAACTTTAATTCAAATTTCAATTTAAAACTAAACAGAAGAAGCTTATTTAGTAGTACTCAGATCCATAATTTCAGATCCATAACATCTCTGATAGTCCATTTTGTTAAGATCGCCACCTCTGAAGTAAACATCACACGTGATATACATGTGCCGCTCAACTTTTGGGAAGAAAGGAAAGCGAGCCAGCTTTACTTCCATTTTGAAGTCTCCGTCTAGCCTCATCCATATGACCCCGTCCTCTGACATCTTCTGAAGAGCCAAGGGCAAAAGTCCCGAGCTCGGGAAATCGAGTAAAATGAATTCAGAGTGTGTTGAGATGGTGTATTGGATAGCAGCAAAAGAACTAAGAGTGCGGTTTTTGCTTATGGTTGTGCTGAGGACAAAGGTCCCCAGTCTTGGATAAGCCTTAATTTGGTTGGGCACTTTAAAACATATTTCTAGTTCAACTCTGGCTTTCTGAAATTTCACTGACATACTATGTATGTCAGTGGTTTGGAGAGCGGGGATTGATGTTTCCAAAACGTATGCAGCGATACACACGTACAGAGACACAGCAAGTGTAAGAAGAATAAAGCTAACAAGGGCAACAATGTAACGGCCCTTGATGTTGTTGATTTCCATGGAAATGGCCATGAGAGAGATATAAAATAAAAGTAGGAGAATGTGAATATTGAAGCGATTGAGATCAACTTATAAATACAAGGGTTAAATTGTCGTGTGAAGATTACACTGCCCGATTTAAAAGCTTAACTCTGTATATTTAACAAACATTCAATTAATGATACTTATATAAATAGTTTGAGTTGGAGTTAGAGAAACACACACACAAATGTAAACCACTTATTACATTTCTTAGTTATTTGTTTAAACACGTCAATTCAGAATCTAAATAATCAATGAGGTGTGTTCACTACAAATTCTAATATATCCATTAAAAGGTGTTCGTTAATGATGAATATAAATTAGTGTTTCTTCTTATTTAGATTTTTATAAACTTCAATGCTTGATTATCATCTTCTCACGCATTAAAACACCCTACCCCAACCCACAAAAGGAACATGTATAGCACACTCCATACATAAACACAAATGTGGTCCATTACCCAAACGTATCAATGAAACCAAAAGTTCTTTTGATTCAAACACAAACCAAAAAATATGGAAGAAAATGATCGGTACAAAAACAAATGACTTTCACTGACGCGACGGGAATAAGCATGTTCCCTCAAAAATCGGTCGGTAATGTTAATATTTAATAAAAACTAATATTAGGTATATTTAAATTTTCTGAAATAAACAAATACTAAAAGTACAATAATCTCATGGGGAAACAAATATATATAACGATGATGAACTTTTGTTGGGATCGATTTTAGTCTCTTGTGGGTAACTAGTGAATTCATTCCAATGGTTTAAAGTAAAAAAAAAAAGATTTTTATGCTAAAAGATCCAGATTTTATGCTAAAAAAATTAACTATAAATTTGAAACATTCTTATTAATAGAACATTGCATTGCTTGGAACCACACTGCATTCTTGTGTTCTTCCAATTCAAATTACTATAAATTACTAATTTGGAGGTGGTATGAATAATGTGAATAAACCCTAGTTTTTTGGGATATTTGATAGTTAGACAATTGCACATTCTCGAATACACCATGTTTTATTGCTTGAATTAATATTCTTTGCTTGTTACTTCTAATATATTGTTGATCTTTATGATAATCTTGAATCTTGTAGAGTATTTATGGTTATCGAAGTTAATAAGAATTGACTTGACTCGGGTTTTAACCTTTAAGTTGTGTATTGATTTATTATTCTTAGTTGTAAATGCAAAACCTATGCGCACTAGTTTGTTGACCTATAGTCACGGGCCAAACCCGTTTGGGATCTATGCTTGCTTAACAGTAGTCTTAAAATAAACAGTTTGCTACAAGTTCTTGAATGAAATGGACAGCTAGAGGTAGAGACTATCAATTATCATTATGTTAATGTTACATATATGTAAACACTATCAATTATCATTATGTTAATGTTACATATTTGTAACATTATTTGGTACGTATACATAAAACTCAACAAAAAGGAGAAAAAAACAGCAACAAAGATGTTGAAAAGCAAGATGAAATCAACAAAGGAAGAACAAAAAATAACTATGTTTAAATCAACAAAGAAAAAATGGCATACCCATCTGTTTAGTTTAAATATTTTCTGCACAAAATACTCCTCAATTTTTATAATTGAATCTTTTTGCTTACATTGTTGCACATGTTGTAAATTGTGCATTAGTACAACATATGTTATGATGCATTTATTTATTTGCGTTGGAGCACTTGTTGCATAGGTGCTTTAATCACAACTCAGTTAAATATGGTGTTGAATTGCTTTACTGCATATATTATAAATATATAGACCATGAAGAGTCAAGCATCAAATGTGTTTGTTGAAATTAGATCTCAGCCATTCAAAATGAGAAAACTAACTTTTTAGAAGATCTTGACCATTTAAAATCAAAATTTTCAGCAGTTACCTAATTCATCTCAATCACACGGATCGACATTCCAATCTCACATAGATCACCCACGTTCTTCTTCACCTCCGATTCAGTTTCAGGTGGTTACCTCTTCTCCCCAAGTTTCTTTTAACCGCCCAAAATCTTCCTCCCCCTTTATTTCTGCGCCAATCCCTCAATCCCCAATGATTCACCCTTGCCCTTTAGGTACTACCTTCATGTTCTTCGATTGGGTTTCATATGTGTCCATATATGTTTTTTAATCTTTCAATTGGGCTTGATCATCACTGCTGCTGCATAATCTTTTCCGACGAGTGTTCATCTGGTGTTTCCTCTTACCAGGTTTCTGAAGGATATGTTCCCTGTCCCAATTACAGCCATCGATACCTCTTCCTGGTATTCTGCTATTGACATTATTTATAATAATCACATTTGATGTTATCACTCAAATAGTTTTACATTATCATTTGATAAACAAACTGTTGTTGTATAAATTGATTATCAGTTTCAAAATCGCATCCAAATTGAATTGTTGTACACTACAATTTTATTTTTGAAGTTCAGATATATCTAAACATGTGTTTGTTTTGATAGTAGGAGGAAATTTGTAAAGATGGAAACAATAAACTGAATGTATTGAGTGATGGCTTTTTTTTTTTAAATTTCAACTAGATGTTTATTGCGCGCTTCGCTGCGGATTTCGGGCCTATCGTTAATAAAATAAAAATGAAAACGTGGGCACAACGATAAAAATAATGTTAATAAAAAAGAAACATAAAACTAAATAATAAAAAACGAAAAAACAAAACAAAAAATTACTAGTTCAGGTCGTCGAAAACCATAAAAACGAATACTGATACAGGTTCTGATAATACCTGATGTAGGGTCACATATCCCATGTTTAAGAGTCTAGTTCGTACAGTTTTATGGGTGTTACTTTGTATATCGAGTCGGTTTTACGTTGGTATTTGTATTTGTGTCTATTACAGTTGATTGGATGCTAACTACGCGTTTCGGGAAGCATTTGGGATGAAGTAGAAGGATTGGATGCGAAACTATGTAAAGACGGCGGCTTATCAGGAAGTTCTACAGTGCAAAACTTGACATAAGCATATCTTGAGCTAGAAATTGAATAGGGTGTTTCGACGAGCCGGATATGAAAAATTGGTTAGGAGCGTAGTTTACTCCCTCCCCGACGTAGCTTACGCTCTAGAGCTTTTTTCAAGGAGCGTTTGAGGAGCGTAGCACAGAGGAAAGAGCGTAGAAGTGAGGGAATGAGCGTAACTTACGCCCCTATCGGCGTAGCTTACGCTCCCTAGAGAGAAAAAAACGGGATTTTAAGGTTTTTGACTATATGTACAATCCTAAAACCCTAAAGTCATCATCATTCGATCTTAGGAGCTTCTTAGACGACCAGAGGGCAATTTTCAAACGCCGAGGTCATTCCGGATCATCTATTGAAGCTATGCTCGCGTGTCTAACAAGCATGCGTGGCTAAGCTGCGTGTGGCTTCTTCCCGACGGATGGTTCATCTAGGTTTCTTGTTTTATTCAGATGTTTGTATGTTTGGATCTTGTTAGTTGTTGACAATAACTTGATAGATTGATGTATTAGTTGATTTGAACAGTTTATTTGAATGCTTTGAGTTTGCTGCTTTACAATCTGTGTTCGGTTGATGACAAAACCTAGTAGCAGGGTTGGGTGACTAAAGTGGGTAACTTGGTATTTATAAATTGGGTAATTAGATTATACTGGTTTGTGACGGAACTAGTGGTATAGGTTTTCTGACAAAGAATATGTCTTCAATTACTGTTTCAACTGATTTTCCAACACTATGTCTATGTGGTGTCCATTGAACAACTGAGTTTTACATAAGCCTAGAACCTGAAGCTTGGAGAGAGTTACATCTTTATTTGATCTGTGTTTTTAATTTCAATTTACTAATCTAAGCAGTTTAACCTTCCACTGATTCCCTGTGGATTCGACAACCCTGATTTCCTGTCTACAGTCTAAGGTAGCTAAGTAGTAGTTTTTATAAGTGTTTTTTATTGACCTTAACAACGCGATCAATACCATTACGGACAATGATACTGTTCACTCATAATAGGTTCGTTTGGTCAGGTATCACAACGGTAACAACACTAGCTATAGGCAACTATACAAAAAAACTTGATTTTGAATACAACCTTTTTTTAAAATAAAAAGAGTAAACTGCCATTTTCGTCCCTGTGGTTTGGTCAAAATTGCCACTTTCATCCAATAGTTTGTTTTTTTGTATCTGGGTCCTCATGGTTTTAAAATATTGCCATTTTCATCCTCGTGGTTTTAAAATATTGCCACTTTCATCCAGTCAGCTAACACCGTCCGTTTTTCTCAGTTAAATGAGGGGTATTTCAGTCCTTTTACTTATTTGTTTTATTTTTTCATCTTTTTTACTCTCACTTTTTAATCATCCCCAATTTAACCTCTAATTTAATCATCCACCTGCTGGCCTTCTTCCTCTTTTCCTGACCAGTTTCCGACGAGCACCACTGGAACACCTCCGTCGCTTGTTTCTATGATTAAAAAGTGAGAGTAAAAAAGATGAAGAAATAAAACAAATATGTAAAAGGACTGAAATACCCCTCATTTAATTGAGAAAAACGGACGGTGTTAGCTGACTGGATGAAAGTGGCAATATTTTAAAACCACGAGGATGAAAATGGCAATATTTTAAAACCACGAGGACCCAGATACAAAAAAACAAACTATCGGATGAAAGTGGCAATTTTGACCAAACCACAGGGACGAAAATGGCAGTTTACTCTAAAATAAAAAATTATATCGGAACGTTGACAAAAAAACAGAATTAATTGAAAATGAAAGCATATATTATATATATTATAAGGGTTAAAAATGAAAATGTAAAAAAAACGCGTCAATCTATCAATGGAATCAGCACTATTCCTTTAGGTTGTCTTTTAATCTTATTTGTAATGTAATTTGGAGAATAGAGGCAAACTTGCTAGTGAGTTAGAGAGAGCTGATGCAGTTGTTCTTACCTATGCATGTGATCAGACTTCAACACTTGATCCGTTGACTACTTTCAACTTAGACGATTAGAGGTATGCCTTCTATTTGCCTTATCTGGATGAAATTTAAGTTTCTATTTTGACTTATTTTTTTTAAATTTTGGTTCTAGAACTATATAGATGCTTGCTTGGTCTGATCAGAACCCTAATTTTGGTTTAGGAATAGCAGAAGTGAAGAAGGAGCTCAATCTTGTGCCTACTGTTTGAATTGCCACTTTTTGTTGGAGTTTAGGGTTTTTGCATCTGGGTTTGATACTTTAATGTTGCAGTTTAGTCTTTTCTTCACTGAGTCGCCGACCAACCCGTTTCTAAGATGTGTTCAGATTGAGTTAGTTTCACAGCTCTGTCGTGCTAAAGGAGTCTTGGTTTGTATTGATGGAACACTTGCTACACCTCTAAACCAGAAGGCTCTTGCCCTTGGTGCTGACATTATTCTACACACTGCAACCAAATATATTTGTGGTCATAATGATGTATGCACATATCTTTGTACTAATCTAACTCTTAACTAGCATCGAGAATAATCTAGCATGCATTTTTTTTTTCTTTTTACAAGTGCTTACTGGCTGCGCTAGCGGTTCTACTGTAATAATTTCTCAAATTCATAGCGTGCATCATGTTTTTGGTGGCACTCTCAATCCTGTAAGTATCCTACATATCTGCTTTTCAATTATTGAAAACAGTTTGATTGACATTATTAAGGGTGTCTTTTTTATGTTGCATATCTAATTATTCGAGGCATGAAAAGCGCTTAAGCTACGTATACATCAACAGAATTCCACTGCGCAAATGATGGCCGAGCTTTTAGAGGCATATCCTTAGGTACTTAAGTTGCCACACAAGAACAATATCTAAAAGAGTACAATATGTTTTTTGGGTAGGCAGCAAAATGGATGGGTTAGGCAGTTGGATAACGGTCTAAATCTGTAATATTTAATAATAAGGGTGTCTTTTTCAAGTAATCAGTTCTTTAAATGTGATTACGAATATTTCTTAAATAAAATACTTTTGACCCGTTCAGTCAATTTGTTCTGATTTTCTTTTAGCCCGTTAGAGTTACAACATAATCAAAATCAACCTATTTGTAAAAAAGAAAACATAGTCAAGATGATCTAATGTTGAAAATTAGTTATGCTAATTTTACAAGAGAAACACGTCTATTATCCAGGCTTCAAAAGTCATCCCTAGCATGAAATTGCAAAAAAACAACAGTTGACTGCTTTTGGTGGTGGTGTCAGTTTTGATATAATCTTTGTTGCTTTTCTTTACTACTTTATGAAGTCACTTTTTGTGTTAATTTCATGTGGATGGTGACTTAAATATCACCATTAGGTTTGTTGATTTTCTAAAGATCCCACATATTGAACTTCTTTTGGCGGCTGTGAAAGCATCATGGATCAGCCAACCACTATGTCTTAATGGTTGGTTTTTCTTTCTGTCTACATATTCTATCAAACATGCAACAACATTTGGTAAATATAATGCTTTAACATAACCATGCATTTATTTTGGATATTCTTTTTTGTTAAACGAGATCTTAGTCAATCAGAGAGGGCTAAATACGGGATACTGGACAATCTTTCACAGCGCAGGTATGTTCTAAAATATGAGTTCAAACTGAAACGGGTCAAATGAGTATTTTTTTAAATTTTAGCTAAAAATGAAACGGGTCAAATGGGTATGCTCTAAATAATTAGTTAAAAGTTAGACATGTCAAACGAGTATGTTTTAATAAAGTTAGCTACAAATGAAAACGGGTCAAACGAATCGAAAATTGCTAAATGTTTATAGATGAGGATAGAGAACCGTATTCTTAGAGTAATTTCATGTTAAGTTATGTGATTTTATTTGATTTATAAGGTATACTGATTATCTATTTTTAACTTTTATCTTTTTACCATTTAGCTTATATTCTTTTGCGATATTTGAATTTTGATAGAATTTGAATGGTAATTCTCGAATTGCAGTTGGAGAAAAGTGTCACGATGTTCAGGCCAAATTTGATTGTTGCTGGTTGTCATGGTCAAAACTTTAATAGTGGAGGTCATGGTCAAAAGTCAACGTCTTGGTATATTTGGAATCATAATTTGGCTCAGATAAGGAAACAATGGATGAAAGTCAGAATTGATGATGGGATCATGAAGAACTATCAATATGGTGTCTGTTATTGGTAATCTGGGATGGTTTTTCTCGATGTTTAAAATTACTACATTCAGTTATGGTGGGTGGGAAAGAAAAGTACAACAATAATGCATGAGATTACAAGTTAAAAGCCTATGCACAAATTCAAGTGGGTCAAAAATGACGAGTTTAAGAGGGGTCACAGTTTGTACTCGTACACAAATCGGAGCAAATACAGTTTTTATACAACTACATTGTGTTACCCGTACTAGGACAGGTATACAGTACAGGTATACACAATGTAACACCATTACATTGTGTTACCCGTACTGGGACGGGAAGTCACAATACAATTACATTGTGTTACCCGTACCGGGACGGGAAGTTCATAGCTTTTTATACAATTACATTGTGTTAACTTTTGTCTTTTTGTATTAAAATGTTTCTAAAAAATATGTTTTAAAAAATAATCTATTTTTTTATTAAAAACATTTCAAGAGTTTATAAAACAATTTGACTATACTTGCATTTTGATTGGATGAAAAGTTTTCACTTTTGGTTGGCTACTCCTGATTTTTTTAGATTTTTATAGTTAAGAGAGATATTTTTTTATAACTTTTATAGTTAATAGAAGAGTTTGATGCTTTTAATATTTAATAACAAATTATTACATGTATGCTCTTCTTGTCAAGCAAATTTTGATGTTTTTAACTGAATTTATGCTCTCATTACACATTGTTACAGAGGTATCCATTAGATCAATCTGTTACAGAATTGAAAACTGTCACATGCATCATCCATGGTCCTGTATCGGTAAATGCCCTTTGTAAAACTTCTTTTTAGGGATGAATTTGTTACTGGAATTATTACTTTTAAAGTAGTTAAATAGACTGAAATTAACTAAATCTGTTTAAATTATTATGATCCCCTAATAATTTTTCAAATTTTGTTTCAGCGTTGTATTCTTGACATTGAAGGGACAACTACACCGATATCATTTGTGAAAGATGTTCCTTTTCCATAAGGTCGTAGCAATATTCAAAGACATTTGGAAGAAACATATTATACCGAGTTCACTCAAGATGATATTAAGCTATTGCGATCTTGAGTAAGTTTCATTAATTGTTTTTATTATTATCATAATGTTTTTAGTTTATTGTATATGCTTTTGGTTGTGATTCTATATTATGTTTTTGCATGGATAAGATGATTTACAACAAGGGGTTGTGGATGGTGTTCCAGTTCCATCTGATGAGGCAGGAAAACAGATGGTAATAGCTGTTCTCATTGTTAATGCTGATGGAATGATCAAATCCGATAGGAAAATTACTTCATTAAAATAGTTTCATGTAAGCAATTTTAACACCTGAACATGCTTTTAAATTTCTTAATTAGATTTTTTCAAAGTTGCTGAATATTCTTTATTTCAATTCCCTAATTCAGTGTTTAGTTGAATTTTAATAAAAGAAACATGGCTAGAAATAATGGTTATTGAAATTGTTTGTTTATAATTTCTAGAATAAATTGTGTGTTTAGTTGGCTTTTACTCATGTCTGTTCTGAATTTGATGGTAAAGAAGTTGAATTTTCCATCAGTCATAAGTGTTCTTGACTGCAGTGAATCTATAATTCGTTTATTTGCTAATACTTATGTAGGTAATTTAGGTATGATATGGATTTTTATCATTCTTAAACTCTGCTGATAATTTATTTTTTCAGGTATGCCACCCACTTACAAAGTTCAGTTTGTTATTTCGTACTGATAGTTATCATCACCATGTTCATTTTTAGTAATATTTTTCTGTGAACACGCAGCAAGAATCATATGGATGATCTATTTCATAGTCACATGGATTTGTTTATGAAGAACAAATATTTATATATGATCTGAATGAGCAATGTGAATGCATATATGCACATGCATGCAGCATATTGTGAACTATGAATGTGCATATACAGAAAGTTGTGATTGTATTTTGTTAATAATATATATAAACATAGAACTCGATTCTTTTTGTATATAATGACAAATCTTTGGATTCACATTACAATGATTATTTCAATGAAGAGATTTATTAGGAGCACGAAACTCATGGAGAATTTAGTGAAATAGTGGTTTTTTTACCATTGTGTTTTCTATTTCATGATCAAAGTATAAATTAGGACGGGAACGAAAACAGAGTAAATTTTTGTTTATTAACCTAAAATGCTGAATATCTTTTTTTCCGTAACAAAGATGAGAGAAATATTTTTTTGGTCAACTATGCCTTTGATGATTTTGGTAGTCGACAAACTCCAGTATATCCTGATTCGTCAAGTATGTGGGAAGTCTGGATCGTAGCAAGGTAAATGGTTTATTCATTATCATAGGCTTTTTGGAACCCAAGATCTTTTATCTATTATTTGTTTTCATTATAGGCCAAAGGCTATAGAGTTGGACTAATATATGATGATGTACTCTCAATGACTTGGTTTTTCCTTCAATTAATTCTTAAGTTAAGTCGATGGCATTAGAACAATCTCGACCGTTGCCTATTATCTACCATACATGAACGTTAATTGACATTTTTATTTGTGATTGCTCGGTCATTTATTGACTACATATGTTAATGAGTTGTACTTTAGTCTTAAACAAAACGATTTTTTTTTATTATAAAACTAGTTAGTTAAGTTAGGCAATACTGAAATGATTATCAGACTTATAAAATAAAATGATATTTTGCTTAGAAATCATAACATATGAAAACAAGAAAATGTTTTCATGAAATGAAGACGACTAAAAAGCTAAGGTTTCATCACATAAAACTAATTTATTCTTGATTTAAAGCTAACAACTTTTTTTAAGAGAACAAATAAAATGAAGATAGTTTATCTATGTTTAAATCCTTTATCCACAATTACAAAAACTAATCTATTTCGATATTTGCATTAGTGCAACAGTTATTATGATGCATTACTGCATCAAATAACACACTTACATTTAATCATTAAGATTGACTACCATTAATTAACTTCGTGAAGTTATATAAAATAACAACCAAGCAAATAAATTATTATTAGACCTTGTCTGTAGGTTGTTTGAGAGATGAAAACTACCGGGAAACCGCAAGAAAAGCAGTTATTTAATTTCTAGAGATTATAACCCATTAAAGAAAGAGTAAAGTACACAGATGGTCTTTATGGTTTACCAAAATTTTGAATTTAGTTCCTATCTTTTCAAAAGTACATGGATGGTCCCTGCGGTTTGTACTTTGTATCGCATTTAGTCCACAGTCAACAAATCTAAAAGTTTTAGAAGGTTCAAGTTAGAGACTAAATGTGTTACAAAGTGCAAACCACATGGACATAAATGTACTTTTGGCAAAGTTTGGGGACTAAATGCGTTACAAAGTGTAAACCCCATGGATCATCCGTTTACTTTTGAAAAGTTAGGTACCAAATCCAAAATTTTGGTAAACCACAGGGACTATCCGTGTACTTTACTCTTAAAGAACTATGCAGTCAATGTCGGCGATATATCGGTGATCAGACCTATGCAAAAATATCGGTCCCGATATTATCGGTGATATTTACCGATATATCACCGGGATTTTGATTCCATAATATCGGTTGTTTCACCGAGTTTCTCGGTTTACTAATCTTGGCCCTTTTTTTAACATTTTTCTGCCCCAAAGCCTATTTCCCTTTAAAAATGTTGGCCCAATGCCTTGTACCCATAGCCAAAACCATCGAAGTAAATGCCCTAACTCCCAAATACACCCACGTTCGCACTTTGCATACCTGCTAGATCATGTTTCTAATATAAAATATTGACACTTTTTAGTTTTGACTTTTTTTTTACTATTAATATTATATATGTGTGTGTGTGTGTATATATATATATATATAAGTTTATGCATGATATAAAAGTTACCGATATGTCACCGATATCCCACCGCGAGAACCGATATCTCAAATATCGGTCCTTGACCGATAACCGATATTTTTCCGCATTAACTGCTTTTTTAAAGAAAAAAACAATTTGTAAAAATATGATGATGCCCCCCAAAAAATCAAGAAAACTAGAAAAAAAGAAAATATATGATCAGTTTAAAGTGGTTTTTTGGTTCTTTCCAAATTTTTGGTTATCTAAAGAATGTATCCCTATATATATATATACACACATATATAATATTAATAGTAAAATCAAAAGTCAAAACTAAAAAGTGTCAATATTTTATATTAGAAACATGATCTAGCATGTATGTGAAGTGCGAACGTGGGTGTATTAGGGAGTTAGGGCATTTACTTCGATGATTTTGGCTATGGGTACAAGGCATTGGGCCAACATTTTTAAAGGGGAATGGGCTTTGGGGCGGAAAATGTTAAAAAAAGGGCCAAAATTAGTAAACCGGGAAACTCAGTGAGACAACTGATGATATGGAATCAAAATCTCGGCGATATCTCGGTAAATATCACCGATAATATCGGGACCGAAATTTTTGTATAGGACCGATAACCGATATATCACCGATATATCCCCGATATATCGTCAATATTAACTGCATAGATCAACACTCCCATCTAGCCATCAACCCAATTAAATTTTCTTTAACTTTCACCAGAGAAGGTCTAGGAGACTTACATACACTAGGAGACTTACATACACTGCTATTTCATCTATGAAGTCTGTTTAGTTCAAAGTTGTGTTCATGAGCAACTATAATCACCATATCCCTAATCAATGCAAGCTGCAAACAAAAGCTTACACATGTGAGACCACAAAATTTTAGCTCAACTATAACCAACTCCTTCACTATGTTAAACATAACAGTAAATATTCAAAGTATAGAACAAGATTTATGTAGTAGGTTATGTATGTGCAGAAAACAAGTGATGAGAACCATATATAAAGAGCATTATGATATATAAATATATAGGGTTGTGTTTAATACGAAACCGACTTTAAGTACACATTCATGATAATTGTAGTGAGAGAGTTTATAGAAAACATTGTGTTTGGGTTACAAGCAAACTATTAAATAGCTTCCAAAGCAGACACAAACTATTTTATTCTTAGAATTAGCTTGACACCTTTACACAAAAAAATTCTTTTCATATTTCAAAGAAAACAATTTCCACTTGCTTTAAGTTTCACGATAACAATAAAAAGAGTCAATGAAAGTCATTAACTAATGTTGATTGAAAGAACTTGTTTTTACACATAGTCAACTATATGTGGTATTATGCAGAGTCAAAAGTAGAGAGAATGAAAGTATTGATCTTAGATAAGGATAATAAAGTTACTAAGTTACATCAAATTTTGTATACAAAGAAATATTTATAGATTTGTGAAATATAAATGTAATTTTTATTCTTCTTTCACTATTGTATAAAATAAGTCATTTTACTCATGAGTATATCAAAATTTTGGATTAAAATATGTTTGATCGTTCCCGTGTAGTAAACATGTATATAACATCTTTTTTAATCAATCCATGTAGTACAAGGGTTTATAAACTAGTAAGCTTAATAGATACAAATCATCACCAAACGGTTTATCGCTCATGAAATAAACAAATTAATTCAGCTTGTACTCCAATGAATTGTCAATCAAGTGAACAGTCATGTAAATATGTAATTATATTCATACAAGTGAGAAATTTCTGCAATCAGCTATGTACTCAATATCATCAGATGAGCATACTATCAATTTGTTAGACATTAATCCCTCACATGTGAAGTTTAGGGTTAGATATGTCAAAGTATGTTTAGAGTGTAATTTAGTATTTATGAAATTAGAAGGGTCTATTTGTAAGACATCAAATTTGTTAAAAACATTAATCCCTCACATGTAAGACATTCAAGGATTGATCGATTAATACAAATTGTATTTTAGGGTTTCATCCATGTGTTCTTGTTCTTGATGTTTGATTGTATGATTCAATGATTATTTGGGATCAATAATTAGTATCAGAGCCAAAGGCTAAAACAAGATCGATCATTGTTTAATCATCAAATTCAGAGTGTGATATTCAAGGCCTGTGAAGGGAAATTCAATTCGTGTGATTCAAATCAAAGCCTAGATCAAGAATAGTGAAGAAGACCAAGGGCTATCAGGTAAAAAAAAAAAGAATGGATATGGAATAGCAAATCTGTGAGACACAGATTTGAACAACATCAATCAAGAAGGGTTGAGTTTTGATTTCTGGAATCAACTGAAATTTGAATTTAAAATCAATTGTGTGCTCAACAAATGACGAAATGGTGTTGTTTTTTGTTATCTGTGCCAAAGTCAAGGATAGGGATTGTTGGTGCTTGATTCCCTGATGATAGACAAAGCCGAAGGGCTGTTAACTTTTCATTTGAGTATTAAAATCAAGTACAAATCGATTGTATTGTACCCATCTCTATTTGTTCTCGGTCAGAACCAGAAAGGCAACAGGCCTTTCACGGATTCTTTATGTTTGAGTTTAGATTATTGATGTCGTCCAGACGGTTTATAAAAACTGACTATAAAATCTAACTTAGACACTCTAGCTTTAAATTTATAAATCTAGACTCAACCTAATACTAGACCACACAACCGACAAGTCTACCGATCAATGTAGTAAAGTCTAATGAAGTCCGGATATCGAACCCACGAGACACTAGTGACAACTCTATCTAGACTCTGACCCAGCTACTAACTAATTTAAATGAGGATTTGTGTTGTGATTATAACTAATGAAACCTCTAACTAACGATAACCAAATATAAAGCAACAGACTTTAGACAAACTCATAAATGGGGAAAGCACTACCTAGACCGTGAATCCTATGCATGTACCTTAGAATTCTCTCGGATACGGAAACTATGATGGAACCGGGCTCTTAGAATACGACACACTTAGACAACTTAGTGGATCCCGGATCATTCTCCAGGTGTGACCAAAGAGGAAACCCTAAGGGACGTGTGAAACTCACCGGTTAGTCAGATCACCTCTCAGCTATCTCCAACAACACTAAAGTACTCGCTAGATAGATTACCTCTCAGTCTCACTATCTCTATACACCTCTAGTGCAAGGAGTAACTTGAATTCACTTGACAAGACACGGAATAACAATGACACTGGGAAACCTCCTTTCAGAGTCGTCAACCAAAATACCTAACACCAAAGATTACCCGTCTACTTCTCACCACTCAGCTATTGAAACAGGCAGAATACTTAACCCTAATAGACTCTTAATCGATGTTCCTATGGATACGACGTCAGTAAACCATAAACTAATCACGTGAACAAAGGTAGTGACCTAATACGCTACCATACATGAAAGACATTCAAAAAGCAGCATATGGAAAATTCAACAAATCATAAATCAAGATAAAATACGCAAATACATCTCATCAAACGAAACAAGTTCTTTACTTTAATATTAATCCATCAACAATAAACCGAAATCCGAAAGAAAACTAATTAACATAACATAATCATCATAATCTAGGTAGCTAATGAACGTCTAGCCAATCAACATGTTTAAGAACATCAAAACAGAAGAATCAAACATAGATATCATGGTTTCAAATATGGAATAGAAGAACAAAGAAAGATAACAAGACCCGGATGATGTAATCGACCCGTTCCTCGATCTCTAACTTCAATCAACACTTCCGATTGATCCTATAAGCCTTCTCCCACTTGGATTCACCAAAAAGCTCTCAACTTTACGTCTGGAATCGACTAATAAACCCTAGGATCGATCTTAACCTTTTATACCTTGGAAATAGGCCAAAAAGCCCGTATTTGGGATCTCTCGCGTACCGCGGGAGGTTCTGGCAAGTCTCTCGCGTACCGCCGGAGACAAAACAGTCACACAGGTTTTCCGGTCCCTCGCATACCGCGAGAAAATGGACCCAAGCCTCACGTACCGCGATGAGATAACTGGATTTTTGGATTCTTCTCGTCGAGCTACCCCAAATCAATATAAAATGGGCCCCGTAACTAATTTTCTGGCCCGAGATATGCCTCTTTTAAGGTTGGACTCTTTCCCGACTTTTTTCGTTTCTCATCCCGGGTTCTCGTGCTCGTTTCTTTCACGCTTCTTGATCGTTTAAGCTCCAATGTGACCCGATAACTGTCACACCCCGCCAAGGCGGAAACGCGAGACGTAACGTTCATGGTTTCCAAAGCATATAATTATTGCAAACGCATACATACAACTGGATACATAAATTAAGTTTAAGGTTTTACAGCCCAAAATAGTAGTTGAAGTTACAAAATATTAAGATTTTGCAAATATGACCCAAACATTATGGGTTATACAAGAAAAATCTTCAAAAGTAGTATCCACCATGTATGCATGAACCCTACGTAGTATTACTCTTGTTGCCGCGATTAATTTCCTGAAAAACATACTTGAAAATGTCAACACTAGGTTGGTGAGTTCACAAGTTTTATATATGAATACAATGAGCAAACCAATTGCATGAAAATGATTTTACGTATATGATAAACAAAACAAGTAATGTTTGACCCATTTGTAAACTAGCTAGGAATACAAATAATATGTACATACATGAGGCATAACCAAACCAAGACCAGGTGTTTTGCCCCTCACGAGCAATATTAGAACACTATGCAGTCATTTGGCCAGAGGGACCCATGGTTAGCGCGACTAACCATGACCAGGGGTGTCAGACCCAATAGTACTATCCATAGATTCCTAGGCTAATCCATAGCTAATGGTTATAAATATGATGGTCAGGGGACTTTATGAGCTCCAAATGTATCAACTCATGCAAACATAAAGGTCGGGTCTTGTTTTCTTGTTATCATATAAAAATAGTTATAAGTATGTTCTTCCCCCAAATTATACAAAATGGTAAAAAGGGGCCGTGAAACTCACCTTGAGTTTGTGTATGCTTGCAATGATAATTGTTCTAGTCAAACTTGACTATTCGTACCCTAATTACAAAAAGGGTAATTCGTGTTATGACCGAATGTCTCATACGCAAATTGTTCACCGACTTAGCAAATCTGATTGCTTTTGATTAAATATCTTTGTAGTTTTTCAACACTTGTTTCATTATAAAATAGTTCTAAGTTACTGCCCAATAGGACTGATGAACAGGTATCGAAACTACCTAGTTTCGATTGAACAGGCCAAATGTCGAAACTACCTAGTTTCGATTGAGTAAACTGGGTATCGAAACTACCTAGTTTGGATTGGTAAGAAGAGTATCGAAACTACCTAGTTTCGATTGAGTAAACAGGTATCGAAACTATAGTTTCGATTACTGAACTTTTGATTGATAGAATCAGTCCTGTATATTTTTATGTTTTAATCTTGAATTTGACACACTTTTCTTGTTATCTTACTTGCGTTCGAACGATTTGTATGTTTAGCTACGATTTTTAAAGAAAATAATATGGATGGTATCGAGCTTTTACCTCTGGACAGAGATGATGATTTTTTAGAGAAAAAGAGAATGATCTTGAGCTCCTTAGCTTGATTCTTGAGAAAAACACTTGGAACTCTTCTTATAACACCGAAATATGGTGGATTTTGCCTTAAAACTTGAATTCAACTTGAAGAAAATTGGGGAGATTGCCGTAAGAAGTGAGAATGATGAAAGGGGGTTCGTGAGAATGGTGATTGAGGTGGTATGGTTTATATCTGAGTTTTGGAGTCATGAGGTATGGGTTCAAAGATAAAGAATTTGAATGAGAGGAAAACGATAGTGTGAAAGGGGGGGTCTTCTCTGGCTTCGGCCGAGAAAGTCAAGGGGGTGGGTTGGGTTAATTAATCAAATAATTAGATTTAAGTGTAATTTATTTAATTCATTAGGTGTATTAATATTAATTAGAGTTTCAAATGGTAATTTAATTTGGTTTAGGCTTTCCACGGTATTATAAATTTATTAAGTTTATGGCTCGTTAACGAAAGATATTGAAATCTTAGATTGTATAATTCGTTGAGGTGATTATTTGTAGGTATAGATACCTAAAGTTGATGCTACCAGGTAATATCTTCGAAGGAGTTCGTTAGTTTACTTTTACGTATTTTGTATATTTTAGTCTAAAAATGGATTATTGTCCAACGTAAAGTTCATGTAATATATATGTCTAGATATTTTTCTTGGTTATTTAATTTAATCACTAACGTTCGTATTTAATCGGGTTATACGGTTATGTGAACCGGTAACTCCTAGAATTACCAAAATGTAAAATGATACAATGTACGGTTTTTGTTAGACCTTAGTGTCCTTGTTTGTGAAATTTAGTAGATCACGAAAACAATTATAATGTAAACTTGTTTATAACATGTATGGATATTGACCTGAAATGTCGGGTGTCACAATAACCTACAAAACATCACATAAGTAAATACTAACTATAAACGACTCAATATGACTCTAAAACTATACGAAAATGAAATGAAACACGACAGAAATGCATGTGTGCTTTGCAACACATCAATTATCCTCTTCAATTACTTGCTCTCCGACTTTTCAAAAGTCAACAGGCACAAATTGCATACAACAGACTTCTCAAAGTCGTAGTTTTCTGTTTTTGATTCAAGAACAGTATTTCATTGTTTATTTGTGTATTCACTAGTTTGAACCTAGGCTGCAGATCATAAAAAATGCAGTGAATGCAAAATTGTGCGCAAATGGAATGCCGTGAATGCTGTATTTAAATGAAAAAAAGTGCAGTGAATGCAGAAATAGTGCAGTAAGTGTAGAAAAAAATGCAGTGAATGCAGTTTTTGAATGTAGAATCAGTGCAGTGAATGCAAGAAAAAGGTTTGTGTGATGCAGACCCAAGTGGAAGAAGCTAGTCAATTTGTGAGGAATCGATGGAGCAAAGAAAACCGTGTGATACGGAAGCAACCCTCTGAATGCAAAGTTGTGTGAAACAACTTTGTGAAAAAAGTAGTGATTGCTTGAATGTTTGTGTGAAACAAACAAGAATATTTTGAAACCAATCGTGTGAAACAATCTAGGATCGGTGTGAGACCGAATAAAATCTAAGTGATTCAGATTATCCAAAAACCTATGTGAAATAGATTTGAGTCGTGTGAGGCGACTGTAACATTGATTGAATCCGCAGGCAGGCAAATTAAGGCCTTACGGTTTTGTTTCAGAATGGTACTTGTTATCCGCAGGCAATTAGGCCTTTTACGGACATAATAATTTTCAATTCGGATTGTTTAAAAACACCAAACTGAAACCTGAACCCAATCAAACGTTCGTGTGATATGAATAAGGTGCAAACAAAGAAATTGTGAAAGTTGTTTCTGTAAAGCAAAGTGTTATGACAAAGAACCAAGTCATATGAAGTGATCAATGGAGCATTCAAAGAAATGAAGGAAGCCAAAGTTTAAGATTACTGGTGTAAAGAGATGAAGAAAGAAGATTTGAAGATCGGATGTCAAAATTTACATATTCATGATTAAGGGGGTGAATGTTAGACATTAATCCCTCACATGTAAAGTTTAGGGTTAGATATGTCAAAGTGTCAAAGTATATTTAGAGTGTTATTTAGTATTTATGAAATTAGAAGGGTAAGACATCAAACTTGTTAAAAACAAGTGATGGCGTTTCAGGGCTAGAAGGAAACGACGTCTCCATCAGACATGTCAATTCCAACATACCCATTCGATATGTATATATATATGATATCAATGTAAGATATTCAAGGATTGATCGATTAATACGAATTGTATTTTAGGTTTCATCCATGGGAGTAGGCGTGTGGACTTAAAGCATTCGCAGCAGCATAATCACTACCTTTTCTCTCTCCATTTCAATTAAATAATACTTTTTTATACCTTTATCATTATCTTTTTTCTCTCTCCTCCACGCACAACCACTCTAAAAAAATATTAAAAATTTATACGTGTGAACAGTGTTTACCCCAAATATATAGAAAATTTATATCTTTTCTCACTCCTCTACTCGTAACAACTTTAAATCATCCCTTAAAATATAGGGGACTCACTCACATAAATTTGCAGGACCTGCTGTGAATGCTCTTATTAGCTTTTCAAAAAGCTAATCCTTATTCTAATAAATGATTGCAAAGAATGCAACGTGTCATCACCATATTTTTTCTCGTCAATCTTATAATTTTTCCTATTTTAAGTAAGTTTGAATTTTAAAATTTAATTATGTTAATGTTTTTATTTTTTAAAAGAAATAATATAAATTTTGAATTCTAATTATTACTTAATTAAAGAAACAAAGAATTTTATTTCTTGTTTTACACATTATTTTAAAAAATTTTACACATTATTGTACTTTCATTTTTCTATTAAACAATCTCATGTAATGCATGGGTATATAACCTAGTAAGTCAATAAACCATTCCAAAATGCTGGATTTCTTGGCTTTTGAGAATATCTTATTGACTTATTGGCTTTTTAAAAAGCTAATAAGTTAATAAGCACTTTCCCACCACACTTCCAAACACCCTCTTATGTGTTAGGGTTTTCAGGGTCAAACTTTATATATTCTAATGTTTGGTTATAGAATTTCAAGGAACTTATTAGGGGGTGTTTGGGATTACTTATTGAAACTACTTATTAATTTATTAACTTTTATAATTTATTAACTTTAAAAAGATGTTTGGAAAAATGACTTTTGCTATTACTTTTAACTTTTTAAATAGAAAAAATGAGTTTCTGAAAAGAAAGAGGGAACTTATTTCTCAAAACTTTTTATAATTTTTTACAAAAGTAAGCTTTACATTCACTCTCACGTCATTTTCCTGCCATTAGATTTTTACCCATTTACTAAAGACACGCGGGTCTTTACCCGACCTTATACATGATTTTTGGATCTAATTTAAGTCAGTAATCCCGTTCTTTCATTCCCTATATAACCTTGATTTTTTGTTCCACCTCAAGATTCTTCTCCGATGCGTCGATGCCCTTGTTGTTGATCCTTCGTTCTTTGGTTCTGCTTCAAGATTCTAAACAGTTACTTCATCTTTCGCATATTAACCGGTATGTTGTCAAAATCTCAATTTTTTTACGTTCTTTGGTTCTGCTGATCCTTCTTCTTCCGTAATCTTACTTTATGTATTCATTCCCGGCTTCGTTGTTCGTTAATTAGGCATTTAGACACGGGTTGCTTACCTTCTACTCGAACCGGTATGTTATATCAAAACCGTTACAGCACAGATCGATGTTAGGTTTTTTTTCAGTTTCTGCATAAAGATGTTTGTTAGGATTTTTTTCCACTTTGTGCATAAAGGTGTTTTTGATGTCACTTATCTATATTTGTTTTTTTTTTCTTCAATCCGTTGGATGCTGATTTAGTTTAATAAATGATGGATTTGCTTGAAATATGAATCTGCTTTTAGGATTTGCAGCCACTTTTGCTTTTAGTATTTGCATTCACCGTAAATAATCTGTTTTGCTTTTAGTATTTTGCATGTTCTTGTGTTGAATCCCCTACACGTGTCTATAACCATGGATGTGTTTGACTTTTGGTACTTAGATGATTTATCAATGGTCAATTTAGCAGTGTTTGAGTAAAGTTTATTATTTTGGTTGATTTCCCATTTTTATTTTGTGTCACATAGAATGCTTTAATCAGTTTTAGTTTTTGTCTTAGATAATTTTATGTTCTGCTTTTGTGTTGATTAGTTGATCGGTTGTATTTGGGAAGATCAGTCAGGATATTATGTCCATTTTGGATTCAAACTAAACACCTTATCTTGGCATGTTTAGCGAAGATCTTTATTGCAAACTACTGATGGATGGGACAAGATTGTAAATGATATTCCATTGGAGTAAGCCTATTTTTTTTTGGTGTTTCGTCTTCTTGATCCAACCACATTCCTAATGACCATATTCAAACCAAATGGCTTACAGCTTGTTCTACCAAAAGGAGCATGTTGATCAGCAAACAATAGTTCCCAGAAGTGTCTATCAATGTAACTCAAGCAAATGTTGAGAATGATTCACTTTATCTGTCAAGAGATTTGTAAGTTTGTTCTCAATAGTTTATTTTGTGTGTCATTAAAAATTTATTTTTATTTAGTTTAAATTACTTATTGAATTTATTTTGTTTTATTTGTGTATATATGGCAGCGACTTCCTGTCAAGGTTATTGGATTGGCTTTGGTTGATGATGCAAAAAAGTTAAAGAAAGGTTTTTAATCAAATTAAAGCAAATGTTTTTATTTTTATCTCTAATTTTTCTTAAATAGTTTAATATATATTTCGTTTTCATTCAATTTAAAAATGTAATAAGAAAACGCATTTTTAATAGAAAATACAAATGCAAATTTGTCTTTTCTTTTCCTTTTATTCTAATTCACATTATTTCCTTTCATTAAAATTTGAATTTTTATAAAATTCAAATAATAAAAGTCACCGTTAAATTTTGGATATTTTATAAAACTCTTTTCTAAATTGATTTCAAGTTTTGTCAAAAACAAATCTGTAACTATTTGATTTACTTATCTATACTTTTAATAACTAATTATTTATTTATACATTGAATACAATTATTTATTACTTTTAAAAATATCAAACTTTTGTAAGCAAGTGTCTCATTTTTTTTTGTTATTATTGTAGTTTACATTTTGTAGATATTATTGTTTTTAATTTTTATTAAAAGATCTATATGTTTTAAACTAATTTAGAAAATGTAATAAAAAAAGCATTTTTAATAGGTAGTATAAATGCCTTTTTTTAAAACGTTTTACAAAATATTATGACCAAACAGTATATTAATTTTGAATGCTTTTTTTATTAAATTTTTTAAATTAATCAAAAACATTTTATAAAAATATATAGAAACTGTTTAAAAGGTTAAAAACAAAAACGTTTACAAAAAATAATTTCAAACGAAACTTTTTTTTTATGAAATGCTAAAAACATGTGTATTCTAGAAAACATTTTTAGAAAAAAGATTAAAAAAAATTAATAAAAGAATTATAAAATATTCATAAAACTATTTATAAAATATCATGACCCATCAAAAAAAAATTTATAAGAAACTTTTTTTCTTAAATTATTTCAAATAGAAACTTTTTTATCTAATAAGATTAGGAGTGAGAAAAAAGTGGTTTTTAAAAAACACTCATTTTGATAAATAATTTTTAAATCATCAATTTTGATAAATAATTTTTCTATTAACACTATTTTAGAAAAAAAAAATCTTATATATTATAATGTTTGGTTTCTAAAGTTTCAATGTATTGGAATTTGAATGTTTTTCATCTAGATTTGTGCTTGGTTGTAAATTCATATTTTAATAAATCATTAACTATTATGTCATTTTTTAATTTTTAAATACATTCAAGTTTGAACTTTCTCGTCTCTCTCTCTTTCTTCTTTGCAATTAATCCATTTTTTAAAACAAAGTCCAGACACCTAAGATTACCATGACAAACGGATCACACTTCCGCCCGAATAACATAAGCTTGGTGACCCGGCCCTACATCACCCAGAAGGAAACCCACACTGGAAAAACTCTTTGGCTTAACCTGGAACATTTTATCTCAAACGAGACTCGAACCCATAACCTTTCATTTGGAAAGTCATGAAGCTACCACTCCATCAGAAGGCTTGTGGTATACAATCAACCCATTTGATTCCTAAAATTAGTCTCCTAACTTCATCAATTAATTCCCATTTATTCTTCGTTTTCCTTCTTATTCTAAGCACCCAAATTAATTTTAAAAAAAGTGTAATAACTTTATAGTTTTGTAAGAAAATTAATTATCGTACATATCCATTTGTTAACAACTTTGTTTGATTTTAAATTATGTTTCTAAACTCACAATAATCACTTTAAAAATACGAATCAAAACACTTGTGAATAATTAATTTTAGCTACGAAATGTGACATATTTTGTTGAACCAATATTGAAACGTGAAACCTTAGTATACTAATAATGAGAAGTGTATAAGTCTATTATCAATTGTATTATTTTAATAATTCAGTCCGAGTAATACACGAGTTTCTAACCTAGTTTAAGAAATGAAATTGAAAATTTTTCCATTACTCATTGGAATTTAAATTCCTTCCCTAGTGTGAAGGATTTTTAAGCATTCAATTGGAATGTTAAAAGATTTGCTTTCTATCTTCGTTTTTTTTTACAGCAATTTGGATCACTGACATGCCACTGGTCAATCCGATCATCTCCACCATCCTCAGGAGAAAACCCACTATAGGTGAGAAAACTTTCTGACCCAACCTGGAACCCCTTTTTTTATCACAAGTGAAACTTTAACCCAAGATCTTCCCATTTTAATGAAATCTTGGGTACCTGTGTTTCTTTCCTCTTAATCCAAATTTCAAAATGCTTTCTATCTATAATTCGTTTCTTTCCTCTTAATCAAAATTTTCATTTGTTTTCTCTGTTTCCTCATGCCCATAGTTCATCGACTCAAATTTTCATCCTAATCACGATTCACTTCCATCGCTATAATTGATTGACTCGTTAGAAAAATCACTTATTTTCTCTTTTTATTCCTCCATAGTTTTTTTTTAATCTTAATCATGATTCATTTCCATAACCATCTGCCAAGCTAATTGTTGAAGATGAGGAACGACAAGTCAAGTAGGCAACAATGAATACGAAGAGCAACAAACATCAACCAGTTCAAATCGAACTAATCTATTTGACATAAATAGATAGACCATATGAACTTCGAACTAGAACAAAATCGATTGTAATCTTTGTTAATGGATCGGAAGAAATATGTGGGGTCTTGGTTAAGACCAAACAATTGATTAGAAAAACGTAAATAAAAGTTGATTTATTTTATCAATCACATCAGAAATCAAAGTCAACTAGAACTCAAAGTAGAATATAAAGTTTGAAACAATTGAAAGCAACGTAGAAATCAAACCCGGGAGCAAGATGAAGGCTTGTTAGCGCTAAACATGGAAGCTTAATCTGGTGGGGTAATTTTATAATTTTCATTTATATACATTCCAATTCCTAAGATAGATTTGCAAACCAAACACATCTATACTATATAATAAATAAATGTTTTTTCATCCCACGTGTAGCCTTCATATTCATTCTTAGCATTTTTTTCCCGTCTCTCTCTCTTATTAAATACACATTTATCTTTTAATAATAATATATTTTAAAAAATACTAATTATACTAATAAAACACATTTATTTTAAATTATCTCTTATTATAAGAAATTTTGAAATTGAATTATGTAACATTTATTTTCAATAAAATAGTAAATTAAAGTCAAATTACATTAAATAGTAATTAACTTATTTTCTAAACCCAATTATATATTAATTTTTACATATTTTGAATTTTATTTTCTATTTTTAGTATATGGAATACATTTTTACAACTGTAAAGTATATAATAAAGATTTAAGAATTTTATATACTGATATTTTGCATCCGTGTGTAGACACGGTTCAAGCTAGTATATTATATTGAAATTCCAATTCCATTGCCAGTTATTTAAAAAAAAACATTATTTGAACATAACGCCCCCTCAAATCTTATGTCGGAATTGGGTCGAAAAACGGCGGCTCATTTGCGACGCATATAAGAATAATAATAAAAATAATATTCATGATAATTAATAATAAACTAGAAATGTTGCCCCACACTCCGCGACGTGAGGCGTACCTTAAACAGTTGAGGTGGTGTCATTAACGTAGCTAAGAAAAAAAATAAAATGTCGTTAAATAAATTTTGCCCCCGCACTCCACGGCGGAAGACCGACCTTAAACGGTTGACGCTGTGACATTAACGTGGCTAAGCACAAAAAATCGTGGTTAAATACATAAAAGAAACATATGAAGTTACGGCGACTCAGTTGTGGAGATCGAAACATAGACAAAAAACAGTTATATAACGGTACCGATGTTTTTCAGTCGGTGTTGGTATCATTATTCACGGTATCAACACGTCACCGTCAGTTTATAGAACCCACGATACCTAAACACATACTTTATTTTGAATAAAACTCTGGTTTTAACAAAAATTATACCGGGACGTTAAAAAAATTAAACAAACAAATAAAAATTATTAAGGAAAAATCAGATTATATATACTATGTGGGGTAAATTTAAAACTTTAAAAACTTAAGGAGATTAAAGTGGCATTTTATATTATCAAGGGACCATTTTTGCCATTTAAGAAAATAATAAATATTATAATATGACAAAAAAATACTAATAAGGGATAATCCCTTTTTACCCATCGTCGTTGGTGGTGCACGCCGGTGGTGATGAGAGGCTGTGGCGGATGCTATAAACAAGGAGAAGAGTGAGATGCTGAAAATCGAGACATCGAGTGCCAGTGGTCATTTGTTAAACGAGAAGATTTTTTGTGAGGGGTGATGAGCGGCTTGGTGGTTAACTGGTTATGCTTTTCCTAAACAAATAGCAGTAAGGGAGGTGGGAGTGGTATCGTCCCACTTCAAACTACCATCTTAAACCCACTAATGAGGATATACCATCTCACTTTGACAAACTACCCTCTCAAACTACACTTCATGGTGGGGATGGTACCCGCTATTTACCGCAACACGAAAGCCGCTTTTTCCAAATATCAGTGGGTTAAAATGGTTGTTTCGGCAGGTTCCAATATCCGCTAACACTACCCGCGCCTTACCTGCAATGTTACCCGCTGGGAGAGGGAGTGGTACCTACCATACCCGCCTGGAAGCCGCTATGGTACCCGCTAGGCACTCCCACCTCCCTAACAATGAAGTTAAAAAGAACAATACTCATCCTCACAATTACAATAATGCTCTTCACATTTGATGCTTTAAAATACTAAGAGTAGATAGTCATTTTCGTTCCTCTGGTTTGGCTAAAAATGTCATTTTAGTCTAATAGTTTGTTTTCTTGTATCTGGGTTCTCGTGGTTTTAAAATCTTGTCATTTTCATCCGGTTAGCTAACACCATCCATTTTTCTCAGTTAAGTGAGGGGTATTTCAGTACTTTTACGTATTTGTTTTATTTATTCATCTTTTTTATTCTCACTTTTAGTCATCCCCAATTTAACCTCTAATTTAATCATCCCCTTGCTAGCCTTCTTCCTCTTTTCTCGACCAATTTCCGACGACCACCACTGGAACACAAACCATCGCTTGTTTCTACCTCAATTTCACCATCGTTTCTACCCCATAAAACATGTTCTTACCTTTGTTGTGTCCATCACGGCTTTGTTTCAGATATGACCGAAAAAGACGTTTTTATGAAAAAAAAACTAAAAAGGTTAAAAAAATGATTTTAAAAAAAGTAAAAAAAAAACGATTTTAAATAAGTAAAAAAAATATCAAGTTTTTATTGGACTAAAATGGTTAGACTAGTGTTTTAGAAATAAAAGAGTAAACTACGGTGTTAGTCCTAGTTTTGTCGCCGGAAATTGGTCGGGAAAAGAGGAAGAATGCCAGCAGGGGGATGATTAAATTAGAAGTTAAATTAGGGATGATTTAAAAGTGAGTAAAAAAGATGAAGAAATAAACAAATATCTAAAAGGACTGAAATACCCCTCATTTAACTGAGAAAAATGGATAGTGTTAGTTGATTGGATGAAAGTGACAAAAATTTAAAATTACGATGACCCAGATACAAGAAAACAAACTATTAGACTAAAGTGACAATTTTGACCAAACCAAAATGATGAAAATGACAGTTTACTGAAATACTAACTTTATTTTTCTTATAGCTCATGTGCTTATGAAACCAAAAAAAAATTAACATCAAAATTTTAACTTTTTGAACTCATACCACTTTTGATAGATTATAGGTGTAAAAATAATAAATTACAACTAGTTTAAGACGTGGTCGTGTCAATCCTTGGCATGGTTGTGCCTCATGTCTAGACATGGTTGTGCCTCATGTCTAGGCACGATCGTGCCTCATTCTCTGGCTCAGTCATGTATTAGTGTTGAATTCCTTTGATCTTTCAATATTAAGGAGAATTGTAATATTTTTTCATTAAAGAAATTCACATGTTTAACATCCTTTTGTGATAGATTATATATCTTTTTGTATTCCACTTTTATCGTCCTAAGTATTTTTTTCACTTTTTTCTTTTTTTTTAATTCACATCAACAATGAATAGTTTCAAAAATGTTAATTCTTTCTTACTGTTTCATTCTTACGTTTTGGTCTAATTTTTTTTTTTTTTATATTCTAACGCAGTTTTTTTTACCATATCTAACATCTTTATTTATAATTTTAGTAAATAATTCTTTTAAATGTCTTTTGTTTATTTATTTTTTAATTGACGTAGCGATTAGTACTTTTTGTTATTTCAAACAAATTTTAATAATGAGCCGAGTACCAGCTTCAAAATTTACTCCAAGACGAGCTTTACAAATAAAACTTTAAACGAATCAAGCTCAAATTTAGAAGAGTTTTGGTCGGCTCATTTTATAACCCTAAATTTTTTTATTATTATGTTATTATTTAACTATTTTCTTATTATTCTGTTAATGTTTAACTAATTTTTTTATTACCCAGTTCTTATTTAAGTAATATTATTTTGTTATTTACCTAAATCCTTTTTTATAATAAAACATTAAGTTTTTAATGTTATATCTGGCTGAAAGACGGTTTTACATAGTTTTATCTTTATGTTAAACGGTTTTTTTATTCGTTTTTGTTTTTCTAAAATTTCATTATTACAACGACGTGACTTTTTCGTGTTTTCTGAATATACCGTTACACGTGGTTTCTTTCTATATTTCTATGTTCAGAACTTAGCCGCATCAGCACGCACCCCGCCGCAACGCGCGCCCAACATTTACTAGTTACTTTTATTATGATGATAACTTTATTATTATTATTTATATTATTAATACTTCTATTTTTATCTTTATTATTATTATTACTATTATTATTATTATTATTATTATTATGTTTATAACTAGTAGAACATCCCGCTCTTCATGGAGGTGTCGTAACTCGCGGTAATGTTGATTCAACATTGTTAACAAAAATGGGAGTCGGTTGCTTCAGCACACTTGTTGGGGGATATGATTCGCCGGAGAGCGATGGGGGTCGCGGGAAAAACGAACGCAAAGGGGATTTTCGATCCGTCGCATGTGGTGTGGGTTTTGATCGATTTTGTGTGTTGCCACCATCTGGAAAGATCTTTGTCTTCGATTGAAATCAATTAGTACTCTATATTTTCAAGCTTTCCATCTTCCAAAGTCAATATAATTTGGTTTTTGAATTTGTTTCTTGCGGAGGGCGTGGATGATTTTAGGTAGGCCTGGCTAACTGGGCGGGTCGGCGGGTTACGGGTCATAACGGGTTCGGGTCAATACGGGTTAGGAGCAAAATGACTTCGGGTCAAAACGGGTTTGTAGCAAAATTAGTCCGGGTCAAAACGGGTCTTTTTTTTATAAAAAAACTATCAATTGGGTCGAATCGGGTTTCACCAATACGGTGGGAGGTGATGGGAGGTTGCAGGGGTGGGGGTGGGTGGTGTGGGCATCGCCATCCGCCCCCACCCCCACCCACCCACCCACACCCAACCTGCCCACCCCGCCACACCCTACCGTGTCGCCACGGCCCGCCCTCACCCCACCCGCCCCCACCCGTCACCCACCCCACCCACCACCCCCACCCGTCACACCCCACCACGTCGCCACCACCCGATCGCCGCCACCACCGTCGGCACCCACCCCACCCACCCCCACCGCCACCCCACCCTACCCACCCGTCACACCCCGCCACACCACCACCACTGTCGGCACCCACCTCCCACCCACCACACTGGGTGGCAACATGGCGTCAGGTGGTGGTGGCGGCAAAGCGTCGAACGCAGCAGGACGTCGGGTGGTGATGGTGGGAAGGGGTGGTGGTGGTGGCGGGGCAGCGGTGGGGGGAGGAGTGCAGCGGGAGGCGGCAGCAGCGGGGGAGGGTTGGCGAGGGGCGCCGACTCGCCGATGTGGCGGCGAGGCGGCGGTAGAGTGGGTGGCGGGGGGTGGTGGCGTGACGTTGGTGGGGGTGGCTATCTCATTTGCATTATTTTTAAGTTAACAAGTTTTATAATACATTTTAACCAATTGACTAATTTGAGGTGACCCAAATTGACCGTCAACTAATCTGAGGTGACCCAAATTGACCCGTTGACTAATCTAATATGACCATATACAATTGATTTTTTACCCAAATCAACCAATTTTTAAAGAATGGGTCAAGATTACCACCTCTAATTTTAGGGGTGGGGGTGAGACCTTTTGTGGAGATCTTGTTTGGTTGAAGGATATTCAAAGGCTGTGGTGTTATGAATTTGAACTTGCAGTGTAGGATATTCAAGGTTTGATTTGGGGGAAACTTATGAATCATAGGGTGGTGTTAATGATTTGATTTGATTAGGGTTTTTAAGAAATAACTAGAAATTTTGTCCCGCGCTTCGCGACGAGAGACGGACTTTAAATGGTTGAGGCGGTGTCATCCACGTGGCTAAGTAAAAAAAAGATTTGTGATTAAATACATAAAAGAATGTATGAATTTACGGCGACTCGGTTATGAAGATCGAAACATATATAAAAGACAGTTATATAACGGTGTTGATGTTTTTCAATCGGTGCCGGTCTTATTCTTCACGGTACCCGAACGTTACGGCGGGTCGGTACGATTAAAAGAAACATATAAAGTTACGACGGATCAGTTATGAAGATTGGAATATTTATAGAATACATTATTATCTCTCAAACGTTATTATAAGAATTATAAAAAAAGTAATTTAATAGAATAAAAGTCTAAGAAAAAAAAGAGGTGTATGGGAGAGGGATCAAAACTGTGATCATGAAGTTAAATAGAATAGAACTTATCAACTCCTCTAATAAAATATTTTGTTTTAATATGAGAATAAAAATATTTCAACATTAACTTTTTTGGAAAAAAGATGAAAAAATGTTTTTGACCGGACCAATAGTAAATCGCCACTTGTCATGCGATATATAGCATACCGACCTTGCAAATTGTGGGTGTTTAGAATTATATATATTTTTTTCTTTTTAATAATAAGGGTATTATAGTGTTTTTATATAAAGTCAACAGAAAATTTGGATGAAATTAGTGGACCGGACTGTAATTGATAGGAAAATAAAACTATTAGACTAAAAAAGTTAAATTTAAACTTTTGGATTAAAACTGTTATTTTGGTTAAACCACAGAGACTAAAACCATATTTAACTCTATAACATAACAACAAGAGAAAGATAAAGTGTTATCTCACACTAAAAAAACAAAGAAAATAAACCTTTAAACAATTGAAAAAAATATAAGAAAAAGAAAACTAAAAACAAAAAACAAAAAAAAACTCCCTCGCTACACATTGGGGCACGCATTGCACTGTAACACCCTCAAAACCAACACCTATTTTGGACCAAAAAAGAAAGGAATAATATAAGGGATGGGCTTCGCCCATTAAAACCTCCATAAATCCTAGAGATTAGCTTAATCAGCCTCCATTCACTCAAACACTTCATTTTTGTTTTAAAGAGAGAAATGAGAGTATATATATATAGAAGGAGGATTAAATGAGAAGAGTATTTTTCCCTAAGTAGCCTAACAAGTAATCTTGTCTTTTCATTTTTGTAATCAATGGTTGAGATCCAAATGTAGGAAAAAAAGAGGGAAGTGAGGGTATTTTGTAGATATCCACTTTTGTTAACTTTTTCCAAATTCTCCCACTATTTTAAAACGTCCATAATTTTTTCATACAAAATTATATTTTTAAAGAAGTTGCACCATAAAATCGAGAATTTTTTTTATCTTTAATTTGAGTACCATGTTGATATATAAAAAATATAACAGAGGGGAGGGAGGGAGAGAGAGAGTAAAAAATCATTGTTTTTGGAGCAAATGATTTTCATAATATGTTTTGTCTATCACACTAGGGCAAGAAAACACGAATAATCGTCGTCTTTGTGGTATAAATCGAACATAAATCTATGTTTTTGTTCAAAAATAGGGTTTTTGGTAAAGCTAGGGCTTTCATCTCAAATGTGAGGTAAAATCTCGATCTGGCTTCATGAAAGTCAAACAAACGATTTAGATGTACAAACTTACAAACTTGGATTGAAAACATGTCTTTTGGATTTAGGGTTTAGTTTTTAGGGTTTTAGCTTTAGGTTTATAGTGTAGTTTTTAGGGTTTATCTTTTAAGGTTAAGTTTTAGGGTTTAGCTTTTTTAACTTTTAGGGTTTAACTTTTTGGTTTTAGCTTTAGAGTTTAGCTTTATGGTTTAATGAGTCAGTTCCAACGCTGCTGGAATGAGTTCAATCGGAGTTCGTTTGAGCCACATATTGAGTTTTTTAAAAATATTCTTAGGCTACTTAGGTAAAATCTCCCCCTTTTAGAGGATCCTCCTTATATATCTTATTACTCTAATAAATAAAAATAATTGTGGACGCTTGTCACCCATTGAGACACTCTAATGTTTATTTTCCCACCTAAAACAGTATTTCACCTCGATTGAGTCGGGTTTACAAGCGGATCCTTTAGGAGTCATTTAACCCGGAAATCAAATCCTACATTTTGGGTTTAACCCAAAAGTAATTTCTCACGTGCTCATTATCTCACGCCTCATCTTTTCAATCTTTAAAACACTCTCTCAAACCATTGCCTTCTTCATTGCCGCATTCACTAAAATTGGGTCCTCAAATCTCGGAGATATTCATCAGGTTAGACTCAAAATCTCATATTTGTTATTCGTATATGTAAATCACTTAACCGATTTCCATTATTTTCGTTTTTTTATTCATTCACATTCCATTATTTTTTCTTCATAACCCCTTTCTCAAATACTGAAATTGTTTAACTACAGAATGTTGATGTTAATGCATATGATTTGGTTCTTCTTTGCGTTGTTTATATACTTTATTAGCACCATAAGTTTGGATCTTAAGATAATAATAGCGACGGTTTATTGAATCTGCAGCTTAGTTAATCATTGTAGCTTTTGGGATTCTACAACTAATGATGGTTTTTTGATGAAATTTGTGTGTTGTAGGAGAGAATGAGTGGAATATCACCGCCTTATGTTGAATCCTTTGGAGATCTACATATAATAGTTGATTTCATGTAAAATGTAGGCAAAGGAATACGGATTAGGAGATTAGCTATAATTATAACTTTCTTCCCTAATATAGAGGATAATATGTAGGAATGTCAATCTGTCCTGATACTTTCATGTGCAATGGTTATTATAAGCTGCATCATGACATTTTTGTATATGTTTTTTTTTTGTTCTAAATTGTAAAAGCTAATTTTAGATATAACAGAAGATTGAAAACTTAAATCTGCTTTACATCATTGGTGCTTCATGTAACTGTATGTGCTGGAAGTTGACACAAGTGATGCATTTTCATAAGTGAATGTTTTTTTATTACACAGATGGTAGATTGAATTTGCACTCCAAGCCGGCACCAAGAGTATCAACTTGTCATGTATCAATTAAAACTGTAAATTTTCACATAATTGTTTATTCCCTCTTTACTTTGAATCAAGTGGCTACTATCCCAACCTTCATTCATATGCTACTTTTCATTTTTTTGACCATAAAGTTAAAGATTTCATATGTTTCTATGCTTTATTCAATGTATAATAATTTTTTTGAATGCATAAAAGGTTTTAGCATTTGTAGATTCTGAAAAAGGAACTTATAAGTAATTAATGTGTCAGATATTATTAACAACATAATATTATTTGAATGGATGGGTAATAGGTCAAAACGTGTAAATTTCAAATGGGTCGGCAGTCAGCTTGACTTGAAAACTTTCTGTCCAAAAACACTTGTAAGTGATTAATGTGCTAGATATTATTACTAACACAAAATTATTTGAATGCGTTGGGTAACGGGTCAAAACCGGTCTATGTCAAAACATGTAATTTTTGTATGGGTTGAGGTGACACGAACACTTTCTGTCGAAAAAGAACTTTGAAATAACTAACGTGTCATATAAGATTACAAAAACTATATCATTTAAATAATACTATGATATTTTTTAATAAAACGATTTTAGGCTAACTGTGAACATAGTGACATACAATGGAATCCTGCGCATAAATCATCCGGATAATCTGCTTCTAGAACACCGCGTAATAGTCGCTTGCATTATATAAATTTATTTTGTCGTGTCATGTGTTAATTATTTAATTGGTTAATAGAAAGAAGCATGTATAATTCTCTCTCGAGAAGCACCAAGAACTTGCTTTTCCAATTGACATATATGTGTTATTTGAGTTTATATTTAGTTCCATCAATTTAAAAAGGCTATTGATTTGTAACGATTTAAAGATGAAGGAGTTTACAAATAGAAAAAAGAAGTAAATCTCATGGTATATTTCTAATTCTACTCATCTAAGTTCGGAAAGTCATATTTACCTATTCCATTACCGAGTGTTGTTTACTAAGAAATATTTGAAGTGTTTATAAACAATTATTGTAACTTTTCACTTTTCATTATTATATGTAATTTTATTTATGAGAAGTATATATAGATTAATGAATTGAATTATGTGGACTTTTTGGTTTTTCTCAATAATGATCGTTTATTTTGTGCACACCTAACAATTTAATATTCTATGTCATATTATAAACTTCTTTTTTACTTCACACTGTATTATTTATTTAATCCGTCTATTATATCATATTATGTACATTAATTTTTACTTGACATTTTATCCCTTATTCAACCCGTGTAATACACAGGTTACTAATATAGTCTTTATATATAATAAAGAAGAAAGGTTTTTGACACTCGTCATGATTTAAAATATTCATAGACACATGACAAGTTTTGAGACATAATTTGACAATTGGCATGATTTTAAGCTATCTTTCATACGGGTCTAACCCATTTCCCTTTCTTTACCCGGTTTCAAATTTTAAACCCTACACCTACCACTTCTACAACTGTTTCTCTTTCTCCCTTCAACACATTCACTTTCATTTTCTCATCTTCAACCCTACACCTATATGCAGTCTCTATCAAAGACTGACTATCCCTTATTTTAACTATCAGGTTAATCTTCTTTTTTTGTATGGATTATTTTTTGTTTCTTTGATTTCCAGGTTGCATCTCGATTAATGAATATTGTTGTGTTAAAAGGGATATTGTTTTTCAAGTAAATGGTCTGGGACACTTGATGTACTTTTCTTGATGTAATATGGATATATCTTCTCAAGTTAATCGTTTTCTTGACCCGTTTAATCTGAAATGATTGTTTCATAATTTCGTTAGTTGTAGTTTTTTTTGTGTTTGCTTGCTGTTAAGAGTGTGTTGTAACAAGGTTAGTTTCTGCTCGCACTCAATCTACGCTTTCTATTTTCACTTTTCAATTGAGTTAGTAGCGAACGAAACAAAAACATGTTTAAAATTAATTACAAATATCAATGCTCAGATCTATATAATTGTTTTAGAACCTTAAATAGATATTTAAAGGAAAATTTTGTGAGAAAAAGTTTGCCTAAATATTTTTTCTTCAAACAAAAGAGGTTAAAACATGTAAATTCCTTTTACCGGTTTGGTGTAAATGCCCGCCCGATCCTAGATGGATTAATATTTTTTTCAAGCTAATAGTTCACACTGATAATCACTTTTCAGATTTTTGGTGTAGAAAATATATCACAGCAGGAGATAAAGAAGGCATACCAAAAGTTGGTATTGTGGTTACATCCCAATAAGAATCCCGATTACGAGGTGAGTTTGATGTTTTCTTTAGTCGATCTAATTTTCGCATCATTCCATAGTATAGTTAGTTACCTATTTTTATTTTTTTAATATCAGGTAGAATGCAAAAGATTAGTTAAACAACTGCAGAAAGTTGTATCAATACTTGGTGATGAGGAAAAACATACCCTTATGATTAGACCGGCTATATTGATGATGCTGTGAGTGAACTTCAAGTTGATTTGGGTCATTTTTAATCCTAATCAGGTTTGATTGTAAATTAATTAAAAAATATGAAAGCGGTCAAACGTGTTAACCAAAAAACAATTAAAATGGTGTTTTCAGGTAAATCCGGTGATGTGCCATCATTTATACATATTTTACATACATAATAATCTTACATTATGGTACTAATTAAATAAATAACTTTGTAATTTATGCTTAAAATATTTATATTTTGTAATTGCAGGTTATTCGGTGTTGAAAATATAAATCAAGCTAAAATCTATCAAAAACACCAAGAATTCAAGCTTCTAGAAGATTCATTCCCGAGCTTTGACCCCCAAGAAGTCAAAATTGGTCAACAATAGTCAACAAGAAGCAAAAAGACAAAGCTGGGAGAAAACAAGGGGATTGAGTTCTTCATTCCACACACCAATCCAGACCTAAAGAACACTCAACAAGAGAGCATTCTCTTAGTTAGAGTAGAGAGTAAAGGAGCTCTTCCTCCTTGTTCCACAATAGGGGAGCCTACGAAACTCATCATTACGCTAGTCGTTATGGCCATTCATGGCTAAAACCGCTTTGTATTGCTAGGTTGAAGATGATGTTTGGTGCATGTTAATGTTTAACCTATTAATGAAGTGATATGTTTATGTATTTAACTAATTCGTTCTCAAAAACGATCTTTTAATGGGCTTTTATTATTGTCTAGATCCGTCTTTATATTTGTGAGTGTCTTGATTTTAAATAGTAAGATCATAAAACCCTTTTTAATCAAACTTCCTTTGAAACTCGTACGTCTTTATACGAGCATAGATTGATAAGCCAAGGTTTGGTCTATATTTCTAAGATCGTACGTCTTTATACGAGATTATTATGCGACCAAGAATTGGTGAACTCATGTTGGGAACGGTACGTCTTTATACTTGGTCCCATTGTTACACCGCCTCCCAGTGAGCAAAATATAATCACCTATTTAACTTTAATATAAAGCATTTTGTTTAATATAAAGCATTTTGAGTCTGATGTCTTAAACCAACCCGGAGATGACCATTCGATGGGTTGAGAGTAATTGTTATCCCTAACGGGAGGCACTACCACTTTTTAAAGAATATAATTTGCAAATCAAATGTAGTGAGGACGAGGCTCTAGCGGTGACCCGGGTCACAAGTTTGTAGTAGTCATACCACTGAATTAGTTAACCTAACGTTATCACATACCAAGTTGATTCGAATCCCGAAGCAATATATTCCATAATCTGATCATTTTCACCTTATTTAATTTTCTGCTATTTACTATTCTGCTATTTACATTTCTGTTACACACTTCACGCACGTTTTTACTTTTATGTAATTTACTTTACTGTCATTTACTTTTCTGCTTCACAAGCACACAAAACTCACTCACTAATTAATCCGGCTAAACGATAACAAAAGTTGAGTATTGAAACTCGACCGTGTCCGTTGGTTCGATACTTGGTTTTTACCTAAACTATATTGCGCTGCGATAGGTACACTTGCATATTGTGTGTGTTTTAAGTTAACGTAATTATCATTTTATAAACTTAAAATCTGATCTAGTGAAATTATCCCGAAAATATATTTATTATACTTTTACTTGTCTCACGAACACATCAAGTTTTTGGCACCGTTGCCGGGGAGACGGTGATTTCAAGAAAAATTCGAGTTAACGGATTAGCCTATTTACAAGAAAAATCTCTACCAAAAATATAAAATGGACTTATATCACGAAAATTTTACCCAAGAAGAATTTTTCATATTTGATAGGGATTTCTCAGATTCATGGTGCGAGTTATGTGAAGGATCACACTACGTTGAGGAGTGTTATCTTTCCATTTGGCGCCCTATGGATCATGAGATTAATCTCCACCGAACACCATTTGAAGAAACGCTTCCTTCCCTACCTCCATCGGTAGACATGGATTATGTTTTTCATGAACCAGATCCTTGGAAACCAGATACTTTATTCCGTAATTTAGAGGAAATAATTAATCAAATCATTAAACTCTATGCTACGGAACCATATGAAGATCTGTCTGAAGTGCTTGATCAGCCATCATGTGACGAAGACGACCAAGCATCACAAGAACAAAACGTAGAGATGGTGACCATGATCCATATGGATAATACGGGGAAGAACTCCCACAAATCGCATTGAATGAAGAGTGCTTAGCCATTATGAGAGGAAGGAAACCTCCCGATCAGTTTATGATTTCATGTCTTATAAGTGACTCAATTCAAGGCAACGCCATTGCAGATCTGCACATTGGCGTAACATCATACCAGGCGCCATATTTGACAAAATAAACTCCGACCCACAAAATTAGAACTGTGTCTAACCAATAGAACAGTTCGCTATCCAAAGGGAATCGCTGAAGATGTGCTTATAAAGATTAATGAATTTGTTTTCCCAGTGGATTTTGTGGTAGTTGACATAAATGGGGGAACACGCAACCTTCTTATTCTAGGAAGGCCATTTCTCAATACAGCTCTCGCCCTCATCGATTGTAACATCCCAAAATAAATAAAAACCCAAATAAAAGAAAAAGGAAGGTGGGCTTGGCTAGGGGCCGGCCCATGGGCCCGAAAACTGAGAAGAACCCTTCTAATCAGTAGCCATTTCCTCCTGTGTCCTTCATTTCTTCCTGCGCAAGAACTTTAGAGAGAGAGAGAGAGATCGTCTAGAGAGAGAAAGCTCGGATCAAGCTCAAAGTCTCGAGGTTTGTTGCTCAACATCTCTGGAGCATAAAGGAACGAGAAGGAAGCTGTAACAGGTAATTATTATGCCTAAATCTGAGTTTTTGTAACTTTCGGGTTTCGGGTTAATAATCGAGTAAAGGTTTAGATTTTTACGTGTGAAACTGGAAACAAACCACGGGTTTGGGTTCATGGGGGAAAATGGAACATTTCGAACGTAAAAAGTTCAAAGCTTGATCGATTAGAACAAAGGGACCAGATCTAGGGTTCTGTTTGGGGAAGAAGACTGCACAGTCGAAACTACTAGTTTCGATATGGACGCATCTATCGAAACTACCTAGTTTCGACAGGGGCAGACCCATCGAAACTACCATAGTTTCGATATAGACCCAAGACCTTAACTAAGAATTTATATAAGTCATACGACTCGAAACTACTTAGTTTCGATAAGAAGCAGTGACTCGAAACTACTTAGTTTCGATAAGAAGCCAGGGCTCGAAACTACATAGTTTCGATAAGGAGCCAGGACTCGAAACTACCTAGTGTCGATAATGAAACCATGACCCGAAACATCTGAGTCAAGCCTAGTAATGTCTAAGTGTCCCCTAGGAACACAGCCTTACGCCTATGACTTGATTATACAGATTGTGGGTGACCATAGTGACATTCAGGAACCGGCTAGGTGTAAACAGAAACGATTCATCTGGTGAGTTCTTATTGCCCTTTTTCCTAATGGTTTTGGGCTGGCATGCATACTGGTATAGTATTTTATAAAAATGTTATTTTTATAAAATGAAAGGCAAGGTAAAGTATTTTATAAAAATGTTATTTTTATAAAATGAAAGGCAAAGTATAGTATTTTATAAAAATGTTATTGTTATAAAATGAAAGATAAAGAACAAAAGAGCATAGTATTATCTTTTAAACAAGTTTTTGAAAGATAACAATGAGCTAAAGAAAGAACGATAAAGGAGCCGTACTTCGGTACAGCTCGACAGTGACAGTGACAGTGACAGTGACAAATACCATGTTATATGCTTATGTGTTAATATGTGTTATTTGTCTATATGAAAGTTATGTGATTGCATTTCTATTTGTGTAATAGTGTAATTGCATTGCATAGTAGTTGCATAGTAGAAAGTCCTGCAGGCATGCTAAAGTAGAAGTCTCACCCTGAGGTGTGAGCAATGCTAAAGGAGTCTTACACTTCGGTGTAAGCAATGCTAAAGGAGTCTTACACTTCGGTGTAAGCAATGCTAAAGGAGTCTTCACTTCGGTGTAAGCGAGAAAGTCTCACCCTGAGGTGTGAGCAATGCTAAAGGAGTCTTGCACTAATGTGCAAGCGAGAAAGAAAGTCCCACCCTGAGGTGTGGGCAGCGCTAAAGTAAAAGTCTTACCCTGAGGTGTAAGCAAGATAGGGATCTGGTCCTCGGACCACGATCCATATGTGATAGTTAAAGTATGATAAAGTCACTTGTCAAGTATAAGTGAAATGATAGACAGAGTACAGTGGGACACCCTAACGGGTTTCCTTAAAGATAAAGTTTTAATGACAGATAGTAACGTAACAGATTTATAATTGTAACGTTGTAAAGTTTTAAAGTAATAGTTAAAAGTTTATTTCAAAGAAAGTGAAAGTAAAGCTTATTTTATTTTAATAAAACTAAGCTACCAAAGATAAAGTTTACAGTTTAAAGTAAAGAGAGAACTCACCAGCGTTAGCTGACTTTTAGTATGCATGACAGGTAAAAAGGGTAAAGCTAAAGAAAAGTGAAAGAGCCATGTGGGCTGGATAGCATGGACATCGGGCTGCGGTATTGAAGACTGACATTTCCAATCCTGATAGTTCATGTTATAGACAATATTTCATGTTTTAGTTTGATGAATGATTTGAATTAAAGACTTCCGCTGTAATAGATTCTGATTTCCGGTTTAAGAACTATGTTTGTTATGTTGTGTGCCAACTATGAGATGTACCCGTTTTGGGGCGTTTCAAGTTGGTATCAGAGCCATAGTTTGAGAGATTCAGACATTTGCGATAATGTCTGAACTTAAACTGAGAATGGGACAAAGCAAAGGAAGGAAAGGAATGTCAGTCGGAGCAGCCCGTCCATGGAAAGATAGTAGACAGAAGGTAGTCAATGTCCTTACATAGAACATAGACAATAACGCCTTAGTACAGATAGCAGAAAGTAGATGCTTTAGCATAAATAGTACATAGTACATGCCTTAGCACAGACAGTAGACAGTAGATAGTACGTGCCTTATAGTAGAAACTCTGAACTTGGATGCAAATGTTACTCGGAAAGGAAATGTTCAGAACCCGAGTAGTAAAGTAAATTAGTAATTTCATACCGGTCTCTGTAATTAGTAATTTACAGTACTCGAGGTGTTCTAAATTGTTACCTATCTTGATAACACGAGCTATCTTTGTTCACAGTAGACACTAAATGGCTAGAGCAAAGAGAGGAGGTCGCACTGGGGGTCGTACTGGTCGTCGAGGCCGACCTCCAGGTAACCGGAACCGTCCTGAAGAAAGTGAGCACTCCCACAACGAAGCTGAATCGGTGCATGTGGAGCATAATGATAGTGGGAACCATGTGTCGGCTCCTAACGATGCCCCTAATGAGGCGCTTGAGTTGGAACCGATTGTGAAAGAAGCTATAGCGGCAGAGGTTACTTCAATCTTGAAGAAAGTTCTACCGGAAGCATTGGGCGAGGCCCTTAAAGAGTTTAATATAGGGAAGAAAGAAACGAAAGAGGAAAGCAGCAAGAGACTTGGAGTCACTGACAGTGATGATTCTGATTATGAAATGGCAACCCGGGGTTGCAACTATAAGTCCTTTCGGGGGTGTGACCCGCCGAAGTATGATGGACGGAAAGATGCTGTTGCCACTTTTGAGTGGATAGAGAGAATGAATGGGGTGATCAACATTAGTGAGTGCCGTGATGATCAAGCGGTCAAGTTTGCCGCTCACTCATTCACTAATGAGGCATTAAGCTGGTGGAGATCGATCGAAAGAATCAAGTCTTCTGCTGAGATGAAAAAGATGAAATGGGACGACATGAAAAAGCTGCTAATCACTAAGTTCTGCCCGCAGAACGAGATTGACAGAGTTGAGAGGGAATTTCTGGGGCTCTGTGCTGGTAGTATGACTCATCGCCAGTATACCTCCAAATATCAAGAGTTGGCTCAGCTGGTTCCACATCTGGTGGACACTGAGGAAAAGAGGATTAAGTACTACATCAAGGGACTACCACAGAAAGTCCGTGTGCACGTGAAAGCTAATGCTCCCACGAGTTTTGAATCTGTGGTATCACTTGCTGGGATAGTTTATGATGACTTCGAATCCGCAGACCCACTGCCTATTGAGAAGAAAGTGACCAATGCCGTTAAACGGCCAGCTAAAGAGTGGGCGGGGCCGGAGACGAAGAAACTGAGGATTGAAGATGGGGTTGAATGTGCTAAGTGTGGCAGGAAGCACTCGGGCGAGTGCCGAGTTGGGTTAAATATGTGCTATAGGTGCGGAAAGACCGGACACTACTCTCGAGAGTGTCCCGGGGCACAGTCTTGTTATAACTGCGGGATACCTGGCCACATGGCCAAAGACTGTCGGAAACCCAAGGCTACTGGCACCGAGAAGGGTAAAGAACCTGAGAAGCCGAAGGCAAGGACCCGGGCGTATGCACTGACACAGGAGGAGGCTAGGGGAGACCCAGATGTTGTGTCAGGTACGTTCATCCTTGACCACACTTATGTTTCAGTATTATTTGATTCGGGTGCCAGTAGGAGTTTTATATCATCTTCTAAGTGTAAAAGAATGAAATGCAAAGTTACTAGAGTAGAGCAGGCCTTTAATGTGGAAACCGCAGTGGGCAAGACCACGATAGTAAGTGAATTGGTAGATAATTGCACGATAAAGATTCATGGCCATAGATTCCCAGTTAGGTTGTATGTTATGACCTTGGGAGGATTCGATATAGTTTTGGGTATGGATTGGTTAGCTGCCAACGAAGCCCGGATAATATGTAGACGAAAGATAGTTCAGCTCAAAGCTCCAGACGGTGGCGAGGTTTTGGTGTACGGGGATCGCGACGGTTCACTAACGAACGTCATATCAATGATAAAGGCAGAGAAGTATATAGGGCGCGGATGCCAGGCCTACCTGGCCTATGTGATAGACAATGATGTAAAGGTGAGAGAGTTAAAAGACGTACCAGTTGTATGTAATTTTTCGGGGGTGTTTCCTGAGGAGTTGCCTGGGTTACCACCTGACCGGGAGACAGAGTTCCAGATAGACTTAGTGCCAGGTGCCCATCCCGTGGCTAAAGCACCGTACCGACTTGCACCTCTGGAGATGAAAGAGCTGATGGTACAGTTGGAAGAACTTTTGGATAGAGGATTTATCAGACCAAGCATTTCTCCATGGGGTGCTCCGGTTCTGTTCGTAAAGAAGAAAGATGGTGCCATGAGAATGTGCATCGACTACAGAGAGTTGAACAAGCGTACAGTAAAGAACAAATATCCGCTACCAAGGATCGATGATCTGTTCGACCAACTACAGGGTGCCAGATGGTTCTCCAAGATCGATCTGCGGTCGGGATATCATCAGTTAAAGGTAAGAGAAGAGGACATACCTAAGACAGCGTTTCGCACGCGTTATGGGCATTACGAGTTTCGCGTGATGTCTTTCGGCTTGACGAACGCTCCGGCAGCATTCATGAGTATGATGAACCAGGTGTGTAGACCGATGCTAGATAGGTCGGTGATAGTGTTTATAGACGACATACTCATTTATTCGAAAAGTGAAGGTGATCATGCTTGTCATCTTCGAGAAGTACTAGAGACGCTACAAAAAGAAAAGTTGTATGCCAAGTTCTCCAAATGCGCGTTCTGGCTTAAGGAAGTCCAATTCTTAGGTCACGTTATCAACGCAGACGGCATTATGGTTGACCCGGCTAAGATAGAGGCAGTACAGGAATGGGAAACCCCGAAGACGCCAACCGAGATTCGGAGTTTTCTGGGATTGGCAGGTTACTATCGAAGGTTCATTCAGGACTTCTCGAGAATAGCTTCGCCACTGACAAAGTTGACACGTAAAGAAGTAAAGTACGAATGGGGTCAGGCTCAGTCCAAAGCATTTGAAGAGTTAAAGAAGAAGTTGACCCAAGCCCCAGTGTTAGCACTACCCGACGGTAACGAGGACCTGGTGGTATATTCTGACGCATCGGGACAAGGGTTAGGGTGTGTTTTGATGCAGAGGGGAAAGGTGATCGCGTATGCGTCACGACAGCTAAAGATCCACGAAATTAACTACCCGACTCACGATTTGGAGCTCGCGGCAGTTGTTTTTGCGTTAAAGATTTGGAGGCATTACCTCTACGGGGTGAAATGCACGATTTATTCGGATCACAAGAGCTTGAAGTATTTCTTCGAACAGAAAGACCTGAATATGCGGCAAAGGCGGTGGTTAGAATTGCTGAAAGACTATGACTATGAGATCCTATACCACCCGGGAAAGGCGAATGTGGTCGCTGATGCCCTAAGTCGTAAGGAGAATCGTTCTCCTATTAGGGTAAAAGCGTACCAGTTAGTGATAACCCCAGATTTTATGACAGAGCTAGAAGCAGCACAAAAGGAAGCACTAAAGGAAGAGAACATAAAGAAAGAAAGAATGGTCGGTCAACAGACAAAGTTAGAATTAAACACTCATGGAGTGAGGACCAGGTGTGGTCGCATGTGGGTACCGAAGGGCGGAGAGCTTAGGGCCAAAGTACTTGACGAGGCCCATAAGTCTCGATATTCCATCCACCCAGGAACCACGAAAATGTACCAGGATTTGAAAAAAGAGTATTGGTGGCCTAACATGAAGAATGATGTGACCGGATATGTAAGCAAGTGTCTGACTTGCTCACAAGTTAAAGCAGAGCATCAGAAACCGTACGGGAAGATCCAGCCTCTGGAAATACCCGAATGGAAGTGGGAGCGTATCACCATGGACTTTATTACAAAGCTGCCCCGCACAGCAAAAGGCCATGATACGATTTGGGTTATAGTGGATCGTCTGACAAAGAGTGCACATTTCTTGCCAATTCGCGAAACGTATTCATCTGAGAAGTTGGCAGAAGTATTTATCAATGAAATTGTCTCTCGACATGGCGTACCGTTATCAATTGTATCTGACCGGGACACCCGATTTACATCGAGGTTCTGGAAAAGATTTCACGAGTCAATGGGTACAAGACTGAACATCAGCACGGCTTATCATCCACAGACGGATGGTCAATCAGAAAGGACCATCCAGACGTTAGAGGATATGCTCCGCGCATGCATTATAGACTTTGGTGGCAGTTGGGATAGTCACCTACCATTGGCAGAGTTCTCCTACAACAACAGCCACCACACCACTATTGGTATGCCGCCTTACGAAATGTTGTATGGTAGAAGATGTCGAACCCCGGTCTGTTGGGGCGAGGTAGGACAGAAAGAGTTGGGGAGTTTAGAGGTAGTCACAACAACCTCTGAAAAGATTGACCAGATCAAGGCCAGAATGAAAGCTGCACAGGACCGTCAAAAGTCCTACGCGGATAAAAGGCGAAGACCAATCGAATTCAAGGTCGGGGATCAAGTACTATTGAAAGTATCTCCCTGGAAGGGGATCATTCGATTCAGAAAGAGAGGGAAGTTAAGCCCAAGATTCGTCGGGCCTTTCAAAATACTAGCACGGGTTGGTGAAGTCGCTTACCGGTTAGAATTACCTGATGAGCTGAGTGGAATTCACCCAACCTTCCACGTGTCGCACTTGCGCAAGTGCCTGGCCGACGAATCGGCACACGTGACACTTGACGACATCGAGATAGATAATAGCCTCAATTACATCGAGGAACCCGTCGCCATACTAGACAGGAAAGAAAAGCGGTTACGGAATAAAGCGATACAGTTAGTCAAAGTACAATGGAAGCATCGTAAAGGGTCGGAAGCTACATGGGAAACCGAGACAGAAATGAAAGAGTCGTACCCGCACCTGTTTGACTTATAACAGGTTTCGAGGACGAAACCTTTCGTAAGAGGGGTAGACTTGTAACATCCCAAAATAAATAAAAACCCAAATAAAAGAAAAAGGAAGGTGGGCTTGGCTAGGGGCCGGCCCATGGGCCCGAAAACTGAGAAGAACCCTTCTAATCAGTAGCCATTTCCTCCTGTGTCCTTCATTTCTTCCTGCGCAAGAACTTTAGAGAGAGAGAGAGAGATCGTCTAGAGAGAGAAAGCTCGGATCAAGCTCAAAGTCTCGAGGTTTGTTGCTCAACATCTCTGGAGCATAAAGGAACGAGAAGGAAGCTGTAACAGGTAATTATTATGCCTAAATCTGAGTTTTTGTAACTTTCGGGTTTCGGGTTAATAATCGAGTAAAGGTTTAGATTTTTACGTGTGAAACTGGAAACAAACCACGGGTTTGGGTTCATGGGGGAAAATGGAACATTTCGAACGTAAAAAGTTCAAAGCTTGATCGATTAGAACAAAGGGACCAGATCTAGGGTTCTGTTTGGGGAAGAAGACTGCACAGTCGAAACTACTAGTTTCGATATGGACGCATCTATCGAAACTACCTAGTTTCGACAGGGGCAGACCCATCGAAACTACCATAGTTTCGATATAGACCCAAGACCTTAACTAAGAATTTATATAAGTCATACGACTCGAAACTACTTAGTTTCGATAAGAAGCAGTGACTCGAAACTACTTAGTTTCGATAAGAAGCCAGGGCTCGAAACTACATAGTTTCGATAAGGAGCCAGGACTCGAAACTACCTAGTGTCGATAATGAAACCATGACCCGAAACATCTGAGTCAAGCCTAGTAATGTCTAAGTGTCCCCTAGGAACACAGCCTTACGCCTATGACTTGATTATACAGATTGTGGGTGACCATAGTGACATTCAGGAACCGGCTAGGTGTAAACAGAAACGATTCATCTGGTGAGTTCTTATTGCCCTTTTTCCTAATGGTTTTGGGCTGGCATGCATACTGGTATAGTATTTTATAAAAATGTTATTTTTATAAAATGAAAGGCAAGGTATAGTATTTTATAAAAATGTTATTTTTATAAAATGAAAGGCAAAGTATAGTATTTTATAAAAATGTTATTGTTATAAAATGAAAGATAAAGAACAAAAGAGCATAGTATTATCTTTTAAACAAGTTTTTGAAAGATAACAATGAGCTAAAGAAAGAACGATAAAGGAGCCGTACTTCGGTACAGCTCGACAGTGACAGTGACAGTGACAGTGACAAATACCATGTTATATGCTTATGTGTTAATATGTGTTATTTGTCTATATGAAAGTTATGTGATTGCATTTCTATTTGTGTAATAGTGTAATTGCATTGCATAGTAGTTGCATAGTAGAAAGTCCTGCAGGCATGCTAAAGTAGAAGTCTCACCCTGAGGTGTGAGCAATGCTAAAGGAGTCTTACACTTCGGTGTAAGCAATGCTAAAGGAGTCTTCACTTCGGTGTAAGCGAGAAAGTCTCACCCTGAGGTGTGAGCAATGCTAAAGGAGTCTTGCACTAACGTGCAAGCGAGAAAGAAAGTCCCACCCTGAGGTGTGGGCAGCGCTAAAGTAAAAGTCTTACCCTGAGGTGTAAGCAAGATAGGGATCTGGTCCTCGGACCACGATCCATATGTGATAGTTAAAGTATGATAAAGTCACTTGTCAAGTATAAGTGAAATGATAGACAGAGTACAGTGGGACACCCTAACGGGTTTCCTTAAAGATAAAGTTTTAATGACAGATAGTAACGTAACAGATTTATAATTGTAACGTTGTAAAGTTTTAAAGTAATAGTTAAAAGTTTATTTCAAAGAAAGTGAAAGTAAAGCTTATTTTATTTTAATAAAACTAAGCTACCAAAGATAAAGTTTACAGTTTAAAGTAAAGAGAGAACTCACCAGCGTTAGCTGACTTTTAGTATGCATGACAGGTAAAAAGGGTAAAGCTAAAGAAAAGTGAAAGAGCCATGTGGGCTGGATAGCATGGACATCGGGCTGCGGTATTGAAGACTGACATTTCCAATCCTGATAGTTCATGTTATAGACAATATTTCATGTTTTAGTTTGATGAATGATTTGAATTAAAGACTTCCGCTGTAATAGATTCTGATTTCCGGTTTAAGAACTATGTTTGTTATGTTGTGTGCCAACTATGAGATGTACCCGTTTTGGGGCGTTTCATCGATGTTTGGGGGGGGGGACTAGCATTGAGCATTCAACAAGAACGAATTATTTTCGATCTTAAAAAGGCCATGAAGCGACCAAGCAGTCACGACGATCTCGATTTCCTATTCGACGATTTTGACTATCTTGTGGGCTACTACATGCATGATGTCTTAGGAAAAGAGGAAGAATGGTCGGCCGAAGAACAAGATGAATATTTAGTTTGCGAAGGTTTCATGATAAAACACACTAATCATGATTAAGACACTATAATCATTGAAGAACTCGAGGATAGAAACGAGAATGAGAAGACAAAATCATCCATTGAAGAACCGCCTACATTGGAGTTAAAAGAGCTTCCTACTGACCTATCATATGCCTTTTTAGATAACGAATCCAAGCTTCCGGTCATTATTTCTTCCAGGCTAGAAAACGATGAAAAAGAAAAATTACTAAAGGTTTAAAAAAGCATAAGAAGGCCATTGCATGGAAGCTAATGGATCTTAAAGGAATTAACCCCTCATTCTGCACACACAAGATACTTATAGAAGAAAACTACAAGACCAGTGTGCAACATCAAAGACGACTAAACCCAAAGATGCAAGAGGTGGTGAAAAATGAAGTTATTAAATTACTTGATGCAGGGGTTATTTACCCTATTTCAGATTCAGCATGGGTTAGTCCTGTTCAAGTCGTTCCAAAGAAAGGGGGAATAACAGTAACTACAAATGAGAAAAATGAATTAATACCAACTCGTACAGTCACGTCCAGGGACAACCCTTGAGGTTGAGACAAATGATGAAACGATCCTTTTGAAATGACTTTCGCTGTATTTTACAAAAAAACTCTGAAATCATATAAACAAAGAGATTCCAATCGGGCTCGCACACGTCCAGAGGGTGACTAAGGCGGGGTGTGACAGTTGGTATCAGAGCCACAGGTTTTAGTGAATTAGATACTTGGATCTAGTATCTAAGCTTTAACCATTGATACTTTTAAGATAAGAAAATAAGGTAACCTTCTGACCGGTATGTAGTTATCTGACAAACGAAAGTGTTCTGTCTAAGGAAAGAGCGGTGTATAAATCTCTCCTAGACCCGTCGCTCTTACCTGGGAACATGACTGTTGGAGGTACTACTCTGGGAAGATAACCATCCTTGTAGAACTTTAGTTAAGATTAAGATTCTGGATTTAGTATCTAAGTCTTTCAAGTAAAATAAGTACTAATATATTAAGATTGCAGATGTCTGGAGAAAATTCTGTTCAGTATTACGATCCTAATCGTCCCACTAAGCAAGAATCCCCGAAATACTATCCCTTGGGATCACAACAGAATCCTATCTGTTCACCCTACTATAATGACGGCCTGTTTGCTATACTCCAATATCAAATGTCTAGATATGTTGGTGGGTATTCGTGAACCTCCACCTAAATATGGTTATAAGTATAGTATGCCTTCTTCCCATATCAAATGTCTAGATCGTTCGTTGCGCCAAACGGATGAGGTAACAAAGAAGAAAATCATGGACAAAGAAAGAACTAAATTTTATGGGAATCAGGTGTACAAATATGGAAAAGATCTAAAGACCTTGATGAAAGAGTTGATGAAAGACTGAAATCTTATTGTATTTTACTTTTGTATTGTAATATATTTTATGATAATAAAATATCCTTTGTTCTTAATTTTCAGAATGGTTGGAAAAGGCAAAGATCCTAGCTTTCTTCGTAAATTCGCGCATGCTAGTTACTTTGACCGTAAAACGAATGAAACGACTATAGAACTTAATGAGGAAACTGAAAGTACTTTCAGAAGCCTCGGAGAAATAGAAAACCCTAGTGTTCCTTATAATCCTTCTATAAGTTTTCATTCTGCTCCAACTGCTGGAAGCTATAACATCACTCCTGCTTATCTACAGAATTTTCATGAGAGATACGCCGAAATTCCTTATGAAAATAAATATGATCCTGAAGAAGAATAACGCGTTGATTCTAATATCCCTTACGTTATGTATTATGAGAAAATTCTTATTCCTGCTCAGCATATGAATAAGAATGCGTCAAGAAGTGAGAGGGAACAAATGTTGTTGAACCGAATAACTGAATTGGAAAAAGAAAAGGCTGAAGTTGAAGTTCGGAATGCTCTATTAGTTTAGGCTCTTGAAGACAAGAACTTTAGAAATTTCTGAATAACTTATATATACTATCTTCTGTAATATATTTTATCAATAAAAAACATTTTTTATATCAGTTCCTGTTCTTTTGATAGCATGTCTAAACAAATTGGACCTTCTCAAAACACAAAAGGAAAGAAAAAGCAAGCAGTAGAGAATGCTGCTGAAAATGATAACTCCCGTATTGAACTTCAGAAATTAATCAAGGAATGAATCAAGGAATCTCTTCCATTAATATTTACTGAGCTTGAAAAGAGACAAGATAGAATGCCGGTTCAACCTTCAATTCCTTAATCTATTCATTCCCGACAAACACGAATGGTTACTCAATCAAAACCTGTTGCTCTTGAACCAAAGGGTTCTGTTTCTCATAAGTCTAAAAAGACGAAAAAAGAAGAATATTATCATAACTCCTCTGGAGATGAAAGTATAGGTAATAATTATGATCATTTAGCAAAGAAGAGGAAGATAGTAGGTTATACCTACAAGATGTTTCAAGAATGCAAACCTTTTAATTTCTCTGGCAAAGAAGGAGGAATTGCAACACTGAGGTGGATCGAGAAGACGAAATCAGTACTTGCAATCAGCAAATGTGCTGAGGAGGATAAGGTTCTGTATGCGTCCAATCTATTTAAAGATCAAGCTTTGGAATGGTGAAATAACATTACTGCTGCCAAAGGCAGAGACGCAGCCTACGAAATGGGCTGGAGTGCCTTTAGGGCAAGAGTTTTGAAAAAGTATGTTCCCCAGAATGAACGGGAACGGATTAAAGGAAAAATTTTAAGTTTGAGAATAATAGTAACAAATCAGCAGGAGTATGCCACTAAACTCCTGGAATATACTCGAATAGTTCCTCATCTAGCTACTCCTGAATCAAACCTGATCAAACGTTATATCTTGGGTTTGATTGGTGAAATCCGAGACATGGTAAAGGTCGCAAATTGTGAGAATCTTGATGATGCCATGGATTTAAGGGCATCGTTGACAACAAGCTTGATTAGAAACCAAGAAGAGGGAAAGAAGAAAAAGGATATAACTAGGCAAGGCCCAAGTGGATCCAGGAAATCCAACTTTACCCCTTGAAATAACAAATCTTCCATCACTGAGTGTCCAAAGTGCAGAAGGAGGCACTTAGGACAATGTCGTGGTGGAATCTTGTGCAACTATTGTGAGATGTCTGGACACAAGACCAAAGATTGCTTCAAGAAGAAGTTAATTACTTGTTTTGGATGTGGCGAAGCTGGTTGTGACAATCCAGACTTTTCCAGTTAACTCTGTTAACAAAATCCAGTTAAAACTAACCTAATTAACTTAACTCAAACTTCAGGGACTAATTCTGTCAATAATCTAAACCTAAACTCCAGGGACTAGTTATATAATTTCCCTAAAGTTGACTGTTGACTTTTAGAAAGTCAAAATCCCAGTTATGTTGACTTTTGAGGTCAAACTAACAAGTTCTAACCTCAATCCTAACTACAGGGACCTTTCCTGCCATTTCCTAAACCTTAATTCATAAAAATTCAAGGATTAAACCTATAATTTAACTAAAGATGATTTTGTTGACTTTTGAAAGTCAAAATCGGGACCATTAATCCAAATTCGAATCTTAAACCTCGAATTCGTTTGATTTTGAAACCGTTATACACGACCAGACCATTAACGAACCTAATCAATGCTTTAATCATCACCATTATTCGCGAATAATATGATAATCGAAGTTGTAACCGTCGACCCACATCAAACATTCATCAAATTCGACGAATCCTCGTATTACTTTCACAAATTAAACCCTCTCACACCTTTATCGAATCTGTTTGAGCCTGTTGCAAGCATCATTTCGTCCAGAATCATAGCAGAGGGAGCCAGAGATCAAACCAGTTCAAGTTGGAACTATTTTAGTCGAGGATCATCAATTCGAACTCTATTCCGGTATCTGTCTAAACCCCCACTGTCGTTTCTGCCTAATAATTGAAAGCCCTAACCAAATTAGGGCTTACATTCTCGAATTCGACTCCAACCAAATTCTAGGGTTCATCGTAAACCAGTTTAATCGATCAAGACCCTAGACTCTATTTAAATCCAATTAATATACATGATTAGCTTCGCAATCCTCTGTATATCGAAAGCCCTATATTAATTTTGGTTTCCATTATCGAATTCATCGTGATCCGATACCTTCATACGACTTTGGTTTAGTCGAACCCTATCATTTCGATACGGATTACTGAAACTGAATGCAACAGTAGACTCGCCTTGATTCATACATTGAAAGCCCTATGAAATTCAGGGGTTTTATCATCGAATCGAAACCGGATTGAACCTAAGGTTCTTATGGCTTTCTGGTTAATCGAACTCTTACCTACACCCGTTTGAAATGAAATTAAACTACATCATCGGTTTCGCAATTTCATTTTTAATAAAAACCCTATAATTCTAACAAGTTTTATTATCAGAATCAACGGATTTAATTTGTACTCTTAAAACTAGGGTTTCAACTTGATAGTCCAAGAATTTACAGTTTAAAACTCGATGGTATTGCAATTAATCCTCACCACATATTCGCCTATACTCGATTTACAAAACCCTTAATCTAAATTGTTCGATCGAAGTCCAAATGATTAGAATCGGGAATGGATTGGGCTCGGTTTCGAAAGGGGAGTAGAACACAGAGACCTTAGATGTTAAAACAAACCGATTCGGGTACTTGTTGCGATGACCCTAGAGGGCGGATTGGTTAAGGCAGTGTGTGTGTGTGGGAGAGACCCGGGTTCGAGTCCGGGCTCCCACATTTCTTTTTAGACATTTTTCTAAACATATTTAATTATTAAAAATCAAACCATATATTATTATAATATTATACAAATGTGTTTTAGCCCGGGAAACAACCCGTAGGCTCGGGTTTGAATTATTAACCCACTTTTGTTATTATTTCCCCACTTTTTAAAATAATATATTTACCATAATTTGGTATAAAATAATATGTTGTTATTATTTTCAACCTATGACTCGTATTATTAAATAATATATATTTATATTATTTCGTATCATTTTATAACCTCGTATAACATTTGAAACTAAAAGATAATATAATTAGTTATATTATTTACTCGCATTTATTACGTTCATAAAAATAATATATTTATTATTTTGTACCACGAATGAGTAATTAGAATATTCTTTCGAACCTAAAAAAAATATATTAAATTATATTATTTTCCTAATTTTTGTAAATGACAAAACGCTCGAATATATTCATTATTATTGTTGTCATTCGTCGCGTAACGTATATATATAATTTAATTACTAATTAAAGAATTCCTATTCCCGTGCACACGTTCGTCTACTCTCGGTTACTAGAGCGTTTCTTTAGGACGTTTCTCATTCCGTGTCGTTGTCATAATTCCCATTTTATCCCTAATTTATGTGTTTATAATTTTAGGACATCCGTAAGTCGTTTGAGACTTACACACGTGGTTCCAACTTGTCCTTTGTGTGATACTACCTATAACGTAACGCATGTGAGTTTTCACGGCCCCTTTTTACTGTTTTAACTTGGGGGAGAAAACATGATTAAACAATTTTGGATTTTGTAATTCGTATGATATCAATGTTAAATGCTAAGCGTAACACGCTATCACAGAAAGTCCTCAACTAATATCGGACCGTTAATATGGATCTTAGCGAGGTAATATTTAGTAGTACTACTGGGTTTGACAAATCCCACCCGCGTTAGTCGTGCTAACTCGATCAGATATCGAACGGGTGAAATGTTAGCCTACTCACACCGCCAGTGTTGATAGACCTGGCAGGAGGCAATAGACAAACAGTCAGCTTCAGTTGCGAGCGCTTGAGCTGAACATGAACATAGGTTAGCTACCTATAGATACGTACTGAATGAACATAAATCTGGTAAACGCTTATTTACATATATTGAAACCTGTGAACTTACCAACTTCGTGTTGACATATTTTCTTATATGTTTTCTCAGGTCGCTAAGATAAGACAAAGGTGCACGTTAGGGCATGCATGGGATTCAACTACTTTGATTATAACTTATTTTTGTTTGTTTGAATTATTCTATTGTACTTGTTTTGGTTGGACGTTTGGGCTTTTTGGACTTTTGGACTTGGGTTTTGGGCGCACGTATTTTGCGCATTTACTTTCTTTACGCTTCTGCATTGATACTCTGATTTAAATGATATTTTCATTTTGAGTCCCATGTAGAGTCGTTCAAAGTAACTAACGTCTGAAATCCTGGTTTGTCACTTCCCAAACGGTAAAACTCCGTTAGTTAAAATTGGGGGTGTGACACTGGTCACATCAAAATAAATTGTCCAAAGCAGAAGAAGACAGACGGGACAGGTCCCAAACCTGCAGATGGAGTGAAGAAGAATGCACGAGCATTCGTTCTTAACACTCATGAAGTAGCAGGTATGCCTGATGTCATTACGGGTACATTTCATGTCAATGATATTTATGCACGAGTTTTATTTAACTCTGGTGCAAACCAAAGTTTTATAGATCATAAATTCTATAGTCTGTTAAATAAAACTCTAGCTAAATTAGACAAGAAATACGTGGTAGAAACTGCTAATGGTGACTTCGTCCAAATCTCTGAAATCCTGAATGATTGCCATATCACATTATCAGGACATGTTATACCTACAAAACTATTGCCAATGACTTTGGCAGGTTTTGACATTTTCTTAGGAATGGATTGGTTAGCCTCTAACCAAGCCCGTATCCTGTGTGATAAAAAGGCAATAGAACTTCGTTCGTCGAAAGGTGATATTCTGACAATCAATGACGATAAATTATCCAACTCTACTGGAATAATTTCTATGCTGAAAGCCACAAAATACTTACGAAAGGATGCTTAGCATACCTTGTTTCTGTAACTACCGACACTAAAAAGAAGATAGAAGATGTGCCAGTTGTGGCTGAATTCTCTGATGTATTTCCTGACGAACTGCCTGGAATTCCACCTGAGAGAGAAGTGGAGTTCAGAATTAATACGGCACCTATTGCTAAAGCCCCGTACAGATTAGCTCCAAATGAAATGGCGGAATTGAAAAAGCAATTAGATGAATTACTGGAGAAAAGTATTATAAGACCAAGCTCATCACCTTGGGGAGCTCCAGTCTTATTTGTTAAAAAGAAATATGGATCAATGTGTATGTGTATCGATTATCGTGAACTTAACAAAGTTACAATAAAGAATCGTTATCCACTCCCCCAAATCGATGATCTTTTTTATCAACTCCAAGGAGCTCGTTGTTTCTCCAAAATTGATCTTTGATCTAGATATCATCAATTGAAAGTCCAAGAAGAGGATATTCCTAAAACTAACTCGATATGGTCATTATGAGTTCACGGTTATGCCGTTCGGACTTACTAATGCACCAGCAGCATTCATGGATATGATGAATCGAGTCTGTAAACCTTACCTGGACAAAGTCGTTATCGTATTTATTGACGGCATTCTTATCTATTCCAAAAGTAAGGAAGATCATGCGGATGATTTGAAAATCTTACTTGAAATCCTGAGAACAGAGAAGCTATACGCTAAGTTCTCAGAAGTTCAATTCCTTGGTCATGTTATTAATGTCAATGGTATTCAAGTTGTCCCTGTCAAAATTGAAGCCATATCCAAATGGGAAATCCTGAAGTCACCAACTAAAATCCGTAGTTTCCTCAGTTTAGCTGGATAATATCGAAGATTTATTCAACATTTCTCTCGAATCGCAGTACCATTAACTTCTCTGACCCGCAAATCAGTTAAGTATGAATGGGGTCCTAATTAATCTGAAGCTTTCGAAACTTTGAAATAGAAACTGAGTCAATCACCCATATTGGCTCTGCCAGATGGAAATGAAGGCTTTTCAGTTTACTGTGATGCTTCACACACCGACTTTGGTTGTGTATTAATGCAAGGAAGTAAATTCATTGCTTATGCTTCTCGTCAATTGAAAACTCATGAAAAGAATTATACGACTCATGATTTAGAACTAGGTGCCATAATATTCGCACTGAAATTATGGAGGCACTATCTATATGGAGTCAAATTCATCGTGTTCACTGATCATAAAATCCTGAAGTATATATTCAGTCAGAAGGAACTGAATATGAGGCAAAGACGTTGGATGGAAGTCCTAAATGATTACGATTGTGAGATCTGTTATCATGAAGGAAAAGCCAATGTCGTAGCTGATGCCTTAAGAAGAAAGGAACATGAGAAACCTAAACGAGTTCATGCTTTAAGACTCGATCTCCAAATCGATCTTATCACTCGTATTAAGGAATCTCAGAAACTTGCTTTGCAAGAACCCAACCTCGAGAAAGAAGGATTGGGAGGTATGATTGAACAACTAATCAAAGGAGATGATGGATTTCTTAGAATGAATAAAAGAATCTGGGTTCCTATCTATGGGAATACTCGTGAAGAAATTCTTGAGGAAGCCCATAAATCTAAGTATACAATGCATCCTGGAAGTGACAAAATGTACAAAAACCTAAAAGCCAGTTATTGGTGGATAGGAATGAAAAAGCATATCGATATCTATGTTGTAAAGTGTTTGACCTGTTCTCAAGTTAAGGCTGAACACCAAAATCCGTCAGGCTTGTAACAGCAACTTGAAATTCCAGTCTGGAAAATGAGAACTATGGATTTCATTACTAAACTTCCCCAAACGAGTCGAGGGAATGATACTATCCGGGTTATCATTGATAGACTTACTAAGTCTGCTCATTTTCTTTCGATGAAAGAAACATTCAGTATGGATAAGCTGGCATAATTATATGTTAATGAAATTGTAACATTGCATGGTGTGCCACTATCTATTGTGTCAGATAGAGATAGTAGATTTACCTCTCGATTCTGGCAAAGTTTTCAAAAAGCTCTTGGTACTAAATTGAATCTTAGCACTGCCTACCATCCTCAGACGGACGGGCAGAGCGAAAGAACAATTCAAACTCTTAAAGATATGTTAAGAGCTTGCGTCATTGATCTTGGAGGAAGTTGGGATGACCACTTACCTCTAATGGAATTCTCCTATAATAATAGCTATCATACGAGTATACAGGCCGTTCCTTTTGAAGCCTTAAACGGTTGTAAATGTCGAACTCCAATCTATTGGTCTGAAATAGGAGAAAACCAGTTGTCTGGACCTGAAATAGTCTTGGAAACAACTGAAAAAGTTATCCAGATAGAAGATAGATTGAAAGCGGCTCGTGATCGTCAAAAGAGTTATGCTGATAAGAAACGAAAGTCGTTAGAATTCAACGCCGGTGATAACGTTCTATTAAAAGTTTCACCATGGAAAGGCGTTGTAAGATTTGGAAAGAAATGGAAATTAAGTCCTAGATTCATAGGACCATTCAAACTCCTGAAAAGAGTTGGGCGTGTGGCCTATCAACTCGAACTACCAAACGCAATGAATGGAGTACATGATGTATTCCATGTATCAAATCTGCGCAGGTGTTTGGCAGATGAATCTCTGGTAATGCCCCTACAAGATGTAGAGGTAGATGAAAAATTAAGATTTGTGGAACAACCTTTGCAAATCGAGGACAGGCAGGAAAAGAGATTGAAAAGAAAAAAGTTGATAATTGTAAAACTGAAATGGAACTCCAGACGTGGACCTGAGTACACGTGGGAACTAGAGTCAGAAATGAGAAAGAAATATCCACACATGTTTGAATAAACTAGAGGACGAGTTTAAAACAAGGTGGGCCACATAAATGTCCAAAATTTGACAAAAGGTAAACCCTAGGGACTATAAGTGTAATTATACTAAAGTTCAGGGTTCAAAATAGAACTTTGGGAAATTAAGACCTTAGCGGACCGCTAAGGTCAAGCCTAACGGTCCGCTGTGAGAACAAAGTTGGGTGGTGGACTGCCATCTCCTGAATAACGGTCCGCTACTTGTTGGCTAAGCAATGAATCTGGTTAAACCACGTGTATAGTGACTAATGGTCACTTATTGTGACACATATACTCATGGCGGACCACCACGCCAGACGGTAACAGTCCGCCAGCCGCAAAGTAATCAGAATTCGCCACGTATCAGAGTGACGGACCGCTACGCCCCAAGGTAACGGTCCGCTAGCCGCAAAACTATGATCGGTCTAATCAAAGACTGACATTTAGGGCTGACGTCAATTAGGGCGGTGGCGGACCACCACCAGTGTCACACACCCGCCAAGGCGGAAACACGAGGGGGCGGCGAAATTGAATCATCACACATGATCAAAAGAAATTTACTATTAAAACCAAATAGTCATTACATCAGTATTTCAGAACAATTAAACCAAATAGAAAAACAAACACGTATAACAAATAATTCTTCTTTTGCTAAAATCTAGCTACGTCCACTAAGGCATGAGTCATTGATCTTATAAAAAGATGCAAGTCATAAACAAGTTTCAAATTCCAAGTAATTAAACTTTTATACATGAGTCCATAACCAACCCTAGTGAGCGATAGTTCTCCTGTCCAACACCTTGTCAGGGTGTTAGACTAAGTGTAAGTGTCAAGAATGTAGTTTCTAAACATCCAACTCCTTCCAAGTTGATCAGAATCCACAACTTGAAGACTTTATGGGATTGTCAAGCCAATAGATCTATTTACGTACTCTCGTGGCTTCCCCGAAGTTAATGGTTGTGTAGTTTTAGAAATAAGAGAGACTTTGTAATAAAAAGTGATATTGAATAGCAACATGTATAAACCAGTTTAGTTTTACTAGAATTAGAAAGTATGTTATTGACTGCAAAAGAATAGTTTTGATTTCAGAATTCGATTTCGTTTTGATATAGGAGCATGTTTTCCACCCCAAAGTAGAAAGTAAAAGGGGCTATGAACTCACCTTGCAAGTTTAGAGGGTTGAACTTGAACTTGTAGTAACTTGGATTGAATGTCTTAAATATTCCCTAAGTTAAGTTTGTTACGTTAGAAACACGTTAAGGATAGTCGAGGGGTTGACATTGTAAATAGTTGAAAGTAGTTGTTGTACACTAGAGTGGTTTTAATTCCATAGTAGTACCTCCAACGTAAAAGTTCTCAGGAAAGAGTTGGTTGTCTTTTCCTAGCTAGAACTTTAATGTTTGTCAGATAACTACATACTGGTTTGAAAGTTACTCTATTTGTAGACTTGACCAAGATTAGGGTTTCTTTGGTAAGTTTGGAATGTATAATGGCTAAAGTGAAAATATGAGTTTAGAAAACATATAAATGAATTTAATTAAATATTAAAGGGGTTAATTTTAAAATAAGGAGTTTTAGTAAAAACATGATTTTTGAAATTGAAAGGAACAAAATAGATCAAAACCAAGTTTTTAAATAAAAGTTTGAACAAGTTAATTAAAATAGGGCTTTTAATCTTGGATAGGTCTATGATTATAACATAAACATGTTAGGGAATCATAGATTTAGCTAGTTATGAAGAATTTTGAAAGAAAAAGTATTACAAGTAAGAACACGAGAAGAACTTACTTAGAATGGAATGATTTAAGCTAATCTATTTGTTCTAATTTAAGGTATCTATTCTTATCCAAGTGCATTAACTCTAGTACTTACTTACCGTTCTGGCATTGGCGTTGGCTACCCATACTGACATCCGTGCTTTGGTCCCATAATCAGCTTGAGTCCAGACATTTAGGGATGTCTGAATCTCTCAAACTATTGCTCTGATACCAACTTGTAAGGCCCTTATTCCAGGTAACCTCACTTGTTGGACTTACTCATAAACATAGTAATAAATGCTGAACTTAATTTAAAAACATTCAAGAGTAGCAAAAACAAACATCATTCGAATACATAACATAACAGCTGAAATCTTAACATATATAAAAGTAATGGGATGTCAGTCGCTTGCCGGGTAACCATCACGCCTTCGCACGACCCTTCCTTTTGTTACCTGAAATGTATACTAAAAGTCAGCTAACGCTGGTGAGTTCTAGTTTAAAAACAATCAGACATAACATTTATCTTATCATTAAGTATCATATATATACTTATATACTATAAAATACATACATTTTCATATTCTTTGCTTTACTGTTATCGCATATCATTCATACTGAGTATATACATATATATATACTTACTTTGGGGAGAACATTCATTGGTCATACACATAAGGGTGATCAACCCGTCTTTTACTACGTATGTCACAAAGACATGCGCCATTGAGCTACCTCGTAGCCCCTTTACTCGTCTGGTCCTAGAAACCGTCCGCCATTAAACAGTCCGGCCAACCTTCGGCCGTCCGTCTTAACCGTCCTACCGTCGTAGTCCGTATATTCGCCCGTCTGCCCTAAGGAATCTGTTTCCCACGCGAACTATTGTTTATGCAACCGTTATCCTCCATGATCGTACGGATTCCTTCGACCATACGTCATGCTATACCGTCCGGATTCCTTCGACTGGCCGTTATTGCCATTCAAACGTCCTAGCTGATGAAGGAACGTATTTTTCCCGGTTGCAAAATTGTCATGTGGTCGTCCGTCTACCGAAGTAGCCGTTGTCATAGAACCGTCCATAACGTTTACATACATTCATAACATGCAATATATAAAATATAAAGCAAGATTTCATTCATTCACATTATGTCATTCTTTCATTCATTCTTTATAATCATACGTTTCATTCTTTGTTCATCATTCATTTTGATACATATATGTATATATCACGTGTGATCACATTGGCATTCATAACATTTATTCATTTAGCGTATACACTTCAGCCCCAAAACATTTAATAAGGTTTGCACATAACATAGAGGGGGCACATAGAACTCACCTGATTAGCTAGTCTCATCCTGTCCTAACAGCGGTCCAATGAGTGCCACACACGATCTGGATTGGTTAATTACACATACATCAGACCTAATTTAAATTACACACTTTTACTTTAGCTGAACTAGGCGAACTTAAGGCTAAGTTCGCTGCCTAAAGTCTAGGCGAACTTGTCCTAAGTTCGCCTGACTTGACCAAGCGAACTTAATCAGGTGAACATGAGATAGGCGAACTTAACCAAGTTCTCCCCTTGATGACTTAAGCGAACTTGTCAAGCGAACTTGATAAGTTCGCCCCATCCTTTACAGGCGAATTCGCCTGTCGGGCGGTCATCTTCCCCAAAAATCCAAAGTTCGTGCATGCGAATCTGATGATGCTAATATCTCAACTTTCTTCGCTCAAAACGTTCGGTTTTTATTCTAGATGCTAGACCTAAGCTTATTTTCAAGTTTCATCCCCAAAAACATTACCTATTTAGCTAAAACCCGAAATTCCCAAAGTAAACAAAAAACTCAGTTTAAGGTCGAACCATTACCTAAATCGGGCTTCTGATTCGAAGGTTTTGCTCACGAGCTCAGCAGTAACGTGCTCCTTCAATCCCGAGTTGATCCGTCAACTTTCTCTCTCTAGGCCCGAGCTCTCCTTTCTCTCTCTAAATTGCAAATAGTGGAAGTTTGAAGCTGTCTTGACCCTTATATACATGGGCTTCCCTCGGCCCTCCATCCATTTTCCTTTCATTTTTTACGATTAAATCTCGATCGCGTTATTATTTATTTATTTACTATTTTTGGGATGTTACATTTGTGCTTGGTTAGCTAAGAAGAGCAAGTTACACAATTAACTGTGTTATTTTGGTGTTGTTTTATAGTAATACAACACAATTAATTGTTATGTTTGGTGTTGTTTATGATAAACCAACACAGTTAATTATGCTGTTTTAAAATACATCACATTTAATTGTGCTGTTTTACAAGAAACCAACACATTTAAGTAAAGTAGCACAATTTAATTAAGTGTCGATTTTGTTTTTACAAAAAGATATAGCAATACTATACTCGAAGTAAAGGTAAAAAACGCTCGATTTTATGGTGTAATTTTTTTTTTAAATAAGGTCGTATGAAAAAGTTATGTACATTTAAAAAAAGTGGGGGAAGTTGAAAAAGTCAACAATTGTGAGTTTTTCAAAAATGCCCCTCCACTCATTATTTTCCATACACTTAAATCTTTACCATTGATTATCCAATTGAATGGATGAGATTGTTTCTAAGCCTTCTTAGCCAAATTAGACTTCTTAGGGGAACCATCCCCTATATATATATATAAAGGAATTTTCGAAATTAATAAATAATAATAACAATAATTAATTAATTGATATTACGATAAATAACAAAGATTTTCGAAGACGTTACATGAGAAACCCTGAAATTTAAGTATATGTAACTTTTATCCACGAAATTTTGTTTTAGTCAAAGGAAGTTACAAACTTTAAATTATTAGGTTAGAGTCTAAGGCATTCGAAGTTATCATAAGTAGCAAGTTCTAAAATGAACACGAGAATCAGATATAGAATCACAATAGAATAAGCAAGTCGTTCTAAAACGTAATAGAATACTCGCTTTAGACCAGACTCAAACGTTTAAAATGAAATGGTATCACAAGTGATATGAGGCATCAAAAAGGTTCATGGTATTAGAAGTTTCAATAGATTACAAAATAGAATCATAGGATCAAGCATAGAAATCAGGGATGTCACAACCGGCCTGTGTAACGGTCCGCTACAGATTGATTATTCAGTCTATAAATAGCCCAACGATCTCAGTCGGTTTCTTCATCCCAAACACGATTCCAACTCTCACATTGTGTTCCAGAACTTCCGTAGACGATTCCCGATGATCCTGGTTCAATTCCCGCTCCTCGTAGTGCCCGGTTAAGCAAGAAACGCACGTAGAAAGTTCAAGTGGCTAGAGATATCAAGTTAAGAAACTAGACATTAAGCCCTTGACTCTAGAGGCTCATTCCCACTACAAAGGTGAATACTTTATCTCTTTCAAAACTTGTGTCAAACATTTTATTTACGAAAATGGCCAAATAAAGGTTAACGAATTAATGCTCAATGTTCTTCTACGAACAAGCATTCTGGCCATAGGTATACGTAAAACTTATAAGGGATACACGGGTTACGGGTGAAATTACCGGACTGCGGCTGGTGCTAATCTTATAACAATTCGGAGGTGTAGACCTATCCGCTTTTTATAAGCTATGACGCCAGTGTATACTATAGTGCGATTGAACAGGACGGGCCAGCTGAGTGTGTAGATTGAACATGAAGTTGTGATTATGAAATTAATACTTGTTTGTGCCAAATGATTTTAATGTCAAGATATTGTATTCACCGGCGTTCGCGCTGACGTTTTATTTTCAAAATGTTTTCTAGGTAATGAATAAAATATGAAGAGAAAGGAATATGAGCATACATGAGATCTGACCCGGGAAAGAAAAGGATGGAATGTACATAGGATTCTCAGGCCTCGTGTAAAGGGAAATCCTAATGAAAGGAGATAGGACCAGGGAATTGATCAACCCGGTGTTGGACTATTTCCAGTGGCTCATCATGTATTTGATTTCAAACTCCGTTTTGTAATCAAATGAGAAGGGTATTGAAACCCTATGTTTATAAAGTAAATACAAGGCTTTTGTTTTCCAACTGAGTTTTGATATTTACAAATACAACCCTTGAGGTTGAGACAAATGATGAAACGATCCTTTTGAAAAGACTTCCGCTGTATTTTACAAAAACTCTAAAATCAAAGAAACTAAGAGATACCAATCGGGCTCGCACACGTCCAGAGGGTGACAGAGGCGGTGTGTGACAGTGAGCTCAATTGCTACCTGCTTTGGTTTAAGAGTTTTATAAAATACATCGGAAGCCTTTTCAGAAGGATCGTTTCGATATTGTTTCAACCTCAAGGGTTGCATTTGTAAATATCAAGTCTTAGTTGGAAAAAAAAAGCCTTGTATATAACAAAGGGATTTAAAAACCCATTTCAATATGATTACAAAACATAGTTTGAAATCAATACATCTCTTGTCTTAAAGACAAGTTTATAGAAACCGAAAATAGTACTATCCAGAGTTGATCAAATCCTCGGTCCTATATCTTTTTAATCTTTTAGGATTATCAATACACAAGGCCTAAGAATCCAACGTGCATTTCATCCCTTTCACATTTCATTTCCTGGGCCATATCTTATGTCTGCCCGTATTCCCTTTTCATTACATTTTTATTGATTATCTTAAAACATTTTGAAAATGAAACGTTAGCGCGAACGCCCGTGAATACAATTATCTTGACAGTAAAATCGTTTGGCACAAACAAGTATTAATTTGATAATCACAACTTTATGTTCAATCTACACTTTCAGCAGGCCCAATTCTCCTAATCGTATGCACCACTGTATACACTGGCGTCATGCCTTATAACAACGAACAGGTCTACACCTCCGATTTTGTTATAAGATAAGCATCGGCCGCAATCCGGGACTTTCACCCGAGGCCCGTGTATCCCTTGCAAGTTTTACGTATACCTATGGCCTGAATGATTTGTTCATAGAAGACTGTTGAGCATTATTCTCTTAACCTTTTATTTGACCATTTTCGTAAATATAAATGTTTGACACAAGTTATAAAATAGACAAAGTATTCACCTTGAATATGGGAATGAGCCTCTAAGTTGAAAATTATAGAATCTGCTTCCTAACGGGATTTCTCTAGCGTATTGGCACTTCTATGAACGTTTCTTCTTACACCGGGCACTAAAATGAGCGGGAGTTGGACCGGGGTTGTCGGGAGCGGGCTAGGAAGTCTCTTGAAAAGAATTTGTGTGTGAAGATCGCTTGTGTTGTGAGAAAAATGAATAAGCCCGACCAGCTATTTATATGGCAACATCTGGACCCGTGACAGACCGTTACAGGTGGTGACGGTCCGTCACCATATTAGGGTTTCGCGAGTCATCAAATACATGTCGCCCCTGGTCAGTTTGCGGCGTGACGGTCCGTTGCAGAATGGTATGTGGCGCACCCGGGTGAAATTGCGGCTGTGACAGACTGTTACCAGGCGTGACCGTCCGTCATAGGATTTCATGCGTGTTCAGCCTGTAACAGACCATTACCGTCAATGATGGTCCGTTCCCGTTGGATTTTTATGTTTTCTACTTTTTGGTCCTTGTACTTTCATATATTTACACTTATTGTATGTATGTATGTGTCTAGGGGAAGGTTCTTTAGAGAACCATGTGTTTCACGTATGAAAAAGTCATAAAAAACTTATTTTCACATGTGAAAAACTCGGTTTTACGTAATTTTCTTTGTAAGTAAACTAGAATTGTTTTACATATGAAATAACATTGTGTATTATAAAAAAGTTGGTTTTGTAGAAAAAACAATAGTTACAACGATTTTATATTAATATTGCTAAGTAAGCTAGAGTTATTTCAAATGTGAAATAAATAAAAATTGAGATACATAAAAATATGACAATGACTTTATCAGTATTTCTATATGAGCCAAAGTTATTTCACATCTTAAATATATATTAGAGTAAACTTCTATTTTGCTCCATGTGGTTTAATCATTTTAACTATTTTACTTCAATAGTTTGAAAATGACTATTTTGCTCCCTGTGGTTTCAATTTTTACTCCATTTTGCTCCCCGCCCCTAACTCCATCCATATTCACGGGTAAATGGAGAGGCATTTATGTCTTTTCCCTTTAAAATCCTTCCCAACGAAAATTAAAAGCTTAAAACACTAAAATTCCCACATATCAACGATCGTTCATCATCAAACCTATTCCCTTTCACCTTCGATCGTTTCAATCAATGGCCGACTTTACTGTGATATGTTCTTGTGGAGCTCCAACCTTCTATCGCACTTAAGAATGTCAATTATGTAGACCAATTTGAACAATTCTTGTAAACTTTGCAAACCATATGCAGACAAATCTGAGCAATTTGTCTTTAAATTTTGCAAGAATGGGTCTATAAATTTGAGAATGCCAATTATGCACACCAGTTTGAGCAATTTGTCTATAAATTTTGCAAACCATATGCAGAAAATTCTTGTAAACTAGTGGCAGTTAAACATGAATTTGACCAATTTGAACAATATGAAAACATATGCAGATCATTGCAATTTGTCTATAAATTTTGTTATACTTTAAAATTCCAAACTGTTTGTAGACAAATTGCAAACCTATATAAATGTTTGTAGACAAATTTCAAAACATATGCAGATCATTGCAATGGTCTATAAATTTTGTAGACAAATTGCAAAACATATGCAGACCAATACCATTGTAATTTGCCTATTTTTGTTATAAATTTTTGCTGTTACTAGACTTGGCAAAGCTGACCAATTTAAACAATATAAATTTTGTTATAAATTTTTGCTGCACTATTGTAGTCCAAACCAGTGCAGACTCGATTAAGCAGTCCAAACCAGTGCAGACTCGATTAAGCAGTCCAAACCAGTACTTGTATGGAATGTTAGGGTTTTAAGGTTTTAATTGTCATTGACAGAAATGCCCCCTCCATTTAACAGTGAATATGGACGGAGTTAGGGACGGGGAGCAAAATGGAGTAAAAATTGAAACCACAGGGAGCAAAATAGTCATTTTCAAACTATTGAAGCAAAATGGTTAAAATAATGAAACCACAGGGAGCAAAATAGAAGTTTACTCTATGTATTATAAAAGGTGATATTTATAAAATGACAGTAACACAGATATTTTTTATTAATATTTCTATTAATTTAGAGTTGTTTCACATGTAAAATAACATTGTGTATCATAAAAAATTTATAAGAACGTGACAATTAAAATAACTTTTTGTGATAAAATCAAGTGCAAAATTAGATAAATGTACATGCATTTAACCCTTTTTTAGAATTACTAGTGCGTTAATTCATCATAAATTCATAATACTTGTAAAAACATTCTAGTTTATAAATATAGATAAAAAGCAACTGATGTAGTTTACCATTGTCTCAATATATAAAACCAATAGTCAAAATACATATTTTAAACACAATTAGAATAAATATTAATCAAATTTTATACGGAACCTATTAATGGTTTATGCATATATGATCAATTCATCAAACCAACCAAGGGCAGAATCCTACAATTACTGCTAATAACAAACTTTCTCTTTACATTCACTCAAATCATCTTCTGATTCACATACGGGGAAAAAGATGCATTAATGCCAAGTTTCACACAGTGAAACAACCATGGCTACCTTCATCTGCTCTTCAAAACTCTCTGCAGCCATTTCCATTTCATCTACATTGATTAAATCATCATATCTTGTGTTGTGCGTCGACATACTCCTATTGTTAGTTGATGATTCTATTGTTGCAGGTAACAAGAAAATGAACAAGAAGATTAGGAAAAACTAATTCTGTTTATTAACTGAATTTGAGAAGTGTTAACAAGCTAACCCAATCAGCCAGCTATTTATACAAAACAAGAATACAGGAATTACAAACTAACCCCTCTACTTACTTGAAATTACAAAACCAAACCAAACTAAACTTTCAACAAAACTCCTTCCTAATTTCAAGTTTCATTCTTTACATCTTCAACTCCCAACAAAAATCTCATTTCACCAAATTTTACTCTTCGCAAAGCCTTAGTCAAAGTGTCTGCCTTTTGCATACTCCCACTAACAAAGTCAACCCGAATTTGACCTCTTTCAATGCATTCCCTTATAAAATGATATCTAGTGTTTATATGCTTTGATCTTCCATGAAAAACACGATTTTTCATGAGAGCTATTGCTGACTTATTATCCACATATAACACCACAATCTCCTCCTTTCTTCCTGTGATCTCCTCAAGCAATCCATGTAACCAAACACCTTGGCATGCTGCAGAGGTTGCAGCCATGAATTTAGCTTCACAACTAGATAATGCCACTGTTTGTTGCTTATGAGAAAACCAAGAAATCAAAGACCCATTATTACACGGATGGCCCCTGTGGCTTACACGGATTTCACTTTTGGCCCCTAGGAATGGAAAACTACAAGTTTGACCCAATAGTTTGCACGATTATAACACATTTGGCCCCTGAATTGGATGGACGTTATTTTTTCTGTTAATTTTTTATTAAATGACTAAAATACCTTTAAAAATAAACAAATCTGAAGGGTTCTTCCTCCTGAATACCTACACCCATCCTCACTTCCATTCCTACCGATACCGATACTAAAATGGAGAGGTTTACACGGCGGTAACGGCGCTGCAACGGTGGAGAATGATTCCTGACAGGCGGAGCATGATTAAGCTTGATTCGTGACAGGTGGAGCATGGCGGCGCTGCGCAGCCGCACTCCTGTAGTGGTGGTGTCGGATTCCTATGCAAAAGGAGGAGTCGGCCGTGACGAGGTTCAAACGGTTACGGGCGGTGGCTGTGATGTTCAAGAAGTGGAGACAGTGGCGGCTAGAGAGGATTCCGGCGACATGCTAGGGTTTCGGCAGACCAAGCGTTATTCCGGCGAGTTTCAGTTAAGTCACCGGTTAGTTCTTTTCACGTGAATACAATCCTAGGTCTAAAAACTTGATAGAACGCCTGGTTGGGGGAGAAATTAAAAGGTCGGCGAGGACCAGTTGGACGGTGGAGAGGGTGGCAGCGATGCAGGTGTGGTGGTGGTGGTTCTTTTCACTTGAGCATATGGAATGATTCGTGCACATCAAGAAAATCGATCCATTGCAGCTTGGTATATTTCAAGTTGACTTTCTTACCTTTTGAAATTTGCTAGGAATCTGTGTTGGGGGAGAAATTAAAAGGCCGGCGAAGACCAGTGGGGCCGGAGAGGACCAGTGGGGGGTTGGACGGTGGCAGCAATGGAGGTGTGGTGGTGGTGGTATGCCGGTTGTTGGGGTTTGGGTCTGGTGGGATGAAGATGAACCATTTTAATTTTTTTTAATGTAAGGGCATTTTAGACATTTTACACGCACTTAACAGTCAAACTTAACGTCCATCCAATTCAGGGGCCAAATATGTTACAATCGTTCAAACTATTGGGCCAAACTTGTAGTTTTCCATTCCTAAGGACAAAAGTGAAATCCGTATAAACCACATGGGTCATCAGTGTAATTAATTCTAATAAAACACATTGCCAGAAGTACTCTTGTCATCATCACTGTCAGTAAGATGATTACTATCACTATATCCTTCAAGACTACCACCTTCATTTCTACCATACTTAATGCCAAAAGTCAGTGTCCCTTTGATGTATCTAATCAAATATTTCACTACTTTTAAATGTGCCTCCCTAGGCTCTTGCCTAAATCTGCTCAAATAACCCACTACATAACAAAGATCTGGTCTTGTTTGAGTTAGATACCTTAAAGAACCAAGCAACTTCCTATATTCAGTTGGATTGACTTTTGCCCCACCTTCTGTCTTAAACAGTTTCAGACCTGGTTCCATAGGTATCTTTGTTTCATTGCATTCTTCCAACCCAACCATCTTCACTACTTTACTTGCATATGCAGTTTGTTTTAAGACAATTCCTTCTGTACTTTGTTTAACTTCTATACCCAGGTAATAACACAATAAACCCAAGTCTGTCATTTTAAAATTTGCCTTCATTTGCTGCTTAAAAGCTTCTACTTCCACCATATTACTCCCAGTTACAAATAGGTCATCAACATAACCACCTATAACCAGTAATGATCCTAACTTTGACTTGACATACACTTCCTATTGATGTGCAGTCATTTATACATATTTTACATACATAATAATCCCACATTATGATACTAATTGAATTATAACCTTGCAATTTATGCTTAAAACACTTATATTTTGTAATTGCAGGTTATTCAGTGTTGAAAATATAAATCAAGCTAAAATCTATCAAAAACACAAAGAATTCAAGATTCTAGAAGATTTATTCCCAAGCATTGACCCCCAAGAAGTCAAAATTGGTCAACAAAAGTCAACCAAGCAGCTAAAAGACAAAACTGGGAGGAAGCAGGGGGATGCACGGTCGTGCATTGCCGTCCCTTGCTTCCCACGATCCAGTACCGTGTCCTCTGTACCCTGTTTGATTCCCTAGGCCTTTGCACGACCGTGCAACCCAATACACGGTCGTGCATTGCTCATTTTGAGTCCTATAAATAGGAGGCTTGAGTTCTTCATTCAACACACCAATCCAAACCTAAAGAACACTCAAGAAGAGAGCATTCTCGTAGCTAGAGTAGAGAGTAGAGAATAGAGGGGATCTTCCTCCTTGTTCCACAATAAGTGAGCCTACGAAACTCATCATTACGCTAGTCGTTATGGCCATTCGTGGCTAAAACTTCTTTTTATTGCTAGGGTGAAGATGATGGTTGGTGCATGTTAATGTTTAACGTATTAATGAAGTGGTATGTTTATGTCTTTAACTAATTTGCTTTTAAAAACCATCTTTAGATGGGCTTTTATTATTGTCTAAATCCATCTTTATATTTGTCAGTGTCTTGATTTTAAAAAGAAAGATCGTAAAACCGTTTTTAATCAAAATTCCTTTGAAACTCGTACGTATTTTAATAAGCATAGATTGATAAGCCAAAGCTTGGTCTATATTTCTAAGATCGTACGTCTTTATACGAGAATATTATGCGACCAAGAATTGGTGAACTCATGTTGGGAACGGTACGTCTTTATACTTGGTCTCATTGTTAAACCGCCTCCCGGTGAGCAAAATATAATCACCTATTTAACTTTAATATAATGCATTTTGAGTCCGATGTCTTAAACCAGCTCGGAGATGACCATACGATGGGTTGAGGGTAATTGTTGTCCCTAACGGGAGGCACTACCACTTTTTAAAGAATATAATTTGCAAATCAAATGTAGTGAGGATGAGGCTCTAGCGGTGACCCGGGTCACAAGTTTGTAGTAGTCATACCACTGAATTAGTCAACTTAACATTATCATGTACCAAGCTGATTCGAATCCCAAAGCAATACATTCCATAATCTGATCATTTTCGCTTTATTTACTTTTCTGCTATTTACATTTCTGTTACACACTTCACGCACGTTTTTACTTTAATGCTATTTACTTTACCGTCATTTACTTTTCTGCTTCACAAGCATACAAAACCTACTCACTAATTAATCTGGCTAAACGATAACAAAAGTTGAGTATTGGAACTCGACCGTGTCCATTGGTTCGATACTTGGTTCTTCCCTAAACTATATTACGTTGCGATAGGTACACTTGCCTATTGTGTGTGTTTTACGTTAACGTAATTATCATTTTATAAATTTAAAACCTGATCTTATGAAAACATTCTAAAAATATATAATTATTTATAATTTTACTATATAGAAACAAACACATCAATTTTTTGGCGCCGTTGCCGGGGACACGGTCGTTTCAAGAAAGATTCGAGTTAACGGGTTAGCCTTTTTAACCTTAACATTTTCTTTTATGGTTTGTTTTGATAATTTTCTTTACAACAACTTTCATGGGTGACAACTACGAGAGTTGTTATGGAGAATACCAAAACGACTATGAGTACCACTATTCAGAGGTTTGGTGTGAGATCTGTGGGGAACCCCACTACACTAAATATTGTTATCTCTATCAAGGGTATTCCATAAATTTCCACTAACCCTACTGGCAACCATATGAGGAAACCACACCGCCACAAGAAATTCAACACTCAGCTCAAGATTTCGACTGATGGACCCCGGGAAATATGTTTCGTCATTTGGAAGAAATTAAGGTTCAACTCCTAAAGAGCTCTCCAACTGAAAAAAAAGTGTTTCATCATTTGGAAGAAATTAAGGTTCGGATCCTAAAAAGCTATCCAAATAAAAAACAAGATGATTCATTCAAAGTTCAAGAATCGGAAGTTATAGTTCCAATATCTAGTAAGGTCGAGCGACTCTAAGGAGCAAGAACCTTCTTTGTTCACAAGCATGGATCAATCGGAGGTGAGATCGGATGATTCAGAAGAAAGGGCTATTGCAACTTTACAATCACTTCCTGACTTTTCTGAGAGGCTGGAAGCTAAACAATTAAAGGAGTCAGAAGAGCGAAGATCTAAAGAGGAACCGGTGAGAATCCTAAATATGGAAGCACAGGAGGATGTAATCACCAATAAACAAATGATAATGGTGGCACCTCTTCCTTGAAATAGTGATACCGGCCTGTACCCAAGAATATCAGTGAATCATTCCATGAATCACATAAGCCACAGGATAAGGCACATCACTCCGAGGACCACTTCTCATGGAAGAAGCAATGTTCATCCAACGAAGATTACGTGACAAAATTTTCATACCGGAGTGACCATCTCCTTCACTACATGAGTTTCTTGAAGTTTGGTCCAGGAAATTTCAAATGGTGGTGGCGTGATTCAAGTACACCATTTTCTTTAAGTGCTCTTCTATAGAGCATTCTAAATTGATGGACTTTACTAATTCCTGGATCAACTTATTATCATCGTACACATGGTTATCAAATGGGTTGGATGAACCTCTCAGCATTACAAGCCACCCATTTGATAGATTTAACACTAAATTGTAAATTCACGAAACACGTACGGGTCGGGCCAAAGACCATTAAATAAATGTGGCACTTCCGGGAGGCAACCCGATGATCATAAATAAATTAAGAAGTTGGTGCATACGGCAGATAGCTTGGACCTCAGGTTTGGTTTTTCCAAATTTAAGTTTCTAATTATTTCAGCCCCCAGGTATGCCTTCTCGATACCAGGACCTTAGTAGCTTAACTACTATATTTTATTTTCCTTTTTTGTTTTTATGTTTTTCTTTATGTTTCAAGTAGAATAACATCACCGGGTCATCTCTCTACTTTGAGGAGTTACACTTCAACTCTACGAGCCTGGAGCCGGAAACCACATCAAATTTATTAGAAATTCGATGAAGTCTGTGAAGCAACATGTTGGCAAGCGGCTGATGGGGCACACCCCGACAACAACAATAAGTTTTGGCCTTAGGTTATACACCGAATTGACCGGGGGAGTACCAGTTTCTTTTCCCTTAAAACTCCATGCATTTAAATTTATGCATAGCATTCCATTACATGCATTTGTACATTGAGGGCAATGCACAGTTTTAAGTGTGGGGTGGGGAATTAGAGATTCAGGACTGTTAACCTCGAAGCAGTAAAATTTAACTTGTGATTTTCTACCCATTTGACTAAAACATTACAAAAATCTACCTTTCATAAAAACCCAAAAAATTTTCAAAAATTTAAACCCTTTAAATCAAAACCTCTTAGAGTTTGCACCTAATTAAATAAAATGAAGACATGGAAAGTAGAAATAAACAAAGATTATGCATAACAAATCACTAAACCCTATTCCATCTGCTTCCAAGTGAGAATAATCTGAGCCATTTCACGAGCATTATTATCATTATTTTTGCATGCTCTTTCGTTTGGTATATTGAGTGTTTATTCAATAGAATTCTATGCATAATCAGAACCTGTATGACTTATACATATCAAGACCATGAAATTGTGGAAGTATGAAAATGATTGAGGCACCTAAGACTTTATTACCCTTAGTATCTAAAAATCACAAAAATATTATCCGCCTAGATAGCCCTCTGAGCCTCAGCCTTTTTCTTTTCTAAAACTCATACTTATCACCCGACCAGCTTTTCGTAAACACCGATTATTGGTTGATTGTCTTCAAAATAGAAAAATTATCCTATATTGTCATTTCAAGTTCATTATCATCGGGACAATTTTGGAAAAAATCTGCCCTACTCATAAGAATTGGAATATACAAACGGTGAATGCATTATGAAAATATCCGAACTATTTGCAGGAAATTTAAGGAAATATTATTTCAAAGAAATTGAAGAGGAAGGAGTATTGAAGAATTTGTCTCTAAACAAAAAAAAAAGTTGGTCTTTCATCGGGAGGCCTTAAAGAACTGGACATGCATTCCTTTGATTTTAATTTGCTTTCCTGCCTTCATTTCGCAAAACCTGAATTACCAACCGAACTCCGAGAAAAGTTTTTTCAAGCAACTAGTGATGAAAGAAAACGGTGGCGCAAGCAAGAACAATTGCCACCATTTTGCGGCTTGTCAAAAAGTGCCGCCAAGAGAAGAGCCAAAAGATACGATAAGTGTAGAAAATGTGGCAAATGGAGCCACGATGGAAAGTGTAGCAAGAATCAAACTCGAGCCCAAAGTGAATATACATACCTGATTGAAGTAGGTGCTGTTAGGCTTCGAGCCGAAGGAACCATACGAAAAGGCAGCGATGTGTATTACGCAATAAGGGATGAGTTGAATTTGATGAGAGATCTCGTTCTTGGCAATCTGACCATAAACGAGCCCTTAGATTAGTTATACCCTCATGATCTGAGTATTGTAGAGGGACCTTTTAGTATTTTCCATTTTAAGCCATGAGGCCGTAGCTGAGTGTTACGCGATAGTTGCAGCCCTTTAAACCCCATAAAAATCCCTAAAAATTCAAAAAGATTTTCATTTTCAACCTTAGTTTTACTTTAGCCACATTACAACCCTTTAAAGTCCTCTTGATTCATGCATACTACTTAGTTAGTTGGTGGAGACTTGATTTGCATACAAGCTTATGACCATTGCATAATTCAATCTGAACTTGAGTGTTCCACTTCACTTACATTATCCATATATATATATATATATATATATATATAACCCTAGAGTTGAGAGAGCATTGTGAGTAGTGAGGAGTTATTGCATAATCAAAGTTCTAGTAGGCTTGTCATGTACTTCATCATCTTAAAACAGAAAAATACAAAAATAGAATAAGCAGATCAATAGTTATCCCGGAGTTTCAACACTAGTTGAAATTCCATTACCCTTGTAAAGTTTTTAGTTATGTGTGTGATCATGCATGAGTTTGCTTGAGGACAAGCAAAGTTTAAGTGTGGGGTGTTATGATGTGCCATCATTTATACATATTTTACATACATAATAATCGCACATTATGGTACTAATTGAATAATAACCTTGCAATTTATGCTTAAAACACTTATATTTTGTAATTGCAGGTTATTCGGTGTTGAAAATATAAATCAAACTAAAATCTACCAAAAACACAAAGAATTCAATCTTCTAGAAGATTTATTCCCAAGCATTGACCCCCAAGAAGTCAAAATTGGTCAACAAAAGTCAACCAAGCAGCTAAAAGACAAAACTGGGAGGAAGCAGGGGGATGCACGGCCGTGCATCCCAATGCACGGTCGTGCATTGCCATCCCTTGCTTCCCACGACCCAGTACCGTGTCTTCTGTACCCTGTTTGATTCCCTAGGCCTTTGCACGACCGTGCAACCCAATACACGGTCGTGCATTGCTCATTTTGAGTCCTATAAATAGGAGGCTTGAGTTCTTCATTCAACACACCAATCCAGACCTAAAGAACACTCAAGAAGAGAGCATTCTCGTAGCTAGAGTAGAGAGTAGAGAATAGAGGGGGTCTTCCTCCTTGTTCCACAATAGGGGAGCCTACGAAACTCATCATTACGCTAGTCGTTATGGCCATTCGTGGCTAAAACTTCTTTTTATTGCTAGGGTGAAGATGATGTTTGGTGCATGTTAATGTTTAACGTATTAATGAAGTGGTATGTTTATGTCTTTAACTAATTCGCTCTTAAAAACCATCTTTAGATGGGCTTTTATTATTGTCTAAATCCGTCTTTATATTTGTGAGTGTCTTCATTTTAAATAGAAAGATCGTAAAACCCTTTTTAATCAAATTTCCTTTGAAACTCGTACGTCTTTATACGAGCAGAGATTGATAGGCCAAGGCTTGGACTATACTTCTAAAATCATACGTCTTTATACGAGATTATTATGCGACCAAGAATCGGTGAACTCATGTTGGGAACGGTACGTCTTTATACTTGGTCCCATTGTTACACTGCCTCTCGGTGAGCAAAATATAATCACCTATTTAACTTTAATATAAAGCATTTTGAGTCCGATGTCTTAAACCAACTCGGAGATGACCATTCGATGGGTTGAAGGTAATTGAAGTCCCTAACGGGAGGAGCTACCACTTTTTAAAGAAAATAATTTGCAAATCAAATGTAGTGAGGACGAGGCTCTAGCGGTGACCCAGGTTACAAGTTTGTAGTAGTCATACCACTGAATTAGTTAACCTAACATTATCACGTACCAAGCTGATTCGAATCCTGAAGCAATACATTCCGTAATCTGATCATTTTCGCCTTATTTACTTTTCTGCTATTTACTATTCTGATATTTACATTTCTGTTACACACTTCACGCACGTTTTTACTTTTATGCTATTTACTTTACCGTCATTTACTTTTCTGCTTCACAAGCACATAAAACCCACTCACTAATTAATCCGGCTAAACGATAACAAAAGTTGAGTATTGGAACTCGACCGTGTCCATTGGTTCGATACTTGGTTCTTATCTAAACTATATTACGCTGCGATAGGTACACTTGCATATTGTGTGTGTTTTAAGTTAACGTAATTATCATTTTATAGATTTAACACCTGATCTTGTGAAATCATTCTAAAAAAATATATTTATTTATGTTTTTACTAAATATAAACAAACACATCACCTGTTCATGTTGACATCTTTTGAATCCCAATTCTTTAAAAATTGTATCCAATCTCAAATTCCATGCCCTTGGTGCCTGTCTCAACCAATACAGAGCCTTTGACAATTTGTATAACTTTGATTCAGCCTCTTTCTTTTCATACCCTCCAGGCTGCTTCACATACACATTTTGTTTTAATTCTCCATGTAAGAATGCTGCTTTAACATCCATGTGAAATACTTTCCAGTTCAGTTTAGTTGATAGAGCAAGAATCAGCCTTATGGTTTCTATCCTTGCCACTGGTGCAAAAGCCTCTTCAAAGTCTATGCCTAATTGTTGAACATATCCTTTAGCCACCGGCCTTGCTTTATACTTAGTTATGTTACCATCAACGTCCCTTTTTTACTTTATACACCCATTTCAAACCTATTGGATTACATTTCAGTGGAGGACTTGTCAAGACCCAAGTCTTGTTTCTTTCAATGGCATGAATTTCTTCATCCATTGCCTTTCTCCAAACCTCTTCCTTTACTGCCTCTTGATAAGACATTGGTTCCCTTTCTTGAACTAATAATAATTCAACATGATTATTCTCTTCTTGCCTGTTGACACCATAACTAACCCTTTCATCTAGTACATAATCATTCAATCTTGTACTTAAAACTGGAATTTTGCTTCACCTTCTCAACCCATTATCATCAAGCTCTTGTGAACTTGTTTCCTGACTGTCAGATGGCTCTATCTGTGCATTCTCTTGGACTTGCCCAGATGTACTATCTCCTTGATCTCCATTCAATACGTGACTTTCAAAATCATTATTTACACAAAAATCATTCCAACCTGATTTGTCACTGCTTACTTGATTAACATACTCAGACCAGTTCCATTGCCTGCTTTCATCAAACTACACATCTCTGCTAACCACAACCCTTTTATTGACCACATCATACATTCTATGAGCCTTTGAACCTTTTCAAACCCTAAGTAGCCCATAGGCATACTCCTATCATCCAACTTCTTTAAACCAGGCTTTATCAGTTTTACATGACCAACACATCCAAAAATCCTCAGATGTTGAAGATTTGGTATCCTGCCTTTTAATGCCTCATAGGGAGTTTTATTCTTTAATGCTCTTGTAAGACTTCTATTCAACAAATACACAGAATGTCTTACTGCTTCTGCCTAAAAATCTTGTGGTAATCACATAGCTTTCAGCATACTTCTAGTCATATTTAAAATTAACCTATTTCTTCTTTCCACTGCCCCATTCTGCTGAGGAGAATAAGGTGCTATTAACAACCTCCTTATTCTTTCATTTTCACATAATTTAGTAAATTCTTGAGACAAAAACTCTCCTCCCCGATCTGAATTCAAGGCTTTAATTTTACATCCTAGTTCATTTTCTATTTTGAGCTTAAATGAACTAAAAACATCAAATGCCTGATCCTTGGTTTTTAACATATAAACCCACATGTATCTATTGCAATCATCAACAATAAACAGAAAATACTTGTTACCTCCCTGAGTAGTAGATTGAACCGGTCCACACATATCAATTGAGACTAATTCAAGAGGTCTTGCAGCTCTATATTGAGACTCCATTGGGAAGGATTGCCTTGAGTGTTTCCCTGCTAGACAGGCCTCACAGACTTGTGCATGATTCTTGATTGAGGGAACTCCTTATAACATACACTTACTTGTCATTATTCTTAGAGATTCAAAATTGGTGTGACCCATTCTTTCATGCCATAACCAAGGCACACTATCTACCTTGGCATGAAAGCATACTGGTACCCTATCTTCAACTTTATCCTGTACCCATATCTTTAACTTTATCTTGTACAATTCTTGATTGAGTAGTAGATTGAATCGGTCCACACAGATCAATTGAGACTAATTCAAGAGGTCTTGCAGCTCTATATTGAGACTCCATTGGGAAGGATTGCCTTGAGTGTTTCCCTGCTAGACAAGCCTCATAGACTTATGCAGGATTCTTGATTGAGGGAACTCCTTGTACCATACTCTTACTTGTCATTATTCTTAGAGATTCAAAATTGGTGTGACCCATTCTTTCATGCCATAACCAAGGCACACTATCTACCTTGGCATGAAAGCATACGGGTACCCCTATCTTTAACTTTATCTTGTACAATATGTTAGGTGATCTTAGCACTTTCATCAGCAGCCTACCCTTTCTGTCAAACATCCACATGAATTCATTTTTATCCTCACTTCATAACCACCTTCAGTTGCTTGACCCAGACTTAAAATTTTACTTTTCAAGAGAGGAATAAAGTATACATCAGTCATTAGCCTTTGTTCCATTCCTTTCCCTTCAAGAACAACTGACCCTCTCCCTTCAATGGTCACACAAGATCCATCACCAAACCTGACCTTGCCTCCCACACCTCTACCAAGACTTGAAAATACTGACTGGTTCCGGTCATGTGGTTTGAGGCACCATTGTCTAAATACCATTTTGATTCTTTAGATAAATCTGACTCATATTTGGCTGGGAGTACCTTATGTTCATTTAAGAATACCATCTCCTTCTTGACTTCTTCACTTACAGTCATTAACAGGGTTGGCTTCTCCTCCATAGTTTGAGTCAAATTAGCTTTTGTGTCCCTTGTTTTTAAACCTAGACACTCAGTTGAGTAATGTCCATAGACATCACACTTGAAGCATTGTATTTTAGACTTATCCTTTTTCTTGAATTCTCTTTGCCTTTGTGACTTTGAGTGTTCATTATCTCCAAATCTCCTTTTCTGATTGGACTTATAATTCCCACTCTTCCGGTACTTAGTGGTTTGATCATTCTTTTCCCACTTCCTACTCTTTGAATCATTATCCTTCTTTGACTGCCATTCAGAGTAGGTGAGTAGTAATTGGTCATCTTTGACTGGACCTGACTTATACTTCATGTCAGTGCTTTCTTCAAACGCCTTTAAGCGGCCAATTGCCTGCTGTAGAAGCATTGTTTCAAGATCAACAAACTGTTCTATAGAGGCCACTATGTTAATAAATCTTTCAGGTACAGAGTCAAGGAACTTTCTTACTAGTACCACTTCTTGAAAAGGTTCACCAAGGTCACTTGCTCTGGATGAAATTGCACTCAACTTGCCAGCGAATTCATCTATGTTTTCCTCTTCTCTCATCCGCAGGGTTTCGAATTCATTTTTCAGTGTCTGCAATCGGGCTTTCTTGACCCTATCAACCCCTACAAATTTGGTCTTCAATGAATTCCAGATTTCCTTGGCTGTTGTAAGGTTTGCAACCTGAAGTACCAATTCCTCCGGCATTGCTTGAAATAAGTACGCAATTGCAGCATTATTCTTCTTGGCGTCAACTTGTGCACCCGCACCTGGTTCAATTACTTCCCACAGGCCATGTACGTTAAAAACTGCCTTCAATTTTACAGCCCATATGGTGTAATTAGTGGTGGTAAGAAGGGGACATTGAAGCGAAATGGTTGTGAAGTTATCCCTAATCATAATGGCTTGATTGTTCTCTGCATCTCACATCTTCGTTCTTGATCTTCGTTCGTATTTTCGTCCGTATCGCAAATCCAGATTCAATCCTTTGAATAAGAGGACTGCCTTTGCAATAACGAGATTCGATCCTTCGAATCGAGCTACAACCTGAAGCTGTGATACCAATTTGTTGCAGGTAATAAGAAAATGAACAAGAAGATTAGGAAAAACTAATTCTGTTTATTAACTGAATTTGAGAAGTGTTAACAAACTAACCTAATTAGCCAGCTATTTATACAAAACAAGAATACAAGAATTACAAACTAACCCCTCTACTTACTTGAAATTACAAAACCAAACTAAACTTTCAACATCTATTCCTACCTGGTGTTCAACGAGGCTTGCTATTGTAGACGCTAGACCACGAGAATTTGCTCTTCCACCTTAGTTTTCACCCCCTGTACACCACAACATAGTTAAAGGTTTTACAAAAGGGACATGATCAAATTGCTAAGGATAGAAATTGCATAACATAAAAATTGAAACATAAAACATCTGTGTATAATTTCTGTCAAAAACCGGAGAGGATACTGTGACAAAACTGCTGAATTACGCTTCATCTGCAGAAAAAAACCAAAAGAAAGAAACACTTGACCAGTTGACCATAATTAGATTGTTTGGGAACATCATCACCATTGTCATCGTCACCAGTTAAATGATACACGTTGATGATCTTTACCTGTCAAATTGTAATGTGTTTCTATACAAACCTATCAAATTTACTAGAAAATTATCTTTAAGATATAACAAAAGGCTACACACCCAATAAACTAAACTAACCATAATCTTGATTGTTGAATAATAAAACTAAATCATAATCTAAAGCCTAAACTAAGAATCACAGTATGTAAATGGCTATCTTCGTATTAAGAAACAAGAATTAGTTAAATGGCTATAAAAGTCTTATTAAAAAACAAAATATTCACATGTGAAATAGAGCTTTTTCATGTGTTTAAGAAAATATACTTTTGAAGTACTTAAGATATGGAACAATTTCACAAAAAGACAACAGTCCTAGTTGTTGAATGTCAGATTGGTGGAACATTAAATGTCTGGTATGTCCGATTTATATGACCAGATAAGTCCTAAACAAGTAAACAATTGGACTTCAAGCCACCAAACCCAGGTCCCCACCCCCATCTTCCGAGCCAGGATCTCACTCTTAGATACTGCATGAGCCCAATGTAAATGTACCCACACATATATGGTTTCTAATTAAGAACAAAGTTAACAACTCTACAATCAGGAACCAAATACTAAAACATGTGTGAATTTGAAGGGTATAAAGATGGTTACTTGAAAGAATGATGAATATAACAGCAAATGAAATAGATGGACATGGCATTGGTGAGAACACACTTGAGAAACAGGTCGTTCCTTGTTTAAAATCTGCTCCAAAGTGAATGATAATAGGGTTTCACATGCGAAACAGAGTAGTTACCCGAGATAGTTACATTTTTGAAGATGGATTTGGATTAACTGAACTTGTTAATTACGTTAAGATTTTGCCGAATTGTATTGAACCATTTACTCCAGATTCAAATCTAAAAGTTATGTTCAATATGTTGAAGGTTCTCTAAACTATAAAGTAAGTAATCTAAAAAATTAGCTAACGGTAACTGTACCAAAGCTAAATGAAATTTTTTGGTGTTGTATCATTAGATGGCAGACCCAGGTTTTCACTATTTCAAAACAATGACATGATCTAAAAATTAATTTCTTGACATTATAGTGCTTCTTAAAATGTGAAATCACACACTTCAAATAAAACATATTTTGATTGTAAGCGTTGTTTGTTCACATGTGAACACTCTTTGAGGCATTTCATCAAACACTGTGAGAATAAAGAAAATGGCACTAAGGATTGAGGATGTTATGGGTTCAGGTTCAAGTCCCACTCCCATAAGAATAAAGAAAATTTGCCTTTCAAAAAAAATGAATTACCTCGTCATCTCCGCTTGATTTCTTCTAGAACCGATTAACAATGATGGAGCCAATAAATGTAACCTTTGCCGACTTCAATTGTTTCTAGAGAAAATATTACTCTGATTTCCAAGGAGAAAATCTCATGGTGAGTGTGTGAGAGAGAAGGGGAGATGTAGAGAGAGAAAAAAGGAAGGTGGATGCAAGCTCACCAATTCCTTTAACCAAATAAAACAAGTGTCTGACGGTTTACGTGTAGGATTATTGCAATTCTTTAAAACTACAATTTGTAAATTTTGAAGCTACGTGTGTCCCTTCTCTCTTTTATAATAAACATTAAAAAGTGTTGTAGTACTGGCTGAATAGCAAATCAATATGATAAAGAGATATAGGAGAATGAGATCTTTTATTCATTTATCAAAGCATGAGATGTATATATATATAAGAGGAAAACTTGTGCAACAAGCCTAATCTATTTTAGGCGTTGATAACCATAAATTATATATATATATTTATAACACTTCCCCTTGGTTATCAACTTAATACGCTTGGAGATGTTGTCTCGTTAAAAACCTTGCCAGAAAACCAGCGGGACAAAACCATAGCTAAGGGAAAAAGAGTGCAGCGTGCATTACACACAATTAGCAACATACTTCAGGATGTTGTTAAATCGGTACTTCAGGACCATAAGATAAACTGATGCTACTGGATCGGTTGTGTTGCCTCATTAAAAACCTTTCTAAGAAAACTCGATGGGACAAAAATCGGTGAAGGGAAAAAGAGTGCAACTTGTATAATACTCCCCTTCATTTATATATCCTTTAAGTGATGCGTGTTGATCTTCTATGAAATTTGCTCAAAGCTTCTGTAGTTGATAGTTACCGCTTGATCCCTTCATGTGTCATCCTTTTATGCTAAGCAATGCTGTATGATCTTCATGTAAAACTCCGGATGCCTCATCTCATTAGTGAATACCACAAGATTCACGGTTGTGTTGTGTTACATTACCTGTAGCTGCAAAACTAACTAAACTTGTTTCGATGGTAGTAAAACATAAACCCATACCTTTGTACCTTAAAGGTTTTACCATATTGCATTGTCTCATCAATGAGTACGATATAAATTATATATCTAATCGCGACTAGCAAGAAAGCGTTAATTCTCAATTGCACTTAACTATGATACTTTTTAACCAACAAATTCTCTTTTGTTTTTAGAATAGATGATAAGAGACAATGATCAGACAACTTTTAACATACTTAGATGATAAGTTTTGTCCATGTTTAAATGTTTCAACATCTTCTTGATGTAACTTGATTGATGGATAAAGGTATCATTATACAAATATTTTATCTCTTCAAGAGATAGAGTGATACCATCAACATATACTGTAATACTTGTAAACCTCATATTTTTATTTTAATAAAAACACATGGATCATTTACAACGTATTTATATCTCAGTGAGTCGATTATACCACACTCGATTCGACTATTTCAATCCATATACAGAACTTGTTATAATATAATTCTCAAGGTTGTATAATGCTTGAGACATTTATAATCCATCATGGACTTCTTTCTAACTTGACTAACTATGCATGTGCATTTACTCTTTAGAAGTTTGGTACATAAACATTATCATTTAACAAATCAATTGCAAACATTGATAACATCAATCCAATTACAATCCATTTTGTACCATTCTTATATGCTGAGATATCATAATCTCTATGTACAATATCTTCCCTTAATGTTTATTGTGCATGAGGGTTTTATATTTAAGATGTTTCAGATAACCTCCAAGCACTTAACTACTTTAGGAAACTCATCAAGAGTTCTAGTTATATTTAATTCAATAACATATACAACAAACGTAATGCATACGAATATGAAATATGTATACAACAATAATAATGTTCTCGATAACTTACTCTACATGATTTTAGCAGTATAAATCCTTTAAGGATTTTCTTGTAAATTTTGATATCATGTGAGTCACAATATTTTAAGACGCATATCAATTCTCTCTTTGTATTACCAGACTAATGAGATGTTGGAAGTCAAAGCGTCCACCACTAGATAATGTTTCCTAATAATCAATTATAAGTTTTGCGAAAAAGCGTTGTGCCTCCAATTTTCCTTATATCGCTTAATTTGATATTTCATTCACGTTTTCTCATAAAAGACCAACTTATATCAAACATACAACTTCTGGCGTATGGACTACTGGTCTGATAACTTTCCATTTCATCAAAGAATTCAACTATGCCTCATTTGCGTCTTTCTATTTTGGCTAAACATTTCTACTTCTCATTCTTAGGCATCTCTTAATTCTTGATCCTCATTTTCATTATTTCAAGCCCTATGTTATGTACAAAAATATCATCGACGTTGATTTTGTTTCGGTTTCATATATTTCTAGACATGATATAATTTATTAAGATCTTTTCATTTTCAGGTACCCGAGGTTCTTCTGGAACCATCATGTCTAGTGTCTCTTCAGGAGATCCTCTTACTATACCTGGACTTGACCATCTTCCTTACGTGCTCCAATTTCCGAAGAAATTTTATCTCTAGAACCGATTGGTCTACCACGATTCAAACGTGCCATAGGCTCATTACCGGTATGTACTTGTCCTTTTAGGACACTAATCTTAACTTGAGCATTAGCAGTTGGTGTATGTGACTTCGTTAGTCACGGTATTTAGGTCAGTGAATATGTCTGGTAATTGATTCTTTAATCTTGGTAAATGAATTATCTTTCGAACTTCTGGTTCACATTGTTAAGTTTGAGGATCAATGATAATTCATTCCAACTCGTTCTTTTTCCAACTGCTTTTAATCTCCCCCTAATGTTGGGATGTTCATTCATTAAGTGAAAAACCAATATATTGAGCTATAAATGAATCATTCATTAGTGGCTTTATCCATACCCATCATATATTCTCAACCTCCTTTGAGGTCCTATGTTGTGCGTTGTGGTGGATCAATTTCAATATATATCGCACAACAAAAATCTTAAATAAGAAATATTTGGTTCCTGACCAAAAACCAACTGTAATGGGGAGGAAATACTAAAACTCGTTGGTTTGATGTGAATTAATGTTACTGCATGCAAGATCACATGTAACCAAATATAAACATGAACTTTTACTCCTGTGATTATTAGCTTTGCAATCAATCAAAGACGTCTACCGATCGTCTTCAACAAAAGCAATTCGTGTATGAACATAAGTTATAAAAACTTCAATACGTATTCCAATAACCATTAACAGCTTTGGGAATTAAGTTCACAATTATTACCCACAGAAATATTTATAATAATGTGTTTGCTATCTCATTAGCTAAGTCGTATATCATGCAAACTTCAATTTGCAAATTTGATAACCATTTGATAACCATTTAAACGATGCATTGATTTAAAACACTAAATTTTATCATGTTGGGATATATATACATATACATATATCCTTTATCACTTCCAGAATATATCTATAGGGATTCACACTCTACTTTAGTCGGTAAATAATTAAATTATTCCAGAGCAAACATTGCATGTTTAATTCTCAGTTTGAAGAATCTTCTCGTTGTTCAATATATTTCACATCATCATTGACTCGGTGTGGTCCAACCGGTCACGTCAATTAACTAAATAATCATGATCCATAAACTTCTGGTTAAGATCATATATGCTTTAGCTGCATTTGTGTTTGTTTAATACACAATGGAAAATACAAGAGAATAGTGTATTATTATTTTAAACAATCTTATCATTTCAATTTTTTATGTTTTCCAAACTTTATTCTCATATAATCACTCTCTTTATTTGTCACTGTGATGGTCAGTCTTATTATTTACATGACCATCATTAAAATTTTCTCAGTTATGCCTATGATCACGTCCTTTACAACAATACTTATTACTTTCGCTTCTGGTTATTGATTAGAACCAAAATATGTCATGACTTTTATTATTTTCTCGGACACATGAATATGAAATCATTTCACAGCTTTCAAATCCTTAACCTAATAAATGATCACAATTTTTGTCATGTGTCACCACCATAATAACTCCGTATTCCTGCCTATAGACTTTTAACCCGTTTCTTATGTACACGCGGGTCTATGACCCAACCGATTATCCAATTTCGGATCTAATATATGCTTTCTAACCCGTACTTTTCATTCACTGTAAACCTAATTCTAGCAAGCGCCGCTACAAGCTTTTTCTGATTTTAATGGAGAACAAATCATCATAGAATGATGATAGAAGAAATGAAAGTTACCGTCCGATTAGACCTTCGATAGCATATTGTACAACCGAATTGAAATCGGACCTGTTGATGAGTGTCCCTTCACGATTCTTAGACGGTTACTTCATCCTTCGCTCTCAATCGGTATGTTAAATCAAAATCCCCAATTTTTGTTTAGTTTCTGTAATGATTTTGATTAGGGTTTTTAATCGCCGTTCGTTGTTCGCTATGGCTTTGATTAAACTTTTTAGTAGGGTTGGCCTGTTTCAAGAAACATGAAAAACCTATGAGATTATGTCTATATTAATACATACTTGCTTCTCTTTCAAAAATCAAAACACTCCCTCCCTCTCATCAAATTTTCTGGGTGCCCCAAAAGATCACAACCCATCTCAAATTGCTGCATGAAACCATGAATTTTCAATAAAGTAATGACATTAAATCTCCAGGCTATCAATGGCATGATTCAAGTTCTTCCCAAACTGAAGAAGTTGCATTCCCAATTCAAATGGTTGGTGTTCATTTCTTTCCCCCTTTTTTTCTTATTTTTTTGTCTTTGATTTTAATTTGCACTTAATTTGGTTGAAAACTGTAAATGGGTCATTTATAATTTTAGTTTTTTATCACCACAGTTGTGATCTTCTTGATATTTGAGTATTCAGGTATGTTGATGATCAGGAGCAAATCATTTTATGAATCTTTTTGATCTTAAAACCCTAAATTCTACAACAATATATTTTGATCAAATTACTGATTTACCCATTCTCAACATTACATAATACAGGTTTGGGTTAACTCAATTGGGAAGGTGAAATTGATCACTTGAACCTAATTTAATTTTGCAGCTGATCTTGATTATTATTATTATTATTATTATTATGTATTTTCATGATATTTCTGGATACAAGAAAAGATAAGGGTATTTTAGACATTATACTGATAGCCAAACATAGTCGTATGTTGCATGAAACTATGAATTTGAACTATATATATTTTGGGTGTCATAGTAATATGAATTATAATTATTTCCATTGTTTTTAACTTTGATTTTTGAATAAATTTATGTAAACTCAGAAAATGAATCTGTGATATTCATAAACCATTTGATTCGTAGAGCCCATGCCATAATTTGGAGGATAAGGATTCCTTCCGCAGTTAGCTTCAACATTACCATAATTTGTGTTAAAGCCATAGTCACATGGATCGCGGTACGTTCCGGTACGCGGAACGAAAAATGGTACGCGGCACGGGCATTTCTAAAATTCGGTACGAGGGGGGTAGGTTCATTCGGTACGCCAATTCGGTACGTGGTACAGTATACCATATAGTCCGGTACATTGTATCATATACAAAACATTTTAAAATAGATTTTTTCATCTATTTATCAGGTAGTATATGCTACAAGAATTTTGTGTATGCTATAAGATGGTATAAACATGTATTTATAGAGTAAACATTCAATTATTTCAAAAAAGGAGCCGTTCAAAGAGACCCTTGTGATACCCGGACATTAAATTCGTTAAAAAAAAAGGTTGAAATGACTCTTGAGATTCCGGTACGCGTTTTGGAATGTTCCGGACCGCGTACCAACGGGATCAGGATCGTGAATTGGTTGATAAGGGTTCAATTTGTTGTTCACTCGGGATCGCTTGATTTTACTGATCCGGATCGCGTACCAAAGGCGATCGGTACAACTTTGTACCCGAATCCGGTACGAATGATCTGGATCGCGGTACGCGGCTACTTTAGCGTTTCTTGTGACTATGGTTAAAGCCTATGCACCCAGCCACCCATGAAAATTACCCTAATGTTGAACTCAACCACATGTACGTTGACAACTCAGCCATGTAGCTTGTCCGAAATCCGAAACAGGTAGTTACACCTTTTGCATATCTTTGTTACCAGTTTGACCCGTTAGAGATAAAATGAATAACGTAGATTGACCTCACCATTAGTCAAAATTGCAGTTTTACACAATAGAATGGGAAATTGAAATACTTAACTCATAATATCTTCTTCTATTTGCAGTTTGACACGATAGTTTACAAACAACATATTTGGTGATATTTCATCCGATGAGGCTTCAATGATCACCGGAAGTATTGGGATGCTTCCTTCTGTGCCAGTCTTGACGAATCAGTGTTCTCATTTATACCCTTTTGGTCCACATGTCTAATCTTTTCTTCTAATCTCAACTAATGGGACCCACAATCACAATTTCATAGAATAAAAGAACTATTAATTTGAACATATTGAAGTCAATTAGCTTGGAATCTCATTTTTTTATATCATTTTTGTTGTATTCATGGTTATGCACCTGATATTGTTGGGCAGGTATTTATCATTTGAAATTTGTTATTTTTTTTGACATGTTTTAAACGGAAGTTTTGTTTCATTATGCAGGTTAAAGCAAACCCATTGGCAACCACAGTAAGTGTTGCAATGCTTTTGAAATATGGTTAGGGTGAAGTTAAAGCAGCTGAGAGGATTGAGTTGCATGTGCTCAATACTTTGGATAGAGGATTCCGTACGGGTGACATTTACTCCGATGGAAACATATGTACTTTTCTCAAAGGTATTTATGTCATTTTTGATGGGTATTCGTTACATTTGTATTACAGTCAAAAGACCGTGTCTTTGAAATGGTTTACATTATAGAAAATATCATTAGACACAAATACACATTTCTTGGTTCTAAAAAGTGCGTGAGGCGATTTGGAAAACGCCTCAGTGTCTTGAGGTAGCGCATCATGCACATCTGAGTCTAAGGTAAAAGTTAGGGTATGTAGGAGGCTGATATTAAAAAGCAACTAAAATACCCTGATGAAATTTTAAATGGGTTATTATTTATTGATTGTAATTACACTCATGTGCAGAAATTGGTTGGATGCAATGAGATGGTTGAAGTCTGTGGATACAAAGGCACCCGCATCAGTTTAATAAGCCGATTCTTATTGCGGTCTTTTATAGAGGTTTGCTTGAGCGTACATGAACGGGTAATTTAATGAGCTTTTAACTTTATTGCATTACTAGGTTCACATGGGTTCAATAAATATAATATTAAATACTTATTAATAAAAAAAATTATGTTTTAAAACCCGTGTTGAATAAACCCGTGTATTACGCGGGTTGAATAAAATATAATCTAATCTATTAACACTTACACTCGTCAAAATTGAACAATGTAAATATATGATTAAAGTTTTTTATTTGAATCCTAGCTGGTTATAAAATTGTTTTCAGTTTGTAGAGTTCATAAAAATATGATTGAACAAATTAATTGATGATAATCATAAACATAATTTTAAATTCAAAAATGTGTATATACAAATTGAAACAAATAATTAATTTAGTTGCCTAAAATAGCGGAGTTGATTATTAATAGGAGAGAGAGACGGGAAAATGAGAATGAGGAGGTCTAGAATTGTAACAAGTGTCTTCATATTTTACTTGTTTATTATATAGTATAGATATAGATTGATGTTAATTGCATTTGAGATTTTGATGTATGTAACATGGTGGGGACTCTTATGTGGAATGATTTCTTTTTTCATAAAAGGGGTTAAGATATCATGTTTCTGTGTAATTTTCTGTTTTTTTTTTGTTACTTTTAGTTTAGCCTTAATCTAGGTGTTATTTCATGTCACACCCCAACCGACGGCGGAATACGTCGGGGCGGGACATGTAGACTGTTCAATAGCACATGGTCAAACTAAAGTTTCATATATTAATTGAATCCAAATTTTTATAACACTTGTTCAACAAAACATATACAATTATATAAAAGGAAAAATAAGGTACACTATAAATGTTCGATTCATTATTTAACTAAGTCCTCAATCCTATGTGTAGCATCTTGTAAATGATCTCAAGAGTTAGTACCTGAAACATGATAAAATGAGAGGGTCAACTAGAGGTGCACAAAAGAACCGGAACCGGAACCGATCCGATGGATTATCCGAAACCGGATCCGGTGAGAACCGGTTTTTTTAGAACCGGTCCGGATATTATGAGAACCGCCGGTTCCGGGACCGGTTCTGGGTTTTTTGACGGACCGGTTAAAAATCGGATAAAACTCGGATTTTTTGGAACCGGTTTTTTTCGGACATTTTGGAACCGGTTCGGAACCGGTTCTAGCCGTTGGGGTTAAAAAAAAAACGGCTATATAGCCGTTTTATGGCCGTTTTTTTGTTTTTTTTTTTGTTTTTAAGTATTGAAATTTAGTATAAATAGGTATTGGGTGTTTGTGTTAGTTCACCACAACATTCTAGCTCTCAAAACTCAAAAACGCTCTCAAAACGCAAAAAAAACGCTCACGTTAAGCAAAAAAAAAAAACGCTCTCATGGCTTCCGCTTCCGCAAGCACTCAAAATTCGGTTGGTGGTTCTACTAGCGATGTTACGGTTGTGTCAATACTTCCTTGCTCCCGAAACCAAGAAATATGGGCTTATTTCGATTTATGCGAAATGTCGTACGGCTCGCAAAAGGCTCGTTGCAAACGTTGTGGTAAACTTTTAGCTGCGGCGGGAAATAGCAGTTTAAGGAAACATATTGCTAGTCACGCAAGACACACTCAAGAAGGTGAAAATCAAACTCAAATTGGTAGGGATGGAGGAGTTTGGCAATACAATGTCGAAAGTGTTCGTGAGAGAATGGCACATTTCGTCATTCAAGAAGGCTTGCCTTTTGATCATTTTGATAATCCGCGCTTGACGAGGATGATACAAGAGACGCTTCAACCGAATTACACAAATGTAAGTCGTTCTACTTTGAGAAGAGATTGTTTAAAAATGTGGAAAAGAGCCAAAAAAGAATTAATTTTAGGTTTTGAAAAATTAAATACCGGCATTAACTTAACAACGGACGTTTGGTCCGCTCCACATGGTTTACCCGAATCGTACCTTTGCGTTACCGCACATTGGGTTCAACCGGAGTCGTGGCAAATGATGAAGCGTACGATTGCGTTTGATTATTTTGGATATCCACATACCGGTGAAAACTTATTTTATATTTTAGACTCGGTAATTCAAACTTATAAAATTCAACCGAAAATATTTTCAATATCTTTTGATAACGCTTCAAATAACACAAACGCGGTCGAAAAATTAAAAATAAAATATGAACCGCCTTGTAACGGTGTTTTTTTTCATAGTCGATGTGTTGCACATATCATTAACTTGGTTGTGCAAGACGGTCTAAACGTCCAAGAAATAAGAGACGTAAAAGAAAATTTTAAAGTGATGTTACGTGAAGTTTTTAGCACAAGCAAAAAAAGATATATAAACTATAGAAACTTGTGCCAACAAACGGATTCCATCTTTTTAGGTCCGAATTGGGACGTACCTACTAGATGGAACTCGACTTGGAAAATGTTTGAATCGGCCTTAAGGCAAAGAATTACTTTAAAACATTTCCATGATGAACTTGTGCAAAAGAAACGTTGTTTACAAAAATTTGATAATATAAGTTGGGATATGATCGAGAAACTAACTAATTTGCTTGAGGTTTTTAAAAATGCAACTACATGTTTATCGGGAGTTTATTATCCCACGTCTTCGCTAATACTTCAACAATTATACTTAATATGTAATAAATTAAAAGAGTTTGAATATCACGGCACTATTTTTGAAAAAATGGTAAAACCTATGAAAGCTAAATTTAAAAAATATTTTTCAGAAATGCCGGCCGTTGTTACATGTTCGGCCGCCTTAAACCCAACGATTAATGTAACCGGTGTTGAAACATTAATTGGATCAATATCGGATGATTTAAATATGTTCGAGGAAGACCCAAATTTTGAATCAAATGCAATAAGGGATTTCAATTCGGCTTTTAATAATATGTTTGATTATTATTTACGCAAATATGGTGGAAGTGGTGATCCATCAAACATACGTGAATCAATGGGTTCGGGTTCAACTTCTAGTAGTTCAAGGAACCCGATGCTAAATTTATTTAACACTTTAAGAAACGAAAATACTAAACGAGCTCGTGGAACCACACCAAGTAGCGAGCTTGGGAGATATCAAGCAACCGACTTTATTTCTACTCTAAGATCCGAAGAGTTTGAAAACTTTGATATCTTGAGTTGGTGGCAAGGAAGGGAATCCCAATATCCCGTTCTAGCCGCAATGGCCCGTGACCTACTAACCGTCCAAGCTTCCACGGTAGCTTCGGAATCCGCTTTTTCTCTTAGTGGCAGGGTTTTATCTATTCGAAGAACGAGGCTTACACCGGAATCTATGGAGATGTGTATTTGCTTGAAGGACCATTTGGATGCCGCCGAACGTGTACAACATGTTGCAAAATTAGAAGGCGAGCTTGACGTTGAACAAGAAATACATGAATTCGAAGTAGAACATGGGGCGGCGACTCCACTTTCGGACGAAGAACAAGCTTACGATGAAGCCCAACGTATCTCAAGCGAAGAAGAATGAAAACCGATGTTACAAAGACTACGACGAAGAATATTGAAAACATAATAAATAATTAATGCTTTGTGATTCAATTATGTTTTTTGTATTTTTTTTGTACGAACTATTGTTAAATAACTTAAAAAAATCTACAAAATAAATAAAACATGTATTTTATAGTGTATCTTTGTTAATTTTTAATTTTTTTTTTTCGGAACCGGTGGAACCGGTTTTTTTTAACCGGTCCGGTTCTAAATGTCCGAACCGGTCCCAATAGGTTCCAAGTCTCCACACCCGGAACCGGATCCGAACCGGAACCGGTTCTAATGGATCCGGTTATTGACCAACTTTGACGGAACCGGTCCGGATCCGAACCGGATCCGGTTCCAAAAAAAACCCGATTTGTGCACCTCTAGGGTCAACTATAAATAGTTGGTGAGCATACATAGGTTTTGACTCTAAATAGCATCAAAGTGTCGTGTGTAAACAAATCCATACAAGTCATGATTAATAAGGCAATTATGGGGAGCAACTATTGTGTAACCAAAAGTACAATCAAACATTTGTAACTAGCATGCAAAATTGTGTTGTCGGTAACATTCACCCCAATCTGGGTGGGTTTGTCAGACTCAATAGATCTATCATTGTTAACCGTCGGCTTGATTAGTTAATGATTGAACATGTAATTGCAAATAAGTAGTTAACACACCTAGCACTCAAACATAAAGCTCAAATTGCACACAAATTGTAAAGTGGATTTGTATTGTGTAGTTTATGTAAATCATTGTAAGCTGTAATCATGTTTCACCCCAAAATGTAAAAACAGTGAAAAAGGGGCTATGTAAAACTCACCTGATTCAAGGGTGTAGCTAGAATGTGAAACTAGGTAGCAAAGTGGTCCTTGGAACTCACCACGTTAACCTAGTGTGTAATGTATATTGAATTAATTAGTGTGTATAATAGTCTAGGTCTAAGTATAGGATTTAACTGGATGTGTGTACAAAAGGGTTGGAGTTGTAGGTGTTTGGGGTTTGCACTTGAAAATAAGGATGGTGTATAGAATGTAATATTAAATCGAATAGTTTCTAAAATAATTGAATTATGGTTTGGGTTGAATAACTAAATAAATCAAATAATTGTTATTCATTTATTTAGTTACATATAAAAAATAGTGTGCGAATTTATATTAAATATAAATTAAATAAATAACTTTTTTCACATCATTTATTTACTTATAAAAATGCGTAAAATAATATTTATGTGTAAAAATATACATTTAAATGTTTTAGTATTTTAATAAATTTATTTATTCATTTATCATAAAAACAAGTTTTGTTTATTTCTAAAATAAAGTTATAAACTTTATAAGTTTGGATAAAAAAAGAAAGGAATATATTTTATGAAGTCACTATTTTATTAGGAAATTTATTTACTTTAAATAAATAAATAAAAATTAAACTTTGTTTTTAAAAATAATTAATATACAATTTTTAAACAAAGAAATTTGAAATAAATTGAGTTTATATCGAAAATTGACGATTCCAGTTATATTCTGTTCTAAATGTTTCAAGGTTTATAAAAATATTTTTTTTTATAAATTTTCGAGTTGTAAAAGTGGCTCAAAAAAAATTAAACAGGGCCACCCGGCTCGAACCCGGGTGGTTCCTGTGTTGGGACTGGATGTTTACCGCTGGACCAGCGGGACTACCTGAGTATTCATCCGATCCGGTTGGGTATTAGCACGAAGGGAAAGGGAGCAGATTCTGCTGTTCAAGCCATGCGCAACAAGTTCGGCCGTAGGCGTGGCTTGTGGGTTTCGAACCCACGCCACCGGGTCCGATGGCGCGGCTTAACCAGTCGGACCAGTGGTTTCGTTGGTCATAAAGGATTCCACAAATTTAATTACGAGAAGAAAAAAAAAGTATGATTCATCAAATCCCCAAATCAGATTAACGTTTAAATCGCATGAACCCTAGTTTCAATTGTTCTTGATACCCTCTGCCATTACGAATTGGCAGAGGGCTTTCGAGAGGCAGGGGATTCCGAATCGAACGAGACTATTCGTACCTGGATTGACGAAGGAACGAGCGTGCACGACTGAGATACAGAGGCTGCTGTTCTTGGGGCTTGATTTGGCTCCAGATGTGTAATGAGGTGCGAATGGCGTTTCAGGGAGTTCGTATGTGGGTATGAGAAATGCGTATGAGTGATTTAATTCATTTAATTTTATCTAAATCACTTAATTTGATTTTGAATCCGGACCGTAAAAGTCGCGAGGTTAGTTGGGCATAAATTCGACGAATCGAAGTTGAATTGGGTCTTGATACATGTCCAGGTACACTCGAGATCGACTGATGCTTGTTTTCAGAAATTCAAATTGGTTTAAATCTCTTGATTTTGATTGAATTTAGCTTTGTTTGACTTGAAAAAGTCAACTGCATTCAAATTTCGGATTTGCATGTTTATTGGGTCTGGATAGGATCAATTCGATGTTTATGCATGAGATAGAACTTACGGGACTCGATTCCGGGCTTGGGTTGAACGAATTCGGCCCTGTTTGACTTTTGAAAGTCAAACGGGTCAATTTCATGTGTTCTTGGGTTGTTTGACTTTGAGAAGTCCAAATTGAACTATTTTTCTTGATTTGTGGTCAACATTGAGTCAAATTCCAAGATAGTTTATATATATATATATATATATATATATATTTTTTTTTTTTTGTTATAAAAATTTTGATTATTTTTAATCATTTTATAAAAATGAATTGTGTATTTATATATATAAATGCGGAACAAGATCGAAACGCAAAAAATGTCATTATTGAAAAAGAAAAAATACAATACTCGGAAAATAGTGAACGTTACATTTCACGTGCTTGGTCTATTTGCTTAATGTGGCGTCAACCTGAAATCAACCGGTTCAAAAGGGTGTCTCGAGTAGAGGTGCACAAAAGGCGGTTTTTGAACCGAACCGGTTTCGAACCGGCCCGAACCGGTTTGGTCAACAAAAAGTCAAAACCGGTTTGAGTTCAAACCGGACCGGTTTGAAACCGGTTTGAGATGGTCCGTTGACCGGGTTTGACCGGTTTAAAAAACGGTTTGAAACCGGTTTGACCGGTTTAAAAAACGGTTTGAAACCAGTTTTTAATCGGTTCGGTTCGGGTTAAACCGGTTTCAAACCGGTTTAAATGTATAGGTTTCAAACCGGTTTTAAACCGGCGGTTTGAACCAGTTTGAAACCGGTTTGGTATAAACCGGTTCACGACCGGTTCGGTTTTCGGTTTGAAACCGGTTTGGTTTTTCAAACCGGTTTTTTTGTGCATCTCTAGTCTCGAGCCCTCCCTACAAATACCACTCAATTTTAATTTTGTCAAAAAAATTCGCACCACATATTTTCTTTTGTCTAATCTTTGCACTCTTGATACTATAAATACCTATAACATTGTTATAGAAAACAAAGTTCTAGCATTCAGAAATCAACAAACTCGATAATTCATTCACCTTTATTTAATAATTCATAAATCTTCATTACTAACAATTTAATATTTCCTTTATTCAACCTGTGTAATATACGGGACTATAATCTAGTTTCTTTTAATAATAATGCTACTTCAGGAGCATATTTGATACGTGACAAATAGAAATTATTTTATCTTATTTTTTCTTATAAATAATCTTCTCTTGATATAATATAAATGAGAAGTAACTAAATATCCGAATCATGTAAACATTATCGGTCTTAAATCTTATAATCTTCTGTAGATTGATAATGAGATTTACGGAGTACGACACTTCAGGTATCATATCCAAGCATACTTATACTCTTTCATAAGTGAGATCATAAGATAGGTAACTTTTTTCTTTTACCTTTTTTTAATCTAATAATGTGATATCCGGCAAATTCAGGTTAACTCCGTTAACACAAACATCGTTAGTTCAAACATTGTTCATGCAAACTCAGTTATCTCAGTTAGTTGCACGTGCATTGCATTTAATTAGGATTAATTAAATGTGTCAGTTAATTCACACACAACGGCAATTCATAGAATTTTCGGATCGCACTCGAGTCTAACCCGGAACGTTGATGATTAATCAAGATTAATACTTCAAACATTTAATAATTTATAATTAATATAAATTATATGAGTTTTATATGATTACGTGACCTTACGTGAATTATGTGAATATTCTTGTTATCGCACATGTTTATCGAATGTTAATTGTTTTTGGAGCATGTTTTTTCTTCAATCTTTACGCTTCCGCATTAACTCAGTATTTTCATTTATTAGTGTTGCATCGTGACTATGAGCAATACTAGTGTTTTTATTAAACTTATATAGAGTCGTTCAACGTAACTAATGACTGAGATCCTAGTATGTCACGCTCCTAACAATAAAACTCCGTTAGTGGATTTTTGGGGTGTGACAGATTGGTCTCAGAGCCATTGGTTATAGAGAACTAGGAAATGCATACTAAACTATAACCACTCACATGCATTAGTTACACATCACTTACACTCATACATGGCACTCACTCATCCCGTTACAGGAAATGTCGCCACCGCCTAATTCACCCGCATCCCAGTCGTTCAGGAGCAAGATGTTCCTACCGTACCTTTGCCAGAGCCGAGGAGACGTCGACTCAACCCGATCAACACCACTGTAGGGTATGATGAGCCTATTCATGTGCGTGTCAGAGGTAACACGCAGGACTGGGATTGGTATCCCGATAGGATCAGGAACTGGATCCGCGAGGAGGAAGTCCCACCTCCACTCACTACTGACATTGCTTCTTCTTCATCATTTTCTGTGCGAGCTTTGTCACCATTGCAGTACCCCTTTGAGCAGGTGTTAGCTGCATTTGTAGCTAGGATGGACCGGGAAATCCGGAACATGAGGGACGTAACGGGGGAGATTTCTGGCATATTAGAGCGACAGATTCTGATGAATCAGAAAATTGACAAACTGACTTTAGATTTAGCAGTCACTAATAAAGTCCATGAGAATTTGGTAAATGGATGTGTGGATATGGAAGACCGGCTGAACACTGCATAGTGGAACCTAGATATACTCCACACCAGGATTGAGCAAATGGAGGCTCGACTTGCAGCTGCTGAAGCAGTAGGAGTTGCACCAGATGATGCACCCGTAGGAGATCCGGCCGAGGACGAGGATGCAGCATCAGATGTTACATTAGCTAGCAGTGGCATTTAATATCTTATCTTCATTACTTATTTATGTCTTTTCTTTTGAACCTAGATGGACAGGGTTGTTCCCATCCAACAGATGTTTCTGGATTTTGATGTTTGATTGAATTTACTTTGTAGCCCTTACAGTTTATTTTATCAAGGATTATTATTATTGAAATGTTAGATGTTGTGGTTTAAATTTTCTTTTGTTTACTGGTACTTGTATGATGATAAAATGCGATATATTTTTCTTATTATCGTATGTTGTGAATGAAAAGATAATGTCTGGACGTGGAAATGGACGTGGTGGACGCGCCGGAGGACGTGGCGGTCGTCGAAATGTCAACATGACTGCAGCTGAGCTCACGGCACTCATAAATGAGCGTGTGGCTGAAGCGGTAACAGCTAGTCAAGCCGTTGTTAATGCTGGAGGTAAAGCAAAATATTATCGACTCTAGTGAGTCATCATTCATCCTAAACACAGAAATTCGAATATGGTATTCCTAAAGAGCATTCTTGTTTACAATTCAGGTCGTCACAACCATCAGCAGGTTTCTACTTTCAAGGCTTACATGGATTGCAAGCCTCACTCATTTAGTGGAGCCGAAGGGGCTGTTGGCTTACTCCGCTGGATGGAGAAATCTGAATCCGCTTTTGCAATGTGCAATTGCCCGCCGAACAATCAGGTGAAGTATGCATCTGGCACACTTTAGGGTCTGGCCCTTACTTGGTGGAACTACCAAGTGCAAATGCTAACTCTTGAGATGACAACATTGCCATGGGACGAATTTAAGATTATGCTGCGGGAGGAGTATTGTCCCCGCGATGAAGTGCAGAAACTTGAGGGCGAGTTCTGGAACCTAAAGATGGAAGGATCTGAGATTTAAGCCTACACTACTCGTTCGCATGAACTGGCGAACTTATGTCCACAAATGGTAACACCTCCCTATAAGAGAATCGAGAATTTCATTGATGGTTTGGTTCCGCAAATTCAGAGCATGGTGACATCTTCTAATCCAACTACAATCCAGCAAACTATCAGGTTGGCTCACAGGCTAACCGATCAGGCAGTCGCTCAGGGCACTCTACCCATAGAAGTGCATTATCAAAGACAACTGACAATAAACGGAAGTTTGACAGTTCATTCCTCAAAACTTTCCAGTCAAACTCACATCCTCAGCAACAAAAACAGCAACACCGTAAGCTTGAACCGTCAGTCTACCTCTTCTCAACAGAATCAGGGTTCATATATTGGCAAGTACCCGAAGTGCAACAAATGTAATTTTCACCATCATGGAGCATGCGACCGGTACCGTTGCCACCGGTGTGGAAAGATGGGTCATGTGGCCAAAGATTGTAGGGTAGATCTGCTGAACAAACAGGCACCACCCGGTGAAGCACCCAAAGGCTGTTTTGAGTGCGGGAAAGAAGGGCATTTTAGGAAAAATTGCCCGCAGTTAAAGAGAAATGGAAACGGGAATGGCAATGGTAACAATTATCAGGGCGGTAATGAAAATGGTAACAATAACCAGGGTGGTAACGGCAACAATAACAACAACGGTGCTAAAGGTCGAGCCTTCGTGATTGGCTCGGGGGAAGCTAGGAATGATCGGAACGTTGTTAACGATATGTTTCTTTTAAACGATCATTTGCTTCTGTACTTTTTGATACTGGCGCCGATAGAAGTTTTATATCTAGAGAACTTAGTAGTCGGTTAGGAATAAACCCAACTTTACTAGAACATCATTATACCGTAGAGATAGTAGACGGTAAAGTAATCGAGGCAACCCACATTCTCAAGGGATGTAAGTTAGAACTATCTGGTCACAAACTCGACATCGATCTCATGCTAGTTACACTTGGCAGTTTTGACATAATTGTGGGCATGGATTGGTTGTCTAAAAACCAATCTGAGATCATCTGTAGTGAGAAGATCGTTCGTATACCCCTTCCTAGTGGAGAGATCCTATCCGTTCAGGGCGAAAGAAGTGGTGCAGTCATGGGCATCATATCTTTCATGAAGGCTCAGAAGTGTCTGCGTAAGGGTCATACCGCGATATTAGCCCTTGTCGCTGACAAGTCTACCGAGGAGAAGAAGTTAGAAGATATCACGATCGTTCGTGAATTTCCAGAAGTATTTCCTGAAGACCTACTTGGTCTTCCACCTCATCGTCAAGTCGAATTCCAGATCGACCTAACACCCGGAGCAGCGCCTATTTCTCGAGCACCCTATAGACTGGCACCAAGCGAGTTGCAGAAGTTATCCACTCAGCTACAAGAGTTGTTGGATAAAGACTTCATCCAACCTAGCTCATCGCCATGGGGAGCCCCAGTCCTATTTTTCAAAAAGAAAGATGGAACTTTCCGTATGTGCATTGATTACAGAGAGTTAAACAAAGTAACAGTCAAGAACCGCTACCCACTACCCCGCATTGACGATTTATTCGACCAACTTCAAGGGTCAAGCTTCTACTCAAAAATCAATTTGAGATCTGGTTATCATCAGCTGAGAGTTCGAGATGAAGATGTACCCAAGACTGCATTAAAAACCCGGTACGACCATTTTGAATTTTTAGTCATGCCATTTGGATTAACCAACGCACCAGTGGTGTTTATGGACCTCATGAACCGTGTGTGTAAACCTTACCTTGACCAATCCGTCATTGTCTTCATTGACGATATCCTCATATACTCTAAGAGTCGGGAAGAGCATGAGGAGCATCTGCGTTTGATCCTTGAGCTACTGAAACAGGAGCAGCTGTATGCTAAGTTTTCCAAATGCGATTTTTGGATTCGCGAGGTTCAATTTCTAGGACATGTGATCAATGAGAAAGGAATACATGTCGATCCAGCCAAAGTGGAAGCTATCAAGAATTGGGCAGCACCAACAACTCCAACCGAAGTTCGGCAATTTCTAGGATTGGCCGGATACTACCGTCGCTTTATCGAGGGATTCTCAAAGATTGCCCAACCTCTCACCGCCTTAACCCAAAAAGATAAACCCTATAATTGGAGCGAGACTCAAGAATCATCATTCCAGCTACTGAAGCAGAAACTATGTAGCGCAGCCATCCTATATCTACCGAAGGGAACGGATGACTTCGTGGTGTATTGCGATGCCTCCATCCAAGGTCTCGGTTGTGTGTTGATGCAACGCGACAAGGTTATCGCATACGCTTCTCGACAGTTAAAAATCCACGAAAAGAATTGCACAACTCACGATTTGGAGTTAGGAGCCGTGGTGTTTGCACTCAAGATATGGAGACATTACTTGTACGGTACCAAGTGCACCATCTACACCGATCACAAGAGTCTTCAGCATATTTTTGAGCAGAAAGAGTTGAACATGTGTCAACGTCGTTGGATCGAGTTATTAAACGATTATGATTGTGCAATCAAGTACCATCCGGGCAAAGCTAATGTGGTGGCCGATGCCCTAAGCAGAAAGGAAACCAAACCTCGACGGGTTAGAGCATTACAACTCACTATTCATACAGGATTACCGGAACAAATCCGCAATGCCCAACTCGAAGCCTTAAAAGATGAGAACTTATCATTGGAATCCACTCGTGGTATGGAGAAACAACTTGAGGTTAAAGCAGATGGTATTCGCTACTTCGCGGAACGAATATGGATACCAGTATATGGAAACCTAAGAGATCTAGTCGTCGATGAAGCTCACAAATCCCGATACTCTATCCATCCGGGATCCGACAAGATGTATCACGATCTCAAAGTTTTGTATTGGTGGCCGAACATGAAAGCCGACATAGCCACCTACGTGAGCAAGTGTCTGACTTGTTCAAAGGTCAAGGTGGAGTACCAAAAGCCATCCGGATTACTTCAACAACCGGAAATCCCGATGTGGAAATGGGAGCAGATTTCTATGGATTTCATAACCAAATTACCCCGAACCCCTACTGGATGTGACACAATCTGGGTGATAGTGGATCGCCTAACCAAATCCGCTAATTTCCTTTCTATCAAAGAGACCGACAAAATGGAAAAGTTAACTCGCCTCTATCTTAAAGAAGTAGTATCCCGACATGGAGTACCAATCTCCATCATTTTCGATAGAGACGCCCGATTCACCTCACATTTATGGAAATCATTACAGAAGGCTCTAGGCACGCGCCTGGATATGAGCACAGCGTACCATCCTCAAACATATGGCCAGAGTGAACGTACCATACAAACCCTAGAAGACATGCTACGAGCTTGTGTGATCGATTTCGGAAACAGTTGGGAGACTCGCTTGCCTTTAGTGGAATTCTCCTACAATAACAGCTATCATACTAGCATCAAAGCAGCACCATTCGAAGCCTTGTACGGGCGAAAGTGTCGATCACCAATTTGTTGGGCTGAAGTTGGAGATAGCCAACTTACGGGTCCCGAACTTGTGCACGAAACCTCAGAGAAAATCGTGCAAATCCGAAACCGCATGGCGACAGCTCGTGACCGTCAAAAGAGTTATGCAGACAAGCGCAGAAAACCGCTAGAATTTCAAGTGGGCGATAAAGTGTTATTAAAGGTTTCACCTTGAAAAGGTGTGATTCGTTTCGAGAAACGAGGAAAGTTAAACCCGCGTTATGTTGGACCATTCGAGATAGAGAAAAGGATCGGTCCAGTAGCATATCAACTGAACCTACCAGATACACTTAATGGTGTGCAGAACGTCTTTCATTTCTCAAACCTAAAGAAGTGCCTATCAGATGAGACACTTGTAGTTCCACTCGAGGAGTTGAAAATTGATGAACAGCTACGTTTCATTGAGGATCCAGTCGAAATCATGGACCTAGAGGTCAAAACTCTCAAGCGCAGTAAGATACCTATTGTCAGAGTTCGCTGGAACTCGAAGCGTGGACCGGAGTTCACGTGGGAACGCAAGGATCAAATGATGAAAAAGTATTCTCACCTTTTCAAACAGTCAACGGCAAACACGAAAGGTACTAACTAAATTCGAGATGAAATTTATTTCAACAAGGGGATGATGTGACAAACCTAAACTTTTTAATTCAGACGTTACCGACTTCGTTTAATTTTCGGGACGGAAATTCTTTCAACAAGGGGATGATGTGACATCCGACAAATTCAGGTTAACTCCGTTAACACAAACATCGTTAGTTCAAACATTGTTCATGCAAACTCATTTATCTCAGTTAGTTGCACGTGCATTGCATTTAATTAGGATTAATTAAATGTGTCAGTTAATTCACACACAACGGCAATTCGTAGAATTTCCGGATCGCACTCGAGTCTAACTCGGAACGTTGGTGATTAATCAAGATTAATACTTCAAACATTTAATAATTTATAAATAATATAAATTATATGAGTTTTATATGATTACGTGAATTATGTGAGTATTCTTGTTATCGCGCATGTTTATCGAATGTTAATCGTATTAAGTATTTTTATAAAAGTTAGAGTTTTTATAAAAAAATAATAATTGAGAGTTTTAATTATTATTAAGTGTTAATTAATTAATAATAGTCTATGGGCCTTAATTAAGTCCGAAGCCCAACTTAAAAACCCAATTAGTGCATGTATTATATAAAGAACTTAAAAAAAAAACCCTAAACCCCCACCCCTTGCCGTCGCGAACCCCCTCCCTCACCACCATTCGGCCGAGAGCTTCAAAGCACCAAAACACACCTCAATCGACCTTCGATCGTGAATCCGAAAGTAGATACGAGCTAGTCTAGGCATTCCTAACATTCCTACGTAAGTCGTTTTATTGAATTCCGTCATTTTTTCATTATGATTTTTTATGATCGAAACCCTAGTTCATCCAAACTTAATGTTTTTGAAACAATATTAATGAATTGGTTATTTGATTGATATTATTGTAGCGATTTGATGATTTTATTGATATATAGGAAACCCTAGTTTTCATACGAGGTGTAAATTGAGATTTGTTGATTATGTGACGTATAGGAATTGCATGCTAGACGTGATCTATGATTATTATAATTGAAATTATATCAGCTAAGTGATTTAGGATTGAATAGACGTGTTAAATTGTGTAAACAAAGCTTAAAAAGGATGACTTTCTAAAAAGGGAAACTTTGTTGAAAGATGATTTTTGAATGTGAGGTTTCTTGACGTGCATGACATTATTAAATGATACTAGTATGTTATTATGAATGTAATGAAGCTTGTTAAAGTGTTGTTGGATACAAATAGAATGCATAGATCATAGGTTACTAAAAGTAGAAACTTTTAGAATTTGAAACTTGATGTCTAAACTTGAAGTGTATGTTGTAATGATCTTTCATGCATTAGTATGTGTAGATAAACATGTCATGATCATGCAAACGTGTTAGAGATGATGTAATCTATTGAAACCAAACTTGTGTTCATATATTGTTAAAAGTAGGAACTTTGTTGAACGTGCATTGTGTAAACATAACTTGCCATGCTAAGTTAGTTGTGACATGTGTAGCATGAAACTTGAATTACTTGTATACTATGTGTGTTAGTATTCAAACCAAACATTAAATCACTAAACGGGTCACCAACGGGTCGTCGAGTCAAACTTGGTCAAACTTAGTCAAACTTGGTCAAACTAATAAATATTTTCTAAACACTTAAAACAATGGGATTGTTTGGATACTTAGGGTTCCTATCAGCATGCACGAACACACACTTATAAACCAATGTTTATAGGTGGCATTTAGTAGTTGAGCAGTTAATTAGCTTTCTTCTGCACACACACTCTAAGGTGAGTTTCATGGCCCCTTTTCTTATGGTTTAAACTTGAGGGAGAAAACATGAGTACAAACATTTAGATCTTACATTTCATTTATATCACTTGTTGTACTAAGCGCAAACATATCATGTAAGTCCTTACTTATCGAACCGTTTAATATATGGGATAGCGAGGTAATCTTGAGTAGTACCACTGGGCATTGACAAACCCCACCCGCGTTAGTCGCGCTAACACGACATGAAGTTGAACGGGTGTAACATTGACCTAAACAGTTTACCATTGTTCATGATAGACATGGTAGGAGGCAGATCAAACATAAACAGTCAGCTTCGGCGTCGAAACGCTTTAGTAACATGTTATTAGGTTAGCTACCTATTGATATAATTGTAAATTGTTTTATCTAGTAAACTTTACTTACATTTGAAACATGTGAACTCACCAACATAGTGTTGACACGTTTTAGCATGTTTTCTCAGGTCGTTAATGTACGAGCACGAGATAGGGCATGCATGCATTGGAGTTTCATTATTTATCAAACGCATGACTTACTTATTTTATTTATTTTCGAATTGCATGTTTTGGGCGCAATTGTTTTTGGCGCATGCTTTTCCTTCAATCTTTACGCTTCCGCATATCGCATTAACTCAGTATTTTCATTTATTATGTTGCATCGTGACTATGAGCAATACTAGTGTTTTTATTAAACTCATATAGAGTCGTTCAACGTAACTAATGACTGAGATCCTGGTATGTCACGCTCCTAACGGTAAAACTCCGTTAGTGGATTTTGGGGGTGTGACAAATAATCTCTATATAATTAACATCAACTACATGATTGTCAAAACATTGTTTTATAAAGGACATAATTGATATATGATGAAAGGAACCATGAAATCATATGTTACAGTTATACATACCTGCATATTGAATTCATACTTAAATCTTAACTAATGATATAAATGCAATCAAATTCCATATCAACAGCTGACCTAAAGTTTTAACTTTTCATCAAACAAAAAAATACCTTTTTTTAGTCAAACCAAATGCTAAAAACTTTGTAATCAAAAGAATGTGAGTACTTTAATCAACCAAGTAAAATCAAATAAGCAATTATAATAATAGTATATATAGACAACATACAAATATATTGCAGAGACAAAACATCTAGTCAATATCAATTTACATATGAATACTATTATTGTAGTAGGGTGCACTCAAATGTATATACAGGGCCGCCCCCGGAGGGGAGTGGGCTATGGCTCCGGGCCCGATAACACCTGAGGCTCGAAGTTTTAATTTATATATATATATATATATATATGTGTTATTGTTGTATTGTGGAATTTTTTATATATGATTTTTGATTTTATATTTTAGAGGCCCGGATTTGTTTTTACATGTCCATGTCGCAAAATGTTTTAAGAATTCTCGGGACATGCCTGTGTATATAATTAACAGTAAAACATAAATACAGCAACCATTTGATCACTGGATGCATATCAAGTTTATTAACATCACAATACGCGTATACTTTTACTAGATCATATATTTTAGTAAAACACACCATTAGAATTAACGTTACAAGGTAACCATATTACATCATAATTATGGAATATATACGTAACATTAAATTTGAAATTTACTAAATTAAATACATTATCTTCTTTTCCTTTTAACACAACAATATTCATTCATCAATTCAAATAAAAAATAAAGGCAACAGATCAAGAAATATGAAAATCGGAACACATAGAGGATCTCTTAACATTGGAGCATTCCCATATTCAGCAATGTTTTCATAACCGGACCGGATGTCAAACCGGTCGGCTTACCGGTTCACTGGTTGGACCGGTTCAACCGGTCGAACCGGATTGAAGAACCGGATGACGTAATAATCAATATACTTTTAAATACTATAACAGTTTAATATATAAATTTTAATAAGAATATTTAGAATACTATATATTTATTAAATACACATCTAATGATTTTTAATTTGTAAATATAAAAGTATAACGATGTATTTAAGTTTTAAGAAAAAAAAATCCAAAGAAAAATTTGTTTTATTTGGGAACCACTGAACTTTCATAGCCTCCTTAAACATTCTCCACTACACCACATTTCTTCCTTTTTGAAACCCTAGACCCTCCTTCCTTCTTTCTCGCCGCTCACATGCACAAAGCCACCGCCGCCACTCAGCAGCGCCTCTACTCCGCCTGTGACCTAGAAATATGATTCCGGTTCTATGATAATCAGGACTGATGGTGTAAATAAAAGTTATTGTGGTGAAGATCGATGGTTAATATCATAGATCTGAGGTTTTTCGCGTTTATTCCGGCCCGACCGCCGGATACCGGCCTCCGGTTCGACCGCCGGACCGTATGAACCGGCCGGTTATTTGAAAAACGGCTTTTATATGCTTGACCGGGTATATGCTTGACCGGGCCGCCAGGGACACCGGTTCGACCGGCCGGTACGGTTGTAAAAACATTGATATTCAGATAAAAAGAAAAAAAACTCAATTTTTGTTGTCAAGGAGTACATTGAGAAAAAAAATAAGACGGTTATAACACCGATTACGATAATAAAATGATAAAATATTATCTTAAAAGTAAAACGAATTTTCAAAAAGATCATCTCCTTTATAGGTTGGTGGTGATAATTACATTAAACTAGTATTTGTGTTCCGACGCGTTACGACCGGAACAAACTCTGTTACAAACAACTAACTCATACATGCTTAGGACGTTTAAAAACAAACAGTTATTGGCGAATTTATCATTATTAATTTTCTTAAACAATAATACATTAATTTTAAAACTTTTAGATCTTAATTTAATTTATTTATTTTACAAAAATATAAAACGTAAGCATACAAAATAATTTGATGAAAACTTTGCAACTTTGACAAAAAATAATTAATCAAAAATTCTTTTTAAACACTAAAAAAACAATTCACTAATTTTTTTAGTTATTTCATGGTTAAATACCATTTAACTTATGTCATCATATTAAATTTATGTTAATAAAGATATTATAATTAGATATTTATTTATTAATTTTGTATTATCATTGGTATACTAAAAAAAATGGGTTAAAAGGTCATAAACAATCACATGATTATTTAGTGAAACATTTTGTAATAAAACCTATTATTTATGTTTTTTTTGAAATATACAACTTTTTCAAAACATATATTATTTAAAAAAAACTTCCATTTTGGTTTTCTTACAAACTAATAATATTATTATTTTTTATATAATTTTATTTACCAATAATAATATTAAGTTTTTTTTCAAGAATTCCCTACTCTCATTTCATAATTAGCCCTAGCACCACTCTACGTCTCCCACCGCCAACCCCTCTTAATCTGTCTTGTTACCTTCCTTCAAATCAAATACCACAAACCCAAATCATATTCATCTTTATTCCATATCTTCAGGGAAACCAACCAAAATCTCTTCGTATTTGGATCGGAGTAGTGGAGAAGATCCGACGGTTCAAATGGCGTGCGAATGTTGTCCTAGTGTTAAGAGGAGGACGATGGTGGCGGAGATGAAGAAGCAAGCGGTTCACGACCATCTGAAGCGAATGGTGTCACCGGTTTCCCCGCGCGAATAACTTCTTATGGTTTTCCGGCAGAAGATGCAGATCGGGAACGATGAAGTCGGAGGCCGAAGCGCAACTTTTCTGATTCGATTGGATTGATTTCTAAGATCGATATGTTTGATTATGGTAAGCAACGGTATTTATATATTTATAGACGCTGGAGGGTGGTTTTGGGAACCGATGTGCCGGTTCACCGGAAAAGACGCGGCGTAAGGCTTGTTTCTGTGATGGCGTAACGGTTGGGTTGGTTTTGTGACGGCATAATTGACGGCGGCGATAACTACGCTTTTTAAGGTTGTTTAAATTAAATTATAGATATTATCTTTTATATATAGATAGACTATACCATAATAATTAATTCAAATCATCAATCTTCTTACAAAATCATTTAATTCATAGTCAAAATAATCAACTTAGCATTTGATGGCATCGAACAACAATTGCGGTGCGAAGGAATATGATATGGATGGATTTCAGCTTGTGAATCATTTTCGTTTTCTTAAAATGGACGGGTCATGCTGATTTGGTGATGGGTAATTATGGGCTCAGGTCAAAACATGGATACTTTTAACAACCCTTATTTATTTTTTAAAAGATTATTAAAACTGTGTTCAATGTTATTACAGAAAACTACTATTACAATAATGATCTGAACTTTATTCTCTTTTAATAGTGATATAGAAAGCTTTATGCATATGAACACGTTAGGGGTGACTTTCAACCCGTTCGACTTGCTAAGTTCGTTTCCTTTTTAGTTAAATCTTTTAGCTAACCCATTTCACGTTAAAGCTAAAACATAACCCCAATCAACGCCCTACTTTTATACTCTATTCTTGTTGCAGCATACATCCTTAAGCCCAGATCGCAAAGTCATAATTGTAAGCATCATACTCTTTCATGAGTTTTTAGCCGAAGTAGTGTGATTGAAAAAACTATTTATCAAATATGTGTGATTTTAAAAGTATTTACTAAACAAGTGTTATTGAAAAAACTATTTACCAAACATGTTTAATTTCTATTTATTATACTTTCTTTTTATTTATTAACCAACCTTTTATAGTTTTTTTTATCAATCATTAGATTGTTTTTAATTCACGTGAATTTTTTTCAATAACAAAACAAATTTATATTCTTTTTAACCAAATATTAGTATTTTTAGTTTTCGAAGTGTCATTTATTTAACTATTTTTAAGCCTAAAGCATGAACTATAACCACAATCAAAACAAAAATAAAAATCTAAAAATATGGACGATGTATAACGTCATTTGAATATTACCGGCAAAATTTTGCAAAATTATTTAGAGAAAAGATTTAAGGTAATAAAAGAGATACACAAATAAAAATAACGACAAACAATTATTAACGATAAAGATTATAAAAAACAATCAAATAAAAAGAATATCTAGTTAGACTGAAAAAAAAAAATGAATTGGATAAGAAATAAGTATAATAGGTTTTTTAAAAAAAATATAGTGGTTTGATTGAAAAAATATAAAAATGAATATAATGGGTATTTTAAAAACAAAAATAAATAGAAAAATTATGATGAGTTGTAACTACACCTATTTGATAAATATTTTTTCTAGTAACATCCATTTGGTAAATATTTTTAAAACTACACCTATTAAGTAAATATTTTTTTCAATCACACCACTTTGGTTAAAAACTCCTCATTCATCTACTCTTCATTATTTCTTTCCCCTTCCTTTTCGTCCCTTTCAGTTCATCCAAAAATCTTTTCTCATCAACTCAACTGTCACAAATAATCAATTTACTTATTTGCATTTTATGCTTGGGTATATGCAGTTTCTTTGCTCACAAAAATCAGGACTGTTCTTGAAGACTATTCTTCTGAGATTTGCTTAAAAGGGTAAAGTTTTTTGTGGATTAGTTATTATTTTAAATTAAATTAATAATCTTTTTGTAGAAATTCGGTTGAATCAATCTATAAGAGGCAACATTAGGAGACCCCTTGAGTTTATTATTTGGATTCTTTATTATTTTCCAAGATTGGATTTATTTTTATAAATCTTGAAAGAAAAGTTTGGATTTTATTAATATTTATCATCATTATTGCTATTTCTCTGCTGGGAATTTGATTTGCTGCAAAGTTTCAAGATTTAGGTTTTCTGAAAAAGATCTTTAATTTAAGTAATTATCTTATTTTTTATATATGAAGAATTTATCAAGAATTATGGATTTCATTTCAATTTATTCTTTTTTAGTATGCATATCGAAAATGTCTTCAGCGGTGGTGCAACGAGAAGGGAAACACCATCCGTGAAATTTGCCTTCATGTTTGTCTTCTATATTGTATTTGCAAACTTCTTAATTGTATTTTTTTTTTAATTTCAAGAATTAGATTGTCATTGTAGTAATATATAGTGTTTTTGTTATTTGTTATTAATTATTAAAATTAACACATTAGTTATTCAAACAAACATTTGAAAAAATGGACACAAGTGGTCGTGCATCAGCCCAACCTTGTCTGGCCAGACTCAACCGTCTAAAAGAGACTTTCATCATTTAATGATTCGTTTCGTTAACTTTACCATGTTTTGTTTGTATCATGCGCAGAGGATGTCTTCTTGTTCGACGATGTTACTTTCACAACGACCCAAGAAACATCATAAGCATTGGTGGTGAGGTTTTGGGCTGCAGGGGTTTTCATTCCCGTTTTCGTGCCAGTCAAGCTGGTTTGTGTTTTAACATGGGTATGGCTCAAGATTCCATTTTCCAACCGTTTTTTGTTATTTTGTTTGAAAAGAATAATAATCTTTTTTTGATGAATTTGATTCTGATTATCTATACACTTAATGAATTGGTTAGCAGTTATTTTTTACCGGATATTGTTAGTAAATCCTTGTTTGGTTGCAGGGAATTGGGTGTAGAAAGATCCCAAAGGCTAAGGCAGAAGGCTCCATGATTGCAAATGTTGAATCAAGATCATACCTTAAAAAGAAGCCTGTATTCTGCTTTGGGTCATATGTTGCATCCCAAATGTTACTTCCATTTGGAGAAGAGAACATTCTTTCTGCTTCTGAGTTGAAGCATGCACAAGAGGTATTTACTTATCTTTGGTATATGATATTTGTCTAAAAATAAATAGCTTGATGATATGATCCTTAAAAACAGATAGCTACAAGGATGGGGATTTAGTATGGATGGGGACCTAATGACAGTCCAGTAGTTTATCATCGTGGCAGAGCGGTAAAAATCTACGTCTACCAACATTTTGAAATATCAGGAATTTGCACCCATATTTTTGTTGTCATATGACTTAGGATATAAGAAGCTAGAGGTGGTGGTTTCGACCAATTTTGCTTATAAATAGGTTGATTTTGGATGTTTTTATCTCTAACAGGTCATAACGGGTAAATTAAAAATAGCGTAAAACGAAACATGTCAAATCGTATAGGTTGGTCGAAAGCTGCCCAAAAGCGTATTTTTAATACATAAACCCTCCTAAACCATTTTCTTTAAATTTTAATTATTGCTAGAATAATATAAATTTTGATTATTGCTAGAATAATATAATCATATTTGGCACACTGATTGTTTCCATAACAATTCAATTATTTGGAAAAACAGTTTTCTGTTCAACCCAACATTGCTTGTCCCATACCAAAAATTAATCGTCTTAACCTTCAATCCAATCAGTCTGATCCGCCCTTTTGCCATCTCTAGGAAAAGCTATAATAATAATAGCTAAAAAGGATAAAGTAGAAAAATAGCTAAAAAGGAAACATATGATTGACGGGTCAAATAGGTTAAAACTGCCTAAAACGGGTCGTAGATCATTTAACCAATTAAAAATGGAAGCTTTATTTACTATTTTGAAAACTATTTCAAAACCAAAGGAATGTATAAGCTTAAGTATGAGAAAAGTCATCTCGCCGGTCTTCTTCACTATGCCCTACGCTAGTCTGTTACTCAGGTAATATTTTCGGGACTTGATTCACCTAATTGGAATTTAATAAAATCTCTCAGTTTTTTTTATTTGTTTTATTTCAATTCATATTTAGGGCATGTTTAAGTTGATGATACTTTGCTGGATTGTTTATAAATAGCATTTGTTTTGAGCACATTGAAATATTGAGAATGCAATCAGTGACACCATTTTCTTTCACAGATTTATTCAATAGAAACCTTAATGATGGTGGTCGTGGTCAAGGTCAAGGTCAAGGTCAAGGTCAAGGTCAAACCAATTCAAGATATGTGGTCTGGAAGTCTACCCAACTTATTTTGGGTTTGATCCACGGTAAAGAACAAATTTTGCTTAAAAGTCATAATTTATATCAAGATTCAGTTTCTTGATTAAAAATGTGGCAAAATTTTAATGAATAAATATGAGTTAGGCTTATGGAGTGCTATTTTTTTTTTGTCTCAATAGGTATATAAGTTAAAGTGATTTTGACCCATTTCCTTTGTGCTATTGTTTTTCCCAAGCCTCCTACCATTTGAACTTAAATGTGAATAACATTTGTGATTATACTTTTATCACATAAATGAAATGTATACTTACTTTGTCTTCAGATTGTTGAGTGCATCAAAAGGTCTCTTATTACCCCAAGCTGCAACCATCATACAAGTATAATCCAAATGAAATGTATACTTTGCAAATGAGGTGTAATTTATTAAAACCATTCGTTTAATTAAGCAAATTTTTGTATAAAATTAATTTGACGGGGCCGCACATCGTGCGGGTTCCTACTAGTAATATATAATTCATATAAATATAAATTTTGGTTTTACCCAAAATTGTATAGATTACAATACCGATTATTTTCAGAAATTTAAGAGAAGAACAAACAAATCTCTAATGTAATCCAAAATTGTATGAATTACAATATGGATTGCTTTGAGAGATTAAACAATTTTTAATTGAACACTTTTATAAAAAATTAAGTTTGAGAGAAAAAAAACTAAAATTTACTCTATTAAAGTTTTGTGACAAATCTAAAAAAAAACTTTTTTTCAAAAAAAAATTAAATCCTAAACATTTTTGTGCCATTTCTATAAAAAAGAAAACTTTTGGGTAAAAAAAACTTGACTGTGAAATCACATGCCCAATAATAGTTGGTTAATGAAAAACATTTTGAAATCAAATGCCCACACTCTGTATAATTTTCCATCTGGATGAGCAAGCCACCGGACGCACCTGAACAAATCCCTCCAACGCTGCCCAACAACTCTTCCTGTGAATCTTCGCATTGGAGGTGTTCTTATTTATTCAGATTTTATTAGAAACACCTTACTCATTTACTCTCTATTTTTTTTTATAATAAACATTAAAAAAAAGTCAAATTCGTTAAATTAAAATTAACATAATACGATTAAAAACCTAGAAACATAAAAATAAAAAGCCTACAAATAAAAATTAAAAAAACTAGAAAAATAACAAAAAAATAAAAGCTAGGTAATAAAAATAAAAAACCTAAAAGGTGCATTGCCATCCATACTTTGCCGCAATTTCACGTTTACGTTGCAATACAATCGACAAGTACGGTTCTACAAGATGATCATGCGATTCAATGAACGTTTTGATGTCACGGTCCTTTTGTTTTTCAATCATCAACTCAATCGCCGTTTTTTTTATTTTTAATTTTGTTTCCGCCATCTTATCCCGAATACTTTTTTTTTTCTTTTTCCAACGCTTTCATACTCTTGTATTCTTCGACTATGTCTACCAAATTTCCCTTGCTAGATAAACTTTCGGCCGATTTCTTCCCCGGACATTTTGGCCTTGTCGGTGTCATGTCGTCTTATGGTTCGGCGTTCACGTTTATGTTGGGAAAGACGTTTGTAAAACCATCCGGGTCACTTGGGGTTCTCGACTCGGAAATTTTTGTTCTTTTTGAGGAGTGACTTCCTTCTAAATCCTCACCCATCAGTGCTATGCGTTCCCATTTAGCATTGTTGCGAACAACCTCCCAACACTTCAAATTGATGAATGCCCTTTTTATACACTTTCTTGTAATGACTTAAAGCCGCTTTCAACAAGGTCCAAATTATTTGTACCACTCGGCATTCTTTATATATATAATTTTAAAAATATATATATAATTTGAAACGTTAGCTTAGAAAATTAAATATCTATCTAGGGAATGAATAATTTAAGAACTCTTAAATATTTTGAGAACTTTAAGAACTCTTATCAATGGTTTATATTTTTTAAATTTTGTATTTTTTATATATTGTCGTGTATGTTTATGTACACAAAAAACAATCAAACTAATTTTTATTTATGTTTTTGCATTTTTAAATTTTTACCTACAAATGTGTAGGTTTTACTACCTACACATGTGTAGGTAAAAATTTAAAAATGTAAAAACATATGTAAAAATTAGTTTAATTGTTTTTAATGTACATAAACATACACGACAATATATAAAAAATATAAACCATTGATAGGAGTCCTCAAAATATTTAGAGTTTTAAAATGATTCTAACCCTATCTATCTATACTAATAAAAAAATAACTTTTTGAACACGTGACAGCCTCACGTTAATTTTCAGCCAGTTCTTCCCGCCTAATCCACCAACTCACACGCGGACTATTAACACGCTGACCCTTTTCGGGTTATAACCCGTTTCAGTTACACACCATTTGGAAACCCTAATTCACTATCGTTACTGCTTCCATTTTCAGACCCTTCGGTCCGAGATCCATACTTGAGACAATCACCCTCGCTATTGTTCATCGTCGCAAAAGATCCATTGATTGTCCATCACAGAGGGTATGTGTTTCTTGATTTTCTTTTTCTGATTTTTAACTAATCATCATTTGATTTTGAGATTTTTAATTTGTAATTCTTAATTTTCTTCTTCGTCGCTTCCATTTGCAAAATCATCGGACTCTGTAAGCAATGCTCGCAACAATCACCATCGCTACAGTTTTTTTTCTTATATCTGTGGTTCATCATGGCGAAAGCTTCAGGAAATCCATCTAAAAAGGTTCGATTTTGTGTTTTCCTCTCGCAACCTCCTTTTGTTTTTCCTATTTGACCTCACATGTGAAGGATTTGGTATGAAATTGATTTATTTTTTATTTTTTATTATAGTGTACTTTTGGAGTTAAGTCCCAAGACTGAAAATGGAGGTACTAATTAACTTTTATTCGGGCGTTACAATCAATGTATTGTTCTAGCATTGATCTTGATTATTATCTTTAATGACAGCCTTTAGCCAATCCATAGATTTGTATCTGAGTATTGGTAATAAGGTAAATAACACATTGCACCAAATCAATTATCTCTTAGGTAACATGTCTGGGGATAGAAGAACAAGGGTTTTAATTTAAACCATTGCTAAAAACATATGTTCTTCAATTTTTCCCACATTTATTGTACCAATTCAGATTGAACGACTATAGCACTAGCAACTCCAATGCCTCAGGCCACTTCCGGTTTTTTTTCCATTTGAAAATATAAGTCAAATTCTTAGAGAGGAAGAACAGCAAGTGATACTATCATCTATCAGATGCTTCAGAGGCAACTAACTGTCGCTCTAATGCTCTCTCCATCACTCAGTAGCATATGGTCTCTGTCAAAATGATGAAACAGCCCAAACTACAACTTTTTAACATTTCTTTTTACATTTACTCAATGCAAACCTTTTAGGGATCACTACATCTGCACTCATCTGAACTTTTGAAAGAAAAGAAAAAAACTTGTATTTCACAGGCCCATCTGAAAATGCTTTAACATTTTCTTTCTTAGAAGTTTTATGAAAACTTGCTTTTGGTTTCTGTTTTGTTAGTATCTTAAAACATACTGTTCTTACAAGAAGCAAGAGTATGTTCCACACTAAAATTTGCTTTACAGGCTTATTCCTTTTCCCCACAGATTAAAAAAAAATGAGATAATAATAGCTAGATAGCTCATTTTTTAAATTACAAGAGTTATATGTACTTTGTAATTCTGTACTCTCTTATCTTCTATATAAATGGTTATAATGACTCCTCTTCCAACTAATACTTTGCTGGTGGGTACTTTTGACCAAAATGTTTTACAAATATATTTCAGAATGTCAGATCCTTTATTTCTATATGACCACCAAGTATAATTCACTTTGCTTTTTCTTGGTTTTCTCATGTGTAATTTAATGATTTTTTTTACCTCTGTACAATAATTAATATTCAATTTTGGCAAATAAAAAGGCGAATAGTTTTTATTTTATTTTTATAATCATAGGTGTATGAAAAGGGAGCTGAAGCTGTGCGCATGTACAAAACATTACCAGGAAGTCAAGTCAGCCTCTAAAGCTTATTCCCGTGGTTTTTGGGCTTCTAGATTCCAGTGGCAAAGATATGCCACTATCATCAATCTATCATGACAGGAGATTAGAGTCTGTTACATGTGGCGGTCAACCTGTTTACATCACTGTACTCAGAGTTACAAACGTAAGTTTTGCATTATTTAGGACTTATAAAGGTAATATTTGTAACCTAAAAATGTCAAAGGCACCGGGACCCAAACCTGGTCTGGACGGCCCCGACGAACCGAAGATTGATCCCCGAGAATCGGTGCATGATGCGCATGCCGCTCGTTAGATAGCAATTCCCGTGTGTCATTAGTATTCCCCTTCTATTATCTTAGTCAATACAAAAAGAAATTTAAAAAATCACTTGATTACATATGTAATTTATCTTTCCAATGTCAAAGAAGGCATTACGTGTTATGTCAGAGTTTGAGGCGATGTGTCCGGTGAACATGTAATGGCAGCAGCTGAGCATAGACAAGATACAATGTAATACACGTGTTTCTCACCAACTACTAGGAAAATGCTTTTTCCAATCACACTAATTTGGTTAAAAACTTTAAATTTTATATTTTTATTATTTTTTATTATTTAACCCGTGTAGTACACGGGTCTCTAACCTAGTGTATATATATATATATATATACATAATTTGAAAATAAATCTTATCATTTGTTGGTAACACCCGTTAAAGGCTGTCATTTTTTATTAAGATCCTTCCACTTTCAAAACACTTGGTCAACGGTAAAATGCTTTAGAACTTTCTTCCAATACGAATTCCTGACCACAGTCCTCTCACCCTCATCTCACCCTCATTTGTTCAAGCATGGACTTCGGGCCCAAGCCTTTCCGGATCTTTAATTCCTGGATTGGAAGGGAGGGTCTTCACGATTTAGTTGTTAAAACTCATCAAAATCCAGTCCCTTCGGCTAGGAAGAAGATGTTAGCACAGGAAGAAGAGCATGTGAAATATTAAAGCCGCAATAAAAAAGTGGAACTCGGATATGTTAGCACGGGAAGAAGAGCATGTGAAATTTTTACGAGTCAAGTTGAATACCCTGGATACCTTAGCAGAATTAATCGGTCTAAACGAAGAAGAAAGTAAAGAAATGATGGAAGCCAAAAGTAAAATATTAGGCCTAGAGAATAGAAGTGCCGAGGATATAAGGCAAAAGGCTAGAATAAGGTGGGCGATTGATGGGGATGAAAACACATTTTTTTCATGGAATGTTCAACTCTAGGATGGCAGTAACAGAATTAATGGGATTTGGTCCAACAACCCTGAGAGCATTAAAGGGGAAGCAAGTCGGTTCTTTCGGAAAAGATTTAAGGAAACAATGCACACTAGACCAGGGTTACAATGCTCAGGAATCAAAAGACTTTCAGAGGCAGAGGCAGAGGCAGCGTCAATTATCAAACCGTTCTCGTTAGATGAGATTAAAAGGGCGGTGTGGGATTGTGGGGGTGATAAAGCGCCGGGTCCGGACGGGTTTAACTTCATGCTTATCAAGCAATTCTGGGAAATTCTTAAGGATGACTTCAGGGACATTCTTAGCGCCTTTTATCAAGATGGGAGGATAAGTGGAGCTTGTAGCTCCTCGTTTATAGCTCTTATACCAAAAACGAAAAATATTACATCTTTTAACGATCATATGCCCATTTCTCTAATCGGGTGTATTAGCAAAGTAATCTCAAAGATCTTGGCCAACCGTATAAAAGATGTTATTGGTTCAGTCATTTCGGAAACACAAACTGCTTTCCTTGCAAAAAGAAACATTTTAGATGGGCCTCTTGTGGTGAATGAAATTATTTCTTGGCTTAAAAATCAAAGCTGTCAGGTCTAGTCTTTAAAATAGACTTTAACAAAGCCTTTGACAAAATATCATGGGACTTCATTGACTCCATACTCCATCAGATGAATTTTCCATGCAAATGGAGATTATAGGTTAAAGGGATTCTTGGGTCGGCGAAGGCTTCTGTTTTGGTTAATGGGTCGCCATCCGAGGAATTCACGTGCTCTCGTGGGGTTAGACAAGGGGATCTGTTGTCTCCATTTCTTTTTCTCATCGCCATGGAATCACTAGACTGGATGATACAAAGGGCGGGGTTGCTTGGGATTTTTCGTGGCATTAAAACACCCAACAACGGTCCGATTATTTCACATTTTTTGGTTCGCGGATGATGTCATAATTTTGGGAGAATGGTCCATATCAAACTTTCAGAACCTGGTTCGAATCATGAGATGTTTTTTTCTTGCGTCTTGTAACGAACCAAAATCCGGGTTTCGTTATAAATAAATAAATGTTCTAAATAATATTATGATGGAAATAATATTTTTAAGTGGGTTTCAAGTTAGTGTTGAGGTTATGTTAGCTTTTTTTAACTAATTTTGGAATGAAAATGGGTGAAATGGAATATGAGGGGCTAAACTTGTAAATATGGCAAATCTATCATATCTGACTGGAGAAAGTCAAAATTAGTCTTCATTGTGGTGAAGAGGTCGATGCTTTGAAGAGAAAAAGGAGAAAAGGGTGTTGAAGTCAAATTCGTGCATTTGAAACTTGTTTTGTGAAGGTTTTGGCTCAAACATCACCTTCCTAACATCAAGTAAGTGATTATCTTCCATTTGATTTCACCATTGATGTGTTAGTTGGTGGGTTTTGTAGAAATCCAAAATTTATGATGCATGAGGTAAATTAGTGTTAGATTGTTAATAATCTAGCTAAACTAAAGGTAAAGAATGGTGATTAACATCCTAGAACCCTTTGATTTTGATTATGAGAAGTTAAGGTTCATATGGAGAAAAATTAGGGGTTTTTGGATTATGATGATATGATGATAAATTAATGATGATTAAGTGTTTATATAATGTTAGACACTTGAATGAACACCAAATTAATCTAATGTTAGAGATTAAATGAAAAGTTAGTGTTAAGGAATGGTAATGAAACTCAAATAGGTGAGTTTGGATGTAAAGAGGGTGTTTGGACATGAGTATAACCTAAACGGGTCAGTTTGGGTTAGCAATGGAAAATTGGGTTGTGAACCCAATTATAATGTGATTTTGATGTATGATAGATTACTAAACTAGGTGTATATGTTTAGGTAATCAAGTTGTCAATCGAGAAGGTGGAACGGGACCTTCGAATCCAAAAGGTAAGTGCTCTTGCACTTACTTAATATTGATGTTAAAGGGTGATATATGTGATATGCTTGCATATAATGTTGTGTTATGAATGAGTATGACTTTAGTATTTGCAAACGTATGAATGTAGTTATAGTTGTAATACTATAATGGAAATGTGTATATCAGGTTATGGTCTAAGTACCATAATGGAAATGTTAAATATGAGGTTATGGTTTAAATACCATAATGGAAATGAGTGATGAAGTTATGATCTAGAATCATAATGGAAATAGGTGATGAAGTTATGATCTAAGAATCATAATGGAAATGTGGTGATAAAGTTATTGTCTATGAGCCATAATGGAAATGGAAATGTGTTAAATATGAATGATATATGAAAAGAATGAAACTTGTAAGGTGTTATGCAAGTTATATGTAGCCTAATGACAAATTGGGTGAAAATTGGTCAAATGGGTGAATGGGTGAAAATAAGTGGATTTTACTTGTTTGTTATGTTTTATCTTCATTACTAATGGTGATATATGTTGTGTTATGTAGGAAAAGCTCCGATGTAGTCAAAGTCAAGTTCGAGGCGTTGGCGGATTCTCGTATGTGAAATGGGTGTTTTGGGGTGTAAATAGAAATCCATAATTGGATGATTTTTTATGCAAGAATTTATGTTTTTGGTGTGTAGTTATGTTTTTTGGTGTGTAGTTATGAGTTTATTATCAAAGTGGTGGTGGAGATTCAAGTCGGAAGCCAATCCACTTTGGAAAGCAGTAATACAAGGTGTTCATACGCCCCATCGGGACAATTCATTTATTCCGGGAAGAAGAGATATTTCTGTGGTGTAGGGAAACATAAAAAAATAGAAATTTATTTTCATCAGCAGAATCTGGATTTTAGGGAGTTGATGGTTGAAAACGAGGGTGTGTGGGAATGGAGAGACGATGTGCAGGGTGGATTTACGGTTAAGGCAATGCGTAAAGTTCTCAACCACACTCCCTCCTCCGAGGGTATATTCACCTTCCATTGGAGCAATAACGTACCATTAAAGGTTAACATCTTCGCCTGGAGGGCTGAATTGGACCGAATCCCCACCCGAATGGCTTTAATCAAAAGACAGGTTCCTCTTGAATCGGATGGGTGTTCGCTTTGCTTACAAAGTGCCGAGACCTCCGAACATCTATTTACTTCATGCTTTTATGCATCTATGCTATGGGGGTTTATTAGTACATGGTGCAAAGTACCACCAATCTATGTATTTTCTGTTAGGGATATTTTGGATCTCTGGAAGAATGATAGTGCAGCAACCGGCAGGTATAAAGCCCTTGAAGTGGTTATTTTCTCAGCAATTTGGAGTGCTTGGAAACTAAGAAATGGTGTGGTGTTTGGAAGAAAAAAGACGTCTTTGAACTGGCTCGTTGAAGATTTAAAAAGATCTAGTTTTTTATGGGCGAAAAACAGGTCCGAAATTGATAATTTAGATTGGGTCAAATGATGCGAGTTCAGGTTCTGAAATTTGTGTTCTGTTTCTATATTTTATTTCTTTTCTGTTAGCCACTGCTAGCTGTTTGTTCTAAATAAAGCTTCTACCCTTCCAAAAAAAAAAACCAAGTATTACCATAGGTCTTGCATCTTTCTTCGGGAGTAGGACTAGCAATACAATTCATAACATTTGAAAATACCAAGAAAAGAAATCTATATTCTATAATAAATAAAGGTTTTTGTGACACAAGTTTTCCCGCCTCCCTCTTCTATTAATTGCTCGAACTTTCTTTAATTGTTTTTTTATAATTTTTTGTTTTCCGTCTCTCTCTCTTATTAAATAATAATCATTTATATAATTGTTTTATAAAAAAAAAATTATTAAAAAAATATAGATTTGTTCATAAAACATTATTAGAAATTAAACATTTATTTCATTTTTTTTAATATTTTTTTAAAAAGTAACTATATGACGTTTTCAAAATGTGTATAAATAAACCGCCCACATCATCAGGTCCTCCATGCGATCGACTTGACGACCCTGTCGCCGTGAGTCGGCAACAAGTTCATCAAGCAATGCCTGGGTAGACCTGTCCAGCCTAACAGACCGACGTACGTGTCGGGGATGCTGTGGCGGATGGACGTGGATGTCATCGACGTGCGGTGTCGCGTCCCCCATCGCCACACCCTGTAGCGGATGAGGCATAGACGGGTCCCCCTATCCCGGCATCTGCGGCAAAGGTACTGGGACCCAAACCTGGTCCTGGACGGCCCCGATGAACCGAAGATTGATCCCCGAGAATCGGTGCATGATGCGCATACCGCTCGCCAGATAGCAATTCCCGTGTGCCATTAGTATTCCCCTTCTATTATCTTAGTCAATACAAAAAGAAATTTAAAAAATCACCTGATTAAGGAAAGTTAAATAGCTGGTTAAACAAAGACATATAGTCGGCTAAACAAAGGCAAGTAGTCGGTTAAGGAAAGTCATATAGCAGGCTAAAATCGAGAAAAAAACACGCCGGCTAAGCCTACTATTTAGTGGCCTTCAGCCGGCTTGGGAGTCGGTGTCGCCACGTGTCGTTTTCCGGTAGGTTGAAACTCTGACAAAAAGTTGGTGGGCAAGAAATTTGGAGCCGGCTGAGCTAGCCTAATTCAGCCGATTATTGATATAAATGATCACAACTTAGTAGACTGAAAAAATTTGTCAATTTTTGTAAGTTTGACCGGTCAAATGTCTATTTTGATAATTTTTAACATAAATTTAGATACTAACTTCTTATATTACATAAACTAGCTTAAACCCCATCACATAAAATTAATCTTTATGTATATATTTTACAGATGTAAAATGTATTACATATAATAAAAATAAATAGAAATTAATATATAATTAGATTTAAAAAATACGTTAATTACTATTTAATATAATTTGTTTTTCATTTTTGTGAAAAGCCTTCGTGATAAAGTGTCTACGTGCTGAGTCTACGTGATAAGCCTTTATGGCAAGTCTATGTGATGAGCAACTGTGTGATATGTATTTTTCCTAAATTATGATGTGTACTCTATAGACAACTAATATATGACCTGAAAGAAACGTGTAGTAAAAGTTTTGCCATTACCAGCATTGTGTAAGGAAGTGTAAATCTAGGAGGTCATGAGTTCAAATATTGTAATGTGTACTTTATAAAAACTAGAAACGCCGTCTGCTGATTTTGAATTGTTTGGAGGATGTTCGGGTAGACTGATATACGAGCCTCCCTGATAGGATGTGCCAGTCGAGACTACGCCATTATAAAAAATATATAGTGATGATTGAAAAGTGGTCAAACACTCACACATACCAATAATTTAGGAAAATAACAAAAATAATTCCTTTCGTTCGTTCAAGAAAGAAAAAAGAAGGGATTTACGTATTAATTAACTATTAATGGTCATTTATTATTTTTATTTGCATTAATTAGACATTAATCAGCCTCATTTTAATTGTTTTTTGGCTGTAGTCTCACCGGATACATGTAGTAAATTTTGAGTGAAGTAAAATAAAATTAGTCGTTCAAAAAAATAGGTTAGAATCTTATGTAGTTTAGTTATTGAATAAACCCAACTTGTTGTAGTCCAGTAGTGTATATAAAAAATTGCATTTTGGATATTAATTATCAGACATTATTGAAATAAGAAAAATAATGAAGATTTAAAAACTATAAATAACAAATAGTTAAAATGTAAAAAATATAAAATCATGTTTTAAGATAATATGTTATTGAAACCTTTTTATAATTTAGTAAGTTTAAATAAAATATTAGAATAAATTTTAGATATATAATTATTAAATGTTATTATTGTTTAATAAGATAGAGAAGCGAAAAAATAAAAATCTAGACTTTACCAAAAGACGACACGTGTGAAATACAGTTATTTATTATACAGTTATTTATTATAATAAAAATACATCCATCCATTGTGATTGAAAGTGGTCACACATATCAATAATTTAGGAAAATCACAAAAATAATTACTTTTTTTCGTTCAAGAAAAAAAAGCCATTTATGTATTAATTAACTATTAATGGTCATTTACTATTTTTATTTGCATTAATTAGACATTAGTTCTTTATTAACGGTCATTTACTTTTTTTTATTTACTCATCTTTATAAATACGAAGTATTCAAGTGTGATGGTCATTTTATAACTCCAGTGTTTGAAATGGAGAAAAGTATCATATATTTTGTATTTCTTTTCTTGGTATTTTCAAATGTTATGAATTGTATTGCTACTCCTACTCCCAAAGAAAGATGCAAGACCTATGGTAATACTTGGTTGAAACCTATTTTCTTCGATTATAATATATTTTAGTTGGTATATTTTAACGGTTTAAAACAATTAAATCACCTTATTTATTTAATTACTTTTCTTAACTATTTTGGTTGACAAGCAGGTGATGATGCTTGTGTTTATTCTGTTGATCATACACCAAAACTTTGTAATCTAGACAACTGTGGAGAAGATTGCATACATGTCGTGCCGTATGGGCAACACCCTGTTGATTCGTTTTGTAATGGTCGTGTTTGTATTTGTTGTGCCATTGGACGTGGATGTCCAAATGTTTAAGTAGCTCTTGTTTAAAAAATCTAAGTTGAATGACATTTTATCAAAAAGGTTGCGTTATCAAGTTTCGTATTATAATTATTATTTGTTTTTTGTAATTTTGAAAATGTGAATAGTTTTTTTTACAGCCAGGAAGTTAATTATATAATCAACTGAAAATGGTTAGAAAAATTTAACCAAAATCGGAAAAAAAAAGTTTACATACATAAAAGCGGGGTTTTCACCACTTGACCCCTCCAATATTTATCTTACTATTCCTATTACGAATCCAAAGAAAAGAATAGTTGATAATCGTCTTCAAAATAAGATTTTTACTTAGATCGTTAACTCGAAAAACAGCTTTATATGTATAATTATGTGTTTTAATGTGTTTTTGGTATAATTATGTACTATCTAGTTACTATGTATAGTTTCAACCTACTGAATTGTGAATAATATTTGAAAATGTGAATAATCTTTTAATATGTTTTTTAGAATAATCTTTTACACGTATGGAGTTTCTTTTAGAAAACACTACAAGAATTTTAGCCAGCTTCAACGACATGTTTCGACGACATGTCGTCGATATAGCCTTTCTCGACGACATGTCGTCGAGAATGCCCCGTCGGCAAAATTCCGTCGAGACTGCTTGAAAAGTTGTCGAGAAAACGTCGTCGAGATAGATTTCCCTTTTCTCGACGCCATGTCGTCGATATTTCCCCGTCGGTAATAACTTTTCACTTTTTAAAAAAAAGATAAAATAAAATTTAAATAGACTATTTAAATTTTATTTTATCTTTTTTTTATAAAATCTGGAAACCTCAATCTCGACGACATGTCGTCGAGACCGGGTTATTTTTAAAAAAAAATATTTTTTTGAATTTTAAAATTTTTTCAGTAATTTAATACACAAAAATTCAGAACCTGTCAAACCTGTTATATATTAATACATTTCACACCAATATATTACATAAAACATCTAACAAAAGTATACAAATTATATAAGTTATTACAAATCGTTCAAATAAAAGTTACAACCAAGTTTATTCATCTTCATCGTCGTCATTTTGATTGCCGGATTGGTTGCGGTCCAATTTGCATCTGTTTCACGGTCTCATTCAGTTCACGAATCGTTCAAATAAAAGTTACAACCAAGTTTATTCACTTGTATTTGTAGCCCAAAGTGCGTCTACATCCGAAGCATTAGCATATTCCTCTCCGTGATAAAACCAAGTGTCGTATGCTTGTAGAAACCCATTAACACGTACGTGTGAATAAACAAAAGACGGACTTTGCCGATAAGAGTTGGCACATTTTTTACACGGGCAATAAATCTTGCCATCTTCGTCAACATAGTTTTTGGCATTATCTATAAACTTTTGAAGACCTTTTATGAAATCCGGATAATTACTATCTCGCAGTGCAATCCAACTCTTATCAATTGTCATAACTGATTTTTATTAACTTGTAGCACATCAGATGGAATATCTACAGGTGATGGATCCTAACCCACCTTTTGAATATTATATCTCATATGTATACATTTTAACGAGTTGACTATTCAAGAATAAATCGACACCATTTCCCCTTAACCCTCCAAGTATGTGTATGAAATGCAAACTCGAACAGTAGGAGAAATAGCTACCAATTTACTATTGAATAGTCAACCCGTTAAAACGTATACATATCGTAAATGAGATAAAATATTCAAAAGGCAGTCCCAAACGGTGACAATCCAAAATTTAACTCTTAGTTAAATTTCGGACGGGTATTTTCTAAAGGGTACAATCCATAATTTATCTATGTTAGTAAGTCAAACACGAATCGTTTGTTTTTTATCAGATTTTTCAAAAAATATACTTTATATAATAAATTAAACTGATTACGTATCTTTTGCTAAAATAATAAACCAATTTTCCAAGATATTTGTGTTAACAAAGGATCGTGTTCGAGTTCGATATACTAATAAAGTGTTACATAATTTAAACAATTTTTAGTTTAGTAGAAAAGTGTTACCTTTTTAATGCAGTCAAAGTCAAGCGGAAATAGAAAGCTAAACAAAAATCCTATAAATTCGTTACAAATGTATTAGATATAAAAAATCATACAAATATAAAAAAATAAAAACGGATTAAATATATACATACATACATACATTCATCTATATTGATCATACAAATAATACATTTCACAAAAATTAAAAAAAACAACAATATATTCTTTTAATTTATACAAATACCCAAAAAAAAAATAATGCATACAAGTATTTGAGTGAAATCGAGTGAAAGGTTCGTGCTCTAATTACTAACATATATACATGCACATATTCATTTATACTCATACAAACCATACATACATAACACCACCAATAATACATTTCATAAATACATACAAATACCCAAATAAATAATACATACAAACTATACATTACAAAAAATAAATAACATCATACAATTCATACAAATAATATATACATAACACCACCAATAGAATATACATATTACCTCCGGAATTTTCTTGAAACGACGACATGTCGTCGGGAAAACTCTCAATCTAGCTTCCAATCCGTCCACTTAGCCAAAAACTTCACCTACACAAGATTTTTATTAAAAATTTACGATTATAAAGAAAAATTATAAAAAAAGTCAAAATCAGGTCTAACCACTTGAATAAGAAGAGTAATGGTGAAGGAGGTAGAAAACGGTGGATTTTGAAGAAAAATGGCCGGATTTTTGGGCATAAGCCGAGAGGAAGCTTGAGAGAGAAAAGAGGCAAAAATGAGGAGGAGAAAGGTTTCTGCGTGGGTTAATACCAGGTAGTCTCGATGACATGTCGTCGAGATTGGGTCCTTTTATTTTAATTATTAAATAAAAATAATTTTTTATTATATACCAATATCGACGACATGTCGTCGATATTAGGTATTTTCTTTAAAAATCAATTTTTTAATATTTTATCAGGCAAAAAAAAAAGAAAAAAAAAATTAAAATAGCAATATCAACGACATGTCATCGAGACTAGTTTTCACCTTTTCCCGGTAAGCGCCAAAAGCTTTCACCTTTTCCCGGTTAACCATCCACGACGACGTGTCGTCGAGAAAAGGTGACAAAAAAAGATCATGAGGTCTGACACCATCGCCGACGACGTGTCGTCATAACTGGTCCTGTCAATCTCGACGACACAGGTCGTCGAGATAGGTCGTCGAAACTGATTAAGTTTCTAGTAGTGAAAGATCAATAGAATTCTTTTATTGTAGATCAATAGAATTTCTTTTACACGTATGGAGTTTCTTTTGGAATAATCTTTTACACGTATGTGGTTTTTGGAATAATATTTATCGTAGAGTAATGTGAATTTTCTTCTGCAGGTACTCGTAAGAACTGTTGTGTATATATCATTTTCAGAAAAAGATCAATATAATTCTTTTATTGTAGAGTAATGCAAAAGTGTGAAGTAACATACTGATCCAACTTTACTCTTCACATAAAAACCGGTAGCAGTTGTCTTTAGATCAGGCTAGTATGCACTGTCAATGTCTAGGTACTTGTTTTTGACAAAGATGCACATATTACAACAGAATCACCCTCAGAAACACAACATGTAACTGATAACATTAATTTATAAACATTTCACTATTATGCATCGTACCCTATATATTTTACGAGGTTTTTCATTGAAACAACATAAAACTACAAGTCTTGACTAACGGGTCAAATGGTTAAATACAAAAAATACAAAACTGTAAGACCCTAATTCCGAGTAACCTCACTTGTTGGATTTACTAATAAACAAAGTCATCAATACTGAATTTTAAATTTAAAACATTCAAACACAGCGGAAGCATTCAAAATTTGAGTACATATAAGCGGAAGTCTTAACATTTAAAACATTAACCATTGTCTAAACATAAAATAAAGTGAGATGTCAGTCTCATGCCGGGCAGCCCTTACGCCTTCGCACGACCCTTCTTTTCTTTATCTGAAATGTTTACTAAAAGTTAGCTAACGCTGGTGAGTTCTAGTTTAAAGCAATTATGTATGAACATTACTTTTTTAAAAGTATGAATAAATATATATAAATACACATTAACATATCATTGACCTTCATTTGTCGTTCATATGCGAATACATAAATACATATTCATAACTTTTGCTTTTCTTTCATCATTCTTATGTGATTACATAGATATGCATTTACCTTTACTTTCTTTAACATTCATCGGTCATACACATAAGGGTGATCAACCCGTCTTTTATTGCGTATGTCACAAAGACATACGCCCTTAAGCTACCGTCGTAGCCCTTTTACTCGTCCGGTCCTAAAAACCGTCCGCCTTAAAACTGTCCGGCCAACCTTCAGCTGTCCGTCTTAACTGTCCTACCGTTGTAGTCCGTCATATTCATCCGTCTCCCTAAGGCATCCGTTTCCCACTTAAACTAATTATACAGCCGTGCATCGATTTAGGGACTTACTCCACCGTAGTGGCCATTATTTAGTCTACCTTTCTAGACTTTCCTTTCTGCCTGCATAATAGTCAAGTGGTCGTCCGTCTACCGTAGTAGCCGTTAACTTCGTTTCCGTCCATAACGTATACATACATTCATAACATGCAATATATATAATTATAAAGCAAGATTTCATTCATTTACATTATGCCATTCTTTCACTCATTCTTTGTAAACATACGTTTCATTCCTTTCTCATAATTCATTTTCATATATATATATATATATATAAATATATATATATATTTGTATATCACGTATGATCACGTTGGCATTCATAACATTTATTCATTTAGTGTATACACTTCAGCCCCAAAAATATTTAAAATGATTTGCACATAACATAGAAGGGGGCACATAGAACTCACCTGATGTGTGATTTCTGAGTACACTTAGCTGGTTTAGGAGCGTCAGTTAAGGTCACACACAATTTGTATAATCAAGTCATACGAGATAAGCTAATGAATTTAACCGACACTTAACATTTCTATTCTTAGAGTTAGGTGAACTAGACACATTAGTATCAAATCATTTGCCCGAAAACTCTATGTCCGAAATCTATTTTGACCGAAAACTAATCACTTGGAAACGTTCTTTATTCTCATATTCTTTTGCTCGAAACTCCTTGACCAAAATCCCTTTTCGACCGAAATGTTCCGATCGAAATCTTAAATGTCCGAGACACTTTTCGACCGAAATGTTCTGATCGAAATCTTAGGTGTCCGAAATCACATTTCGCTCGAAAAATAGTTTTCGGCCCATTAATCTGACTTTTCGGGTGATGCATAAGATTTTCATCAACTTCATCGTTTTTTATTCAAGCTTCGCCCTTTTTACGTTCAGAACTTGTATCTAGCTTCCATGAAGATAGATACATGCTTTTTATGTGATTTCATACGTAAAAATGTCATCTTTTGATTCAAAACCCATTAGAACCCTAAAACCCATTTCTTAACTAAAAACTCACATTCGAGCACGAATGTTACATGTTTTCGTTTCTTCTTTGTTGCTAAACGTTCCTGAGATGGAGAGCAACAATTCTCGAGCCTTTGAGCTGATTCCTTTACTTTCTCCCTCTAGACCCGGTTCTCTCTTTCTCTCTCTAAGTTGTGCAAAATGGTGGAGTTGAGGGGAGGTTGTGATGATGTAGCTAACTTGAGGGGCTCTCTTCCTTTGCTCGCGGCCCATGGGCCGGCCCTAGGTCAAGCCCGTCTATTCATTTTTTACTTCGCGTTATTAGTCTCGACCCCTAGTTCTTTTATTTGGGTTTTATAATTTTTGGGAGTTACAAAAACAAAAGAGATCAAAAGGTCTAAATGTAAGACACAATTTTACTACGTGGCTCTTATAATACTTTATCTAATTGTTAAATGATCAACTGTTTATTTATTAGCCTATGGCCAGTAATTAGTTAATGGACCTAATTACTCTTGATGGATCATTAAAGGGTTTCCCCTTGGGTGTACATATATAAGGAGAGAATTAACTAATGAATCAATTACCACTAACACTAATTTCATCCCTATCTCTCTACAATAATCGTGAGTTCTTTTGAACTCACCTTAGTCATCCTAACCGTACACCCTAAACGGGAACCCGATCTTCCTAGCAGATCATGACGTCTTCCCTCTTAGCGGTTAGCTTATCAGGTATGATTTACTTTATTGTTTTCTAGTATCATATTACTAGACCTGATCAATATGTGGTATCAGAGCAGATGTTGATAAATCAGTTCTTGTTTTATTCCCTAAACGAACAAAAGTGTTATTAAAACCGTAAAAAAAATTTATTTTAAGTTTTCAGATCTGGTCAATAAACCTCGTTTTCAATGTATCAAGTTTTGATCTCCTAAAATCGAGATCCTAAAAGTTTTTCAAAGTCTGTTAAAAATTATGTTTAAAGATTTTGATTCCAGACTTTAATATGATATTATTGAAGAACAGTTTATTTGATGTTCATAAACTGTTCTTCGTGTTCATCATTAGATTTGATGAAAATTCCCTTAATTTGGGATGAATAATGATTTTAATTGTGTTTTTCCTAAAAATCTTATAACTCTATCTCCAAGATTTCAAATTAAAATATTAATTTTTATTATTTTAAATAAAGAAACTTGGATATACTTAACAACTTAAAAGATTCATGGGTCTTAATGTTCAACGGTACAAGTTCATGGTTTTGAGTTTATGGCTTAAGTTTACGGTTTAAGTTCACGGGTTTTACAGTTCACGGTTTATGAAAAAATGGAACCGTGAACCTTAGTGAAGTCGTGAACCTTTTTGCTGAACCGTGTACCTTACTGAGCCGTGAACCCTATCACGAGCCGTGAACCTTCCTTAGCCACCCGTGAACCTTTCCTTAGCCATGAACCTTGCTGAGCTGTGAACCCTACCATAGCCGAGAACCCTTTACTGAACTGTGAACCCTAATGGAACCGTGAACCTAGCATTACTTCTGTGCCCGCGCTAACGGGGGATTTGCTATTAATGAATGCTTTAGTTTTGTTAAACCTTAATATTAAATGTTTTTCAAAACCTTAAAAAACTTACTTGAATAATACCTAATAGCTTCACTTCTGCCCAAAGGTGATATGACGCATGTGTAAACTTATTCAATATTAATTAAGCATTATAACTTAGTGCTTGTCATGACATTAACTTAGAAAAACATGATCAACTTAAGTAACACCTAAAGTTTCACTCTTGCCCAAAGGTGATGTGTCACGCTTGTAAAGTTATTTAAGTATAATTAAGCACTACTTCGCCTAATATAACTAAATGTTTCTACTTCTGCCCAAAGGTGTTGTGTTACATTTGATTTTCACGAAGCTAATTATGTGCATACTAAACAAATGTTTCACTTCTACCCAAAGGTCATGTGTTACATTGTTTAAGTAGAACCTAATTAAATCTATTAGTTTGGTGTTATAATAGATTTTTATCACATCTTCGTAAAATAATTGTTCTTAAGTAGAACCTATTTAATTTATTATTTCTGTCTGCCTTAGATTATTACCCCATAGATCACTCTAAGTTTTTTTAGCTGTTTGTACCTTAGTTTCACTATAGTTTATAAGATGAGTTTTGCTCGTTTAAGAGTTTCCTTAAATTTATGCTCTTATTCAGTCTTGATTATCCCTTAAGACATGACTTTCCTGCTGTGCTTTCTGATAAAAGTATTACAGAAGAAAACTAGAGCATAAGAAAGAGGATAAGTCAAACTTAATGTCTCTTATGATAATCAAGAACTCATTTTCATGATTGCTATCAAGGGAGCTATTCTAGATTCTGGTTTTCCTAAGACTGGCCTATTCTTTGTGGAAATGGAAGAATCAAAATAATTCCTAAAGACACATGCAAAGATTCTAATTCTAAATAAAAGGTTAACTGACATCTATGAACACATCATAATATACACTAACATGACCCATAAAATAAGGGCTTATACATGGAAATTAGTGAAGTTTTTTTAGTGCGTACATAATAATTTTTCCACCAGTACGATTAGTTTCCTTAAAAAATAACACTCGGAAAGTACCAAAGAAAAATGAGTGTATCGATAGCAACAAATGTACAGAAAAGAAATGCCTAAAACTGAAAAAACCACATGTTATTCACCTCACTACCACTTAACCTAAAACGAGGAAGAAAAGTTACTATATAGAGGATAGTTCTAAGGTTCAGAAAAAAAAATACAAGTACTGCCTTCAGCTCTAAGTTATCCAAGGAGAAATCTCACTTCAAAACTATGCCATTTACTAGGCATAAGCAATGAGACCATCCATAAGCTAAGGGACTAGATGGCTAAGATAAAGTAGTCACTAATTAATGATTTTGAGTCCGCTAATATTAAAATTCCAATTAACACATGATGCGTTGAGTCTAGTCTATACAAAATTCAACTAATAATTAAGATGAGAAGTTAGTGGTGGATTTAAATGTTAAGGTTACATAGAACCATGAAATAATTTATCTTCGTATTAAACTTTATAATACCTTTCAAATACTAAAGAATACTCAGAGTTTAGTATCGGTAATAAAGCTACATTTTGACGGTTATCAGGTTTGCGTGGCCAAAACAAAGTCACCATTAACTTAAACTCTCATATTATTGGTTATCATTATCTGGATAGAAACTTTCATGACATAGAACTAATTGATACAATAAACTTTCACAAATTTTGTTATCATGAAAATGAAAATTTAACAAAAGATTAGGGGTGCAAACGAGCCGAGCTGCTCGCGAGCTACTCGAGATCGGCTCGTTAAAAAGCTCGAAACGAGCCGAGCTTAAACGAGCTCGAGCCTAAGAATAAGCTTGTTTATTAAACGAGCCCGAGCCCGAGCTTCACTTATCGAGCTCGAGCCGGCTCGCGAGCCTTAACGAGCCTTTTATTTATATAATGTTTTTAATATATTTAATATATATTTATAAAATAATAATAATAAATAGTATATATAAAATTAAGATAAATATAATTAAATAATATGTATTATGTTATATATAAAAACTATAATAAAATTTATATAAAAATAATTATAAATATAATTAATTAATATATAATAAACGAGCCGAGCCCGAGCCGAGCTCGAGCTCGAGCTTGTAAAGCTACCAACGAGCCGAGCCCGAGCTTCAAAATTAGAGCTCGAATCGAGCCGAGCTCGAGCTCGAGCTCACAGTAAGTTAAACGAGCCGAGCTCGAGCCTAGTCAAGCTCGGGCTCGGCTCGGCTCGTTTGCACCCCTACAAAAGATAAACGAGACCTATGCACCTCATCCATTAAGACCAAATTTTATGAGAAATCATAACAAGGTCAATGCAGTATGAATTGTTACCAAGTCTCATTCTCGGTGACTTTAAATCATGTGTTAAACGCCCTAAATATAAAATGGCTAAGGGAATAAATGAGGGTCCACCAAATGTTTCCCAAATAGAATATTCGGACATAATTCATTTATCATTTAGAAGAATATTTACTTGTATCTAATCTGTTTCTTCCAACCCAAAGCTTTAAAGATATCAATTCATATATACTTAATAGAATTCCTTTTAAATTTGTCTATAAATTTTCTTATGAAATTTTGGACGATAAGGAAATCTATCAAGGCTAAAATATATGAAAGGTTTCCCACGTCACGCATATCACTGAAATTTGTCATGTGTAGTTCCTATATACCTCAAAGATCAGTGAGAGCACCGACTGTCCTAATTATTGCTTACAAAAGTTGTAAGATGTGGGGGAGTAACAACTTGATATTACCTCAAATTACAAATTACACCTCTTGTACACGACACTGCTCCATCACAACTTGTCTCCTTAGAATTTAATACTACTACTGACAAAGTCTCATAGATGCTAATATGTGGGCAAACCTAGATTTCTTACCAAAACTTAAGTAATCCTCGACAAGAGACACTAACATAAACATCATTAAGTTGTTTTATCTATTAGAATCTATTGGTCTTCAAATTTAGATACACTGTTGACCTGTAACATCCCTAAATAATAAAACGAATAAATAACGACGAGATCGTGAGTTAATCAAGGATTAAATGAAAAGTAAGGGAGCGCGCTTGGGCTTGGCACAAATGGGCCGATATATACCCATGTATATAAGGATATTGTCACACCCCCAATTTCAACTAACGGAGTTTTACCGTTTTGGGAAGTGACAAACCAGGATCTCAGTCATTAGTTACATTGAACGACTCTATATGGGACTCAAATGAAAATATCATATCAATCAGAGTTAATGCGGACACATATAAAAAGTAAATGCGCAAAACAAACGCGCCCAAGAAGTCCTGTCCAAATATAATTCAAAACAGTCCAAACAAAATAATAAAACATAATTCAATAGAAGAATCCCATGCAAGTCCTATATGTGCACCTGTGCCTTATCTTAGCGACCTAAGAAAACATGTAAAAAAAGATGTCAACTTGAGGTTGGTGAGTTCACAGGTTTCAATATGTAAATAAACGTTTACCAGATTATGGATCATTCAATATGTATCTATAGGTAGCTAACCTACGTTTCATGTTTAACTTAAGCGCTCGCAACCGAAGCTGACGGTTTATTTATTTGCCTCCTGCCGGGTCTATCAACTCTGGCGATGTGAGTAGGCTAACATTTTACCCGTTCGACCTCAAATCAAGTTAGCGCGACTAACGCGGGTGAGATTTGTCAAACCCAGTAGTACTACTAAACATTACCTCGCTAAGATCCATATTAACGGTCCGATGTGTGTTGAGGACTTTCAGTGATAGCGTGTTACGCTTAGCTTTAACATTGTTAACATATGAATACAATATTCCAAAAATAGTTTGCGACATGTTTTCTCCCACAAGATAAAACAGTAAAAGGGGCCGTGAAAACTCACCTGAACGGCGTAGGTAGGTTCACACTAGAATAAGGTTGAAACCACAAGTGTTAGCCTGCAATGGCTTACGTATGCCCTAGAATTATACACATAATAATTAGGGATACAATGGGAATATGTGACGACGACATGGAAGATTGAACGTCCTAAAGAAACGCTCTAATAATCAAGAGTAGACGAACGCGTCCACAGGAATGAGAATTTGTAATTAATAATTAAGATATATACGTTACGCGACGAATGACAAAATAATATATAATAAATATATTCGACAATTTTGTCATCAACTAGAAGTCTAGGAAAATAATATAATTTATTATATTATTTTTAAGTTTAGCGAAGTAACATTAATAATTAACTTGCGTGACAAAATACTAAATTTATTATTTTTTTATTCGAGGATATAAACGAGTGTAAATGATGTATTGCAAAATACACCCATTTATCGTGTTCAGTTTGAGTGGTTTTGTTTAGTTTTCTTTTAGTTTTTTAGTTAGAATATGTTACTGTTGATCCATTTGTGTTTACTAGGTCTCGAGTGATAGTTGTTGCTGAAATGGGCAGAAAACGAGTCAAAAATATGCAAAACCGAGTACCAGAAGAGAGCGGGAGGTCAAGAGACAATTAAAAGCATGAAATTCGAGAAGAAACACCTTCTCGCGACCCGCGAGAAGGTTAGGAGTTGTCCCTCACGAGCCGCGAGGGAGTTGTATCACAACACATAGTTTTTAACTCCTCGCCACCCGCGAGAAGGGAAGCCAATGGGCTCCGCGGGTGGCGAGGGCCTATTTTCCACAGAATGTTTCGACTTTCAGGTGGGTTGATGCTGGATTGGGGTATAAATACATCTCAATCATATACTTGTGCAACCCTAGCCGATTTTGAAGAATCTAGGACGAATTTTGGAGAGATTTTGGAGCAATTTCAAGCAAGAAGGAGAAACGGTTGAAGGTTGGAGTCCTAGGATCGATCAAGCTCGTGGTTTGGCTATCCGGGTTTATCAATTCTTTGTTTTCTTAATTTTTACCATGTTTTCCCACTTTGTTGAAATTGCGTCTTTGATTTGGATAATGATGAGTAGCTAAATTAGATAAACTACCTAGATTATGATGAATGGGATGCTAACGTTGTGATTTTTATATTGGATGCTTGTTAATTTTGGATTTCATGATAAAGTAGCAAACTTGATTATTGATTCGTTGTATATGCATGCTTAGAATTATTCTAATTGTTATATATTGCTTCGTATGATCTTTGGTGAATGTCTTTTGCATAATAAGGTCATGCTAGATCATTAACTTGCGTTGTGATTTGTTGGGTTAATTGGCCAAAACACCTTAGAAGCTATATTTGATAATTGAATAGGTCTAGGTGTTATACTAATCTTAATAGCCGAGAGGTGCGAGATTATTGATAGGTCTAAATTGGTAAATTGCTAGGGTGGTCTTTGAGAGAAGTCTGTCGTAGTTGCCTTGCTAATATTTGTCTATCAAGTCGAATCAAGAACCTAAGTCATCCTAGGTTTACAACCCGAGAAGGAGTAGGTCACATTAGGGTAATTTACATAAACATTTAGATAACCGAGAGGAAGTCTAGATCAACCGGTGTTTTCAGCAGCCTTCAGAGTTCCTTAGGTGTCTTCCCGAAAAGGGTCGGGAGTCCTGTTCGGTGTCTCAAGAGGTTAGAAATTTAAAATCCCGGTTCCTTATTAACTTGCATCCGTTTAAAGTATAGCTCGAAGTATCCCAGGATTCCAGTCTAGGTAGTTACCCATCGTCATCTGAAGTAAAACCCAAAATCACCTTCGTGTCTTAGGTAATTTAGTAAATTGATAGTAATTTAATCGCTTTTCTTTTAGGATTTTAGACAACCCCTCCCCCAAAATATAATAACAATTAGTCGTGTCAGTCAGTCTGTTTAAGTGAGTCTAATTTACGTAATAAATAGAGTTTCATGGGTTCGATTTCAGGACTTATTTAGCTGTACTAGAGTCGATCGGTCCACTTGCCGGTTAGTAGTTTAGTCGAGTTTTAGAGAGTCTAGAGTATAACTTAGTTTCTAGAATAGGTTAATTTAGTTAATAATTTAATAACTATACATTTAGAGCATCAAGTTTTTGGCGCCGTTGCCGGGGACTCTTGACGATTGCGTTCATTAGCTTTGATCAGACTGCATAATAAATACGTACTACTTGTGTAATATTTTGAGTCGTAGGTATCTAATCAGTCGTGTCTTTTTAGTTATCTTTCGTAAATTTTTTTTTTAGTATAATAATAGAGTCTTCTCACCTGTTTCCTTGTGTTAGTTTTGCAGTTTATGCATACGCGCTCAAAGGGGCCGCTACCTAAGCCAGAGAAGGAGGACAACTTCCCGCTAACGGATTTCGCGCCGGAGGTTAGTACTTTTTCTTCACCACCATCCAGCCCACAACCTTTCCGAGTCGACCAAATGGCCGACCGTCAGACCGTTCACCAACAATCCACCCTAGGATTCACCGGTGTAAACTCACCCATCACTATTCCACCCATCGCCAATGAAAATTCATGGCAAATCCCCTCGTACATCATGACCACCATCTCTAACACGTGTCAATTTCACGGTCGTGATGATGAGGACGCACCTGCACATATCGCCCGCCTCACTCGCATTTTAGGTACGTTCCAGCTACAAGGAGCCACCAATGATGCCATCTTTCTCCAACTTTTCCCGTTCACTCTAGCCGATCGAGCTGCCACTTGGCTCGATTCTCAACCCGCTGGCACATACACTACTTGGGCCACACTTAGGGATGGATTTCTCAAGAAGTATTTCCCACCCGCTAAGGCATCTTGCCTCCGTGATCAGATTCACTCGTTCCACAGGGAACCCGATGAGTCCTTTTACCTTGCTTGGGAGCGTTTCCAAAACCTACTTGCTCGATGCTCCCAACATGGTCTCTCTGATTGGGCCCTTGTAGAGAAATTCTATAATGGTCTCAATTATGACACAAAAGCTCGTTTCGATACTTCAGCGGGAGGAAACCTCATGGGTAAGAAATCAGTAACCGAATGCCTAGATATGTTTGAGAGTTTTGCCCAATCTGAGTCTGAGCAGCGGTTAGCAAATAGGAATACCACTCCTATCACTAGTGCAACCTCATCTTTACGAGGTGTTCACCAGGTCACACTGGATACTAGTGTTGCTGCTGCTCTAGAGAACTTGCACCGTGAGATGAAAGAGATAAAGGCCAAGGTAGACAAATGTGAGTTCTGTAGGGGAGGTCATAGAACTTTACATTGCCCGTTGATGAGTGAGGAGCAAGTCAATTTCGTAGACGGTCAGTCGAGAGGTCCATTAAATGCTTTTAATAATAATAACTATAATTCGAACTGGCGTAATAATAATAATAATAATTCAAATTGGCGTTCTTCCGGTAACCCCCCTGTTTTCCAATCTAATTTTAATCGGGGTCAAGGTTAGTTCAGTTCTGGGAGTTCAGGTGGACAGGGTCAGTTTGGAAATCAGTTTAACAACCAGGGATAGGGTAATGGTAATGGAGGTTCAGTTGGTCAGGGTTCAAACAAGGGTTTAGATAGAATTGAGGAACTCCTGTCACAGTTAGTTGTTAAGGATCAGGTGACCCAGAAAACTCTTTCTGAACACGATATTCTTCTTAAGAATCAGCAGTCCGCTTTCCTTGACCTTCAAAGGTCCGTTGGTGACATGGCTAGAAAACTTGAGGAGAGGTTACCCGGTCAATTTCCGGGTGTTACTCAACTCAATCCGAATGCTCATGCGAAAGCCATCACCACTCGTAGCAGAAGAATTTTAGGTGAACCGAAAGTGAGAGAAGGGCAAGAAGTAGAGGAGGAGGAGCCAGTTGATAAAGAAATTGAGTTGAAGGCTCCCGGTAAAGTGCAATCTAGGCTAGACCCAGCAATTACCGCACACACCGTCGAGCCCCAAGTGGAGAGGAGCATTGAGAAGAGACCGATAGAGTCTAGGCCTTCACTAATTATAGATCTTTCACGAGTCCCGTATCCTGCCCGCCTTAAGCAACAGAAATATGCCAAGGAATACGGGCATTTTCTCGACATGTTCAAACAACTAAAAATTAATCTCCCGTTCATTGAGGCTCTCCAATGCATGCCCAAATATGCCAAGTTTTTGAAGGACCTTCTTAAAAGAAAGGATCGATTGGGGGAGCTCTCAAACATTCCATTGACCGGAGGTTGTTCCGCGGTTGTTTTGAACAAATTACCGAAAAAATTGACGAATCCGGGTATCTTCACCATTCCATGCCTATTCGGTAGTGATACCCAATGTAGAGCTTTAGCCGACCTAGGTGCTAGCATCAACTTGATGCCATTTTCCCTTTATGAGAAGCTAGACCTAGGCGAAATTTCACCCACTCGCATGACTTTATCCTTAGCCGATCGTTCCGTCAAATACCCTCGTGGTATCATTGAAAATTTACTTGTTAAGGTCTATAAGTTTGTCTTCCCGGTTGATTTTGTCATTCTTGATATGGAAGCTGAAGAGGGAGTTCCTATCATTCTAGGCCGTCCATTTTTGCGCACCGCAAAGGCACTCATCGATGTTTATGATGGAAAAATTTCACTCTGCGTTGGTGACGAGAAGGTCACATTTGAGGTAGCTAGATCCATGCAACACCCAAACGATTCTAGTGATTTTAGCGGCCCATGCCATTCCGTCTATTTCTTGAATTCATTCATGTCGGGTGTGGACCAATGTCTCGAGTATATCAGTGGAGTAGATTTGTTGGGAGGGGGAGTACCAGATGAATTGGAGGAGAGTGAAGAAGAAGAGGAGGAAACCCTGTGGTTTCCCGAGGTGATGGAGCTTAGTGAGGTTAGGAATGAGAGTGAGAGAGCTCCTTTAGAGATACCAACCCCTTTATAACTAAAGGTTTTGCCTTCACACCTAGAGTATGCTTATTTAGGAGAGGGTTCGAGTCTTCCTGTTATTATCTCCTCTAAGTTGATGGAGGAGGAGAAGATGAGGTTGTTAGAGGTGCTGAAGTTGCACAAAGAGGCAATTGCATGGAGCCTTTCGGATATTAAGGGCATAAGCCCCGCCTATTGTACTCACCGGATTCTTGTGGAGGATGAATATAAGCAGGTGGTGCAACCTCAAAGGCGTCTCAATCCAAACATGCAAGAGGTAGTGAAGAAGAAGGTTTTGAAGTTGCTAGATGTCGGGGTGATTTACCCAATTTCTGATTCCCCATGGGTGAGCCCGACCCAAGTTGTCCCGAAGAAAGGGGGGATGACAGTGGTCATGAATGAGAAGAATGAGCTAATCCCTTCGCGTACGGTCACCGGTTGGCGTGTGTGCATTGATTACCGAAAATTAAACGACGCCACCCGAAAAGACCATTTCCCTCTACCGTTCATCGATCAGATGTTGGAGATTCTGGCGGGTCAACAGTTTTACTGTTTTCTCGACAGATTTTTGGGTTACTTCCAGATTCCCATCGCACCGGAGGATCAGGATAAGACGACATTTACATGCCCTTGTGGCACATATGCATACCGCCGCATGCTATTCGGGTTATGTAACGCTCCGGCTACCTTCCTGCGTTGTATGGTCGCAATATTCCAGGATATGATTGAGACTTCCATGGAAGTTTTCATGGATGATTTCTCGGTTTATGGAGGTTCGTTTGATCAGTGTTTGATTAATTTGGGGAAGATGTTGAAGCGGTGTACGGAGACGAAGTTGATGTTGAATTGGGAGAAATGTGACTTCATGGTGACGGAAGGGATAGTGTTAGGCCATATGATCTCACGAGATGGAATAGAAGTGGATAGAGCCAAAATAGATACAATCAGCAGGTTATCCCCACCGACGAGTGTTAGGTCGATCCGTAGTTTTCTCGATCATGCGGGCTTTTATAGGCGTTTTATCAAGGATTTTTCCAAAATTACTCGGCCCATGACCCGACTCCTCGAGAAGGATGCCCCGTTGTCTTCGATGAGGAGTGTCTCGAAGCCTTTGAATTTTTGAAAGAAAAGTTAATCAGTGCCCCCATTCTTATATCACCCGACTGGAGCTTGCCTTTTGAGCTCATGTGTGTTGCGAGTGACTACACAGTTGGTGCAGTTTTGGGGCAAAGACGGGATAAGCACTTCCACCCCATCTACTACGCGAGCAAAACTCTAAATGATGCTCAAGAAAACTATACCACCACAGAGAAAGAACTCCTAGCCGTAGTATTCACATTCGATAAATTCCGTTCATACCTCGTGCTTTCGAAAACCACCATTTTCACTGATCATTCTGCTTTGCGTTTTCTCTTCCAAAAGAAAGATGCTAAGCCACGTCTCATACGGTGGATCCTATTGCTCTCCGAGTTCGATATAGAAATTAAGGATAAGAGAGGAGCGGAGAATGTTACGGCCGACCATTTGTCACGGTTGGAGGACCCGAAGAGAGAGGAGATTCATGAGGAGGCGATAGGTGATAAATTCCCTCACGAGTTGGTTGAGTTTGTGGCAGCGGAGAAGGAAGGTATGCCATGGTTCTCCGATTTGGCAAATTACCTAGCGAATGGAGTTGTGTTGAAGGGTATGACAACCCAACAGAGGAAGAAATTTTTTAGGGATCCTAGGAGGTACATTTGGGATGACCCTTTTCTTTTTAGGGTAGGAGGAGATAGGATTCTTAGGAGGTGTGTGACGAAGGAGGAAGGTAATGAGATCCTCAGGCATGTTCATGAGGGTTTAACGGGAGGTCACCATGGTCCTCACACCACCGCCCAAAAGGTGTTTGATTGTGGGTTTTATTGGCCTTCGGTAGTTAAGGATGCCTTAGAGTTTGTTAGGAGATGTGATTCGTGCCAACGTACCGGCAATATCTCATCCAAGAACGAGATGCCTCCAAATCCAATCCAGATCCTTGAAATATTTGACGTTTGGGGCATTGACTTCATGGGACCATTCCCCATCTCTAGTGGGAATCGGTACATCCTCGTGGCGATTGACTATGTTTCAAAGTGGGTAGAGGCTCAATCTCTTCCCACAAATGATGGCCGAGTGGTGGTGAGATTCCTAAAGAAGTTATCAACTCGTTTTGGTACACCTAGAGCTCTCATAAGTGACCGTGGCACTCATTTTTGCAACGCCGTGATGGAAAAAGCGTTAGCACGCTACGGGGTCACTCATCGTTTGTCCACCGCATATCACCCCAAACAAACGGTCAAGTTGAGAATGCCAATCGAGGAGTGAAGCGAATCCTAGAGAAAACCATAGGGAAAAATAGGAAAGATTGGTCCGAGAAGCTAGATGATGCTTTATGGGCGTTCCGAACCGCATACAAAACACCCTTAGGAACCACCCCGTTTATGGTCGTTTATGGAAAAGCATGTCACCTACCCGTAGAATTGGAACATCGTGCGCTTTGGGCTCTCAAAACCGTGAACCTAGACTTAATCGAAGCCGCTCGAAAATGATTTTTCCAAATTCATGAGTTAGAGGAGCTTAGGGATGCGGCATATGCACGTTCATGGAATATTAAGGAGAAAACTAAGGCATTGCACGATAGGAGGCTTAGGAGAGTGAGGGAGTTTAGAAAGGGGGATAAGGTACTTGTTTATAACTCCCGGTTGAAGTTGTTTGGGGGGAAGTTGAAGTCAAAGTGGTCGGGACCATATGTGGTCAAGGAGGTTTTTCCATACGGGACGATTGAGTTGTTAGATGAAGCCGATGGGAATACATGGAAAGTAAATGGCCACAGTTTGAAACACTATGTAGGGGGACCCATAGATCTTACCGAAGTGGAGGAAACTCCTCTTGAAATACCTCCTAAAAACGCCCAAGTATAGAGTCTTGAGTGAAAGCTCAAGTGTAAAGTTTGTATTTTTTTTCGTAGTTTTTGTTTTTGTGTCTTGTGTTTTTGAGTCTTGTGCAGGAAAACATCACCGTTGGTAGCAATGATCGACAGGAAAACGAATCTCCAGGTGTTAGATTTTATTTGGAATGGGTTTTTGGGAGGTTTGGAAAACTTATAATTTTTTCTAAGGCATGGGAGCTGGCAACATCTCGAAACTTTATGTTGAAATAGGCCCCTCGCCACCCGCGAGGGATTGAAGATTTAAGTCACGGGCCGCGAGGCTCCTCGCCACCCGCGAGACACATTCCCATACTCGCCGCGGGCCGCGAGTCCCCTTTCTCTTCAGAACAAAACCTTTCATCAAAAATCCACCATTTTTACACCCCATTCACCATTTTTGACCCTCTTAAACCTATCATATCATCCTACACCTGAAACCCACCAGAAACTACTCATTTTTTCACTCATCAGCATACATTTTCACGGGGTTCTGGGTGTACCTCTTGTTTCTTAGTTTTCTTACTGATTAACTCGCTCTCCAGGTATGTTTTCTTGTATTTTGTAATCTTTTAGTCTTCAAGTTTTGATCGGTAGTGGGTAGTTTTACATGTTTAGTTGTCGGTTCTTCATCGTGTCGTTTAGTTAGATTGTTCTTTGATGATAATTGCAGTGAGGTTGGGTTAGTTTGGGTCTTTGTTGATAAATGCAGTGCGGATGGGTAAGTTCGGGGCTGTTTTGGTTGTGTCTGTGCCGGTGGCTTGGTTTAGGAACATTCGGAAATTGAGATGGTTTGGTTCGGGATAACTTAAGCTCTTTACTCAATGTCGGTTTGTTGTGGCACTTAGGTTTAATTGGGGACAATTAAAGTGCCGAGGGAGGTAATGTACATTGAGTCTAGTTTGTCGTTTTTTTTGTTTTGGGTAATTTTATGTCTTGACAGGTTAAAGGCTACTCGCCCGTACTCAATCTCCATTCAGGCGAGTTTGGTCTAAACACTTATCTTCTTGTAAATTGTCGCCCAAAGTGTTTGTAACTTCAGGTTTTTTGGTGCAACCGCGAATGAAATGTTATACGGTTGATTATTTATAAATTAAATATATATATATATATATAAATAGTTTGTGAATACTGACTTTCTGCTTTTCTTTTCTTTGTTTGATTATTCATGTGCAGATATGTCTGGTGAAGGTTCGTCAAGTAGATCAGGAAGGAAGCGAAGAGGCCCAACACCGCGCCTGCGAGGAGACGCGGCGGAGCAGGACTATAATCCAAATCTGGGTCAAAGGAGGATCAAGTATCATACCAGAGAACGTATCCCTAACTGTAGAGTCACGAGGCTTCGAGAACACCCGCTTCTGCAATTTGAGTTGGGAACTCAGGAATCGCAGAAATTGGATACCTTAATTGATACAAATCTACTACAATTTAGGACGATCGATTGGACGCTTCTAGATAACATTGGCCAAAGAGATAGGATCGAGGTGTTGCTGGGTGATAAGTTCAGGGCTGCGTTGTGTTGTATGGCTCCACAATATGAGGAGTTGACTTTAGAGTTCCATGCTACTTTCAGGTACAAGCAGGGAAATTTTGAGCAACATGATGCGGTTTCGTTTTCTCTAGGTAGACAGGTGTACGAGATGACCATGCCCCAATTTGCAGTGGCTACTCAGTTATATACACAGGCAGAGGTTCAAACACCGGAGTTTATCACTAGTGTGAGGGGTGTCTTTACGAGGCAGCATGATTACAGCTTGGTGAGGAATGATCTGGTTAGGTTTTGGGGTACTATCTCAAATGCTCCCTTCTCAGGGAGTATGTTGAATTTAGAAATTATCGATCCGGTCTACAGGTATATTCATAAGATCTTGACAGCGACACTTGTTGGCAGAGGCTCGGGGGAGAATAAGATCAACCAGGTTGATCTGTTTTGTTTGCTGTGTATGGTGGAGCAGAGGCCTGCAAATGTGGCCAGTATTATCGCATGGTCCATGAAAAGGACCTGGAGGGGTGGTCCGGATGCTGGTGTCTACATGGGGCCTTATGTGACTAGAATTGCTGAAAGTCTTGGGGTGTTTGACAAATATGAGGCGAGGTATTTGAAAGATGGGCCGGTTACAGTGATGATGGGGGTTAGAGAATTACAGTATGCAGGGATTCTCAGTATGCATGAACCGCCTAGTTGGGAGCCGATTCGAGCAGGGCCACAGGGTCAACCACCAGCAGGATCTGAGGCTGTAGCAGCTATGCAGTCCGGGATACCGACCCGTTATCAGAGACCATTGCATCGTTCTGAGAGGCCAGCACCACAGTATCCTCTCCAACAGCCACGACCGGACCCCCTCACATTGGATTCGATGTATGATAGGATGGAGCATGGGTTTAGGGACTTACATGGGTTGGTGACCACTGGCCATAATGAGATCAGGACGCTGCTTTCTACTGGGCAGAAACGTCAGGAGGAGGCATTGAGGTATATGATGGGAAACATGAATATGAATGTCCTGAGTTTTTTCACGCCTCAGGGGTCGAGTGGTCAGCAGTACAGTGGTTATGGTCAGTATGGTTCTTATGGACAACCGGGCATCTCAGGTCAGTATGGTGCCGACCGCTCACCACCAGAGTATCCGATTTTTGAGGCTGAGAGTGAAGAGGACGAAGAATAGTGTGGGGATGATGCAGCTATTATCGTGTCCTTTCTAATTATTTTTCGTTTATGATGTTTTCAGTTTCTATGGTTTGTGATGTTTTAATACATTGATACATTGGGTGGGTTGGTTTGGTTGGTTTGTGTTTGGCTTGAACAAACTGAATGGTTTTCTCTGCGAGTATTTTGATTATATTTAGGTTGGTGTGATGTTGCCGCTTCCGTTCGTGTGTGATAAATGAGGATTGTTGGATGGGCACGTTCGGTATGGAGGGCACTAGTGGAAATTGACTGGCATGTTGACAGTCTTGCTTTATTACCAGCTAAGTCTTTTCCAGTTGTATATCTTGTATTTTCATTTCTTTCCGTTCCTGCATTAGGGACAATGCAACATTTAAGTGTGGGGATGGGACATTTAATTTTTTACTTGATTAAAAAAAATTATAAAATTATAAAATGTCTTTGTTTTAGAAGTTTGCAATTAAAAGCACGGAAAATGATAGTAAAGTCGGGTTTTTACTTGGTTTTTGAATATGAGATTATAAATAAGTTGAAAGCGTGTCTAGTTAGGGATATGTGGGTAGGCCCGACCGGTTGAGAAGTTTCCTTTGAGCTTAAATATATCTAATGTTGGCATATTTGTGGGTTATCATCTAGGAGAAGTAGGGAAGTCGATACCGCCACAAATAGTATAAGGAATGCCGTTATAAATTTTAAAATCTTAGAATTTTTATCGAAAAAAAAAATAGAATAAAAGAGCATATAAAATAACGATGCCTATGGAATCGCTCTTGGGGATGGTGACTCTGATTGAAATTCCCGCTAGGATAAGTTAAAATAAAATGATATGATTACCGACGCTCACGTTGTTGCTCTTGGGGATGGTGACTCTGATTGAAACAACCTCTGGGTTAGGTATGAATATTGTGTGCTCGTGATTTCTATGAAAAAAAAATGAAAATTTTGATGTTAATTCTTTTGATTTTTAAAGCATAAGACGGTTAGGAAATAATCAATTGGTTGTTCCTTTTGTTCCATAAGCTTGAGGTGGGGTTAGATGAAACTATAGCTTCCGATGCGTGAGACCCTAGATAATCTGATTGAACTTAAATTAAATAAACATGATAAGGAACTTGGATACCGGATTTGGGTTTAAGAGGATAATATATTTGCAATCGCAGCTAACACGTCACTAAGCTTTAATTAAAATAACAGAGTTTTTGAGAACCAAGTTTCTACCTAACTATGATTCCGTATACATAATTCTTTTTCAGGGACGAAAAAAGAGTAAGTGTGGGGATATTTGATGTATTGCAAAATACACCCATTTATCGTGTTCAGTTTGAGTGGTTTTGTTTAGTTTTCTTTTAGTTTTTTAGTTAGAATATGTTACTGTTGATCCATTTGTGTTTACCAGGTCTCAAGTGATAGTTGTTGCTGAAATGGGCAGAAAACGAGTCAAAAATATGCAAAACCGAGTACCGGAAGAGAGCGGGAGGTCAAGAGACAATTAAAAGCATGAAATTCGAGAAGAAACACCTTCTCGCCACCCAGTTGTCCCTCGCGGGCCGCGAGGGAGTTGTATCACAACACATAGTTTTTAACTCCTCGCCACCCGCGAGAAGGGAAGCCAATGGGCTCCGCGGGTGGCGAGGGCCTATTTTCCACAGAATGTTTCGACTTTCAGGTGGGTTGATGCTGGATTGGGGTATAAATACATCTCAATCATATACTTGTGCAACCCTAGCCGATTTTGAAGAATCTAGGACGAATTTTGGAGAGATTTTGGAGCAATTTCAAGCAAGAAGGAGAAACGGTTGAAGGATGGAGTCCTAGGATCGATCAAGTCGTGGTTTGGCTATCCGGGTTTATCAATTCTTTGTTTTCGTAATTTTTACCATGTTTTCCCACTTTGTTGAAATTGCGTCTTTGATTTGGATAATGATGAGTAGCTAAATTAGATAAACTACCTAGATTATGATGAATGGGATGCTAACGTTGTGATTTTTATATTGGACGCTTGTTAATTTTGGATTTCATGATAAAGTAGCAAACTTGATTATTGATTCGTTGTATATGCATGCTTAGAATTATTCTAATTGTTATATATTGCTTCGTATGATCTTTGGTGAATGTCTTTTGCATAATAGGGTCATGCTAGATCATTAACTTGCGTTGTGATTTGTTGGGTTAATTGGCCAAAACACCTTAGAATTTATATTTGATAATTGAATAGGTCTAGGTGTTATACTAATCTTAATAGCCGAGAGGTGCGAGATTATTGATAGGTCTAAATTGGTAAATTGCTAGGGTGGTCTTTGAGAGAAGTCTGTCGTAGTTGCCTTGCTAATATTTGTCTATCAAGTCGAATCAAGAACCCAAGTCATCCTAGGTTTACAACCCGAGAAGGAGTAGGTCACATTAGGGTAATTTACATAAACATTTAGATAACCGAGAGGAAGTCTAGATCAACCGATGTTTTCAGCAGCCTTCAGAGTTCCTTAGGTGTCTTCCCGAAAAGGGTCGGGAGTCCTGTTCGGTGTCTCAAGAGGTTAGAAATTTAAAATCCCGGTTCCTTATTAACTTGCATCCGTTTAAAGTATAGCTCGAAGTATCCCAAGACTCCAGTCTAGGTAGTTACCCATCGTCATCTGAAGTAAAACCCAAAATCACCTTCGTGTCTTAGGTAATTTAGTAAATTGATAGTAATTTAATCGCTTTTCTTTTAGGATTTTAGACAACCCCCCCCCCCCCCCAAAATATAAAAACAATTAGTCGTGTCAGTCAGTCTGTTTAAGTGAGTCTAATTTACGTAATAAATAGAGTTTCGTGGGTTCGGTTTCAGGACTTATTTAGCTGTACTAGAGTCGATCGGTCCACTTGCCGGTTAGTAGTTTAGTCGAGTTTTAGAGAGTCTAGAGTATAACTTAGTTTCTAGAATAGGTTAATTTAGTTAATAATTTAATAACTATACGTTTAGAACATCAGTAAATAATATAGGTAATTATATCATTTATAACTTTGAAACGTTACAAAAATGTTTATCATACGGAGGAAATAATATATAAAATACATTATTTTTAATTTGTGTCACGGTACAACAATAACATGAATATTTTATTTTATAAATAGGTTTTAATAATAAATACGGTTTGCAATAGCAAACCCGAGTCCACCGGTGGTTTCCGGATTCAAAATTTTTTTATATATTAATATAATAACATGGGGTTTGATTTTATATTAAATTAATAGTGAGAAAAATGATTTAAAAATAAAACAGTGGGGAGGGATTCGAACCCGGGCCTCCTCCCTCATAGTCAAACGATTTAACCAGTCCACCCGCTAGGGCAATCACGATATGGACCCGACCAAAAAGGTTTTAATCATCAAACTCGCCCTGAGTTCTTCCTCCCTTTCGAACCGCGACCAAACCAACCCCGAATCGATCAATATCGACCTCGATTGAACCAGTAGGTATAGGGGTTTTGTTCATTGGAGTAATTCGAACCTGAGGTAAGATTTAATTGTACAATCGTTGAATATAAAACCGTTAATTACTCGAATTAAATTCCGAAACCCTAGTTTAGAAACCACAAATCAAATTGACCGAATGCGATAGTATTAACAGTTGAATTCATGGGGCTTTTACAGAGTATTAGATTGCGAATCTGACAATATAGTTCAATTTCATTTTGGTTAAGTCTAGGATCGAAACCCCCAAATTCGAATATGAACAAACCCTAGGTTACATATTGTGATAAATTCGATGTTAATTGATAAAATAAACATAGGGCTTTCGATGAGTGACTGATTACGAAGCTAAACATGTGAATTAATTGGATTATGATCGAGTCTAGAATCAAAAGCCCCAAATCTATTTTAGAACGAACCCTATATTATAGATTGGGTTCAATTCGATGTTATCCGATCGAATTATCATAGGGCTTTTAATTTATGAGTAAAAACGAAACTAAGGATGAAAACAATTACCAGAAAGGAGTTCAAATTGAAGGTGCTCGACTAAAACGTATTCCGACTTTGCATGGCTTTGCCTCCGGTGACTTCGACTCTGATTCCGATTGAATTGGCGTGTGTAAAAGTTCCAGAGATGATCGATTAAGGTGGGCAGAGGTTTGATTTTAGGAATAGTGATCGAATTGATACGAACTTATGCGTAATGGGAAGGAACTCGACAGTTACGACTTGATTACCCATAATTGGGATTAATTGCTTGTAATTGTGATGTTTAATGGCTCAATGATGAACGTTAACGTCTTTATTATGCAAATCAGTTACAACTTCGATAAGATTTCGGTTATGGATCACGATTTTGAACCAAAGAGCCTACTGTTTGACCTTAAAAAGTCAACAGGAACAATTGTACTAAATTTTGACTTTGTAAGGTTAACATAACGAGTTTTGATTAATTACACAACTAATCTTTGTAGTTTGGGTTGGAATAGTGACAGGATTAGTCCCTAAGGTTGGAGATTTGAGTTACTCGATTAGGAATTTAACGAGATTTGCCAACGGAGTTAGCCTAAAAGTCCGGATTGTCACATATTTGATCAGCCTCCCTTTCCCTCATTCATCATCTTCAACCTTGAAACCCTATAGAGAGAGAGAGAATCCTAGAGAGAGAAAGCTCAAGAAGACTCTTTCAAGCTTGGAATCTGCTCTCACCTTGTCTCTCCATCACCCTTGATCGATCCTACATGAAGAACCTTGAGTTTTGAGGTAAGAATCAACCTCAGATCAGATTTTTTCTTCAAAAATGGGGTTTTAGGGTTTATGGGATTTTTTTAACATAAAGGAAGGATTTTTACATATGAAAAATTAAAGCTTAGATGTAGCTTCATGGAAGCTAGATAAACATTATGAACTTAAAAAGTTAAGGTTTTTGGATCAAAATCGGACCTGCAAATGCTCAATGTTCTTGAGCTGACACTCGAGAGTCGGCCACCTGCAAGTGGCGACTCTCGGCGAGGAAGAAAAAGAGAGTTAACTGCTAGAGAGTCGACTTTCAGAGAGTCGACTGTCAGAGAGTCAGAAATTCGACTGTCAGAAAGTTGACTATCAGAAAGTAGACTATTTGAGAGTCGACCATCTAAGAAAAACGCTGAATTTCGACCCATTGCACGACACCAAGTCCTGAACGCAAGTTCAGGCGACACTCGTGAGTGTGGCTAGTGATTCTCCTATCCGACACTTTTGGCGATACCCACAAAACTGCCGACTCTTGCATGAAATAATAGGAATTTCACTTTGACTTATGTGCAGATCGGTACACACATTAACAGTAGCTAAAACATTACCTTCGGGTTAAACATCGGAAAACAGGTGAGTTCTATGTGCCCCCTGTATGTTACGTGCAAACGGTTTTAAATATTCTAGGGCTGAAGTGTATACATTAAATGAATAAATGTTATGAATGCCAATATGATCATACGTGATATATATGAAAATTAACGATGAACAAAGAACGAAACTTATGTGTACAAAGAATGAATGAACGAATGTCATAACATAAATGAATGAAATCTTGCTTTATATTTAATATATTGCATGTTATGAATATATGTAAACGTTATGGACGCTTCGATGATAACGGCTACTTCGGTAGACGGACGACCGCATGACACCGGGACATATACGTACCTTCATCAACTAGGACGTATAAAAGGGCACTAATGGACGGTCACATGTATTGCCAAATAATAAAAGTAGAACGATTGAATAAATAATAGTTCGCGTGGGAAATGGATGCCATCTGGTAGACCGGCGAATTACGGACTACGACGGTAGTACGGTATGACGGACGACTGAAGGTTTGCTGGACGGTTTTAAGCTATCGACGGACGGTTTCTAGAGCCGGACGGTGAAGTAAATGAGCTACGACGGTAGTTCGAGAACGTTTGTATTTGTGACTTACGTATCACCCTTATATGTATGACCAATGAATGTTTAAGGAAAGTAAAGGTGAATACATATTTATGTACTCACATATGAACGATAAAAGAAAGCAAAGGACGTGTTAATGTGTATTTATATATATATATATATATATAGATACTTATAAAAGAAATGTTGTTTATACCTAAATGCTTTAAACTAGAACTCACCAGCGTTAGCTGACTTTTAGTATGCACTTCAATTAAGAAGAAGAAAGGACGTGCGAAGGTGTGAAGGCTACCCCACTACAAGACTGACATCCCATTTAGTTGAATTTCCCGTTAATACAATGTTTTGTTATGTTAAGACTTCCGATGTTACGTAATCGAATGATGTATGCTTCCGCTACTTTGAATGATTTAATCTAAGATCGGCATTTGATGACTACGTTTATGAGTAAATCCAACATATGAGGCCTCCCAGGAAAGGGGCCTTACATGACCCTAAGCATGCTGAATTACTTAACATTTCTAAGCTCAGTGGGAGTAGTAAAAGTCCTTATCATGACTTTCCAGGAGTACAAGAGGCGGGGGGAGAGACTCGTTAAATTTAACTCCGACTACACCTCTTGTACACCATATTGCATCAACTCCTACACACTTAGAAACTAATGTTGCTCCTAATATATCTGGAAATGAAACCACCTTACCAATAGCTAATCTATAAACTTGAAACTCCTAATAAACCCAATAATCAACTCAGGAGGTCATCTAGGTCTAAAAGGCCTACGAACTTTGATGATTATGTATCCCACCTGACTTAATTTAAAATGGATGTTGGAAAGTTTACCGATCCTACTTCTTCTAATTAAGCCATTAGCATCAATCAATCTTCTAAATGGAATAAAGCTATTATTAGCAAGCTTAACTCCATGAATTAGAATAACATTTGGGATTTGGCTGAATTACCTAAAGGGTGTTCATAACTAAACTAAATCTGAATGGAAACGCACGATTGATTGCTAAAGGTTACACTCAAGAAGGAATAAATTATAAAAGAACCTTCTTATCTATTTTACAAAAGGTTTCTTTGAGGATCATTACTGTTCTATTAGCTTACAAGCTACATTAGATGGACATTAAAACAACTTTCCCTGACATTGACCTACATGTTCATAAAATTACCTGAAAGTTCTAAACTGAAGGTTAAGAACACTTATTATGTAAGTCAAAGAATTCCGTGTATGGGTTGATTGAAATCATATTTCAACTCTCTGCATCAAGAACTAAGTGAATTTGTACACCTACCTCAAGATGAGTGGGAACAACTAATGCAACTAATTAGGAAAATATGTAATTAAAGTTGGGGGTTCGGGATATATGTAATTTAGAAGTTTAATAGGGGAAATGTGTAAAAAAAAAACCTAAACAAAAAAATCAGTTGACAAATAAAACTTAAACCATATATGATCGATGTTAAGCTGAATATCCTTGTATGCCTCACGTGCATGACGCCTCTATAGCATGTGATCCTTGTCGACATTCGTAGTTAATTCTTCCACCTTATGTTAAGAAAAGAAAAAAAAATCCGTAAAAGGCAAAACATATATTTTGTTTTTTCAAAAAGTGTTCAAACTCGTACTGAAAAAAGACCGATGTTTTTATTTTTGACAGATCGAACAAAAAAAATTAATTGAAAAGGGAACAATTCAAATGGGTCGATTTTATTGAATGTCCAAAGGCTTTTCAATGCATTCAACATCCTAATGTCTAGTTCAATGCCTTAATGGTTTATAAAGAAATGGGTGTTTTTGGCCCATTTCAATCCTAACATGGAGGACTGTCAGGAAGAAAATGAATATGTGCAATTGATGCAATCTAGAAACGGTAATAAGGGCCTCATATCCCTCCTAATCAAATTAACCGGAGTAATCAACTTAAATCACATTGATGAGGTGGCTGCGACAATTTGCTATGTGTGTTACTATATTACAATGAATTAAATTTCAGTCGTAATCTCTAATTGAAAAGTTTTAAATTTCAATGTAATAACATGAAAATTGTATCACCAATGGATTTGTAGAATCATCAAGCACTTGAATCACAATACTATCAGACGGCCATGAAAGACCACATCCAGCTCCAATAGAAAGTTGATAAACCTGTTTACACAAATAAATAAATAAACACAAAAAACCAAAACAAAACACAAAAATAGAAATAGCAATAGAAACAGAGCAATTGTGAAAAAAAGACCTCTCACAATTCAAATTTTGACACTTTTGTAGCTATCCATTAAAAGTAAAAAGAAAATCAAAACAGACAGGCCCTTGGAATTTTAGTCCTTCAACTGATCGAAAAACAAAATAATTGCAAGTGGTTGTCAAGTGAACCTAAACATTAAGCAAATGGATAAACATAAAAAAAATATAACTTTTTTAGATCACGAAACTCTCAAATCACAATTTGTTCAAATAGTGATCAACAAATCAAGAAGATGCAGATTCAGCAAAAGTGAATAGGAAATCAAACTTTTTTAAACCCAAAACTACAATCTGTTTAGGTCATGATATAACTACGGTTTTTCATCAAGATAGGCAAATTCACTTAATGAAAAGTTTTTAAACCCAAATCAATGGTGTCAGTAGATATGGCAAACAACAAAGCAGGTGTCGTTTCCCAAAATAACATCAAAACTGTAATGAACTATCATTTACTACTTCACCACAAAAAGTATACAGATGGACACATCTCTAGGTTTATTTTTAACAATAATGAAAAGCAGTGGTAGAAAGATAAGATTGAACAAATTTACAAGAAACATGCAGATGTTGATGGAGGACAATCGATAATCACACGACGAGAACACGATATTTTGTTGGGAGGACTACCGAACGACGGCTTTTTCTGGTTTTATTAATACTCAAAAACTTCAACGAAATATAAAAGAACCTATCATCTATTTATACATAAGATTTTCTTGTAGAACAAGCTATCCTACTTTGACTCATATACAAATTCAATTTAAACAGGCTTTTAAATCATAAACCGACTTTGCTGACTTTTGTTTCTGCAAGTATTACGTAACCATCCAAGACTTGGATTATTGGGCTTGTTTCCATTCTAGCCCATCGTGATTAAGCCCAACAATCTCTCCCTTAATCTCGATGCTTAACACCTAGGTTAATCATCCCGAGTAACTCTCTCATCTCTGCAAACTTTATTCTCGGTAATGCTTTTGTTAGGATGTCGGCTCTTTGCATCTCTCCACTTACGTGATCAACTTTTATTTCTCCACGTTCAATGCACTCACGTATGAAGTGATATCTTGTATTAATATGTTTGCTATGACCGTGGAATACGCGGTTTTTCATTAAGGCAATAGCCGACTTACTGTCAACCCATAGTTGAACTACTTCTTCCTTTTGACGCAATAGTTCACTTAATAATCCTCTTAACCAAAACGCTTGGCAAGTTGTGGCTGCTGCCACCATGAACTCCGCTTCACATGAAGATAATGCAACCGTCTGTTGCTTTTGAGAGTTCCATGAAATCATTGCCTTACCAAGATAGAAGACCATTCCTGTAGTACTTCTTCCATCTTCTTGATCCAATGCGTGGCTACTATCGCAATATGCAATCAAGGACTCATCTCCATTGTTCTTATAGCTCAACCCAAGACTTTCTGTTCCCTTTATATATCGAAGTATATGTTTGAGCAATTGTAAATGTGATGTCTTGGGTTCTTGCATATACCTACTAGCAACTTCGACCGAATAACTTAGGTCGAGTCTAGTGTGCGTTAGGTACCTTAGGCTAGCAATGAGCTTACGGTATTCGGTTGGGTCTATCGGTTGACCTTCTTCGACTTTCGTTACATTCAACCGAGGTTCCATTGGGTAACGAGTGGGGTTGCAGTCGTGCATTCGAGCAACCTTCAACACTTTCTTTGCATATGCTTCTTGTTTCAATGTTATACAACCCTTTTGTTGATTCACTTCTAGCCTCAAATAGTAAGACAATAGCTCCAAATCTTGCATATCAAACTCCTTCATTTGTTCTTTGAATGTATTGATTTCCTTCAAGCTTGAACCGGTAACAATCAAATCCTCTACGTAGATCCCTACTATGATTAGCTCAGCCCTGACAATCCGTTTATATACGGCTGACTCTCTTGCACACTTAATGAACTTTAGCCGTTTTAACGTTGTATCAAGTTTCTCATTCCAAGCTCGTGGTGCTTGTCGCAGCCCGTACAAGGCTTTGTGAAGACGATACACCATGTTTTCTTTTCCCAGGATGACAAATACATCCGGTTGTTTTACAAACACGGTTTCCTTTAATTCCCCATTCAAGAACGCCGATTTCACATCCAAGTGATATACTAACCATGACTTCTTTGCTGCAAGTGCTAGTATAAGTCGGATTGTTTCGAGCCTTGCAACGGGTGCAAAGACTTCATTAAAGTCTACCCCTTGCTCTTGTACGTATCCTTTAGCGACTAGTCTCACTTTGTACTTTGTTACCGACCCATTTGTATCACGCTTGATTTTAAATACCCACTTTAAGCCTATCGCTTTATGACCATTTGGAAGAGTACATAATTCCTAAGTTTTATTCTGAATTATTGAGTTTAGTTCTCTCTGCAAGGCCAAATTCCATTCTTCATGACCTGATGCTTCTTTGTAATTTGTGGGTTCTTCATTCAACAGTAGAAGGGACTCCAATTCTTCTTGTAGCATGACAAAGTCATCATATTGTTTGGGTAATACCGTTTGCCTTGTCGTTTTCCTTACCGATGTAACAAGCGTCTCACCTTGATCCATGTGCGTGGATTCCTTTGTTTCACTTTTATAATCCGGTTGAACCTGCGAGGAGCTGTTTTGGGCAGCACTTTCAGCCCGTTCAGCGCTGTTTTGGGCAGCGTTTTCAGCCCTTTCAGCGTTGCGTTCGCTATTATGGTTACAACTTGTATCTACTACACCTGTTGGGTTTTGTTCTACCTGGTCTAGTCCATCTGAGGTGCTATCTTGGACTTGGAATTCGACCCATATTGACCCGTCTTCTGAATTTTTTGATCTGGCCCAATCAAAGCAGACTCCTTCTTCAAACTTTATGTTTCTTGTCACATGAATGCGTTTAGCGACCGGGTCGAATACCCTATAGGCTGGGCTTCCCGGTTCTTTGCCAAGGTTTACCACTTCGATGCTTCGATCATCCAGTTTTCTTACTCCTACCGGTGGTGTAGTCATAAATCCTCGACACCCAAACACTCGGAGATATTTTACGTTTGGTTTACGACCCGTCCAAACTTCAAATGGTGTGGAGTTTATCACTGCTTTCATGGGGATTTGGTTCAAAACGTACACCGCGTGTCTTGCGGCTTCTCCCCATAGGTCTTGCGGCATGTTCATCGCCTTTAACATGCTCCTCATTGTGTTCAAGACTGTATGGTTTCGCCTTTCCACGACTCCGTTTTGTTGAGGCGTATAGGGAGCAGAAAACAACCGTTTAATTTCCGCTTCTTCACAGTATGAATTAAATGGCTTGTTTACGAACTCTCCCCCTCTTTCACTCCTCAATGTTTTAACCTTAAAACCACTTTGCAACTCGGCTTCGGTTTTAAACTTCTTGAAGGCGTCTAAAGCTTCATTCTTGTTCTTTAAGATATAGATCCACATGTAACGACAATAGTCATCGATCAATAGCATAAAATACCGCTTGCCCCCTCGAGTTGATGGAGTTATAGGACCACATAGGTCTGTGTGCACCAACTCCAGTAGGTTTCTGGCTCGGAACTCGACCTCTTTTTGAAACGGTAGCAGGCTTTGTTTACCCATCATGCATGCTTTACATATTTGGCTTTTATGTGACACTTTAGGCAACCCCTTAGCTAGTTGCAATTTTGACATACTAGTGAGGGATTCGAAGTTTAGGTGACCAAGTCTAGCATGCCATAGCCATGATTGGTCACCTATTGCGTTGAGAAGACACACCGGCTTTCCGACCTTTAACTCCTTCTTGTACAAACGATTACTAGAACGCGGTACCTTCATTAATAATTGTCCATCCTTTTCGTACAACCAAAGATGATCATCGACGATAACTATTTTATGATCGGTTTCGGATAGTTGTCCAAGACTTAGGATATTACTACATAGTTTTGGAATGTAGTATACATCAGTAACACGTCTTTGCTCCCCGTTCTTGCAATCAAATAGTATTGATCCCTTTCCTTCAATTCTCACAAGTGATCCGTCTCCGAAATTGACTAAACCATTATGTTTGAGTCTATTTCGGAGAAGTGTTCTTTATCTCCGGTCATGTGGTTCGAAGCTCCACTATCAAGGTACCATGTCTCAATGGTTTTGGAGTCATTAAGGTACATGTTAGGGTGCACCTTGTCTTCATTAAGTAACACTTTGTCATTCACGTCCACTACGGCTGCCATCATTATCTCATCTTTTTTTTACATTTTGTGGAGGTACAGTAGCTTGTTCCTTTGGTTGAGTACACTCCCATGCGAAGTGTCCTTATTCATTACAATTGTAACAACGAACTGAACTCTTGTCTCATCCTTGGTTGTTGTTCCGGTTTGAGGAGTATCCACGTCCTCTACCTCTATATCCTCGTCCACGGCCTTGGCCTCGTCCCCGGTTGTCTGACCCGGAGGACTCTTGTTCTCATCCCGCTCCTTTACGAGTTTCGAACCGTTTCTGTTTTCCTTGGGAATCAATTTTGGAAAACAATAGTTTCCCATATGCTTCTCCTTCATTCCCTGCGTAAAGACGTACCCTATCTCAAACGTCATGGATTCTAAGTCCTTCAATTGCTCGATTGAGGCAACGATCGGAAGGAACCTGATTGGAAGTGAATTAAACAGTTTCCAAACCAAGGTTTCTTGTTCAATGATTGACCCGAGGTTGTTGAACCATCCCTCAATCCCGCTTATCTTTCTGGCAAATTCGTCGATTAACTCGTTGTCTTTCATCTTTAAGTTTTCAGGTTCCGATCTGAGAACATGTAACCGGGCCTTTTGGACCCGGTCCGCTCCGAGGAAACGTACTCGAATGGCTTCCCATACTTCATGGGCCTTGCTATACTTTGCAATCTGCATGAGTATATCTTCCGGTAAAGATTGAAATAACATCGCCATAGCCGTCTGATTCTTTCGATCCTTAACTGTTCCTCTGGTCACCGGATCGATTGCATCTGAAAGTCCGTAAGCCCGAAGTATGGTAAGAACTACAACCGACCATGAGGAATAGTTTGAGTTTGTTAGTTTAGGGCATTGCACATTGATTGTTTGATGTTCTCTTGCCTGTACCACGGCGTTGTTCACCGGTATTACTCCGTCCACCGTGTTTCTTCTTCGTTGCTTTCCGATCAAGATTTCAACAGCCCAGAAGTTTAGTTGGTTATAACCGGAACCAAGCTAATCATCTTCTGGTTTTGATTGGTTAATCGCCCCAATCAGATCTCTTCATGATCTTGCGCACAGCTTGTCACTAACAGTTCCTGATTCAATCGGTTAAACACCCCGATTGAAGGCTTCCTTTGATCGTCTATAGAACCTATCTTTGATACCAATTGATGGAGGACAATTGATAATCACACGACGAGAACACGATATTTTGTTGGGAGGACTACCCAACGACGGCTTTTTCTGGTTTTATTAATACTCAAAAACTTCAACGAAATACAAAAGAACCTATCATCTATTTATACATAAGATTTTCTTGTAGAACAAGCTATCATACTTTGACTCATATACAAATTCAATTTAAACAAACTTTTAAATCATAAACCGACTTTGCTGACTTTTGTTTCTGCAAGTATTACGTAACCATCCAAGACTTGGATTATTGGGCTTGTTTCCATTCTAGCCCATCGTGATTAAGCCCAACAAATGTTACTAAAGATTATTAGAGTGAAGAGAAGTACTATTGTTTTTCATTCCTTAATTTGATAAATTTTCAGTAACAGAAAACCTTAAAATCTAAAAGCTGATGAACAATACATCATTTTAGTTGGCTGCCCAACAGTTTGTGTAACAAAACTTAGGACTAATCTATAGATAACCCTTGTATTTATCCTTAATTCCTGAATAAATCCAACATGCATGTAGCCACAAAACTCATACAAATTCTTCCAAGACCATACCTGAGTTTGGAGAACATCGCTTGTGACGATATTCCCAACAGTTCTAAGAGCAGGGATGAGTACGGAAGGAGATGGATGACTGAAAATCAAAAAATAAAAATTTAGTAGTTTGTTTTGTGTCTGTTAAGTTAATCCCTTTGGAAAAATATGAGGGAAAAAGGTCAGAGCATGAATGGTTGTTTTACTATAATTCAGTAGTTTGGTTTGGTTCTGTTAAGTTATTCCTATAGAAGATATAGAGAATACAATTGAATGATTCTTTGTATTGATTTAGGAAAATATAAATACAGAGATACAAGCTAAAGACTAGGGATACAAGCTAAATACTAGGGACAATAACAATAATTAAGGAAGACTAAAACAAATCAAATCTCATAATACAAAATTCAAATACTAAACTTGCGAGCCACTGGTGAATGCTGGAACCGGTTCATGGTTGAACCGGTTATGGTTGGATATGCCCCCGCAAGATGGACAACTTAGAGAGTAGGCCAATCTTGGACATTAGAGTTAGGTGGTGGGGTTTTGGGAGTGGTTTTGTTAGAGCATCCGCAAGTTGATCATCCCCCGAAATGTGTGTAACCCGTATTGTACCGTCTTGCACCTTTTCTCGTACAAAATGAAAATCAAGAGCCAAGTGCTTCATGCGTGAATAAAAGAACGGATTGGCTGAATAGTGAGTTGCACTTAAGTTGTTACAATATATAGCGGGGGTGACGGTGGAGTTGTAACCGAGTTCTTGAAGAAGAGACATTATCAATTGTAGTTCAGTTGTGGTGGAAGCAACAGCTCGAAATTCGGCCTCCGGGGATGAACGAGCTAAAGTTGGTTGCTTTTTGGAGCCCCAAGAGATGGGATTGGAGGCAAGATAAACTATGTATCCATGTAAGTACCATAGTAGTCGCTTCAAGGCAGACCAATGAATATTGGTAGGGGAATACATAAATTGGGATAGTTTGTTTACGGTGAAAGCTACATCTGGAGGTGTTAATGATAAATATTGGAGCGCCCCGACAAAGCGCGGTATTCGGTGGGAGAAGATAGAGGTGTTCCATCAAGCTTTGTAGGCGGTTCCGAGGTAGACATCGGGGTGATGGAAGGTTTACTATCACTCATATTAGCTCGATTAAGGAGGTCTAGGATATATTTACCTTGAGAAAGAAATAAACCATTAGGATGAGGAATAACTTCCACACCTAGAAAGTAAGACAAGTTGCTAAGATCCTTAAGAGAGAAACAATTGGTTGGAGAATTAATAAATGTGTTTACAAGGGTAGAGTTGGGACCGGTGATAATGATGTCATCGACATAGACTAGAATGAAGATAGGGGAGGAGGTGTATTTTTGGATGAACAGAGAAGGATCTGAAACAGTGGGAGAAAAACTATGAGATAGAAGGTGATTCTTTAATCCATCATACCAAGCTCGTGAGGCTTGGCGAAGACCATAGATAGCCTTGTTGAGCTTGCATACATGAGTTGGAAGAGATAGGTTGACAAAAGCCGGTGGTTGAGACATGTAGACGAATTCAGTTAAAGTGCCTTGAAGAAAAGCGATGTCTAATTGGCGAAGACACCAATCATGGGATGTAGCTAAAGAAAGAATTAGACGGAGAGTGGTGGGTTTAACAACGGGGCTAAAGGTTTCAACATAGTCTAAGCCGGGTCGTTGGTGAAAACCTTTGGCAACTAATCAAGCCTTGAGACGATCAATCGAGCCGTCCGATTTAAATTTTGTGCGAAAAACCCATTTACATCCAACAAGGTTTGGAGCATAAGTGGAGGGAACAAGGGAACACATGTTGTTGCGTTGGAGAGCGTCAAACTCCTCCTGTATTGCTTTTCGCCATTGTGGTTGTTTAAGGGATTGAGTTATATTAGAGGGTTCGGTAATGGGTTAAGTTGTGGTGGTGTATAGGAGGAAATCGTCATTGTGATATTTTGGGTTTGGTTTGCGAGCGGTGCGGGTAGTGATGGGAGGTGGTGTAGGGTCGACTGGGGTGGGGGTGACTGTTAGGGGGGTGGTGGCAGGAGAGGAAGATAGTGGGGAAGAAGGTGAGAAGGAGGTATTGAAATTATATAAATTGGTAAGGAGGGTAATATGAATCTGATTTGGAGAAGTGGTGATGTTTGGTTTTGGCCTTCGTTTATAGGTGATTAGTGGTGTGGTAATAGGTGGGGCAGCAGTAGTATGGGAGGAGGTGGTGGCTGTGGCAGTAGTGGTGGGGGATAATAATTGGACCGAAAAAGGGAGAAATTGGTCGGGAGATGGTATAGGTGGTGTGGTGGTTTGAAGTAGATTTCCATAGGGAAAAATATGTTCAACAAAGTGAACATGGCGTGATGAGTAGATTCGATTTGTGAGGGGGTCAAGGAGGTAGTAGGCACTTTGTGAAGAGGAATAGCCAACAAAAATACAAGGTTTGGAACGAGATTGCAGTTTGTGGTTAGTGTAGGGGCGTAACCACGGATATGAGAGACATCCAAAACTACGAAGTTTATCATAGTTGGGATGTTGATGGAATAAACGGTAGAATGGGGAATAATTTTGAAGAGTTGTAGTAGGTAATCTATTGATAAGATAGGTAGCGGTGGTGAATGCAAAAGTCCAAAATTTGATGGGTAGATTATGCACTTCCAATAATTTATAAATGCCTATATCTGTGTTCTAGATTTGTATTTCTTACAACACTACATAGAGTCCATCTTATGCACATGAAAAATGTATAATTGTTAATAATACTTTTATTCCGCTTCATGTTGATATGATCTGAAGATATGGTATAAATGTTAATGGTGCTTTGACTCTACATATGATCTGAAGATGTGGTGTAGTTTTTATGTATCCTGCAACTTTTATTCTTTTTAATATGTGATTCAAATCAATGTTTACTCAAGTTGTGACTTCATGTGAATTCATGCAAAACTTTGTTTCATGGGTTTTTTAATCACAAGGTAATCTTTTTTTGTCATTAGATGAAGTTAGGTTAGAGATATTGATGTTCTCTCAATTATAACTAGTTTTATACCCGTCCGGTGGCCCGGCGCTTTGACGCACTTTTTAATATGGAAAGGCTGTATTATAACCTCTTCTCCTTCTCTTCAGGGGTTTTGTAGCATTTCTCATATTTAACGATGAACAAATCGAACATAGCCTTAACTTCATCATCGGTGCACCTAGAGGTGGCGGTGGAGAATAACACAGTTCCTAAAGAAAAATGCAAATTTCATTGTTATAACACCAAGCAATAAACACATAAAAAGAAATTATTTTTGCTTATTCGAACGCCTCTTCGGCTTCAATAGCTGGCCCGGTTCATCTTCAGGATATGGATCCTTGCAAGCATTGCAACCACTAAAATTGAAATAAATGATTAAATCAAATCCCATCTATAATACAAAAAAATTTGTTTATCCATCATTCTATACCTTGTATTATAACCTCAGATATGCTTCAAATGAGAGTCCCTTTGTGAATATCCTCCTCACCTCAACCGAATTAGAACCAACTTTTGGTAACAATGACAACATATGTATCAGTATAAATCTGAAAAGTGCAGCAACTTGAGACAACAAATCAAACTCACAAACAACACCAACTTTTGGTAATAAATCAATCATGCCTTTCTCGACATTTAAATTGCAAGATTTTAAGGAATAAAGAGCTTGTGTGCTATTTGAAAAACGACTCGTTTATTCCCTGTTTTGAACAATCCACACACAAGGACTACAGAAGAAAAAAAGAAGACTACATTGACAACAATCAATATCGGAGTAGATCATGAGAAAACTTATAATTGAGTTGCCTTATATTCAAAGTTCACTTTTTTCAGGCATAGTTCCCACATCCCGTATAGTTACACCTGGTTAATGATTTACCTTTGCCTGGTTCAAGTTCAACTACACCCTTCCTTCCACTTAATGAACCCTGCATATTTCAATATTTCAAGGAATGAAATGGTGAGCTATGAGACAAAAAAGCAAAAAGATCTACATGCTGCAATTAAAGTAAATTAAATTCCAGATTTAATTAAACAAAAACAGTTTAAAATAAAAAAAAAGTAACAATGTAATAAAAGAAATTAAGAATGAAAAGCAATGGATTCAGCAAATGCCTCAAACAATTGTTAAAATTCTATCACTTAGTACCACTTATAAGGCCGCAATACATGTAAAAACAAAGTGATTATGCATTTGTACAAACAACATACCTCTTCAGTGAGATCATAACTCGCGGAGCTGACATTCAAAGGTTCGGTAACCTTAATCCTCTTATGTGAACGCTCCTCAAACTCATCCTTGTCATTTGCATCCTGATAACATGCATAACTCTTTTCGGGTGCCAAAAGAACTCTTAACCGACGCATTGAAAGTACAGGATCTAACATCTGCTTTTATCTACATAATCATGTAAATATGTTATAGCTCAACAAAAGCAGTTAATAGTATATCACTATTGAAAATCAAATTATTAACTACAGTTTGCACAAGATACAAATTTAAGCCTAGATAATACAGCCTTACATTTAATCATATTCACCAATGACATTGCTATTCAACAAACTCAAAATCAGATTGTGGATTGTTTCTCTTTTGATGAAGATAATCATCTAACTCTGATAATACAAATAAAATTTGAAAGATGATCTACTGAACACTTATATGCAAAAAAAAATGAGGTTTAAGATGGTCAATACCTGATGAAGTTCAGAAACTTGCAATAAATCAAGCACTTTTGATAAGAGGTCAAACGGGTTAGCCCCGGTGTCCGTCGTCGCTTTTGATCTTACGTTGTTACTTTTATATTGAAGAAACGTAGAATGGCTTGTAAAACATAGTTATGATATGCACATAAAGCATTAAAACTTGTACATCAAGAATTAAATGCAAAGTAGGGTATAGCCCAAAACCAAAAGTAAAGAATGAAATGGGTGTCACTTTCTGAAAGAATTCCAATATTCACACAAACCTTTTGTTCCATGATTCTTTTGAACTTTATTTTTTAATTTAATTTTCAACAAATTCTAAGCAAAACATGATTCCACTCCATTGTTTTAATGCTTTACCATTCTGAACTAATTCTAAGCAACAGCAATATTCTTTTAAACTCCATTTTTTAAAATTTCTTGATAATAACCAAACCAAAATAAACAAAAAAACATACATGTGGCCAAGAATCGATTGTATGCAATTTAAAAACTGATATCATACCTGCTGTAAATTAGCAATCAAGCAATAGAAACAAAGCAATAAGCAGAATTTGTCACGTGTTGAGAAAATCAACAACACATTGTGATGAATTCAAACACAATTACCTTTGTTAGAAAAATCAGACATCGACTTGTAACAGCAAACTGATTTGGTATACAGAACCAAAAGCCACACCTGACTGATTCAAGCAATGGCAATGGAAAACATAATAACAATAATTTGTTTTAATTCAATAATTAGATTAAAAAAAATTCACAGAAAGAAACAGTAATTGTAAAAAATGAGTAAGAATATACCTTGTAAAACAAACTTTCATTTCAACAAGGCTTTCCTTTTTCCCCAATTTCTCCACATCCATATTCTCAGCTCTAATTTTGCAGACTGCAGAATTTACATACATTTTTTGGAAAATGACAATTTCTCCAAATACATCTGTATGATAATTATCGTCCCTGTAATTAGATAAAAAAATTTATTAAAAAACAGTTCCCATAAGCTGTAGAATTGAATACATCTATATGCCTATGATTCAAAGAAATAAAGTCAGCAGACGGAGGACTTTGTGACAAAACAGTTCCCCTTTGTATATAAGAATAAGACCAAGCAATTTGTATAAGATCATTGGCTTTTTTCCCCTGCATCTTGAGCAAGCGTTCCACCTAATGCATTTCCCTGAAATTTAAAAGCAATTTCTGAACTTTTTTCAAGTCATTTCAAGTAAAAAAAAATACAAGAAAATGACACGATTAGTTAACCGTGTCGTGTTCGTATTTAGCACCCATGTTAATCGTGTCGTGTTCGTGTTTAGCACCCATGTTAATCGTGTCGTGTTTGGCATGTTTAACACGTTTAGACCTGTTTTGCGATCCCTAGGCACCGGTAAGCAAATAGTGCGTTGACATTGTGCCAGCATATCCCATATATGAATGTCAAAATGAAGGTAACTTGCAAGAATAACAGTTTTGCCATTTCGGTTATAGTTGCTTAAATGTCATACTTTATTACCTTTAAAGAAGGTGAATTATCTTAATCTCAAGCAACAATGAGCTGAGTTGCAAAACCAGAATGCCATTGCAAAACTCATAATCTTTTTGTAACCGAATCTGAGAAGCTGTAGATTTGAAAATTCGTACCAAATTAGTTACAGCTTCATAACCTTTTTTTGTAAATTATGATGCCAACTTTGTATTTGATTACAGAAAGTTACCTTTATAATAGGCTTTTGCTTCCCAAGATCCCAAACCACTAAAACCAACAAAAAGAAAAAAAGAAGTATACAACATGAATGTATAGATATGTCGGATAGTTTATATATAATTTGGTGACTCTGACCGGTTCAGATTCACTGCCTTGCAAAGACACACGGGTTTATTATTAGATACCAATGATAGGATGCACTATATATAAAAGACAATGCATTCACATACCAGAACACAAACACATTTATAATAAACGAATCGGTACATCAACGCAAATAAAATCTATAATTATTTCATTCCGGATGCAATCTAGATCTGATTCACAAATTTAACCTATTAAGCAACTTGTGTCAAGTTCTACCAATTAAATGCATTCTTAAACAACAAAAATCAAAAGTAGTGAAAAACAAAGTTAAACGAAAATTGAATTGGGTTCCAAATGTCTAATTTGCCCTTTCATCTTCCGAACCACATCCAAAACATTTTATTGAAACGCATCCAAAGGATTCGACATATTCTCCTCGTTACACAGATAAACAATTACATCAACCATACAAGGCTCATTTGGGTTGCAATATCTCGCCGTGAAATCACATACTTGAAACACCATTTTCATCATTCTTCTCATCTGCATGTCGTAATATTAGTCACAAACAGCCATCAAATATTTGACCATGGGAAAGTCAAAATCAGAATTTTGACAAGGTGTGGGTCGTTCATATCAAGAGAGAAAAAAAGAGAAATCGGATTTTGGAGCTGAATCTCACATTTGAAGCTTGGATTGTGAAGGTTTTGGCTCACACAACACCTTCATAACATCATGTAAGTGATTATCTCCCTTTGATTTCACTTTTGAATTTGTTAGTAAGTGGGTTTTGTAGAAATTCGGAAATTTTGTATGCATGTGGTAAAATAGTGTTAGATTGTGCATAATCTAGCTTAACTAAAGTTAAAAAGTGGTGATTAACATCCTAGAACCCTTTGATTTTGATTTTGAAAAGTTAGGGTTCATATAGTGAAAATCGGGGGTGTTTGGATCAAGAAGCTAGAATGATGAATTAGTGATGATTAAGTGTTTAGGTGGTATTAGACACTTGAACAAACACCAAATTGACCTAATTAAAGTTATTGAATGAGAAATTAGTGTCAAGGTATTGGAAAGGAAACTCAAGTAGATGAGTTTGTAATGAAAGAGGGTGTTTGGTTATGGGGATAACCCAAACGGGTCAGTTTGGGTTGGAAATGAAAATTTAGTTATGGACTCAATTGTATTGTGATTTTGATAAATGTTAGATTACTAAACTAGGTGTATATGTTTAGGTAATCATTTTGCAAAGCTAGAAGGTGGTGTGGGATCTTTTAAATCTAAAGGTAAGTGCCTATGCACTTACTTAGTAATGTAGATAAATGTGTAGTGTATGTGTTATGAATGCATACTATAGTTGATATGAATGATTAAGCCCATTGCTTAAATGTAATATGTATGAATTGTATAAATTGACTTTAGTGGTAAAAGGTCAAACTATATGATGGAAATGTGTGTAAATAGGTTATGTAGATAATAGCCAAAATGTAAATATGCAATGTGGTGTAAATGATGTAATTGACTTATGTGGTTAATAGTCAAAATGCAAATGTGCAATGTGGTGTAAATGGTGAAATTGATTTATGCGGTTAATAATCAAAATGTAAATGTACAAATGTGGTGATAATGGTGTAATTGACTTATGTGGTAAATAGTCAAACAAAATCGTGCAATGTGGAGTATTTTGGTGAAATTGATATATGTGGAATATAGTCAATCATAATGTGATGTTTTGGTGTAATGGTATATAGAAGTGTGGAATACTTCAAAAGGTGGACTTGGAGTCAAATACTTCAAGTGTAGGTAAGACGAGTTGTGGTACTCGCTCCAAGAGGTTGTAAACCAAAAGAAGTGTGGAATACTTCAAAAAGGGTGGACTTGGAGTCAAATGCTCCAAGTGTGGGTAAGACGAGTTGTGGTACTCGCACCAAGAGGTTGTAAAACCATTAAGAAGTGTGGAATACTTCAAATGGGTGAATGGGTGATGACACAAGAATGACAAATGAAACTTGTAGTGGAAATGCAAGTGTTATGAACCTTAAATGACCAAATGGGTGTAAACGGGTCAAACGGGTCAAATGGGTGATTGGGTGGAAACAAGTGATAAATACTAGTTTGCTATGTTTATCGTCATTACTAACGGTGATGTATATATGTGGTTATGTAGAGAAAGCTCCGATGTAGGTCTAAGTCAAGTCCAAGGCGGGAAGGGTTCTCGTATGCATTCTTGGGTGTTTTGGGATTTAAAGGAAAATCCGTTAATTATGGTGTAATTAGACACATGAACTATGTTTTGGTGTCTATAAATGTTGTATATATGTTTTGAAACAATTACCCAAGTGTTAGTAAATTTTGGGTCATGTTGAATAGGTGAAAGATGAAAAATTTGTTTAAAAATGGCTAAGTATGGAACTGAGCAAACTGAGTAAACTTTCTGTTTACTCAGGTCCCTCGCGGTACGCGAGAGACCTGGTTCTCGGTGGCAGGATTCTGAGCTTCCTCGCGGTACGCGAGGGGAGGGGCAGAATGTCTCGCGGTACGCGAGTGATTTAAAAAAAAAAAAATCTGGGACAAAAGCTTCCGTGTGTGTTTAAATGTTTTATTAATTGGTTTTCCAATTAAGAGTGTTACAACATTAGCAGATTGAACCATTCCATCAGGTACAATAACACCAGTTGTCAATGGCGAACCTGCAAAAAAAAAATTCCTAGTTCTCCTACCTTCAAGAAACGGTACAGCGAGTAGTTTGAAAAGTAAGCAACCCAGGGGTCCCAAAAATCAAGAGAAATAAATTTCTTACCTCATATCCCATGAAGTATAAACTAAAATTCATATCAGAAAAATCTAGTCTCATAAGTAATCTGCAGTTAGAAAATGAGGCAAAGATGACCATGAGAATTGTACTCATGTCTCATATAATAATGATATAAAATATCAAAATAAGAAGCACCAAATTGCGCATTGATTTAAAACCTATGTAGTCAACTAAGACCTCATGTGTCAACCTTTTTGTTCAACTTTCTGTTCGAACTTGATCTACAATCTACAACAATATATATCTTTTATACTATACACTCTTTCGGTACCAAAAATAAACATTCTTTTAATGTGACATTTTTAAATACAGGGCATGTAAAAAAGTCTCATTAATCAGCAAATTGCACTCACCGTATATTCATTAAACTATCATAGTTTTATAAAATGCATGTCAAAACAATATCAAAGTCTGAAGTTATGTTTTTTGAGCTAAATTGAAACCAAACACCGCAAATAAGCTTTCCACAAGTGGAGATGCATTCAAGTTTTGCTAATCATATATCGACTATTTGACCTTTCTTTGTATGAAGTAATATATAAAATTTGGTGAGTAACCATTAGAAACACAGATTTTCATTCAAATGCAATTAGATGGAGCGTAAATGTTTGGTTAAGAAATATACCTGAAATTGCAGACAACTTGGGCATTTTGTTTTAACTTTCTGTGCAGAGGAATCAACAATCACTAAACTGTAAATTCCATGTAGATTCAACAACATCAACGTCCCACACACACATACAAACTGAATGATCTTACACTTGACCAGGTGTTTTCAATGCACATGACACACAAAATTTAGAAACATCAATGAGATGAATGGAGATGCAACTAAAACAACACTAAAATTGAAAAAACAATAAAAGTCAAACATATACCTTACGGGCAGTTGCTGCTGTTTTGAAGTTTGGCCAAATGGTACCTTATTCTATACTTAACATTGGAAAAGATAATGTTAACTGAATAACAGTTTAATATTAGCTATTCGTAGTAACTATGAAACTGTGAAGCTACGCAAAAAAGATGATAGGCAATCAGAGTAACCGTAACGGATAAAATTGAATTAACAAAGAAACATATAGATCAAAGGTTCGTTTCGGATACAGATTCACCACTGAAACCAACAGTCGGGCTACGATCTTTAACCGAAGATACAGATTCACCACTCCGGATAAAAATTCGCGTCTAAGAACACCACCCAACACCAGTGGCGGACCCAGAAATATTTTTCATGGGGGTCGAAATTTTTTTGGTCGGTTGTCTGTCAATAAATATTTTTCATGGGGCTTGGCTCGTTTACAAAGTAAGCTCGATTTGTAAACGAGCCAAGCTACTAATTAGATTTTTTATTTGGTTAAATTGTTTAAAACATTAAATGAGTAGTGGGTGAACTAAACGTGGGCTAAACTGTCTAAATGAATAATGAATTAGCTGAATGTCGGCTTAATTGTTTAAATGGATAAGCTTTTACAAATTAGTTCAAATGTCCAATTAAGTTTTAGTTTAAACGAGGGTCGGTGTTAAAATTTATTTTTTCTTGGGTTCGGTTAAAATTTTATGGGTGTCATTGTTAAAATTTCATGGGGGTCGGTCAAGATTATACCGCATATATAACAAATAAATCTTTTTTTCATGGGTGTCGGCCGACCCCCCTAGTATAGGGGTAGGTCCGCCAATGCCCAACACGCCACGGTTGAGCTATCATAGACGAATCAACCTTAACTCAAAAATCCATTGAGATAAAATCAACACATAAAAACTTCATTCATAAACTCTCTTGCCTTTAATTCCATCGAAAATGATTACATATTGAAGTTCGGAAAATATAAAAAAAACTAACCCACGTTTGCTTACATTTAGGGAATTAAAATAAAAAGGTAAATAAACAAAACTAATTAAAGATAAGAAAAATAAACATTAAAATGGGAATTCAAATAACTACATCTTTGAACGTGGGGGTGAGCTTTCATGCATGCTCACGTCTTCAAGTCAGCCATTGGAGCAAGCTGTACCCATGGGTCGTCGTAGATAACCGGTTCCGACCCATCCACCCGTCCCCATTTCTAACGGTTAATGATTTCAAGTTGTGGCGTTTTACCAGGTTGTTAGCGCTATCACTTTGTGCAAGAGATATTTGAGCAATGACATCACGCCTACACCATAAGCAATTGATAAGTTTGTAAAAGTGCAAATGAAAATAGAGATATGAAATAACTTAAGACATAATCAAATGATACATTCCATGAATATGCAACCTTAGACGATGATTCAATCAATTTTATTGCCTCTGCCTTGTTGGTTGGCTTAGATCATTTCGGACAAGTATTACCTCTGCCTTGCATAATTTAGATGGCAAAATGGACAAAGTATAATCTTCCATGTAAATAGCGTTTTCAGATAAGCAATACACAACCCCTCAAATAAGCAGAATTTGTTACCTGTTGTATCAAAGAGCACTAAGCAGCCCAAACAATCTCATTTAAAAACGGATATCATTACATTAAATGAGTCTTTACCTGCTGTCAATTAGCAATAGAAACAAAGCAATAAGCAGAATTTGTCACGTGTTGAGAAAATCAACAACACATTGTGATGAATTCAAACACAATTACCTTTGTTAGAAGGATCAGACATTGGCGTGTAACAGCAAACGGATTTGGTGTATAGAACCAAAATCCACACCTGACTGATTCAAGCAATGGAAAACACGATAACAATAATAAGTTTTAATTCAATAATTAGATACAAAATACAAAATATACCGTTCCTCGTTCCAAATGGCCTATGAAACGGTTGCTATGTTGAGGAGGATGGCGAGAGAGGAGAGACGAAGACAGGAGAGAGGTGCGTAGATTTGAGGCAGATGAGGGAGGGATATGAGAGTGAGGGGGAGAAGCATACGCAGGGATAACCATGGGGGGGAAACGTGGGTTGAGGATCCATGTGACGGTGGCGATCCGTGTCAAATCCTATTGAAATTGTAACTGTCAAAATTTTTTATTTTAAACGGTCTGGATTTTCTAACATGACAGTTAATTGTATTTTAAATGGCTTGGATTCAATTTAAACAAAAATAAAAGGCAGTTGACTCTTTATGGTCTATATATTTATAATTATGGTATTGTATTTCTGGTTGAATTTGTAAGACATGTTTCAAATTTATATTTGATGTTTTTGGTATTTTTTTAGCATAAAAAATACGCATTTCTAAGCCCAAAATCTAGAATTTTTAGCATAAAAAATCTATTTTTTCTTTATTTTTTTTGTATTTTTTTCTTTGTATTTTAAACCATTGGATTGAAAAACCACGTATCTATTTAAGTTAGCATTAATTATTTATGTTAGCATTAAATGAATGTTTCTAAATATATAGAGTTCTTAAACTTTTAAATTTGGTTATATAATATTTAATTTTCACACGGCAAGTTAACCAAGTATTTATAAGTTTATCAAAATTTCTTCAACTTTCACATTGCTTTCTCCTACTTTAGGTTCTAGTTTCACACTCTCATGGCCATTTGCACGGGAATCTACAACATCAAGGGTTGTTACATTGTTGCCCTCATCAGCTTTATCCTTCTTGTATTTGTTGTGCTTCTGTACGTGTGCATCGGTGCATACGTTTTGGAACCATCAGTCCCGAGTCTCCAAACCACCGACATACACAGTGGTTAGTGAAATTTCAAAAAGCCAGAGTTGAGATACAAATATATTTTGGAGTGCCTAACCAAATTAAGGCTTATCCAAGATTGGGGAGTTTTGTCCAAAAACCACTCTTAGTTATTTTGCTAATGATGTATGGGCTATCAACAAAATAACTAAGAGTGCGGTTTTAGCTTATGGTTGTGCTGAGGACAAAGCTCCCCATTTTTGGATAAGCCGGTTGGGCACTCCAAAACATATTTGTAGCTCAACTCTAGCTTTCTGAAATTTCAATGAATGTCAGTGCTTTGAAGACCGGGGACTGATGATTCCAAAACGTATGCACCGAACGTACAAATCAGAGACACATAATAGAAACTGAGAGAGTTTGGTGTGAGTAAAAAAGAGTTAAAGTGAGTAAAAAGAGTTCATTTATTTGGACTTTTTACCAATAAAACCTACTATTTACGCTTTTACACTTAGTTTCTCTACGTATTTTTATAGCTTTAAAATTCACATTATTTATAAAAGTAATTATTCCCAATTTATTTCAACAAAAAATTAGGACGGTAAACAGTCTTACGATGATTTAATAGTCCATGTTACTTTATAGCATTAAAAACTTTCAAGTCTTACGATGATTTTTTTTTAAAACATGTGTTTTTTTTGGAAATATTAAGAATACGATTAAACATTGATTTGAATAGGATCTATAAAATAACATGGACCAGATATAGAGGCTGAAAATGATAGAAATTCTCATAATATTCAAGTCAGATTATGAATTTAACAACCCTTACCAAAGTAGTATACGTCAAGGTGGTAATCGTCTTGGGTTGGCGTGTTGACGAGTTCGGTTGTAACACCCTTAATTGGAAAACCAATTAATAAAACATTTAAACACACACGAAATCTTTTGTCCTAGAATTTTTTTTTTAAAAACACTCGCATACCGCGAGACTTTCTGCCCCTCCCCTCGCGTACCGCGAGGGAGCTTAGAATTCTGCCACCGAGAACCAGGTCACCGTGAGAGAACCCACCCTGGATCTCGCGTACCGCGAGGGACCTGAGTAAACAGAAAGTTTACTCAGTTTGCCCAGTTACATACTTAGCCATTTATCAACAAATTTTCCATCTTTCACCTATTCAACATGACCCAAAATTTACCAACACTTGGGTAATTGTTTCAAAACATATATACAACATTTATAGACACCAAAACGTAGTCATGTGTCTAATTACACCACAATTAACGGATTTTCCTTTAAATCCCAAAACACCCAAGAATGCATACGAGAACTCTTTACGCTTTGGACTTGACTTGGACCGGTATCGGAGCTTTCCCTGCATAACCACATATATAAATCACCGTTAGTAATGACGATAAACACATTCAACAAGTATTTACACTTGTTTTCACCCCTTTCACCCATTTGACCCGTTTGCACCCAATTGGTCAATTAAGGTTCTTAACACTTGCATTTCCACTACAAGTCTCATTCTTTTCATATTACATTCATTTACCACCACCCATTCACCCACTTGAAGTATTCCACACTTCTAATTAGGTTCACGACCTCTTGGTGCGAGTACCACAACTCGTCTTACCCGCACTTGGAGTATTTGACTCCAAGTCCACCCTTTAAAATATTCCACACTTCTTATTGGGTTTACTACCTCTTAGTGCGAGTACCACAACTCGTCTTACCCGCACTTGGAGTATTTGACTCCAAGTTCACCCTTTGAAGTATTCCACACTTCGAAGTATTCCACACTTCTTATTGGGTTTACTACCTCTTGGTGCGAGTACCACAACTCGTCTTACCCGCACTTGGAGTATTTGACTCCAAGTCCACCCTTTGAAGTATTCCACACTTTTTATTGGGTTTACTACCTCTTGGTGCGAGTACCACAACTCGTATTACCCGCACTTGGAGTATTTGACTTCATGTCCACCCTTTGAAGTATTCCACACTTCTAATCCATCTTTTCACCAAATTATCACATCTTGTTTAACTATATACCACATAAGTCAATTACACCAAATTCACCACATTTACATATTAGATTGACCATTTATCACATAAGTCAATCTCACCAAATTCACCATATTTACAAATTAGATTGACTATTTTCCACATAAGCCAATTACACCAAATTCACTACATTTACATATTAGATTGACTATTTTCCACATAAGTCAATTACACCAAATTCTCTACATTTACATATTAGATTGACTATTTTCTGTCACACCCCAACCGACGACGGATTATACGTCGGGGCGGACGCGGTTGTTCAAAAAGCACAAGGTTGACTATTAAAGTTTAAATATTTCATTAATGATATTCAAAGGTTCAATACAAAGAACGAAAACAACATAACAAGAATATAATGTTTATTTGATAAGTATTCTAGGTCCAAAGCATTCCTATGTGATCACATTAAAGTCTCATGTTGATGTACCTGAAACATGTGAAGAAATCTGTCAACTAATCATAGTTGGTGAGATACGAAGGTTTTGACACAGTTTAACAAAGTCTTTGAAAAGTTTTACAATTCACTATGTCATGCATTCTATAGTATATAAGTGTGAGAACAAACAAGTTTAAACATTGTGCATATTAATCCTCCAACCAAGTTTAGGCATAACCCGCAGGTTACCCTTAAAAGTCTAAAGTTTAAATTCAGTAACAATCACCATGGGCTCCCCTCGAAGGGTCAATCAATCTAGGTGGATTGGTCAAATACAATAGATCTATCATTGTTACTATAAGCTTGATCAAAGTTAATGGATATGCTAGTTTTAAGTTTAATTTAAGCATGCAAGTCTCAAGCATAATAACACAATAATAAGCATGTAAGCATAGTTGTACAAGAATTGTATAAGTTTTGGTACATGTTTCACCCCAAGTTTATAAAGAGTGTAAAACGAAAAGGGGCTAAGTATACTCACTTGGATGATGGTAGAGTGTCCAACAAACTTATGTGGGGCAAGACTTTAAGGGAGAATGTCCTCACAACAGGCCTAAGAACATAAGTCTAAAGTTTCAAGTAAGTATCTAGGATTCTAAGATTGGACTAGGGTTTCAAATGGTAGACGGGAATGATTGAGTTTTTATAAAGTTTAGATCAAGGTTTCAAATAAAGGTTTTGAATGAATGACACAAGACTTGAATATCAAAGTTAATAAGTTTATGTCTAGAATAATTATTAATTAAAATAATTATTTAAAAGTCTTACAAATATAAATTACACAAGTTAGGTAGTAATAATTTTAAAGTAGTTTTCTAAGTTTTTGTAAGTGGGGTTTTAATAATAATAGTTAAGACTAAATAATTATTAAGGTTTAATAATAATTATTTAAGGGATAAATAGTATTTAAAAGTTTATAATAATTGTTTAAAAAATAAATAATGATTTTGAAGTTAATAATAACTATTTAAAAAAATAATTATTAAATGACAAGTATTAAAGAATAAATAATGCTTAAGGATTATTTAAGGAGTTTATAAATGTTTTAAAGTTTACACTTTATAAAAGTTTATAAGTATTTAGAAAATAGATAAAGTATATGTATTCTTCCTATTTAAATTTATACAAACAAATAAATTTCTGTTTATATAATATAATCTTCATAAAATGTATAAGTTTGAAATTTATTAAACTTAAGTTTTGTAACATCTCAAAAATAGTAATTTAGTAAACAATAACGCGAATGAGGCTTAATCGTCATAAAACAAAAGAAAAACGGATGGGCTTGGGCTCGGCTCCAACGGGCCGATGAAAGCCCAAGTATATAAGGGGCAAGGCAGCCCACTTCACCATTTCATCTTCATTTCATCATTCTAGAGAGAGAAAGGAGAGCTCGGGTCTAGAGAAAGAAAGTCAACGGATCGACACGAGATTGAAGGAGCACGTTACGGCTGAGCTCGTGAGTAAAACCTCCGAATCAAAAGTCCAATCCAGGTAACGATTCGACCATAATCTGAGTTTTTGTTTATTTTGGGGTTTCTCGGGTTTTAGTTAAATAGGAGACGTTTTTATGGATGAAACTTGAAAATAAGCTTAGAACTAGTGTCACACCCCAACCGTGCATCTTAACCACGGGTGCGACTTAATTGACAAAAGAACACAATGGAATAAAGACATTTACTATTAAAGTTTCATAATATTAAAAAAAATCCCAATTACATAAGTTTCAAATTAAACCAAACAGATAACATGTTCAAAAGACATGCAACTTAAAATAAGATTCTTCAATTGATATCTAGGCAAATCCTATGTGATATTGACTTGACCTATCACGAGCTTAATCACCTGAAACATGTACGAAAAACAAGTGTCAACTAAAAATAGTTGGTGAGAAATCACAGGTTTAATAAAAGTATAAGTTTGGCAAAGGTGACAATTCATATTCCAAGATCATCATATAGCACGTAATAAAACGAACACATGATTAGCAAATCCAATCTAAAATGATGAGTAACGAATAAGTGGTACAACTCGCAAGTTGCAGTGATAACGAATAAGATGTCCAACCAAAAGTTGTCCATAAAGTATATGTGGTTTCCATCCTATGGCCCATATCTGTACTACCGGTGGCTTGAAAGTTTCAAGTTAAGGATTTACACGTTTAATGTTTATCATGTTGTGTTCATTTACTCACATACATATATGATTCGCTTGTTTTAGAATTGTTTGAAAACGTGTTTTAATGCGTGCCAACGCGTACATGTTTCCCCCAAAACGATTTGAATAAAGTGGGGCTATGAAGTCTCACCTTGAAAGCTAGACGAGATAAGAAACTTGAACGAATAGACGAGATGAATCACGGACCAGACCCTAAACAAATAACGAAACCAGTTTTAGGGTAGGTTCGATGGTTACGAGTGTTAGATAGGCGGTTCGGGTCATAAGATTAATAATTAGTTGCAAAAATAGAGTTTTAGTTGATTTTCATATTTGGACAGCAAAGTAGCTGAACAGAAACGGGATTGTTAAAAATATCAAACGACGTCTAAAAATTATGAAATTTTACAGGGAATTATTTTAAGTTGTTCTGAAGAAGTTTCGTTTAGAAAGTTTTTCCATTTGAGACTCGGATCATAGCCAAAATAGTCCAACAAGACAGAAGGTACTGAAAAAGGTTTCTGTCCCGTTTTGGCTACTACGGAGTCATACTTTTGAATTAGAAAACGATCCAATTATGGTTGGAAAGGAAATTCGACGAACTACATCGTGGAAATTGAGTTTGCTCAGTTTAGATTAATTATGGTCAAGTTACGCTCAGTTAAATTCAGCACAGTTTCTGTCCAAAATCAATGGTTGCACTTAAGTGGTCCGTTTAGGGTTTTAAGATTACCGAACGCGTAAATAAAAATTAGACGAATGTTATTATGTTATTATAATACATAATATAATCAGATTAGGTTAGCCAAAACATCCCGTGTAACCGGTCTAGCCATGATATTCACAGAAGCGTTTTGGAGAATCACAGAATGCAATCGGCATAGCCGACACGAGCAAGCGGATTCTATATTTAATTAGCGTGTGAGTTTATATAAGTGATAATATAGAATAAATAACATGTTTTAAGTTAGCAAGAACATACTAAAGCATCGGCAGAGCCACTTTTGCAATAGTTGTCTTGAGGATTCGCAGAATGCGACTGCATAGCCGCCATTGCAAACGGGATCCTTTGTTTGTTAGTTGGTGATGTTAGCTTGATTTATTAGTTTGATTAAGATTATTAGAGGGTTTTTAGGGCTGAGGTTTCACATGATCAAGTGATCATGGATAGAAAATAAAAAAAGATTGAGGGGATGAAGAAAGAATAAAATAAAAAGACGGTATTCAACTTCGGAGGGTTACTTACTTGTTTGATCTTCAAACTCTTGGAATCCTCTAAGGGATTTTCGAAATCTTCAAGGTTGGGAAGGGATTTCACAACTTAGGAGGGTTTGGGAGTGTTTGAGGGAGAATTAGCAAAGAAAACAAGATCCTAAGCCTCCTATTTATACTAATGGTTGAAGGGGTGTAAATATGGAATGTCTTGGAAAGCAATTTAGGGTTTTAGGGCCCTCAAATCTGCGAAATTTTCCTCAATGGGGCTGGGTTTTTTGTGACTTCTTGCTTGGGCTAGGTCCAAGAGTAGGTGGGTTGGGTCCTAGCTTGATCCGGTTGAGTGCGCGCATTCGAAAATTGCGATTTTAAGCATTTCTAAGCGAAATTGGCAAATGTTTTCAACATTAAAGTTGATTGTCATAACAAAAAGAGTATGTTTAGCTAAAAACATTTAAGTTAAAGTTACGTTATTCGCGTATAGTAGTTGGCGATCGGTGGGCGAGAAAACGGACTTTTTGATCGTTTTTCGAATTTCAGGATTTATTTAAGGAAAGTTTTGCAAACAAACTTTGTTTTAATTAAAGAAATGAATATTTTAAACATTTAAAACATAAATTAATGTCATGTTAAACAATTTGTCGGTCGTGGACGGTACGTAGTTAACGACGGTTTAAAAGGCGAACGATCGCACGAAAGTACTAACTAGTACTTTTAAGCATCAATTCACATTGAATGGGTTGTAAGAACATGTTTGAGATGTATGGGGGTGGTTCATGTGTATTTAATGTGTCATAAAGATCAATTAAGTCTACGTGCGATCCATGAATCAATCACAGATAAGTATAAGTCTTTGAAATCAAGCATAAACGTAATATTTCACATGTGAACTAGTATTGTAACAACGTCTGAATAGGATTTCAAGTAAAATGAAATGTCATGCGGATTTTCATTGATAAGTCTAGAATGAGTACAAGTAGTGAAAATCAGAAGTGTCACAACTAGCATCTAGAGTGAAAACCGCACCTTTTGATCAAAGAAAATTGTAAGATTAGCATGATCGGATTAACATGCAAGAATTACGGACTTATCCAGGAAACAGGTGCTGCGTACTTATCAAGTACGCAGTAGGGACGTCCTGCATACTTACCAAGTACGCAGGAGAAAGATCATGCGTACTTACCAAGTACGCAGGAGAAAGGTCATGCGTACTTACCAAGTACGCAGGAGAAAGGTCATGCGTACTTACCAAGTACGCAGGAGAAAGATCATGCGTACTTATCAAGTACACATGAGCAAGGCCCTGCGCACTTACTAAGTGCGCAGGCAGCAGACTAGTAAGTAAAGTCAGTATGTTTAGAATGATTAAACCATTAGAGTTGGGGTTGGGTCTGATGTGTATTTAAACTACCTAATTCAGATCATACGTGACGTTGTTGGAACTTTGTTTAGGACAACCAAGACTAGCTTTTCAGGTGAGTTCGTTATATGCAAATCATATTAAATGTTTTGGGGCTGAAATGTATACACTAAGTGAATAAATGATATGAATGCTAATGTGATCTTATGTGACATACTAATATATATTATTATATATATGAGAATTAATCATGAACAAAGAATGAAACATATGTTTACAAAGAATGAATGAAAGAATGGCATAACGTAAATAAATGAAATCTTGCTTTATGATTATTTATATTGCATGTTAAGAATGTATGTATACGTTATGGACGAAAATGAAGCTAACGGCTACTTCTGTAGACGGACGACCACGTGACTATTTTGCAACCGGGAAAGATACGTTCCTTCGAAAGCTAGGACGTACAAAAAACATAAATGGGCGGTCGAAGTAAATGCTAAAATAGTATAATGGTTGCATAAACAATAGTTCACGTGGGAAACGGATGCCTTAGGGCAGACGGGCGAATATGACGGACTACGACGGTAGGACGGTAAAGACGAACAGCCGAAGGTTGGCCGGACGAAAGTTAAGGCGGACGGTTTCTAGGACCGGACGAGTAAAAGGGCTTCGACGGTAGCTTAAGGGCGTATGTCTTTGTGATATACGCAGTAAAAGACGGGTTGATCACCCTTATGTGTATGACCAATGAATGTTAAGGAAAGAAAAGGTGAATGCATATCTATGTAATCACATAAGAATGAAGAAAGAAAAGTAAAAGCTATGAATACGTATTTATAGAAATGTATGTATATAATTATATATACTTATGAAGAGGAAAAGAATGTTCATACCTAATAGTTTTAAACTAGAACTCACCAGCGTTAGCTGACTTTTAATATACATTTCAGGTAAAGGAAGAAAAGGTCGTGCGATGGCGTGAAGGTTACCCGACACAAGACTGACATCCCATATTTATATGTTAAGACAATGTTTTGTATTTAATTGTTAAGACTTCCGCTGATACGTCATGTAATATGAATGATGTTTGCTTCCACTACTTCTGAATGTTTTAAATTTAAGCTCAGTATTTATGACTATGTTTATGAGTAAATCCAACAAGTGAGGTTACCTGGGAAAGGGGCCTTACAAGTTGGTATCAGAGCAATAGTTTAAGAGATTCAGACATCCCTAAATGTCTGGACTCAAGCTGATTATGGGACCAACGCACGGATGTCCGCCATGGGTAACCAACGCCAACGCCAACACGGTAAGTAAGTACTAAAGTTAATGCACTTGGATAAGAATAGATACCTTTACTTAGAACAAATAGATGTCAATGTCACAACTAATTTGAAGAGTTTTGAACCTGAAAAGCAATGTAAATTAGTAATCACAAACCGGTCACTGTAATTAATAATTTACCTTGATCGTATTGTTCTAAACTATGATCTGAAGGAATGGCATTGATGTATTCCCTTTATAACTATCAGGAAACTAGGAACTATGGCTGGTGGAGGAAGAACAGGACGCCGAGGCGGTCGCACTGGCCGAGTCCGTAGACCTCCTTTGAATCGAAGACTTGAAAAGGAAGAGAGTGTGCACGTAGAACACACCGAGAGTGTGCACGAAACAGAAGTGACCCTAACTGGGAACGACAATCAAGGGACTATACAGTTGGAACCCGAGGTCAGGGATGCTATAGCCCATGAAGTCGTACTCACTCTGAAGAAAGTATTTCCTGATCTACTATCCGAGGCACTAAAGAAAAGTAGAGAGGTGGATGAAGGAGACCATGAAGAGAAAGTGTATGACAGCGATGGGGATGAAGTGAAGGTGGGATCAAGCAACAGTGGGTGTACTTACAAAGGTTTCAAGGATGGAGACCCACCCAAGTTTGATGGTAACAAGGATTCGGTGGCAACGTTTGAATGGATTGAGAGGATGAACGCTGTAGTCAACATCAGCGAGTGTCGACCGGACCAGGCGGTTAAATATGTTGCTCATTCTTTCACCAACGAAGCACTAGGTTGGTGGAGAAACATTCAGAGAACAAAGTCGCCAAACGCTATCGCCAGAATGACATGGGAAGACCTGAAGAAGCTCATAATCCAAAAGTTCTGCCCACAGAACGAGATTGATCGTGTGGAGAACGAGTTCCTAAATTCAAGGCTAGCAACAAGACTCATCGCAAGTATACTTCAAGGTTCAACGAGCTGGCCCAACTGGTACCACACTTGGTGGAAACTGAAGACCGTCTGGTCAAATACTATGTCAAGGGTTTGCCGCAGAGGGTCCGTGTCCATGTGAAAGCTAACCTACCCTCAACCTTCATGTCAGTAGTGAATCTGAGCGGAATCGTCTACGACGATTATGCCAATGAGGACCCTGCACCTGAGACACAAAAGAGAAAGTGGGAGAACCCGTCTAGAGGCACCGGAAAAGGGAATGTAGCAACTGAAGTTAAGAAACCAAGGTCGGATGAATATGAAACTTGCAGGAAATGTGGAAGGCAACATCTTGGCGAGTGTCGAATCAGCACCACCACATGCTATAAGTGCGGGAAGCCGGGTCACTTCTCCCGAGAATGCGTAAAGAACGTCAAGTGTCAAGTATGTGGATTGTTTGGACATCTGACAAAGAACTGCAGGAAAGCCGGCCAATCTGGTTTGGGAAAAGAGAGGGAAAAGGAACAGTCGCAGGCTAGGACTCGAGCCTACGCCCTAACTGAGGAGGAAGCAAGGGGAAACCCTGATGTTGTGTCAGGTACGTTCCTAGTTAATGATGAACATTCTGCTATTTTATTTGACTCTGGTGCTAGTAAAAGTTTTATATCCAATGCATTTAGTCGTAAACTAGGTTGCACTATCAACACCATAGTAAAGGCCTTTAGCGTACAAACTGCCGTTGGTAAAAATTCGGTAGTATTTCAAGTAACAGAGGATTGCATCATAGAAATAGAGGGTCATAAGTTCCCTTCTAGATTATTCCTTCTTACCTTAGGAGGATTCAATATAGCATTGGGTATGGATTGGCTAGCTGCCAACGAAGCTCAAATCATATGTAAACGTAAGAGGATACACCTCAAAGCTCCTAGCGGCAGTCCAATTACGGTTTATGGGGATTGGAATTGCACGATGCCAAACATCATCTCGATGATCAAGGCCGAAAGTTACATGAGGCGCGGTTGCGAAGCTTATTTGGCATATGTCATTGATGATAGAATGAAAATGAATGAACTCAAGAATGTGCCCGTGGTGTGCAACTTTCTGGAAGTATTCCCTGAGGATCTACCTGGGTTACCACCCGATCAGGAAATAGAATTTCAGATTGACTTATTGCCAGGAGCTGAGCCCGTTGCCAAAGCCCCCTACAGATTGGCTCCGTCTGAAATGAAAGAATTGATGTCTCAACTAGAGGAACTAACAGAAAAAGGATTTATTAGACCGAGCATCTCACCGTGGGGCGCTCCGGTACTATTTGTAAAGAAGATGGACGGCAGCATGCGCATGTGCATTGACTATCGCGAGTTAAACAAGAGGATAGTAAAGAACAAATACCCACTGCTTAGAATAGACGACCTTTTTGATCAACTGCAAGGTGCGAGTTGGCTCTCAAAGATCGATCTTAGGTCGGGTTACCATCAGTTGAAAGTAAGAGAAGAAGACGTACCAAAGACTGCGTTTTGCACGCGTTATGGGCATTATGAGTTTCTCGTGATGTCCTTCGGATTGACCAACACACCAGCAGCGTTCATGGATTTGATGAATAGAGTATGTCGACCCATGTTGGATCGATCAGTGATAGTTTTTATAGACGACATACTGGTATATTCGAAAAGCGAAGGTGATCACCACTGTCACCTAAGAGAGGTTTTGGAGGTGCTAAAGCAGGAAAAGTTGTACGCAAAATTCTCCAAATGCGCATTCTGGCTTAGGGAAGTCCAATTCCTAGGTCATGTAATAAACCCAAACGGCATTATGGTGGATCGTGCAAAGATCGAGATAGTAAAGGAATGGAACGTCCCAAAGACACCAACAGAGATACGAAGTTTTCTGGGATTGGAAGGCTATTATCGAAGGTTCATTCAAGATTTCTCAAGGATAGCATCGCCACTAACTAAACTGACACGGAAGGAAGTAAAGTATGAATGGGGTCAAACCCAGAACAACACGTTTGAAGAACTTAAGACACAATTAACCCAAGCTCCAGTCTTGACTCTACCTGAGGGAAATGAAGACTTGGTAGTCTATTCTGACGCTTCGGGGCAGGGTTTGGGGTGCGTACTTATGCAACGAGGAAAGGTAATTGCTTACGCCTCGAGACAACTAAAAATTCACTAGTCTAACTACCCAACACACGATCTAGAGTTAGCAGCAGTAGTTTTTGCGTTGAAAATATGGAGGCACTATCTGTATGGAGTCAAATGCACCATTTACTCCGATCACAAAAGCCTGAAGTACTTTTTCGAACAAAAGGAATTAAACATGAGACAAAGGAGATGGTTAAAGCTACTGAAAGACTATGATTGTGAGATATTGTACCATCCAGGCAAGGCAAACGTAGTGGCTGACGCTTTAAGTAGAAAGGAAGAATCGACACCTATCCGGATCAAAGCGTGTCAGCTAATTATAACGCCAGATTTGATGAGTGAAATATCAAAGGCACAAGATGAAGCACTATCAGAAAGAAATATAAAATGGGAAAGAATAGTAGGACAACAAGGGAATTTAGATGTAAATGCATACGGTGTACGAACTAGGTTTGGCCGGATGTGGATACCTAAGATTGGTGAGCTTAGAGCCAAAATACTCGATGAGGCCCATAAGTCTCGTTATTCTATCCACCCCAGGACAAACAAAGTGTATCAAGACTTGAAGAAAGAGTACTGGTGGCCGGGCATGAAGAATGATGTGACTGAGTACGTGAACAAGTGCTTGACGTGTTCACTAGTTAAGGCCGAGCACCAGAAACCATGCGGTAAACTGTAACCCTTACCAATACCGGAATGGAAGTGGGAAGAGATCACGATGGACTTCATTACCAAGCTACCGCGAACAGCTAAAGGCAATGATACCATTTGGGTGATCGTCGACCGCTTGACGAAAAGTGCTCACTTCTTGCCAATACGTGAGACTTCTTCGTCAGAAAGACTAGCAGAAGTATTTATCAAGGAAGTTGTGAGCAGACATGGTATGCCGCTGTCGATTGTGTCCGACAGGGATACTAGATTCACGTCAAGGTTTTGGAAGAAATTCAATGAAGCAATGGGTACTAGACTGAACATTAGCACCGCTTACCACCCCCAAACCGATGGACAATCAGAAAGGACCATTCAGACCTTGGAGGACATGCTCCGGGCCTGTACCATTGGCAGAATTTTCATATAACAACAGCTATCACTCGACTATTGGCATGCCGCCATTTGAAATGTTGTATGGGAGGAAATGTAGGACCCCGGCTTGTTGGGGGGAAATTGGACAAAAGGATTTTGCAAGTCTCGAAGTGGTCAAAGCTACTTCCGAGAAATTTGATCAAATCAAGGCTCGAATGAAAGCTGCAAAAGACAGACAGAAATCATATGCGGATAAGAGAAGAAGGGATTTAGAGTTTCAAGTGGGGGACATGGTACTGTTAAAGGTATCACCATGGAAAGGAATCATCCGATTCAGAACACGTGGCAAACTAAGTCCAAGGTTTGTCGGACCTTTCAAGATTTTAGCGAGAGTGGGTCAAGTTGCTTACAGACTCGACCTACCTGTTGAGCTTAGTGGAATACACCCTACGTTCCATGTGTCACACTTACGCAAGTGCCTAGCTGACGACACAGCTCACATACCTTACGACGAGATCGAAGTGGATGACAGACTAAATTATGTGGAGGAACCGATAGCCATTATTGACCGAGCTGAGAAACGACTACGCAATAAGTCGATTTCTTTAGTCAAAATACAATGGAAGCACAGAAAAGGGTCAGAAGCTACATGGGAAAAAGAAGACGAGATGAGGGGACTATACCCTAAATTGTTTAACGTATAACCGGTTTCGAGGACGAAACCTCTTTAAGGAGGGTAGACTTGTAACATCCCAAAACTAGTAATTTAGTAAACAATAACGCGAATGAGGCTTAATCGTCATAAAACAAAAGAAAAACGGATGGGCTTGGGCTCGGCTCCAACGGGCCGATGAAAGCCCGGGTATATAAGGGGCAAGGCAGCCCACTTCACCATTTCATCTTCATTTCATCATTCTAGAAAGAGAAAGGAGAGCTCGGGTCTAGAGAGAGAAAGTCAACGGATCGAAACGAGATTGAAGAAACACGTTACCGCTGAGCTCGTGAGTAAAATCTCCGAATCAAAAGTCCAGTCCAGGTAACGATTCGACCATAATCTGAGTATTTGTTTATTTTGGGGTTTCTCGGGTTTTAGTTAAATAGGAGACGTTTTTATGGATGAAACTTGAAAATAAGCTTAGAACTAGCATCTAGAGTGAAAACCGCACCTTTTGATCAAAGAAAATTATAAGATTAGCATGATCGGATTAACATGCAAGAATTGCGGACTTATCCAGGAAACAGGTGCTGCGTACTTATCAAGTACGCAGTAGGGACGTCCTGCGTACTTACCAAGTACGCAGGAGAAAGATCATGCGTACTTACCAAGTACGCAGGAGAAAGGTCATGCGTACTTACCAAGTACGTAGGAGAAAGATCATGCGTACTTATCAAGTACACATGAGCAAGGCCCTGCGCACTTACTAAGTGCGCAGGCAGCAGACCGGTAAGTAAAGTCAGTATGTTTAGAATGATTAAACCGTTAGAGTCGGGGTTGGGTCTGATGTGTATTTAAACTACCTAATTCAGATCGTACGTGACGTTGTTGGACCTTTGTTTAGGACAACCAAGACTAGCTTTTCAGGTGAGTTCTATGTGCCCCCTTCTATGTTATGTGCAAATCATATTAAATGTTTTGGGGCTGAAATGTATACACTAAGTGAATAAATGATATGAATGCTAATGTGATCTTACGTGACATACTAATATATATTATTATATATATGAGAATTAATCATGAACAAAGAATGAAACGTATGTTTACAAAGAATGAATGAAAGAATGGCATAACGTAAATAAATGAAATCTTGCTTTATGATTATTTATATTGCATGTTAAGAATGTATGTATACGTTATGGACGGAAACGAAGCTAACGGCTACTTCTGTAGACGGACGACCACGTGACTATTTTGCAACCGGGAAAGATACGTTCCTTCGCAAGCTAGGACGTACAAAAAGCATAAATGGGCGGTCGAAGTAAATGCTAAAATAGTATAACGGTTGCATAAACAATAGTTCGCGTGGGAAACGGATGCCTTAGGGCAGACGGGCGAATATGACGGACTACGACGGTAGGACGGTAAAGACGGACGGCCGAAGGTTGGCCGGACGAAAGTTAAGGCGGACGGTTTCTAGGACCGGACGAGTAAAAGGGCTACGACGGTAGCTTAAGGGCGTATGTCTTTGTGATATACGCAGTAAAAGACGGGTTGATCACCCTTATGTGTATGACCAATGAATGTTAAGGAAAGAAAAGGTGAATGCATATCTATGTAATCACATAAGAATGAAGAAAGAAAAGTAAAAGCTATGAATACGTATTTATAGAAATGTATGTATATAATTATGTATACTTATGAAGAGGAAAAGTATGTAAATACCTAATAGTTTTAAACTAGAACTCACCAGCGTTAGCTGACTTTTAGTATACATTTCAGGTAAAGGAAGAAAAGGTCGTGCGATGGCGTGAAGGTTACCCGACACAAGACTGACATCCCATATTTATATGTTAAGACAATGTTTTGTATTTAATTGTTAAGACTTTCGCTGATACGTCATGTAATATGAATGATGTTTGCTTCCGCTACTTCTGAATGTTTTAAATTTAAGCTCAGTATTTATGACTATGTTTATGAGTAAATCCAACAAGTGAGGTTACCTGGGAAAGGGGCCTTACAAGTTTCTATTTTTTATAAGTTTATAAATTTCTAATTTTAAATAAACAGTGTATATTTATTTTCTTGCACTAAATAAATAATTAAATAAGTTTTTATGTTTAAATAAATAAATAACTCTTGAGTTAAACAAATATAAATTCTATGAAAGTACAAAAGTTTATAAATCTTAGTTTTCTAAACAATATGTAAGTGTTATAAACTCCTCTGATTTTATAAATTTTATATAAGTTATTTCGCATTTATTCACTTTTTTAAGTTTTAAAACAAAAATAAATTTTAAAAAATAACATATTAAAGTTTCAAAGTTTATAAATTATACCCTGTTTAGTATACAAGCTCTTATAACATTTAAAAGTATTTCTATAGTTTCTAAGGATTTAAAACAAATTTTAAGGAATAATTCTTTATAAGTTTTAAATAAATTTAATTGATTACATAATTCCAGAGTATAAAGATGTAATTAAAAATCATTTTTAAGTTTATATAGATTTAACAGATTTTATAAAATTTATTAGAAAGTATAAAACTGGTTAAAAAGCTTTTAAAAAATGAAATAGTAAAACTTGGGCTAGCCGGATTCGAACCCGGGCCACCCAAGTTAACACACAAGTGAACAAACCACCCGGCTACGGGCCTCGCTGATGATTCATACAGAAATGAAAATTTATAAACACAATCTCCAATCGGTCCTAATTTCCATACGAACCCTAGATTCAAATCCTCTTAATACGAATCGATTAACCCTCTGTTAATGCAAATTGACAGAGGGCTATTGATCCTTGGATGAAAATGAAGGGAATGGCCATAAGAATTACCTGGATTGATATCGAAACGAGGACGAACGGGTTCAAGCTTCAGAACGGCTGTTACCGGAACAAATCGGCGAATGCAGGTGTTGTACGACTGAATTGAGTGTTCAGGAAGTTTGGGTGAGGTGTCGTTGAGGTGTTCCAACTGGTTTTTATATCCAATTTTATTATTTAATGTCGGTACCGTTGGGGAGATTACGGATGAACAAAACGAGTTAAATTTTGGATTACGCGATCGTTAAACTCGAATTTAAGCATTGAATGGCATCGGGTTATGGTCACACACTCGAGTAGGAGTTCGAGGTTTATTGAATTTGGCCTGGAAACACGTTTTCGAGATAAAGAGGGTGAAATCGGGCTTGGGGGGTTTCGAACCAGAGACCGATTTCAAAACTGGAAGTTGGGACGAATTACAACTTTAGTCCCTGAAGTTTCTAGCTTTTATCATTTTATGTTAAACATAGAATTCAGTTTAAAGAAAGTTTCTAAAAGTGACAGGTTCAGTCCCTGAAATTTATAAAACAATAATATGTTTTATTTGTTTTTAGAACAAGATTAATTAAGTTTTATAAGTTTTATTACTTTAAAACTTTTTAAAATAATTAACAAGTTTTATAGTTTACAAGTTTAAGTATTTAAGATAATAAGTTTATTAATTGTAGTATTTATATAATTATAAAGTTTTAAGAATTTAATACGTTTCATCCATAAGGTACACACATAATATAATATATATATATATATTATATATATATCCCATGTATGACTATACATAAATTAGCTTAATATAAGCTTTTAGCAGGTTTCCAAAGATTTATATTTATAACACGTGTAAGGATTTAGGAAAAGTTATGTTTGAAAAATACTGGATATTACATTTTCCATATAAGTCAATTACACCAAATCCACTACATTTACATATTAGATTGACTATTTACCACATAAGTCATTTACACCAATATCACCATTTTCACATTTTAGTTTGACTATTTTCCACATAAGTCAATTACATCATTTCCATCATATTAGTTTGACCTTCTACCACTAAAGTCAAATTAATACAATTCCAAACATACTTCATTCAAGAAATAGCCGTACACAATCATTTCCTCTTATAGTATGCATACATATCACATACACCGCACATTTATCAACATTACTAAGTAAGTGCAAAGGCACTTACCTTTTGAGTTGGAAGATCTCGTGCCCCCTCCTCGGTTCACAATTTGATTACCTAAACATACACATCTAGTTTAGTAATCAGACATTCATCACCAACACAAAATAATTGACTCCACAACTCAATTTTCAATTCCAACCCAAACTGACCCGTTTGGGTTATCCCCATAACCAAACACCCTCTTTCAGTACAAACTCATCCACTTGAGTTTTCTTTCCAATACCTTGACACTAATTTCTCATTCACTAACTTTTATTAGGTCAATTTGGTGTTTGTTCAAGTGTCTAATACCACCTAAACACTTAATCATCACTAATTCAACAATCTAGCATCATGATCCAAACACCCCCAATTTTCACCATATGAACCCTAACTTTTTAAAATCAAAATCAAAGGGTTCTAGGATGTTAATCACCACCCTTTACCTTTAGTTTAGCTAGATTATCCACAATCTAACACCAATTTATCACATGCACCACAATTTTTGGATTTCTACAAAACCCATCAACAAACACATTCATGGTGAAATCAAATGGAAGATTATCACTTACTCGATGTTAGGAAGGTGATGTGTGAGCCAAAACCTTCACCAAACAAGCTTCAAATGCACGGGTTGAGCTTTAATTAAGATTTCTCCTTTTGCTCTCTTGAGATGAACGACCCACACCAAGTAAAAATCTGATTTTGACTTTCCCATGGTCAAATATGGCAGATTTGCCATATTTACACATTTAGTCCCTCAACTTCCACTTCACCTATTTCATTCTATTATTAGTTAAAAACTAACATAACCCCATTACTAACTTGAAACCCACTTCTTTCAACTTATTTCATAAATATTATTTTCACCATAATATTTATTAATTTGAAAACGAAACCCGGATTTTGGTTCGTTACAAATCACTCCCCTTATTTGGGTTTCGTCCCCGAAACCCGAATTCACATAAAAAGGTTACGATAGTATTTGAGCATTTCTTCCTCGGTTTCCCAAGTCATATCCGCCCCCTTCTTATATTTCCACCTCACCAAAACTTGGCTAATCTCTTTATTCCGCAATTTCTTCATCTTTCTATCCAAGATTGCCACCAGTTCAATATCATCCAAAGGAACAAAAGTAGATTCATCCGCTAAACATTTCCGCAAATGAGACACATGGAATGTGTTATGAAGTCTAGTTAGTCCCTCCTGTAGCTCCAAACGGTAGGCTATCGCACCCACCCTTGCCATCACCTTAAACGGTCCGATGAAACATGGACTTAACTTCTCCCGTTTCCTAAACCCCCTTTCCAAGGAGAGATCTTCAAAAGCACAAAGTCTCCCACTTGAAATTCAATCGCCCGCTTCCTATTATCCGCATAGGACTTTTGGCGATCTTGAGCCGCCTTCAAGCGTGCTCTAATTTGGTCAATACTACAAATAGTTTCATTAACAACCTCTTTGCTACCAAGCTCCGTTGACGAAATTCACCCCAACACACGGGTGTTCTACATTTTCTCCCATACAATGCCTCAAAAGGCGTCATACCAATACTAGAATGGTAGCTATTTCTATAAGAAAATTCCGCCAACGGTAGATGGTCGTCCCAAAATACAACGCACACGCGTGTAACATATCCTCGAGCGTTTGAATCGACCGCTCGCTTTGACCATCCGTTCTTTCTTCAAATACCCAACAAGTGCTAACACTTGAGCCTCTCGGATTTCATCAATAAGAGATGATGAAAATGTCATCTTGGATGACTTCACCTTGATAGGTGTATGGCTCGTCTTCCGGCTAAGAGCATCCGCCACCACATTCTCTTTACCCCCATTCAAGCTAGATTAACGCTTAACCATCATTAATTTAACCCAATTCCTACTCCATTTCGCCTTCTACTAAAACCCACCAAGAAACTCAGCAATAGAAGTTTCAAAACTACCTCACCAATCCACTCATTGAGACTCAAGGTCTCAAGTTCATACCGCTTGGGATTCGAGGACCCCAACACCCATTCATAACACCCCTCGAAGCTCGAGCCTTCAACTCAACCCCTTCTTAACCAAGAAAGTATACGACTTCCTCAAGTAGGGATATATCAATTTCCTTACTTGAATCCTCTTTTACAACACTGGAAGAAAACCCCTATCCGCGACCCAAACACCCTAAGTACCTCCAATGACTTAATCATAAGTCATCCTTTGAGATCTAAGGATCTCAATCACCGAATCCCCCTTTGAAGTTCAAAGACTTCGGTTTCAAAAACTGATTGTGAAGTCTAAGGACTTCCATCATCATTTATGAAGTTCTAAGACTTCAACCACCATTATGTACACATTCCACCTATGTACATTTCACCCCTTTAAATACATATTTCACCTATGTATATCACCATTTGCGTACAATGTACATTTCAACATTCACCCCTTGACCACTAAATCTTTAACGGGTCCAAGGATTTCTTCTGAATTCACCACCCCATCCAAAAATTGGATTTTCACCAAACCAAAATGGCATACCCAACCGTTCCAAAGAAATACCTCTTCTATCAAGGACTCCTCAATAAGTTCACAACGACATTGAGTATAAACAACATTAATTCGGAGATATAAACGTCTATCTTCGGTTAATCGACCACCTATGAGCAATTAATGCTCTACATACCTGAACTATAGAATCCACAACCCGCGAGACCTTTGGTCAGTTTGTCCTACCACCGACCGACAGTGCCAAAACGCACTCTTCTATATTCCTTTTCCATCGAAAAGTTTAGGTACTTTAGAACAAAGCACACGGGCGCAATGACCCTTATCAAACCCTCTTTCTCAATAGGAATACTAAGTATCCCTTTATACCCTTCGGTTGATGTCAATGGCACAAGCCATGTATACACCAATTTGTATACCTCGTGATTTTCTGTCTCTAATGAACACTGATCAACACGCTACCCCTCTGTCAAACTTGACATCAATATGGTTACTAAGTAACCGAACACCTCTTTCACCATCGAAGGATTAAGATTCATGTGATTGCTTCGCCCACAACCTTCTGCATTTAAATCATAAAAACATCAACATTATAACACCCTTAATGTTAATGATCCCACTCCACTGTATAACGTCACTAGATAGCATCGGGAAACCCGATCTATTTACATCTCTTCCACTATTCCAAGATTTTGAGAGAGACCACAACTAATCATAAAAACTTTTCCAAAATCTTGTTGACCACCACTATTATATGCTGTATGTCACACCCCGGCCGGCGGCGGATTAAACGCTGGGGCTGACGAGGTTGTTCATAAGCACATGATCATCTATTACTAAATGAAAATATTTATCCATCAACTTAAAATCATCCGTTACAAAGGAAAATGAAACGTTCAAAACATAATTTAAATTAAACTAGGTCCAAGTCCTACGTGAGCAAGTAGGGAGGTGAGCAAGTAGGGTCTTCAAACTGGTACACTTGAAACATGTGAGTAAATTTCAACTACAAGTAGTTGGTGAGTAACATAGGTTTTGACACTAACAAAAGTTAAGTAAAAAGTGTTTGCAATTCAATATTGTTCAAAGCGTAACTATGGCATAAACGTAAAAACATACAAGGTTCCAAGCGTACAATTCAATCCGTAGTAAATGGAAAACTGGTAAGTACAATCCCACTAATTGTGTTTTGGAAAAATAGTAATATGGTACACACAAAACCCGCCAAGGTCTGTGTTAACTGGAATCGGATTCCCCTATAAATGATCATGTTAGGTACTACCTTAGGCCTGGGTAGCAGATTAATGAATGTACTAGCATGAACACATGTAATGGTCGCCAAGTAGTTTAATACATAAAGCACATAGAAAGTAGCATGAGAACATTGGTATTGAATTTGGTAAGTATAGTATGTAAACATGTTCCACCCCGAGTATTTGTAAATAATAATAAAGAGAAAGGGGGCTATGAAACTCACCTGTATTGGAGCTAGAATTGGTATGAATTAGTAAGGACTGAAAGGCCTGGTGAGGAGTTCTCACAACAAACCTACACGTATAATGGTACTCTATCTTCAATGTACGTCTAAATGGTATTAAGGAGTTTTTTTTTGGGACTTTAGGGTTTCATGGGGGTTTGAGACTTGAGCATAGGGTTTGTGCAAGTTTTGTATAAAAATATATGTAGTTATCTTGTTAAAATGTTTGGACTTATTTATATAATTATTCTACAACAATTAAATAAATAAATCATGGGGAGGTTTAAATAATATTACATTTGAATTTATAAGTAATCAATAATCATATTATGGAATAGAAAAAGTTTAAAATATTGCGTTTGGATTTATTTATATACTCATTCCAAGAATAATTTATAAATAGCTTATAAAATGAAAATAAGTTTAATTAATTTATGTTATGTAAATAGCATAACTATTGATTACTGTAATTAAATTTTTGTTGATTAATCTAGTAATAATTGCAAATAAAATGGTTACATATTAAATTCATCTTAAATAAATTGATAAAGGAGTAAATGGGTTTTAAGCAACACTTATTGAACTTTGTATAAAAAAATTATTTATTATAATCATTTGGGTATTTATAAATAGCAAAAAAATGTTTTAAATAATTATTTTTACTAGATAATTATTTATAGGCTTTAAAAATGTCTAATTGATCTTTTAATTAAAATTTGTGAAATAGATACCATTAATAAATAATTAACATAATTAATTTGTCTAAACAAAACATTTATAATATTTTATTTAGAGTGTTACAAGTGTTTAAATAAAATAAAGTAGTTAAAATACTAATTTATGTTAAAGGATGTATTGGCATAATATATAAAATTTATTTGGAAATTTTTAGATGTTAAATGATGTGTTAAAAATGGTTTAAAAAAAAGGAGCAAACTCGGCTCCCATGGGATTTGAACCCGCGCATGAGGCGGTTCATCCCTTGCACACACACACTAACCGCTGGACTGGGCATGATGCCTTGTCAAGTGGCCGCTCCGATTAGTTTTTGATAAGCAAACCCATCAACCCTTCGTCCCCATTATGAAACCCGAAACCCTAGCTTCTCAATTTGCCCGATTGATCATCGATTTGATCCCGAATCCATAGGGCTTTCAATCTACTGATCAAAGCGAGTTCAATGACACCAATCTTACCTGAAATGGTTACGTAGAGAGGGAGAACGACTGTGATGAACAAGAACGGCTTTGTCGGTGGGTTTGCGGATTACGGAGGTGGAATCAGACGCAATTGAGGGTATAGGAAGCTTTTGGTGAGTGTCGTTGATGATTTGGGACGTCTATTTATAGCCTATTTGGACATTACGTGTTCGATCGATTAAATGGCATTCACGGTCTCAAACGGTTATGAGTTACACCATGATGAGCTCATAAAAACTCAATTACGCGTAGTTAATGGATCGATTAGGTGTCCTGAGCGTTTTTTCCGTGAACGGTCTTGTACGAAAACACGTAGATGTTGATTTCCTGTGGAATGGCCCAAAACCGGCCACCAGGAGACTCGAACTCGCGATCAGAGGGAAGGGGGAGGGGGTTTCATCCGGTTTTGAAGTCAGATCCATGAAGTTTTAGGTTTTGGCAAAACAGGTCCTTGGGGTTTAAAAGCTTTATCATTTTATGTTTAAAGTTTGTTTTAAATTGAGAATCAAGTTTCAAAATTACACAAACAACCCTGGACTTTTATAAAAAATAAAATCTTTAAATCTTATAAATTTTATAACATCTAATAATTTAATATGGTATAATTAAATGTTATAAATGAGAGGAAAAAAATATGTGACTTAGTAAATAGAATTTACTTCCACTTAGAAATTATTTTGTTGGTAATTAATTACTATAACTTTTATAACTCTAGTTTTATTTAGAAAATTTAATGAGCATGTATGTAGACTTTTGAAATAACTCTATATGTATATATATATCTACATTGATATTCATTTCCTTGAACTTTAAATCTTTAATTTCATAACTCTAATATTTGTTATTTTTGAAAGAAAATAAGTGTATGTATATAGGTGTACTTATGAAATGAAATAGATAAATAGGATAACTTTCTTTGGAATGAATAGATGAAATCATATAATAGTGAAATTACAAGTGCCGGAAAAGTAAAAATTATAGGCCGGAATTTTTCTGGGGATTACAGTCTCCCCTACTTTAGGAGATTTCGTCCCGAATTTGCTTAAGAAGAGGGTCCTGGAAACAGGTGTGGGTATTTGGCTTTCATTTGATCCTCATGTTCCCAAGTGAACTCGGGGCCACGTTTGGATTCCCACCGAACCTTAACCATTGGAATGCGACTTCGCTTAACTTCTCGGTCCATGATCTCCACGTGCTTCTCCACAAAGTGCATTGTTTCGTCAATGTGAACCTCGTCAAGTGGTAAGTGGAGATTCTCGTTAGTTAAGCATTTCTTTAGGTTCGAGACATGAAATGTCGGATGAACGTTGCTGAGTCCTTCTAGTAGATCCAGCTTGTAGGCTACCTTCCCAATCCGCTCAAGGATTTTAAAAGGACCTAAGAATCTTAGAGCAAGTTTCCCTTTTTTTTTCCAAAATGAACTACGCCTTTCCAAGGGGATACCTTGAGAAGAACCAGATCGCCAACTTGAAATTCTAAGGGTTTTCGACATTTGTCGGCGTAGCTCTTTTGCCGACTCCTTGCTACTAGAAGGTTGTCTCAGATTAACATTATCTTGTCGGAAGTCTCTTGAATAAGTTCAGGACCAGTGATGTGTGATTCACCAATTTTAGTCCAACAGATAGGAGAGCGGCACTTCCGACCATAAAGTGCTTCAAAAGGAGCCATGCTAATGCTCGTGCGATAACGGTTGTTCTACGAGAACTCGACTAGGGGTAGATGTAAATCCCAATTTCCCTTGAAGTCAATGACACATGCTCTAAGCATACCTTCGAGAGTTTGAATCGTTCGCTCAGATTGACCATCAGTTTGCGGGTGATAAGCAGTACTAAGATTTAGTTGAGTGCCCAAAGCTGATTGCAGGGATTGCTAGAAGCGAGAGGTGAATCGTCCATCATGATCAGAAATAATGTTGAGAGGTACACCATGACGACTAACGATCTCATCAATATAGATTCGAGCTAGTTTCTCAACTTGATAGTCTTCACGTATGGGTATGAAATGAGCAGATTTTGTCAAACGGTCGATGATTACCAAAATGCTATCATGAACACGAGATGTGTGTGGGAGTTTTGTTATAAAGTCCATGGCAATACACTCCCATTTCCACACGGGAATCTCGGGTTGTTCAAGTAAACCAAATGGACGCTGGTGCTCGGCCTTAACCTTCAAACAAGTAAGGCATTTGGACACATAGAGGGCAATGTCCTTTTTCATACCAGGCCACCAGTATTGGGTACGGAGATCCATGTACATTTTGTCTGCACCAGGATGCATTGAATAACGAGTCTTGTAAGCCTCGCTCAGGATAAAGGTACGAAGGTTGTCACGGTCCGGAATCCAGATACGATTTAGAAGGTAAAGTAACCCATTGGGTTTGGTTTCAAGTTGGAGTTCAGCACCACATGACATTTCGTTGTACATGTTTCCTTCAGTGACGGAAAGATGTTGTGCTTCAAGGATGCGAGTTTGAATATCATTTTGGATTCGAATGCTGTGGATCATGATAGGTTCCTTACGGCTAAGAGCATCGGCCACGACATTCGCCTTACCAAGATGATAACGAATACTGCTGTCGTAGTCGTTTAGGAGTTCAACCCAATGCCTTTGCCTCATGTTGAGTTCCTTTTGATTGAATATGTGCTGGAGAATCTTATGATCGGTGTAAACCTCACATTCGGTACCATATAGGTAATGTCTCCAAATTTTAAGAGCAAATACGACCGCACCCAGCTCAAGATCGTGCGTCGTATAATTCTTCTCATGGATTTTGAGTTGTCGGGACGCATAAGCAATCACTTTGCCTAGCTGCATTAGTACACAACCAAGGCCTAAGTGGGAAGCGTCACAGTAAACGACAAAGTCTTCGGTTCCATCGGGAAGAGTCAGGATAGGAGCCTCACACAATTTCTGTTTTAGGGTTTGAAAGGCTTCCTCCTGTTTTGGTCCCCACTCGTAGGGGTTGCCTTTGTGAGTTAAGGCTGTGAGAGGTACCGCGATCTTTGAAAAGTTTGCTATGAAACGACGATAATAGCCCGCTAAACCTAAAAATGAGCGGACTTCGGTAGGGGTCTTTGTAGCTTGCCAGTTCTTCACCGCCTCAATCTTAGTGGGATCCACGTGAATACCCTTCTCGTTTACTATGTGTCCTAAGAATTGGACTTCCTTTAACCAAAATTCACATTTGGAGAACTTAGCGTATAATTGCTCCTTTTTCAAGAGGTCCAAAACCAAATGCAAGTGTTCTTCATGTTCTGCTTTTGATTTTGAATAGATGAGAATATCGTCAATAAAGACGATTACGAACTCGTCGAAGTACGTTTTACACACGCAGTTCATCAGATCCATGAATACCACGGGTGCATTGGTTAACCCGAAGGGCATGACCATGAACTCGTAATGACCGTATCTTGTACGAAAGGCTGTCTTGGGGATATCGGATTTGAGGACTCGTAACTGGTGATAACCAGAACGAAGATCGATCTTAGAGAAATAAGTCGAGCCTTGAAGTTGATCAAATAGATTGTCAATCCTCAGAAGTGGGTATCAGTTCTTCACGGTAAGCTTGTTGAGTTCCCGATAGTCGATGCACATCCAAAAAGAACCATCCTTCTTTTTGACAAATAAAACAGGTGCTCCCCAAGGGGAGACACTAGGACGAATAAACCCCTTATCAGAAAGTTCTCGGAGTTGACTTGAAAATTCTTGCATCTCTGATGGTGCAAGACGGTAAGGTGATTTAGCCACAGGGTTTGCTCCTGGCACTAGGTCAATACGGAATTCGACTTGACGTATGGGAAGGAGACCGGGCAAGTCTTCGGGAAAAACTCCAGGGAAGTCTTTGATTACAGGAATGTCTTGGAGGTTCTTATCCTTGACTTTTCGTTCCACAATATGGGGCAAGAATGCCACACATTTCTTCCATAAATACTTATGTGCGGTAGTGCAAGACATAAGCTTGAGTCCTTTTGACGGCTTCTCACCATAGACGTTCAAAATGTCACCCGAGTCAAGAGGGATATGGATGTACTTGTCAAAACAGACGACTTCTGCATGGTGCTTGGTCAGCCAGTCCATGCCTACTATGATGTCGAAACCTCCGAGAGCCATAGAAATAAGATTGATTGAAAAGTCATGATCGATCAAGGTTAAGGTACAATCTCTAATAATGGTGTCACATGAAACAGAATAACCATCCGCTACTAAAATGTCAAAGGGTTTGTCTAGCTTAGCTCGACTCATAGAAAGTTATGGTTCAAATTCAAAGGACACAAAACTCCTATCGAAACCAGTATCAAACAGGATAGAAGCATATTGGTGATTAATTGGGTACGTACCGTTCACCACATCATTGTTGGCTTGAGCCTCATTGGCATTGATGTTGAAGGCACGTCCTCGAGCTACGGGGTTTGCATTCCCTTGATTCACATTTCCCCGGTTCATATTCCCCCAGTTCCTGTTTCCTTGGATCATGTTACCTTGATTTCCGTTCCCTTGAATCATGTTGCCATGATTCATGTTGGCTTGGTTCACAATGACCAACCTAGGACAGCGGTTCCTGAAATGATTTGGGTCTCCACACTCGTAACAAGCACGAACCTGAGCGATAGCAGCAGGAACAGGAACAGCAGGTTGATTAGCTTGGTTAGCTCGGGGAGCAGTACGACAGATGTTAGTTGTATGCCTAGAACGTCCACAATTGGTACATAGATGACATGGCATGTAGGTAGTATGATGGAGCTGGTAGGTGTTTCACAGAGGTAAAGTCCTCACATAAGGCTTCTTGTTGGGGTTGAAGGCAGTAGGGGCTACTTGGGCTAAAGGAGTAGCAGGTGTGATAATGGCAAAGTTCTTTCCTTTTCTCTTTTTTCCATTGAAGGAGGACTCAACCTTGGTCTCCTTAGTGGGTTCAGTGGTGGATTTTTCAATGTTTCTCTTACCACCTTTCTTGGACAAGGTTCCTGCCTTAACGTGGTTGTCTGATAGAGTGGCAGCTAGACGGATAGCTTCCTCAAGAGTGGCTGGGTTACTACCCAACATGGTATCCTGAATCTGCATGGGCAAACCATTGATGTACTTCTCAATGGCTCGGGAGAGAGGAGTGACCATATAGGGCACTAGTAGGCTAAGCTCATGAAAGCGGGTGGTGTAGGAAAGGCTTTCACCACTGTCTTGTTTGAGATCCCATAATTCATCTTCTAATTTCTTGACCTCATTACATGGGCAAAACTCATCTGCCATGAGTGTTTTCACATCAGCCCAAGGCAAGGCTAGTGCGACCTCTATCCCACGGTTACGTTTTTCTCCATTCCACCATGTGAGTGCCCTATTCTGGAAGACACTAGTAGCATAACGAACCTTCAGGTTATCAGGACAGTCAGCATTGATGAACGTCCCCTCAATGCTTTCAAACCATTGGAGAAGTCCAGTGGCTCCTTCGTTCCCGTAGAACATGGTGGGGTTGTAGGAGTTGAAGTGTTTGAATGTACACACGGGATTCCTTGGTGCAGCATTCTGGTTCAGTTGGTTGACCATAGTTGGTAGGATCGTAGCCATTTGCTGAATGATCCTATCGGTGAGGTTGTTCCTACGCTCATGACGGGGAGGCATTCTACAAACGGGTGAATAGAAAGTTCATAAGATGTGAATCATGAATAAGAGTTTGCAATTTAATCATGAGATGTTAGATGAAGCATAGATGGTACCCTAATGGACACATTGACTTATCAAAGTACTTTAAGTCTTTCTAATGTTTGAGAAGTCATGCTTTAGCCTATAAGTGGACACTCATCCCAAGAATTCCCAGGAAAGCATAACTGGTCCATCGGTTGATTTGGATTTATACGAAATGCTTTCCTAGATAGAACTCCCAGAATACAGGCATCCACCCTTCCGGATTGCACAAGTTCTCATTCATTAGTTAGAACTTACATACCTTTGACGAAAGTTTCCTTCGGATTAGACTATTAAGTCTAAGTGTAAGTTTCATGTAGTTCAAGTAGTTCCAAATAGTTTCATGTAGACTCTTGAATGTTGAAGTTCATGTAGTTGTATCAAGTACTCAAAAATAGATAGGTGTAGGTAAGTATGCATGGTAGGAATAGAGTGGAGTTCCTAATAAAAGACACGAGTTAAACTCATGTTTGGGACTCCTAGGTTATAGTCTACGTCATGTGTCTAATAACCTAATTCCCTATAACCATGGCTCTGATACCAATATGTCACACCTCGGCCGGTGGTGGATTAAACGTCGGGGCTGACGCGGTTGTTCATAAGCACATGATCATCTATTACTAAATGAAAATATTTATTCATCAACTTAAAATCATCCGTTACAAAGGAAAATGAAACGTTCAAAACATAATTTAAGTTAAACTAGGTCCAAGTCCTAGGTGAGCAAGTAGGGTCTTCAAACTGGTACACCTGAAACATGTGAGTAAATGTCAACTACAAGTAGTTGGTGAGTAACATAGGTTTTGACACTAACAAAAGTTAAGTAAAAAGTGTTTGCAATTCAATATTGTTCAAAGCGTAACTATGGCACAAATGTGAAAACATACAAGGTTCCAAGCGTACAATTCAATCTGTAGTAAATGAAAAACTAGTAAGTACAATCCCACTGATTGTGTTTTGGAAAAATAGTAATATGGTATACACAAAACCCGCCAAGGTCTGTGTGAACTGGAATCAGATTCCTCTATAAATGATCATGTTAGGTACTACCTTAGGCCTGGGTAGCACGTTAATGAATGTACTAGCATGAACACATGTAATGGTCGCCAAGTAGTTTAAGACATAAAGCACATAGTAAGTAGCATGAGAACATTGGTATTGAATTTGGTAAGTATAGTATGTAAACATGTTCCACCCCGAGTATTTGTAAATAATAGTAAAGAGAAAGGGGGCTATGAAACTCACCTGTATTGGAGCTAGAATTGGTATGAATTGGTTAGAACTGATAGGCCTCGTGAGGAGTTCTCACAACAAACCTACACATATAACGGTACTCTATCTTCAATGTACGTCTAAATGGTATTAAGGAGTTTTTTTGGGACTTTAGGGTTTCATGGGGGTTTGAGACTTGAGCATAGGGTTTGTGCAAGTTTTGTATAAAAATATATGTAGTTATCTTGTTAAAATGTTTGGACTTATTTATATAATTATTCTACAACAATTAAATAAATAAATCATGGGAATGTTTAAATAATATTACATTTGAATTTATAAGTAATCAATAATCATATTATGGAATAGAAAAAGTTTGAAATATTGCGTTTGGATTTATTTATATACCCATTCCAAGAATAATTTATAAATCTATACTATATAATAAATAAAGGTTTCTCAATGCCACGTGTCGCCTTCACATTCATTCTTACAATTTTTTCCCCGCCTCTCTCTCTTATTAAATACATTTCCATATTTCCAATAATAATAATATATTTTTAAACAAGTTATTAATTATACTAATAAAACATATTTATTTTAAATTATCTCATATTATAAGATAGTTTGAAATTAATTACCTAACTTATGTTTTCATTCAAATAGTAAATGAAAATCAAATTATTTTGAATACTAATTAATATTTTTAAAACTCAATTATACATTAACTTTTAAATATTTTTGGATTTTGTTTTCTAATGTTAGTATATGTAATTATATTTTTTCATTTATAAGATGTATATAAAGATTTAAAAAATTTATTTATAAATATTTTTTAGCCTGTGTAGCACACAGGTTCTAAGCTAGTAGCTTATAAAATGGAAAGAAGTTTAATTAATTTATGTTATGTAAATAGCATAACTATTGATTACTATAATTAAATTTTTGTTCATTAATCTAGTAATAATTGCAAATAAAATGGTTACATATTAAATTCATCTTAAATAAATTGATAAAGGAATAAATGAGTTTTAAGCCGCACTTATTAAACTTTGTATAAAATAATTATTTATTATAATCATTTGGGTATTTATAAATAGCAAAAAAATGTTTTAAATAATTATTTTTACTAGATAATTATTTATAGGCTTTAAAAATGTCTAATTGATCTTTTAATTAAAATTTATGAAATAGATACCATTAATAAATAATTAACATAATTAAATTGTCTAAGCAAAACCTTTATAATTTTATTTAGAGTGTTACAAGTGTTTAAATAAAATAAAGTAGTTAAAATACTAATTTATGTTAAAGGATGTATTGGCATAATATTTAAAATTTATTTGGAAATTTTTAGATGTTAAATGATGTGTTAAAAATGGTTTAAAAAGAAAAAGGAGCAAACTCGGCTCCCATGGGATTCGAACCCGCGCCTGAGGCGGTTCATCCCTTGCACACACACACTAACCGCTGGACTGGGCATGAAGCCTTGTTAAGTGGCCGATCCGATTGGTTTTTGATAAGCAAACCCATCAACCCTTCGTCCCATTATGAAACTTGAAACCCTAGCTTCTCAATTTGCCTGATTGATCATCGATTCGATCCCGAATCCATAAGGCTTTCAATCTACTGATCAAAGTGAGTTCAATGACACCAATCTTACCTGAAATGGTTACGTAGAGAGGGAGAACAACTATGATGAACAGGAACGGATTCGTCGGTGGGTTTGCGGATTACGAAGGTGGAATCAGACGCAATTGAGGGTATAGGAAGTTTTTGGTGAGTGTCGTTGATGATTTGGGACGTCTATTTATAGCCAATTTGGACATTGCGTGTTCGATCGATTAAATAGCATTCACGGTCTCAAACGGTTATGAGTTACACCATGATGAGCTTATAAAAACTCAATTACGCGTAGTTAATGGATCGATTAGGTGTCCTGAGCATTTTTCCGTGAACGGTCTTGTACGAAAACACGTAGATGTTGATTTCGTGTGGAATGGCCCCAAAATCGGCCACCGGGAGACTCGAACTCGCGATCAGAGGGAAGGGGGAGGGGGGTTTCATGCGGTTTTGAAGTCAGATCCCTGAAGTTTCAGGTTTTGGCAAAACAGGTCCTTGGGGTTTAAAAGCTTTATCATTTTATGTTTAAAGTTTGTTTTAAATTGAGAATCAAGTTTCAAAATTACACAAACAACCCTGGACTTTTATAAAAAATAAAATCTTTAAATCTTATAAATTTTTATAACATCTAATAATTTAATATGTCATAATTAAATGTTATAAATGAGAGGAAAAAAATATGTGACTTACTAAATAGAATTTACTTCCATTTAGAAATTATTTTATTGGTAATTAATTTCTATAACTTTTATAACCCTAGTTTTATTTAGAAAATTTAATGAGCATGCATGTAGACTTTTGAAATAACTCTATATGTATATATATATCTACATTGATATTCATTTCCTTGAACTTTAAATCTTTAATTTCATAACTCTTTATCCTAATATTTGTTATTTTTGAAACAAAATAAGTGTATGTATGTAGGTGTACTTATGAAATGAAATAGATAAATAGGATAACTTTCTTTGGAATGAATAGATGAAATCATATAATAGTGAAATTACAAGTGCCGGAAAAGTAAAAATTATAGGCCGAAATTTCTTGGGGATTACATTATACGTGAAGGAACTCTTTCACTATGCCACCCACCATGGCTTGCAATCAATGGTATTTCAACGTCATCTCTTGAATCCCCCCGATGCATGTGCCTTCACGTTCTTGTGCCTTTCTCCTCACGAAGAATAATCCACCAAACCTCCGTCACGTCCCGGAGTCGACTCACCATGAGTAATACGCCATCCACTAACCACGATGGATTGCTTCAAAAGCCAAAACCATCATAGTGATTCATCGTTAATTAATCAACTATTAACTCTCACCCTTTAACTCCCTTAGTTCGCACACCACGAATCTTCTTGTGAAAACAAAGTTTTCTTTCCACTTCGGTTCACCAACCGTAGTTCTTTCCGCTCTCTAGGCTTCACACAGTTCCTCCCAAGGATTACCTCAAAGAGCCCTATCTTCCTTGAAGGAAGATCTACACAACCTGATAGAAAGCTCTAGTCATCCTCCACTAGATAGATGCCTTCTATTTGTTCCAACCAATTCCACATTCCTCACCATTTCCGAGGCGATACACCTCTTGACTCTATCACGACTGAGTCCTTAAGACGACTTTCATCCACAATTTCTTTTACTTACACATGTGCCCCTCAGACACACCCGATCAAATTTTTAACTAAATCGTTTCAAAGTTGATTCCATGCCTACCACCCACCTGTGGCTAAGGATCGGGTCCACTTGCCCGTTATACTCCCTGGGCTTGATTACCATGAACTCTTTGAGAGTAAAATGTTGTGGTTCCCTCTCCTTTTCCTTTGACATCTCTTCGAGGGTAAGCTTAATAGCCCCTCTCATTTCCTCCTTCAACAAAGATGTGGTTTGCTCGAAAGCCTTGTCCACTTCTTCCTTTATCACTTCATGGATCCATGGATCCAACGGTTCCCTATTTGCATCATCTGTCATCTCTTAGCTGAGTATTAGAACAGAAACACCTTAACACCCTTACACCCTTACACTTTCAATACCTTAGGGAAATCCGTCTTACATTCACTCTTATATGTATTAAGTATATATATATATATACATCTACCTATATACATACATACATATATAATCACCTTCACCTAATCCTTGCAAATGTTCATTGTCAAATGGTTATCATAAAGACCTTTGCACATCTCGTCTTATTAATCATATTGGCCAAACATTTTTAATAATATGATATGCCCAATTGTAATTATCATCTCCATATAACAAATCACAAAACAAATTTCGACACACATAACACCTTGTCATTCATTCATACACATACATATACACCATATATATATAACCACTTTATCAAATCATTACTAACCTTTCATTTCCGAAAGCTCAGAGTCTTAGTCAAGTCCTTCATGCATTCTCGTATCATTTTCCCCCGTATCAAGAGCCTCCGGTTTGAGTTTGGTGCCATCACACCAAATCCCTCAAACCATTGCTCTGATACCAAGTTGTAACACCCTTAATTGAAAAACCAATTAATAAAACATTTAAACACACACGGAATCTTTTGTCCCAGAAATTTTTTTTTTCAAAAAAACTCGTGTATTGCGAGACTTTCTGCCCCTCCCCTCGCGTACCGCGAGGGAGCTCAGAATTCTGCCACCGAGAACCAAGTCTCTCGCGTACCGCGAGAGAACCCACCCTGGTTCTCGCGTACCGCGAGAGACTTGAATAAACAGAAAGTTTACTCAGTTTGCCAAGTTACATACTTAGCCATTTATCAACAAATTTTCCATCTTTCACCTATTTAATATGACCCAAAATTTACCAACACTTGGGTAATTGTTTCAAAACATATATACAGCATTTATAGACACCAAAACGTAGTTCATGTGTCTAATTACACCACAATTAACGGATTTTCCTTTAAATCCCAAAACACCCAAGAATGCATACGAGAACCCTTTACGCCTTGGACTTGAATTGGACTGGTATCGGAGCTTTCCCTACATAACCACATATATAAATCACCGTTAGTAATGACGATAAACACATTCAACAAGTATTTACACTTGTTTTCACCCCTTTCACCCATTTGACCCGTTTGCACCTAATTGGTCAATTAAGGTTCTTAACACTTGCATTTCCACTACAAGTCTCATTCTTTTCATATTACATTCATTTACCACCACCCATTCACCCATTTGAAGTATTCCACACTTCTAATTAGGTTCACGACCTCTTGGTGCGAGTACCACAACTCGTCTTACCCGCACTTGGAGTATTTGACTCCAAGTCCACCCTTTGAAATATTCCACACTTCTTATTGGGTTTACTACCTCTTAGTGAGAGTACCACAACTCGTCTTACCCGCACTTGGAGTATTTGACTCCAAGTCCACCCTTTGAAGCATTCCACACTTCTTATTGGGTTTACTACCTCTTGGTGCGAGTACCACAACTCGTCTTACCCGCACTTGGAGTATTTGACTCCAAGTCCACCCTTTGAAGTATTCCACACTTCTTATTGGGTTTACTACCTCTTGGTGTGAGTACCACAACTCGTCTTACCCGCACTTGGAGTATTTGACTCAAAGTCCACCCTTTGAAGTATTCCACACTTCTTATTGGGTTTACTACCTCTTGGTGCTTGTACCACAACTCGTCTTACCCGCACTTGGAGTATTTGACTCCAAGTCCACCCTTTGAAGTATTCCACACTTCTAATCCATATTTTCACCAAATTATCACATCTTGTTGACTATATACCACATAAGTCAATTACACCAAATTCACCACATTTACATATTAGATTGATCATTTATCACATAAGTCAATTTCACCAAATTCACCACATTTACAAATTAGATTGACTATTTTTCACATAAGCCAATTACACCAAATTCACTACATTTACATATTAGAATGACTATTTTCCACATAAGTCAATTACACCAAATTCACTACATTTACATATTAGATTGACTATTTCCACATAAGTCAATTACATCAAATTCTCTACATTTACATATTAGATTGACTATTTTCCACATAAGTCAATTACACCAAATCCACTACATTTACATATCAGATTGACTATTTACCACATAAGTCATTTACACCAATATCACCATTTTAACATTTTAGTTTGACTATTTACCACATAAGTCAATTACACCAATTCCATCATATTAGTTTGACCTTCTACCACTAAAGTCAAATTAATACAATTAGTCAAATTAATACAATTCCAAACATACTTCATTCAAGCAATAGCTGTACACAATCATTTCCTCTTATAGTATGCATACATATTGTAACACCCCCAAATTTATTCACTTAATAAATAAATAAATAAATTAGGATTGCAACGATTGATAACATTATACAACAGCGGAAGCTAACTAAAGACTTCTAAATACGTCGAACACCTTGCATCTTCATCTTTCTAGTGGCTTAATCCAAAAGTTTAACCTATTCCAACCGTGTCGTATGAATTACCTGAAAAACATGCTCAAAAATGTCAACGCAATGTTGGTGAGTTCACAGGTTTTAAATGAATACAATTGGCAAAACCATATTTACGATATCGTTTGTCAAAAACTATTTATACGAAATCCTTCGGCAAAAGCCATTTGCACGAAATTGATTGACAAACTGTTTGTACGGGTACTATTAGCAAAATCCTTTGCTCGAAATTCACTGTCAAGATCATTGATACGTATACCAATGGCAAAACCCGTTTCTTGAAATTGACTGACAAAACCATTGGTACGTATACCATTGGCGAAATCATTTGCTCGGAATTTACTTTATGCATATGATAAACAAAACAAGTTAGCGGTTGATTCATCGAAGTCTAGCTAGCACTTACGAATTATGTGATGCACAAGCCTATAACCAAACCTTTAACGAATTCTTGAAATTTGCCCCAGCCCATTGTACCTTTAAACAATGAGAAACAACAACACCTAATGTGCAATCATTCGACCCTGCTGGTCAGGTTAGCGCGACTAACCATGATTGTGGGTGTCAACCCGAATAGTACTATTCATATCGATCTACGGCTAAGTCCATAGCTAATGGTTATAGTTCGAAATACCGAGGACCTTTTAGTGTTAACTCATGCTCACAACGGAATCAGATGCTTGTTTCTCGTTTTCTAGTTATCATACCATTTGAAATTAACATGTTTTTCCCTCAAAATAGAAAACAGTAAAAAGGGGCCGTGAAACTCACCTTAAGTCCAGCTAATAATATCACAAACTCAGTTGACAATATGTGGGCGCAACATTCCTAAACGGTTCCTATTGTTCAAACAAGTGTTGTTAACATCAATAACAATATAACTAGGATCGTGCCCTAACATTACAGTTTCAAATCTAAACCCAAACCATGTCGAGGACATCTAAGTTGTAGAAACAAAACTCTTTATTATTATTATTATTTTTTTTTAGAAAATCGGGCAGAGTCCCGTTTGTTTTTGGCTAAACCAGACAATATCCAATTGTCCAATTCCAACATTAATTTACACCAATAATCCAATAAACCACGTTTTAGATTCTAATACTAAAACCATACTTAAATTCATTAATTACTTGATAACTATATAAAAAAAATTATATAATTATAACACATTTTAACGTGTCCGAAAAACGTTGTCAAAAGACGTCCCCGACAATTTTTCTAGGTCCCGTGCTACTACCCGACAATAGATCTATAAGTGTTTCTGTTCATACCTTAGCGTACAAGCCGTTCTAAGCGGTTTTGTACGAAAAGCTGAGCACGACGAGAGAAGAAACTTGTTTCGCTCATAACTTGGTCATACGAACTCCGATTGAGGTGATTCAAGCGGCCATGGAACCATCTCGTCAAGCTCCATCAGATCCACCGGTCGCTGCCTCCGGCCGCCAACGTCGCCAGAAAACCGGGCAGTGGCCGGAATTCATGATTTTTGGCCGGAAAACTACACTTTTTCAAACCAACTTCTTCGTATGCTTAGATCGGGCCTTTAGGAACTCTTTTCTAGTAAAAGCCCCCAATTGTTGAGCTCGCCGGAAAAAAGTATTTTTGGCCGGAATCTCCACCACCGTCGCGATCTAGTGTAAACCAGCACCACCATCGGACTCAGGACGTCGAGATCTATCAGATGAGGTGGTGCACTTGCCGCCACTCACCGGTCCGCTGTGATCCGCTGCTGCGCGCCGCCGGTTGCTCGGTCGGACTCCGCCTCCGCCGTCCTCGCCGCTGTGTAGTCGTTTCGTCCGCCCAAAAGTGTGGCCGGCCCTCCTTTCCCCTTCTTCTTCTCGGTTATCTCTCTAGAAACACACACGAGTGTGTGTGTGATTTTTGTGCAAATGAGGAAAAGGACAAGAAAATTATATATATATATATATATAGGGTTTTAAGTGGGTAGGCTACCTACCAGTAACACGTGTCAAACCCAAAATATCATCATGTCTTTAGTTCTCGATTAATATTTGTCGTTCCTAATATAAATATTAATACTAAAATAAATATTCAAATCATTTATTTTGTTAGCTTATTATCGGAGGATATTTGAGTCGGTATGAGTTGAAAACGCGTGTGTGAGTCAGTTCGTCGGATTTATCGTTTCGCTCTCCGGTTATTAATAACAATTTTATTAAAAACAAATACTTATCATATAGGTAATAACCGTACCGCAATCGTTAGTTTTACGAGGATCTAACGTGGTTTAACGTCCGTATACACGTACTACATGTGTATTTATCCAAACAGTCTTTCCAAATGAATATTAATACATAATGTTAATAATTCATTATTTTACTTAATCGTTCTGTCGAATACCCGGTAAAAACCGACGTTTAACGCGCTTAACGTTTAAAACTACTGAATCGCGTACGTTCTTATATCTTTTCTAAAATTATCAGAATCGCGTCACAAGTCATTAAATGAAATCGTGTGACTAATATGATATTCAGATTGTGTAAATTTGGATTTCTAACGGGCTTGGATCCTTACCGGGCCTCAAATGGGCTTGAATTCATATTAGGCCTTATTGGGCCTAGTTGGGTTTTAGTCCAACAACTAGGTTTTGGATTTTGGAACTTTGCAGGTGTCACATTCTCCCCTTCTTAAAGAAATTTCGTCCTCGAAATTTGTTACACTTACTTGGGTTAGGATTTCGTATCCTTACTCCATTTTCGGACTCTTCGGGAGAATTTTCACTCATTCCAAATAGTAGTCGGTATATGTAGATAAAGTGGATATCTCATCAAATAACTTCATTGGATGTGTATAGATTTGAGATATCATCGTATCATGTAATAGTGTACGTTACTATTGAGCATACATTATATCAAGTGAGTAGATTTGGAAAATTCTTCGAAGTTGTTGCCACGTGAACGACGTTGGCTAAACCACGAGGTGATAACGTCATCACTAGAGTTCCCCGAACAAAGAGAATTAAAATCAGAGAGGTCATATTGGTGCATTGAATAAGTCATTAAGAGAATGTCTAATTGATGTGAATTTAGATAGTGGGTTTTCACAAGTCAAATGAACAACTCATACAGCAAGGTAAATAATCAAGGATTAGATGTCGAAGGATTTCGTTAGGTGGTCATTCTCATCCGAGTGGAACTGTATGATCATCAACATTGGTAATGAATAACGAAAGTGCAATACACATGGATTTCCGAGAGTATAAAGGCACATACTCTTTATTCATACTCGGTTTTCTATCATGAAAGACAAATCATGATAACATCTAAAGAAGTCTTATCGGGAGTTCAATGAAGATATGTCAAACGGTTTGATGAAATTTTCGGGTCTTAGTTCAAAATCAGGTACCTGACTGTTTCTTGCAACCGGCCAATGCCTTGACGCATTCAATTTTTCTAGAGCAACATATTCTATCTAGCGTTTCATCAGCCAAATCAGTATGTAGGTTCAATTGAGTTCCAGGAAATAACGTCCTCGTATGCTATTTCTCTTAAATAAGCTAGAATGGTTTAGAGGAACAGTTAGTAGTTGTCTAGGTAGCGAATTAGACAGTTATGATATGGAATAAAATTTTATAGAGATATGATCTCTTGAGATTGACCTTGGTTTTGTCAAATCTCATTACGGGTAACTCTATCATGAATGTTATTCGTAATTTTGTTTATATTGAAATTTAAACGAAATGGATATCGAACAACAAACTCGCGACAATAAATTCTCGTAGTCTCATTGAATCATCTAGATTTTTTTTTATGGTTCATCTAAAGATGAAGGTGAATTTAGATGAAGAAGAAAGAGAATATCAAAGTATTTAAGAAAAGTTTAGTTGACTTGGCTCAACAAATACTAAAGATTAATAAATCTTCATGGGGTTCAAGGAAAAATGATAAGGGCTCTCAAACCAGTTACTAAGTGTTAGTGATGTAGTTTCACCTATATTCGTTTTCTAACTGCATATCCATCACCTTCTTGTACTCGGATAGTAGTGCCAGAATTCAGAAATGAAACTTTATGGTTGTTCCCTTATACTCCTCGAAAGCATTTCCTGGGATTAAAATTCTAATCTAAAATTTGGTTTTGTGTCATGTAGAATCTTCCATTAACATTGGTCGTAATGGATCAAGGATTTCAGGATTTCTTGTAGGCTTTCGCGGGTGAAGACTGGGTTTAATACCTCATTAACCACCGATTGCACTATACTTCTACCGCAGTCTAGCATTTAGGTTGTACTGTCATGTTTTGTAGATTCATGACTTGACTATCATGTCCATGAGGCAGATACGTCTTAATAAGCTCTAAATTCGTTTAGGTTAGCCACAGTTCGTCTAGGTGGGGAAGTAAATAGTGGGGCTGTGGAAATAGTCTCATATGATATCATTTTCAATCTGGGGCTCGACCCCTTAATTTAGATGTCCGAAAATAATACCAGAAACACGTATAACTTCGGGGATTTGCCAAATGTGAGGACGTCGTGTCCTTAGGTTCCTTAAGGATAATGCATAGGCATCCCAAAAGATATTAGAGAATAGCGAATATAAAATTCGAAGGAAAGTTGAGCAGTCGAAAGAAATGTTTATGTGTAGACCTCCAAAAGAGCAAGGTCAGATATGATTCATCATTTGTTCATTTTCCTGGAAGCGTACAGCTTAAAACAGTAAAAAAAAAACGTAGAACACTGCAACAGGTTCTTAAAATTGCATTCCTATGATTGTAGGACGCATCCTTCAAATGATAAAGTTCTCAACTTTCAATTTGGTCCTTAATTTTCCACTAAAGTTGGTTAGAAAGGATCAGGAGTTTTCAGAATTTGTCAACAACTGATATTACAATATGTATGCAACTTCCCTAGCATTTGAATGGTATTATCGTGGCTTACCATTACGTATTTCACTCATATCGGGTATAGCCTTAAAGTCCTTAGCACAAGGGTTTAAGCCATAAAATTGGGGTAGTGAGTTTTATATGTCGACATTTTCTGTTGTCTTTGAGCATGTGTTAAGAAGTCGTTTCCTATTAATAGGCGCTCTAGAGTTCTCTAACTATAGAAGGCTGAGAGTAAGAGATGTGGATACGTCTCTCCTGCAGTATGAAGTCAGAGATTCAGCCAACAAAATGGTTCCTGGGAAAATACAAGCATAGAAGGATGTAAGGTTATACACTAGTCTCAAGTCGGTTTTCCACAATACCCTATAGGTGTCACGTGTAAGAGAGTCAGAATAAGTTTCCATCCCATTACAGGAGTTAGTGCATAGCATTTCCGATGTAAATTTCAGTAAGTGTGATACTAAATTGTAAGATAGACCCTAAAATTATGACGTATTCTCCGATAATAGTTGTGCAATTACTGCAAGTGTTGATCGTTCTAAAGATCAATTTGAAGTTTTCGTGGCAAGTAAAATTTCAAAGGACATAAATCAGCAAGTAAGAATGGGTGAGTGAAAATCTTCATCGCTCAAGGTCCATTAAGAGTCGGGTACATCAAATTCGATTTTCTCTCGTTCCTTCCAAACTGCGAGAATGTTACATGAATATTCAATAGGGAAATCAGAAATGTTAAGGTTTGACTCACGGTAAACCGAAGATCAGCCACAAGCGTCGGTAGATTAGTAATGAGATCGAAAAGAGAAAAGTTTATAGTTGAACCTCAAAAGGTGAAACAATTCTTTACAAGGCATTTCTAAATTCGATCCGAGTATCGAGGTCAAATTAACTGTGAATAAACATATTCAGTGCTTCAGTCAAGATTGTCATACCAATGAAGTATCGATAAGAATTTTAGATCCATTAGGATTCGAAGATGAAGGAGATGGTGTATATTTCCACGTCACTTGTGGTAGTCCATCGCATCATCTGATGCCTGTAGGCTCAACCCTTTGGTTATGGTAATTTCGATCATTAATCGAGTGACTGTGAATTGAGATTAGGAATACGGATTAATCATGAACATTAACTCGGATAGTAAGACTCACCAGACTTCTCATGCGCCGTAAATTATGATTACGTGTGCACCCGTAATGATAATTTACTCGCATGGTCCCTCTAATGTTCTCTCTATCTCAAGCTCTTAGCTAAAGAGGAACCTAAAATGTTCAATGGATCGTGTCATCGTGTTGCACTCTCGCGTACAATGTATATGTTTTATTGGATTACTATTAGTCATGTGTACTAATACTCATAGATCTGCCGACTATGGCTGTTGTCGGATGAGGTTAATGGTAGAGAGGCACCACCAGTGTCTCTCCAAAAATAAAATGTGCATGGTGGAAGTCAGGCACTATGTGTAGGGCAGAGATCCTCAAATCAGTGTCGAGCAACTCGTGCTTCAAGTCTGTATGTACATATAGATCCACATGATCCTGATGAATGTCTGGGTCTCTTGACCCGTGGAGTTCTCTCCCGTTTAGTCCTGCTTATCCACCTCGGGTTCCCTTCTGTCTCGGCAATCCTGTCTGCCATATCTCACGGTGAAAGTCTTGCCACCCGATCTGGCAACTCATGAAGGAGAGTATTTATACCACACATATGTCAGAAAGAAGGCTGCCTCCATGGCTAGAGTAGTTGTAGGTGTCTATGCGTTAAGTGTTTGTTACGCGTGCCACGTAATTGTATCAAGTATTAGTGTAACTACATACACTAATGGTCTACACAAGTTGTTCGGCAACGGTTGGAATTTCTATACTCAAGTCTTGGGTGATGTAAGTCTTAGAAACCTTGGTCCCTAATTGAGTCTGGTTAGAGCCTAGGTATCACTAAGGAAACCTAATTCGCTAAAACCATTGGCTCTGATACCAATCTGTAACACCCCCAAATTTATTCACTTAATAAATAAATAAATAAATTAGGGTTGCAACGATTGATAACATTACACAACAGTGGAAGCTAACTAAAGACTTCTAAATACGTCGAACACCTTGCATCTTCATCTTTCTAGTGGCTTAATCCAAAAGTTTAACCTATTCCAACCGTGTCGTATGAATTACCTGAAAAACATGCTCAAAAATGTCAACGCAATGTTGGTGAGTTCACAGGTTTTAAATGAATACAATTGGCAAAACCATATTTACGAAATCGTTTGTCAAAAACTATTTATACGAAATCCTTCGGCAAAAGCCATTTGCAAGAAATTGATTGACAAACTGTTTGTACGGGTACTATTGGCAAAATCCTTTGCTCGAAATTCACTGTCAAGATCATTGATACGTATACCAATGGCAAAACCCGTTTCTTGAAATTGACTGACAAAACCATTGGTACGTATACCATTGGCGAAATCATTTGCTCGAAATTTACTTTATGCATATGATAAACAAAACAAGTTAGCGGTTGATTCATCGAAGTCTAGCTAGCACTTACGAATTATGTGATGCACAAGCCTATAACCAAACCTTTAACGAATTCTTGAAATTTGCCCCAGCCCATTGTACCTTTAAACAATGAGAAACAACAAGACCTAATATGCAATCATTCGACCCTGCTGGTCAGGTTAGCGCGACTAACCATGATTGGGGGTGTCAACCCGAATAGTACTATTCATATCGATCTACGGCTAAGTCCATAGCTAATGGTTATAGTTCGAAATACCGAGGACCTTTTAGTGTTAACTCATGCTCACAAGGGAATCAGATGCTTGTTTCTCGTTTTCTAGTTATCATACCATTTGAAATTAACATGTTTTTCCCTCAAAATAGAAAACAGTAAAAAGGGGCCGTGAAACTCACCTTAAGTCCAGCTAATAATATCACAAACTCAGTTGACAATATGTGGGCGCAACATTCCTAAACGGTTCCTATTGTTCAAACAAGTGTTGTTAACATCAATAACAATATAACTAGGATCGTGCCCTAACATTACAGTTTCAAATCTAAACCCAAACCATGTCGAGGACATCTAAGTTGTAGAAACAAAACTCTTTATTATTATTATTATTATTATTATTTTTTAGAAAATCGGGCAGAGTCCCGTTTGTTTTTGGCTAAACCAGACAATATCCAATTGTCCAATTCCAACATTAATTTACACCAATAATCCAATAAACCACGTTTTAGATTCGAATACTAAAACCATACTTAAATTCATTAATTACTTGATAACTATATAAAAAAAATATATAATTATAACACATTTTAACGTGTCCGAAAAACGTTGTCAAAAGACGTCCCCGACAATTTTTCTAGGTCCCGTGCTACTACCCGACAATAGATCTATAAGTGTTTCTGTTCATACCTTAGCGTACAAGCCGTTCTAAGCGGTTTTGTACGAAAAGCTGAGCACGACGCGAAAAGAAACTTGTTTCGCTCATAACTTGGTCATACGAACTCCGATTGAGGTGATTCAAGCGGCCATGGAACCATCTCGTCAAGCTCCATCAGATCCACCGGTCGCCGCCTCCGGCCGCCGACGTCGCCGGAAAACCGGGCAGTGGCCGGAATTCATGATTTTTGACCGGAAAACTACACTTTTTCAAACCAACTTCTTCGTATGCTTAGATCGGGCCTTTAGGAACTCTTTTCTAGCAAAAGCCCCCAATTGTTGAGCTCGCCGGAAAAAGTATTTTTGGCCGGAATCTCCACCACCGTCGCGATCTAGTGTAAACCAGCACCACCATCGGACTCAGGACGTCGAGATCTATCAGATGAGGTGGTGCACTTGCCGCCACTCACTTGTCCGCTGTGATCCGCTGCTGCGCGCCGCCGGCTGCTCGGTCGGACTCCGCCTCCGTCTTCCTCGCCGCTGTGTAGTCGTTTCGTCCGCCCAAAAGTGTGGCCGGCCCTCCTTTCCCCTTCTTCTTCTCGGTTATCTCTCTAGAAACACACACAAGTGTGTGTGTGATTTTTGTGCAAATGAGGAAAAGGACAAGAAAATTATATATATATATATATATATATAGGGTTTTAAGTGGGTAGGCTACCTACCAGTAACACGTGTCAAACCCAAAATATCATCATGTCTTTAGTTCTCGATTAATATTTGTCGTTCCTAATATAAATATTAATACTAAAATAAATATTCAAATCATTTATTTTGTTAGCTTATTATCGGAGGATATTCGAGTCGGTATGAGTTGAAAACGCGTGTGTGAATCAGTTCGTCGGATTTATCGTTTCGCTCTCCGGTTATTAATAACAATTTTATTAAAAACAAATACTTATCATATAGGTAATAACCGTACCGCAATCGTTAGTTTTACGAGGATCTAACGTGGTTTAACGTCCGTATACACGTACTACATGTGTATTTATCCAAACAGTCTTTCCAAATGAATATTAATACATAATGTTAATAATTCATTATTTTACTTAATCGTTCTGTCGAATACCCGGTAAAAACCGACGTTTAACGCGCTTAACGTTTAAAACTACTGAATCGCGTACGTTCTTATATCTTTTCTAAAATTATCAGAATCGCGTCACAAGTCATTAAATGAAATCGTGTGACTAATATGATATTCAGATTGTGTAAATTTGGATTTCTAACGGGCTTGGATCCTTACCGGGCCTCAAATGGGCTTGAATTCATATTGGGCCTTATTGGGCCTAGTTGGGTTTTAGTCCAACAACTAGGTTTTGGTTTTTAGAATTTTGCAGGTGTCACACATATCACATACGTCACACATTTATCAACATTACTAAGTAAGTGCAAAGGCACTTACCTTTTGAGTTGGAAGATCCCGTGCCCCTCCTCGGTTCACAATTTTATTACCTAAACATATACACCTAGTTTAGTAATCATACATTCATCACCAACACAAAATAATTGACTCCACAACTCAATTTTCAATTCCAACCTCAACTGGCCCGTTTGGGTTATCCCCATAACCACACACCCTCTTTCATTACAAACTCATCCACTTGAGTTTTCTTTCCAATACCTTGACACTAATTTCTCATTCACTAACTTTTATTAGGTCAATTTGGTGTTTGTTCAAGTGTCTAATACCACCTAAACACTTAATCATCACTAATTCAATAATCTAGCATCATGATCCAAACACCCCCAATTTTCACCATATGAACCCTAACTTTTTAAAATCAAAATCTAAGGGTTTTAGGATGTTAATCACCACCCTTTACCTTTAGTTTAGCTAGATTATCCACAATCTAACACCAATTTATCACATGCACCACAATTTTCAGATTTCTACAAAACCCATCAACTAACACATTCATGGTGAAATCAAATGGAAGATTATCACTTACTTGATGTTAGGAAGGTGATGTGTGAGCCAAAACCTTCACCAAACAAGCTTCAAATGCACGGTTTAAGCTTCAATTGAGATTTCTCCTTTTGCTCTCTTGAGATGAACGACCCACACCAAGTAAAAATCTAATTTTGACTTTCCCATGGTCAAATATGGCAGATTTTCCATATTTACACTTAGTCCATCAACTTCCACTTCACCCATTTCATTCTATTATTAGTTAAAAACTAACATAACTCCATTACTAACTTGAAACCCACTTGTTTTAACTTATTTCATAAATATTAAAAATAATATTTATTAAAATACATATTTATTTGAAAACGAAATCCGAATTTTGATTCGTTACATCGGGTTGGTGAACCAAAACAATATACATATAAGAATTATGCAGCTTATAACATTTCACCAACAATAAACTACATATACGAACACGTTTCTATTTTGAAATTTGGTGACTTAGTAACCGCTTAAACGACAACCACTTGCTTAGCCTAGTGGCAAAGATGTATACTCAAAATTTTATTAAAATGAGAATGTATTGGGTTCGAGTCTCACTTGTGACAAGGGGGGGTGTCAGTGATCCAAATTGTTAGCCAACCTATGGCGGGTTTCCTCCTGAGGGAGGTGGAGATGATCAGGTGGGCCAGTGACTCTTCAGTGATCCAAATTGCCGTTCAAAAAAGTAACCGTTGATCAATGACTCTTCTCAAATAACTTTTTTTTGTAACTGATAATTTTAAATTGTTTTTATTTCTTATATTTCATTTGCAATTAGCAAACTTTAGATTTTATATTTATCTCAAGATGAGTCATTAAAGTCGAGTCACAAATGGGAGAATGTGGAAGGGAGAATGGTTAGTTGGTTGAAGAATAAAGTTTTCGAAAATAAAGAGTTTGTTAACAGTTTAAAGGGAATATTAATTTCATTTATGAAAATATATATAAAGCTAGAAGAAAAATAAATAAATATTCGAAGCATATAACTTTAAATAGTAATACTTTTAGATAACCAAATATAGAATCAAAATATTTTTTTTAATGGGTTTTCCTTTTTATTTAACGGAGCTTGTTGGGCATGACGCATTTAATAAATGGGGTATATTAGTCGGAGATTTTTTTTCATTAAAAAAAGTGTCATACAAAAACTTATTTATTAAAATAGGTGATTTAGAAATTATTTACTAAAATAAGTGTTTTTTGAAAATATTTTCTTTCTCATTCCTAATCTCATTAGATAAAAAAACATTTATATTTTAAAAAAGTTAACGAAAAAGTTTATAATAAAATTAAAAAAAGAAAATTTGTTGGGTCATGATATTTTATAAAACGTATTTTAAATATTTTATTATTCTTTTATAAATGTTTTCTTTAACTTTTTTTCTAAAATGTTTTTTTAGGATAGACATGTTAATTAGTCATAAAAAAATTATTTCTTTTAAAAACAGTAATATATACGAAATGTAAACTACAATAATAACATATTGTAATACTTTGTTGAAACTAGGCCTGGCAAATTGGGCGGGTCAGGCGGGTTCGGGTCGCGGGTCATAACAGGTTCGGGTCAGAACGGGTTAGGAGCAAAATGACTTCGGGTCAAAAGGGGGTTGGAGCAAAATTAGTCTGAGTCAAAACGGGTTGTTTTAAAAAAACTATCAATTAGGTTCGAGTCAAAACGGGTTCGACCAATACGGTGGTGGCGACAGGTGGTGGCGAAGTGGTGGGGTGGTGTAACATTCATAAAATTTTCGTGTCAAATATTATAAAAATAAAAGTTAAAGTACTAGAAGTGTATAATACCTTGAATATTTTGATAACGCTCGACCTCGTAACCATAAACGAGTAACATGACTATTTGAAATTTTTGGTTTAGACGACTTTTAGATATCGTTTAATAATAATAATTATAATAATAATAATAATAAAATATTATTATTTTTTAAATTTGCTTCGTTTTTAGCAATACTTGGTCGATTTGTAGAGAAAAATAAGCTCGTCCCAACGACGTATTCATAATTTTATAAAATGTTATATTTTAAAGGTTATAAGAGAAAAACGAGATAAGCAGCTGAATTAATTAGAATGATATAATAATAATAATAAATTTTTTACAAACAAATATATTGTGTGTAATCAAAACGTCATTGTTGACGTCCAAGTTAAGAATCCCACATCGACCATTTAAAGAACTTCACGAGCGTTTAGTTTCCTATAAATAGAGCTATACATGTTAGTTTAGAGTATAAGTTTTTTTAGAAACGCTTTATTATAAAGAGAATTCTAATTTTGTAATACTCTGTTGGGTGTTGTTAATAGTTATTTTGGAGTACGAGTAGGGAGACTCTACATCAAATTATCATAGATAGTTTTCATATACATTCTTGTTTAAGTTTATGTTTAGTTAATTAATAGTTATTTTTATTATTGTTATTAAACGATCTCTAAAAGTCGTCTAAACCAAAAATTTCAAATTTGGGGTGGGAGTTCCCAATGGGGCAGAGGCTGTGCTCCATAGTGCGAACGGGTTCTTAAACGAGTTTCACTCGGATGGATCGTTGGCTATGCTTACCGTCGATTTCTCCAATGCTTTCAACTTAGTGGATAGGACTGCCCTCCTGTAAGAGGTTCGGACCCGATACCCGTCCATTTTGCTATGGGTGGATTTTTTATATGGGCAGCCGGCTAGGTTATATGTGGGTGATGACCATATTTGGTCCACCACTGGGGTTCAACAAGGGGACCCTTTGGGGCCTCTCCTTTTTGCCTTAGTTTTGCATCCGCTGGTTCATCAGATTAGGGATTGCTGCAAGCTTCTCTTCCATGCTTGGTACCTAGATGATGGTACGATTATCGGAGACGCTAAAGAGGTGGCTAAAGCCCTAGATATTATCAGGTCGGAGGGGCCCCGTTTGGGCCTTGAACTTAACGTCAAGAAAACGGAAGTTTTTTTGCCGTCGTGCAATGGGGTGAAGGTACAAGTTGGATTGTTCCCTTATGAGATTGGAAGGCCAGTGCTGGTGTGAAACTCCTTGGGGGCGCCGTTAGCAGAGATGCAGGGTTCATCAGTAATTTGGTTGTGAAAAGGGCTTCTTGTGCGGTGGAACTGATGAGCTGTCTCCCACGTTTGCGGGACCCTCAATGCGAGCTCCTTTTGCTCCGCTCGTGTATGGGAGTTGCAAAGTTATTATTCGGCCTTAGAACATGCCAGCCTATGTATGTGGGGGAAGCTGTTTCAATTTTTGACAAGGGCCTCCGGGGTGCGATCGAGGATATCGTGGTTTGTGGTGGTGCTTTTTTTGGGGATTTTCAATGGAGGTTGGCATCACTTCCAACCCGTTTCGGATGTTTGGGTTTATGTGCGGCTCAGGATGTATCTACTTATGCATTTGTGGCCTCGAGGACACAATCTTGGAGTTTACAGGACCACATTCTTCGGGGTTGTGATATTGATGGGTTAGACTCTGATTATGGGTGTGCGATGGATCGCTTGCGCATGTCCCTTCCTGATTTCGATCTTAGCGGTTTCTCTAATAAGGACACCGCCCCCCCTAAAGCCCAACATGCTTTGGCGAATGCCTTATTTAGCAGAATCGTCCAGAATTTGGGAGTAAAGTTTGATTTATCACCTCGCCAAAAAGCGGTGTTTGAATGTCTCCGGGCTCCTCGGGCTCAAGATTTTCTAACAGTTATCCCCATTGAAGGACTAGGTCAGCATATGTCGGCTGTGGAGTACCGGGCTATCCTGAAGTATCGGCTAATGATCCCCTTGTTTCCGACTGATGAGCCCTGCCCAGTTTGCCGCAAGGCTTGTTTGGATTCTTTTGGCGAGCATGCGGTCCATTGCAAAGAGTTACCCGGGTTTAAATACAGGCATGATTTGGTTAGGGATGTTCTTTGTGATGTTCTCAAATGGGCAGGAATTTCTGCTAAAAAAGAGGCTCCCGTGAACTTTCTGACAGATCCGCTTGAAGGGAGGTCTACTATACGGCCGACTGATATTCTTGTGTTTGGTTGGGCAGGGGGAAACACGCTTGTGTGGACCTTACAGGAGTGTCCCCTCTTGTGGGGCTTAGGGACAATGGGGTTGTGGCGGGTCATGCTGCTTTAAAGGCTGAATCAGGCAAAGTTGCTAAACACGAGAAAGCTTGTTTAGAGAACCAACACGTGTTTATCCCTTTTGCTTTTGATACTTTTGGGTTCCTAGCACCGGAGGCAGTGGAATTCCTAAACAGGGTTCAACGAGTCGTGCATAGTAATATTTCGGCCCCTAAGACCCAAAACTTTGTTTTTAGTAGGATTGATTTTGCTATTCAAAAGGGGGTTGCAGTGCAACTTGTTGCCCGTTTACCTGCCACTTTATTGTAATCGTCCTATACTTAATATTAATATTAATATGAATTTCACTTGATTATTATTAGGCTTTAGGATTATTATTATGGTAGATATTGGGTAGCCTAGATTTAGTTAGGCATTGACGGATCATCCGTGCTTAACCAAGGCAACGTTAGCCAATATCAACCGAGATAATAATAGACCTTAGGGTTATTATTAGGGTCGGTATTGGGTAACCTAGCCTTAGCTAGACATGGACTTGATCACCCATGCTTAACCAAGGCAGCGTTAGCCAATATCAAACAAAATAATAATTAGTTAGGTGTACCCTAACCTAACATAGGGTTACCCATAAATCTTCGAGATAGGAGACGAAGCGCTGCTTTCAGTTAGTAACTCAACTTTAAGGTGAATACATTTATACTTTTTATCAAACTGTACAATTGTTTTATGTTTTCAAAATGGCATGAAATTGTTGAAAGCATCTAAGCATAAAGGTAACTTAGAGGAAGCATCTTGCCATTTTTATACGTATGGTTTGATCAAATTCATATATACATATATGACAAAGAGAAGGTTATGGCATAGCTAGCGTCATACAAATCGGGGAGAAATAACGTTACCGGAGGGTACCAAGAGTTTTGGGAGTTTTACCCATTTGTATTCAAGTTGTTAGGGTATAAATTGTGGTATTGTATGCGTATTTTACCGTAAAATATGGTTATATGAGTTGAACGATATCATGCTGTAAAATGTTTTGTGTCTTGTAAATGTAATTCACCAACTTTTTTGACGTATATTTTCCAAAATGTCTTCAAGTAATCATTAATAGCTTTGAAAGTAAGGTAGTGGTTTAGGAGGGATATACCCTAGACTCCAAAATACCTTACTCAGTTTTGGACCAGCTGGTGATGACTACAGTACATAGAAGCATTACTCCTGTGGCTCAGGATATTATTAAAGATACTGTAATACGAAGTATAAAACTTTGAATTTTCAGAATGTGTTGTAATTATTAGGGGTGTTTAATTCCCCATGTTTTATGAAAATGGCAGTTACTCAACTACAAAAGTCGAGAATTTTCATGAAACTCAGAACTATGTAATTTCCGCCGTGTAATAAAATGTTTATTCAAAACATGTACCAATCTCAGTCGCACGCCTGGGGTGTCATTTCTCGGGTGTGACAGGTGGGGCGGGTGGGGTGGGGGTGGGTGGGGTCGGGTGGGGTGGGGGTGAGTGGGGTAGGTAGCGGCAACAGGCCGTGGCGAAGTGGTGGGGTGTGGCGGGTGTGGTGGGGGTGGGGTGGGGTGGTGGGGTAGGTGGCGGCGACCAATAATATTTAAATTTCATAATACAACTAGTTTTATAAAGTTTTATACTTTTATTTTAAACAAAAATCAATTTATAAACATCTATCTGTAAATATTTACAAACTTAATAAACTAGTTTGAACCCTCTAAACACTTGAACCCTCAATTTGAACCCCCACCCTTAGAATTTAACCCACAAATCCCCAACTTTGACCAAATTCACACATTTTACCCAGTTTGACTTTTAAAAGTCAAACGGCCCTCTTGTTCTTAAAAATTCAAAACCAAATTCGATCACACCCGAAATATACGGACTTACCTTGTATACCTGAGGGATTTCGATCAATTTACAAATCAATTATCACACCAATTTGACCCTAATAGCGGGTAAATTCAATTTTAAACGCGTTTTGACTTTCATAGTCAAAGTCGAGCCAAAATCAATTCAATGCTGTGAAATTGAAACGCGTTATCACCCGTGAATCACGCCCAGACGATACTCGCTTGTTTACAACCCAAAATCATGACTCAATTCGCAAATCAAATTGATTCAAAAATAAATCCCGTAACTGTTCTTTCAATGCCAAATCAAATTGACGTGTCCTAATGCAATTAGCACATGTAATATACTCATACAAACTTGCGACACGACCCTTATACTCTCTGACCTCTCAATTTCATCTCAATCATCTCTCAAACTCGAGTTCCAGCCGAAGAAACGCCGAACCTGTTCGAACGAATCGATCTTAGTTTCGTCTCAACCATTCAAGGTAAATCTTACATCTTTAGCCTCGTTTTAATCTTGGGAATGAAAGCCCTATCATTTTCGTTTTGAACCTGTGCTTAATATTAATCGATTTGGGGCTAGGGTTTATGTAACACCCTCAAATTATTTAATTAGTAAATAAATTAAGGTTGTAACCATTGGTAGCTTACACAACAGCGGAAACTAAATAAAGATTTCTAAATATGTCGAACACTCTGCGTCTCCATCTTCTAAGGGCTTAATCCAAATGTTTAACCTATTCCAACCATGTCGTAGCTATGTATTACCTGAAAAACATGTTTAAAAATGTCAACGCAATGTTGTTGAGTTCACAGGTTTTAAATGAATACAATTGGGAAAACCATATTTACGAAATCGTTTGTCAAAAACTATTTATACAAAATCCTTCGGCAAAAACCATTTGCACGAAATTGATTGACAAAACTGTTCGTACGGGTACTATTGGCAACATCCTTTGCTCGAAATTCACTGTCAAGACCATTGATACGTATACCAAAGGCAAAACCCATTTCTCAAGATTGACTAGCAAATCCATTGGTACGTATACCATTGGTGAAATCCTTTGCTCGAAATTTACTTTATACATATGATAAGCAAAACAAGTTAGCGGTTGATTCATCGTAGTCTAGCTAGCACAAACGAATTATGTGATGCACAACCCTATAACCAAACCTTTAACGAATTCTTGAATTTTGCCCCAGCCCATTGTACCTTTAAACAATGAGAAACACCAAGACCTAATATGCAATAATTTAACCATGCTGGTCGGGTTAGCGCGACTAACCATGATTGAGGGTGTCAACCCGAATAGTACTATCCATATCGATCTACGGCTAAGTCCATAGCTAATGGTTATAGTTCGAAATACCGAGGACCTTTTAGTGTTAACTCATGCTCACAAGGGAATCAGATGCTTGTTTCTCGTTTTCTAGTTATCATACCGTTTGAAATTAACATGTTTTTCCCCCAAAATAGAAAACAGTAAAAAGGGGCCGTGAAACTCACCTGGTGACGGGTCAGGAACAACGACATCGTTCATGTAACAACGGGAAACCAAAGTCCATGTAATACAGTAGTAGCCGGTCTATATCCTATCCGAGTCATACGATATCTGTAGGTACTTAATGAGTATTATAGACTAACCCTGATTGAAATACCGTTTAAGGCCAGTTATCAAAGTATATCATTACGTGTACATTTATATTATTTGATTATGATATGATGACGTCTTATGTTTTGAAAACCGTTTGTATCAGTATATTTTCAAATCCTCAAAGTCTTTTATTTATTTATATGTGTAGTCAAATATTATATTATATACATAGGTGTCCGATTTCGTATAATAAGCATATATGTATTTGAATCTAAAAGTTTTTTTATATAATAATAGTTTGGTTTCGAATAAAGTGTGAAGTCTTATTAATGCATATGTTTATACAATACATTTATATATATATATATATATATATATATATATATATATATATATATATACACACAAAATTCATATTTGAAAGGGTTGTCGTTACTTATCAAGCCCTCGTTTGGTCGGTAAAATTATAGCTTGATTTGTATACATTTAAGTTCATTTAAATGTAATATCCAATATATGAGTTTTTACAAACTATATTTGTTATCCAAATTATCCTAAATAACTAGTGTCAACGGTTTATTTATAACAAATATCTTGTAATCATTTATACGACTAAAGTGATAATTATTATGTGTATATATTAATATATATATATATATATAATATACATATGTATATAGAGGGGTTGCTAGTTATATTAAGTTTCTCGTCTTACTCATTATGTGATCATGTTTTCATTTATCGTTTAATTAATACAAATATAAATTGGAAGGAAACCTCTCTCTTGCTGATAACACGTTAACCCGAATAGGTAATATTAATTTTTAATAATTATTTTTTCCGCTTAAAGAATCATTTAGGCTCAACATAACTTAACCGTACACACACGTTTAACTTTTGTAATATTAAACCTATTACGTTTAGTGTGCGTTTTTACCTTCCCATTCACTCGGTTCACATACACGAACCCGTTAACCCATGTTGACCAAGTTTGACTTTCATTGACCGAGGTCTGGGCCGTTGCAACCTGTCCAAAAATGTATATTTTATACTCGGGAATGAAACTCGGCCACCACAAATGCTAAATCTACAACATATATTTACGGATCTAAACAGAAAATAATCCGTTCACCAAAGATTACACTTACACTCATGACTAACCTCAAAATTTCATAGATCGAGACTTTAGAACAACAAACAACTCGGTTCCTGTCAGGTGGGGTCCATCAGAGACTCATCGAAAAACCGGGGATGGTCGGAAATGGCATCTATCTGCCGGAATCGCTTCTAATAGAGATCTAACGTTAATAGTGTGTAGATCTAGACTTGAATAACTAGAAAAATGAGAAAGAAACTAACCGAGAACTCATCTGATCCTCGCCGGAAACCTAGCGCCGCTACTAGGAGTATACCGTATTTTCGTTCTCTGTCGAAAAACGTTTTTGTTCGTCGGAATCTGGACAGATCGCCCTTGAACCACCACAGCCGCTGCCCTGGCTTGTCTGGGTCGTCGCCGGAAAAGCGCACGTGACCGGAAAATTGGGTTTAGCTTGATTAGTCATTCCGCCGCCCCTGTTTACCGGTTACCTGTTGCCGCCGTCACTGTCCGGAGACGGTTTACACCTCCACCACCGAGAGTTAGGGGGGACCACCACCACCATCGAAAGTAGGACGACGAGATATACCCGAAAAACAACTCCACTTGCCGCCACTCGCTGGAGGACTGTCTGCCTTCGTGCGCTGCTGCCTTGTGCTCCTCTGCCGTGTTCTTTGCTGCTGAGTCCACGTCGCGTGCCGGAGGGGGCCGTCGGAGGGTGGCTGGCTCCCCTCCCCTTCCACGATCTCTCTCTCTAAATGATATGGAGGCTTGATCAAATGAGGGGAATGGAGAAATGATGAATTTATACCTAGGGTTTTGGTAGGGGTTCTACAAGAGGAATAATACTGGTTTACGAGTATCGCGTATTCCCTTGGGTCTCTGACACGTTTAAAACTCTTAAATCATTATCTTAAAATTATTAGGATTAGGAAACATTATTAATAATATTATTTAAACATTTTAAATCTTGAAATCCCCGCTTTAATTGATGTACGAACTGGTGCGCGTCGGTACCGCGTTTTAACGCATTCGTTATTTGTAAACGTTTCGCGCTCCGAGTTTAGGGTTTATTATTTTTTTAATAGTATTACAAAATGTATTTACAATATTTTTCATATCTTGATACGTATCGGTAACCTCCGTACCACTATCGTTAAAGTTACAGGTAACTTTTGCGGTTTAACGTTTAAAGTTCTAAATCGCGTAACATGTCATTAGATGAAACCGAGTGGCTAGTATGATGTTCGGATTATGTAAAATAGGTCGCTAATGGTCTTGGATTCTTATTGGGCTTGGATTTCTGTAGGGCCTTATTAGGCCCAGTTAGGTTTAACTCAACAACTAGGTTTTAGATTCTGTAATTTTGCAAGTGTCAAATTCTCTCCTCCTTAAAGAAATTTCGTCCTCGAAATTTATTATACGTACATGCATTAGTATTTCGTATATTTGCTCCATTTTAGGATTCCTAGGGAGCATTCCAAATAGTAGTTGGTATATGAAGATAAAGTGGATATCTCACCAACTAATAATATTGGATATGGAAAGGTTTGAGATGTCAACGTATCAAGTAACAGTCTAACATTACTGTTGAGGAGAGATTTTATCAACTAAGCAAATTTGAGAAATCCTTTGATGATGTCGCCATGTAGATGACATTAGGTATACCACGAAGTGATAGTGTCATTAATAAACCAATTAATGACTTGATGCATTCAATCTTTTTAGGGCAAAAGATTTTAACTACAATTCATCTGTCAAATTAGTATGTACTTAAATTAGTTCAATTGAGTTTCAGAAAATGACATCCTTGTATGTTATTTCTCCTAAATAAGCGGGAAAAGTTTAGAGGAACCGTTAGTAGTTGTTTAGGTAGCGAACTAGACAGCTATGATTTTTATGGGTAGTTGATCCTACGAGATCGATCTAGGTTTCATCCAAGTTCATTACTAGTGACATCATCACGCATGTCTTTCGTAACCTAGTTTGGATAGGGATTTTAATGAAATAGATATCGAACAATAAGCTCAAAGCAATAAAAGTTTCTTAGCAACAGTGAATCATTCAGATTTTGAATCGTCCTGGTTTCTATGATTTATCTAAAGATGGGAATGAAATCTCGTTGAAGGAAGAGAATGTCAAAGTTACTTGGAATAGTCTAGTTGATTTGGCTCAACATATATTAAGGGCAAATGAATCTTCATAGGGTTCAAAGAAAAGTGTTTGTGAATAGTCTAGCTTCGGTTGTAGAAGATTGAGTTTGATACTTCATTAGCCACTACTTGCACCGTACCTCTACTGTAGTCTAGCATTTAGGGCATGATATTATGGTCAGTTTAGTCAAAGGCTTGACTTCTCATTACATGGGACGTCATGCTCTTAAGTTCCTTAAAGATAATGCATAGATATTCAGAAGATCTTGGAAAGGTAACTATAACATTTTAAGAGGAAAGTTAAGAAGTCGAAAGAGTTGTATATGTGCAGACTTTCAAGAGAACAATGTCAACTACGATTCGTCTTTTGTTCACCTTCCTGATAACATACAACATTAAATGGTCCACAATCGAAGGACACAAAAATAATCTCTTAAATCTCAACGTAGGTCCTTTATGTCACGTTTAAATTGGTCAAAACGGATCATAAGGTTTTCAGAATTTGCCTCGTGATCTATTGTTGAAGAGGGTCGAATTGATTATTTGCCAACAATGGGTCGTACAGTATGTACGTCCCTTCCTTGGTTTTCGAATGGTATTATCATGACTTACCATTCCGTATTTCACCTATATTGGTAATAGCCTTAAAGCCTTAAGCACAAGGGCTTAAGCCATAAAATTGAGGTACTGAGTGTTAAGTGTTAGAGATTTGTATTTTCTCTAGCCACGTTTAAGAGTTTGTATATCAAACTCATGCTTTGATAGATAGGTAACGAAATAGAAAAGAGGGAATCTATAGTTGAATCTCAAAAGCTGAAGTAGTACTTTACAGAAGATTTCCAGAATCGTTCCAAATACCGAGGTCAAATCAACAGAGACTAGATATTTTCAGTGTTTTGGTCAAAACTGTCATGCCAATGATGTCTCAATAAGATTCTTAGATCTATTAGAATTCGAAGATGAAGGAGATGATGTACATTTCCAATAGCTCATCGCATCACCTATACCTTTTTGGGTCAACTCTTTGGTTATTGTAATTTTGATCATCAATCGAGTGACTGGGATTTGAGATTAGGAATACGAATTAACCATGAACATTAGCTCGGACAGTAAGACTCACTAAAGTTCTCATGCACTGCAAATTATGATTACGTATGCACCAGCAATGATAATTTACTTTGCATGGTCCCTATAGTATTTCTCCTATCCCAAGCACTCTGTTAAGGGGATCTGAAATGTTTATTAGATCGTGTCATCGTGTTGCACTCTCGCATACAAGTGTGTATGTGTTAGTCATATGTACCAATACTCATGAGCCTGCCGACTAAGGCTATTGCTGGATGGAGTTAACGGTGGAGAGGCACAACCGGTGTCCTCTACTAACAAGATGCATGTGGTGGAAATCAGGCACTATATTAGGGTAGAGATCCTCAACTCACTATCGAGCAAATTACGCTCCAAGTTTGTATGTACGGGTGGATCTACATGATCCCAGTGAGTCTATGGGTCTCCTGACCCATGGAGTCTATCCCATGTAGTCCTGCTTATCCAGCTCAGGTTCACTTCTGCTTGGGCAGTCCCATCTGCCATATCTCATAGTGAAAGTCTTAATCATCCAATCCAGCAGATCATAAAGGGGAGTATGCATACCGCACCAACTAGAGACAACATATGTCAGAAAAGGAAACAAACTCCGTAGCTGGAGTAGATGTAGGTGTGGTATAGGCACGGGTTCAATCTATTGTGATATCAAGATCGGTAACTAGCGATTACTGTCGCCGTCCTTGTTTTGTAATCCGAATAGTGACACTTTGTTGAGTGATATTGTAGACGTCTATTATTTCCATATCGTTGTACGTGTTAAGTGTTCATTACATATGCCATGTAATTGTATTAAATATTATTGTAGCTAATGATACCCTATTGTAACTATATACACTAATGGTCTACTCGATTTGTTCGAAAACGGTTGGAATTTCTATACTCAGGTCTTGGGTGTTCTTAGTGTGATGCAAGTCTTAAAATCTTAGTCCCTAAATGAGTCGGGTTAGAGCCTAGGTGTCCCTAAGGAAACCTAATTCGCAAAAAGCATTGGCTCTGAAACCAATCTGTAACACCCTCAAATTATTTACTTAGTAAATAAATAAATAAATTAAGGTTGTAACAATTGGTAGCATTACACAACAGTGGAAGCTAAATAAAGACTTCTAAATATGTCGAACACTCTGCGTCTCCATCTTCTAAGGGCTTAATCCAAATGTTTAACATATTCCAACCATGTCGTAGCTATGTATTACCTGAAAAACATGCTCAAAAATGTCAATGCAATGTTGGTGAGTTCACAGGTTTTAAATGAATACAATTGGCAAAACCATATTTTCGAAATCGTTTGTCAAAAACTATTTATACGAAATCCTTCGGCAAAAACCATTTGCACGAAATTGATTGACAAAACCGTTTGTACGGGTACTATTGGCAACATCCTTTGCTCGAAATTCTCTGTCAAGACCATTGATACGTATACCAATGGCAAAACCCGTTTCTCAAAATTGACTAACAAATCCATTGGTACGAATACCATTGGCGAAATCCTTTGCTCGAAATTTACTTTATGCATATGATTAGCAAAACAAGTTAGCGGTTGATTCATCGTTGTCGGGCTAGCACAAACGAATTATGTGATGCACAAGCCTATAACCAAACCTTTAACGAATTCTAGAATTTTGCCACCAGCCCATTGTACCTTTAAACAATGAGAAACAATAAGACCTAATATGCAATCATTTAACCATGCTGGTCGGGTTAGCGCGACTAACCATGACTGGGGGTGTCAACCCTAATAGTACTATTCATATCGATCTACGGCTAAGTCCATAGCTAATAGTTATAGTTCGAAATACCTAGGACCTTTTAGTGTTAACTCATGCTCACAAGGGAATCAGATGCTTGTTTCTCGTTTTCTAGTTATCATACCGTTTGAAATTAACATGTTTTTCCCCTAAAATAGAAAACAGTAAAAAGGGGCCGTGAAACTTACCAGGTGACGGGTCAGGAACAATGACATCGTTCATGTAACAACGGGAAACCAAAGTCCACGTAATACAATAGTAGCCGGTCTATATCCTATCCGAGTCATACGATACATGTAGGTACTTAATGAGCATTATAGACTAACCCTAATAATGTAAAGCGAGTCTAAACCCGTGTCGAGTTATCATGTGTGTTGTTAAGCTCTGTTGATTCTTAACGGTATTACCGATTCGGCATACGAGGTTGGTTTAGCATTCAGTGATATTAGTTGCTTAATTCGTGTCGGGTTTCTTAACTCAAATATGTTTCAATATTTATATACAAAAAGAAAATATTACTCTGTCATGTACACAAACGTCTATAGTTAGGTGCACGTATATATAATAATAATATTACGTGTTCCTTAATAGTATTTGTTTGTCTGTACGTAACGTATACACATAAATATACTTACTTTAGTACACTTAGTTAACATATCTTGTCCATTTAACTGAAAGGCATATATATTTATATATATACAACTATTCTTGTTGAAGACAATCGTCTAGTTTGTTTCACACAAACCATATGTCTATATACCAAATTTATATACATACATATATATATATATATACATATATAATTGAAATGCCGTTTAAGGCCAGTTATCAAAGTATATCATTACATGTACATTTATATTACTTGATTATGATATGATGACGTCTTATGTTTTGAAACCGTTTGTATCAGTATATTTTCAAATCCTCAAAGTCTTTTATTTATTTATATGTGTAGTCAAATATTATACTATATACATAGGTGTCCGATTATGTATAATAAGCATATATGTATTTGAATCTAGAAGTTTTTTTATATAATAATAGTTTGGTTTCGAATAAAGTGTGAAGACTTATTAATGCATATGCTTATAAAATACATTTATATATATATATATATATATATATATATATATATATACAAAATTCATATTTGAAAGGGTTGTCGTTACTTATCAAGCCCTCGTTTGGTCGGTAAAATTATAGCTTCATTTGTATACATTCAAGTTCATTTAAATGTAATATTCAATATATGAGTTTTTAAAAATTATATTTGTTATCCAAATTATCCTAAATAACTAGTGTCAACGGTTTATTTATAACAAATATCTTGTAATCATTTATACGACTAAAGTGATAATTATTATATGTATATATTAATATATATATATATAAAATATACATATGTATATATAACGGTCGCTAGTTATATTAAGTTTCTTGTCTTACTCATTATGTGTTCACGTTTTCATTTATCGTTTAATTAATATAAATATAAATTGGAAGGAAACCTCTCGCTGACAACACGTTAACCCGAATAGGTAATATTAATTTTTAATAATTATTTTTATCGCTTAACGAATCATTTAGGCTCAACGTAACTTAACCGTACACACACGTTTAACTTTTGTAATATTAAACCTATTACATTTAGTGTGCGTTTTTACCTTCCCATTCACTCGGTTCACATACACGAACCCGTTAACCCACGTTGACCAAGTTTGACTTTCGTTGACCGAGGTCCGGGCTGTCGAAAACTGTCCAAAAATGTATATTTTATACTCGGGAATGAAACCCGGCCACTACAAATGCTAAATCTACAACATATATTTACGGATCTAAACAGAAAATAATCCGTTCACCAAAGATTACGCTTAAACTCAAGACTAACCTCAAAACTTCATAGATCGGGACTTTAGAACAACAAAGAACTCGGTTCCGGTCAGGTGGGGTCCACCAGAGACTCGTCGGAAAACCGGGGATGGTCGAAAATGGCTTATGTCTGTCGGAATCGCTTCTAATAGAGATCTAACGTTAAGAGTGTGTAGATCTAGACTTGAATAACTAGAAAAATGAGAAAGAAACTCACCGATAACTCATCTGATCCTTGTCGGAAAATCGCGGATCTCGCCGGAAACCTAGCGTCGCTACTAGGAGTTTACCGGATTATCGTTTTCTGTCGGAACACGTTTTTGTTTGTCGGAATCTGGACAGATCGTGCTTGAACCTCCACAGCCGCTGCCATGGCTTGTCTGGGCCGTCGTCGGAGAAGCGTAGGTGACCGAAAAATCGGGTTTACCCTGATTAGTCGTTCCGCCGCCCATGTTTACCGGTTACCTGTTGCCGCCGTCACTGTTCGGAGACGATTTACACCTCCACCACCGAGAGTTAGGGAGGACCATAACCACCATAGAAACTAGGACGACGAGATATACCCGAAAAACTATTCCACTTGCCGCCACTCGCCGGAAGACGGTCTGCCGTCGTGCGCTGCTGCCTTGTGCTCCTCTGCCGTGTTCTTTGCTACTGAGTTGACGTCGCTTGCCGGGGGGGGGGGGGGGGGGCGCCGGAGGGTCGCCGGCTCCCCTCCCATTCCACGATCTCTCTCTCCCTTTTAAGGTCTCTCTCTCTACTCTCTCTCTCTCTAAATGATATGGAGGCTTGATTAAATGAGGGGAATGGAGAAATAATGAATTTATACCTAGGGTTTTGGTAGGGGTTCTCCAAGAGGAATAATACTGGTTTACGAGTATCGCGTATTCCCTTGGGTCTCTGACACGTTTAAAACTCTTAAATCATTATCTTAAAATTATTAGGATTAGGAAACATTATTAATAATATTATTTAAACATTTTAAATCTTGAAATCCCCGCTTTAAGATGTACGAACTGGTGCGTGTCGGTACCGCATTTTTAACGCATTCGTTATTTGTAAACGTTTCGCGCTCCGAGTTTAGGGTTTATTATTTTATTAATAGTATTACAAAATGTATTTACAATATTTTTCATATCATGATACGTATCGGTAACCTCCGTACCACTATCGTTAAACTTAATTGTAACTTTTGCGGTTTAACGTTTAAAGTTCTGAATCGCGTAACATGTCGTTAGATGAAATTGAGTGGCTAGTATGATGTTCGGATTATGTAAAATAGGTCGCTAATGATCTTGGATTCTTATTGGGCCTCAACTGGGCTTGGATTTATGTTGGGCCTTATTAGGCCCAGTTAGGTTTAACTCAACAACTAGGTTTTAGATTCCGAAATTTTGTAAGTGTCACAGTTTATAACCTGGAATTTTGGGAAGATGACCCTGTCCTTTCGGGTTTTAATAAATGATTTCAGAACATTTAAACAAAAGGGGTCTGGTCTAGTGGTAATCTGTTGTGCCGCGAAGGTCGGTTCGCGGGTTCTAGACCTGACACCTGCGCCTTGTTGCCCTATTTTTTGTTGTTGTTTAAACACATTCCATTCACACACTAATACATGTTTCATATATATAATTTAATAATCTGATTCTTTTTCTAAATAAATAGATTATAAACATTTTTGAAATTTCAAGAGATTATGTATATGTCAAGTTCCAAGATTTTACATTTGGACTATTTATTTTAAATAAATTATAATCTATTATAATCAAAACATAAATACATGTAATAAATATGTTTTCCAAATAAATAAAGATTTATAAATTGCCTTCTTTATAAAATATGTGATTTTCATGGTTTTAAAATAAAGTATTTAATTACTTATTTAATTTGCAAATTTTGTTAAGATTTTTACAAACTTTATCTATCCATTTTATACCCTTACAAAATTATTTATATTTCCTTAAAAATACTAATTTAGGGTTTAAACAAATTCATATATATATATATATATATATATATATATATATATATATATATATATATATATATATATATATGCTACCTTTTCAAGAAACAAACTATTATAAATAAATAAGTAAAAGAATTTATTTATTTAAACCATTTATTTATCCTAATACAACCCTAAGTCAATTATTATTTTATTCATATATACTTTGAATTTACGTTTGATACTAAACTCTTATCCAAATGCAAACACAAATCTACACACATCATTCGCATGAAATACACAACTCTTTATACAAATCCACGCTCATCACAACCCGTTGAACCCTAGATCTTGCCTTAGACTTTGTACATATTATTAATTCAAATTCATATAATTCAACTCTAGGTTAAGCTTTGTGATTTGCAAATCACTTGTGCTACTTACTGCTCGTGTTATCTACATAACTATTACAAGTGAGTTTTATATAGCCTCTTTCTACATTTTGCACTTTTTTGGGTGAAACATGATTACACTTTGAACTCTTTGAAATTACTCATATACAATTCAATAATATGATGTTGTGTGTTATTTGTGCTTTATGCTTAAATGCTATGAGTTAAGACTACATATACATGACATTCGTACAATCATTAACTCAGTACAAGTCAACGGTTAACATTGATAGATCTATTGCATCTGACAAACCCACCCTGTTAGGGTGTTTGTTACCGACATTACATTAGGGTAACCTTCGGGTTATGCCTCACAACAGTCACAAGTGTTATCCTAAGTTTCAACACACACTTATACACACCTAATTCTTCATGCACCCTTAATCTCACACACATGTCACCATCATCATTTGTGAACAAAAATTTAAACTCTTAGGCCTAAAGCCTATTAAGATTTTTAAATCCTATCAAAGTTTTGAATTCTGAAAATTAGTAAAGAACATATGCAATCTGAAAGGGTGAATGCCTGTACTTTGGGTCTTCTGTCTAGGAAAGCATTTCATATAAATCCAAATCAACCGAAGGATCCGTATACTTTCCCCGTAATTCCCGAAGTGAGTGTTCACTTATAGGCTAAAGCATGTCTTCTTGAAAGTATAGGAATTTGAATCACTTTGATTTGTCAAAGTATCCATTTGATTATATTATCAAATGAGTACAATCTAAACACCATCGTTTCGTTTATTACAATTTAGTACATGTACCTAAGCCTTCTTTGTAACTAATCATTTTATTATCTAAATTAAACAACATCGTTATTTTGTTCAAACAAAACGTTTATCAAACCTCTATATAGTATCTAAAATATAAATTTCTATAAACATTTTCACCTTGTAAGGAAATTTAATACAACTTGTTTTATAAAAGCATTATTTTTAATTAATAATTAATTATGACTTTTCTCGTTAAATTAATTATTATTTAACCTTGTCTTAGTTATTAAATAATTTGGCCATTATTTTCTCTTAAAAATAGTCTTCTTCTAATAATTTGAAATAAAATAAAAAGGTTTTCATTTAATTATCCATATAGTTGATTATTCAACTGTTTTTCATCATTTTACAAACAAGAATAAATTACAACTACTTATTTATTTACAAACAAAGAGCACAAATCAATTATTCGTAAGCACACTGCTCTAAACATCTACACATCCTTCTCGTTATCTTACACATCCAGAAATGTATGATTTTACTAGACACTGCAATGAACTGAAACATTTCGTGTAGGCATTAGCCATCCATATAAACCTCAACAAGATTTAAAAATTAAAATTCAACTATCCATGTTATACATGAACGCCAAACAACACGCTTGTCTGCAACACTCGACTACCTGCAAAATTCGATAGTTTACGTTACTCATGAGATCCAATAACTTACAAATGAACACTCACATGATACATAAAACTTTGTTTTTTACAATATGCATGACACTAGGATAATCATATGATACATGAAACTTGTTTGTTTGATACATGATTGAGCACATTATACACGATCACATGATACATAAAACTTGGTTGTTTACAATATGCATGATACTACGATAATCACACGATACATGAAACTTGTTTGTTTGATACATGATTGAGCACATTATACGCGATCACATAATACATGAAAACTTGTTTGTTTGCAATATACATTATACTGGATTGATTACATAATACCAAATTGTTCACACTATACAACATACCTGATGCTACACTACTCACATTATACCTGAAACTTATTTGCTTACAAAATATATAATATTAAATTGTTCACTTTATATATAAAACTCATTTGTTTACTGTATACATGGTACTAAACTATTCACAGTGTACGTGAAACCTATTTGCTTACAATGTACATAACATACATCACACATGGAAACTTGAGTGCTTACATTATACACGAAATTAGATTGTTTACATTATTGCAATTGATTAAGTACATCATACACAAGGCATGATTATTCACCATATCCATGAATGCTACTCGAGGTTTGACGTATTCTTGTTCAAACATGAGGAAGCTATGGAACCCTGAATTTTGCCACGTTATTACTCTTTAGTACCTAATTGACTCTACTATCTATGAACATAGTTACTTGTTAGCAACTCATACGTGAAATAATAGTTACGAATTAAGTGATTTTGTGTTACCCCTGGACCCGCACACGTAATGGAATGAACTATACGGACCATGCGATGATTTGGATAATTACGGGTGCACACGTAATTATAAAAATCAGCGCTTGGAAAACATAGCGAATTCTGTCGTGTGTTATGATATGAAACCTAACATGATATGTAATAATGTAGCTAATATGATATGATAAGGGCATGGTGGATACGCAACTGGTACTTCCTATATATAAGTGTTCCTGTCATATTATCAGAAGTAGCGTTATTCGTGTCACGTAAAGTTTTTATGTTGTTTGATGGGGTCAATGTTTGTGAAATCTCTTATCCACTGACAATTCCTGAACATATTAAATTACATATTAAATAAACCCTGACCGTCAAGTTCCCATCAAACCCATTCCAAGTAACGCATTTCACCTTTAGATTCTTCGACAGATCTCTCCTTAACTCTCTTGAAACTAAAACCCACTAATATCTTTCATACTTAACTTGAGCTTTAGACCTAAATCTTGTTATCTACCATACTCCTCAAATCGATAATTAGAACTCAAACTCACTTCCTTCCTGATTCAGTAGTCTCCACTAGTTAAATTTCAAGATGAAATTCCCTTAACATTGGGAGACTGTAACATCCATGACTTGATGATATCATTTTTTTTTAACAATAATAGCAATTCATTTCAAAGCCGTACTTACCGCATTATTTTGAAGAATATTAAATCCAAATTTTTGCAACTTTACAATAACAAATTATTCCCTATTATATATATGTGTATTTTATAAATGCATATTTATACATATATATAAGTACATTATTTATTTTCGTTCAATGAATAAATCATTTATATAAACATTCTAATCTTAGTATATATATATATATATATATATATATATATATATAATAGAAACCCTTTCTTTTTATAAAATCTTTATGACTAAACCAATAATATTTAAATTTTTAAATTTCATAATACAACTAGTTTTATAAAGTTTTATACTTTTATTTTAAACAAAAATAAATTTATAAACATCTATCTATAAATATTTACAAACTTAATAAACTAGTTTGAACCCTCTAAACACTTGAACCCTCAATTTGAACCCCCACCCTTGGAATTTATACTTGGATGTTCAGAAAAATAAAATAAATATGCTCGTGTATTTCGTTTTTTTTTAATAATTATCTAGCATTAGTTATTTGAGAAAATCAAATTAAATCCTAAACTAAATATTTAATAAGATAAAAAGAAAAAAAAGAATTAGTGATGTGTAAAAATTTGATTGGAAGTCATTTACCCCTCTCTCCCGTGAATTGCCCCAGCCCCCACCCCCTCCCCCAGTCACGCCCTTTTCACCGAAAATGCCCATGTTCATGCCCGTGAAAATGCCACTTGCTTCACGCCATATGTTTCACGCTTTCATTATGGATGCTCTTATACAAGTTGGGTTTCACTCATTAACCACATGATTTTGGCAATTAACTTACCACACTTTAAACTTGGTGTTTCATTACTTCCCCACAACATAAAATTTTTTTGACTAGATATAATTCTCCTAGAATAAACTTCAATTGAAAAGTTGAAATTAACCAGAAAACAGTTATACATCAAAAGTGAAATTCTCACACAATAAATTAATAATATAGATTTTTTTTTAAGTTATGTGTTTATTTTTAATAAGAAGAAGGTTGAGTTAAGATTTATATATAACAACCGGGCGTCTACCCACATGCGGCGACAGAGGTTTTAAATTTTGTAAGACTTATTTCGACGACATGTACACTAATTATTCACGAAAAATCGGTTTTGAATGAAATTTACATCGAAACATAACGTAGATAAGAATAAACATGTCGCAAAAGTATGTTCATAATTTTATAAAACAATATATTTTAAAAGTTTTAAAAGAAAAACGAAATATACCCAAAATTAATTATAATCATTAAAATAATTAAAAAAAACTAAAGTCGTGAGAAAAGGGGACGAACCGCACGTGGGATGGTGATGGGGGTGGTGGGAATGGAACCCGCGTCCCAAGTGAGGGCGTGGAGAGTTAGCAGCCAACTCTTGTTTAGAACCGTTTAATACGTGTATATACGTATTAAAGATGGTGATTAAGTTAATAAACATACTCATATTTACACACATGTATACATGTATAACATAGACGTACACATATACACTCATAAAAATATATATTGGTAAGAAATATAACAAATACTAGTAACAAATAACACATGAATATATTAAAATCATCAAGAGAAGTAGAAAAATACAGAGTTAATGGAGTCCTTGAATTAATTAGGCACACAGCTTTTCTAACAAATAACATCCGATCCAAATTTTAATAAACAAGAGAAATAGAGAATTACATAGAGTTAAGCGAGCCCTTGAACTAATTAATATAGAATTATTGGATTTTAATAATTACACATTTACCAATTGGCCAATAATAATCTCAACTGAGAATATTCCTACCACCAAACCCTGCTTTGAAACTATTTTTTTTACATTGGACTCCCAGTTAAAAAAACTTAACGCCGTTAGATTTTATATGACGCGGACATCTTCAAACCGCTGGGAAGTCTAGGCAAGCTAGCAGTGGTCTTATGGTGAGTTTTGAAATTGGCTCTGGTGGTGTTTAACTGGTCTCGTTAAACACCATTGTTGTCTATGTTTGGACTTGCCGGAAAAACGAGACCAGTTAAACACTACCAGAGTCAATTTCAAAACCCACCACGAGACCACTGCTAGCTTGGCTCAACTTTCCAACGGTTTGCATATGTCAACGTCATATATAATCTAACGACATTAAGTTTTTTTTAACGAGAGGTCCAATGTAAGAAAATAGTTTGAAAGCAGGGACTGGTAGTAAGAATATTCTCAGTTGAGATTATTATTAGTAAAATGTTAGATTATTAAAATACAATAATCCATTAATATAAATAAGCGAAATTATATATTTAGTAGTTACTTGTAGCGTTTTCTTTTAATATTTATAAATCGAAATTATTGATTTAGTGGCATTTCTAGTTTTTCTTTTAATATATTTGAATGATTGAATCAATGAAATTACAGGCAACTAATGTCTAATGATAACTAGTGGAGTTCATGAATTGGTTTAACTATACGAATTTGTTAATTTGATGTGACTTTCAACTTTTTTTTTTCCTTTTATATATTTACTTCAGCAAAATTATTGATTTAATATGAATTAATGAAATCCTTTTGTATTATCACTACAAGAAAAAAGGGTTTTTGCGACGACTTTTATCGTCGCTAACTCTCCTTATGTCATCGTTACTGCCCGACGACATGTCGTCGCAAAAGGTGTCGTCGCCGTTGTTCCGTGCCTAAAGGTGAAAATGCCGTCGGCACAAAGTCGTCGGTAAAAATAAGACCTTTAGTGTCGTCACTAAAAGCCTACCACCAAATCTAATTCTGCATTTAAAAAGTATGAACTAAATAATATATGCATTATTAGTTCGTCTGTAATTTGTTTATTCATATGTATTTTCTTACCTGGGTGAAATACACATGCTTTTCAATTTTAATTGTTGAATATTTATAGACGAATCAGAGAAATGGAAGATGATGAAATTAAGTGAAAAAGATATGAAAGTACCCAAGTGAGCATTAGTATCCCTTCATCTATGTTTTTAAAGTTCCTAAAGCATGTACGAGTTACTTGTTTGCTATCGAGTTTTTTCTGACGGCAACGAGCCAAAGCACAAATACTAGTTCTTATTTGTTATGTGTAAGCATATGTTCAATTTTAATGCTACAAAAGTATGAAAAATGTCATACCTTGAGAAACAAGGTGTAAAAGTGTAAATACTAGGTTTTATTGGTAAAAAGTCCAAACAAATGAGCTTGATGAACCATTTGTGTTCTTTTTTACTCACTTTAACTCTTTATATTTACCATCTTAGTTAACTTGGTTCTTAGTGAAGAATAGAAACTGAGAGTTTGGTGTGCAAATTTGACCTAAACCAATAATCTGGTTATTTGTATTCTAGAGGAATGTTAAGCAAATTTGACCTAAATTTGAGACTTCATGTTATAACCATCACTAATTGATGCAGTAGATCATGATCATCATTCAAGTTCATTAGATGTAATTAAATATTTAAACGAATTGATTATCCAAATCTAAAATATGGTTTGGCATGGCTAGTGATAGTTCCATATTTGTTTTAGACCTTAAAATATAGGATGTGTTGAAAACGTATTTGGTGAATTTCAAAGCTAATAGATTAATTAGTTTTAATTGACAATGAATTAGTAAGACTTAAATCCAGTCTTGGTTTTTCAACATAATCAAATGGATGTCTATAGTTAAAACAAAACAACAAAAGTTCAATTGGTAATAAAAATAGTAAATTTGGCCCCAACGACAAACACCAAACATTCTTTAGTTTAAATTAAACTAGTTTTTTTACCCGTGCTACGCGGCGGGAGTTTGGTAGTTATCGATTCGGCTCGTCCACAAACGTAGGTGCAACGGTAAAAATAATGTTAATAAAAAAGAAACATAAAACTAAATGATAAAAAAGGAAAAAATAAAATAATAAAAAAATATTGGTTCGACTAGTCGAAAACCATGAAAGCGAATACCGATACGGGTTTCAATAATACCAATACCGAGAATGATGTTGTTCGCTCATAATAAGTTCGGCTAATCACGGTGCCACAACGGTAACGACACTCGCTAAATGCAAAAATAAAAGAAAATTAAAACGTAAGTGCAACGATAAAAATAATATTAATCAAAGAGAAACATAAAACTAAATAATAAAAAAGGAAATAAACAAAATAAAAAAAATTAATGGTTCGGGTCGTCAAAAATGTCACACCCCCAAATTCCACTAACGGAGTTTTACCGTTTGATGCGTGACAAACCAGGATCTCAGTCATTAGTTACATCAAACGAAACTATATGGGACTCAAATTGAAATATTATGAAAGTTCAGAGTAAATGCGGAAGCGTTTAAACAAGAGAGTAAATGCGCACAACAACGCGCCCAAGTCTAACAATAACGGAAACACAATAAATGTTCAGTAGATTGACAATTATTGAATACATCAGGTTGACACCATGCATGCCCTAACGTGCACCTATGCCTTAGCTTAGCGTCCTGAGAAACATTGTAAGAAAAGTATCAACACAAGGTTGGTGAGTTCACATGTTTCAATATAGTAATAAGGCATTTACCATATTAATGTACATTAAATATATATATATCAACAGGTAGCTAACCCTTGTTCATGTTTGCTATTACGCTCCCAATCGTAAACTGACTGTTTGAATGCCTCCCTCCAGGCCTATCAACCATGGTGAACGTTTAGGTCAATATTGCACCCGTTCGATATCCAATCGAGTTAGCGCGACTAACGCGGGAGAGGTTTGTCAAACCCAGTAGTACTACCCAACATACCTCGCTATACTCATATTTAAACGGTTCGATGTGAGGACTTTCATGATATAGTTTACGCATAGTCATAACAAGTGATACATAATGAAGTACAAAAATCAAAAAGTGTTTGCGTCATGTTTTCTCCCCTAGTTTCAAAGCAGTAAAAGGGGTCGTGAAAACTCACCTGAGTTGCGTAGCAAGTAGATTTTCACAAGAATAAGATTGGAACCACAAGTGATGGCTTGCATGGCTTACGTATGCCCTAGAATTATACACATAACAATTAGGGATACAATGGGATTTTTGACGACGAAACGGAAAGTTGAACGTCCTAGGACGCTCTAATGATCAAAGAGTAGATGAACTTGTCCACGGGAATAAGGATTTCTTAATATAATTATTAAGATAAAAGTGTTTCGTATCGAGAGTTTTCTAGTTATGAATAACATTATAATAATAAATATATTCGTGTGTTTGAACCGTTATACAAATGGTTTAAGAAAACAATATAACTTACTATATTATTTTTAAGTTCGTGGAATTAATCGTTTTCGTGGTAAAAATAATAAATATATTATTTCTTTATTGAGAATATATACGTGGGTAATAATATAAATAAATTTTATTATTTATAAGTTTGAAGCATGACACGGTAATTATCAATGCGGTGAAAATAATATATGTATATATACATTATTTTTTTTCGGGGTCAATGGTTGAATAATAATATAAGCGTATTATTTTCAAAGTGGGAAAATGTTATCAAAATGGGTTATAAAATCAAACCGGAGTCTACGAGTGCTTTTTGGTATCAAAACATATTTATATATCATCATAATAATAATGAGAATGTTTTATATTAAAAGTAATGCTAGAAAAATGGTTTAAAAATAAAACAGGGTGGAGGGGACTCGAACCCGGGTCTCCTCCCCAACAGCCATGTGTTTTAACCAACTCGCCCGCTAGGGTCATCGCACACAGATTCAAGTAAAAATGTTTTTAACACACAAGAACACTGTGTTCTTCCCTTTGGTCGAGATCCGAATCCAATTTCCATCCCAAAACCATCGAATTCGATCGCAATTAGGCACAAGGACTTAGGGGTTTTGTTAGCCGATCAATATCGAATCCATGTTGAGTTTTAATTGTAAAATAAACAAGCTTAGGATAGTTTAATTACATTTTTAAGAACCAAAACCCTAGTTTAAAAACATAGATTCAATTCGATCCAATCTGATAATACAACTTGTTGGAATCATAGGGCTTTCATTGCTCAGGTTATTGCGAATCTGTTCATGTAATTTAATTTGATTGAGATCGAGCCTAGGATCAAAACCCCTAAATCAAATTATGAGCAAACCCTAGGTTGCAGATTCGGATTAAATCGATGTTGTTTGATTCAAAAAACACGGGGCTTTCAACAAACAGAGGGTTGCGAAACTACACATATAAATTAATTAAATTGAAATCGAGTGTAGGTTATATCCCGAATAAACCGAGAATGTGATGAACCCTAGAACTGGTTCATCACCAGTTCGATGTTGTAAGTCTCTAAAAGGTTAGGGCTTTCATTATAGATGGGAAAACGAAACTACATGTGTCATTTGTTACCTTGAATGATATCGAATTGATGGAGATAGGCTAGAACACAGTCGCGCATCCGATGAGTTGGTCCCCGACATCTCTGGTTCCTTCTCCGGCCGAATTGAGATGTGAAAAAGCTTCAGTGGGACTCGTCTAATGTGTGCAGATGATCAATCGATAGAATAACAGACGAATTCAAGCTAATTTGATAGAGGTCGATGATGGCGTCGACGGTTACGGTATAATTACCCATAATTGGGTTTAATTCGATGTAATAACGAGGTTTAAAGTCTTAATGATGATCGTTAATGGTAGGAACGTGCAAAACGGTTACGAATTGCAATGAAATACAGTTATGGAGTTCTAATTTGGATCAAAAGGTTTGCGGGTTTGACTTACAAAAGTCAACAGAGCATGAAACACCTGATTTTGACTTTCCTAAGTCAACAGGATCTACTTTGGGGTTATTACAGCCTTAGTCCTTGTAGTTTGAAGTTTAGATAATGACATAATTAGTCCCTATAGTTAGAAATGAGTTAAGAACTTGGTTAATTGACTTTATAATGTCAACGGGAATACAGAATTTGAATTTTGACCTCAAAAGTCAACATAATTGGAGTTTGGACTAATGTCAAAACTAGTCCCTATAGTTTTAGTTTAATTAATGACAGAAACAGTCCTTAGAGTTTGAGTTAGGTTAACTAAGTTAAGATTTAATTGGATTTAGCTAACGGAGTTAGTCTAAAAGTCCGGATTGTCATATCATCCCCTAGTTGAAAGAATTTTCGTCCCGAAAATTAGAATAAATCTAAAAGTCCGGATTGTCACATCATCCCCTAGTTGAAAGAATTTTCGTCCCGAAAATTAGAATAAATATATAAAAAAAAATCTGAGTGTCACATCATCCTCTAGTTAAAAGAATTTTCATCTCAAAAATTAGAATAGTACCTTAAGTGTTTAATGTGGAGTGCTTGAACAGATGAGTATACTTGCGCATCATATGATCCGTGCTCTCCCACGTGAATTCCGGTCCACGTTTCAAGTTCCAACGAACTCTGAGAATAGAGATCTTACTGTGTTTGAGCGTTTTGAGTTCCCTATCCATGATTTCTACTGGTTTTTCAATGAAACACAATTGTTCATCGACTTGTAGTTCCTCAAGAGGAACAACGAGTGCCTTGTATGCTATATGTTTCTTCAAGTTTGAGACATGAAAGACGTGGTGTACACCACTCAGTCCTTCAGGTAAGTCCAGTTAATACGCTACTGGGCCAAGTCTCTTCACTATCTTGAACGGTCCAACATAACGAGGATTTAGTTTGCCACGTTTCCCAAAACGAATTACACCTTTCCAAGGTGAGACTTTTAATAAGACCATGTCACCTACTTGAAACTCTAACGGATTACGATGCTTATCGGCATAGCTCTTTTGACGATCACGAGCTGTCGCCATAATATTTCTAATTTGAACGATCTTTTTTGAGGTTTCGAATACGAGTTCAGGACCCGTAAGTTGGCTATCCCCAACTTCAGTACAACAAATATGAGATTGGCATTTTCGTCCGTATAATGCCTCGAATGGTGCTGCTTTGATGCTAGTGTGATGACTGTTATTGTAGGAGAACTCCACTAAAGGCAAGTGATTTTCCTACCTGCTACCAAAATCAATCACATAAGCTCATAGCATGTCCTCAAGAGTTTAAATGATACGTTCAGTTTGGCCATTTTGAGGGTGGTATGCTATACTTAAATCTAGGCGCGTTCCTAGAGCTTTTTGTAAAGATTTCTTGAAATGTGAGGTGAATCGTGCGTCACGATCCAAGATAATTGAAATTGGCACTCCGTGCCGAGAGAAGACCTCCTTAAAATAAACACAAGTGAGCTTTTCCATCTTATCAGTCTCTCTGATTGCTAGAAAGTGAGCGGATTTAGTCAAACGATCTACAATCACCCAGATGGTGCCGCATCTGCTAGGAGTTCGGGGTAGTGTGCTGATAAGGTCCATGGAAATTTGTTTCCATTTCCACATTGGAATTTTTGGTTGTTGAAGCAAACCAGAAAGATTTTGGTGTTCCACTTTGACCTTTGAGCAAATCAGGTATTTGTTCACATAGGTGGCTAGATTAGCTTTCATGTTCGGCCACCAATAGAGAACCTTTAGGTCATGATACATCTTATCGGAACCAGGATGAATAGAATAGCGCGATTTGTGAGATTCATCCATTACAAGTTTCCTTATGTTCCCGTACTTTGGAACTCACATTCGCTCCGCAACGTAGCGAATGCCGTCTGATTTAACCTCAAGTTGGTTCTCCATCCACGTGTGGATTCCAATGGTAGGTTTTCCCTTTTTCAGGGCTTCGAGTTGAGCACTACGGATCTGATCAAGTAATCCGGGGTGGATAGTGAGTTGTAATGCTCGAACTCGTGTGGGCTTAGTTTACTTTCAGCTTAGGGCATCGGCTACTACGTTAGCCTTGCCCGGATGATACTTGTTAGCACAATCATAGTCATTCAAAAGTTCGATCCAACGACGTTATCGGATGTTTAACTCCTTCTGTTCTAAGATGTGCTGAAGACTCTTGTGATCGGTGTAGATAGTGCATTTGGTAGCGTACAAGCAATGTCTCCAAATTTTCTATGCAAAAACTACAGCTCCCAAGTCCAAATCATGGGTTGTGTAGTTTTTTCTCATGAATTTTCAATTGTCGGGAAGCATATAAGATAACCCTCTCGCGTTGCATTAGCAAAAAAAACCGAGACCTTGAATGGAGACATCGCAATATATTAACGAAGTCATCCGTTCCCTCTGGAAGAGTTAGGATATGTGTACTACAGAGTTTTCATTTCAACAGTTGGAATGCTGATTCCTGAGTATTGCTCCAGGTATAGGGTTTACCCTTTTGAGTTAGAGTAGCGAGGGGTTGAGCGATCTTTAAGAATCCCTCGATGAATCGATGGTAGTAGCCAGCCAATCCTAGAAATTGATGCACCTTTGTCGGAGTTGTTAGTGCCGCCCAATTTTTTATGGCTTCTACTTTAGCTGGATTGACATGTATTCCTTTCTCGTCGACAACATGTCCTAGAAATTGACTTTGTGAATCCAAAATTCGCATTTGGAGAATTTAGCATCCAATTGCTCTTGCTTTAGCAATTCAAGGATTAAACGCAGATGTTCCTCATGTTCTTCCTTGTTCTTAGAATCGATGAGGATGTCATCAATGAAAACGATGACGAACTGATCAAGGTAGGGTTTACACGCGGTTCATGAGGTACATGAACACCGCGGGTACGTTGGTTAGTCTGAAAGGCATGACCATGAATTCATAGTGGCCGTACCTAATTCTGAAGGCAGTCTTAGAGATATCCTCGTCTCGGACTCTTAGTTGATGGTAACCGGATCTAAGATCTATCTTGGAATAGAAGCTTGATCCCTAGAGTTGATCAAACAAATCATCTATGCGGGGTAGAGAATAACAATTCTTGATCGTCACTTTGTTCAGCTCACGATAGTCGATGCACATGCGGAAAGTCCCGTATTTCTTCTTGACGAATAGGACTGGAGCTCCCCATGGCGATGAGCTAGGTTGGATGAAACCTTTATCCAATAACTCTCGCAGTTGGGTGGATAGTTCTTGTAATTCACTAGGTGCAAGTCTGTACGGTGCTCGAGCAATAGGCGCTGCTCCGGGTGCTAGATCAATTTGGAATTCGACTTGACGATGAGGTGGAAGACCAGGTAGGTCTTCGGGAAATACTTCCAAAAAAATCAAGAACGATCGGAATATCATCAATCTTCCTCTCTTCCGATGGTTGCTCAGCAACAAGAGACAGAATAGCAGTATGACCTTTACGCATGTACTTCTGCGCTTTCATGAATGATATGATGCCTATGACCGTACCACTCTTTTCGCCTTGGACAGAAAGGATTTCTCCACTAGGGAGAGGAAGGCGAACTATTTTGTCATGACAAATGATTTCGGCTTGGTTTTTAGATAACCAATCCATGCTAACGATTACATCAAAGCTGCCAAGTGTGACTGGCATGAGGTCAATCCCAAGCTTATGACCAGCCAATCTATGTTTACATCCCTTAAGAATGTGGGTCGCTACAATTATCTGACCGTCTGCTATCTCAATAGTATACTTGGCTTCTAATAGAGTTGGAGTACGACTGCACCAACTTGAAAAATTGTGAAGTCATGCTGAGATTTCTAATGAGACCCGTGCTTATAAGGTAAGCGTCGGTCAATGCAAAGGCTAAGGGAAGAGGTTCACATGTAGGAAAGAGAAATCTATTAACATAGAGATTCCAATAACATAAGGGATATGATGTCTGTTTAAGTAGTCGCGTTCAACTGATGGTTAGCTAGATAAATCCCCATTTTCTAATGTCATTGGAATAACTGGGTATGCTGGGGTATAAATCAAATTAGACTAAGGATTAGTCACCGGATAAGGTATTAGATTCAAAGGTAATTTATTGTTGGAGTGTAAGGAATACCGTGTTATCTTTGAAAGAATCCCATAAATTCCACTTACATAGTTGGAGTCGGTGAGTTTACCATGAGGTTTTATTAGAGTTTCTATCAAAATGGTTTCCTTGATCAAGTTGGATGAGAGTCTTAATATCACAAAGACTCTTACATGAGTGAGATAAAATGATGGATCCTATTGATGATAGTTCAGTGTGTTCGTAAACATCTTCAACCAGATAGTCGTGTCCATCAAATTTTGAACAGGCTTAACGATACCAACTAGTCGTTGAGCGGGTTACGAGAATTTCTATGGATAATGGAAACTTAAGTCCGTAAATCACAGATTAGGACTATTTATCCACACACTAGGTTTCACCAGGATTTACATGCACCTCAAATTACAATTACCTGTGCACCCGTAACGATAATTTGCTTTGCATGCTCACCCTAGTTCTCCCTGTCTTGTGTCATAATGTCCTTTAGTTTTTATTGCTTAGTATAGAGTCTTGTCAGATGTGATAAGTCATCGAGTGGCTTAGTCATCAACCATAAATTAATCAACTAGGACTCATATCAGGATGAGTAGTCGGGAATCGTTTGATCTGAGTATTCACTCGAGTTGAAACACAATACGAGAGTCCAATCCAGCGGATTGTAGATGGAAACAGGCACATGAAATGCGACTTCGAGAAGTGAAACTAATTCATGGATACGAGTTACAGGAAGCAGCAAAGTAGCCGTCCTTCCAACTGAATCAGGATAGGGTTTGAGTATGCATTCTCAACTTTGTGGTCAATCTATTCTTAACAGAATATCGACCAAAGAAGCGAGCCCATGGCTCGGGAAAGTGATAACATCTACGTGTCAATGGATTCTGCAATAATGCGTGCAACGGTCTGCCTTCACTCGGCGTATTGTTGCTAGTGGGTACAGTAGGGACTCGCCTCTGACGATCCCAACTCCCAAAGAGATATGTGCTAGTGATGAGTGTCATCCATAACATGGACCCGAGAAGGCTCACCATACCCGACATATGATGGAGGTGTAGGTGACTCCTCCGAAGGCTCCGTCTCGCTGCCCTCGGACAGGAGTGGGTGTTGTTTCGGCAATTCCATGGTTGTCACCACATGGAATGATGATGCAATGCGAATTATGTGTCCCTCGTCAACAGAGGGTGTTACGGATGGTATTAACATGCCTGCACTGCAATGTATGTATAGGTGCTATATGTATCAGGTATGAGTGTCTGTGTCATGTAACTAATGTGTGAGGTTATAGTCTAGTATGCAATATTAGTTCTCTATAAACCCGGCTTTGATACCAATCTGTCACACCCCCAAATTCCACTAACGGAGTTTTACCGTTTAGTGTGTGACAAACCAGGATCTCAGTCATTAGTTACATCAAACGACACTATATGGGACTCAAATTGAAATATTATAAAAGTTCAGAGTAAATGTGGAAGCATTTAAACAAGAGAGTAAATGCGCACAACAACGCGCCCAAGTCTAACAATAACGGAAACATAATAAATGTTCAGTAGATTGACAATTATTGAATACAGCAGGTTGACACCATGCATGCCCTAACGTGCACCTGTGCCTTAGATTAGCGTCCTGAGAAAACACGTAAGAAAAGTGTCAACACAAGGTTGGTGAGTTCACAGGTTTCAATATAGTAATAACGCGTTTACCAAATTAATGTACATTCAATATATATATCAGCAGGTAGCTAACCCATGTTCATGTTTGCTATTACGCTCGCAATAGTAAACTGACAGTTTGAATGCCTCCCACCAGGCCTATCAACCATGATGCACGTTTAGGTCAATATTGCACCCGTTCGATATCCAATCGAGTTAGCGCGACTAACGCAGTTGATGTTTGTCAAACCCAGTAGTACTACCCAACATACCTCGCTATACTCATATTTAAACGGTTCGATGTGAGGAATTTCATGATAGAGTTTACGCATAGTTATAACAAGTGATACATAATGAAGTACAAAATCAAAAAGTGTTTGCGTCATGTTTTCTCCCCCGGTTTAAAAGCAGTAAAAGGAGCCGTGAAAACTCACCTGAGTTGCGTAGCAGGTAGATTTTCACAAGAATAAGATTGGAACCACAAGTGATGGCTTGCACGGCTTACGTATGCCCTAGAATTATACACATAACAATTAGGGATACAATGAGATTTGTGACGACGACACGAAAAGTTGAACGTCCTAGGACGCTCTAATGATCAAAGAGTAGATGAACTTGTCCATGGGAATAAGGATTTATTAATATAATTATTAAGATAAAAGTGTTTCGTATCGAGAGTTTTCTAGTTACGAATAACATTATAATAATAAATATATTCGTGTGTTTGAACCGTTATACAAATGGTTTAAGAAAACAATATAACTTACTATATTATTTTTAAGTTCGTGGAATTAATTGTTTTCGTGGCAAAAATAATAAATATATTATTTCTTTATCGAGAATATATACGTGGGTAATAATTTAAATAAATTTTATTATTTATAAGTTTGAAGCATGACACGGTAATTATCAATGCGGTGAAAATAATATATGTATATATACATTATTTTTATTCGGAGTCAAGGGTTGAATAATAATATAAGTGTATTATTTTCAAAGTGGGAAAATGTTATCAAAATGGGTTATAAAATCAAACTAGAGTCTACGGGTGCTTTTTGGTATCAAAACATATTTATATATCATTATAATAATAATGAGAATGTTTTATATTAAAAGTAATGCTAGAAAAATGGTTTAAAAATAAAACATGGTGGAGGGGACTCGAACGCGGATCTCCTCCCCAACAACCATGTGTTTTAACTAACTAAACCCCCCAATCAAATTATGAACAAACCCTAGGTTGCAGATCCGGATTAAATCGATGTTTTTTGATGCAATAAACACGGGGCTTTCAACAAACAGAGGGTTGCGAAACTACACATATAAATTAATTAAATTGAAATCAAGTGTAGGTTATATCCCGAATAAACCGAGAATGTGGTGAACCCTAGAATTGATTCATCACCAATTCGATGTTCTAAGTCTCTAAAAGGTTAGGGCTTTCATTATAGATGGGAAAACGAAACTACAGGTGTGATTTGTTACCTTTAATGATATCGAATTGATGGAGATAGGCTAGAACACAGTCCCGCGTCCGACGAGTTGGTCCCCGACATCTCTGGTTCCTTCTCCGGCCGAATTGAGATGTGCAAAAGCTTCGGTGAGACTTGTCTAATGTGTGAACATGCTCAATCGATAGAATAACAGACGAATTCAAGCTAATTTGATAGAGGTCGATGATGGCGTCGACGGTTACGGTATAATTACCCATAATTGGGTTTAATTCGATGTAATAATGAGGTTTAAAGTCTTAATGATGATTGTTAATGGTAGGAACGTGCAAAACGGTTACGAATTGCAATGAAATACAGTTATGGAGTTCTAATTTGGATCAAAAGGTTTGCGGGTTTGACTTACAAAAGTCAACAGAGCATGAAACACCTTATTTTGACTTTCCTAAGTCAACATGGTCGACTTTGGGGTTATTACAGCCTTAGTCCTTGTAGTTTTAAGTTTAGATAATGACAGAATTAGTCCCTATGGTTAGAAATGAGTTAAGAACTAGGTTAATTGACTTTATAAAGTCAATAGGAATACAAAATTTGAATTTGACCTCAAAAGTCAACATAATTGGAGTTTGGACCAATGTCATAACTAGTCCATGTAGTTTTAGTTCAATTAATGACAGAAACAGTCCCTGGAGTTTGAGTTAGGTTAACTAAGTTAAGATTTAATTGGATTTAGCTAACGGAGTTAGTCTAAAAGTCTGGATTATCACATCATCCCCTAGTTGAAAGAATTTTCATCCCGAAAATTGGAATAAATATATAAAAAAAATCTGAGTGTCACATCATACTCAAGTTGAAATAATTTTCGTCCCGAAAATTAGAATAGTACCTTAAGTGTTTAACGTGGAGTGCTTGAACAGATGAGGATACTTGCGCATCATATGATCCTCGCGCTCCCACGTGAATTCCGGTCCGCGTTTCGAGTTCCAACGAACTCTGACAATAGGGATCTTACTGTGTTTGAGCGTTTTGAGTTCCCTATCCTTGATTTCTGCTGGTTTTTCAATGAAACGCAATTGTTCATCGACTTGTAGTTCCTCAAGAGGAACAACCAGTGCCTCGTATGCTATACATTTCTTCAAGTTTGAGACATGAAAGATGTGGTGTACACCACTCAGTCCTTCAGATAGGTCCAGTTAATACGCTACTGGGCCAATTCTTTTCATTATCTTGAACGGTCCAACATAACGAGGATTTAGTTTGCCTCGTTTCCAAAAACGAATTACACCTTTCCAAGGTGAGACTTTTAATAAGACCATATCACCTACTTGAAACTCTAACGGTTTACGACGCTTATCGGCATAGCTCTTTTGACGATCACGAGCTGCCGCCATACGATTTCTAATTTGAACGATATTTTCTGAGGTTTCGAATATAAGTTCAGGACCCAGAAGTTGGCTATCCCCAACTCGTCACGGTACGACAACGGTAACGGCTCTCGCCATAGGTAACGATAAAAAACCTTGGATTTTGAATACAACTCTATTTTAAAAAAATTATATCGGAACGTTGTAAAAAAACTAAGAACAGTCGCGCCCTCCGCATTTTGAAAAAAGTTAACGAACAAAAGTTATTAAAGGAAAACGAAATTGAAACGGTCTAAAAGCGTATATTACATAGTATAAGGGTTGAAAAAGTAAAAAAAAAAACTAAAAAGGTTTGGTGGCCAAAACGAAAAGAACCAAAAGTTTACTATTCCCAAAGGTTTCTTTTTAATCTATATATATAATTTTGACAATTTAGTCAATGACACCGAATATGACATTTTCCATTTATCACTTGTGCTTGCAAACTTTAATGCAAATTTCAAATCCATAATTTGAAACTAAACAGAAGAAGATTATTTAAGTAATACTTAGATCCGTAATTTTAGATCCATAACATCTTTGATAGTCCATTTTGTTAAGCTCGACACCTCTGAAGTAAACATCACACGTGATATACATGTGCCGCTCAACTTTTGGGAAGAAAGGAGACTAAAATAAAAGTAGGAGAAAACAATGTGAAATTTGAAGAGATTTAGATCAACTTATAAATACTTGGTTAACTTGTCGTGTGAAGATTACATAGCCCAATTTAAAAGTTTAACTATGTATTGTTAACGTTATAATCATGGATTAAGATCCTTATATGATACGATTAATCCCAAACTTGCATATTTGCGGTTCGGTTTCAGTTGTGTTGTTTGACATAACCGAATTAACCGAATCGATTATATATATAGACACACACACATACACATACACATACACATACACATACACATACACATACACATACACATACACATACACATACACATACACATATGTACAATTATTTAAATTTTTAGACACGCAATACATTTCATACATAATTGTTTGCGTTAGAATTCTATTAAGTTTATAAAAAAATATACTATTTAGCCAATTGAGTTATAATATTCATTTGGATTTGATTTCTAGTAAAATTCTTAACAAAAGTTCAAATATTTTTAGCATATGTCAAACGTTTTGGTTTAGCGGTTAACCGAACCTAACCAGACCGAATGACTACTAATAACCGATTATCCGAAACCAATCGATTTTCAAAATCCATTAACCTAAATTTTTGGTTTCGGTTAAGTGGGATCTCAAAACCGAACCGAATCGAACCGAGCACACCCCTAATGGTGGTGATGGTGGTCGATTAGGTGGGCTTGGTCAAGGATTTGGTGGTGGTGGAGGGTACGGAGGAGGGGGGTGAGAGGCGGTTAGGGTTTGGTGGTGGTGGGATAAGGCGGAGCATTGGAATGGGTGGCGGAATTGGAACATGTAACAATGGGATGGACAATGCAGGAATTGGTGGCCGTCTGCCTTGGGTTTGGCAACGAGGTGGAGATATGGGTAACACTATATTTTTATTTTGTCATAATAAAAAAATGTTATTTTATTTTTGAAAAAGAATTATAGTAGCATTTATATTTTTTTTATTATATTGTTTTGTGCTTTAGCGACACCAAATGCAGTGATGTGTGTTGATCTGAGGGGGGTTTTGATGGAAGATGCGGCGGTTATCTGCATATGTTACCACCTCAAATAGTTTTAGATCAATCTGGTCGGCAAAATATATTTGATTTTAACGAGATATGATTGATTTCCGACGAATTTGGCGAAATATATTTGAATTCGGCTTTTTTGGCACGTATATTTAGATGAACTTAAAAAGACAAAAAAAATTGAGGAAAAATAAAAGTTCGGATGAAGGATGATGTCCGGATTTCAAGTTCGGGTGAAGGATGGAGTTCGAACTTCAAGTTCGGATGAAGGATGATGTCCGGATTTCAAGTTCGGGTGAAGGATGGAGTTCGAACTTCAAGATCGGATGAAGGAATATGCCCGGCCACCAAACTATACCTTGTCTCTTGAAGAAAAGTAGCGCTAGAGGTAAGTTTTAGTGTGCCTAGTCTAATCAAAGAGTCTCCACAACTTGGAACACATACCCTTAGCGCAAGAGTAAATGCAAACCACACTATTCGTGCTTTCACTACTGGCACTTACAACATCTCTGACTTTGATCAACTTATATTTCAAAACTTCGAGACCGGTCGCCTCAAGGCTCTTCAAAAGACGTCTGACAAGCCACTCATGTTGATAGGAGTTGGTAGGAATTTTGAAATGCACACCGAATTGGTTAGGTTTCCTCATTTTCCACACAGTCACCAACATATTTATTTTGTTTGTAAGTTGCATTCAGACTTGTCCAACTTGATAAAATGCACTCATTTACCTAACCAAATCGATTATATATATATATATATATATTTACACACACATACATGCATACATATCTATAATATATAATAAATAAAGGTTTTAGGAGTACACTTGTCACTCTCATGTTCACCCTCCTTAACATTTTTTTCCGCATCTCTCTCCTATTAAGTATACAAATTTCTTTAATTTTTTTTATAAATTTTTGTTTCCCGCCTCTCTCTCCTATTAAATAATAAAGATTTTTATAAAAAAATTTTTTTAAAAAGAATGGGTTTTTTCATAAAACATTTTTATAAATATAATATTTTTCATTCTTTTTATAAAAAAACTATATAACGTTTCTAGAATTTGTATTAAAAAACTATGTAATATGTCATAAAATTTTATAATTTGTTAAATATTCATTATTTGTTATTTATAATCCTTAAATATTAATTATTTCTCATTTCACCAATAACATCCAATATACAAATCTTCATAGAAAATGTTCATTTACAAAAAGTTATATTTATTCAACCATGTAATACATGGGTTTTAACCTAGTATATATATATATATATATATATATATATATATATAGGGGATGGTTCCCCTAAGAAGTGTCACTTGGCTAAGAAGCCTAAGAAGCAATATCATCCATTCAATTGGATGATAAAGGTTATGGATTTAAGTGTAGGAAAATAAGGGGTGGAGGACATTCTTGAAAAACCCACAATTGTTAACTTTTTTTTAAATTCCCCCTTTTTTTAACGTACATAACATTTTCATACGACCTTATTTTTTTAAAAAAATTACACTATAAAATCGAGCGCTTTTTACTTTTAATTCGAGTATAGTATTGCTATATTTTACTGCAAAAACAAAATCGACACTTAGTGAAATTGTGCTACTTTACGTAAATGTGCTGGTTTCTAGTAAAACAACACAATTAACCGTGCTGCATTGTAAAACAGCACAATTAACGGTGCTGATTTATCATAAAACAACACCAAACATAACAATTAATTGTGTTGTTTTACTATAAAACAACACCATAAGAACACGGTTAATTATGTAACTTGCTTTTCTTAGCTAATCAAGCACAAACAAAACCAGCACAACAAAACTGGTATATCAAACCAACACAAAACAAACCAGCACAAAACAACATTTTGATGTATAAGCTTTTTGTTGCCAACCACTGAACCATTTTTTTGTTGTACGGATGCTTTAAATTTTTATTTTTAAAGAATGCTACCAAATTAGACACATAATAATTGACTAAAAGTAGCACACGTTAAAGAAACCAGTACGTTTATGTAAATTGTGTTGTTTAACAAGAAACCAGCAAATTTTTAATGTGCTAAATTTTGCTGTTTTACCTGAAACCAGCACACTTACGAGAAACCAGCACATTTACGTAAACTAGCACAATTTCATTAAGTCTCGTTTTTGTATTAAGTGTCGTTTTTGGTTTTGCAAAAAAAAAATATAGTAATATTGTACTCAAATTAAAGATAAAAACGCTCGATTTTATGATGTAATTTTTTTTAAAAATAATGTCGTATGAAAAAGTTATGAACGTTTAAAAAAAGTGGGGAAAGTTGAAAAAAGTCAACAAAAGTGGTTATTACTTAAATACTCTTCCACCCTTTATTTTTCATACACTTAAATCTCTACCTTTGATCATCCAATTGATTGGATGAGATCACTTCTTAGGCTTCTTAGCCAAATTAGACTTCTTATTTGAACCTCCCCATATATATATATATACACACACACACACACACAAACACATAACTATTTAAATTTTAAGATACGCGATACACTTTATACATAACTTTTTGCGTTAGAATCCTATTAATTTTATAAAACATATAATATCTAACTTAGTTAAAATATGCATTTGCGTTTGATCTATAGTCAAATTCTTAACAAAAGTTCTCACTTTTTAGCTTATGTCAAAAGTTTTGTTTTAACGTTAACCGAACCTAACTGAACCGAGTGACTACCAATAACCGACTAATCGAAACCGAATTAACGGATACCGATCCATTTTCAAAGTCCATTAACAAATTACTTATGGCCATTTTTTGTCTTTTAAGAATAGATCCGTAGCATTGAGTCCAAAAATCAAGATCATCTTTGCAAAGTCTTCAACCACCAAAAAAATTAAGGAATGTGATTAGGATTTTCTCTTGACCATAAGGGAAAAATGCTTCATACGCTAATAATGTAGAAACAATTAACTTTTGTTATTGTAGAATTAAAATTAGGAAACTCTCGGCCCAACTTAATATATATATAATCTAGAAAAATGAATTGAAGCCCAGTACCAAAGTACAATTGTTTGTAGCATTGACAATATTCATTCTGCTGTTACTTTTGCTGATATCCCACGTTTATATAGCTACCAACATTCAGGATTCCAACGCCCCCACTTAAAAATACCGACCTACAAACAATGTCGGTAAATGTTAATAAAAACCATACCTTGTCTCTTGAAGCAAACTAGCATTTGAGGTAAGTTTTAATGTGCCCAGTGTAATCAAAGCGTCTCCAGAACTTAGCGCAGGAGTAAATGGAAACCACACTATTTGAGCCTTCACTACCAGCACTTACAACATCTCCAACTTTGTTCAACTTATATTTCAAAACTTCCAGACCGGTCGCCTCACGGCTCTTTCAAAGACGCCTGACAAGCCACTCATGTTGATACGAGTTGGTAGGGATTTTGAAATGAACACCGAATTGGCTAGGTTTCCACATTTTTCACAGACACCATCATATTTATTTTGTTTGTGAAGTAGCATTCAGACTTGTCCAACTTGATAAAATGTACTCATTAACCAAACCGAACCAATTAAATATATATATATATATATATATATATATATATATTTACACACCCATACATACACATACACATACATATATATACATACATACATATAACTATTTAAATTTTAAGAGACGCGATGCACTTTATGCATAATTGTTTGTGTTAGAATCCTATTAATTTTATTAAAAAAATATAGTATTTAGCCATTTTAGTTTGATACGCATTTGAGTTTGATTTATAGTCAAATTCTTAACAAAAGTTTAAACTTTTTAGCTTATGTCAAAAGTTTTGTTTTGGCGGTTAACAGAACCTAACCGAACCGAGTGACTACCAATAACCTACTAACCAAAACCGAATTAACTGATACCGATCCATTTTCAAAGTCCATTAACAAATTACGTCTGGCCATTTTTTGTCTTTTACGAATAGATCCGTAGCAACGAGTCCAAAAATGAAGATCATCTTTGCAAAGTCTTTTTCCATCGAAAAATTAAGGACTGTGATAAGGATTTTCTCTTGACCATAAGGGAAAATTGCTTCATATGCTAATAATGTAGAAACAATTAACTTTTGTTATTGTGGTTAGAAATAAAATTATGAAACTCTGTGCCCAAATTAATATATATAAAATCTAGAGAGATGAAATGAAGCACGGTACCAAAGTACAATTGATGGAAGCACCGGCAATATTCATTCTATTGTTACTTTCGCTGATTACCTACGTTTGTATAGCCACCAACATTCTGGATTTCTAACGCCCCCACCTAAAAGAATACCGACCTATAAACAATGTCGGTAAATGTTAATAAAAAACCATACCTTGTCTCTTGAAGCAAAGTAGCGCTTGAGGAAAGTTTTACTGTGAATAGGATTTTCGCTAGAGCATAAGGGAAAATGCTTCATTAGAAACAATTAACTTTTGTTATTGTGGTGAGAAAAGATAAGTCCCCTCATAAGAATTGAATACTTGAATATCGATTAGAAATAAAATTAGAAAACCCCATTCCCCAAACTCCCAACCACTCCTTCACCAACGCAGTAGGTACACCATTCACCCCAGCCGTTCTTTCTCTACATCCCTCACCACCATAAACACAACATTCGACCAGACGACGACCATAGGTAGGGGTGGTTGTTGGCGGTCGTGATATTCTGTGGCTGCTGTAAGAAAATAGTTATTACTTTTTATAATTTAACATGAATATTGTCCATTTACTTTTTATTACTTAAGGGTCTGCATATATTTGATCTTTTGTTGTTATATATTACTTTTGTAAAGCTTTTTGATACTGATATTTTGTTTTTTTAGAACTAGACATGGCCAAGATCGGAGAAGGAAATTAAATGATGCGCAATGCCAAAGTACAATTCGTAGTCTCACTGACAATATTCATTCTGCTACTACATTCACTAATTACCTACATTTATATAGCCACCAACAGCGCCCCCACCTATTAAATACCGACCTATAAACAATGTGTGTAAAAGTTCATAAAAACCATACCTTTTCTCTTGAAGCAAAGTAGCGCTTGAGGTAATTTTTAGTGTGACGAGTGTAATCAAACCGTCTCCACAACTTGGGACATTTACCCTTAGCGCAAGAGTAAATGGAAACCACACTATTCGTGCCTTCAATACCAGCACTTACAACATCTGTGACTTTGATTAACTCATATCCCTAAACTTCCAGACCGGTTGATACGCCCTATTTTATATATATATATATATTTCATGCGTATTAAAGCCTCGTTCTTAGTCAATTTATTACTAAAATCAAGTGAACCGATGCTACATTATTTTATATATGAATTTTGTAGGTCATTAAGTAAAACAAGCTAAAACAAAGAAAAAAGAGTTGAATGAGCTCAAACGAATCAAGCTTGGATTATTATATTGGGCCACTCCACCTAGACTCAAAATAAATGGATTAGGTCAAGCTAACTAATAATAAAAGAGGGGAATTGTTGGTATTGGGGAGCCATGAACGAACAGGAAAAAGAAAACAATAATCGAAGGAAGCACCCACCTCAAGGACGAATTAGAATTAAAAATTTGGAGGCTTTTGTTGGTTTGGAATTTCACGAACAGAAACAAGAAACAAAAAGAGGAAGCAGGTGAACCTTTATTGATCTAATTGTTGGCGGCGGCTATCGAAGGAAAAGAACCAAGTAAACACACAAGCACGTCAACATTTATGAAGGAGACTAAGCAAATAGCTCAAAGCATTTGTCGTTTATCGATTTGATTGTATTGTTTTCATTATGAATTCAGTTTCTCAATCAATTTACTTTGTTTTGTTCTTGAGTATTATGATTGGCTAAACTTGTTTCCTACCTAAATTAGGATGATTATTAACGTGGTTTGAATGTTTTTATGATTTTAATTACTCGTATGACGAATGTTATTATCAATGTTACTATTTTATTGATTATGAGTGTGTATGAATGCTGAGTTTTTAATAATCTTGCATGAACTTATTCTGGTTGTCATCTTGTTCGTTTCCTTTGTGTGTTTCGAGTAGGGTTTCGAGTTTTAGGTCATTTACTTGGTGTTTTTGGTCTAAACGATTCGATCGATCGTAGGAGCAGTTGTGTGGGTATTTAAAAACTAGTGTTTCACCAACCTTGAGTCTGAGAGGAGATAGGTTGTCAGGTTGTCTCTTGGTTTTGGTGATTTGGGTAGCAATTGCACGAGAGTGAGTTATCCAGGTTAGCTTTATCACTTGCAATTTCGTGTCATAGTCGGTATTTTAGTGCTTACTCGCCCTTAGGTCTGTCTAGGATAGTCTATGGGTATAGTAAAGGTTGAGACTGAGAGGTGAAGCTGTTTTCGAGTACTTGGTGTTCTAGGGAGTGGTGAGTCTGAGAAGAGATCCGCTTTTTTACCGGTGAGCTTATCTTGACCCTTAGGATAGTTTGGGTGTGTAGGTGAGTCTGAGAGGAGATCCTACGTGTCTTAGCGATTCCTAAGTTAATCTATCTTTAGAGTCGGTGTCGTACGATTAGTTGTTCTCGAAAGCATTTTAACTAGTTAATAGGATTTCTGGTCTAGGTAGTGTTTGTCTCATATTTGGTTTCCGCTAATATAATCACACATTAAAGTGCAATAACCGGTATTTCTTTTCGACTAAACCCAAACACCAAATTTCAAGCCCCCGAGAAATGTTCTAATTCCATTTTATACAATATATCAATCTATCTATGGGTCTCACACTTAAAGGTTACAACTCGAACTAATCCCGTCTCACGGTCATGTTTAGGCCCGACTTAGATCATGTAGATCTTCCCACCACGATAAACTCAAATTTACATGTTTTTAGAAATTTAGATGGATAATGAGTCGTAGAGCGTTTAGTTGTCCGTGTCTTTCTTTGTTTTTTTTTATTGTGTTTAGCTTGTATCTTGAGTCTATCCATTTAATTTTGTCATTATGTGTGAGATCTGTGGAGGACCCCATTTTACTCATCATTGCCCACACTCATCGGGATATTCTGCAGATTGCTATGATCAATCTTATCTGCAGGTACAACCATATGAGGATTATAAAACTCAAGAGGAGTTGAATGCATGGTGCAAAGAGGCAAATGAGCAATATGAGAGAGATATCAAGCACTAATCGCACGCATCGGATCACATCGACCGAGGAATATAGAGCGTGCGATTTATGATTATGAAGGGAATGACATCGAAACTGAAACTGCATCAGGAGAAGTGATTCCGGAAATTCTAGAACTGGAGGCAAAAATGGATGAACTGCAATTCATAGTGACAGAAGGTGAAGCACAAGTCCCATCTCCAGGTAAGCTTTCTGACCTTGATTCCATAACTGATGAATTCTATACTGATTCTATGCAAGATCACAATGATCCATATGATTCTTTACACTTGTCTTGTGAGGATTATATTTCACAGGAATCGCAGATAAAACCGAGGGCAAAAATGGACGTCAAAGTCCCACCCTTGGATCTGCAGAGTGTTAAGCAACTTCGGCCGGGCGTTTATGATTTTTCTTTGGATGATAGTGATGATGAGACAGTGCAGGAGTCACACGAAACTCCAGAGCCGGAGACGATAATGGACATCAAAGTCCCACCTCCGGTTCAACAGGATATCAAGCCAAAATTTTGGTGCCCCACGCCATGGGATATTGATGATGGCTTTTGGAGTGACGATGAAAGAGATATTGAGGAAGAAGAGCTGATAGAGATCCCTCAAACCCCGATTGAAGATGAGTGCATTGAAGAGGGATTAGTCAGGTTGTTCGAGACAGAGGATAATAGTGAGGTGCATCCCGGCGAGCCACAGGATGAGTCTTTGGTTGAAATGATCGTAGAGGAGCATGTCCCATCTTAGGAAAGTGAATTTGGAGACGAGTTGGGGGACCTGCCGACTCATATGGAAGAAGAGTTCGACCCACTTGGCGAGCTAAAAATACTTGAAGATTTGTTATATCAAGAGCCAAGTGTGGGGGTGAAAGAAGAGGTGCAAGTGAGGGAGCTGGTGTCAAAACCATCACATTGCACCAAAGAGAAAGAGAAGAAAAGACCCGTGGAGGTATTAGATGGTGGCTCGCCACCCAAATCATCACGACCACGGGACAGGGCAAAGAAACGTATGGACCGGAATGTTTTGAGGGTCCTGGGATGGTTACACAAGGACAATAGGATGCAGTATACTTGAGATGACCGATTACCTCATTACATGCCACGTATCAGGTTTGGCCCAGGTAAGTACAAATATTGGTGGTCCGACCCATTTACATTTTTTAAAACTAATTTAAGGTCTGCCATCAGTGTGTGTCAAATTGGTGGTAGATCAATTACACTAAACGGGCCGGACGGGGGCGGCATAAAGGAGAAGCCTCCGAATTAGATTGGCATTTTGTTTGGGTTAGAACCCAAGTGTATATTTGGTATGAATTTTAATTTTATCGAGTATGTATTTTGAGTCTATTTGATGCTGTTTTGGGTTGCTTGAGTTTATTTTTGTAGGTATAGATCACACCGCCCGTACTCAATCTCCATTCGGGTGGAGTCGATTCTAATATCACATTCATGTAAAAGGAACCCGACAGAGTTGTGTGCAGCCGTGAATGAAATGCTATACGGTGCACAAAAGGAAGAGCGAAACTGGACACATATCTTGCATACATTATCAGCTAAGTCGATTCCTGTTTTATTTTTGTCTTTTTATTTTTCGTTGTTTCTTGGTTCACATTGAGGACAATGTGTCGTTCAAGTGTGGGATGGGAAACGTCTTGAGTCTAGTTTAGTTAGGTTTGTTTTCTTTTATAAAAAGTCAAAAATACAAAAACCAAAATGTGAAAAAATGTCCTGAATTAGAGTTTCTGCATAAAAAAATGGAAGATGATAGGTATAACTGGATCTACTGGTGAGTGTTTAAATGAAAATAATGATACAAAACGCGTCTAATTTATGATGTTTTGGTAGACCCAGCCAAAAGCTTAAATATCATGTGAATGTTGTTTAGGATTAATAACTTAACTAAATCATGATATCTTGTGAGTACTCATCTTAGGGTGTCGGTAATACTGAAACTGTCAACATAGGTGATAGGTACCACGTTAAGCTAATATTTAGATGTTCTAAAATTTCTTGGCATACTACTCTCTTTTTATGAAAATAAATCCAAGTTTGGTGGCACCCGCATCCATAATTCCATTTAATAATGAGTATAATTAATCGATTGAAAACTTGATTTTTGACCTACGTGTTACCCTCCGGGATAGTGACTTGGTTGATACACCCATAGGTTGGGACTTGAGTGATCAATATGTTGAATAAATAAGATTTAATATATGCGTTAACCACTCGGATAGTGACTCGGTGGATACACCTCTAAGTTAAATTCTTATGTGCTTAACTGATAAAAACTGTAACCTATGTGCTACCTTCTGGGATGGTGACTTGGGAGATGCACCACTAGGTGAGGTTGATTCACACATTTAATAATGCTCATTCCATCCATTTATTCATGTTAATTTCTAAAACATGTAAATCTTAGTTTAACGTGATGGGAAATCTACATGGTTTAACCCGTACCTATACATGACCTTGAGACGAAATTAGATAGAGTTGTAGCTTCTAAGTGTGAGACCCATAGATAGATTGATAAGCTGTATAAAGTAATAATAAAACACAATCAGGGGCTTGATAAATGGTGCTTGGGTTTAATCGGATCGAAATATCAATTGTCGCATTTTAACGCGTGATTATATCTGTGCTAATGAAATTATGAGATTGTTAAAGTAGATTTCCAGTTGTGATTCCATTGCAGAGTCTTTTTCGATGACGAAAAAATGTTAAGTGTGAGGATGTTTGATATGTGCTATTTTATATATATATTATGCATATTAAACCCGCGGTTTAGGCATTTTATTAATATATTCACGTGAACTGATACTTAATTAGTCTATATTTACATTTTGTAGGTTTTAAGATAAAATGAGATAAAACGTTATAGTTGAGCTAAGAAAATAAATTAGAATATGATTTAATAATAATTTGATTAAGATTAAGTGAATTCAAAATGGTTAACTTATTATTTGATTCATAACTCTATTTGTGGCAGGAGAGTAATTACATGGAGATAGAGGTGCACAAAAAAACCGGTTTGGAAATCCAAACCGGTTCCGAACCGGAACCCGAACCGCCCCATAACCGGTTTTGTGTGAACCGGTTTCAAACCGATACGAACCGCCAGTTTACAACCGGTTTAACCTATTTGTGCGACGAGCGGTTTACAACCGGTTTTTTGTGAACCGGTTTGAGAAACCGGTTTGGTAAACCGGTTTGAACCGGTTTAACGGTCAAAAAAAAAACTAGCCGTTGGAAACGGCTATATAGCCGTTGGGACCAATTTTTGACCGTTTTTTGACCGTTTTTTGACCCATTTTAACCCCCAAACACATTATAAATAGGTAGTGGGTGTTTTGGTTAAATCACACTTCTCAAACGCTCAAAAAACGCTCAAAAAATTTCAAAAAACGCAATGGCAGGTTCTTCAAGTTATGGTGTTTCCTCTAACGAAGTTAGCGTTGTGAAAATAATACCAACAACGAGGAACCCCGCAATTTGGTCAAACTACGATCTATGTGAGTTGTCTAACGGGTTGGAACGTGCTCGTTGCAAAAAATGTGGTGGTTTTTTTAAAAAGGAATCAAATTCTACTCTAAAAACTCATCTGGAAAAATCGTGTCAGAGTTTGAAGAATATTCCAGGTGAGGGTCAAGCATCTATGACAAGCGAGGGTGGAATTTGGAACTTCGATCCAAATATTGTTCGAGATAGAATGGCGAAATTAGTTATTCAAAGAGGTTTGCCGTTCAACCATTTCGACAACCCGCTCACGACGAGGATGATTCAAGAAGCCCTTCAACCACGTTATCATCAAGTAAGTCGTAGTACTCTTAGACGTGATTGTCTAAAAATGTGGAAAAAAGCAAAAAAAGAATTAATTTTAGGTTTTGAAAAATTGGAAACCGGTGTGAACTTAACCACCGACGTTTGGTCGGCTCCACATGGTATTCCCGACTCATATATTTGCGTTACCGCTCATTGGGTTGATCCCAATACGTGGCAAATGATGAAACGTACAATCGCGTTTGATATGTTTGAATATCCGCACACGGGTCAAAATTTATTTCACATTTTAGATGATGTGATAACCGATTTTAAATTACAAAATAAATTATTTTCAATATCTTTTGATAATGCCTCAAATAATACAAATGCGGTTCAAAAATTAATATTAAAATATAATCCGATTTGCAACGGCGCTTTTTTCCATAATCGATGTATTGCACACATCATCAACTTAGCCGTGCAAGACGGGCTTGGGGTTGAACCCGTTATTGAAATAAGTAATGCATTTCGAGTCATGCTTAAAGACGTTTTTAGTAGTAGTAAAAAAAGATACCATGAATATATTAGATTATGTAACGATACGGGTTTGATTTGCTTAGGTCCCAATTGGGACCTCCCAACAAGATGGAATTCAACTTATAAAATGTTTCATAGTGCTATACGTCAAAAAGATACTTTATCAATTTTTCATGATATGCTTTCCTCAAAACTGCGTCGTAAAATTCAAAGTTTTCCGTCTACGAGTTGGGACATTCTTGAAAATTTAACCGAATTGCTCGAAGTTTTCAAAACCGCCACTACTTTTTTATCCGGGGTTTATTACCCCACAAGTCCCTTGGCTCTTAAACAAATATTTCTAATGTGTAACAAATTAGCCGAACTTGAAAATAAAAATACTCTTTTTACGACAATGATAAAACCGATGAAAGAAAAATTTGTTAAATATTTTAAAGAAATGCCTCCGGTTATAACTTGTGCCGCCGCATTAAACCCTACAATTAATGTTTACGGTGTTGAAACCTTGATTGATAAAATAACTTACGATTTGGATTTGAATTCCGAAGATATTCATTTTTCAACCGTAACAAAAACTTATTTTAACAAATGTTTGCAAGATTTGTTTGATATTTATTTACATAAATATGGTACAACACAAACCCCACATGATACGATGGGCGCGGGCGCATCAAGTAGCAGCTCGAGGAATGTGAACTTAAATTTGTATAACGAAATGAGAAATGAATTTACTAAACGGGCTAGAGGGTCCATCCCGAGTAGCGAACTCGGAAGGTATACGGGAACAAACTTTTTATCATTTATGAGTCCGGATGTTTTTGAGGACTTTGATATTTTGGCTTGGTGGAAAGGAAACGAATCTACTTTTCCGGTCCTTTCCGCCATGGCCCGTGATTTACTAACCGTCCAAGCTTCCACGGTAGCTTCGGAATCCGTTTTTTCTCTTAGTGGCAGGGTTTTATCTATTCGAAGAACTAGACTCACTCCCGCGGCAATGGAAATGTGCATTTGCTTGAAAGACCATTTGGATGCGGTTGATAGGAGACAAGATAGGGCTTCGCTTGAAGAAGAAATTGAAGTTGAAGAACTCATACACGAATCTGAGGTTAACCAAGGATTGGCGAGCCCACTTACAAATGAAGAACTCGCCGAAGATGATAGACTACGAGGATCCACTAGTAACTCCGAGAATGACGGCTAATATTAAACAAAAAAACTCCAAAAAATAAAAATATATATATTTTTTTCTCGTATTGTAATGTTTAATATTGTAATGTTTTGTGATTTCCGAACCCCTACAATATGAATAAACGTTGAACTATATGTTTTTCTTTTTCTCGTATTGTAATGTTGTAATATTTTTTAATTTATTTTAAAAAATTTTTTTTATAAAAAAAACCGGTTTAAACCGGTTCACCAACCCGAACCGGTCCAGAACCGACCTGAACCGGTTCAATAGGTTCGACATTTTATACTTGCAAAACCGGTTTAACCCGAACCGGTTTGGGTCAAAACCGGTTTAGTGTTTGCGTTGACCAAACCGGTTCGGGCCGGTTCGAAACCGGTTCGGTTCAAAAACCGCCTTTTGTGCACCTCTACATGGAGACATGAAGTTAAATTATCAAAATGGACTCCTTTTGAAGCATGCTGGTGGCAACTTACGTAGCATGAGACTAGTAAACAAACAAATTCAATTTAATTGGGCTGTTGTTGATGGATAAAAAAGACCAAAAGAGAGTTGAGATTGGATAAGGGGCTGTTCAAGAAAAAAATCAAAGGAAATTGAGCTGGCTCCTAATAATTCGATCATATGGGCTAAACCAACATATTGGGCCAAGATATTAGTTGAGACAACAGCCCACGCAAAGTAGGTCATGTGAAGAAAAATAAGGATTGCCGTGAAGGTCAGGTCAGAGGAGACGACTTGGGGATCGACTGTTTAACTAAATTAAAGAAGAAAGGAGGGCGAATTAGGTGTCAAGAAGCCATTGGGGATCACGTATTGCATATTCGAAGTTCACGGTTGCCGATTAAAGTTTGATTTCGGTTTATTATTTTACGTTTGGACTATTTATCATGTTTACTATTGATTTCACTATGTTTACTCGTGATTTTGGTTTGTTAGACATCATGATTGCCTAAACTTGTTTAAGATACCTAGGTTTTGATGATGACTTTGTGATTTTGAGTTTTATTCGGTTTTTGGATTCTTATTGATGGATTCATGCTTTAGTAAATAATCTTTTCATATCGATTGATGTTTATGCATGCTTAGATCAGATTTGTAATTGATTTCAAATTCCGTATGTTACCTGTGAATGTCTTCCGGTTAGAGTTTCGTATTAGATCATTGACTCCGTGTTATGATTAGTTTATGGTTTGTTGAATTCGCAATCCATAGGAATAGAAATCGTTTACATGTTTGATCTTAGTGTTCTGCCTATCTAGATAGCTCAAAGGTAATAGATAGTCGGGTTGTCTCTGGTGTTAGGGTTTTAGGTGTAAATACTCTGAAATGAGGTTTTCCCTAGGTGTCCTAGTATCCTTTGCTATCCTGTGTCAATGTGATTGTTCTTAGGTTAACCCTTGCATTCCTTGAATGTATTGAGACAGTGAGACTGAAAGGTGATCTGTCTATAGGTACTTTAGTATTGTTGGAGAGACTGAAAGTGAGCGTCACACACCCCTTAGGTTTTTCTTCTAGGTCACACTTTGAGAATGATCAGGGATCCTGTAGGTAGTCTGAGGGTGTAGTATTCATAGATCCTGGTTCCATCAAGAGTTTCCTTAACTGATAGAAATCTGAGATTCCCATGTAGGATTCTTAACCTGGGTAATGCCTTCCCCATTCTTGAATTCGTCTAAATCTTTTGCTTAATACTTGGTTTTCGTTAGTTCGTTCTTTAGTTTGTTAAGTTTAGAATCACAACACAAAATCCCCCAATATATTTTAGTTTACTTAGTTGAGTCAGAGTCTAGGTATAGTTGTCACTAGTGTCTCGTGGGTTTGATATCCGGACTTCATTAGACTTTACTACATTGATCGGTACACTTGTCGGTTGTGTAGTATTAGGGTGAGTCTAGATTTATAAATTTAAAGCTAGAGTGTCTAGGTTATGTTTTATATTAGTTTTTATAGACCGTCCATGACGACATCACCGGTTGTCTTAGGGCTCTTAAAAAGACGTCTGACAATACACTCATGTTGATACGAGTTGATGGGGATTTTTAAATGCACACCGAATTGTCTAGGTTTCCTCTTTTTCCAACACTCACCAACATATTTATTTTGTTTGTGAAGTTGCGTTCATACTTGTCCAACTTGATAAAATGCACTCATTAATTGAACCGAACCGATTTCATGTATATATATATATATATATATATATATATATATATATATATATATATATATATATATATAAACACATACATACACATACACATATATATAAACATATAACTATTCAAATTTTAAGAGAAGCGAGACACTTTATACATAATTGTTTACGTTAGAATCCTATAAATTTTACAAAAAAATATAGTAATTTAGCCGATTTAGTTATAATATGCATTTGCGTTTGATTTCCAATTTTTTAACAAAAGTTCAAATTTTTTTAGCTTATGTCAAAAGTTTTGGTTTAGCGGTTAACCTAACCTAACCGTACCGAGTGACTACCAATAACCGACTAACCGAAACCGAATTAACCGAAACCGGTCCGTTTTCAAAGTCCATTAACAAATTACTTATGACCATTTTTTTTCTTTTAAGAAAAGATCCGTAACAATGAGTCAAAAAATCAAGATCATTTTTGCAAAGTCTTTCATCACCGAAAAATTAAGGACTGTGATTATGATTTTCACTTGACCCCAAGGGAAAAATGCTTTATATCCTAATAATGTAGAAACAATTAACTATTGTTATTGTGGTGAGAACTGGGAAGTCATCTCATAAGAATTGAATGCTTGAATATAGATTAGAAATCAAATTAGAAAACTTTTGTCCCAAGTTAATATATATACATAAGATCTAGAAAAATTGGCCCTTAAAAAAGTGTGGCCCAAAGCCGCTATATATATACACATACGCTGCACCTCATTCCCCAAACTCCCAAATCATTTCTTCACCAACACAGTAATTACACCATTCACCCCGGTTGTTCTTCTTCTTCATCCATCACCACCGAAAAAACAACAGCCGGCACGACGACGACCACAGGTGGGGGTGGTTGTTGGTGGTCGCGATGTTCGATGGTTGTAAAAAATTTGTTATTACTTTTTATAATTTAACATATAATTTAAGGTGAATATTGTCCATTTACTTTTTATTACTTTAGGTTTGCATATATTTGATCTTTTGTTGTTATATATTGCATTTGTAAAGATTTCTAATACTGATATTTTGGCTTTTTTAGAACTAGAAATAGCCAAAATAGGAGAAGGCAATGAAATGAAGCGCATAACAAAAGTACAGTTGATGGCAGCACTGACAATATTCATTCTGCTATTTTCATTGATTACCTACGTTTATATAGCCACCAACATTCTGGATTCCAGCGCCCCCACCTAAAAAATACCGACCTACAAACAATATCGGTAAAAGTTGATAAAACCCATACCTCGTCTCTTGAAGCAACAATAACGCTTGAGGTAAGTTTTAGTGTGCCCAAGAGTAATCAAAGCGTCTCCACAACTTGGGACATTTACCCTTAGCGCAAGAGTAAATGGAAGCCACACTATTCGTGCCTTCACTACCAGCACTTACAACATCTCTTACTTTAATCAACTAGTATTCTTAAACTTCTAGACCGGTCGCCTCATAGCTCTTCAAAAGACGTCTGACAATCCACTCATGTTGATATGAGTTAGTGGGGATTTTGAAATGCACATCGAAATGGCTAGGTTTCCTCTTTTTTCCACACACTCACCAACATATTTATTTTGTTTGTGAAGTTGCATTCAGACTTGTCCAACTTGATAAAATGCACTCATTAACCGAACTGAACCGATTATAGGTGTGTATGTGTGTGTGTGTGTGTGTGTGTATATATATATATATATAAATTGCCCAAATGTATGTGTATATATATATATATAGGAGGAGGATCAACTAAAAAGTGTAATTTGGCTAAGAAGCGTAAGAAGCAATCTTAGCCATCCATTTCCCAATAAGGGATGAGATTTAAGTGGGGAAAAAAAGAAGGTTTGAGGGGTATCTTTGTAATAGCCATTTTTGTTGACTTTTTTTCAAGTTCCTCCTCATTTTTTAAACTTCCATAACTTTTTTATACAACATTATTTTTTGAAAAAAATTACACCATAAAATTGAGCATTTTTTTCTCTTTAATTTGAGTATAATGTTGATATATAAAAAACGATGATTTAAAAAAATCAAAATCTTTGTTGATTTTCGATAAAACAGCACTGATAGTGTAATCTGTGTTGTTTTCTAGTAAACAACAACTTCGATAAAACAGCATTGATAATGGAATCTGTGTTGTTTTCTAGTAAACAATAGCAAACCAGCACAGGAAAATATCACAACAACAAACAAATCAGTACAACATAAAAACAACACAATAACAAAAACAACATAGGTAATTTTACAAAATCATAAATCTGAAATAAAAGTCATCATCTTAAAAGAAGAATGTAAGTAATTAGGTTTTGACATTCAACAACATAAAAAGAATAATATACTTTATCTTTGCGTTTTTCGGTAACTATTGTTGTAGGGAAAAGAATGTAGCATAAAATACAAGAAAGTGAACTAAAAAAACTTCATGTGAATGCTATTAAACTTGGGCTAGAACCCAAAATCTAATTTGCAAATGTTTTTGTTTATAATACAATCTTAAAAACTTAGTTTTGTTGTGTTGGGTTTTGTTCATTTTTGTGATGGCCTACTTGTGCTGCTTTTACTTGTGCTGGGTTATGTTTGTGATGGTTTTAGGATTATAACATGTCACTTCCAATTGTGTTCTTTGTTTTGTGCTGATTCGATATACAATCTTAAAAACTTAGTTTTGTTGTGATGGTTTTGTTTGTGCTGAGTTAGCTAAGAAGAGCAAGTCACACAATTAACCGTGTTATTTTGGTGCTGTTTTATAGTAAAACAGCATAATTAATTGTTATGTTTGATGTTTTACAATGTATCACAGTTAATTGTGCTGTTTTACTAGAAACCAACACATTTACGTAAATTAGCACAATTTCATTAAGTGTCGATCTGGTTTTTACAAAAAAAAATATACCAATATTATACTCAAATTAAAGGTAAAAAAACGCTCAATTTTATGGTGTAATTTTTTTTTAAAATAAGGTCGTATGAAAATATGTACGTTTAAAAAAAGTGGGGGAATTTAAAAAAGTTCAACAATTGTGGTTTTCCAAGAATGCCCTTCCACCCCTTGTTTTTCCTATACTTAAATCTACCATTGATCATCTAATTCAATAGATGAGATTCCTTCTTAGGCTTCTTAGCCAAATTATACTTCTTAGGGGAACCATCCCCTATATATATATTTACACACACATATACATACACATACATTTGGGTAATTTAGTTATAATGTGTATTTGGGTTTAATTTCTATTCAAATTCTTAACAAAAGTTCAAACTTTTTTAGCTTGTGTCAAAAGTTTTTGTTTAGTGGTTAACCGAACCGAATGACTACCATTAACCGATACCGATCCGTTGTCAAAGTCCATTAACCGAAAATTTCGGTTTCGGTTCGGTGGGGGCTCAAAACCAAACCGAGCACACCCCTACATGCAATGCTACTTAATGTTAAACCATTGATAATATTGAAATGAAATACAATAAAAATTATGTAATAATACTTTGCATTCTAATTTATAAGGTACTAGGCTTGCTAATTGATGTTAAACTATTGATATATTTGGAATGAAATACAATAAAATTCTGCAATTACACTTTGCATTCTAACTTATAAGGTACTACTTAGTACATATGAAAGTCACACATCTTCAATATTTTATTTATAAACCGGAGCAACTCAGAGTCCAACATCACAAGAAAAATATATATGCGTGTGAGTTTGTGGAAAGAATGGAAATCTAGCCAACTTGATCTTCTTTTTAAAATCCTCACTGCGTACTAACCATATGATCGGATAGCCCAACACCTTCTGAAGATCCCCAGTTGTTCTTCTTGTAACCGAATTAACTGAATCGATTGTATATATATATATATATATATATTTATTTATTTACACACACCTACATACACATACATATAACTATTTAAATTTTAAGACACGCAATACACTTTATAAATAAATTTTTGCGTTAGAATCGTATTATTTTTATACAAATATATACTATTTAGCCAATTTAGTTATAATATGCATTTGGATTTGATTTCTAGTTAAATCCTTGACTAATGTTTAAATTTTTTTAGCTTAAGTCAAAAGTTTTTGTTTAGCGGTTAACCGAACCGAATGACTACCAATAATCGATTAACCGAAACCGGTCGGTTTTCGAAATCCATTAACCAAAAATTTTGGTTTCGGTTCCGGTTCGATGGGAGCTCAAAACAAATAATTTATATCGTGTATAAGACCAGCATATATAACCGATAATTATAGAATTATTGGATTTTAATAATCCCACGTTTTACCAATTGGCCAATAATAATCACAACTGAGAATATTCTTACCACCAGTCCTTACTTTCAAACTATTTTTTTACATTGGACTCCCGTTAAAAAAACTTAACGCCGTTAGATTTTATATGACGTGGACATCTGCAAACCGCCGGAAAGTTGAGCCAAGCTAACATTGGTCTCGTGGTCGGTTTTGAAATTGGCTATGGTGGTTTTTAATTGGTCTTGTTTTCCAGAAAGTCCAAACAAAGACAACGGTGGTGTTTAACGAGACCAAACACCACCAAAACCAATTTCAAAACCCACCACGATACCACTGCTAGCTTGGCTCGACTTTCCGACAGTTTGCAGATGTCCACGTCATATAAAATCTAACGACGTTAAGTTTTTTTAACGGGGGTCCAATGTAAGAAAATAGTTTGAAAGTAGGGACGGTGGTAAGAATATTATCAGTTGAGATTATTATTGGCCGATTGGTAAAAGATGAGATTATTAAAATCCAATAATCCATAATTATATATGTTATATCCTTTGAGTTGATGTATGAAATTTGTCTTCAGTAACTAATTGATTTATACCAACAAACAAATAATGCAAATCGTCCATAAGACCGACATATAGGTATACCCTAACTGTGAGGGAGCCGTGAGGGTCTTCACGCAGTGAGAAGCTATAGACCACTGCCCCCTCTTGCGTGAAAGGAGGGGTGAGGGAGCAGCCATGAGTGGCTTCACCGGAAGGAAGGGAAAAATTTGTGGGTGTTGGGTGGGTCCCCCGTTGTGGGTGTTGGGTGGGTCCCCCATTGTGGGTGTTGGATGGGTCCCTTATGGTTAAATATGTGGTATTTCACTCACTTGGGTATTTCCATTGCCAAGTGAGACCCAAGTGAGGAATTTGTCATGCTGATGTGACACCCACGTGGCAGAAAAGGTGTTCTCACTTGGGAGATCCAAGTGAGAATATACCACATGCTCTAAGAAAAAGTTGTTAATTATGTTTATGTTAACGCCATTGGGATTGTGGCTCAATGGTAAAGGAATACCTTATTGAAACACATAGGTTTGAAGAGGTCATGGGTTCAAGTCTCACTCTCACATGATTAAAAAAATTTGTCTTTTAAAAAAACTAGGTAGTTCCCGCCCGCTCGTTGCGGCGGGAATGTACTTTTTATGGGATGGTGTCTGGGCTATATAGTGATGATAGAATCAGATTATCTAATTTGGTATGTGGTTGTAAATCTCATTTGTACTACAAAATAATTAAGAAGCTGATATGTTTGCACATATAACTAAACATTCAGTTGCACATAAAATTTACATAAGGAGTGAGCACAACTTATTGATTATTTTACAAAAGGGTTGGTTTCAAAACCATAAATTGTTTTACTTATGTCTGGGTACTAACAAAGCTGCTCATCATGAGTGAAAGTTTGGTAGCTTTTCACACACATTATAACCAAGTCTGCAGAAATACTTGAAGTACCATATTACTCACACAGTGAGAAAGAAAGAAACATAACATGAAAAATAAAGCCTAAGAAAAGAAACAACAACTAACCACAAACAAACAGTTAACAACGTAGGCGTCATCATCCATAGATATGAAACACTAAACCTAATAAACCAACCAATATAAGAAAGTAAACATCTTCTGCAAAAATAAAACAACAATGAGACACTAAAAAAGGAAGCGAAGAAACAAAGCAGCAATAAGTTCAGACTACTTTTAAGAACCACACTTTTGACAGGGAAGTTAGGCAAGTTTTAAGAAGCAAAACATTGACAATATGACGCAGAAAAAAGAAACAAAACAGAACATATGGTCGACCAAAGAAAATCCTGATTTCCAAAAGATAAGTCTAATAAATAGGCGTATAGAAACTAATAACTGACTAAAACCAAATATATATGTAGTTTAAAGCTATTAAAGAAAGGCCAACAACTTTCTTAAACAATGTAAGACCAATAAGTAAACATATTATACAATAACAAAAGAACAAAATAACAGTGAAGAAAAAAAAAACAAAGTTAACTTACCAAAAATAATAAGATAAAAAAAACATTACATAATAAGCAGTTAAAGGAATCATATTTTCCACAAAGAGACTTTAACAAATAAGTCTATAGAAACAAATAATTACAACGTTAAAGAGTTTTATAACAATAAGTAAGAAACACCACAACCACACTCAACAACAGTGAAAAACCAAATTATCGTTGACCTAATAACACCAAAACTATATCTCCAGAATTAGCCCATGCATAAAGAACAATTTAAAGACACTAAAAAAAGCAAGTGAAAAGACTATGGATGGTAATAGGATGGGTTTGGGTGAATCCAAAACAACTTCTTAAATATTTTGTATCATTTTTAATAAATAAAAATGGTTAAATATTTTGCAAAAACATTTTTTGCGCAAGTTTCTCCCTCCGTGCCGGATTTATCTCTCAACACTAGGGATGGTAATAGGATGGGTTTCGGTGAATCCGACCCCATACTTAAATATAAAAGTATGTCTCATACCCGGTCCAAAACCCGTCGGGTATCAGAAATTTACCTATTGTGTCTCGGGCGCGGTCAACTGGGTACTAGAAAAAAAAAGTTTCCGACAAGATATTTGGTCGGAAATTCGTCGGAAATGGACGTTTCCGACCAATTTCCGACAAAAATCACTTGTTGGAAAAACCCTCCTAGGAAACACGTTTCCAACCAAAATTTCCAACAAACTTCCGACAAAATCTATTTCCGACAACCTACCGACAATTTATTCCGACCTATTTCCGACAACATTTCTGACAAACGGTTTCCGACAAACCGTTTCCGACTATTTTCTGACAAACCGTTTCCGACGACATTTTCCAACTAATTTCCAACCAAACCTTTTATTTTTAGTTTTTTTACCGACAAGTTTTTGACCAAAATTGATTTTTATTATAATTTTTTTAAACTTGAAAATTTCAGATTTTTTCTACTTAAAATGTAGAATTAATTCAAAACAAACCATGTTTTAACAATACCCAATGCATTTAACCATTGTCGAACATAGCAAAACATTCGAAATTACATAATATATACAGAAGCAAATAAAACCAATAAATTATACAAAGTCACAACATTAATTAAATTACTAATTCATAACACTATACAAATTTACAAAAAAATGTATAAACTCTACAAATATAAAGAAATAAATTCACATAAATAAAGCCGAAGAGACAATTTGACCTTGACCATTGCACGAGTCCATCAACCTGGAACACGAGTCCATTGACCTTCCTGACCAGAATTTCCTATCATCAACTTGTTTATAACACTGAATAAGAAAACAAAAAACTAAGCTGCATATGCAATTTACAAAATTTCAAGATTTTTGGATATTCGAACATAAATGTTCACCTTATATGTGTGCAAGTTAAGAGCATAAAACCAAAAATTCGGTTATCTTCATATTCTTCTATCTTAATTACAATTTCCACAGTAGTTTGTTGCAATATTAAGTCCACAAAGCTGCTTAAATCCCATTCTATATTATCTAGGTAAGTCTGCAACAAAACCTTTATTCCATGAAAATCATCGGGCTTTGGGTCAAAGAAGGCAAAATTTGTTTGAACAGCTCCCTACAAAAATCAAATAAAATTAATATAGATATAGCTTTATTTAAAGATTTCAACTTTACTAGGGTTCAGAAGAAGAATATGACTATTTCCTCTTTGATTATGTAGTATCATGTTTATCGGTTCTGATACTTATAGACAAGAATCAGATTATATTAATTAAGATATAATTGCAAAAAAATATTAATTGGGGAATTCGTGCCTGTAGGGTTGGGGGAAGCTTTTCTTTGTAATGTGGAATTGTTACTCTGCTGTTTGGCCTTGCGGGCAGCTGCAATTGGGGGACCAAACAAGAGAAAGCAGGTTCAGGCTTCTGCATGTGAGTTCTTCGTCTTGGCTTACATAGCATTATAATTGTACACGCAACCTAAACCACTTAGAAGATTATGGTAAACCTGAAAATTTTGATACAATATGTTAAATGCATACATACATTGCAACTATACAAGTACACCCAATATAATCACATCATTAACTCATAAACAAGCACAACAATATCATGAACGTTCTAAATTTGTCTGATATGTACACAAATGCAGAAATCATGAATATTTTAATTATAATCATACCAGTAACTCATGTAGTTTCAAATATTTTCCACTTTTGAAGTTTGATAAACATTGGAACTTAATATAATGAACATCAACAGTTCAAGCTTAATAGCTTACAAGTACCTAAAGAAATATAATAACCAACATATAATATTAAATAAGTCAGAAAACAATCTATAAAACTACTATTACACATGTCATGTAATTACTAATCTATTAAAATGCCCTGAAAATACAGTTCTAAAACACACTACACAAAAAGCTAAACAAAGATCTTACACAGTAACAACAAGGACGGATGCAGTGATCATCATTCACGCCATTTTAATGCATAGTTTTGGTCTTGATAGGGCAACTCTTTTTGGTGTTTCTGTTGTCAATGCATACATTCTCATAGAAAATAGTTCATCTGGAAACCTATTCTGATCTTAACACACAACAAAAGGGTTCATAGTTTGTTAAATGATAATATTCTCTATTAAAAACAACAGTGAATGCGATTACTCCAACATAGAACATTGTAATTTTCATGGACATTTGATCTTTTCAAATACATTTAAAATTACCTTCATATTGTAAATGCTGAGTCCGCACCAATTAAAGAGTTCCTTGAAGTATGTGTGTGACCTTGTAAGACGCTTACATTATCCAACACAAATCCTAAATCCATGAATGTCAAAACGATGTTACATTTATGTTTCTACTTCAGTCCTTGACATTGAAAAGTGAAAAACTCAAACTAAAAACTTTAAAGAACAAGTGTTCTTTAAAATTTAGGTTGTTTACTTGTTTTATAACTATTTTTCTTCATAAATTCAAGAAACAAGTTCAATGCTTTCAGCCCCAAAGTGACAAGAACTAATCATCAGATGTCAATAACTACTTTTGTTTTTTTCTAAATGGGTCGTATCCAAGATGAACATAATGAAAGCAAGGGTCTCGTGGTTTACCTTTAGTGCAACCAATAGAGTTCGGGATCAGAATGTTGTCTGCGTGTCGGGCTCATCACAGTAGTGGCTACCGTCTGATGTGTGGTGGCGGTCGGATGGTGGACAACATCTTTTTCCCACAGAAAAAAGCAATTTCACGAACTGTATTTGCGAGCGAAGATTCAAGAAGATGTGAGAGAGATATGGAAGTAGAAGGTTTTCACTATTGTGTTTCAGGTTAAGGTGTTTAAAAGGGGTGATGTCGATAAACTTAAGAAGAAAGGGGATTGAAAATTTTGGGGAAAAAGGAGATGGAAATGCGTCAATGTTTTGAAAACCGGACTTGACCCGTTATTGCCACCGGTCCGGTTCCCCACTTTAAACCGTTTCTGCATTAAATCGGGCAGTCTGAGCGGTGCTAGAGCCGTACCGCGGTTTCGGAAAGACTTGGTAAGGGTGATTGGATACGTTTGCTTATATAGGATGAGAGAATAGAGTGGAAACTTTTAATCAGCCGATGTGGGATAGTTGCCAAGTTTTTTTATAGAGTAAAGAAAGGGAGAAAGAATAATTCAAGTAAAATTAAACTTTTGTTAGGCTTGAATTTTAGAGAATCTTATTACAATAATCAGATATAATATTATGCTAACCACTTGTTCCATGTATTCAAGTGTGAAGTAACTCTTAATATTTGGTATAATAGAAAAATGGAGAAAAGTATCATGTATTTTGTTGTTCTTTGCTTGTTATTCTCAAACCTTATGAATGGTATTGCTCTTCCCCAAGACGATTGCAACAAAGCAGGTAATAATTCGTTAAAGCTAATTTTCTTTAATTATAATCTAGTATATTTAATGGATAATATTAATAAAATCACTTTATTTATATAGTTAATTTTCTAAAAAAAAAAATTTATGATAAGCAGGTCGTGGTTTGTGTGTTTTTACGTATGATCATAAACTAGAACTTTGTAGAAACGATTGGTGTGCTAAAGATTGCCAAAACATCAAGCCACCCGGGAAAAGCGTAAAAAAGTTTCTTTGTCGTAACACTCTTTGTATTTGTTGCGTCGATAATATGATCACATGTAATGCATAACTATTTAAGTCGCTTTTGATAAAAAGTTAAATTTATTTCAAGATCGGCTAGAACTTGTTTCACGGGATATCATTGAAATTCAAAAACTATAAAAGAATTTATTTTGAGCATAGTTAAATATTTATAAAATACAAACAATTTAAGCATTTTTATGTTTAACATGCTGAATTAATTTACTTTTAATTTTTATTATATTATTGCCATGATTTCATTAATTTTTATAAATGTTAATATCATAAAAAAAAACAGAGCACACTTTCTTACTTTTTATGAAAAAATCTCTAAACCAAATTTTAACATATTAAAGTCAATAAACATGTAAAAAAATATGAATAGGTCTCTTAACATAATTTTGATATATTAAAGTCAGCTCTACACTTCTCTAAAATACATATACTTAGGAAAAATAATTAAAATATTGTCTCAATAACTCTTAAAAATATTGTCTCAATAACTCTTAAATTGGTTAAAATTTTGTTACGTTAAAGTCTCTACACTTCTCTAAAATGTATATACTTGGGAAAATATTTAAAATAAAGATTTGTTAACTCTTAAATTTTTTAAAATAGAATTATAAAAAATTTTCTTATAAAAGGGTTAGCACTTTAACAAATTTTGACTAATTTAAGGTTAAACAAGTCTTTATTTTATAAAGCTTTCCATGAGAATACAAGAAAATTTGGGTTGAGTAACTCTTTCTTGCTTTTCTTGACATGTTAGGATAATATGACAAAATTTCTTTGAGTGATTTTTTGATGAAAATAATGTTGGTCTTTATGATATTAATCATTTTTTTATAATTGCTATATATGTAATATGTAATGTAAAAGTTAATACTTTTAATATTATATTATTTGTTTCCAAAATTTATATATAAAAAAAGGAGAAGAATTACTAGAAAACTCTATTTAAATAAGAAAATCAAAAAAACTTTTATGGACAAATCACATAAAACAGAACAATTTTTATCTATAATTTGAATATGTTATTACTAAATTAAGAAAAATAAAAGAATTTAATCGGCTGATAAAGATTCCATTTGGAATTTGTTTGACTTAAAGACCCAGAAAGAAATTTAGTTCACCCATTAAACTCATTTCAAACTTTGAGTGCATCAGGACCTCAAAGTCTTTACACAACTTCTTCCTTGTTGATCCATAGATGATGTCATCAACATAGATTTGTACCAGTATGATTTATCCCCCTTCATCTTTGATAAACAAGGTCTGGTCAATGGCACCTCTTCTGAAGTTGTTGCTTAGTAGATATCCGGACAGAGTTTCATACCAGGCTCTTGGAGCTTGATGTAAGCCATAGAGAGCTTTGTCTAGTTTGAACACTTTGTTAGGATGTGCAGGATCTACAAAGCCTGGAGGCTATTTGACATATACTTTCTCACAATCTTCCCATACAGAAAGGCACTCTTGACATCCATTTGATAAACAATGAAATTCTTGGATGCAGCATATGCCAGGAAGATTTTGATGGCCTCCAGCCTGGCAACAGGAGCAAAGACTTCATCATAGTCAATTCCCTCTTCCTGAGTGTAGCCTTGAGCTACAAGTCTGGCTTTGTTCTTGACGACAATGCCTTTCTCATCTTGCTTGTTCCTGAATACCCATCTTGTGCCAATAGCAGTTTGACCAGGTGGAAGATCAACAAGTTTCTAGACATCTTGTCTCTTGAATTGCAGTAATTCTTCCTTCATTGCCTCAATCCAACTGCTGTGTTTCAGAGCTTCATCTATCTTCTTTGGTTCTACCTGAGATAGGAAGCAGGAATACATACATATATTGGCCTCATGAGTTTTGCTTCTTCTTTGAACTCCTTGGTGAACTTGGCCAATGATATTTTCCAGGGGATGTTCCTTGTTGATTCTCTATGCTGGTACAACATCCAATTGTATTCCTTGCTCAAGATTGCTCTGATTCTGATCAGGAAACTCTTCATTCATGATGGAAGAGTCTTCAATATCAACAGCAGCATCAGCATTATCAGCAGCAGCATCAGCAGCATCTGCAGCAGATGCCTCTACAGCATTTACAGATGTGTCTTGAAGTTCATTCGGATTTTCATTCTCAGAGAGGCTGCTGCCGGTGACATTTGAGAGTTTGGTTCCGGCTTCACTGGCTTCAATAGCTTCCACAACAGATGGAGGATCAATAGATGGCCTTTTCAGTCTGATAGAGGGACTAGTGAACTCCAATCTGTAGTCAGTAGAAGATGTGGAAGCTGGTGCTTTGGAAGAGGTAGACTCCATATTTGAGAAGATGAGAGGCTCAAATATTTGTGTGAAAGAGTCTATATCAAAGAGCCAGTCTGGGCCTTTTCCCTGTTCACATGCGATGTGCTCCCTACATTCCACATTGGCTGATTCTTCCATGATTCTTGTTCTTGAGTTGAATACTCTATAGGCCTTGGATTAAAAGGAATAGCCCACAAAATATCCTTCATTAGATTTGGCACCAAACTTAGGAAGAACCCCATGTGTGATCAGAATGGTGCATGGACATCCAAAAGGTTTTCGAAATAGGGAACTCTTTTGAACCAGAGTTCATAAGGTGTCTTGTTGAGAGGCTTGACAATGAGAACTCTATTCTGCACATAGAAAGTTGTACTGACTGCTTCTACCCAGAATGTGAGAGGTAGTTTTAAATCAGCCAACATTGATCTTGCTGATTCAATTAGAGTTCTGTTTCTCCTTTCAGCAACCCCATTTTGTTGAGGAGTTCTTGGAGCACTGTGTTGTCTTTCTATTCCCTTGCTTTCACAGAAACAGTTCAGAGTGTGGTTCTTGAACTCTGTACCTTGATCACACCTTATGACTTTCACCTTTTGATTGCTTTGATTCTCAACTCGAAGAATGTAAGATTTAAGAATCTCAGCAGTTTCATCTTTTATTCTCAAGAAGTATACCCATGAAAATCTGGTATAGTCATCAGTGATCACCAGACAGTATGACTTCTCGCCCATTGAAATGACATTAGTAGGACCAAAGAGATCCATATGTAGCAGCTGTAATGGAGTGTCATTTGAATTCAATGTCTTGGGCTTGTGAGAACTCTTGTATTGCTTCCCCTTCAAGCATGCAATGCAATGATCTTCAAGTTGGAATTCTTTGTCATGAAGCCCTCTGACAAGATTTTCCTTCACCAACTTGTTAATGGTTTTTACATTAACATGGCTTAATCTCCCGTGCCAGAGAGCTGATTCATCAACTGATGCCTTTGACAGAAAACAAGATACACTACCAGATGGAGTAACCTCATTCATGTCAAGCACATATAGGTTATCTTTTCTCTGAGCAGTCAATAGGATCTTCTCTAGAGGAGGTTTGTTTAAGCCAGGGGATAGTACAAAACATTCTTTATCTGTGAAAAGCATCCAATGCTTTTGATCACAGACCTGGGACACACTCATGAGATTAAAGTCTAATTCTTTGACATAGTTTACTCTTTCAATACTCATCCTTTCATTGGACACAGTTCCTTGTCCAGTAATTGATCCTCCTTTTGAATCACTCCCAAAGGCAACATATCCTCCATTGAAGTGTCTGAAGTTGGAGAGGATGGATATGTTGCCGGTCATGTGCCCGGAACAACCACTGTCTACAACCCAGGTGTTATTCTTGTGACCTGGCTGTCCCTGCACATGAGAGAGATCTAGTTAGAGGGAGGAACCCAAGAACTTACAAACTTGGGTAAGTGTGTCATTGGATCAGCAGCATCGGTATGTTTACATTCAATGGAGCCAATGATGATGCTTTGAGGGATATAGGTTGGGGTCTTGGCTTTCCATTGCTGAGGAGGTGGTTTTCCAGATTTCTTTGCTCTATCAGCAGCTGATGTTGCTTTGGCTGCTGACAGATTTGCTTGATCAGCAGCAGATTTTGCTACTGAGGACTTTGGCTTATCAGCAGCAGATTTTGTTGCTGCTGATGGTTTTACTTGAGCAGCAGTAGACTTGGTTACTGTTGAAGGCTTGTCCTTTGGTTTCTTTGGCTTCACTTGATCAACATCATTTTTGCTGGCTGCTGATGGTTTAACAACAGATGTATGTTTTTCCTTCTTTACCTTGTTACCAGATGGTTTCTCTGTAGAAGTTCTTTTGTTAATAGGCTTTTGGTTAGGAGGGGCTTGATGAAGAATCTGGTTGAAGGGATTAAATTCATAATTTGCAGCAAAGTGGTCTGATTCACCACAGATGATGCAAGATTGTTGAGGTTTTGGCAGCTGCTTCCTTGGTGGGGAGTGAGAGTTTCATAAATGAGTTGCCTTGGCTTCAAAGCTTCTTACCTTTTTGTTCTTGTTTGTCTTCTCGAAAGCATGTTCCTTGAGGTTTCTTTGTTGCTGAAGGTAGTAGAAGCATGTGCTGGCATTGTGATTGTATTTGCCACAGATAAAGAATGATTTAGCCAGTTTGTCCCTTTGGAAGTATACATAATCTTTTCTTTTGAACAATTCTTTGAAATTCCAGGGGTGAGCTTTGTTGTACTCAAAAGTGGCTTCCTCCAATGTCTTTTGAACATATGGAGCTCTCTCTCCAGGCGCATGACATATGTCAAACACCTTCCTTGGTTGGGTTGATTTGGATTGAGGATTTGGGTTGGTGGAGGTTGAAGACTGTCCCTTTTCAACAGTTAGCTTTCTTCCTTCTGGAGGATAGATGATTTTGATTTGTTTGGTGAGTTGAGATATTGGTACTGTTTTTGAGGGGATGAAGGGGCTTGGACTGTTGGTTTGAATAACTTCAAAGGCAGGTGGTGCTGGAGCTTTATTGGTTTCAGTGGATTCTGAGCATATGGACTCAGATGAAGTAGTGCATTCTTTCCCAGAGGTTTCTTGGACAGCCGGATCAAGATTTCGGTTGGCTAGATCAAGATTGGAAAGATTGAAACTTGGTTCATGAATTGCTACATAGTCAGCAGGTGGAGGAACATCATTGTAGGGTTGTTCAGCTTGAAATCCAACTCCAGCAGTTACCTTTTCATGAATTTGAGAATCCAAAAGTATTTGTAGCTTTTTGGATGCAAACTCATATTTTTTCACATGAACCTTTTGGTCTGCTAATTCAGCCCTTGTAGCCTTTAACTTAACCAGAAGATCATCAATATGAGTTTCAAGATTTGTTTGTTCATGTTTTAATGATGAAATCTCTTTCTTTAAACGGTTAATCTTTTCTTTGTAACTGTTTTCAACCTTTTTAAATTCAGATTTCATTTGGTGAAACTCTTCATTTTGATCTATGAGATTCTGGTTATGTTTTCTGTATCCAAGAACCTTATCAATACAAGCTTGAGTACAAAGATTTTCATATACCTGAGGTGGTATCTCTGATGTGTCTGCCATGAGAGCTTGATTGTTGGTAGGAAGATCCTCATACTAGTCAAACTCAGCAGTTCCAACAGCTGCACACGCTGCAGTTTGAGTAAGAGGGGTAGCTTGTTCCTGTCTTGGCTGAGCTTGGCTTGTTTGACCTTGATGAGCTTGCCTTGGCTGGGCAGCTACTGGATTTGCCTTTGGTGCCTTGCATTCTCTGGCAAAGTGACCAAGTTGGTTACAGTTGTAACATTTTAGTTTGCTATTGTCCAAGCCAACTCTGGTGTTGGAGTTGTTGCTTGGAATGGGTCTTCCTGTTCTAGAGTAGAACCTTTTTGCTCTTAGAGAGAGCATGACATAGGAGTGTTGTATATCCATTTCTTCTAGATCATCTGGATGAAAACATTCCAAATCTTCCTTGATAAAGGACATATTGCTTGAGTTTGAAGAGACAAAGGCAGCAGAAGTTGATGTTTGAGGTGGGGCTTCAAGAAGAAATGGTGAGTTGTTTGATTGTGAGGTTGGAGTCTGGGGATGAGTGACAATGGGAGGGTAGTAGTTGCTTGAGCTAGGAACTGAGTGGTCAGAGTGTAGTGTAGAGGAAGTGGTGGTGGATGATGAGGCTGTTGAGTAACTTGAGATTCTCTCTTTGGCTTGAATCATTTCTAATTCATAGGTCTTCAGCATGCCAAACAGTTCAGTCATCTGCAGAGTCTTTAAGTTTTCAGTTCTTCTGATTGACACTGTGTAAAGTGTCCAGCAGCTTGGAAGAGACCTGATGAACTTCTTGAGAATGTCTTCATTCTCGAGCTTCACTTTTGAGCACTGTAGCTCTCCCACAAGGTAGGTGTACCTGTTGTACAATACAGTAAGAGACTCACCTTCCTTCCAGACAAAGTTCTCATATTGTTGCTTCAGAATGTCTCTTCTATTTTCTTTCACTTCTTCTGACCCAGCAAACATCTTCTCAAGAGCCTCCCATAGCTCCTTGGCAGTCTTGTGTTCTCTGAAGTTGTGAAATACTTCATTTGGCAAGCACATCTGAATGGCTCCCAAGGCTTTGAAGTCTACCTCCATCTTCTTGATGTCTTCATCTGAATACTTTGAGGGTTCTTTGGGGACTGATGGAGCTCTGGAATCAGCAGAGGCCACCATGGGTACATATGGTCCATCTTTAATGGATCTTCACATCCCATACTCTTGATAGCAGAAGAAACTTTCTATCCTGTTCTTCCACATATCATAGTCTTCTCCAGACACCAGTCTTAGTGGTCTGTTGATGCTTCCAGTATCATCAAAACCATTGTTTTGTGCCATTTTTGGATTTGTGATATATGGTGTTTTAGCAAATAGATAGTAGTGAATAGAACCAGAGAGTGATTAAACAAGTGTGAGTTTGTTTAATCTGAGATCCAAAGCTCTGATACCACTTGTAGGATCGGTGAATACAAGATGGTTCTATTCTAGTTGAGATTGGCGTAAACAATCACAACTAAGCAATGTAAACAAGTAAACACAAAGAATACTGATAAATGCAATTTGTATTAAGCTTCAATGGTTACAAGATTACATAGAAAACTCTAAGAAAGCACACTTATACAATGAACAGATACACTACTTATATAGTAACTTAGAATCAAGACAGACCCTTGATTCTAAAGATCAGATAAAACATAAGTCGTTGATCTTGTATACTAGAAGCTATACTACAAGTTAAGACAACAAATACTACAAAAGTTAACTTTAATCAAACGTCTTCTTAGGCATCATTGCTTGGATACTTGGAAGGAGAGCGTTGTTGTCTTTCATTTTATGCACCAGTAACATTCTTTCTGCATGTGATGTGTTAGAGTTGCAGCAGAAAGTTGTCAGTAGTAAAGGTGATGCTTTTGATATGCCAATCAGCAGCAATGATTGATCTTCAGCAGATATTGCTATCAGCAGCATAGTTGATGATCCGCAGCAAGACTCAACTATCCAAAGCTGCTGATGATTTGCCTATCAGCAGCATCAAGTGTTTGATGCTGCTGAGAAGCCTATCAGCAGCAACTCTGGACTTCAACAGATAAAGTTGTCCGCAGCAAAGTTGTTCATCAGCAGGAAAACAACTATCAGCAGCACACAAGCTTATCCGCAGCAGCTTGTTGGTCAGCAGCAAAACTGTGGAGTCCGCAGCAGTTGTACTTAGAGAATTTTGTAGCCATCAGTCTTTATGTCTACATATGTTCGGGTTGGCGGTTCAATTCGGGTCAAACAAATCAACAATAAATAACTCTAAATATCTCTAATTATCTATGATGATGCGAGAGAAAAATGGTAAGTACCTGAAAGAAGAATTACAACTCAACACGACAAGCATTTCTCCAGTGTCAGATAGTGCACTAAGCAAACGAGCATTAGTATCAAAAAGGCGAACATGTGTTATGTGATGGGTTCTAAGGATTCCCACCACTAGCTCGGTGAAGGTAGGTTTGATTGATTAGTGTCAGTGTTTATTCCTACAAAGGAATCTGCAAATTCAAGAATATAAACATAAATTTTAGGAAATTTGCATCGCGTTTTAGAAGTAAAATAATCAAATAATCAGTTGTCTGACAGATTTAGATGTAAAATGACCCCTAAATAATAAGATAAACAGTTTCAAAACACAATGTCGGTGGCGAGTAGCGAGTGGGCAGTGGCGGCGAGGACGGAGGATCGACGATTTCGGACCGGGTCTGTTCAGCGATTTGGGATTGGTCTGGTCCGTCTGGATGTCTGATCGACAAAAGAGAGGGGGTAATTGATTTGAATATTTCATTTCCCCCCCCCCTAAACTCACTTTTAATTTTTAAATGCACAAACTTTTTTTTTTGTACTCATAGTTTATCAAAAAAATCTGAATAGAGCATTGAATTGAAATTTTTAGGGATACAAAATCAGAAGGGGCCAATAATTTTTAGGGAGAAAAATGAATTTTCTACATTTCGATATTCAAAACCAAGTCGTCACAATTTTATACGTTTCTCTTTAAGTACACCTTACGTTAGTTTTCAACAATTAGGGCAACTTTTCTATATTTATCTATAGAAAAGTATCATAAATTTTTATTTAACTCATTAAAGGTACTGCATATGTGTAGTACACCCCAAAAACCTAACTCAACCTCAAAAACCTAAATCCCCCACCCCCCCCCCCCAAAACTGAAACCCCACACTCCTCCAAAAACCTAACCTAAAAGCTAAACTAAACCCACTATTTTTTTTGTTTTTTCTTTTTTAACGAGAACAACTTGAGAAACATGGTCTCCGAAGCACTTTTTTAGTTTTTGATTTATTTTTTGAGTTATGATTTTTTTATATTTTTTTTACCTTTAATAAGTAGTTTTCTCATGAACAATGTGTTTTCTTATGATCCTTCTCATATATATATATATATATATATATATATATATATATATATATATATAGGGATATGTTCAATTAAGAACCATAATTTTGGCGAGAACCAAAAGAACCATGCATTTACACACATATTTAAGGATGCATGTATGCATTTGTGCATATATGCAGTAAGGATGCATGTATGCATTTGTGTATATTTGTGTATGAATGCATGGTTCTTTTGGTTCTCGCCAAAATTATGGTTCTTAATTGAACAGCTGCCTATATATATATGGTATATATAGGGTGAAAACTCATATGAGTTGTGAAAACTCATGAAAACTCTATGTAACAACTTTATTTTATTTTTTTAAATAGGGTAGTTTTGTTACATATTTTCGTCACTTTTTATTAAAAAAATCAAAAAAGCGCTGAAGGAATATTTTTTAAAAAAAGATGTAACAATTTGTAAAAAAATCCCGTTTTTCGGTTGTTACATGTGTAACAACGTAGTAACGGTAATTTTTTTACAATTTTTATATCTTTTTTTAAAAAAAATCATTCAGCGCCTTTTTGATATTTTTTTTTAAAGTGATGAAAATATGTAACAAAACTATCCTATTTTTTAAAAAAATTAATAAAGAAAAAAAGTAGAGTTTTCAAGGGTTTTCCAGTTTCAATATTATGACCTAAAAATCTGATTTTTGTTTGAAAAAGCATCATTTTTGGTCTAGAAATAACTAAACCACTATTTATGACGATGTTCTTGAATATATCAAGATGTTTAAAATGTGTTTCAATGTCTTTTAAAAATACAAGAATATCATCTATGTAGACTATTATAAAATCACTATATGGAATAAAAATATCATTCATGATATTTTGAAATTCGGATGGGGAATTCTTTAATCCGAATGGCATAACATTCCATTCATAATGCCCAGTAGGTACAACAAAAGCAGTCTTATATCTGTCTTTTTTTATCAATTTGGATTTGCCAATATCCAGATTTTAAGTAAAATTTTAAAAATATTATAGCATCATGTAATTTATCCAGTAAATCTTTTTTATTAGGTATAGGATACCTAATCCATTTTAAAAATTATTAAAAGGTTTGTAATTTATAACTAATCTAGGAATACATCTTTCTTGTTTTGAATGTTTATTAACATAAAAAGCAGTACAAGTCCAAGGGGATTTTGATCTTCTGATTAAGTTTTTGTCAAGAAGAGATTTGATCTCTTGTTTACATAATTCCATATATTCGGAATTCATTTGACAAGGTCAGGCTTTAGTAGTAATTTTACTATCATTAAAATCATTTTCATAAGGGAGAGAAACAATATGTTTCTTTTTGTTCCAAATAGCATTCGGATGCTCATTGCATATTTGCAAAGTGAATTGATTATTAATAATTTTTATCTTATCCTGTAATTTTGGATTGTTTATTCTATCTTGGATATTTAAAGAAAATATTTCATTTTTGTAAGAAATTAATTTGATTTATTTTTGCTTGTAAAAGAAATTCTTTTACATTATTCAAAGTCCTAGAAAAAGGATTTGTAATGAATGGGAAATATATATCTTTATTTTGAAAAGATCCGGTTATTCTTTTATTATCAATATGTTTTAAAGGAAATATTTTATTTAAGAAATAGGTTCCAAGTATGGCTTGGGTAGTGAGATTTTTAACTAGAAGAAAACTAGTTGGAATACAGGTTTCATCATGATAGACATGAACCTGTGGTAATTTATATTTAATTTTTAATCTTTCCCCTCCAGCAGAACTTAAAGTATAGGAGGTTTTATGAAAATATTTGTAACACCCCAAAATTTTCTAGAAAGAGAAAGGATTAAAATTGCCAAAATTTAAACTTGAGGGTTGGATATGTAAATAATCAAAGTCCATGGACTTAAAATGAAAATTTTGAAAAATCAATGGGCGGTCCGCTACGTGCGGACTAAGGAAAACTTCGGGAGATGACACGTGTCCCTGTGACTCGCCGATGGAAATCTCACGCATGGATGGGTGGCGGACCGCTAAGCTAGACCATAACGGTCCGCTACGTGTGCCCCAATCCAGATACACCGCCACAAGGGGTGGCGGACCGCTACCACCTAGAGTAGCGGTCTGCTACGGGTGCCACTTTGGTCCTATAAATAGATGATCGATTTCAGACCATCTTCACACACAAACACACTCAAATACACTCACACATTCTCTGTAACTCCAATCCCGATCTCCGGTTCGCGTACGAGAGTTTAGTTTCCGGCGTTTCGACCTCAAATTTCCGTAGATAGTGTTGAGGTAAGGTTCTGACCTCCCATTAAGCTTTAATTATGAACCATTAAGCTAGAATTGTATAAATAAGTAATGTTATGATTATCTAGGGACTCTGCCCGAGGTGATTGTCATACTTACTGATTATAAGCAGAAAAACTGTCGAGGTGAGTTCTTAAACTGTGATGCATGAACCCTTTCATGACCTTGTCCGGCATGATTGCTTTATGAAATATTTTGAGTATCTTGAAATGATTGTACCGATTGTGTATATATAACGTATTCTAAGCGCTTATTGTATTTCACTTGCCCGTGGAATGGCATGTTGAAAAGACCCGTGGAACGGTCTTTGGTTATATATATACTGATGATTGTTCATAGTTATCTATAAATTTGGGGGTGGAACCCCATGGATGTGTTCAAGATACTTTGGCGGGTCATTTTAATAAACTATTTTAGTTTATGAATCCACCAGCTTTGTGCTGACCCATGTTTTATCAAATGTTTTTGACTGCATCACAGGTAGTCATTAGACAGGGCATTCCAGGGCTAGAATGAAATGATGAACGATCCAGATGATAGGCATGCCAGGAACGATAAGTCCTGAATGATATGTCCCTTGTTAGGTATAAATGATGTAACTTTTAATAATCTTGTTGTAAACAATATTTTGATATTAATAGAAGTTATCATTTAGTCTTCCGATGTGTGTTTTTGATATCAACGTCACAGTAACTAGAAGGCGACCTTCTGACTAGTATGTAGTTATCTGACAAACGGAATGTTCTGTCTAGGAAAGAGCGATGTATAAATCTCTCCTAGACACGTTGCTCTTACCTGGGAACATATCTGTTGGACGTACTACTCTAGTTAGATAACTGTACTGTGTTACGGGCGTGACAATATTTTGTAGGTATAATTCCTTCTTGTATATAGTTTAGATCAGCACCGCTATCAACCAATGTTGTTGTAGATGCATAATATGTCCCTAATCCCTTGTAATATGTATTTCATCTATGTTTAATGTAATTATTTGATGTATTAATGAAATTACATGTTTATCCTTAATGTTTACTCATATATAACGACTGTGTATTAAATGATCTGATAAATATCGATAACGTTGATCAATCGTGCTATTGAAAGGCCCATTCGCACGAATGGATCATGAGAATGATCCATTCGCGCGAATAGATCATGAGAATGATTCATTCGCTAGAATAAGTCATGAGAATGATTCATTCGTACGAATGAACCATTCTAATGATTCATTCTTACGAATGAACCATTCTACTGATTCATTCGCACGAATGAGTCCATTCACATGGCTCATTCGTACGAATGGCCTCAGCACTATATATAGAACTTTCACTTCATGAGCACATATACAACACATATACACATAGAGAGACTGACCAGAGCAGAACCAACAGAACACACACTAACTCTTTGCACCCGCATTGTCGAATCTCTGATTGAGAGTTTCCAGGTCTTGTATCCAACTTCTCTACACCAAAGGGTCGATAGAAACCTTCGTTTCGAAGTCTAATCCGCTCATTTCTCTCGACCCGATCAGTGTCATAGATTGGATTGCCAATCAAATCGGATTCCGCACGATTTGGTTCGGTTAGTGTGTTGAATCATTGGATCAAGGTAGATCCCGATCCAACAAAGTGGTATCAGAGCCAGATTGTGCTCAAGATTCAACATAGAAAATCTAATCTTGCATTTAACAAAAGTTTTTAAAGTCAAAATCTAACTCTTTTACCCAACAACAAGTGCATCAAAAGAAAGTTAAACAAAAGATGCATGACTTGTTGGTCTCTGATTCGAGTTCTACACCTGTACAAATCGTTAAGCAATCCACTGTTTACCACAAACAGTCGTTGCACAACCAACATGTGTGGAAAGCAAAATCAGACGATGCTTCTGACGACTGTACTTCAAAGTCAAATGGTTGTTCCAAAAGTCCACAAGGACAGTGGATGGATTGTACTGTTGTAGATGAGTCTGGGAAACCCAAGACCGTAAAGGCTTGGGTTCCTAACCTAAACTAATTACTTTCTTTCTTGTGCAGGTTGTCCTTTACAATCCTATTAGCAATAATTGGATTGTTGATAGTGGGGCATCCAGGCACATGACTGGAAACTTAGCTCTCCTTTTCGATGTCAGAAATATCAAAGGGGGCTATGTTTCATTTGCTGGCGATAAAGGTGGTTTTATCTCATCTCAGGGAACACTGTCTAATGGAGCTGTCAGTTTTGAGAAGGTCAACTTTGTCAAACAGTTGGATAACAACTTACTTTCTGTTTCTCAAATCTGTGATAAGGAGTTCAAGGTTCTTTTTGATGACAAGCATTGTTATATCTTGAAAAAGGAGTTTATGATTCCAGAAGACATGGTGGTTATGTCTGCTCCAAGAGTGAATGACCTTTATATTCTTGACATGTCACAAGCATCATCCTCAGTGTCCATAGCATCATGTTTTGTTTCAAAAGCCACTGAGAAGGATTCTATTTTATGGCACAAAAGAATGGGACATCTTAGTCTCAGAAAAATGAATCATTTGGTGCACAAAAATCTTGTTGAAGGAGTCACTGTGAAAAGTTTTCATCTTCCTGACGTGTGTGTTTCTTGCAAGAAAGGCAAACAAACCAAGAAATCTCATAAACCCAAATCTCAATATTCCATCACTATACCACTAGAGCTCTTACACATGGACTTGTTTGGTCCTATCAACCAGAAGAGCATTGCTGGAGACTTATATTGTTTGGTTGTGACGGATGAGTATTCGAGATATTCTTGGGTGATGTTCTTAAAAGAAAAATCTGAGACTTTTGAATATGTGGATATTCTGATTACCAAATTGGAGTCTCTGTATAAGTTAAAGGTTAGGAGGATCCGTTCTGACAATGGTCATGGCGCTCGGCGCTCCATGTACCATGTTGAAAAAAGATGCTCATGGCAAGTTTAACGAGAAAGTAGAGGAAGGTTACTTCTTAGGGTACAGCACTCCAAATAAAAGAGTTTACAACAAAGCTTCTGGAAATGTAGAAGAATGGTACCATGTTGATGTTCAAAAGTATACCTCTCCTGCTGCTGGAAAAGGTCTTCCTTGGATGTTTGATTATGAAGAACTTTTTGCCTCGTTTAATCTTCCTCCAGAATGTTCAGATGAGGAGGTTGCTGTTCAAATGATGTATGATGCTCAAAACGCACCTTATGAACATGTGCAACCTACTCCCTCATCATCTGACATTCCTGAGTCCTCCAGTAACACACAAGTCACACAGGATGATGACTCTTCTTCTTCTTCAGAGTATGAGGGTTCTCGACAAGAAATAGACCAGGTGATTGAAGATCCTTCCCATGATGTTGTACAATTGAGTGATGATGTTTCACATTCTGTGGTAATTGAACAGAGTATCACAAACCTTGATCAAACTGTTGAGGTTCCTGCTCATCCTGTGGGTAGGATTGATAGAATTCATCCTCAACAGAATATTATTGGTGATCCCACATCTGGTGTCAAAACTAGGGGTCAGATCAACTCTGGAGTCTACTCAGAAATCATGGAATCTGGTGTGGTCAACGATTGTGCGCATTCATGTTTCGTCTCGCAAATCGAACCACGGTCTATAACAGATGCTTTAAAAGAAGAATCTTGGGTAAATGCAATGCAGGAAGAACTACTCCAATTTCAGAAGCTCGGAGTTTGGAAGTTAGTTGATTTACCAAAAGGAGCTAAGAAGATTGGTACTCGATGGGTTCTTCATTGCAAAAGGGATGATCAAGGAATAGTCATAAGAAATAAGGCTCGTTTGGTCATTCAGGGATTTAGGCAAATTGAAGGTATAGATTACAATGAAGTGTTTGCACCGGTTGCTTGTCTGGAAGCAATTCGAATTTTTCTTGCTTATGCATCCTACAAAAGGTTCAAAGTCTATCAAATGGATGTAAAGAGTGCTTTCCTTCATGGAGAAATCAGTGAAGTCGTATACATCAGTCAACCTCCCGGGTTTGAAGATCTTATGCATCGTGACCGTGTCTACAAATTGGACAAGGCACTGTACGGATTGCACCAAGCTCCGCGAGCGTGGTACGAGACACTTTCCACTCATCTTCTGAACAATGGATTTAGAAGAGGTGTCATCGACTGCACGTTGTTTATTCGAGAAAAGGGTGGAGAACTTTTAATGGTACAGGTATACGTGGATGACATTATTTTCGGATCGACGAATGATGTTCTGTGCAAAGAATTTGAAAGAGTTATGCTGGACAAGTTCGAGATGAGTTCCATGGGAGAGATGAAGTTCTTTCTAGGGCTACAAGTAGATCAATCTGAGACAGGGATTTTCCTTCATCAAACAAATTATGTTGGAGACATACTGATCCGATTCAGTATGACTGATGTCAAACCTACTGGTACTCCATTGGCGATCAATCACGGGATTTCGCCTGATGACAAGGGGGAGTATATTGATGCTACTCTCTATCGAGCCATGATCGGATCTCTCATGTATCTCACGGCATCTCGACCAGACATCATGTTCGCCACGTGTCTCTGTGCCCGATATCAGTCAAAACCAAAAGTCTCCCACTTAATTACTGTCAAAAGGATTTTTCGTTATCTGAAGGGTACTCCTGATCTTGGATTATGGTACTCTAATGATGATAACTTTGAGCTTACTGCATATAGTGATTCTGATTATGGTGGTTGCAAAACAGACTTCAAGTCTACATCTGCAGGGTGTCAGTTCTTTGGAAACCGTCTTGTGACATGGCAATGCAAAAAGCAGACTTCAGTGGCTACATCTACATGTGAAGCTGAATACATCGCTGCTGCCAGTTGCTGTTCACAGATTATCTGGATTCAACAACTACTTCGGGACTACGGTTTGCAATTCTCTAACACTCCTATTTATGTAGATAATTCTGCTGCCATAGCTATCACTAAGAATCCGGTTCAGCATTCAAAAACCAAACACATCGGCATAAAATATCACTTCATTCGTGATTGTTTTGAAAAGAAACTGATTGATATGGTTCAAATTAACACTGATTTCCAAAAGGCCGACCTCTATACAAAAGCCTTTGACAAACCAAGATTTTTATTCTTGTTAGAGGTAAACGGCATGAAAAAGAAGGATGACGTTGTTCCGGACCAAGAGTCGAGTCAATAATCATTTTTATCAATTACGTTCCTGTATATATTTTCTTTCTTGCGTTTATTAAAAATCTCAAAAACTCAAAAAGATTTTTCATTTTAAGATTTTAGGGGGAGAAAATGTCAGTAAGAAAATGATCTCTCGCTGAGAAAAATGATAGTACACAGACGCTAGTTATCTGAGACTCCAAAAAGATTTTCTAAATTGTGTACAGTTATTTGTGTATAGTTTGTTTTTAAAAAAAAAATTCATTTGTGTACAGTCTAAAACCCAAAAACATCTGAAAAACTCAAAAATGAGAAATCGTATCCAACCTTTGGGAAGTGATGGCACACTAACCATATGTATGAAGCACATTGCATTTAATGTCATAGTGAATAGTCACACTAAGTCGACATGTGATGCATTGATAGGCTTATCTTACTGAATCTCGACCATTGATGATCAATCTATACCATATTAGATATTGTCTTGTGAATCACATAATGGTGGAAGGATTGACGAAAATCAATAATAGAAACTGAAGGTGTTTCTCATTCTGTGCACACCAGTTATCATCGGTTTAATGAGATATCAGAAAGTAGTTATAAAATTAAAAATTAGATTCCGAAGTCGTATACGTGCCATATTGCCTTGTAAATACCTGGTTGAAGCCGTCCATGCGATTAAGAATAAAATAAAAGTATGAATCCGAATCCGTATATGTGCCATATTACCGGGTTGCAGCCTGGTTGAAGCCATCCATGGGATAGGATGAACACAAACACCGTTAGCTGCATACGTGCCGTATTGCCTTGTAAATACCTGGCTGAAGCCGTCCATGAGCTGATGGCTGTCACTGTGAATACTAAAAAAAAAATAGAGTAAAGAAGTAACAGGGAATAACTGAGATCTCATGAACTTATGATGGCTGGTTAAGTAAGTTGTGCTGATTTGAAACATTAACATGTTTTGAAAAGTAATTCAAGTCAATTCTTAACTAGTGTGGGACACACAGATAATGGACTTAATCCTTCAAGATCATCTTGTAAGTGTTGAGAAAAGGTATGCATAAGTTTAAGATGGACAAACATATCAATGATCGCATTTTGACTAAGTGTACTTAAAGCTCAGATAATTTGCAATATTGCTGATTGCTATGGGTTTAGTACTGATCCTATGTTCGGATCTTTCTCACAAAAAGATGTGTAAATACCATTCTACAAAATTCAAAATGTCTCAGATCATTGGTCACTAAGTCTGTATGATTTCTCATAAGGATTATTCTTACTAAGACATGCGTGTAAATATCTTGTTAATATCATTTTCAGCATTACATATTCAAAAATCCAAAAAGATTTTACTTTTCCTGAATTTTAGATTATCTGATAAGACTCGAACGACTGTCAGAAAAACAAAATTTGAAAACCGCTTGACTTCCTGATTGATCAAATCGTTCCTTTACTTCATAAACTATTCCAAAACTTCATAATTGATCCCTCACTTCATAATTAAATGTAAATTACTTCATAATCAAATTGTTGTCAAGACCGATGTGGTCGGATACCCCATTTAACTTGAAAAGTTTAATTTGCATAAGGGGATTGTCCCATTCGTACGAATGGATGAGCAAAATGGCTCACTTGTACGAATGGATGAGGAGAATAGCTCATTCACACGAATGGACTGACCAGAATGGTCCACTCGTACGAATGAGTGGCAGAATGAATCAAGTCTAGCTCATTCACATGAATGGATTGACCAGAATGGTCCACTCGTACGAATGAGTGGCAGAATGAATCAAGTCTGGGTCACTCGCACGAATGGACTGACCAGAATGGGCCATTCGTACGAATGAACCAGGCCATCCTATAAAAACGCCATTCATTCGCATTCTCAGCATCATTCGCACAAATCAGAAATCCTTATTCGCACGTCTGTTTGATTAAAATCTGCATTTGAACAAATCTCCATCCAATCACCGATCTAACGCTTGATTTTTGTTTACAGGTATACCCTCAAGAGATTAATCGTCTGTATACTCGATTCTTGGATGACTCGACTAGATTTAGGGTTCAAAACCAAAAACCAAACCTAAAAACGTAAAAAGTGACTTAATAAACCAATTAAAATGCTAAATATTGGTTGAAAATCATAGTCGAGTGTGTTGGTGTCTTTTTCGGCAAATCTTTTCAAGTCTTGATCGAATTTTTGGACAAGTTGGATCGCGACCCGTCTGTCACACGAATGGACATACTCTTCATTTTCATTCGTACGAATGAACGCTCATTCACACGAATGGAAACTCATTCACACGAATGAGAGCTCATTCACACGAATGAACACTCATTCGCACAAATGAATAGGCAGAATGATCCATTCGCACGAATGAACCCTCATTCACACGAATGAACCCTCATTCACACGAATGAACGCTCATTCACACGAATGAACACTCATTCGCACGAATGAATAGGCAGAATGATCCATTCGCACGAATGAACCAACTTTTTGGGTTCATTCGTACAAAGGGAAAATGGTCCAAAAAGTTCATATTTCCAAAATCTTGCATGTACTGATCTGATGTGCTTCATGTTTTTGTGTTTGCAGACTGATCGTTATGGCGCACAGAGCTCCAGTTGTTCTTAAGGCTTCAATAAAAAGCAACATATGTGCATACATGATTCCTACATCAAAGAATGCACGTCCGTTTGTCGGCATGATCGAGTTTCTATCAAGATCAAGGATTGCTCATGCTATATCCCATCACCGGACTCCATATACGTCGCATCAAAGGGAGTTCTGGGCCTCCGCCGAGATTGACTGCGAGGTATCTCCACCGGTCATACGAGGGAAGATCGCAGGTCAAGATGTGGTTGTATCGGCAGCTCACATTCGCCGATTGTGTCAATTCGGTGATCATCCTGAAGATCCAGTGACACTGGATAAATATCTGGTCCGCGGATGCTTCATGAGAATAAAGTACGATGGGAATGTAGCAGAGGGAGTTTTAAACAAAGCGAACCTCTGTCCGCAGTACAAGTATCTTGGACATGTTCTTCTACATTGCCTCGGTTCCCGTCGTGGCGGATTTGATGATATGCGCGAAACAATTCAAAGCGCATTCGTTGCACTAGCATTGAACATTCCGTTCAACTTTTCCGAGATGGTGTTCACGCATCTTAAGGAAAACATCTATCTTAGGGGGGACAATGCGTATCTTATGTACCCCAGATTCTTACAAATGATAATAGATGACCAGCTTCCTCTTCTACCAAGGTCAGACATCGACATGATCAAGCTAGAACACATGACGGATGTCACTCTAAACAGGGTACAGACCTACAGGGGCAGACCAACAAAGCCACCTCACAAACGACTCATTGGACATCTGGCAAATCCTGATTATGTGGCACCAACAAACAGAAAATGGCGTCACGATAACAGTGTTTCTGACAGGGAGGATATTGTTGTACCTCCAGCTGACGACCAAGATGATGACGACCAAGATGGTCAGGGAGATGGTGGCAATGCTCCTAATGTTCCATCTACCGCTGCCACCACCCCCACTATTGCTGCTATCGATTCTTCCCTTCCAACTAACCCAGAAGACGTTAACCTGGACACCGTCCTGTTTACTGATTCTGAGGACACTGAAGACGAATTTGTAATCAGTCAACAAGGGGCAAGATTGGTCGCAACAAAATGAAAAAGGGGAGCAGATCAAGGAAGCTCAAGGGTTAATGATGACGTCAGGGATGCTGACTTTGTCCCTGACTGTCCACAAGTATCTGCTGCTCCTTCTTCCCAATCTACCCCAGTCAAGAAAGGAAGAAGAAAGAGAATGGCCAAACGCCAAAAGTTTAAACTTGTTAGAAGGACGGAGAGCACCTCTGCTACTACAGCAACTGCCACCAGGTCTGAGGCTCCAATGTCAACATCTATGCCTCAGACACAAACTGTGCCTCCTCCCATCTACACGACTGCTCCTACATCACAGCCATCAACTATTCGAGCTGAATCTTCAATGTCACTGCCGACTGTCTCACTACACGACCAGATCAGTACTTTAAACAGTTTGGTACTTCGTTTACTGGCTCAGAATGAAGAGCAATCAAAGCGTATTGACCAACAGGGCTCGCAGATCAGTCAGTTGACTCTGCAAAATACTAAACAAGCCCAAGCCATCACAAGTCTTTCCACTAGGTGTAATGATCAACAAGCCCTCCTTCTAACTGCTACAAACCAGAATCAACAGTTGTCTAAAACTGTTGATGCACATGCTCAGAGGATACAAAGACTTGAGCAGGAAAGTAAGAAACTGTTGGAAGACTTAGAAAGTAGAAGGGACCCGACACCCAGAATTGAGGGTGCTCGCAATGATGGTGATGATGGTGATGATGGTGACGATGATGATGATGATGATGACGATGATGGTGATGATGATGACGATGATGATGATGATAGTGATGATGATGATGACAATAATGACAAAGATAAGGATGATGGTGCCAATGCTGGTGCTGCATCAAGTGCTTCAAAGACAGCAGAAGCAGAGGCATGCACAAAGCAAAAATCAGACAAATCAGAAGGCCCATCATCAGATACACAAAAGGGCACTGAAGGTTGATAGTTTTTGTTTTAAGTGTTTTAAGTTGTCTTATTGTAAATATTAGATTATTATGTAAATAATTTCAGTTTTATTTTGATTAAATCAATGACATTTCAAATTCTCACATGTTTATTCTTTGTTTGTTTATAAAAATAGTTTTGGATGTGATGCCTCTCAAGAAACAACCTTCAAAGTTAACTTATGTGCTTGACATGCAAGGGATCATCCAACATTCAGTTATTTATGACAAAGAGGAAGGGGAAATCGTACACTGCTTGTCAAAAGAACAGATTGCCGAGCTATTTCAAATGAATCCCGACGAAGTCATTACTGAAGAGGCATCTGTTCCTACAACTGATTATCCCTCCTCTGACGAACTAGAAGACGTTGATGAGGTTGAAGTCGAAGACATCACTGATCAAGAATATCCAAAGTACACATCAGTAGATGGTGATGATCTTCCCTCCTTCGTGGACTTATTCACTCAACAGTCCGACGAGGAGGTCAACCGCATTATCGACAACAAACAGGATGAAGCCGGTCCCTCCACTATTGACATTGACGAGCTGAATGAACGTAAAAGTCAGTGGATGGAATACATGGCCGAATTAAAGAAGAACTCAAAGCCCTCTCCTCCAACCAAGTACACTAAAGTTTATCGACTCAAAGGACACAAGTCTGATGGTCGTATAATCAGTTGGGCATACTTCAACGACTTAAGCTGCTATGCTATAAAAAGAGAGAAGGGCATACAATATTTCAGGTACCCTCATGATTTCAAGACGCTGCCCGCATTTGAAGTAAATCAATTGGCGCGTCTAAAGCTTCTATACAGCGAATCTTCCGGTCTATCCGAATGGTTTGAACGTCAATTACAGTATGAATACCGGAAGAAGTGGGTGAACTTCAAGCCACAAATGCCTACACGTTACATTCATAAGGAAAAGGTTCATCCAGTCACCAAGAAGCCCCTAATTGTCTTAAAGTGGAAGCCTCCAACGATCATGAAGAAGATTCCTTTAAGGAAAATGATCCAGGACTTCTCAGATCAGTTCAAATGGTGGTACTATGATGGGTGTACTGGTGAAGCTGTTATAGTGCTTTGTAAAGAAGGGTCATGGGAGACCATCAGGGTCTTTGATCCCTTGTGGCTGACCAACTTGTCTGAACAAGATGTTACAACTTTATACAAGTGTCAGCCGTTTTTTGAAGTTGCAGATATAGACCAGGCGTTGCAGTATGTGAAAGTGATACGTATATGCTTTGCTTTTGACATACACGCCGGGGTCAACTGGAAAACTCGTACAAAAGAGATGTTGAAGACCAACTAATGTTAGTTAGGTCATTTTGAAGGGATCTAGGTCCAAGGGGGAGTATGTAGATGCATAATATGTCCCTAATCCCTTGTAATATGTATTTCATCTATGTTTAATGTAATTATTTGATGTATTAATGAAATTACATGTTTATCCTTAATGTTTACTCATATATAACGACTGTGTATTAAATGATCTGATAAATATCGATAACGTTGATCAATCGTGCTATTGAAAGGCCCATTCGCACGAATGGATCATGAGAATGATCCATTCGCGCGAATAGATCATGAGAATGATTCATTCGCTAGAATAAGTCATGAGAATGATTCATTCGTACGAATGAACCATTCTAATGATTCATTCTTACGAATGAACCATTCTACAGATTCATTCGCACGAATGAGTCCATTCACATGGCTCATTCGTACGAATGGCCTCAGCACTATATATAGAACTTTCACTTCATGAGCACATATACAACACATATACACATAGAGAGACTGACCAGAGCAGAACCAACAGAACACACACAAACTCTTTGCACCCGCATTGTCGAATCTCTGATTGAGAGTTTCCAGGTCTTGTATCCAACTTCTCTACACCAAAGGGTCGATAGAAACCTTCGTTTCGAAGTCTAATCCGCTCATTTCTCTCGACCCGATCAGTGTCATAGATTGGATTGCCAATCAAATCGGATTCCGCACGATTTGGTTCGGTTAATGTGTTGAATCATTGGATCAAGGTAGATCCCGATCCAACAAAGTGGTATCAGAGCCAGATTGTGCTCTAGATTCAACATAGAAAATCTAATCTTGCTTTTAATCTTGCTTTTTCTAGCTTCTTGAATGTTATAAAGATCACTTGATCGTTGTTTAGCCACGTTCAAATCTTGTGTTTATTGCTTCTGAGTGATCTGATCGTTTCAGTTTCCAGATCTGATAAAAGGCTCAATCATTGGTGCTTTTTGGTGCAAAAAAGTCAAACTGCCCTCTGTCGTACGAATGGCTACTATAATGAACTTCATTCGCACGAATGGCTCCTACCATTCGCACGAATAGATCAAGTCTCCCGCTCATTTGTTCAAGCTTCCAATCGCACGAATAGAGAATTCCATTCGCACGAATAGAAAATTTCAATCGCACGAATAGAGAATTCCATTCGCACGAATAGAAAATTCCAATCGCACGAATAGAAAATTCCATTCGCACGAATAGAAAATTCCAATCGCACGAATAGAAAATTCCATTCGCACGAATAGAAAATTCCAATCGCACGAATAGAAAATTCCATTCGCACGAATAGACCCATTCGCATAAATCTCTTCTGAATTTTTTTTAAGTGTCGAAAAACTTCGTTTTTTACCATGTCGGACTTAGCCTTTGTTGCCAGTCAGAACAGTAAAATCCAAAACTTGTTATTAATCGATAATGAAGCTGGAAATGCTAACAAGGCTCCAAAACTCATGACAATGGACGAATATCATCACTGGAAAAAACAGGTTTGAGATACACATTAATGGAGTTGATACAAACTTATGGATGATGTTAGAGAATGGATATCAGAAAGTGTTGAGTGAGGATGGAACTCCTGTTTTGCTTTCCCTTTTAAGCGAACAACAAAGAAAAGATTATGACTTAGAAAAGAAGCCATATGCTATCCTATCTCAGGCCATATCAAGAGAAATATTTCATCAATTCAGGCAGTTTACATCTTCAAAATCTCTGTGGGTTGCCTTAGAACAACGTCACGAAGGAAATGCTTCGTTGAAAGTTATCAATGCTAAGGCCATTAAGAAGGAATTTGATAATTTCATGTATATTGGGAATGAGTCCTTAGATGATCTATTTGAGAGATTCTATTACTTGATGAGTGGATTGCATGCCCATGAGATCAAAACAACGAAAGAAGAAAAGGTTCAATGCATGGCAGATGCGCTACCACCAAAATGGGATTCATTCTTGATGGTTCTCAAACAGAACAATACTCTTGAAACCATTGATATCAATGAATTTCTTCAGAAATTGAGAGAACAAGAGGTGATGAATAAGTGGAAGTTAAAGAGAGGCGTACAAGCTCAGGATCCTTCATTGTACTATTCCACATCAACTCAACAAAATGCTCCTTTGCAGACTGCGTTTGTATCAAACATGTCAAATGTTTCAGCCAGCCAGTCTTCAACAGCTCATGCTTCAGTTTCATCAAGCTCGGTTCCACAGCAGGGAAATACTGCTAGTACTCCTCCACCAAGCCCCATTAAATTGCAAACAGACAACTTCGACAAGGTTACTATCGAAGTGGCCAAGGAACACATGGCACTGTTGTCTACCGTTGTCAATTCATATGACAGTCTTGTTGCTGGACAGGTTGGAAACAGTCATCTGACAGCAGAAGACTATGCTTAGATTGATAAGGATGAAATGGATCGAATTGATATAATGTGGGCTCTTGCAAGTGCAGTCAGAAGAGCGAGAGATTATGTAAAAAGGACAGGAAAAACTCTCGAAGGGAACAAAGACACTACTTATGGTTTTGATCTGTCTGCTGCTGTTTGTTTTAACTGTGGTGAGAAAGGGCATTTTGCTAGGCAATGTGAAAAGCCTAAACAGACTGGAAACCGCAACCCTTTCAACAACCGTCAAAGCCAACCGAAGCCACAAACTTAAAATACAGAAACAAACATTGTTCCAGTTACTCTTGCACAAGATAAGGGCACTTCAAGTGGAACAAAAGCTATGGTTGTTCAAACTGATGAGACTGTTGATTGGTCTTTTAAATTTGGAACTGATGGCAGTTCAGGGGATAGAGCTTACATGGCAAAGGCTGTAGAAGTCAATGAAGAATCAGATTCTGATGCTGAGAGAGAGATTGCTTCAGAAAGTTCATCAGCTGCAGATGACACATCTTCAAACAGTTCTGGCTTCACAGCTGAGAATGAAGATAAATCATATGTTGTCTCTTCAAGTCAATCGACAGCTGATGTGGATGATAACAATTCCTCTTCTGAATCTACCTGTAGCTGTGCTTTTATGGTAAAAACATCCACAGGCATTCAGGTAAATTCTGACAGTTTTGAAAGTGAGTCTGAATCTCAACCGTGTTTAATTTGTGATGAACTTGAGAAGAAAGTTGAGACACTTAAAAGTCACAACACAGACTTAATTACTGATTTAACTGTTTGTCTTGAAGCAAACCGTGTTTTAAAGGGAAACGAACTTGCCTTCAAAAACAAAATTGATCTTTTAAATAGGCAAGTTCATGAATTAGAAATCTGTGTTATCAAAAAACAAAATGCCATCACCTTTTATTTAAACACGATTGATGAAACAAAGAAAAAGCTGGCGCTTGTCGAATGTGATTATGAAACTTTAAATCAAAAGCTGAAAAGTTATTCAAATTCTTCTTACCTTCTTGATTACATGATTTCACGTCGTCGAGGAAAGAAAAATGCTGGAATGGGGTATAAAAATTGTCCTCCACCGGTGTTGAATACTATGGTAAACACACCGGATGATAACCCAATCATTGACTTTAAGGTCAAAACACCACTTGTCGTTGATCCAACCGAAAACAAAATTCCTCAACCAAAGGTTAACGATAATGGTGCTTCGACCTCGAAGTCCCAGTGTGTTGATGGAATGGTAGAAGAGTGGGATGAAGACGACGATGAGTGTCCTACTCGTGGTTTGGGACACAAAAACTCGTCTGCTCCACAGAATGACAGCATTGGTATTTCAAAATCTGTTTCTAAAAATGTTTTTAAAATTAAACCAACCAATTGCCGTCCATCTTATCCCACTACTTCTGATCAGAAGAGTCAAGTAACCAAAGCCTCAATCAAAAAGGTTAATTTTGTTAAAGCTGGAGAGTCTGTTCAATCAAACAAGTCACTCTCTTCAGCTGAACAAAAAGAAGCAAAGGCTGGTGGTTCAAAAACTCACCAAAGTGAAAATCAATACAGATCTCCGAGGTTGATTGAGCGGAGATACTGTTTTGAGTGCGGTACAAAAGGACACGTTGTTGTCAACTATCCTTATCTTCAGAAGCCAAGTAAAAGAGTTAACCATTTTCCAGAAAATAAACAAAAGTTTTTAAAGTCAAAATCTAACTCTTTTACCCAACAACAAGTGCATCAAAAGAAAGTTAAACAAAAGATGCATGACTTGTTGGTCTCTGATTCGAGTTCTACACCTGTACAAATCGTTAAGCAATCCACTGTTTACCACAAACAGTCGTTGCACAACCAACATGTGTGGAAAGCAAAATCAGACGATGCTTCTGACGACTGTACTTCAAAGTCAAATGGTTGTTCCAAAAGTCCACAAGGACAGTGGATGGATTGTACTGTTGTAGATGAGTCTGGGAAACCCAAGACCGTAAAGGCTTGGGTTCCTAACCTAAACTAATTACTTTCTTTCTTGTGCAGGTTGTCCTTTACAATCCTATTAGCAATAATTGGATTGTTGATAGTGGGGCATCCAGGCACATGACTGGAATCTTAGCTCTCCTTTTCGATGTCAGAAATATCAAAGGGGGCTATGTTTCATTTGCTGGCGATAAAGGTGGTTTTATCTCAGCTCAGGGAACACTGTCTAATGGAGCTGTCAGTTTTGAGAAGGTCAACTTTGTCAAACAGTTGGATAACAACTTACTTTCTGTTTCTCAAATCTGTGATAAGGAGTTCAAGGTTCTTTTTGATGACAAGCATTGTTATATCTTGAAAAAGGAGTTTATGATTCCAGAAGACATGGTGGTTATGTCTGCTCCAAGAGTGAATGACCTTTATATTCTTGACATGTCACAAGCATCATCCTCAGTGTCCACAGCATCATGTTTTGTTTCAAAAGCCACTGAGAAGGATTCTATTTTATGGCACAAAAGAATGGGACATCTTAGTCTCAGAAAAATGAATCATTTGGTGCACAAAAATCTTGTTGAAGGAGTCACTGTGAAAAGTTTTCATCTTCCTGACGTGTGTGTTTCTTGCAAGAAAGGCAAACAAACCAAGAAATCTCATAAACCCAAATCTCAATATTCCATCACTATACCACTAGAGCTCTTACACATGGACTTGTTTGGTCCTATCAACCAGAAGAGCATTGCTGGAGACTTATATTGTTTGGTTGTGACGGATGAGTATTCGAGATATTCTTGGGTGATGTTCTTAAAAGAAAAATCTGAGACTTTTGAATATGTGGATATTCTGATTACCAAATTGGAGTCTCTGTATAAGTTAAAGGTTAGGAGGATCCGTTCTGACAATGGTCATGGCGCTCGGCGCTCCATGTACCATGTTGAAAAAAGATGCTCATGGCAAGTTTAACGAGAAAGTAGAGGAAGGTTACTTCTTAGGGTACAGCACTCCAAATAAAAGAGTTTACAACAAAGCTTCTGGAAATGTAGAAGAATGGTACCATGTTGATGTTCAAAAGTATACCTCTCCTGCTGCTGGAAAAGGTCTTCCTTGGATGTTTGATTATGAAGAACTTTTTGCCTCGTTTAATCTTCCTCCAGAATGTTCAGATGAGGAGGTTGCTGTTCAAATGATGTATGATGCTCAAAACGCACCTTATGAACATGTGCAACCTACTCCCTCATCATCTGACATTCCTGAGTCCTCCAGTAACACACAAGTCACACAGGATGATGACTCTTCTTCTTCTTCAGAGTATGAGGGTTCTCGACAAGAAATAGACCAGGTGATTGAAGATCCTTCCCATGATGTTGTACAATTGAGTGATGATGTTTCACATTCTGTGGCAATTGAACAGAGTATCACAAACCTTGATCAAACTGTTGAGGTTCCTGCTCATCCTGTGGGTAGGATTGATAGAATTCATCCTCAACAGAATATTATTGGTGATCCCACATCTGGTGTCAAAACTAGGGGTCAGATCAACTCTGGAGTCTACTCATAAATCATGGAATCTGGTGTGGTCAACGATTGTGCGCATTCATGTTTCGTCTCGCAAATCGAACCACGGTCTATAACAGATGCTTTAAAAGAAGAATCTTGGGTAAATGCAATGCAGGAAGAACTACTCCAATTTCAGAAGCTCGGAGTTTGGAAGTTAGTTGATTTACCAAAAGGAGCTAAGAAGATTGGTACTCGATGGGTTCTTCATTGCAAAAGGGATGATCAAGGAATAGTCATAAGAAATAAGGCTCGTTTGGTCGTTCAGGGATTTAGGAAAATTGAAGGTATAGATTACAATGAAGTGTTTGCACCGGTTGCTCGTCTGGAAGCAATTCGAATTTTTCTTGCTTATGCATCCTACAAAAGGTTCAAAGTCTATCAAATGGATGTAAAGAGTGCTTTCCTTCATGGAGAAATCAGTGAAGTCGTATACGTCAGTCAACCTCCCGGGTTTGAAGATCCTATGCATCGTGACCGTGTCTACAAATTGGACAAGGCACTGTACGGATTACACCAAGCTCCGCGAGCGTGGTACGAGACACTTTCCACTCATCTTCTGAACAATGGATTTAGAAGAGGTGTCATCGACTGCACGTTGTTTATTCGAGAAAAGGGTGGAGAACTTTTAATGGTACAGGTATACGTGGATGACATTATTTTCGGATCGACGAATGATGTTCTGTGCAAAGAATTTGAAAGAGTTATGCTGGACAAGTTCGAGATGAGTTCCATGGGAGAGATGAAGTTCTTTCTAGGGCTACAAGTAGATCAATCTGAGACAGGGATTTTCCTTCATCAAACAAATTATGTTGGAGACATACTGATCCGATTCAGTATGACTGATGCCAAACCTACTGGTACTCCATTGGCGATCAATCACGGGATTTCGCCTGATGACAAGGGGGAGTATATTGATGCTACTCTCTATCGAGCCATGATCGGATCTCTCATGTATCTCACGGCATCTCGACCAGACATCATGTTCGCCACGTGTCTCTGTGCCCGATATCAGTCAAAACCAAAAGTCTCCCACTTAATTACTGTCAAAAGGATTTTTCGTTATCTGAAGGGTACTCCTGATCTTGGATTATGGTACTCTAATGATGATAACTTTGAGCTTACTGCATATAGTGATTCTGATTATGGTGGTTGCAAAACAGACTTCAAGTCTACATCTGCAGGGTGTCAGTTCTTTGGAAACCGTCTTGTGACATGGCAATGCAAAAAGCAGACTTCAGTGGCTACATCTACATGTGAAGCTGAATACATCGCTGCTGCCAGTTGCTGTTCACAGATTATCTGGATTCAACAGCTACTTCGGGACTACGGTTTGCAATTCTCTAACACTCCTATTTATGTAGATAATTCTGCTGCCATAGCTATCACTAAGAATCCGGTTCAGCATTCAAAAACCAAACACATCGGCATAAAATATCACTTCATTCGTGATTGTTTTGAAAAGAAACTGATTGATATGGTTCAAATTAACACTGATTTCCAAAAGGCCGACCTCTATACAAAAGCCTTTGACAAACCAAGATTTTTATTCTTGTTAGAGGTAAACGGCATGAAAAAGAAGGATGACGTTGTTCCGGACCAAGAGTCGAGTCAATAATCATTTTTATCAATTACGTTCCTGTATATATTTTCTTTCTTGCGTTTATTAAAAATCTCAAAAACTCAAAAAGATTTTTCATTTTAAGATTTTAGGGGGAGAAAATGTCAGTAAGAAAATGATCTCTCGCTGAGAAAAATGATAGTACACAGACGCTAGTTATCTGAGACTCCAAAAAGATTTTCTAAATTGTGTACAGTTATTTGTGTATAGTTTGTTTTTAAAAAAAAAAATTCATTTGTGTACAGTCTAAAACCCAAAAACATCTGAAAAACTCAAAAATGAGAAATCGTATCCAACCTTTGGGAAGTGATGGCACACTAACCATATGTATGAAGCACATTGCATTTAATGTCATAGTGAATAGTCACACTAAGTCGACATGTGATGCATTGATAGGCTTATCTTACTGAATCTCGACCATTGATGATCAATCTATACCATATTAGATATTGTCTTGTGAATCACATAATGGTGGAAGGATTGACGAAAATCAATAATAGAAACTGAAGGTGTTTCTCATTCTGTGCACACCAGTTATCATCGGTTTAATGAGATATCAGAAAGTAGTTATAAAATTAAAAATTAGATTCCGAAGTCGTATACGTGCCATATTGCCTTGTAAATACCTGGTTGAAGCCGTCCATGCGATTAAGAATAAAATAAAAGTATGAATCCGAATCCGTATATGTGCCATATTACCGGGTTGCAGCCTGGTTGAAGCCATCCATGGGATAGGATGAACACAAACACCGTTAGCTGCATACGTGCCGTATTGCCTTGTAAATACCTGGCTGAAGCCGTCCATGAGCTGATGGCTGTCACTGTGAATACTAAAAAAAAAATAGAGTAAAGAAGTAACAGGGAATAACTGAGATCTCATGAACTTATGATGGCTGGTTAAGTAAGTTGTGCTGATTTGAAACATTAACATGTTTTGAAAAGTAATTCAAGTCAATTCTTAACTAGTGTGGGACACACAGATAATGGACTTAATCCTTCAAGATCATCTTGTAAGTGTTGAGAAAAGGTATGCATAAGTTTAAGATGGACAAACATATCAATGATCGCATTTTGACTAAGTGTACTTAAAGCTCAGATAATTTGCAATATTGCTGATTGCTATGGGTTTAGTACTGATCCTATGTTCGGATCTTTCTCACAAAAAGATGTGTAAATACCATTCTACAAAATTCAAAATGTCTCAGATCATTGGTCACTAAGTCTGTATGATTTCTCATAAGGATTATTCTTACTAAGACATGCGTGTAAATATCTTGTTAATATCATTTTCAGCATTACATATTCAAAAATCCAAAAAGATTTTACTTTTCCTGAATTTTAGATTATCTGATAAGACTCGAACGACTGTCAGAAAAACAAAATTTGAAAACCGCTTGACTTCCTGATTGATCAAGTCGTTCCTTTACTTCATAAACTATTCCAAAACTTCATAATTGATCCCTCACTTCATAATTAAATGTAAATTACTTCATAATCAAATTGTTGTCAAGACCGATGTGGTCGGATACCCCATTTAACTTGAAAAGTTTAATTTGCATAAGGGGATTGTCCCATTCGTACGAATGGATGAGCAAAATTGCTCACTCGTACGAATGGATGAGGAGAATAGCTCATTCACACGAATGGACTGACCAGAATGGTCCACTCGTACGAATGAGTGGCAGAATGAATCAAGTCTAGCTCATTCACATGAATGGATTGACCATAATGGTCCACTCGTACGAATGAGTGGCAGAATGAATCAAGTCTGGGTCACTCGCACGAATGGACTGACCAGAATGGGCCATTCGTACGAATGAACCAGGCCATCCTATAAAAACGCCATTCATTCGTATTCTCAGCATCATTCTCACAAATCAGAAATCCTTATTCGCACGTCTGTTTGATTAAAATCTGCATTTGAACAAATCTCCATCCAATCACCGATCTAACGCTTGATTTTTGTTTACAGGTATACCCTCAAGAGATTAATCGTCTGTATACTCGATTCTTGGATGACTCGACTAGATTTAGGGTTCAAAACCAAAAACCAAACCTAAAAACGTAAAAAGTGACTTAATAAACCAATTAAAATGCTAAATATTGGTTGAAAATCATAGTCGAGTGTGTTGGTGTCTTTTTCGGCAAATCTTTTCAAGTCTTGATCGAATTTTTGGACAAGTTGGATCGCGACCCGTCTGTCACACGAATGGACATACTCTTCATTTTCATTCGTACGAATGAACGCTCATTCACACGAATGGAAACTCATTCACACGAATGAGAGCTCACTCACACGAATGAACACTCATTCGCACAAATGAATAGGCAGAATGATCCATTCGCACGAATGAACCCTCATTCACACGAATGAACGCTCATTCACACGAATGAACACTCATTCGCACGAATGAATAGGCAGAATGATCCATTCGCACGAATGAACCAACTTTTTGGGTTCATTCGTACAAAGGGAAAATGGTCCAAAAAGTTCATATTTCCAAAATCTTGCATGTACTGATCTGATGTGCTTCATGTTTTTGTGTTTGCAGACTGATCGTTATGGCGCACAGAGCTCCAGTTGTTCTTAAGGCTTCAATAAAAAGCAACATATGTGCGTACATGATTCCTACATCAAAGAATGCACGTCCGTTTGTCGGCATGATCGAGTTTCTATCAAGATCAAGGATTGCTCATGCTATATCCCATCACCGGACTCCATATACGTCGCATCAAAGGGAGTTCCGGGCCTCCGCCGAGATTGACTGCGAGGTATCTCCACCGGTCATACGAGGGAAGATCGTAGGTCAAGATGTGGTTGTATCGGCAGCTCACATTCGCCGATTGTGTCAATTCGGTCATCATCCTGAAGATCCAGTGACACTGGATAAATATCTGGTCCGCGGATGCTTCATGAGAATAAAGTACGATGGGAATGTAGCAGAGGGAGTTTTAAACAAAACGAACCTCTGTCCGCAGTACAAGTATCTTGGACATGTTCTTCTGCATTGCCTCGGTTCCCGTCGTGGCGGATTTGATGATATGCGCGAAACAATTCAAACGCATTCGTTGCACTAGCGTTGAACATTCCGTTCAACTTTTCCGAGATGGTGTTCACGCATCTTAAGGAAAACATCTATCTTAGGGGGGACAATGCGTATCTTATGTACCCCAGATTCTTACAAATGATAATAGATGACCAGCTTCCTCTTCTACCAAGGTCAGACATCGACATGATCAAGCTAGAACACATGACGGATGTCACTCTAAACAGGGTACAGACCTCTCCTCCAACCAAGTACACTAAAGTTTATCGACTCAAAGGACACAAGTCTGATGGTCGTATAATCAGTTGGGCATACTTCAACGACTTAAGCTGCTATGCTATAAAAAGAGAGAAGGGCATACAATATTTCAGGTACCCTCATGATTTCAAGACGCTGCCCGCATTTGAAGTAAATCAATTGGCGCGTCTAAAGCTTCTATACAGCGAATCTTCCGGTCTATCCGAATGGTTTGAACGTCAATTACAGTATGAATACCGGAAGAAGTGGGTGAACTTCAAGCCACAAATGCCTACACGTTACATTCATAAGGAAAAGGTTCATCCAGTCACCAAGAAGCCCCTAATTGTCTTAAAGTGGAAGCCTCCAACGATCATGAAGAAGATTCCTTTAAGGAAAATGATCCAGGACTTCTCAGATCAGTTCAAATGGTGGTACTATGATGGGCGTACTGGTGAAGCTGTTATAGTGCTTTATAAAGAAGGGTCATGGGAGACCATCAGGGTCTTTGATCCCTTGTGGCTGACCAACTTGTCTGAACAAGATGTTACAACTTTATACAAGTGTCAGCCGTTTTTTGAAGTTGCAGATATAGACCAGGCGTTGCAGTATGTGAAAGTGATACATATATGCTTTGCTTTTGACATACACGCCGGGGTCAACTGGAAAACTCGTACAAAAGAGATGTTGAAGACCAACTAATGTTAGTTAGGTCATTTTGAAGGGATCTAGGTCCAAGGGGGAGTATGTAGATCCATAATATGTCCCTAATCCCTTTTAATATGTATTTCATCTATGTTTAATGTAATTATTTGATGTATTAATGAAATTACATGTTTATCCTTAATGTTTACTCATATATAATGACTGTGTATTAAATGATCTGATAAATATCGATAACGTTGATCAATCGTGCTATTGAAAGGCCCATTCGCACGAATGGATCATGAGAATGATCCATTCGCGCGAATAGATCATGAGAATGATTCATTTGCTAGAATAAGTCATGAGAATGATTCATTCGTACGAATGAACCATTCTAATGATTCATTCTTACGAATGAACCATTATACTGATTCATTCGCACGAATGAGTCCATTCACATGGCTCATTCGTACGAATGGCCTCAGCACTATATATAGAACTTTCACTTCATGAGCACATATACAACACATATACACATAGAGAGACTGACCAGAGCAGAACCAACAGAACACACACAAACTCTTTGCACCCGCATTGTCGAATCTCTGATTGAGAGTTTCCAGGTCTTGTATCCAACTTCTCTACACCAAATGGTCGATAGAAACCTTCGTTTCGAAGTCTAATCCGCTCATTTCTCTCGACCCGATCAGTGTCATAGATTGGATTGCCAATCAAATCGAATTCCGCACGATTTGGTTCGGTTAATGTGTTGAATCATTGGATCAAGGTAGATCCCGATCCAACAGTTGTAACAGTTATGAAGAAATTATCTTCAATAAAAAGTTTAGCTTTGATGTTCTACTTTTATGTGGTTATAATATCCAGAATACTTTCTAAAAATATTCCTAAATTATTTTGACGAATTTTTTCATTGTTATTAAGAATGATATTATCTTGAGGAATTTCAAGTTTTGTGATTCTTTCTTCTAGGTTTCTATTATCTTTTTAAAGTATTTTAATATCTATCTTTAGATTATCAATTTCTGTTTTTAGATAATGTATATTAACTAGTCTGGAAACTTGGTTTCTTTTAGCTAGCTGCTTCTTTAATTCAGCTAAAGAAAAGGGTTTTAAATCTTTTTTAGAGTTATTAGAGGAGATGTTTCCTCAGATTTTTGTTTTAAATATTCTGAAATTAATTTTTTTTTAGTTTGTGGATCATCCACGACTTTTAAGAGATCTAATATCTCATTGCTTTAAACATTAATTTCCATATTTTGAAATTGGGAGATTATTTGATAAAGACCTTCTTCTGATATATAAGAAGAGTTTTTGCAACAATCTTTTTTGTAATTTGCTGAACACTGATCTTCTTCTTCTAAAGAGTAAAAACTTTCATTTTCTAAAATATTTAGATTTTCTTCTTCTCAGATTGATTGCTCAGAATCGGTTTCTTCAAAGTTTTCATTTAATAAAACTTCATTAATTTTATCCTTTAATTCACGATCTTCTATTTTGTTAAGTTTTTTTTCTAACCCAACAAGTTTTTGCTTTGTGGCCTATTTTACCACACTTTCTACATTTTATTAATTTTTTGAAATTCATTTGAATCAAAAAATCTTTTTTCTTTATATTTTCTTTTAGGTTTTTTTATCTTCTTTCCTGATTTTCTTTCTTTTATAATTTTTTTTCGAAAAAGAATTTATTTTCCTAATTCCGGATGACTTATCAAGTCTATCTTTTATACCAAATTGGTCACAGAATTCTCCTAATTGTCTTTTTTCATTTAGAGAATGTTTTTTAATTTGTTGATTAAGTTTTATTTCATTGCATAAACTTAAACCTTCTTAGATACAGGTACCTATAAGTTTGACATAAGTATAATTTACATAATTTATTACTCCATCTATTCTTAGTTTATTCCTTATTCTTTCAGCAAATAAATGTGGAAGACCATCTATGAATTTTGACTTCCAATGTGGACTATTAGCCTCAGAGAGTTCCATAAATCTACATAAAAAGTGTCTTTATACCATCTAAAAGACGTGAGAGTTCTACATATTAAATTTTGTAGTAGGGTTCTCAGATTTTTAGAATCCTCAGACCATCTACCTGTAAAGTGTTTTATAATATTTACTATTAATGTATAAACTGCATTACTTTCGGTGTCACTTGTTCCTTCTTCTTGTTTGACAGTGCTAAGGATTTTATTTTTGTCAGTTTGAGATAAATAATTATCCCGCCATCCTTTTAGCTGGCATGTAAACCCAGATATAATCATGTTTGCTATAGTTGTAACAGAATTATTATTATTTTTACAGATAGTGCTATACATAAGCATCCTATAGACAATATTATAAATTTGTCCTTTAGTCTGACCATTTATGTTCCATTCATAGATCATTTTTTCGCTATAAGAGTTATTAACAATATACTCTTGTTATTCTTTAAGAATATCTTGTGGAGGTCTAGGATTATAATAATTTCTTTGGGTTGGTCTATCAGCCCATTTAGAGAGTTTTGAAATTTGATTATTTATTTCTTCTTGATAATTTTCTTCATAAAAATCTGTTATAGTGTTAATATTAAGATTTTTAAGGGCATTTATAGTATCATTTAAGGTTTTTATTAAACTGTCTTGAGATTTTATTTTAAAATATGTTACTTCAGGAGGAAGCTGGATACTAGGAGTAGCAATTTTTTCTTGTGAATTCTTTTCGATGGATACTTTTTTTTCTTGAAAATAAGATATGATTCTATCCATTTTACTAAACAAATCTTGTAATTGTTCTCCTAGAATTACTAAGTATAAATTCGTGTAATTCTGTTGTTTTATTAACTCATTTATATGAGAGATCGTAACAGTTAAAGTATTACCTTCCAATAATTTTTGGAAAACTTGATAATATCTTATTTCATTATCTTTTTCAATTTTAAAAGATTGTGTAGGAGGGAAAACCGTAGAGATTATATTTCCATTAACATTAAATTTTCTTTCAATAACAGAAATAATACTTCCGGTATAACTTTCTATAAACCATGGAATAAAAGGTATAACCTCATTTTTTATAATTAGATCTTTGAAATATTCATCTTTAAAGAAATTTATATCAGTTTCTTTAAAATTTTCAAAAAACCAATTTCTAAATAATTCTCATTTGGGTCATTGAAATTCTTTACTTATTTATTTTCTTACCGGAGATCCCGAAGTAAAATCTATTATTTCTTTAAAATTCATTAAACAAAATCGATTTCTGATTCGGTTGATTCCGGATCTACTTGAACTCCTGTAACAATATTCTCAGGATTTATTCTTAATCTGTTGAATGTTTCTGTTGTAAGGAAATTAACCCTTATCCTTGTAGTAGAAGCTCTAGAAGGACTTCTAACAGTGTATCTTAAAGGACATATATGTTGATGAGAAGATAAAGATCTAGAAGACATAGATCTAGGTAAAGAATGAGTGTTTCTAAGTTGTTCAAAGAGAATTTGAACAGTTCCTTCTCTAGTTTGTATTACTTGTAAAGTATTATTATCTACGTATTATTGAGATGTTGTGGCTTTATCAAGAACCCAGTTTTCTGGGAAGTTGATTTCTTCCCATTTAATTTTTCTTCTGGTAGTTATGTTTGATTTACCAAAATTAGTTTCTATGACTATAGTTTCATTTAATGGTTTATCAACCATTTACACTGTGGATTTAAAGTGTATAAAGTCTTATAATAAATTCTATAGCAGATACAGATAACTTCTGATCCTGGAGCATAGTTATAACCATGAGTCTTAACATTTAATGTTAAAGCATCTGAAATATTAACATCTGATAAAGATAATTGTAAATTCGGATAAACATTGAAATAAACTGGTACATGAGCCAGACAAGTTTGAACAATCCCTATAAGAGATTGTTTCCAATCCGGATTTCTAGCATCTCTAAGAGCTGCTACAAAACTTTCTAGAATACCTTCTAAAGTTAAAGGTTTAAATGCAATTTGCACCAGTCCTATATGAAGGAATTTATAATCTTTTTTATATTTATTTAAATCTTTATTTGACAATAATTAGTAACCATGTCTTCTTTATTTCAAGAAAATGTTTCTTCAGTTGTCTTAACAACTTGTTTTAACCCTAATTTTTCAAAGGTTCCTAATTTATAAATTAGTTTATGTTCCATTTTTTGAATAGTCTATTTGTTTAATAAATCTAAATTATGAGGAATTTCATACTCCTCTTCAATACTGTTTTTAGCAGTATCGTTGCTCTTTAAAATATTCATTTAAAGAGAATAAGTGTTGATTTGCACAATCAAACTTTGAACAAGATTTTTTAGTTTTAAAATTAAGAGCACTTGGCTCTGATACCATATTAACAGTAGCAGGACCTTCATATTAGCATAAAATTAAAAACATCTAAGAATTACAGACCAATGACCTTCGTATTAGCATAAAATTAAAAACAACTAAGAATTATAGACCAATAGGATATTTTACAAAAACAGTATCGAAAGCTAAGATGGGGTTAGTAAAGGTCAGACCATAAAAGCCTTTTGCGCCCATTCTAGCATTAGCGGCTACACGGTCCCCAAGAATTCAACCACCACCTTATTATTCTATTCTGTCATTAACCTGTCTATATTCTATTCTTAAAATATTTTCAATTTTATACCTTTTTTTTATGTATCTTGTTCAAGTTATCATGACATCTCAACACTTAAAACACTTAGCCTCTAGTAGAGGCAATCATTTAAAGATATGAATAATAAATATCAAAGAATTTTACAAGATTTCCTCTTTCGGATGATGAACTTCAAGCTTCACAAGATAAACTTCAAATATTATTTCAGAGTAGTAGTGGAGGTGTTCTCCGAGATGATTTTTACAAGAGAAGATAGTCCTCTTATATAGGCGGGGAAAAGCTTACAAGATTCCCAATATGGGACCTAGCTAGACAATTTTGTCAAAAAGAAAACAGTAATTAGCAATTATTTTGCTAACTTTTCAAAAAAGTAAATAGTGACTGACAATTATAATGCCATAGTGCATAACATTGTCTGCAACGCCAACTATTATTGGAGTCTTTTGATCATGTTCTTGTGGGGTCTATTGTGGCATTTTGTTTTTTAGCCTTCCAGATGATTCTTCTGGACTGAATTCTTGCATGTATTCTGCAAAGACTGTGTTGATATAATCTTCATCCAAAGGATCAGTAGTATACTTCTGTCCTTCATGAAAAAAAAAATCTATATCTTCATCCTCTTCAGTTTGGGACGATGTAGACATTGTTGAAGGAGATCTTCATTCCTTTTTTAAATTTTTTTATAATATCTTTTTTTATTTCTGCTAGGTAGAAGTCCATGATTTCTTTATTACTGATTTGATCAGTGCCTTTAATAGTTTGGATTTTTCTGACAATGTGTCTGAAAGGGCTTGGAGCTTCCTTATGAGGATGACTATTTTCCTAATCAATTTAATCTTGAATTGTCTTTTTAATTTTTTTCTATAGTATCATGGCTTTCTATGATACCATCATTGTTTATTAAGGTCATATTTTTCCAAAATTTTGTAAAAAAAGACCCTTTTGATACAAAGAATATTTTGGCTGGTATAACCAACTTCTGGAGACCATTTACATATTCATGGGATACTGAACTGGACATAAAAATGGGATACAGGCATATCTTTAATGAAATTTTCATTTTAATATGCCTCTATTAAGGCTGGAGAAACATCTACCCATTGGGTATATAGATTTTTATATAAATCAGGAAGAATGTTACTGAGGGGCCAAAAGACTGCCACCAATTATAGAACCAGACTGGAATTTCCTGTCCGTAAGTATGAGAACATTTTTTTATGAACCAAGAATGTTTTTGTCTTGGGTTTTCATATAAGAATGTTTTATAAAAAGTATTCATGTAATCCCAGTAATTATATTTAATTGGGACCTTTGTTTGGGGATGTATGATCTCCCTTTCTTTTAATGGAGAAGTTCCCTATGGTTCTACAGATATAATCTGTTTTATCACTATTTTACTGAAGTTATAAACATTAGGCTGGCCATCATGATAGTGTTCAATTTCACAATTTTCTTCTTTCAGAATATGTTCATAGTATTGCCTGGGTTTATATGCCTCCACAGGATAGAATCTTGTATCCATATACCTGTTTATCAACAGCCAAGGATTATCTTTCCATTTGATATCTTTACTTTCTAAGAGAAGTAAAACCTCTTTATGTGGGCATTGAGCCCAACTTTTTATATCATCTTCTACCTCATTAGAAACAGTTTTAGCATATGATGATTCACCATCATTAGACTTCTCTTTTGAAGCTTTATAAGTCAAAAATTCCTTATAAAGGATATTATCCGATTGCGTAGTTGAACCAGATGATGAGGAAATATTCTATGCTACTAGCTTTCTATTTCCAATTTGAGATATAACCCTTGGGTTTGAGCATATTAACAGTAGCATGACCTTCATATTAGCATAAAATTAAAAACATCTAAGAATTATAGACCAATGACCTTCATATTAGCATAAAATTAAAAACATCTAAGAATTATAGTCCAATAGAATATTTTACAAAGACGGTATCGAAAGCTAAGATTGGGTTAGTAAAGGTGAGACCATAAAAGCCTTTTGCGCCCATTCTAGCATTAGCGGCTACGCGGTCCCCAAGAATTCAACCACCTTAACATGTCCTTAACATGTCTATATGCTATTCTTAAAATATTTTCAATTTTATACCTTTTTTTATGTATCTTGTTCAAGTTATCATGGCATCTCATGTAAGGCCCCAAACCCGGGAGGCCTCACTTGTTGGATTTACTCATTCACAAACAGTTCTTAAACATGAATATCAAATAACGCAGCGGAAAATTTCATTTAAACATAACTTAATCGTTGTTCATACATGCGGAAGCGTAAACATTGATTAAAACATATTTACATCATAACTAAACATAACGGGATGCTAGTCTTCAAAAGCAGTCGGGTAACTCTTCATCTCTAGCCAAGCATCACCGTCCATCCTCATAACCTGCCTTAACCTGAATGTGTACACTTAAAAACGTCAGCTACGCTGGTGAGTTCTAGTTTCGTTCGATTTAAGAAATGGTTCATCATTCAAAACATTCATTAGGGTTTAACATCACGTATAAGAAAACAGGGCCTTTCATTCATAAACCTTCGCACATTTAAACACATTGAACGGATCATTTGTTTAAAACATTAACATTCATTTAAGTCATACATTATTATCTAAAATCTGTATCGTTACGCGTCTCTATGTTCCCGGAGGAACCTTTAATGTTGTGGGCAACCGCTACGTATCGCCGTCATTGCCACAACCATACACTACGTGGGGTCAACCGTTACGTATCGCCGTCATTGCCCAACACGCATCTTTCTTTTGGGAATCAACCGTTACGTATCGCCGTCATTGATTTCCCGTTACCTCTTTCTCTTAGGATGATCGTCATCGCCCGAGTAACCGTCGTTACTCCCTTAGCAGTTGTACAACATCAAAACCATTGGCAGGCCACTAAGACACTACCCCTGTTGTTCTTATGGCAACTATGGCTCGCTGCCCATAATCTACCACAAGGCTGGGAATCTCGTTCCCAGACTTCATTCGTCAATTCCATTCATTCGACAGATTAGATTTGTAATGACTTCTTTAAAACCTTTGCCCCTTTTTGTTTTCTTTTCATAAAACCTTTCCTTCACTTTCAAAACCCTTTACCTTTTCATTAAACCATTTCTTTATAACATTCGTTCGTAAACATTCCGTTCATAAACTTTCTTTCCATAAACCCTTCGTTCCAAATCATTTCCTTTCGTAAACGTAGTTTCATAAACATCATTTTATAAAACATCATTTCATACGTGTACACACCAGCCCGAAAACATTATATAAAAACATTTAAAAGAGGGCTTCTAGAACTCACCTTATACGCTAGTCTCGGTTGTCCTAATCAAGGGCTCAACCACGTCACTTCCGATCTGAATTGGTTACAAAACACATATATCAGACCTAACCTCGATTCACACCCTACTCAGCTGATATAGGCGAACTTAATGCTAAGTTCGCCTCCCCTGGCTTGGGCGAACTTATAAGCGAACTTAATAAGTTCGCTTACCCTTTGGCCAGGCGAACTTAATCAGGCGAACATAATAAGTTCGCTTACCCTGTGGCCAAGCGAACTTAACCTAGGCGAACATAATAAGTTCGCTTACCTTGTGGCCAGGCGAACTTAACTCAGGTGAACATAATAAGTTCACTTACCTTGTGGCCAGGCGAACTTAACTCAAGCGAACTTGATAAGTTCGCTTACCTTGGCCAAGCGAACTTGATAAATTCGCTTACCTTGGCCAAGCAAACTTGCCAAGCGAACATAATCAGGCGAACTTGATAAGTTCGCCTCCACCAAGCGAACTTGACAGGCGAACTTGCTAAGTTCGCCTGCAACATCAGTCATATTCCCCAAAAGTCCCGAAATTCGCGGATTTGGGCTCGGTTATGTCAAAACTTCAACTTTCTTTGCTCAAAACAACCGTTTTTCATTGTAGATACTAAACCTAAGCTTATTCTTAAGTTTCATCCGGAAAAACGTCATATTTTCACCCAAAACCTGAAAAACCCAAAAACGAACAAAAACTCAGATTTAGGTCGGATCGTTACCTGAATCGAGCTTCTGATCTGGAGGTTTCCTTCACGAGTGCAAGAGACACGATCTAGTGCAATCTTGTGCGATTCCGTCACTTTCTCTCTCTACTGGTTTTCTCTCTCTAGAATTGTAAAGAGGAGAAGTGAAGAGGCTTTTTGCTATTTATAGGGGAGACCTCCCCAAGCCCGGTTCGCGACTGACCCGGCCCGACTTCGGCCCGCTTGAACTCTCTAACTTTATTTTTCGTCATTTTGGGATGTTACAAGTCTACCCCCCTTATAATAGGTTTCGTCCCTGAAACCTATCACAAGTCAAATAATTGAGGGTACGACTCCCTCATTTCCGCCTCCGTTTCCCATGTAGCCTCCGATCCCTTTCGGTGCCTCCATTGGACTTTAACCAATTGGATCACTTTGTTACGCAAACGCTTCTCCTTTCGGTCTAAGATAGCCACGGGTTCTTCGATGTAATTAAGGTTGTTGTTAACCTCGATGTCAGTAAGTGGTACGTGAGCCGATTCATCCGCCAAACACTTTCGCAAGTGTGATACATGGAAGGTAGGATGAATCCCACTTAACTCATCAGGCAACTCCAACCGATAAGCGACTTCCCCAACCCGCGCCATTATCCTGAACGGTCCGACAAACCTCGGACTTAACTTTCCTCTCTTTCTGAATCGAATGATTCCCTTCCAGGGGGACACTTTCAACATTACCCTGTCCCCAACCTCAAACTCAATAGGCCTTCGTCGTTTATCCGCATAGGATTTCTGACGATCTTGTGCGGCCTTCATTCGAGCTTTGATTTGATCAAACCTTTCTGACGTTTCTTTTATGACTTCGAGACTTCCCAATTCCTTATGTCCGATCTCACCCCAACAAACCGGGGTCCTGTATCTTCTACCATACAACATTTCGTAAGGCGGCATGCCTATCGTCGAGTGATGACTATTGTTGTAGGAGAATTCGGCTAACGGCAGATGACTGTCCCAACTGCCACCGAAGTCGATAATACAAGCACGAAGCATATCCTCCAATGTATGAATGGTCCTTTCGAACTGACCATCTGTTTGTGGGTGGTATGCCGTGCTGATATTGAGCCTCGTGCCCATCGCCTCATGAAATCTTTTCCAGAACCTCGATGTGAATCGTATGTCCCGGTCAGATACAATTGTCAAAGGCATCCCATGCCGTGCTACTACTTCGTTGATAAACACTTCTGCTAACCTTTCCGACGAGAACGTCTCCCGAATAGGTAGGAAATGAGCACTCTTCGTTAATCGGTCCACAATTACCCAAATGGTGTCATGACCTTTAGCTGTGCGGGGTAGCTTGGTTATGAAGTCCATAGTAATGTGTTCCCATTTCCATTATGGTATGTCAAGTGGTTGAATCTTTCCATACGGTTTCTGGTGTTCAGCCTTTACTTGCGAGCTAGTCAAGCACTTGCTTACATACTTCGTCACATCATATTTCATTCCAGCCCACCAGTAATCTTTCTTCAGGTCTTGGTACATTTTGTTGGTACCAGGATGGATAGAGTAACGAGACTTATGAGCCTCATCCAAGATTTTGGTTCTAAGCTCGCCACCCATAGGTATCCATACCCGCCCATAACGTGTTCTAACACCAAGGGTGTTATATTCCAACTTGTCCTGTTGGCCAACCATCCTTTCTTTCTTTATATTTTCTTCCTTCAAAGCTTCATCTTGAGCTCTTTCGATTTCTCTCATCACATCCGATGTTACCACCAACTGGCAAGCTTTCACTCTAATAGGAGTAGGCACATCCTTTCGGCTTAGAGCGTCAGCCACCACGTTTGCCTTTCCAGGATGGTACATTATTTCACAGTCACAGTCATAGTCCTTCAGGAGTTCCAACCATCTCCTCTGCCTCATATTAAGCTCCTTTTGTTCGAAGAAGTACTTCAAACTTTTGTGGTCGGAGTAAATAGTAAACTTTACCCCGTACAGGTAGTGCCTCCAGATTTTTATTGCAAATACGACAGCAGCAAGTTCCAAATCGTGAGTCGGATAGTTGACTTCGTGAACTTTTAACTGCCGCGACGCATATGCAATCACTCTACCACGCTGCATCAACACACACCCCAATCCCTGACCCGAAGCGTCAGAGTGTACCACCAAATCTTCACTGCCCTCGGGAAGGGCTAAGACCGGAGCTTGTGTTAGCTTCTCTTTCAATTCCTTAAACGCCTCATCCTGGGTCGAACCCCATTCGTACTTTACCTCCTTTCGAGTCAGCTTTGTTAATGGCGAAGCTATTTTTGAGAAATCCTGGATGAATCTCCGATAGTAGCCCGCCAATCCCAAGAAACTGCGGATTTCAGTTGGCGTCTTAGGAATGTCCCATTCACTTACCGTTACGATCTTTGCTGGGTCAACCATAATGCCGTTCGGGCCAATGACGTGACCTAGGAATTGGACTTCCCTAGGCCAGAACGCGCATTTGGAGAACTTAGCATACAACTTCTCCTCCTTTAGAGCTTCCAACACTTCCTTCAAATGACACGCGTGATCACCCTCATTCTTGGAGTAGATAAGGATATCATCGATGAACACGATTACCGATCGATCCAGCATCGGTCGACACACCCTATTCATTAAATCCATGAACGCTGCGGGGGCGTTCGTCAATCCGAAAGACATTACGCGAAACTCGAAATGTCCATAACGCGTGCGAAATGCAGTTTTCGGTATGTCTTCTTCCTTCACCTTCAACTGATGGTACCCGGACCGAAGGTCGATTTTCGAAAACCAACTTGCGCCTTGCAACTGGTCGAACAGGTCATCGATCCTTGGTAAAGGGTACTTGTTCTTCACCGTTCGTTTATTCAACTCGCGATAATCGATACACATTCTCATCGAACCATCTTTCTTCTTTACAAACAACACCGGAGCACCCCACGGCGAGATGCTCGGTTGGATAAATCCTTTCTCAAGTAACTCGTCTAGTTGGACCATAAGTTCCTTCGTTTCCACTGGTGCTAGTCGATATGGAGCCTTAGCCACGGGCTGGGCATCTGGTACTAAGTCAATTCGGAACTCAATTTCTCTATCGGGTGGTATCCCAGGAAAATCCTCTGGAAACACCTCCGGGTACTCACGTACCACGGGTACATCGTCTAATTCCTTCACTTCCTTACACTTGTCAATCACGTACACCAAATAAGCCTCGCATCCGCGCCTCAAGTAATCTGTTGCCTTAATCATCGAGATGACGTTCGGCATCGGGACGTCACGATCTCCAAAAACCTTGACTTTGCTACCATCCGGAGCCTTGAGTTGGATTATCTTTCGTTTACATATAATTTGCGCTTCATTGGCAGTTAGCCAATCCATACCCAACACCACATTGAACCCTCCCAAAACCATAACGAACAATCTGACGGGGAATCTATGACCTTCTATCTTTATCGTGGAGTTGTCAACTACATCGGTTACTCTTGCAGTTCTACCCTCAGCGGTTTCTACGCTAAAGGCCCTTTCTAGCTTACTAACAGTGTACTTCACTCGTTTATAAAAACTCGCCGATATAAAACTCTTACTGGCACCCGGATCAAATAACACAGAAACCAAAGTGTTGTCAAGGATGAATGTACCTGACGCCACATCGGGGTCCGCCCTGGCTTGTTCTTGCGTCAGTGCGTACGCACGAGTCTTTGCACGAGATCCCTCTCCCTTCTTTTCCGGGCCCTTTCCCTTCCCGGTTTCCCCCATCCTGGGCTTCTGGCAGTCCCTACTCATATGACCATTTTCCCCACAATTGTAGCATTTGTAACCTTGCGGGCATTCTCGGGAGTAGTGCCCGGTCTTGCCACACTTAAAGCACAAGTTAGATCCCAGTCTGCATTCACCTACATGCTCTCTTCCACACTTCCTGCAAACAGTCGGCTCACCCACCCGAGCCTTCTTATCACGAGCCCCAAACATCTTTCCCCCAGTTCGCTTGTTTGAGAAGCTCGGCCTCTTCTTTTGCTCTTCAACGGCAACAACATTCAGTGCCAGATCGTCAAATACCACGCCGCTTAGCTCTACTGCCGAATCATAGGTAGTAGGGGCGTTTGCCTTAACATAGGTGCGGACCTGGTCCGGCAACCCTTGAATATAATAGGCAATCTTTCTCTCTTCAGTAGTGACAAGGTGTGGCACCAGACGTGCCAGTTCATTGAATCGGGTTGTGTACTGCCGGTGCGTCATGCTCCCGGCCTTCAAACCCAGAAATTCCCTCTCTACCTTCTCAATCTCGTTCCTCGGGCAGAAATTCTTGATCACTAAAGTTTTCAAGTCAGCCCACATCATCGCATCCACAATCTCGCTCCCCTTTGCCTGACGTATACCTTCCCACCAATGAGATGCTTCCTCCCTCAAGGAGTTAGCAGCAAACTTCACTACTTGATTAGCTCGACACTCGCTCAGACGGATGGCGGCTTCCATACGTATTACCCAATCAAAAGTAGCCACTGCGTCCTTCTTCCCAGTCAAGACCGGTGGGTCACATGCCTTAAAGGACTTATAATCACATCCGCGATCAGGCGGTGCATTATCGGTCTCATTGTTCTGAGCACCAACTGCCGCGCTAGACCCACCCACCGCATTGACCTGCTTCAATGCTTCTTCCAACAGACCTGGCAGGGAAGTCTTCATCAACTCTGTAAATTCTCGAGCTATGGCTGCCCTCACTTCTGGTTCAAAAGTGAAAGGTTGTTCTTCAACCTGTGTCTGTTCAGCTTCATGCACACTAACCGCCGGTTCAGTGTGAACACTTCCTTCTTCACTATACTCTTGGCGCGCAGGGATCCTCCACGCCCACCATTTCGACCGCCGGTACGACCACCGGTACGGCCACCACGTCTTCCGTTTCCTCTCCTCGCCATTTCGTTCTATAAGACAAGAAATCCAATGTCATCACGCTAGTTAACAAATAAAATTCAATAAGTACTGTAAGATGTTAATATACACTGGCCATCTGCAATTAACCATTACACTACCTTTCGATTTCTATTTGACCACCTTTGTGATTCCATCAGAACACAAGTCCTTTCCTAACCCTTTCTAAGGCATACTATATACGTAAATACATACTACCTTCATACCTGATGCTGTGGCTCGAGTTACCCGTACTGGCATCCGCTTTCGGTCCCATTCAAAGTTTAAGTTCAGACACTTGGAGTGTCCGAATCTCTCAAACTATTGCTCTGATACCAACTTGTAAGGCCCCAAACCCGGGAGGCCTCACTTGTTGGATTTACTCATTCACAAACAGTTCTTAAACATGAATATCAAATAACGCAGCGGAAAATTTCATTTAAACATAACTTAATCGTTGTTCATACATGCAGAAGCGTAAACATTGATTAAAACATATTTACATCATAACTAAACATAAAGGGATGCCAGTCTTCAAAAGCAGTCGGGTAACTCTTCATCTCTAGCCAAGCATCACCGTCCATCCTCATAACCTGCCTTAACCTGAATGTGTACACTTAAAAACGTCAGCTACGCTGGTGAGTTCTAGTTTTCGTTCGATTTAAGAAATGGTTCATCATTCAAAACATTCATTAGGGTTTAACATCACGTATAAGAAAACAGGGCCTTTCATTCATAAACCTTCGCACATTTAAACACATTGAACGGATCATTTGTTTAAAACATTAACATTCATTTAAGTCATACATTATTATCTAAAATCTGTATCGTTACGCGTCTCTATGTTCCCGGAGGAACCTTTAATGTTGTGGGTAACCGCTACGTATCGCCGTCATTGCCACAACCATACACTACGTGGGGTCAACCGTTATGTATCGCCGTCATTGCCCAACACGCATCTTTCTTTTGGGAATCAACCGTTACGTATCGCCGTCATTGATTTCCCGTTACCTCTTTCTCTTAGGGTGATCGTCATCACCCGAGTAACCGTCGTTACTCCCTTACCAGTTGTACAACATCAAAACCATTGGCAGGCCACTAAGACACTACCCCTGTTGTTCTTATGGCAACTATGGCTCGCTGCCCATAATCTACCACAAGGCTGGGAATCTCGTTCCCAGACTTCATTCGTCAATTCCATTCATTCGACAGATTAGATTTGTAATGACTTCTTTAAAACCTTTGCCCCTTTTTGTTTTCTTTTCATAAAACCTTTCCTTCAATTTCAAAACCCTTTACCTTTTCATTAAACCATTTCTTTATAACATTCGTTCGTAAACATTCCGTTCATAAACTCTCTTTCCATAAACCCTTCGTTCCAAATCATTTCCTTTCGTAAACGTAGTTTCATAAACATCATTTTATAAAACATCATTTCATACGTGTACACACCAGCCCGAAAACATTATATAAAAACATTTAAAAGAGGGCTTCTAGAACTCACCTTATACGCTAGTCTCGGTTGTCCTAATCAAGGGCTCAACCACGTCACTTCCGATCTGAATTGGTTACAAAACACATATATCAGACCTAACCTCGATTCACACCCTACTCAGCTGATATAGGCGAACTTAATGCTAAGTTCGCCTCCCCTGGCTTAGGCGAACTTATAAGCGAACTTAATAAGTTCGCTTACCCTTTGGTCAGGCGAACTTAATCAGGCGAACATAATAAGTTCGCTTACCCTGTGGCCAAGCGAACTTAACCCAGGCGAACATAATAAGTTCGCTTTCCTTGTGGCCAGGCGAACTTAACTCAGGTGAACATAATAAGTTCGCTTACCTTGTGGCCAGGCGAACTTAACTCAAGCGAACTTGATAAGTTCGCTTACCTTGGCCAAGCGAACATAATCAGGCGAACTTGATAAGTTCGCCTCCACCAAGAGAACTTGACAGGCGAACTTGCTAAGTTCGCCTGCAACATCAGTCATCTTCCCCAAAAGTCCCGAAATTCGCGGATTTGGGCTCGGTTATGTCAAAACTTCAACTTTCTTTGCTCAAAACAACCGTTTTTCATTGTAGATACTAAACCTAAGCTTATTCTTAAGTTTAATCCGAAAAAACGTCATATTTTCACCCAAAACCCGAAAAACCGAAAAACGAACAAAAACTCAGATTTAGGTCGGATCGTTACCTGAATCGAGCTTCTGATCTGGAGGTTTCCTTCACGAGTGCAAGAGACACGATCTGGTGCAATCTTGTGCGATTCCGTCACTTTCTCTCTCTAGAATTGTAAAGAGGAGAAGTGAAGAGGCTTTTTGCTATTTATAGGGGAGACCTCCCCAAGCCCAGTTCGCGACTGACCCGGCCCGACTTCGGCCCGCTTGAACTCGCTAACTTTATTTTTCGTCATTTTGGGATGTTACATCTCAACACTTAAAAGACTTAGCCTCTAGTAGAGGCAATCATTTAAAGATATGAATAAAAAATATCAAAGAATTTTACCAGATTTCCTCTTTCGGATGATAAACTTCAAGCTTCACAAGATAAATTTCAAATATTATTTCTGAGTTATTTTACAAGAGTAGTAGCGGAGGTGTTCTCCGAGATGATTTTTACAAGAGAAGATAGTCCCCTTATATAGGAGGGGAAAAGCTTACAAGATTCCTAATATGGGACCTAGCTAGACAATTTTGTCAAAAAGAAAACAGTAATTAGGAATTACTTTGCTAACTTTTCAAAAAGTAAATAGTGACTGGCAATTATAATGTGAGAGTATGTGAGAGTGCATAATGGTGTCAGCCACGCCAACTATTATTGGAGTCTTTTGATCATGTTCTTGTGGGGTCTATTGTGGCATTTTGTTTTTTAGCCTTCCAGGTGATTCTTCTGGACTGAATTCTTGCCTATATTCTGCAAGGACTTTGTTGATATAATCTTCATCCAAAGGATCAGTAGTATCCTTCTGTCCTTCATGAAAATTATTTTCTGTATCTTCATCCTCATCAGTTTGGGACGATGTAGACATTGTTGAAGAAGATCCTCCTTCTTTTTTAAAATTTTTCATAATATCTTTTTCCATTTATGCTAGGTAGAAGTCTATGATTTATTTATTACTGATTTGATCAATGCCATTGATAGTTTTGATTTTTCTAACAATGTGTCTGAAAGGGCTTGGAGCTTCCTTATGAGGATGACTATTTTCCTGATCAAATTTAATCCTGAATTGTCTTTTTAATTTTTTCTATAGTATCATGCCTTCTATGATACCATCATTGTTTATTAAGGTCATCTTTTTCCAAAATTTTGTAAAAAGACCCTTTTGATACAAAGAATATTTTGGTTGGTGTAACCAACTTCTGTAGACCATTTCCATATCCATGGGATACTGAACTGGACATAAAAATGGGATACAGGCATATCTTTAATGAAATTTTCATTTTTCTAGGCCTCTATTAAGGCTGGAGAAACATCTACCCATTAAGTATTTATATTTTTATATAAATCAGGAAGAATGTTTACTGATGGGCCAAAAGACTGACACCAATTATAGAACCAGACTGGAATTTCATGTACGTAAGTATGAGAACAATTTTTTATGAACCAAGAATGTTTTTGTCTTGGGTTTTCATATAAGAATTTTTTATAAAAAGCATTCATGTAATCCCAGTAATTATATTTAATTGGGACCTTTGTTTGGGGATGTATGATCTCCCTTTCTTTTAATAGAGAAGTTCCCCATGCTTCTACAAATATAATCTGTTTTATCACTATCTTACTGAAGTTATGAACATTAGGCTGGCCACCATGATAGTGTTCAATTTCACAATTTTCTTCTTTCAGAATATGTTCATAGTATTGCATGGGTTTATAAGCCTCCGTGAGATAGAATCCTGTATCCATATACCTGTTTATCAACAGCCATGGATTATCTTTTCATTCGATATCTTTACTTTCTAAGAGAAGTATAACCTCTTTATGTGGGCTTTGAGCCCAACTTTTTATATCCTCTTCTGTCTCATTAGAAACAGTTTTAGCATATGATGATTCACCGTCATTAGACTTCTCTTTTGAAGCTTTATAAGCCAAAAATTCCTTATAAAGGATATTATCTGATTGCGTAGTTGAACCACATGATGAGGAAATATTCTCTGCAAGAAGAAGAACTTCCATGGCCTCCTCTTCCTTGATCCCAAGGAAGCATATCTGAAAAGATTATCCACATGAGATAATTATCATCTTGTCACGTAATATTTGTGTCCTCTTAATTAGACCAGCAATATGCTTGTTTTTATTTGTAATATAATAAGACTTTGTATTTAGAGTCAAAAAAGGATTATTTTGTATCTCCTTAATATGATTTTTTTGGCGTAATATATCATGTGAAATTTCTTCTCTCCAGCTATTAATTTCAGATAGAGGCATTTTAATCGATCTTTTGTAATGGGCCATTTAATCAAGATATTCCCTAGTAAAAAAATCAGGAAGACTATTATCACTTTTTTTTATAAACAATATTAAAATCAAATGGGGATAAATGTGATTACCATCTTGCAAACATTTGTTTTGAGACATCATGTTTGAAATCTTTAGCAAACATAAATTTTACTGCTTGACAATCAGTTTTTATAGTAAACTTTTGATTATATAAGTCATCTTGAAATTATAAAACACATTTTACTATTGCTAGTATTTTTTTGCAATAGTAGCATAATTTTTTTGACTATTATTCCATTCCTGAGTTATTTTGAGGAATTTTTTCATTGTTATTAAGAATGATATTATCTTGAGGAATTTCAGGTTTTATGATTCTTTCTTCTAGATTTCTATTATCTTTTTGAATTATTTTAATATCTATCTTTAGATTATCAATTTCTGTTTTTAGATCATGTATATTAACTGGTCTGGAAACTTGGTTTCTTTTAGCTAGCTGCTTCTTTAAATCAGCTAAAGAAAAGGGTTTTAAATCTTTTTGAGAGTTATTAGAGGAATATGTTTCCTCAGATTTTTGTTTTAAATATTATGAAATTAATTTTATTTTAGTTTGCGGATCACCCACGACTTTTAAGAGATCTAATATCTCATTGCTTAAAAAATTAATTTCCATATTTTGAAATTGGAAGATTATTTGATAAAGACCTTCTTTTGATATATCAGAAGAGTTTTTACAACAATCTTTTTTGCAATTTGCTGAACACTGATCTTCTTCTTCTAAAGAGTAAAAACTTTCATTTTCTAAAATATTTAGATTTTCTTCTTCTGAGATTGATTGCTCAGAATCGGTTTCTTCAAAGTTTTCATTTAATAAAACTTCATTAATTTTATCATTTAATTCACGGTCTTCTATTTTGTTAAGTTTTTTTCTAACCCAACAAGTTTTTGCTTTGTGACCTATTTTACCACACTTTCTGCATTTTATTAACTTTTTTAAATTTATTTGAATCAAAAAATCTTTTTTCTTTATATTTTGTTTCAGGTTTTTTATCTTCTTTCCTGATTTTCTTTCTTTTATAATGTTTTTTGGAAGAAGAATTTCTTTTCCTAATTCCGGATGACTTATCAAGTCTATCTTCTATACCAAATTGGCCACAGAATTCTCCTAATTGTCTTTTTTTCATTTAGAGAATGTTTTTTAATTTGTTGATTAAGTTTTATTTCATTGCATAAACTTAAACCTTCTTGGATACATGTACCTATAAGTTTGTTATAAGTATAATTTTCATAATTTATGACACCATATATTCTTAATTTATTCCTTATTCTTTCAGCAAATAAATGTGGAAGACCATCTATGATTTTTGACTTTCAATGTGGACTATTAGCCTCAGGGAGTTCCATAACTCTACATAAAAAAGTGTCTTTATACCATCCAAAAGACGTGAGAGTTCTACATCTTAAATTTTGTAGTAGGGTTCTCAGATTTTCAGAATCCTCAGACCACCTGCATGTAAAGTGTTCTATAATATTTACTATTGATGTATAAACTGCATTACTTTCAGTGTCACTAGTTCCTTCTTCTTGTTTGACACTGCTAAGGATTTTATTTTTATCAGTTTGAGATAAATAATTATCTCACCATCCTTTTAGCTGCTCTGTAAACCCAGATATAATCATGTTTGCTATAGTTGTAACAGAATTATTATTATTTTTACAGATAGTGCTATACATAAGCATCCTATGGACAGTATTATTAATTTGTCCTTTAGTCTGACCATCTATGTTCCATTCATAGATCATTTTTTCCGTTATAAGAGTTATTAACAATATACTCTTGTTATTCTATAAGAATATCTTGTGGAGTAGGTCTAGGATAATAATATTTTCTTTGGGTTGGTCTATCAGCCCATTTAGAGAGTTTTGAAATTTGATTATTTATTTCTTCTTGATAATTTTCTTCAGAAAAATCTGTTATAGTGCTAATATTAAGATTTTTAAGGGCATTTATAGTATCATTTAAAGTTTTTATTAAATTGTCTTGAGATTTTATTTTAAAATCTGTTACTTCAGGAGGAAGCTGGATACTAGGAGTAGCAATTTTTTTTTGTGAATTCTTTTCGGTGGATACTTTTTTTTCTTGGAAATAAGATATGATTCTATCCATTTTACTAGACAAATCTCGTAATTGTTTTCCTAGAATTACTAATTATAAATTCGTGTAATTCTGTTGTTTTATTAGCTCATTTATTTGATAGATCGTAACAGTTAAAGTATTAACTTCCAATAATTTTTGGAAAACTTGATAATATCTTATTTCGTTATCTTTTTCAATTTTAAAAGATTGTGTAGGAGGAAAAACCTTAGAGATTATATTTTCATTAAAATTAAATTTTCTTTCAATAACAGAAATAATACTTCGAGTATAACTTTCTATAAACCATGGAATAAAAGGTATAACCTCATTTTTTATAATCAGATCTTTGTATATATATATATATATACCCAGGGAAAACAAATAATTAAAAATTAATTTGATTTGTTTTTATATTATGGACTTATAGCAACGACAAGTTGTTGCAATAGGTCCAAAATAAAAACACAGATTTTTTATATTATTTTTACCTATAGCAATAACATGTAGTGGCTGTGGCAATCCGGACTTTTAGGATTAACCCCGTTAGCAAATCCAGTTAAGTCCTAACTCAGTTAACTCAAATTCAAACCCTAGAGACTTATTATGTCATTTGTTAATCTGGAAATACAAGGACCAAATTTGTAATTAACCCAAAGTCAAGCATGTTGACTCTGAAAAGTCAAAATCAATTGATTTTGTTTATGTTGACTTTCAAAAGTCAAACTAGTGTTATTCTTGATTCAAATTCGTAGCCATAACCGAAATTCGTCGAATTTTATAACGGAAATGAATGTTAATACTTTAAACGCGTATCATTAGAGTCATTACACCAACATTGATTCGTAATCAAACTCAATTATGGGTATTAATCTCATAACCGTCGACGCCCTAATCAACTACTATCAAATTCGCATCATTCGACTGTTATTCTCGCAAATTGATCACCGGCGCACCTTGTACGAGTCCCTTTGAAGCTGCTGCACTCGTCAATTTCATCAGAGCCGAAGCCGGGATCGTCGGAGGCCAAGATCGTCGAAGTCGGAACACATTTTAGTCGGGAACCTTCAATCCATAACGCATTCTGGTAATTATTGACATCTACAGTTTCGTTTATGTGTCTAGATCAATAACCCTATGTTAATTGGATCGTTTAACACCGAATTGAACTCAACCCTTAATCTAGGGTTTGTTCATTTAGCAATTTGGGGCTTTTGATCCTAGACTTGGTCTCCATCCAATTAACGTATGTGGTTTGATTCGCAACTGGGCACTCCTCGAAAACCCCATGTTAATTGAATCCATCAATATCAAATTTTACAAGATTTGTAATTTAGGGTTTGTTCATAATCAATTTGGGGGTTTTATCTTAAACCTTTTTCTCAATCAAATTAAACCATTCCAGTAGGTTCGCAAGGTTTGATTTAGTAAAAGCCCTATGAATTTAACGTCTTTTTACATAAGATTTCATTAAATTGATTCCAAGATCTAAAACTAGGGTTTCGGTGTTCATACAGAAATTAAACAACTTTATACTAAACGATTTTACAATTAAACACCACCAATAGATTCGTGATTACCCGATTAACAAAACCCCTAAACGTTTGAATAAATCAGAGTCGAAATCGATGGGGATTGGAGTGGGTTTGGTTCGGTTCACGCTAAGGGGGGGATCACAGTGGGTTTGTTGATTAAAACCATTCGGGTCCTAAGCTTATCGCGATTGCCCTAGCGGGTGGACTGGTTAAATCGTTTGACTGTTGGGAGGAGACCGGGTTCGAATCCTCCTCCCCTGTTTTCTTTTTAATTGAGAATTTTATTGAGATTTTAATGATAAAACAAATTCCTATATTATTATATTAATATATAAATGAGTTTTAGACCGGAAAACCACCAGTGGACTCGGGATTGATTTTATAAACCATCTTTTATATATATTTCATACTTTTATAATAATATGTATATATTATTACTTAACCCATAACCTCGAATAAAATAATATAAAATATATTATTTTCAAGCCGTAACTCCTATTAAAAATAATATATTATATATATATATATATATATATATTATTTTCGCCACGTTTCTAAATATTATGAAGCATTTTAAATTTATAAATAATGCAATTATTTATATCGTCTCATCGTAATCACTCTAATTAATTAGCTTAGAAATCCGTATTCTCGTAGACACGTTCGTCTACTCTTTGGTCATTAGAACGTTTCTCTTAGGACGTTTCACGTTCCGTGTCGTCGTCACAATTCTCATTTTATCCCTATTAAATTATGTTGTAATTCTAGGGCATTCGTAAGCCGTGACGGGCTAACGCTTGAGATTTCAATCTCATATTTGTGTGATTACTTCATACGCAATCAGGTGAATTTTCACGGCCCCTTTTACTGCTTTTAAACTAGGGAAGAAAACATAACGTAAACACTTTTTTTATTTTTGTACTTCATTATGTATCACTTGTTATGTCTATGCGTAAACTCTATCATGAAAGTCCTCACATCGAACCGTTTAAATATGAGTATAGCGAGGTATGTTGAGTAGTACTACTGGGTTTGACAAACCTCACCCGTGTTAGTCGCTCTAACTCGATTGGATATCGAACGAGTACAATATTGACCTAAACATGCACCATGGTTGATAGGCCTAGTGGGAGGCATTCAAACAGTCAGTTTACGGTTGCGAGCGTAATAGCAAACATGAATATGGGTTAGCTACCTGTTGATATATATATGTTGATTGTACAATAAATCTGGTAAACGTTTATTTACATATTGAAACATGTGAACTCACCAACCTCGTGTTGACATCTTTTCTTACATGTTTTCTCAGGTCGCTAAGATAAGGCACAGGTGCACATATAGGACATGCATGGAGTCCTACCATTGAATTGTGTTTTATTATTTTGTTTGGACTGTTGTGAGTTTATGTTTGGACTGGACTTTTTGGGCGCGTTTGTTTTGCGCATTTACTTTCTTTATACGCTTCCGCATTTACTTTGATCGTTTATGATATTTTCATTTTAGTCCCATATAGTGTCGTTCAATGTAACTAATGACTGAGATCCTGGTTTGTCACTTCTCAAACGGTAAAACTCCGTTAGTTGAAATTGGGGGTGTGATAGTGGCTATAGGTAAAAATAAAAAAATAAAAAGATCAATTTTTTTTTTATTTTGGACCTATTGCAACGATTGGTTGTTGCTATAGGGTAAAAATAATTTTATTTTATTTTATTTTTATCTACAGCTACCACATGTCGTTGCTATATGTAAAAAATAAAAAAATGATAAGATGTTTTTATTTATATTATTAAATAAAGTCTTTTTTAATTTATTAAAATTAATTTGACGATTAGCCTATAGCAACAACTAGTCGTTGCGATAGGTTTAAGATATAGCCACGACTCTTATAGCAACAACAGAAACATCTTTTGGTGGGGAACTATAGTCACAAACCTCATAGTCCTTGCTATAGGCCTGACAAAAGTCGTTACTATAGGTGGTTATTCTTGCAGTGGTAATTAAACAAAACAAACATAATAATCCAAATACGAAAAAAAGAGTTGTCCTAAATACCTTGTCAATGTGCTCCCTAGAGTTCATATCTTTAGCACTGCAGAATCAATTCATCAGATCATAGATTATCCAATAAAGATTAAGGTGAATAACTGAATATTCCATCCATCAGATCATATACATGGTTGGCACTGACAGTTCACACCATACTATGAGTTGTATAACTGCATAATAGTTTACACCATAGCATGAGTTATATAACTGCATAATAATGAAGATAGAATTAAACTGCAGATTAGACAATTAAGACTGCATAATAATCAACGATGGATCTTAATCAATTGAGACTGCATATGAACAATGATAGTAAATAACCTTGCACTCAATCTGCCCATGCATCTCCATGTTTTTTTCCTTTCACCAGGCCTATGTTCTTGTTCTCTATGCTGACCTGTAGTCTTCTTTTAAATAGAATTAAAAGCCTCACCCATCTGAAGATGAATATAAGATCACCGTTTTTGAACTTATAAAATATAGGCGATTACCAGATCTTACCTTATTCAATACAAGCCTATATTCTAGAAGTTCATTATAAGCATGTTGTAGCTTTGCAGAGTTTGCATTCATCTGTATCAACTAAGCTTCAAGTTCTCCAAGTTTAGCCTAATAGTTGACCAAAAAGATAAATACTGACATGATACATATGGGGAATTAAAGATCAACCAAATTCAAATACCCTCCACCCTAAAATATTGTTATCTAAACCATTATAACATATTTTGACTGACCTACTAGATATAGTACTAAAATTAAAGTTGTTACCCAAGTTGTGTACTTCAGCAGGCTGAGACCCGGATATCTCTTCAGCTTTCACCGTTGCAAATCCAAGGGAATAAACGACTCTGCATAACAACTAACTTCAACAAACAGAACTGTTTTAACACAATTCACATTACTCATTAAAACCAACATACAATAAGGGGCAACTTAAGCCCTAATTTCACATTACTCATTAAACCTTTAATGTTCCGGCTTCATGTTATGTGGTTTTGATGTTGTTCTAGTGGATTGAACATTGTTTTTTTTTTTTTTTGAAAGACAAATTTCTTAATTCCGGTTAGGAGTGAGACTTAAACCCATGACCTTCTTAAACCTTGGTATTCCTAGAGGATTTTCCTCTACCATTTGGTGTACTTGCACAGCTTTTGATTCCATTTGGTGTTGCTTACTTTTTTTTTAATTCAAGTCGTGTTGCACTTCTCTAACTACGGCTAAGCCTTTTTTTAGGGTTCTTATAGGTTTTTTTGGGTTGGTCAAATCTGATACTTTTGTAAATAAACACTACAAGAATTTTAGGCAGATTCAACGACCTTTATCGACGACATGTCGTCGAAATAACCTTTCTCGACGACATGTCGTCGATATTGCCTCGTCGGCAGAGTTCCGTCAGGACTGCTTGAAAAGTCGTTGAGAAAACGTCGTCGATATAGATTACCCTTTTATCAACGACATGTCGTCGATATTTTCCCGTCGGTAATAGCTTTTCAATTTAAAAAAAAACAAGATTAAATAAAAATTAAATATCAGTCTCGACGACATGTCGTCGAGATTGATCGATTTAAATTTTATTTAATCTTTTTTTTTTTAAATCTGGAAACCTCAATCCCGACGACATGTCGTCGAGATTGGGTTATTTTTAAAAAAAATATTTTTTAGAATTTTAAAAATTTCCAGTAATGTAATACACAAAATTCAGAACCTGTCAAACCTGTTATATATTAATACATTTCACAACAATATATTACTTAAAACATCTAACAAAAAGTATACAAATTGTATAAGTTATTACAAATCGTTCAAATAAAAGTTACAACAAAGTTTATTCATCTTGATCGTCGTCATTTTGGTTGCCGGATTGGTTGCGGTCCTGTTGCATCTGTTTCACGGTCTCATTCAGTTCACGAATTTGTTCTTTTAATTCGTTGAATTGAGACTCGGAGAGAGCCGAAACATTAGTGGGCATGTTTCTAACTTTTCTTCCAACTCCTCGGCTCCAACCGCGTCTCTCGCCAAGGGCACGTTTTAGGACCTCTTCCTCATTAACATCTCCGCCTTCTTGTTGCATCCGGGTCAATTCTTCTTGAATTGTATTCTATAATAAACAAAAAGTACACATATAAAAAAAAATTCAGAAATCCGACAGCATAACGACTACAAAATTGATAGCCAACCTACTTAACAATACTCAATAAACATAATAATTCAACAAAACTCAATAGCCAACCTACTTAAAAATACTCAATAAACATAATAATTCAACAAAACATAATAATTCAACAAAACTCAATAAAAACCTATAATAAAAACCAACAATAATCAATATGATTAATATTCTAGTGTATTTCCCAAACTTAGAATTCCCTTATCGATATATATACTTACCCAATCGTTTTGTGCCCGATCGTTGACCCATGTGCCGTGAGACGTGTGCATACGTCTCCAACCATCAATTAGGCTGACGGTTCCACCTTGTTGTACCTATAAACAACAAAAATAATGTTACTAATATTTGACTAACTTATGAATTCATTTTTAGAATAATATTAACAACTTTTGTTACCTCCTCATATCGCCGTTGAGCAAATGACTTGCTCCCACTAGTATTGGCGTATGGTTGTTTAGCTCGGTTTGAAGAATTTTGATTGCAGCGTGCAATATATGCGGGATCAAGGTACAATATGTCGATGAGGGAATTCCAATTGCCGGAACTGATGGACTCATGAGGATTATTCCATGCTTCTTCCAACTCCTCGTAACCACCAACCGATTCAAAATGTCTCTTTAAAGTAGATTTGCGGTCACGAAATCTACGGGCACAATCATCATGGATGCCCGCAGATATTTGTGGCCACTGCGGTGTAACATTTCTGATTTTCATCATGTAATCGTTTGATTTCAATAAACAAACACATTTCAGTTTCGATTCGTGTACAAACAAACTACGATGCAATTACATATACAAACTATTCTATTACAATAACAAATTAAACAAAAACACCATTATCTCACAAGCCCCGAGGACCAAAAACTGACAAAACTCAAAAACTACAAAACTAGGCAAGCACGGTCGCGCCTAGGACTAGGCACGGTCGCGCCTGCAGACCTAAGCACGGTCGCGCCTAAAGTAGGCACGGTCGCGCCTAAAGTAGGCACGGTCGCGCTGTTGAACCCACTTGAATCTGCAAAAGTCAAATCATACCATACCCGCTGAATTCGTGAAATTTAAAATGGAGAAAAGCCGGTCTTCGCGCGTCAGACCATACTCCACTGAATTCCGTCTGAAACACGCATCAAATGTCGTCCAATTTGCACAATTTTTTTAATCCCATTCACACCACAACCGAGTCTCTCGAATTCGTGGATATAAAGCAACTTGCACGATTTCTACGCCTTCATATAAGCCCACTCAGTCTCCCAAAACTCTCGTTCGACGCTCAGACAGTCTCTGGAGTCCAATCGATCGCCAAGAAGCTCGACTCTTAAATTGCCCATTGTTAACGAGTAAGTAACACTTCCTTAGCTAAGTATCTACCCCTAGGATGAAAGCCCTATACTAAATCGTAGTTATATCACACAATCAATTCGATTTTTAACCAAAGAGCCAAAAACTAAACTTTTACTCAAACTACCCCTTAAACACGATATAAATACAATCAAACTATGTAGATACATTCGCAAGCACCTAATCTATGAAAGCCCTAAGAATACAGAAGCATTTATTATAAGAATCGATCGAATTGTGTCTGAAAAAGACCCGACACGGTCGCGCTCATCACTGAGCGCGGTCGTGCCTGACCAAGCACAATCGTGCCCCAGGTGTGGCCCGGTCGTGCTTACCGAGCAAACAAGTCTTGATCAAAAACAAACACTAGACGCGATCGTGCCAGATACGAGCACGGTCGTGCTCTATGTCCAGAACCTATGAAGTACCTTCTGACTCGACCACGGGCGCGTTTCAGACCACCACGGTCACGCCCGGCAACGAGCGCGGTCGTGCCCTACTTGAGCACGGTCGTGCTCCTTGACCAGAATCAATTATTTTTCTGTTTTAAAGTTTATTTAACATATTTTAGCAAAAAATTTCAAAATGTAATTATAAAAGTTACGTTATAAAATCCCAAGACCCGGGAATCATTTATAAACCAAATCTTTGATTTAGAAATTTAAAACGATTAATTCCCGATAGTTTCAAAACCGATGAAATCATGAGTTTATATAATCATTTTTATAAAACTAGTTATACAAATATATATTTTGATTTAAACAAATATCGTTTATTTAAATTTTATTTAAATAAATATATATCGCTACTAATTTATTATTCCAAAACCAACCCTAAACACACAAACCACCAACGAACCCACTTTGGACACAAAATAACACAAACAGTGACACGTGTTATACCCTCATTCGATAGGTCAAACGTAGCGACCTACAACACGCTTGGTATTTTTGTTGATCTGTGCAAACTACACGCTCCAACACAAGTGAGTTACATAGCCCCTCTTTTACTCTATTTACAAACTTTTGGGGTGGAACATGCGTTCTATTTACTATGTTTACAAACTACACAATATACAATTCCACCCTACAATCATGTGTTACAATTTTGAGCTTTGTGCTTGAGTACTAGGTGTGTAGACCAACACGCAGTTTGCTATTCACGTGCAATCATTAACTATTTTATAGCCTACAGTAAACAGTGATAGATCTATTGAGTCTGACAAACCCACCCAGGTAGGGTGACTGTTACTGCCAACACGCGTTTGTTTTGCATGCTAGTTACAAAGGTTTGATTGTACTACCAGGTCACACGATGGTATCTCTCCATAAATGCCTTAATTGCCATGTTTGTATGAATTGTATGCACACGACACTATATTCTATTACATGACACGAAAACCTATGTATTCTCATCAACTTTTTAGTTGACTTTGTTTTTAACCATGTTTCAGGTGACAATGTTTGAAGTATTACAAGCTGCTACATATAGGATTTGGACCTAGCAATTAATCTAAACTATTTATATTTTGTAATCGCTACATTTGGTTCTTGTATGGTATGAACTTGCTACGTGTAATGAAAATGAATGTTTAAATTATTCAAACTTTAGCAACCATGAGCTATGAACAGTCTGCACAGCTTCACGCCCCGACGTTTTCCGCCGTCGGTTGGGGTGTGACAGATTGGTATCAGAGCCTTGGTTATAGGGAATTAGGTTATTAGACACAATTGACCTAGACTATAACTTTAGGACACCCAACAATGCCATGCTACATGTTTTATGTGATACGTGCTATTTGCTATATGTCACATGCTTTATGTGATAGTTATTTGATACTTAAAATGTTTAGACTACATGACTTAATAAGCATACGTAAATAATAAATTAAATAAATCGTATCCATACCCGTATCCTAAGCCGCGTATCCTCCTTAACTGCTTCTATGTCATCATCGCCATAACTTGTGGAAAAACTCATACTCGTAGACACTAGTCTATCAAAAATATTTTTATATATACCCGTTAAGGTTTTAGACTCTGTTAATTATTAAAGGACATGTGCAATCTGGAAGAGTGACATCTGTATTCTGGGTTTTCTGTCTAGGAAAGCATTTCATATAAATCCCAATCAACCGAGGGATCCGTATGCTTTCCTGGGAATTCCCGGGATGAGTGTTTGCCTATAGGCTAAAGCACGTCTCTTTGAAAATTATATAAGTCTAATTAACCTTAATATGTCATTGTGTTCAAGTAGAAATGTGATTACTTGAAAACAATCCGAACTATGAAATAAATGTGTTATTTTTCCTCCTATCCTAAATTTCAACGGATTTTTATAAATTCTCACAACACTTTTGTATCATTCTCTTTTCATAGAATGCCTCCTCGTCGTAACATCAACCGCAACAACACCGACAACGCCAACAATAACACCAATACCGGCAATGCCAACAACAACAATAATACCGACCTTGCTGCTCTCCTCACTCAGCTAGTAACTCAACTAACTCAAGCCAATAACAACAACAATGGGAACGCCAGTGGTAGTGCTAATACTGGTGGTGGCGGTGGTGCCAACCCGCCACAATGTACCTTCAAGCATTTCAACTCTTGCAATCCCCTGAAATTTTATGGTACCGAAGGAGCCACGGGACTCCTTCAATGGTTCGAAAATATTGAGGGCACCTTCCTCAATAGTGACTGTCCGGACAATCTACGAGTCCGCCATGCCACTAGTGTCTTCCAAAAACGGGCACTAACCTGGTGGAATGGGGAAAAGAGAACAAGGGGAGTAGAAGTAGCAATGGCTCTGCCATGGGATGAGCTGAAAATGATCATGACCGAGGAATTCTGTCCTCGAAATGAGATGAAGAAACTGGAAGCGGAATTTTGGGATCTTACCCAAGATAGCGGTGAAAGCTTGGCGTACACCAACCGTTTTCACGAACTGAGCATGCTGGTACCTCACATGGTTACACCTTTGTCTAGGTGTATTGAAAAATATATCGGTGGCCTACCGAGACAAATCCAGGACACTGTTCTAGGAAGAAATCCTGCAAACCTAGAAGATGCTATTCGTCTAGCTGCCACACTGACCGATAATCACGTTAAAGCAGGTACTCTTACCAAAAAGGGGGCCAAGAAAGTTTCTGACACCACAACTCCTCCTACTCATGTCAAAGAAGTTCAAAACGAACAGTATCGAAACACCAGGAAGAGAAAGGCGAAAAATTTTGCAGTAGTCACTCCGGCCGCCCCAATTAATCAAGTTGCACCCTTGGCTCAAAATCCAGCCAAGAAAGCTTATGGAGGTACCTATCCACTCTGCAACAACTGCAACTATCATCACCCACAAACTATCCCATGTCGCAATTGCAATCATTGTGGGAAACTTGGCCATACGGCCAATATCTGCCGACAAAAGGCACTTACTACTCAAGCCAACCCGGTTAATCAACCCGGAGCTAATCAAGTGGTTCCAATCAATGCAAATGGACGGGCTTGCTTTGAATGTGGCAACCCGAACCACTTCCGGAACCAATGTCCAAAACTTGTGAACAATAATCAGGGCGGAGCTCGTGGACGTGCTTTCAACATCAACGCCAATGAAGCTCAAGCCAACGATCATGTGGTCAACGGTACGTTTCTTGTAAATAAACAATTTGCATCTATAATATTTGATACCGGAGCCGATAAGAGTTTTGTGTCACTTAACTTTGAACCTTTACTTGCAAAAACACGATCCAAACTCGAGAAAACCTTCACCGTTGAAGTAGCGGATGGAAACTCCATCACTATTGACTCCATCATTCATGACTGCTCACTAGAACTCAATGGTCACACGTTTCCAGTCAACCTTATACCAATGCCGTTGGGAAGCTTTGACGTCATCATCGGCATGGATTAGTTATCTAAAAACCATGCCGAGGTCATGTGCTTTGAAAAGTACATCCGAGTACCTCTTCCACCGGGAGACATATTGAAAGTATTTGGCGAGAAACCTTGCAAAGGACTCAAACTGATGTCATGCATAACTGCCCAGAAATACATTCGAAAGAAGTGCATGGTTTTCCTAGCTCATGTGATTCAAAAAGAAGACAAGGAGAGAAGAATAGAAGATATTCCCATCATTCGGGAGTTTCCCGAAGTCTTTCCCGACGACTTACCCAGTCTTCCACCTGTTCGGGAAGTAAAGTTTCGAATCGATCTTATACCCGGAGCAAACCCTGTGGCTAAAGCTCCATACCGGCTTGCACCTTCCGAATTGCAAGAACTTGCAAGTCAACTTCAAGAACTCGCTGACAAAGGTTTCATACGGCCAAGTCATTCACCGTGGGGTGCACCAGTCTTGTTTGTTAAAAAGAAGGATGGTTCATTCCGCATGTGTATTGACTATCGAGAGCTCAACAAGCTTACAATCAAAAACCGCTACCCGTTACCTAGGATTGACGACCTCTTCGATCAACTCTAAGGTTCTACTTGTTTCTTGAAGATTGATCTTCGATCTGGTTATCACCAACTGCGTGTCCGAGAAGAAGATATTCCAAAGACCGCCTTCCGAACAAGATATGGTCATTACGAGTTCACGGTTATGCCTTTTGGGTTGACCAATGCACCTGCTGTCTTTATGGATCTCATGAACCGCATGTGCAAACCATACCTTGACAAATTCGTGATCGTTTTCATCGATGACATCTTGATCTATTCCAAGACTGAGGAAGAACATGAACAGCACCTTAGACTGATTTTGGATCTCCTGAGAACCGAACAATTATACGCCAAGTTCTCCAAATGTGAATTTTGGCTAAAGGAGGTTCAATTTTTGGGTCATGTTGTCAATAAAAAGGGAATACATGTCGACCCTGCCAAGATCGAAGCTGTCAAGAATTGGAGTGCTCCTCAAACCCCTACCGAGGTTCGTTCGTTCCTTGGTTTAGCGGGTTATTACCGAAGATTCATTTCTAACTACTCCAAGATTGCTGTTCCCCTCACCGCCTTGACACATAAAGGTAAACCTTATGAATGGGGGCCGAAACAAGAAGAAGCTTTCCAAACTCTTAAACAGAAGTTATGTGATGCTCCTATTCTGACTCTTCCCGAAGGAAACGATGATCTAGTCGTCTACTGTGATGCCTCTAACCTAGGCCTTGGTTGTGTTCTCATGCAACGAGGCAAGGTAATCGCTTATGCATCAAGGCAACTCAAGATCCATGAAAAGAACTATACGACGCACGATCTGGAGCTAGGTGCAGTCATATTTGCCTTGAAGATTTGGAGACATTATCTATATGGCACGAAATGTGTGGTATTTACCGACCACAAAAGCCTCCAACACATCTTCAATCAAAAAGAACTCAACATGAGGCAACGACGTTGGGTTGAACTACTCAACGACTACGATTGCGAGATTCGTTATCATCCCGGCAAGGCTAATGTTGTAGCCGATGCGCTGAGCCGTAAAGAACGCGTCATGCTCCAAAGTGTCAAGATTCATTCCGACATTCAAACCCGTATTCTAGCAGCTCAACACGTCTCGATTACCGAGGGCAATATGTATGAGGAAATGTCGTGTGGTGCTGAATTCCAACTAGAGACTAAAAACAATGGCTTGCTTTATTTCTTGGATCGTATTTGGGTTCCCAATCGCAATGATCTCCGGGAATTCCTCATGACTGAAGCACACAAGTCTCGGTATTCTATCCATCCCGGTGCGGATAAAATGTATCACAATCTTCGACCACAACATTGGTGGCCTGGTATGAAGAAAGACATTGCACTCTATGTTGCAAAATGTCTAACCTGCTCTAAAGTCAAAGCCGAACATCAACGTCCTTCCGGTTTACTTGAACAACCGGAAATCCCCGTGTGGAAATGGGAAAATCTAGCCATGGACTTCATTACTAAACTCCCCCGTACTTCAAACGGCTATGATAGCATTTGGGTAATCATTGACCGTCTCACAAAGTCCGCACACTTCCTGCCCATCCGTGAAGACTATCGGGTTGAGAAATTGGCCCGAATCTATATTAACGAAATTGTGAGTCGACACGGTATACCTTTGAACATAATCTCCGACAGAGATGCTCGTTTCACTTCCAGATTTTGGCAATCTCTGCAAAAGACACTTGGCACACGATTGGATTTAAGCACAGCCTACCATCCCCAAACTGATGGCCAGACTTAACGAACAATCCAAACGCTCGAAGACATGCTGAGAGCCTGTGTCATAGACTTTGGTGGCAATTGGGATTCACACTTGACACTTATTGAATTCTCTTACAATAACAGCTACCACACCAGCATCAACATGGCTCCATTCGAAGCTCTTTATGGTCGTAAATGCCGTTCTCCCATCTGTTGGAACGAGATTGGTGAAGCACAAATCACCGGTCCCGAGTTAATTCAGGAAACATCCGACAAAATCCTTCAAATCCGTGACAACATCCGAGTAGCGAGAAGTCGACAAAAGAGCTATGCCGACAAGCGACGAAAACCCTTGGAATTCCAAGTAGGTGACCTTGTGCTTCTCAAAGTATCCCCTTGGAAGGGTGTGATCCGCTTTGGAAAGAAAGGAAAGCTAGCACCTCGTTACGTAGGCCCGTTCAAGATCCTTGAAAGAATCGGGAAAGTGGCTTACAAACTTGAGCTACCTCTAGCACTCAACAATGTTCATCCAACCTTCCACGTGTCCAATCTGAAGAAATGTCTTGCTGATGAGAACCTCCACATACCTCTTGACGACGTGCGCATTGATGAAACGATGCATTTCGTCGAGAAACCAGTGGAAATCATGGATCGTGAAATCAAGCAACTCAAGCGCAGCCGCATCCCTATAGTCAAAGTCCGTTGGGATTCAAAACGCGGTCCTGAGTTTACTTGGGAACGTGAAGACCAAATGAAACTCAAGTATCCTCACCTATTCACCAATTCTGCAACCTCAACTAGTTGAATTTCGGGACGAAATCCCCTCAACAAGGGGAGACTGTAACATTTCTGATTTTCATCATGTAATCGTTTGATTTCAATAAACAAACACATTTCAGTTTCGATTCGTGTACAAACAAACTACGATGCAGTTACATATACAAACTATTCTATTACAATAACAAATTAAACAAAAACACCATTATCTCACAAGCCCCGAGGACCAAAAACTGACAAAACTCAAAAACTACAAAACTAGGCAAGCACGGTCGCGCCTAGGACTAGGCACGGTCGCGCCTGCAGACCTAAGCACGGTCGCGCCTAAAGTAGGCACGGTCGCGCTGATGAACCCACTTGACTCTGCAGAAGTCAAATCATACCATACCCGCTGAATTCGCGAAATTTAAAATGGAGAAAAGCCGGTCTTCGCGCGTCAGACCATACTCCACTGAATTCCGTCTGAAACACGCATCAAATGTCGTCCAATTTGCACAATTTTTTTAATCCCATTCACACCACAACCGAGTCTCTCGAATTCGTGGATATAAAGCAACTTGCACGATTTCTACGCCTTCATATAAGCCCACTCAGTCTCCCAAAACTCTCGTTCGACGCTCAGACAGTCTCTGGAGTCCAATCGATCGCCAAGAAGCTCGACTCTTAAATTGCCCATTGTTAACGAGTAAGTAACACTTCCTTAGCTTCGTATCTACCCCTAGGATGAAAGCCCTATACTAAATCGTAGTTATATCACACAATCAATTCGATTTTTAACCAAAGAGCCGAAAACTAAAGTTTTACTCAAACTACCCCTTAAACACGATATAAATACAATCAAACTATGTAGATACATTCGCAAGCACCTAATCTATGAAAGCCCTAAGAATACAGAAGCATTTATTATAAGAATCGATCGAATTGTGTTTGAAAAAGACCCGACACGGTCGCGCTCATCACTGAGCGCGGTCGTGCCTGACCAAGCACAATCGTGCCCCAGGTGTGGCCCGGTCGTGCTTACCGAGCAAACAAGTCTTGATAAAAAACAAACACTAGACGCGGTCGTGCCAGATACGAGCACGGTCGTGCTCTATGTCCAGAACCTATGAAGTACCTTCTGACTCGACCACGGGCGCGTTTCAAACCACCACGGTCACGCCCGGCAACGAGCGCGGTCGTGCCCTACTTGAGCACGGTCGTGCTCCTTGACCAGAATCAATTATTTTTCTGTTTTAAAGTCTATTTAACCTATTTTAGCAAAAAATTTCAAAATGTAATTATAAAAGTTACGTTATAAAATCCCAACCCGGGAATCATTTATAAACCAAATCTTTGATTTAGAAATTTAAAACGATTAATTCCCGATAGTTTCAAAACCGATGAAATCATGAGTTTATATAATCATTTTTATAAAACTAGTTATACAAATATATATTTTGATTTAAACAAATATCGTTTATTTAAATTTTATTTAAATAAATATATATCGCTACTAATTTATTATTCCAAAACCAACCCTAAACACACAAACCACCAACGAACCCACTTTGGACACAAAATAACACAAACAGTGACACGTGTTATACCCTCATTCGATAGGTCAAACGTAGCGACCTACAACACGCTTGGTATTTTTGTTGATCTGTGCAAACTACACGCTCCAACACAAGTGAGTTACATAGCCCCTCTTTTACTCTATTTACAAACTTTTGGGGTGGAACATGCGTTCTATTTACTATGTTTACAAACTACACAATATACAATTCCACCCTACAATCATGTGTTACAATTTTGAGCTTTGTGCTTGAGTACTAGGTGTGTAGACCAACACGCAGTTTGCTATTCACGTGCAATCATTAACTATTTTATAGCCTACAGTAAACAGTGATAGATCTATTGAGTCTGACAAACCCACCCAGGTAGGGTGACTGTTACTGCCAACACGCGTTTGTTTTGCATGCTAGTTACAAAGGTTTGATTGTACTACCAGGTCACACGATGGTATCTCTCCATAAATGCCTTAATTGCCATGTTTGTATGAATTGTATGCACACGACACTATATTCTATTACATGACACGAAAACCTATGTATTCTCACCAACTTTTTAGTTGACTTTGTTTTTAACCATGTTTCAGGTGACAATGTTTGAAGTATTACAAGCTGCTACATATAGGATTTGGACCTATCAATTAATCTAAACTATTTATATTTTGTAATCGCTACATTTGGTTCTTGTATGGTATGAACTTGCTACGTGTAATGAAAATGAATGTTTAAATTATTCAAACTTTAGCAACCATGAGCTATGAACAGTCTGCACAGCTTCACGCCCCGACGTTTTCCGCCGTCGGTTGGGGTGTGACATGCGGTGTGTTACTCCAGCTTTCTAAATCAAAGTATATAGTGTGATGGGATTTTTTCGTGTGATGGGATTTTTTCGAGAGCAATAGTTATTTGTCGAACAAACCATCGACCATTCGGACCGACAAACTTGTAGGTCTCATGTGTTAGTAAGTCAAACTCGAACCGTTTGTTTTTTATCAGATTTTTTCCAAAAATATATTTTAGATAATAAATTAAACTGATTACGTATCTTTTGTTAAAATAATAAACCAATTTTCCAATATATTTTTGTTAACAAAGAATCGTGTTCGAGTTCGATATACTAATATAGTGTTACATAATCTAAACAATAGTTAGTTTAGTAGAATAGTGTTACCTTTTTAATGCAGTCACAGTCAAGCGGAAAGATAAAAGCTAAACAAGAAATCCTATAAATTCGTTACAAATGTATTAGATATAAAAAATCATACAAATATAAAAAATAAAAACGGATTAAAAAACAACAATAATACATTTCACAAATACATACAAATACCCAAATAAATAATACTTACAAAATATACATTAAAAAAAATAAATAACATTATACAATTCATACAAATAATATATACATAACACAACCAATAATACATTTCATAAATACATACAAATACCCAAATAAATAATATCATACAAACTAATAAATAACATTATACAATTCATAAAAATAATAATTACATTAAACAAACATCTATATAAATTAACTATCAATTTTCACCAATAATCCATACATCTATATAAATTAACTATCAATTAAAATAATCCATACATTAAATAAACATCTATATAAAATTCACATTAAACAAACATTTATATAAAATTCATCAATTTCACAAATAATCCATACATCTATATAAATTAACTATCAATTTTCACAAAAAAAATGAACACATCTATATAAATTAACCAACATTTATATAAAACTAAATCTCTTAAATCTAAACCTAATACCAAAACATTATACAAACATTTATAAATCTATATAAAACTATCTAAATACACCTATAAACACAAAAAATATACATATTACCTCCGGAAATTTCTTGAAACGACGATACGTCGTCGGGAAAACACTCAATCAAGCTTCCAACCACTTCACTTAGCCCAAAAACTTCACCTACACAAGATTTTAATTAGAAATTTTCGATTATAAAAAAAATTACAAAAAAAAGTCAAAATCGGGTCTAACCACTTGAATAAGAAGATTAATGGTGAAGAATGAGGTAGAAAACGTTGGATTTTTTAGCAAAATGGTCGGATTTTGTGGGTGTAGTCGAGAGAGAGTTTGAGAGGAAAAAGAGGGCACAAATGAGGAGAAGAAGGGTTTATGCCATCTAATTACCAGGTTAGACCAATCTCGACGACATGTCATCGAGATTGGTTATTCTATTAAAAAATTGATTTTTTTTTTACCAATATCGACGACATGTCGTCGATATTAGGTATTTTATTTAAAAATTAATTTTTTAATATTTTACCAGGCAAAAAAAAAGAAAAAAAAATTAAAAATATAAATATCGACGACGTGTCGTCGATACAAGTTTTCAGCTTTTTCGGGTAAGCGCCAAAAGCTTTCACTTTTTCCCGGTTAACGATCCCCGACGATGTGTCATCGAGAAAAGGTTACAAAAAAAATCTCGAGAACTGGAGACCATCGCCGACGACGTGTCGTCGGGATTGGTCCCCTTAATCTCGACGACATATGTCGTCGATATTGGTCGTCGAATCTGCCTAGATTTCTAGTAGTGAAAATTTTTATTTCTTAATATTTTTTTGCTATGTTTAGCTTTTTTTCGTTCAAGTTAACTTTTTTATTTCTTAATATTTTTTGCTAGGTCACGTTTTTTTCTTTTCATTAAATCTAATATTGTTGTAGCTAAGTTTTTTATTTCTTATTTTGTAATATACATTTACTGGTTATTTTTATCTACGCATCGACATAAATTTTATTCAAAACGAGTCGATCGGGTCAATTATAATATATTTTTACTTCGTTTTTAAATTCACTTTCATATTTTCTTAGCCCTCATTTTTATAACGACGTAAATTTTTTCTTGAGTTCCGAATATACCGTTGTGACGTGCCGTTTTATCTACGTGTCGAAATTTAAAACCAAGTCGTCACAACTTTATACGTTTCTCTTTAAGTACATAATCAAGTCAATGTTACCGTCGCAAAGTACGATAGCACGTCAATTTCACCAAAGCAAAGTTCGATAGCGTCCTCCACTAGTTACTTTCAATTTGCTAACATGCTTTTTTGTTAAAGAAAGGTTAACTTTATTATTGGTGGATTATCTTTAAGTTAACTTTCCTGAACTTTTAGTTAAAGAAAGATTAACTTTAACATTGGTGGATTATCTTTAAGTTAACTTTCCTGAACTTTTCGTTAAAGAAAGATTAACTTTAACATTGGTGGATATTAAAGTTGTGCGAGGAGCGGATGTGAAGAAAATCTGCCGGTACTATGAGCGGATCACCTAAAAAAAGAAATTTCTTTTTTAGGTCCAAATATCCATATTTCAACAAAAAAATTCTATCTTCATATTAACTTAATCAAATACCAAAACAATATTATAAGTAAATGGAGCCTAGCAGCTTATAAACTAGTCAACATTGATTCATTAAAAACTCGATACAAGCGAACTTTAAACAAGATTAAACCAGAGTTGAAGCTTATATTAGGGATACAAACATGAAACAGATACAAGATCGATCAGATCCAAAGATAAAGAAACACAACATCAAAACCAAACAGACGGAGTAGTAGTAGCAGTAGTACGTTAATTTCAACTTTCAAGCATTAAAGTTAGCATCTTTTTCAACAAGATCCTTTAACACATAAGGAAGTTTTTTAATCACCACGTACCTTTCCCTTTCAGTAATAGCCAAATCAGCAAGCTTATCAGCACACTTGTTGCAAACATCTCCCCGAATAAGGCTCATAGTTATTTTATTCTTTCGAGCCAGTTCCCTACACTTGACGATTATGTCCCAAACTTCACGGATAATTTCACTTTTGCCACGCCCATCGTCCCGTCGAGCGATCCACTCGTAAGCAGGTTGACTATCGGTTTCAAGAACGGCTCCTTTGAGTTTAAGATTATCTAAAAGTTCCAACCCTTTAAGAATCCCATGAAACTCAGCCGTGAGACAATCAGCATCACCGATGAACCCTATGAAACCCTGAACCCAGTTTCCGTAATGATCTCGAAGGATTCCGCCGTACCCACTTGGCCCACGTTCGGTTCCGGTGGATCTTCGGCGTTCGGGACGACATGCGCCATCGGTGTTGAGTTTGAAGCGACCTGGAGGAGGAGGGGACCATCTACGTTGTTTTATACCCTCGAGAGAATTAAGGGATTGTTCAGGAACATGATGGTCTGTTTCTTGGGTGTTGTCGGAAAGCATTTTGGAAAAGCCCCATGCAGCGACCGCTACTCCTGCTGCGGCTGCTGCAAGGGCCGCCGCGGCTCCGACGGAGCCTGTTTTCCTCCTCCTCTTCCTTCTTGGTTTCATTTGACCTTGAAGTGCTTTCAGAGGCGCCCATGGTTTTCTTGGATTTTTGGTCTCTACTACCTACCGATGATATATAGTGGGATGGGGCCGAGAGGAGAGGAAATTAAAAGGACATGAAAATTATATTTTTTAAATATAACTAAAGCCAAAGAAAATAATGGAACATATATAAAAAATTATTATATAGCACACTAGTGGTGTGGCTTCCGTGTTTTTAGGGATGAGATTGGTATATTTAAAGCAATGTTTATGTTTTCGGAACTGTATCGAACAATTAATCGGACGTCATAGAGGTTCACTGGTCTGATCGGATTCAAGAACCGGATGACGCAATAAATAATATAAATACTTATAAAATATATATAAAAATATAAAAAATTCCAAATACTATATATACAACCATTTAAACCATTTTAAATCAAAGTCAACACAGGGTTAGATTGAAACGCTCCCTCTATGTCTTTAGTTTGGGTTGAAACAGGTCTTGTTGGGATGACCAACACACATGCTTCCTTTTTATAGAAATAGTTGATGTGCCAACTATGATTAAAAACAATGCTATCGCTATAATTATATATTTATCTAAAGAAAACGATTTAGGAGTTAAGCATTGAAAAAACAATTAGGGCAACTTTTAACCTGTCCGAACCATGTGACCCATTTTCTTTTAGCTATAAATTTTCATTCAACTTATTAAAGATAAACCATAATCCAATTTTATACGTTCATTAGTAAATGGGTCAAAATTGGCACCTTTATTCTTCGCTGATTTACTAACTACACACCTTATGTTAGTTTTCAACATGCTTATTCTTATATAAAGGTGGTGGAACTTTGATCTATATTAGGTTTCAAATGTAACTAATCACCATGCAGCCTGAACAATGCTTTCCCTTTCCTTAGGCTGCAGGTTCTAACTATAAGGCATTAAACAATTTTGAGTCAAGGACGAGGTTGTAAGTCTGTAGAAATTTTGATTCTTTTGAATCTTCAATTTTGATTTTGATTAGTGTTTTGAAGGACTTGGGGCAGCGTGTTAGTTAAAAGGAAAGAGAAAATTTGGTTAAAATTGTAAATAGAAGTAAGTAAGAGGACTGTAAGATAAAAAAGATTAAAAAAATAGTAAATTTAAACTACCCGGTTCGACCATCGGTTCGCAGTTCAACCGCTAAATCGCTTGGACCGCCCGGTTCAACCAGTAAACGGTCTCAGAGCATGTAACCGGACCGGTGGAGGTCACGGTTCCCGGTCCAACCGGTCCGACCGGCCGTCCGGTCCGGGTTTAAAAACATTGATTTAAAGAACCTCACATTTAGAATTGAACTTTGTTTAATTTTCAGATTTTGATAAGAAAAATATAATACTTAGGAGAGTTTTTATTTTTACTAAAAGTTTACTCCAACTTTAATATGTGTGATTGAGTGTCTTTTAAAAATTGTATACAAAAAAATGAATCTTTATATTTGTTGGAAATTTAGTGAAAATGAGTTTTTTACTAACTTTGATGAATGTGATTTCGATCCTCAAGTTTAGTGATTAGATTGAAAAATGTGGAACTTGGTGTCACTAATGACAATTTGTCACATCTTTTGTGTTAAATTATAACAATTGATTTAACTCATGTCATAGTTAAAAAGACTTTTGATTCCTCTTCTTAATTATTTGTGATTATTACTTTTAAATTAGTGTAATGACTAATTTTAATATGCACCTTTTTATTATCTATTAATTCAATGTATGAAGTTTTGATCTTCATTTTGTGAATAAAAAAAATGAACATCTTGTTCTTTTTAGTAGAGGAAAAATAGTAGCAAAACTTTCACATTTTAGAGAAAAGACAGAAACATTAGAGAAATCTTGGTGTTAATAAGTTTTAATAGAATTGAGAGAAGTTATATCTAATTTTCCACCATCTCATACTTCATCTTTTTCTTACATTTTCTAAATACATAATTTACCCAGTGATACCTCGGGTGCGTGGACATTTTCGGCAGTACATGTACTATTCCCGTTGTTGTACCCTAGAAGACAGACGTGTTCGTCTAAGAGGAGACGCAAAATCTGTTTTAAAAGACCCGTGTTGAACACGAATCATTAACCAAAACCGTCAACATTTTAGTGTGCTAATTGTGCAGCCAAGGATCATAGTTGAAGACTCAACTTGATAAAGACTCAAGTCAAGAATACTTTAAAAGGTCGTTCGTTGGAGTACCCGTCAAAGACATCGGCTCGATTATTTGGCACATATAAATTGTTGTTTATATCTTTTTTTATTCGATTTTGTGTACGGCATTGAACTATTTATTTTCCATGATTAACGAGAGTATCGTTAATATTATTTTATTATTATTTTATAATAAAAAAAATGACCCAAGTTCCTACAATATTCTATTTTGTTAGGATTTTAAAAATAAATGTTTTTTTTTTTCTATGAGAGGGGCCTAAATTTAGAATTCCCTTTAGGCCTCTAAATCAATGTTTTCAGACCCGGATCAGAACCGGAGACTTGGACGGTCTGGTTCTGTGTGTTGAAACGGGTCTACAGCGACCCGGCCGGTTTGGTCAGGAACCGGTGGTTGAACCGGAAACCCGGTATTAGGCTGCGGTTGGACCGGATCTTTGATTCCAGATCTAAAAGTTGTAGTTACTATTCACCCTTGGATTGAAGCTTGTTTCAAGGCCAGTAACAGTGATATTCCAGATCTAAAAGAAAGAAGAGACAAAGGGGGCGGCGGTGTTCATATAGGCTGGATTCCGACCATTTCCAGCGGTCGGACCTGAGAAGCGATGTTGGATTTGCTGCAGATCTGAACGACGACGAACAGGTATGGAGCAATAGGAGACAATAAGGTATGTTGCTATACTATATCTAAACCCCGGTGTCGTAAAGGAGGGGGGGTGATAGCTCTGCCTGGAAAAAAAATATGACCGGAGTGGTAGAAGGTTTAATGAAAGGTAAAAGTGAGTTCTTCAGAGTTGAAACAAATCTGAATAGATAAGATTTTGACTGAAATGGGACAGCTACTTTTGCATAGTAAAATGTGAAGATTTCAATTTTTATAGGATAATAAATATTGGCATTATTTTCTGTTTTTTAGTTTTTACTTTATTTATATAATACTAAGTTATTTAACTATTATTCAGTTCGTAAAACGGTTCGGCCGGTCCGACCAGTGAACCGGTAGAGGCACCGGTTCATCTACCGGTCCGGTTTTAAAAATATTGCTCTAAATGGGTTGATCCGAGCATGTTACCATCTATTTTTGTTTTTAAGAACGGCAAATTTCTTTAATTTCGTGGGACACCAAGACCTTCAAACTAATATTTTTAAAAGAATTAATTACACGGATGGCCCTTGTGGTTTACCTTTTTTCACTTTTAGTCCTTAGGAATGGGAAATTACAAGTTTGGCCTAATAGTTTGCACGATTGTAACACCCATGACCCCTGAGTTAAATGTCAGTTATCTTTTAGGGTTAAATTTTTTAAAATAACCTATATACCCTTTAGATATTAAAAACTAAAAATAATATAAATTCCCACCCTTACAAAACAAAGCATCATCACAAGTCCTCACCTCCACCTCCACCTCCACTGTCGTCTCTGCCCATCCTACCACTGTCACCGCTACTCCGGCACAGCTACCGCCACTGCCATCTATGACCGACATCAGGCCACTTCTACATCTAGGTTTCGCTAACCCGACGACGGCAACAAAAAGAGAAGCAGAGCCTGAACACCCGCCTCCGATGTGTGGGAAGGCCGTAATCGATGACGATGATGGAGGCGCTGAGGGTCGTGACGATTCAAACCGCCTCCGATGATTTCATTCCAAAAACCCTCAAATTGTATTTAATCCAATCTATCACAAATTTGTAACTCCCTGCACGACCAACCCTATTACAGGAAGCTCGACGGCTTGATCTACGTGAGCAGCAACAGGGTTGAAATTATTCCTTTTTTCAAGAGGAAGATGTGAAGGATCAACAGAAGCGCCATCCCTATCTACCTCATCTCGGCTTCTTAACGATTAATGATGTCACGATCAATGTTTAGTGGTGTGTGTGATTATCCATATGGTTATGAATATAAATGTGTATCATACGAAGCTCGCACACAAAAGTTGCAAAATGAATTATCTTTATCAAAGGAGAAAGTGCACATAATGGAGTCAATTTCAAATTTTGAATGGAAACAAACACTTTCAATTTCCCAAACTTGCCGGTGGGGTTTTGGAATGAATCGAACAATTTCAATCTTTTTTTTTTATTTTGACCGGGTTTGTAAGGCATAAGGGTGCCTCTTAGTGGGCTGTCAGAAAATAATAGAGGTGAAATGTAGAGTTGCAGGTTAAATGGTTAAATGTAGGTGACAGGTGAACGTGAAGATGGGATGAAGGTGGAGTGGAGTAAGATGAGAGATTTGGTTAGAAATGATCGGATAAAAGTGAATGTGTGAGACTCATTAATTTTATATTAATATTTTTTAGGTTTTTAATTTTTATTATTTGGGGGGTATTTTTATCATTTTACACTCATTTAACAATCAAATATAACTGACATCCAACTCAGGGGTCATAGGTGTTACAATCGTGCAATGTATTGGGCCACACTTGTAGTTTCTCATTCCTATGGGTCATAAGTGAAATCAAGGTAAACCACAGGGGTCATCCGTGTAATTAGTTTTTTTTTTAAATTAAGTGAGCTAGATGAAAAATATGTGAATATTGGTTATTATCGGGTGATTACTTTTTCAATTTGACTATAATTCAACAATTATAAACTTCGTTATTATTTAGTGTTTTTCTTTGGCTTGGCTAGCTTTTTCTAGTCTACCTTCGTATTTCTTTAGTAGCTTTTACTGAAATAGATGAAAAACTCAGTTACTATTATGTAAATTTTACCTTTTTTATCTAAGTTTTTTCATAACTAAATGATTTTTTTAGATATCACATTTCTTGACTTTTATTGAATATTATAAACAATTAGGACGATTATAATAAGTGGCAGGTAAACGGGCAACAAACTGCGCCGCAACCCCCTTTTAGATAACAAAATCGATCCTACTAAAAACAAAGTTTTGGGTCTTATGGCTGAAAAATTACCACGCATGACTCGTGAACCATGTTAAGTAATTCCACAGCCTCCGGGGCTGGGAAACCAAATTTATCAAAAACAAAATGGATAAACACGTGTTAATTCTCTAAACAAGCTTTCTCGTGTTTAGCAACTTTGGATGCTTTCGGCTTCAACGCAGTCTGGCCCACAACAAACCCATTGTCCGTGAGCCTCACGAGAGGGGACACTCTTGCAATATCGACACAAACGTGTTTCCCCGTGCCTACCAGATGTACATGAATTGTAAACAAGTTTAAGAATGTTAATATAGTTAAAAATGTTGGATTAAGGAATTTGTTCATATTTGTTTGAAATGTTTAACTAACCCTAAAATCAAATTATATAGTTTTTCTTATTTTTAGTTTTCTACATTTCGTTATAAATTTAAATCACTTTGCTTTAGTATTTTCTTTAAGATAAAAGTGATTATATTAATCTATGAGAAATTCCCATTAATTTCTAAATAATAATGTCACTATTCTTGACGAGAAAAGTAGCACCTTTCCAAGTAAGTGGTTGGTACTTGTAGTTTTCAAGACTACTTTTTCGAAGGCAGGTTTCTGCATGGATGGCGATTGGCGAGTTGTAAACAACGCGAGGGAAACCGGACCGGCCGGTTGGTAGTTTCCGAAATGAATATTTCCTACGCCGATTACGTCATGGATGGAGATTGAGAATTGCTGAAAACAAAGTTTAAAATTACAATAATTACAATTATATATTATTAAGCATAGAGTTAATGGTAAAAATGGCCCTACGGTTTGATCAAGCTTCATGTTTAGCCCTCAGGTTTTAATACTACAAACGTAATAACAATTACTTTTTTAATGAAAAATTAGCCGATGTGTCATCCACTTGATTTACGATTGCAAACTTGGCTCTAAAATGAGTTAAAATCGGTAAAAATTTAGGATTTTTACTGATTTTAACTCATTTTATGGTTAAATTTGCAATAGTAAGTCACGTTGGCAAATGTGATATTTTTTCATTAAAAATTAACTGATATTAACGTCAAGGGCTTACCCTTGCTACCCCAACGTTCAAATTGCAAGGTTTAAGCACTCGGATTGTAGAAATCGTGAACTAAATCCGAAGCCACTAGGCAAGGGTTGTGGCGGTGTTACCGCTTACCCTTGCTTGCCCGAACCCCCTTGAAGACCACCCCCTCCACCCTTATTATATACGTGGCCTAGAGTTTCATCCCATGTAAATGATAGAAACTAGAAAATGAGCCCCGCGCTCCACGGCGGTAGGCTCCACGCCACGCGGTGGGAGATGGATATTAAACGGTTGAGGCGTAACATTAACGTGGCTAAACACAAAAACATATGTGGTTAAATACATAGAAGAAACATATAAAATTACGACGAATCGGTTGTGAAAATCGAAAGATAGATAAAAATAAACAGTTATATAACGGAATCGGTGTTTTTCAGTCGATATCGATCTCCTTCTTCAGGGTACCAGTACGTTACCGTCAGTAGATATAACTCACGACACCAAAAAGTACCCTAAATTTAATACGACTCCATGTTTTTAACAAAATTTACAAGGACGTTAAGAAAAAATTTAATTAACGAACGAATGTTATTATATATACTACAACGTTCGTTCATTAAAGATTTTTTTATATATTTAAACTTTTTATATTTTATATATTTTGACTTTTATTAAACTTGAGGGTGTTAAAATAACATCATACAAAGTTAGTATGAGTTATGCTATGTTAAATATTGAGGGGGGGTTTTGAATATTGCACTTCCCAAAAGTTTCAAGAGGGGTAATATTGCATTTCTAAAAAGATCACAGACATTTGGGATTAAGTATTATTATAATTTTGGCCTTACTGTGCTTGTTTTTCATTTGTAGAAATGGGTTATAAATGATTTGTAACTTATACGTGGCCACGAGGCGTACGCCTTTAACGTTTTTTTGAACGCCTCGATCCTTTGAGGCGTACGTACAAAAATGTCCCCTGAGGCGTCGCCTCATACTTGTTTTCTTACCACCTCACCTCGAGGAAACCGTTTTTTTAAACTATGCATGTACCAAATCGCCCCTTAAATCACTTGTGTCCAGTTATTAAAGTTTCAAGATGCATAATCCCTAGCAAACAAGTTACAAGTCATTTCTTCTGCAGATTCTTAATTTTCAGAAAAACTAAGATTCTACATCATCTGTTGCCACTTTTTTCAAGACCAGCCATTGCCAACAACACATTATAAGTTCCAAGAGCAACAGGAATCCATTTTTGTCATTTCTTCAAGAAAGATCAATTTTTTTGTCATTTCTTCCACAATATCCGCAATCTTTGGGGAAGAATCCGTCCTAATAAACAAACCCACCAAAGAAAGATAGGAAATTTTCTCATATTTTATCCCCATTTTCTTACCATACTAATATGTCAAAACAACACCCTGAGGTCTCTCATGAACAATGTATGCTTCAATAACTGCAGGAGTCGATAGGACGTTCTCGTTCATCATCTCCTTAAGTAAAAAAGTCAACATAAATAAAGTGTTTTCTGGTCAAAAGATTTAACACGAGGTGTTGATCTATGCATATTGTGTCAGAAACTGTATCATTTACCAGGGGTTCCAGTTTCTTGTAATGCATAAATAAAATGAATACAACACATAACCTAGCCTTCCTTCAGACAAACCCAAAGCGAAAAAACCAAGCCTGAAAAAACTAGATTAATCTAGGGCAAAAGGTGATACAGAGGAGAACAAGCCCTAAGATCAGAAATGACTAATATCATAAATCATGCAAATCAACTAACACAGCAAGAGTGTGAATAAGCATCAACAATGGCATTAAGCCAAAATCAGCCATAATCTTTACATAAATCAAGTATCCAGCTACTTTCAAAGGGGCACTAGAGAAGCATTTCATGTACTTAATTTCATTTCTAGTACACTCCAGGAAGAACAGCAGCATGCCAATCCCTAACACACAAACAGTCCCCAACAGTAACATAAATTTCCAAACAGTATTATCACATAACTTAATCCAGGAAGAATATGTACATTGATTGTGTGTATAATAGGGTTACATTATAGGAGCTCTATATATAGAGAATAATGTTATACTTGTATACCTTCACGATATATAATTATTTAACTAGTCTAATAACATATAGCAGCAGCACAAGACCATGGTAGCAGAATATAACATATCATAATCCCTACCAGCATAACTATTGACTATCAGAATATATCTGTTCAAAGAACATCAGCAGCAAAACAAATCATCATAACCAGGAGCAGCTACGGCGACTCAAAGTGCTGCAGCAGCTGACCAAAATCCTCAATAGCAGCTGCAATTCTTAGAACAAAACTGGACATAATAACAGCAAGCCAGCACCAATTTCAGGACTGCAGATTTTGAGAAGCACCATCTTGAAAAAATTATCAGCAGTAAAGGAATCGACACCAGATCTATTGCAGAAACAACCAAGAACAATTATATCGCTAACCATCAGCATCAATCAGATGGAATAGTATATCCCAGGATCTGAACCACCAAGGTCCAAGAAGCATAGCAAATCTTGAGAGGACTTGAAAATACCCTTTAACCATCAACAAGTACATAGACAATCCCATAACATTGCTAGTAAGGAACAGAATCAATAGCTATTTCATCTTGCATTTGAAATTCCACCATCCCACGAAAAGCAAGATCAAGATGTAGCTTTATCAGTTTGTATTACTGCTTATTGCATCTTGATAAAGATGTCTAGGACTTTGTTAAAATTTCCTGAAATCAATTGCCAAGAACTAAAATTACAGTAATCAAAGTCTTATGGGTCAATAAGCACAAATTCACAGACTTGACAAAAAACCATCCAGGAATCTGATATGTCTAAGGCTTATGCTTGACAAATACATATCTCAAAATAGAAAATTACTTGATGGGTATATCCGGAGGAGGCAAAACGGGGATGCCGGGAGCAGGGTAAAGCGAGTTCAGGCCGAAAAAGGGGTTTGTTCGCTTGGAGAAACCGAAAGGGGGAATTTGATGCAACCATGAATGTTAAATCAAGGAATTTTGAGTTTGTTTCAGAACAGAAACCTAAATAAGCATAGCTAGTAAATGGGGTAAGAGGAGTACATGCAGAGTGATGTTTCGAATTTGACTTCGGGTTTTACCGTGTCAGGGGAATGAAACATGAGAATTTGATGCAACTCAAGATCTTTGATGAAATCGTGAAATGGACTTGAATGGTACTATTAGCTTGAACTCAAATGTAGAGTTTGTTGTCAAGTTTGCAATTTATGGTCACATAAAAGGTCCAAGTTTAGCTGCATTCATCTAAAAGCCTATACAAAGTATGTGCATAATAGAGAAATTATATTGTAGAGCATGCGCAAACAAACCCTTTCTATTCACCCTTTCTATTCACCTATACAAAGTATGAAAAAAGGTATGCATACAATTTATGGTCACATAATTGGTATTGAGAATCACACTACTGAACCTATTTGGATCAATACCAATTACACGATTGATTCTTGTGTGATTCTCAATTTTGTAGAGCATGCGCAATGCACAAGACAATATGTATGCATACCTTTTTTCATTGCCCCTCATGATTCATACCGAGAATGAACCTAGAAACAAGCCTCTTATAACCTTTATTTCTCCCCCTTTCTCTCTATTTGGAGAGAATCGAAAACACTGAACAGAAACATCTTTTTGACCCGAACCCGGGTATGACCCGATACTGGAACTGACCGGACCGTTTAGCCAGGCTTACCCGTTTCCATTCCTTCTCTCAAACAAACCCTTTCTATTCACCTGTACCAAATCACTCCTTAAATCACGTATATCAAATTCTTCAAGTTTCAAGATGCATAATCCCTACCAAACAACAAGTTACAAGTCAATTCTTCTACAGATTCTTGATTTTCAGAAACACTAATGTTCTGCATCAACTGCTTTTTCTCTTTCCTATAATACTCAAACTCAACAACTCTGCCACTTTTTTCAAGACCAGCCAACAACACATTATAAGTTCCAAGAACAACAGGAATCCCAACATCCTTCATTTCTTTAAAAACCTGAAGTCCTTTAGAAGTATTTCTTGAAGCAAAGTAGGCTGCCATTATAGCCGTGTAAGTTGTCGTGTTCTTCTCATTATCAGGCAAAAAGTCGAATACCTTCGCAGCTAAGACAGGCTTTTTAGCACACCCAAGTTTGTATATCAACAATGCACTTTGATTAACTCCAAGAAAGATTCCATTTTTTATCATTTCTTCAACTATATCCGCAATCTTTGGGAAAGAGCTTGTCCTAATAAACAATCCCACCAAAGAAAGATATGAAATCTTCTCATATTTTATCCCCATTTTCTTACCATACGCATAGGCCAAAACAGCACCATGAGGTCTCTCTTGAGCAATGTAAGCTTCAATAACTAATGAAACAATCTCGGGAGTCAAAAAGACGCTCTTGTCCATCATCTGTTTAAGTAAAAAGTCAACACCAAGAAAGTGTTTTCTGGTCAAAAGAGTTAACACGAGGTGTTGATCTATAGATATTGTGTCAGAAACTGTATCCTTCATTACGGGTTCTGGTTTCTTGTAATGTATAGATAAATGACGATTTGATTCCTTAAGGAGAACATCATTTTCCCCTGCATTTTTTAAAGTTTCAAGAGCTTTTGTATATATCGGCTGGCGAAGAACAAGCGAGTTTTCTTTCATATATTTAAGAACTTTCATCATAACCCGAGTTTCACCTGCTTTGCAACAATTTTCAATTAAGATGTTGCATGTAGCTTTATCAGGTTGTACTCCTGCCTCTTGCATCTTGATGAAGATGTCTAGGACTTTGTTGAATTTTCCTAAAATTGATTACCAAGAACTAAAATTTAATGTAAGAAAAGTCTTACCTGTCAAAAAACATAAATTCACAAACACTCGTCTACAAAACATCCAGAAATCTGAAGCTCTAAGGCTTATGCTGGATTAATCCAAGCCTCAAATAGAATATTACTTGATGGGTATTTCTAAAGGTAGCAAAGCAGGCATGTCGAGAGCGGGCCAAAAATAGTTTTGGACAAAATGGGGATTTTTTAACGTTCAAGGGGGTGGCAGAGTAGCAAGCGGCTAAGCACCTCAGTCCCTCTAGCAAAGGTCTTAGGTTCGGATACAGCCTCAACTAGATTTCTGCCTTTACCCCCCTCAAAGGCCACCTGCCCCACACAAGCTGCGTTTTACTTGATCACATGGTCCTGTGAGTTTACCGGTAACGTGTCATCACAGTCACAACAAATGGGTATTTTTAGTACGGAACAGACCCAGATGGATTTACCAGAAACACCTTTCTGTCCATCAGTCCATCTTTCAAGGTTATATGAATAACATATGCTTTACAATAATAATTTGTCAATAAAGTTATTTAAGAAGTTGTATGCATTAAAAAAAACACTTTGGTCATCTTTCAACTAGTTTGCCCACTTGGCCCGTTTTCTTCTTAGCTTTATTATTATATTGTACCTATGCCTGGCATATTTGAAATTAGGAGGGTTGGGCCAGGCAATGTAACGTGTCAGAATGGGTTCGTGTCAGGACGGATTCTGAGCAAAATAGGTTCGAGTCAAAATGGCACACTTTGAAAAGGTGTCAATTTGGTTCGGGTTAAAAAGAGTTTTGACAAAATGGGATCGGGTTGAAATGAGCCGTTTAATGAAAAAAAGAAAAAAATCAATGCCCGCTATATTTATTTATGGTGGCGGAGACAGCAGTGGCGTAAGTTAAACAGAAAGCATGCATGCATTTGGACTTGCTGCACAACTCCTCCAGATTATTAATTATTTAATTTGGCACAGAAAGCAGCACTGAAAGTTAAACAGAAAGCATCACCGAAAGTTAAACAGAAAGCATCATCGAAAATAGTTACGCATTGAGAGTGAGTACAGATGCACCACAACTCTTGCACATTGGTGGGGTCGGTTGCGACAGTGACAACAAGGTGGTGCTAGTGATGGCAGTGGTGGTGTGCCGGCGGTGGCAGCTTGATTGTGTCTTTCATGTATACTTTAGGGTTTGTAGAAGTTTCTTTGGTGCTTGATTTGTTGGTTTTCTTGAAGTTTGTTCTGTTTTGGTTCATGGGTTTGAATTGGGCTTGTGAATGGAAAGAATTAAGGGTGGATTTTGCATTTGTGTGATGAAAATATGAATCAATAGAAAAGGGGAAATGGGGTTTGTGGGTTCTGAGGAAACGAAAGGGGAAATTAGAGGAAACCATGAATTTTGAGTACGTGAGAATTGAAATCGGTGAGGTTTTATTTAGGGTTTTAGGCCGGGGAATCTCAAATGTCACACTACTACACACTTTAAACCCACACCAAACCTATCTCAAGTTTATCTCTTAAAAATGAAAGATAACACCCAATTTCAACAATTCCTAAACGGTTCATCAATCCAAACTTCGGTTTTCAACAATTTCAACAAACCAGAGTTATTTTTATTTGTTTTAAAAATTCGGGTTATTACACTTCTAGAATCCAAGCTTCGGTTTTCAACAATTTCCACAAACCAGTTTTCAACATCCCGGTTTATCCACCCCTAGTTCCCATTGGTTTTCACCAGTTTTAACAAACTAGCTTCACACCATTTCCAAACCCACACTAAATCCTCGTTCGCATTGAACTGGTCCCCTTCCAATCGAAGAGGACTAAGCATCAGCTTCGGACGTGAACGCTTCGGACACACACACAACCACATCCAACCTCAAGGCTGATGAAACTCTTATCTCGATTGGAAGCTGTGGTGATGGAGGCGACGCGATGGCGGCGGCAGAGGTGGCGGTGGGTGAAGGTGTTGCTGGCGATAGTGGTGGTGTTGGCAGTGGCAGGAGGTTCTGGTGCTGGAGGAGGAGGAGGAGGAGGCGGAGGTGCCGAGGAGGCGACAGAGGTGGCGGCGACGGTGGTGCCGGCGGTGGGACCCGTTTTAAGTTGAAAAATATTATATGAGTAACCCGTTTTGACCCGTTGTCTAATTAGAGTAGACCCAACTTGACCCGTTGCACATGTTTAGGTGACCCAAATTGACCCATACACACATTTTTTTACCCAAATCAACCCATTCTTTAAAGAATGGGTCATGATTGCGATCCTCAATGGTACCTATTGAACCCATTAGAGATAAAATATACCCCAGCAGGTTGAAACTGTACCTTTAGGTGTATCTTAAAGACATAAACCAATTTTGATTGCCAAATGATCACAGGGGTGACGAAAAGAAGAAATAGGCACACATCATTTTTTTCTGAAATTTGGCTCATTGGTTTCTTTGTTCTAACAAACGCGTGCCATCTTGAGTAAAAAACATGGGAATCTATACTACACTAAAAGCACTATAACTCAAGAAGTAATTGATAAGTCATCTAGCATATATACTAATCTAATCCTGATTTCAATTTAACTATTCACTTTGCCTAAATATATTTAAGCTTAAATTGATGAACAACAGAAGCAAATAATGTTACAAACAAATGTAAAAAATCACACTCACCACAACCAGCAAGATGCTCCATTAGCACCGTGTAAGTGAAACAATTCGGGGGGCAACCAGACCGAATCATCTCCTTATAAACTTCAATACCCTCCGTAACTCGACCATGATCAAACAAAATCTTCATATAAGCAGTATAAGAAACCACAGTTGGACAAAAGCCCTTACCTTTCATCTCCTCCCACAACTTCACAGACCCTTCAACATCCCCATCATTCGAAATCCAATGCAACATTGAAGTATAAGTAACCACATCAACTTTAACCCCTTTTTCTTGCATTTGCTGGAAAACAAACTTCATTGATGAAACCCTCCTTGCTTCCCCAAATATATCCATCATTGTTGTGTAAGTAAACTGATCATGTTTGAAATTTCTTAACCCAGAAGCCCAGTTGAAGAACAGCCAGGCTTTTTCCATTGGAGGGTGGGTTTTGAGGACTTGATTGATTGTGTAAGAATCCCATTTGATGGTGAGGGTTTGTAACTGTTGTTGAGCTGAATCCCATGTTGAGAAGCGGAGTATGTTTGATATGCTTCTGATTGTGTCTTTCATGTATACTTTAGGGTTTGTAGAAGTTTGTTTGGTGCTTGATTTGTTGGTTTTCTTGAAGTTTGTTCTGTTTTGGTTCATGGGTTTGGTATGTTTGAATTGGGTTTGTAAATGGAAAGAATTAAGGGTTGATTTTGCATTTGTGTGATGAAAATATGAATCGATAGAAAAGGGGAAATGGGGTTTGTGGGTTCTGAGAAAACGAAAGGGGAAATTAGAGGGAACCATGAATGTTAAATCAAGGGATTTTGAGTACGTGAGAATTGAAATCGGTGAGCTTTTATTTAGGGTTTTAGGCCGGGGAATCTCAAATGTCACGCTACTACACACTTTAAATTAAACTCTCACACCAAACCTATCTCAAGTTTATTAACCTTTTATTGAAAAACAAATTAAAAGGAATAGTAAGAATAGTAAATATTTTTTATTAGTATTCTTTAAATTTTTGTTTTGACCCTCGTACTTTGTATAATATACGTTTTTAACCTGTTTTATTTCCTTTTTGTATTTTTTTCACCCTCATACTTTGTATAATATACGTTTTTAACTCGTTTCATTTACTTTGTATGATATACGTTTTTAATCAGTTTCATTTTCTAAATGGTATTGGTATTATCGGAGAAACGGGTACGTTTCGACGCGTCGCCGTAATGCGGGGTGGTTCGAGTTACTATACGTTTCGACGTCGCCGCGGTTCGAGTTGATGTACGTTTCGACGCCGCCGCAACACGAGGCGGGTAAATCCCCTAGTTTTTTTTAAATGTTGGTGAGTAAAATGAGTTAAATGAGTAGGTTATTTCCAATGAAATCTGAGTAAATGAGTAGTTTTGATGTGCCAGAATTGTATTTGACAGTTTTGATGGGTAAATGGGTTGGATGCCCTCTTCACCCTAAGAATATGACTTTGTAGTTATATGTCTCGGTTCAAGACTAATTTGATTGTTAAAGGGTATTATTTTCAGCCTTGGTTCTTACTAGTTCTATTTATGTATTGTAACTTGGATCTAAACTTCAAAACAATTTAAGAATGCTATACACAAACTAACCTTACAACAAGATATAACCCGTCATTGTTGCAACGATATAAATAGTTTTTTTATTATCGATTCAATCCTTATTACAAACAAATTTTCTCAATTTATGGATTAAAAAACCTTATGTATTTAACCTTATATTTTCTTAATCAAAATAACATGTTAGAACTATTTTGTTAAAGCAATATTAATATTAATTATTAGGCCAATAATTAAAGTTTTACTTTTGTAGTTACATTTTTGTCATCTCCTAAAAGAAGCGTTGGAGCATCCTGGATCCGACGACTCTACCCCTCAAATCGGAGAGAAGAACCACCACCAAACTCAGTAATCATCTTCGGTTTTTCCACTGATTCGATTCACCTTTCGAAACTCTATTGTTTCAGATCCTGATCCGGTAACAGATCCGTTTACGACTTTGATTTCTGTCTTCATCTCGGATCTCCGAATTCGGTTACTGTATTTGGTCGATCATAAACTACTATATCATTCGGCTCTTTCGAAATGGCGAGTGGAGCGGTGAACACGGATCAATTCGAGCTGTACTTCAAAAGAGCAGATGTAGATCAGGACGGACGGCTCCGAAGCTGTTTCGTTCTTTCAAGCCTCTGGTCTACCTAAGCAAGTTCTCGCTCAGGTAACTGATATCGAGTAATTTTGCTTTACTATTTCAATTTTGATTTCATTATTCAGTCGATCAAGTTTGTTCAATAGATGCTATAGTATTATATCTGAGTATTGATGTTTATTATCTTCAGGCCAGATTCGCTCTGTCAAATATGAATTTATATGAAATACATATCAGAATGCATATAATTTAGCTATAGATAACAGTTTTAGGTGTTTTTAGTTATGGATTATAATAAAAGTGATTATGTGATATTAACTAGTTCTCTCTTAAAAATGAAAGATAACACCCGATTTCAACAATTACTAAACGGTTCCATTAATTCAAACTTCGATTTTCTAACAATTCCAACAAACTGCATTTGTACCCTATTTATTTTTATTTGTTTTAAAAATTCAGGTTATTACACTTCAAGAATCCAACCTTCGGTTTTCAACGATTTCCACAAACCAGTTTTCAACATCCCGGTTTATCCACCCCTAGCTTCACACCATTTCCAAACCCACACTAAATCCTCGTTCGCATTGAATCGAATCGATCCAATCGAAGAGGACTAAGCATGAGCTTTCGGACACACACACAACCACGTCCAACCTCAAGGCTGATGAAACTCTTACTATATAAATATAGAGTAAATTACTGTTTGAGTTCCTGACTTTTGACCATTTTAAATATTTGAGTCCCTTTATGTTTAAATCCGTCTATTTTAACCCTGATATTTCATTTTTTACTCCATTTGAGTCCAAATGACTAACATTATTAAATTTAACAGTTAACTTTTTTCTAAAATGATCAAAAAAGTCTCAGGGACTCAAATTGTTAAAAGAACATTATATATTCTACATTTTCTCTTCTCCCCACCACCACGACGACCACCCCCACCCCCACCCCCACCCCACCCCACCATTATTCTTTCAACAGTAAGTCACTCTCCTTTTCGACCTAATGATTGCTCTACCCAACCCATTCAATTGAAACCTCCATCAAACACCTAAAATCACACAGAGAACCAATCCTCTACATCTGGATTCAAAACACTGAAAACACAAATCGGAAATGAAATCAACCGATATCAAAACGGAAAAATCAAACGCGATTTTGAAGTATCGATTGCTTTAGAAAATCACGCAACTGATTCGATTTATGGAGATGATCATCTTCTCCGTCACAATTTATAGGTTTTCATCGCAAATACCGTCGACCGTTAATTTTTCTGTTGATTATTTTGTGAGGAATCAATTTCACCGTATTTAGCTCTAAATTCGTGTTCGTAATCAATAACCTAATAATATTAATTCTAAATTTCAAATTTCGAGCAGATGAAAACGGCAACGGCAACGGCAATGGCGATTTGTGCTACGAGTATGTTAAAAGCTACGACATGAATGTAATAAGTTATGCTAATGTTACTTCCACTAATGTAATTGTTGCAAATAGCAAACGGAAGATTTGCAGAAGTCAATTGGAGAAAAATATGGAAATAAAATGCAGTGACGGTAAAACTCACCGGGAATTGAGATGGTCGGTGACGGAGCTGAAAAACTATGGTGATGGTGGTGGTGATATGGCAGCGGTGGACGTCAGAGATAGATCAAGTTGTGATGAAGTCAAGCGGAAGGTGGAGGCTTTTATCGCAAGGCAGCAGAAGTTGTTGAGAGATGAATGGTGGTGGCGGTGGTGGTGTGGGAGAAGAGAAAAGTTAGAAATATATAATTTTTTTTAACAATATTAGTCACTGAGTGTATTCTGGTCATTTCATTTAAAAGTTAACTGTTAAATCTAGCGACGTTAGTCATTTGGACTCAAACAGATGCAAAAATAAAAAGTCGGGTTCAGGGAGATGATTTTAAACATAATAGACTCAACTAGTTAATATGGTCAAACGTCAGGGACTCAAATAATAATTTACTCATAAATTCTTATTATAATAAATAATTTCAAATAATGTCAGATCTTATTACCATATTTGTTTTTCACCAAAATTATCTAATTTTTCCTATTTGAAGTAAGCTTGCATTTTAAAATTTAATATGTTAATGTTTTTTTTTAAATTATATAAAATTTGAATTCTATTATTACTTATTTAAGTAAACAAATAATTTTATTTATTGTTTTAGTTGTATATAAATACACTAGGTTAGAAACCCGTGTATTACACGGGTTAAATTAGAACACATGGAATCTTTTTTTTTCATAGCAGATGAGATTGAATTTGCGAAACATAACCAAATTTTCTTATACAAAAGGATCCTATTATTTATGTATCTTAAACACATTAACCACAAAAGCAAGAATAAAACACAACTTCCCCAAGAACCTGACACACCAAGGGATCAACACGGGTCAACATAGGGTCCATTGTTGTTCCAACTCCAATAAGACCTCCAGGTACAACATATTGAAGTTCATTTTTCTCTTCATATAGTGACACTATTCTAGAATAGATCAGGGTCCACTTGATGTTGCTAGTGCCACTCTCATCTTTAACAACAATCCCTGGACGGACTTTGATATTCTGGTTTACCTTCAACACACCTTGTATAGAAAAAACATTCTCATATCAGCAACACAACAACAACTATGTTAAATTTCTTCATTTTTATTTATTCCATGTGATAGTTTCACAACACAACATACATAACCAATATTATGAATATAATTTTTTTCGTTATATTTGACTCACAATCCATAAAATCAATGTTTTAAAAACCGGTTTTTAAATTATACCGGATTAAGCTCAGAAATGGTTCAACCGGTTGTATCGGGTGGTTCAACCGGGTGGTTCAACCGGGTTGACTAGTAAACCTATAATTTCATAAAAATACAACTCAAACTCAAAAAATAATCCAAAAATATATGATTACATGATAAAAATTAATCCAAAAGTTAATCTATAATCAAAAGATAATCCAAAAGCACTCAATTTTTCAATAATTTTTTTTAAATAAAAGTGCATAATTGTTTTATGTCATTGGAGTGTTGAATGTATTAATTTTATGATTGATTAAAAGATAAAAATTCACCATCATCGTCATCCTCATCAACAAGAGCACAACTATTTTCGTTTCCTACAATATTAAATAAGAAGTTTTATCGCTTACATGTTTTTAATGGCAAGCAGAATGATCATGGTTAAACATAGTTTTTACATGAGCCGATATTTTCTGAAGATGAGCATACTAATTGATTTTTTTTTCTAAAATGGGTTGTAGGTAAGGTAACTGATCAACAAGCCTTCTGTTTGTGACTTTGTGTGTATCCCGGCAACCAATTTTTTTTTAAGTTTAAACATAAATTTTACTTGTAACTAAAACCGGTACAACGGTATAACCCGGTATTACCAGTAATACCGGTGGTTCAACTAACAGACCGGTTTCCCAATTTACCGGGCTCAAACTTACCGGGCTAGTGGCCGAGACCCGGTTCAACCGGTATTACCGGCCGGTTTAAACCGATTTTTAAAACATTGCATAAAATTGCAATATTTCAGTTTTGGAAAGTGTTTAATTAAACCTCAATCCATATCCACAGGTTATGCCTCATATGAAAAACAGATCATAGAGGGGAAAAAGTCCCTACTATGAACTTGATTCAAAAAGGACAAAATTTACAACATTCTTTAACACATCTGTGCCTAAAACAAAAATCTTACAAAGATAAGCAACCCTGCATCGCATCATCGCGCGGGTTAAAAAACCTGCAAAACCTACCACATAGGTTAACAAACCTTCATCTAAAACATAAAAAATATATTTTGGTTTCTTCGGCCAAATGGACTTCATCTACACCATAAAAAATAAAATTAAAACGGGAAAAAGAAACCATACATACCTTATAGGTTTTCTCCTAGCCACCACACATACGAGCTACAACAATTTGTTATCTATAACCACCTTGCAGTGTTCCTTACCTCCACTGACTATGGAGAGAGTTGCCCAAGCAAATTAGGCAAAATTTAACAATCAGGATGAGAATAATCAAATTGATACTCTTTTATTTGACTCTTGTAGACTATAAAGTTGTAATGTTTGACCTAAAACAGTTTTGGAAAGTGCTTAATTAAACCTCAATCCACAATTGTGTCTAAAATACCCCTCAACATCAGAATATAAATTGACCAACCTGAAAGCAAGCATAAGCCATTGCAGTAGCAAAGTAAAAGTTTGCATATCCAGTTCCCTGCCAATTTCATCAGGACAAAACTTTATTTTTTTTTTATTTTTTTTCATTATATAAAGATGATTACAATAAAGTGGCAAGTAAACGGACAACAAGTTGTGCCGCAACCCCTTTTTGGATAGCAAAACCGATCCTACTAAAACTTAATTAAAGTAGCATCGAAAGTACACAACCATTTGGGCAATAACAAATAACCATACCCTCCATATTCACAGGTTATACATCACAGGGAAAACATATCATAGAAGGAAAATTACTTGTTATGAAGTTGATGATTCAGAAAGGACAAAACTCACAGAAATCTTTAACACATTTGTGCCAGAAACAAAAAACTTACAAAGATAAGCGTATCATCGCCCGGGTTAAGAAACGTGCAAAACCTACCATAGAGGTTAAGAAATCTGCATCTAAACCAGAAAAATATTTTGGTTTTTTAGGCCAAACGGACTTCAACTAAATCATAAAAAGTAAAACTAACAGAAAAAAGAAACCACAGATACCTTATAAGGTTTTCTTCCAGCCACCACACATATCGTATAAAATCAGGTATTCTCTTAGATAATGAACTCCCATCTATCCTACTGCAAGAAGAGTTCAAAAGATTCATAAACTCGACAAAATATTTGATGAATAACTATTTCACTTTCTGGTCAAAAGAATCAAACCTTGACTTACAAAGACATAAAATTGAATTAATTGATCTTAAATTGCAAAAAAAAAAAAAACAAATCAAGAAAATTTAAATAAACCAAGATGAGAATCTATATCATAACACATGAAAAACAGTAAATTGAACTTACTCGCTTCCATAAAACCTGAAAATTGGTTGGCACCTACCTTCAATAAATATAAAAACAAAAACTTAGAATCATCTATTATCTAAAAAAACCACAATCAATCGCAAAATCAAGAACTTAGAATCATCTATAATCTTCCAAATTTCATATAAATATAAAACTAGATGTAGAACCAAAGACTGATTGCTACCAAATTATTCTAAGTACAAATGCTGCTGATAGGCTCATCATCAGCATTCAACACATATGGCTGATGATAGGCTTATCAGCAGCATTCAACACATATGGCTGCTGATAGGCTTATCAGCAGCATTCAACACATATGGCTGCTGATAGGCTTATCAGCAGCGTTCAACACTTGTTGCTGCTGATAGGCTTATCAGCAGCGTTCAACACTTGTTGCTACTGATGGGCTTATCAGCAGCATTATTCTCATCTCTGCTGCTGATAGCTTTATTCACTGAAGACCAAACGTTGCAGCTGACTATCCATTCAAAGCGCCTCTGACACCTTTCTGCAAAAGCAACTGCCACACTCCAAGCAGAAGGAACCTCACTGGTGCAACCAATAAAGGACAATGACGCGCTTCTCCAAGCATGCAAACAATGATGCCTAAGAAGACGTTTCAGTAAAGTTATCTAGATTAGCCTTTGCGTGTAATTTAGATTAATAAACAAGATCAACGGCTTGTGTTAGATCTGATCCTTAGAATCAAGGGTCTGTCTTGATTCTAAGTTACTATAAATACTGTGTAAACACTTCATAGTAAGTGTGCTTTTCGTGTGCCTTCACAGTGCTTTTTGATAGAGTTTTACTTGTAATCTTGTAATCTCAAGTTTAATACAACAGTGCATTTATCAGTATTCTTGCTGTTTACTTGTTTACTTTGTTGGTTGCTATTGTTTCCGCCAATATCAACTAGAATAGAATCACCTTGTAATCTTACGATCCTACAAGTGGTATCAGAGCTTTGGCTCAAGATTAAACAAACTAACATTTGTTTAATCACTTTCTGATTCTATTCAAAACTCTATTCTTTATCAAGTTACATCAAAACAAAAATGGCACAAAGCAACGGGCTTGAAGACATCCTGAAGCAGCAATACGAAAACTTTGTCTGCAATGAAGGTGAGTCACTAACCAGAGTGTATAACAGGTACACTTACTTGGTAGGAGAGCTGCAGTGCTCTAAGGTGAAACTGGAGAATGAAGGCATTCTCAAAAGGTTCATCAGATCTCTTCCTAGTTGCTGGACACTTTACACAGTGTCAATAAGAAGAACTGAGAATCTGAAGACTCTGCAGATGACCGAGCTCTTTTGTATGCTAAAAGCCTATGAATTAGAAATAATTCAAGCCAAAGAAAGAAGCTCAAGCCATCAATCAGCCTCTTCCACCACCTCTCCCGCGCTTCACTCTGACCACTCAGGTCCTAGTTCAAGCGACTACTATCCTACCAGACAAGCACACCAAGCTCAGCCAAGACACCAACAACAGCAACATGTCAATCCTCGAGCACAAACTGCATCCTGTGCAAATGTTGGAACTACTGACTTTGACTGGAGCTTCCAGCCTGAGGATCTTTCTGCCAACAATCAAGCTCTCATGGCAGACACATTAGAGGTATCCTCTCTAACTTCAGACACATCAGAGGTACCACCAAAGGTATATGAAAATCTATGTACTCAAGAGTGCATTGATAAAGTCCTTGGAGGATATAGGAAACATAACCAGAAGCTCATAGATCCAAATGAAGAATTTCACCAAATGAAATCTGAATTTAAAAAGGTTGAAAATAGTTACAAGGAAAAGAATGATTGTTTAAAGAAATAAATTTCATCATTAAAACATGAACAAACAAACCTTGAAACTCAAATTGATGATATTCTGGTTAAGTTGAAAGCTGCTAGGGCTGAATTGGCAGACCAAAAGGTCCATGTGGAAAAATATGAATTTGCATCCAAAAAGCTACAAAGACTTTTGGATGTTCAAATCCATGAAAATGTAAAAACTGGGTTTGGATATCATGCCGACCAGTATAAAACCGTCGCACCTCCTGCTGATTATGTTGTCGTCCATGAACCAAGCTTCAATCTAGCAAATCTTGTCTCTGCAAACCGAAATCTTGATCCTTCAACGGATGAACCCTTCGCTGAAGAATGCACTACCTCATCGGAATCTGAGTCAAACTACTCAGACCATGATGAAACCAGTGCATCCTCATCTGAAGCTACTCTGAATAAAGTTGAAGTTCCTGCTGTTCTTCCAGCTGTTATAGCCCCTGTGTCATTCAAACAAATCAAGATTAGCTACCCTCCAGGTGGAAGAAAGCTAACTATTGAAAAGGGACAGTCTTCCACCTCCACCAACTCAAAGCCTTCTTCCAATTCAGTCCAGCCAAGGAAGGTGTTTGACACATATCATGCGCCTGAAGAAAGGGTTCCATATGTTCAAAAAACACTGGAAGAAGCTACTTTTGAGCACAACAAAGCTCACCCTTGGAATTTCAAAGACCTTTTCAAAAGAAAGGATTATGTGCATCTTTCAAAGGATAAACTGGCAAAATCATGTTTTGTCTGTGGGAAATATAACCATACTGCCAGCACCTGCTTCTACTACCTACAGCAGCAAAGAAACCTCAAGAAACATGCTTTTGAGAAGACAAAGAAGAACAAACAGGTAAGAAGCTTTGAAGCTAAGACAACTCAATTCAGAAAATCTCTTTCTCCACCAAGGGAGCAGTTGTCAAAGCCTCAAAAATCTTGCATCATCTGTGGAGAACCAGACCACTTTGCTGCAAACTGTAAGTTTAACCCTTTCAACCAGATCCTTCATCAAGCTCCTCAAAGACAAAGGGTAAAGAAAATTCAGCATACATCGTCTGTTAGTCCAGTTCAGCCCAAGAAAACAAAGCAAAAGCCTTCAGCAGCAACCAAGTCTGCTGCTGATAAGCTAAAATCCTCCGCAGCAAAATCTGCTGCTGATAAGGCAAAGACATCAGCAGCAAGAGTGCCCACTGCTGATAAGGCAAAATCCAAGGCAAAGCCTACAGTAGCAAAGAATGCTGACACTTCAACAACGCTGTCAGCAGCAGGATCTACTGTCAACAAGCCAGAAACATCAGTAGCAAAATCTGCTGCTGGTAGTGTGAGGAAAACTAGAAAAACACCAATAATGCAATGGAAAGCCAAATCATCAGAAACAACGTCTGCTGCTGAAAAGACAAAGAAAGCTGGAAAACCACCAACTCAACAATGGAAGGTAAAGCAAACACCAAGCATCATCATCGGTTAAGGTGAATGCGTCTATCTTCTGGTGTAAATATGTCTGTCTAATGTTGTAAATAAAAGTTACATGTCAGCAGCATTTTTGCCCTTCAGTTGCTGACAGGTTTAATCTTCAGCAGCAAAGCCTTTGACACTGATCGCTTTAAGATATCAGCAGGAATAAGTTTCCTGCGGATAGCTTTAAGGCGGTCAGCAGCAACCTTTTTGCTGCGGAATGAATACAACAGTCAGCAGCTGCCAAATCTGCTGCTGAATGACTTAACTATCCGCAGCAACCAAGTTTGCAGCGGATAGCTCACCATCGGCAGCAACCAAGTTTGCTGCTGATGGGTAAAACAAGTCTACATTAACTTTTACCCGCTGTAAAAGTAAATATCATCAGTCTTCACCATGACTGCTCGAGTGGTTTACAGCTGTAACAATGAAAAGTGAATCTGGTTGTACTGTACAAGTAAAGTTGCTTTTTCTTCGTCTGCTGTTATATCACCATCTCAAACGTTCCCACAACCTCTTCATATTCAATTTCAAACCTAGCTCCCATCATTTTGTCTCCCGTCCCCACAGCATTCAAAGCCCTCCATAATTAACCACCATTCAAACACCCTTCTCTCTTCCCTCTAAATCCATAACAATGGCAGGTGCAGACATAAACAACCCTAACGACAAGTTTTCCCCATATCACAACCTCACCGCATACCTAATAAAGGGTAAGAAATCCGAAGGTTTCGATGACATGATCGACTTCCTTTATCGGTCCAAAATCCACCATGCCCTAACAGTCAACCCAACCATCTACACTTCCCACATGGAAGATTTTTGGAGCTCAGCCGTGTATTCTACTGACCAGGGCACTCCCCAAATCAGAGGCACAGTAGACGGCAAGGAGATGATTATCACTGAAGCAAAGCTCCGCCAACACCTCAAGCTTCAGGATGAAGGGGACGCCATCTCTTACCAAAGAGACGTATACATGAGGACCTTTGTATCCATAGGGTACACTGGGAGTCAAATAGAGTATACGATAGAGAAGGCACTCATGGGTCCCAAATGGAAGTATCTCTACCACACTCTTCTCCAATGCATATCCCAGAAGAGGAGTGGCTGGAATCAACTTAGCTCCGGACTTGCGTCGGCAATTCACGGTATGATATCTGGGGCGGGTTTCAATTTTTCTCACCTCATTCTTGAAGGTTTGAGATACAACCTTCAAGAAGGGGTAAAATCACAGTTCTTCATGTACCCAAGATTCTTGCAGGAAGTGTTCAACATTGAGCACCAAGATCTTTCAAAAACTGCAAGAATCTACTCAATTTTGGGACATAAGAACAACATTTTTCAAAGCATGAGAACAGTTTCATCAAAGTTCTCAAGGGCCGATGTTCCATTGTTGTCTACAATGTTGAACACGCAAAGTGCCCAGGGTGACAGTTCAGCAAACCCAGCTGATACTGATCCCACACCCTCCACCTCACTGCCACAAACTCTAACTACTGTTTCCCTTGATCGAACCCCTGTGCATTCTACTGAGGATGCACAGGCACATACATTACTCACCCACAGTTTGATTGCTCAACCGGAACACAGGGCCCCGGTTGCAGCCAAATATACAAGGAAGAGGGGCAAGAGAACTCCTTCTTCTCTTGCCTCCAAGGCCCAAACCCAAGCCAACATCCCTCACTCAGAATCACAACATTCTAGTGAGAATATCATAAGGGAAAGCCACACTGCTAGGGAGACTCCTTCGGAAGTCTCTCTATTAGGACTAGGATCACTTCCCGGATCCATAGAACAGCCCTTTGAGCCATTCCTATCTTCTTTAGACTTAAGTGTTGAGGAACCTGACCAAAGTGATGTACCTTCTCCAACTACCACTATCAAGGAGGTACTGATTGGTCTTGCTTCCGAAACACCCAACCCAAGTTCTTCACCCTTGAAGGTCCACTCTGGGAGTAATGAAAGAGTGGATGTGGAAGAGGCTGTCACTACTGCTGGTCCATCAACTGACCAGGAGGACAGTGACAACATCTTTAAGACCTCAACCACGGCAACTCATGGTGAGGGTGTTTCCTTGGAAACTCCCCTCACTGAGAGGAATCCCAGGCGCCAAGAAACCACGGGTGATGGGGATGCTGAGGCTCGGCCTACGGCCCCATCTGGGTCCAAGGATTCCACAACTGTGGATGAGGACAAACTGAAACTTCATAACATGGAATTGACGGCCAGGGTGGCTATGCTAGAGGCTGAAATGTCCAAACTAAGACACCAAGTCGCTATGCATGAAGCCTATAAATGCCCAACTTTAGCCACTCCCTCTCTTGTATCAGTAGGCACCCAAACTGATGCTTACCTGTCTGCTAATGCAACCAAAAAGGGGGAGATGGTTTCTATGGAAGAAGATACAGACAGTCTTGACGACTGGATTCAAGAGCAGGTTGTACTTCAAAGCTCACAATTCAACCCAGCTTTTGTCCAAGTTCATGACTTGCCAGTCCCAGATAATGAAGACGAAGAGACATCTGAAGACTGGAAGTTGGTCGTCAGGGCTGTCGATGAAATGCTGAATAATGTTGAAGACACAGTACAAACAAATACATCATTCAACATCCTTCCTGAAGCAGCAGCCATCATTGGTCAATCCTCAACCCCCCAACTATTCAGATCATCAAAGAAGCTAGAATTTGACTCCATCCTAGCTTGGGGGTATGATGGATCAGCTGAGAGGTTTTGGATTGGATGGGAGTTCAGCGGAGTAGAAAAGCTGAACTGGAACTCTCTCAATGCCCTCCAAGTCCTACAGCTATACGTATCAAACTGCATCAACAACTCAGCAGAACTTGCCATTGGCAGGTTCTACGACCTGATGGAGGATAATCTACCCAGGTTCCAAAGATTCCTACAAGCAGCACATCGGGTAGCTTATCCTGAATCCTCGGCGGCCGCAGAAAGGAGACTGACTCCTAGCAATCTTGAAATAACAAGGAGCAGTCTTCTCACTGAAGAAGAAGTTCTGGGCCTTCGAAGATTCCTGTATGCCTTCCTGGTCAAGGACTTGGACGTGCTAGGTTGGGTGAGCACTAAGTCTCTTGACCACACTCTTCTGCTCAGCAACGGCTCCTCTCTCATCATCAACACCAGGAACATCCTTCATCTGCCCTCAGACTTCCTATTCAAGATTTTTCAGCTCAGAGCCAACATCTGCAATATTAACTCATTAGAGAGCCAGGCAATGATGGTCTCCATCAAAGCCCATCTTGAAAAAGAAGGACTGATTCCTCAGAAAGAGACTGTGTCAACTTCTGATACTGACTCTAACTCAGATACTCCACAAGTTGATATCACATCTGCAGCTTTTGGTGCAAGATCTTCAATTAGGGATCAACTGAGAGAAATAGAAGGTCCTGAGTATCAACTTGATGAAGACAATGACCGTCCCTTTTCAATCTCTCAACTTGCCAATGAAGCTGAGGCAGAGATCCCAATAGCAGCATCATCATCTGCTGTTGTGATCAGTGAAGCTGAAGCAGAGGCATCCAATGTAAACAAAGGAAAGGGAATCATGACTGATGAAGATGAAGAGAGGTTGCTAAAAGAGAAAAGGGAGAGGGAAGAGAAAAGAAGAAGAAGAGAAGAAGAGGAGATGGCTGACATGAAAAAGGCTCAAGAAAGAAAAACAGACATTCTCCTAAGAGAACAAACCATCCAGCTGTATGCTAAACAGCTAGATGAACTGAAAAGAAAGATTTCTGCAGTTGACCGGATTGAAGAAGATGCAGCTCTTGCTCTTCAACTGCAGGAACAATTCAATAGAGAAGAGGAAGAGGTGGAGAAGAAGAAGAAAGAAGAAGCTAAGTTCAGAATAACCGATTCTGAACTAGCTAAAGAAATGAGGGAGGAGTGGATAAAGACTCTAGTCTCTCAAGGTGAGGATGCAGACTACCTTGAGAAACTATCAACTAAAGAAGTCTACAGAGCCTTCATGGGTCAGCAAGGTCAGTTGGCAAAGAAGAAAAAGGCTGAAGAAGAAGAAAAAGCCAAACAACAGTCCAAAAAGACCATTGCCTTTAATAAACGGACCCATGAAGAAAGGAAGGTCATGATTGACTTCCTTAAGGCTAGAGGAGATAGTGGAAAGAGGCTAGGTCCCATGAATTTCATGAACCTGCAAGCCCTCTACTTCAAAGTTAAAAAGAATGAGGAAGAAAGACTAGGGAAGAAGGGCTCCAAGAAAAGGGTACTTATCAAAGAAGAAGAAAAACCAAAGACAAAGAAACCTAAGCCTTCTCCCTCACCTACCTCTTCCTCAGTCCATCATCCTTCCACTCTCCTCCCCAAACCTTCCACTCCTCCACCCAACAAGTCCAAATCATCCCACCCAGCTCCCACTCATCAACAGCCTCCTCTGAAGAAATCCAAATCCTCATCTGAACCTGAAGACTCAAGAGACATAGTTGAATGGGTCTACAATCCACAGGGTCAAAGGTTTGAGATCTTCAGGGGGAGAACTGAAAGACGAAGATCTACATACAGGTCTGTTGATGAGGTTCTGCAACTACCAGATTCAGACCTAAGAAGAATTTTGGAGCTGGGTGAAGCTCATGAGCCTGCAAATGAGAGTGGGAAACGTCTTGTGCTAGCAATCAAACACTACTTCAACCCTAGCAAAGATGTGATCATTAACATCAAACCACTCAAGTCCCACTCTCCATTTGTATCTTGGTCCTACAATGCTGATCTGGATGAGTTCACTCTGATTGATGTAAAGAAGCAGCAGATGAGATGTTCAAGCAAAGCAATCTACAAAATGCCACACAAAGACATCAAGACTCTGTCTGAACTTCCACTGAACAATCCCAGCAAGGATCCAAGAGGCTATGAGGTTGAAAGGATAGTCAGCCACATGCAAAAGCTTCAGCAGCAAAGTGATTAGAAGAATTTTGGTTGCATCAGTCTAGGGGGAGTTTATAGAACCAAAGACTGATTGCTACCAAATTATTCTAAGTACAAATACTGCTGATAGGCTCATCATCAGCATTCAACACATATGGCTGCTGATAGGCTTATCAGCAGCATTCAACACATATGGCTGCTGATAGGCTTATCAGCAGCAGTCAACACTTGTTGCCGACACTTGTTGTTGCTGATGGGCTTATCAGCAGCATTATTCTCATCTCTGCTGCTGATAGCTTTATTCAATGAAGACCAAACGTTGCAGCTGACTATCCATGCAAAGCGCCTCTGACACCTTTCTGCAAAAGCAACTGCCACACTCCAAGCAGAAGGAACCTCACTGGTGCAACCAATAAAGGACAATGACGCGCTTCTCCAAGCATGCAAACAATGATGCCTAAGAAGACGTTTCAGTAAAGTTATCTAGATTAGCCTTTGCGTGTAATTTAGATTAATAAACAAGATCAACGGCTTGTGTTAGATCTGATCCTTAGAATCAAGGGTCTGTCTTGATTCTAAGTTACTATAAATACTGTGTAAACACTTCATAGTAAGTGTGCTTTTCGTGTGCCTTCACAGTGCTTTTTGATAGAGTTTTACTTTTAATCTTGTAATCTCAAGTTTAATACAACAGTGCATTTATCAGTATTTTTGCTGTTTACTTGTTTACTTTGTTGGTTACTATTGTTTCCGCCAATATCAACTAGAATAGAATCACCTTGTAATCTTACGATCCTACACTAGATTCCAAAAAAACAACATAGACATCAACAATGAACCGAAAACATGTGACTTCAATCGGAAAAACCCACAATCAATCGCAATCGCAATCGATCTAATTTATGATTTCAAAAGAAAGAAACGATTAATAAGAAATAAAAATAACATTCCTTATGCGATGGGTTTCATTAACCGAATTATATGATTATTATGTAGAGATCAAAGATTTACGGAGTACACACCGGCGAGAGAAAAAAGATGATGTTGAAGAAAGATTTAAAACAAAAAACATTTAGTAATAGTAGAAGGAAGATACGATCAAACAAAAGGGAAAACAACAAACCTTAATCGATGTTGAACGCTCAATCTTGGGGTGAAGATCTTGGATGAGAGACTAAGCAGAGATTTGAAAGTGTTGTTAGGTAGCGTTTGGTATGCTGAAATGGAAGGTGGAATGGAATGAACGATTACGAGGGAATGAAAAAAATGGTGTTTGGTTGGACGATGGAATGGAATCATCCATTCCACAAGTAATGTCATTCCTTCTAAATCTCTCAAATTCATTCCATCCACTCCCCTTGATTTTTTTTCATTCCATCCCCTCTTTCACTCTTCATCACCACCACACCCTCCTACCACCACTACCTCCAACCACTGCCTCCACAACCCACCACCACCACCGTTGCCGCCGCCGCCACCACCACCGCCACCCGCAACCACACCACCGCCACTCACCCCCCACCTCCCACCGCCACCCACCCCCACCTCCCACCGCCGACATCGCCGCCACCACCCGCCACCACTTCCCACCACCGCCACCGTCACCACTACCCACCACCGCCACCGTCACCACCACCCACCGCCACCGTCACCACCTCCACCGTCACCACCACCCACCGCCACCTCCCACCACCACCACCACTGTCGCTTCCTCCACCACCCACCACCACCTCCTCCTCCCACCGCCACCGCCACCCCACCCACCACCGATTTAATTTCTTCGTCTTTTCTAACCTACCAAACAACATAAAGTAATGATTTATTCCATTCGGTCGATGTAACCAAACAAGACAATGGAATGAAATGGTCCATTTCATTCCTTTGTCCATTCCATTACCTCGTTTATTCCATTGCCTCGTCCATTCCATTACCCCATACCAAACAGACCCTTAGGGTTTGCAAATGGAGCAGGCGATTACCCCATTTTCTATCAACGGGTTATAACGCGGATTTAGGTCCGCGTGTGGACCCATTTAAAGATCCGCGTTAGAAAAAAAATGAGGAATGGTTGTTTTGGCGGGAAAACACATATGTAGATGGCCTCAATGAGCGTCATGTGTCCCTCAACATTTTTATTTATTAGAGTTAGTATATTAGTAGATACGTGTGTGTGTGTATTAAAATGTAGGGATGAATTTAAACAATTGATAGTTGATGAAGACAGCAAAATAATAAATGCCGTGTATAAAGAATTACTTAGAAATTTAAAAATTGTAATTTTACTTTTATTTTTTATTGGTGTACGTAATAAAAATATTTCATCTATGTAAATTTGTGTACACGCTATAAAATTATATAATTTTTATTTTACATATTATTGTAAATTTTTGTACACATTATTGTCATTTCATTTTTTGTTATTAAACAACCTCATGTAATACATGGGTATATAAACTAGTATATAATATATGTTTTAACCCATTTCGTTTTCTAATAATTTTGTTTTCCTTTAATAACTTTCGTTTGCTAATTTAAAAAAAAAGAGTACGCGTATGTTTTTGTTTTTTTTTCAATGTTCCTAAAAACCGAGCCATGTGTGGTCACACCTCCCGCACCCGTAAAGGGCCGACCATGGATGGAGGTAACATTTGTCGCCGTCTCACCCATCCAAGACCCTGCTATCCGAGTGAGATTTTTTTAGGTATGTTTGTTTGTTTTATCTAGTGCATTTAAATCAATTACAACCATGTATGATGTATCTGACGTACATCGATATGAGCGAACTATATGTGATTATAACCATTACAACAAGGCATCTAACAATCACATTTTTATTTAACGTAACACATCTCCCCTCACTCTAAAATACTAGTCGCATTTAAAAGTATAATGATAGTACTTGTTTACAGGGCCGGCTAAACATATTTTGTGGCCTAAAATGAACGTTGAAATTGAGGTCTTTTGTGAAAGTTTTGTAAATATATATAAAAAATAAAATGTAATTTAATTGAGAGTCAAAACGTATAATGTTGACATAAAATTTGTGAAATTATCATTTCTTTCTGAAAACACAATAGTTGAGAATAAAAATTAAAGTAGTTTTTTTCAATTTTTTGGGCAATTCAAATTTGGGGGACTAAAGCGGTTGATTTAGTTGTTTGTACTGTAGAGCCACCCCTGCTCGTTTATCATTCCTATTTATTTCTTAAGATTAATCATTTAATAATAGTACTTTGTGATCTTTTCACTAATCTTAAGTATATAGAATATGTAGTTTGTAGATCATTTTTCAATTCACATGCGTATACATGCACAAACTTAAAAAAGGGGAAGATAAATAAGATGAAAAAAGTATAACAACACAAACTATAAAATGAAAAAGTGATTAAAAACAAAGATAAGACAAGTAGACAACGATAGTGAGTTATGAAAATTCAATGACACTACAATAAAATCACAAAAGGTACTTCAAATTGTCGTAAAACATCATGAAAGTATAGCAAATTCTCGTGAAAGTGTCACGACATGAAAATTGTTGTATTTTTCATGACTTTAGCGGGCCGTATCATAAAAGTCTAAACATAATGATTGAATAATGAAATTATTAGCACCCTTACACAATAATAATTTAAAAATCAATCAAATGAGAATGATAAATCCATATAATGTTTATTATATTGGTTATTTAACCCTTAAATTCTTATCATAGTGTTATGTCCTCTAACCTTTCTAGTTGATAGAACACAAAAATCAGTTGATTTGAGCACAAAAATAAACCCATATGATTTCATAATTTATTGCAAAATCAAAAGCCAAACTATTAATAATGTAAAGTTAGGTTTCAGTTTTGATCATGATCGGTTCAAGAAGCACAGCCGGTCCCGAGGATTCGAATGCCCTACACGAGCCGAAAAAAAAAGCCCATGTGGAACGTACTTTTTTAAGCCTAATACAAAATTACAAAGTGTTGGGTTGGATTGGATTCATGGGCCTAAACACATTTAACATTTTTAAGCCTAACATAGTTTTAAAAAGACCCAATTGTTTTTTCTTGATATATTTGATCCAATATTACTTTTTTAAAAAGGCCCAGTAATTTTACCTTTTTAAAGCCTTGAAAATTTTATATATATATAAAAAAAAATTGGGCCCCTCGAAATGTTAGGCCCACTACGGGTGTGTTGCCCGCAGGCCCAGTGGGCCGGCCCTGTCAAGAAGTAGACAAAATCGCAAAGAACAGAGTTGCTTAAAACACTAATAACCAACGAAAATATCAATACAATCAGTTTTAATACTAAACCCACATGATTTCATAATTCATTGCAAACTCAAAAATCAATCTTTTCATAACAATCAGTCTTAATACTACTCTAGACCACAAATTGAAGTGACCCAAAAGTGAATATAGAGATTAATGAAGGTTAATGACACATTCTCTTGTCGCAACAGAAGCAAATATATATTCACAATGCAAATTCTTGTTCAAAAGTGGTTACAATTCTTGGTTAGCTGAACCACGAATGAATACGAAACCATACCATAGAAACCGTCAAAGTGGGAGAAGGTGAACGATACAAAATGGGAGACGAAGAGAGCGACAAAGCAGCATGCGAATAGAGGGTAGCAAATGTCAAAGTGGGAGAAGATGAATGATCCAAAATTGGAGGCTAAGAGAGTGATAAAGCAGCAACCTAATACCTTGTACGTACAACAACAAAATTTGTACAATTTCACTGTTTAGTGAACTGTAAAATACACTCACATGTTATGTTTCGTAATTGTTGTTATATTAATTACTTGCAAACCAAATTTGTACAATTTCACTATTTAGTGAATAGTAAAATACACTCACATGTTATGTTTCGAATTGATTAAATGGATGATTTACAGTCACAAACTGGAAACAAATAGTTACACCACATAACTTGATAAGGATTTAGTAATGATGATGATGTCGCACCCACATAGATGATACATAATCTACAATTCATCAACTGCAGTAGGCAGGATATAGAAGCAACATGATTATGGTTAGTAGTTATTAGAAAAGTAAACAATTTTTGTTTTTACTAGTTATGAACCGAACAAGACTGGAAAACAAAAGATACTTGATACATAAATTAATAACTGGATTCGAACAGTACAGAGCAGGTACTGTGCCAAGCCCTATTCGGGCTGCCAGTTCTACCGGTCTGGATCGGTTTTCATCCCGTCCTAGTGGGTTTTGTTTGTAATCCTGGTTTAAGTTTGTTAGTGAACCATTAAGGATATTGTGTTTCATTTTCATCAAGGACATTATGTGAATTACTAGTATGTCCAATAAAGATTAATTTAAACTGTTTATAATTGATTTTTTATACAAATATTATGTTAAAAATATCATTATTTATTCAGAATAAAAACAAAAAAATATATATCTAGATCAGGTATGAAAGGAAGCTTTTTGTATCATTCACATTTTTCATTTAAAACAAAAATAATACAACTATTCCTATCCATACATGATTTATAACAACAAAAAAGAATAAACATTTATTATTTAGTGTCTGAATAAAAATATTTAGTTGTTTATTTTATATAAAATCAACAATTTATAAGATCACAAAAGAGAGGGAAGGTTGATGATCAGGGGTGTTCAAAGTCGGATAGTGAAACGGATATCCGAAAATATAAAAAAATATATAAATATAATATTTTTAAATGGGATATCCGAAATTTCGGATAGTGAAACGGATATCTGAAAATAAAAAAAAATAAAAAAATATATATAAATATAATATTTTTAAATTATAAAAACAATTTAAAACCTTAAAAAAAAAATATACATATAAAAATATATAAATATAATATATCGGGTTTTGATTCAAATTTTTTTATTTTTAAATAATAAAAACAATTAAAAAAAATATATAAATATAATATTTCGGATATCCGAATTATCCGAAAATCACTATCCGAATCCGAAAATTCGGATTTTCGGATAATTCGGGTTCGAATTTTTTTGAACACCCCTGTTGATGATAGTTGTATTGTATTTGTATGGATGATACAAAAGAACATCGTGATGTGTACATATGCGAATGTCCTCTCATATGAAGGGGACCATGCACAATATAATAATGACTAAATTACAGAAAACAACCTTTATCTTTATATATATTTGTATCAACAGACCTTAATATTCAATAAATAATAATCTTTATATTAATAAATCTAATTACGTATACTTATTATTTAAATATAAATAATTATTATATCATCAATCAAATGAACTTAATATGAACTAACATTTATCAATTAAATTAAAAAATTAATACTCAGTTGAAAAAAAAATGTTTTAAAAACTAACTTAACAGACCTTATAACTGTCACGACAAATTACATTTTTAATTACATTATATATTATTATAGATGTAATATACTGGTTTATTCAACCCGTGTATTACACGGGTTTTTAAAAATATAAAATTTTTATTACTAAATGTATAACATTTTATTTATTTAACTCTTGTAATACATGAGATTTTAACCTAGTATGAAAATATAACAAATCGTGTACGTATGTATGTTTTAAAGCAGATTACGTATTTTGTTTGAATAGTTAAATGGTTAGTTTCCTTGCGTTAAATATATTTATATAATTATATATATAGGTAGATAGATATTTATCAATATTTTGCAATGTTATAAGTTGCAACAAGAAGTAAAGTTTTTCAAGTGCTGTAAAAAATGAGGTTTTTTTTATTTTTTATTTATTTCTACAATTTTGAGTAAGTTACACAACAGTCCCTTAAATATAATCCTTCTGTTATTTTTAAATAAGGGTAGTTTGGTCTTTTTAAAATGTTTAACAAAAAATATAACCTCAGTTAGTGTAAAGGCCCTAATTTGTTACAAACAACGTACATAAAGGGTGTCCAACGTAATTATTGAAGATTAAGGTCTGTTGATGCAAATATGTGTAAAGATAAAGGTTGTTTTCTGTAATTTAGCCTATAATAATTGCATGATTTATTTGGGTCATGCCTCTTTTTTTCTAATTAAATAACTATTTTTTTATGAGGAATATCTAGTTATAATTAATAATAATAAAAATTAAATAATATTTTAATCTCCGATCTTATAAAATTTTATTACTTTTTTTAACTTATATAAATAATTTTAGTTAGATAATTGTTGTTATAATCTTATATTTATACAAAAAAAAAAAAAATTGTTATAAAATATCATTTTAATATTTTTGTAAGGGAGAGTAAATTACATTTTGAACTATATGGTTTATGTCAAATTATAGATTTAGTCATTCAATCATATGATTTTTACGGGTTTAGTCTCTCTCAACACTGTTTGCTTTCAAACCTGGTCCATTGGTTTAATGGTGTTAACCTTTTGTGTTAATTTCAGATGCATTTGTTCATAGTAGATCGATTTTAACGCATTAAAAAATAAAATAAAAATCAAATCACCCAACCCGCCCCACCCCACCCTTTGAACAACTGATCCACACCCATTCCTTTAGAACCGTCGGAACGATCGAACGAAGATGCGTGAACATTGATGAAGATGGTGAACCGGTCGTGATTTCAGTTTGAAAGCAAACGGTGCATAAATAGACAAACTATAAACTTCGTGACTAGGGGTTTAAATTCGTAATTTAACCCAAAGTTATAGAGAACCAAATGTAATTTAATCTAAGAAGAATCAATATTTGAATATTTATAAAATAACTTACATATTTATAAATATATGCATTGCTCACTCTGAGGCCTATAATTGAGTTCTTCATTCCACACACCTTAAGAACAAGCAACACACTATCCAGAGAGAGAGTAGCTTGTAGTAAGAGTAGAGTAGAGAGGCTCCTCCTCTGTGTTCCGCAATAGGAGAGCCTATGAAACTCAACGTTACGCTAGTTAGTATGGTCATTCGTGTCTAAACTCTTTGTATTGCTAGGGTGAAGATGAAGTTTGGTGCATGTTAATATTTGACGTATTAATTTAGTGATATGTTTTTGTCTTTAATTATTTGCTTTTAAAACCACCTTTTGGTGGACTTTTTATTATTGTCTAAATCTGTCTTTTATATTTGTGAGTGTACTTGATTTTAAAGTGTAAGACCATAAAACTTTTTTAATCAAACTTCTTTTGAAGCTTGTACGTCTTTATACAAGTAGAGATTGATAAGCCAAGGCTTGGTCAACACTATTAAGGTCGTACGTCTTTATACGAATTTACTATGCGACGTGAATCAAATGTCGTGAGTACGGGGCTCTAGCGGTGACCCGGGTCACAAGTTTGTAGTAGTCATACCACTGAATTAGTCAACTTAACATTATCACGTACCAAGCGGATTCGAATCCCAAAGCAATGCACTTCGTGACCTGATCATTTCCGAGATATTTACTTTTCTGCTACTTGCAATTCTGTTTGTTGCATTCCTATTACACACATCACGTACGTTTTTACTTTTCTGTTATTTACTTTACCGTCATTTACTTATTTGCTTCACAAGCACACAAAACTCACTAACTAATTAATCCAGCTAAACGATAACAAAAGCTGAGTATTGGAACGCGATCGTGTCCATTGGTTCGATACTTGGTTCCTACCTAAACTATATTACGTTGCGATAGGTACACTTGCCTATTGTGTGTGTTTTAAGTTAAAGTAATTATTATTTTATAAATTTAAAACCTGATCTCGTGAAACCATAATCTCTAAACTATACTACGATGCGATATGTTTTGATTTTTTATACAAAGTTTCAAATACGTTGATTGATTTCGAGTCCCTTAGCTCACTGGTAAGGCACGCTTCTGCTAAACCCTCCGACACGGGTTCAAGTCCAGGGTGTTACAAACCGTGTTTTTTAGTTTTTTTTTCTTTTACTTCTTTTATATTCGTTTTTTTAATTACTTTTTGTATTTGCTTTTTTAGTTTGTTTTTCTTTATTGCTAACTTATTTAGTGAATTTGTCGTTTCAATGTTAACTTCTTTTCGCGCCGCAAAGTGCGAGGCATAATACTATCTATTTTTCGATCTTCATATGTTTCTTTAATGCACTTAGTCACGTTAATGTCAAGTTTTATTTCTAGTATAACATAAATTATAACTCGGATATTATTATTATTTATAGTTTTAACCGTTCAAGATTTTTATTTTAAAACAAGTCTGAACAAACATAATATATTTGTACTTCTTTTATTCAAATATGCTTTTGTATTTCTTAACGCTCTTTCTTACAACGACTTAACTTTTTTTTCGTTTCCGAATATACCACCGTGACGTGTTTTTTTATCTACGTTATGATGTTTAGAATCGAGTCGCTGCAACTTCATACACTTTTATTTATGTGTTTAACATCATCAATTTTACCGTCGCAACGCGCGTCTTCAAGATTTAAGTACCGTCCATTTATTTTAAATTATAATATTTTATATACATTTAGGCTTATTTTAGTTGATAAATAATTCTGACCGTGACCTTTTTATGAAAAAATATACGCATTTTTGTGAGGGGATTCTATGATAAATATATTTTTTATTTATTTATTTTTAAATACAACTTTAATTTCCTTTTTTAACTTTTGATATATAATGTTCTATGAAATTTTGAATATACCGTTGCGACACGCTTATTTTTATCCACGTTTCGATATAGATTTTTATTTAAAGCCGTGTAATTAAACCTAATACTTATTTAAACTTATTTTTATATACGCGTTTATTTTTATCTACGTTTTCCCCCACAACATCGCACGGATGAAAACCTATTAGGTTTAAACAAAGTCTCGGTTGAACTTGCATCGATTGATAATGAAAATGATAATTGTTAGCTACTTTAAACTATGCTGTGAACCATCATTGAATAACATAGTGGAATGGTTACCGTGGTGTAGGAATGATAATGAGTCAGGTATGTGACGTATTTCGGTAATTCCAGTCACATACTCAATTATAAAATCTTGTCTCATAGTACTCATCAGGTTCGGAGATATATCTGCGGATATCGAGTATACCCGTTTATGATCTGTTGTAGTTAAAAATTACCCATTGGTATGCCCAGTACCCGAATCGCGATCTTAAACTGGCCTAAAAACCGACTTGAAATATCAAATACTTAACTACACTTTTTTAACAATTCCACAATTTTAATAATTTAAGGTTTATGACAACTTCAATATACTATTTATTGTATTTCTTTTAAGATTATATAACATAAAAATATATTTGTGTAAACGGATTGGGTTATCATGCTGATATCACATAATCTCATACCCATCTCAAATTAGTAATTTTTTAAAACTAATCTCATACCTAGTCTCATATCTAAATATATGTCCTGAATATTTTAGAGTTTTAGTTTTTAAAAGAAAACGTAACACGTGACCTAAATAGTTATAACTAGTAATTTACCTGGCGCGTTGCGGCCTTCGCATGCCAAGACATGTTAAACAACAAACGATAAACGACTTTGAACATTATAATAAAAAAAGATGAAAGGTAATCCGTTACATAAAACAAAGTCTACAGAACAGCAAAAAAAAAGATTAAACGAATCAAAGTCTTTAAAGAGGCACACGCATTGCGGCGCGCTAATTCGCACATAGCTGCATGTTAAAACACGTAATACAGAAGAAAAAAAATTAATAGAGTGTTGATAATATTAAAGATATTATATAGAAAAACAAATGAGTTAAAACAATTGTGGTGTACGAAATAAATAAACACATTCGAAACTTAGACCCCGTTTGGTAGCCTCTTAATCAACTCATCAAGAGCTCACATCTGAATCGGTCAGAGGTGTTGGTGTTTGTTTCATCAAAAAACCACTTCTTAATGGTTCAGTATACCTTTTAACCCTCATTTGCCCATCTTCTCCACGCACCTTCGTCTCCTCCCTTCGCCTGCACACCCACTCCGCCTGCTACCCTCCACCTGCGCACAACTCCCCTCCACCTGCGCACCCCCTCCGCCACTGCTACTGCTATGTTCATCTCTCTCCCTGACCGCCAGCCCTCTGTCTGCTGCCACTCGTCATTTCCGGCCAAGGTACGTTATGTGCTGGAAGTGTTTGTTTCATCCGATATGTACTTTTAAGGCTTTTAGGGTGTTTGGATGCGCGTTTGATAAAGCCTCTAATTGTTGGTTATTTTATTCTAATAGTGATTCTTTAAATTACAGAATCACTCCCAAACACAAATCCAAACCTCTCTTAACTCTAATTTCTGGTTAAACAGGTTTTAGGAGGTGATTAGGCGCTTGTCTAAAGATTGTTTACGATCTTGATTTTCTGATTATTTACCAACCAGTTGATTTAGTAACACTTTGAATCCAAAAAACCCTGATTGAATGAAGGAACCACTTTGTTCCATATGATCTTAGAAGCACTAATTTTTAATGGATATAATATATAAATACAGGCGATAAGAATTTTTGTTACTCAAATATATAAATACAGACAATACGAATTTTTTTACTTGAATAGTTTAGAGGGTAAAATAGTCATTCTGTAGAGTCGTTCAGAGGCCCAACCAAACAACACAAATGGTTCAGCACTTAACTGGTTCATAGTCTTTTACCCATTCAGACCTCTTACTGGTTCAGCACTTATTGGTTCAGAGGTTGCCAAACAGCCCCTTAATATAAAAAAACGAAAGCAAACAATTTTTTTTAAAAGTAAAGAGTTAAAAAAATAATAACGTTGTACGTAAGTGTTTAGACAACTTATACATCACGCACAACTCCGATTTAAACGAAACTCACATCGAATCTTAGATAAAAGTTAGTACGTCGCAATGATATATTTTGAATTTTACAAAACATGCTATAAACGAAAAAAAATGTTTTATAAAAGATGTTAGATATTCTCTCACCCGCGCTCTGCAGCGGGTTGACATTGTAGAAAAAAACTAATACTACACAATGATATTTTAGCATTCACCTCGTGAATATAATGAATGTTAAAACATTGAAAACGTAAATAAAGCTAAAATAAAAGTAAAAGAGAAAGAAAAAAAAAGAAATATAAGAGTTAGCTTAATAATAAAAGAGTCCATTGTGTATGATATGTGTGAAACAATTTTCAACTATCAGGAAGAAAGAAAGTATAAACAATCTTCTTATTATCTATTTATTAGATCATAGCACATGAAAACAAATTGAATGAGAGAGGAAAGTTGATGATGAGTGATGATGTAATCACTGCATTAAGGATTTGTAAGAAGTACATAAGAGATGTGCTATTTGCCTTTTGTATTGTAAGTAATCTAATAGTTGATCAAAGACGAAAAAAAGAATATAATGGCAAATTAATTGAAAAGTCGGGTGAAGAAATACTAGCACCAAAAAGACCATGAAATACCTGTTTCTGCGTACGTTTTAATTTTTAAACTTATCATTTGCCCATACAACTATATTCCACCAATTATAAACACCACATGAAACCCAGGCCATCACCATATGAAAATATAGCATTAAGTAGATAAGAGTGTGGCCACATTAACAAACCTTGATCAGATCTAATCGACAATACTATAACCGGTGGCGGACGTAAGAATTTTTTTCAAGAGGTTCACTGTTTTTATATGCTCCAATTTCATAGGCCCGGACATAAAAAGTTGTGGGTCGGTTCGATGGTTCGGATCAGGTAGGGGCAGCTCAAGGTACTTGGTGGCCCCAAGCAAACTAAAAGTTTGCTTTTTTAAAAGTTATATTATATGCAAACCTTTTTTTTAGTCTAAAACATATGAGAGTATTCTAGCCTTTAACCAATTCTCTATAATAAATAAAAGAATAAAAATAGTTTTACCCTGATTCCGTCCAACAAACGTCGATCAAAACATGGAAGTCTGGAAGTCGGTTCAGTTTTTCCCTCGAGTGTGCTCGCAATTATATTTTCATACATAACTAGAAATAATGACCCGCGCGTTGCGGCGGGTCTGTACGGTGACATTAATGTTTTTAAGTACATAATTAAAGCCCACGTGATGCGACGAGTTTGCAAACCTCGCTATGTGTGTTGCGCAAAGATAATAACGTGACTAAGTACATAAAAGAAACGTCTCACTACTCGGTTTTGGAGATCGAAAAATAGATAAATTGAGTCGTGAATAGAAGTTAACATTGAAACGAAAAATTCACTAAAGAAAAAACAAATTAAAAATAAAAAAACTAGCTTTTACAAACGAATAAAAAAATGTTAAAGAAAAAATAAACGAAATTTGAGGGTAAACTTGAGAGTTTAGAAAAATTTAAGAAATAGAGTTGAGAAGTTTGTATAGGAGTAAACTTGAAACTAGCAGACGGTTCTGACTTGGAGACTACATCGTGGTCGCTGATATGATTGGATTTTACACCATCGAACGATCTGAATACTATTAGTGTCTGAACGAGTTAGGGTTTGTAAATCGATAGATTTTGGGGGTGTTAATTTAGTTTCAGAGTGAATGATTAGTTTCAGGGGTGTTAAGGATTAGTTTCAGTTCCAGGATGAATATTGGGGGTATTTGGATTAAAGGTTACATGAGATGATTGAGAGTGTTTTGATATAAACCAACTATTAAAGGTTAAATACATGCAAAATGACGAAAATACCCCTCACATGAGGGGCACGTGGGGGGAAACTAACGAGACTTTGGACGGACGTTAGGGTCAGGATGGTAACTGTTAAAATATGTAACGTTAGGAACCCATACTGTTAAGGAGGGATTGGACCTGTTAATAGCAACAACCCCATGGACGAAAAGTGTAGTTTACTCTAAAGAATTATACTTGATTGGATGGATAGACGGTAGGAATTAGTTGGAACTTGGACTCTTGGACAAAACATCGTTAAATATTTGGTTAACAAGTATTTCTAATATAATATACTAGCTTTAACCCTATGTGTTACATGGGATGAAACGTTAAGATTGTATTGACAACTTTTTTATTTTATTTAATGTTAAGATTATATGGATTAGAGTAATCAAAACATCAAAAAAATACATGAAAATACATTTCATAAGTTGTGTACTTTTTGTGATACATTAAATTACATGTCAAATGAAACCTTACACTCAATGACTGAAAACACAAAATAGCCAAAATCATTCGAAAAAATGTCACAAACGGTGCGAACCTAATTGAAGTCGGTAGGGAGTCAAAGAAATCAAAGATAATCAAATTGGTCAACGATTTCCATTCATACGTTGTTTTTCCATTTTATTAGCTTCTTGAAAGTCGATCAACTTTTTTTTAGAAACTTTAATAATGATGTTGTAACATATTTATAAATATTTAAATTAAATTAAATTTAGGTATCAAAATTAAAATTTTCTTTTAAATCTCGTCTTTTATACGACAAAATCTCGTTAAACATTTACTACTTAATCTCTCATTTAAAAGAAAATAAAAAATACAAATAAAATTTAAATTACAACAATATATCGTCTTTAAAATTTAAAAACTACAAAATTTAAAAATCGCAGTCCTTAATATATCAACACAATTTAAATTTAAAAATCCAAAATTAAATGTGAAAAAAAAAATTAAAACTAATAAATTATAATTGAAACCAAACATATTTTTTTTGAAAAAAAAACCACTCATTTAAAAAAAATTAAAGTTTACAATATATAACACTTTTAAAAATAAATGTTTATAAATTTCTTAATTTTAATTAAAAAACTAACTATTAAAACTTCAAAATCAAAATAAAAAATTTATTTATAAATATCAAACTTAATTTAAAAACTGCTAATTAAATATTAGTAAACTTTATTTTAACACATATTTATTTAAAATACAAAAGCAATATTTTCAAATTTTATATGTAAAATTAAAAAAATCTTGTTTTTTAATAATAAGATTTAAAAACTCCTTTTTAATAATAAAACTTTAAAACTTGTTTTTTTAAGACTTCTATTTTTTAATTCTTGATTTTTTTTAAATATTCAATTTTGATGATAATTAAAAAAAAAAACAATTTGAGTCGATGGTAATAATGGTGATTGATTTGGTTAATGTTTATTTATGTAGTTTTTCAAAAAAGTTTGAGGTAAATATGTAAAGATTGTATAGTGTATATAAATATGATTTTGGGGGGAAAAATTTGTGAGATTGATTGTGGTGATGACACTTGTCAAAACCATTTTTTATTATAAGAGATATTTTTCGTGTAAACTTTGATTAGTGTTATGATATTTAGTTATGCAATTAATAAATTACTTTTTGTGATTTTTTAAGTTATGGGTTTAAATAGGGTTAGGCTATACATATCATCCTTCCTATTTGTCATACCCCTCTCCCCCCGGACTTTTAAAAATGTCACTTTACCCTTTTTTAAATTTATTATTTCTAAACTTGTTTTTTTATTTAAAAACACCTTTTATAACATAAAACGTATACCCCTCCCCCTCCTACTTATCCAACCCTCTTCCTAAAAAAGTAACTTTTAAACTTGTCATTTTATCACATTCAAAAAATCGTTATTTGTAAAACGTTCTTTTAGGTTTAACAGTAATTTATATAGAATAAAACGTATACCCCTCCCCCTCCTACTAGTCGTACCTCTCTTCCTACTTGTCGTACCCCCTCCTAAAAAAATAACTTTTAAATTTGTCATTTTATCATATTCGAAAATCGTTATTTCTATAACATTCTTTTAGGTTTAAAAGCATTTTCTATAACATAAAACGTATACCCCTCCCCCTCCTACTTGTCGTACCCTCTAAAAAACTTAAACTTGTCATTTTATCTGTAACATCCCAAAATGACGAAAAATAAAGTTAACGAGTTCAAGCGGGCCGAAGTCGGGCCGGGTCAGTCGCGAACCGGGCTTGGGGAGGTTTCCCCTATAAATAGTCCAAGGCACTCATTCTTCTGCTCTTTGACATTCTAGAGAGAGAAAACCGTAGAGAGAGAAAGTGTCGGAATCGCACAAGATTGCACCCGCTCGTGTCTCCTGCACTCGTGAAGAGAACCTCCAAAGCGGAATCGTCATCCAGGTAACCATTCGAGCTAAATCTGAGTTTTTAGTTCGTTTTTGGGTTTTCGGGTCTTGGGTGAAAATCAGACGTTTTTGTGGATGAAACTGAAAGATAATCATAGAATCGAATTCCTTAATGGAAAACGAACGTTTTGGATGCAACATGTTCGGGATCTTGACATGATCAGACCCGAAATGCGAAAGTTAGGGTTTTCGCGAAGAACAGGTCGTGCGCACTTGCTAAGTGCGCACGGAGCAGGTCCTGCGCACTTGCTAAGTGCGCAGGAGGAGGGACCTGCGCACTTGCTAAGTGCGCAGGAGGCAGGGTCTGCGCACTTGCTAAGTGCGCAGGAGGCAGGGTCTGCGCACTTGCTAAGTGCGCAGACATCAGGCTGTTGAGTAGAGATTAGTATGTTTAGAATGGTTAAACCGTTAGAGTCGGTAATGGTCTGATGTGTATGTAACTACTCAATTCAGATCGTACGTGAAGTCATTGGACCTTCGTTTAGGACAACCGAGACTAGCTTATCAGGTGAGTTCTAGAGCCCTCTTTTAAATGTTTTGTTAATGTTTTTGGGCTGGTGTGCATACTTACGAAATGATGTTTAACGAAATGATGTTTTAACAAAACGATGTTTACGAAAGGAAAGGTTTTGAAATGTTTTTGCCAAAAAGGTTACGAATGCTTTATGAACGGTTTAAATGAGGAAATGTTTAATGAGAAGAGAAAGAGGTAAAGGTTTTAAAGAAGTCATTACAAATCTAATCTGTCGAATGAATGGAATTGACGAATGAAGTCTGGGAATGAGATTCCCAGCCTTGTGGTAGATTATGGACAGCGAGCCATAGTTGCCACAAGAACAACAGGGGTATTGTCTATGTGGCATGTCAATGGTTATGATGTTGTACAACTGGTAAAGGGAGTAACGACGGTTACTCAGGGGTTAACGTGACCCTATGTAAGGTTAAATTATGATCCGACGATGTTATGGCTGAGAGTCATAATCGTCGATGGAAGTTGTCGGTTTATGGACATGAGAGCCATAGGGGCAACTGAATGGGTATTGTCGGTCCTCGCGCAGTTAGCCTTGGGGGCAATACCAAAAGGGAATTGACGGAATGTATGGTATTGTCGGTCTTCGTGCAGTTAAGCCTTAGGGGCAATACCATACTAAATGACGGAACGAAGGGTAACACAGATCTAGATAATAATGTATGACTTAAATGAATGTTAAAAGTTTTAAAGAACGATCCGTTTAACGGTGTTTATGATTATGATGTTGATGATGATATGGGTACGAAACCTTTTTAAAGATATTATTATTACATGCTTTTGTGAAAGGTTTTACTAAATGAATGATGCGTTTTTGGCAAATGTTAATGTTAAAGTTTTTATTTGAAATGCTAGAACTCACCAGCGTAGCTGACTTTTTAGTATGCACATTCAGGTTAAGGCAGGTATGGACGATGGACGGCGATGCTTGGCAAGCGAGAAGAGTTACCCGGCCGATCATGAAGACTGGCATCCCGTTATGAGTTGTTTATGTTAAGTTTATGTAATTGACAATGTACGCTTCCGCATGTATGAACAAGTTTTTAGTTATGTTGAATGAATGATTCCGCTGCGTTATTTGATATTCATGTTTAAGAACTGTTTGTGAATGAGTAAATCCAATAAGTGAGGCCTCCCGGGTTTGGGGCCTTACATTGTCACATTCGAAAAATCATTATTTCTAAAGTTGTTCTTTTAAGTTTAAAATCACTTTCTATAACATAAAACGTATACCCCCTCCTACTGGTTGTACCCCCCTGAACGGAATTGTAACTTCAGTTTTCGGGTCGGTTAACGGATATATATTTTTTTGAATTCGGTTTATTCTTTTAACCGAATAATTGATAACTATATATGTTGAATTCAGTTCATACTCAGTTTGTTCGGTTGAATTTGGTTCGGTTAGACAAATTCACAATACAGGTATGCCTAAGTAAATAAAAATCGATTAAACTGAACCAAAAAATCCAAAAACCGAACCGCTGAACACCTCTATCGCCGCTAACCTCCACTACTACAACTACAATCCCAACCCGCCACATCCGATAAAATAAATTAAGACTTATTTAAAAACTCTTTTTTCTAATTAGTATTTTATTTTTTTCATAAAACGTTTTTAAAAAATAATCATACAAAGTTTTTTATAAAAACTATAAAATATGTTTTTTAAGTTGGTGTTATATATTAAATCCATAATTAATACTTATAATAAAGTTAGTTAATTAAAGTTTTCTTAAATTTGTAAAAGACAAAAGAAACTACAAATAAAACAAAAAAAGGTTAAAATTATATTTATAGAGAACTTAAGGGAAGGGGTAGTAGGGATTAGGGAACATACATCATATATAAAGTGTAGGATAAAATACGTATGTCTGATACAAAGCGACAAAGTCTTCCTATGACTCTGTGCAAATGTGAGAGCTAAATTAAACATTGAATAAACACTTTATGTCTAGTTATAATTTTGTTGTCATTTTTATAACAAAAAAGTTTTGTAGGATTTATTCGTTGTATACGACTCTCGATTCAAAACATATATTGGTCTTGTAAACTCCAGGACCTCCAAATCCGGTTGCCAAGGAATTTCTAGAGAGGTAGTGCTCGGGGTTTGACCTAGTAAAACAGAAACACCGTTAGTTTCGTCACAGTGAGCTAACTGCCGCTATCCTCACCAAAAATCGACGTTATGATTGCTTAAAAAAGAGAAGAGAAATTAATGGTGGAAAAAGTTATATTAATAAAACATTAATCTTAAGTTATTGGTACCAAACCATTATAAATCTTCTAGGCATTTTAACACGTTTTACATGGCTTTCATGTCGTTGTCGGTTAATTATTTTTATAAGCCAATTTATTTATCTTTTGTTTTACACAATTTATATGGCTTTAATGTCGTTGTCAGGTATATTTTATTTAAATCGTGTAATACACAAGTTCTTAAAAACATATTTTTTTTAATTGTATAACACTATATTTATTTAACCCGTGTAATACATGGTATTCTAACCTAGTACATACAATATAACACTCAAACACGCATTGGGTCACCCCAAAACCTAAATCTTGAAATAGAAAATGAAACATATTTTAAACCTATGTTAGGATGAGAAGATAGATAATATAGGATACAAAAGTGGGAAGGAGGTCTCAATTTATGTCTTGAACTTGCACTTTGCTAAAAGTAATTGATGCTAATGGTCGTAAAACAATTGAGAACAATAGTGGAATCATTATTTTCGGGCCAAATATTTTTTTATTGTAGCGACAATTATATTATACCTATATTTATTTGTATATATTTATTTATGAGGAAAATGAATAGTACACGTACAAGATGTAATGCATGATGTACAAGTAAGCTCTTGCTTCTGGCTTTTATGCGTGTGAGCGTCCTTTTTCACCCGTTCCTTCTTTCTTTCCCATTTTCACACGACCCAAATTAGGGTTTCCCAAATTCATTATCGTTCCACCATATGAGCCATTAACAGCGGTGAGTGAACACCACCGGCTCTTCCACCGCTGCTCCGGCTTCATCACTTGCTGGCGGATGAGGGAAAAGGGATAGGCGATGATTCTTCATCAACCAAACTTAAACGCAATTCTTCCCGGTAAGCCTTCGTCAACATAAGTTACATCAAATTCTTTAGTGTTCTTATCCGGTTGATGTGTTGTGCTTTTGATGTATTATAATTTGGTTTGAAATTAAGGTTTGTAGATACCAGAAACTGTCTGAAATTGTTGTGTGAATTCTGTTTCTATCAGGTCACATACCCCAAAGGTATCTAGATGGCTAGATGTACTGGCAAAGTTAGCAACAAATTGTCACTGATGAACAAGCGATGTCAGGTAATGAGTTGAATGTAATCGCGTGCACTTTTTGCTAAATGTTAATGTTACTTTGATCGTGAAACTGATTAGGGTTTGCAATGGTTTGAATATTGATTTGATTCTTTGTAGCTTAATGGGTTTTCTTGATTACTTGAGTTTGGTTGAATGGTTGTAATGTACTAAGTGTTTCATATAATTATATAGATGGTTAAAAGTTTAGCTCATTTGAAGTCAAAAGATATTGACTTTTCATTTGAAGTCAAAAGCTTGCCGCTTCTCAATCATTACCACGATCGCCCGTCGCTACGAGGATTTATCAAGTTAGGCATGCTTTAAGGTATGTTTCTTAAATTTTTTTCACTAGGTTCAATATTTTTGCAAATGGGTATCAAAATTCAGATGAGGGTTTTGGTAATTTTTGTTAATTTTGGGATAAATTGGGATTATGGAGTTGATCAAATGTATCTGCTAATTTCAATACATAACCAGTTTTTTTATCTAATTTATTTCTATTTGTTTATGAGATGAAATAGAAGTTTAATTTGTTACAGATTATGATCTTTTATCAGATTTTGCTTTAAGTAACGGTCAAAGGATTGAAGAATATTGTGGTTAGCATATGGCTTGATATTTTTAGTTACTTTTTAAGTCCTATTGATTTTTGTATAAGTAAAAAGATTTTGTATGATTAATTTTGTCACAGAAGCGATGGCAAATATAGTGACCGCAGTCGATCTTCGTTACGCCGCTTCTCTCGCTCTCAACCTCCATGCCGTGGCAGATCACAGTCAGCCGTGGGTACTCACCTCCTCCCAAGAGAAAGCATCACTCGAGGTATGCGTTTAGTTTTTCTATATCCGCCTTTCTTGAAGTCGTGAAAATAAATATATTCTTTATTTACTATTTATATTTATTAATTACTTAGGTCTATTTCACCTCGAGGAAAATGGCGTAGCAGAGAACATTCGTATTCGCCCTCACCAGTAAGAGACGGTTCTCCACCTTACAAAGACAGGTTCTCCACTTTACAATGGCGGGTCAGGGAGTCGTCGTCGAGAGCCAAACCAAACAGGGACGTTTCTGTTAGCCCCCAGGTCAGCACCCGGTGGTTTATGTGCCAAAAGGGTTGTTGTGCTTTTAGAATCCGCAGGTTTTTGCTATGGTGATGCAACTGCGAATGCTTTTTACCAGTAATTCCATTAATATCTCCATGTTTACAATCAGTGCTTCAATAATATTGCCTTTTTATATGATTGGAAAATTCTTATTTATTTACTTCATTTAATACTATATTGAATTTATTCTTTATTATGTATATTAAAACTGCTTTATAGTCATCCTAAATGTGCAATTTTTCAATATAAATGTTGGTTCCTTGATCTTGCAGGTTTGTGGTCAAACAATTTGAGTGTTCATGATTACCAAGGTTAGTGTTTGTACTTTGTTGCGGTTATTATCAGAAGAGTTTTATGTCCTATTACTGGATGACGTAAATGTAGTTAGATATGGTATTTGATAACCTACTTAACTGTTAATTGCAATCCACGAAGACTTAAAGAGTTAGGCACTGTATGACCAGGGATTTTTTTTATTGGTAAGTTAACGATTATAATCTTATGGTTATGCTTTAAGTTGGATAACTATGGTTATTTTAATTAGGGATATGAGGCCCTTATGATGCATTGCACTTATACGGATGTTCTTTTTGCTTTTTTCTTTTGATTTGGTTTTGGATTATGTGGCTTTTGCATCCCTAACATCTTTGGAGCCGTTGTCGTTGCATAAGTATTCTACTTGCCGGTATGTTTTAGGAAATTGTTTGTTTATTGCAGTGTTGTTGGTTATTGCCATCATATTAGATTAGAGAGCATTTATATTACCCTTTACTTTTGTGCACGCTTTTATATGTTTAAATTTAGATAGATGTACTTAAACAGCTAAAAGAGAGGGTCCTGACCTGATGTATCTTTATTTTTTTAAAACCTTAATGATAATTTTTTTAGGGGCATTAATTTTTTCCATGGATTAATACCAGTGTGCTGTTATGTATTTTTTCTACGGTTTTTTTTTATTGAAATGATGTATTGATTCGTGGATGTCAATTTTTTTATTTAAATTTATAAAGTTTTGATAACGTTAATTTTGATGGTTTGACGCGCCGCAATGCACGCGGGGTATAACACTAGTTATATATCAAACATCAAGAAAAAACATCATTAGACGAGTTTACTAATAGAAAATTTGGTCAGCGCTGAAATCGTGGCATGCAAGATTTGTGTTCTTGAAATGACTGCAAATTTGTGTTGACGGTGACAAACCGTAGCTACGGATATGGTGATTGATGTGACGGGAAGAAAGAATGGTTAACCTTAGTGTTTAAGGTCATGGATTTTATAGTCTTGATATAAATAATAACTAGCTAATTTCACCTGCGTGCTGCATCGAGGTAACTCGCATCGCGACAGGGTGTTAAACTTTGTAAGATTCAGTTTTAATGAATTATACACTTGTACAGACCACGCCAAAAAAAATATATACATGGAAACACTGATAAAAATAAGCATGTCGAAACAACAAATCTGAGAATTTAGAGAACATTATATTTTAAAAATTGTAAGTAGAAAAAAAACTATAAAAAAACAAAACATTCAAGCAGCTTCGACGGTTTGTATGTTCGTCATTCGATGACTTGTACATTATCACGAGAACTCGGTTTTTAATGAAATTTACATCGAAACTAAATAAAAATAAGAACATTGCAATGATACATTCGAAATTTTATAAAACATCAAATTTTAAAAGTTATAAAAGAAAAATAAAATATGTTCAAAATAATTAGGAACACTAAAATAGTAAAAATAAATAAAAGTCAACACGTGGTAGCCTCCAAATTACCGGTGAGCAAACCTTAATCATTAACTGAAATTAACCGATAATCGAATCGTCACCGAACCGAATTAATCGATAATCAAAATCAACTGACTGTTGTGGTTAAGGTTCTTTGGTTAACCGATAAACCAATTATGATTAAGGGTGTCTCATAACCGAACGTTAACCGAACCAAACCTACAACCTTATGCATAAAATACAGGTAAACTAAAAAATCTATACTATATCATAAATAAAGGTTTTTTCATGTCACGCGTTGCCTCCACATTCATTTTTATTATTTTTTTTCCGCCTCTCTCTCTTATTAAATGCACATTTATCTTTTAATAATAATATATATTTAAAGAAAATATTAATTATACTAATAAAACACATTTATTTTAAATTATCCCTTATGAAATTTTAAAATCTAATTATGTAATTTTTATTTTCAATCAAATAATAAATGAAAATCAAATTATATTAAAGAGTACTTAATGTATTTTCGAAACTCAATTATACTTTAGTTTTTACATATTTTGAGTTTTGTTTTCTAGTCTTAGTATATGATACATTTTTACACCTGTAAAATATATACATAAAGATTTAAAAATTTTATTTATTGATATTTTTCACCCCTCGTGTGTATACACGGGGTCTAAACTAGTATCATAAATAAGTAAAACTTATGCTTTAAATATGAATTTATGACTAGAAAAAAATAATATTACTAACAAAATCCCATGTGTTATACTAAAATGAACAAGAGGTTTTATGATAAAAATAGACTTTGTTTGACTTTATTCACTAGATGTAGTTTTTTTACGTGGTATATTTATTAAATGTGATTAGTGATTACAGAACGAAAGTGGTTATATAACCGAAATTAGCCAAAACCGACGGTTAACCGAAAAGTTGTTAACCGACTAAACGGTTATGGTTATGGATGATGACATAATCGACCAAGCGATTATGGTTATGCAAAAGGCCAAAACCTACCCATAATCAACTTTGTACACCCATACTCCGAATCATGGCACTATTCATTGAAAGCATTTTGTAGTATATATAATAATATTGATAAATAATAATAATTATTATTATTTCTTTTATCTTTTTAAATATTTTTTTAAAATGGTTACTTTTTATATAATAAAAGTAAAATATATAGTTTATAAACTTTCTAAATAATCAAAGGGAAAATCATCAAAATAAACATTTTGAACAACCCTTTTGTTAAAATAAACATTGACTTTTTCTTTCTTTCCCTAAACATAGGACAAAATTACAGAAATCAACCTTTAAGTTTGTATCAAGTTTCACCCACAGACCTTAATCTTTATTAATTACACCAGACACCCTTTATATATACAAACATTGTAACAAATCTACCCCTTTCCTCTAACTTCTGTTAAAAATTTCTATTAAATCATATCACATGCATACCATGTGAGGGTAAAAATGTAATTTTCCCTCCCCAATATTTCACCTGACTTAAAACCCTTCCCCTTCATTCAGATTCAAATCATGGATGAATTTAGGGTTCTCATCGCTCTTCATCCCTCTTTCATCTGATAATCGATATCATATTCAAACGAAGGTTATTTTGGAGATGGTTTTCTGTTTGTGTGGTAAACAAGCTACAATCAGGACCTTATGGACCTCTCGCAATCCAGGTCTACGCTTTTATTCTTGTCCTCAAGAGGTATGGTGTCCTCCTTCATAATTACCCCATATTACTCATCTTCCCTAATTTTATTTTTTCAATTTGAAATTAGGGCTCAAATGCAAATTCGTTGGATGGTATGACCCTGAAATGTGTCAAAGGTCTTTGGAGATTATACCCGATCTACTAAGATCAAAGAATCATCTTGAAGTTTTAAGGGATCAACATGAAGTTAAACTGAGTGAAGAAAAAGCAAGTCGAATGAGGAAATATTTAATTTGTAGTTGGATAGGTTTTTTTATTGTTCTTATTAGTTTTAAGTCTATCTAATTAATAGTCAGAAGTAGAATTATGGTATGTATTTTGATCAGTTTGAAATGGTAAAAAAAATGATCACTTATGATGTATGAATCATTTTGATCAGTTATGATGTATCATTATTGATCATTTGCAGTTACTAAATTGCAGTTTCATTACTGTAATGACCATTTGTATGTAGTTCCATATTACCATATTACTGCAATTCCAAATTACATATTGCACTTTCAAATTACACACTGCAGTCCCAAACAACAATAAAACATAACCATAAACATTTGGATTTCCAAATTACAATTACATAACCAAACTAACAGTAACAAAATGCAGTCCCAAACAAAAAGTAACAAAAGACACATAATCATCCCAAAGTTATCCACATCCAAATTACATAAGACACATCCAAAATACCAAAAGACAGTAAACCACCCAACTTACACTTGTCTCTCCCATTGCGAGTTCTACTATTATGGCCTTTCTTCTTACACTTGCTACAAGTGACACTTGTATTTTTCTTTGATAACCTTTCACCCCTTGTCATATCTTCTATTTCCATGACAGACTTTTTCCTTACCTTTTTGGGCCTTCCAACTTGTTTGTGATGTGTTAGTGGAGTGAGGATTGTTGGGACTCTTGATTTGGGCCACATAGATTTACCATTAATGGGATAGATCTTAAAACTGTAAACTTTTTTCCATGTATTCAACCTGTAAAGAGGTAGTATCCAAGTTTCTGGTAGTCCAACATCATGATTAAACCTTGCCATATTCCAAATTGTTGCTACAACATGCTTGCATGGCATTCCTGTTATCTCCCATCTCCTACAACTACAAGTTCTTTGGTTAACATCCACAACACATTGTTCACCCATTCCAGCAACCTCATAATGCTCTCCCCCATTCCAAACCACAATGAACTTTGTAGCATCTTTTTTTACAGACTCAAGCAATTTGGTTGCTGTAGGTGTTAGTGGACCATCACTTCTGTCAATCACTTGCAACACATTAACAATGCTTCTCATTAGATATTCTCTGATGTACTCTAGGGCTGTAATTATTGGTTTGTCTCTGCCATCCAATATCTTAGAATTCATAACCTCACACATATTGTTCAACAATACATCAGAATGAGCCCATCCTGTGCATTACCAATTTTATTAGAAAAGATTAACAATACTAAATATTAGTATGATTGAATTTAAAGATTAACAATATTTACCAGAAAAGTGAGACCTTGACCAGTGTTGAGGTGGTATCTTTGATAACCACAGATGGGCATCAATATTCATTCTTTTTAGTTCATCCATATTTTTTTTCAAACTCTACTACAGTTGTACAAGTTTTCAGCTTCCATAGCATGTCTTTATATTGTTTGCCCTTAAAGGATTGTTTCATGTTCTCATGGATGTGCCTGAGACAAAATCTGTGCTCAGCAGATGGATACAACTTTGAAATTGCTTGGAGAATTCCCTGATACAATCAACAATAACATCAACTCAAATCCATGTCAAATGGGGCAATGAACAAAGTTAAAAAATAATTCAAGTTACCTTTTGTCTATCACTAACAAATGTGAATTTGGAATTTTTTGCCAAATCCAAATCATCACCAACACACTGAATAAACCAAGTCCAAAAATTTGTGTTCTGCTTCAACTATGGCATAAGATAGAGGGTAGATGCCATTATTGTTGTCAATACCCACAGCTGTAAGAATCTGACCAGGATAAGGACCTTTCATAAAACAACCGTCAAATCCTAACAACTCTCTACCAATTGCTCTAAAACCCTTTTTTAAAGATCCTAAACATATGTATATCCTCTTGAATCTACGGGTTTCAGAGTTTGGATTTGTGACTGATTCAACCTCAACTTTCACTGTGGTTCCTGGGTTTGTCCTTATGATTTCATCAATATAATCCCTAAGTAACCCATATTGAGAACTATAATCACCATGGAGTTGTGTCATAGCTTTGTTTTTTTCCCTATAAGCTTTCATTTTTGAAACAGTTACCTCTAATTTTCTTTGGAACTGGTCCTGAACTGCCTTTGCAGGAATGCCTGGATTTTCTTCAACAGTATCTATGAGCTGGTGAGATAAAAAACTATAGGTATAGGCTGCAATGTTACAGGTTTGAATTCATTTGTGTTCTTCAATAAATGTTTTGACCATCCAAGAATTTGAAGCCTTATCAATAGACACCAACAAAACCCAAGGACACAAATACAAAGATGAGTTTGTCTTTTTTCCCCTACCACCCACATTTTTCTGCTTTGGTCCTTCAACTATGGCACCGGTTACAATTTCAGTCCTTTTTTGACTTTCATGAAGTCCACCGTCTTCACTAATGTCAAATTTTGGTAGTTCACCAGCACATACAACCCTAATCCTATCAGCCTCATCCTTCAATAGTTTCAATTGTCTTCTAGTTTCAACTGAATGACATCATATCATGTTCTTTACCTTTTTTTTAGTGCCAAACATTTGCCCAACGTAGAAACATTTTTCCTTTTCCTTTCTTACGTACTTCAATTTTCTTTTTCTAATACTACCAATATTTTCATCAGATTCACGTCCACTATCAAAGTTTTCGTTGTCCAATACTTCATCATTAATATCTTCATTATTCACAAGATCAGTTTCTACATCATCTTGATCAACATATAGCTTAAAATCTCTCATATCAACTTCCACATCATCTTCATTATCTACAACAAAATCACTGTCATCATCATCATTGCTTTGTTCTTGAATATCATCAACATCCTCTTCATTTTTATCAATCCCTACATTCTCACACTCAACTTCAACATCATTGCTTTGTTCCTGAATTTCATCAACAGCCTCTTCATTTTTGTCAATCTCTACATCCTCACATTCAACTTTAGCATTAAAGAAAGGATTAAAATCATTGATAAGATCTTCATCAATAGTAACAGTATGCACTTCATGTTGTTTTGTGCAACTTGGTTCACCCTCTTCATCTGGCTTCACTTTTGTGATTCCATGTTCCATATATATATATATATATATATATATATATATATATATATATATATATCAATAACCTTTTGATCAGACACAATTTTGCATAATTTTAATACATCTTCATCATTACATAATGCTTGAATGACAAAGTCTAAATCACTTCCAAGAACTAAAAAATGATAATAAGTACGTTGTTCTTCTTCATAACCTAACTCTACCCTCACCTGATCTAAAACACTTGTAGAGAAATTGAAAACATCAACCAAATCAACAAAATTTACTCTCATACCTACGACCTGGAAAATCTGTAAAAGAACCTCCATGATACATATTGATAGATAAAAGAGTGGTATACATGGCTACATTTTCAAAATCAAACAAACAAGAGCAATCAATGAAATGCCCTAATATTAAAATTCAATAATCAATCAATCGAGTAGAATAAGTACCATAAAGTTGGTTAATATCATAATCATCAGTTGGTTTTCGAATATGATAGTTTGCCATGCTTGAATCGATTCAAGGAGAGAAGCTAATACAAAATGTTGGGTTTCTGAGAAGAACGGTCAGACCAAAGAAATGAAGGGGAAGGATTTTAAGTCAGGTGAAATATTGGGGAGGGAAAATTACATTTTTACCCTCACATGGTATGCATGTGATATGATTTAATAGAAATTTTTAACGAAAGTTAGAGGAAAGGGGTAGATTTGTTACAATGTTTGTATATAAAGGGTGTCTGGTGTAATTACTAAAGATTAAGGTCTGTAAATGAAACTTGATACAAACTTAAAGATTGCTTTCTGTAATTTTGTCTAAACATAGTGATCGGTGTAACAAGCAGAGAAGTGGAGACTCGAGGACGTATGATGGTATGACACACTTAGAGGGCACATGGTGACTTTTTAATGTGCCACATCATCACCGTAATAAGCTTTAATACCCATTCGTGCCACATGTCAATCTCTCCACCTCTTATTTAGTCAATAATTAAATAAAAATAAATAAATTAATCCTTATTATGATAAAATTCAAAATATTTATTTTGATAATCTTACAATGCATGTATATTCTTATTATATATCCAATCAAGCCTAATAAATTAATAATAATCTAATCAATAATAATCTATAATCATATAATATTATTTCCGTACACATCCAAGCACAGGACACCGGGACCCATGTGGCGGGTGTTGAACGGCCTGGTGACTCTCGTCTTTATAATCATCCTCACATGGATCAGACCACACGTCTCCTTCATCATTCTTCACCTTTTTTCTGTTTCATCCCCTACAAATCACACTTTCTTTCCTTCTTCTGCTGTTGCATCATCATCATCCACACCTTCTTATCCTCTACTGTTCCATCTCAATTTCACCGGTATAAATCAATCTCTCAATTCCCTCATTTTCACTTCTGGATCTACTCAAATTCATCGATTTTCAGTTCAAATTAACAATTGAGATCCCTGTTGTCTGTGATTTGAACTTAATTAGACGATTTTCTGTTAATTGCATGTCAGATAGTGAAGGATGAATACCCCCAAAATCAAGCGTAGGGTGGGTAAATATGAGGTGGGGAGGACAATTGGGGAAGGGACTTTTGCAAAAGTGAAGTTTGCTAGGAATTCTGAGACTGGAGAGCCTGTGGCTATCAAGATCCTGGATAAAGAGAAAGTTGTTAAACATAAAATGGCTGAACAGGTTGCTTTAATTTACACTTGTGCCATTCCCATAAGTTTGGTTTATTTAGTTATTATTTATTATTTATTATTTATTAATTATTATCTTCGTGATGTAGATAAGGATGGAAATAGCAACTATGAAGTTGATTAAGCATCCAAATGTGGTCAGGCTATATGAGGTATTTTATTTTATTTTTGATGTAGAGCGGAAGCACGGAAATAAATAGGGAGAATTCTCGAAGAAAATGATATATTATTAAATGAATGAAAACATTACACACGGAATTCTAAATTTGGTATGTATTGTCTAATTTTCGAAATTACAAACTTTCAAATAAATAAGGCAAATTGTTTTTTAATAATGACTTTGGTGGGTAATAGTAACAGTTTGACCGGTGATAATCTTAACTTTAACTTTTGTTGTCAATGACAATCTCAGCAGCATAATTATCATAGATTTACACTTGATTTACACTTAATTTACACTTATTTTTGCTCAAAATGACGATTTTAAATAAAATGGAGAAACGTAAAGCGAAATCGAGTAGGAATAGAGTGGTATTTAGGTGGAAATATATGGCATTGAAAACAAAAGTGAAAGTTGAGATTATCACCGGGCAAATTGTTAGTTTGGATTATTAGCAACCAATGAGTAGTAGTTTGGATTATTAAAACCAATTTCCCAATAAATAATGAATTTAAAGACATGAATAAATGCGTAAATTAAGGCATTTAGTGATTTACACATTTTACACTAAAAAGGGAAAGATTTGGAAATCAATAAAATTGCTGGGAAATCTTCGGTAATCGGAGCCCTAATTGATGTGATCCGGCTCGTCTTGACATTTCCATACGCTGCTTATGGGCCCGTAACTCCACTCGTAGCCCAAGTTATGTTTTTTTTTTTATGTTTGTGCCTTTTCTGCCTTGTTTTGGTCCAAGTAAAAGTCTGCTAACTCTTGGATCAGCTTGTATCATTAACAGCATTTATGTTTTGATTTTAAGTTGTGTGTTCTTTAACAGTGTTTTGTTTCTTCAGGTTATGGGGAGCAAGACCAAGATATTCATCGTACTCGAGTTCGTCACAGGGGGAGAGCTTTTTGATAAAATTGTAATTTGCTGATCTTTATGTATATCTTGCTCAAAATGTTACAAGTAGAAAGAAATACATTAATCTTATAGTTCGATTATGAAGGTGAACCATGGACGAATGCAAGAAGATGAAGCCAGAAAATATTTTCAACAGCTTATTAATGCTGTTGACTATTGCCATAGTAGGGGTGTATATCATAGAGATCTAAAGGTAGTCAACATTCTTTTATTTTCAAGATTCTCCTTTGGCTGATAGTTAACTATTGGATGTTTTTATCAATCTGTATTTATAGTCTCACTACTTTCTAACATTGTTTTTTCCTGCAGCCTGAAAATTTGCTTCTGGATGCTTCCGGAAACCTCAAAGTTTCGGATTTTGGATTGAGTGCGCTTTCTCGACAAGTTAGGGTAAATTTAAGACTTTAACTTTTAATTGTTCTTTGTGTTAAATCTTATATTGAATTCTAAAGGGTTATTTTACAGGATGATGGCTTGCTTCACACGACGTGTGGAACTCCAAATTATGTTGCTCCTGAGGTGCAGACAACTTTTAAATATACCCTTTTTCTTCATCATGCATACAAGGGCCAAAACACTTTTTTTCCAAATTATTTACAGATAATTTATTTGACCCGTTTGACCTGTAAGATATAAAACATAACCCAAATCGACCCGTTTGTAAATGGGTCAAAACTGCCACCTCTGATGCTTACTTATCTTCACCTAGTACTTGTTCATGTAGTGACGATATTTAATCCGTTTAGGTCTTGAACGATAGAGGATATGATGGGGCGACTGCAGATTTATGGTCATGTGGAGTCATACTCTTTGTACTGCTTGCAGGTTACTTGCCATTTGATGATTCTAATCTTATTTACCTATATAAAAAAGTGAGCATTATATTAAATTGTGTTGTACATTTTATTCCTTGTTTGTCATAATCTCCTTTTGAGTTATTTTGGGTGTTTTTGTGTGTAGATTTCAGCTGCAGAGTTCACTTGTCCGCCGTGGGTCTCCTTTAGTGCCATAAAATTGATAACTCGCATATTGGATCCTAACCCCATGACGGTAAGTGTTTATACAATGTAAATAAATATAAGAAATTATACTTAAATGGATTACATAGTTCAAAATTTAATAAATCCAATAAAAAATTGTTGAAATCATAAAATATATATAAATACTAGTTTAGATCCCGTGTATACACACAGGGTGAAAAATATCAATAAATAAAATTTTTAAATCTTTATATGTATATTTTACGGGTGTAAAGATGTATCATATACTACGGATAAAAACAAAACTCAAAATATGTAAAAACTAATATATAATTGGGTTTCGAAAATACATTAAAATATTATTTAATATAATTTGATTTTTATTTATTATTTGATTGAAAATAAAAGTTACATAATTAGATTTCAAAATTTCATAAGATATAATAAAAAATAAATGCGTTTTATTAGTATAATTAATATTTTCTTTAAATATATATTATTGTTAAAAGATGGAGGTGCATTTATTAAGAGAGAGAGGCGGGAAAAAAATGATGTAGATGAATGTGGAGGTGACACGTGGCATAGAAAAACCTTTATTTATTATATAGTATAGATATTATATTTTAGAAAGTTAATAACAAATACTACAAATAAGTTTCAGGGTGCGTAGGTCTGGGGAGACCCTACCAATAACTCTGCTATAATTGGGATTTTACTGGCTATGTTTGTTTGTTTGTTTGTTGTCCCTATCTCAACACCCTCTTTTTGTGGCAGCGGATAACAATGCCTGAGCTTTTAAATGATGAATGGTTTAAAAAGGGTTTTAAACAACCTGAGTTTATGGAGAAAGAAGAGACAAATTTTGATGATGTGGAAGCAGCTTTTCAAGATTCAGAAGTGAGTTTATTAACTTTATTATACTACACATAATCTTTAAACCATTTTCAAGTGGTTATGATTATCAGATGTAAAGGATGTTCAATATTTTTTCTTTAAATATTTTTATGGCCTACTTTGTGAGTTGCTTAGACCAGTGTCATCGTAAGGAATTAAGCTTTTACTTTATCTTACATGGCATCAGTTGAATTCGTTCTCGGTGGTGCGGTGAGATATAGTTGGGAATTGTACTATTTGAGTCATTTAGGCCCACTGTTGTTAGAATGTGGTGAGTTAGTTCATGGGTCATCCCTTAAAGTAGCCATTAGTACATTTGGATGATAACTAAGGTATCTAAAGGGTGCACAAGGATGCCATTTTTACCATATACTTATCAGGATAGTACTTAGGTCACATGTCAATTAAATGTCATCATGCCAATAATGTGGAACTTGTATACCAAAACAATATCACGGATTTTGGAAAATGTTATATCTTGAAAGAGTAAGAAGCAGGACGTGTTGTGTCACTCGAACACTTCTTGGTACGGTATCATGTTGCATATATGTTTACTTGACTTAGGGGTTCAACCATAGGTGGCAAGATGGGCGGTTTGGGTAACAGGTCAAAACATGTTTAAGTTGAAACCATTTAATATGTGACAGGTTGGGTTGGATTGACCCACAAACAAGTTTCATACATTTTTACTATATAACCTTTTTGTTTAACATAAATAACTAGAAAATATACCTTTTTGTTGTAATCTTAAAAAAGGCTTTATTGAGCTCTTTTATGCTTAATTTATATTAGGATTATTGTATTTTAATAATCCCACCTTTTACCAATTGGCCGATAATAATCCCAACTGAGAATATTCTTACCACCGGTCCCTACTTTCAAACTATTTTTTTACATTGGACTCCTCGTTAAAAAAACTTAACGCCGTTAGAGTTTATATGACATGGACATCTGCAAACCGCCGGAAAGTCGAGCCAAGCTAGCAATGGTCTCGTGTTGGCTTTTGAAATTGGCTTTGGTGGTGTTTAACTGGTCTCGTTAAACACCACCGTTTTCTCTGTTTGGACTTTCCGGACCCACGAGACCAGTTAAACACCACCAGAGCCAATTTCAAAAGCCACCACGAGACCACTGCTAGCTTGGCTCGACTTTCCGGCGGTTTGCAGATGTCCACGTCATATAAACTCTAACGGCGTTAAGTTTTTTTAACGGGGGGTCCAATGTAAAAAAATAGTTTGAAAGTAGGGACCAGTGGTAAGAATATTCTCAGTTGGGATTATTATCGGCCAATTGGTAAAAGGTGGGATTATTAAAATCCAATAATCCTTTATATTATTTGAATATAAAAAATTCAGTAACTTTTATTACAATGTATAAGCTAGAGATAAGATTATACATTGTATTTTAAAATGCTTAATTCAATTTCTGAAAGTTTATATATTTGTTTTGCATCAGGAGTACCATGTGACAGAAAAGAAAGAAGAACATCCAGCTCCCATGAATGCTTTTGAGTTGATTTCTATGTCTAAGGGGCTCAACCTTGGAAATCTTTTTGAGATGGAACAGGTTACTACTTTGTTTCAGTTATAGATATTGCGGATTATATCTTTTACTTTGAGAATGATTCTTATATATTTACTCTTGCACTATGTATATAAAATAGGTCAAGTCAAGTTGGTTAACGGGTCAAAACAGGTTCAGGTGAAAGCAAAGTGCTTTTGCTGCTAGTTGAAATGGGTCGGGTTGGGTTAACCTGGAACATTGTACAAAAGTATATATTTTTTTGTAAATAAAAAACATTTGTCTGCTATCATACACAAATTATATTATTTCCGGTTGGATGTTTTATGCATTAAAAATAGGGAAAACATCACATAATAGTAACCAAGTTTCAAAAGTGTTCCAATTAGGTCACTCACTATAGTATGTCTGAGCATGTATACCGTGTAAAATGCGCATTAAGTGACCTAATTGGATCACTTTTGAAACCTGGTTACTATTCTACAAAGTTACCCCAAAATACACTTTGGGGCGACTTTTGACCCGTTTTCTCTTACAGTTTTTTATACCAACTCGAGTCTAGCCATTTATAAGTAAATTTGGCTGCAGGCGTTCAAAAGGGAAACAAGATTCACATCAAGATGCCCGGCAAATGAGATCATTAGTAAAATCGAAGAAGCTGCAAAACCGCTTGGTTTTGATGTGCACAAGAAAAACTATAAGGTTTAAAAAAATTACTTTTAATATATACTTTAAATGGATAGGTTTTTGGATGAGTAATAATTCTTTGTTTCCCACCTCAGTTAAGGCTTGAAAATATCAAAGCTGGGAGGAAAGGAAACCTCAATATTGCTACCGAGGTACGGTTGATGCATAATCAATTACATATGAACGATTTTGACAAAAATAAAATTATAAATAATTTTCACATAGCATCTTACGGTTTTAACCCTTGACTAGGTGTTTGAAGTAGCACCATCACTTCACATGGTTGAAGTAAGAAAAGCAAAAGGAGATACTTTGGAATTTCATAAGGTATGCTATTCATGTGTGCCGAGTTTCCGTTTGTCATATATGTCATGACTTCATTTTCGTTGGGCGGTTGGATAACGGGTCCACAAGGGTCAACCTGACACGAAACATTTTTCTTTTATTTATTTGAATTTTATTAACATATAACGTGTTACATATGATTAAAGAAACTATAATGTTAAAATAATAATAAATACCAAATAAAGCAAGTTATTATATTTACGTTTTGGATGACATTCGACCCGTTGCCATTTTAACGAATCTTTTTAGCATTTAACTTGTTTGACTTGTTTAAACAGAATATACCCTGACCCATTTTCCTTTAAACGGGTCTAAATTACCGCCTTATGTTAATTAATATAATTGTAAAATGAGTAAGTTGTCAAAGCAACCCTTGAAAGCCACCTGCCCAGTGTAAGCTGTGTTTTACCTGGTCCCACTGGGAGTATCAGTGGGGCCTCATGATTTTTCCCTAACAGGTTCTCATGGTAAAAAAAAAGTCAGCGTTGTTTTGTTGCCTAACTTTTGGAGTTGTTTTGTTTCTTTTTGCTGCAGTTCTACAAAAGACTTTCAAGCAGCCTCAACGATGTTGTTTGGAAAACCGAAGAACAGATGCAAGAACCGAAGTGAAAATTTGGGAACTTTATTCTCCTTGCGTGTTTTTAAGCTTTCGTGGATGGAGAAAACCATGCTCCATATTATGTTTCTTGTCATTCGTTTGTATTATTGGACGATTTTCAACTGTAGATAGAGACAAGTTGCCAATTGTTTGTTTGATTAAACTCTAGTTAAAAACCCAAGTTGTAAAAATCTCTATATTAAATTATTTGTGTCCCTTAAAAACTTGAGTCATCAAGAGATCAAATTGTCCCATAATGGAGTTCTTTTGAGACAAATACCCAGAAAGCACATAGAAGCTTTGTGATGTATTGTACTTTATTTTTTTATTTATTTAACAAGTATATAACAAGGAGTGAAATATATTCTTTACTTCATCTAATCTACCACACAATACCCAAGTTAACACTAGTATCGTGTGTTGAAAATGAGATGGATAATTTATAGTAATTTATACACTATTACTTGTGGCGAAACTAGAAATTTTTTAACTGGGAGTTGTAATAGAATTGTATTAAATTCTCTAGTGTATGTTAGCTATTTTTTTTCAATCGATAATTGTATCTATTGAGATCTCATATCTTGAAGTTGTTGTAAATTACTTTATTTGTAACACTTTTTAAAAAGTCTTCTCGATATAGACACAATGGCCATTTGTACGAGAAAATTTTTACCTTTCGGTTGACAAAACCATTTTATTAAGTACCTCCCGAATATTTATCGAATAGTTATTAACCGGTCTATGTAATGTTATGAAAATTTTATCATAAACAATTATGTAAAATAATAGATTGTAAATTAAAATAAATCATATGTAAGCTAAGTAATATATAATAATACGTTAATTAAAAATTCAATAATATAAAATTATATAAAACAATAATCAACATAAAAACAACAAAAGTCAAAATAAAAAAAAGGGAAGTAAAAAAGGGAAAATAAATAAAAATTTACTTTTAATACTTTGTGTACTGTTTTCGTAAGGGGAAAAATAATAAAATATTATTTTTAATACTCTTGACTCACTAAATAAGACTCTTTTTGTATTTTATTTCTTCTCTACATTTTTTTTCACATAAATCACAGGACCTCCGTCCGTCGTCGCCCAGAGCCGAAGAATCTTCAAACAACACCACTCTCTCTTTTAACTTCAAATACTATATAGGAGATTATTTAGATGGTCAAAATACAAGAAAACTTTTTCGTTGAGCTCCGGTTAAGTGGAATTTTCGTTGGCCTGAAGGTCAACGGACCCCCAGAACCCTCCTGTAGTTCCGCCCCCGACTATTACCATATACATTGCAAATACTGTCACACAAAAATACTATGCAAATACTTCACACTTAGATTACCATATTACCATCACACATAAATAACACATGTGCATGCTTACTTTACAATTATATAACACCTCCACGGCACGAAGGAAAAAAAAACCCTCATGTTTAAGTTTAGGCAATTCTAAAATGCCTACTACAAACATGATCTAAATCAACAAATCCCATATGGTAAATTTATTTAAAATAGAAAAACCAGACATTTAACTTTTACAAAGTTAATTTAGCAGAAATGAGGTCACAAAAGTTACAAAAAATATCTGATTATTATGATTTAGGGGTGTCCAACATTGGTAATCAAAACATAGCTATAAGATTACACAAAAATATCTGAATATGTTCCAATCTCTATTGAAAATTGTTAAGATTTTCCTCGTACATAGTTCACCATCAAAATAAATATATAACTACAGTGTCATTTCTTAACAAAACCTCTTCTATAGATTCCACTTGTTTGTTACCAAAATCACCTAAATATGGTTTTACCACTTTTCAACATCAAATTTTGATTAGAGTATACTTTTCAAGGTATTTAAATGTTTTTGACCAACAATTTGCAATTTCTCACACTTGGTCCATTCTAACAATTAATAGCCATTTTCTTAAAAATACAGGAATTAATATTTTAATACTTAGAGTAACACTTGACATAGTTATAATAACTTTGTTTGACCAACACTACGATCTGATTAAACAAAAAACATCCAGGTCTTTGTCCATAAATAGCAAAACATGTCATATTGTAATAACAGCAATTTGGAACGTGGGTTCATGATTGCTTCTTTCATTGGTCCAATTTAAAAGCTTTACACTTTTCAATGCATTAGTGAATTTTGAGTTCTGGGAAACCGCACCATTCACATTGAAAAAACTACACATATTCATCCAACCCTTGAATAAATATAAGTTAACTATACATATTTTTTAGAGTAAATTATAGTTTTCGTTCCTATAATTTGCCCCTATTAACAGGTTCAGCCCAGTCTTAACACTTTGTATCTCTGACGTTTGAATTATTAACACTATGCGTCCCTGAACCTAACAGGCGTTAAGTTTTCTGTTAGTTTTCATGTGAAGTTACCAATATACCCCCTTTGATCCATTTCCAGCGATGACATCGGTATCCAGAGGCGGGCGTACCACCGCAATTACACCTACGCTCTTCACAAATCCGGCCAAAACCATTGCTCTCACGCTCCCCTTCGTAAAGTCTCATATCCGATCAGACGATCCTGGAGCGAAGGTTGTCTGGTGGCGATGATGGCAGCCGCCGCGGCGCCTTCTGCCGGTTCTTCTCCTTGTCGTCCTTCTTCACCGGCGCCGGCAGCTCCTGTTCCGGTGAGATTGCCGCCGAAAGCTTCGAATCGTCAATTGAATATTTAGGCTTCTTCTTCGCGTGTTCAAGGTGAAGATCTGTTAGGTTTTGTTCATGCTTGATTGGATAATTGGGGGAATAGCATAGCATACCAGATCAGATTAGATTAGATCAGAGTCGGAATCATGTACATACTTTGATCGTTATTGTGTTAGTTTATTTTCTGTTATGAGTGGATCTGTCGTGTTTTTTGTGGGATTAAATGAGAAATTTATGAAATTAACATTTTGAAGTTATTTATGTTTCCAATTGATCTTTGTAAAATACTAGTGAAGAATATTGGATTTGGAGCCATATGTCTAAATCTTGATAGATCTTCTAGCGGTGATGGTCTTGGAGATTCCGGCGAGTTCTAGGGCTTGAAAGGGGAAGAAGATGTTTAAGAAGAGAGAAAGAATGAAAGGGTGAAGAAGATGGAGTCAAAGGGCAAATAGGTAATTTCACATGAAAACTAACAGAAAACTTAATGCATGTTAGGTTCAAGGACGCATAGTGTTAAGAATTCAAACGTCAAGAACCCAAAGTGTTAAGACTGGGCTGAACCTTAATAGGGGCAAACCACGGGGACGAAAACTGCAATTTACTCTATTTTTTATTTCCGTTTTCTACGTATCGATGTCTATAACTGACCCGTCGTAACGTTCGATAGCTTTCGTTTTTATTGACATTCATGCTATAATGACATGACTTCTCTGTGATGTCCAAATATATTGTTGTGGCGTTTTTTGATGTTCAGGGCCAAGCCGTCGCAACGCGCGGGTAAATCCCACTAGTTCTAATACATCTCTCTTATAATAAAAACCTAAATGTTTTTGTCACTTGACATCACCACATTGCATCTCACAAAAATTTTCCCCCAAAATCACATTTATATCCTTCATTTAATACTTTCATATTTAGTCTTTTTTAAAAAAAAAATACATAAATAAACATTTTACCAAATCAATTTATCATTATTACCATTGGCTCACATTGTTTTTAAAATTATCATCAAAAGTTAACATTTAAAAAAAATCAAGAATTAAAAAATAAGATATTTTAAATAAATACGTGTTAGAATAAAGTTTACTGGTATTTAATTAGTAGTTTTTTTAATTTGATATTTATAAATAATTTTTTATTTTGATTTATAAATTTTAATACCTAGTTTTTAATAAAATTTAAAAAATTACAAATATTTATTTTTAAAAGTGTATTATATTTTAAACTTTAATTTTTTAAATGACCATATTTAAAAAAAATATGTTTACAAGTTTCAGTTCTAATTTATTAGTTTTAATTTTTTCATATTTAATTTTGAAATTTTAAATTTAATTGTGTCGAAATAATAAGGAGTGAAATTTTTAAAATTTGGAGTTTTAAATTTTGAATTTAAAAGACGATATATTGTTGAAATTTAAATTTTATTTGTATGTTATTTTTTTTTCATGAGAGATTTAATATTAAAAGTTTAGCGAGATTTTCCGCATACAAATACAAATAGTATCTGTCAATCAGAGCATCTTGATAATGATTTTGATGAAAGTTTATAATCTTCTGATTTTCTAAATGCATTTACATTATCAGGTTTGTTAAACCATAAATTAGTTTTAAGTGTTGGTGTTCCAGTCATGGTAGAAATATTAAAAAAAAAATAGTTTAGGTAATGTAACAGTCATGCTATTATGAAATGTATTTTCATGTATTTTTTTATGTTTTGATTACTTTCATCCGTATAATCTTAACATGTAACAAAATAAAAAAGTTACAAATACAATATCAAATTTGTACAAAAGAGTTGTTAAAATATTTATCAATATAATCTTAACGTTTCATCTCGTGTAACACACGAGATTAAAACTAGTTTATAATAATAAAGAAAATATTCATTCAACGAGAACCAAGTTTTCTGTATGTTTCAACTTTCATTAAGATTACTTAATGTTTTTTTTTTCTCTAGTCATTTATCTTTCGATAAATGTTCCAAATCTTGTCAAAAATTTTAAAAATAATATAATTATTAAAACTAGATGACTGAAATGAAACATATACGAATCTTGATTACCTTTTGTTTTCAAATTTAACCAAAGTAGAAGGTTATACTGAAGAAAAATTTACGAGATAAAATTTCATAGCTGTTCACTTTAAGTCAAATTGAAAAAAAAATCGTAAAACAGAAATCAAGATTCATATATGTTCCATTCAAATCAGTTAATTTAAAAAACTATATTTAATAAAAAAAAAGAATAAACTCCGGTAATTGTGTCGAAATAATAAGGAGTGAAATTTTTAAAATTTGGAGTTTTAAATTTTGAATTTAAAAGACGATATATTGTTGAAATTTAAATTTTATTTGTATGTTATTTTTTTTTCATGAGAGATTTAATATTAAAAGTTTAGCGAGATTTTCCGCATACAAATACAAATAGTATCTGTCAATCAGAGCATCTTGATAATGATTTTGATGAAAGTTTATAATCTTCTGATTTTCTAAATGCATTTACATTATCAGGTTTGTTAAACCATAAATTAGTTTTAAGTGTTGGTGTTCCAGTCATGGTAGAAATATTAAAAAAAAATAGTTTAGGTAATGTAACAGTCATGCTATTATGAAATGTATTTTCATGTATTTTTTTATGTTTTGATTACTTTCATCCGTATAATCTTAACATGTAACAAAATAAAAAAGTTACAAATACAATATCAAATTTGTACAAAAGAGTTGTTAAAATATTTATCAATATAATCTTAACGTTTCATCTCGTGTAACACACGAGATTAAAACTAGTTTATAATAATAAAGAAAATATTCATTCAACGAGAACCAAGTTTTCTGTATGTTTCAACTTTCATTAAGATTACTTAATGTTTTTTTTTTCTCTAGTCATTTATCTTTCGATAAATGTTCCAAATCTTGTCAAAAATTTTAAAAATAATATAATTATTAAAACTAGATGACTGAAATGAAACATATACGAATCTTGATTACCTTTTGTTTTCAAATTTAACCAAAGTAGAAGGTTATACTGAAGAAAAATTTACGAGATAAAATTTCATAGCTGTTCACTTTAAGTCAAATTGAAAAAAAAATCGTAAAACAGAAATCAAGATTCATATATGTTCCATTCAAATCAGTTAATTTAAAAAACTATATTTAATAAAAAAAAAGAATAAACTCCGGTAATTGTGTCGAAATAATAAGGAGTGAAATTTTTAAAATTTGGAGTTTTAAATTTTGAATTTAAAAGACGATATATTGTTGAAATTTAAATTTTATTTGTATGTTATTTTTTTTTCATGAGAGATTTAATATTAAAAGTTTAGCGAGATTTTCCGCATACAAATACAAATAGTATCTGTCAATCAGAGCATCTTGATAATGATTTTGATGAAAGTTTATAATCTTCTGATTTTCTAAATGCATTTACATTATCAGGTTTGTTAAACCATAAATTAGTTTTAAGTGTTGGTGTTCCAGTCATGGTAGAAATATTAAAAAAAAAATAGTTTAGGTAATGTAACAGTCATGCTATTATGAAATGTATTTTCATGTATTTTTTTATGTTTTGATTACTTTCATCCGTATAATCTTAACATGTAACAAAATAAAAAAGTTACAAATACAATATCAAATTTGTACAAAAGAGTTGTTAAAATATTTATCAATATAATCTTAACGTTTCATCTCGTGTAACACACGAGATTAAAACTAGTTTATAATAATAAAGAAAATATTCATTCAACGAGAACCAAGTTTTCTGTATGTTTCAACTTTCATTAAGATTACTTAATGTTTTTTTTTCTCTAGTCATTTATCTTTCGATAAATGTTCCAAATCTTGTCAAAAATTTTAAAAATAATAAAATTATTAAAACTAGATGACTGAAATGAAACATATACGAATCTTGATTACCTTTTGTTTTCAAATTTAACCAAAGTAGAAGGTTATACTGAAGAAAAATTTACGAGATAAAATTTCATAGCTGTTCACTTTAAGTCAAATTGAAAAAAAAATCGTAAAACAGAAATCAAGATTCATATATGTTCCATTCAAATCAGTTAATTTAAAAAACTATATTTAATAAAAAAAAAGAATAAACTCCGATTTTAGTCCCTGTGGTTTTGTTCATTTCTCTATTTTAGTCCAATAGTTTAAAAATCCCTATTTACATCCAATAGTTTCATCATTTATCTCAGTTTTAACCAATCCACTAACCTTCATTCATTTATTCTTTCGTTAAGTTAAGTTAAGTTAAAAAGACGAAAATACCCTTCTCCTTTTATTATTAAACAAAAATGTTATTGATCTCTTCCATTTCCCGTCATAACCCTTTTCCGGCGGCACCTCCCCTATTTCTGTCTCCTCACACACACACACCCACCCACCCATCCTTTCTTTCTCTCTCCTGGGCGACCAATCAAGTCCGGCAAAGCAATCGCCGGCCGACACCAAATCTTTGGGTAAACTCTGAATCTCAGTGGGCTATGTAATCCCCATTTCCCCTAAAGTCGCTAAAACCTCTTCACTCACCCCCAATTCAGAAAACCCTAAAACTCTTCCCTTCTTTTTCTCAAAATTCTTGAAAGACCCATCACCAATTTCACCCTCCAAACCCACCACCGATTGGGGCTTTTACTTCTGAATATTCTAATGATGGTTCGTCGGTGATGGGGGCGGCGGAGGCGGTGGTGGAGAGGAGTCTAAACACTTGATAAAGCTTGCGAGGATGGTGGAATTTGGGAGCATATCATTGCAGATGTTTACTTGGCCAACCATAGTGGAGAGAGAGAGAGAGAGAGAGAGAGAGGGCATATCTGATTGTATGGTGGTCGCCGGTTGGGGATGGAGCTGTGTTCTTGATGTACTGAATCCCAGCCTTGATTGTTGATGCCATTCGATTGCTTTCTAGAAGGATTTATGATCAACATCTAGAAGGCTTCGAAACGTGAGCAGCTTTTGGAATTTGCAAATTTCTTCTTATTCATTTTTACTTCTTGATTTATATTTATAAATACGCATTTTTTCAGATCTACAACCTTGATGCAACAACTACAACCTCCTATTCCTCCTCCGGCGAATTTCAGATCTTTGATGCTGGTAGAAAGAGAGTAAAGAATGGTGGTGGCCAGATCTCATTTAGGTGGCGGCGTTTGACCAGATCTTGTTTAGGTGGCGGTGTAGTGAACGGAGGTGGTGTGTTGTTGGCCTAGCCGGAAAAACGAGGTGGTGGCCGAAAAATGAAGGTGGAGGTGGGTGGTGATAAATTTTAAGATTTTAACGGAGAAGAAAGATTGTGACATTGAATATTTTTGTTTTTTGTTATTTTTTAATAACAACCTTATTTTTATCTTTTAACAAATAGTTTACAGGAAAAAAACTAATGGTGTTAGAGGTGTGAGTTTAATAGAGACAAAAGTGAAACGACAGTGAGTAAAAAAAAGAAATTAAAACAAATGGACTAAAATAAGGAATTGACTCAAATCATAGACACTAAAACCGAAGTTTACTAAAAAAATAAAATTATAAAATTGAACTCCTAATAAAAATTGAATAATTTTAGAAAGAAAAAACCTTAAATGACTTTAGTAAAACAGATAAAACAAAAATCAAGTAAATTTTTCTATAATAATAATCACATGATATATCACACATGTATCAAACCCATCACTTAACTCATATAGAAAGTATGCTTTACTGTTCGGTTTGAAATCTTGAGGGGGTTCGAAGCCATGCACTCACTCTCGTCGCCCGCATCTCCTTCGTGTTATAGCTCATATGTTGACAGGTCCCTAATTTTAATAGGATATTTGATATCCTATATTAACCGTAATACAACATATAAAACTATTCACATATACTAACTACTATAGTTGCATTGCATCATTCACAATTTCACATTCAAATTTACAATGTTGTAGACTAGGATCTGTGGCTATACCATGAGTAAAGACAGCTTACAATTCCATCCACATTAGTAGCTGCCCATTGCTTGATGCATCAGTTGTAACAAACTGCAAAATATGCTACCCTCAAATGAGAAAAAAAATACATTTTAAAATGAAAAAAAAACGCTTTAATATACATACATATAAATACACACACACACACATATATATATATATATATATATAAGAGAGGGTTACTGAAAAAACCAAAAAACTATGAAAATAGAGAAAACCAATAATATATATAGATACTGGGAAAGTATTATAAGAAAACTCAATCTTTATCAGAAAACAAAAAAACTACTTATTTAAGATAAAAAGAAATAATAAAAAAAAACATAACTAAAAAAATAAATCAAAAATTAAAAAACTGTTTCGAAAACCTTGTTTCCCACGTCGTCTTCGTTCAAAAAAATAAAAAAAAAACCTCAAAAAGGAGTGGGTTTAGCTTTTGGGTTTTGTTTAGCTTTTAGGTTAGGTTTTTGAAGGGGTGGGCTGTGGGGTTTAGGTTTTTGGGAGGTGGATGGGGGGTTTAGGTTTTTGGGGGGTGGGTGAGGGGGTAGGTGGGGTGGGGTTAGGTTTTTGGGTGGGGGTGGGGTGAGGGGTTTAGGTTTTTAGGGGTGGGTTAGACTTTTTGGTTTAGTTTAGGTTTTTGGAGGGGGTGGGGGGTTTAGGTTTTTGGGGGTGGGTGGGGTGGGTTTAGGTTTTTGGGGGTGGGTGGGGTGGGTTTAGGTTTTTGGGTGGGGGTGGGGGTTTAGGTTTTTGGGTGTATTACACATATGTAGTAGGAGTTTTTTAGTTTTCTCATGAAAATGAGTTTTCTAGTAAACTCACCCCTATAGGTACTATATATATATGTATATATATAGGGGGAAGATCAAATAAGAAGTATGTTTTCGCTAAGAACTCTAAGAAATGACCAAAACGAACTCCACTAAGAAGTGGTTTTTCGCTAAGAAGTGGGTCAAACGAACTCCGATTGAGCTCATTCTAGCAGCGTTGGAACTGTCTCATCGAACTCTAATCCGGACCCAAAAACCTAAACCCCTCTCTACTCGCACCCCCAAAAACCTAAACCCCTCCAACCCCACCCCAAAAAGCCTAAAACCACCACCCCACCCCCCAAAAACCTAAACCCCCCCACCCCCCCCCCCCCAAAAAAAAACCCTAAACCCACCCCCACCCACCCCCAAAAACCTAAACCCCCCACCCTCCCCCCCCCCCTCAAAAAAAAACCTAAACCATAAAATCTAAACCCTAAGGCTAAAACCCTAAAATTCAAACGTAAAATCTAAACCTTAAAAGCTAAACCCTAAAAGCTAAGATGATAGAGTTCGACGAGACGGTTCCAACGCCGCTGAAATGAGCTCAATCGGAGTTCGTTTGATATCGTTTCTAAGCGTTTTGGTCATTTCTTAGAGTTCTTAGCGAAAACATACTTCTTATTTAATCCTCCCCATATATATATATATATATATATATATATATATATATATATATATAGGTAGGGAGGGTTCCAGAGAAAACCACATAGTTATGCGAAAACCGAGAAAACCACTAAAAAAACCAATTTTAACCAATCATATAATAATATATCTTTTTTATTATTTTTTACTTTTATTTATAAGAGTATCAATGTAATATTATACATTTTTACCAAAAAATCATTTAAATATTGTCTTACGTATACGTAAGCCATAGTGTTACGTATACGTAAACAGAAAACAAAAAAATTGCGGTTATGTATACGTAACTCATAGTATTACATATTGTTTTAGTGGTTTTCTTGGTTTCCCTTCCCCTATATATATATATAAATATATATATATATATATATATATATATATAACAATCGAAAATTCTACATGCAATAATCTTCAGGTACAAACCTCAAAGCCCCCTTTTTTATATAATTCCTGGCCAGGTTTGTTGTCCGCGTTTACATGAACATATAGTTTCTTCATACCTATTCACACAACAAAATAGAAGGGATGTTACAATCCAAAACGATATGTAGAACACTGTATATTGCGAGAACACGCAAAACAAAACAAATCATTCATTTTTTCAATTTTAAAAGTTTTTAAAATATAAGAAAATGATTAAAAGGCTATGTTTATTCATCTTTCCTGAAATTCAAAAGCGAATTATGAACAAATTTCGTTTATGTATACAACCTACACACATGCATGCATAACCTACACATGTGTACGTAAACGGTTAAAAATTAAAAGAATATACAAACAAAATAGTTTATTGGTTTGTTATGTACATAAAATACGCATTTGTATGTAAGCAAAAATAAAACTAAATGTAAATCATTGATAAAAAAAATTAAAAGATTTAGGTTTTTTCTTTTTATTCTCGCAATAATTTAGTAATCTGTAATGAACCACATCCTAATAGGTTAAAACTAGAGGTTGCAAAATACAAGGCTCAAGCGGGCTGGTTAAACATATATTTTTTGTGTAGAGTCAGAACAGGCTTTTAATCCATATTTTATATAAACTACAGCCATTCCAAATGTGATTAACAAAATTACTTTACTACAGTAATAATATAACATTTTCAATAGAATATTTTAGGACTTGTAAATTAACAATACACTTTAACCGATTGTCAACCTGTTTAACTTGGCTTTCGTATAAATTACTTTCTAACTTACCCAATAGAGACAAAAACAACCATACCCAGTAAAATCTCACCCATAGCAAGCCTATTGGTAGGGTCTGGGGAGGGTGGGACGTAGGCAAACCTTACCTCTACCCCTGGGGATAGAGAGGCCGCTTCCAGAGAGACCCTCGACTCCACCATTTGAGATAAAAACATAGAAACAAATTAGTAAAAATGAAGTTGCAAAGCTAACCTAAAGAGGCTGCCATACGAGTGGCTAGGCCTAACATGTTTAATGCAATTCCACGACGACGAGAATATTTTGCCACAACAACATTTGAAATGTAGGCATACTTGTGCGCATCAAAAGGTTCTTTAGTTGCCAAAACACATGACTGCTTCTTTATATCCTTTAGTGAAGAGACAAAAATATAACATTAGCGTCAAATGTGATTAAAACACTTATATTATATTAATAATAATCTAGCATTTCCAACAAAATAATTTAAGAGAATTTATGCATGCACTTTAAGCAACTTTTGACATGTTTTGACCCAATTACTTTGACTGTTAGGAATCAGAGTAGGTATCGTATGCGGCGGAAACAAACACACACACAAACGAATATAGAAAGCAGTAAACGACACGAGAAGTAACGTGGTCCGGCCAAAGTGACCTACGTCCACGGGTGCAATTAGGGTTTCTCTTTATTATTAGGTGCTACAAAGAATTACAACTACATAGCTGAGTATATATAATAACAAGATTACGGCTAACTAAATAAACTAGGGCCGGCTGCCCCTTTACTTGTGTTCCAGCCGTAACAGTCCCAAAGGCCCAGCTCAAAATCTTTCATAGCCCAACATAGACTTCTTTTTAAAACAAAATTACAAGACAAAGATGAGAGGAATTGGCCCATTTATAAGTAAATGGTTCTAAACGGCCATCTCTGGTTAAAACAAAGTTGCAAAACTAAACTACAGAGGTTTCAATATGAGTGGTCAGGCTTAACATGCTTATGCAATTTCACTAGCCCCAAGCATATTTTGCTAACAACGTTTTAAATGTAAGCACACTTGTGTACATCAAAAGGTTGTTTACTTGCCAAAACACAAGACTGCCTCTTTATCACCTTTCATGAAGAGGAACAAATAATAAAGAAATAGAAGATTAAGTCAAAGGTAGTCTCACATTGCAATATATGACTCCAAACCTTGTTTAACAGGACCGTTAGCTGATTACTTAAGTGTTTAAAATAACCTAAATCAATAGCATAAGCACTTACTTGCTTCATAGTTTTCCTAAAGGGAATTTGCAAAATGAAATTATTTCAAGGGACAGAGTGAGTACTACAAATTAGACTTTTATATTTTTATTTTTTTTAGCCTTGCTATTGTTGTGCCAACATATATTGGGTTGTTAAGAAACATTGCAAGATATCTCATTGTAAACTACACCAATATTTTAGTTACAGAGATGTAGTTAGTGTGAAACAAGTGCATTACCCCAGGATATGTTTCTCCTTGCAGATATTGACGGATGCTCAAGTCCATGGTTCCAACGATACTATTTAAGACGGTTCTTTTCATATTTTTCACTTCCTTCTTGACCTGCAATGTCAATTACAAAAAGTCAACTACTAAAGTGACAAATACATAATTCTACTAGATATAACTTAGATCCAATATGTTAACCTAAATTTTCAAATGACTTCTTGAGGCTTGCATAATGTCAAGAACTGTTATAACATGATGAAGAAATAAACATACATCAAGGCTTACATGAGTAATGAGTTGTGATAAGTTTCAGTCCTACAGTCCACTAAAAGCCAAAATAATATGAGATGTGACAAAATTAACACCTACACTAAAGGCACTGTAAGACTAGAGGCCTAACTGCAACTAAGGGCAAACCTAACACCTACACTAAAGGCAACCTAAAGGTAGTCTAAGTGAACTAGCAGTCAAGCGTCGAATCCTCCCAATGGCGCAGCCTATGCTCGCCCCCCGAAATCCCTAACCTTTATCCGGCGTCTCCATGAACTTCTATCACTGATCATGTCCTCAAAGAGGTGCAAGTCTATCAAATCCTGCCGAATCTTCTTATCCCAAGTCAGTTTAGGTCTGCCTCTGCTCCTCTTCCCCTCCAGTGAGCGTCTCCACGCTCCTTACTGGTGCCGTCAACTGTCTCCTCCGCACATGCCCGAATCATCACAATCTCCCCTCCCTTACTTTATCCGAGATACGTGCTACCCCTAATTTGGGGAAATATAATGTGGGCAACAAGGCAAAAATAAAATGAAAACTAACGTGGGACACATGGAGTACAGTTAATTTGCAGAAGCAATAACATGTCCATTGGCATTGTTGGATAGCAATAACATGTCCATTGGCATTGTTGGATTGCTACGTATGCTCTAACAAATTAGAATACAAGAAACAGATTATAAAAGAAACGCACACAACATGTATGTTCCTGCGCGCGCACACACACATATAAAGAGACAGAGAGTGAAAGAACAACTACTGAGACTCACAGCAACAAGACAAAAACACTGCAACAAGTTCCCATCCTGTCCTGAACATCTTTTCTTCAAAGCTTTGAACTCCTGTCCAGCGAACAAGAAACCAATGAACAACCATTAACATTTACAGGGATTTCAAAACAAACCAATGATGTTTTAGACATAATTTATGAACTTTTGATGACCAAATATTAAGTAAGATGTGGCATTCAGGATTAAATAACCAATTTTTCAGCATTCCAATATGCAAAGGACATGTGTAGCAACAAGCAAGCTACGGATCATGGGGCAACGTGAGATTTGATTGTGTGGCTGATGTACATTTCCTTTCTGTATTATTATTTTTCGTTTTATTTATGAGTAAACCAGAACATTACACTTTACAATGGAATAAGTGCTAGAAAAACAATGAAGAGTATCTTAATAAAAACAATGAAGCCTTACACCAAAGGGCTTGTAGCCTAGCGGTATCAAAGAGTGTATAAATGTGTTCCTCCCCAAGTGGTTGAGGGTTCTAGTCCTGTGGTGGACATTGGTGTAAATTTGCAGTAGGTTTAGAGGGTGTGTGACTTAGCCGTTCTAAAAAAAAGGTAATAGCCTCACAAAAGTTAATAGGATATTTCATCTAACTCTTGTTATGTGTGAATTTAACATATCAAAGAAGTTTTTGTCTTCATTTGTTACCTGATCAGCATACTTCATTTTAAAAATCTCAGCATGCCTGAAATTACAAATTGAACGTGTCAAGATCAACAGAATAAATTGCATTTAAAAGTATATATGTCTACTATTCCTGAAGGAAATAATACAAAAGGTAAAACATAAAAATGTTCCAAGAAGATCAAGGTATGTATCATAGTTGTCAAAGGCGAACTCAAACCGCGAAGGTGAGCCTTGGGCCTTGGCGCAAGGCGCTTAAAAAGTGAGGGCCCGAAATAAGCAAAGTACATACCATTTTTAGGGGTTTTAGACATGTTTAGGGCTAGTTTAGGCTGGTTCCAGGCCATTTTTGGATGTTTCAGACCAGTTTGGCAAGAATTTGCAGAATTTTGCCGGAAGCTCGCCGGAGCTCCTAGATGGCAGCAAGGCGTTTTGCCTGCGCCTCTCCTGAGCGCCTAGGCGCGACCCGCGCACCTAGGTCGCCTTTGACAACTATGGTATGTATAACTGACCGCTTGTAAGCCAAGGCTTCCCAATGGGCTTCTGCACGCAGCCATGCTGCCATCTGTCACATGAAGCTTTTTTAGGAAATTAACTGAAAGAAAGTGGCTATATTAAGTAATAATGAAAAAACCAACCCAGTATTCTTCATTTAATAATGCTTCACGAGCAATGTAACGACCAAAGCTACACCTTTTCATGTCAATACATTCCTCATCACTGAGCTGTAGCCGATTGAAAATCAACCCGGGCTGCTTTGAGTCATCATTACTGGGAAAAACCAGGTGTCGAATACTTTGAGTATTATCCCAATGTGTCTCAAGAGTTCTACATCGAGTGTATGAAATTGGGAAATTTTCTCTGGAATAATTTGAACCAAAAAGATGAATGAAAATTCGTTAGATTATCAATCGAAAGCATAAAATCTTGATAAAATGTACTAAGCCAGAAACTCCAAATGGGAAAAATGAATTGGCTAAAATTTTAAATATGATCTCATGTAGATAGACCAAAAATGAGAGGGGAAAAAGGCTGTTTTGTATTACTTTGCTGTTAACTATATGATCAACTCGTTAGAAAAGACAATTATCTATATACTATGAAACGTCTTTATCACAAATTGAGGAACAAATAATGCACAGAATATTATCCTTTGAAGCACGCTAGTAGATGGATTTCTGGAACAAAAATAGGGTTTATGCCATCTTCATTTCTCAAACACTAATGTGCAACTGAAATAAAAAGGTAACCTTCTCTTGTTTAAGCCATCTTCATTTGACATCTCTTTAAGAGAATCTCAAACATTATCATCAGTTTTCAGATTTCTAAGCATAGAAAGGATTATGTTAGATTGTAAAAAGGGGCAGTCAAATCAAAATTCAAAAAGAACAAAACCATTTTTAAATAAAAATCTAGTCAACTATCATGAATTTTTTTTTGAGTGCAACATATGTTAACGCATGAATATAAAGAATAAGATCAAATGGCAACACACATACCTATAGAGATCTACCACAAGAAGGGAATCTTGTTTCTTGATTTGCTTGCAGAAAACAGAAACTGGTTGTCGAATTTTGAAATGAGGGATTAAACTTCCATGTAACAACTCCATTCTCATTCCAATCACAAGTGGTAATCAACCTCATAACATAAAACTTCTTGTTTAACCAACCGCAGGTACAAGAAACCACAGCAAAGCATGCTCCAAAATCAAGGAAGAATTATCAAATGAATTTGCAACAACTATCTTGATCCCTGACAAAAAAATAAATGAAGCAGAAGCAATAACTACTCGTGATCATAAACCAAGAAAGCGTTTGAAAATGAGGATAAACTAGGATGAGAAACTACATTTCTGAGAGCTATGTCAAATCTCCTTGTTGAAAGAAAACAAAATGTTTGAAATCAAATGTGGCAAATCTCCTAATTAAGGTACAAAAGATCTAAAAATTTCAATTTCCTTAGAATTTCATGAACAAACATATATCAACTGAATTGAAGTGCATATCATTTGCCATATTTATGCAATTGAAGTGACCTAAATCTCCTAATTAAGGTACAAAAGATCTAAACAACCTTCTGTTCTTTATCAAAGCTTGAAAATAACATTCTGATCAACCTACAGGTTAGAATAGCTAATCAACCACCCTACTTTCAATTCGATCAAAACAAAGGCCTCCGAAACCAACGAGAAGTCTAAATCATCAAATTTTGAACGACAATTGACCTAGATTCTAATCAAGAGAGAATAAAACCCTAATTTCAGTTCGATCCTCTTTACAAATGAAACAACAACGATAAGATTTTAGTTCGGAACAATTCGATAAAAAGACAAACCTGAAGTCTCAGTATCTGGAGAGGCCGACGAAGAAATCGGATACCTGAGAAGCCATGGAGAGAAGATGAAGCTCGGAGAAACCTGTTTCAATGGCTTGGGTTAAGTTTGCCGGGTTTTATCAAGTAAATGTGACAACTTAAATAATAATTTATCGCATTACAATAAAGATTAAAAAAAAACCCTCCGTTAATAGTATAGTTTTGATTCTTTTTGTTTTGGCCACGAAACTTTAGTTTTTTTTACTTTTTTAATATTTTTATTTTCAACCCTTATACTATATAATATTCATTTTTGGCTTATTTCATTTTCTATTAATTTCATTTTCTATTAATTTCATTTTTCTTTAATAACTTTTTCTAAAATACGGAGGCCGCGGCTGTTTTTAGTTTTTTTGTCAACGTTTCGATATAATTTTTTTTTCGTTTTCAACCCTTATATTATATAATATACGCTTTTAGCCCGTTTCATTTTCTATTAATTTCGTTTTCCTTTAATAACTTTCGTTCGTTAACTTTTTTCAAAATACGGGGCGCATCTGCTTTTAGTTTTTTTTCAATGTTTCGATATAATTTTTTTAAACGGAGTTGTATTCAAAATCTAAGGGTTTTTTTATCGTTACTTATAGCGGAGCCATTACCGTTGTCGTACCGTGATGAGCCGAACAACATCATTTTCGATATTGATATTATCGGAAACCGTATCGGTATTTGCTTTTATGGTTTTCGACGACACGATCCATTAATTTTTTTATTTATTTTTTTATTATTTAGTTTTATGTTTCTCTTTTATTAATACTATTTTTATCGTTGCACTTACGTTTTACTTACGTTTTAAAATTGTCCACGTTATGCTTTAAATTTTATTGAAAACGGAGTTGTATTCAAATTCGAGTGTTTTTTTTGTATCATACACTATAACGAGTCTACGATTAGATTTAAGTTTTATCTGCGCAAACGAGTCAAACCAATAATGACCAGGCTCCAGCCGCGAAGCACGGGAGTTAAAAACTAGTTTGGATGATTAATCAAAGGGAACATCTAATCACGCATCACCGATGCTATCTTTACACCATCGTCTTTTTTTTTTTGACATAATTAACCCTTGACTTTTGCCTATACAACCTGTATAGCGTCTATACGCAGGGGCAGAGATATATGTGCCGCACCGGGGCCATCTAACCCCACTCGATTTCAAATTTTTAGTAGCGGTATAGTTCTCAAATGCCGAGCGACCCCTAATATTTTTTTCGAGGTTGACCACATTGATTTTTTTTTAAATATTTGATCCTGAACTTTGAAAAAAGTTAGCTTTTTAAAAAAGAAATAATTAATTCTATTAATTAAGCTCATAAGCTATATTTAATTAAGCTCATAACTGAATTATTAAAAAAAAACTCAAACTACCCTATAAGTTATCCATAATCCATTAAAAGATTAACCCAACAGCCCAAGTAACCTATTTATTTAGTATTAAAAAATTGAAAAAAAATCTCACGCGTGTAATTAGGGACGATTACACTTCTATTCCACTTTTCAAATGTCACACCCCCAATTTCAACTAACGGAGTTTTACCGTTTGGGAAGTGACGAAATAGAATCTCAGACATTAGTTACTTTGAACGACTCTACATGGGACTCAAAATGAAAATATATTTTAAATCAGAGTATCAATGCGGAAGCGTAAAGAAAGTAAATGCGCAAAATACACGCGCCCAAAACCAAAGTTCAAAAGTCCAAAAAGTCCAAACGTCCAATCAGAACAAGTACAATGGAATAATTCAAGCAAACATAAATAAATCATAATCAAGCAGTTGAATCCCATGCATGCCCTAACGTGCACCTGTGTCTTATCTTAGCGACCTGAGAAAACATGTAAGAAAATATGTCAACACGAGGTTGGTGAGTCCACAGGTTTTAATATAAGTAAATAAGCGTTTACCGGATTTATGTTCATTCAGTACGTATCTAGAGGTAGCTAACCTATGTTCATGTTCAGCTCAAGCGCTCGCAACCGAAGCTGACTGTTTGTTTATTGCCTCCTGCCAGGTCTATCAACACTGGCGGTGTGAGTAGGCTAACATTTCACCCGTTCGATATCTAATCGAGTTAGCGCGACTAACGCGGGTGGGATTTGTCAAACCCAGTAGTACTACTAAATATTACCTCGCTAAGATCCATATTAACGGTCCGATATTAGTTGAGGACTTTCTGTGATAACGTGTTACGCTTAGCATTTAACATTGATATCATACGAATTAAAAATCCAAAATCGTTTAGTCATGTTTTCTCCCCCAAGTTAAAACAGTAAAAGGGCCGTGAAAACTCACATGCGTTGCGTTGTAGGTAGTATCACACAATGGACAAGTTGGAACCACGAGTGTAAGTCTCAAACGACTTACGAATGCCCTAAAATTATAAACACATAAATTAGGGATAAAAATGGGAACTGTGACAACGACACGGAATGAGAAGCGTCCTAAAGAAACGCTCTAGTAACCGAGAGTAGACGAACGTGTCCACGGTAAATAGTAATTCTTTAATTAGTAATTAGATTATATATACGTTACGCGACGAATGACAACAATAATAATAAATATATTCGAGCGTTTTGTCATTTACAAAAATTAGAAAAATAATATAATTTAATATATATTTTTAGGTTCGAAAGGATAAACTAATTACTCATTCGTGGTACAAAATAATAAATATATTATTTTTATGAACGTGATAAATGCGGGTAAATAATATAATTAATTATATTATTATTTGGTTTCAAATATTATACGAGGTTACAAAACGATACGAAATAATATAAATCTATATATTATTTAATAATACGAGTCACGGGTTGAAAATAATATAAACATATTATTTTATACAACTTTTTGGTAATTATTTTATTTTAAAAGTGGGAAATAATATAAAAATACGTTAATAATTCAAACCCGAGCCTACGGGTTGTTTCTCGGGCTAAAACACATTTATATAATAATATAATATTATAGGGTCTGATTTTTATATTAAAATAATTCTAAAAAATGTTTAAAAACAAAAGAGTGTGGAGAGACTCGAACCCGGGTCTCTCCCACACAAGCACACGCACTTAACCAGTCCCGCCCACTAGGGTTTCGCAACAAATACCCGGATCGGTTTGTTTTAACAGTTAAGGTCTCTGTGATCTACTCCCCTTTCGAAACTGAGCCCAATCCAGTCCCTATTCTACCCGTATGGACTTCGATCGAGCAAATTAGGTTAGGGGTTTTGTAAATCGGGTATAGGCGAATGTGTGGTGAGGTTTAATTGCAATATCATCGAGTTTTAAACTATAAATTCTTGGACTATCAATCGAAACCCTAGTTTTAAAAACACAATTTAAATCCGTTGATTCTGATAATAAAACTTGTTAGGATTATAGGGTTTTTATTAAAACTGTAATTGCGAAACTGATGATGTAGTTTAATTTCATTTCAAGCGGGTGTAGGTAAGAGTTCAATTAACCAGAAATATGCATGAACCCTAATTACGGGTCATGGTCAACTTGATGTTGTTTGACTGAATTATCATAGGGTTATCCATAAACGAAGTGTCGTGATTCTAATGGGGTGATTTAATTTGATTTAAACATCGTCTAAGACCAAAACCCCCAAATTGATTTTATGAGGAAAACATAGTTTAGGATCTTGACAGATTCGATGGTAATTGATCAAATAAACATGGGGCTTTCATTATACAGATGATTACGAGTCTAAAGGTGTAGTTTAATTGAATTATAATAGGGTCTAGGATAGAGTTTGATTAAACCAATTTAAGATGAACCCTAGAATCTGGATTGATCGAATTGGATGTGATAAGCCCCAATTATGATAGGGCTTTCCATTAGAAGGTTAAAACGAAACTGAGGGTGTAATAATTTACCAAAACAAATGTCGATTTGATGGGGATCGACTAGAACGACAGCCTACTGCGACTGTGTTGATCTCCGACAACCACAACTTCGATTCCGATGAAATTGACGAGTGAAATAGCTTCTGAGATACTTGACTACGGTACGCAGGTGTGTGATTTGTGAGAGGAATACAAGAATTTGGCGAATTCGATGATCATTTAGGAAGGGGTCGACGGTTTCAACTTGAATTATCATAATTGAGATTAATTCACTCAATTACAACTTAATTATGATCTCATTATGGTCGGTAATAGAATTAAAGTGCATGATTGTTGTAATTCCAACCGATTTCGGTTATGTAACATGGATTTGAGAAAAAAGACGCGATGTTGACTTTTAAAAGTCATCAATTCAAGTTTGATCTAAATACAGAAGTAATCCCTGAGGTTTTCCTGAGAATTGGAGTTTGAAACTTGACAGGATAGGTCCCTCCAGTTTAGATGGAGTTAAAATTTGGTTAGTTTGACTTCTACAGTCAACAGGATTTGAATTTTGACTTTTCTAAAAGTCAACATAGTAGATTAGGGTTATTACATAACTAGTCCCTCGAGTTTAAGTTTGAAATATTGGAAGAAACAATCCCTGCAGTTTGAGTTAAGTTAACTTAGGTAACTTTAACTGGATTTCGTTAATGGGGTTAACTGGAAAAGTCCGGATTGTCACATCATCCCCTAGTTGAAAGAATTTTCGTCCTGAAAATTAAAATAAATAAATAAAAATTTTCCGGGATATCACATCATCCCCTAGTTGAAAGAATTTTCGTCCCGAAAATTAAATAGTACCTTAAGAATTTGCTGTGGAGTGCTTGAACAGATTAGGATATTTGCGCATCATCTGATCCTCGCGCTCCCACGTGAATTCCGGTCCGCGTTTCGAGTTCCAACGAACTCTGACAATAGGGATCTTACTGTGCTTTAACGTTTTAACTTCCCTATCCATAATTTCCACAGGTTCTTCGATGAATCGTAATTGTTCATCAACGTGTAGTTCCTCAAGAGGAACTGCGAGTGATTCGTCTGCTAGGCATTTCTTTAAATTTGAGACGTGAAAGACGTTGTGCACACCACTAAGTCTTTCAGGTAGGTCCAGTTGATACGCTACTGGTCCGATTCTCTTCATTATCTTGAATGGTCTAACATAACGAGGATTCAGTTTGCCTCGTTTCCCGAAATGAATGACACCTTTCCAAGGTGAGACTTTGAGTAAGACCATGTCACATATTTGAAACTCTAAGGGTTTACAACGCTTGTCGGCGTAGCTCTTTTGACGATCACGAGCTGCCACCATACGGTTTCTAATTTGAATGATCTTTTCGGAAGTTTCAAATACAAATTCAGGACCTGTGAGTTGGCTATCTCCAACCTCGGTCCAACAAATGGGAGAATGACATTTCCGTCCATAAAGTGCTTCAAATGGAGCTGCCTTGATGCTAGTATGATAACTGTTGTTGTAGGAGAAATCCACCAACGGTAGGTGAGACTCCCAAGTGTTACCGAAATCAATCACACAAGCTCGTAGCATGTCCTCCAGTGTTTGAATAGTACGTTCTATTTGGCCGTCAGTTTGAGGATGGTATGTTGTGCTCATATCTAGACGCGTGCCTAAAGCTTTATGTAACGATTGCCAGAAACGAGAGGTGAATCGTGCATCACGATCCGAAATAATAGAGATTAGCACCCCGTGCCGAGAGACTATTTCTTTCAAGTAAGTACGAGTAAGTTTATCCATTTTGTCGGTTTCCTTTATTGCTAAGAAGTGAGCGGACTTTGTTAATCGATCAACAATTATCCATATGGCATCACACCTGGTAGGGGTTCGTGGTAATTTGGTGATGAAGTCCATAGATATTTGTTCCCATTTCCACATAGGGATTTCTGGTTATTGCAGAAGACCGGATGGCTTTTGATATTCAACTTTGACCTTCGCGCAAGTCAGACACTTACTAACATATGTGGCTATATCGGCTTTCATCTTCGGCCACCAATATAGTACCTTTAGATCATGGTACATTTTTTCGGAACCTGGATGAATAGAGTAACGAGATTTATGAGACTCGTCCATAATTAGTTCCCTTAGGTTTCCGAATACTGGAATCCGTTTTCGCTCGGCAAAGTAGCGAATACCGTCAGATTTGACTTCAAGCTGTGCTTCCAGACCGCGTGTACTTTCCAGCGGTAGATTCTCTTCCTTTAGGGCTTCGAGTTGAGCACTACAGATTTTGTCAGGTAATCCGAGGTGAATAGTAAGCTGTAATGCTCGAACTCGTTTGGGTTTCATTTCCTTTCCACTCAGGGCATCAGCTACAACGTTAGCTTTGCCCGGGTGGTATCAGATCGCACAGTCATAATCGTTTAAGAGTTCGACCCAACGACGTTGTCGCATGTTCAACTCTTTCTGCTCGAAGATGTGCTGAAGACTCTTGTGATCGGTGTAGATGGTGCATTTGGTACCATACAAGTAATGTCTCCATATCTTAAGAGCGAAGACTACGGCTCCCAACTCTAAATCATGAGTGGTGTAGTTTTTCTCATGAATCTTTAGTTGACGTGAAGCGTATGCGATCACCTTTTCTCGTTGCATTAATACACAACCCAGACCCTGAATAGATGCATCACAATACACCACAAAATCATCGGTTCCTTCCGGAAGAGCTAGAATAGGTGCACTGCAGAGTGTCTGTTTAAGATGTTGGAATGCTGACTCTTGGTTATCGCCCCAATTATAGGCTTTACCCTTTTGAGTTAAAGCAGTGAGGGGTTGAGCAATTTTGGAAAATCCTTCGATGAATCGACGGTAATATCCAGCCAATCCCAGAAATTGTCGCACCTCAGTCGGAGTCGTCGGTGCTGCCCAATTCTTGATGGCATCTATTTTGGATGGGTCGACATGTATCCCTTTCTCGTTAACCACATGCCCTAGAAACTGAACTTCCCGGATCCAAAATTCACACTTAGAAAACTTAGCATACAGTTGTTCTCGCTTAAGTAATTCTAAAATTAGGTGTAGATGTTCCTCATGTTCCTCCTTGTTCTTGGAATAAATGAGGATGTCGTCGATGAAAACGATAACGAACTGGTCAAGGTAAGGCTTACACACACGGTTCATGAGATCCATGAATACCGCATGTGCGTTGGTTAATCCGAAAGGCATGACCATAAACTCGTAATGGCCGTACCTTGTTCTGAATGCAGTCTTTGAGATATCCTCTTCTAGGACTCTTAACTGATGGTAATCGGACCTAAGATCTATTTTGGAATAGAAACTTGATCCTTGGAGTTGATCAAAGAGGTCATCTATGCGAGGTAAAGGGTAGCGGTTCTTGATTGTGACTTTATTTAGCTCCCGGTAGTCAATACACATACGAAAAGTTCCGTCCTTCTTCTTGACAAATAGTACCGGAGCTCCCCACGGTGATGAACTAGGTCGGATAAAACCTTTATCCAACAAATCTTGCAATTGAGTGGACAGTTCTTGCAATTCACTAGGTGCCAGTCTGTAAGGTGCCCGAGCAATCGGTGCTGCTCCGGGTGCTAAATCAATTTGGAATTCAACTTGACGATGCGGTGGCAAACCGGGCAGATCCTCGGGAAACACTTCCAAAAATTCACGCACGACAGGAATATCTTCAATCTTCTTCTCTTCTGAGGGCTGCTCAGCAACGAGAGCCAAAATAGCCGTATGCCCCTTTCGAAGGCATTTTTGTGCTTTCATAAAAGATATGATGCCCATGACTGCACCAACTTTTTCGCCTTGAACGGAAAGAATTTCTCCACTCGGGAGAGGAATACGAACAATCTTCTCATGACAGATAATTTCGGCTTGGTTTTTAGATAACCAATCCATGCCGACAATTACATCAAAACTACCAAGAGTGACCGGCATAAGGTCGATATCAAATGTTTGTTTAGCTAGTTAGAGTTTACATCCTTTAAGAATGTGAGTTGCCTCAATTATTTGGCCATCAGCTATCTCTATTGTATACTTAGCTTCTAACAGAGTTGAAGTTCCTTTTATCATATCACTAAGTTTCTTAGATATAAAACTTCTATCAGCACCAGTGTAAAAAAGGACAGAAGCAAAGTAATTATTTAAGAGAAACTTACCGGTGACCACATTATGGTTGTAACGGGCTTCTCCAGATCCTAGTACGAAGGCTCGTCCCTTTGCACCATTTCCTCCACCATTTCCATTGTTACCACCATTGCCATTGTTATTCTGGTTAAGGTTGTGGTTTCCATTACCCCTTTCTTCAATTGAGGACAATTCTTCCGAATATGCCCTTCCTTTCTGCACTCAAAGCAACCCCTTGTGGATCCCGGTTGTTGAAAAGGTTGTTTAGTTTGTAACTCACCCCTGCAGTCCTTAGCAGCATGACCTATTTTGCTGCACCTCTGGCAACGATTGCAGAACCCAAAGTGGTGAAGTTACACTTATTACACTTCGGAGACTTCCCCGCATAACGACCCTGGTTTTGACCTGAAGAGGTCGACTGGTTGAAGTTCTTAGTAGGCTCAAACCTACGCTGTTGCTGCTGCTGCGGTTGGTTAAACTGGGGTTGGTTGGGTTGGGGTCCTTTGGAGTGGGAGTTGGAGTGGTTGTGGGTTTTGGAATGGTGATTGAACTTGCGTTTGTGATTATCGGTGGGTTTAGCAACTGAACCTCTCGGAGGGAGGGCCCCTTGTGTCATCGCTTGGTCGGTTAACTTTTGCGCAAGTCGGATGGTTTGTTGGATAGTGGCAGGATTGGATGAAGTAACCATGCTTTGTATTTGAGGCACTAGACCTCCAATGTAAAGCTCAATTCTTTTGTAATTAGGAGTTACCATATGCGGGCACATAGTAGCCAGTTCATGGGAACGTGTGGTGTAGAGTTCAATTTCAGAACCCTCCATCTTTAGGTTCCAAAACTCTCCCTCTAACTTCTGGATCTCATCGCGAGGACAATATTCCTCCTTCATCATTGCTTTGAATTCCTCCCACGGGAGTCCATTCGCCATGGCCAGACCCAACATTTGGACCTGGGCGTTCCACCATGTGAGTGCCGGCCCTCCAAAGTTCCGGCGGTAAACTTCACCTGATTAGCCACGGGGCAGTTGCACATTGCAATTACTGATTCAACCTTCTCAAACCAACGAAGTAGTCCAACGGCTCCTTCAGCTCCACTAAAGGCGTGGGGCTTGCAATCCATGAATGCCTTGAAAGTGCAGGCTGGTTGTTGGTTTTGCTGGCCTGCAGCATTCTGTGCTGCCAGAGCCTCCGCCACACTATCATTTATCAGTGCCGCTAGCTCTGCAGCCATCATGTTAATGGTACCACGACCACCGGCACGGCCTCCGCGTCCTCTCCCTGACATGATTCTTCACAATCACAAATGAAAATATGAGAAATATATCGCATATTAAACATTATTCAGGTATGAGTAAGGAGATACAACATCTAATATTTTGAAAATTAATCAAATTGTAAGGCTACAAAATAAATAACTCAAATATTAAACTTCTCATGCTTTTATTGGATAGGAACAACCTTACCCATCTAGGTTTGAAAAGAGAAATAACATAAGCAAAAATAGGCATGAAAAGGAAGATAGAATATGAAGATCACCAGGCATCTTCGTCATCGGAAGAAACATACGATTGTGCATCGTCTATCTCTACTGGTTCCTCCTCCACGGGCTCCTCCTCGAAAGGCTCTTCTTCAAAAGGTTCCTCCTCAAAAGGTTCCTCCTCGCCATCAGAATGTGGAATCTCTTCAGGAAATAAAGCGGCTTGCAGTTGGGCTTCCAAGTGGGTCACCCTCTCTTGAAGACCTTTAGCAGTGTGGTTTGCTACATGTAGCTGAGCTTCCATAGCAGCCAATCTCTCCAGAACTCCTTCCATATCATCGTCCATAGTGTCGGCCCTCGTCTCCAGATGTGCCACACGATCCACTAAAAGGTTATGGACATGGTCCGTTGTAGCTAGTTCGGTAGTCAAGAGTTCTATTCCTACCTTATTCTCCTCTATTTGAGGTCCATTCTTCAGAAGGTTAGGTATCTCCTCGGTAGCATCTTGCACAATACTCAATTCATTCGACATATAAGATACGAAAGCTGCGAAAGCTTGTTCCATAGTGTATGGCAAGCTAGGTAGTAGGGATGATGAGGATGCAGAACCAAAGTAGGGTGATGGAACATTTCCCATTTCGATCCACCTTTGGATCATTTGCGGGTATACGTTCCAATTGAGAGTATAATCCATTGCTCGTGCGCTACTTGGTTCACCTTGGTCAACTGAATGGTCACTGGAAGTAGTCCGGCGCCTTTGGGCTCCGGGGATGGTAGGATAGGTGCCTTATGTCCTAGTGCCTTAAGTAATGGAGGTGGAGTTGACGACATGTTCCTGTAACAATATATATAAGTGCCAAACATTCAAATGACATGTAACTAATGTGTGAGGCTATAGTCTAGTATGCAATCCTAGTTCTCTATAACCTGGATCTGATACCAATCTGTCACACCCCCAATTTCAACTAACGGAGTTTTACCGTTTGGGAAGTGACGAAACAGGAACTTAGACATTAGTTACTTTGAACGACTCTACATGTGACTCAAAATGAAAATATCTTTTAAATCAGAGTATCAATGCGGAAGCGTAAAGAAAGTAAATGCGCAAAATACATGCGCCCAAAACCAAAGTCCAAACGTCCAATCAGAGCAAGTACAATGGAATAATTCAAGCAAACATAAATAAATCATAATCAAGCAGTTGAATCCCATGCATGCCCTAACGTGCACCTGTGTCTTATCTTAGCAACCTGAGAAAACATGTAAGAAAATATGTCAACACGAGGTTGGTGAGTCCACAGGTTTTAATATAAGTAAATAAGCGTTTACCGGATTTATGTTCATTCAGTACGTATCTATAGGTAGCTAACCTATGTTCATGTTCAGCTCAAGCGCTCGCAACCGAAGCTGACTGTTTGTTTATTGCCTCCTGTCAGGTCTATCAACACTGGCGGTGTGAGTAGGCTAACATTTCACCCGTTCGATATCTAATCGAGTTAGCGCGACTAACGCGGGTGTGATTTGTCAAACCCAATAGTACTACTAAATATTACCTCGCTAAGATCCATATTAACGGTCCGATATTAGTTGAGGACTTTCTGTGATAGCGTGTTACGCTTAGCATTTAACATTGATATCACACGAATTAAAAATCCAAAATCGTTTAGTCATGTTTTCTCCCCCAAGTTAAAACAGTAAATGTAGATGCATAATATGTCCCTAATCCCTTGTAATATGTATTTCATCTATGTTTAATGTAATTATTTGATGTATTAATGAAATTACATGTTTATCCTTAATGTTTACTCATATATAACGACTGTGTATTAAACGATCTTATAAATAGCGATAACGTTGATCAATCGTGCTAATGAAAGGCCCATTCGCACGAATGGATCATGAGAATGATCCATTCGCGCGAATAGCTCATGAGAATGATTCATTCGCTAGAATAAGTCATGAGAATGATTCATTTGTACGAATGAACCATTCTGATGATTCATTCTTAAGAATGAACCATTCTACTGATTCATTCGCACGAATGAGTCTATTCACATGGCTCATTCGTACGAATGGCCTCTGCACTATATATATAACTTTCACTTCATGAGCACATATACAACAGAATACACAACACATATACACATAGAGAGACTGACCAGAGCAGAACCAACAGAACACAAACTCTTTTCACCTGTATTGTCGAATCTCTGTCCGTTGAGAGTTTCCAGGTCTTGTATCCAACTTCTCTACACCAAAGGGTCGATAGAAACCTTCGTTTCGACATCTAATCCGCTCGTTTCTTACGACCCAATCCGTGTCATAGATTGGATTGCCAATCAAATCGGATTCCGCACGATTTGGTTCGGTTAATGTGTTGAATCATTGGATCAAGGTAGATCCCGATCCAACAAAGTGGTATCAGAGCCTGATTGTGCTCTAGATTCAACATAGAAAATCTAATCTTGCTTTTTCTAGCTTCTTGAATGATATAAAGATCACTTGATCGTTGTTTAGCCACGTTCAAATCTTGTGATTATTGCTTCTGAGTGATCTGATCGTTTCAGTTTCAAGATCTGATAAAAGGCTCAATCATTGGTGCTTTTTGGTGCAAAAAAGTCAAACAGCTCTCTGTCGTACGAATGGCCACTATGATGAACTTCATTCGCACGAATGGTTCCTACCATTCGCACGAATAGATCAAGTCTCCCGCTCGTTTGTTCAAACTTCCAATCGCACGAATAGAAATTCCAGTCGCACGAATAGAAAATTCCATTCGCACGAATAGAAAATTCCAATCGCACGAATAGAAAATTCCATTCGCACAAATAGAAAATTCCATTTGCACGAATAGAAAATTCCAATTGCACGAATAGAAAATTCCATTCGCACGAATAGAAAATTCCATTCGCACGAATAGAAAATTCCATTCGCACGAATAGACCCATTCGCATAAATCTCTTCTGAAATTTTTTTAAGTGTCGAAAAACTTCGTTCTTTACCATGTCGGACTTAGCCTTTGTTGCCAGTCAGAACAGTAAAATCCAAAACTTGTTATTAATCGATAATGAAGCTGGAAATGCTAACAAGGCTTCAAAACTCATGACAATGGACGAATATCATCACTGGAAAAACAGGTTTGAGATACACATTAATGGAGTTGATACAAACTTATGGATGATGATAGAGAATGGATATCAAAAATTGTTGAGTGAGGATGGAACTCCTGTTTTGGCTTCCCTTTTAAGCGAACAACAAAGAAAAGATTATGACTTAGAAAAGAAGGCATATGCTATCCTATCTCAGGCCATGTCAAGAGAAATATTTCATCAATTCAGGCAGTTTACATCTTCAAAATCTCTGTGGGATGCCTTAGAACAACGTCACGAAGGAAATGCTTCGTTGAAAGCTATCAACGCTAAGGCCATTAAGAAGGAATTTGATAATTTCATGTATATTGGAAATGAGTCCTTAGATGATCTATTTGAGAGATTCTATCACTTGATGAGTGAATTGCATGCCCATGAGGTCAAAACAACGAAAGAAGAAAAGGTTCAATGCATGGCAGATGCGCTACCACCAAAATGGGATTCATTCTTGATGATTCTCAAACAGAACAATACTCTTGAAACCATTGATATCAATGAATTTCTTCAGAAATTGAGAGAACAAGAGGTGATGAATAAGTGGAAGTTAAAGAGAGGTGTACAAGCTCAGGATCCTTCATTGTACTATTCCACATCAACTCAACAAAATGCTCCTTTGCAGACTGCGTTTGTATCAAACATGTCAAATGTTTCAGCCAGCCAGTCTTCAACAGCTCATGCTTCAGTTTCATCAAGCTCGGTTCCACAGCAGGGAAATACTGCTAATACTCCTCCACCAAGCCCCATTAAATTGCAAACAGACAACTTCGACAAGGTTACTATCGAAGTGGCCAAGGAACACATGGCACTGTTGTCTACCGTTGTCAATTCATATGACAGTCTTGTTGCTGGACAGGTTGGAAACAGTCATCTGACAGCAGAAGACTATGCTCAGATTAATAAGGATGAAATGGATCGAATTGATATAATGTGGGCTCTTGCAAGTGCAGTCAGAAGAGCGAGAGATTATGTAAAAAGGACAGGAAAAACTCTCGAAGGGAACAAAGACACTACTTATGGTTTTGATCTGTCTGCTGTTGTTTGTTTTAACTATGGTGAGAAAGGGCATTTTGCTAGGCAATGTGAAAAGCCTAAACAGACTGGAAACCGCAACCCTTTCAACAACCGTTAAAGCCAACCGAAGCAACAAACTCAAAATACAGAAACAAACCTTGTTCCAGTTACTCTTGCACAAGATAAGGGCACTTCAAGTGGTACAAAAGCTATGGTTGTTCAAACAGATGAGACTGTTGATTGGTCTTTTAAATTTGGAGCTAATGGCAGTTCAGGGGATAGAGCTTACATGGCAAAGGCTGTAGAAGTCAATGAAGAATCAGATTCTGATGCTGAGAGAGAGATTGCTTCAGAAAGTTCATCAGCTGCAGACGACACATCTTCAAACAGTTCTGGCTTCGCAGCTGAGAATGAAGATAAATCATCTGTTGTCTCTTCAAGTCAATCGACAGCTGATGTGGATGATAACAATTCCTCTTCTGAATCTACCTGTAGCTGTGCTTTTATGGTAAAAACATCCACAGGCATTCAGGTAAATTCTGACAGTTTTGAAAGTGAGTCTGAATCTCAACCGTGTTTAATTTGTGATGAACTTGAGAAGAAAGTTGAGACACTTAAAAGTCACAACACAGACTTAATTACTGATTTAACTGCTTGTCTTGAAGCAAACCGTGTTTTAAAGGGAAACGAACTTGCCTTCAAAAACAAAATTGATCTTTTAAATAGGCAAGTTCATGAATTAGAAATCTGTGTTATAAACAAACAAAATGCCATCACTTTTTATTTAAACACGATTGATGAAACAAAGAAAAAGTTGGCGCTTGTCGAGTGTGATTATGAAACTCTAAATCAAAAGCTGAAAAGTTATTCAAATTCTGCTTACATTCTTGATTACATGATTTCACGGCGTCCAGGAAAGAAAAATGCTGGGATGGGGTATAAAAATTGTCCTCCACCGGTGTTGTATGGTAAACACACCGGATGATAACCCAATCATTGACTTTAAGGTCAAAACGCCACTTGTCGTTGATCCAACCGAAAACAAAATTTCTCAATCAAAGGTTAACGATAATAGTGCTTTGACCTCGAAGTCCCAGTGTGTTGATGGAATGGTAGAAGAGTGGGATGAAGACGACGATGAGTGCACTACTCGTGGTTTGGGACACAAAAACTCGTCTGTTCCACAAAATGACAGCATTGGTATTTCAAAATCTGCTTCTAAAAAGGTTTTTAAAATTAAACAAACCAATTGTCGTCCATCTTATCCCACTACTTCTGATCAGAAGAGTCAAGTAACCAAAGCCTCAATCAAAAAGGTTAATTTTGTTAAAGCTGGAGAGTCTGTTCAATCAAACAAGTCACTCTCTTCAGCTGAACAAAAAGAAGTTAAGGCTGGTGGTTCAAAAACTCACCAAAGTGAAAATCAATACAGATCTCCGAGGTTGGTTGAGCGGAGATACTGTTTTGAGTGCGGTACAAAAGGACACATTGTTGTCAACTGTCCTTATCTTCAGAAACCAAGTAAAAGAGTTAACCATTTTCCAGAAAATAAACAAAAGTTTTTAAAGTCAAAATCTAACTCTTTTACCCAACAACAAGTGCATCAAAAGAAAGTTAAACAAAAGATGCATGACTTGTTGGTCTCTGATTCGAGTTCCACACATGTACAAATCGTTAAGCAATCCACTGTTTACCACAAACAGTCGTTGCACAAACAACATGTGTGGAAAGCAAAATCAGATGATACTTCTGATGACTGTACTTCAAAGTCAAATGGTTGTTCCAAAAGTCCACAAGGACAGTGGATGGATTGTACTGTTGTAGATGAGTCTGGGAAACCCAAGACCGTAAAGGCTTGGGTTCCTAACCTAAACTAATTATTTTCCTTATTGTGCAGGTTGTCCTTTATAATCCTATTAGCAATAATTGGATTATTGATAGTGGGGCATCCAGGCACATGACTGGGAACTTAGCTCTCCTTTTCGACGTCAGAAATATCAAAGGGGGCTATGTTTCATTTGCAGGCGATAAAGGTGATTTTATCTCAGCTCAGGGAACACTGTCTAATGGAGCTGTCAGCTTTGAGAAGGTCAACTTTGTCAAACAGTTGGATAACAACTTACTTTCTGTTTCTCAAATCTGTGATAAGGAGTTCAAGGTTCTTTTTGATGACAATCATTGTTATATCTTGAAAAAGGAGTTTATGATTCCAGAAGACATGGTGGTTATGTCTGCTCCAAGAGTGAATGATCTTTATATTCTTGACATGTCACGAGCATCATCCTCAGTGTCCACAGCATCATGTTTTGTTTCAAAAGCCACTGAGAAGGATTCTATTTTATGGCACAATAGAATGGGACATCTCAGTCTCAGAAAAATGAATCATTTGGTGCACAAAAATCTTGTTGAAGGAGTCACTGTGAAAAGTTTTCATCTTCCTGACGTGTGTGTTTCTTGCAAGAAAGGCAAACAAACCAAGAAATCTCATAAACCCAAATCTCAACATTCCATCACTATACCACTAGAGCTCTTACACATGGACTTGTTTGGTCCTATCAACCGGAAGAGCATTGCTGGAGACTTATATTGTTTGGTTGTGACGGATGAGTATTCAAGATATTCTTGGGTGATGTTCTTAAAAGAAAAATCTGAAACTTTTGAATATGTGGAGATTCTGATTACCAAATTGGAGTCTCTGTATAAGTTAAAGGTTAGGAGGATCCGTTCGGACAATGGTACTGAATTTAAAAATCACCTTATGGAAACCTTTTGTCAAAAACTTGGTATTCACCATGAATTCAGTGCGCCATATGTTCCACAAATGAACGGTGTTGCTGAGAGGAAGAATCGGACCTTGATAGAAGCTGCAAGGACTATGCTCGCTGACTCAAACTTACCCGTGCAGTTCTGGAATGAAGCTATTGCTAATGCGTGTTACACGTTCAACCGGGTTCTAGTTGTCAAGCGTCACGATAAAACTTGCTTTGAATTGTTGCATCGACGGAAACCGAACTTACAGTATCTTGAACCGTTCGGCGCTCCATGTACCATGTTGAAAAAGGATGCTCATGGCAAGTTTAACGAGAAAGTAGAGGAAGGTTACTTCTTAGGGTACAGCACTCCCAATAAAAGAGTTTACAACAAAGCTTCTGGGAATGTAGAAGAATGGTACCATGTTGATGTTCAAAAGTATACCTCTCCTGCTGCTGGAAAAGGTCTTCCTTGGATGTTTGATTATGAAGAGCTTTTTGCCTCGTTTAATCTTCCTCCAGAATGTTCAGATGAGGAGGTTGCTATTCAAATGATGTATGATGCTCAAAACGCACCTGATGAACATGTGCAACCTACTCCCTCATCATCTGACATTCCTGAGTCCTCCAATAACACACAAGTCACACAGGATGATGACTCTTCTTCTTCTTCAGAGTATGAGGGTTCTCGACAAGAAATAGACCAGGTGATTGAAGATCCTTCCCATGATGTTGTACAACTGAGTGATGATGTTTCACATTCTGTGGCAATTGAACAGAGTATCACAAACCTTGATCAAACTGTTGAGGTTCCTGCTCATCCTGTGGGTAGGATTGATAGAATTCATCCTCAACAGAATATTATTGGTGATCCCACATCTGGTGTCAAAACTAGGGGTCAGATCAACTCTGGAGTCTACTCAGAAATCATGGAATCTGGTGTGGTCAACGATTGTGCGCATTCTTGTTTCGTCTCGCAAATCGAACCACGGTCTATAACAGATGCTTTAAAAGAAGAATCTTGGGTAAATGCAATGCAGGAAGAACTACTCCAATTTCAGAAGCTCGGAGTTTGGAAGTTAGTTGATTTACCAAAAGGAGCTAAGAAGATTGGTACTCGATGGGTTCTTCGTTGCAACAGGGATGATCAAGGAATAGTCATAAGAAATAAGGCTCGTTTGGTCGTTCAGGGATTTAGGCAAATTGAAGGTATAGATTACAATGAAGTGTTTGCACCGGTTGCTCGTCTGGAAGCAATTCGAATTTTTCTTGCTTATGCATCCTACAAAAGGTTCAAAGTCTATCAAATGGATGTAAAGAGTGCTTTCCTTCATGGAGAAATCAGTGAAGTCGTATACGTCAGTCAACCTCCCGGGTTTGAAGATCCTATGCATCGTGACCGTGTCTACAAATTGGACAAGGCACTGTACGGATTGCACCAAGCTCCGCGAGCGTGGTACGAGACACTTTCCACTCATCTTCTGAACAATGGATTTAGAAGAGGTGTCATCGACTGCACGTTGTTTATTCGAGAAAAGGGTGGAGAACTTTTAATGGTACAGGTATACGTGGATGGCATTATTTTCGGATCAACGAATGATGTTCTATGCAAAGAATTTGAAAGAGTTATGCAGGACAAATTCGAGATGAGTTCCATGGGAGAGATGAAGTTCTTTCTAGGCCTACAAGTAGATCAATCTGAGACAGGGATTTTCCTTCATCAAACAAATTATGTTGGAGACATACTGAGCCGATTCAGTATGACTGATGACAAACCTGCTGGTACTCCATTGGCGATCAATCACGGGATTTCGCCTGATGACAAGGGGGAGTATATTTATGCTACTCTCTATCGAGCCATGATCGGATCTCTCATGTATCTCATGGCATCTCGACCAGACATCATGTTCGCCACGTGTCTCTGTGCCCGATATCAATCAAAACCAAAAGTCTCCCACTTAATTACTGTCAAAAGGATTTTTCGTTATCTGAAGGGTACTCCTGATCTTGGATTATGGTACTCTAATGATGATAACTTTGAGCTTACGGCATATAGTGATTCTGATTATGGTGGTTGCAAAACAGACTTCAAGTCTACATCTGCAGGGTGTCAGTTCTTTGGAAACCGTCTTGTGACATGGCAATGCAAAAAGCAGACTTCAGTGGCTACATCTACATGTGAAGCTGAATACATCGCTGCTGCCAGTTGCTGTTCTCAGATTATCTGGATTCAACAGCAACTTCGGGACTACGGTTTGCAATTCTCTAACACTCCTATTTATGTAGATAATTCTGCTGCCATAGCTATCACTAAGAATCCGGTTCAGCATTCAAAAACCAAACACATCGGCATAAAATATCACTTCATTCGTGATTGTTTTGAAAAGAAACTGATTGATGTGGTTCAAATTAACACTGATTTACAAAAGGCCGACCTCTATACAAAAGCCTTTGACAAACCAAGATTTTTATTCTTGTTAGAGGTAAACGGCATGAAAAAGAAGGATGACGTTGTTCCGGACCAAGAGTCGAGTCAATAATCATTTTTATCAATTACGTTCTTGTATATATTTTCTTTCTTGCGCTTATTAAAAATCTCAAAAACACAAAAATATTTTTCATTTTGAAAATTTAGGGGGAGAAAATGTCAGTAAGAAAATGATCTCTCGCTGAGAAAAATGATAGTACACAGACGCTAGTTATCTGAGACTCCAAAAAGATTTTCTAAATTGTGTACAGTTTGTTAAAAAAAAAAAAAAAAAAAGAAATTTCCATTTTTGTACAGTCTAAAACCCAAAAACATCTGAAAAACTCAAAAATGATAAATCGTATCCAACCTTTGGGAAGTGATGACACACTAACCATATGTATGAAGCACATTGCATTTAATGTCATAGTGAATAGTCACACTAAGTCGACATGTGATGCATTGATAGGTTTATCTTACTGAATCTCGACCATTGATGATCAATTTATACCATATTAGATATTGTCTTGTGAGTCACATAATGGTGAAAGGATTGACGAAAATCAACAATAGAAACTGAAGGTGTTTCTCATTCTGTGCACACCAGTTATCATCGGTTTAATGAGATATCAGAAAGTAGTTATAAAATTAAAAATTAGATTCCGAAGTCGTATACGTGCCATATTGCCTTGTAAATACCTGGCTGAAGCCGTCCATGCGATTAAGAATAAAATAAAAGTATGAATCCGAATCCGTATATGTGCCATATTACCGGGTTGCAGCTTGGTTGAAGCCATCCATGGGATAGGATGAACACAAACACCGTTAGCTGCATACGTGCCATATTGCCTTGTAAATACCTGGCTGAAGCCGTCCATGAGCTGATGGCTGTCACTGTGAATACTAAAAAAAAAAAAAAAAAAAATTTCAGTTTGGTGTAGTAAAGAAGTAACAGGGAATAACTGAGATCTCATGAACTTATGATGGCTGGTTAAGTAAGTTGCGCTGATTTGAAACATTAACATGTTTTGAAAAGTAATTCAAGTCAATTCTTAACCAATGTGGGACACACAGACAATGGACTCAATCCTTCAAGATCATCTTGTAAGTGTTGAGAAGAGGTCTGCATAGGTTTAAGATGGACAAACATATCAATGATCGCATTTTGACTAAGTGTACTTAAAGCTCAGATAATTTGCAATGTTGCTGGTTGCTATGAGTTAAGTACTGATCCTATGTTCGGATCTTTCTCACAAAAAGATGTGTAAATACCATTGTATAGTTGTATCTACAAAATTCAAAATGTCTCAGATCATTAGTCATTAAGTCTGTATGATTTCTCATAAGGATCATTCTTACTAAGACATGTGTATATATATCTTGTTGATATTATTTTCAGTATTACATATTCAAAAATCCAAAAAGATTTTAATTTTTCTGAATTTTAGATTATCTGATAAGACTCGAACGACTGTCTGAAAATCAAATTTGAAAACCGCTTGACTTCCTGATTGATCAAATCATTCCTTTACTTCATAAACTATTCCACACTTCATAATTAAATGTAAATTACTTCATAATTAAATTTTTGTCAAGACCGATGTGGTCGGATACCCCATTTAACTTGAAAAGTTTAATTTGCATAAGGGGATTGTCCCATTCGTACGAATGGATGAGCAAAATGGCTCACTCGTACGAATGGATGAGGAGAATAGCTCATTCACACGAATGGACTGACCAGAATGGTCCACTCGTACGAATGAGTGGCAGAATGAATCAAGTTTAGCTCATTCACACGAATGGACTGACCAGAATGGTCCACTTGTATGAATGAAAGACAGAATGAATCAAGTCTAGCTCATTCGCACGAATGGACTGACCAGAATGGTCCATTCGTACGAATGAACCAGGCCATTCATTCGCATTCTCAGTCTCATTCGCACAAAACAGAAATTGCATTCGCACGTCTGTTTCATTCAATTCTGATTTTGAACAAAACTCTGTCAAATCACCGATCTAATCTTTCGATTTCATTTTACAGGTATAACCCCACAAGTATTCATCAAGTGTATACCGATTCGTGGACGTTCGACTAGATTTAGGGCTCAAAACCGAAAACAAAACCTAAAAAACGTAAAAAGTGACTTAATAAACCGATTAAAATGCTAAATATTGGTTGAAAACCATAGTCGAGTGTGTTGGTATCTTTTTCGGCAAATCTTTTCAAGTGTTGGTTGATTTTTGGACAATTTGGATCGCGACCCGTCTGTCATACGAATGGACACATTCTTCATGTTCATTCGTACGAATGAGCACTCATTCACATGAATGAACACTCATTCATACGAATGAAACTCATTCGCACGAATGAATACTCATTCATATGAATGAAACTCATTCGCACGAATGAATAGGCAGAATGATCCATTCGCACGAATGAACCAACTTTTAGGGTTCATTCGTACAAAGGGAAAATGGTCCAAAAGTTCATATTTCCAAAATCTTGCATGTACTGATCTGATGTGCTTCATGTTTTTGTATTTGCAGACTGATCGTTATGGCGCACAGAGCTCCAGTTTTTCTTAAGGCTTCAACAAAAAGCAACATTTGTGCTTACATGATCCCAACTTCAAAGAATGCAAGACCGTTCATTGGAATGATCGAGTTCTTGTCTCGATCCAGGATAGCCCATGCTATATCTTATATCTGCACTCCCTATGCTTCTCATCAACGGGAATTCTGGGCCACAGCTGAAATAGACTGTGAAGTTTCTCCAACTGTGATACGGGGAAAGATTGCAGGACAGGAGGTTATAGTTTCTGCCGCTCACATTCGCCGATTGTGTCAATTCGGTGATCATCCTGAAGATCCAGTGACACTGGATAAATATCTGGTCCGTGGATGCTTCATGAGAATAAAGTACAACGGGAATGTCGCCGAAGGCGTTCTCAACAAGGCGAACCTATGTCCTCAGTATAAATATCTAGGACACGTTCTTCTTCACTGCCTCGGTTCCCGTCGTGGCGGATTTGATGATATGCGCGAAACAATTCAGAGCGCATTCGTGGCACTGGTGTTGAACATACCGTTCAACTTTTCCGAGATGGTGTTCACACATCTCAAGGAAAACATCTCGCTAAAAGGGGACAATGCGTACCTCATGTACCCCCGATTCTTACAGATGATAATCGATGACCAACTTCCTCTACTGCCACGATCCGATATTGACATGATAAGATTGGAGCATATGACTGATGTCACACTAAATCGGGTACAGACTTACAGGGGCCGACCAACAAAGCCACCACATAAACGCCTTATTGGACATCTGGCAAATCCAGATTATGTGGCCCCAGCAAACAGAAAATGGCGTCATGATAACAGTGATTCTGACAGGGAGGATATTGTTGTGCCTCCAGCTGACGACCAAAATGATGACGACCAAGATGGTCAGGGAGATAGTGGCAATGCTCCTAATGTTCCATCTACCGCTGCCACCACCCCCACTGTTGCTGCTATCGATTCTTCCCTTCCAACTAACCCAGAAGACGTTAACCTGGACACCGTCCTGTTTACTGACTCTGAGGACACTGAAGATGAATTCGAAATCAGTCAACAAGGGGCAAGATTGGTCGCAACAAAAAGAAAGAGGGGAGCAGATCAAGGAAGCTCAAGGGTTGATGATGATGACGTCAGGGATGCTGAATTTGTCCCTGATTGTCCACAAGTATCTGCTGCTCCTTCTTCCCAATCTACCCCAGTCAAGAAAGGAAGGATGAAGAGAATGGCCAAACGCCAAAAGTTTAAACTCGTCAGAAGGACGGAGAGCACATCTGCTACTACAGCAACTGCCACCAGGTCTGAGGCTCCAATGTCAACATCCATGCCTCAGACACAAACTGTGCCTCCGATTCCTCCTCCCATCTACACTACTGCTTCTACATCACAGCCATCAACCATTCGAGCTGAATCTTCAATGTCACTACCGACTGTCACTCTACATGACCAGATCAGTACATTAAACAGTTTGGTACTTCGTTTACTGGCTCAGAATGAAGAGCAATCAAAGCGTATTGACCAACAGGGCTCGCAGATCAGTCAGTTGACTCTGCAAAATACTGAACAAGCCCAAGCCATCACAAGTCTTTCCACTAGGTGTAATGATCAACAAGCCATCCTTCTCACTGCTACAAACCAGAATAAACAGTTGTCTAAAACTGTTGATGCACATGCTCAGAGGATACAAAGGCTTGAGGAGGATAATAAGAGACTGTTGGAAGACTTAGAAAGCAGAAGAGACCCGACACCCAGAATTGAGGGTGCTCGTGATGATGATGATGATGATGACGATGACGATGATGATGATGATGATGATGACAAAGATAAGGACGATGGTGCCAATACTGGTGCTGCATCAAGTGCTTCAAAGACAGCAGAAGCAGAGGCACGCACAAAGCAAAAATCAGACAAATCAGAAGGCCCATAATCAGATACACAAAAGGGCACTGAAGGTTGATAGTTTTTGTTTTAAGTGTTTTAAGTTGTCTTATTGTAAATATTAGATTATTATGTAAATAATTTCAGTTTTATTTTGATTAAATCAATGAAATTTCAAATTCTCACATGTTTATTCTTTGTTTGTTTATGAAAATAGTTTTGGATGTGATGCCTCTCAAGCAACAACCTTCAAAGTTGACTTATGTGCTTGACATGCAAGGGATCATCCAACATTCAGTTATTTATGACAAAGAGGAAGGGGAAATCGTACACTGCTTGTCAAAAGAACAGATTGCCGAGCTATTTCAAATGAATCCCGACGAAGTCATCACTGAAGAGGCATCTGTTCCTACAACTGATTATCCCTCCTCTGACGAACTAGAAGACGTTGATGAGGTTGAATTCGAAGACATCACTGATCAAGAATATCCAAAGTACACATCAGTAGATGGTGATGATCTTCCCTCCTTCGCGGACTTATTCAATCAGCAGTCCGACGAGGAGGTCAACCGAATAATAGAAAACAAAGGTGATGAAGCCGGTCCCTCCACTATTGACATTGACGAGCTGAATGAACGTAAAAGTCAGTGGATGGAATACATGGCCGAATTAAAGAAGAACTCAAAGTCCTCTCCTCCAACAAAGTACACTAAAGTTTATCGACTCAAAGGACACAAGTCTGATGGTCGTATAATCAGTTGGGCATACTTCAACGACTTAAGCTGCTATGCTATAAAAAGAGAGAAGGGCATACAATATTTCAGGTACCCTCATGACTTCAAGACGCTGCCCGCATTTGAAGTAAATCAATTGGCGCGTCTAAAGCTTCTATACAGCGAATCTTCCGGTCTATCCGAATGGTTTGAACGTCAATTACAATACGAATACCGGAAGAAGTGGGTGAACTTCAAGCCACAAATGCCTACACGTTACATTCACAAGGAAAAGGTTCATCCAGTCACCAAGAAGCCCCTAATTGTCTTAAAGTGGAAGCCTCCAACGATCATGAAGAAGATTCCTTTAAGGAAAATGATCCAAGACTTCTCAGATCAGTTCAAATGGTGGTACTATGATGGGCGTACTGGTGAAGCTGTTATAGTGCTTTGTAAAGAAGGGTCATGGGAGACCATCAGGGTCTTTGATCCCTTATGGCTGACCAACTTGTCTGAACAAGATGTTACAACTTTATACAAGTGTCAGCCGTTTTTTGAAGTTGCAGATATAGACCAGGCGTTGCAGCATGTGAAAGTGATACGTATATGCTTTGCTTTTGACATACACGCCGGGGTCAACTGGAAAACTCGTACAAAAGAGATGTTGAAGACCAACTAATGTTAGTTAGGTCATTTTGAAGGGATCTAGGTCCAAGGGGGAGTATGTAGATGCATAATATGTCCCTAATCCCTTGTAATATGTATTTCATCTATGTTTAATGTAATTATTTGATGTATTAATGAAATTACATGTTTATCCTTAATGTTTACTCATATATAACGACTGTGTATTAAACGATCTTATAAATAGCGATAACGTTGATCAATCGTGCTAATGAAAGGCCCATTCTCACGAATGGATCATGAGAATGATCCATTCGCGCGAATAGCTCATGAGAATGATTCATTCGCTAGAATAAGTCATGAGAATGATTCATTCGTACGAATGAACCATTCTGATGATTCATTCTTAAGAATGAACCATTCTACTGATTCATTCGCACGAATGAGTCTATTCACATGGCTCATTCGTACGAATGGCCTCTGCACTATATATATAACTTTCACTTCATGAGCACATATACAACAGAATACACAACACATATACACATAGAGAGACTGACCAGAGCAGAACCAACAGAACACAAACTCTTTTCACCTGTATTGTCGAATCTCTGTCCATTGAGAGTTTCCAGGTCTTGTATCAAACTTCTCTACACCAAAGGGTCGATAGAAACCTTCGTTTCGACATCTAATCCGCTCGTTTCTTACGACCCAATCCGTGTCATAGATTGGATTGCCAATCAAATCGAATTCTGCACGATTTGGTTCGGTTAATGTGTTGAATCATTGGATCAAGGTAGATCCCGATCCAACAGTAAAAGGGGCCGTGAAAACTCACATGCGTTGCGTTGTAGGTAGTATCACACAATGGACAAGTTGGAACCACGAGTGTAAGTCTCAAACGACTTACGAATGCCCTAAAATTATAAACACATAAATTAGGGATAAAAATGGGAATTGTGACAACGACACGGAATGAGAAGCGTCCTAAAGAAACGCTCTAGTAACCGAGAGTAGACGAACGTGTCCACGGGAATAGTAATTCTTTAATTAGTAATTAGATTATATATACGTTACGTGACGAATGACAACAATAATAATAAATATATTCGAGCGTTTTGTCATTTACAAAAATTAGGAAAATAATATAATTTAATATATTATTTTTAGGTTCGAAAGGATAATCTAATTACTCATTCGTGGTACAAAATAATAAATATATTATTTTTATGAACGTGATAAATGCGGGTAAATAATATAATTAATTATATTATTATTTGGTTTCAAATATTATACGAGGTTACAAAACGATATGAAATAATATAAATCTATATATTATTTAATAATACGAGTCACGAGTTGAAAATAATATAAACATATTATTTTATACAACTTTTTGGTAATTATATTATTTTTAAAAAGTGGGAAATAATATAAAAATACGTTAATAATTCAAACCCGAGCCTACGGGTTGTTTCTCGGGCTAAAACACATTTATATAATAATATAATATTATAGGGTCTGATTTTTATATTAAAATAATACTAAAAAAATATTTAAAAACAAAAGAGTGTGGAGAGACTCGAACCCGGGTCTCTCCCACACAAGCACACACACTTAACCAGTCCCACCCGCTAGGGTTTCGCAACAAATACCCGGATCGGTTTGTTTTAACAGTTAAGGTCTCTGTGATCTACTCCCCTTTCGAAACTGAGCCCAATCCAGTCCCGATTCTACCCGTATGGACTTCGATCGAGCAAATTAGGTTAGGGGTTTTGTAAATCGGGTATAGGTGAATGTGTGGTGAGGTTTAATTGCAATATCATCGAGTTTTAAACTATAAATTCTTGGACTATCAATCGAAACCCTAGTTTTAAAAACACAATTTAAATCTGTTGATTCTGATAATAAAACTTGTTAGGATTATAGGGTTTTTATTAAAACTGTAATTGCGAAACTGATGATGTAGTTTAATTTCATTTCAAGCGGGTGTAGGTAAGAGTTCCATTAACCAGAAATATGCATGAACCCTAATTACGGGTCACGGTCAATTCGATGTTGTTTGACTGAATTATCATAGGGTTATCCATAAACGAAGTGTCGTGATTCTAATGGGGGTGATTTAATTTGATTTAAACATCGTCTAAGACCAAAACCCCCAAATTGATTTTATGAAGAAAACATAGTTTAGGATCTTGACAGATTCGATGGTAATTGATCAAATAAACATGGGGCTTTCATTATACAGATGATTACGAGTCTAAAGGTGTAGTTTAATTGAATTATAATCGGGTCTAGGATAGAGTTTGATTAAACCAATTTAAGATGAACCCTAGAATCTGGATTGATCGAATTGGATGTGATAAGCCCCAATTATGATAGGGCTTTCCATTAGAAGGTTAAAACGAAACTGAGGGTGTAATAATTTACCAAAACAAATGTCAATTTGATGGGGATCGACTAGAACGACAGCCGACTGCGACTGTGTTGATCTCCGGCAACCACAACTTCGATTCCGATGAAATTGACGAGTGAAATAGCTTCTGAGATACTCGACTACGGTACGCAGGTGTGTGATTTGTGAGAGGAATACAAGAATTTGGCGAATTCGATGATCATTTAGGAAGGGGTCGACGGTTTCAACTTGAATTATCATAATTGAGATTAATTCACTCAATTACAACTTAATTATGATCTCATTATGGTCGGTAATAGAATTAAAGTGCATGATTGTTGTAATTCCAAACGATTTCGGTTATGGAACATGGATTTGAGAAAAAAAGACGCGCTGTTGACTTTCAAAAGTCAACAAATCAAGTTTGATCTAAATACAGAAGTAATCCCTGAGGTTTTCCTGAGAATTGGAGTTTGAAACTTGGCAGGATAGGTCCCTCCAGTTTAGATGGAGTTAAAATTTGGTTAGTTTGACTTCTACAGTCAACAGGATTTGAATTTTGACCTTTCTAAAAGTCAACATAGTAGATTAGGGTTATTACATAACTAGTCCCTCGAGTTTAAGTTTGAAATTTTGGCAGAAACAATCCCTACAGTTTGAGTTAAGCTAACTTAGGTAACTTTAACTGGATTTTGTTAACGGGGTTAACTGGAAAAGTCCGGATTATCACACCAAATTTCCATAAGTTTGAAGTTTCCTGCCTCCTGGACATCTTTCAAATTCCGATTAAAAAAATTATTGTCTTCCATTCTTCCAAGTAGGTGACGATTAAAGAAAATAAGTCATGCAAAGACGATTTCCTTAAGCAAAAGCGATTATAAAGCAAAAACAAGGTTAGTTTTTGATTTTTTGAAAAGTTGTTTAATCGTTGTGTTTAGCTAGAAATGTCTAATCTAGCCAGAGTTGAAAAGTTGTTTGATTTTGATTTTTTAAAGAGTGAGAAAAGATAAAATGATAGAAGTAATAAAAAACAAGAATAAATCACTTTGGTTCGAATTCCTTCTAATGTTATAGTTAGTTTTAATTATGGATTCTCGAAAGATCACTATATTGTTCTGTTCTGTTTTGTACACAGAAGAGATGTTGGGTTCATAAGGAATGCCCCGCCTCAAATACAACAACGCATTTTGGGGCTTAATGTAGTGGATGAGAGGAAAACTACACAGTTAAGCGTGTTCGGGTGGGAATAATCCAGGGATAGGTGACCTCTACGAAGTTTTCACCCGGGCAGCCAAAAACAAATCCGTAGGCTCTTAGGGGGCAAAGCGGACAATATTGTTGGTACGAGAGGCCGATTTGTAAGGCCCCATTCCCGGGTAACCTCACTTGTTGGATTTACTCATAAACATAGTCATAAATACTGAACTTAAATTTAAATCATTCAGAAGTAGCGGAAGCAAACATCATTCAAATTACATGACATAACAGCGGAAGTCTTAACAATTAAATACATAACATTGTCTTAACATATATAAACGTGGGATGTCAGTCTTGTGCCAGGTAACCTTCACGCCATCGCACGACCCTTTCTTCCTTGACCTGAAATGTATACTAAAAGTCAGCTAACGCTGATGAGTTCTAGTTTAAAGACAAACATACATAATATTTATCTTATCGTGAATATTTTATATATGTATACATAACATACGTAATATTCGTGCTTTTACATATTCTTTACTTTACTGTTCTCACATAACATTCATATTAAGTATATACATATGTACATACATACTTACTTTGGGGGGAGAACAGTTATTGGCCATAATCTTAAGGGAGATCAACCCACCACACTTGTCGCGAATGTCACAAAGACATCGCAGTGCGAACTACCGTCGTAGCCCATTTCATTAATCGCCCGGCTCAAGAAAACCGTTCGTTCTTTCATTAAATCCGTCCGGCAACCTTTGTCCGTCCGCTCTTAAACCGTCCTACCGTCGTAGTCCGTTCTTTTGTCCGTCTGCCCTAGGGCATCCGTTTCCCACACGACCATTTTTGTATGCAACCGTTCTACTTTAGTTAAGGCAATTGCTTCGACCGTCCATTAGTGCGTTAATATACGTCCTAGCTTGCGAAGGAACGTTTTCGTCCCGGTTGCAAAATAGTCACGTGGTCGTTCGTCTACCGAAGTAGCCGTTGTCATAGAAGGGTTCATAACGTTTACATACATTCATAACATGCAATATATATAATATAAAACAAGATTTCATTCATTTACTTTATGTCTTTCTTTCATTCATTCTTTATAATCATACGCTTCGTTCTTTATTCATAATTCATTTTCATATATAAGTATTTATATATATACGTATAATCACATTGACATTTATAGCATTTATTTATTTAGTGTATGCACTTCAGCCCCAAAACATTTAAAATGATTGCACATAACATAGAAGGGGGCACATAGGACTCACCTGAAAAGCTAGTCTTGGTTGTCCTAAACAAAGGTCCAACAACGTCACGTACGATCTGAATTAGGTAGTAAATACACATCATACCCAATCCCGACTCTAACGGTTTAATCATTCTAAACTTACTGACTTTACTTACTGGTCTGTTGCCTGCGCACTTAGTAAGTGCGCAGGGCCTTGCTCATGCGCACTTGACAAGTACGCATGATCTTTCTCCTGCGTACCTACGTACTTGGTAAGTATGCATGATCTTTCTCCTGCGTACCTGTGTACTTGGTAAGTACGCGCAAGACGTCCTTCCTGCGTACTTGATAAGTACGCAACACCTGTTTCCTGGACAAGTCCGAAATTCTTGCATTTTGATCCGATCATGCTAATCTTACAATTTTCTTTGATCAAAAGGTGCGGTTTTTACTCTAGATGCTAGTTCTAAGCTTATTTTCAAGTTTCATCCATAAAAACGTCTCCTATTTAGCTAAAACCCGAGAAACCCCAAAACGAAGAAAAACTCAGTTTAAGGTCGATTCGTTACCTGGATTGTGATTCTGATTCGGAGGTTTTGCTCACGAGCTCAGTAGTAACGTGCTCCTTTAATTTCGTGTCGATCCGTCGACTTTCTCTCTCTAGACCCGACTCTCCTTTCTCTCTCTAGCTTGCAAGTGTTAGTGAAAAATGAGAGCTTCAAGGCTGCCTTGGCCCTTATATACTTAGGCTTCCCTCGGCCCGTTGGAGCTGAGCCCAAGCCCATCCGTTTTTCTTTTGTTTTATGACGATTAAGTCTCTTTCACGTTATTATTTACTAAATTACTATTTTTGGGATGTTACAAGTCTACCCTCCTTAAAGAGGTTTCGTCCTCGAAACTCTTATACGTTAAACAATTTAGGGTACAATCCCCTCATCTCGTCTTCTTTTTCCCATGTAGCTTTTGACCCTTTTCTGTGCTTCCATTGTACTTTGACTAAAGGAATCGACTTATCGCGTAGTCGTCTCTCAGCTCGGTCAAGGATGGCTATCGGTTCCTCTACATAATTTAGACTGTTATCCACTTCGATCTCGTCGTAAGGTATGTGCGCTGTGTTGTCAGCTAGGCACTTGCGTAAGTGCGACACGTGGAACGTAGGGTGTATTCCACTAAGCTCAACGGGTAGGTCGAGTCTGTAAGCAACTTGACCCACTCTCGCTAAAATCTTGAATGGTCCGACAAACCTTGGACTTAGTTTGCCACGTTTTCTGAATCGGATGATTCCTTTCCATGGTGATACCTTTAACAGTACCATGTCCCCTACTTGAAACTCTAAATCCCTTCTTCTCTTATCCGCGTATGATTTCTGTCTGTCCTTTGCGGCTTTCATTCGAGTCTTGATTTGATCAAACTTCTCAGAAGTAGCTTTGACCACTTCGAGACTTGCGAAATCCTTTTGTCCAATTTCCCCCCAACAAACCGGGGTCCTACATTTCCTCCCATACAACATTTCAAATGGCGGCATGCCAATAGTCGAGTGATAGCTGTTGTTATATGAAAATTCTACCAATGGTAGATGGCTGTCCCAGCTCCCACCGAAGTCAATGATACAGGCCCGGAGCATGTCCTCCAAGGTCTGAATGGTCCTTTCCGATTGACCATCGGTTTGGGGGTGGTAAGCGGTGCTGATGTTCAGTCTAGTGCCCATTGCTTCGTTGAATTTCTTCCAAAACCTTGACGTGAATCTAGTATCCCTGTCGGACACAATCGACAGCGGCATACCATGTCTGCTCACAACTTCCTTGATAAATATTTCTGCTAGTCTTTCTGACGAAGAAGTCTCACGTATTGGCAAGAAGTGAGCATTTTTCGTCAAGCGGTCGACGATCACCCAAATGGTATCATTGCCTTTAGCTGTTTGCGGTAGCTTGGTAATGAAGTCCATCGTGATCTCTTCCCACTTCCATTCCGGTATTGGTAAATGTTGCATTTTACCGCATGGTTTCTGGTGCTCGGCCTTAACTAGTGAGCACGTTAGGCACTTGTTCACGTACTCGGTCACATCATTCTTCATGCCAGGCCACCAGTACTCTTTCTTCAAGTCTTGATACATTTTGTTTGTCCCGGGGTGGATAGAATAGCGAGACTTATGGGCCTCATCGAGTATTTTGGCTCTAAGTTCGCCAATCTTAGGTATCCACATCCGGCCAAACCTAGTTCGTACACCATGTGCATTTGCATCTAAATTCCCTTGTTGTCCTACTATTCTTTCCTGTTTAATATTTCTTTCTAATAGTGCTTCATCTTGTGCCTTTGATATTTCACCCATCCAATCTGGCGTTATTATTAGCTGACACGCTTTGATTCAGATAGATGCCGATTCTTCCTTTCTACTTAAAGCGTCAGCCACTACGTTTGCCTTGCCTGGATGGTACAATATCTCACAATCATAGTCTTTCAGTAGCTCTAACCATCTCCTTTGTCTCATGTTTAATTCCTTTTGTTTGAAAAAGTACTTAAGGCTTTTGTGATCGGAGTAAATGGTGCATTTAACTCCATACAGATAGTGCCTCCATATTTTCAACGCGAAAACTACTGCCGCTAACTCTAGATCGTGTGTTGGGTAGTTAGCCTCGTGAATCTTTAGTTTCCGCCAGGCGTAAGCAATTACGTTCCCTCGTTGCATAAGTACGCAACCTAAACCCTGACCCGAAGCGTCAGAGTAGACTACTAAGTCTTCATTTCACTCAGGTAGTGCCAAGACTGGAGCTTGGGTTAATCGTGCCTTAAGTTCCTCAAACGCATTGTTTTGGGTTGGACCCCATTCATATTTCACTTCCTTCCGTGTCAACTTAGTTAGTGGCGAGGCTATTCTTGAAAATCTTGAATGAACCTTCGATAGTAGCCTGTCAATCCTAGAAAACTTCTTATCTCTGTTGGTGTCTTTGGGATGTTCCATTCCTTTACTGTCTCGATCTTTGCATGATCCACCATGATTCCGTTTGGGGTTATTACATGACCTAGGAATTTGACTTCCCTAAGCCAGAATGCGCATTTGGAGAATTTTGCGTACAACTTTTCCTGCTTTAGCACCTCCAGAACCTCTCTTAGGTGACAGTAGTGATCAACCTCGCTTTTCGAATATACCGGTATGTCGTCTATAAAAACTATCACTGATAGATCCAACATGGGTCGACATACTCTATTCATCAAATCCATGAACGCTGCTGGTGCGTTGGTCAATCCGAAGGACATCATGAGAAACTTATAATTCCCATAACGCGTGCGAAACGCGGTCTTTGGTACGTCTTCTTCTCTTACTTTCAACTGATGGTAACCCGACCTAAGATCGATCTTTGAGAACCAACTCGCACCTTGCAGTTGATCAAAAAGGTCGTCTATTCTAGGCAGTGGGTATTTGTTCTTTACCGTCCTCTTGTTCAACTCACGGTAGTCAATGCACATGCGCATGCTGCCATCCTTCTTCTTTACAAATAGTACCGGGGCACCCCACGGTGAGATGCTCGGTCTAATAAATCATTTTTCTGTTAGTTCCTCTAGTTGAGACATCAATTCTTTCATTTTTGACGGAGCCAATCGGTAGGGGACTTTGGCAACGGGCTCAGCTCCTGGCAATACGTCAATCTGAAATTCTATTTCCCGATCAGGTGGTAACCCAGGTAGATCCTTAGGGAATACTTCCGGAAAGTTGCACACCACGGGTACATTCTTGATTTCATTCATTTTCATTCTATCATCAATAACATATGCCAAATAAGCTTCACAACCGCGCCTCATGTAACTTTCGGCCTTGATCATCGAGATGATGTTCGCATCGTGCAATAAACCGTAATTGGGCTGCCGCTAGGAACTTTGAGGTGTATCCTCTTACGTTTACATATGATTTGAGCTTCGTTGGCAGCTAGCCAATCCATACCAATACTATATCGAATCCTCCTAAGGTAAGAAGGAATAATCTAGAAGGGAACTTATGACCCTCTATTTCTATGATACAATCCTCTGTTACTTGAAATACTGCCGAATTTTTACCAACGGCAGTTTGTTCGCTAAAGGCCTTTACTATGGTGTCGATAGTGCATCTTAGTTTACGACTAAATGCATTGGATATAAAACTTTTACTAGCACCAGAGTCAAATAAAATAGCAACGTGTTCGTTATTAACTAGGAACGTACCTGACACAACATCAGGGTTTCCCCTTGCTTCCTCCTCAGTCAAGGCGTAGGCTCGAGTCCTCGCCTTCGGCTGTTCCTTTTCTTTTCCCGAACCAGATTGTCTGGTTCTCCTGCAATTCTTGGTCAGATGTCCAAATAGTCTACAACCTTGGCATTTAGTGTCTCTTAAACATTCACGAGAATAGTGTCATGCCTTCCCACACCTATAACAGATGGTGGAACCAACTAGGCACTCGCCTTGGTGTTTCTTCAAAAATTTCTGACAAGCTCCGTATTCTTCAGTTCTTGGCTTCTTAGCCTCAGCTATATAGTTCCCCTTTCCAGTTCCCTTAGACACGTTTTCCCATTTCCTTTTCTGTGTCTCGGGTAACAGACCAGGCAATATGCTCTTCAGTGTCAGTACAACCTCACGGGCAATAGCATCCCTAAGTTTGGGTTCCAATCGTAGTGCCCCTTCATTGTCACCTCCCGGTGGGGTCACTTTAGTGCCATGCACTCTCTCGGTGTATTTCACGTGCATGCTTTCTTCTTCCTCTTGTCTTTAGTTCAATGGCGGTCTACCTACTCGGCCCGTATGGCCGCCTTGGCGTGCAGTTCTTCCTCTACTTGCCATAGTTTTCTAGAATTTTCTGATATGTAATGGGAATACATCAATGTCATTTCTTCAGATTATAGTTTTAGAACAGTACGGGCAAGGTAAATTTTTAATTACAGTGACCGGTTTGTGATTACTAATTTACATTGCTTTTCGGGTTCAAAACTCTTCAAATCGGTTGTGACATTGACAACTATTTGTTCTAAGTTAAGGTATCTATTCTTATCCAAGTGTATTAACTCTAGTACTTACTTACCGAGCTGGCGTTGGCGTTGGTTACCCATACTGACATCCGTGCGTTGGTCCCATAATCAGTTTGAGTCCAGACATTTAGGGATATCTGAATCTCTCAAACTATTGCTCTGATACCAACTTGTAAGGCCCCATTCCCGGGTAACCTCACTTGTTGGATTTACTCATAAACATAGTCATAAATACTGAACTTAAATTTAAAACATTCAGAAGTAGCGGAAGCAAACATCATTCAAATTACATGACATAACAGCGGAAGTCTTAACAATTAAATACATAACATTGTCTTAACATATATAAACGTGGGATGTCAGTCTTGTGCCGGGTAACCTTCACGCCATCGCACGACCCTTTCTTCCTTGACCTGAAATGTATACTAAAAGTCAGCTAACGCCGGTGAATTCTAGTTTAAAGACAAACATACATAATATTTATCTTATCGTGAATATTTTATATATGTATACATAACATACGTAATATTCGTGCTTTTACATATTCTTTACTTTACTGTTCTCACATAACATTCATATTAAGTATATACATATGTACATACATACTTACTTTGGGGGGGAGAACAGTTATTGTCCATAATCTTAAGGGAGATCAACCCATCACACTTGTCGCGAATGTCACAAAGACATCGCAGTGAGAACTACCGTCGTAGCCCATTTCATTAATCGTCCGGCTCTAGAAAACCGTTCGTTCTTTCATTAAATCCGTCCGGCAACCTTTGTCCGTCCGCTCTTAAACCGTCCTACCGTCGTAGTCCGTTCTTTTGTCCGTCTGCCCTAGGGCATCCGTTTCCCACGCGACCATTTTTGTATGCAACCGTTCTACTTTAGTTAAGGCAATTGCTTCGACCGTCCATTAGTGCCTTAATATACGTCCTAGCTTGCGAAGGAACGTTTTCGTCCTGGTTGTAAAATAGTCACGTGGTCGTCCGTCTACCGAAGTAGCCGTTGTCATAGAAGGGTTCATAACGTTTACATACATTCATAACATGCAATATATATAATATAAAGCAAGATTTCATTCATTTACTTTATGTCTTTCTTTCATTCATTCTTTATAATCATACGCTTCGTTCTTTATTCATAATTCATTTTCATATATAAGTATTTATATATATACGTATGATCACATTGACATTTATAGCATTTATTTATTTAGTGTATACACTTCAGCCCCAAAACATTTAAAATGATTGCACATAACATAAAAGGGGGCACATAGGACTCACCTGAAAAGCTAGTCTTGGTTGTCCTAAACAAAGGTCCAACAACATCACGTACGATCTGAATTAGGTAGTTAAATACGCATCAGACCCAATCCCGACTCTAACGGTTTAATCATTCTAAACTTACTGACTTTACTTACTGGTCTGTTGCCTGCGCACTTAGTAAGTGCGCAGGGCCTTGCTCATGCGCACTTGACAAGTACGCATGATCTTTCTCGTGCGTACCTACGTACTTGGTAAGTACGCATGATCTTTCTCCTGCGTACCTGCGTACTTGGTAAGTACGCATGATCTTTCTCATGCGTACTTGGTAAGTACGCAGGACGTCCTTCCTGCGTACTTGATAAGTACGCATCACCTGTTTCCTGGACAAGTCCGAAATTCTTGCATGTTGATCCGATCATGCTAATCTTACAATTTTCTTTGATCAAAAGGTGCGGTTTTTACTCTAGATGCTAGTTCTAAGCTTATTTTCAAGTTTCATCCATAAAAACGTCTCCTATTTAGCTAAAACCCGAGAAACCCCAAAACGAAGAAAAACTCAGTTTAAGGTCGATTCGTTACCTGGATTGTGATTCTTATTCGAAGGTTTTGCTCACGAGCTCAGTAGTAACGTGCTTCTTCAATTTCGTGTCGATCCGTCGACTTTCTCTCTCTAGACCCGACTCTCCTTTCTCTCTCTAGCTTGCAAGTGTTGGTGAAAAATGAGAGCTTCAAGGCTGCATTGGCCCTTATATACCTGGGCTTCCCTCGACTCGTTGGAGCCGAGCCCAAGCCCATCCGTTTTTCTTTTGTTTTATGACGATTAAGTCTCTTTCGCGTTATTATTTACTAAATTACTATTTTTGGGATGTTACACGATTGTTACAAATGGTATCAGAGTCACTCCCGTTCTGTTCTGTTTACGATAGTGGGGCATACCTCATCGAGGACGATGAGTCCCAGGGGGTGTTTGTAATACCTTAGGCAAATCCCATATCGTTATGTTCTATACACGGGAGATATGCTGGGTTTATAAGGAATGCCCCGCCTCAAATACAACAACACGTTTTAGGGCTTAATGTAGTGGATGAGAGGAGAACTTCACAGTTAAGCGTGCTCAGGTGGGAGTAATCCAGGGATGGGTGACCCCGTGGGAAGTTTTCACCCGGGCATATACTGGTTTTGCATTTTCATTAATTTTTTCGTTGTTTAACTTTAATAAACGCGCCGGGTATTTATAAATCGAAAGGCTAGAACTATCGGTCGAAAGTTGTCGCAACGCGTGGGGCCTCCATCTAGTTCATTTTTATACATAACTTTATAAAGCACAACTATTTGTGTTTATAAAAGGATGAAAGAATGAAGATGTTTCATTAATTTTTATGCACAACTTTATAAAGCACAAGTATTTGTGTTTATAAAAGGATGAAAGATTTATAAATCAAACCAAACTTTATAAATAAGGCCGGAACAAGGCCTGTCACTAGAATTTGTTAATTTTTTATATATAGAGTAAATTACAGAAATCATCCTTTATGTTTATACCATTTTCACTATATGTCCTTTAGCCCAATAAATATCAGAGATCATCCTTTACGTTTAAATTTATTGCGGGTCACGTCCTTTAGACTAACGGACGTTAAGTTTTTCAGTTAACTCCAATCATGTGCCTTGCACATGATAGTGTTTTGGTCTTTTTACCCACAAATTAAAATTTAAAACCCTACTTTTATGTTTATCCACCATCACAAATCACACCCACCATCAGCACCACCATCGCTGCCGCTGCCACCGCCACCGCCACCACCCCCACCTGCCACCGATGCCGTCCATCATGATGATAGGGTGTCGAGAAGCGTATAAAGATGATGAAGTTTTAGTTGAAGTCGGGTAGCAAAGATATTAAAGTTAATTTAACCAAATTCATTGATTTCCCTATCTCCCCTTCCCATTAACCACCACAACAACCGCCGTGAACAATGAGTACAATAACCTTAAACCCAGCCACAGCAACGGGAAATCCCTCGGTTTTCTACCGGAACAAGACACCAACTACCACCGCCCTTGAATGTCGAACCAGATTCCGACCAAAGCACTTATTTCTACCGGAACAAGACACCAACTACCCGAATGTCAGTTCCAATGGGGTCGATTGGGGACGATGATTATTGCAGATTAGGAGTGACGGTGATGGTGGTGGTGGCAGCGGTGGTGGAGGTGTTGATTGTGGGTCTTAGTGGGTATATGTGGTGTGGATAAACGTAAAATTAGGGTTTTAAATTTTAATTTGTGGGTAAAAAGACCAATTCACTCTCATGTGCAAGGCACATGACTGGAGTTAACTGAAAAACTTAACACCCGTTAATCTAAAGGATGTGACCCGCAACAAGTTTAAACGTAAAGGATGTTCTCTGACATTTTTTGGGCTAAATGACATAAAATGAAAAATGGTAAAAACATAAAGGACGATTTCTGTAATTTACTCTTATATATAAAAACTAAATATTTTAAGGAAAAAACATGAGTTATTCCTTAGTTGTAGTTTGTAAAAAAAAAAAAGAATCTTATAATACAAATAATCGCTTTAACATCTCCGGGCCAACATAATTTTAAAAAAAAAGAATAATGAATAAGAAACCAATTATATTATACATATATTCATTTATGAATGAAATGAATAATAATCTTTTGTCCTATAGTGATTTTTTTTAGTTTTTTTTACTTTTTTTTAATTTGTTCCGTCTATATTTGTGTTCGTGTTTTTTAAGATTTTATGGTGAAATGACGTTCACTTTTATGACAAGTTACAACATTTGAGTTTTTGTGCTTTTGTTTTTTAAATATCGAGTTCAAGAATGAAACATTTTTAGGAAAGTTGTTGCGATTTTGTAAAATGGAATTGACATAGTTATTCCGTCTATATATGTGGTTGCGTTTTTAGAGGTTTTAAGGTGAAGTGACGTTCACTTTTACGACGGGGCACAACGTTTGAGTTTTTTTCTTTTCTTTTTTTAAATTGTTGTGTCCATATTTGTGGGTTCGTGTTTTTTTGACACTACGATATCAAGTTTTACGGTGAAGTGACATTCACCTTTACGATGATGTACACTATAGAGTTTTATGGTAGAGTGATAGCCGTCGCTATATGTTTTTGTATCTAGATTTTTTTTGTTACTTGACGCTATGCTTTTAGTTTTTTTGAGGACAGAGTGACGCTCGCTTTTACGAGGGGTTATGTTTTAGGGTTTTATGACGGAATGGGTTGCCGTAGACAAACCGAACCGATAACGACCAAACTCACTCGACTATGAGCCAACATCATTGCTGCCGGCATTGGTGTTATCGGAACCGGCATCGCGATTCACTTTTTGGGTTTCCGATGATCAGAGCCGATAACAACCAATGTCACGCCGCATATCGTGGTGAAAAAACGACTAAACTTTCGTCGTGTCCGTCGTGCAGCGCGAACTTTTTCATAAATAGAACCCGCAAGTAGTTCTCTTTATAGGCTAACCATGTAATGTATACACTAGCCTTTCGAAAAAAAATGTAATGTATACACTAACATCCATCAAGCTAATCAACATATTAGATCTACTTTTTATTGACAAGATACATTTTTATTGACAAAATACAGAATTCGATCATATAACCAAATCTCAAGATTTACAAAAATAAAATCTAACATTCTAAAAGTAAAAAAAAAACATAATTATAGAATTAAAAGAAAATACTTTATTCTAAGGTAAGATCTATAAATTAACCAAGAAGCATGTTTCTGTTAGGGCCACTTGAATTACTTCTAATAATTACATCAATCCGTCTATGACGGGTCTCGAACCCTTGACCTCGGCACCAAACTCAAACCGGATGCTCTTGATATGAGGGAAATGATACGAGAATCCATGAAGGACTTGACTAAGGCTCGGAGCTTTCGGAAATGAAAGGTTAGTAATGATTTGATAAAGTGGTTATATATATATATGGTGTATATGTATATTTATAAATGAATGACAATGTGATATGTGTGTCGAAACTTGTTTTGTGATTTGTTATATGGAGATGATAATTATAATTGGGCATATCGTATTATTAAACATGTCTGGCCAATAACCACTTTAACTTCAAATGCCTTTACCATAGGACCCAACCCCACCCATAAGAAGCATGTTTCTAAACCAATATGTAAAAAAAACATATTTATAGAGCATGTTTTGCTTAATAGCCTATAGAATTAAAATAAAAAAGATTTTGACCTGCAATTTTCATGGCCGATTAGAATTTAGAAGAATCAAAGAAACATTAGCAGAAACTTATGAACGAGAAACATGATAAAATTAGAATCAGGTGATTAACGTTGATCAAAATTAAACCATTACAATAAGAAAACTGATAATATTATATTAAAAGTCAAATATGAATCCCTACCCAGTGGCAGCACATTTTTTATTCATTTATATTTTTTTCTTTTTAGGCCAGTTCCCACATCGAAACTTAGAACAATTTTTATCGAGTTTATAATATACATTTGCAGATTATATGTCACCGGGCTTGGTAGCGCTTGCCTGTAACTCAAGTGAGGTTACTAAGATGGTTGGACGATGACTCAATCCATTCAGGTAGGCTCCATTGGTGCGTAAACTAGCTTGCCCGTTCCAAGTAGTCAGTTGGATCATGTGGCTTGAGCGAAGGCTTGGGTCTCGTGGTTCCTAACGTAGGGGCACTGTGTAAGGCTGGTTTCACAGAGCTAAGTAAACCTCTCACTCACTCACTACAGTGGAAGGATAAGAGATCGGGGCTTCATGTGTCCAGATTGTATCAAATGAACAACTATCTTTTTTTTATGCAAACCATTGACCATATTTGATAATGAAAAGATGTGTGATAAGAATCTATATCTATACTATATAATAAATAAAAGTTTTTCATGTTACGTGTCGTCTCCAGATTTATTCTCATCATTTTTTACCGCCTCTCTCTTATTAAATACACATCTATCTTTTAATATTAATATATTTTTTAAAGAAAATATTAATTATACTGATAAAACACATTTATTTTAAATGATCCCTTATTATAAAAAATTTTGAAATTTAATTATATAAATTTTATTTTCAGTAAAACAATAAATGAAAGTCTAAGTAAAATGAAATAGTAATTAACGTATTTTCAAAACCCAATTATATATTAATTTTAACATATTTTAAATTTTGTTTTCTATTCTTAGTATATGTAATATATTTTTACACCTGTAAAATATATAAATAAATATTTAAATTTTTTATGTATTTATATTTTTCACCGCGTATGTATGACACAAGTTTTAAGCTAGTTAAGAATTTTATGTATTTATGTTTTTCACCCTTGTTTAGATCTATCAATAGTAACTCTTGCCTTAAACTTGTTGCCTTGAATCCTTTTTTTTTTTTTTTTTTTTTAAAGTGATATAAGGTTTGGTTTAGCGGCTATAAAATTAACCATATGTATTGTGGTTTGTTCTCTCACAAATGAAACCCCCCCTAACTTTTTTTTGTTGCTTTTTTTTTGGCTTTTATTGAAAGTTTTGAGGTTTCGCATGTTTCAAGGACCACCTTCTTTCTTGGAGCAGCATAATGTTAACAAACATCACTCTAAAGAGCGTGTTTGCTAACACGATACGACACGTAATTAACATGTTATGTGTTTGACCTTAATATGTTTCGTGTCTTAAACAGATCGACACGTTAGGGACATGTTAAATTCGTGTCTTAAACTGTTAATAAAAGTTAGGGACATGTTAACACTTAACATCCTATTTGCATCTAGATTCTAGACAGATTCCATTAATTAATTTCGCTTTTTATGGGTTGTTGTTTTAAAAAAAAATTTAGATTTATTATGTTAATGGATGTTATGATTGGACATTTTAAAATTTTATTAAGTTTTGGCATTTTATTCTTTTATTACATATGTTATATTTATTATCTCTTTAAACAAGTTTCTAGACAGGTGACCTGTTTCTAAACAGGTGACCTGTTTCTAAACAGGTCGTGTTTGTGTTTGGAAAAAATGACACGATTAGTTATCGTGTCATGTTCGTGTTGAACACAATAGGTCATCGTGTTATATCGTGTCGTGTCTTGTCGTGTCGTGTCGTGTCAGCCCTAGACCAAATGAGCTTAGCCTTGCAACCCAAACTTCTCTTATATTTATTTTAAAGTTTTTTTTTTTGTTTTAGTACATCAACCTTTGTTTTTTATGCTTAACCCTAAGGTTGACGCTATTAGTGGGCACTTTATGAAATGCATTAAATGATGTTTCCCTAACAAATTTAATTGGTTAAGCCTATATCATTTGAAAATGTTTCACATGGTAAATTTTGTTCAAAGACAAATTTATGTTCATTGGGTTTTTCATTCTCAATTTTATGTCCTACAAAATCAACATCAACATTCTCATCCTCAATCACTACTAACAAGTTTCTCATCCTTTGGTGCCCTACCATGTATATCAATAGTATTATCACTCACTTTAGAAAGTGGAGTCATTTAATCAACTAGAGATTCACTCACATTGCATTTGATACAAACTTAGTTTGGTGTGGATTTGGTCATTGAGTAGTTTTTGAAAATTGTTTTGATTAGTTAGGGCCATTTTTCAACATGAATTTTAGTTTGTGTCAACTCATTTATTGTGTTTTGTACCTTTTTAATAAATCATAAATTTGTGTCTCAGACTTGGTTGTTTTATGTTTTGAATCGGAGATTTCGTTGTTTAATTCTTCAACTTCTCTTCATACTAGTAACTTGTTTTTTGTGCTCATAAGGTATGTCTTTCATTTGTTCACATACTTATTAATTATGGTTTCTATAACCAACAACTGTTTCAAGTTACGATCAATAACAATTGTTATGTCAGCAGTAACTCCTTCTAGTAGAACCATTCCTAGCAAAATAACTTGGTATCAACTTCCAACATTAAAGAAGAGTGGTAGACCAGTAGTAACTATAATGGTATAGAGGAATGTTAAAGAGAATGCTTAATTTCATTCAATATCACAAGGCTAATTAAAGCCGATTACATGTACAGTAATATGGAAAGGAAATCATCTAGGAGTTAAATATAGAAAACATATTAACATTCAATTTCTATCTAAATATACATTTGAATTTGAATTTTAAACTAATATTATTTTATATTAGTAGTATTGTTAATACGCCCCCGCAAGATGGAGGATCCGTCGGAGACTCCGATCTTGGACCTAAGCCGCTGAAATGAACCCCGTCCGAGAGGTTTGGTGAGAACATCAGCGAGTTGATCAGCTGAGTGAATATGGAGAACCCGTAATGAACCGTCAGCTATTTTTTCTCGTACCAAGTGGTAATCCAATGCCACATGTTTCATGCGAGAATGATATACGGGGTTGGCACACAAATAAGTAGCCCCAACATTGTCACAAAAAAGAGTGGGTGGGGCATCAACGAATAATCCAAGTTCTAACAAGAGGTTCTTTACCCATGAAAGTTCCGCCGCCCCATTTGCTAATGCCTTATATTCAGCCTCAGTGGAAGATCTAGAAACGGATTTCTGACGCGCGGAGCGCCAAGATAAGATGTTGGAACCAAGGTAGATAATATAGGTTGTTGTGGAACGCCCCCCCCCCCCAATCGATGATACCACCCCAATCATAATCAGTGAAGGCATTGAGATGAAGAGTAGACCCACGATTTAGATACAAACCATGATGAATGGTACCTTTGAGGTATCGGAGGACCCGTTTCAATGCTTGCCATTGATGTTGAGTGGGTGCATGCATGTATTGGGCAAGTTTATTAACAACAAATGAAACATCGGGTCGGGTGAAGGCAAGATACTGAAGTGAACCCACTAGTTGGCGGTATGGAGTCGGGTCAACGGTAGGGGAGCCATCCATGGAAGATAATGGATCGGTGGAGCTCAAGGGTGTAGCCATGGGTTTGGCATCATCCATTTTAAATCTTGTGAGAAGGTTTGGAATGTGTGCATGTTGATATAAAAATAAGCCATTTACTGTTGGAATAACCTCTATACCAAGGAAGTGGTGCAACATCCCGAGATCTTTGACAGAGAATTTTGTAGAGAGTGCATGAATGACATGTTGCAAGAATGGAAGATTGTTACCGGTCAATACAATATCATCAACATACACTAGAAAGTAGGAAATTATACCATCACGATTATAGATAAAAAAGAGAGGGGTCGGCCAAGGATTTGTGAAAACCAAGTTGAAGGAGAAAGGTGGTGAGCTTTATACTTGTCAATTGATCCGTCTGGACGACGTTTAATACAAAACACCCATTTGCATCCAATCGGTTTATGATTTAAAGGAGGAACAAGTTCCCATGTGGAATTTTTTAGTTGTGCGTTAAATTCATTGTCCATCGCTTGTCGCCACTCTGGATTTTTTAAGGCTTGGTTGTGGGTAGTAGGTTCAACAATGGAGGGAACCGGATGAACAGTCGAAAATTTAATGAATTTGGAGTTGTAGTACTTAAGGTTGGGTTTGCGGTTGCGGGGAGGTAATGGCGTAGGGGATGAGGAGTGTGGTTCGGGTAAAGGAGAAGCATCTATGGATGTATCAACTTAAGATGGATTTTCTGAGGCGGAATCGGAGTCGAGAGAGTTGTCAGGTGTGTGGTTTTGGGTATGGAGAATAGGGGTGGATTGGGATTGGTGGGAGGCAGTAGGTGAGGGTGTGGTAGAAGATGTGAATGGTGAACTTGGGTTGGAGCTAGAGTGGGCCATATTAGATTGGTCGTGTAAAAAGGATGGTGAGTTAGGTGCTAAGTTCAAATTGGATGTGGCAGTGGAATCGATAGGTACTCCAGGGATTGGATTTGGTTGTGCTTGAGTGGGTGGGGTCACTATATGAGAGGAGGATGGTGGGCTTGGTTTGGAGAGAAAGGCATCAACAATAGGTATGGTTGGAGAGGAAGGTGTAGTTGGTTTGAAAGAGAAGGTGTTTTCAACAAATTCCACATGGCGAGAATGAAATAGGCGACGAGCGGTGGGTTCATAGCATTTGTATGCCGATTTGGAGGGTGAATAGCCTAAAAAAAAATACATTTTTCAGAATGAGGGTGAAGTTTTGACTTAGCATATGGGCGAAGCCATGGGTAACACAAGCATCCAAATGGTTTAAGTTTAGAGTATGATGGAGATTTTCCATAAAGTAACTGGTAAGGATTTTGGGAGTCAAGAATTTGAGTGGGTAAGCGATTGATGAGGTAGACAACCATTTGAAAGGCATGCGTCCAAAACGAGAGTGGAAGACTAGCATAGTGTAGGAGAGCTAGACCGGTTTCCACAATGTGGTGGTGGCAACGTTCGGCAACACCATTTTGTTTCGGGGTGTGGGGTGGTGTAGTGAAGTGCGAGATGCCTTGGGATTGAATGTATGAAGTAAGACCGATGTATTCGCCACCATTATCGGTGAAGAGGGAGATTAAGGGAATTTGAAAATACTTCTCCACTAACAATTTGAATTGGGGAAAAAGGGTAGCGACATCCGATTTGTATTTCATTGGATATAGCCAAGTATATTTAGTGTGGCAATCAACAAAAATAATGTAATAAGTGAAACCATCAATAGATTTTTCAACTGGTCCCCAAACATCTGAATAGACAAGTTCTAAAGGTTTTGTGGTAGTAAATGAATTCATGCCAAAAGGAACTTTATGACTTTTATTGATAGAACACGAATTACAATGAAAATTTTTAAGATTAAAATGAAAGCCTAAACATTTGGCTAATGACTTGAAAACACGAATTGATGGATGCCCAAGTTTATGATGCCAGTCAAGAGACGAGACGGTCACAACGGAGTTGAGTTGAGGCATGGATGGAAGGTTGGCATAGTAGACATGAAGGTAATTCTCCCCCCGCATTAGGCGCGCCCCCGTGCGAAGATCCTTGTCAAAAAAATGTGTGGCAAAAAATTCCACAGAAACTCGGTTAGTTTTACACAGTTTTGCAACAGAAATAAGTTGTTTTTGAAATTTAGGAACACATAAAATATCTTTTAAGGAAATGGAATCGAAAGGTGTGTGAAAACTAGTGTGGGTGATAGAGAGTGTTTTACCATCACCAAGAATGATTTCATCCGGACCACCATACTCGGAGAGATTGTGAAGGGAAGCTGATATGTGTAAAGAATATATATAAAATTAAGTCAATTCACACAACGGTTTTAAAAAGGAATTACCAATCCTAAAAAACACAAACGGCAAGTGCATCGGCCGGTATGTAATAAGCGTACGCAAGACCGGATATCAATCCGTGGACACCTATGGCAACTCTCGATAGTAAACCTTTATCGACTCCTAACCAATGGAAAACAAGTGATGATTGTAAAAACCATTTGTGTGTTTTGAATTGCAAACCATTTAGTTTTTTATTATAAGAGAGATTATTTTTTTTTTCCAATTTTTCTAACAAGCTAACATTCTCACACTTGAAACACACATTGTCCCTAATGTGTCTAAAAACAGGGGTAAAAATATAAAAGGCCTAAAATACGTCATGTTCTCATCTTCACACTTAAACTATACATTGTCCTCAATGTACAGTTGAAAACAAAGTAAAGCAAAAATGATGCAAATGCATAAAAAGTAAAAGGATAGAACGGGACTCCCCTACGGATGTAGCAAACACTCCTCCATGATATGAAGCGACTTCGATAATGCAATCCTCAGAATCAACAACCTCCCAGAGCTCAGAATGAAAACCTGCATGCAAAACAAACATGAAGTGGTTTAACATGAAGTGGTTGCTCTCCTCCGTATCGATCTCGATCGAGGTGGGGATCCACCATCTCCTACCTCCACAGGCCGGCTATCTTTAACATGAAGTGGTTGCTCTGATTCCTCAACCAATTCCTCCTACTTTCCTTCTTCGTCTATCTCACTGTGGTGCAGTGGTTCTTCTGTCTCCCTCTCTGGCTCCCCGAACAGTAATGTTTCTAACTCAGCAAGGTCACCAAAAGGGTCAAACTCTCCTCCGTATGCAGTTGGTAGATCCACCAACTCATCCCCTAACTCAGCTAGCAGCAGGGGAACATACTCCTCCTCAATATCATCAGCAACTAACTCAGTATCCTCAATCGCATCAACAACCTCCACGTCTTCCTGGGTGTCCTTGACACTTGAATCCTGCATCAAATCATCCTCCCAAAGCAAGTGTGACATATCGAGTGGGATAAAGGAACTAAATGCAGGAAAATGCATATCATCCACACACTCATGAAAAATATAGCTAGAGGTAGGATACTTACCTGATTAAGGCTGGATAGATGCTCCACTTCGACATTGTAATTGAACTCGTGCTGAACAGAAGGTGGGACTTGTGCGGTATTCTGTGAGCTTGGTGATTGCACCTCGTCCATTATCGTCTCCCATTGATAATTAGCATAAATCTCGTGAATTTTCATGCCCAATGCCTCTATTATGTGGAGTTGTTCCTCAGATTCCTTGACACGGAGCATACGTTGTTCAGCTTCAATCCTTAGTTCTTCAACATCCCTGAGATCATGCCTACGGATATAAGCGAGTATTGCCTCCATTTTCTCATAAGGACAATCTTGTATCCAATGATTTTCTCCACAACGTTCGCACCATGTTTCCTCGAACCGCCAAACCTGTTGTGAGATAATAACAAAAGAAAAGAAAAGAACCTAAACAAATCCTAGAAACACAAAATCACATAAAAATAAAAATCACGCGAAATCTAATCCTAAGAAAATAAAATAAGGTAAAAACATAATAGAAGAAAAATAAACTAATCCTAAAAAAAATAAAAATAAAAAATACACAATTATGTACAAAAACGGTTAGATCCCCAACACGGGTCGTTCTTGAAATCGCCAATGAAGTGTCCTCGGCAACGGCGCCAAAAACTTGATGCTTGTAAATTATACATATAAAATTAAGTCAATTCACACAACGGTTTAAAAAAAAAATTACCAATCCTAAAACACACAAACGGCAAGTGTACTGGTCGGTATGTAATAAGCGTAGGCAAGACCGGAATCCGTGGACACCTATGGCAACTCTCGATAGTAAACCTTTATCGACTCCTAACCAATGGAAACAAGTGATGATTTTATTATTATTATTTTTAAAGCATATAATTAAACGAAAACAAATAAGACGCAACTAAAGGAAGAAGTGACCTAAAAACGAACAAGACACTGGACAGAAATAGGTAAAAGGACTAAACGAACTAAGACACGAGTGAAGACCAAATATGAGACAAACACTACCTAGACCAGGAATTCTATTAACTAGTTTAAATGCTTTCGGGAACAACTAACCATACGACACCAACTCTAAAGATAGAACGACTCAGGAATCACTAAGACACGTAGGATCTCCTCTCAGACTCACCTAGACACCCAACTATCCTAAGGGTCAAGATAAGCTCACCGGTAAGAAAGTAGATCTCCTCTCATACTCACCACTCCCTAGAACACCAAGTACTCGAAAATAGCTTCACCTCCCTCTCACAATCGTTACTATACCCAGAGAATAACCTAGACAGACCTAAGGGTAAGGAGTAAGCACTAAAATACCGACTATGACACGAAATTGCATGTGATAAAGCTAACCTGGACAACTCACTCTCGTGCAATTGCTACCCAAATCACCAAAACCAAGAGACAACCCGACAACCTATCTCCTCTCAGACTCAAGGTTGGTAAAACACTGATTTTTAAATACCCACACAACTGATTCTACGACCGATCGAATCGTTTAGACCAAAAACACAAAGTAAAAGACCAAAACTCGAAAACCTACTCGAAACACACAAAGGAAACGAACAAGATAACAAGCAAGCAAGTTCATGCAAGATAATAAAAAACACAGCATTCAAACACATTCATAATCAATAAATTAGTAACCTTGACAATAGCATTCGTCATACGAGTCAATCACAACCGAAAAACATTCAAACAACGTCAATAATCATCCTAATCTAGGTAGCATACGAGTTTAGCTACTCATAATCATCCAAAATATCGAAGAACAGAAGATAAACATAATAGAAACTTGAACAGAGTTCTAGAAACGAATACGAATTGCAAACCGAATGTTCTTAAACCGAAAACGATCTTCCAACGTCGATCCTAGTGTTCACAGGGCTCCAAAGCTTGTATCCAATACTCCTTAATCTTCCTTAATCGAAATTAGGTCGAACCCCCTCAAAATGTCGTCAAAAAACGTTTTTATAACCTAATTCCCGTAACTGCCCGAAGAGGAGGTTAGTGGACCGCTAAAAATCCCCATAACGGACCGCTATGGGTGAAATTTCGAGATTTTTTCCCCGTTAGGCGCTAGGAATTCCCGAGACACCCAAGATTCATATATAATGGGCATGGTAACTCATTTTCTAGCCCGAGATATGCCCATCTGAAGTTCGGACCTTTTCCAGTCGATTCTGTTTATTCTCGCAACTCGTTTACTCGCTTATTCTTCTCGTTTCTCGTATAATACCTACAACATCAACATATATATTATATTCAACCAAATTCATGATCAAAACCAACTCAAATATGATGAAATAAGCGTTATAAACATATGTGTTTTACGACACATCAAATATCCTCACACTTGAAGTTTGCTTGTCCCTAAGCAAAGCCATATGCAACATTTCCACTATGTAAATAAACAAATACGATCACATCTAGCAAAGTCAAACACAGGCCACGAAATCCAAAGTCACAGTTAATTCCCCAAGATTTACACGTTAAATAGATTTACGACCCAACAAGTCAAGATGGTACTAATTTTGAAAAACATGGGCATACCTGTTCAAGTTTCACCTACTTTCAGGATCTAATCATATACAGCTCATACCCCTCACAATGGTACTCTCCACTCAGTTTGTATCTTTAACTAGCAGAAGATGTGCTAGTTTATATTTATACTCTCAAAACCTAACAATGTAACTTTATGTCATAAGCTTGAACATCAATCAAAACTACACCCAAATGCATAAGACAAACACGCAGATCAAAAGTACTTGAAAGGGTTGTAATGCAAGGCTAAGGTTAAAGGTATGGATAAAGGGTATGAAATGGCAAAAAGTGATCATAATCTGGACTCACTAGGCTAGGAACAAACTAATAAACAAACAAACTAAACATTTGAGAATCTTTGATCCTCACACTTATTCTTTTACATCTATTTTTTTTCTTTATATTTTCTCTCTCTTTTTTTTCCTTTTCTCTTTTTTTTTCATTTCTCTTTTTTTTTTATTTTTTTTTCATATAACTAAACACATATAATTTTTTTCTCATTTTTTTTTCATATAAAGCAACACATATAATTTATTTTTTTTTACATTTGCTTTCACACACCATTCAACTACTTGCTGATAACATAAGCTATATTGCTCAAACTCACAAACAATTACTAATACACAGACGCATACATTAACTCGAACCGGATTAATAATACAGGTTTAAAAATAAAAGGGCTAAAAGGCTAGGGGTAATATGTGGGTTAATCAAATGAAAGGGAGTAAGGCTCAAAAGGGTTCAGCAAGGGATAATGTTCGGGTATGGAGAACAAACGAAAAAGGCTAATAAATGGGCAAAATCCTAGTGCCTCTATCATGTCTGTGTATCATCTCTACCTAGGGTCTCAAAATGGATCAAAATGTTCAAGTTCTAACAAAACATAACATGTAGGTATACACTCAACAAATGAAACAGTGAATATATATGAAACTATAAAAGGCTTAAAATCTCACTGAAAACGTGCGGAATAGGGTTACCTGTAAGACCCCAACCCTGGCATCCTACAATTGGTCCTCATAACGGGTCATTCACCTTTAAAACACATTTATTGTAAATCAAAATATAGCGGAAGTCTTTCTAAAAACATTTATAACCATTTAATGTTATTATGTTTACCTTACGAATGCCTGCACACCGATCCGAGTAACACCGCTCCCAAGCCAAGATACGTCAATACACCACTTACCTGCAAAACAATCTATCGCACACACAAAGTCAGCTACGCTGAGTGAGTTCTAATAGTTTAAGTTGAACGAAAACCATCACGTCATATTCATTAGTTTAATCCACTCCGGACCCTCCGGTCCTTAGAAAAATAGTTTTATGATTTATTAGCGAAAAGTTAACACCCTGTTATCCCACGACATCCCTTAACCGTTCAACACCCGGGACTCATCCCGTACTACAAATAATAATAATAGTAATAACATTACCATCTTGTTGAAGTAGACTTAACTTACTATACAAACCACTCATACCAAAGAACAAGTACTAACTCAACACTTGGTTAATACAACATACTCTAGACATTTACGCCCGACCTTAACCAAGGCTCTCACAATTAACTGACACGACTCTTATACACGTCACATCACAAATCCTGACTCAACGATCAGTCTAACTCTACATACCGCAATAATAACATCTACACGTCACACTAATATTACCACATTAATATCACCACACAAATATCATCACATGCATAATAATTATAACTCTACGTTTGCATGCAATTCAACACCACATAAATATACTCGTAAACACATACCTCGTCACTGCACCCTCGTCAGGAAATGTCACCGTTGGTGACTTCCCGAAGGACCTCATCCTTCCCAAATCTCGTTTGTCATGTCATAAAGAAAACGATGCAAACACGTCGCACAAATATCAAGCACATAGTATCACATATCATATACATGAGTCGATGACTACACCTGTACCTCACACATGACACTAGAACAATACACACACACATTATATATATATATATATATATATATATATATATATATATATATATATATGTATACCCCACATAAAATCATAAGCATTCAGCTTAAAGCCCGATTCTCCCCGATCCACCCTTATCACATCACATATTAATAACTCATACTCCTAGCTCACATATTTCTACGAACACACCATAAACCCTACGACTCTTAAATAATCATTTTATACTCAAAACATATCCGGTTAAAACCCGAAACCCTTAACACATTTAATTATAATAAAACCTCATGAAAGTATGTACGATAGCCCCAAAACAGTAAAACGTTTAAAAGAGGGGAATTAGAAACTCACCGGTTGCGAAGCTTTCCTTCCGAAGTCGCGTACCCGTAAACACGTAGTCCAACGCGAACCTGTCATCAAATGAATTACCCAGATCAATCCTATTACCATAAAAACACTAACCCATCTACTCTAGACCAGCAGCTACAAGCTCGGTCTAAATCGTCCCAAACCGTACAACCGACGCGCTCGTTCACGTACAAAAACCCTTAAATTAACGTTACTGAAAAACGTTCCCGAATGTTTTCCCCGGCAATTTTCTTACATCCCAAAACAGTGCCCAACCATGAATATAAAGTTCTATGGGTTCATACCTTATCGTACAAGTCGTTCTACGCTCTCTTGTACGAAACTGCTGAGCAATACGCGAGAAGAAAACTTGTCTTGCTCATATCTCGACCATACATGCTCCGTTTCGCGAACCACCTATCCACGCGTTCGTCTCAACATTCCCGACCTCAGAAAATTATAACGCGGATTTGTCTTTCAGCTCGTTCGGTTTTGCTCGTCAAAATACAAGTAGCTTAAAACCGACCCAAATGAACTCCGCTTTAGGCGAATCATATATCCACGCATCCGTATCACCGAACCCTTTCAGGCCCCCAGTCTCCGTCTCCAGAAACTATCGTCTCCGTCGCCGAAAAACCAAAGAGTTGCCAGAATACGCCCTCTTCACGCGTCTTTCTTCGCACTGCTCGTATCCCTATCAAACGAACTTGGAATCGGACAAATAACATACCCACGCGACTGTGTCACCAAACCCTTTCACCTGCTACCCTCTTCGCCGCCTGCCGCTGCCGAAAATGCAAACATTGGCTGGATTTCCTTGCCGAAATCTTCGTTTTCGCTCGTTTCCTCGCGAAACCTCAACCCTTTCAAAAACCCTTGAATTATAAATCTTTTACATCATTAAATTATGATCGAAACACGAAACAGAGGAGTATAGATCGAGAGAATACCTTAATCCGGCTCAAAATCGCATGAATGGCTCTCTTCCTCCTTCCCTTGCTCTCTCGTCGGCCGCAACACCAAATGGGGTGTTCCGCATTGCGTAACACCCTAAAGGGGTGTCTCCCTCGGGCCGGGCTTGGCCCCCTTCACTTGCCGCCTTTCCCCGTTCACTTGCCGCCTTTCCCCGGGCTTGGCCCGTTTGTGATTTTTAATGAAACCTCGTTAAGTCTCGCTAACTACTCGTTACCCCTTCTAATTATTTACGAAGAAGGAATTTTGCTCCTGAGTATTTGGTTAAGTCCCGTTAAGTTCCCGTGCATACCATTAGAGAGAGGCTCAGTTCAACCAATAACCCGATTCATGTAGTTCATGAATTTCCGGGATGTTACAAGTCTCCTCCCCTTAAAAGAGGATTCGTCCCCGAATCCTACGTCGACTCAAACCATCATTATCATCCTTCCCATTCTTCCTTGTGCACCCAAACCCTCAGGTGTAACTTTTTTCTCTTTTGCGTAAGCATCCTCCTGGTCATTACTTTTCAACTCAGCCATCCGCCTTGGTGTTTAAAGGAATCCTTTGCCCACTTTCGACTTTGGAGCTTGTAGGATTATCTACATATTCCTTTATCACTCGATCTCTAACTTTCACTCCTATGGCGCAACATCGTCAAGTGTTTACTTACTTATCCCATTTTTTGATTCACTCATCGCACATATCCTGTCATTTTCTTGCATGGCCCTGATGACCTCGCCATTCCCAATAAGGCTCATTGCCCTACAAAATCAGGATCGCTCGTCTTCCTTTTCCTCTCGTACTTTAATCGCCATCCAACGACGATTCGTTAAAACTCAGGCAACACTGCCTTTCTCATATATGTGATACATCTCTTGCTCTCAAATGACCTCCAAGATCTGGTGCCAATTTTTACTGAACTCTCCTAATGGTTCCCCACCACAGTATTCCTTTACTTCTTGACCACGTGTTTAATATGCCCCTCAAGTATGTACATACACTTAACACTAGGGTCATTTCATCAGCCCTCGATGTCCTCAAAAGCTCACCTATCACCGTCATGTCTACTTCAATAGCCAAAATTGGCTTTATTTCAATGCTCCATCGAAGCTCCCTGTAAGACAGTCGTAAGTTTGTCAGCGTAGGCCTTTCCTTCTCAACCACTTATGTGCAATCCTGCACTTACCCTTCGCTCATTCCACTTTTCTCATCGATGCTCTATCATTGCCGCACGACCACCAATCACGTCTCATTCATCAAGTACGAACGTTAAGTCCGTCCTGTCATAAGTCTCGGTTATCCACCGCCTCGTTCCGAGAAAACATTCCCGTCTCTCTTGTATCTTACATTGACATAATTCTTTGTATGGACATATTCCATGGAGTCCCTGATGTTACTTCATCCGCTTCGTGCCGAAGTCTCTAGCGTCGTCACCTTGATCCCCGTCGTAACTATCTCCGAGCAAGCGTCCACGTAACACTTTCATCATCAACTCTCACCGCTCTGCTTCTCGGCTTCGTGCTCCGGATTTCCTGAGATATAAGTATAGGCATCACATAAGAGCACCTCGCTGACCGTCTCGAATGACGTCTAAAACTCCTCGTATCGTTTTGATGTATCCTCGTTGAGAAAATCGTAAAGATAGAAACACTATGCCTGAGCACCCCCACCATCCGTCCTATGCATGACTAAGCGTGTACTATAAGGGCACACCGACACATCATAACTATAGATCATACCATGTTCTACATGAGTACTAATAACCACATCTTCTAGCTAGCACGAGTGCACACAATTAACTACACCTGAGTAAATTTCTATGCATACGCTAAGACCTCACCATTTATGAACACGCAAACTCTTGAACTCTACCTTCTATTCATTATAACGGTAGCCCATGCCACACGTCATCACATACTCACATATAATTTACACAGTCGTACCTCTACGGGTAGTATTAATGGTTTAAGGCATCATAATTTTACACAATGATACACATACTCACATATAATTCACACTACTCGACCTAGACACAAGTCAACATTCTACACAATGATACACATAATATTTATAATCATAATTTTTTCACAGGACCCCGCCCTGCATATTCACCCAAGATGCAACGCACTCATTACACTTCAAATCATCACCAATGACACGGACCAATTCAAATTTCACGTTTATGCATATTCACGTCTACACAAGTCTACTCACACCATTGATGTGTTGCAAAGCACACATGTATTTCCACCATGTTTAGTGTCGTTTTAAGTAGATTTATATTTGTTTTGAGTCGTTTTTAGTTCATTTTGAGTATTTGTTATGTTCTCAGGTGCTCATGATGAATACAAGTGAAAACCCGAAGAAACCGAGCCTGAGAATGAAGTCCAAGAAATAAAAGTGAAAAATCTGGAAATCTTATCCTTCGAGGTACGCGAAGATCAGAAGCTCATCCCTCGTGGTACGCGAGCGAAAAGAAATCCGGACCCGACTGTTTTGGCCCTCGCGGTACGCGTGGGGCTTGCTTAACTCTCTCGCGGTACGCGAGATAGTCGAAATCCGAGAAAAATTGCAAAAACCTAATTTAATAGAATTTGAATCCCATAATCAGGGGAGTTCGATTTCCTGCCGTCTAAGGCAACACCAGAGGCGATTTTGGGAGCAAGGAAGAGGAATTAAGCAAAAAGATGAAAGCTTTGGATTCTGGGTTTGTTAATTTAGCATTCTATGGTTTCAATATTAAATCTTTCTTGTTTGATTATGTGTTTGACACTATGTTTATGTTGATTACTTCTGTTCTAGTTGTTTTGAGCATGATTCTAGGCTAAACAATTGATACTGCCTAGGTTATGATGAATACTTTGCTAAAGTCTTGATTTTTATTCGGTTTTGGATTCAATTAATGGATTAATGATTTTGTAAAGATCCTAGTTTAATTAATTATGATGTATATGCATGCTATAATTCTGATTTGTGGTTGATTATTGATTCCATACGTTGATTGTGGTTGTCTGCCAGTTTGATTAGCGTATCTAGGTCATAGATCTTAAGGTTTGTGATTGTGGTGGTTTGCTAGACGTAGCAACCATAGGAATTCTTGTTGATTGCTGATTAGAATTAAGTGTGTGTCCTAGTTCAATACCCGAGAGGTGAGAAGTAGTCGGTTAGTCTTCGTCATTATGAATCCGATTGTCAACTGTCCGAGAGGAAGTTGGTTTAGGTGTCTATTGATTGTTGCTAGTCTGAATCATAGTTTTTATTCTAGGATTACCCCGTGCTTTCCTTGAATGTATGGTGGATAGTGAGAGTGAGAGGTAATCTGTCCATTAGGGTACTCTATTATAGTTGGAAATACCTGAGAAATGATCCAACAATCTGGTAAGTTTAGTACACTTTAGGTAGTTTAGTTGGTGACACTCTGAGAGTGATTAGGGATCCACTAGGTTGTCTTTAGCAGTTATCTTTAGAATCCCAGATCCATCATAGTTTCCAGAACCGGTAGAAGTTGAGCTTTACAAGTAGGATTCTGACCTAGGTAGTGTTCTTCCCATATCCTGATTTCACCTTTGTTCTTTGCCTTGATAGTTTGATTCGACCTTAGTTTGTTGCATTCTTAGTGATAATTAATAGTGTAGTAAATCCCCCCATCAATCAATCTTAAGTCGGAGTCAGAGTCTAGTATTAGTATTCACTGTCTCTAGGTTCGATAACTTGGTTTACCATTAAGCTGTGCTACACTCGATAGGTCCACTTGCCTGTCAGTGCGGTTTAGTTCATAGGTTTCTATATTATTACTTAGGAGTCTAGGTTAGGTTTTGTTAGTTATTTTATAGACCGTCTGGTGAACATCAAGTTTTTAGCGTCGTTGCCGGGGAAACTTGGCAATAGCAATATTAGCTTTGACTAGTTCTTTGTTTGATTTTTGGTTTTGTTTTTTTCTTTGAGTATGTTCTGTGTGCTTATCTTCTGTGCTTACGTGCTTGTCTTCTTTGTCTATCTATGTGTCTAACTTAGAATCGAGTCTTTCTGTTCTCGAGTATCTGTTTCTTTTCCTATTGAGTCTTTCTGCTTATGCACAACACTCGCTCGCAGGGATCACCATTTTATTCCGCTTTCTTAGAGCCCGAACGAGAGCTACACGAGTGCACCTGTGACTTTCGGGAGCATTTGAGACAATTGTGCGAAAACCAGGTACGTCCTATTAGCCCTATTCCATTTCCTACCATGGGCGACGCTGAACCTCCAGCGAGGCGTACAGTACACCAGAGGGCCAGTAATGGGGTCATGGGCGCGAGATCTTCGATCACGCGCCTCGCTATTCCTAATGTCAATTCCTGGCAGATCCCATCACATGTCATGAGTACGATCACTCATGCCACCCAATTTCATGGCCTCAAGGATGAGGATGCACACGGACATGCGTCTCGCTTCACGCGCATATGTGATACGTTAAAAATCACGGGTGTGTCTAAGGAAGCTATCTACTTGCATCTCTTCCCATTCTCGCTATCTGGGCGTGCTTCTACTTGGCTTGATAATCTTTCAGATAACTCAATCACCACTTGGGAAGATCTTGAAGCCAAGTTCTTCAAGAAATACTATCCACCTTCTAGGGCCGCTCGCCTTAGGGATCAAATCCACTACTTCCGGATGGATCCTGACGAGCCATATCACATGGCCTGGGAGCGACTCAACGTGTTGTTGAGCCGATGCCCCCATCATGGTCTTTCTGACTGGGAGATAGTAGAGAAGTTCTATAATGGTCTTACCTTCCAGGGCCGCTCGCCTTAGGGATCAAATCCACTCCTTCCGGATGGATCCTGACGAGCCATATCACATGGCCCGGGAGCGGTTCAACGTGATGTTGAGCCGATGCCCCGAGCATGGTCTTTCTGACTGGGCGATAGTAGAGAGGTTCTATAATGGCCTTACCTTCGAGAATCAGCAAATGTTTAATACAGCTGCGGGAGGCCATATTATGGAAAAGTTTGAGCCTGCTGAGTGTGAGGAGATGTTCGAGAGCTTCGCTCAAGCCGAACAGCAGTATCCATCTACTAGGACTTCTATTCCTAGTGCTAGATCATCTACCACGCCTCCTAGAGGTGTGCATCAGGTCACTCCTGATTCTAGCATGGCTGCTGCCCTTGCCTCTATGGCTAATGAAATTAAGGAGTTGAAGCTCACTGCTCAGCGGTGTCAAAACTGTGCAGAGGAGGCCACGACACCCGGGACTGCCTAGTCAATAATCAAGAGCAGGTGAGCTATGCTGGCAACCAACACCAGAACCGAGGGTATAAAAACTACAACTCATTTGGCTTGGGATGGAGATCTGGAAATAACCCATCGGGGTTCAATGGTCGCCAGCGGTTTCAGCAGCAGGGAGGAGAGACAGGACCGAACACGGGAAGAAGTGCCGACACGACTTCAATCAAAGAGATGCTTGAGACTCAGACACAACTGCTTACCCACCTAGTCCAGCAGGACAGGGATGCTAGGCAGAGATTAGATGGCCATGACACTTTACTAAAGAATCAACAATCGGCATTCCATGATCTGCAACGCACAGTTGAGGACATCACTAAGAGTCTGAAAGATCGACTGGGAGGTCAATCTTCAGGCTCCAATGCTTCAGTGATGGCCGTATCGGTCAGGAGTGTGAAGGAGAAAGAGGTTGTAGAGGATGACTCCCACTCCAGCAAGTACAACATTCCGTCACCTGAGGAGGTCAAGAAGATCGACTAGAGGGCTAGATTCACTGAGATCGTTGCCAAGATGGCCGAGGAGCAGGTAGACGAGGAGATAGTAGTTGAGGTGCCTGCCGAGAAGGCAGAGGAGAAGAAGAAGGGGGTGGAGATGAAGACCCCGGATATTGACCTGACTCGTGTTCCCTACCCAGCACGTTTACTGCCATTCAAGCAAGCCAGGGAATGCAGTCACTTCCTTGATTTGTTTAAACAACTAAAGGTCAATCTCCCGCTCATTAAGACCCTCCAGAGTATGCCAAAATATGGCAAGTTCCGGAAAGACCTTCTTTCCAACAAGAAGAAGCTCGAAGAGGTCTCAAAAGTCTCACTTAGTGAGCAATATTCTGCGGTGGTGCAGAACAACCTGCCAGAGAAACTTGGAGACTTGGGTCATTTCACGATCCCATGTCACCTAGGGAGTTTGCCTTTGCACCATGCGTTGGCCGATCTGGGTGCTAGCATCAATCTGATGCCATATTCCTTATACAAGCAGCTAGACCTAGGTGAACCTCAGCCGACGCGCATGAGCATAGACTTGGTTGACCGTTCAGTCAAGTATCCACGGTGAATTGTGGAAAATCTTCTAGTAAAAGTAGGCAAGTTTGTCTTCCCTGTGGATTTTGTCATTCTGGATATGGAGGTGGATGACGGAGTCCCACTTATCTTAGGGCGCCCATTCCTATGCACCGCCAAGTTAGTAATCGATGTCTTTGACGGGAGACTCAAACTTCGTGTGGGGGATGAGTCGTTAATATTTGATGCCACACAGTCTATGGAGGATGTTGGCGAGCATAGCCACTTCGTGTGCATGCTTGATTCCATCATGGACTACCATTAGGACTCTGATCCGTATGAGTTAGAAGTTGGTGAAACCGCCCCTAAGTTAGAAGAACTATCTGTGTGGGCGGTAGAGTTAGAGAAGTTGTTAGAGGAGTCGGACGAATACGACGATGAGGTGCCTGATGATCTGCTGGAGATGATGGCAGAATTTGATGAGATCATAGGAAAACCCCCAAGTGTAGGGATGACAAAGGAGATTATAGAGGAGCTGGATGATCCTGTTGAAAGTATAGAGGTCGTGACTATAGTTAAACCCATTCCTGAGCCTTTGTCCGGCATCGTTGTGCATTCTGAGAGGGTGAGTGTAGATCCAACCCCGAGTTCTAGTACTCCTAGGTCTAGGACACCCCGTAAGAGAACTCGTGCCTCAATAGATTCATCTAGGTTGAGGATAATGCAAACCCCAAGTGTGGGGATGTTTAAGAGTGATAACTTGCTTGGCTATATGTTTCATATTATCTTCGGACCGGGTAGGTATAAACTGTGGTGGAAAGATTTGAATGCTACATGTAAAATGAGTTCATTGTTTGGTAGTAATATGGTTGTGGTGATGTATAGGACTGGTAGACAACGTAGGATGAAGGCGGTACCATTTAGGATCAAAGAGAAGCCTCCTGGTAGGCTTGTTTAATTCTCGGGCATGTGCCCGGGATGTAGAATTTGTATGCATTCCTTGGTTGAGTCCGTGTCTTTTCTGTGTTTTTCGGTATTGTGTTTTGTGTGTGACGTGTCTTGCTGGGATTCACACTTGATTCGGTGAGGAAAATTGTTGGGAACGACGTTCCAGGTATGTTAAGCATTGGTTTTTATTATTAGAACGAGTTTTGGAAAAATTGAGTGAACAAAAATTTTAAAGGATCAAAATTTTTCTAAGTATAAAAATTGAAAATTTTCTAAACTTTCTGTGATGGACTACTCCTCGCGGTACGCGAAGCCTGAATCCAAGTCTCTCGCGGTACGTGAGAGATAAACGAGATGGCCGGGTTAAATTTCTACTCCTCGCGGTACGCGAGGAGTGGGGTTTGGTTTCTCGCGGTACGCGAGGACCCCCTGTTTTGCCTTTTGTCCTCTGTTTTCACATGGTTTCCCACACCCGTTTTCCGCACACGTTTCCACCACCCTCCCTTTCATCCATCATCACATACTTATGCCAACCACAACCATTCACCATCCACTCCTACCACTTCATATCATCATCTCACATCCATCATCCACCATCCATCACATCATCCACCATTCATACCATTCACCACTCCATTGACCACGACCATGGGAAACGGGAACCCAGTTCGTAACCGATGATTTATCTTCCTATGGTATACATGTCTATGTGTTTGTCACCCATCGGGTACGTGTCCTTGCATATCTATCCAGAGTCAGTTTGAGTCAGTGAGTCTTTTATTTGAGTCAGTTTAATGCTGTGGGTTTGTTGTGAGGTTTATTTTGCAGGTATTGTTCGTCTTGTCCGTACTCAATCTCCATTCGGGCGGGACGAATGCTTCTATCACTTTGTAAAGGCAACCCAGCAGTGTGTGCAACCGCGACCGAAATGCTATACGGTGCACACGAGGAAGAACGAAGCTGCACATTTGGTTGCATCTACATTACCAACTAAGTCGCTTCTTGTTTTTATTTTTGCATTTTATTTTCATTGTGTCTTGCTTCACATTGAGGACAATGTATCTTTCAAGTGTGGGGATATGAGTGTTTTAGTTGTGTCTTTTATAAAAATCTAAAAATATCCAAAAATACAAAAAAAAATTAAAAATTTTGAAAAGAATGTCATTTAAAATCAAAAGTTTTGCATAATAAATGGAAAATGATAGTACAACTGGATCTACTTGTTTGTTTAAATGAATAAATAATAGAAAACACATCTAATTAGTGATGTTTTGGTAGACCCAGCCGACTTGAATAACTTAAATAGCCTGTGAGTGTTACTTAGGATTAATCACGTAATAATTTCATGAAATCTTGTGGGTACTCATCGTAGGGTAACGGTAATACTGAAACTGTCAAAATAGGGTGATAGGTACCACGTTAAGTTAAAATTTAGAGGTTTTTGAAAACTTTCTTGGCACACCATTCTATTTTTATGAGAATAAATCCGATTTTGGTGGCGTCCGCATCCATAATTCCATCTAATAATGAGTATAATTAACCAACTGAAAGCTTGAATCTTGACCTACGTGTTTCCCATGGGGATAGTGACTCTGTGGATACACCCATGGGTTGGGACTTGAGTGATCAGTGTTTAGATAAATAAGATTGACCTACGTGTTTCCCATGGAGATAGTGACTATGTGGATACGCCTATGGGTTAACTCTTATATGCTTAATTGATAGACTCAATCCTATGTGCTACCTTTCGGGATGGTGACTTGGGAGACGCACCACTAGGTGAGGTTGATTCATATAAATTTAATTAACGCTTATTTCCATCCATTCATTCCATATTCCATTGATTTCTAAAAACATGTAAATCTTAGTTTAACATGATGGGCAAATCTATATGGTTTAACCCGTGCCTAAACATGACCGTGAGATGGGATTAGGTAGAGCTGCAGCTTCTAAGTGTGAGTCACATAAGTTGATTGATTGTTGTATAAAATGGACTTAGAACACGCTACGGGGGCTAGATAGTTGGCGGTTGGGTTTAATCGGACAGAAATACTGGTTGTTGCTCTTTAACGCGTGAGTATGTTTAACTAATTGGTAATTGATGTTTGTAAAGTTAGATCTCAGTTACGATTCCATTGCAGACTTTTTAAAGGACGAAAAAAGGTTAAGTGTGGGGATGTTTGATGTGTTGCAAAGTACACATGTAATTCCACCATGTTTAGTGTCGTTTTAAGTAGTTTTATATTTGTTTTGAGTCGTTTTTAGTTCGTTTTGAGTCTTTGTTATGTTCTCAGGTGCTCATGATGAATACAAGTGAAAAGCCGAAGAAACCGAGCCTGAGAATGAAGTCCAAGAAATAAAAAAGAAAATTCTGGAAATCTTATCCTTCACGGTACGCGAAGATCAGAAGCTCAACCCTCGCGGTACGCGAGGGAAAGGAAATCTGGACCCGACTGTTTTAGCCCTCGCGGTACGCGAGGGGCTTGCCTAACTCTCTCGCGGTACACGAGATAGTCGAAATCCAAGAAAAATTGCAAAAACCTAATTTAATAGAATTTGAATCCCATAATCAGGGGAGTTCGATTTCTTGTCGTCTAAAGCAACACCAGAGGCAATTTTGGGAGCAAGGAAGAGGAATTAAGCAAAAAGATGAAAGCTTTGGATTCTGGGTTTGTTAATTTAGCATTCTAGGGTTTCAAGATTAAATCTTTCTTGTTTGATTCTGTGTTTGAGACTATGTTTATGTTGATTACTTCTGTTCTAGTTGTTTTGAGCATGATTCTAGGCTAAACAATTGATACTGCCTAGGTTATGATGAATACTTTGCTAAAGTCTTGATTTTTATTCGGTTTTGGATTCAATTAATGGATTAATGATTTTGTAAAGATCCTAGTTTAATTAATTATGATGTATATGCATGCTATAATTCTGATTTGTGGTTGATTATTGATTCCATACGTTGATTGTGGTTGTCTGCCAATTTGATTAGCGTATCTAGGTCATAGATATTAGGGTTTGTGATTGTGGTGGTTTGCTAGACGTAGTAGCCATAGGAATTCTTGTTGATTGCTGATTAGAATTAAGTGTGTGTCCTAGTTCAATACCTGAGAGGTGAGAAGTAGTCGGTTAGTCTTCGTCATTAGGAATCCGATTGTCAACTGTCTAAGAGGAAGTTGGTTTAGGTGTCTATTGATTATTTCTAGTCTGAGTCATAGTTGTTATTCTAGGATTACCCCGTGCATTCCTTGAATGTATGGTGGATAGTGAGAGTGAGAGGTAATCTGTCCATTAGGGTACTCTATCATAGTTGGAAATACCTGAGAAATGATCCAACAATCTGGTGAGTTTAGTACACTTTAGGTAGCTTAGTTGGTGACACCCTGAGAGTGATTAGGGATCCACTAGGTTGTCTTTAGCAGTTATCTTTAGAATCCCAGATCCATCATAGTTTCCAGAATCGGTAGAAGTTGAGCTTTACAAGTAGGATTCCGACCTAGGTAGTGTTCTTCCCATATCCTGATTTCACCTTTGTTCTTTGCCTTGATAGTTTGATTTGACCTTAGTTTGTTGCATTCTTAGTGATAATCAACAGTGTAGTAAATCCCCCCATCAATCAATCTTAAGTCGGAGTCAGAGTCTAGTATTAGTATTCACTGTCTCTAGGGTTCGATAAATCGGTTTACCATTAAGCTGTGAAACACTCGATAGGTCCACTTGCTTGTTAGTGCGGTTTAGTTCATAGGTTTCCATCTTATTACTTAGGAGTCTAGGTTAGGTTTTGTTAGTTATTTTATAGACCGTCTGGACGACGTCAACCATCTAATCACCCACATCAGAATTTACATTTAGTATGGACTAACGCCATGCAAAATATAATTATCACACTACGCCATACTATATATAGCTTCCTACTGCAAGCACCATACTACGCATTCATGCACACAATTATTGTTAACCACGTCCAAATCACATCACGTCAAAGCAAAATCAATATCAAAACCAAATAGTCAACATTCCACTCAAACACTGCACCACATAAGCGTATAATCAAACAATTCACCTCACAATATCCTGTGGTAATTGTCACTATCACCGATCACTCAGGAAATCAAACATTACAAACAGTGTTTGCGAAGTTACTACTCAACTGCCTCAGGTGCATCTACTGCGTCCTCCTCTAGTTCTTCCTCATCGGATCCCAGATCGATCAGCGGATCCTTTTGAAGTAGAGCTCTCTTATCTGTCACACACGGTTGATCCTTCAGCCATGCAGGTCCACATCCTGGAGGGAAATCGCGTACCGCTGACACCGCTTTCCTCTTCCATCCGATAGTTTTAGTCATAGCACCATGCGGAACGCCACTATCCTCAGCCCTAGCTATGCTCGGCGTAGGAAGCGCCATCACTACTCCCGTGTCACTGATCGTTTTGTCAATAGCAGCCATTGGTTCGTCCTGACGGTCTGCCCCTAACCTAGCCCAAGCTCCTCGCCTGACCGGTCTAGCTCGCCTTGTCTTAATCATCAGTACCTACACAAGATAGAACGTTGGAGTGATTACTATGGGCAAAAATTCATAATATGAGAGTAATCATAGACTGCCAAATTACGGTGATCAAATGCAATTCGGTGATCCACATTACTGCTCGTACTCTAAACCTTTCCCATCATATTCACACTAACTTTCTATCTTTCCCACACGTCGGATGCACATGCATCCCACACCACTCACTTAACACCACACAATTATATAGTCAATCATCATATATATCACACTTACACATTGCATGTAGTTACACACAAAGTTATTACACTACTCTAACACACCAAGTTATGTCACGTAACGCAATTAATGCTACTCTACATTAATTAGCTCACAACACATTGTTTCATAAAGTCGCACCACACATTTCACTTAGTTCTACATACTACTACAACACATAGCACACCTCATGTTCCCACACGGAACCGTAAATCATTCACTCACATCAATCGCTTTACCTATCGTATTACTACACAAATGGTAATTAATAATTACTGCTTAACTCAAAAAGACGTACCTCTTGGCTCACGGTTACTCGTGGTGGCATTCGTTTCACCCTCGTCCCATTTTCGGTTTAAGTTAAAGTTTTTTATTTGTTTAAAAATACCAGTTTTCTCTTAAACCACAGCTCTGATACCAACTTGTAAGACCCCAACCCGTGCATCCTACAGTTGGTCCTCATAATGTGTCATTCGCCTTTAAAACACATTTATTGTAAATCAAAATACAACGGAAGTCTTTCTAAAAATATTTATAACCATTTAATGTTATTATGTTTACCTTACGAATGCCTGCACACCGATCCGAGCAACACCGCTCCCAAGCCAAGATACGTCAATACACCGCTTACCTGCAAAACAATCTATCGCACACACAAAGTCAGCTACGCTGAGTGAGTTCTAATAGTTTAAGTTGAACGAAAACCATCACGTCATATTCATTAGTTTAATCCACTCTGGACCCTCCGGTCCTTACAAAAATAGTTTTATGATTTATTAGCGAAAAGTTAACACCCTGTTATCCCACGACATCCCTTAACCGTTCAGCATCCGGGACTAATCCCGTACTACTACTAATAATAATAATAATAGTAATAACATTATCATCTTGTTGACGTAGACTTAACTTACTATACAAACCACTCATGCCTAAGAACAAGTACTAACTCAACACTTGGTTAACACAACATGCTCTAGACATTTACGCCCGACCTTAACCAAGGCTCTCATAATTAACTGACACGACTCTTATACTCATCACATCACAAATCCTGACTCAACGATCATTCTTACTCCACATACCGCAATAATAACATCTACACGTCACACTAATATTACCACATAAATATCATCACGTGCATATTAATTATAACTCTACGTTTGCATGCAATTCAACACCACATAAATATACTCGTAAACACATACCTCGTCACTGCACCCTCGTCAGGGCGTTCAACACACCCCGAGTTCATTATTAACCTGTCAAATAAATGTCACCGTTGGTGACTTCCCGAAGGACCTCATCCTTCCCAAATCCCGTTTGCCATGTCATAAAGACAATGACGCAAACACGTCGCACAAATATCAATCACATAGTATCACACATCATATACATGACTCGATGACTACACATGTACCTCACACATGACACTAGAACAATACACACACACACATATATATATATATATATACCCCACTTAAAATCATAAGCATTCAGCTTAAAGCCCGACTCTCCCCGATCCACCCTTATCACATCACATATTAATAACTCATACTCCTAGGTCACATATTTCTACGAACACACCATAAACCCTACGACTCTTAAATAAGCATTTTATACTCAAAACATATCGGGTTAAAACCCGAAACCCTTAACACATTTAATTATATTAACACCTCACGAAAGTATGTAATATAGCCCCAAAACAGTAAAACGTTTAAAACAATAGAATTAGAAACTCACCGGTTGCGAAGCTTTCCTTTCGAAGTCGCGTACCCGTAAACGCGTAGTCCAACTCGAACTTGTCGTCAATTGAATTACCCAGATCAATCCTATTACCGCAATAACACTAACCCATCTACTCTGGACCAGCAGCTACAAGCTCGATCTAAATCGTCCCAAACCATACAACCGACGCGCTCGTTCGCGTACAAAAACCCTTAAATTAACGTTACCGAAAAACGTTCCCGAATGTTGTCCCCGATAATTTTCTCACATCCAAAAATAGTCCCCAACCATGAATATAAAGTTTTATACCTTAGCATACAAGCCGTTCTAAGCGCTCTTGTATGAAACTGCTGAGTACCACGCGAGAAGAAAACTTGTCTTGCTCATATCTCGACCATACGGGCTCCGTTTCACGCGAACCACCTATCCACGCGTTCGTCTCAACATGCCCAACCTCAAAAAATTATTGGTGTCGGCCGTCGCCACCACCGCTGCTGCCAGAACGCGAATTTTTCTTTCAGCTCGTTCGGTTTTGCTCGTCAAAATACAAGTAGCTTAAAACTGACCCAAATGAACTTCGTTTTAGGCGAATCATATATCCACGCGTCCGTATCACCGAACCCTTTCAGACCCCCCAGTCGCCATCACAGGAAAGCATCGCCTCCATCGCTGGAAAACCGAACAGTAGTCGGAATACGCCATCTTTGCACGTCTGTCTTCGCACTGCTCGTACCCCTATCAAACGAACTTGGAATTGGACAAATAATAAACCCACGCGACCGTGTCGCCAAAACCTTTCACCTGTTACCCTCTCCGCTGCTTTCCGCCGCCGGAAATGCAAACAGTGGCCGGATTTCCTTGCCGGAATCTTCGTTTTTGCTCGATTCCTCGCGAAACCTCGACCCTTGCAAAAACCCTCAAATTATAAATCTTTTACATCATTAAATGATGATCGAAACATGAAACAGAGGAGTATAGATTGAGAGAATACCTTAATCTGGCTCGAAATCGCGATAATGGCTCTCCTCCTCCTTCCCTTGCTCTCTCGGCGGCCGCAACACCAAATGGGGTGTTCCCCATTGCGTAACACCCTAAAGGGGTGTCTCCCTCGGGCCAGGCTTGGCCCCCTTCACGTGCCGCCGTTCCCTGGGCTTGGCCCGTTTGTGATTTTTAATGAAACCTCGTTAAGTCTCGCTAACTACTCGTTACCCCTTCTGTGACAACTGCAGTTTTTCAGGTCCTTACCGTTTCTCGACTATTACACGTAAATATTTTTAAATATTATGGTTTTATATATTATTAAGTGTTTCTATGGATTATATAAACTTTTCCTTAGACAAACATTAAGATCCGAACTAGAAAACCCGGTTAAGTGCATACACCGTGTATACCGTATTCACGCTAAATAAACGGCAAAATTCTCAAAAATAATTTTTATATTTATATTTTAGTTAAGAATGATGTTTTATAAGGTTATATGTGCTAACTTTTGTGATTCTTGATTTAAACTAACGATCACAGATGGTTCTTCCGTTAAATACCCGGTATAACTTTTTAAAATTTTTTGAGTTTTAATGTTTTAAAAATTTTAAATTTTTTTTATTTTGGATACTATAATTTTATGTTTGGATAAAAATATTTATTAAAGTGTTTAGGAGTGTATTTTTTTATAAAAAGTGGGTATATTTTTATAAAACCTTCTTTTAAATTGCAAGACAAATACTCCCCCTATAAATACCTTCCCCCACCCCCCATTTTTCTCTTCCTCCCCTCTCTCTTTGCCGTATGCACCCACCCACACACACCCACTCTTTCATTTTGAATGTCAAGCTTAAATCATCCATGCAACCTTGAATCCTTGGATCATTGTTGTTTATGAGCTTGATTTAGTGATTAGAAGGTATTTTTGTTCATGATTTCATCTTAAAATTTTCTGTTTTGAATCTTGCTTGGGTTCTCAAGAACACACACACTCACTTTGATTTTCAAGTTTGAATCTTGTGATTTTAACAAGGATTTGTGGATAAAAACTAGTTGTAAACATCCACAATGAGTTATCTTTTGAAAAGCTTGCAAGATTAGATGTTCAAAGTTTGCATTTTTCTCAAATTTAAAGAGCATTTTGTTGATTTTGAGTCTTTGATCTAGGAATTGAACCACATTTGTGATTGTAGGTTATAAATCAAGAAAAACTCAGTAGATTAGCATTAAATTTCATCATCATTTGCTGAATTTGGAGGGTATAATCCTTGATCAAACTTGTTAGTTAGCTTGAATGGCCAAAACATCTATGTTCTTGATGGATTTTTAAAAATCATTGATCCAGCACCCAAAAGTGATTTTAAACAGTAGTTTATGATCTAAAATGAAAATCTGGAAAGTTTGACAACTAAACTCTTTATAGATTTTTTATTAAAATTCACACAAGTTTAATACATAGAAATTAGGAAAAATATCTCTGGATTTTATAAAATGTTGTATTTTGGTCAGTAGTTAGTATATGATAAAATAAGACCCCTGTCCAAATTTCGTGATTTTTAGAGTTGTTTAAGTATATGTTTGGTATTTTTAAATTTTAACCAAATGGATTAGAGATCTTATACTTCTGGACAACCCTTTGACTTAAAATTTTTAATGGAAACTCATATGGACCTAAAACTGACCTGGTAAACATTTCGTAAAGTTTAAATAAGTTTAACTATTTTTTCCGAATTTGTTAAAATATAACAATATTATATTCATAATAAATAATCTGGATTTTAAAAAATTATGAAACTTGGTCAGAAATTTTTATTTATGTATATGAACAGTTGGTAAAAGTTTCAAACATTAATTTTATGTCTAAGTATGATTATATAATTATGGTCCATTAAAACTTTATAAAAACTACTATTTTGGGAATTTTGTTATAAAAATATTTTTATAAAGGTTTTTAAGGATTTTGAACAGAAGTATATGCATAATTAAAACTTAAATTTGGTCATTTAAGTTAGGTGCTTAATATCACACAAAAAACCCTAATTTTGGACGAATCGTATTTTAAACCGTAGACCGGACTTTACGCGCGTAACGACGTTTTTGGGCAAAGCGGCACCGTGACTTAAGATTTTTATATAATAAACTTTATAATTACTGATATACTTTAATAAAATATTAGTTTTAAAGTTTTAAATTCACGAATTTATATAAAAAACGGTTTTATAATTTTAAGCGGTTAATACGCGTATGCACTGGTTTTTTGGTATGCACTAGATTAAATCGCCACTTTAGCTTGGCTGAACTAGTCACATATTTTAGGAGTCCTAAAATGTGTTTTATGTCCACTTGCTTAGTAGGACTTGGATAGGACTCGATATTTGTCTGTATTTATCGATTTCGTCGCACATCTCACCCACTTCGTTTAGGTGAGCTTTCGCGGCCCCTTTTTACTTACTGTTTTACTGTTTTTGGGGGAAGCTGTTTCATTTTTATTTAGTCACATGTTACAGGATACATTGATTACATGAGTTATTTTTATATTTATGTATTAAAGTTCCCAATTTTGGGTAATCAATTAGTCGTTGGGAATTTTGAGTAGTACTACTTGGGTTGACACCCCCGCTCATGGTTTGGTCGCGCCAACCAGACTTGTAGGGTTACGTGGGCGCAACGTTAGCCAATTTTTAGGCAGTTGTTTGCATAAGACTTCCGTATGGGGTACTTTATTTTTATTTTGTCTAGGCTTTGATTACGGCTTATGGTAATATGTTGTCTAATACATGTGTACTAACTTTAGATTTTTGTAAACTTTTATAGAGTCGTAAAACCTGCGATACTCACCAACTATTTATATAGTTGACCCGTTTTTGAAACATGCTTTCAGGTAAACTTAAATGAAGATAAGGTTCATGGGGGCACGCTTTTGTTTAGATTTTGTGGTTTCTCGTTGGATCAAACTTAGTACTTTTGGCTTTTGGTTGTTTTTTAGACTCTTTTTTTGTTGTTTGAATTTGGATGTTGTATGACATGTTTTAATTTTGGGTTTTTAGTAATGGTTATTTTGTAATTTGAAATGTACCCATTAGCATTCTCTTGCGCCTAAGTGTTCGATGCACCGCTCTCGTCTTACCTCCGTGTTTCCGCCTTCGGCGGGCTGTGACACCTTCTAATTATTTACAAAGAACGAATTTTTCTCCTGTGTATTTGGTTAAGTCCCGTTAAGTTCCCGTGCATACCATTTGAGAGAGGCTCAGTTTAACCAATAACCCGATTCATGTTGTTCGCGAATTTCCGGGATGTTACATTACCGATATAAGCCATGCACAATTATCACTATCCAACTTGTTACACTATCCTAGGCATCCCAAACAATTTTATTACATGAAAAATGACTTTGTTGGGCCTACTTAATCCTGATACTTAAGGAAAACTGTTAAAGAAACGCAAACCCGCACCCGACTCGCCTTTTGCTCTCGATTTACATTGTATAAAAACCGGTCTTTTGTGTGCATTAGAACTTAAAAAATGTGTAACTTCACAACTCGCAAAAAACACTCTTTCATTTATTCTTTTACTAGCTTTAATACCGTGTGTTACACAAGGTAAAATGTTAAGATTATATTGATATATCTTAAAAACTCTTTTTATACAAATTTGATATTGTATTTGTAACTTTTTCATTTTGTTATATTTTAAGATTATATGGATGAAAGTAATTAAAACATCAAAAAATAAATAAAAATTCATTTAATAAGTTGTGCACTTTTTACAATATATTAAATTACATGTCAACTGAAACTTTACAATGATTATTTACAAATTTTAAAATACTTCATTATATATAACATTTGACATGGTATTGGTAATTTTTTTCATGTTTACCAAAGATTAATAAATTAAGTCAATATTTACTTTTAACTCTAGATAATGTAACATACAGCTGATCATGAATAAACATTGGATCTTTCAATACAAACAAAGATTTGAAAATGATTGACCTAAACTTTTATTCATGGTTATTGCAAAAATACAACAATCATATATTTTTTTCTTTAAAGTTTTAGTGAAATTATTTTATCTAAATATGTTAACCCAATTATAGGAATAAAATTGTGATGATCAAAGTTGCTTCAAAATATAATCTTCGCTTCTATAGCGCAATTACCTTGTGAATTGACCTAAATACTTGTTACATTACCTAAACCATTTTTTTCATCAATATTTATTAATAACATAACTGAAACATCAATATTTAAAACTAATTTATGGTTTGACAAACCTGGTAATATAAGTGCATTTAGAAAATCAGGAGATTATAAACTTTCATCAAAATTATCATCAAGATTCTCTGATTGATGGATACTATATGTTAAGGGCCAGCTATCTTTAACATGAAGTGGTTGCTCTGATTCCTCAACCACTTCCTCCTGCTTTCCTTCTTCGTCTATCTCACCGTGGTGCGGTGGTTCTTCTGTCTCCCTCTCTTGCTCCCCGAACAGTAATGTTTCTAACTCAACAAGGTCACCAAAAGGGTCAAACTCTCCTCCGTATGCAGTTGGTAGATCCACCAACTCATCCCCTAACTCAGCTAGCAGCGGGGGAACGTACTCCTCCTCGATATCATCAGCAACCAACTCAGTATCCTCAATCGCATCAACAACCTCCACGTCTTCCTGTGTGTCCTCGACACTGAATCCTGCATCAAATCATCCTCCCAAAGCAAGTGTGACATATCGAGTGGGATAAAGGAACTAGATGCAGGCAAATGCATATCATCCACACACTCATGAAAAATATAGCTAGAGGTAGGATACTTACCTGACTCAAGGCTGGATAGATGCTCCACTTCGACATTATAACTGAACTCGTGCTGAACAGGAGGTGGGACTTTTGCGGTATTCTGTGAGCTTGGTGATTGCATCTCGTCTATTATCGTCTCCCGTTGATAATTAGCACAAATCTCGTGAATTTTCATGCCCAATGCCTCTATTCTCCGGAGTTGTTCCTCAGATTCCTTGATACGGAGCTTACGTTGTTCAGCTTCAATCCTTAGTTCTTCAGCATCCCTGAGATCATGCCTACGGATATATGCGAGTATTGCCTCCATCTTCTCATAAGGACAATCTTGTATCCAATGATTTTCTCCACAACGTTCGCACCAGGGTTCCTCGAACCGCCAAACCTGTTGTATGTACATACTCAACGTAACATGTGAGATAATAACAAAATAAAAGAAAAGAAAAGAATCCTAAACAAATCCTAGAAACACAAAATCACATAAAAATAAAAGTCACGCGAAATCTAATCCTAAGAAAATAAAATAAGGTAAAAACATAATAGAAGAAAAATAAACTAATCCTAAATAAAAAAAAATACACAATTATGTACAAAAACGGTTAGATCCCCGACTAGGGTCGTTCTTGAAATCGCCAATGCAGTGTCCCCGACAACGGCGCCAAAAACTTGATGTCTGTAAAGTATATATATAAAATTAAGTCAATTCACACAATGGTTTTAAAAAGGAATTACCAATCCTAAAACACACAAACGGCAAGTGTACCGGTCGGTATGTAATAAGCGTAGGCAAAACCGGATATCAATCCGTGGACACCTATGGCAACTCTCGATAGTAAACCTTTATCGACTCCTAACCGATGAAAAACAAGTGATGATTTTATTATTATTATTTTTAAAGCATATAATTAAACGAAAACAAATAAGACGCAACTAAAGGTAGAAGTGACCTAAAAACTAACAAGACACTGGACAGAAATAGGTAAATGGACTAAACGAACTAAGACACAAGCGAAGAACAAATATGAGACAAACACTACCTAGACCATGAATCCTATTAACTAGTTTAAATGCTTTCAGGAACAACTAACCATACGACACCAACTCTAAAGATAGACCGACTCATGAATCACTAAGACACGCATGATCTCCTCTCAGACTCACCTACACACCCAACTATCCTAAGGGTCAAGATAAGCTCACCGGTAAGAAAGTAGATCTCCTCTCATACTCACCACTCCCTAGAACACCAAGTACTCGAAAACAGCTTCACCTCTCAGTCTCAACCGTTACTATACCCAGAGACTATCCTAGACAGACCTAAGGGTAAGGAGTAAGCACTAAAATACCGACTATGACACGAAATTGCATGTGATAAAGCTAACCTGGACAACTCACTCTCGTGCAATTGCTACCCAAATCACCAAAACCAAGAGAAAACCCGACAACCTATCTCCTCAAAGACTCAAGGTTGGTAAAACACTGATTTTTAAATGCCCACACAACTGATTCTACGACCGATCGAATCGTTTAGACCAAAAACACAAAGTTAAAGACCAAAACTCGAAAACCTACTCGAAACACACAAAGGAAACGAACAAGATAACAAGCAAGAAAGTTCATGCAAGATAATAAAAAACACAGCATTCAAACACATTCATAATTAATAAATTAGTAACCTTGACAATAGCATTCGTCATACGAGTCAATCACAACCGAAAAACATTCAAACAACGTCAATAATCATCCTAATATAGGTAGCATACGAGTTTAGCTACTCATAATCATCCAAAATATCGAAGAACAGAAGATAAACATAATAGAAACTGGAACAAAGTTCTAGAAACGAATACGAATTGCAAACCGAATGTTCTTAAACCGAAAACGATCTTCCAACGTCAATCCTAGTGTTCACAGGGCTCCAAAGCTTGTATCCAATACTCCTTAATCTTCCTTAATCGAAATTAGGTCGAACCCCCTCAAAAAGCCGTCAAAAAACGTTTTTATAACCTAATTCTCGTAACTGCCCGAAGAGGAGGTTAGTGGACCGCTAAAAATCCCCATAACGGACCGCTTTGGGTGAAATTTCGAGATTTTTTCCCCGTTAGGCGCTAGGAATTCCCGAGACACCCAAGATTCATATATAATGGGCATGGTAACTCATTTTCTAGCCCGAGATATGCCCATCTGAAGTTCGGACCTTTTCCAGTCGATTCTGTTTATTCTCGCAACTCGTTTACTCGCTTATTCTTCTCGTTTCTCGTATAATACCTACAACATCAACATATATATTATATTCAACCAAATTCATGATCAAAACCAACTCAAATATGATGAAATAAGCGTTATAAACATATGTGTTTTACGACACATCAAATATCCTCACACTTGAAGTTTGCTTGTCCCTAAGCAAAGCCATATGCAACATTTCCACTATGTAAATAAACAAATACGATCACATCTAGCAAAGTCAAACACAGGCCACGAAATCCAAAGACACAGTTAATTCCAAAGACACAGTTAATTCCCCAAGATTTACACGTTCAATATATTTACGACCCAACAAGTCAAGATGGTACTAATTTTTAAAAACATGGGCATACCTATTCAAGTTTCACCTACTTTCAAGATCTAATCATACACATCTCATACCCCTCACAATGGTACTCTCCTCTCAGTTTGTATCTTTAACCGAAAAAAGATGTGCTAGTGTATATTTATACTCTCAAAACCTAACAATGAAACTTTATGTCATAAGCTTGAACATCAATCAAATCTCCACCCAAATGCATAAGATAAACACACAGATCAAAAGGACTTGAAAGGGTTGTAATGTAAGGCTAGGGTTAAGGGTATGGATAAAGGGAATGAAACGGCTAAAAGTGATCATAATCTAGACTCACTAGGCTAGGAACAAACTAATAAACAAACAAACTAAAAATTTAAGGATCTTTGATCCTCACACTTATTCTTTTACATCTATTTTTTTTTCTTTATATTTTCTCTCTCACTTTTTTTTTCCTTTTTCTCTTATTTTTGTTTCTATTTTTTTTTTCATATAATTAAACACATATAATTTTTTTTCTCATTTTTTTCATAGAAATAAACACATATAATTTATTTTTTTACCTTTTTATATTTTCTTTCACACACCATTCAACTACTTACTGATAGCATAAGCTGTATTGCTTAAACTCACAAATAATTACTAATACATAGACGCAGACATTAACTCGAACCGGATTAATAACACAAGTTTAAAAATAAAAGGGGCTAAAAGGCTAGGGGTAATATGTGGGTTAATCAAATGAAAGGGAGTAAGGCTCAACAGGGTTCACTAAGGGATAATGTTCGGGTAGGGAGAACAAACGAAAAAGGCTAATAATAGGGCTAAATCCTAGTGCCTCTATCATGTCTGTGTATCATCTCTGCCTAGGATCTCAAAATAGATCAAAATGTTCAACTTCTAACAAAACATAACATGTAGATATACACTCAACAAATGAAACAGTGAATATATATGAAACTATAAAAGGCTCAAAATCTCACTGAAAACGTGTGGAATAGGGTTATCTGTAAGACCCCAACCCTGGCATCCTACAGTTGGTCCTCATAACGGGTCATTCGCCTTTAAAACACATTTATTGTAAATCAAAATACAGCGGAAGTCTTTCTAAAAACATTTATAACCATTTAATGTTATTATGTTTACCTTACGAATGCATGCACACCGATCCGATTAACACCGCTCCCAAGCCAAGATACGTCAATACACCGCTTACCTGCAAAACAATCTATCGTATTATTATTGTTCATCTATAATTTTGTTTGTTTTTATCGTTTTATTGTGTGACCCGACCCGATTTGACTCGAGCCGAAAAAAACTAATATATAGTTATTTACAATCGACCCCAAAAATTCTCCGACCCCGATGAAAAAAATTCCTCGGTCCGCCACTGGACCCGGGCGTGAAGTAGTAGCATTAGCAATTGGTGCATTAGAACTTGGAGGCATGGATCACTTGATTATCTCGAAGAAACCGAGCAAGCTTTCTGCAATCCTTGGCTTCATGACCTGAAAAATCAGAAAACTGACAAGAAACTGAATTGCGGTTCATACGATTACCACTAGTAAAGTTGTTGGAGTTGAACGACTGGTTTCAGAATGGTCGATTGTTGAAGCTGCCTGGGTTGTTGCGACGTTGATGTTGGGCATCAACTGTTGTTCTCGGTCTGAATTGGGACTGCCTTTGAGTATAGTTCACAGTAGCCATGAGTGGTGGTGATGAGGGTGTTGCTTGCTTGAGGAGACGTTCAAAATCAACTAGTTTTTCAAACAGTTCTGGAAATGTGACCGGTTTTTCACGGACTTGAAGGGGCTGCCACAATATTTCTATAATCATCCCCTAACTGCCCGAGGATAAAGACCAGCAAGTCTTCATCAGAATCCGGGTGTTGGACTAGAGCAAGATCGTCAGCGATGGATTTCATATCATGGAGGAACTCGATGACGGATCGAGTTCCTTTAGGATTCTTTGTCAACTTTGCTTTTAGGGAGATGACTGTGTTAGCGTAGCTTGTCACAAGTCGGTCCCAAGCTTCTCACGATGTAGCAGCAGATGATATCAATGGTTGAATCGGATCCGAGCAACTACCAAGAATGGCGCTGAGAATGGTTTGGTCTTGCCGGAACCATAGATTGTATGTCGGGTTCAGTGCTGATGGTGTTGAATCAAGAAATTCTGCAGGAGGTTTTTGTGTGCCAATAATGAAACGATCTAGATCCATTCCGATGAGAGTAGAGTGGATTTGTTTTTGCCATACCGGAAAATTATTAGCGGTAAGCTTGATGGGAAAGTGATTGTTGGTTGTTATTTGAATCACTGTAACAGCGGTGGTGGTGGTGTGGTTGACATATTAGATGGTTGGTCGGAAAATAGGATCGGACTCATCGGAGCTTAATAGCCCTGATACCATATAATGGTATAGAGGAATGTTGAAGAGAATGCTTAATTTCATTCAATATCACAAGGCTAATTATAGCCGATTACATATACAGTAATATGGAAAGGAAATCATCTAGGAGTTAAATACGAAAAACATATTAATATTCAATTTCTATCTAAATATACATTTGAATTTGAATTTTAAACTAATATTATTTTATATTAGTAGTATCGTTAATAGTAACTTCATATCAACAATAATTGTTATCGATAGCAATTACTTAGAATATTATATCAATTAATTCTAACACTTTGAGCTCCTTTACTCTAACTAAATATTAATATTTTTTTATTAATTTCTAAATCTTTATTATTAACTATCTAATATTTTTTTATTAATTTCTAAAACTTTATTACTAATTACTATTTAATATTATATTTATTAAATAATTAGTAGTAAGACAAAAGTCACAAAAATTGTACTCAAAAGCTTCAATGATCTAACTAGGTTTGCTCAAAAAGTTTAGTTCCATAATTTTTATAATTATATTTTATATTATTTAAAAGATACCTTTCAATTTTGATAAAAGTTAACGCAAAGTTGAGTTCTCAACAACCTAGGTCCCACTGCGAAGCATCTTCAGGTTGCATTTAGGTATTCCGGCGCCAATTTCCGTTCATTCTCTCTCCGTTTCCAAAACCTACCGGAATCGCCAGTTGATCCTGAGAGACAGAAACTGGAGGCATGGCGATTGACGACGACCAGTCGAAAACCTGCGTTGTCCTCGGAGGCAGAAGCTTCATCGGAAGATGCCTCGTCGTGAGGTTATTGACAATAGGTAATTGGATCGTCCGAATCGCCGATTCCGCTCAGTCCTTGCAACTCGATCCTTCCGAGTCCAAGTACGACTCGCCTCTGAATCGTGCTCTCTCTACTGGCCGTGCTTCCTATGCTCACGTTGATGTTCGCCACAAAAGTACAATCATTAACGGTACTTTTCATGTTCTTGATATCATTTCTACATGATGTAGTTTATCAAATCGTTTCTAGTTTTTTAGGTGTAATTTCAATTGTGTTACATAACTGTGAAATTAGTTCTCATTGGTGTATAACTCTGCATGTAATTGATATCATGTCTACATGATGTAATTTGTCAAATCGTTTCTAGTTGGATGTAATTTCAATTGTGTTTCAAAAACTGTGAAATTAGTTCTCATTGGTGCATAACTTTGCATATATGCCCTTAGTTTTTAGGTACTTCCATAGTCTAAGAACAATAGTTTTCTTTGCAGCTATTGAAGGTTCCGAAGTCCTATTTTACATGGATGATATTGATTCTTGCAATCAAGATTTCTATTTTGGTTACTCAATAATTGTTCAAGGTTAATCATCACTTCACCTTAATTTCGACTGTGTTTTAGTTCGAAACTACGTTATTATAATTATGATCTTATAATATATGTTATTTAGGTGCCAAAAATGTTATCAATGCTTGTCGGCGATGCAAAGTTAAGCGGCTAATATACAACAGTACCGCAGATGTAGTACTTGATAATTCACATGATATATGCAGTGGAAATGAGACATTGTTATACTCTTCAAAAGTATGTAATCATCTGCAATATTTCCATCTTGTGAATTTTATGAACGCGTATGCTATGCTTAACATGTAAGTGGTATAATTTTTTGTTGTTACACAGTTTAAGGATTTGTATAGTGAACTTAAAGCTCAAGCTGAGGCATATGTTTTGCTTGCTAATGACATTGATGGGCTCCTTACATGTGCGATTCGCCCAAGCAATGTTTTTGGACCTGGAGACACGGTTCTTTTGCCATCTCTTATTGAAGTTGCAAAATCTGGTTGGGCAAAGGTTTGAAAACTTGATTAGTGTTTATTTAAGTGCAATGTTTCTTACTTCCTATATATAAGTAATAGAGTCTCTCATTCCAGTTCATTATAGGAAGTGATCAAACCATGTCTGACTTCACTTATGTGGATAATGTCGCTCATGCCCTTATATGTGCAGAAGCTGCTTTGACTACTCACATGCTCATTGTATCTGGAAAGGTATCATTAAGTCTTCTTGCATTCCTTTTTTGTAATTTTTATGTGAGATCAATGACTAAATGTTATGCCCCAAATCCCAATATATTGTAGGTATTCTTCATCACAAATTTTGAGCCAACAAGATCTTGGCAATTTGCCTTATGTATGCTGGAGGGCTTAGGTTATTATAGGTAACGAATGATAATTTGATCTAATAGTTTACTATTTTTTTATGTGGCATTGTCATAAATGACAATGATAAACAGATTTAGAAATTTTAGCCAACAAATTTGTACCATATCTTAAAATTAAAAATATTGGTATTGTTTGGGTTATGATGATAGAGATGGAGCTTAAAAATACTTTCTTTAGAATAAATTTCACAAATGTTCAACAAGAGCTGATATATCTTATTCACTGTTTTCTTTATTTCGGTCACCACTGCCTCCTATTTGAAATTTTCACTTCAAGACAGATTTTGTTTTATTTTTAAAATTGTTTATTTGTATATGACTGCAGACCAATCATCAAACTTCCTGCTGTGGTTGTACGGTGCATTGTTTTTCTCATAAAATGGATGGATTTAAATATAAGTTCTAGAGACCTTAAGCATGTTTCAGTTCACAATGCAATCCAGTTAATGTCACGCACTAGAACTTATAACTGCTCAGCAGCTGAGCGTCATATTCAATACTCGCCAATCGTGTCACTCGATGTAAGTTTTATAGGTTCAAAAAAGTGATTTTTTTTAATATTTTTTATAAATCCATGCTGTATTTTTCTTACAATCTTGTAAATTTTCCTTCCAACATTCATATTGTTATTGATTGATGAATGTACAGGATGGCATTACATCGATTGTCAAATCATTCACTCATTTAGCTAAAGATTCGCCTTATACAAGACTTGGAGACTTAGTTGAACAATCAAAAATTGAGGAACTTCTAGGGAGTGGGGAAGGTAACAATCATGTTTCACCACCTTTTTTTTCATGGGTAATTTTTCATATATACCCCAAAAAACTTGCATAATATCATATTTACTCAACAAAAAAGAAATAATATCAAATATACCCATTCAAAATACTTAAAATTTCATATTTACCATTTAATTAAATAACAAACAAACATACCCCGTAAAATCTCACTCAAAGAATAGGGTGGGGAGTGTGGGATGAGGGCAAACCTTACCTCTATCCCATAGGATAGAGAGGCTGCACCTAGAGAGACCCCCGGCTCAGTTACCATTTAATTAAATACAATTTATAATATGACTATTATACCTTCTTTTTCTCCTTACTCTCCAAATTCTCATATCCTAATGCAAGTTTTAATGGAAGAGTATAGATGTTATAAATTTGAAAATGGGTATATCTGATGTTATGATTTTTTTCGGGTAAATATGATGTTATCTCTTTTTTGTAAATTTTCATTAATATTTCAGTGAATGAAATACAAGTTGGTAAGCTTCTGAAAAATGTAACATTTGTTATTTTGTGGATGCAGTTGCAGATATTTTATTGTGGCGGGATGAGAGGAGATCATTCATATGCTTTCTTGGAGTAGCTTTTCTTTATTACTGGTTTTGTGTATGCGAAAGAAGGATTGTATCCTCTACAGCTCAGCTTCTGCTGTTTATCATAGTTGTACATTTTGGATATGCTAGAATCTCACCTAAAGTCTATGGATATGCTAGATTATCATCTAAAGTGTAAGCGTAATTCATAACCCTGTGTCAACAATAAAATTAACTAATTTATTTATTTTTTGATATCTGATTGTGGCCCTCACTGTGTAGGTCGGTGTGTTCGATCTCAAGGACATTACCATGTTTTGAGGTGTCAGAAATGAGTATGAGGAGTTTAGTTAGAACCATAGTAAACATATGGAATGGAGTAGGTCAGGTAGCTAGATCTTTGGCAGAAGGAAGCAACTGGAGTTTGTTTTTTAAGGTATTTACCAATTTAAACTTTTTTTATTTTTCATAATAATTAATGCACTTTTCTATCGTTATCGATAACGTTTATTTGTTCACAAACTTTTTGTTTATTTGCGTCTTTAACGTGTGCATCTTCCCTTGCAGGTAGTAGTTGCAATTTATCTTTTCAAGTTGCTCGTGGTGAACAACTTTCCCACATCAATGGGAGTAGGTATGATTTTCTTTTTTCTTCTTTTTTTGTTTTTCTTCACTGCTTCAGTTGTGTAACGGGTCAAAACGGGTATTTCTGGTTCGGGAGGTTGACCCAAAACATGTTTTGTATTGTTTTTAGAAATAATTAAGGTGTTCAATACGACTATAAATTTACATATTATAATAATATACTCTTTTGAATATAATGATTTAAAAGTTTTACATATTAAAAGTATACTTTGCAATGCTATTGACCCATTTGACCCGTTTCTTTTTATTTCACACGTTTGATCAATTAGATATAAACATAACCTGAATCGACCCGTTCATGAGTAAATGGACCACAATTGTCACCTCTACTCATGCAATTAAACCACCAAGAAAATGCAACATATGAAGGCTAACTTTGCATTCATGTTTATTTCAATTCTATTGGTTTGACTATGTCGTTCTTCATTTGACTTTGAGTTGACCTCTTGTTGCAGGGTTGGCCTTGTCGTTTATTTCATTCTTGATCTACGAGCAATACGATGTTGAAATTGATGGAATAGTGGGACTCATATTTGAAATCACAAGGCAAGCCGTTGTATGCGTGACAAGCCGTCTACTCATTCCAACACCATCTCCTTTATGTATCAACACCACTAAACCGACAAAATCAAAAGATCCGAGATAAGTGTAACGGTATCTGATTTGCAAGCAAAATGATGTGTGTCGGTTAGACTCTAGCATGTTTGTGTATGGAAACTTACTTGAACATATAGTCTAACTACATTTTCGACGTAGAGAAAATCATGAGCATATATTTTATTGATATAGAACTCAACTACTTTGTACTTTGAAAGCATTTTATATATGGTTTGGACCGATATAGGATAAACCACTTAAACAAAGTGGTTCCATTCATGATCAAAGAGAATACCCAAGTGAACGGGTTAGCCTAGGAAGTTATTGTCGAGGGGGCGGGTTTATATTAACGAACATGTAATTTTCTAAAGCAGCAATCCTATTGACATAAATATAATGATACAATCATATTCAAGTTGTGAGTTTGTTTTAATAAAACAAATTAGGTGCGAGAAAGTTAGTTACTTTTAGGGGGTGTTTGGTTCGCAGAATTCGTTGGAATTGGATTTTGAATTTAAAGGGTTCTTTTAAAATCAATAATGTGTTCGGTTAGCATATTTGTTGACGGATCTGTAATGTAAAGTACCTAAAAGCCAAAATTATTCCATAAAATGGTGAGAGATTTTGAATTTCATTGAAATGAGGAGCGATTTTGAATTCAATTAGTTGAGGAATTTGGTTGGATTTAATTCCAATTCCAATTCATTCTCGGACTTGAATTTAAATTCCAATTCAATTAAAATCCTATAAATTTCTATTAACCAAACATGCCCTTAGTCTCTTTGGTCAGCGGCTAGTTTTCGTAGTTTGAAAGGTTGCGACTCTTTATTAATTGTTTATGTAACCAATGTTTTTAAAACCGAACCTGACCGGACGGTCGGACCGGTTCGGCCGAGAATCGGTGTTGAAGGGGTAGTTGAGCCGCTCTCGATCGGGCCATTGGACCGGTGCAGGCGGTTAGACCGGATTGTATGAGTTCATGCTTTTTCATTAATATAGGATTTAAATTCTATACAAATACTTATATACTTTTTGATTTAAAAAAAATAATTATGAAATCATCCGGGTTATCAAATCCGGTCCAACTAGTGAATCTGTAAGATGACCGGTTCGTTGTCCGGTCCAATTCTGAAAACATTGCTTTTTAGTAGTTTAGAAATGATGTGTGGAAGGTTTTATACTTGATTAAGATGTTTAATACGATGTCTAGTAAATATCGAAGATTGCATGCAAGAGATTCATGACAAGGGGTGAGCAAATAACCGAATTAATCAAACCGTAATCGATTTAACCGACTCAACCCAACCGAGCAATTAACCGATGGTTCAGTTAAGCCATAACCAATTAACCGAAAATTATGGTTAAGCCTAACCGAATTAACTGAACCGAACCAATAATACAAATAACTATCCAAAATATGTGATCTTCCGCGTTATATGATTTCCATCAGCTTTTGAAGTATTAATGGCGTTAGTTTTCTGTTATGCATGTTATTGTTTTTAGAATGGTTTCAATTTATTTGTCTTTTTTTTCCTTAAATTTGGGCCAGACACCAAGCTATCTAGAATTTGGTATCTTGTTTAAGTTTGGTTCTTAGATATTTGTTTAAGTGGATTAGAGAAGAAAAGATGTGTAGTTATCTGATAGGTATTGAAATAACGAGAATAACCCATTTTTTATCTGCATTTGTGCCACCAAATAACATTCTTAGAGAGCCCACTAGGGTTTTTTTTTTAACGACAACACTAGATATTCTAGGATAATTGGGTTTCCCCGGGGCAACACCTAGAACATCTAAGGCAGCCCACCACAGGAGGAACCCCCAACTGGGTAAACCCCCTGACCTGGCTACAGACCCCTTTTTTGTTGTTGCCAGGATTCGAACCCAAGACCTCCGCTATGGAAAGTCTTGGGGCTAATATTCTTAGAGAGTCCACTAGGTGATGATGTAAACACAAAACGATCACTTTTGTCTAATAACTTGATATATACACACTTCACTAATGCAAAATTAGTGTACAAACAAGATGTATATCTTGATTAGTATATATACATACACATAAACTTATCTCACATAGTTAAAAAAATCACGAAATTCAAAAAGCAAAAAGTTCATCGCGCGTTGCACCATGTTAAACCACAAAAGAAATGAACATCCTAAAAAGCTTATAAAATAAAGTCTAAGAAAACGAAACCATTAAAGAAGTTATATTATACGAAATAAATAAACGTATTCTGAACTTTAAGTAAAATAAAAAAAACTTAACAAAAACCCACATGTTGCAGCTAAATAGTTAGTAATACTTCAAAAACTTTATAATAAAACGGAACCTTAAAAAATCGTTAAAAAGGTTAAGCGTTAAAAAACTAGAAAAAGGAAGCAAAATCGTTTAAAAAAAGTAAAGCGTTAAAAAAAAACAAATAACAGCGTTGTACGTAAATGATTAGATAACTTGTAAATTATTACTCATCCCTCCGTTTTAAGCGAAACTTACATCAAAACGTAGATAAGAATAAACATACCGTAACATTGTATTTGGGATTTTAAAAATTATAAAATATTAAATATTATAATAAAATCAAAAACAGAAAAAAGAAAAGTCCATTAACATGACATATGTCATGATATTATTGGCAAAAAAAGAGAATAATTCATATAATATAAATAATTAAATAATATTTTAATTATAAATTATGGTATGTTGAATGTTGATATTAAAATATTATATAAATTTGAGTTTAGAAAATTAGTCAATGAGAGAGAGAGATCTTTACTAAAGAGATAGAAGCAGATTGCGATATCGTCAACCGATCACAAGAACCAATCAGATGAATTCACTATTCATGCAATCTTCAAATGTATGATTTATAATTATGTTTTTGAGCACTAGTAATTGGTTAAAGGAATTATAAAGTCCATTGAAAGTGTTTTGGGTGATATTGTAATTAATAAAAGTGGTTAATTGTATACTTTGAAGAAAATATTAACTTTTAGTCAAATTAGCCCAATTTAAGTATAGAAGATCATAAATCTCATTTGGTGATTTTGGTAACAAAGACATCAGTTTGAGTTGAAAATGATAATTTTATGAAATTTGTATTTAAACTCGTTGAAAGTAGCATATACAATACCAGTAGTATACAATTCGATAAAACATAAATTTATATGTGAAATGGTCAAGTTAAATGACATTTAGTTACATGATCCTAAATTGGTTAATCATTGTGTAAGTTAGCATACTTATGTGAAATAGGTGTATAAGGTGATAATTTGGCAAGAAAAGTTATATAGATCATGCCCACAAGCTTGTCCATACCCACAAACGCATTCTTCGAAAAAAAGCCATGTGCCTACCCACTCAATATTGGCGTTCATGGTGACTTTATCCGTCATTGCCACATAGGCGTACGTGGGGCTTCAAAAATGCCTTTGCGGGTGCTCTTACGTGCTAGTATAGCATAAGTAGGTGGTATTAGCATATTTTAATTTTAAATGATTTGGATGTTAAATCCTCAAGTAAGTGTAATAAGCTATTTTTTCTTTTACATTTATGTTGTTACAAAAGTTATCACCGTTGGGCTTACAAATTTGAAATGGTGCATGGTTGTTGATTAACAGTTTTCTGTGGTGATAGTGTATCGTTATCGTCTTCTCGAGCAAAGGTCAAGGTCGTGACAACACGAACAATCCGTTAGAAGGTCCATGGGTCTAAGTTTCACGAACACTCTAACGGTTATGTATACGAAAGATCCAAGGACATAACATAAATGAAACCATTAAATAGTATACTAGAAGGAGGGAGTTAGAAAAGTCAACGAAAACCCCTTCTAGTAGGGTTTAAGTCCCTTAGTAGACAAATGGGACAAAACCCTAATGGCCGACTAGGAATGAGCCTTAGCTTATTTGGCCGAGCTGTATAAGGGTATTGTTTACAAGTCACACGGTCTAGCATGATGTAGTTCCAACTACAATGTGTTGGGCTTATCATTAATTACATCGGACGGGTGATTTGCATAAACCATGTCTTAAATACTGTATAGCATACCAATTGCGTTGTATGACATTTGACGTGTCTTGATCCGTGTCTTTTTTCGTCCGGATAAATCATGATCTAGGCCATGATCTTCTGTATGTACCGACATCTCGGAGCAATGTTGATTCAAGTATTTTCCATATGTCAAGGTCCAAATCATCCTATCTCGCCTGCCATGGAATATTGTACACCAGTTTTAAAAAATAACCTATGAGAATTAGATGGTTTTAACCGGGACGATGTACATATATTTCATTGAAATAACTTTAGCAATTTTCGTATAACAAAAATAACTTCAAAATAACTTTAGCAATTTTAGTATAACCGGGACGATGTACATATATTTCATTGAAAAACATTTATGTAATAAAATAAAAAACACATATATATTTTTTAAAATAATATTAACCTAATTATCCTTATTCTAATAAATGATTCCAAATAATGTCACATGTTATCACCATATTTTTTCTCACCAAAATCTTCTAATTTTCCCTATTATAAATAATTTTGAATTTTAAAATTTAATTATGTTAATGTTTTTATTTTTCAAAAAAGATAATATAAAATTTGAATTCTAACTATTACTTAATTAAGGAAACAAAGAATTTTATTTACTGTTTTACAAATTATTTTAATTTTTTTTACACATTATTGTATTTTCTTTTCTATTAAACAACCATATGTAATACATGGATATATAAGCTAGTATTATATATAATACAGTTGAGTTGAATAATGCAAATCCATTATAATTTTGACACGTAATTTTTTTTTAATTTTCATTTTAAACTCTTATGCTATGCATAATATACATTTTAGCCCATTTTATTTTCTATTAATTTCGATTTCCTTTAATAACTTTTGTTCGTTAACTTTTTTCAAAATATGGAGTGCGCGGTTGTTTTTAGTTTCTTTTTGTCAACGTTCATATATATATATATATATTTTTAAAACGGAGTTGTATTCAAAATCGAGTTTTTTTTGTATCGTTGCCTATTGCGGATTAGGGTGACGAGCTGAACCTATTATGAGCGAACAATATCATTGTAGGCATTGGTATTATCGGAACACGTATCAGTATTCGTTTTTATGGTTTTTGACGACCCGAACCGGTAATTTTTTTTTCATTTTTAATTATTTACTTTTATGTTTTTTTATTAACATTCTTTTTACCGCTACGCCTACGTTTTGGTTTAAATTTTATTAATGATGACCCCGACCCGCGACGGCTATAAGCATGTGGTTAATATTACAAAAAACACTACTCAAATTTCATAATAAATGGAGTTGTGGTATACGTACAATTTACTTGTTGTGCCCCCTCCTTTAAGTTATTTATAAATTATGTTTTAAACTTTATGTTTTCTTTTTTATTTCTTTTGTCTGTTACATGTTTAAGAAAACTTTAATTAACTAACTTTATTATAAGTATTAAATATGGGTTGAATACATAACACCAACTTAAAAAAATATTTTTTTATAGTTTTTATAAAAAACTTTATATGACTATTTTTTAAAAACGTTTTATAAAAAAAATGAAATACTAATTAGAAAAAAAGAGTTTTTAAATAAGTCTTAGTTTATTTTATCAAATGTGGCGGGTCGGGCTTGTATTTGTAGTAGTGGAGGTTAGTGGCGATAGAGGTGTTCAGCGGTTTGATTTTCGGCTTTTTTGGTTCAGTTTAATCGATTTTTTGTCTAACCGAACCGAATAAACTGAATTCAAAAAATCGTATTGTGAATTTGTCTAACCAAACCGAATAAACTGAATTAAAAAAAACGTATAAACTGAATTCAACATATATAGTTATCACTTATTCGGTTTCTTCGGTTAAAAGAATAAACCGAATTCAAAAAATATATATCCGTTAACCGAATCGAAAACTGAATTTACAATTCCGTTAGGGGGGGGGTACAACCACTAGGAGGGGGAGGGGTATACGTTTTATTTATAGAAAGTGCTTTTAAACTTAAAAAACGGTTTTAGAAATAATGATTTTTCGAATGTGATAAAATGACAAGTTTAAATTTTTTAGGGGGGTAAGACAAGTAGGAGGGGTATACGTTTTATGTGTATAGAAAGTAGGGGCACGACAAGTAGGAGGGGGAGGGGTATACGTTTTATGTTATAGAAAATACTTTTAAACTTAAAAGAACGTTCTAGAAATAACGATTTTTGAATGTGGTAAAATTACAAGTTTAAAAGTTATTTTTTTCCGAATGAGGGGTGCGACAAGTAGGAAGAGATGTACGACTAGTAGGAGAGGGATGAATATACGTTTTATATCATATAAATTACTTTTAAACTTAAAAGAACGTTTTACAAATAATGATTTTCGAATGTGGTAAAATGACAAATTTAAAAGTTATTTTTTTTGAGAGAGGGGGTAGAATAAGTAGGAGGAGTGGTATAAGTTTTATGTTATAAAAAATATTTTTAAACAAAAAAACAAGTTTAGAAATAATTATTTCTAGAAAAGGATAAAATGACATTTTTAAAAATGGGTGTGGACGACAACTAGGAAAAGGATTTTAAAACACCACACCCGTTTATAACCCAAGCAAGGCCGGTTCATTGGAACATATAATTGATTGATTTCGCCCTCGCTTCTTACTCCCCTTCTTCTCCCCGATACTCAGTAATCAAAACCAATCATCCACACAGAAACCTTTAACCTAATTGTTCAACTGTTCAACGATTCAACGCATAATCCTTTGATTTCTCAACCAATGAGGCCTCCTTTCAAATCAAACATTCAGGCCTTCGGTGCCGCTAATTTCACCGGGAAGCAAAACCAATTCGAATCATCATCCGATGCGATGTTCAACAATCTATGGGTCGGAAATCTGGCCGCCGACGTCACAGATTCAGATTTGAGGAGTCTGTTCGAGAAACACGGTGCCGTTGATAGCGTCACTTGTTATCCGGCAAGGAGTTACGCCTTCGTCAATATGAAGCGTCCGGAGGATGCAAAGAGGGCTAAAGAGTCTCTCCAAGGCGTTGTGTTACGTGGAGGCTCCCTGAAGATTGATTTTGCCAAACCGGTTTGTATCGCCTCATTAGGTTTTCGTGATTGTTCATTGTTATTAGGTTATTTAGGATTGATTTTATTGTTATATGGATTCAATTGTTTATATGATTTTGTTGATATACGATTCGTTCACAATAGTTTTTAATAACGCTAAAATTGGGGAGTAATGCGTGAATTAATTCGTCTAGGGTTTTAAAACTAAATTTTTGATATTAAGTTAGTTATAAAATTTGTGATGCAAAATAGGAAGCAGAGAACACATGTGAACCCTAGGCAAATAAATCAGGACAATTTTGCCTTTGTTTGCTATCTGACATTTTAAACAAAGCATATATTGGTGTGATTCACAATAAGTTATCGTAATTTCAACCTAGGTTCATCAGATGCTTTGCTCAATTTTAGTTTCTAATAACATTTGTCGATTGTCATTAATCGCGATAAACTAAGAGAAACAAATCCCATGGATATAGATATCTAGCGGTCCGTTTGGCTTTGAGAGACATGTGATGTAAGTGAAGATGAAGGAAGGTTATGGTTTTGTTTACTTAACTTAATTTTGCAACCAATTAAGCGTTTATGGACTTCAAGTTTTCGTTAGTTCAATGTAGTAAGACACTATTGTTAAATAGGTTCTGCTAAGCGAATGGATTCGTTGTTTAGCATAACATATAAGGTCCACAAAACTAAAACACAACTTGCAACGTGTATATCACTTAATTGTTATACGGTACACTAAAGAGTAAATGCTATTTCTAAGTGGCAGTGGGAGGACGTATACATATAAAGTTATGTTTATGAGTCTTGATGAAAAATCAGCCAAAGACAAGTCTTAAATTAAACGTGTAATTATTTTCAAGCGCTTTCTCATCTTTTGTAGAGCTCCAGCTCTGTATTTCTTATATCAAATTTCTTGATTAGATTGAAGGCAGTGTTCACTAAAGCCTGTCATTACGGCTGCCTGTTTTGTCAAAAGCACACAAGGTGCGCGCCTAGGCGCCTAGGTGCAGCTCAGCAAAGCCTTGTTGGCTTGCTTCAAAAGCCCCATTTTCCGGCCAAGTTCAGGCAAAATCCGGCTAAAAATCTTCTGAACAGGTCTGAAACAATTACACTAGCCCTTAACAACCTGGAATCAACCTATAAAACAGCCTAAACTAGCCTGAAACCCCTAAAAATGGTATGTTTATATGCGCCTCATTTAATAAATCCCTCACTTTGTTAAGCGCCTTGCGCCTAGGCTCCGGGCAAGGCCTATGCGCCTTGAGTGCGCCTATGCACCCTGACAACATAGACGGCTGCTTAATAGGACACATAGGCTTTTGAGACCCCCCAGTGTTTGTTTAGCAACTAATTGCCAAATTAACCGCGTAAAAAATTAGTTAGACAAGATTAATTGGTTTAAGTGGAGATTATCCTTGTAACTAATAAAGAAAGTATGTCACGTGGTATTTGTTAGCTAGTTACCAAAATTAATTCAGGCCAACTCAGAAAAATGTCTCTAAAATTAAACCGAGCTTCCATCTTCTATATTCAGTTACTTTCTGCCTAATTTAAAACCGTTTAAACATTCTTAAACATGTCAACACAAACTAGGTGACTGCTATTATTGTTTATGTGATAGAAAATAAAGAAGTCAGGGCATTAGAAAACAAAATTTACAGTCTTCTTCTGAATCAACTAGGATCTGGGATTGCGGAAAAAACTGCAAATCAGTGGTCGGCTTTTCTTCCTTCTCGGCTCGTGTTGATCATACTGTTGTCTCCACTTGGAAACATTTCTCAGACCTATCTAAGTAATTGTACACATGAAAGTTGAAACAATAAATTAGCAATTACGAATAGTAATTTTCAAAATAATATAATATTGAACTTATAATTTTGATCGTCCACGTATTCTAAACGTAATTATAAATTTATATATTAAAATAAACCAAACCATATGTCTGTGTAAACCTCGCATAGCTTTAGGGTTACTCAACTAACCAGTACTGATCATGTGATTTTGTTAATAACACAATGTGTGGATGAATTGCTTAATTAATACTAGGTCACGGGTCACCACCACTCATCTATAAGTCGTCTGTGATATTTTTCAGCTTAAGAGCGTGACGCGTGTTACGAATATCCATTTCACTTTAACAATTAGAACTGATGGTATTTTTTCATTATTTTCAAGTGATTTTATTTTGATATGCAAATGTGATACAGTGATAAAGCAGCAGGCGATGTGTAATAGTAACATATTACCCTGTTTTGTAGTATCTGGTGCAAATTTCAAAGAGTCGTGACTTGGTTTGTTTGGTTACCCTTCTAGTTGTCAACTGATCACCATAAAATTCCAAAATTTTACAATTATAAAACAATCAAAATCTGATACAAAACTTCTTCCCAGCATATTGTTGGACTTTGTCAATCCTTTTGGGAATTGCTGAAGGTTGGGCGACAGAGAGAAAATTGTTCCTGTTTGGATACAAAACATACTTCTAAATGCCAGATGAACCCTATGTAAAAAATGGGTGTGAAACAACCAAAATAGGTCTGAAACATCCAAAAATGGCCTGGAACTAACCTAAAATAGCCCTAAATCAGCCTAAAACCCCTAAAAATGGCATGTTAATATACTGTATGCCTTGCTTAAAAAATCCTTGCTTTTTAAGCGCCTTACTCCTAAGCCCAAGGCTCACCCTTTGCATCTTTAGTGCGCCTTGAGCTTTTGACTACCTAGGATGAACCAAGTGTTTGATTAAACCCTAATTTAAAACATGATGATTTTCCTGTTTCGTGCATCATGTAAAGGCTCTTTAGTCTTGCTACCTTTTCTCTTAAATAACAAGTCCCGTGTCACTGTGTAATAGTTTAATATTGTTAGGAATCAGAGTCGGTAACGCAGCGGAAACAAACACACACACACACAAACGATAAAGTAGAAAACAATAAACGACACAAGAAACGTGTTTCAGTCAAGATGACCTCCATCCCACGGGTGAAACTAGGTTTTCTCTTCGTTATTAGGTACTACAAAAGATTACAATTCATAAGCAGAGTATAAATAGATAGACTATTAGGGTTTCTAACTTAATCCCCAAGTTAAGCCCAAACACGTGTAGAGCCCATTAGGGCCTGCTACCCCCTAACGATCCTCCACGTTCAACAAATATTATGTCTAATTTGCTTTCTTTTTTTAATATTTTTGTTGGTACATAATATTCAAAGGTCTACTCTGGTGGAGACCATGTTATTGTTTATGTTTTAAGTTTCTCCCCAACTGACGCAATACACGTGTATCATAATTTCTAATGCTATTAGTCATCTTTTGGCTATTCACCTCATTATTTGTAGTTTTGCTACACTCATTTTGTTTATTATAACTTTTGGTGGCCCAGTAATTATCCTTATAAGATACTATTAACATATAAATATTCGATAACTGAATACAAACCCTGCCAATGTTATATGGTAACTGGTTTGTTAAGGACTGATACCATGGCAAGTGTAGTTTAACTTTTTAAATTTTACTCAGTCTGTTTGCTGGATCTCATATCATAGATATTTTCATATGTAAATTAGTTATTATAGATATCATATACATGGTCTTCTTCTTTCCTAGAGCTTGAGATTTCTAGGAAAACAGCTGATTTCATGGTCTTCTTCTTTCCTAGAGCTTGAGATTTCTAGGAAGACAGCTGATTTCATGATCTTAATCCTGCTTGTCACTTACTGTGGAGAGAAATAGATAAAAACTTAAAAGCCTACTTGTTTAGGTAGTGGTAGCGTGTCAATGCAAGTTTTTTGATGCTTTCTTGAGCCATGAAAGGATGAAATGCAGTTGTTCTTTTATAACTAATTAGGGTTCACGTTTGTTTTTGTTGTTAGTTCTCAGTCTACTTGTTAATTTGTTGACAGGCTAGACCCTGCAAGACACTGTGGGTTAGTGGCATCAGCATGTCGACATCCAAAGAAGATCTGGAAAAAGAATTTTTCAAATTTGGTAAAATTGAGGATTTCAAATTTCTTAGGGATAAGAATACGGCGTACATTGATTATGCCAGACTGGAGGATGCATCAAAGGCTCTTAAAATGATGCACGGAAAGTATAAAAGTGGAAGCGTGCTTCGTGTTGACTATCTAAGATCCCACTCAAAAAAAGTAAGTTATTTGTTATAAAATAATCATTACAAGTGTATATAACTGCACAACATATTTTACAAGTTACATGCTATTTGACTGCCTCCTTATAACAGGATCAGGGTCCTGATTTTCGTGATGTGAAGGAAGGTCAATATTTTAGAAGTATGGTCCCTCTTGATTCACCTTGGTTACCATCTGATCCTTCATTTAACGATCCCAAAAGGCAACAGGTTATAATATAGTTCTATTTATGTTTTTTTTTGCATTATTCCACAGAGCTTAGGCTAGAATAAACTTAGATGTGGCAAGATGGGCGGGTTGGGTAAGGGTCAAAACGGGTTTAGGTTGAAACCACCAAACCAGTCATTTTTTGAAAAGCGTGCCTAGGCGTGAGGTTCATTCAGGCGAGGAGATCGCCTCAGAAGGCATGAGGCAGCAGGCGTACATGATGCACACATGAGGCGCAGGCCAAAATTTCTTGAGGCGCATTAATCGGGAGTGCCTCTTGTACATGGGCAGATTTTGTGCATTGAGAGGTTGCACATATAGCTTTTTAGGTTGTACATAGAGGATATATATATGTTAAATCGTATATAGAGGTTATTTATATCTAAATTTTGGGTATGTGATGGTAGAAACCTATGAGAAATATAAAAAAAGTTATATAAATACCTTGCGTCTCGCGTACGTGCCCCTTGCGCCTCGGCTCCAGGGACCCTATCGCTTCGGTGCGCCTTGCGTTTTTTAAAACCAAGATCGGGTCACAAGACTTGCTACCTTTTACTATCTTCTTTTTCTCATTTTGTGTGTTTATTTGAAAACACCGAATTACACATGCACTGTTGTAATAATTGTTTGTGCTCATTTTACAGTATAACCTGCCCTTAGAAGGTCACAAAGGAAATGAAGAGCAACCAAGTAATGTTTTGGTAGTTTCATATCCTCCTGTTGTTCATGTCGATGAACAGATGTTACACAATGCCATGATTTTATTTGGTGAGATTGACAATATCACAACTTTTCCTTCAAGGCATTATTCACTTGTTGAATTTAGAAGCATAGAAGAGGCACAACTTGCAAAAGACGGGTTGCGAGGCCGTCTTTTCAATGATCCCAGAATATCAATTATGTTTTTAAATAACGAGCATGCACCTAACAATGATATGTTTGGATTTCATCATTCCGGGCCAAACCCTCATGGAATGTTTAATGAATTCCCACCCCCGGGCCCACAAATGGATGCATACGGTCATCCAGTACTAATGTCAATTAGACCTTTTGGTCCTCCAGATAGCTTTGATCCTATCAATCCAATGGGTGTTCCCAACTGGAGAAGGTCTTCCCCAACCTTGGGACCCACCAAAACATCTCCCGGGGCGTGGGATGTTTTTGATGCAAGCCAATTGCATAGGGAACCCAAAAGGCTGAGGACTGATGGTAATCCCTTAAGAGAGATGACGGATGAGGGCTTGTTGGGCCCTGATCCTGCGTATGGTGGTGTCCCAAGATTTCCGACCCAAGGTATGGAAATGGGTCGACCCAGTTCTGACTATATTTGGCGAGGAGTTATTGCTAAAGGTGGAACTCCTGTTTGTCATGCACGTTGTGTTCCTATCAGAGAGTGGATTGGATACGACATGTAAGTGATATTCCTTTTTCTCTATTGGCGGGCCGCCGGTTGGGTAACGGGTCAAAACAGATTCAGGTTGGAACGGTCAGTTTTAATACGGGCCAAAACAGGCTGGATCGAGTTGGATTGACCTCGCAACTCATATTTTTCGTTTTTAATGTCTATAAATAATCATGCAATATTTATGATCACCAAAACAATATTAAAATCTTAACATTGTGACTTTGATCCTGCAGCCCCGAAGTTGTTAATTGCTCTGCTAGAACAGGATTGGATATGCTGGCAAAACACTACACAGATGCTGTCGGATTTGATATTGTGTTCTTCTTGCCTGATAGTGAAGAAGATTTTGCTTCTTATACAGAATTCGTACGGTACTTAGGTGACAGAAACCGGGCCGGGGTTGCTAAATTTGATGACGGGACCACTTTGTTCTTGGTCCCACCTTCTGAGTTTCTTTCAAACGTTTTGAATGTATCTGGGCCCGAACGTTTGTATGGCGTCGTTCTGAAGTTCCCTCAACATGCCTCAGCCAGCTCATCAGCTGGCCCATTATCGACCCAACCTCAGTTTATTGATAAACAGCAAGTCCCTTCTCAAAATGAGTACAATATTGTTCCCAGTGGGGAGAAGGTGGTGCAAGTTGATTATAGTGGGGTCCCACATGATGATTTACAGTCAAACTCAAAGTCAACAGCTCCCCCTCCACCTACCCTTCCGCCAGCCGTCTCCACACCAACCTCCCAAACTGGGCTTTCTTTAACACCTGAACTTATTGCAACCTTGGCTTCTTTAGCCAAGGGGAAGTTTAATGGCCCGCAACCATCAGGGGCACAGTCAGGTGCATCAGCAGTGGGCCCCCCACTATCGACCTCTGTGGCTCCTAATGAGAGACCACATAGGGCTTGGGAATATGAACCCGACCCGTCCAACTTGAGTGGACACTTAATACAACAACCCAACAATACATTTCATGGTCAGCCACATATCCTACCCCAGCTTCCGGGTTATCAGTCAAACATGGTCAACGACCCTCATTTGACCGCTACAGGCACCTTCCCTCCTATCCAAGATTATTCTTTTAGCATGCCACAACATGAGGCGGTCCCATCACCTATGGAAAATTCAATGTCTCAAATTCCACAAAGTGGTCAATATTTACCCAATATGCCACATGACACGCACCCCGGTTATGCATTTGAACAAAAGCCAGATGCGGGCTCGGGTTTACAGACTGGGACTAATCTTTATGGTGCTAACGTTTACCAGCCACAACGGTTATTGCCAGCTGGAACTGAGAACTCGGGTCTGCAGCTACCCGAGCAGATGCAGCAGCTACAGTCAGCCTTATATGCTGCTGGTCAGCAACCATCTGATTTTGACGCTGATAAGAATGAACGGTACCAATCAACACTGCAGTTTGCCACAAACCTTTTGCTCCAAATACATCAGAAGCAGCCAGGGACTCAATCAGGGCAAGGGAGTGGAAGTGGTTCGCTTCATTGAGGTATTACCAAGCCCATGTATTATTATTTTTTAATTCTAAATAAAATTGAAATTCTGCCTTTTTTGTTAGAGAAGTTAAGATTTAATTTATTCATTCGTTTAGCGGTCATGATAATAGTTTGGTCAGGCTTCCTCGCTTCACATTCTGCTGTATTCATCTATGTTTTGTGGATATAGTTTCACAGAGTAGATTTAGAGGTGTCTCTTTGTGGGTAACTGTCAAAACGAGCCGGGATGGGTTTGATTGGCCCACAAACAAATTTTTTTCATTAATGATTATATTGATAGTCTGTATTTAAGTGATATAGCAGGTATCACTCATTTGAATACAGTTTAGATGACTTCAACCGTTCGACCCGTTTTCTTTCTACTTAAAACTTTTAAGCTTAAACAGTTTATAACCTGTAAAGCATAAAGCCAAATTGACCATTTAATAGGGTCAAAATTGCCACCATCATTTCTTTCTGTTTGTTTGTCAGTCTGTCATCCTATGTGCATTTTAAGAATTAAGACCATTCATATTTTGGAAATAGATTGGTTTGCCATTCTGTACATATTTGTTTATTTATTTTTGAAAGTTACTAGGCTGCAAAAGACCATATTATGAATGTTAGGATTAAAGACGATCACACACGAACACACACACGCAAACACGAATGCGGGGAAAACAGGAACACGAGATTTATAGTGGTTCGGTCTAAACTGACCTACGTCCACTTTGCAACTAGGGTTTATATTTAGGTGCTCAAAGAATTACAAGTACAATGATATCAATATATAGAGACTAATCTAGGGTTAGGTAACTTAATTCCCAAGTTAGGCCCAAGCCCACATAGAGATAACTAGGGCCGGCTAAATAAAGACGCGTGGGCCAACCCAAGGCTAGGGCCGGCCACCCTCCCTTGATCGGGCCTCCACACCAATTAGCCCAACAATCTCCCACTTGGAGGCTCGAACAACGCCCAATAGTCTTCAACATCTGTACATCTTGTAATCTTCCTTTTTCACCTAGTTGCAGCAGCCTTCTTGACAATTAACTTGAAGGCACGTTGAAGCTCCCACTGAGCCTCAACTCATCAGTCATAACATGTGACTCGTTCTCTGTCCTTGCCGGCTCCCACTTAAACGAACTGCCGAATCCTAAGAAATCCTGAGAACACACACTCTCCATAACTAGCAAGACATTCTCTGGAGAGACTTTTCCATCTGGAATTCTGGTCTTTTTAACCCACTGTCGTTCTGAGACTGTAACTGAAACACACCTTGCGCTCCCACTGTCACGATGTCCCCCTACTGGTTTGACCTTCCAAACTCGTTCATTCCGAATCTTCCCTGTGACTCTAGGTTTCTCTCTTGCAAAGGAAACCCTCTTCTGTCCCTGAGATTCTGTGAACTCGACTTTGTTTTTCTTCGGAACTGGAACGTCACTTCCTTCTGATGGTATACTGACCATGTATAATGAGCCTCTTTTCTTTCCACGAGCCATGACCATATTCCCTTTGACAACCTTCCACTGTCCATTCCCGAACTTAACTTCATGTCCCTGATCATCCAACTGGCCAACTGAAATCAACAACCTTTTCAGACCTGGAATAACCCTGACATCTCTTAAAGTCCACGAACCGACTGAAGTCTTCAAAACAATGTCACCCATGCCCGTAACATCAAGTACCTCATCATTCGCCAGTTTTACCTTTCCAAAGTCACCTTCTTTCAAATTCTGCAGTGCTTCACTGCTGTGGGTAGCGTGAAATGAAGCACCAGAATCCATGACCCAGGAATCCACACTGCTCTCCACACTACAAACTAACGCATCATCATCATCATTGTAGTCTCCTGCAGAGTTTATTTCTTTCTTCTGTTTCGAACACTGATTCCTAAAGTGTCCTACTTCATTACAATTCCAACATACCACATCCTTCCGAGCCTTAGACACACTCCTCCTCTTGCTCTGACGACTTTCCCGCTGATTCTTTCTTCCCCTGGCCTCTGTACTCAACAAAGAACTTGAAGACTCACCTGAACCACGACGTCGAGCATCCTCTCCCAGAATAAGATCCCGCATCTTCTCAAACGTAAATTTACTCGATTTCGAAGTGCTAGTAACAGCAGTTACGGTTCCGGACCAACTTTCAGGCAATGAGGATAATAACAGTAAGGCTTGGACCTCATCATCAAACTTAATATCGACAGACACTAAGCGAGACAATATCGAATTTAGGTTATTGATGTGATTTGCTACCGAGTCACCCTCCTTCATCCTAGTATTCACAAGCTCTCGAATAAGATAAACCTTATTTGCTGCAGATGGCTTCTCATACATGTTAGATAATGCTTCCATCATACCTTTAGCTGAGGTCTCCTTCTGGATGTTATAGGCAACATTCTCTGACAGAGAAAGCGTTATCACTGCTCTGGCTTTCTTATCCATCTTTATCCAATCTGCTTGTGACATACCTTCTGGCTTCTCACCCTCAAGCACTGCATCTAAGTCTTTCTGATAAAGTAGTGCCTCAATCTGCATCTTCCACCAACCAAACTTATTCCCATCAAACTTCTCTATCTTCGTTTTCTCGTTATCTACCATTGCGAACTGCAACGAACTGAAAGAGCAACCCGAAAAACTGACCTCGTAGAACGTGCAGACTGCCCAAAAATCGCAGCAGCGAAAACTGGACAGAAAACAGCAGCTGTTGACTTTTTCTGGTCAAACTCAGCACGCTGTTGACTTTTCTGGTCAAACTCAGCAGGGGTACTGTAGCGACAGTACTGTTCCAGAGGCACTGTAGCGGCGGCGGTACTGTTAACGACTGAAAATACTGTTCACAACCGGGAAACACTGTAGCGACGGCGCGGCACTGTTCACGGCTGAAAATACTGTTCACAGCCGGGAAACACTGTAGCGGCGCGCGGTACTGTTCACGGCTGAAAATACTGTTCACAGCCGGGAAACACTGTAGCGGCGGCGCGGTACTGTTCACGGCGGGGTACTGTTGCGACAGCGCTACTGTAGCGGCGGAACCCTAATCTGGCGGCGGCAAACAGTAACGGTTCGTGTGATCTGATCTCGAGCCAAAGCTCTGATACCAGTTGTTAGGATTAAAGACGATCACACACGAATACACACACGCAAACACGAATGCGGGGAAAACAGGAACACGAGATTTATAGTGGTTCGGTCTAAACTGACCTACGTCCACTTTGCAACTAGGGTTTATATTTAGGTGCTCAAAGAATTACAAGTACAATGATATCAATATATAGAGACTAATCTAGGGTTAGGTAACTTAATCCCCAAGTTAGGCCCAAGCCCACATAGAGATAACTAGGGCCGGCTAAATAAAGACGCGTGGGCCAACCCAAGGCTAGGGCCGGCCACCCTCCCTTGATCGGGCCTCCACACCAATTAGCCCAACAATGAAAAGATCAACACTCATTTATTCTTCTTTGGCAACCTAACCCGGCCTCATAGGTTAATAGTATCTAAATGCAATTTACTAGAGGGTTTAACGAGTCGAGTCGAGTCGAGCCCAAGTAGGCTCAAGCTCGGCTTGTTTGTACTATAAAAGCTCGAGCTCGAGTTTGTCTCGTTTTGAGTACTATGTTTGAAGCTCGAGTTGTGAGTTATTTGACAAGGTCGGAAGTAGACTTCTTTATTATTTCTTTATTTGTTTTTATATATGCAGTTATCTTTTTGCATCTTTTTATAATTATAATCATATATAACATATGTTATTTAGTTCTTTATTGTAATTAAATATGCAATAATATTTAATTATATATTATATTATGTAAATGTTATTGATAGTCTCACGGGCCTAATCTAGCACCGTGTATGAAACTCGTTTATTAAATGAACGCCAATTAGCTCAAGCTCGTTTAAACTCGACTCGATTAAAACTTTTATCAAACCAATCTTGAATGGCTCATGAACACCTCGTCTCACCACTTAAAACCAAAAAATATAGGCTTGTTTGGCGTCAACAAGTTTGGCAAAGGGCTATCACCATGATTCATGATGAAACTGTGTTGATTACAATATTTACCCTATTTTTGAAAAAAAAAAACAAAATAAATTCAAATAGAAATTGGTTGTTAAGGCGGGGCCGGCGGTGAACGCCTCACCTCTTCTCCTCCACGCTAGAAACTTGATTTGTGTGGAGAATCCCCACGTGGCTTTTGTAAAGGTTTATTTGATAGTGGAGTGGAATGAAGAGTGATGTGACATAAAGCGGAAGAAAACAAGGAGTGAAGTAAACCCTGTAGCCTAATATGTTTCCTTTACGACATTTCCCAAATAAATATAGTCTTAAAAAATTTACAAAAAGAATACAAAATGATGAGATTTATTTTTTTTCAAAAAATTTTGTAATTATAAATTTATAAGTCAAATTTTAAATGGCTAACATGATTAATGTGCAAGTGTAGGGTCAAAATGGGAGCATATCTTTTTGATGACGGCGTGCTTTCTTGGCTTGTCACTATTTGGTCAACGCCATTTGTAACGAGGTCAAATATATTATTGTTTCTTTATTGAATGCAAGAGAATGGCGTGTTCATTCGATCAAGTTATAAAACATATTTTCCTTCGAAGAAAACTGTTATGGATAATGACCTAGGATGACTTGTGATTGAAGTTGATTTTGGTTTTTGAATTTAAGAAAATTTTGGGATTTTAATAAGAGAGAATTTCATATATCCCTATAAACTTGCTAAATATCATATATATATATATATATATATATTCAAATAAAAATTTAAATATCATATATATCACTCTCTAATAAACTTTAACTTAATAACAAATTTACCCTTTTCAAATATACTATTATTTTAATCCCCTCCAATTCATCCACTAAATTAACGGGCCATTCATCTCCAATATTTTCTTTTTGCTGAAATCGATTTTATAGTAAATGCAAAATCATTGATTTTGATCCATTGTTTATGAATCAATCACCTATTCAAACATCAATTGAATTAGTTGTTCATCACTCTTTCACACATTAAACTTAATAATAATTGTTTGAGTATTTGAGATACAATCACCCATTAACACACCAATATTGGTTCTGATGAGTAGAATATCGACTTTTGATTCACATACATTTACTTCATTGTATAAGCAACAATAATGAATTTGGATGCAATGTGTTCGTAATTTTTAATTCATTTCAAAGCAACGATAGCGACTTTTGATTCAATACAATTTTTAAGTCATTGTTTGATTTTATACGTTAGTTCATTTGTAAACCGTAGTAAAAAAGCAGATGTAAATAAAAGAAAAAACTATAAAAATGTTAGAAATCAAAGAAAAAAAATCACATTAAATTTCTTTGATATAAAAAGTTAATAAAAAATCATAGTAAAAAACGAAAAATAACAATAAAAGACTAAGTTATAAAAATTAGTAGATATGAAATTTTGAAGTTTTGACAAAGATAAGGGTAAAATAGTTATATTGATAATTATTATTTATGAAATTAATTAGAATGGATAAATTTGATATTTTATATATTAGAGAGGGATATATATGATATTTAAAATTAGGTTTGAAAATATATGATATTTAGCAAATTTGTAGGGATATATATAAAATTCTCCCTTCCCTCAATGTGTTTAGATTGTCTTTCTTGCTCACTAGATTATCTTTCGTGCTCACACACACAAGCATAAATGAGCGTCATTAAATAATTACAAACAAACATGTTTAGCAAAATCATACTTAAATACTAGGATTCGAGGATGGTGAGATGAAGAAAAACTTGACCTCTATCCAAAGGATATAACTACTCCTCTCAGAGAGACCCTCAGCTTAAAAAAATAATAGCACCTAAGACTAAAGATACGCCTAAGACTAAAGTACTAAAAATAAAAATCCATAAAAATAATAGCACCTAAGACGAAAGACACGCCTAAGACTAAAGTATTAAAAAAACATATGGATTAAAGACTAAAAATAAAAGATTAGAAATCCATAAAAATCCATAATTCTTAAGTAGATTAGACTAATAGCACCCTATGACTAAGTCACACCTAAGTCTAAAGGCACACCTAAGACTAAAGACACGCCTGAGATTAAAGTACACTTGAAAACTAAAGACACACTTAAGACCGAAGGCCCATTTAAGCCTAAAAACAAAGCTAAGACTAAGAATCTCACACCAACATCTACAACTAAAGGTAACCTAAGTTAAGTGCAAGTCGTGAAAAGAAACCCATATACGCTCCTAAAAACTGGTAACATTTATACGACGTCTTGACATGTGACGATTTAACATGAGATTTATGTGAAAGGCCAGAAATGATGACATATTTCAAGAGAATTGTATGAAGAAAGATCTCTTATATGAGGTTGTTATTTAATTTTGGTACATGTGGTTTAACAATAGGAATAACAAGGTTAAAAATGAGTTGGATTGAGTGGATGAAAAACCCATTTTTATTCATGTAATCATCTTTGTTTAGTTGGTTAGGTTTTTCTAGCCATGTTTATATGATTTTTTTGTTGTTAAGAAAAAAACATGAGATTTATGATTGATAAAGAAATAAAAAAATATATCCTTTTTTAGCTTTTGATTATAAACGTGTTGTAAGTATAGTTTAGATTTTAATGAAACATATATAAATAGGGTTGATATTGGTCAACAATGGTCGGTTAGGATCAATATTAGACAATGATGTGCTTTATTAAGTCATATAAGGTTGTAAATGATCAAATCATGTTATAATAAGTAATACTAGACAATATTAAATCAAACATGTCATAATGAACCATATTGGGCTATAATAGTGACGGTAGGTTTTAATGGACCATGATATGATTTATCAAAGCATATTAGTTCATAAAAAGTTAGATCGGACTATAGTGAGCCATATTTAGATAATAGTAGACAAAAGTAGATCATTTATGTCATAATGGTATACTTACAACGACACGTTTATAATTAAAAGCTAAAAAAGGATATATATTTTTTATTTCTTTATCAATCATAAATCTCATGTTTTTTTTCTTAACAACAAAAAAACTAGATAATCATGGCAATTGGTCAACGATGGTCAGTTAGGATCAATATTAGACAATGATGTGCTTTATTAAGTCATATAAGGTTCTAAATGGTCAAATCAAGTTGTAGTGACTTATACAAGATAATAGAGTAAATTACAAATTATGTCCTTTACGTTTATATAAAATTACAGGTTATGTCCTTTGCCTTCAAAAATTACACCGGATGTCCTTTTTTTGAAACCTTTACACACTTTGAGTCCTTTCTACTAACTGTTGTTATCTTTTTCTGTTAAGTTAATATGCACATGAGGATAAATTTGTCATTTTACCCATAGAAGGACTATTTGTGTAATTTTGTTTAAATAACAAAAAAAAATTAAAAGTCATCTTTCCCAAACCCTAATCTATTCTCCTGCCTCCCCAAACCACCTCCCACCTGAAAAAAGTGCACCTTCTCCCTCCCTCCAGTTCTCTTCTCACCCCCAACACACCTCCCACCACCGTCAAACCCCTTACCCCCTCTGACGAGAAACCAAAACATGAGCCGAAGAAAACTATGACTGCATATCGCCAGACCGCCAACAAACCTCAAGCTCCAAAAAGGATGGATCCAAAACGACCTCAACGCCGCCTCCGGCCAACAAATCGATGGCGTTCTGGACCGATGTAGACGGCAAGGAATCCGGCCAACGGTGATGCAGCGTCGTTCGTGTTTCGGATTTGGAGTCGGGAGTGAGGGTTACGATGTAGACGGCCAGGGATCCGACCACAGAGATGCAAGGGATCCGGCCGACGGGATGCAAGGGATATGGCCGACACTACCAGTGGTGGTTACGATGACAGTGGGCCTCCAATCCCTTCTTCACCTACTTATCATCGCCTTTCCCGGTTTTCATTGGATTTCTTCAAGAAACCATGTTGGTTTATGGGTTTAGATCGATAATATCAAATCAAATGGGGAGAATTCGATTTGAGTCGATGTTGAACAGGTTGCTCTGGAATAGTTTGAATATTATCATCATTTGCTTCAAAATCAAGTTTGCAAGGTGGATTTTCATCCAATTTGATTAATTGGGGGCAGTATGGATATAATCAATTGAGGGCAGTGGTGGTTTGTGGTTCAATTTCATCTAGTTTGATTTTGCTCATATGAGTCGGATGGATCATTAAAAACTTGAAATTGTTTGTTTCTGGCTATGGTGGTTCAAGGTAGTGGATTTGTACTTGACCGTTGGACGTCATCAGATTGGTCGGAGGAAATTGCTGGTACAGAGAGTAGAGAGAGAGAGTAAAGTGGGAGAGATGGTGTGTGTAGAGGGGGTTTTAATTATTTTTTTTTATTTCTTTTATTTTTTACGTTTGAATAAATTACATAAATGGCTCTTGTGTATGTAAAAACACGAATGTATCCTCATTTGCATAGCACATGATTTGACTTAACAGAAAAAGATAACACCAGTTAGTAGAAAGGACTTAGAGTGTGCAAAGGTTTCAAACAAAGGACATCCAGTGTAATTTTTGAAGGCAAAGGACATAACATGCAATTTTATATAAACGTAAAGGACATAATTTGTAATTTACTCATGACAATAATAGACAATAGTACATGTCATAATGGACCATATTAGGTTATAATGGTCACGGTAGCTCTTAATGGACCATGATATAGTTTATCAAAGCATATTAGGTCCTAAAAAGTTAGACCGGACAGCAGCGAATCATATTTAGATAATAGTAGGCAATAGTAGATCATTTATGTCTTAATGGACCATTCGGGTCTAAAAGTCATGATAACTCATAATGGACGTGGATACCAAGGAGTGGATTAAAGCTGGGCTAGGCTATCTTTAACGCTCCCACTTGGAGCTTCATCCGTGGGATTTTTTAGCTATGTGGAGGGAAGGTAGAGCGAGAAGAGATGATATTTGGTGAATGGCGGTGAGAGAAAGGAGAATGTAGTGAGCGGGGAGAGAGTAAAGAGGAAAAAAAGTGAGTAGGGAGAGAAAAATATGTGGATGATGAAGATAGTCTTGGTTAACTCTCACCCGGAGTCCCGGTCCATTATAAGTTGTGTTCGTGTGTTGATCTTTCTTTCTCTTCAAACTCATTACATATTGTTTTCAACCGACATGTTCTTTAAGAAATAACTTGTAAACAAACAAAAATATTTAAAAATGCTCATTAAATTTGAAAGTAAAGTATTCACGTCTAGGTACTTACAAAAGGAATGTGTTTCGGAATAAAAATATATGTTTTCAACGATATTTTGCTACGGTTTCATGTCCGGGTATGCCTCATAAAAATTTACATTTTTGTTTTTTCTTAGAACATACAAAAATAATTAATTTTCATTAAATTATTTTTTAATTTAAATTCTTATAAACTATGAGTCTAAGACAACATTGTATGCCATATAAACGTTAAAATTTTATATATAAAAGGAGTATAACCTTGGGTTTATAAAGTCGTGAATAAAAGTTTTAGTCTAATGGGATTAAAATGTTGTAAAGATATTAGGGTGGTGGGAGTGGATAGCGGTTTAAAGGCAGGTAGGGTGGCGGGTTGCGGGTACACCGCCCGCAAGCCCAGTGGGTTCCACGAGTAGAAGTGGGCGGGTAAGATGGGCGGGTTTGTATAGGCGCTGAAAGGAGGAAGAATATGGCCGTTGAATGGTTAAAAGAGCCGTTGAATGTTAAAAATAAAATTTAAATAAATTTAACCCCTTTAAAACATAACCAATTATCCCATTTAGTACACAAAAAAATACATTCTTTCTAAATATATCGCATACCATTGATATATAAACCATTTATTTTGTACCCACCCCCACCCAATTTGCTAAACTTTTTATATGTAAAATGTGAGTTCTTTAAGAAAAAATGAGCTAGACCTTTTAGTCGTAGTCGAAAGGAACTTAAGATGCCCCTTTTCATTTTCTCTTTTTATGCATGAAATCCATTGGATACTCCTTGCTACTTCAGCTTTGTCTCACGCATAAACTTTTCCTTTAGCGTTGTTGTTCGTTAACCGTGTGTTTTGACGTGAATTTGAAAAAAAAACCACATACAATCTATGAAATGAAAAAGAAACACCAAAATATGATACATGACCCAAAACGTAAATTATGTTTTTGTCCTCCTTTTCAAGAAAATCACGCTTTTGAGGTCAGTTCCTTAAATAAATTACACGGCCAAGGATGGAATTAACTAAAATGATATCACGTGTCCATGTAATTTTATCCGGGAAGTAGCCTTAAAAATGTTATTTTCGTGAACACGAGGCTAAAAAGTTTGATTTATATTTTTGGCCCAACAGTGTAACTTTTATTAAGAGTAAAAAACCACGGTTTTTATAAAACTTGTTAAACATGCTACTTAGGAAAATTCTTTGGTGACAGTTATTTATCATGATTTTCCCTCTTAATTATTATTTGTTGACCCAAAACAACTAGATAGAAATCTCATTTATCTCTTTATCTAGCTTTTACCCTTACAGTATTATCACTATGGAAGGAGTACAACACTTAAAAATTCTATTCGAAGAGATAAAGTTGGCAACCAACAACTTCAGTGATGAAAGTTTCATTGCACGGGGAGGATTTGGGAAGGTTTATGTAGGCAAACTCACTCTATCGGGGCAGCAGAATACTGTTGCTGTGAAGAAGTTAGATCGTACACTCGGACAAGGGGACCATGAATTCTTGATGGAAATTCAAATGCTTTCTTGTTATAAGCACAAAAACCTCATCTCTCTTGTTGGTTTTTGTGAAGAGAATGGAGAAAATATCCTTGTTTATGAGCATGCAAAACATGGAAGCCTTGACAGATATCTATCTGATGATAAGCTCTCATGGATGCAACGCCTTACAATAAGCCTTGGCGCAGCTCGTGCTCTTAATTACCTTCATAATGATGTGGGACCCCAACATAGGGTATTGCATCGTGACATAAAAAGCTCAAACATCCTCCTAGATGAAAACTGGGAAGCAAAAATATCAGATTTTGGATTGTCAAAAATAGGCCCTTCGAATGTTGAGTTCACATTTCTTGTGACTAGTGCTTGTGGCACCTTTGGCTACGTTGATCCCCAACATGTCAAAACCGGAATCCTAACTAAGGAATCCGATGTGTATTCATTTGGAGTGGTGCTATTTGAAATACTGTGTGGAAGGCCTGCACTTATTGATATATATCAAGATGAACGTCGGTTTCTTGCTTCACTTGCCCAACGATCTTGTGAGCAAAACAAATTATATGAGATAATCCTTCCAAGTATCAAGAATGAAATTAAGGAAAATTCATTAAACGTTTTCTCTATGGTTGCATATCAATGCTTGAAAGAAAACCGTAGCGAGCGCCCAACGATGACTTGGATCATAGAAAAGCTCGAAAAGGCATTGGAACTTCAAGTAAGTTTCACGAAAAAATTAACATTAACACACACCTTAAAATCTACTTCTATTGTTTACCACTAATGCTCTATTTTATATTTGTTCAAAGGTTAATAGCAAAGTAGTTGGATTTATTCGGGTGGGAACTTGGGGAAGACAAAATGGAGGTCCTCAAAATAACTGGTCATTTGAACTTGAGCAAGGTCATAAGCTACAAAAGATAGCCGTTGATCATGGTGATGATGTGATATACTCTCTTATGTTCACCTTTGAATGTGGAGGTGTTTTTCACACTTCTAACAAAGCTGGTGGTTGGGCTGGTGGACAAACAGTTTCCCAGGTAAACAAATATGTATACTAATCAATGCGCGCGCATATACACATATATACATAGATAATCTGCACAACAGTGTCTAGGAAATCAGAATCTAAAACAAGTGGATAATCTGCACAACAATGTTTAGGAATAACTTTTGTATTTTGTGGAACACAGATAATATTATAAAGTCTAGATTATATTTATTATTGTGGGGTTGTTTATCTTTATTATTTTCAGAATATTTGCTTCTTTCATAAGGATTTCTTTAGCTTGTTAGTTGTAGTTGGAAGACATATTCCTATGAAGAAGTGACATTGCAATGTTCCCAACAGACTTTCAAGTGAAAGTTCTGAAAGGTCCTTTTATTTTTTTGATTGCTACTAGAGTATACTCAAATTTTTGAGTCAGATTTCTTAAAACTTTCTCAACGATCTGTATGTATTTGATTTTCTCTCCATTTAACCTTATTCGGTTAGTCAGAACAATGACATGATAAATTCGATTCAACGACTTGTTTTCTCATAGATCTGATGTCTGTTGAACATTTAATACTTTAGATGTCAGATAACTACCATAATTAATTAATATGATTAATAAAGTGTACATTATATTTTAACAATCAATGCATATATAGACTCACACGTATACACATTGTTTCATACATATATATTCTTCATGCTAGCAGGTCATGTTCGACTCCGACGAGGAAATAGTGGGTATTAAAGGAAGCATTGGTACTCGAGGTAGTTATACAATAATTTCATCACTGTCTTTTGAAACGAACAAGAGGACCCATGGACCATTTGGTGGCACATCCAATTCTGTGTTCTCCATACCATGGGACAAAGGGTCATTAGTCGGACTTTACGGCTTTGCTGACTATTATATTGATGGGATTGGTGTCTATCTGAAAGCCCATGAGGAAATCATGAGGATCGGAACATGGGGAAAAACTCTTCCCGGAGGTCCGCAAAATAAGTGGTCATTCCAACTCGAGATAAATCATCATTTGAAGAAGATAACAATCGATCATGGCGATCTCATATATTCTCTAATGTTCACCACCCAATATAGAGGAGTAACATACGATTCTAAAAAGGTCGGTGGTTGGAATGGTGGAGATAAAATTTCTGAGGTAAAAAGTTTTTGACTCAAACAACTTAACGCATCCATATCCATATCCATACTATATAATAAATAAAAGGTTTTTCATGCCACGCATCGCCTCCATATTCATTCTTATAATTTTTTCTCGCTTTTCCTTTCTATTAAATGCATCTCTATTTTTTAATACTAATATATTTTTAAAGAAAATACTAATTATACTAATAGAATACATTTATTTTAAACTATCTCATATTATAAGAAACTTTGAAATCTAATTATGTAACTTTTATTTTCAATCAAATACTAAATAAAAGTCAAATTATATTAAATAATAATGAACGTATTTTTGAAACCCATTTATATATTATTTTTATATATTTTGAATTTGGTTTTCTATCATTAATATATTTAATATATTTTTACACATATAAAATATAGACATAAAGACTTAATAATTGTATGTATTGATGTTTTTCATCCCGTGTGTAATACACAGGGTCTAAGCTAGTACAATATATAATAAAGTTTCTAATATTGCCTAATTGCCCAGGTAACATTCGATTGGAATGAAGAAATTAATGCCATTAGTGGAACAGTTGCGTCTTCAAGGGGAGCTGATGCCGGTTGCATAGTAATATCGTCAATATCATTAATGACTAACAAAAAAACCCATGGGCCATCTGGTAATGTAAGAGGGAAACCATTTACAGTAGCATGGGATGATGGTTCATTTACTGGATTTTATGGCCTTTGTGGGTATTATCTTGATAGTATCGGTGTCTATTTGAAGGCTAGAAGGTAGGATATAGAAAAGAATAAACTTTTGTCTGATACTAGTTTTATGATATTTAAATTGTTTGTCAATCTTCTTATTATGTTTTGTTGTTTTCCGTTTCTATAATAATCTGAATATTGGTTGTGATAAAAATGGTTCAAGCCTTTAGGAGCAATCATTCATGCTTCTTTTTAGAACCTCATCATCCCAAAACAACCCACAATATACAGCCTTTAATAAAATCTATATATTTAATGGTTTGGACATGCTATAACAAATTATTTTTAGAAAAACTAATAACCAGTTGAATTTTTTTTAAATAAAATCACAGCAGAGTTTTCCAGCTCACCACTGCTCCAACAGAACATATTCGCTATTGGGATTTGATCTTGCAGAAATGAAGTTTAGGTAATTAAAACTTGAAAGTGCATATCTTTTTTCTTTCTAATTTTGCTCGAAAACAAAACACAAATTACAAGTAAATAGGTCAAAATTCCACATCTTGTTATAACTTTTCAACTTGATTTTGATGTCATTTTTCTCCACCCCAGGGTTTCGCCATTGGTTCAGCAGCTCTTATATCCTTGGCTCTATTCGGTGCATTTGTGAGCCGGGCCGAGATGACAAAATGAACAAGCATTATCAATGGTAACAATGAAAACGAAGGCCTTTTAAAAGATTCTGCGGTTAAAGTCGTCCTGAAAAAAGAAAAACTTAATTATCCAACATTGCCTAAGGAACCCAAAGGCGATAAAAGCTTGCTTTGTAGGGTTGGGTTCCGCTTTCGGATGGATCAAGGATTCAAATGAATTTCTTACGCTCTGATCCGATACAGGTAAACAGGTCGAGTAGTTTGGTTAACGGGTCAAAACATGTACATTTTGGTTAATGGGTCAAAACATGCAAGTTTATAGTCTTTTTCAAATAATTAATGTTCAACAAGATTACAAATGAAATATTATTACACTAATAATTTAATCTATTAAATAAAGCTATTTAGTTTGTTATATGTATTACAAATACAATTTGGTAACTTTTGACCCGTTTGACCAAAAAATGGGTCAAAACATGCAAGTTATCAACCCCCCATGTTGGCTGATTATACATTTATACTTAAAGTTTAATCGAATATATTGGTTGTGTTAGATGCAAGTACTATTGGAAATGATGTACGATTCCCGCTCCCTGTTGCCACGAAATCTTTGGTTGTCTATGCAATTGTTTAGGAATTGGTTTGGAGTTTTATATGAGCCCACCAGGTTTTCGAGCTCATGGGTATAAAGAAATACAAACTGAAATAGTGGACACTGAACCCTCTTTATATTCGATGTATGGATTTGTTGGATTTTATGGACCGACCCGATGGACAACGCGACTGACCAAGCTATGACCCGTAAGAGTTACACCTAGGGCAACGAACATTTAAATCCACTTAACCCGCTTAACTGGTAATTACGAACTATTAGCGAGACGATATATTTTATATATATTCGTTACACGGGATTTATTATTTATACATGTTTATAAATAATAATTTATATTTATTTGTTTTAATCTTTTATTAAAACAAATTAAATGGTTTTTGGACTTTAATATTAACTATTGGGTTTAGGCCCGGTATGAGTTTTATTAGGTTAAAAGGATTGGAGTAATTAATATATATATATATATATATTAAAAATCATATCTATACATACTAATAAATAAAGGTTTTGAGAGAGACATTTGTCACTTCCTTATGCCTTCTCACATTAGTTTTCCCGCCTCTCTCTCCTAATAAATATACATGTATCTTATTAAATAATAATGATATTATAAATAACTTATTAAAGAAAATACTAATTATATTAAATAAGAATATATATATATATATATATATATATATATATATATATATATATATATATATATATATAATAGGAAATCAAAATATAACCAATTAAAGAAAAATACTAATTTGTTATATACACACATTTCCACTTGATATATCTCGAGACGATGATAATAGTCTAACAAATTAGACGATCATAAATAGTCTGACAAGTTAAGACATATTTACAAATTTATAAGTTATAATGTGTTGATGCACTTTCCTGTGACAACACTCTGGATAGAGTCTTAGTTTGTATTTCTAATGTCTGTAATTTGTCTTTGTATGTAAGAGTCGTTATGTAATAGTTTATCGAGTTGTATTTACTTTTACATAATGTTTGTTGTTTTTCTGCTAAGTGTTTTGCGCACTTACATGTGCGCAGGAGAAAGCTCCTGCGTACTTAGCAAGTACGCAAGAACACCTTTGCGTACTTGTTAAGTACGCAAGAACACCTTTGCGTACTTGTTAAGTACGCAAGAGCAATTGGTCCTACGCACTTGCTAAGTGCGCAGGCATCAGGTCTGTATAAATATGATAGGTTCACAGAAGCTAAGTACGCAGAAACCATTTGTTAAGACGAACTCAGTTCTGCTAAGTACGCAGATTGTATTCTCTCTGTAACCGTCGAGTGTTTATAATAGAAAGAACTTTTATTGTGACTCTCGTGTTTGGCTTACTTTGTTTTGTAAGACTCTCCACTTAGTCACGGGTATTCCGCAACCCAGTCCGACTAGTAGACCACTTGCATGTGACGATCCGACACACACGAAGGGACCTACAAGTGGTATCAGAGCATTGCTCTTGAATTCGAGTGTTGTAAGTGAGTTTGGAGACGTTTTACTGAGTTTTACAAGCAAAAAGAGGTATTTTTGTTGATTTTTGTGATAAAAAAGGGGTAGCTCTTGAGCACTTTTTTAGAAGCAAAAATCTCTCAAAAACCGATTTTTGTTGTGTATTTTTGTGTTTTGAGCATCAAAGGTTGGTTAGAAACTTGTTTCTGATCCTTTGGCTCGATTGCATTGATCATCAGCCTACTTTTCACTATCTCCGGCGATTTTCAGGTGACCGGAAAAGGTTGGTGAGAGTTGCTGAAAAGGTGTCCTGCGTACTTACCATTTTTGGTAAAAAGTACAGTTTTCTGCGTACTTACTAACTACGCAAGAGTTATCTCCTGCGTACTTACAAGTGCGCAAGACTGAACTTGTGCGAACTTAAGTTATATCCTGCGTACTTAATATTTCCTCCTGCGTACTTACAAGTACGCAAGAGCAAATCTTAACTACGCAAGACCATTTCTCAAGTGCGCAAGGCCAAAACCAAGTGCGCAACAGTGTCTGATTTTTCTGATTTTTGACCAAGTAATTCACTATGTCGAACCTTCAGAATCTTGGAAACATGTTAAATTATGATAATGAGATCGGTACACCTCAGAAACCGCCTAAACTATTAAATGTAAACGATTATTCGAATTGGAAGGCGCGTTTTGAGCACTACATTTCATACACCGACTCATCATTATGGATACCAATCCTTGAGGGATATAAGCATCCCACACACATCTATCTTGATGAAGAGGTGTCAAAACCCATCTCTAAGCTTGATGAAGAACAAAAGAAAGCTTATGATCGGGAAAAGAAGGCTCTTGGCTCAATCACTATGTCATTAACTCGGGAATTGTTTCACAGTTTCCGAGGCTATGACACCTCCAAGGATCTTTGGAAAGCACTTCAGAAAAGATTTGAGGGGAACAGTGACATTAAGAAGAGTAAGCGGGATCTCCTCCGGAAGCAGTATGAATGCTTCAATTTCATGGAAAATGAATCGTTAGATGATCTCATCTCTAGATTCTATCATTTACAAATGGAGTTGAAAGCTTTTGAACTGAAATATCCCGATGAAGAACTGGTGGAAAAATTTCTTGATGCTTTGCCACCAAAGTTTGAGATGTATACAACCCTGATGAGGGAAAATCCTAAATTCTATGAGTTAACAGTAGATGAGGCTATTGGTAAGATTCAAGCTCATAACATGAATCTTATGAAGAAGGAGAGCTCGGGAAGACCTCAGATACAGGACCCTTCCATGTATCATGGGACGACTTCCACTTCAAAATCATCGGGCTCTGGAATTGCCCTCTTTACTGGACACTCCAATGAAGAAGACCACTCAAATGGGTGTGGTGGTCATGCTTGTTATGCATCCGGATCAGGGTTGGGAACCAATCATCAACACACCTCAAGAAATCCTCCAGCTACGTCTTCAGCTAACCATTCTGCAATAGTCAAAATAGCTGAAGATCACGTAGCATTGTTTTCATCATGTATGCTTGCGTATGAGAATTTCATAGACGGCAAGCTAACGGATCCCGAAACTATTGAAGAAGACTTTAACCAAGTGGATCCTGATGATATTGAGGACATGGATATTCAATGGAATATGGCCATGCTTTTGAGGAGGGCAAAGCGTTTCCTGAACAGAACAGGAAGAAAGTTCATTGGTGGACATTCTAATGCCAAGGTTGGATTTGATAAATCCAAGGCCAAATGCTACAAATGTCTGAACTATGGACACTTTGCTCGTGAGTGTCAAAAAGACCGAGCACCGGCCTCTGGTTTCACCAGACCTAGCCAGGGAAACAGCCACGGCCACAACAACACTAGCCACCACAATCAACACCAAGGTGGTTCGTCAAATGCACTGGTAGCTCAGCATGACGAAAATTTTGATTGGGGTGTTCATCTAGAGGACGCCATCATTGCTCAAACACAGGTTGGTCTCATGGCTGAGATCATGGAGCTGATGGAGGCTGAGAGAAAAGAAGCTGAGGAGAAGGAAGCTTCTGTAGCTGTTGAAAATGAGTCTACCACTGCCGTTGCTCTCATGGCCATTGGAGAAGCACATAGTTCATCATCTGAGGTAGATTCTAACCCTTTCGTTGTTATTTCTTGTTCTAAATGTCTAGAGCTAAAGCATGAAATTTCTAAGCTCCAAGACAAAATCGAACCCCTATCTATGGCGGCTCATAATTACAAAGCAAACGAAAAACGTTTTAAAGAGTCTGTTGAAACGTTAAAAAAGGAAAAATGTGAATATTCTTTACAAATAAGTGAGCAACAAGTTCACTTGGATATTGCGTATAGGGGGTTAGAAAAACGGAATAATGAAATCAACAAACTGCAAAATGAGATCCTGCAGTTAAAATGTACAAATGAGAAGTTGAAAAACTCTCGCTTTGTGGTGGAGCACTACGAATCAGTAGTGAGGAAAATGAAGGGTATAGGTCTTGGTACCAATGCCATTCCTCCACCAATAAGTGGGAAGTTTGTCAATAGCTTGATAGACATTGATCTCACCTGTCTAGATGAGTCCTCTGATAAGGATGATTCCCCTAAAAAGGATGAATCCTCAAGTAAGGCTAACTCCACATCTAGTGAGGAGTATGTTACTGCTTCTGAAGATGGGTCGGTTGACACTTGCCCTGAAGGAGTAGTCTCTGAGGAGTTGTTGACTGAACAGAAAGTCTACAAAAACATTATCACTAATAGTGATAACTGCATTTTAACTGAACCTGATATCATTGAAACAAATGATAAACTCAAGGTAATGCTTTACGGGGGTTATAAAAATATTAACCAAGTTAAGAAAGAGGCTTTTTCAGCTCATTATGAGCTTGGTTACAAAGAGAATTTGCAAAAGTATTATACCCCCAAAAACCAAACTGAAAAAGGTCAGACTTCTGTTCATAAACCAACTCCTCCTGCTCATAATGGAGAGTTATCTAAGGCCAGATCTAATGAGCCTTACAAGAGAACTTATGTAGAGAAGAGGAACTGTTTTCACTGTGGCTTGGTTGGTCACATTGTTGTGAACTGTCCTTCTAAGAACCAAGGGAAACAGCATGTTGTTTCACAGCCTGCTGTTATCCCCAGGTCGCCACCAGTGAAACCGTCTCCCAAAAGTCCAAAGCAGAATGTGGTGAAACCACCAGTACAACCCATGGGAAAACCTAAGATTAAATCTGAGGCCAAACCATCTGTTGCAAGAAAGGTAAAGCAACCTGCTGTACCTCGTGTGTCTACATCTGGTAGTACACGCACTGGTGAGAAATCTGTGGCTAGACTCTCTAAGCCACAAAGAAGAAGAAGGAATAAGAGGTTGAGAAAGCTGGAACAGCTGACTAAGACTCAATCAGGTGAAGCTTCCACAAGTTCACCGGCTGTGGTTGAGCAAAAGTCTACTGTTCTGGTTAAGAATCAAAAGAGATCCTGGAACAAGAAAGTTAAAGGTTCTCAATCTCCTGTTCCAAATTCATCCAAAGATTCACCAATTTTGAACAGTCATCATGACTGTGAGTTGAAAGAAGTAGTTTATTTTGAGAAGGATGGACGACCCAAGACCACAATGGCTTGGGTCTCCAAATCTAACTAATTCTTTTGTTACTCGTGCAGGGACGTCCGAAGGGTACTATCTCTAACCGTTGATATGTAGATAGTGGATGCTCCCGGCACATGACAGGAAACTTGGCCTTGCTTCAAGACGTTAAACCATTCAGAGGCGGCTATGTGGCCTTTTCCGGAGAAAAAGGCGGCAGTATCACGTGTCAAGGCGTGGTTTCGAACGGTTGTGTCAGCTTTGACAATGTCAACTTCTGCGAGCAGCTGAAGCATAACCTGTTGAGTGTCTCCCAAATGTGTGACAAGGAGTACTCGGTGATGTTTGACAAATCAGAATGCCTGATTCTCAAACCTGGTTTTGAGGTTCCTGAAGACTGGATTCTGATGAGAGCACCAAGATCAAACGACACTTATCAGATCGATATGAGCGTGGCAAAAACCACCTCATCAGTTGCTACTTGTTTGCTTACAAAAGCGACAGAACTTGACTCCATCTTGTGGCATAGGAAACTCGGACATATTTCTTATCGTAAAATGAATCGTCTTGTCCGAAACGGTTTGGTAACCGGGGTTCCTAAGTTGAGGTTTACCGTTGCAGATGACTGTATGCCGTGTAAAAAGGGCAAACAGCAACGGAAGTCTCACAAGCCCAAGCTCCAAAACTCTATCGATACCCCTTTGGAGCTATTACACATGGATCTGTTTGGCCCCATAAGTATCAGGAGTATTGGAGGTAAGTCGTTTTGTCTGGTTGTAACTGATGATTTCTCACGTTTTTCTTGGGTGCACTTTTTAGGTACAAAAGACGAGACTGCTGATATTCTTCAATACCTGATCCTGAGCTTGGAATCTCTTTGCAAGCTGAAAGTTAGAAGAATAAGGAGTGACAACGGAACTGAGTTCAAGAATAACTTGATGGAGCTTTTCTGTTTCAAGAAAGGGATCCGTCACGAATTCAGCGCGCCGTACATGCCTCAGCAGAATGGAGTTGCTGAAAGGAAGAACATAACACTGATTGAGACGGCAAGGACTATGCTGTCAGATGCAAAGCTTCCTGTCACTTTCTGGGCAGAAGCCGTTAATACAGCTTGTCACGTCTTAAACAGGGTTCTGGTTGTGAAGAGGCACAACAAAACTTGCTATGAGTTGATCAACAATCGACTTCCCAATCTTGATTACCTAGTTCCTTTTGGTAGTCCTTGTTCCTTGTTGCTACAGTATAAAGACCGTCAGTCTAAATTTCATGCGAAAGCGGTGGAAGGCATCTTCTTAGGATATGTTGCCAATTCGCCCTGCAAGAGAGTGTACAACATAGGAACTCGTACTGTCGAGGAATGGTTTGAAGTGGACTGTAGTAAACACAGCACTCCACCAGAACCAAAAGGTCCAGCTTGGGGTTTTGATTATGATGCGCTATTCAAATCCTTCAATCTTCCTGACTTATCTGATGAAGACGCCGCAAATGTCTATGATTTATTGCGTGGCGACAATGACTCCAGTTTTTCTACTCGTGCTACTGTACCAATTATAACTCCTGATTCCAATGCTGCATCTGCATCTGGAACTCATGACAGTGATGACAGTGATAACAGTGAAGGTGTTCATGTTGTTGGAGATGACGCTCAAGCCAATCCTAACACAATTATAGGAAATGAAGCTCCAGCTGATCCAATTAACATTGAATCTTCTTCCTCTGGAACACAGGAAATGGGGGAGTTAAGCACAAATCTAGATCTAGAAATTCAAGAACCAATTGTACCGGAGACGAGGGTGCATAGGAATCATCCAATCAACAACATTATTGGTGATCCTTATGCCAGTGTTCAGACTCGTCATAGAACCATCACTGAGAACACCAGTCTATACACAGAGATATTTGACACTGGTGTCATGGAAACATGTCTGCATGCTGCATTTGTGTCCCAGTTAGAGCAGAATAATGTGAAGGAGGCTCTCACTGACAACTGCTGGATTGAGGCGATGCAAGATGAACTGTCTCAATTCCAAAAGTTGCACGTGTGGGATTTAGTTGACTTGCCAAAAGGCTTTCAGCCAATTGGTACCAGATGGGTGTTCAAATGCAAGACGGATGATTGTCATGTAGTTGTGAAGAACAAAGCAAGATTGGTTGTTCAGGGTTTTTATCAACAAGAGGGCTTGGATTACAATGAAGTATATGCCCCAGTTGCTAGAATTGAGGCCATTCGACTGTTCTTGGCTTATGCCACATATGTCGGCTTCAAGGTCTATCAACTTGATGTGAAGAGTGCTTTCCTTTATGGTAAGGTGCATGAAGAAGTCTATGTCACTCAACCTCCCGGTTTTGAAGATCCGCATAATATCAATAAAGTGTACAAGCTCGACAAAGCACTTTATGGTCTTCATCAAGCACCGCGGGCATGGTATGAGACATTATCTAAGCATTTACTGTCTAATGGTTTCGACCGTGGACAGATTGACTCGACTCTCTTCATACGGAATGCAGGAGGTGACATTCTTCTTGTGCAAGTATATGTTGACGACATTATCTTTGGGTCGACCAATGAAGGGATGTGTAGGGAATTCGAGAAGGTGATGAAGTCCAAGTTTGAAATGAGCAATATGGGTGAACTGTCATTCTTTCTAGGTTTGCAAGTCAGTCAAAGAGAGAATGGTATTTATCTACATCAAACTAAGTACGTGCAGGACATCTTGTCAAAATACAAGATGCGTGATAGCACTACTTATGGCACACCAATCCCAGTCAATCATGGTTTGCATCCCGACAGAGATGGAAAGGATGTGGACAGCAGGTTGTACCGTGGGATGATCGGATCACTTATGTATCTCACAGCTTCAAGACCCGATATAATGTTTGCTGTGTGCTTGTGCTCAAGGTTTCAGTCTCAACCCAAGGAGTCACATATGATAGCTGTGAAGAGAATTTTCAGATATCTGAAAGGGAAACCCCGATTAGGTCTTTGGTACTCTAAGCAGCAGTCATTCGACTTCAAAGCCTACACTGATTCAGATTATGGCGGTTGTAACCTTGACAGAAAGTCAACTTCTGGTGGATGTCAATTCTTGGGAGACAGGCTGGTCTCCTGGCAGTGTAAGAAGCAGTCAACGGTTTCTGTCTCAACTTGTGAAGCGGAATACATTGCTGCAGCGAGCGGTTGTTCTCAGATACTGTGGATTCAGCAGCAGTTGAGAGACTACGGCTTAAACTTCATTGGAACTCCTCTATTCATTGACAACAATGCCACCATGTCCATCACAAATAACCCGGTGAAACACTCCAAAACTAAACATATAGAGATTCGCCATCATTTCATCTGTGATTGTGCTGAAAAGCATTTAATTTAACTTGTAAAAGTTCACACGGATGACAATCTTGCTGACCTTTTCACAAAGGCATTTGATCGATCCCTGTAGGATCGTGAGAATACAAGATGGTTCTGTTCTTAGTTGAGGTTGGCGGAAACAAAATCACCTACACAATTTATAATCAAGTAAACACAAAGAATACTGATAAACACTGTTGTATTAAGCTTTTGTGAATGCAAAGATTACAAGTGAGAAACTCAATGAATAAGTATGACAAGCACTACTAGCACTATCAAGACACACTCAAGTCACACTTACAATGAAGTGGCAACTCAGTATTTATAGTAACTTAGAATCAAGACAGACCCTTGATTCTAAGGATCAGATCGAACACAAGCCGTTGATCTTGTTTATTAATTTACATTACACGTAAAGGCTAATCTAGTTAACTTTACTGAAACGTTTTCTTTATTCATGATTGTTTGCATGCTTGGAGAAATGTATTATTGTCCGTCATTGGTTGACCATAGCGGTTCCTTCTGCTTTGAGTCTGTCAGATGCTTTTGCAGAAAGGTGTCAGAGACGCTTGGCCTGGATAGTCAGCTGCAACGTTTGGTCTTCAGTGAATAAGGCTATCAGCTACAAAGAGTGAAGGTTGCTGCTGGTAAGCCTATCAGCAGCAAACATGGATGACCGCTGCTGATAAGCCTATCAGCAGCAACTTGTACAGAGTGCTGCTGATAAGCCTATCAGCAGCAACAAATGTTGAATGCTGCTGATAAGCCTATCAGCAGCAACAAGTGTTGAATGCTGCTGATAAGCTTATCAGCAGCATTTGTACTTAGAATAATTTGGTAGCAATCAGTCTTTGGTTCTACAAACTCCCCCTAGACTGATGCAACCAAAAATTCTTCTAATCACTTTGCTGCTGAAGCTTTTGCATGTGGCTGACTATCCTTTCAACCTCATAGCCTCTTGGATCCTTGCTGGGATTGTTCAGTGGAAGTTCAGACAGAGTCTTGATGTCTTTGTGTTGCATTTTGTAGATTGCTTTGCTTGAACATCTCATCTGCTGCTTCTTTACATCAGTCAGTGTGAACTCATCCAAATCAGCATTGTAGGTCCAAGATACAAATGGAGAGTGGGACTTGAGTGGTTTGATGTTTATGATCACATCTGTGCTAGGGTTGAAGTAGTGTTTGATTGCTAGCACAAGACGTTTCCCACTCTCATTTGCAGGCTCATTAGCTTCACCCAGCTCTAAAATTCTTTGAAGATCAGAATCAGGTAGTTGCAGAACCTCATCAACAGACCTGTAAGTGGATCTTCTTTTCTCAGTTCTCCCCCTGAAGATCTCAAACACTTGATCTTGTGAATTGTGGAACCAGTTAACTATATTTCTTGAGTCTTCTGGTTTAGGAGTGGGTTTGGGTATCTTCAAGGGAGGCTGTTGATGAGTGGGAGCTGGGTGGGATGACTTGGACTTTTTGGGTGGAGGAGTGGAAGGTTTGGGGAGGAGAGTGGAAGGATGATGGACTGAGGAAGAGGTAGGTGAGGGAGAAGGCTTGGGTTTCTTTGTCTTTGGTTCTTCATCTTCTTTGATAAGTACCCTTTTCTTGGAGCCCTTCTTCCCTAGTCTTTCTTCCTCATCCTTTTTAACTTTAAAGTAGAGGGCTTGCAGGTTCATGAAATTCATAGGACCTAGCCTCTTTCCACTATCTCCTCTGGCCTTAAGGAAGTCAATCATGACCTTCCTTTCTTCATGGGTCCTTTTATTGAAGGCAATGGTCTTTTTGGACTGTTGTTTGGCTTTTTCTTCTTCTTCAGCCTTTTTCTTCTTTGCCAACTGACCTTGCTGACCCATGAAGGCTCTGTAGATCTCTTTGTTTGAAAGTTTTTCAAGGTAGTCTTCATCCTCACCTTGAGAGATCAGAGCTTCAGTCCACTCCTCCCTTAATTCTTTTGCTAATTTAGAATCAGTGATTCTAAACTTAGCATCTTCCTTCCTTTTCGCTTTAGCTTCTTCTTCTTCTTCTTTTGCAAACTGTTCCTGCAGCTGTCTAGCAAGTTGTTCATCTTCCTCAACCTGAGACCCTACAAGGACTTTTACCTTCATTTCATCCAGCTGTTTGGCATACAGCTGGATTGTCTGTTGTCTGAGAAGTATGGCTGCCTTTCTATCTTCATGCCTTTGTTTTTGAGCCATCTCTTCAGCCAACTCTTCTTCTTCTCTTTTCCTTCTTCTCTCTTCTTTCTCTTTCTTTTCCTTTTGCAACCTCTCTTCATCCTCTTTTGTCATGATGCCCTTCCCTTTATTAACATTGGATGCCTCTGCTCTGGCTTCACTGATCACAGAACCAGCTAATTGTTGTGCTGTTGGGATCTCTGCCTCGGCTTCATTGGCAATTTGAGATGTGAATAGGGGAAGGTCATCGTCTTCATCAAGTTGATACTCAGGACCTTCTATTTCTCTCAGTTTTTCTTTGATAGTTGATCTTGACTCATAAGCTGCAGTGCAGATGTTAACTCGAGGGGAAGCTGAGTCAGTGTCAGTGTCAGAGTTTGACACATATACTGCCTCAGTAATTCTTCCTACTTGTTAAAGTTTGGCTCTGACAGTATCTATCATTGCCTGGCTTTCAAGTGAGTTGACATTGCAGATGTTTGTTCTGAGTTGATAGATCTTGAGGAGAAAGTCTGAGGGCAGATGAAGGATGTTTCTGGTGTTGATGATGAGAGAGGAGCCGTTGCTGAGCAGAAAAGTGTGGTCAAGAGACTTAGTGCTCACCCAACCTAGCACATCCAAGTCCTTGACCAGGAAGGCATACAGGAACCTTCGAAGGCCCAGAACTTCTTCTTCAGTGAGAAGACTGCTCCTTGTTATTTCAAGATTGCTAGGAGTCAGTCTTCTTTCTGCGGCCGCCGAGGATTCAGGATAAGCTACCCGATGTGCTGCTTGTAGGAATCTTTGGAACCTAGGTAGATTATCCTCCATCAGGTCATGGAACCTGCCAATGGCAAGTTCAGCTGAGAGATCTGCTGAAGTGTTGATGCAGTCAGTTAGATGCAGTTCTAGGACTTGGAGGGCATTGAGAGAGTTCCAGTTCAGCTCTTCTACTCCGCTGAATTCCCATCCAATCCAAAACCTCTCAGCTAATCCATCATACCCCCAAGCTAGAATAGAGTCAAACTCTAGCTTCTTTGAAGATTTGAAGATTTGGGGGGTAGTGGATTGACCTATGATGGCTGCTGCTTGTGGAAGGATGCTGAATGATGCATTTGTTTGTTTTGTGTCTTCAGCATCATTCAGCATTTCATCGACAGCCCTGACGACCAACTGCCAGTCTTCAGATATTTCTTCGTCTTCGTTATCTGGGGCTGGCAGGTCATGAACTTGGACAAAAGCTGGCTTGTATTGTGAGATTTGAAGTACAAACTGCTCTTGAATCCAGTCGTCAAGACTGTCTGTATCATCTTCCATAGAAACCATCTCCCCCTTTTTGGTTGCATCAGCAGACAGGTAAGCATCAGTTTGGGTGCCTACTGATACAAGAGAGGGAGAGGCTAGAGTTGGGCATTGATGGGCTTCATGCATAGCGACTTGGTGTCTTAGTTTGGACATTTCAGCCTCTAGCATAGCCACCCTGGCCGTCAATTCCATGTTATGAAGTTTCAGTCTGTCCTCATCCACAGTTGTGGAATCCTTGGACCCAGATGGGGCCGTAGGCCTAGCCTCAGCATCCCCATCACCCGCGGTTTCTTGGCGCCTGGGATTCCTCTCAGTGAAGGGAGTTTCCAAGGAAACACCCTCACCGTGAGTTGCCGTGGTTGAGGTCTTAAAGATGTTGTCACTGTCCTCCTGGTCAGTTGATGGACCAGCAGTAGTGACAGCCTCGTCCACATCCACTCTTTCAATACTCCCAGAGTGGACCTTCGAGGGTGAGGAACTTGGGTTGGGTGTTTCGGAAGCAAGACCAATCAGTACCTCCTTGATAGTGGTAGTTGGAGAAGGTACATCACTTTGGTCAGGTTCCTCTACACTTAAGTTCAGTGAAGAGAGGAATGGCTCGAAGGGCTGTTCTATGGATCCGGGAAGTGATCCTAATCCTAATAGAGAGACTTCCGAAGGAGTCTCCCTAGCAATGTGGCTTTCCCTTATGATATTCTCACTAGAATGTTGTGATTCTGAGTGAGGGATGTTGGCTTGGGTTTGGGCCTTGGAGGCAATAGAAGAAGGAGTTCTCTTGCCCCTCTTCCTTGTATACTTGGCTGCAACCGGGGCCCTGTGTTCCGGTTGAGCAATCAAACTGGGGGTGAGTAATGTATGTGCCTGTGCATCCTCAGTAGAATGCACATGGGTTCGATCAAGGGGAACAGTAGGTTGAGTTTGTGGCAGTGAGGTGGAGGGTGTGGGATCAGTATCAGCTAGGTTTGCTGAACTGTCACCCTGGGCACTATGTGTGTTCAACATTGTAGATAACAATGGAACATCGGCCCCTGAGAACTTTGATGAAACTGTTCTCATGCTTTGAAAAATGTTGTTCTTATGTCCCAGTATTGAGTAGATTCTTGCAGTTTTTGAAAGATCTTGGTGCTCAAAATTGAACATTTCCTGCAAGAATCTTGGGTACATGAAGAACTGTGATTTCACCCCTTCTTGAAGGTTGTATCTCAAACCTTCAAGAATGAGGTGGGAAAAATTGAAACCTGCTCCTGTTATCATACCGTGAACTGCCGACGCAAGTCCGGAGCTGAGTTGGTTCCAGCCACTCCTCTTTTGAGATATGCATTGGAGAAGAGTGTGGCAGAGATACTTCCATTTGGGACCCATGAGTGCCTTCTCTATCGTATACTCTGTTTGATTCCCAGTGTACCCTATGGATACAAAGGTCCTCATGTATACGTCTCTTGGGTAAGAGAGGGCGTCCCCTTCATCCTGAAGCTTGAGGTATTGGCGGAGTTTTGCTTCAGTGATGATCATTTCCTTACCGTCAACTGTGCCTCTGATTTGAGGAGTGCCCTGTTCAGTAGAATACACGGCTGAGCTCCAAAAATCTTCCATGTGTGAAGTATATATGGTTGGGTTGACGGTTAGGGCATGGTAAATTTTGGACCGACAGAGGAAGTCGATCATACCGTCGAAACCTTCGGATTTCTTGCCCTTGATTAGGTATGCAGTTAGGTTGTGATATGGGGAGAACTTATCGTTGGGGTTGTTTATGTCTGCGCCTGCCATTGTTATGGATTCGGAGGGAAGAGAGAAAGGTGTTTGAATGGTGGTTAATTGTGGAGGGCTTTGAATGCTGTGGGGACGGGAGAGAAAGTGATGGGAGATAGGTTTGAAATAGAATGTGAAGAGGTAGAGGGATGATTTGAGTTGGTGATATAACGGCAGACGGGGAAAAAGCAACTCTACTTGTACAGTACAACCTGTTTCACTTTTCATTGTTACAGCTGTAAAACACTCGAGCAGTCATGGTGAAGACTGACGATATTTACTTTTACAGCGGGTAAATGTTAATTTAGACTTAAGTTCACCCATCAGCAGCAAACTTGGTTGCTGCTGAAAGATAAGAGAATCCGCAGCAAAATTGGTTGCAGCTGATGGATAAGCCTATCAGCTGCAAACTTGGTTGCTGCAGAAAGATAAGTCTGTCAGCAGCAGATTTTGCTGCTGAAAGGTTTAAAGATCCGCAGCAAAGGAATTGCTGCTGAAAGCCTTAAAGCTATCCGCAGGAAACATGTACCTGCTGATAACTTAAAGCTATCAGTGGCAAAACTTTTGCTGCTGATGCTTTTACCTGTCAGCAGCTGAAGGACAAAAATGCTGCTGACCCATAACTTTTATTTACAACAAGAGACAGAAAGGCACATTTTAAGGAGATACTTGAGATGGATTTTAATCAAAGTTCATCATACCAATTGATTCAACTAAATATCGGAATCTAGCTTCATCAAAAGGTTTTGTAAACAGATCAGCATATTGCTCATTTGTATGAACTTTGGTTAAAGAAATTCTCTTTTTCTCAGCTTGATCTCTTATGAAATGGTACCTGATGTCGATGTGCTTTGTCTTTGAGTGCTGCACCGGATTGTTTGTGATAGAGATAGCACTCATGTTGTCAATGTGAATTGGAGTCTGCATGAAGGTCATTCCATAGTCAAGCATTTGATTTTGGATCCAGATGACCTGTGCACAGCAGCTTGAAGCTGCAATGTATTCTGCTTCAGCTGTTGAAGTAGAAACACATGTTTGCTTTTTTGCATTGCCATGAGATGAGCCTTCCTCCAAGAAATTGACATCCCCCAGATGTGGACTTTTTGTCCAAGTTACAACCCCCATAGTCACTGTCAGTGTAGGCATATAGATTGACATTTTCATTCTTTGGATACCAAAGCCCAAGCTTTGGAGCTCCCTTTAGGTATCTAAGGATCCTTTTAACAGCTTGAAGATGAGACACTTTTGGAGCTGCTTGAAATCTTGTGCAGAGACAGACTGCAAACATGATATCTGGTCTTGAGGCAGTGAGGTACATGAGAGACCCTATCATTGCTCGGTACTGATGTTGATCAGTGTCTTGTCCTTCTTTATCCGGAGATAATTGATGGTGCACTTGCATAGGAGTTCTTGCAGCAGAGCAGTCAGTTATTTTGAACCTCTCCAAGATGCATTTGACATACTTGGATTGACTTATGAAGATTCCAGTTGGTACCTGTTTGACTTGAAGTCCTAAAAAGAAATTTAGTTCACCCATTGAACTCATTTCAAATTTGGAATGCGTCAGAACTTCAAAGTCTTTGCAGAGCTTCTTTCTTGTAGATCCAAAGATAATGTCATCAACATAAATCTGGACCAACAAAATTTTGCCCCCTTCATCTTTGATGAAAAGAGTCTGATCAATGGCCCCCCTTCTGAAGTTGTTACTAAGTAGATATCCAGATAAAGTTTCATACCAGGCTCTTGGGGCTTGGTGTAAGCCATAGAGAGCTTTGTCCAGTTTTAAGACCTTATTTGGATGTGCAGGATCTACAAAGCCTGGAGGCTGTTTGACATAGACCTCTTCATCAATCGTGCCATACAGAAAGGCACTCTTCACATCCATTTGATAGACCGTAAAGTTTTTGGATGCTGCATAAGCCAGAAAAATTCTAATGGCTTCCAGACGGGCAACAGGAGCAAAAACTTCATCATAGTCAATGCCTTCTTCTTGAGTGTAACCTTGAGCTACCAGTCTGGCTTTGTTCTTGACTACGATGCCCCTCTCATCTTGCTTGTTTCTGAAAACCCATCTTGTTCCAATGGCTGTTTGACCAGGTGGAAGATCAACAAGCTTCCAAACATCTTGTCTTTTGAATTGCAGCAATTCTTCCTGCATTGCTTCAATCCAGCTGTTGTGCTTGAGAGCTTCATCAATCCTTTTGGGTTCCACCTGTGATAGAAAGCAGGAGAATAAACAAATGTTGGCTTCATGAGACTTACTTCTTGTCTGGATGCCTGAGTGGACTTGGCCAATGATGTTTTCCAGAGGATGCTCTTTGTTTATTCTCTGAGCCGGTATCACATCCAGCCGTATTCCTTCTTCAAGATTACTGTGGTTTAGATCTGTATTGTCTTCAGATATGTGGAGAGGAGCTTGGAGGATTTGATCATTGTGTTCCACATAGTCAGCAGCATTAGCATCAGAGGCCTCTTCATCATGAATTGAGGAGGCTTCATTTAGGATTTCATTGTCAGAGAGATTGCTGCTTGTGGTGTTGGATGTACCGGCTTCACCTGCACTGGCTTCAATAGCTTCTGCCACTGATGGAGGATCAATGGATGGCCTTTTCATCCTGATGTAGGGACTGGGAAACTCCAGTCTGTAGTCAGAAGAAGAGGTTGAGGTAGAAGGTGTTGATGTTGAAGAAGGAGGCTCCATATTTGAGAATATGAGGGGATCAAATATCTGGGTGAAGGAGTCTATATCAAAAAGCCAGTTGGGACCTTTGCCTTGTTCACAGACAACGTGTTCCCTGCATTCCACATTAGCAGATTCTTCCACAATCCGAGTCCTAGAATTGAACACTCGGTAGGCCTTCGATTGAGAGGAGTAACCCACAAAGTAACCTTCATCAGACTTTGCACCGAATTTAGGAAGAACTCCATGTGTGATGAGGATGGTACATGGATATCCAAAGGGCTTCAGGAAGCCAATGTAGGGAACTCTTTTGAGCCAGAGTTCATAGGGAGTTTTCTGGAGAGGCTTAACAATAAGGACTCTATTCTGCACATAACAAGCTGTGCTTACTGCTTCTGCCCAGAAAGTAAGGGGCAGTTTTGAGTCAGCCAGCTTAGATCTTGCTGATTCAATCAGAGTCCTGTTTCTTCTTTCAGCAACCCCATTTTGTTGAGGAGTTCTTGGAGCACTGTACTGCCTTTCAATGCCCTTGCTCTCACAGAAACTGTTCAAAGTGTGATTTTTGAACTCTGTTCCCTGATCACACCTTATGATCTTTACCTTCAGATTGCTTTGATTCTCTACCCTGAGAATATAGGATTTGAGAATCTCAGCAGTTTCATCTTTTGTTCTTAGGAAGAATACCCAAGAGAATCTGGAGAAGGCATCAGTGATCACCAGACAGTAGGACTTTTTGCCCATTGAAATGACATTTGTAGGACCAAAGAGATCCATATGCATTAGCTGGAGAGGAGTGTCATTTGTGTTCAATGTCTTGGGCTTATGGGAACTTTTGTGTTGTTTTCCCTTCAAGCAGGCAATGCAATGATCATCTAGCTGGAATTCTTTGTTAGGAAGCCCTCTGACAAGATTGTCCTTCACTAATTTATTGATTGTTTTGATGTTAACATGGCTTAACCTCCCGTGCCAGAGAGCGGATTCATCAACTGATGCCTTTGACAGAAAACATGAAACACTACCAGATGGAGTGACTTCATTCATGTCAAGCACATATAAGTTGTCCTTTCTATTAGCAGTTAGGAGAATCTTCTCTGGGGGGGTTTAGATAGGCCAGGAGCTAACACGAAACATTCTTTGTCAGTGAAGAGCATCCAATGCTTTTGATCACATACTTGAGAAACACTCATGAGATTGAAGTCAAGTTCTTTAACATAGTTGACTCTTTCAATACTCATCCTTTCATTGGACACAGTGCCTTGTCCAGTGATAGATCCACCTTTTGAGTCACTCCCAAAGGCAACATATCCTCCATTGAAATGTCTGAAGTTGGAGAGGATGGACCTGTTGCCTGTCATGTGCCTGGAACAGCCGCTATCTACCACCCAGGTGTTATTCTTGTTACCTGGCTGTCCCTGCACATGAAAGAAATTTTAGTTAGTGGGAGTGGTCCAAGAGCTCTCCTTTTTGAAGAAAAGAGTTCTTGGACATTCTGATTCATCATGCGTGCACTCAACAGCACCGATGATAATTTTGCTGACAGGAGCAGAGATTTTGGCTTTCCATTGCTTAAGTAGTGGTTTTCCAGTTCTCTTTTCTTTATCTGCTGCGGATTTGGCTTTGGCAGCTAATGAATTTGCTCTATCAGCAGCTGATTTTCCTGCTTGAGGTTTTGGCCTGTCAGCAGGGGCAGGTTTTGCTACTGATGGCTTCAGCTTATCAGCTGCAGATGTTGCTGCTGATGACCTTGGCCTTTCAGCAGCAAATTTTGCTTTTGCTGCTGACTGTTTTGTTTGAGCAGCAGCAGATTTGGTGGCTGCTGAAGGCTTTGCCTTTTGCTGCTGCTTGTATTTTTATGCAGTTTCAACTCTTCTATTGGCTGCAGATGGCCTATCAACTGAAGTATGCTGATCCTTCTTTTGTTTATGCGCTGATTGAAGAAGGATCTGGTTTAAGGGGTTAAACTGACATTTTGCAGCAAAGTGGTCTGATTCCCCACATATGATGCAGGACTGCTGAACTTTGGGCTGCTGCTTCCTTGGTGGAGAAGAAGAGTTTCTGCACTGAGTTTTCTTGGTCGTAACTCTTCTAACCTGTTGCTGATTCTTCTGATTTGGCATGAACTGAGACTTGGAGTTTGTAGGTCCTGATGTTTGTCCCTTTTCAGTGTTTAGCTTTCTTCCACCTGGAGGATAGCTGATCCTTATCTGTTTGAATGGTACAGGGGCTGGAACAGCTGGGAGAACAGTAGGGACTGGGACTCTATTCAGAACAGCTTCAGATGAGGCTGTACTGGTTTCATCATGGTCTGAGAGGGTTAACTCAGATTCTGATGAGGTAGTGCAGTCTTTAACAAGGGGTTCATCCATTGGAGGATCAAGATTTCTGTTTGCAGTGTCGAGTTTTGCAACATCGAAGCTTGGTTCATAGATGGCAACATAGTCAGCTGGATGAGGAACAATATTGTACTGTTCCTTGCCATATCCAAGTCCTCCAAGCTTTACCTTTTCATGGACTTGAATATCTAGAAGTCTCTGAAGCTTTTTAGAAGAAAATTCATATTTTTCAATATGAACTTTCTGTTCTGCCAGATCAGCTCTGGTTGATTTAAGTTTTACTAATAGATCATCAATCTGAGTTTCAAGATTGGTTTGTTCATGTTTTAGAGATGAAATCTCTTTCTTAAGGCATTCAATTTTTTCTTTGTAAGTGATTTCAACCTTTTTGAACTCAGATTTCATTTGAAGAAACTCTTCATTTTGATCTATAAGGTTTTGGTTATGTTTTCTATAACCTAAAACTTTATCAATGCAAGCTTGAGAGCATAGATGTTCAAATACCTGAGGTGGTATCTCTGCAGTGTCTGCCATAAGTGCTTGGTTGGAGGCAGGAACATCTTCATATTGAAAACTCCAGTCAAAGTCTGAAGTTCCAACATTTGCACAGGCTGCAGTCTGTGCTGGAGTAGTTCCTTGCTGCTGCTGCTGCCTGGGCTGACCTTGGTAACCTTGTCTTTGATGGCTGGCACCCTGATTGGCTTTAGGTGCCTTGCACTCCCTAGCAAAGTGACCCATTTGGTTACAGTTGTAACATCGGATCTTGCTTTTATCAAGCCCAACTCTGGTGTTTGAGTTGTTGCTTGGAACTGATCTCCCAGTTCTAGAATAGAACCTTTTTGCTCTGAGGGAGAGCATGGCATATGAGTGCTGAATATCCATTTCTTCAAGATCATCTGGATGAAAGCATTCCAGATCCTCTTTTATGAAATACATGCTGCTTGAGTTGTTAGAGACAAAAGCAGTAGAGGTTGGCTGTTGAGGAGGTGCCTCAAGAAGAAATGGTGATGAGTTAGATTGTGAAGCGGTTGGGGTCTGAGGGTGAGTAACAATGGGAGGATAGTAGCTGCTTGCACTAGGACCGGAATGATCAGAGTGAAGCGCTGAGGAGGTAGTAGAGGAAGTGGTAGCTGATTGATAACTGGAGCTCCTTTCTTTAGCTTGAATCATTTCTAATTCATAGGTTTTGAGCATGCCAAAGAGCTCAGTCATCTGAAGAGTCTTCAGATTCTCTGTTCTTCTGATGGACACAGTGTATAATGTCCAGCAACTAGGAAGAGATCTTATGAACTTCTTGAGAATGTCTTCATTCTCCAGCTTTACCTTGGAGCACTGCAGTTCACCTACAAGATAGGTAAATCTGTTATATAAAATAGTTAAGGTCTCACCTTCCCTCCAGACGAAGTTCTCATATTGCTGCTTCAGTATGTCCCTTCTGTTCTCTTTGACTTCTTCAGAGCCAGCAAACATCTTCTCCAGCGCCTCCCAGAGCTCCTTGGCAGTTCTGTAACTTCTGAAGTTGTGGAAAACTTCATTTGGAAGACACATTTGGATGGCTCCTAGTGCCTTGAAGTCCACCTCCATTTTCTTGATGTCCTCTTCAGAGTACTTGGAGGTTTCCTTCGGGACTTGTAGCCCTCCATCATCAGCAGAGGCCACCATGGGAATATATGGACCCTCCTTGATGGATCTCCACATTCCGTATTCCTGGTAACAGAAGAAGCTTTCCATGCGATTTTTCCACATGTCATAGTCTTCTCCAGATACCAACCTTGGTGGTCGGTTGATGCTGCCAATATCTTCAAAGCCATTACTCTGTGCCATTTTTGTTTTGATTTAGGATGACTTGTTCAAAGAGAGAGTTTAGAATAGAACCAGAGATGATTAAACAAATGTTAGTTTGTTTAATCTGAGCCAAAGCTCTGATACCACTTGTAGGATCGTGAGAATACAAGATGGTTCTGTTCTTAGTTGAGGTTGGCGGAAACAAAATCAACTACACAATTTATAATCAAGTAAACACAAAGAATACTGATAAACACTGTTGTATTAAGCTTTTGTGAATGCAAAGATTACAAGTGAGAAACTCAATGAATAAGTATGACAAGCACTACTAGCACTATCAAGACACACTCAAGTCACACTTACAATGAAGTGGCAACTCAGTATTTATAGTAACTTAGAATCAAGACAGACCCTTGATTCTAAGGATCAGATCGAACACAAGCCGTTGATCTTGTTTATTAATTTACATTACACGTAAAGGCTAATCTAGTTAACTTTACTGAAACGTTTTCTTTATTCATGATTGTTTGCATGCTTGGAGAAGTGTATTATTGTCCGTCATTGGTTGACCATAGCGGTTCCTTTTGCTTTGATTCTGTCAGATGCTTTTGCAGAAAGGTGTCAGAGACGCTTGGCCTGGATAGTCAGCTGCAACGTTTGGTCTTCAGTGAATAAGGCTATCAGCTGCAAAGAGTGAAGGTTGCTGCTGGTAAGCCTATCAGCAGCAAACATGGATGACCGCTGCTGATAAGCCTATCAGCAGCAACTTGTACAGAGTGCTGCTGATAAGCCTATCAGCAGCAACAAATGTTGAATGCTGCTGATAAGCCTATCAGCAGCAACAAGTGTTGAATGCTGCTGATAAGCTTATCAGCAGCATTTGTACTTAGAATAATTTGGTAGCAATCAGTCTTTGGTTCTACAAACCCGTTTTGAGCATCTTGTCAACTTGATAGGAATGTTCAATCCTGAGTGAAAACTAAGTTTTCTTAACTCAATTCAATTCATGGAAGTTAAATTTTTTAATTCCTTTAAATTTTCTGTACAGTTCTTTAGGTTTTAAAATATTTTACAAAAATCAAAAACAAAATAGAAAATGGAGAAAATTTCAAAGTTAACTTGAGAAAAGAGAAAATAATAGTACATCAGAAATGATCTAAACTTCATAGACTGCTCATATGGGAAATGATTGCGTCATGCTTGCTTATCTGTGTAAAATTATTATGTTTTTAATCTGTTTATTTACAAGTAATTTGAATTGTCAGTAGGCTGTATGCGTCTTTGAATCACTAGTAGTGTGGAAACTAAATCTAAATTACAACTGTGATTTGAACCCATGTTTGCAAGCGTGTGTGAGTAAAAGATTAGAAAAGATCACTATCAGATAAAGGATGTTAGATTTTGACAATAATTTTCTTTTGAGATCAGTTTCGGGTTATGTTGTTAGCACAATTAATGCGGTTCATCTCACTGCCCATACTCACAAGTATGCAAGGATAGATTGAATCAAGACATGTCTCTACATTAACCGTTGAGCATGTATTCACCCTTGAATCATTCCTGGTTCATTGAAATCAAATCCAGATAAAAGTTGGATCCCCTTACCTTATAATCAATCACCATGTTCATTATCCCGAATCATCATACCGATATTCAAAGAAGAAAATCACATGAAACCAAGACAAAAGAATCACTCGATTCTGAATCTTATGATTCCTGATAATCCTTATGGATTCTGCTTGATTTTTCTATGCTAATTTATGTAACTTCATTCTGAAAATTAAGAAAATCATTGGAAAAATCTTAGATGCCTTGAAGATAGTGCAAAATATCATAGCATATCAGTGGGGTACACGTTGTGTATCTTATAATTAATACCTTAATACACAAGAACGTGATACAAAGATGCTTATAGTTTCAAATCTTATAATATTGTCAACTTGAATTACTTGTTTATGTGCTTATTATGTATGAATAAAGAGTAATACATGACATGATCCCATATTCTTTGATGTTTATATTGTATCATTTTTGCTATAAGTTAGCCTGATATGATCCTCTGCTCGTACTTTTGATAAAAAAATAGCTTGTGTAAATGATTGTATATATCTATCTTGAAAAGAACAAAAAGATTTTAAGTTTTTAAGTTTATGCATTGTTCAAGTTTAATCAGAAAAAGCCAAAAAATATTTTATGTTTAACCTTCATGAATTGTATTTGAGTCCTCTTGGTTGAATATTTTTATCTTGTTCGTTATTTGACTTGAAAATCTTCATAAATTCTGAGTTGTAAATTGCGCACTTGAGGGTTGTGCGCACTTGTCAAGTACGCACGAAGTAACACTTGCGCACTTAACAAGTACGCAAGAGTTAAGCCTTGCGCACTTGTTAAGTACGCAGGAGTTAACTCGTGCGCACTTAACAAGTACGCATGAACATTGAGTGAGGGTAATAAATCTGACACTTAGAACTTTTCTCAGACTTTACACTTTCAGACCCAAAGTTCCCCCCTTGCAACTTTACTCTCAAAAAATCGAGTGTGTTAAAACCCTCTTTTCATCCCGTCAATATTTTCATCATCCTATTTCATCTCCTTGGTAAGATTATAGACCGATTCCAGCCGTAGATTCATGACATTTGGACCGTGTTACTGACTTAGAATTTTTTTTTTTTGGTTAAATCCGACTAAAAATTGGGATAATCTGGGGTTGTTTGGGTAACTTATTGACATTAATTTGCTAATACACGCCTAATCGATCCTCTATTCATTCTCTTAGTCATCGTCTGATCCGTCGATTGAAGTTGAACAGTCAGTGGGTCGTTCGACTGACCTAGGTCAAAATTGCTCGTGGTGTAGTGTTTTGTGGTGTTAATAATGGTACCATAGGTTGGAATCCCTGATTCCGACGTAGTGGCGACCTAATCAACCCACGCTTTGAACGATTTTAAAATTCTGAATTTTTTTGCTAAGGGTTGTTCTTGCGCACTTAGCAAGTACGCAAGAAGTAATTCTTGCGTACTTGTTAAGTACGCAAGAGGAAAAACCTGCGCACTTGCTAAGTGCGCAGGACCAACACTTAGAAATTTTTTCTAAGTCTGAAAAATTTTTCAAAGTGTAACTACTATACTGTGTCATGTGTGTCTACTTCCAGTGTTATAAGTTGTTCTGAATATGTTTTCTGTGTGTGTTTGCAGGCTATGGCTCGTGCATTCACTGACGAATTAAACCTATTGGCTAACACCGAACCAGAATGGAAAGGCGCAGCCTTGCAATACAGGGAGATTGTAGATTTTCTAAACAAATCAAGGATAAGTTATGCAATCTCAGCAAACCCAACAGTCTCAAGACCTTACCTGGAGCAATTCTGGGAGACAGCAGAGCACGATTGCACGGTGTCCCCTAATGTCATAAGGGCAACCGTTGATGGTCGGGCAATTGCGTTCTCTGAAGATACAATCAGGAGAGTACTGTGGTTCGGAGACCTTGCTACCGACCCGACATCCTATCCAGATTACTACGTGGATGGGTGTTGGAGGCATAGAATGGGGTATGTCGGGGCAAGGGACTATGCTTCTTACACGAAGATGTGGGTATTGGATCAATGGCGTTATTTTGCCCACATCATGATCGTGTGCATCTCATCCAGGAAAGCGGGGAAAGATGCCATGGGTCATGACCTTGCAGCGGCCATGGTGGGCCTGTCTCTCAATCGGGGCTACAACTTCTCTCGCTATATTTTCAAAGCAATTAATGACCAGATAAATACAGCAGAGAGGTTTAGGTTCCTTTTATACCCGAGGTTTGTGCAACTACTGATCGATGATGCATTGCCAAATCTGCGTGCTATCGGGGAGAGACTGCAAGTAAAAAGGGTGGACAAGAGAGTCTTTGCACAGTTTCTAAAGCCAGGCAGTGTAGAACCTACCCCTGAGCATACTGAACTCTTCGGCCACCTGATTAATGAAGCATACGTCGCTCCGGAGGACTGGAACTGGTATAGTCCCAACTCGGGACCAGAGATGAGTGATCACTCTGATGAAGAACAAGATGAAGAGAATGAGGATGTGAAGGTGATGATGAACATGAAGGTGATGATGAAGGTGGTGTTGGTGGTGCTGAGGAATCCGATTCGGAGGCAACAGAATCAGATTCTTCTGATTCCGATGACGCACCATCACAGGTACATCCGAGGAGGTTGGCACAGGTTACCCTGCCTGCGTCGTCTTCAAAAAGAAAGCGACAAAGCTCGAGCAGCGAATATGAGCCGGATTCCGACTCTGACGCTGCTCTACAAAGACAGAGGCATGAGAGTGCTAACAAGAAAAGGGGCGATAGGCAAAAGGTTGCTATCCCCAGGGTTGAAGAGATTCCAACTGTGCAGCCAGTACAGGTTGAAGTTGCCAGTCTAGAGTTAGAATCTACCCCATTAGAACAACAACTGTATAGACGGAGGAGAAGGCCACTGGTACAAGCAAATGTGGCAGTCACGGCGGTCACAGAGGTGATTCCTGTGACTGTGACCCTCCCTATTCCAACCGTCCAGGTGACGGTGACTGCTCCACTTCTCACGGAGTCAGTCACCATCACCCCAACCATAACTCCCATCATTACATCCCCCATCCCAACACCCACCATAGAGCCGTCAGGTCAACCCTTTAACTACGGTGATTTCTCACAGGGGTTCGACTTTGACACAATCTTCTCATCCCCCATCCATAATGCCGAAGCCTCATCATCTAGGCATCCTGATCCGAATGATGCAAGGATCGATGTGCTAGAGACCCAAGTTGCTGAACTGTTGAAGACCATTCAAAAGTCAAAGGAGGAGTCTGATGCTCAACAAGCACAGATTAATTCCCTGGCCGATGGAGTTAGGATTCTCCACAGCCAGAGAACAGGGACAAATGAGCAATTGAAGAATGTCATGGCACAGAATGAACTGTTAATGAAGACTAACGAAATGATTCTAGGCCACAGAACTTCACTTGAGCTGAGGATGGACTTGCAGAGAAAAGAGCATGAAGCGATGGTCAAATTAGTTGGTGAACTGACCGCGAAGCTAGGTGCTCAGGGGGAGAAGGAGACAGAGAAAGAGAAAGAGAAAGACAAAGAAAAGAAATCCACCGGTGCTGAGTCTTGTCATCCAGTCGATCTGACTAAGGATGGTGATAAAGACAAGGATCCTGAAGTCGGTCCTAGTGGAGGTGAGCACCTAGCTTTGGCGATTGTGCCCATCTCTTCTGTTCCATTGGCTGAGGGGGAGTCTACTCAGCAAGAGGGTGGTGATACCTCAGGTGGTGGTGGCGGAGATAAAGGGAAGTCAGCGGCTGACATGCTCAAGGACTTATCTGATGATGAGATCCTCTATTTAGAGCCTGACTATTCCAAAGAGGCACAGATCGATGCTCTCCTTAATCTGGAAGAAGGAGAGATCGACTCTGGTGATGACTGGAATGAGGATGACGATGATGTGGTGATAGAGATTCCCAAGGGCGACGGTGAAGGAGAGTACGAGTTAGAGGATGGTGAGATCTTTGAAGTACCATCGCTCGAATCTCTGCTCGACACAGGCTCAGTTGACATGGCAAGTATTGTTGAAGCCACAACTGAAGCCTCCCCGGTCGACCCTATACCCGCGGACCCCGAGGCACAAAAAGAGAAAGACATGCCTTCTGCATCTACAAAGGGTCCAGCTCCCGTGTGGCAAAAGACGTCTATCACAGACAAGCACGGAGCGACAGGTATGATCTTGGCTGTTAGGTTCGAGGAGGACAAGCAGCTGCTCGCCATCAAAAGATCTATGGGAGTTCAATACTTGAAACCCACCAGTGAGGCGTTCAAATCTTTGCCCAAGTACGACCTTGTGAACCTCGCAAACCGCGACCTGCTGAGTCACTCGAGTAATGCAGTAGCAATGGGTTTGTGGGTTACACTACAGCGGGAAGCAAGATCAGGGAAATTTGAATACCTCAAGCCTCAGGTGCCCAGAAGAGTCAAGGATAAGCACGCTGTGCATCCTGTGACTAAGAAAACCTTAAAGAGATTGGTATACAAGCCAGTGCGATGTGAAACTAAGATTCCCCTGAGCAAGTTACCTCAGGATATTCTTGGTGACATGTGGTACTGGTACGTTGATCCAAAAACGGTCGAGGCTGTGGTTATGGGTAAAGGTAAGTCAGATAGTGGAAACATAGTGCCAAAGGAAGTGATCAGGGTTTTTGATGAAGTCTGCTTCATCAATTTCTCTGTGAACGATCTGGAGGTACTAGCAAACAAGTTCTGCATCCACACTGACGAATGGACAAAGCTTCTCTCGGCCAAATATGACAAGGTGATTAAGTTCTGCCTTGATTACAAGAAGAAGATGGAAGCTAAGGAACAAGAGCTGTGAAGACTGAAGAATGAAGATTGAAGACGATGAAGATCCCGAGCTGTTGTCAAGGGGGAGTTTGTTGATGCACTTTCCTGTGACAACACTCTGGATAGAGTCTTAGTTTGTATTTCTAATGTCTGTAATTTGTCTTTGTATGTAAGAGTCGTTATGTAATAGTTTATCGAGTTGTATTTACTTTTACATAATGTTTGTTGTTTTTCTGCTAAGTGTTTTGCGCACTTACATGTGCGCAGGAGAAAGCTCCTGCGTACTTAGCAAGTACGCAAGAACACCTTTGCGTACTTGTTAAGTACGCAAGAGCAATTGGTCCTGCGCACTTGCTAAGTGAGCAGGCATCATGTCTGTATAAATAGGATAGGTTCACAGAAGCTAAGTACGCAGAAACCATTTGTTAAGACGAACTCAGTTCTGCTAAGTACGCAGCTTGTATTCTCTCTGTAACCGTCGAGTGTTTATAATAGAAAGAACGTTTATTGTGACTCTCGTGTTTGGTTTACTTTGTTTTGTAAGACTCTCCACCTAGTCACGGGTATTCCGTAACCCGGTCCTACTAGTAGACCACTTGCATGTGACGATCCGACACACACGAAGGGACCTACATAATGTTTCAATATACAACTCGTGTAATACACGAGATTCTAACCTAGTATGGTATCAAATGAAAAAGCAGCCGCAAGCTGTAAACACAAGAATTCCTTTCGTTGACTTTTTGTGTCGCTGTAGACAAAAACAAAGATTTTTGCCTCATGACTTCCGGCCACCGAACCAGCCGCTGCCTGCCCGTTTCTGGCCAGCCTCGGCGCTTTCTGTCTCTCGCGTTTTGGTTCGTGATCTAGCATCGGTTCGTTGTACCTCGGTGTCTCGATCGGTTAATCATTAACCACTAAGGTATAATTAATCTCATTGGTAGTTAGATTTAATTTAATTTATTCCATATTCGTATGATTTTGTAACCCAGATCCTGTCGGGTTTTATTTTGTGTTGAATCGGTTTCGTTCCGCTGCGTTTTAATAATTACTAAATAGTTATTATTAATCTATAATTACTTATCAACCGTTTTTGATAACTAATATAACTGATCACCACTGGCAAAATACCCAACAGTGGTATCAGAGCCTTGGTTACGACATACGAATCGGATCCGGTCTTTTAACCAGTTATATTTCACAAACTTTAACTTGTTTAAAGTTTCTGATCTAGATCCTTTTAGGGTAATTTTTATTTATTTATTTTGGTCAAAGTTTTTATTTATTTTATTTGACCAAAAGGATTGCCCAGTTATTTGATTGTATTAAATATGTAAATCTAGCCCGACCCTGTCTTGTGTTTGTTTTCTGTTTTTGGTTTTATGGTTCATTTGATGGCTCAAAATTGTAATAGATTAGCTTTTATGTTTTGGCCCACTTTGATGGCTCAAAGTTGTAATAGCTTAGGGTTTTATTTTTTTTGTATTCTGTATAAATATTGTAAAGATAAAAACCCGAAGAAAAAACAGAAGACGGAGACAGGATCTTGGATTTAGTGGGAGTCACACGGAACAACTAGATGCATGCACGAAGTCCATCCTTGTGGTTGTTTGTGTGTTGTGACCCCGTGACCTAGTTTGGTCTTACTATTAGGCTCTAGCAAGATCAAACAAATTTTCTTTGGCCATATGATTTACATTTTTTTGTGTTTGCTATTGTGGTTACTTTTAATCTTATAATTGTTATAACATACCGACCAAATACCAAATTTTTTACAATCAAATTAATAACAAGTTCTAATTTTTTTTTTTACAACTTGTGGATATTTTATATCAAAACAAATAGTTTGTTTTTAAAATAAATAATAACAATGGAGCTTTGGAATTTAAACTAATTTTAAAATTCCAACACTCATAATTTAATAGTTTTTTTTAAAACTATTAACTTTTAATTGGTTAATTACATCGCGACAAACTTAGTTTTAATAGGTTATTTAAAATTAAGTGTCCTGAGAGATGAAAGGGTTCATCACGTTGTCACGATCTAATATATAGTAAAACTGGCTTTTACAACACACGTATGATTTATCATTCGTTGTGTTTGACCCTATTCGGTAAACACTAAAATTAAATCCCATATTTAAAATATTTAGTCTATGTCATCCTACTATAAGGAACACTTGGGGCATAACGTGAAACACCAGTGTTTGGAGCCACAGCATCGCACTTGGTGCGTAACCTATCCCTCCAAGGTGCAAGGGTTTCGTTGACACATCCGGCACTTCCACATGTACCTGTACTAGGGCGACTATTACTTTTCTCTCTATTACATGCCCCAGCTGTATGGAGACCAAAAGTGGGCATAGATGAGGCTAAACGTATCAATGCATAGACAAGAGTTGTCTTAGCGGCCTCATACTCGAGAATTGTGCATTTTCCACAATTGGCAATTATTGTCAGTCTGCCTAAATCACTTACTAATGTTGCGTGCCACAGCCGCCATTACTAATTGATATAACCATATTCTCTATTCTTAATCTATTCTTGCCATGGGTCATTGATATAAGAATTTATTACATCCAAAATACTAATTAACATTTAATTTGCTTATTTAACAGATGTCTACTGAAAAGGAATCTCACTCCTCCTTCTCTCTCAAGTCTTTGCTTGAGAATGAAAAACCGAATGACACCAACCTCATCTTGAACTCTCTCCCTAGTTCTTATGACAACTTCGTAATGAACTTAAATATGAACACATGGGAGAAGACTATGCCCGAAGTGCACGGCATGCAGGAAACGGCCGAGATGAGAATATCAAGTGAGACTAATCAAGAGTTGATGGTCAAATCTGCTGGTGTTAACAAGCCCAAAACCAAGAAAAGGGTTTATAACAGCAAAGGTACGAAGCAAGTTATTGTTGCTGCCAAGAATGCCACCAACAAAAATAAGCAAGTTGCAAAAGCACCCCCTCCCAAGGAGCGTCAGTGTTTTGAATGCAACAATATGGGGCACTGGAAACGTAACTGCCCTGAATATCTAGCTAAGCTGAGATCGAAGAGAACAAATGGTGAAGGCATCTCTTCTGGTATTTCTATCTATGTTATTGAACTTTTCACTATTTCTAGCGACACATGGGTATTTGATACCGGATGTGCTTATCACATCGTTAATGTATTGCACGAGCCTGAAAAGTGGAAGAAGCTGAAACAAGGCGACATGGAACTCATCGTTGGTGATGGGAAGAGAGTACCAGTTCTTGCAACTGGAACATTTTACCTTTCATGTCCTTCTGGCCTTGTAGTTATCTTAAATAACTGTTTGTTTGCACCTGGTTTAACCAGAAACATTATTTCAGTTTCCTTATTGTTTGAACAAGGTTTTAAGTACGTTTTTAATGGAATTAATATTTCTACTTACTTAAATGATATTTTCTATTTTGAGGCTAAACCTTGAAATGGAATTTATGAGGTTGATGTTCAAACTAATAATAACATATACAATCTTTCTAAACGTATCAAATCTAGCATTAATGATACATTTCTATGGCATTGTAGACTTGGTCACATAAGCAAGGCCCGCATGAAAAGGCTCCAATCCAAAGGGATCCTTGAATCCATCGGACAAGAATCCTTTGAAGACTGCAAGTCTTGCTTAGCTGGCAAACTCACTAAACGATCCTTCACCGGCGTTGGTGAACGAGCCAAGGATCTGCTAGGACTCATACACACTGATGTATGTGGCCCTTTCAGAACCATGTCTACAAATCATGAAAGATACTTCGTTTCATTCATCGACGATTATAGTCGATATGCTTATGTCTATCTTATGAAACACAAGCATGAAACTTTTGAAAAGTTCAAAGAGTTTCAAAACGAAGTGGAAAACCAACTCGGTAAAACGATAAAGACACTTCGATCAGATCGAGGTGGTGAATATCTCAGCACAGAGTTCATAAATCATCTCAAGGAGCGTGGAATAGTTTCACAACCTACTCCACCTGACACACCCCAACTTAATGGCGTGAGCGAGAGGAGAAATCGAACCCTACTTAATATGGTTCGATCGATGATGTGTAGAACAAACTTGCCTCACTCCTTCTGGAGTTATGCTCTTATGACCGCCGCCCGCATTGACAATCTGGCACCGACTAAGAAGGTAAACAAGACTCCATATGTGATATGGCATGGGTCTAAACCCAATCTGTCTTACCTTAGAGTATGGGGATGTGATGCATATGTCACCAGCGATTCTGATGACAAGCTCGATCCTAGAGGCGAAAAGGTCATTTTCGTTGGATACTATAACAGAAGCGGATATTATTTCTACCATCCTGATGCAAATGTTATTTCCATCAAAAGGAAGGCACACTTCCTCGAGAAAGAAATTCTTGAACGAGGAACTGGAGGTAATATAGTGGATCTTGAAGAAATTAGAGAACCACAAACAACCGCTGATGAAGTCAGAGCGTCTGAACAACAAGAAGTTGTTGCTGGTGAATCAGACATAAATACAAGCGTTCGCAGAAGTGTATGGACTCGCAAAGAACCTGACAGATACCTATGGCATCTTGATAGTACCGAGGTCCTATTAGTAGCCGAGTCTAATGACGAACCTACTAACTACAAATCTGCTATTTCAGATCCAGAATCTGCAAAATGGCTAGAAGCCATGAACGTCGAGATGCAATCTATGCGTGATAATCAAGTCTGGGACTTGGTTGAGCTACCCCCGAATCTCGGGCAGTAGGGAGCAAATGGATTTTCAAGAGAAAAACCGACATGCATGGAAATATACACACCTATAAAGCACGGCTAGTTGCGAAAGGTTTTACTCAGACTCAAGGCATTGACTATGATGAAACCTTCTCGCCCGTTGCTATGATCAAATCGATCAGGATATTGTTTGCCATAGCCGCGTACTATGACTACGAGATATGGCAAATGGATGTCAAAACCGCTTTCCTTAATGGGCATCTCTCTGAAGATGTCTATATGGTACAACCTGATGGTTTTGTTGATCTAAAATATCCTAATAGGGTATGTAAACTGAATAAGTCTATTTATGGACTCAAACAAGCATCTCGAAGCTGGAATCTTCGTTTTGACCAAAAGATCAAAGAGTTTGGTTTTGTCAAAAATGAAGATGAGCCTTGTGTTTACAGAAAGGCTAGTGGGAGCACTATATCATTCCTCATCTTGTATGTGGATGATATACTTATCATTGGAAACAACATCCCTATGCTTAACGATGTTAAACACCGGTTGGGAACTTGTTTTGCAATGAAAGATCTTGGAGAAGCAGCCTACATTCTAGGAATCAAGATCTACAGGGATAGATCTAAGCGGCTTCTAGGGCTTAGTCAAGGCACATACATAGACAAAGTCATGGCACGCTTTCATATGGAAAACTCCAAGAAAGGAGGTGTTCCTATGACTAAAGGCACCGTGCTGAACAAATCGCAATCTCCTTCAACGGACATTGAAACCAAGCGTATGGAAGCAATTCCATATGCTTCGGCGATTGGTTCTATCATGTATGCTATGTTATGTACCAGGCCTGACGTCTCGTATGCTTTAAGCATGACCAGTCGTTTTCAGCAAAGTCCTGGCATTGCCCATTGGACTACAGTCAAGAACATCCTGAAGTACTTGAGAAGGACTAAAGACATGTTCTTAATATTTGGAGGAGTGGAAGAAGAGCTCACTGTAAGATGTTACACTGACGCCAGCTTCCAAACTGACCGAGATGACTCTCGCTCACAATCAGGATTCATATTCACTCTAAACGGAGGAGCTATCTCCTGGAAGAGCTCCAAGCAGAGTGTGGTGGCGGATTCAACCACCGAATCTGAGTATATAGCTACATCAGATGCTGCTAAGGAAGCTGCTTGGATGAAGAAATTCATTACTGACCTCGATGTGGTTCCGAGTATTCACCAACCAATCAAGATACTTTGTGATAACACAGGTGCTATAGCTCAAGCCAAAGAGCCCAGATCTCATCACAAAGCCAAGCACACTCTCAGAAAGTTCCACTATATACGGGAAATTGTGGAACGTGGTGACATCGTGATAAGCAAAGTAGACACAGATCAAAACCTAGCGGACCCGTTTACTAAGCCCATGTCTCAGGACAAGCATGATCTTCACAGAGATGCTATTGGTCTTAGATTTGCTAGTGATATGTTTTGATTTAGTATTTTGAATGTGTGAACAATTAAACAGTTGTACGTTTGAATTCTTTTGGTTTACTGATTTAAATGCAGTTCTGAATTCTTACAACTGTGTTCGATTTTAATACGTTTAATCCATGAATCTTGTATTCTTAATCATCCGTAGTTGATCAGAATCGTGGGAACGACTCTGAATTAAGACTATTCTGAACTTGGACTCAAGTAGTTGACTTCCAATTTCACAGACCTCATCTTGGATGACGTTGGATGTAACTCGCTTCAAATCATATTCATGGATTTTAATCATAAGATGTTTTGATATTGGTATACTCATTTAGTATCCTCTGACTTGAGATGCATACTAGAACTTTCGTTTACCAAGGACTGTTCTTTAATCACTGTCAACCGCTGTCGCGTAACTGCCAGTCATAAAGGCATTGGTTAGGAACGGATCTGAAGTTCAGTGGGAGTTGTATGTAGTCGATAAGGGATTCTGTCCTCTTACATGATATGTAACAGTTAGACATCGTGGTGCCTTCGTGATTCAAACTGGTGAAGTGTAAGGCCTTACCCAAACTGACTGTGTGTTTGATTGTACCACTATGAATCTGGAACGAGAACAATAATGATTGAACGCTATATGAGAATGAATCTAATCCATGTCTCATTGATTCAATTGATGTCTTTTACAGAAAGGATAAATGACAACTATTGCCATAAGTCTATTGTCTTGCTTTAGTTAGCTATTACTAACACCAAGATATTTGGTTAATGACTTTAAAGCGTCATACCTTGTTAGGGATAGCCATGTGCAGCTAGAGCGCCGCTGACTGTTTGCGTTGATTTATCGATCGTCCAAGTGAGCGATTGTTGGATTTTATGGACCGACCCGATGGACAACGCGACTGACCGAGCTATGACCCGTAAGAGTTACACCTAGGGCAACGAACATTTAAATCCACTTAACCCGCTTAACTGGTAATTACGAAGTATTAGCGAGATGATATATTTTATATATATTCGTTACACGGGATTTATTATTTATACATGTTTATAAATAATAATTTATATTTATTTGTTTTAATCTTTTATTAAAACAAATTAAATGGTTTTTCAACTTTAATATTAACTATTGGGTTTAGGCCCGGTACGCGTTTTATTAGGTTAAAAGGATTAGAGTAATTAATATATATATATATATATATATATATATATATATTAAAAATCATATATGGTATCAAATGAAAAAGCAGCCGCAAGCCGTAAACACAAGAATTCCTTTCGTTGACTTTTTGTGTTGCTGTCGACAAAAACTTGATTTTTGCCTCCTGACTTCTGGCCACCAAACCAGCCGCTGCCTGCCCGTTTACGGCCAGCCTCGGCGCTTTCTGTCTCTCGTGTTTTGGTTCGTGATCTAGCATCGGTTCGTTGTACCTCGGTGTCTCGATCGGTTAATCATTAACCACTAAGGTATAATTAATCTCATTGGTAGTTAGATTTAATTTATTCCGTATTCGTATGATTTTGTAACCCAGATCCTGTCGGGTTTTATTTTGTGTTGAATCGGTTTCGTTCCGCTGCGTTTTAATAATTACTAAATAGTTATTATTAATCTATAATTACTTATCAACCGTTTTTAATAACTAATATAACTGATCACCACTGACAAAATACCCAACATGATTGTCATGCGAGATAGAATAGTTTCCCCATTGCCAAAGATGCATGATTTCTGATTCAACTATATTTAAAATTGAAGTTCTTATTCAGCTGTAGTAAGCAAATTGTATAGTTTGATTTGACATTTAAGGTCAAACTATTGGTTTTGTTGATTCGAGTTGATGCTTATTTTTTTTTTGTGAAATTGAACACCAATTTGTTTGTATTTTGCATCATTTGTAACAATAGTTCTGTCTTTTTGAAATTTTTTAAAACTAGATTAAACGGTGACAACCCTGAATTACAATCAATAATCCTCAATAGTTAGTTCACCGTAAATGGGCTCGACCCATTACAGGCCCAGTTATAGGCCTAAAGTCAAACCTGATATGTAACCCTACTTCACGAATCACGAGATAATTCGAGGTAACGTGTTAGTACGCAGCGTACAAATTAAATAAATTAATGCTCAGTCACGACAAACACCAATGTAAACGAAATCTGGATATTTAGTATTTGGAATAATTAAATAACATAAATAATTATTAATTTTATGTTATGACTATTGACCCACTATTATTATTATTATTAATATTAAAGTAGTAAAAATATCATTGGTAATGCACAATGTTTAAATGAAGGGACGCGCTAGTCACGCGGTACGAGCCTGAACAACAAACAGAGCGGAATTTAATAAATCAAATATTTAAATAATATTGATAATGGAATTATTTAATTATTGAAATATCAAAATAACGTATTAAAAATAAGAATGCGATAACACTCTTGTTTTACACGCGGTATCCACCATTTCCATTACCCACTTCAAACCTTAGATATGTAATCATCTCTAACTCAATTTCTCCTCATTTGCTCAAACTCTAAACACATACACGCATTTGTGTAGAGAGGGAACCGGGAGAAAGGGAGGGGGGTCCGACCATCTTCTGGCGGCCCCCTCCGACGAACCTGCAGCGACTCAACCACATTACGAGGACGGCGCACTGCTTCACGACGGCAACCGCCATCTCCAGCCGAACTCCGTCGAGGAGTTTTCGAGCCAAATGTTCCGTAGATCGGCACAATAGGACGTAACTCATGTGAGTATTATGACTTGTTGTTCCAACGTCTGAGGCAAACGACAACAGTGGTGGTGGTCTGTGACCATGATGGCGGCTGCTACAGACGAGCAGCCCAACGGTGGTGGTGCTAGGGTTCCTTAATCCTGACAGATGACGACGGCGTGGATGGGCTGAGACTGAGGTAAGGAGTGGATCTGACCACCGTTGGAAATTTAAAACCCATCTCTCTCATATCCGGCAAAAGGAGGCATTATGAATAGTATTATTGGAATTGACACTCCAAGTCATGGTTAGTCATTCTAACCAAGGGTTCGTACGGCCCAATGACTGCACATTATCTTAACTCGTGAGCCCGTGGGGAATGGGCGAGGAGCGAAACACCTGTGTTTGGTTTGGTTAAAACTCATGTAAAATAAACTTCGTATACTTAGCTAGTTAAGATGGGTCAACTTGATGGGTCAAACTTGATGTGATTGTCTTGCTTTGTTTATCATATACATTGAATCGTTTTTGTGCAGATGGATCTATCAATCGTTTTCGTGTAAATTGGTTTTTTCCAATCGTTTACATATAAATGGTTTTTGCCACTCGTTAATGTGCAATGTTTTTGTCAATGTTTTCAAGGAAAACTATTTTATATTATGACAGTGTACGCATTTTAAATGTTTCTACGGAAAGACGATTTTATATTACGACCATGTACACGATATGAATGTTTTCAATAAAACGGCTTTACACTGAAACAACTGAACATGTGAACTCACCAACCTTTGTGCTGACATTTTTAAGTATGTTTTTCAGGTAACACTTAGCTATGGCTCGATTGAAATAGGCTATCTATTTGGATTAATCCCTAGAAGCCGAAAACGCATAATTGTCAAATCTCAAGTCTATTTTGATCTAGGTGGATTTAGATCAATGTATTATTACATGTTAGCAATTATAAAAGATGTTCGATACTTTAGAAATTTGTACTTGGCTTCCGCTGTTGTGTAATGTTACCAACCGTTGCGACCTTATTTTATTTATTAAAGTTAATAAATTTAGGGGTGTGCCATAAACTCCCTGAATCCAATTTGAAGTTGAATGTTGGACTGTTTGACTTTACATGTATAGTTTGACTTTTGATATTGAACAATTGGTTTTGTTGATTCAAGTTGATGTTTTTTCGTTACCACCTTCAACACCAATTTGTTTATAACTAGGTTCTTCCTACCCGCGCGTTGCGGCGGGAACGAACTGGTTTTGCCTTGTTATGCTAAGGCTTGAGTCTTTACATTAAACATGCTTAAACATAGGCATACATTGAAAGTTTGTCAAAGTTTACATCAGGGCTACCCTTTCAGAAGATCTGTTAATAATCATAACTAAGCAAAACAAACCCTCATGGCTGCAAACATCACGGATAGAAATAACAGCCGGATATTGCCTTTTCTTCAAGGGTAAATTTCAAGCCTCAGCTTAATTCATTTGGACAATTTGAGGCTGCAACAATTTGAAGCTCAGTTTTTAACCGATAACCGTTTACTAAAGCACACGAAAGTTATCTTTTAAGTACACAAAATCCTACCATTTTTCTACTAAACCTTGATGTCCAGAATACACAAAAGATGATCATTTCCATAAACTATTTACAGAAAGATTAGCATCTAGTAGCACCGTTGACTAAAGCTCCCTGCCTGGCATAGAGTGTATGAGAGAAGCAAAAAACAAAGAACCATTACATAGCAGGCAATTAAAAAGATTCCTATATTTTAGTAAATTATAGTTAACAAATGAGTGCAAAGAAATAATCATAACACAGGATAAAAGAAACCAAACCTATGTTAGGCTTAAAAGGGCAAGCCCCTGTGTTAGGCAGACCCAATGAAGATGGTTGTAAAAGAAAGATAAATGTGAACAACAAATGCAGGTCTTCATTTGATGAGGGAAACTTTAAAGGTAAGGTTAATCAATAAAAATAACTGTTCTCATTTGACTCCCCCGCAAAATTGGTCATTGATTATTGGTTTTTAACGTGAAGAATAAAACTGATGGGTATAATCATACACATATTTTCCAACTAAACCCAAACTGACCTGTTTACAAAATTTATCAATTGCTGTTAAAAAAGTATTCACAAAATTGAAATTAATTTTATGTCCAAATATTTGGAAGTATGATTTACACTTTTACATAGAAATGCATAAAGAATTCTCTTTCTTTTGCAACATTTACTTTATTCAAATAAAATTAGTCTGAAGGTGCTACCTGCACTTTAAATCTCATTGCTGCATATCAGGTTGTTTTATTTGGTTTGCACCTCCATGTTAATAAACAAAAGATTTATATCTTATGTTATATTTCCTTTTACAAACACATAAATTCATAAGACAATTTCCACTTCCAATAGGAACGTTTTGAGTCTAGATAACCATATCGTACCCTAATCACACCTTTTGTGACATTTAAAACCCAAAAACAAGCGTAGGCGTGTCATTAGACCAAATAAGGCCATAATCACACCTCAGTTGATTTAAGAACACAAAACACACTTTAACGGGTCAGTAGACAAAAAACACATCATAATCACATCTTAGTTCGGTTTAAAACCAAAAGCATGCTTTTGACCCAACGTGAAGACATTCTTAAATACTAAAAAGACTAATGCGACATTAGCATTACAATGACTAACAATACATACATATAAATGTAAATAGGAGAGAAATAGGATGAAACTAACCTTTCATGATGACAATCCGACTTGACATCCTTCTACTTTCACTTCTTAACTCCCTTTAAGGGTAAAAAAAACGACTTGTAGAACCAATATTCTATTTACGAATTTTCTTTTCAATAACAGAAAAAATCACATCTATCACATACCAGGGAAAGCATGCATGGCATCTGCTCTTCTTGAAATAGAAGCTGCTTTTAGTCATTCACATATGCAAAACTCAAATTTAAATTCATGTGTGTTTTGGATTTTAGAATTTCTTTAAAAAGTAGAATTTTCATAGTTTAATTGAATCTTGAAGGTTACTAATCATACCTCAGTAGAAGCACATGCCAGCCTCTTCATGAGTGAAGTTAACTATGGTAATGAAACTCTCAAATACAGTTAATGGAATCTTCATGAATAAGAGGTGAGACTGTTAAAAAAATGAAGAAATAAAAATAATAAATAAACAAAATCTATAGTTGCAATCATATTTGTTGGGTCTGAATTATTAAGGTATCAAAACAGAAAACATAATATTTTTTTTCTATAAGTATCCTTCAAACTCATACATCTCAATAGGTTTGACAGGTATGAGCTCTCTTTTGCTACAAAGCTTGCAAGCATAACATACCTTGTATATTAGTGATTAATATTAACATTTAACCAAATAAAATTATATGCAGAATACAAATCTAATCTTTTAATTACTCAAAACATGATAGAAATATCAATATCATTACCTGCAACTCCAAGACCATACTGGCTAGAAGGAATCTCATTCTTGGGAATAATAAACCAAGTAATTCTGTGATACAAAACAATGTCAACAATCAGACCTAACTAATAATAACATATTTTTGGCACTTGCTCAAGCCCACACTTAAATACCTTTTCTCTTAAAAAAAAAACTGATTAAAAGCATCAGGGAATTTTAATTTTAGAATTCAACAATTATGTACGAATTCAAACAATTTATGTAAGTGTAAACTAAAAGTGAGACTGTAACAAAGGCTTTCTCCAAGTCTGGAACTTTAACGACTTTAATTCAAGATTTGTTTTCACCTAAGGAATATGTTGAGTTTATTCATAACATGTAAGAGTCAGATTATTTTTTTTACCAATGATTAATGATTTATGACAATCAAGTATTTAAATTGAAATCTCAACTATTCTGTAATAAACATGGCAAATATGAGATAACCCCCCAAATTTTAGTAAACATAAAAAAAAAAAAAAACTTAGAACAAACGTTACAAAATTTATGATTTGAACAAACCTGTAGCCGAACTCAGCAGGTAAATCAAGAAGAAAAAGCTATGAAACCATAAACAACCTGCAATAAAACAACCAGTACTTCAGTGAGCGAATGAAACTATTTTAGTAAAATTGAACTGTCTCAATTCTCGGTGAGTTGAATATTAATGTTAGACACAAACTTTGAACCAAATAGATACAAACTTTGAAACCAAATAAACTGCATCATCAAAGTTTATATAACCTAATTTTGGTTCAAGGTTACACAGAACATGAAAACTAATCTTGAAAACCTGAATGGACTTTGAAACCAAATAAAGCTCCAAACCCAGTTTACTTGTCGATCGAATCATTCCCGTATGATTTCACCATTCAATTTTGCATATGAAAGATGTTTCGTCATCATCCCCAATTCAATCAACCATTCCCAACACCACCACACCTGCTGCGCACCGGGTTCAAGCATCGCAACCGTCAAGGATGATCGAAGGCCAGCGAAACCCTAGCCGTCGACCGACGTCGTTCTTCTCTCTCTCTCCTGATCCGTTTTCTGTTAACTCTCTATGTGGTACTGCACATCGACATATCCCCTTTAAACGTTTGATTGAGTTGTACACCGTCGAGGCCGTTGAAGATGAAAATCGGAGTTGGAAAATCGGTGATCAAATGGAGGAGAGTGAGAGAGGTGGTAGTGTTGAGATAAGACATGGTTGGTGGCAGGGTGAGTGAGAGGAAGCACGTCGCAAGAAATCTCTAGAAATGAATACGGGGTTGTGGATTGCATGTACCTTATGAAGTACGACATGTAAGTTACTATTCATGAACTTACTAATTAACTCAGTATATTAATTACAAATTGGGTTTACTCAAAGAAAAAAAAAAAAAAAAACCAATATTTATAAATGTACAAACATAACAGCACATAGTACAAGCAAGCAATGCATATTTTTTTTTTCAATTTCAACCCTTATACTATATATAATATACGCTTTTAGTCCGTTTCATTTTCTATTAATTTCGTTTTCATTTAATAACTTTCGTTCGTTAATTTTTTTTTCAGAATACAGAGTGCGCGACTGTTTTTTTTTTTTTTTGTCAATGTTCCGATATAATTTTTTTTAAAAACGGAGTTGTATTCAAAATGAAGTTTTTTCGTATCGTTGTGTATAGCGAGTGCCGTTACCGTTGTGGTACCGTGCCGATTCGAACATATTATGAGCGAACAACATCATTGTTGGTATTGATATTATCGGAACCCATATTGGTATTCGATTTAATGGTTTTCGACGATCCAAACCAGTAAATTTTTATTTTGTTTTTTTTCCTTTTTATTATTTAGTTTTATGTTTCTTTTTTATTACCATTATTTTTTTCATTACGTCTACGTCTTTATTTAAATTTTAGTAACAATGAACACGACACCCGGCGCGGAGCGCGGGTATAACCATCTAGTTGTATTTATTAGCTAATAATAATAATTTGCATGATTTGTAACAATAGTTGGAAATTTGGTTGGCACTTCATGTGATCTTAATGATGTTAGAAATTTGGCTAATTTTGCTATTAATAAACTTGTTTCGTAGACATATGAGTGAGAAATAGATAATTATCTTTCATTAGAGCTTCATGAGTATAAAAAGTTGAAAATACATTGCTTTCTTGATTCTTGATTGATAATAATCATGACATTTTTTTACTGATAAATAATGTCGTCTATATAATATATCATGAGAGAATATAAACTAATAGAAAATGATAATGCGTTGTAAATTGTCGCCGCTGTCGTCATATCACATGGGTTTCCGACTAGATTCAAATCAATGACATCTCTTACGAATAACACATTCTTCTTTAACACACTATAACTTCTTTTATTCTCTTTTACATTTAAAAGTTTTCATTATTTTATTTTTTATTCTTTTTCATATAAATAGTATTTATATTTTGTGCGGTATCTAAATATTTTTTAAAATTAATTATGATAGCCATACGATTTTTTTAATTACAGTCCATGATAAAGACACTGCCTTTATCCTTTATTGTTGCAAACCATAATGCCTGACATCGTAAGGCAACAAGTGATTTTTGTGTGCTAGTGTTATGCATTATAGATTTTGGTTTATAATTTTTTGATCAAAAGATTAAACAAAAGTTGGCAAGTAAACAAAAATAGGGTGGCTGGGGTTCGATTTAGTTCTCTGTTGAAAGTTACTTTTTTTTATTAGTTTAGACACTTTATTCTGAAAATGTTTTCAAGAATATTATTATTTTATATATAAAACGGGTTAAATAAAAATGATATTATTCTCTTTTAAGGTATATTTCATAGTAAAATTACAAAAAAGTGATGAAACCAAAAAATAAAAATTCTAATATAAGTATAAAAAATGTTATTCGTATCAAGTTAGTATTTTAATATTTATAATTAATTTTATACATATATTTTGTTTAAGGCATGTTATTTTTATTTAGTGCATGTTATACATACACTACTGACATTCTAATCTCATCATCGTTCTTAAATGGCCGTTTAAAAGTTAGGGCTTACATCATAGCCCCCTACTATTCAAACGATCATTTGAAGATTTGTCAAACAACCGTTTGAAGGCTAGGACTTACGTCATAACCTGTTTAAACGGTTGTTTGAGTGTTTCGCCGAGAGACTGTTTGAGTTTAGGGGTGACGTATTTAAGAATGCGGTTGGCGTAGGAATAGTAGGACCCTTATTATATAGTCGTGACATTTGTGATCAAGAAAAAAGTTATTCGAGCATCAATAATTGATTAAAAGAAGAGAAGTGAAGAGGTATAAATGCAACTAAAAAGTAAAATCTAGATTCTATATTTGTTCTAATATAAGAACTTCTGCCACCCTCATAGATTACATAAAAAGAAAGCCAGAAGAGCAATCTAGTGAGGTTTGAATCTTTTGCAAGAGTGTGATAGCTTCTGACTGCCTTCTTCATTTTCTGTGAGCATAAGTTATATTTTTGTGAAGTTTTTTTTATAACCGTTTATATAAAAGTTAACTTGTAAAGATATACTTTAGATGAGTCTATTTAATTTGGGTCTTAAGGCCATAAGGTATACTCGTGTGATCCAATGCGTGATCCAACGTGACCAAGAAATCATACCGTGAAAACGAAGGAACACCGTCTCCTTGCCGCGTGAAAGAGGCGTGATTTTTTTTACGGAAGAGAAGGAGAAGAAAGCTGTCTGGTAGTCTTCATTTTTCTTGGGCTTTTGCCTTTTTCCCTTTAAAAAGTTTTCAAAATATGATTCTATTTGATATAAAAGTCTATGCTTTACTCTACCAATGCGGATTGCCTTCAAAGTTTGGAACTCCGAATACTTTTAATAATATAAAATATAAAATAACCTATGTAGTAATTTACTATTTAAAAAAAAAACCATTTTAGTTATAATTTTTAATTTTTATTTGCCATTTTTAGTTTTAATTATTAATAATGAAATATTATTTCGGTTTAATTTTATTATGTTTTATTTTATTTAAGTGAAAATAAAAAAAAATATTTAATTATCACATCACCACAATCACTTGGGTATACCCCTTACCAAGTGATTGATGGTGTGATAATGAAGGTAGTGATGTGGCGTTACGTCGCGTGCACTTTATTATCATACCATATCATAATCACACGGGTATACCCCATGCTCTAAACAACTAGAAAGTAATCTCATTTATATCTCTGTATCTAGTCATGTGTTGGAATTTGAAACTTAATTAATATGTTATTGCAGTGAATCCTAATTAACTAAGGTAGGATTAAGTGGTTATTGAGTTTGACACTATGGAAGGAGTAGAGCACTTAAAAATTCCACTCGAAGATATAAAGTTGGCTACGAGTAACTTCAGTGATGAGAACTTCATTGGAAGGGGTGGATTCGGGAGGGTCTATAAAGGCAAACTCACTGCATCTGGGCGGCTGAATACTGTCGCTGTGAAGAGGTTAGATCGTACACTGGGACAAGGGAACCGCGAGTTCTTAATGGAAATTCAAATGCTTTTGTGTTATAGGCACAAAAACCTTGTCTCTCTTGTTGGTTTTTGTGAGAAAACATTCTTGTGTACAAGTATGCACTACATGGAAGTCTTGACAGATACCTAACTGGAGATAAGCTATGGTGGATGCAGCGTCTCAAATAAGCATTGGCACAACTCGTGGTTTTAATTACCTTCATAACGATGTGGGACCCCAACACCGGGTCTTGCATCGCGATATAAAAAGCTCAAACATTCTCCTAGATGAAAATTGGGAAGCAAAAATATCTGATTTCGGATTATCAAAAATAGGCCTTTCGAGTGTTGAGTTCACATTTCTTATCACTAATGCTTGTGGCACCTTTGGCTATGTTGATCCCCAATATGTTAAAACTGGCATTCTAACAAAGGAATCTGATGTGTATTCATTTGGGGTGGTATTATTTGAAATATTGTGTGGAAGACATGCCCTTATTAATGCATATCAAGATGAACGCCGGTTTATTTCTTCACTTGCTCAACGATCTTGTGAACAAAACAGATTATATGAGATAATCCTTCCCAAGAAATAAAGGTAGATTCATTGAATGCTTTCTCTAGGGTTGCACATCAATGCTTGAAAGAAAACCGTTCTGAGCGGCCAACGATGGGCTTGATCGTGGAGGAAGTCGAAAAGGCACCGGAGCTTCAAGTAAGTTTCATGTGAAAAATTAATACTAACACATAATTTCAAATCTATGTCTATCATTTGTATCAACTAACCTATATTATCTTTGTTTCAAGATTAATAGCAAAGTAGTCGGATTTATTTGGGTAGGAACTTGGGGAAAACAAAGTGGAAGTCCTGAAGACAATAATTGGTCATTTGAACTTGAGCCGGGTTATAAGTTACAAAAGATAACCATTGATCATGATGATGATTTGATATACTCTCTCATGTTCACCGTTGAATGTAGATGTGTTTTGCACACTTCTAACAAAGCTGGTGGTTGTGCTGGTGGGACATACAGTTTCCGAGGTGAATATATATCGTAATTAGCGTACTCTACTTTTTTTTTACAACAATTTGGATCACTGATGGGCCACTGGCCCACCCGATCATCTAAACCCGTTGAACCCTAGACTTAGACATAGACTTTTTACCCGTTAGTAACTCAGTATACATTAAGCACTAGGTTAACGTGGTGAGTTACAAGGACCGTTTTGCTACCTAGTCTTGCGTACTAGCAACACTCTTGCATCAAGTGAGTATTACATAGCCCATTTTTCTCCTTTACACTTTTTGGGTGATTCATGAATTTTATACAAACAATCGCTTACACTTACACAAACTACACAAACACAAATCCTATTTACATTCATGTGTGCAAATTTGAGCTTTATGTTTGAGTGCTAGATGTGTTAACTTTTGTGTGCAAATTATGTGCAATCATTAACTATTTAAGCCGACGGTTAACAATGATAGATCTATTGAGTCTGACAAACCCACCCAGATTGGGGTGATTGTTACCGACAACACAATTTGCATGCTAGTTACAAAGGTTTGATTGTACTTTAGTTATACAATAGCTGCTCCCCATAAATGCCTTATTTATCATGACATGTAAGGATTTGCTTATTCATATTTATACACTATCTATGTACAAAGCTCTGTATGCTCACCAACTTTTTAGTTGACCTTATTTTATTCATGTTTCAGGTGCTAATGTGTGAATTTGATTAATACATGCTACACTTAAGTTTGGACTTAGTTAATTTAAATTCAAAGAACAATTTGTATTTTCATTTATGTACTTGTTGAATTTTGCTATTTGTGGTTGAATTGTTTGAAATGAAATGGATGATTTAATATTGAAATCTAGTGAACCTTGTGCTTATGAACAGTCTACATGTCCCGCCCCGACGTTTCCGCCGTCGGTTGGGGTGTGACAGATTGGTATCAGAGCCTTGGTTATAGGGAACTAGGTTATTAGACACCCTTGACTATAACTTTAGGACACCCACTTATACCATGCTTCATGATTATGTATTATATGCTACATGCTTATTATATTAATATTTATTTCATCTTGATACCTTATTTGTTAAAATTCATGACTCATTAGACTACACTTAAATAATAAATTAAATAAACAATATCCCTACCCTTACCCTAAACCTCATAACCTTCTTGCCTACTTCTTTATCATTATCATCATAGCATGTGAAAACTTCATGGAGTTAAATCTATAAAAAATTCTTTATTTCCTCGTTAAGACTTTTAAACTTTGTTAATTATTTGAGGACACGTGCAATCTGGAAGGGTGACACCTGTATTATGGGTTTTCTGTCTAGGAAAGCATTTCGTATAAATCCAATCAACCGAGGGACCCGTATGCTTTCCTGGGAATTCCCGAGATGAGTGTATACTTATAGGCTAAAGCATGTCTCCTTGAAAAAATTATATGAGTTTAATTAACCTTGATGTGTCACAGTATTCAAGTGATTATATCACTATTTGAGTACAATCCAAACTATGATTTACTATTTTATTTGTTATCTTATCTTTTAAATTCAATCAACCTTCATAAGTTCTTACATCTCTTCTTGTGTTGTGCAAATCTGTAGAATGCCTCCCCGTCGTGCTACCGTGGCCAACAACAACACTGATATTGCTACTATCCTTGCACAACTTGTAACTCAACTCACTCAAGTTAATGGTGCCACAAACGGTAACCATGGAACTAATGGTGGTGGTGGTGCCAACCCACCGCAATGTACCTTCAAGCACTTCAATTCGTGTAACCCTCTCAAGTTCTATGGTACCGAAGGAGCTACGGGACTCCTTCAATGGTTCAAAAGTATTGAGGACACCTTCCTCAATAGTGACTACCCCGATGACCTTCGTGTCCGTCATGCCCCAAGTGTCTTCCAAAAACGGGCACTCATATGGTGGAATGGGGAAAAGAGAACCAGAGGTGTAGAGGAAACCATGGCCTTACCTTGGGATGAGGTTAAGAGACTAATGACCGAAGAGTTCTGTCCTCGGAATGAAGTGAGGAGGCTGGAAGCTGAGTTTTGGGATCTTATCCAAGACAGTGGTGAAAGTCTGACTTATACAACCAGGTTTCATGAACTGAGTTTCCTTGTGCCCCATATGGTCACACCCTTATCCCACTGCATTGAAAAGTACATCGGTGGATTACCTAGGCAGATTCAGAATACTGTCTTAGGGAGAAATCCCGCAACACTCGAAGATGTTATCCGATTATCTGCTACCTTGACCGACAACCATGTGAAAGCAGGTACCCTGACTAGGAAAGGCACCAAGAAGACTCCCGACACCACACCCCTCCCGTACACATCAAAGAAGCCAGAACTGAACCCTACCACAATAATAAAAAAAGGAAGGCTAGAAATTTTGTTGTGGTCACCTTTCACGCGGCCGATTCAAAATTCAAACAAATTTGACTATCCTAAGTCAAATCCGTATCAATTACCATTCAATACGTGAAATTGACGCGTCTCAGTCCCGAAAATCACTCGCAGATCAACCACGTGTGTACCTAGACTGTTAATAGGACCCGATTCACTCCCAAATCAGTGGATTTACGTGTAATTAGTCATCCGTGACCTTCACTGTCAAATTTAAATCAAATCGGTTATTACAAACCAAATTTAATGAACTTGATCTCCCTATCACTCGCGTATACGTCCACACAAACCCTCTCGACCCTTGAACAAGCCGCATTTCACTTCTAGAACCGGATCAAGCATCAAGAACATCAAGTCCGAAACTGTAGCCGACCATATTCGTGCCCAAACCAAAACAAGTAAGAATACTCTCATTCGATTCGTGTTTGAACCCTTATCAAAAGCCCCTTACCAATTCATTCATCGTGGGGTGCACCTGTCTTATTCGTCCAAGTCATTCACCGTGGGGTGCACCTGTCTTATTCGTCAAGAAGAAGGATGGATCATTCCGCATATGTATTGACTACCGCGAACTCAACAAGCTTACCATTAAGAACCGTTATCCATTGCCTAGAATTGATGATCTCTTTGATCAACTTCAAGGCTCTACTTGTTTCTTGAAGATTGATCTTCGATCTGGTTATCACCAACTCCGTGTACAAGAGGAAGATATTCCAAAGACTGCCTTCCGCACAAGGTATGGTCACTACGAGTTCATGGTCATGCCTTTTGGGCTAACCAACGCACCCACAGTTTTCATGGACCTCATGAATCGTGTGTGCAAACCATACCGTATCAATTACCATTCAATACGTGAAATTGACGCGTCTCAGTCCCAAAAATCACTCGCAGATCAACCACGTGTGTACCTAGACCGTTAATAGGACCCGATTCACTCCCAAATCAGTGGATTTACGTGTAATTAGTCATCCGTGACCTTCACTGTCAAATTTAAATCAAATCGGTTATTACAAACCAAATTTAATGAATTTGATCTCCCTATCACTCGCGTATACGTCCACACAAACCCTCCCGACCCTTGAACAAGCCGCATTTCACTTCTAGAACCGGATCAAGCATCAAGAACATCAAGTCCGAAACTGTAGCCGACCGCATTCGTGCCCAAACCAAAACAGGTAAGAATACTCTCATTCGATTCGTGTTTGAACCCTTGTCAAAAGCCCCTTACCAGTTCGTGTCCTCAGAACCTATCGAGACCGATTGGGGCTAGGGTTCATGGCGGGGTGATCGTATTCGAATTCTGCCTCGTGTTAATATCATGTTTTATTCGATTAGAATCCGTAATTATTCAGCGAAACCACCTGGTCCGGCCGGTAAGTCACTGCGCCGCCAAACCAGGTGGCGTGGGTTCGAAACCCACCTCCAACTTTTTTTGCGCGTCTGTGTTACTCCAAACCCGGTTCCCCTTCAACAGAATGATAAATAATATTTCAAACGGTACTCTATCAGAAGTTGTACACTGGTCTAGTGGTAAATCAGATGACACACAGGGGCGCCACCCGAGTTCGAGCCGGGTGGCCTGTTTAAATTTTAAAAATCAGTTTTAAAGCTTCAAAAATTTTGTAAAAAATATTTTTATAAACCTTAAGGTATTTATAACAGAATAAAACCAGAATTATTAAATTCCAATATAAATTCAGATTTAATCCAAATTAAATTGTTAAATTTGCACATTAAACTTTTAAAACAAAAACTTTAAATATTTAAAATTAATTTCTAAATAAAAGCAATAAATTTTATAAAAGTTTATAAAATATTAACTCATTTAAAGCAAATTAGTATTTATTTTAAAGATGATAAATAAATAAAAATTTATTTATTATAATACACAAATAAAAATTTATTTTTCTAAATATAAATATATATATTTACATTCTATAAGTTTTAACATATTTTTCACAAATAAATAAATAAAATTATTCATTTATTTTATTTATTTAAATTAAACACTATCTACATAAATCAAATTTCTTTTTCTAAACATAAATATATATTTACATTCTATATATTTTAATATATTTTTCACAAATAAATAAATAAAATTATTTATTTATTTTATTTATTTAAATTAAACACTATCTACGTAAATCAAATTTATTTTTCTAAACATAAATATATATATTTACATTCTATATATTTTAACATATTTTTTTTCACAAATAAATAAATAAAATTATTTATTTATTTTATTTATTTAAATTAAACACTATCTACATAAATCAAAGTTCTTTTTCTAAACATAAATATATATTTACATTCTATATATTTTAACATATTTTTCACAAATAAATAAATAAAATTAATTATTTATTTTATTTATTTAAATTAACCCTATCCACATAAATAGAATTTCTTTTCCAAACATAAATATATATGTACGTTCTATATATTTTAACATATTTTTCACAATTAAATAAATAAAATTATTTATTTATTTAAATCCAACCCTACGTCAATGACTATTAAGTCATACATATATACCTTGAACTCATATTATACATTAAATTCTTATACAAGCATAGCATACCCTTACATGGAATAACACAAACTTTCTTTGTACAAATCCACACACATCAAAACCCGTTGAACCCTAGACTTAGACATAGACTTTTTACCCGCTATTAACTCAATATACATTACACACTAGGTTAACGTGGTGAGTTACAATGACCGTTTTGCTACCTAGTCTTGCGTACTAGCAACACTCTTGCATCAAGTGTGTATTACAAAACCCCTTTTTCTCCTTTACACTTTTGGGGTGATTCATGAATTTTATACAAACAATAGCTTACACTTACACAAACTACACAAACACTAATCCTATTTACATTTATGTGTGCAAATTTGAGCTTTATGTTTGAGTGCTAGATGTGTTAACTTTTGTGTGCAAATTATGTGCAATCATTAACTATTTAAGCCGATGGTTAACAATGATAGATCTATTGAGTCTGACAAACCCACCCAGATTGGGGTGATTGTTACCGACAACACAATTTGCATGCTAGTTACAAAGGTGTGATTGTACTTTAGTTACACAATAGCTGCTTCCCATAAATGCCTTATTTATCATGACATGTAAGGATTTGCTTATTCATATTTATACACTATCTATGTACAAACCTATGTATGCTCACCAACTTTTTAGTTTACCTTATTTTATTCATGTTTCAGGTGCTAATGCGTGAATTTGATCAAGACATGCTACACTTAAGTTTGGACTTAGTTAATTTAAATTTAAAGAACAATTTATATTTTCATTTATGTACTTGTTGAATTTTGCTATTTGTGGTTGAATTGTTTGAAATGAAATGGATGATTTAATATTGAAATCTAGTGAACCTTGTGCTCATGAATAGTCTACATGTCCCGCCCCGACGTTTCCGCCGTCGGTTGGGGTGTGACAATACCCTCACGGGTACCCCAATGTGAGCCTCTGCACGCCGTGATCCCTATTGAAACATCACCCCCTATGGCGTGAGGGGGGGAGGGGGTAAGCACATTCTCGTGGGTGGCTTCACACGTAGAAGAACCCATTTGTGGGTGTTGAGTGGGTCCCCCATTGTGGGTGTGGGTGTTGGTGTTGGGTGGGTCCCTATGATCAAATATGTGATATTTCACTCACTTGGTTATTTCTCTTGCCAAATTAAACACAAGTGAGTAACTTATCACGCTGATGTGACACCCGCATGACAGAAAAATACTCTTACTTAACTCTCTTAAGTATAAGTATACCACATACTCTTAGCCTTACTATAAACATAAAGTATATATAAGAAAAAAAGGTCCCAGACCGACTTAATTTTTTGCCAATGAGTCCTAGATCAACTGGTTTCGGAGGAGGCACCCCCATGGCCTTCCAATGTGGAGGTCATGGGTTCGAGTCTCACTTGATACAAAGTAAACAAGTGGTAATGAAATATTATGTGATTCGTGTTTGTTTGTTTGCATGTTTCTCCCCCAACGGGAAAACAAGTAAAAGGGGCCGTGAAACTCACCTTAGAGCGCATGCTAGACTGCAAGTGTTGTCCCGGTGGCCCGCTAAAGGCTACCTATCATGTATAAGTCTATAAGTGTGTGTTCGCGTTAGTTCACAAAACCCGTTGTATCCAAACAATCTAAATTGTTTATAGGTTTTGATAAGAATAACATGTTTGACTAGTTTGCCCAAGTTTGACTTTTGTTAACCAAGTTGACCCGACGACCCTAGTGACTCTTATAGTGACTTAATGTTTGTTTAGTATACTAATACACATGATATACAAGTAGTTCATGTTTCACGATACATACAGGATTCACAAACTTCCTAACATGGCAAGCTATGAACATTCAATGTATTTGTATCAACAAAGTTACTATTATTAGTAATGTATGAACATGGGGTTTCTATAATACGTTTGCATGATTCTAATATGTTTATGTAACCATACTAATGTATAATAGATCATTACATCATGTAATACAAGTCTAGGAAATCAAGTTCCAAAATCTAAAAGTTTCCACTTTTAGTAAACTATGAACAATCTCAATAATTTCTACAAACAACTCTTTAGCATGTTTTAATACATTCATATTAACCTACTAGTATCACCCCACATCGTTATGCACATATCACTCATACACAATTTGCAACTTTTTAATAAAGTTTCCTCTTTTGGAAATCCTTCGATTCCTAGCTTTGTTAATGAGATTCAACGCATCACAACAATAACATACAACCTAACTAGCATAATTACAACCATAAACATCATCAATTACATCTAACATGAAATTCTATAACTTCACATAATCATCCTAAATATCTCCTCTTGTTTTCTTATCACTGTAGAGTTATCTTCACGTTATTAGCACATAACCCTGTCAAATATTTTATGTACACCTTTATCCCCAAGACTATCCTGTAGGACTAGCCTTAGATAATCATTGATTAACTAAAAAACATTTGAAAAATAAAACGTCAGCGCAAATGCCGGTGAACATGATTATCATGATCGGTTTCATTTGGCAAATACAATATTAAAACATTTAACCATAATGCGGGTTCAATCTTCCATCCAGTAGAACTATTTCATCTGAGTGTACAACCACTATATACACCAATAATTTCCGTAAAAGGACTGCTTACTTACTGCGATGTCCCTTAATTGAGACCCCGTCTTACATCCGGTTACAGACAATTATCAGCCCCAATATGGGAATTTCATCCATAAAGCGTGTATCCCTTGATCAAGTTTTACATATACTTATGGCCTAAATGTTTTACGTAGACGCCCTTATGCATCAAACTTTTGAATACCAGTATTGCCATTTTGTAAACGTGAAACTTTCAAAGTTTTGAAAATAAAAGACAGATAAACGTATTCACCTTTAACAGTGGCTTGATCTTATCTCAGGGTAGTCCGTGTAAGCTTAATGTAAACCTTAAAGCAAGTTCTAAGTTAAGTTAGAATCTTAACGCACGAATACGGAAATAATCGAAAGTGCGGAAATAAGCGAAAGTTAGATATTTTACCGGAAAATGAGCATGAGGATCGAGGAAGGGTCATTCCAGGAAGTTGGGAGGGGCTGGACTTGGTTTGGATGAGTAGAAATGGCCAACAGATGCCATCTATTTATAGTTGCCTGAAGGCACCCGTAGCAGACCGTTAGCCTGGATGGTAACGGTCCGCTACCGCCCAGGGCTTGTGTCAGCCCTACGAGTCGCTTTCTGATTGGACCAATCCTCAGAGTGCGGCTGGCGGATCGTTACGGAGGGCGTGGTGGTCCGCCATGAGTACATGCGTCAGAATTTGGAGCTGAGTCACTGAACACGTGGCATCACGAAAAGTTGCGGCTGGATTACGGCTAGCGGACCGTTTCCTAAGTGGTGGCGGTCCGCCACCCAACCCTGAAATCCATAGCGGACCATTAAGAAACACGGTAGCGGTCCGCTACCATTCATTTTTTACAATTTTTTATTTTTAACCCTTGAACTTTGGGGATTTGGCAATTCCAACCCCTAGGTTTCCATTTTGGCAATTGAGGACCTCAGATTTGGCCTGGTGTTACATCCTCCCTACCTTTATTTTTCATTTCTCTCTCCAGTTACCATGTGAACTCAGGTCCACGTCTGGAGTTCCATTTAACTCTTACCAACACCAGTCTTTTCCTTTCCAGCATTTTAACCCGACGATCCTCAATTTGCAAAGGTTGCTCAACGAATTTCAGACTTGGATTTACCTCTACATCTTGTAGAGGCATAACTAGAGTTTCATTGGCCAAACACTTTCGCTGGTTTGACACATGGAAAACATCATGAACACCGTTCATTTCTGCGGGTAAGTCAAGATGATAGGCAACCAGTCCGATTCTTTTTAGTATTTTAAATGGTCCAACAAATCTTGGACTGGGTTTTCCTTTCTTTCCGAATCGCACTACACCTATCCGGGGCGAGACTTTTAACAATACCCAGTCACCTACAGAAAATTCTAATGGCTTACGACGCTTATCAGCATAACTTCTTCGTGTATCCTGTACTGCTTTCAAACATTCATGAATTTGTAATACTTTGTCAGTTGTTTCCTGAACTATCCCAGATCCTGACAATTGATTTTTTCCAATTTCTGCCCAGCAGAATGGAGTTCTGCATTTTCTGCCATACAAGGCTTCAAATGGGGCAGCTTGGATACTGGTATGATAACTATTATTATATGAAAATTCTATTAGAGGTAGGTGGTCATCCCAGTTTCCTCCAAGATCAATTACACAAGCTCGTAGCATATCTTCCAGAGTTTGTATTGTTCTTTCACTTTGATCATCCGTTTGAGGATGATATGCAGTGCTAAGATTCAATCGTGTTCCAAGAGCTTTCTGGAAACCTTGCCAGAATCGAGACGTAAATCGACTGTCTCTATCTGACACTATGGATAATGGCTCACCGTGTAATGTTATTATTTCGTTAACATACAACTGTGCTAACTTATCCATACTATATGTTTCTTTCATTGGAAGAAAATGGGCAGACTTAGTCAGGCTATCGATGATAACCCAGATAGTATCATTTCCACGACTGGTTCGGGGAAGTTTTGTAATGAAATCCATAGTTATCATTTACCATTTTCAAATAGGAATTTCGAGTTGTTGCAATAATCAAGATAATTTCTGGTGTTTAGCTTTAACTTGTGAACAAGTCAAACATTTTGTAACATAGGAAGCGACTTGTTTCTTCATACCAACCCACCAATAATCTGGTCTCAGATTTTTATACATTTTATCTCCTCCTGGTGGCATGATATATTTTGATTTATGAGCCTCTTCAAGAATTCGCTCTTGAAGACCTCCTATCATAGGTACCCATACTCAATCGTTCATACGTAGAATATCATCCTGCCCTTTGGTTAATAAATTAACCATCTTTCCCAAATTTTTTTGTTCGATATTAGCTTCTTTTAAAGCTGTCTTATGTGCTTCTTTAATTTGTTCTAGAAGATCGAACTTCAATTCGAGTCTTAAAGCACGTATTCGTTTAGGTTTTCTTTTTATTTTCGGCTTAAGGCATCTGCTACTACATTAGCCTTGCCTTCATGATAACAGAATTCGCAGTCATAATCCCTTAAGATTTCTAACCACCTTTTCTGTCTCATGTTTAACTCCTTCTGACCAAAAATATATTTCAAACTTTTATGGTCAGTGAACACAGTGAATCTGACTCCATATAGATAGTGTCTCCATAATTTTAACGCAAAAATTATAGCACCCAACTCTAGATCACGAGTCGTATAATTCCGTTCATGAGTTTTCAATTGCCGAGATGCATATGCAATGACTTTGTTTCTTTACATTAACACACTACCAAGACCAGTGTGTGAAGCATCACAATAGACTACAAAGTCTTCGGTTCCATCTGGCAAAGCCAAGATTGGAGCATTTGTTAACTTTTGCTTTAACAGCTCAAAAGCTTCTTCCTGCTTCGGTCCCCATTCATATTTCACAGATTTATTTGTCAAAGAAGTAAGAGGAACTGCAATTTGGGAAAAGTCTTGGATAAATCTCTTGTAAATATCCAGCCAAACCTAAGAAACTTCAATCTTCGATTGGTGTTTTCTGGATTTCCCATTTAGTAATTTCCTTAATTTTAGCAGGATCGACTTGAATTCCATTGGCATTTATCATATGCCCAAGAAATTGTACTTTAGGTAACCAGAATTCACATTTTGAGAATTTGGCATACAATTTCTCGTTCTTGAGTAATTCAAGGATTATTCTTAAATGATCTGTACGATTTTTCTTATTCTTTGAATAAATAAGTATGTCGTCTATGAATACGATAACAAACTTATCCAAATAAGGTTTACAGATTCGATTCATCATATCCATGAAAGCTGCTGGAGCATTAGTGAGTCCAAATGGCATTACAGTGAACTCATAATGTCCATATCTTGTTCTGAATGCAGTTTCTGATATGTCTTCTTCTTGTACCTTCAACTGATGGTATCCTGAATGAAGATCAATTTTTGAGAAGTAACATGCTCCTTGAAGTTGATCAAACAGATCATCAATTCGAGGGAGAGGATATCTGTTCTTGATTGTGACTTTGTTCAGTTCACGGTAATCAATACACATACGCATTGATCCGTCTTACTTCTTAACAAATACCACTGGAGCTCCCCAAGGTGAAGAACTCAGTCTTATGAATCCTTTTTCCAACAACTCTTCTAGTTGTTTCTTTAATTCCGCCATTTTCGTTGGTGCTAATTTGTACGGTGCTTTAGCTAGTGGTGTTGTTCCCGGTACAAGATTAATTCTGAACTCAACTTAACTTTTTGGCGGTAATCCAGGTAGTTCCTCCGGGAATACTTCCGGATACTCGGATACTACTGGTACATCTTTCAATAATTTTACTTCCTTCCTAGTTGATATTGATACAAGGTATGCAAGGCATCCTTTGTTCAAACATTTTGTTTCCTTAAGGAATGATATTATTCCAATGGAATTGGAATTTTTATCTCCTTGAATAGTAATTGTCTTACCATCAGGCACACGAATTTTGATGGATTTCTTGTCGCAAAATATTTGGGCTTGGTTGGCAGATAACCAATCCATTCCCAGAACAATGTCAAACCCAGCTAATGTCATAAGTAACAATTGTATATGCAGGACATGTCCGGATAGAGAAATCTTACAGTTATCTAAAGAACTAGAGATTCAAACTAGATCTCCATTAGCAGTTTCAACTTCGTAATATTTTTCTAATCTAGCTAAAGGTTTATTCAATATCTTACAGAATTTAACATCTATAAAGCTTTGATTTGCACCACAATCAAATAAAACCTTTGCATAGATATTTTTGACAAGAAACGTACCGGTAATGACATACGGTATTTTGGATACTTCGTTTGCATTCAAGACAAATGCCCTTGTGTTTTTCTTAACGTCATCAACAGGTTTAGCTCCAGATTTTCCAGCTTCTTTTATTTTTGGGCATTGGGTTTTGATATGTCCTAGTTCTCCACAACCGTAACAAACAATAGGCCTCTTGTTTTTGTAACAATTTTCAGTTGAATGCCAGGAATTTTACATGTGTTGCAAAAAGGCCTTGCATCACATATTCCGTAATGTTTCTTCTTGCATAAACGGCATTCTGGGACAGAAAAACGAGTGTCTTTACGACTAAAACTATTTTCAGGTCGTTTTTGCTCGTTTATGTTTTGGTGCGTGTTATCCTTCTTCTTCAGCTCCTCTCTATTCCTGATCATGCCATCTGTAAAGATAGCTCCTAATTCAATGGTATCGTCCATTGATTCAGGTTTAGAGGCTTTCACCAGATCTCGAATTTCTAAAACCAAACCCTAGATATATCTCTTGATAAGGTTTGATTCCGGGGTTGCTAGATGAGGTACCAATCTTGCATACTCAAATAGCTTTATCACATAGTTTGAATGGTTTATACCCGCCATTCTTAAATTTAGAAAGTTGTGTTCAATCCTTTCTCGTTCATTTACCGGACAAAATTTCTTCTCCACTTTTTCCTTAAAAATAGACCAACTCATGGCGTATGCTTTATCTCTACCTTTGGCGGATATAACTTGATTCCACCATTCCAATGCTTGGTCTCTAAACAGATTTGAAGCATAAAGCACTTTGTCTTCCTCAAGACATTTGCTTATTGCTAGAACTGATTTAGTTTTCTTTAGCCACCTTAGTGCAGCTATGGCTCCTTCTTTTCATGCAAACTCATAAGGTTTGCAGTCTTGAAAGTTCTTGTAACTGCATCCAAGACTTCTTTGCTTCTTATATGAAGGCTCATATCCTTCCTTGGGACTGATCATAGAGGAATCATGATCTTCCCGATATGTCCTCTTGGTAGACTTATTATTAAAGTTTGAATGACCTCCTTCAGTATATTTTGAAAGATGATTTGAATGTCTATTCTCAGTATGTTTGGAATATTGAGGGGTAGAAGCCTCATTTTCATTTTCCTTTGTTTTGGATTTTAATAATAGAGATTCTCATTTCTTAGTAACTTTTGCTTCTTCTATAGCTGCTACTATTTTTGGAATTGCTTTCTCTGTTCCATCGTTAATCATTTTTGTCATTTCTGCCTTCTGAGCTTCTGGCCTAGTAGTAGTATTTTCAATAGCTTGTTTCTTTTTACCTCTGGTGTTGTTGGATGGTCCACTTTTCGACATTCTAAGATATAGAAATTTTTAACATTATAAGCAAGCTTTTTATTAATAATAATAATAACATATACATGAAATATATACATGTAGAAATTATTGCTTCTGTAAATTTCTAAAATTCTTTTCTTCAAGGGCTTGAACTAGTAAAGCATTTCGGGCTTCGACTTCAGCTTTTTCTCTTTCCAGCTCAGCTATTCTATTTAATAGCGTTTGTTCTCTTTCACTTCCAGACGTATTTTCGTTTAACGAATAGTAGGGATATTTTCATAATAAGGTACATAATATTTATTAGAGTCGGCGCTTTCTTCTTATTCAGGATCACATTTATTTTCATAAGGTAATTCGGTATGTCCCTCATGAAAATTTTGCGAGTATATCGGAGTAATATTATAACTTCCGGCAGTTGGACCAAAATGAAAGCTTATCGAAGGATTATAAGGAATACTAGGGTTCCCTATTTCTCAAAAACTTATAAAAGTATAACTTTCTGTTTCTTCGTTATCTTCTATGGTAGTCTCATTAGTCTTACGTTCAAAATAATTATCCGGAGCAAATTTACAAAGAAAACTAGGACCTTTGCCCTTTCCAACCATATCTAAAAATAAACAAAATGATATTTTATTAAAATATATTACAAAGGGGGTATAAAAGTACAACAGAAAATTTTAATTCTTCATCAGTTCTTTTCCAAGGGTCATTAGATCTTCTCCATAATCATATACTTGTTGACCATAGAACTGCGTTCTGGCCTTGTCCATAATTCTTTCCCTATTTATTTCGTCCGTTTGACGCAACGAACGATCTAAACATTCTATGGGAGATGAAGGCATGCTATACTCATATCCATACTTAGGAGGAGGTTCACGAATCCCCATCAACATGTCATTATAGGCATTATGATACTCGGGTGGTGATTGGAAATATGCTTGGTAAGGGCCACCATATATTGGTTCGGGGAACACATATGGATCATAAGGAATAGAGGAATCCGGATTATAAAAGGGATAATCCTCAGGATTTTCAGACATAGGAGCATACCGGTGAGATTCTTCGGATTTTTCCTCCATTGGCATATTCTGATATGCTTCCTCTATTTCATTAGAAGGAATAAAAAATCGTTCAGTAAGCCTTCTTACTCTCATTCTACGCTTTCGGGATGTACTTGGCCCAGCCTGATCCTCTACTGGTGGAGGAGTAGTAAACTGCCAGTTACTAAAGTTAGAATCGGTATTAATCCAAGAACTCTGAGCCTCGTATGATTGCGGGTGATACTCAGGTGTAGGAGTATCTAGATTTATAACGAAAGGATCATCATCATCAGGAATTGGAATTGGCATCATCTGAGATCCATAAGGTGGACGTTCAGATGTTTCTTGTTTGATTGGTCGGTTAGGACCGTAATAAGGCATGTTATATTTTCCCAACATCCTGAAAATCTTATGTATTAGTGACTATCTTAAATAAGTATTCTGTCCTCACGATGATCAAAACTTAGTTATTAAGACCAATATCCTTATCTTAATCTTTGAGGTATTATATCTAAAATTATGGTTAAAGCTTAGATACTAAGACTAGTATCTAATTCGTTAAAACCTTGGGCTCTGATACCAACCTGTCACACCCCGGTTTCAGGACACGCTTAACGTGTGACCAGATTGGCACCTTCAATCTTATTTTATTTAGAAAATCAGAGTTAGTTAAGTAGCGGAAATTCTTTCGGATCGAACTTGTAATAATTCTCAACCCGAGGGTTGGTATTAAATATTTTCCAAATCTGGGGATAAAATATCATTTCATTTCATTAGAGATTTAAATACCCATAATTGTACAAAACCATGGTCCACGACCATTTACATGTCAGCTGCATAAGCAGGGTAAAACTAGAGCCACAATGTAGTTCGCATGTGCCTGGGGAGTTAACCATGTCCAATACAAAGCTACACAAGTTTTGGTATTTAAGGGTTTTACCTTCCGACGCCTAACCCTGTGCACAAGGGAGTATCCATATTCAGGAAGTCATCATCCTAAATATCTCCTCTTGTTTCTTATCACTGCAGAGTTATATTCCTGTTATTAGCACATAACCATGTCAAATATTTTATGTATACCTTTATCCCCAAGAATATCCCGTAGGACAAGCCTTAGATAATCATTGATTACCTGAAAAACATTTGGAAAATAAAACGTCAGCGCGAACGCCAGTGAACATGATTATCATGACCGGTTTCATTTGGCAAATACAGTATCAAAATATTTAACCATAATGCGGGTTCAATCTACCATCTGAGTGTACAACCACCGTATACACCAATAATTTCCTTAAAAGGACTGCTGGCATTACCAGACTTACTTACTGCGATGTCCCTTAACTGAGACCTCGTCTTACATCCAGTTAATGACAATTATCTGCCCCAATATGGGAATTTCATCCATAAAGCGTGTATCCCTTGATCAAGTTTTACGTATACTTATGGCCTAAATGTTTTACGTAGACTCAAACTTTTGAATACCAGTATTGCCATTTTGTAAACGTAAAACTTTCAAAGTTTTAAAAATAAAAGACAGGTAAACATATTCACCTTTAACAGTAGCTTAATCTTATCTTAGGGTAGTCCGTGTAAGCTTAATGTAAACCTTTAAGCAAGTTCTAAGTTAAGTTAGAATCTTAACGCAAGAATACGGAAATAATCGAAAGTGCGAAAATAAGCGAAAGTCAGATATTTTACCAGAAAATGAGCACGAGGATCGAGGAAGGGGCGGGACTTAGTTTGGATGAGTAGAAATGGTCAGCCGATGCCATCTATTTATAGTTGCCCGAAGACACCCGTAGCGGACCGTTAGCCTGGGTGGTAACGGTCTGCTACTGCCCAGGGCTTGCGTCTGCCCTACGAGTCATTTTCTGATTGGACCGATCCTCAGATTGCGGCTGGCGGACCGTTACGGAGGTCGTGTCGGTCCGCCACGAGTACACGCGTCAGAATTTGGAGTTGAGTCACTAAACACGTGGCATCACGAAAAGTTGCGGCTGGATTGCGGCTAGCGGTCCGCCACCCAACCCCTGAAATCCATAGCGGACCGTTAAGAAACACGATAGCAGTTCGCTACCAATCAGTTTTCATAATTTTTCATATTTAACCCTTGAACTTTGGGGATTTGGCAAATCCAACCCCTAGGTTTCCATTTTGGCAATTGAGGACCTCTGATTTGGCCCGGTGTTACAGTCATGGAGGTCGCCACTCGATTCTTCCCATAGCATTTGAACCGGTAATAACAGAACGCCACGGTGGCCGCCATTCGGGGACTCCCAGCTACCCCTTTCATCGTTGTCCTAGTTGCTTTTATCGCAATGGCATCTACTGTGGTCACCTTTTCGAATTCTTGAACAATATGATTAACCATTATTCTCTTGGAATTCTAATGGCTAGCAATATGGAAGAGAAGAACATTTTGTTCCCTTACACGTGAAGCTTTCTTGTTCAAACCAGAAGTGTTGACAACAACCTTTGGGTTCGGGTTTGAGACAGTTGTGGGTGCGGAATAGGCGGTGGTTGAGAAGGGTTGTCGTGGTGGCGGAGCGGGTAGTGGTAACCGAGGTCGGTTCTTGAGAAGATCAATCATCTCAACAAACATTGACTCGATTCAATCCAACGACTCGTTCCATTCTTGAGCGTCCATAGGAGTGATCGAGACCGCTCTCCCAACGATTTAATCGTTGGCCAAATCGAAAAGAAAGAAGCCAAGAAGAATTTTAGAGAGAATTTAGACTAATTCATATTTCATTCATATCATAATAATTATACCGGTGACTCTTAAATAGCCTTACAAAGAAGAAATTGAGAAATAACTACTCCTACTAACATGGAAACTCCTCCTCATTACTCCACTAACTATTTGACTCAATATATTACTAACTCATAAATACAATTAACTCGTAATTAATTAAAGAGAAGCAAAAAGGGTACGTAAGAGTTTCATTTTAAACCATGGATCATAAAAGTAACGAAATTGGATAGAATAACTTAGATATGAGTGTTAGTAATGCCTAGGATAGATCAAATACGCGTTCAATTTCGAGAATCAAGATCAAAGAGAGGGTGTTTGGGATGGTTCTTGGTCTCGGCTCCAAGGGGAAAAATGGGGGTTTGGGTTTGCCATTTTTTTGAGATAAAAGAAGCTAGAGTTGTGTCTTTTTTTTTTATAAAAATCTGTATATAAATGTATGTATTTAATCATGATTTAATGACTATTAACAATCCCTTAAAATGCGTAGTTTTCCATTAGTCTGTTCGCTTTTCCGTCAACCATCGGCCATTACCGCTCTTGATTTTTCCGTCGCCAACAGTCCCCCAACTGCCTGTAAAAAACTGTCGCTCGTTACCGTTTCTTGCTTTTCCATCACCACCTGTCACCGTTTCTTGCTTTTCCATAACCAAACGTCGCCCGCCAACCGTCGCAATCTTTCTCCCTGTACCCCAACCGCCTGCATAAAACTGAATATGAACAATCGTGTACAAAATCAATTTCATGAGACCACCACTACACATAACCGCCAGCGATATATCGAGTTCAAGCAGATCGGCAAGATGTGATGCGAAATTCATAAGAACAGGATGAAGATGACCGACCCAAATGGGTGTTGAATGGAAAAGAAGACCGGCGAACATAAACGCTTACCGGCCACCAGAAACCGGATCTGAAACGCAGTCTCCGCTCGAGATCTGAAACGGGTGGCCGATCTCTACCATCGGGATGACTTTTCAGACATGAACCCCCCGGTAAGTATCCCGAGGTAGCAACAACATACGTCGGTGGTGGCAGTGTTCGACGATGGCTACCAATCGCTGGTGATGTTCTTCGGAGACAGATGGAGAGAGAGGAAGATGAGAGAGACGTTGGTGGTGGGTTTATGGGTGCTAGTTGTCGGGCGGAGGTGGCGGCAAGATGATGGAGAGGGGGTGGTGGTTCATAGAGAAAGAGAGTGGGAAAGTACCTGACTTCAATCTGTCATTTTCATCTTTTTGTTTCGGAAATTTAGTATTACTAATTTTTTTTATTGGGAAAATTACCAAACTAGCCATTTGACTAATTCAAAAAGCAAAAATAGTCATTGACTATTTTTTTTACCAAAACAGCCAAATTGGTGAAAATTTGTCATAAAATTTCGTAGCAAATTTTCGCTAAAAAATTATTTTTTTTTTTTCAAATTTTGTGGGACCGAATAGCGATTGGGTGTGGCGAAAATTTTGAAATTGGCAAAATTTTTGAAAAGTGGCGAAATTTTATAGAAAATGGCGAAATTTTTGAAAAATGGCGAAATTTTGAAAATTGGCGAATTTTTGAAAAAAGTGACGAAAATTTGAAAAAAGTGGCGAAAATACAGAGAATCTTGAAAAAGTGGCGAAAATTTCAGAAAAATGGCGAAAATTCAGAGAATCTTTAAAAACTGGCGAAAATTTCATCTCTGACCGGATTTGACCAAAAGTGGCGAAAATTCAGAGAATATGGCGAAAATTTAAAGCGAAAATTCAGGGAATCTAGCGTTAGGATTTGACATGTTTTCGCCATTTATAGTATAAATTCGCCATTCAAGCCATTCACGCCATTCACTTCATATTTTCGCCATTCACTCTAAATTTTCGCCACTTTCATTTTCGCTAGTCTTCTCTCCTCGCAACTTCATTAAAAATGAATGTTAATGTAAGTTCCCTTTTATTATTAACAGTTATTTTTCTTTATATTTAATATTTGATAAAATCTCATTTAAGTAATTGTATATATATTTGTTTATTTATACAGGAACATTATTATGCCGCCCAGGTGGCTATTAGATGTAATATGAAAATTGTTAAAGAAATTCGTGAAAAGTTAAAAAAATATCCAACTGCACTCATTATTTTTAGTAACACATGTTTTGGATATTGGTTAAAATGTGAATCTCTTAACAGTGAAGCATCATTAATTCATTTAATATTTCAAACTCAAATATTAACTGATAATCCAGAAGATGGCATAAACTTTTCAATCGGTGGCCGCACTTTAACTTTTGGTCCTAGAGAATTTTGTTTGATTACTGGTTTTAAATTTGGTGAATTTAAACCTCACATAAATTACCAAAGTCCTTTTTTTAAAGAAAGGTTATTTGGTAGTCACAAAGTTAAGTCAGAAGATTTGTTATATATTTTTAAAAATGATTTGCTAACTTTAGAAGAGATGGATGCTGTTCGGGTTTGTTTGTTATTATTGGTTGAGGTCGGATTCAAGGGGTTAGAACCTAAAAATTTGTTGGATCCGTTTCTTTTAAAATTGGTTAATAATCTAGGGGCATGGAACGATTATCAATGGGGTTCTTATATTTGGAAATACACGTACCCACATATTCATAATGCCCTTTTTAAAAATAATAGAGACGATCGAAAACTAAAGCTAACATATAGCATCAAGGGATTTGTATGGGCATTTAAGGTTAGTATTTGTTTATTTTTATATAATGCATTATTTACTTTCGTTTTATATTATATTAAGTTAATTAGTTTTATTTTTCTAGATGTGGATATTTGAGATATTTTCGGAGATTGGGATGTTAATTGATAGGGACGATATTTTACCCCGTTGCATTGGATGGAAAAAATCTAGCAGACTCACATGGGAACAAACAATTGCAATATTAGAGCGTTCTCATTTTGTTAGTTATCATTTACTTTAAATTATATTTTATGTAATGTTATATTCTTAACATTTATATTTTTGTTGTTAAATTTATTAGACTGGCTACGAGCCCATAGTAATTTCTCCCACACAATTAGAAGAACAACAACAATACTGGAAAGAGAGTTTTATCATTTTGGGTGATGGTGTAGATGATCATACATCAAAATATTTTAAAGAAAATCAATCGTCATCGAATGACGTTATCAGGAACATTTTGGACCGTTTGCATGTATATTCTTTTCCATCTAATCTCATTTAATTTTTTTCTTATATAAATTGTTTTTAATTAAATATTATTTTGTCTTATAGAAGGTAGAGACGCTGGTAGGTAAAAATTATAGTAAAAATGATCATGCTGAATCAACGTCAAATAGAAATGATGACGTCTACACAACACCTAAGCGTATTTTTTTATTTTAAATATTTATATCTTTGCTAACTTTGCTGTAATTTTTTTGATTTAAGGCTGACCATATAAATATTCATGAAGAAAAGGTAAGATATTTATGATTTTAATAATTTCAGCTTTTTTTGTATTTTTACATATTGTTATAATGAATTATTTTTACAGCCTGTTGGTCTAAACCGGGAAAAAAGGATATGCAAGCCATCTGCTGATTTGCTTTCACCTTTCGGGATCATTGAATCGACTCCTAATTTAAAGAAAGGAAAAAGCGCAATTATTAAAAATATTAGGAGTTTTTATAAATCTGGAAAGTGTTGTGAAACTTCTCTTACTATGCCATCCATTATTGAGCCGTGTTTTTGGAAGAGTTTGTTGGTTTTAGATGGGTCTGATGGTTGGCTAGAGTCGAACGTAAGCAATTTCTTAAAGTAAAAAATAATTTTAGCTTTATTAATTTATTAATTAATTTAAAATTCATTTACTAACAGCATCTTCTGACTTGGGAGACTTACTTGTACAATTGTAAACCGGTAGATTCACGTTGGTCAATTTTATCTACTAAATTTCATTATCATTTATTAAGAGGCGAGAAGTGTTTCTCATTAGGGGATGGAACATACTCTTCATATCCTGCCAGTTGGACTGTTGATGATGTAATGCATTTTATTTAATAATTATATTATTATTAACAAATTGTTAAATATATTTTTCTCTATGTTTGTAGTTTTACATTCCAGTGAATGTAGAAAAATCACATTGGTTCCTAACACATGTGAACACATCAACATGGACTCTAACAGTATATAACAGGTTATAATCTTAAATATTTTTAATTAAGTTTTATTACTTAGTAATAAAAAATTGACATTATTTTTTCTACAGTTTGCAAAACATTTATGTTGAAGAGACCAATACATTGTTGGAGCATTTGCAGTTTCTTATTCCTAGTTGGTTATGGTACACCCAATTTTTCCATAATCGCAATATGACTGAATGACTGATGCCATTGAAGAGGGTAATACCACCTAACGTGCCTCAACAAAGCCCCGGGTCCGGAGATTGTGGTGTTTGGGTGTGTATTTTTATGGAACGGTTAATCAATGGATGCGTCTTAAATCCACAGGAGGACACTCGAGAAACTGCAACAGAATTTCGCAAACAATTAGCAATATTATGTTATAATAATATAACCAACGAGTTTATTGTTAAAAAAAATAGTTAAATGTAACATTTGTTTGATTTTAATATTATTATGTTTTATTTTTTTTATGCTTGTATTTTAGGTTATAAATATACATCTTGTGCTTCCATTTGGTGGTCATGGAGGATCATAACCACATTCACATTCACTTTACTATTAGACTAAATTACAATTTTTGTCCTTTATGTTTACCATAATTATGGATTGGGTCCTTTAAAGAATTGACTTTCACTCTGTGTCCTTTATTTGGAAACTTGCCTCGTTTCTTGTCCTTTACACTAACAGCAGTTAAGTTTTTCAGTTAAATCACCCCATGTGCCTTGCACATGAGGGCAATTAAGTCTTTTTACTCCTAAAGGACAATTCTTGTAATTTAGTTAAATTTTATAAATTTATTAAATTATTTTATTTATTAATTAATATATATATATATAAACATAAATTCTTAAAAGAAGCCCCCCCCCCCAACCCCATCGTCTGATCCCCACCACCGCCTGAAATCGCCTGATCCCCACCACCACCATCACCAACGCCGCCTAAAATCGCCACCACCGTCACTACCATCATCTGAGACCGCCACATCTGCAAACCCCTCTGCGTCACCTCCATCCCTAAACCAAAATGTAGATCAGGCTCTCCTCTGGCGACAACTTCTCCTCCGGCGACAGCCTCTCCTATGGCGTTGTAAACAACATCTTCATCACATTTAAGAGAGAAACGGTAGAGAGAGGTGGCCAACCTCTCCTCCGGCAACTCCCGGCACCAATGGTGGTGGTTTGTGATCACGAAATTGGCGGAAACAAGGTCTGACGGGGGTTAGGGTTCCCTTTAAACCCGTTTCTTCTTCTGATGGCGGAGCCATGGCGGGGGAACAGAGGTAAATCCCCAAATCGGTAGTGGTGGTTATCCCTAAATCGGCGGCGGCAGTGGTAGATCTAGCTGCCAATGGCCAGCAACTAAGTCCCTCTCCTCTATGCTCGTAATTCCGGCGAAGTCGGCTGCCAGGGCGAAACCCTAGCAGCGGTGGCTAAGGGAGTTCTGACGGCGAAGAAAGCCTAGCAGGTCGGGAGGTATTTCTGTTGGTGGCTGTAGGTGGCGGTGGGTGTAGTGGTGCTGTTGGTGGTGGTGGGTGTAGTGGTGCTGTCGGTGGTGGTGGGTGATGGCAGAAAGGTGCAGTCCTAGGGTTGGGCGAAACCCTAGCAGCAGCGGCGGCGGCGTTGGACGGAGATGGCGGTGGCGGTGGCAGTGGACTATGGGGGTGGCGTGATTTTGTATGTATATATGTATGTGTAGACTGTATATATATATAAAAAGAGAGAGATGAAGTTTTTTAATAATATTATTATTATTATTATTATTATGATTATTGTCCTTTAAGGGTAAAAAGACTAAAATGCCCTCATGTGCAATGCACATGAGGTAACTTAACTGAAAAACTTAACCTCCGTTAGATTAAAGGACAAAAAACGAGGGAACTTTTCAAATAAAGGACAATAAGTGAAAGTCAAAACTTTAAAGGACCCAATCCATAATTTTGGCAAACATAAAGGACAAAAATTGTAATTTAGTCTTACTATTAACATAAATATTCAAGAACATAACCCTCGTCCAAATGATGAAGAACATAACCCTCATCAAAATGATGAAGAACATAACCCTCGTCCAAATGATGAACAACATAACCCTCGTCCAAATGATGAACAACATAACCCTCGTCGAAATGATGAAGAACATAACCCTCGTCCAACCGCTCAACAACATAACACTCTTCTTGTTGTGCAACAACATAACCAAAGTCCAATGCAACGAACAAATCATCCAATTCTGGTACCTTTCCAACCTACAAACCCTTAAGAGACAACCAATTCTTCACCAGATTTTATTGAGGATTGGGATTTTAAATTTAGGGTAAGGCAATTTCGACGTCAACAACGACGTGAAGAATTTGGCTACTCCTGTTCAGATGACTCCGATTACTCCACTGACTCGGAATAATATTTTCATGTAATTTTATTTATGTTTTATTTTATTATGTTATAATGTATTGTTAGTTTTGTAATTTTAGGTTTAATTAAGTTTTAATCCTACGTTTAATTATGTTTTAATCTTATGTTTGTAATTCAAAGACAAAATTCGTCTCATAAATTTGTAATTCAAGGACAAAATAATTTAAAAAACAGATAAAAATAATATATTTAGTCTGTTGACGATTACATTACAAAAGTTAACATAATACGATAAAACCTCAACTACTAGGGGGAAATCTCATCTTTTAGGAGGAGAACGTCAACTTTAGGGGGGGGGGGGATCCGCAGCTACACGGATGGGAACCTCAGCTTCTGGGGGGTGATCCGCAGCTTCATGGGGGGGATCCGCAGCTTCATGGGGGCGAACCCCAGTTACTTGGAAGCATATCCCAACTTCAACTACCCTTCAACGAAGTCTGCAGTTTTATTATATTTCCGAGTACACCGATTCCAACGAAGTCTAAAGTGAACAAGTAAATAAATCTGGAGGTTTTTTAGTAGTGTGTGTGTGTTTTATATATGAAAAAAAAACAAGTATAAGGCCATGGGTAGTATGATGGTTCATAGTATAGAATATAATGGTTTGGAAATGATGGTTTAGAATATGATTCAGCCTTCTTCATATAGGCATGTTTTTTTTAATTTTGTTTTTTTAATAAATTAAAAATAAAATCTATTGTTGTGTACATGGGTAAACATTAAGACAATAATTTCATTAAAACAAAATAATTTTTAACATAACTTGACAACATCACAAGAAATAAACATAATATTAAAACATAAGTTGACAACATCACAAGAAATAACCCTAACGTGGCAAACAACGCCAGAAATAAAACTGATCTGCCATAAACCGTCGGTAAGACTTACATTTCTGTTTAAATTCGCCATTTATATTCAATGGTTTACCGGTTACTAGATGTTTCATTAGCATACAAACAAACACCCCTTCATTACCAACCAAGTCTTCATGTGACTGAACAAATTCTTCATTAACTTCGTACGACATAACCATTTCAGAGTATCCAATCTTTTTCCAATAACCAATGTTAACCAATAAAGCTGTGAAATATACTGAGATTTTCATTAGTTTCGGGTGAATTAACCGTAAATATGTATCACCATAGACGTTTTCACTCCGATACGATACCATATTTAATGTCCTCATATCAACTCGAACAAATAACCGTTCTTGATTTTGGATTGGTATAGGAACATAGACATAGTCTACCTCCCAAAATGGGGTAAAACAGTTTAATTTTCCATTAGCATAAGAAATTACGTTTTTGTTAGGTGAGTCTAGTAGAAAATTATAAAACTGCGGTGGTAATATTGTCCGCCGCATTTCGAAGGATACCCCACTGGCGAGTTCCCTATTTCTCCATTTCATCAATCTTCCAACCCAGCCTTCTAAGTGCTGTAAAAAATAATCATATTAGAAAAATAATATTTTTCAAAAAAAAATAAGTTATAATAAAATTTAAATTGTTTTTTTACTTCTGGTAAGAGATAACCGTTGTTACGAAACCCTAAATGACTACCCCAAAAACTTTTGTCAAGCTTTGCCTCTCTAAAGAAAACAGCGGAATAACAAAACGGTTTGTCCCCGTGATTGTAGAAATCAAGAATAGTTTCTGACCAATTATGAGACTCATCGTCTGGAATTGCCCATATATTTCGTGGACGCTGAAAGTTATCTGGTCGAGCAACAGCTGGGTTCTGTTGCTCGGATGATGAAGATCCCTCGGTGTTCTTTGGACGCCTCCATTTATCAAGTATCCAGCTTGACGGTTTACGAATTGGTTGAGAATTATATTGATCATCACCCATTATGTGTTGAATGATACTTAGATGTTGAATGAGAGTTATTGGTGAATGATAGTTGGTATTTATAGATGATATTTGAAATTATTTTTTCTTACTACAAGGAATAATAATATAATAACATAAATAGAAATATTTATTTCTTACTGCAATATTCGCATAGCATATAATTCATCAGCCATATATCGTCTATATCTCATACAAGCATCTTGTATATTCATTTCTTGTCACGACAATGACCTATTTATTACCAATCTACGCAATAACATACAAATTACCACCCCAGAATCTGGACCAATATGACCACCATTTGGAGGCCATACACTTTGACCTGACATTGGTAATTCAAGGGGTTCGTTTTCAAGAAATATTTGTTGCCCCGATTGTTCAAAATATGATATACGTTGTAGAAACCATATAAAGATATCCACAAATTGCACATAAATTTGGTGGACATGACGATGAATGCACCATGAATCACTGCAGGTGTTTGGACGACATTCATATGGAAAAAATACATGAATCTCTAGTCTCTCCATATTAATCTGAAAAAGATACCAATTTATGTCGTCATCTGTTATCGGTAAGTATACCTGTAAATAATAAAAACAATTAACTTATTGTTGTTGAATAGTGTCAATTAAATAAATAAATATTAATTTACCGTATCAACCTCCCATAATGGGGGATATAGTCTGTTTGTCCCATTTCCATATTGGAGGGCATCAACCGACCCATCATAAACTAGGTGATAAAATTCCAACGGTAAGATAGTCCAACGATCGGTTGATGGGGGTAAGGCATCTGTCCTTTGTATTTCATCTAACCTTCAAAACATAAGTCTGTTTGTCCAAGCACGAACATGCTGTAATTTAAAATTTTCTATTAATTAAATTACAAAAAATGTATATACGACAAATATATGTATAAAAAACTTACAATTGACTCTATATAACCGTTTCTAGAATACCCTAAGAGGGTACCCCAAAAATCTCTGTTAAGTACAGTAACGCCCATACAACGAACCCTGCACCATTCTGAATCTCCGTTGTAGAAGAATTGGAAAACATTTCGTGAGCAGTTCAAACCTGTCTGGAAATAATGGTTCTCAACCGGTGACGGAATGTTGTCGGCTATGATCGGATCATTTGAAAATGACTCATTCAAACGTCTTGTGTTTCTTCTACTTCTACTGTTGGTGATGTCTCTTACGTTAGAAGACATGTTATATTCTCAATAGTGTTGTGAAAGAAATAGTCATTTGTGTTGTTGTATTTATAGTGATGCATGTCAAATAATTTACGGGGACAAGAAAACAAAAAATGTCAAACAACCAAATTTAAGCGCTGATAACTCCCCTATATAAACTCCGTTTGGAACACGGGTAGGTTTGTTGAGTAGACCTCACGTGATATTACAGGTACAAGAAAAAAAAGTATTATTTTAACTTGTAAAATATAATTTTATGACTCCTAAGATAGAGAAAATGTGTTTTGAAAAGTAGAATTATCTTGAGTTTTAATGTCAAACAACCGACTTTAAGCGCTGATAACTCCCCTGTATAAACTCCGTTTGGAACACGGGTAGGTTCGTTGAGTAGACTCACGTGATATTACGGGGACAAGAAAACAAAAAGTATTATTTTAACTTGTAAAATATAATTTTATGACTCCTAAGATAGAGAAAATGTGTTTTGAAAAGTAGAATTATCTTGAGTTTTAATGTCAAACAACCAACTTTAAGCGCTGATAACTCCCCTGTATAAACTCCGTTTGGAACACGGGTAGGTTCGTTGAGTAGACCTCACGTGATATTACGGGGACAAGAAAACAAAAAGTATTATTTCAACTTGTAAAATATAATTTTATGACTCCTAAGATAGAGAAAATGTGTTTTGAAAAGTAGAATTATCTTGAGTTTTAATGTCAAACAACCAACTTTAAGCGCTGATAAATCCCCTGTATAAACTCCGTTTGGAACACGGGTAGGTTCGTTGAATAGACCTCACGTGATATTACGGGACAAGAAAACAAAAAGTATTATTTTAACTTGTAAAATATAATTTTATGACTCCAAAGATAGAGAAAATGTGTTTAGTAACATAACATAACACAATCTTATTAATAAAATTTAACAACATTTTCAATAATAATAATACAACATAACATAGTTTTGTCACTAAGGATCATTTAGATCAAAGTCAAAATTTTGTGATCCCTGGCCTATGTATTGACGATATAATCATGAAAATTTTCAGGATCGACATAAACATTTGGTTGGATTTGAGGGTTGTGTCCTCCGGCTCTCCCTCTAGATGATAGTTGTGATGGATTGGGCTGATTACAACTGACACGAGTATGCCCTTCATTACGACATCGGGTGCAAAACGGCGGTGTTACAACCTCTCCAACTGATGGTATACGTCTATTTTCACGTGGTCGACCGGCCTGTCTTTTATTCATGAGTGGTGGTTGAATTGGAAAATAGTCTTGTGGAATCTCCCATTCTGTTTGATCAGGAAGAGGATTTACTATCTCTTGATACGTCCCCCGATAAAACTCTGTTGAAAACCAATTCAAAGCCCAATGACTACAATCTGTTTGATTTAGATATCTCGAAACACAAATTACGTGACCACAAGGTAAACCAGAGAGTTGCCACTGATTACATGTACAAGTTCTATTACCCAAATCAACTACACCTTTTTTCCCTCCGTCATCAACCTCAAACTTGTTTTGATCAATACCACTAACTCTCCATGACCCACTTTTTGAAATTCTTTTACTAATTTTACCCTGACCGTACTGGGTAAGTGGGTGTTGATTGTTAGCTATTAAAAAAAATAAACATAAATTAGTAACTAACAAATATGTTAAAAAAATAAAATAAAAATAAATTAGTAACTAACAAATGATTTAAATAAATTATTACCTCCAACCTGTCGACGATTATAGTACCATTTCTGTAAGCTTTCACTAAAAAATTCAATAAGTTTAATTATTGGTAGTTTTCGGGCATTAACCGACAAGGCGTTAATTGACTCTGCACTGTTAGATGTCATAACATTATAGCGTTGTCCAGAGCTGTGTGCTCTAGCCCATTTTTCAAAACCAATATTAACAAGAGTATTGTAAATATTTGGACCTGCAACACATATTAGCCGCATACCCTCATTAAACTCGGAAACTCTGTAAGCTTTACAAGTTTTACACCATAAACATTCAAATGTTTTTTTGGACCTTGCCTTTGTGTGTAAGTTCATCATAAGATGCCGACAGCAGAGACCGTGATAAGCATGGGGAAAGACATCCCTAATTGTCTGAGCAATTGATGCAGCCCTATCTGATATGATCGCCAAATTTGGATTTTCGCCAATACAATCTTTAAGTCTTGACAAAAACCACGACCATGATTCACCACTTTCAGTTTTACCAACACCGTATGCGATCGGCAGGATTTGATTGTTTCCATCCATGCCGACCGCTAGAAACATAGTGCCCAAAAACTTTCCTTTTAAATGTGCTCCATCAATAATTACCAACGGTCGTAAATAACCGACGAAACTTCGAATCTGTATATAAAAATATTTTTATTAGAACTTTTAAAACAATGAAAAATATTTTTAAAAAATATAATAATTTAAAAAATTCACTTACCGCCACACCAAGGGCAATAAAAAACATTTCAAATCTTCCGGCTGCGTCCGTTAATGTGTGGGTAACTGTATCCGGGTTCGTCTTTTTCAAATTATGACAGTAAACTGGGAGCCTAGCAAACGAATCCTCAGGGGAACCGGTCAATAGTTCAAGCGTAAAAGATTTTGCTCTCCAACCTTGAGAGTAAGATATATCAATTTTGTATTTCTCTTTAATATCTGTAACGATATCATTCGGCCGGTATATCCTCCCGCTATATTTGAATTGATCTTTTATCAAGTTACCCAAGACCTTTTTATTGGCTTGACGTATATGAGGATACGTCTGAGTCCTTGAACATGTGTGTTGATCTTTAAAGTATCTCACTTGGAAAACGTCGGTGTTTTCAATCATATACGCCCTTATACGCCACTCACAACCATCATTTAGACATGAAGCCTCAAATCGGGTTTTCGAAGATCTCTCAACTTTATATACAAAACATTCAGTAATGCAAATTTTTTCACAGTTCGAGTTTTAATTCTTCTTTGTTTTTAAAAATATGACCCTCAGAAATATGTGAAGAGTGTGAGTTAAGAACTTTTACTTCGTTTGTTGTACGATCAAACAATGACTCGGGCATAGACCAAAAAACGTTAGGTACAACATTAGACTCTGAAGAAGACACTGGAACTTTAAAATCAACAGGAGTTTCATTAGACGGAACAGCTGAACTACTACCCACACCAGATTCTTCAGTAACGTACAAAGACAACAATTCATTTGGTTGATTTAAAACAACATTTAAAAAAAATAAAACATCATGATCATCCAATAGATCAATTGGATGTGTGTAAGTAGACATTTTATAAGAAAAACGAATTTCATTGCTAAAACCACATTTTTCACAAATAAGATTTTTCAAACCCACGTAACTAATATTACTAGGAACACAAAAAACACGTCGCAAACATTTTTTTTAAAGGAACATACTCCTCAACACCGTTAACAAAGTCCCATTTTTCACCGGTACATAAAATAATATTACAAGACATTACTTAAAAATAAGTTGTAAGTTGATGGATAAAAGGATGAATTTTATAAAGTGGATAAGTGAAGAAAATGTTTAAGTAGATGGAATGTGAAAGAAATGAATGGTAGGGAGGGATATAAATATTTGATGAAGTTTGTTAGATAAGTGGAGAAAAAATCAATGGTAGGGACGGGTATAAATATTTGATGAAGTTTGTTAGATAAGTGGTGAAAAAATGAAGGGATAGTAGGAAGAGGTATAAATATTTGTTTAAATAATATTTTATTTAAATTCATTTTTTTAAATTAAAATTATATTTTATTATTTTACAAAAATTGAAAAAAATAATAATTGAAAAATAATTGAAAAAAAAATAAATATTAAATAAGGCGAAAATTTAAAAATATTAAAAAAATTAATAATATTTTAATATTAAAAATTAAATTATAATTTAATAATAAATGGCGAAAATATCCCATATTTTTTCGCCATTTTTAATAATGGCGAAAATTCAGATTTTTTTTTGGCTAAAAATCAGATGTTTTTTAGCGAAAAATCAAATTTTGGCGAAAATTTGGCCCAAATTTTCGCCATTTTGACAAATGGCACGACCTGATTGGTTGGCTATTTTGGTAAAAAAAAAAAGTCAATGGCTATTTTGGAATTTGATCATGGTCAAATGGCTATTTTGATAAATATCCCTTTTTTTATCAAGTATTAATATCGTAAACAACTTTTGAATTCAAAGATAATATTTTTGTGCAACAATAAGCCTCATTTCTTAAAATTTTTTTGAACCTAACACAAGTTTAGCAGCTAATTATAAATTACTATAATAAATAGTTAGATTAATTTAATTTTACCATCAAAGTATTTCCAAAAAATGAAAATTTTCAAAATGATAAAAAATGAAAATTTTCAAAATGATAAGTTATCCGGGGAGGTATAAATTATTTTTCAACTATAATTTTAAATGAAAAAAATTAATTAAGTAGTGTTTTTACTGTTTTTTATTATTTTAATAAAAATATTGTATTCATACGTTCATTTGTTATTATTATAAAATTTTGAATTGTTTTATTTTATAAATTAATATATAAGGTTGTTTTATTTTCTTTTTTAAAAATCATTTCCGATACTTTCAAACATTAACGTTGATTGTTTACTATAACGTTTGTTCCGGCCATCGTGCCGGGGCACAAATACTAGTTAATTATTAATTAGTGTCATAAAGACTAGAAGTAATTTATGAATATGAAGAAGTTTTTTTTATAAAAACCTTAACTATTATTTTTATAAAAGTCTAGTAACATTTTTAAAAATAACAAGCATGATTAATTTCTGACAACATGTGCGCTTTCACGAATGTTCACATAATTCACATAAAGTCACATATCATGTAGATTTACATAATCTACATTAATATAATTGTTCGCAGTTATTTTTATTAGTTCACCAACATTCCGGGTTAGACTCGTGTGTGATCCAGTAATTCTATGAGTTACCGTTGCGTGAGTGTTTGTGCAATAATTGACACCTTTAATCAATACTACTTAAATGTAATACATGAATGACTAACTGAGATAACAGAGTTTGCATAAACAAGTGTTTGAGATAACGGTGTTTGTGTTAACGGAATTAACCTGAAAATGTCGGATGTCACATGCAGTTTATTACTTGAATCATTATTTAGAAAATCTAGATTTTTTTTAAATTTACACTTTTTTAGATTTAGACTTTTACCCACGACATGTCGTTGGTAAAAGGTGTGACCCATATATGAATTTTAGAAAAAAATAAAGATAAATTAAAATAACCCTTTCTCGACAACACGTCGTCGCTAAATGTGTAAATTTATTTTTTTTAAATGTAAAAAACCTTTCCCGACGACCCTATCTCGACCGCATGTCGTCGAGAAAAGGGTACTCTATTTCGAAGACCAATTCCCGAGTCGCTAAAGGTGTAAATTTAATTTAATTTTATCTTTTTTAATTGTAAAAAACCTTTCCCGACGACCCTATCTCGACGACATGTCGTCGAGAAAAGGGTACTCTATTTCGAACACCAATTCCCGACGAAATTCTAAGCTTTCTCGACGAACCTTTGCTGACGGGATCTCTACCTACTACATGTCGTCGAGAACGGCAATCTCGACGACATGTCGTCGAGAATAGTCGACGAATCTGCCTAAAATTCTTGTAGTGAGGGGCGAAACATAGTAGGGGCCGAAGGGGGGCCTATCACCAACCCCCCACCCCCTAATTTTTTGCTCAGAAGTACTGATCTTGGTCCACTAGATTTATTTCGTATTAGTTATAGCGTTTGAGCCCTCCTAATCTAGATAAAAATCCAAACTTATTTTCACTAAGCCTACTAGTGATGAATTTAAAGACCTTAAAGGTTGTCGGGCTCAGTTATAATTATTTTTCCTTTGTTGTTTATGTAAGAACTGGATTGCACACAAGTACTAACCACTAGACTGGCCATGAAGCCTTGTCTAGTGGTCGTTTCATTTGGCTTTTGATGAGCAATCCCAGATGCCCTTCATCCCCAAACCTCTCCAACGAACCCTAGCCCTCTAATTCCCACGTACGGGTAACGATACGCACCCGATTTCATGGGGCTTTCGATCACTGGACTTATACAAATCTATTGACCCCAAATTTATCTGAATTGGAAATGCAGAGGGTGAGAACGACAGTGGTTGCTGAACTCGGGTTTCTTGGTGTTTGATTGTCACACCCCTGCCAGCGGCGGAAACACGGGAATGCTATGAAATTGAATAAGAGATCACAAGGCAATAAAGGCATTTACTAATAAAATTTCATAATATAAAAAAAAATAATTACATAAGTTTCAAATTAAACCAAACGAATAACATGTTCAAAAGATAAAACAATTTAAAATAAAGTTTCTTCAATTGATATCTAGGCAAATTCTATATGATCTTGACTTGACCTATCACGAGCTTAATCACCTGAAACATGTACAAAAAACAAGTGTCAACTAAAATAGTTGGTGAGAATTCACATGGTTAATAAAAGCATAATTTTGGCAAAAGTAACAATTCATAATTCAATATCATCATATAGCACATAAATAAAACAAACACATGATTAGCAAATCCAACCTAAAATGATGAATAACGAATAAGTGGTACAACTCGCAAGTTGCACTAATAATGAATAAGATGTCCAACCAAAAGTTGTCCATGAAGTATACGCGATTTCCATCATATGGCCCATTTCTGTACTACCGTTGGCTTGAAAGCTTCAAGTTAAGGATTTGCAAGTTTAACGTTTATCATATTGTATTCATTTATTCACATACATATAAGACTCACTTGTTTTAAATTTGTTTGAAAAAGAACGTGTTTTAGTGCGTGCCAACGCGTACATGTTTCCCCCAAAACGATTTGAATAAAGTGGGGCTATGAAGTCTCACCTTGAAAGCTAGGCGAGATAAGAGACTTGAAAAAATAGATGTGGTAAATCACGGATCAGACCCTAAGCAAAACGAATAAACTAGTTTTAGGGTAAGTTCGATGGTTATGAGTGTTAGATGGGCGATTCGGGTCGTAAGGTTAAGAATTTGTTACAAAGTACCTGAACAGAAACATGCATGTTAAAAATATCAAAAGATGTCCAAAAATTATGAAATTTTATAGGTTACTAGTTTAAATCGTTCCGAAAAAGTTTCATTCAGAAAGTTTTTCTGTTTGAGACTCGGATCATAACCAAAACAGTAAAACAAGACAGAAAGTACTGAAAAAGGTTTCTGTCCCGTTTTGGCTACTACGGAATCATACTTTTAAATTATAAAACGAGCCAATTATGATTAGAAATAAAATTTGACGAACTAAGTCATGGAATTTGAGTTTGCTCAGTTTTGATTAGTTATGATCAAGTTATGCTTAGTTAAAGTCGGCACAGTTTCTCCCCACAATCAACGGTTGCACTTAAGTGGATCGTTTAGGGTTTTAAGGTTACCGAACGCATAAATAAAAATATAGACGAATGTTATTATACCATTATACTACATAATATAATCAGATTAGGTTAGCCAAAATGTTCTATGTCACCGGTCTAGCCATTATATTGACATAAGCGTTTTGGAGAATCACATAATGCAATCGGCATAGCCAACATGAGCATGCATATTCTATTGTTAACTAGCGTGTGAGTTTGTATATATGATAATAAAGAGTAATTAACATGTTTTAAGTTAAGAAAAACATACTAAAGCATCGGCAAATCCACTTTTGCAATAGTTGCCTTGTGGATTGACAGAATGCGATGGTGTCACACCCCGGCCGACGGCGGATTATACGCTGTAACACCTGCCACAAAAATGTCCAAGATTTGACAAAAGGTAAACCCTAGGGACTATAAGTATGATTACCTTAAAGTTCAGGGTTCAAAAATGAAAAATTGAGAATTATAGACCTTAGCGGACCGCTAAGGTCAAGCCTAACGGTCCGCTAGAAAATTAAGTTGGGTGGCAGACCGCCACCTGTAAGGCCCCAAACCCGAGAGGCCTCACTTGTTGGATTTACTCATTCACAAACAGTTCTTAAACATGAATATCAAATAACGCAGCGGAAAATTTCATTCAAACATAACGTCATCATTATTCATACATGCGGAAGCGTAAACATTGTTTAAAACATGAATACATCATAACTAAAACATAACAGGATGCCAGTCTTCATAGTCAGCCGGGTAACTCCTCTCACTAGCCAAGCACCACCGTCAATCCTCATAACCTGTCTTAACCTGAATGTGCACACTAAAAAGTCAGCTACGCTGGTGAGTTCTAGTTTTCGTTCGATTTAAGAAATGGTTCATCGTTCAAAACATTCATTAGGGTTTAACATCACGTATAAGAAAACAGGGCCTTTCATTCATAAACCTTCACACATTTAAACACATTGAACGGATCATTTGTTTAAAACATTTAACATTCATTTAAGTCATACATTACTATCTAAAATCTGTATCGTTACGCGTCTTTGTGTCCCCGAAGGAACCCTGCATGTCGTGGTCAACCGTTACGTATCACCGTCGTTACCACAACATTTCGTCAATTCCCTTTCTAGTATTGCCCCCAAGGCTAACTGCACGAGGACCGACAATACCCATTCAGTTGCCCCTATGGCTCTCTTGTCCATAGACCGACAACTTCCATCGACGGTTATGACTCTCAGCCATAACATCGTCGGATCATAATTTAACCTCGCATAGGGTCACGTTAACCCCTGAGTAACCGTCGTTACTCCATACCAGTTGTACAACATCAAACCATTGGCAGGCCACTAAGGCACTGCCCCCGTTGTTCTAATGGTAACTATGGCTCGCTGTCCATAATCTACCACAAGGCTGGGAATCTCATTCCCAGACTCCATTCGTCAATTCCCTTCATTCGACAGATTTGATTTGTAATGACTTATTTAAAACCTTTGCCCTTTTTATTTTCTTTTCATAAAACCTTTCGTTCACTTTCGAAACCCTTTACCTTTACTTTAAACCATTTCTTTATAAACATTCGTTCGTAAACATTCCGTTCATAAAACTTTCTTTCCATAAACCGTTCATTCTAAATCATTTCATTTCATAAACATAGTTTCATAAAACATCATTTCATAAAACATCATTTCATATGTATGCACACCAGCCTGAAAACATTATATAAAACATTTAAAATAGGGCTTCTAGAACTCACCTGATAAACGGTTTCTGAAATACTCTTAGCTGGTTACTGCGCGTCACTAATGTCACTCGCGATCTGTTATAATAAAGCCATACGTGTAAGGTAGTGCTCCTAGATGACACTAGACATCCCTATTCTTAAACCTAGTAGTTTCGATAGATTTTCTTATACCGAAACTTGATAGTTTCGATGGATCTGCACATATCGAAACTAGGTAGTTTCGATGGGTCTGCACATATCGAAACTAGGTAGTTTCGATGGAGTCTACACATATCGAAACTTGTAGTTTCGATGGACCTGCACATATCGAAACTTGTAGTTTCGATAGACCTGCACATATCGAAACTTGTAGTTTCGATAGACCTGCACATATCGAAACTTGTAGTTTCGATGGACCTGCACATATCGAAACTTGTAGTTTCGATGGACCTGCACATATCGAAACTTGTAGTTTCGATAGACCTGCACATATCGAAACTTGTAGTTTCGATAGACCTGCACATATCGAAACTTGTAGTTTCGATGGACCTGCACATATCGAAACTAGTAGTTTCGATGGGGTCTGCACAGATTGTCTTCCCAAAATCCGAAGCTTTTGCATGCGAGTCTGATCGAGTCAGTATCTCAACTTTTCTTAGATCAAAACGTTCGGTTTTCATTCTAGATGTTATACCTAAGCTCATTTTCAAGTTCCATCCGCAAAATCGTTGCCTTTTTAGCCAAAACCCGAAATTCCAAAAACGAACAAAAACTCAGATTTAGGCAAGATTATTACCTGTATCGAGATTCTGATCCGGAGGTTCTTCTCACGAGCTTGGCAGTAACGTGTTCCCTCAATTCTGGGACGATCCGTCAACCTTCTCTCTATAGACCCGAGCTCTCCTTTCTATCTCTAAAAGTTGCGTGAATGGGAAATGGGCAGAGAAGAGGGCTGCCCTGCCCCTTATATAACTGGGCTTCCCTCGGCCCGTTGGAGCCGAGCCCAAGCTCGCTCCCTTTTGTTTAAATATTCCGACTAACTTGCCGGTCTCGCTATATTTATTCGTTTAATTATTTTTTTTGGGATGTTACAAGTCTACCCCCCTTACAATAGGTTTCCTCCCCGAAACCTATCATAAGTCAAATAGTTGAGGGTACGACTCCCTCATTTCTGTCTCCGTTTCCCAAGTGGCTTCCGATCCCTTTCGATGTTTCCATTGGACTTTAACCAATTGGATTACTTTATTACGTAAACGTCTCTCCTTTCGATCTAGGTTGGCCACGGGTTCTTCGATATAGTTAAGGCTATTGTCTACCTCGATGTCAGTAAGTGGTACGTGAGCCGATTCATCCGCCAAACACTTTCGCAAGTGTGATACATGGAAGGTGGGATGAATTCCACTTAACTCATCAGGCAGCTCTAACCGATAAGCGACTTCACCAACCCGTGCCATTATCCTGAACGGTCCGACAACCCTTGGACTTAACTTTCCTCTCTTCCTGAATCGTATGATTCCCTTCCAGGGTGACACTTTCAACATTACTCTGTCCCCAACATCAAACTCAATTGGCCTTCGTCGTTTATCCGCGTAGGATTTTTGACGATCTTGTGCGGCCTTCATTCGTGCTTTGACTTGATCAAACCTTTCCGATGTTTCCCTTATTACTTCCAGACTCCCTAATTCCTTCTGTCCAATCTCGCCCCAACAAACCGGGGTTCTGCATCTTCTCCCATACAACATTTCGTAAGGCGGCATGCCTATCGTCGTGTGATAACTATTGTTGTAGGAAAATTCGGCTAACGGCAGATGACTGTCCCAACTGCCACCGAAGTCGATAATACAAGCACGAAGCATATCCTCCAATGTCTGAATGGTCCTTTTGGACTGACCATCCTTTTGCGGGTGGTATGCCGTGCTGATATTAAGCCTTTTGCCCATCGCCTCGTGAAATCTTTTCCAGAACCTTGATGTGAATCGTGTGTCCCGGTCAGATACGATTGTCAAAGGCATCCCATGCCGTGCTACTACTTCGTTAATAAATACTTCCGCTAACCTTTCCGACGAGAACGTCTCGCGAATAGGTAAGAAATGAGCACTCTTCGTTAAACGGTCCACAATTACCCAGATGGTGTCATGACCCTTAGCTGTGCGAGGTAGCTTGGTTATGAAGTCCATGGTAATGTGTTCCCACTTCCATTCCGGTATATCAAGTGGTTGAATCTTTCCATACGGTTTCTGGTGCTCGGCCTTTACTTGCGAGCAAGTCAAGCACTTGCTTACATACTTCGTCACATCACGTTTCATTCCAGGCCACCAGTATTCCTTTCTCAGATCTTGGTACATTTTATTGGTGCCGGGATGGATAGAGTAACGAGACTTATGAGCCTCATCCAAGATTTTGGTCCTAAGTTCGCCACCCATAGGTATCCATATCCGTCCAAAACGTGTCCTAACACCAAGGGTGTTATATTCCAACTTGTCCTGTTGGCCAACCATCCTTTCCTTCTTTATGTTTTCTTCTTTAAGTGCCTCATCTTGAGCATTTACGATTTCCCTCATCACATCCGATGTCACCACCAACTGGCAAGCTTTCACTCTAATAGGAGTAGGCACATCCTTTCGGCTTAGAGCGTCAGCCACCACGTTTGCCTTTCCAGGATGGTATATTATGTCACAGTCATAGTCTTTCAATAGTTCCAACCATCGCCTCTGCCTCATATTAAGTTCCTTCTGTTCGAAGAAGTACTTCAAACTTTTGTGGTCAGAGTAAATAGTGAACTTCACCCTGTAAAGGTAGTGCCTCTAAATTTTCAATGCGAATACGACAGCAGCAAGTTCCAAATCGTGAGTCGGATAATTAGCTTCTTGAATCTTCAACTGCCGCGACGCATACGCGATCACTCTCCCGCGTTGCATCAACACGCATCCCAATCCCTGACCCGAAGCGTCAGAGTATACCACTAGGTCTTCGTTGCCCTCGGGAAGGGCCAAGACTGGAGCTTGGGTTAGCCTCTTCTTCAATTCCTTAAACGCCTCATCTTGGGTCGAACCCCATTCATACTTTACTTCCTTCCGAGTCAACTTTATCAACGGCGAAGCTATTTTCGAGAAGTCCTGGATGAATCTCCGATAGTAGCCTGCCAATCCCAAGAAACTGCGGATTTCAGTTGGCGTCTTAGGAATATTCCATTCCTTTACCGTCACTATCTTTGCTGGGTCAACCATAATGCCGTTCGGGTTGATGACGTGACCTAGGAATTGGACTTCCCTAAGCCAGAACGCGCATTTGGAGAACTTAGCATACAACTTTTCCTTCTTCAGAGCTTCCAATACTTCATTCAAGTGACACGCGTGATCACCCTCATTCTTGGAGTAGATGAGGATATCATCGATGAACACGATCACCGATCGATCCAGCATTGGTCGACAAACTCTATTCATCAAATCCATGAACGCTGCAGGGGCGTTCGTCAATCCAAAAGACATTACACGAAACTCAAAATGTCCATAACGTGTGCGAAATGCCGTTTTCGGTATGTCTTCTTCCCTCACCTTCAACTGATGGTACCCGGATCGAAGGTCGATCTTTGAGAACCAACTTGCGCCTTGCAATTGATCGAACAGGTCGTCGATCCTTGGTAACGGGTACTTGTTCTTCACGGTACGTTTGTTCAACTCGCGATAATCAATACACATTCTCATCGAACCGTCTTTCTTCTTCACAAACAACAACGGAGCACCCCACGGCGAGATGCTCGTTTGGATAAATCCTTTCTCAAGTAACTCGTCTAGTTGGACCATAAGTTCCTTCATTTCCACTGGTGCTAGTCGATATGGAGCCATAGCCACGGGTTGGGCATCTGTTACTAAGTCGATTCGAAATTCCATCTCTCTGTCGGGTGGTATCCCAGGCAATTCCTCTGGAAACACCTCCGGGTACTCGTGTACAACGGGTACATCGTCTAGTTCCTTCACTTCCTTACACTTGTCAATTACATACACCAGATAAGCCTCGCATCCGCGCCTCAATTAATTTGTTGCCTTAATCATCGAGATGACGTTTGGCATCGGGGCGTCACGATCTCCAAATACCTCGACTTTGCTACCATCCGGAGCTTTGAGTTGGATTATCTTTCGTTTGCATATAATTTGCGCTTCATTGGCAGTTAGCCAATCCATACCTAACACGACATCGAACCCTCCTAAAACCATAACAAACAATCTGACAGGGAACTCATGACCTTCTATTTTTATCGTGGAGTTGTCAACTACATCGGTTACTCTCGCAGTCCTACCCTCAGCGGTTTCTACGCTAAAGGCCCTTTCTAGCTTACTAACAGTGTACTTCACTCGTTTACAGAAAGTCGCAGATATAAAACTCTTACTGGCACCCGAATCAAATAGCACAGAAACAATAGTGTTGTCAAGGATGAACGTACCTGACGCCACATCGGGGTCTGCACTGGCTTGTTCTTGCGTCAGTGCGTACGCACGAGTCTTTGCTCGGGGCCTCTCTTCTTTCCTTTCCGGGCCTTTCCCTTTCCCGGCTTCACCCATTCTCGGTTTCGGGCATTCCTGACTCATGTGACCATTTTCCCCACAATTGTAGCATTTGTAGCCTTGCGTGCATTCACGGGAGTAATGTCCGGTCTTGCCGCATTTAAAGCACAGATTCGATCCTAACCGGCATTCACCTGCATGTCTTACCCCACATTTCCCACAGACTGTCATCTCGCCTACCCTGGCCTGCTTGTCCCGAGCCCTAAACAACTTCCCACCCGATCGTTTAGCGGGAAAACTCGACTTTTTCTTGGGCTCTTCAATGGCAATGACATTCTGCGCCAGATCATCAAATACCACGCCGCTCAGTTCTTCTACCGAATCATAGGTAGTAGGGGCGTTCGCCTTAACATAAGTGTGGACCTGGTCCGGCAGCCGTTGAATGTAACAGGAAATCTTTCTTTCTTCAGTCGTAATAAGGTGTGGCATCAGACGTGCCAGTTCATTGAATCGGGTTGTATATTGCTGGTGCGTCATGTTCCCGGCCTTCAAACCCAGAAATTCCCTCTCTACCTTCTCAATTTCGTTCCTTGGGCAGAAATTTTTGATCACCAAAGTTTTCAAGTCAGCCCACATCATCGCATCCACAATCTCGCTCCCTTTTGCTTGATGTACACCTTCCCACCAATGGGATGCTTCCTCTCTTAAGGAGTTAGCAGCAAATTTCACAACTTGATCCGCTCGGTATTCGCTGAGATGGATGGCAGCCTCCATACGGATTATCTAGTCAAACGTAGCTACCGCGTCTTTCTTTCCAGTCAGGACTGGTGGGTCACATGCTTTAAATGACTTATAGTCGCACCCGCGAGCAGGCGGTGCGTTGATTGCCTCAGTGTTCGGGGTATCAACCATCGGGTTAGACCCACCTTCCCCATTGACCTGCTTTAATGCTTCTGCCAACAGACCTGGCAGAGAAGTCTTCATCAATTCCGTGAACTCTCGAGCTATAGCTGCTCTCACTTCTGGTTCAAAAGTTAAAGGTTGTTCTTCTACCAGTGTATGTTCAGTTCCATGCACACTGACCGCCGGTTCAGTGTGAACACTTCCTTCTTCACTATTCTCTTGGCGCGCAGGGATCCTGCCACGCCCACCATTCCGACCGCCGGTACGACCACCGGTACGGCCACCACGCCTTTCGTTTCCTCTCCTCGCCATTTCGTTCTATAAGACAAGAAATCCAATGTCATCACGCTAGTTAACAAATAAAATTCAATAAGTACTGTAAGATGTTAATATACACTGGCCATCTGCAATTAACCATTACACTACCTTTTGATTTCTATTTGACCACCTTTGTGATTCCATTAGAACACAAGTCTTTTCCTACCCCTTTCTAAGGCATACTACATACACATACTCTACTTTTCATACCTGATGCTGTGGCTCGAGTTACCCGTACTGGCATCCGCTTTCGGTCCCATTCACAGTTTAAGTTCAGACACTGGGAGTGTCCGAATCTCTCAAACTATTGCTCTGATACCAACTTGTAAGGCCCCAAACCCGAGAGGCCTCACTTGTTGGATTTACTCATTCACAAACAGTTCTTAAACATGAATATCAAATAACGCAGCGGAAAATTTCATTCAAACATAACGACATCATTATTTATACATGCGGAAGCGTAAACATTGTTTAAAACGTAAATACATCATAACTAAAACATAACAGGATGCCAGTCTTCATAGTCAGCCGGGTAACTCCTCTCACTAGCCAAGCATCACCGTCCGTCCTCATAACCTGCCTTAACCTGAATGTGCACACTAAAAAGTCAGCTACGCTAGTGAGTTCTAGTTTTCGTTCGATTTAAGAAATGGTTCATCGTTCAAAACATTCATTAGGGTTTAACATCACGTATAAGAAAACAGGGCCTTTCATTCATAAACATTCACACATTTAAACACATTGAACGGATCATTTGTTTAAAACATTTAACATTCATTTAAGTCATACATTACTATCTAAAATCTGTATCGTTACGCGTCTCTGTGTCCCCGAAGGAACCCTGCATGTCGTGGTCAACCGTTACGTATCACCGTCGTTGCCACAACATTCCGTCAATTCCCTTTCTGGTATTGCCCCCAAGGCTAACTGCACGAGGACCGACAATACCCATTCAGTTGCCCCTATGGCTCTCTTGTCCATAGACCGACAACTTCCATCGACGGTTATGACTCTCAGCCATAACATCGTCGGATCATAATTTAACCTCGCATAGGGTCACGTTAACCCCTGAGTAACCGTCGTTACTCCATACCAGTTGTACAACATCAAACCATTGGCAGGCCACTAAGGCACTGCCCCCGTTGTTCTTATGGTAACTATGGCTCGCTGTTCATAATCTACCACAAGGCTGGGAATCTCATTCCCAGACTCCATTCGTCAATTCCCTTCATTCGACAGATTAGATTTGTAATGACTTCTTTAAAACCTTTGCCCTTTTTATTTTCTTTTCATAAAACCTTTCGTTCACTTTCGAAACCCTTTACCTTTACTTTAAACCATTTCTTTATAAACATTCGTTCGTAAACATTCCGTTCATAAAACTTTCTTTCCATAAACCGTTCATTCTAAATCATTTCATTTCATAAACATAGTTTCATAAAACATCATTTCATAAAACATCATTTCATATGTATGCACACCATCCCGAAAACATTATATAAAACATTTAAAATAGGGCTTCTAGAACTCACCTGATAAACGGTTTCTGAAATACTCTTAGCTGGTTAGTGCGCGTCACTAATGTCACTCGCGATCCGTTATAATAAAGCCATACGTGTAAGGTAGTGCTCCTAGATGACACTAGACATCCGTATTCTTAAACCTAGTAGTTTCGATAGATTTGCTTATATCGAAACTAGGTAGTTTCGATGGAGTCTACACATATCGAAACTAGGTAGTTTCGATGGACCTGCACATATCGAAACTTGTAGTTTCGATAGACCTGCACATATCGAAACTTGTAGTTTCGATAGACCTGCACATATCGAAACTTGTAGTTTCGATGGACCTGCACATATCGAAACTTGTAGTTTCGATGGACCTGCACATATCGAAACTTGTAGTTTCGATAGACCTGCACATATCGAAACTTGTAGTTTCGATAGACCTGCACATATCGAAACTTGTAGTTTCGATGGACCTGCACATATCGAAACTAGTAGTTTCGATGGGGTCTGCACAGATTGTCTTCCCAAAATCCGAAGCTTTTGCATGCGAGTCTGATCGAGTCAGTATCTCAACTTTTCTTAGATCAAAACGTTCGGTTTTCATTCTAGATGTTATACCTAAGCTCATTTTCAAGTTCCATCCGCAAAATCGTTGCCTTTTTAGCCAAAACCCGAAAATCCCAAAAACGAACAAAAACTCAGATTTAGGCAAGATTATTACCTGTATCGAGATTCTGATCCGGAGGTTCTTCTCACGAGCTTGGCAGTAACGTGTTCCCTCAATTCCGGGACGATCCGTCAACCTTCTCTCTCTAGACCCGAGCTCTCCTTTCTCTCTCTAAAAGTTGCGTGAATGGGAAATGGGTAGAGAAGAGGGCTGCCCTGCCCCTTATATAACTGGGCATCCCTCGGCCCGTTGGAGCCGAGCCCAAGCCCGCTCCCTTTTGTTTAAATATTCCGACTAACTTGCCGGTCTCGCTATATTTATTCGTTTAATTTTTTTTTTTTGGGATGTTACAGCCACCTTAGGTATAATGGTCCGCTACTTGGTCGCTAGGCAATGAACCCGATGATGCCATGTGTATAGTGATTAATGGCTGTGTATTGTGACACGTGTATTCATGGAGGATCGCTACGCAACGTGGTAACGGTCCGCCAGCCGCAACTCTTAAGAATCTGCCACGTATCGGGGTGGTGGACCGCTACGCTTAGCGGTAACGGTCCGCTAGTCGCAAACTTAGGTTCGGTCCAATCAGGAGTTGACATATAGGGCTGACGCTGTGACAATCCGACTTTTTAAGTTAACTCTGTTAGAATTCCGTTAAATATTCTGTTAAAACCTAACCCAGTTAACCCAATATTAAATCTCAGGGACTGTTTCTATCATTGTTTGATTTAAAACTACAGGGACTAGTTGTGTAATTACTCTAAACTTATTATGTTGACTTTATGAAGTCAAAATTAAGAAACCTTGTTCCTATTGACCTCTCAAAAGTCAAAATTCGTTTGATTTGTTCCTATTGACTTTAAAAAGTCAAAATTCGCATATCCTTGATTCAATTCACGAATTGTAACTGAAATTCGTTTAATGTTGTAACTGTTATGTGCGTTCCAATCTTTATCGAACATCATTGACACAATAATCGCATACATTGATGCGAATTAAAATCCCAATAATGGGAATCCATGTTGAAACCGTCGAGTCCCCCCTATACGACACTAATTCGACTTGTTTGTCTATCATTCTCTCAATCAAGCAACCGCACACGTTATACGAGCCTCCCAGAAAGCTTCTGCGTATACTGAGTCGGTCGGAGGGGTAGCCGGAGACTTCAAGAATCGAACCCGTCATCGTCGGCCGAGTTCTAGCCGTACTCTATCAATCCGTCAACGTTTCTGGTAATTACCTATACCATTAGCTTCGTTTTTATTCCTAGAAAAGAAGCCTATGACAATTCGGGCTAATAACATCAATTCGATCGAAATCAAGAACCTAGGGTTCATATGCATTCTGTTTAATCGAACCCTATCAATTCGATAACAAATACTAAAATTGATCATGTCCACAGACTCGCCTCGACGTCTAGATCGAAAGCCTTATACTTTTAGGGGCTTACATTACCGAATTGAATATTATCTAGATTCTAGGGTTCGTTCATAATAAATTTGGGGGTTTTGATCTGGACGATGATTTCAATGAAATTAAAGTATATGGTCAGATTCGAAATGTTCAAATCAGTAAAAGCCCCATGTTTTTATCAAACTTTAACATCAAAGTTGTCGGTTTGATTCCAAGTTAAATCTAGGGTTTTCGAATCGTTGAAACAGGAATTAAACACACCTAGATTTGTTGTTCTTGCAATTAAATATACCCACTGATTCGCCATGACTCGAGTTACAAAACCCCTATGCCCCTATACCAAATCATTATCGAATTCGATGGGTTGGGACTTGGTTTGCTCTTGGTTCACGCAAAGGAGAGGAGCATAGGGAATTTTTTTATTAAAACCATTCCTGTCCGGGATTCTTATGCGATAACCCTAGCGGGTGGAGTGGTTAAGGTGTTGTGCTTGTGTGGGAGAGACCTGGGTTCGAGTCTCTCCACACAGTTTTATTTTTAAAACATTTTTCTAGTTATTGTTTTAATATTTAATCAAACCCTATATTATTACATTTATATATTAATGTGTTTAAACCGGAAAACCACCCGTAGGCTCGGGTTTAACCTCGTATCTCATATTATTATTTAAATTGCATTTGTAAAATAATATAATATTTTCAACCCACACTCTCAATTGAAAATGATATATATATATATATATTTAAAAATTATTAACACTTTGTTTATAAACTTCGTGTAACATTTTAAAACTAATATAATCATACATATTAACGCTCGTAGTTTCAATCTTATTCTAGTGTGAACCAACCTACGCCGTTCATGTAAGTTTTCACGACCCATTTTACTGTTTACAATTTGGGGGAGAAAACATGACGTAAACATTTTTGGTTATGTAATTCATATATGTTATCACTTGTTTAACAATGCGTACACATCTATCACTAAGTCCTCACATCAGACCGTTAATATTAATATAGCGAGGTAGGTTGAGTAGTTCTACTGAGTTTGACACACCTCATAGGGCATGCATGTAGTCTTATGATTTAATCATGAATTATTATTGTTGATTTGCTTTGTACTTTGTTTTGGACTTTGTTTGGACCGGACACTTTGGGACTTTTCTTGGGCGTGTTTGTTTTACGCTTTTACTTTCGTTTTACGCTTCCGCACTTACTTTGGTCATTTATGATATATTTACATTTTAGTCCCATATAGTGTCGTTCAATGTAACTAATGACTGAGATCCTGGTTTGTCACTTCCCAAACGGTAAAACTCCGTTAGTTGAAATTGGGGGTGTGACAGATTGGTATCAGAGCCATTGGTTATAGAGAACTAGGATTGCATACTAGACTATAACCTCACACATTATCATAAGCGTTATGTATTGGCACTTATGTATTACGTTACAGAATCATGTCGTCAACCCCACCACCATCATCTAAGGCATCTACCTTATCATCCCCGGAGCTCAAAAGGCGCCGGACTAGTTCTAGTGACAACTCGGTAGAACAGGGTGAACCAAGTAATACATAAACAAGGAACACAACACTTAATTGGAATGCATATCCGAAGATGGATCGAGATGGGAAATGTTCCATCACCCTTTTTTTGTTCAACTTCCTCATCCTCTACTTTGCCAAGCTTGCCATGCACCATGGAACAAGCTTTTGCAGCTTTTGTGTTTATCATAATTAAGCAGTTTAAAGCGATGAAGGAAGCCATTGATGAAATACCCGACATTCTACAACGAGAGTCACAAATAGAGGAGAATAAGGTAGGGTTAGAGCTTTTGACCGCAGAGCTAGCAGTAACGGATCAGGTCTATAACCATTTGGTGGATTGGGTTGCACATTTGGAGACGAGGGTGGACACATCGGACCATGATGTAGGAGGGGTTCTGGAGAGAGTGACACATCTGGTGGAGATCGACGAGGAGGAGCCCTTCGAGGATGAGCCCTTATAGGAGGAGCCACTCGAGGAGGAACCGGTGGAGATCGACGATGCACAATCTTACGTTTCTTCCGATGACGAGGATGTTTGATGATCTTTCTATTCTATCTTTCCTTTTCATTCATGTTTCATTTATGTTATTTCTCTTTTCAAACCTAGATGGGTAAGGTTGTTCCCATTCAATAAAAGTATGAGAAGTTTGATGTTTTGAGTTATTTATTTTGTAGCTTTACAATTATTTAATTTTCAAAATGTTAGATGTTGTATTTCTTTACTTATACATAAATAATGTTTAATATGCGATATATTTCTCATTGTTCTGTATTTGTGATTGTGAAGAATCATGTCGGGAAGAGGACGTGGAGGTCGTGCCGGTGGCCGAGGTACCATCAACATGATAGCAGCGGAGCTGGCGGCACTAATCAATGATAGTGTGGCTAAGGCTCTAGCAGCACAGAATGCTATAGGTAAATGCTATAACCATTGACTAGTGATGTCAATTCATCTCTCAAAGCGCCTTCCACAAGCTTTATAATCCCAATCCTATATTATATTTCTAAATCCAGGCCAGCAAAATTAGCAGAATCAACAACCAGCAAGCACATTCAAAACATTTATGGACTGCAAGCCCCACACCTTTAGTGGAGCTGAAGGAGATGTCGGACTACTCCGGTGGTTCGAAAAAGTGGAATCGGTATTTGCTATGTACAACTGCCCATTGGCCAATCAGGTTAAGTTCGCTTCTGGTACTTTGGACGGCCCGACTCTCACGTGGTGGAACGCTCAGGTCCAAATGTTGGGTCTAGCTATGGCCAATGCACAGTCGTGGGAGGAGTTTAAGACAATGATGAAGGAGGAGTACTGTCCTCGGGATGAAATTCAAAAGTTGGAAGGAGAATTCTGGAACTTGAAGATGGAAGGTTCAGAAATTGAGCTTTATACCACTTGTTCCCATGAGCTTGCTACCATGTGGTCACATATGGCGACTCCTGATTACAATAGGATTGAGCTGTATATTGGAGGTCTAGTGCCACAGATTCAGAGCATGGTTACTTCATCCAACCCTACTACCATCCAGCAGACCATCAGACTTGCCCACAAGTTAACTGACCAGGCGGTAACTCATGGGACTCTACCCCCGAGGAGTTCAGTTTCTAAAGCTACTGATAATCATAAGCGCAAGTTTGATCACAAATCCAACTCTCACTTCAACTCCAAGGGATCCCAGTTTAATCAACCTCAGCAACAGCAGTAGCAACGAAAGTTTGAGCCTACTAAGAACTTCAACCAGACGACCACTTCAGGTCAAAATCAAGGTGGTTATGTGAGAAGAGCCCTCAAGTGAAACAAGTGCAGTTACTACCATGTCAGTGCTTGTAACCATTGCCAACGGTGTGGCAAAATGGGCCACGCTGCAAAAGATTGTAGAGTTGATCTTCAAAACAAGCAACCATTCCGACCGCAAGGGTACACAAGAGGATGTTTTTAGTGCGGTAAGAAGGGACATATTTAGCGGGATTTTTCTCAGTCGAAGAGGGGTGGTAATGGAAATGGTAACGGTAACGGCACTAGTCAGGGCAACAATGGTGACAACAACAATCAAGGCAACAACAATGGTGGCAATAATGCCAATAATGGAGGGAATGGTGCGAAAGGACAAGCCTTCATGCTAGGATCTGGTGAAGCTCGATATGATCATAATGTGGTCACCGGTAAGTTTATCTTAAATAATTACTTTGCTTCTGTCCTATTTGATACCGGTGTTGATAGGAGTTTTATATCTAAGAAGCTTAGTGATATGATAAAAGGAACTCCAACTCTGTTATAAGCTAAGTATATAATAGAGATAGCTGATGGCCAAATAATTGAAGCAACCCACATTCTTAAGGGTTGTAAGATTGAGTTGGCTAGTCATAAACTTGATATCGACCTTATGCCGGTCACACTTGGTAGTTTTGATGTAATTGTTGGTATGAATTGGTTATCTAAAAACCAAGTTGAAATTGTCTGTCGTGAGAAATTGTTCGCATTCCTCTCCCTGGTGGAGAAATCCTTTCCGTTCAAGGCGAGAAGAGTGGTGCAGTCGTAGGCATCGTATCATTCATGAAAGCGCAGAAGTGCCTGCGTAAAGGTCATACTACTATTCTGGCACTCGTTGCCGAGCAACCATCAGAAGATAAGAAAATTGATGATATTCCCATCGTTCGCGATTTCCTGGAAGTATTTCCCGAAGACTTTGTGACATCTGTCAATTTTCCGTTAGTTCCGATAATCCAAATCCAATCATCTAGTAACCCGGTTAACTTAATCTTGAACCTCAGGGACCACTCCTGCCAGTATTTAATATTAAAACTACAAGGACTAGTTGTGTAATTAGGCAAAACCCAATTCTAATTGACTTTTTAAAGTCAAAATCGTCATTTTATTCCTGTTGACTCAGAAAAGGTCAAACCCATCGAATTTGTTCCTGTTGACTTTCGAGAGTCAAACTAGTATCACTCTTGACTCAAATTCAACTTCCATAACTGATATGGATTCAAATTCGTAACTGTAATCGCACGTTTGAGTCATTAACGACAATAACCATCAAGTTAATTAGCATTATTAATCGAATTAAACCCATTAACGAGTGTTTAAGCTATAACCGTCGACCCAATGCCAATATTAATCGAATTCATCGTTTCCCGTATACGAATTCGCAAATTGAAACTCTTCTCACACTCGACGATCATCTCAGAAGTTTTTGCACCCACAAATTCCACTGGAAACGCAGTAGAAATCGCCGGAGACTAACTCGCGCACGTCGGGGCTGGGTTCTAACCAATCTCCATCAATCCGACATCTAATCAGGTAGTTGAACACATCTCTAGCTTCGTTTATCCTCATAAATCAAAAGCCCTATGACTAATTGGGCTCACAATATCGAATTGATGATGAACCAATTCTAGGGTTCATCATGTTTACGGTTTAATCGAACTACACCATAAAACCGATTTCAATCAAATTAAATTATACCAACAGTTTCGTAAACCTTCCTTTAGTGAAAGCCCCATGTCAATTCGATCGATTAACATCGAATTGAACTCAACCCGAATCTAGGGTTCATCGCAACGTCGGGCTACTCGAACCCCATCCTTAAATCAATCTCAATCCAATTAAAATTCATAAGCAGATTCGAAATCCTTTATTCTCTAAAAGCCCTATGTTTTCAATAAATTCTAACATCAGAATTGTTCAAATCGATTTCATGACCTTGTTCTAGGGTTTCGGTGCTCATTCCGAAATTAAACATCCTTTTACTAATCTATTTTACAATTAACCTAACCAAAAGTTTCGCAATAACCTAATCAGCAAAACCCACATGTTCTTGGTTCGATCGATATCCAAATCAAAGGAATCGGGACTGGATTTGGCGCGGCTTGAGTGGGGAAGAAGAACCCACGGGGATTGTTGATTAAAACCAATTCTGACCGGGTTTTGTTGCGATAACCCTAGCGGGTAGGACTGGTTAAGTGTGTGTGCTGTGGTGGGAGAGACTCGGGTTCGAGTCTCTCCACCCACATTTATTTTTAAAACCGATTTTCACTATTATTTTAATTACCAAATAAATTGTTATATTAATATAATATTATATTAAAGTGTTTTAACCCGGAAAACAACCTGTAGGCTCGGGTTTGATCTTATAACTTATAATTATTAATAATTCCACTTTTAAAATAATATATTTATATTATTTTCAACCCCGACTTCGTATGAAATTATATGTTAATATTACTTTTAACTCGTGAAACCTATTACTAAATAATATATATTTATATTATTTCGCTTTGTTTAAATACCTCGTATAATGTCTTAAACTGTTTAATAATATAAATTGTTATATTATTTACCGACGTTATTTGCTCGAATAAAAATAACATATTATGTTATTTTTGGCCAATGATTAATTATTAATCTTACCTAACTTTTGTAAACGACTCGAACGTATGAACTTATTTATTTATTTATTATTCGTTATTAACGTTCGACGCGTAACGCATTTACCTTAATTATTATGATATATATATATATATAATTCCGTAGACACGTTCGTCTACTCTTAAATCCATAGAATGCGTTAGGGCGTCCAATCTTCCGTGTCGTCGTCACAAATCCCAACTTGTCCCTAATTTATGTGTTTATAATTTTAGGACATACGACTTACACTCGTGGTTTCAAATTTTCCCTTGTGTGATTCAAATCTCCACTCAAGCTCAGGTGAGTTTCACGGCCCCTTTTACTGTTTTTATTTAGGGGTGAAAACATGTCACAACCTTTTTGGTTTATTGTAATTCATATGATATCACTGTTGAGGCTAAGCGTAACACACTATCATGAAAAGTCCTCACACACATCGGACCGTTAATATGGTATGAACGAGGTAATTTTGGTAGTACTATTGGGTTTCACAAACCCCACCCGCGTTAGTCGCGCTAACTCGATTGGAGGTCGAACGGGTGTTATATTGACCTTAACACATTAGTCAGAGTTGATAGACCTGGCTGGAGGCAAACAAACAAACACATTGTCAGTTTTGGTTGCGAGCGCTTTAGCAAAACATGAATATAGGCGTGCAACCTATTGATATACATATTGAATGTACATAATCCGCAAATGCTTTATTTGAAATGATCGAAACTTGTGAACTCACCAACCTAGTGTTGACTCGTTTTCTTACATGTTTTCTCAGGTTGGCACTCAGGATCACGTTAAGTCATGCATGTGTCTTGGACTCCAATTGAAATAATTATCTATTGAATAATATTTATGTTTTGTTTGTAATTGGACTTGGGCGCGTTGTTTTGCGCATTTACTTTCGTTTAACGCTTCCGCATATACACTATGAACCTTGATCTTTTATGTTATTACATTTCAAGTCCCATATAGTGTCGTTTGAAGTAACTGATGTCTGAGATCCTGGTTTGTCACCTTCCAAAACGGTAAAACTCCGTTAGTGGAATTTGGGGGTGTGACAGATTGGTATCAGAGCATTGGTTATAGAGAACTAGGACTGCATTCTAGACTATAGCCACACACATTAGTTACTTGGCATAGACACTCGACGTAGATACTTACTCCTTATGTTTCAGGAATTATGTCTACACCACTATCTTCACCACCTACCAATCAGGAACATGACATTCCTGCCATTGCATCACCGGAGCCCAAGAGGCGTAGGCTTGAGCCCATTGATAACTCTATTGTGTATGGAGAGCCCATGCATATCCGGAATGGGAGTGACTGGGATTGGTACCCCGGTTTACTGAGCAAATGGGTTAGACAGGAACGAGTTCCATCACCATACTTTGGAGCTTCATCGTTATCAGGACCACGTTTACCATTACTACCTTGCCACTTGGAGCAAGCCTTTGCAGCATTTGTAGCAACTATGGATCGAGAGATCCGGAATATGAGAGACGCAGCAGGAGCGATCACAGGTCTGTTAAGAGGAGAGAAAAAAACGGATCATAGGATAGATCTGCTAGTAGCAGAACTGGCAGGCACTGATCGCTTGCATAATGCATTAGTGGACGAGGTAAGGGCATTACAGGCTAGAGTGAATGTACTCGAGGAGGCTGAAGTAGAATCTCAGGAAAGAATTGGAGAGTTAGAGATACAACTTGCAGCAGCTCTAGAGCCAGCTGAAGTACCCGATTTTGAGCCCGAGGAAGTAGAGGAGGATGATGCTGAGTCAGTCATCTCATCCGCCGGCAGTGGAGCTTGATATTCCATTCTATTCTATCTTATCTTATTTTGTCATTTCTTTATGTTTCAAATAAAAACCTAAATGGGTAAGGATGTTCCCATTCCAATAAAATCTTAGTGAGCTGTTTGAGTTGAACTATTTATTCTATGGCCTTATGATTTAAGTTAGCCTTGTACTAAAATCATAAACCTGCATGTCTTTACACATCTCCTTCTGTTTGCTTACACTTGAGTGATGTCAATATGCAATGTATTTACTCATTTCTTGTGTTTGTGAATATGAAGAATCATGGCCGGACGTGGACGTGGCGGTCGCAACGGTGGTCGTGGAAATATAAACCTGACACCAGCCGAACTGGCTGCGTTAATTAATGACAGTGTTGCTGAAGCCTTAGCAGCACACATTGCAGGTAAACCTGTTAACCGTTAACTCTAGACAACCAACTGTACACATTTATTCCACTCTTTCCTAAACCCAACCTACTCTTTCTAATCCAGGGCAAGCGAATAATCCACAGAACAATCAGCATGTCTGTACCTTCAAGACATTTATGGACTGCAAGCCCCACACGTTCAGTGGAGCTGAGGGAGCTGTCGGATTACTCCGATGGTTTGAAAAGATTGAATCTGTGTTCTCCATGTGTAACTGCCCTATGGCCGACCGAGTCAAATTTTCATCGGGAACTCTAGAGGGTCCTGCCCTCACATGGTGGAATGCACAGGTCCAGATGCTAGGTCTGGACATGGCCAATGCATCACCATGGGAAGATTTCAAGAACATGATGAAGGAAGAGTACTGTCCCAGGGATGATATTCAGAAACTCGAGGGAGAATTCTGGAATCTGAAAATGGAGGGTTCTGAAATAGAACTCTACACCACTCGCTCGCATGAGCTAGCGGGGATGTGTCCTCACATGGTCACACCACCCTACAAGCGGATAGAAATGTTCATCAGTGGATTAGTACCACAAATCCAGAGCATGGTTACTTCATCCAACCCCACTACCATTCAACAAACCATCCGTCTTGCTCACAAACTGACGGACGAAGCCGTTACCCAAGGGACACTACCTCCCAGGAAGTCAACATCTAAGTCTACTGACAACAACAAGAGGAAGTTTGACAGTAGCAATAACAACATGGGATATCAGCCAAATCAGCCACAACAACAACAACATTGTAGGTTTGAACCTACGAAGAACTTCAACCAGTCGACCTCTTCGAGTCAGCATCAGAGTGGTTATATTGGGAGACACCCCAGGTGTAACAAATGTAATTACCACCACCTCGGTTCTTGTGACAAAAACCGTTGCCAGCGGTGTAGCAAGGTGGGGCATGCTGCCAAAGACTGCAGAGGGGAATTACAAGCCAAGCAGCCCTTCCAACAACTGGGTTTTACCAAGGGTTGTTTTGAATGTGGAAAAGAGGGACACTTCCGGAAGGATTGTCCACAATTAAAGAAGGGTGACATCGACAACAACAACAACAACAACAACCAAAGCAATAATAACAACCAGGGCAATAATACAGGGGATGGTGCAAAGGGGCGAGCCTTTGTGCTAGGATCTGGAAAAGCTCGTTATGACCACAACGTGGTTACCGGTAAATTCCTTATTAAACAACTATTTTGCTTCTGTACTATTTGACACTAGTGCTGATAGGAATTCCATGACTAATAAACTTAGCAACCTACAAAAAAAAAACCCCAACCCTTTTTGAGGACAAATACACCATAGAAATAGCCGACGGACAAATAATAAAAGCAACCCATGTTCTTAAGGGTTGTAAACCTGAACTGGCTAGTCATAAATTTGACATTGATCTTATGCCGGTCACACTCGGTAGTTTCGACGTGATTGTCGGAATGGACTGATTATCTAAGAACCAAGCTGAGATTATCTGTCGCGAGAAAATCGTTCGCCTTCCTCTTCCTAATGGAGAAACCCTCTCCGTCCAAGGCGAAAGGAGTGGTGCTGTTATGGGCATCATATCCTTCATGAAGACACAAATAATAGTCTCACTTACCTCTAGTGGAGTCCTCCTACATTAATGGTTATCACACTATTATCAAGGCGGCGCCATTCGAAGCATTGTACGGTTGTAAATGCCGATCTCCTATCTGTTGGACTAGAGTTGGGGATAGCCAACTTACAAGTCCTGAACTTGTATTCGAAACCTCTGAAAAGATCGTTCAAATCCGAAACCGTATGGCGGCAACTCGTGATCGTCAAAAGAGCTACGCCGATAAGCGTCGTAAACCGTTAAAGTTTCAAGTAGGCGACATGGTTCTACTTAAAGTATCACCTTGGAAAGGTGTAATTCGCTTCAGGAAACGAGGCAAACTGAATTCTCGTTATGTTGGAACGATCAAGATAGTGAAGAAACTTGGCCCAGTAGTGTATCAGCTGGACCTACCTGAAGGACTTAGTGGTGTACACGATGTCTTTCATGTCTCGAACTTGAAGAAATGTCTAGCAGACGAAACACTCACGGTTCCTCTTGAGGAACTACACATCGATGAACAACTGCGGTTCATTGAAGAACCGGTGGAAATCATGGATAGGGAAATCAAAACGCTGAAACGCAGTAAAATCCCTATCGTCAGAGTTCGTTGGAACTCGAAACACGGACCGGAATTCACGTGGGAGCGCGAGGATCAGATGATGCGCAAGTATCCTAATCTGTTCAAGCACTCTACGTCAAATTCTTAAGGTACTATTTTAATTTTTGGGACGAAAATTCTTTCAACTAGGGGATGATGTGACATCCGGAAATTTTTATTTATTTATTTAATTAATTTTCGGGACGAAAATTCTTTCAACTAGGGGATGATGTGACATCTGTCAATTTTCCGTTAGTTTCGATAATCCAAATCCAGTCATCTAGTAACCCGGTTAACTTAATCTTGAACCTCAGGGACCACTCCTGCCAGTATTTAATATTAAAACTACAAGGACTAGTTGTGTAATTAGGCAAAACCCAATTCTAATTGACTTTTTAAAGTCAAAATCGTCATTTTTATTCCTGTTGACTCAGAAAAGGTCAAACCCATCGAATTTGTTCCTGTTGACTTTCGAGAGTCAAACTAGTATCACTCTTGACTCAAATTCAACTTCCATAACTGATATGGATTCAAATTCGTAACTGTAATCGCACGTTTGAGTCATTAAAGACAATAACCATCAAGTTAATTAGCATTATTAATCGAATTAAACCCATTAACGAGTGTTTAAGCTATAACCGTCGACCCAATGCCAATATTAATCGAATTCATCGTTTCCCGTATACGAATTCACAAATTGAAACTCTTCTCACACTCGGCGATCATCTCAGAAGTTTTTGCACCCACAAATTCCACTGGAAACGCAGTAGAAATCGTCGGAGACTAACTCGCGCACGTCGGGGCTGGGTTCTAACCAATCTCCATCAATCCGACATCTAATCAGGTAGTTGAACACATCTCTAGCTTCGTTTATCCTCATAAATCAAAAGCCCTATGACTAATTGGGCTCACAATATCGAATTGATGATGAACCAATTCTAGGGTTCATCATGTTTACGGTTTAATCGAACTACACCATAAAACCGATTTCAATCAAATTAAATTATACCAACAGTTTCGTAAACCTTCCTTTAGTGAAAGCCCCATGTCAATTCGATCGATTAACATCGAATTGAACTCAACCCGAATCTAGGGTTCATCGCAACGTCGGGCTACTCGAACCCCATCCTTAAATCAATCTCAATCCAATTAAAATTCATAAGCAGATTCGAAATCCTTTATTCTCTAAAAGCCCTATGTTTTCAATAAATTCTAACATCAGAATTGCTCAAATTGATTTCATGACCTTATTCTAGGGTTTCGGTGCTAATTCCGTAATTAAACATCCTTTTACTAATCTATTTTACAATTAACCTAACCAAAAGTTTCGCAATAACCTAATCAGCAAAACCCACATGTTCTTGGTTCGATCGATATCCAAATCAAATGAATCGGGACCGGATTTGGCGCGGCTTGAGTGGGGAAGAAGAACCCACGGGAATTGTTGATTAAAACCAATTCTGACCGGGTTCTGTTGCGATAACCCTAGCGGGTGGGACTGGTTAAGTGTGTGTGCTGTGGTGGGAGAGACCCGGGTTCGAGTCTCTCCACCCACATTTATTTTTAAAACCGATTTTCACTATTATTTTAATTACCAAATAAATTGTTATATTAATATAATAATATATTAAAGTGTTTTAACCCGGAAAACAACCCGTAGGCTCGGGTTTGATCTTATAACTTATAATTATTAATAATTCCACTTTTAAAATAATATATTTATATTATTTTCAACCCCGACTTCGTATGAAATAATATGTTAATATTACTTTTAACTCATGAATCCTATTACTAAATAATATATATTTATATTATTTCGCTTTGTTTAAATACCTCGTATAATGTCTTAAACTGTTTAATAATATAAATTGTTATATTATTTACCGACGTTATTTGCTCGAATAAAAATAACATATTATTTTATTTTTGGCCAATGATTAATTATTAATCTTACGAATTTTTCCTAACTTTTGTAAACGACTTGAACGTATGAACTTATTTATTTATTTATTATTCGTTATTAACGTTCGACGCGTAACGCATTTACCTTAATTATTATGATATATGTATATATACATATATATATATATATATAATTCCGTAGACACGTTCGTCTACTCTTAAATCCATAGAATGCGTTAAGGCGTCCAATCTTCCGTGTCGTCGTCACAAATCCCAACTTGTCCCTAATTTATGTGTTTATAATTTTAGGACATACGTAAGTCGTCTGAGACTTATACTCGTGGTTCCAACTTTTCCCTTGTGTGATTCAAATCTCCACTCAAGCTCAGGTGAGTTTCACGGCCCCTTTTACTGTTTTTATTTGGGGGAGTAAACATGTCACAATCTTTTTGGTTTATTGTAATTCATATGATATCATTGTTGAGGCTAAGCGTAACACAATATCATGAAAAGTCCTCACACACATCGGACCGTTAATATGGTATGAACGAGGTAATTTTGGTAGTACTACTGGGTTTGACAAACCCCACCCGTGTTAGTCGCGCTAACTCGATTGGAGGTCGAACGGGTGTTATATTGACCTTAACACATTAGTCAGAGTTGATAGACCTGGCTGGAGGCAAACAAACAAACACACTGTCAGTTTCGGTTGCGAGCGCTTTAGCAAAACATGAATATAGGCATGCAACCTATTGATATACATATTAAATGTACATAATCCGCAAATGCTTTATTTGAAATGATCGAAACCTGTGAACTCACCAACCTAGTGTTGACTCGTTTTCTTACATGTTTTCTCAGGTTGGCACGCAGGATCACGTTAAGTCATGCATGTGTCTTGGACTCCAATTGAAATAATTATCTATTAAATAATATTTATGTTTTGTTTGTAATTGGACTTGGGCGCGTTGTTTTGCGCATTTACTTTCGTTTAACGCTTCCGCATATACACTCTGAACCTTGATCTTTTATGTTATTACATTTCAAGTCCCATATAGTGTCGTTTGAAGTAACTGATGTCTGAGATCCTGGTTTGTCACCTTCCAAAACGGTAAAACTCCGTTAGTGGAATTTGGGGGTGTGACAGACTTGCCTGGTCTGCCACCTCACCGTCAAGTTGAATTCCAAATCGATCTAGCACCCGAAGCGGCACCGATCGCTCGGGCACCTTATAGACTAGCACCTAGTGAATTGAAAGAGCTATCTACTCAGTTACATGAATTGTTGGATTAAGGTTTCATACGACCTAGCTCATCGCCATGGGGAGCTCCAGTTCTGTTTTTCAAGAAGAAGGACGGGACTTTCCGTATGTGTATCGACTACCGTGAACTGAATAAAGTGACAATCAAGAACCGTTATCCTCTGCCTCGTATAGATGATCTCTTTGATCAACTCCAAGGATCAAGCTTCTATTCCAAGATAGATCTTAGGTCCGGTTACCATCAATTGAGAGTCCGAGAAGAGGATATCTGTAAGACTGCTTTTAGGACAAGATACGGCCACTACGAGTTTATGGTCATGCCTTTCGGATTAACCAACGCACCCGTGTTGTTCATGGACCTCATGAACCGTGTGTGTAAGCCATACCTCGATCAATTCGTCATTGTTTTCATCGACGACATCCTCATTTATTCCAAGAACAAGGAGGAACATGAGGAACATCTACCCTTAATTCTGGAATTACTTAAGCGGGAGCAACTATATGCTAAGTTTTCCAAGTGTGAATTCTGGATCCAGGAAGTTCAATTCTTAGGACATATGGTTAACGAGAAGGGAATACATGTCGATCTGTCAAAGATTGAAGCCATCAAGAATTAGGCAGCACCGACAACTCCGACAGAGGTGCGACAATTTCTGGGATTGGCCGGTTATTATTGTCGATTCATCGAGGGGTTTTCTAAGATTGCGCAACCTCTCACTGCCTTAACTCAAAAGGGTAAAGCCTATAACTGGGGCAATAACCAAGAGTCAGCATTCCAACATCTTAAGCAGAAACTTTGCATTGCACCTATTCTAGCTCTTCCGGGGGGAACGGATGATTTTGTGGTGATTGTGATGCATCCATTCAGGGTTTGGGTTGTGTGTTGATGCAACGAGAAAAGGTGATCGCATATGCTTCACGTCAACTAAAGATTCATGAGAAAAACTACACCACTCATGACCTAGAGTTGGGAGCCGTAGTTTTCACACTTAAGATATGGAGACACTACTTGTACGGTACCAAGTGTACCATCTACACCGATCACAAGAGTCTTCAGCATATCTTTGAGCAGAAAGATTTGAATATGAGACAACGTCGTTGGGTCGAGCTCTTGAATGATTATGATTGTGTGATCCGGTATCATCCGGGTAAGGCTAATGTTATAGCTGATGCCCTAAGTCGAAAGGAAACTAAGCCCAAACGAGTTCGAGCATTACAGCTTACTATTCACCCCGGATTACCTGACAAAATCCGTAGTGCTCAACTCGAAGCCCTGAAAGAGGAAAAACTACCGCTGGAAGGTACACGCGGTATGGAAGCACAACTCGAGGTCAAATCTGACGGCATTCGCTACTCCGTAGAGCGAATATGGGTTCCAGTATCCGGAAACTTAAGGGAACTAGTCATTGATGAGGCTTATAAATCTCGTTACTCTATTCATCCAGGTTCCAACAAGATGTACCATGATCTAAAGGTGCTGTATTGGTGGCCAAACATGAAGGCCGATATTGCCACCTATGTGAGCAAGTGTCTGACTTGCACGAAGGTTAAAGTTGAATATCAAAAGTCTTCTGGTCTTCTCCAACAACCGGATATTCCCATGTGGAAATGGGAGCAGATATCCATGGACTTTATCATAAAATTGCCATGAACTCCTACCGGATGTGATACTATTTGGGTAATAGTCGATCGTTTAACAAAGTCCGCTCACTTCTTAGCAATAAAGGAAACCGAAAAAATGGAGAAGCTTACTCATATTTACTTGAAAGAAGTAGTATCTCGGCACGGGGTGCCAATCTCTATCATTTCGGATCATGATGCATGATTCACCTCTCGTTTCTAGCAATCGTTACATAAAGCTTTAGTCATGCGTCTAGATATGAGCACAGCATACCATCCGCAAATTGATGGCCATACAAAACGTACTATTCAAACTCTAGAGGACATGCTATGAGCTTGTGTGATTGATTTCGGTAACACTTGGGAGTCTCACCTACCGTTGGTGGAGTTCTCATACAACAACAGTTATCACACTAGCATCAAAGCAGCTCCATTTGAAGCATTATATGGACGAAAATGCCGTTCTCCTATTTGTTAGGCCGAGGTTGGGGATAGTCAACTTACAGGTCCTGAGCTTGTACTTGAAACTTCTGAGAAAATCATTCAAATTTGAAATCGTATGGCAGCAGCTCGTGACCGTCAAAAGAGCTATGCCGATAAGCGTCGTAAACCGTTAGAATTTCAAGTTGGGGATATGGTCTTATTAAAAGTCTCACCTTGGAAGGGTGTCATTCGTTTTGGGAAACGAGGCAAGTTGAATCCTCGTTATGTTGGACCATTCAAGATAGTGAAGAGAATCGAGCCAGTAGCGTATCAACTTGACCTACCTGAAGGACTTAGTGGTCTCCACAACGTATTTCATGTCTCAAACTTGAAGAAATGTCTGGAAGACGAGTCACTCGCGGTTCCTCTTGAGGAACTACACATTGATGAACAGTTGCGTTTCATCGAAGAACCTGTGATAATCATGGATAGGGAAGTCAAAACGCTTAAGCGTAGTAAATTTCCTATTGTCAGGGTTCGTTGGAACTCGAAACGCGGACCGAAATTCACGTGAGAATCAGATGATGTGCAAATATCCTAATCTGTTCAAGCACTCCACGTCAAACTCTTAAGGTACTATTCTAATTTTCGGGACGAAAATTCTTTCAACTAGGGGATGATGTGACATCTGGAATTTTTTTATTATTATTTTAATTTTCAGGACGAAATTTTTTTCAACTAGGCGATGATGTTACAATCCGACCTCTTAATTTAACTCCGTTAGAATTCCGTTAAATATTCTGTTAAAACCTAACCCAGATAACCCAATATTAAATCTCAGGGACTGTTTATGTCATTTTTTGATTTAAAACTGCAGGGACTAGTTACGTAATTACTTTAAACTCATTCTGTTGACTTTATGAAGTCAAAATTAAGAAACCTTGTTCCTGTTGACCTCTTAAAAGTCAAAATTCGTTTGATTTGTTCCTATTGACTTTAAAAAGTCAAAATTCGCATATCCTTGATTCAATTCACGAATTGTAACTGAAATTCGTTTAATGTTGTAACTGTTATGTGCGTTCCAATCTTTATCGATCATCATTGACACAATAATCGCATACATTGATGCGAATTAAAATCCCAATAATGGGAATCCATGTTGAAATCGTCGAGTCCCCCCTATACGACACTAATTTGACTTGTTCGTCTATCATTCTCTCAATCAAGCAACCGCACACGTTAGACGAGCCTCCCAGAAAGCTTTTGCGTATACTGAGTCGGTCGGAGGGGTAGCCGGAGTCTTCAAGAATCGAACCCGTCATCGTCGGCCGAGTTCTAGCCGTACTCTATCAATCCGTCAATGTTTATGGTAATTACCTATACCATTAGCTTTGTTTTTATTTCTAGAACAGAAGCCCTATGACAATTCGGGCTAATAACATCAATTCGATTGAAATCAAGAACTTAGGGTTCATATGCATTCCGTTTAATCGAACGCTATCAATTCGATAACAAATACTGAAATTGATCATGTCCACAGACTCGCCTCGACGTCTAGATCGAAAGCCCTATACTTTTAGGGGCTTACATTACCAAATTGAATATGATCTAGATTCTAGGGTTCGTTCATAATAAATTTGGGAGTTTTGATCTGGACGATGATTTCAATGAAATTAAAGTATATGGTCAGATTCGAAATGTTCAAATCAGTAAAAGCCCCATGTTTTTATCAAACTTTAACATCGAAGTTGTCGGATTTGATTCCATGTTAAATCTAGGGTTTTCGAATCGTTGGAACAGGAATTAAACACACCTAGATTTGTTGTTCTTGAAATTAAATATACCCACTGATTCGCCATGACTCGAGTTACAAAACCCCTATGCCCCTATACCAAATCATTATCGAATTCGATGGGTTGGGACTTGGTTTGCTCTCGGTTCACGCAAAGGAGAGGAGCATAGGGAATTTTTTTTATTAAAACCATTCCTGTCCGGGATTCTTATGCGATAACCCTAGCGGGTGGAGTGGTTAATGTGTTGTGCTTGTGTGGGAGAGACCCATGTTCGAGTCTCTCCACATAGTTTTATTTTTAAAACATTTTTCTATTATTGTTTTAATATTTAATCAAACCCTACATTATTACATTTATATATTAATGTGTTTAAACCGGAAAACCATCCGTAGGCTCGGGTTTAGCCTCGTATCTCATATTATTATTTAAATTGCATTTGTAAAATAATATAATATTTTCAACCCACAATCTCAAATGAAAATGATATATATATATATATATATATATATATATATATATAGATAGATATTATTAACACTTTGTTTATAAACTTCGTGTAACATTTTAAAACTAATAAATAATATAATCATATATATTATTTACTCTCGTTTATATCCTCGAATAAAAATAATACATTTATTATTTTTGTCACGCAAATTAATTATTTATGTTACTTTGCTAAACTTAAAAATAATATAATAAATTATATTATTTTCCTAGACTTCTAATTAATGACAAAACGCCCGAATATATTTATTATATATTATTTTGTCATTCGTCGCGTAACGTATATATCTTAATTATTAATTAAAGAATTCTTATTCCCGTGGACACGTTCGTCTACTCTTGATTATTAGAGCGTTTCTTTAGGACGTTCAATCTTCCGTGTTGTCGTCACATATTCCCATTGTATCCCTAATTGTTATGTGTATAATCCTAAGGCATACGTAAGCCGTTGCAGGCTAACGCTCGTGGTTTCAATCTTATTCTAGTGTGAACCTACCTACGCCGTTCAAGTGAGTTTTACTGTTTTACAATTTGGGGGGAGAAAACGTGACGTAAACATTTTTTGTTATGTAATTCATATATGTCATCACTTGTTTAACAATGCGTACACATCTATCACTAAGTCCTCACATCGGACCGTTAATATGAACATAGCAAGGTAAGTTGAGTAGTACTACTGGGTTTGACAAACCTCACCCGCGTTAGTCTCGCTAACCCGACTGGATGTCGAACGGGTGCATTCTTGACCTAAACATGCACCATGGTTGATAGGCCTGGTGGGAGGCAAAAACGTAAACAGTCAGCTGTCGGTTGCGAGCGCATTTGTAACATGCTTATGGGTTAGCTACCTATTGATTTATATATTGAATGTATATTAACCTATTGAACTTTGTTGCAAACTGAAACCTGTGAACTCACCAAACTCGTCTTGAAATTTTCTTACATGTTTTCTAATATCGCTTAAGATAAGGCACAGGTGCACGCATAGGGCATGCATGGAGTCTTATGATTTAATCATGAATTATTATTGTTGATTTGCTATGTACTTTGTTTTGGACTTTGTTTGGACTGAACACTTTGGGACTTTTCTTGGGTGCGTTTGTTTTACGCATTTTCTTTCGTTTTATGCTTCCGCACTTACTTTGATCATTTATGATATATTTACATTTTAGTCCCATATAGTGTCGTTCAATGTAACTAATGACTAAGATCCTGGTTTATCACTTCCCAAACGGTAAAACTCTGTTAGTTGAAATTGGGGGTGTGACAGACGCCATCCGAGGCGGTGGCGGACCGCCACCATCTCGCCTAATGGTCCGCTACGGACCAGATTTCACCCCTATAAATACTTGAACGATTTCAATCGTTTCTCTCATCCCAAAACAATTTCAACTCTCAAAACTCATGCCAAGGCTCCTATAGACGATCCCTGACGATCCCGGTTCGATTCCCGCTCCTCGTAGTGCTCGGTTTAAGAAGAAACGCTTGTAGAAAGGTCGGAACGCTAGAGAAATCAGGTTAAGAAGCTAGAAGCTAAGCTTTGAACTTTAGAGGCTCATTCCAAACAAAAAAAAGGTGAATACTCTATCTCTTTTAAAACTTGTGTCAAATATTTTATTTACGAAAATGGCCAAATAAAGATTAACGAAATAATGCTCAACGTTCTTCTACGAACAAAGCATTCAGGCCACAAGTATACGTAAAACTTGCAAGGGATACACGGGTCTCGAGTGAAATTCTCGGATTGTGGCTGGTGCTTATCTTATAACAAATGAAGGACGTGGAGTTCTCGCTGTTATAAGCTATGACGCCAGTGTATACAGTGGTGCATACGGTCAGAACATGGGTCTGCTGAATGTGTAGATTGAATATGAAGTTGTGATTATCAACTTAATACTTATTTGTGCCAAAATGATTTTATGTCAAGATATTGTATTCACCAGCGTTCGCGCTGACGTTTTATTTTCAAAATATTTTCCAGGTAATGAATAAAATATGATGAGTGGTGTTTAAGGGCAGACATGAGATCTGACCCGATAAAGGATGGAATGCACGTATGATTCTCAGATCTCATGTAAAGGGAAATCCAAAAGAAAGGAGATAGGACCAGGGAACTGATCAACCATGTGTTGTAACTATTTCCAATGGCTCATCATCCCATATTTGTCATCACTTAAACCAGAAACTTCAAGTTCACGCTGTCATATGCTTTTTCCAAATCCGCTTTAAAAAAAATCAATGGCTTCTTAACTCTCTTCGCCCACGAGTAAATTTCATTCAGCATTAAAGGAGTATCGATGATATTTTTCCCGGCAAGGAACGCCATTTGGCATGAAAATCCTAGGCGAATTCCGAGCAAAAGAGGCGATTTCCAAGCAAAAGGAGGCGGTTTCCGAGCTAACACCAGAGGGAAAAAGGTAGGTATTCTCTGTTGTTTACTTTGATTTATGGTTTATTTCTGGTGTTAGGGCTTTTGCGATTAATTGATTTTGTGGCTCAATGACTTGGTGTGTTGTCTCATTTGATGAAACAAATAGCAGTCACCAGGTGTTTGACGAAATGTCAGAGAAAATTAGGTGTTGTTGATGTTGCTCTTTTTTCTGTTTGAACATGGCAACAACCCATGACTGCAGTTGACATGTTTTTTCTGTTTTAATTAGTTTGGAACAAAATCCGTAGCAGTACCTTGGTTTATTGCATTAAATTTAATCAGGTTTGCTTGTTTCTATTTCTACATAACTATTGGTTCATGAGTGTTTATTCTAAATTGCAAATTGCTTTCAACTTTTCTTTCTAGCTAAAAGCTTACTGCGCAAATTCACCAAAGATTAAGGTGATGATTTGCATAATGCTAAAGCTGTACAAGGGTGAGGATTGAGGTTATTACAATAGGATTTCATAATGCTCAAATGGTGGTTACGTCTCAAAAAGGAAATTTGTTTTACCAAGGACTAATGAAGTTGAAGGTGATTACCACTAAAGGATTAACATGATCCCATAAGGTAAAAGAGCTAACTTGTTCTGTATTGCTAGTTTGTACTATAATAGGTACTTCCATTTATATGGTATTATACGGGTATAAAGGTGCAAGATATAATCAGAGAATCTATATATATTAATAAATAAATGTTGGGTTCCGTCACGTGTCATGTTCCTAGACCTACTAGAATTGAGTTTTCTCGCCTAAACTATTCTTTTATTGAAATGGTTTACACGCGGGTCAAGAATATCCACTTTTTACCCACATTTGTTTCTTCGGATCCTATTACTTCTGTATCTCTAATTAGGGTTTCATTCCAACCAACTTCGGCCTCTTCACCGTCCTCTACACCCATTTAGGGTTCCTCCACGACCGTTCATCTCCTCCACCCTTTCCTTACGCCTTTAGCCGCCATGAGCACCGATCTTACTCCTGCTCTATCTCCACCTGGACCGAGAGGTCCACCTGATCAGATATATCATGGTGGCCGTCAGATGTACCATGGTGGCCCCCTTACTATTGAGGTAATTTCATGTTTTCCTCTCTTGGTATTTTCTTCTATATGTTTTTACGAATTGCTCTATACTTGCATTATTGGTCATTTTTAGGCAGATGCACATTGCGCATTCTGGCTAAATTTATTCAAATCGGTAGATCGTTCAATAAGTACTGTATGGTAAACACAAATGTTCTGTTTTATTTTCTTTAATCTCCCTCTCTTGATATTGTCAACTAATTTTTAATTTTTTTTTTTTTGACAGTACCATGTGAGAACCAATTTTGGTAGGACTGTAGGTAGCCTGTTTATTGCCATGAGCTTTGACTATGATGCCCTATTGGATGAATTTGGTACATTGCAAGTTTAATAATCTTGATTTTGATATAAATTAGGTGATTTGTACAAACAAAAATTGAAGTGTTATTCAAATTTAGAGCAGGGATAGTTATATAGTTCGGTGCTCATGGTTAATTATTGAATAAATTTGTATATTTGGTAAAACGGTAAAGGAATGGTTTTGCTGTCATTCAGCTCAGTTTTGATTTAATACATTTTTCAGGAATCGATTACAAATGGTAAAGGAATGGTTTTGCAACAAGAAGCTGGCACCTATATCAAGTTCAAGGGCAAATCAGATTATGTGGACAATAGGCGAGGACTTAAATACCAATATGTAGAGTCTTGGTTTAAGCAGATAGACAAACTAATTCATGATTTTAATGTGGTAATTTTATCCCATTTCTTGCTTTCAGTTTTATGTTCATAATTTTAACTTAAAATGGATTTAAATATGTTCGAGTCTCTATGCAACACCCATTATAAGGAATTCGATGTTGTATGTTTTTGCCATGTAGTGCAAATGGTTAGAGTTATTTTTATGCGACGTAATGAGTCAAAATATCCATGGAAGTCTTTTTGATAAATTGGTTAGCAACATAAGTTATTTAGCTGTTTGACATAATACTATATGATGGTGTCAGTTGATCTGTGTAGGGCTTTTGTGCCTTTATTTTGTATATTTGATTATAAAGTTTTGTTTCAACTTTGCGATTATGCACGCAATAGATTTTGTTGCCGTATTACAGTTGTTTTGACTTTGATGATCATTATAAGATTGATACAAATGGAGATTTTTGCTCTGTCATCTTGCATTATGGTTTTTATTTTCATCAATATATGTCAATACCACCTGATTCCAAAGTAAAGTTACATTTGTGATATATCTCTGATAGCTTCTTATTATATGCAACAACTAGAATGATCATGGATGGCTTTGTTACTTTTGCAGACACTGAAGTTGCTTCTGCTGCAATCCAGGCTATGGATCAAAGGGTATCTTTACCATCTTTTTATTCTTTTGGTTACTTGGGAATATATGTTAACTGCCCATGGCAATTGCCGTGTTTGTATAATTGATTTGTTCCTTATCATTAAAGAACTTATTAAATTTGTTAAATATATAAAATGCCTTAAAGGCTTCAACAGAGATATACTATAAGAATTTCTTAGATAAATTATAGAGAAAGAATTTAATATGAATGCTCTTATATATTAATTTTTACATATTTTGAATTTTGTTTTCTATTGTTAGTAGTATATGCAATACATTTTTACACATGTAAAATATATACTAAAGATTTAACAGTTTTATGTATTGATATTTTTCACTTCGTGTGTAGACACGGGTTCCAAGCTAGTAATGAAATAAAAGGATGAACTAATTATCACGTAAATGATTACAAATTTTAGAATGGGTATGTACTTCGGTTTCGAGGACGAAACCTATTTAAGGGGGGGAGATCTGTAAAATCCTGAATTTTTAGGATTTCTGATTTAAATAAGTTTCATGTTAGTACTGTACAATATGACATGATAATGAAATATAAACCTTGTGGATTTTAATGATATAGCAAAACTTATTATAAATACTAAATTGTCAATTGTAGCTGCTAATATGAAGTTTTTAAAAGGAGATTTAAATATTTTATATATATATATATATATATATATATATATATATATGGAGAGGTTCATTACAGAATACTAAATATTTGCGAGAACAAAAAGAACAAACTTAAATCGTTTAATTTATTGATCTATGATTTATATTTTTAAAAATTTATACTTCATACATATAAATATGCATGTTTATATACATAAAAACCCATTAAATAATTTTTTTAATATGTTTTTATACATTTAAAAGTTTACCTACATATATGTAGATTATGTGTAGGTAAAATAACCTAAACATCCTACACATGAATTAAACATGTGTAGGTTGTTTAAATAAACGAAATTTGTTCATATTTTTTTTAAATTTCTTGAGAGATTAATAAACATTGCATTTTTATCATTTTCTTATATTTCAAAACTTTTTAAGATTGAAAAAATGAAGTATTCATTTTGTTCCCCATGTTCTCGCAATATTTAGTGTTCTGAATTGAACCTTCTCCTATATATATATATATATATAGTTAGGTTATTGTAAAAATGGTTTTAAAAATAAGAAAGGTAAGAAGGATTCTAGGCTTCACATGTGTCATTTTATTGTTTTTAAAGGTAGGGTATAATGGTCAGTGTGTAATATATCAGGTCATTGTGTAATATAAGGTCTTATACTATACAATGACCAGACCTGATATTACACAATAAACTGATATTACACAATGACCAGACCTTACATTAAACAATGACCTAACATATTTGAGCGAATTACACAATGAGCTGGAAAACGTAAAACACAATGATAAAAAAATATTTGATAAAATCAACATATTACACAATGAGCAAATTACACAATGACCTGACATATTTGATGTAGGTCCCGGGAGCCTCCTAGCGCAGCGGAGATAACACGGATCTGTTATGTGATTTGTGTGGGAACAAAGAAACAAAGCAGAGAAACAAAAACAAAGACTAAAGATAATGAAACGATGCGTAATACATAACATAGAGGTCATCCGGTATTACAGACTAGATATCGAAGGATCACACATCTCTCATCTAAGCTCACGATCCAGGGGTCGGGAGAGCTCGTCCCGACCCGGACACCTCTCAACCTAGTTCCAGAGTTCCACCTACAAATGAAGACAAGTCTTCTATTTATAGGGGAAGGAACACTACATGCGTACTTGTCTAAGTACGCAAGGTTTGGTCATGCGTACTTGACAAGTACGCAAGGCAAAAGCCTTGCGTACTTACTAAGTATGCAGGACCAAACTGGTGTGCAGGCTAAGTACTCAAGAACACCTTCCTGCGTACTAGCTACGTACACCGATACATAGAATTTTATCTATAGTTACAAAAACATGCTTCTACATTTGAGCGAATTACACAATAATGAGCAAATTACACAATGAGCTGGAAAACGTAAAACACAATGATGAAAACATATAACACAATGATGAAAAATATTTGACAAAATGAGCATATTACACAATGAACATATCTTGCATTACACAATGACCTGACATATTTGAGCGAATTACACAATGAGCTGGAAAACGTAAAACACAATGATGAAAACATATAACACAATGATGAAAAATATTTGACAAAATGAGCATATTACACAATGAGCTGGAAAACATAAAACACAATGATGAAAACATATAACACAATGATTAAAAATATTTGACAAAATTAGCATATTACACAATGAGTTGAAAAACGTAAAACACAATGATGATTACATATAACACAATGATAAAAAAAATATTTGACAAAATGAGCATATTACACAATGAGCAAATTATACAATAAACCAGACCTGACATTACAGAATGACCTGGTATATTTGAGCGAATTATACAATGATGAGCAAATTACACAATGAGCTGGGAAACGTAAATCACAATGATGAATGCATATAAAACAATGATGAAAAATATTTGAGAAAATGAGCATATTACACAATGAGCAAATTACATAATGACCAGACCTTACATTACACAATGACCTGACATATTTGAGCGAATTACACAATAATGAGCAAATTACATAATTAGCCGGAAAGCGTAAAACACAATGATGAAAACATATAACACAATGATGAAAAATATTTACAAAATGAGCATATTACACAATGAGCAAATTACACAATGACTAGACCTTACATTACACAATGATCTGACATATTTGAGCGAATTACATAATGAGCTGGAAAACGTAAAACACAATTATGAAAACATATAACACAATAATGTAAAATATTTGACAAAATGAGCATATTACACAATGAGTTGGAAAACATAAAACACAATGATTAATACATATAATAAAATGATAAAAAGTATTTGATAAAATGAGCAAATTACACAATAGTTGGAAAACGTAAAACACAATGATGAATACATAATGAGCATATTACACAATGACCAGACCTTACATTACACGATGACCTGACATATTTGAGCGAATTACACAATGAGCTGGAAAATGTAAAACACAATGATGAATACATATAACACAATGACTAGACCTGACATTAGACAATGAACTAATATTACATAATGACCTGATATTACACAATGAGCAAAATATAAATGACCAGACCTATTACACAATGACCTGACATATTTCACAATGACCAGACCTATTACACAATGACCTGATGTATTACACAATGAGCTGGAAAACGTAGTTTTTTTATATAACGACACTATACTCATTTTAAAGATAAAAAACGCTCGTTTTTATGGTGTAATTTAAAAAAAAAATAATGTCGTATGTAAAAGTTATGAATGTTTAAAAAATGGGGGAACTTGATAAAAAGTCAACAAAAGTAGTCAAGACTAAAATACTCTTCTAACAACTTTTTCTCCTACAATTTAATCTCAACTATTAAATTTTTCTACAATTTGATCTAATGATCTTAAATCCTTCTCACTCTTTTTTGAATTAGAATCGTTTTTACCTGAACCTTTTTCATATATATATATATATATATATATATATATATATATATATATATATATATATATATTCAATATAAAGAATAAAGTGTTTTAATTTAAATATTATTCAAAGTGAAGGGGGCAATTGTGTAAAATGAATTAACAAATATTATTGTGGTGGAATGGGGGATTATAACCCACATGGACTTCTCCTCCTTGAAGTATATCATTAGGGGTGTTAACGAGCCGAGTCGAGCTCGGCTCGATTCGAGCTCTAATTTTGAAGCTCGGGCTCGGCTCGTTTATTATATATTAATTAATTTATATATATTTATAATTATTTTTATATAAATTTTATTATAGTTTTTATATATAACATAATACATATTATTTAATTATATTTATCCTAATTTTATATTCTAATTATTATTATTATTTTATAAATATATATTAAATATATTAAAAACATTATTAAATAAAAGGCTCGTTAAGGCTCGCGAGCCGGCTCGAGCTCGATAAGGGAAGCTCGGGCTTGGGCTCGTTTTTTAAACGAACTTATTGCTCGAGCTCGTTTAAGCTCGGCTCATTTCGGGTTTTTAGATAGCGTGTCTCGAGTAGCTCGCGAGCGGCTTGGCTTGTTTACACCCCTATCTATCATCGAACAAAAAGAAAAGACTGGGACGAGAACAATGGCGATTTCAACAATTAAGGTTCAATTGGGTGATCCAAGTTCATGCATGCTGGGAAAATTGTGTGAAATAAGGTGCAAGAAGAATGAGGTATTATTTTTAGAACCCTAGTTTTGATTTGATGAAGGTGTAATCTCGAAATTTGTTGTCATGATTATATCACTTGTCTATACTTCCTCGAATTTTTTACATAATTGTTTTTTAATGATGACTGTCGTTATTGATGATATCTAGATGTTATACTTGAACATGGGAACCACATACATGATGACTATGGTTTATGAACTTATTTCTGAAACCCGCCATGTGTTTGATGAAATTCCCCTCACATAATGAATTTTATAAATTATGAATGATTTTATGTCGGATGAACCATGAACAAATCAACATTTTAACGTCTACATTTCATTGAAATTAAAGATTTACCAGTGAAGTACATACAAACGGGTCATGAGTTACATGGAATAGGATGGAGTTGAAATGTTAGATATATGATAAACTCGATACATGTTTAATGTATGGTAAGATCATGTGGGATGTGTTGTTTTATATGAGGATTGAACTTTAAATGATCTTACATGATGTATTCTAATGGGGTATGTTGGCTTGCAAATTTAGCTACTCAGTATGAAGCTTGGAAGTTGACGGAATGAGAGAAGAATTTAAGTACGGGCGAAGGTGAGTAGTACATTCTTGGTTGTGCTATTACCTACTTATTTGTAACTAGCAAATACGTCCGCGCTTCGTGGCGGGTTTCGCGTCTATAATGAGAGTTGCGCTTATTCCTCCTAATAAAATTGACGTACCAATTTGCAAAACAACCGGCAAATGACACTAACATACACAAATCAATTAACACCAACATAACCAATTAATAGTAATCAAATTTGAAAAGCTCAGGAGCAGACACTAAGCTACACAAATCAATTTAAAACACTTTATAAGCTATTAACAGTAAACAATGGACAAAGTCAACCAGAGCCGTAACTGTCAACATATATAACCCATTGTAATTGTTGTTCAATACAATACAACAAAAAAAATATTAATAATAATAAGTTATGTAGGTGTACACTCAAAACATAGCAAAAGAAATTTCATACACACCATGAAGCGGTTACAGCCACATGTATTGACCTGAAGAATGCTCTCTAAACATCATCGATTGAGAACATGAAAAATAGAAAGGTTCATTGTTCTCAACATGCCCATGGTTCTGAATATGAGTTTTATGGGTAATTAACTAAGTTATTTTCAGGAAAAGTGAAGAACATACCATCCATGGTAAGGTACAAGCATGGAAGAATAAAGAATATGACCAGTAACACTGTTGAGTTTTGCATCATTAGAAAAGCTTCCATACCCACTGTACGACAAAAACAAATCATTACAACCTGAAATCTTTACAGGCAGAAGCAAACTGTTTCTAAAGGTTTGGTTTGTAAAAATTATGGCCAAGAAGAAACAAAGCCCGAAACATTGTACCTTCAGCAAAAAAAATAAAGAGGCCAAACCACCATATTGTTAAAATAAGAAGCTACCGTTGCGAACCTAAAAACCACCACAACATCTCTCAACAAATAGCTAATGGACCATCATGAAATCAAGTCATGCTTTCGGGTTCTTCCTGAGAGCATTCAGCACACGACCATACTCATGTGGCTCCAGCCCATACTGCGCCACTTCAGCCGCGTCTACAGATTTTACATGGAATCTAATGACCAATTATCAACCTGTTCCACCGTGTATGCATCTAATTTCTAAATGAAACTAAAAAATAATCTGTATCAGTTTGGTAGTAGATGAGGTAACATTCCTACAAATTGGTAGTTGTATATCACAGAATTCAGGAATACAAAGCTGAAGAAAAGAGATCATACCATTCGTCGATACTACCACAGTTTGTAATTGAACCACCGCCACGTCGAAGGTTCTGCTACCCATAACAATGTCTTTCATCGTCGCTGCAGCCGTGGTTTGCAGGCTGTAGTCACTTGCACTACAAGGTTTGTTGCGACCTCTGTCAAACTCAATATCGTCATCCAAATCCCACCTATAATGGCACTATAGTGCATATTCGCATATGGTTTCTCACCTGTCAGGATCTCCCATAACACAATTTCAAAAGAAAACACATCAACCTGTAACAATATATGATTAGATTTTTTTAAATTAACTATTTGGAAATTTATAATTTACATATATACCTTTTCCGAAACTTTATTATTGTGACCATTAAGTAGCCTAGAGGCAATAACCAAAGGGTTGCACTTGATCTTTGAGAGCTCAAAATCACCAACCTGCATAAAATACTTAATTATACAAAACAAAAAAAACAGTAAATAGTTTGTTATAGAAATTAAATAATTAGAAACTATTAAAGCAGTAAATGTTCTGCTAATAAGCATAGTCTACGATATGTTAACTTGCATATGGATCATGAAGGATATATTGACCAACAAATTGTCCCACTTTTTATATAAAAATGCACAATGTTCTTACACTGTAAATATTCCATCTCAAAGGTTGCATCCATTGCAATTATAAGTTTCTTTCGATGATCCACACACCTGCAAATCGCATCGTGAAAAGCAAAATTCAAAAGGGACGCAGATGATCAAATCTATAAATCCTATAGTTATAGATCAGTTAATTTAAGTAGCAGCCAACGAATCGTTCTTATTGTTTCGCGTTAACAAACCGGAATATAAAACAATTCCACCTTCAGCCATAGTTTAGCTAAATTAATGAACCACACATAAACAAAAAATTAAACTGAAAAGGCGAGATAAAAGATCGAAACACTTAATGGCGACGACGTAATCGGTCCCATCCCTTCCTATCACTTAAACTTACGAAAACCCTAACAAAAGTTCCGATGAAACAAACAGAACATGAAATCGCTGGCGGTGGAACATTTTAAACAAAGCTAGAGAGGCAAGAACAGATAAGACCTAGCAACGAAGGGATGCAAAAAATAACAATCGATGAAAAATTGGGAGAACAGGAAACCGGCATCTAGGGTTCTGAGCGACAACTCACCGATGTACCCAGAAAACCAGCCGACCAAAGTCACCTGCTGTCATAACCAGTTCAATATATGATTGATTAAGAGGTCATAACATGCTTGCAAAACCGAATTACACCTGCTGTCATAACCTTGTTTTAAAAAGCGAGAAGCGCACCAAGGCAACAGAGTATAAAACCGAGGCGCAAAGCGCAGAGCGTAAAAACGCACGGCTTTTTGTACGCGAGGCGCTAAGTATTAATATAATATTTTAAAATTAATTTCATATAATATTTACTATAATGTTAATCCTTTTACACCTTAAATTTAGATAAATAAAAGATATATACGAATTAATTTATAAATAACATTTATGTACAACATAAACAGTTGTACGTACAACCTAAAGAAGCAAAAATCTTGTTAGACTTTAGAAACAAGAAAAAAAGAACATATACACATATTTAAAAAGTTTAACATATTTAAAAAGTTTAATGTTAAATTTGACAAATGCTATAATATGAAGGATGAAAAATGTAATTTAACAAAAAGAAATAAGCTTTTTAACCCTAAAATCCATTCTCCCTTTGTTTTAATTATAAGTTGTAACCCTAAATTCCTTTCTACTAAAACTGCTGTCATCTTCATCATCTCCATCGCAAATCTTCATCTACATCGGATATCTTTATCTTCATCACAGGTTAACTTCAATTTCTTCTTATTCTTACATATATGAACTGGTCTTTCAGCATAAAGCTTCGATTTCATCTCCGTGTACATGAATCGGTCCTCGTTGATTGCTGTAACCTCAAAATCAAGTGCCACATCTTCATTGCCAGCCCAAAAAAAAGTTCTTAAGCGCACAAAAGCGGATCGGAGCACAGAATCGCGCGCTTCTTGTACACATGTGCGCCTTAGGTAACCTAAAGCCCAAGACCCTGCGCCTAGGCGCTCCTTAGGCGCGCTTTTTAAAACCAAGGTCATAACCAGGTCAGCCTACCTACCGAGGTTGTTTCAAGACCTTATCCATTTTATTTTGGCATGGTTTTTGCTGAGAAGTTAGTTACAAACCTAAATGATTTTATGTAATTTTTAAAGATTTTTTTGAAGTGGTTTTATGTGTTTTTGGGAATGGTTTTTTAGTAAAATTGTGGTTGACAGAACCTAGGTCACGTACCTGCAGAGGTTGTTTCGAGACATTAAACACTTTATTTTGGCATACTAAATGATAACGGGTCATGAATAAATAATCTTGTAAGTGTTGGTTAATGTATCCTGTAATTAGTAAACGGGGTGTAGAATTAAAATAATACTACAAAGTAATTATTGAATTTTTGACCCGCTTTGATATATAATGAATAGTGAATTAAGGGAATTGATTTATAACCAAAAGTGCGTTTAGAACCTACTAACAATCTTTATGTTGCAAGTGTCATTGTCGCGCGGTCCGCCTTCAAGTGAATTGAGTTAGTGAATCTGCGGCTTGAGGCTGGTTTGTGATGTCTTATGGGCATTAAGATGTTCTCCTTCTTTGTTATAAATACATTTATTAACGAGTTTTCACTTAGCTGTGACTAACATTTTGTGATGATAACATGTAGGTCAAGTATATGTGATTTGATGATGGAAGTGGTCGAGTCGTTTGGATTAACAAGGCAGTCTTAAAACTTGTGCTAACATACTGAGAAGTGATCCCTCCGAAATTATCTATGAAGATAATGGTTACAAATTTTATATCTAATTGTTGATATAACTAACCATATAGATGTGAATTCATTTATTTTTGGCTAATGTCTTTTGTATTGATATGTAGATAGGTTCAATGGTCGAAAGCTAATGTGATCGAGTCTTGTGAGAAGGTCAACGAAGTGAAGATTTTATGTTGTTATTGATTACCAATTGTGTGGTTTTCTTATTGGGCCAAGTGGACTCATATAATGGTGTTTTGGAGTATAATTAAAGATTCACGGGTTTAGTTTCTTTTGAGTCTTGTGATTTTGGTTTGCGTCCTATTCTTAAACAGGTTTTGTTGATAGTAAGGATTGTTTTTTTTTTATCTAAATTGGTTATGTCAAAATTTTCTAAGAACCCGTATTATTCAGCACGTACTAAATGAGTTATAAAAGTAACTAAATATTTGAGTTAGGATACTTTTATTATGTAAATATTTTTGGACAAATCTAGGCCTAAATTCCCCTGAAGTATTATACTTATTTTGTTTAGTAGTAGGAGGCTTCACATACTCTTACTACTCGAGAGATAGGATATCACCCCCCCATCCCGAAGTGACGAATATGAAAAGTGCCCTTTGGTTGACACCACCTTAGCCTTAGTCAGTAAGAGAGGGTGCCCCAGAGTGGGTATCTCGATCGATTCAACAAGAGAGTAAAGTGTCAAGATTGTGTTTTTAAAATTATGGGTGTTTCACTGATCCCATTCGTATTAGACTTCTTTGCGTTTCAGCTTTGTTAAGAGGGAGGCTATTCTTGAAAAGAGGACTTGGATGAACCTTTGGTAGTAGCCTGCCAACCCTAGGAAACTCCGCACCTCTGTCGACGTTCTCGTGTTCTCCCATTCTTGTCAACCATAATGTCGTTCGCGTCAAAGATATGGCCTAAAAATTTAACTTCCTGGGCCAGAACGCGCATTTGGTGAATTTAGTATACAATTTATCCCCTTTTAACGTTTACAACACCTCTTTTAGATGACAGGCGTGATAGCCCTCGCTTTAGGAGTAGATGAAGATTTCGTCTATAAATACAATCACCGATCGGTCTAGCATCAGGCGGCACACCCGATTGATCAAATCCATAAATACTACAGGAGTGTTCGTCAAACCAAATGACATTACAAGGAATTCATAGTGATTGTATCGTGTACGAAACGTTGTCTTTGGCACATCCTCTTCCTTTACTTTCAATTGATGATAACCCGACCTAAGATCGATCTTTAAGAACCAACTTGTGTCTTGTAATTGGCCAAAGAGATCATCTATTCTAGGGAACGTGTATTTGTTCTTTATTGTTCTCTTATTCAGTTCTCTATAGTCTATGTACATTCTCATCGAAGCATCTTTCTTCATTACAAACAACACCGAAGTACCCCAAGGAGAAATGCTCGGTCTGATAAAACCCTTTGAATGAAATCTTCTAGTTAGGTCACTATTTTTATCATCTCGGATGGAGCTAGTTGGTATGGTGCTTTGGAAACGGGCTGGGCTCCCAACATTAAATCAATTTGGAATTCTATCTCCCGATCGGGTGGCATTCCAGGTAAGTCCTCGAGGAACACCACTGGAAAGTTGCACAACACATGTACATCTTTTATCTCTTTAACTTCTTTCTTATGGTTTATAACATAACCTATGTAACTCTCTGTTTTAATCATTTAGATGATGTTCAGCATCGAGATATCTTTGTCTCCGTAAATCGTGACTTCGCTACCATCCGGAGCTTTCAAGTGAATCTTCTTCCGTTTACACACAATGTGGGCCTCACTTAGAGCGAGTCAATCCATTCCTAATACTATGTCTAATCTCCCTAAGGCTAAGGCAACCAATCTAGCTAGGAATTTATGACCGTGTATGCCTATTGTGCAATTTCTTATGGCTTCTATGACTTTTGTATTTCTACCCATGATAGTTATTATGCTAAAGGCCCTTTCTATCTTTGAGATGGTACATTTCAGTTTATCATAAAAGTAAGAGGCTATAAAACTCTTTGTAGCATCAAAATCAAACAATACTGATGCATAAGTGTTATTAACAGTGAACGTACCTGGGACGCCTCTTTATAGCCCCAGATGTCCCATTCTTAATTTAAGTTCACACATTATCCCAAATGTTCGAATCTCTCAAACTATATCTCTGATACCAATTTGAAAGGATCCAAAACGGGAATCTCTCATAGTTGGCACAAGCCAATAAATCATAGTTCTTAAACCTAGAATCATTCAACAACCAGATAAACGTAACAGCGAAAGCCTCAATCGTTACAATTATCCATACAAATATAAAACGTAAATTGTTCCTAGTTCAATAAACGAAAATGTCAGTCTTCACAGATAACAACCCAAAAATCCATGCATTCCAAGCCCTCGCGGCTCCATTCCTTCTATAATCATCATTTACCTGAGGTGCATGCTAAAAGTTGGATATACTGAGTGAGTTTTATTTTTATTTAGTAAAAAACATTTCATCGTTTCTTTTCAAAACAACTTAAATATCAAAATAAATAATAAAAACTTGTTCTTCTAAAGAGTTTTCTTTTCATTCAAACATTCTAATTCCCAAAAGGGAATTCATTCATTCTTTAAACCTTTTAGAAACATTTGTGCTAGCTTTCTTTTCAAAACATTCACATTTACAATTAACATTCATGCTAGTCTTTACATTCATTCGTTTATTCATTCATTCTTCCATTCACATTCTTATCATTGACTAAACTAGAACTCGAATGATACCATTCCGTCTTAACCGTCCCAAGTCCCGGAGGCTTGGAAAGTTGTGCTTGCACGAATGTAAGACTCCTTTGTTGCTTGTGTATAAGACTCCTCTGTTGCATATCACAAAGATAAGACTCCTATGTTTGCTCGTCCAAAGACAAGTATTCCACTGTTGCTTGCACAAGACTTTATGTTCATTCTTTCATTCGCCTCGGTGTAACATACACGCTTTATTACACACACATAGATATGCATTCACCCAGTGAAAACACTAAAACTTGTTGGGTATAGAATTGAGACTGATGCATCAATCGAAACTACTAGTTTCAGTTGAACATTTGTTCAATCGAAACTAGGGATTTTCGATACCTGTTTTTCAGACCCATTTGGCGGTGGCTTGGAAAACAAGGCACATGTGTTTGGCCTCTTATAAATAGTATATTATCTCATAGGAGTAGTGTGTGTCTGTAGAGGGAATCACCACCTCAGGGGGAGCTCACCCTGGGTGAGACTAATTGTGAGTGTGTGAGGAACTTTTATTTTTCATTTCAATCAAAGAATCATACGTTTTATGCTTCAATTATTGTTTTGTTTTCATTTTCATATATGTTTGCACATAATTGTCATAAACATTTAGTAAAAACATCATTCTTTTATTTCCGTTCACAGCATGCACTTCAGCCCAAAAATTTAAAAAAAGAAAATGGGCAATAGAAACTCACCAGTTATGATATTAGGAATCTTTAGTAAATCGACAAGTGAAAAATATCAACATTTTCTAGGGTCGCCTGGATTAATGTCGCCTACTAGTGTCATCAGGAACTAGTGTTGTGGGAAAGTGTCGTCGGATGACAGTGTCCCTAGGGCAGTGTCGTCATAATAGTGTCTCCAGAACTTTCGTTCTGGACTTAGTGTCGTTACTTTTAGTGTCGTTTACGTGCATGGCGATACTGTTAGTGTCGCCAGAAGGGAAATGATACGTGTCCCAATCATTGGCAATCTTGAGAGACGTACTTCTTCGTCCCCGGTTAGTGTTGCCGGATGAAGGTGACGACACTACTAGTGTCGCCCCATGAAGATCTTCATCAACATGCCCGTTTTTAACCCAAGTTTTCAACTTTTTTACATTTAAATCGTTTGTTTAACTCACATGAAGCCAAATCTAAGCTTATTTTAGCATTTGAGTTCAAAACACTAGTTTTACCCAAAAACCCATTTAAACTAAAAATTAGAGGTTTTAGGTTTGATTCTTACCTCAAAACGATGGTTTCTTCTTCTCTAACAGTGGAGAGATGTATTGGAGCAGCCTGAGAACAAAATGCTTGAGTTCTTGAGATTTTTCTCTCTAGACTATCTCTTTCTCTCTTTACGAAAATGGAGATGGGGTGGTGAATGGTGGTCGGAAGAAGGGCTACACCAAATGTATTAGGGTTCTAGGGTGGACATGGGCCAAGCCCATGACCTTTGGCCAATTAGTCTTTATGCTTTCTTCTCATTTAGCCCATTAGAGATTCTTGGGTTTTGCGGATGTTACAGCAAACATATGGCATCATATGGGCAACGTACACTGCTCCACCTTAGCTGCCCTTGAGAAAAGTTCTAGATGGTCTTTCGGATCGGCAAGCCCATCATACACCTTAATGTCTGTTGGCATTTTGGTCTTAGGTGGAAAATTGAAATTAGCTATGTGTGCCGAGCATCTAGTTTGAGCATTGGGTATGTATGGTTTCTGGCGTTGATTATATCATGAAGGGTCAACAAATTTTTGATAAGTTCTTGTGTTTGACGGGTTGCCACCTACCACCGAATGCTATCCAAGGTAATAAAATAAGCTTTCCATTTATTTTAGGACAAATCATAAATGAATTTCCCAACGATTCATCCGAACTAGAATATTGTCAACGAGCATGGTTGATAATCTTTTTTTTATTGGTGCAACCCTTTTTCCTGATAACGCTAGCAACTGGGTTCACGTTCGATATTTAGATAACATAGAAAATTTAAATGAATGTGGCGGGCTAAGTTCGGGCGGCGCTGTTTTGGTATCTTTATATAGAAATCTGTGCAAGGCAACAAATATTGAGAATACCGAGATTGGTGGTCCGATGTTTTTGTTAACTATATGGGCTTGGGAAAGATTTTCCGGTTTTGCTCCTAAAATTTGTTCCCCATACAATTTCAACAAGCCATACGGTGCTAGGTATTTCACTTTTAACGAATTAAATGTCTACAAATTATTATACAAAATAGTTATTCATATAGAAAAGAAACAATTATTTAACATGTGTATTATTCTATTATTTACTCGTAGGTGGAACGTTCCGTTAAGTTATACTGAAACACCCACACATGTGTTGAGTGCATATCGATCTCAACTTCATTCCATTAATGAGTTCATGGTAAACTATTTCAATTAACATGTAACATCCTTAATTGGAAAACCAATTAATTAAACATTTAAATGCGCGAAAGTTTTTATCCCATATTTTTTTTTACTTTCTCGCATACCGCGAAGGATCTGTGACATCCCTTCGCGTACCGCGAAGGATCTGGGACATCCCTTCGCGTACCGCGAGGGAGTCCCAAATCACCCCACCCGGAAAGCCAGTCTCTCGCGTACCGCGAAAGACCCTGGCTAGAACCTCGCGTACCGCGGGGAGCTAAGTTTACTCAGCTGCCCAATTTTCACACTTAGCCAAATTTTCATCTTTTAACAAATCAACATGACACCAAAATTATCCCCAACACTTGGGTTTTGTTTCAAAACTATATACAACCTTTATAACACCAAAACATGTTTCCATTTGTCAAAATACACCACATTAACGGATTTTTCCTTTAAAATCCCAAAAAGAACACCCTATATGCATACGAGAACCCTTCACGCCTTAGACTTGACTTGGACCTATATCGGAGCTTTCCCTACATAACCACAAATATAAATCACCGTTAGTAATGACGATAAACATATTCAACAAGTATTTACACTTGTTTCCACCCCTTTCACACATTTGACCCGTTTACACCCATTTGGTCATTTAAGGTTCTTTACTCTTGCACTACCACTACAAGATTCATTCTTTTCATATGAAATTCATGTGACATCCCCCTTTTCTCCCATTTGAAGTATTTCACACTTCATATTGGATTACATCCACTTGGTGCGAGTACCACAACTCGTCTTACTCATACTTAGAGTATTTGACTCCAAGTCCACCCTTTGAAGTATTCCACACTTCTATTTAATTTCCACCTCTTGGTGTGAGTACCACAACTCGTCTTACCCACATTTGGAGTATTTGAAGTATTCCACACTTCTATCCACCATTTCACCAATTTACCACATTATGATTGACTATATTCCACATATATCAATTTCACCAATTTCTCCACATTGCACGTAATTGTTTGACTATTTACCACATAAGTCAATTACACCATTATCACCACGTTGCACATTTACATTTTGACTATTAACCACATAAGTCAATTTCACCCTTTACACCACATTGCACATTTACATTTTAACTATTAACCATATAGCCTATTTACACATATTTCCATCATATAGTTTAACCTTCTACCAGTAAAGTCAAATTTATACCATTCATACATATTACATTCAAGCAATGGGCATAAACATTCATATCAACTTATAGTATGCATTCATATCACATACACCACACATTTATCTACATTACTAAGTAAGTGCATAGGCACTTACCTTTGGAGTTGGAAGATCCCGTACCACCTTCTAGCTTTGCAATTTGATTACCTAAATATATACACCTAGTTTAGTAATCTATCATATATACATAATCACATTACAATTGAGTCCACAACTCAATTTCCATTTCCAACCCAAATTGACCCGTTTGGGTTATCCCCATAACCAAACACCCTCTTTCAACACAAACTCACCTACTTGAGTTTTCTTTCCAATACATTGACACTAATTTCTCATTCACTAACTTTTATTAGGTCAATTTGGTGCTTGATCATGTGTCTAATACCACCTAAACACTTAATCATCACAAATTACACATTCTAGCATCATGATCCAAACACCCCCAAATTTTCACCATATGAATCCTAACTTTTCAAAATCAAAATCAAAGGGTTCTAGGATGTTAATCACCACACTTTAACTTTAGTTAAGCTAGATTATCCACAATCTAACACCAATTTACCACATGCATACTAAATTTTTGGATTTCTCCAAAACCCACCCACTAACACACTCAAAGATGAAATCAAATAGTGATTAACACTTACTTGATGTTATGAAGGTGTTATGTGAGTCAAAACCTCCACAAATCGAGCTTCAAATGCTTGATCCAAGCTTCAAACCCGCTTTCTCTTTTTCTCTCTTGGAATGAACGATCCTAGCTCAAGAATCCACTTAGTCAAAATGGCAGATTTGCCATGTTACACCTTTGGCCCCTTAACTTTCTTTTCACCCATTTCACTCCAAAACTAATTAAAACTAGTTTAACCCCATATATAACTTGAAACCCACTTGTTTCAACTTATTTCATAAATATTATTTTTACCATAATATTTATTAAAATATTTTATTTATTTGAAAACGAAACCCGGATTTTGGTTCGTTATATAACATTAATTTTTGATATTTTAACTATGTGATATTTTGCTGCACTAATATAATTACAATTTATTTTAGTTTACATGGAAGCCTTATGATGCTATACTTGATCAACTGTCTGAAAGTGTACAAACGGTCAACAGAGTTGGCAATGTCAAACTTATCTTATATGTTGAGAAATTGTAGAGCCCCACTTACCAGAGAGGGTTATGAGACAGTTTGGCATGTTTCAACCAATCCCTACAAACACCCTTTTAAGCATACAGGAGCACAAAACACTCCACAAAAAAATTTGTGGAAGTGGAAGGAATAAAGACTGGAAAGGTGAATACCATACATATATTTACGCATGGACTAACCGGATTGACAACATTGTTACTGAAGTCATCTTTGATAATTTTATTGTGACCCGTAAATATATGGAGTGGTATCTGCCTCAGACCATTATATATACAATTGATCCTAGACCAATACCGCATGGGTTTCCAAATGATGGGGCTAGGTTGCAAGTTATGGTACTACGTGATTATCATTTTTTTATATATAAAACAACTATTTGTAATTATTTTATCTAACATACTATAATTGTAGTGTGAAGGAATGAGCTAGATATATCAAGCATTTGATCAGGAGTTAATCAGAAACATGGCCAGCCAATATATGGGTTTGTTAAATACACAACACCATATGGGATATCTGCCGACCCATGTTACACAAGATGCTGTGAACTTTGAACTCCCACCTATCACTCAACGTCAGTGTCGTAGGGGTAGAAGACAAGGTAGTCAACATCTAGGGGATGGTAACACTAATGATAACCTAGTGGGGCATTCACCCCATTTATCTGGTAGTCAAGTCATAGGGGACCGTAACACTAATGAGAACCAAGTGGGTCATTCACCCCATTTATCTCAAATTTAAATTCATCAACTAGTCAACTAGTCCCTTACTTAACTCAACCATCCATGAGCCCCGAGAGTTATCACCCAAGCCCTTTGTATTCCATCCGATCTCAAAATGTGGATGGAATGGGTAATCAAAGTTTTGACTATGTATGTACTTCAACTTATTTTGAAGGTACTTCATCACAACAAGTTCGCATGACAAATTACGAGGCGGGTTTTCAACTAAATCCAGATTTGTACACACCAACACAGTCTAATTTTCCCTTTAAATCTGGACTAAATACATCCCAGATTCCCCTCTTCCTCTAATCCAAACGATGAGACCGCCACTCAATAACTCACCATTATCAGGTGTGCAAAACTTGTTTGATTTGAACATGTGAGGATATGTTAATGATGATGAACATGCATTTGATGATGTTGAGGTTGTCCAAGTCACGGACTGTATTGCTAGAAGAAAACCCATGCGGTTAACTTGTCATCCATGCTGTGGCACGGAGTAGTTATTGTTGTATTAGTGTTATTTTAAGTTTTTAATCTTGTTGGAATTATATTTTGATGATCCTATTATTATTACAATTGAAATCATATTAAGTTAAAAAATTAAATTATAATATGTCAATTTAAATCAAAAAATGAAATTATAATAAAAAACACAAAAAAACAATTTAGATCATCTTATTACAAATTTTCTATAAATACCATCCAAGTCTCATTCACCATCCAACTATCATTCACCATCCAAACTCTCATTCACCATCAACATATCATTTACCATAAAATGGATGATGGTCAATACAGTTCTCAACCTAATCGTAAACCTTCTAGTTGGATACTTGATAAATGGAGGCGTCCAAAGAACACCGAGGGATCTTCGTTTTCTGGTCAAAACCCACCTGAAAACCAACCGGATAACTTTCAACTTCCGCAAAACATTGTCAGTGGACGTAATAGGGCAATTCCATACGATGACTCTGATAATTGGTCTGAAAATGTTATTGACTTCTACAACGACGGGAACAAGCCGTTATGTTATTCTGCCATTTTCTTTAGATACCCAAAGCTTGACAAACGTTTTTGGGGTAGTCTTTTAGGTTATCAAAATAATGGTTGCCTCCTAGCAAAAGTAAAAAAAACATTTATTTTAAATATGCAAATTGAAAACGTTTTTGGTGTAGTATTTTTATTTACTAATATTATGATTTTATTTTGCAGCGTTTAGAAGGTTGGGTTGGAAGATTAATGAAATGGAAACATAGAGAGCTATCAATTGGGGTGTCCTCTGATATGCGGTGGACAATACTACCACCGCAGTTTTATGATTTCCTGCTTGAATCACCTAACAAAAACGTCATTTGTTATGGTAATGGAAAATTAACCCCTTTTACTCCATTTTAGGAGGTAGACTATGTCTTTTTCCCTTTTTGTATTCAAAATCATGAATGGATACTCCTCCGAGTGGATATGAGGATAATAAATATGGTATTGTATTGGGGTGAAAACTTATCCGGTGATACATATTTACACTTGGTTCACCCGAAATTACTGAAAATCTCGGTGTATTTCACAGCCTTGTTGGTCAACATCGGATATTGGAAAAAGACTGGATGCTCTGAAAAGCTAATGTTGTTCGAAGCTAATGAAGAGTTTATTCAGTCACATGAAGACTTGGCTGGTAATGAAGGGGTTTTTGTTTGTATGTTAATGGAGCATCTGGTAACCGGTAAACCACTAAATATAAATGGAGATTTTAAACGAAAATGTATGTCATACCGACGGTTTATGGCCGATCAGATTTATTTCTAGCGTTGTTTACCCCCTTAGATTGTTATATGTTATTTTTCACATCTTATGATTATGAACTTCGTTTTATTTTTCAAATGTAATTGTTGTGAACACTTTTTTTTTATCTCATATCTCTTTTAACAAACACAAATGACTGAGTCTAGAATAGCGGATATAACAAACACAAGAAGTTTTTAGACTTTAAATACAATGCATTGATAATTATCAAAACCTATAAATGAGAAGATTAGGTCTTCAAGGGGGGGATTATTTGTAGCAACTGGTTGATACACGTTTTGTAACCCCCCCTCAACGCATGCATCATTGTTCTTTCGCCACCACCACTGATTGGGAGTATTAGCTGTGACGACGTTTTGATTAGGCAAGCTGTTGTGTTTTATTTTTGAGTCCACCGATTCCAACTTTAAGACGACAGTAGAACAACATAAAATCAGGAGGTTTTTTAGCTGTTTGTGTGTGTTGCATTAGTAGAAAAGCATATAGGTTGGATGTGAAACTTTTCTGTAAAAAAGTCATCATAAATTCGGGTTTGGATGGAATTGAGAATTAGGTTGGAATGGGAGAAAGTGGTTTTGGAATGGAGTATGAATGCAAAAAGTGGTTTTGGAATGGAGTATTAGGTTGTATTTATAGTGGAAAAAAGATGCATTTTTTTATTTTTTAAATAATTAATCATTTATTTACCACATACCTTATAAATAACACCATACAATATAACTTCCATTATAACATATTCTTTCACAGCATGTCATCTTCAAATGATGAAATTCCATTAGCAGTGGAGAACCATGATTTTGGTATACATCAAAACTGGTCACGAAATGTGCTACAGTTCTTCTACAACGGAGATTCGCCATTGTGCAGGGTTAGTTATATGTGCGTTAATGCACTTAGCAGATATTTTTGGGGTACCCGACTTGGGTATTCTGGAAAAGGTTATCTACAGTATGTTGTACGTTTATTTTTTTTTTTAAAAGGAAAAGTTTATATTTTTATTTCTACCTAACCCTTTTTGGTATTTTTAATTTATAGCATGTTCCTGCTTGGACAAACAGACTTATGTTTTGGAGGTTTGATGAAATTCAAACAACATATGACTTACCGCCGTCACCCGATCGTTGGACAATTTTACCTTCTGAATTTTACCACCAAATTTTGAATGGGTCAGTTGATGCACTGCAATATGGTGATGGGACGAACATACTATATCCACCGGTGTGGGAGGTTGATACGGTAACATTACATTATATTTTTTAATTTAAGCTCTTTAACATAAATAATTGTAGGTCCCTAATTCGGTGCGTGACGGATCTCTAGACTCGCGGTACGACACGGTGATAACGTGCGGAATCCATGATCAACGTGCTCGTGTGACTCAATCAACAACAACGGTGTAAATAAACTCTTTGTATTTCCACCACAATATCAGGTTACAAGATTCACAGAATTCTCTCTCGTCTACTCTGATATCGTCTCTAAATCTCACACTCTGTTTCACAGACTCTGTTTCACAGACTCTGTTTCACAGACTCTGTTTCACAGACTCTGTTCTGTCTATTTATAAGCACTAGTTCTGCACCAGGCGAACTTAATAAGTTCGCTTCAAAGATGCTTAGGCGAACTTATTAAGTTCGCCTCTAATAGGCTAAGCGAACTTAACAAGTTCGCCTTTGATAGACTAAGCGAACTTAACAAGTTCGCCTCTGATAAACCAGGCGAACTTGTTAAGTTCGTCTCTCTATGAACTTACACAGAATTTTATCAACAATTACAAAACATGTCCTAACAGACTCCCCTTTAACTGTTGCTAACAAATCTATCAATTACAAGTCAAAGACTCTAAGACTAAGACATAATATCTTCAAGCTCGTTGTCACCAGAATATGCTCCAACAGACTCCCCCTTGACAACAGCTTTAGAAGATTGTCATCCGTCTTCATATATCATCAAACACACTGTAGTCTTCGTCCTGTTCATCTGCACACTCTCTTTCTATCTAGAAGAAAACTTGGGAGAAGGACCCCTTGTCAACTTCTGTCTGCAATTCAGTTTTTGCAAAGGAGAACAACCAAGAATAACCAACAATTAATATTTCCATGGAAGCTGGAAAAATAAAATCTTTTTGGTTTTTCAAACATAAGAAAGACAAAATCTTTTTGGTTTTTCTCTGTACAAACTAAAATGTAAACTACAAAATCACATCTTTTTGGTCGAACATCACGAGTAAGAAGATCATATCAGTATATATGAGATATCAATCACACATCTTAGATATAAAAACCATATAATATCAAATTGTATCCTATGTCATTCTTTCAAGCCTTGACCAATCAAACCAATATCTTTCAAGATTATCACACTCTATCTTTTCAAGACTTTCATATTGCATGTTATGATACGCGATAAACATTCAATGAAAATAGGATCAGGCTATGACACACAAATTCAAATTGTTAATATTATAAGATTTGAAACTAACGCATCTCATTCCCACTTTCTTGTGAGTTAAGGTACCATTTAAGTATGAAATACAACGTGTACCCCACTAGTATGCCAACAGAAAGTAAATGCACTATCTTCAAGACATATGAGATTTTACTAAAGATTATCCGAATTTCCAGAATGAGAAGACATCACTTAGCACATGAATAGCAGAATCCAAATTGGATTGTATAGGAATCAATGAGATTCAGAATCGAATGATTCAATGTTTTGTCTTATATATGTGGAATCATAAGATTCAGGTACGTGGATCCAACTGTTATCTGGATTATGAATTCAATGGAATCAGTAAAGATGATTTATCAATATGATCCAAGGGCTAGTATATGTTTGACAGGTGATGTCAAGTACATATCTTGATTATACTTCAAATTGCATGCTTTTCGGGACATGGGCACTGAAGCAAATCGAATGAATAGTGCTAAGGACATAACCCGAAACTGATCTCATAGGACAATCCTTATTAAAAGCTAATATTCTTTATCTGATAGTGATCTTTAACACACACACCCAGGCATAAAATAGGTTCAAATCACAGTTGTAACCTATGTAATTATGTTTTCACACTACTAATGGTTCAGTGACGCTTTTATTCTACTGACAATTCAAATTATATGCATACACAACACTATCATTTCCTATTTGTGCAGTATCTGAAGTTTAGATCAAAACATATAATTCAGATATATTAACATAAAGCACCAACCAGTCAATCTAAGGTCATGTGTGAAAGAACATCTACTGATGTACTATCATCTCTTCTTTAACTTCAAGTAATGTCGATTTTATCTTTTTCAATTTGTTTGGCTTTTTCAAAATCTTTATGAAAGAAAGTAAAACAAACAAAAATAAAATCTTCCATGAAAACATTTTAAGAAAAACATTTTACTTGGTTACTCAGGATTAAGCAAATCAATCAATTAAAAAACTCAAACTGATGTAATCTTGAAATTGAATGCCTTTGCCTTTGTCAACACAGATCTGTACTCCCCCTGTCCTGTAGACTCCCCCTCAACTAGTCAAATGGTTGCATTAACGACTTTATGCTCACCATCGTCATCCTAAGTTTCAAGTTATCATTTGGACTTTGTAAAACTCTTTTAAAATAACATTGTGTGTGACATATTCTCCCCCTTGAGCACTAAGTCGTTGAATCAAATAGATTTCTCAGTTATCAGCAACTCTTTACTCATGCAGATGTCATTCCCTGTCATGTGCTAAGAACCCCCACTATCAACAACCAAAATGGTATTAATAGTCCCCCTTGGTTAATCCTGCACATCTAACAAGAAACATTATTTGAAATTGTGACCCAAGCCATGGTAGTCATGGGTCGTCCATCTGTATCAAAATAATAAACCTCACTCCACTCACAATCGAATCTCTCATCGATTTTCGGTGATTGTTCCGACGAGTCAGAAACAGAAACTTTAGATTTCCAAACATACTTTTGTTCATTAAGATCTTTTTGCTTAAAATGTGAAGTGTTTGAACAATTATGTTCAGTTGAAAAATGTGTAGATTGTGAAAACTCTTGTTGTTCTAAAAGTTTTCTCAATCTTCTGTTTCTCCTCCGTCTTTGAGGTCTAGAAAGCCTAACCTCAGATTTTGAATTACCCTTTGGTGTAACATGAGGTTTAACCACATTTGGGTTAACATAAGGCTTACCAGGAGTTCTTACCTTTTCTGGAGTAACATGTCGGTTACCTTTGGCGTTGTGAGGACAAGAAATCCGAATATGACCCACAAGACCACAGTAAAAGCAAGATCTCGTCTCACGATATTCTCTCATATTAGGAATCTTCATATGATAAGATGCACCTGAAGAAGATTCTCCTACATGAATGTCTTTTGGAGTTTGAGACTGAACAAACTTTTTCACAACAGGTTTTGATTCAGGCTTCAACTTCTCAGGAACTACATGCTTCTTCCCTTTATTTTTGTAAGGACAGTTCACCATAATGTGTCCTATCTCATTACAATGAAAACATGTACGCTTGTCTTTATAATCTTTGACATATGGAACTCTCCTTGAATTTGAAGAACGTCCAAATGTATTATTTCCAGATGAAGTAGAATCAACGTTTGAGTCTTCTTTCTTAACCTCTTTTGGTATCCCCTCTACCTTAGCTTCATCAAAGTATTCATCATCACTCTCATCAGAATACACCATATCTTCACCTGTGACTGGATTCACTTTCAACACAGTCTTAGGATCTAAATCCTCATCTTTTATAATCTCAGGTGTAACAGAATAATTTTCGTTGAATGGTGGAGGAACATAACCAATAACACTAGTTCCCTTCCCCTCTTGAGTATTATTATGATAATGTTCTAATAAGAATGATGAATTTCCAAAGCTTTCTAACTTTCTATGTAATCTAATCACCTCTGCTTTAGATTCAGCTAGTTCCTTATCTTTCTCAGCAAGATCATTATTTCTTTTCTCAATTTCTGCAAAGGACATATCCAGGTGATATGCCTTCTCTTTGATCTTCAAAGTCAGAGAATTTATATCTCTCTTCAATGATTCTATCATTTCAATACACACATTCTCATTATCTTTTAATTTCTGATTTACCGTATGCATCGATTTCATATCACAAATGAGGTTTACATTGTCATCCATAACCCTCATCATTTTATCCTTCACTGAAATACAGTTAGAACAAAACGTTTCAGAGTTAGAAAATACCTCAGGTCTTACTTCTGAAGAAGATGCACCAGGAGCCATGAAAACGTCATCATCAGCTTCACCCTTTTGATCAACAATGACAGGCTCTGCATCAATTTCTGATACACTCAGATCATCTTCAACTGTCAGAAAACTTACTTCAGTCTCTACATCACTCTCGGTAAATTGAGTACTTTCACCAGATCTAATACTCTCACTATCACTTAACTCGGTAGAAGAATCACTTTCAGAAACACTCTGCTTTACTACTTCTTCTTTGATCAAGACCACAAACGCTTGAGTAGTAGCTTCACCCTTTTTCTTCAAAGCTTCCCATAGTTCTCTTGAAGTTGGACACTTCCCGAGACTATGAATGATTTCTTTTGGTAAAGACAACGTTAAAGTTTCACGCGTCTTCATCTCTCGATCAAGCTTCTGCTTTTCTAGTTTACTAAGAGCTGTCACTGGTTTAGGAACATCATAATATCCCATATATTCATAAGTAGGATGCACATATCCTTCAAATATGGATCTCCAAAAGTTTTCATCAGTTTCTGATATGAACTGTTCGAACCGGACTTTCCAACTACAGTAATCTGATATGCACAAAAGTCTCGGTGGCATAGTTCCAATCTCATTATCATCACAAGAAATTGACATTTTGAAATTTTTGCAAAAATATCCGGAAAAAATTTCCCGCCAAAATACTCTTTTTAAAAAATTTCGAAATTTCAAAATTTCAAAAATGATTCAAAATGACCATATAAACTTTCCCTAAAAAATTTGAACAAGAAGAATTTTCCCGCCAAAATACTCTTTTTTTTTAAGAACACTAGCTAAGCTCGCCCGATACAGCCTAAGCGAACTTAATAAGTTCGCCTGACTGAGCGAACCTGACCCCAAGCGAACTTATTAAGTTCGCCTCACTAAGTTCGCCCGCAACAGAATTGTTAAGTTCGCCTGCATCAGCTGTTCAACCAAACACGAACCAAAAATTCCGAAAATCATCATATCTTGCTGAATTGATGGAATTTGATTAAATTGAACCGTAGGAATGTGTAGGAATTAATTAGGAACACTTCTATCGGATCAATTTCATCAAAAGAATCCAAAGTCAATCCAAAATGATAAAAAATTCTCCATTTTTATCAAGAACACAAAAAGATGAAAAATCTTTAATATCTCTGAAATTTGATGTTGATTGGACACGAAAACACCACGAATCTTCTGCTAATCAAGAGCATAAGCTCTGATACCACTTGTAGGTCCCTAATTCGGTGCGTGACGGATCTCTAGACTCGCGGTACGACACGGTGATAACGTGCGAAATCCATGATCAACGTGCTCGTGTGACTCAATCAACAACAACGGTGTAAATAAACTCTTTGTATTTCCACCACAATATCAGGTTACAAGATTCACATAATTCTATCTCATCTACTCTGATATCGTCTCTAAATCTCACACTCTGTTTCACAGACTCTATTCTGTCTATTTATAAGCACCAGTTCTGCACCAGGAGAACTTAATAAGTTCGCCTCAAAGATGCTTAGGCGAACTTATTAAGTTCGCCTCTAATAGGCTAAGCGAACTTAGCAAGTTCGCCTCAGATAGACTAAGCGAACTTAACAAGTTCGCTTCTGATAAACCAGGCGAACTTGTTAAGTTCGCCTCTCTATGAACTTACACAGAATTTTATCAACAGTTACAAAACATGTCCTAACAATAACTAATTGTTTTATCGTTTTTATAGGTATATTTACCAATATCAGATGACGATCAAAACTGGTATCTTTTCAAGATTGATATGGACAGACTTGAGATTCATCTATATTTCCCATTTGAATGGCGTTCAAATACCTGCAATTATTTGTGGTGCATTCATCGTCACGTTCACCAAACTATTGTGCAATTTTTCGATTATTTTATATGGTTTCTACAACGTATATCTTATTTTGAAAAATCGGGTCAAGAACTGATATTGTCCAGACGGTCTATAAAAATAACTATAAAACCTAACCTAGACTCCTAAGTAATAAATGGGAAACCTATGAACTAAAATGCACTGAAAGGCAAGTGTACCTATCGAGTGTAGCACAACTTAATGGTAAACCGGATTATCGAACCCTAGAGACACGACGAATAACAAAACAGACTCTAACTCGAACTAAAGATTTGATTGGTCTACACTACTTATTAAACTAATAATGTAATGAACTAAGGACGACTCTAGCTATCAAGACAAGAACAAAGGTGAAATCAAGATATGGGAAGAATACTACCTAGGTCGGAATCCTACATGCAAAGCACAACTTCTACCGGTTATGGACTATAATGGATCTCGGTTTCTAAGACAACCTAGTGGATCCCTAATCACTCTCAGGGTGTCACCAACTAAGGAACCTACAGATTTAATAACTCACCAGATTGTCGGATCACTTCTCAAGTATTTCCAACTATGATAAAGTACCCTAACGAACAGATTACCTCTCAGTCTCACCGTCCATAATACACTCAAGGAATGCACGGGGTAATCTCAGGATAACTAATATGACTTGACTAGCAACAATCACTAGACACCTAATACTAACGCCCTCTCAAACTGTTAACACTCAGATTCCTAATTACGAATACTAGACAACTAATTCTCACCTCTCGGGTATTGAACTAGGACACACATTCACTTCTAATCAGGATTCAACTAACGTTCTTATGGATCACTACGTCTAGCAAACCATTCAGGTCATAAACAACAAGCAAACAACCTAAACATGCATCTATTTATGAAAGACATTCAACAAGATAACATGAAGAACATTAATCAACTCACAACCAGAATCGAATACGCACTAACATCATAATAATCAACCAATGATCTTCTACAAAAGCAACAAATCATCAATTGAATCCAAAAACCGATAAAAATCATAACCTTACTAAGTATTCATCATATGACCTAAGCAGTATTTAAGATCTAGCCAAAGATCATGTTCAACACACTAAAACAGAAGTAAAAGAACAAGAACATGGTTTCAATCTCAACAATTAAGAATAAAGACTCACACTTGTAAACCGAATAAGCAAATATTACAAACCCAGAGTCCAAAGCTATCACCTTTAGCCTTCAATCTCCCAAAAATCGCCTCTGGAACCCTTCTGCACGGCTAAAAATCGAACTCCTTGATTAATGGCATTACAATTCTATTAAAATCGATTTTTAGGGTTTTTTTCTCGGATTACGACTCTCTCGCGTACCGCGAGAGAGATTGGCCAGTCCCTCGGACAAAATAGTCGCGCCCGGATTTCTTCTTTCTCGCGTACCGCGAGAGTTGGTTCTCTGGTCTTCGCATACCGCGAAGGAGTAAATTTCAACATTTTTCACTTCTGATCCTCAGGCTTCATTCTCGTGCTTTGTTTCTTCGTATATTCACTTGTAATTCTCACAAGCACCTGAAAACATAACATCGACTTAATAGATACCAAAAACGAACAAAAAACTAATCAAAATGACACTAAAACAAAGGAATAAAGATGTGTGCTTTGCACTAGATCAAACATCCCCTCACTTAACCTTCTTTCGTCCTCGAAAAAGTCTGCAATGGAATCATAACTGCAATCTCACTTTAATAATCAATTACCAATTAGCATAAATATACTCACGCGTTAAAAAGCAATAATCAGTATACTCACGCGTTAAAAAGCAATAACCAACTATCTAGCCCCCGTGATGTGTTCTAATTCCAATTTATACAACAATCAATCTATCTATGTGACTCACACTTAGAAGCTACAACTCTACCTAATCCCGTATCACGGTCATGTCTAGGCACGGGTTAAACCGTATAGATTTCTCCCACCATGTTAAACTCAGATTTTCAGATTTTTAGAAATCAATGGATTATGGAATGAATGGAATAAGTATTATTATTTATATATGATCAACCTCACCTAGGGGTGCGTCTCCCAAGTCACTATCCCAGAAGGTAGCAAATAGGCTGCAGTCTATCAATTAAGCACATAAGAATTAACCCATAGGCGTATCCACATAGTCACTATCACCATGGGAAACACGTAGGTCAAGACTCAAGCTTTCAATTTATTAATTAAACTCATTATTAGATGAAATTATGGATCCAGGCGCCACCAAACTCGGATTTATTCTCATAAAAAGAGGATGGTGTGCCAAGAATATTTTTCAAAAACCTCTAAATATTCGCTTAACGTGGTACCTATCACCCTATGTTGACAGTTTCAGTATTACAGACACCCTAAGATGAGTACCCACAAAATTTCATGAACATATTACGTGATTAATCCTAAGTAACACTCACGGGCTATTTAAGCTATTCAAGTTGGCTGGGTCTACCAAACATCAGAAATTAGACGCGTTTTCTATTATTTATTTCATTTAAACTCAACAAGTAGATCCGGTTGTACTATCATTTTCCATTTATTATGCAAAGCTTTTGTTTTCAAAGGACATTTTTTCAAAATTTTCAATTTTTTTTTGTATTTTTGGATTTTTATTAAAAACACAAACTAGCTAGACTAGACACTCACATCCCCACACTTGAAAGTCACATTGTTCTCAATGTGAAACAAGACACAACTAAAAATAAAAATACAAAAATAAACAGGAAGCGACTTAGCTGGTAATGATAAGCATCCAAGTGAATGTATCCAGCTTCGTTATTCCTCGTGCGCACCGTATAGCATTTCGGTCGCGGTTGCACACACTGCTGGGTTGCCTTTTCAAAGTGATGGAAGAAATCGTCCCGCCAGAATGGAGATTGAGTACGGGCAAGATGAAGAATACTTGCAAAATAAACCTCACAACAAACCCGCAACATTAAACTGACTCAAATAAAAGACCCACTGACTCAAACTGACTCTGGATAGATATGCAAGGACACGTACCCGATGGGTGGCAAACACATAGACATGAATGCATGATGGATGGATGCAATGGATGGTGGGGATGACAGATGATATATGATGGTAGTGGGTGAATGAATGATATGGTGATGAAGGTAATGGAGGGATGATGGATAGATGCAATGGATGGTGGGGATGAAAGATGATAAATGATGGTAATGGATGGTAATTGGTGGTGGTAGTAACGGGTAATGGTGATGAACGGTGGTAAACGGTGGACGGTGGGGGAGACCATGGAAAAACAGGGAAGAAAGGCAAGGCCAGGCAATCCTCGCATACCACGAGGAGCTGGTATGCAGGCCGACCAAGTTATTTTTCCCTCGCGTATCGCGAGGGATTTCTAACTGCTCTTCGCGTACCGCGAGGATGCCTTAATGACAGAAAGTTAAGAAAATTTTTCCTTTTTATACTTAGAATATTTTTGACCCTAGAAATTTTTTCTTAACTCAATTTCTTTAAAACCATGTTCTAATGATCAAAACCAATGTTGAACATACCTAGAACTTTGTTCCCAATGATTTCTCCCACCGAATCAAGCACGAATCCTTGCAAGACACGACACACACAAAACATAATATCGAAAAACACATAAAAGACACGGACTCACATCAAAGAATGCATACAAACTCTACATCCCGGGCACTTACCCGAGAATCTCACATGCCTATCAGGGGGCTTTTCCTTAATCCTAATCAGAACCGCCATCATCCTCCGCGGTCCCCCGGTTGTGCACAAACTCATTACACTCAAATCCCTATCAAGCATGGAACTCTTATCACATCTATCATTCCAATCCTTCCACCATAGCTTAAATCTACCCGGTCCGAATGTAATATGCATCAAATAACTAAGTAATTTATCACCCTTAAACTTCCCCACACTTGGGGTTTGCACCATCCTAAAATCAGAAGATTCTATCAAAGTGCGGGTTCTCTTACGGGGTGGCCTAGACCTATGGGTGTTGGGACTAGGGGTTGGGTCAACACTCACCCTCTCAGAATGCACGGCGGTGATGAGCAGTGGTTTAGGAATGGGATTAACTATGGATATGATCTTTAAACCTCCACCGGGATCTCCAGGATCCTCAACACTCTCATCTAAAGTCCTCACACTTGGCTTTGCGCCTATGATTTCGTCTAATTCCGCCATCATTTTCAGCAGATCCTCAGGCACATCATCCCTGTAATCGTTCGGCTCCTCTAACAAGCTTTCTAACTCTACCGTCCACTCAGATGGTTCTCCTAGAATAGGGGCGGGTTCACCAACTTCTAACACTGGATCAGAGTCCTGCTGGTAGTCTATGAAGGCATCAAGCATGCACACGGAGTGGCTATGCTCGCCAACATCCTCCACAGACTTTGTGGCATCAAATATAACCGACTCATCCCCCACACAAAGTGTGAGTTTCCCGTCAAAGACATCAATTAATGCCTTGGCGGTGCGCAAGAATGGGCGCCCGAGGATGAGTGGGACTCCGTCATCCACCTCCATGTCCAGAATAACGAAGTCCACGGGGAATACAAATTTTCCTACTTTCACTAGAAGATTCTCTACAATTCCCCATGGATACTTGATTGAGCGGTCAGCCAAGGATATGCTCATGTGCGTCAGCTGTGGTTCACCAAGGTCTAGCTATTTGTATAAAGAATAGGGCATCAGATTGATGCTAGCACCTAGGTCGGCCAACGCGTGGTGCAAGGGCAAATTTCCTTGGAGACACGGAATTGTGAAACGACCCAAATCTCCCAGTTTCTCTAGCAGTTTGTTATGCACCACCGCAGAGCATATCCTTGGAGATACGGAATCGTAAATGAGACTTTTGAGACCTCCTCGAGCTTCTTCATGTTGGAAAGAAGATCTTTTAGGATCTTTCCATACTTTGGCATGCACTGGAGGGTCTCTATGAGCGGGAGATTGACCTTGAGTTGTTTAAACATGTCAAGGAAGTGACCGTGTTCACTGGCTTGCTTGAATGGCAACAAGCGTGCTGGGTAGGGAACACGAGTCAGGTCAATCTCGGGGGGTTTGCATCTCCGCCCCCTTCTTCTTCTCCTTTGCCTTCGTGGCAGGTATCACAACTACTCCCTCCTCGTCCACCTGATCCTCGGCCATCTTGGCATCGATCTCAGCGAATCGAGCCCTCCAGTCAATCTTCTTGACCTCCTCGGGTGACGGAATATTATACCTACACGAGTGGGGGGTCATACTCAGCAACCTCTTTCTCCCCCACACTCCTAACTGACACGGCCCTCACTGAAGCGTTGGAGCTTGAAGATGGACCTCCCTGCCGATCCTTCAAACTCTTAGCGATGTCCTCAACCGTGCGTTTCAGATCATGGAATGCCGATTGTTGATTCTTCAATAGAGCGTCATGGCTATTCAGTCTCTGCATAGCATCCCTGTCCTGCTGGACTAAGTGGGCAAGCATCTGTGTCGGAGTCTCAAGCATCTCCTTTATCGTAGTCGTGTCAGCACTGCTTCCCGTGATAGGTCCTGTATCTCCTCCTCCATTATGCTAATGCTGACGACCGTTAAACATCGGTGGGTTATTTCCAGATCTCCATCCCGAGCCAAATGAATTGTAGCTTTTGTACCCTTGGTTCTGGAATTGGTTGCCAACATAGCTCACTTGCTCTTGATTATTCACTGGGTAATCATGGGTGTCGTGGCCTCCCCTGCACACTTGACACCACTGAGCACTGAGCTTCAGCTCCTTTATCTCGTTAGCCATTGAGGCGAGTGTAGCAGCCACGCTAGAATCAGGGGTGACCTGATGCACACCTATGGAAGATGAGGTGGATGATCTAGCACTAGGAATGGAAGTCCTAGTAGATTAATGTTGTTGTTCGGCTTGAGCAAAGCTCTCGAACATTTCCTCGCACTAAGCATGTTCGAGTCTATCCATGATATGGCCTCCCACATCTGTATTGAACATCTGCTGCTTCTCGAAAGTAAGGCCATTATAGAACTTCTCCACTATCGCCCAGTCTAACAGACCGTGCTGGGGACATCGGCTCAACAGCGTGTTGAACCGCTCCCAGACCATGTGATAAGGCTCGTCGGGATCCATCCAGAAGGACTGGATTTGATCCCTGAGGCGAGCGACCTTGGAAGGTGGATAGTACTTTTTGTAGAACTTGTCCGGGAGGGTGTCAAGCCAAGTGGATGCACGCCTAGAGAGCGAGAATTGAAATAGACGCAGGTAGATAGCATCCTCAGACACACCCGTGATATTAAAGGTATCACATATACGAACAAAATTGGACAAGTGTCCGGGTGCATCCTCACCCTTAAGGCCACGAAATTGAGTAGCGTGAGTGATCGTACTCATGACATGTGACGGGATCTGCCAAAAATTGACATTAGTAATAACGGGGCGAGTGATCAAAGATCTCACGCCAGTGACCCCATCACTGGCCCTCTGGTGTACTGTACGCCTCGCTGAAGGATCAGCGTCGCCCATTTGACCAGGTTTGACCCGAATCCTATATGCTTTCGTATAGATCTATACGTGGCGTATAGCGATGTGATGGTTGACTAGTTGTAGAAAGTACCTCGTACCCTATACGCATCGTATTGCACTATACGATGCGTATACGAGGTTTGGCCAGGTTTGGCCCGAATCCTATACGCACCGTATTGCCCTATACGATGCGTATAGGGCCCAAATTTTGTGTATTTAACCATGCAAAATTCTCATTTGAACGTATCATTCAAAAAAATTTCAAACAATCTCTCAAAAATTATAAACATGTCTTGGTGGTGGGATGGTAACTACGGTTTTCAGGTATATTCTAACGAGTCACTGGAAAACAACCCGCAAAGTTCTGGCGTTCAAGAGGTGAACTGGGAGGAGGTCTCGTCCGACATTTATTCTAATCAACGGGTAAGGCTTCCAGATTTGAACGAGCCACTAAGCAATCCCGAGTTCGTATACGGTGAATCGTCTTACCTTACACAACCCACGAACGACTACGTATACGATGAAGTCTCTTACCTGACACAACAAACTAACGACTTCGTGTGCGGTGAAGTCTCTTACCCGACACAACAAACCGACGACTCCGAATACGAGGAACAAAACCATCAAAAGGTGTCGTATAAAACTGACAAGAATTTTTAGTCTCGTGATTAGTTGGTGGATTGGGCTGTCCGGAGAGGACGTGAGAATGGTTACGTCCTTGTCACCCGATGATCGAGGAGAAAAGGCAACGATCCGACGGAACCGTTTATCAAGGTATGGCTTGTGTGTGACCGTCACGGCGAACGTGCGTCTACTGCCACGGTTAGACGTGCCGGTAGCAAGAAAATAGGATGTCCCTTTAAATTGGAAGGAGAGTACCAAGAAAATACTAGTGATTAGAAATTAACGGTGAAGGATGACAGTCATAACCACGATCCTAGTCAACATCTTGAGGCGCACTCGTTTGCGAGGAGACTGTCTCAGTCGGAACAACTTTCGGTGGTGAAGTTATATTCGCAAAACATGTTGTCACGAAACATTCTGGCAACTATAAGGGAACAAAACCCAGAGAGTAGTTGCATTAAAAAGGGACATTTATAATGTGATACAAAAGATAAAAAACGAAATGAGAGTCGGTGAAACTCCAATGCAGATTCTGGAAACCTTCTTTCTTCTAAAAAATACGTCTACTATACTCGGGAAGATCCTGCCACAAATATTGTGGAGGAGATATTCTTTGTTCATCCGAAATCGTATGAGATGTGGCGTGCGTTCCCGCACGTGTTGATGCCATACACAGGACTCCTAATTGCTCAAAGATTTGGGGTGATTGTTCATCTTTTAAGCATCGCCGGTAATCAAACATTTTTTCCAATGTGGTTTGGTCCAAACGTTCACGCTCAACATCAAATCGTATTGTTAGTTCACGTCAACAGGGCTTATTTCATCCACGTCAAGTTAGAAGGAGATTTTCCGATTCCCACGCCGAATGCACTTGGGAATGTGCACCGAAATGATGATGCAGTAGAATGGAAAAAAATATACAATGATTGTATTAAACAATTTAAGAAAATAATGGCTACTAATAGATCTAGATTTCCACAATACGTCACGGATCACGGATGATGTTTGTTTAAAATTGTATTTTAATTATTTTTAATTAATTTTATGGTCATTTTGATTAGTTTTTTTATTAATTTTAATTTATTATTAATTAATTATAACTAATTATAATTAACTATAACTACTTTTAATTAATAATATATAATTTTAATTAAATATCATATACGCCACGTATAGGGCAATACGTGGCGTATAGACTTGAATGAGAGGGAATTCAAAATTTTTAAATTTCAGATATTTAAAAGCTATACGCCACGTATAGGGCAATACAGGGCGTATAGAATACCAAAGGTTGGTGGCTATACGCCACATATTGCCCTATACGTGGCGTATAGCCTTCCGATTAAGCCAGATGATGCCTCGTACAGTCCTAAACGATCCACAACAAACCCACACAAACACAAATGCAACCAGGTCAAAATACCTCTTTGATTTCGATTGTCGTCTCAAAAAAACTTCGTAAAGGTACGTAACTCAACTCCCGATCAATAATGTTAGGTTTATATTGATGATTAGCGGGTAAAACTGGGTAGATTAGGGCTTTTTATCATTGAAGGTGCGGTTGGGCCTAGGGACGACGGTCGATTGGGGGCTTCTGGAGGAGGTATAGGAGGCCGAGTGGGCTAGGGCCATCATCGGCCAAGACACGTCATGGTTGCGTCTTTTTGATCTTTCATTCACGGAGACCTTTTGAGAGGTGGTCGTCGAGTTTCTTTCGACGTTCATCTACTCAGAGGCTGAGCTGGAGCCTCTTCCCAGGGAGGCGCCGGATATGGAGCCGAATCATATTTCATTTTGTATTTTTGGGACCGTTTACCGTCAGAGCCTCAGTCAGTGGGCCGTCACGACGGGCTTGTACCACGAGCCTGAGACGGTCACGCAACTTTTCAACGAGGTAGTGACGAAGGTGGACAAGGAGGAACTCCTTGTTTTTTGGGGTTTGATTGATAGTCCTTGGTTGGGTACCAAGGGGAGGGTCTCGGGGATTAGAGACCCTTTGTATAGATATCTGCACCGGCTTATATCGACGTCGATTGCACCGCGTCTGAAAAGCCGTGAGTGGTGCACTGATAGAGACCTCTTCTTTCTCTATTGCCTGCCGACCTATCCACATGCATGGCGCTTTATTTTGCATCCGCCTATATGCGGTAGAAGCGCGGGCTTTTGTATGGCGGTGCTTTCATCACTCAGATCATGCGGTCGGTTACACCATTTGATGTGCATGAGCCTGCGATGTTACCGGCCATTCCCCCTGTCCGATTAGACCGTCGCACGGCGAGCGACATAAGCATCACGCACCGATTCCCACAGGGCCTTCGGTTCGTCGGGGCCGTCTAGGACCAGGTTTGGGTCTCGGTGCCGTTGCCGCAGATGCTAGGACAGGGGGGCCCGCCTATGCCTCATCCGCTACAGGGTGTGGCGATGGAGGACGCGCCGCCGCACGTCCCGCACGTCGATGACATCCACGTCCATCCGCCACAACATCCCCGACACGTACACCGGTCTGTTAGGCTGGACAGGGCTACCCAAACATTGCTTGATGGACTTGTTGCCGACTCACGGCGACAGGGTCGTCAAGTCGATCGCATGGAGGACCTGATGATGTGGGCGGTTGGACAGCTCGTGGATCTGTCACGAGCCGCCGGCATCGAGACACGACCACTACCACCGCCACGTCATTATCCGGACGACCCCGTTCAGGATGAGGGTGGGGCGGGTCAGGATGAGGGCGGAGCCGGTCAGAGTGACGGCGGAGCCGGTCAGGTTTAGTTGTTTTAATTGTATTTAGTTTGTTTCGTTATAATGTATGTAAAACATTTTGATGCATATATTTAATTTTTTTAATGTAATGTATATAATGTTTAGTTTATTTGTTTGGTTGTAATGTTTAATATCTTGTTTGGTTGTAATGTTTAATATTTTGTTCGGTTGTAATGAAAAAATATATAAATGTTTAAAAAAATATAAAATATATAAAATTCATAAATAGATAACAAACTTATATTAACAAAATTATATAAACTAAATTAAAAAAAATAATTAAATAAAAAAAACAAAATATAAATTAAATTAAAAAAATAATTAAATAAAAAAACCTATACGTGGCGTATTGCCCTATACGCCACGTATAAGATTCATAAAATCTAAATCTTCAAACTTTTTGAAGCAAAAATATAACCCGTGCCTCATACTTTACGTATAGCTCAATACGCCACGTATTGGACCAGCCGACTGACACATAATGACACGTGGCATTCTGTTGTCAGTGACTGATACCTATACGTCATCGTATTGCCCTATACGAGGACGTATAAGACGACGACGTGTCCAATTTGCAATATTTCATGTGCGATTAGAATTCCTAAAAAAAAAAAAATTAAATCACTTCTTCCCAAAGCACTGACAAACTACTTTTACCTTTTTGGTTTCCAAGACCCATCACTTTCTTCTCCACAAATCCATCCCAATCTCTTCATTTACACTTTGCAGAAAAAAAAACGTTTCTCTTTCTTCTAAACAAGCACATCGTGAAGGGTTCTTTGAAGTTGGTATCGTGCAACAAAGCTCAGATGCCTCGTCTATTGCCGCCCCATTCAGACAACCGCTGAGAAAGCATTATCTATCCGATGGTGACTGCCACTCCGACGACAACCATACACTCCGGCGAGACCTCTTTGCTGTTCGTTCAGATCTACACATTTGACGAGAACAATTTGTAAGAAAATTCTAAGGGTATCTAAAATTTCGTTCAGGTTATCGAAAACATAAAACGGAAAATTCTGACCGCTCGTCAAAAGTTACCCCTATCCCTATGCTAAATCCGCCATTATCAAATGATTTAAAATAAAATATAAACTAATAGTACAAATTTAATGAATTCATATGAAGATATTTTCACAAATCTTTTAACAAATTCCTTAGCTGCAAACTCGGTATCTTGGTAAGCATTTATCTCATTCCCTTGAATTAAGTGCTCCAAAAAGTTCAATATCAAGTTGGTAATGCTAATTTTACATTTAAGCCATGATTTTTAAAAGAACATGTTTACGTTTATTTAATCAATTCTTTTGCCCAACGTCGATAGTGTCCTGTAATTATTTGGCACGTGGTCCCATCTATCGTACCAAGGCTAATGTGGAGTGAAAAAAGAATGTTTTTTTTATCATTTGTCTTAAATTTTGGAGATGAAGAGGGATATGGTTTCTCGGATGTGAATACTCCAAGGCTCCTATAATTTATAGTCCGCTCCATTAATTAAATAGCGTAGTTAATTGCATCATAATCCCATTTTTTAATCATTTCCTAGAACTTATAGTCCGCAGAATAGATCAAACAAACGAGAATCTCAGAAATAGAAGGGAAACAAGTAAAAGTTGGAAATTGTACCAAACACTAAAAAAAAGAAGACCAAACGATATATGCGGGCGTCAGCTCATGCATGTACGATATTTGTATATTTAAAGATCCAATGCACCTTCAAGACCTTAGCCCTTATTCAATATTCAAGAGTTTAGATCAGAAAAGGCTAAAAAACATACAAGGTTTGAATTCTTTTGATACTTTGTTTTAGATCCTGTAATCTATCCCTTTATAATTTGTGGTTTCATAATATGTTATAGGCCATTATTCTGTGGGAGATCCAAGACTCACCCGTGCACAAAACGGTATAGTTTCTATCAAATTTGGTAACTCCCCCTTTTAGCTTCTTTTAATTAGCATACTTATGTCGTGAATTTGCCAACCAAATTATGAACCCAAGAAACTCGTTTCAAAAGTCAGCTGTGTTGGGGTTAAGTGGTGATCAGTTTGACTTTTGTAAAAACGGGTTTTGACAGAGAAATTAATTAATTCAGTTAATTAATAAATGCGCAGCGGAAAATAAAATCATAACCTATTTAACAGCACTGACAAACCGAACAAGATTTGGTTTTGAACACGCAAACACAAAAAAAACAATTAATCTATTGATGAGATTAATTATACCTTAGTGGTTAATGATTAACCGGTTGAGACACCTAAGTACAACGAGCCGATGCTAGATCACGAACCAAAACGCGAGAGACAGAAAGCGCCAAGGCTGGCCGGAAACGGGCAGGCAACGGCTGGTTTGGTGGCCGGAAGTCGCAAGGCAAATCCTATTCTATTCGATAGCAGCTTTTGAAAAAGGACAAAAATCAACTTTTTTTCTTCTTGCGGTCGTTTCCCAAATTGTAGGTTCCAAACAATTATTATTAGGTTATTATTATATAATAATAATAAACCCTACTAATTGTTTCCGGGCCCATAGTCCAAAACGAGATGTAAAAGCCTTAACCCATTTAATTGTTTTAATGAAACAATAAAACAATATATATACAATTATTATTTATAAACTAATATACATAATAATTCGTGTCTAACGAATATATATAAAATATATCGTCTCGCTAACAGTTCGTAATTACCAGTTAAGCAGGTTAAGTGGATTTAATGTTCGTTGCCCTAGGTGTAACTCTTACGGGTCATAGCGTTGTCCATCGGGTCGGTCCATAAAATCCAACAATCTCCCACTTGGACGATTCACGATAAATCAACGCAAACAGTCAGCGGCGCTCTAGCTGCACATGACTGTCCCTAACAAGGTATGACTCTTTAAAGTCATTAACCAAATATCTCGGTGTTAGTAACAGCTAACTAAAGCAAAACAATAGACTTATGACAATAGTTGTCATTCATCCTTTCCGTATAAAACATCAATTGAATGAATGAGACATGGATTTAGTTCATTCTCATATGGCGTTCAATTATTATTGTTCTCGATCAAGAATCAAAGTGGTCCAATCAAACACACAGTAAGTTTGGGTAAGGCCTTACACTTCACCAGTTTGAATCAACGAGGACGCCACGATGCCTATCTGTTAAATATAATGTAAGAGTACAGAATCCCTTATTGACTACATACAACTCCCACTGTACTTCAGAACTATTCCTAATCATAGTCTTTATGACTGGCAGTTACGCGACAGCGTTTGACAGTGATTAAAGAATGGTTCTTGGTAAACGGCAGTTCTAGTACGTATCTCAGGTCAGAGGATACTAATGAGTATACCAATAGCAAAACATCTTATGAAAAAGATCCATGAAGATGATTTGATGCGGGTTACATCCAACGTCATTCAAAATGAGGCCTGTGAAGTTCGGAGTCGACTCCTTGAGCCGAAGTTCAGAAAAGTCTTAATTCAGAGACATTCCCACGAGTCTGACCGACTACGGATAATTAAGAATATAAGATTCATGGATTAAACGTATTAAAATCGAACACAGTTATAAGAATTCAGAATTGCATTTAAATCGGTAAACCAAAAAGAATTCAAAAGTACAACTGTTTAAATGTTCGCACATTCAAAATACTAAATCAAAACATACCACTAGAAAATCTAAGACCAATAGCATCTCTTTGAAGATCATGCTTGTCCTGAGTCATGGGCTTAGTAAACGGGTCCGCTAGGTTTTGATCTGTGTCTACTTTGCTTATCATGATGTCACCACGTTCCATAATTTCCCGTATATTGTGGAAGCATGCGTCAATGTAACATCTTATAGTGAGCTCTTCTTCCACTCCTCCAAATATTAAGAACATGTCTTTAGTCCTTCTCAAGTACTTCAAGATGCTCTTGACTGCAGTCCAATGAGCAATGCCAGGACTTTGCTGAAAACGACTGGTCATGATTAAAGCATACGAGACATCAGGCCTGGTACATAACATAGCATACATGATAGAACCAATCGCCGAAGCATATGGAATTGCTTCCATACGCTTGGTTTCAATGTCCGTTGAAGGAGATTGCGATTTGTTCAGCACGGTTCCTTTAGTCATAGGAACACCTCCTTTCTTGTAGTTTTCCATATGAAAGCGTGCCATGACTTTGTCTATGTATGTGCCTTGACTTAGCCCTAGAAGCCGCTTAGATCTATCCCTGTAGATCTTGATTTCTAGAATGTAAGCTGCTTCTCCAAGATCTTTCATTGCAAAACAAGATCCTAACCATTGTTTGACTTTGTCAAGCATAGGGATGCTGTTTCCAATGATCAGTATATCATCCACATACAAGATGAGAAATTATATAGTGCTCCCACTAGCCTTTCTGTAAACACAAGGCTCATCTTCATTCTTGACAAAACCAAATTCTTTGATTTTCTGATCAAAATGAAGATTCCAGCTTCGAGATGCCTGTTTAAGTCCATAAATGGACTTATTCAGTTTACAGACCCTACTAGGATACTTTGGATCAACAAAACCGTCAGGATGAACCATATAGACATCTTCGGAGAGATGTCCATTAAGAAAAGCGGTTTTGACATCCATATGCCATATCTCGTAATCATGGTACGCGGCTATGGCAAGCAGTATCCTGATCGATTTGATCATAGCAACGGGTGAGAAAGTTTCATCACAGTCAATACCTTGAGTTTGAGTGAAACCCTTTGCAACTAGCCGTGCTTTATAGGTTTGTACATTACCATGCATGTCGGTTTTTCTTTTGAAAATCCATTTTCTCCCTATTGCCCGAGAACCGGGGGTAGCTCAATCAAGTCCTAGACCTGATTATCACGCATAGATTGCATCTCGGCGTTCATGGCTTCAAGCCATTTCTCGGATTCAGGATCTGAGATAGCAGATTTGTAGTTTGTAGGTTCGTCATTTGACTCAGCTACTAACATGACTTTATAAGCTTCAAGATGCCATAGGTATCTATTAGGTTCTTTACGAGACCTGCTACTTCTGCGAACGCTTGTGTTTATGTCTGATTCATCAGCAACAACTTCTTGTTGATCAGACGCTCCGACTTCCTCAGCGGTTGTTTGTGTTTCTTGAATTTCTTCAAGATCCATAATATTTTTTCCGGTTCCTCGATTTAGAAGATCTTCCTCGAGAAAGCGTCCTTTCCTTTTGATGGAAACAATGTTTGCATCAGGATGATAGAAATAATATCCGCTTTTGTTGTAGTAACCTACGAAAAACAACTTTTTCGCCTCTGGGATCGAGCTTGTCATCAGAATCGCTGGTGACATATGCATCACATCCCCATACTCTAAGGTAAGACAAATTGGGTTTAGACCCATGCCATATCTCATATGGGGTTTTGTCCACCTTCTTAGTCGGTGCCAGGTTTACAAGGCGGGCGGCGGTCATAAGAGCATAACTCCAGAAGGAGTGAGACATGTTAGTTCTACACATCATCGATCGAACCATATTAAGTAGGGTTCGGTTTCTCCTCTCGCTCACGCCATTAAGTTGGGGTGTGCCAGGAGGAGTGGGCAGAGAAATAATTCAGTGCTCCTTCAGATGATTAAGAAATTCTAAGCTGAGACACTCGCCACCTCGATCTGATCGAAGTGTCTTGATAGATTTATCGAGTTGTTTCTCTACTTCGTTTTGAAACTCTTTGAACTTTTCAAATGTTTCATGCTTATGTTTCATAAGATAGACATAAGCATATCGACTATAATCGTCAATAAATGAAACGAAGTATCTTTCATGATTTCTAGACATGGTTCTGAAAGGTCCACACACATCAGTGTATATAAGGCCTAGCAGATCCTTGGCTCGTTCACCAACATGAGTGAAGGGGTCCATTGTGAGTTTGCCAGCTAAACAAGACTCGCAATTATCAAATGAGTCTTGTCCGGTAGGTTCAAGAATTCCCTCAGATTGGAGTCTTTTAATGCGTGTCTTGCTTATGTGGCCAAGTCGACAATGCCATAGAAAAGTATCATTAATTCCAGATTTGATACGTTTAGAAATATTATATATGTTATTGTCAGTTTGAACGTCAATCTCATAAATACCGTTTTGAGGTTTAACCTCAAAATAAAAGATATCATTTAAGTAGGCAGAAATAGCAATACCATTAAAAACGTACTTAAATCCTTGTTCAAACAATAAAGAAACTGAAATAATGTTTCTGGTTAAACCATGTGCAAACAAACAATTGTTTAAAACAACCACAAGGCCAGAAGGACATGAGAGATGACATGTTCCAGTTGAGCTCCATGTCGCCTTGTTTCAGCTTCCTCCAACTTTTAGGCTCCTGCAAGACATTAATGATGTGGTATCCACATCCAGTATCAAATACCCATGTGTTGCTAGAAACAATAAAAATTTAAATAACATAAATGAGAATACCTTAAGAGGTGCCCTCACCACTGGCCCTCTGCAGCTTCAGCTTAGTTAGATATTCAGGACATTTACGTTTCCAGTGTCCCATTTTGTTGCATTCAAAGCATTGGCGTTCCTCAGAAGGGGGTGCTTTTGAAGCTTTCTTGTTATTGTTGGTGGCAGGCTTGGCAGCAACATTAACCTTCTTCTTGCCTTTGCTATTATAACCTCTTTTCTTGGGGTTAGGTTTTTTAACACCAGCAGATCTGACCATCAGAACTTGATTTTTCTTTCCTTGGATAATCATCTCGGCCGTTTTGAGCATACCATGTAGCTCGGCCACTGTTTTCTCCAAGCCATTCATGTTGAAAGTCATTACGAATTGAGCATAGGAGCTTGGGAGAGAGTTTAAGATGAAATCAGTAGCCATGTCATCCTTCATGGGATATCCAAGTTTGTTCATCTGGTCGATGTACCCTTTCATCTTAAGTACATGAGCACTAACAGGCGTGCCCTCTTGCATCGTGCAACGAATGAGCTGAGACATGGTTTCATAGCGTTCTTGTCAGGCTTGTTTCAGGAACATGACCTTAAGTTGCTCAATCATGTCAAAGGCACTCAGGTCCTCCATGCTCTTTTGGAGCTCACGGGTCATGCAGGCTAGCATAAGGCAGGCCACCTCAGTGACATCATCTCTTTGTTTTTCCCAGGCCTTACGAGCGGCAGCCGTGTTACCATCGGGTGCCTCAGGGACCGGTGCATCGAGAACATAGAGCTTCTTGGCTATCTTGAGAACTATTCTCATATTGCACTGCCACGAGAGAAAGTTGGTGTTATCCAGCTTTTCATTTTCAAGGATAGACTTGAGAGCGAAGGAGTTATTAGTATTATTATTTTCAGTAGACATCTGTCAAGATAAGCAAAGAAAATAAATTAGTATAAAGAAAGTGAAAAATCCTTATTAATTTATGACCCAATTACAGAAATTAGAATAAGGAGTGAGAATCTAGCTAAATCAGTCACTAATGGTAGCTGTGTCATACAACATTAGTAAGTGGGTAACTAGACTGACAATTAGTGTCAATTGTGGAAAGATGCACAACTCTCGTGTATGAGGCCGCTAAGACAAGACATGTCTATGCATTGATACGTTTAGCCTCATCTATGCATACTTTTAATCTCTTGACAGTTGGGGCATGTAACAAGAGAGAAAAGTAATAGTCGTCCTAAAACAGGTACTTGCGGAAGGGCCAGATGTGTCAACGAAACCCTTGCGCCTTGGAAGGATAAACTACGCATCCAGTGCGGTGTTGTGGCCCCAAACACCGATGTTTCGTTTTATGCTCCAAGTGTTCCTTATAATAGGATGGCATAGACCATTGGTTTTAAATATGGGTTCCAATTTTAGTGTTTACCGAATAGGGTCAAACACAACGAATGATTAAATCATACGTGTGATGTAAAAGCCAGTTTTACTATTTAAAGTCATGACAAATTTGATGAACCCTTTCATCTCTCACGACACTTAATTTTAAATAACCTATTAAAACTAAGTTTGTTTGCGACTTGAATAACCAGTTAATAGTTGAGAATTATTAAGTTATAAGTTTTGAAATTAAATTTAGTTTAAATTGCAAAACTTTAGCGGTTATTTATTTTATAAAAACAAGCCAGTTGTTATTTTTATAAAATTCTACAAGTTGTAAAATTAGAACTTGTGGTGACAGATTGTGACATTTTAAAACTCCTTTTAAAACGTTTGGTGTTTGGTTGGTTTATAATAAATTTAAGTTATAAAAAAATTAAAAGCAACCATAAAGCAAATAAATATGTAAATCTTATAGGGCCAAGTTTGTTTGATATTGCTAGAGCCAGTTAGCAAGACCAAACGGGTCACGGAGTCCACAAAATTAAAACAACCACAAGGATGGACTTCCGTGCATCTAGTCGTCTCGGATGACTCCCACTGAATCCATGATTCCTGTTGCGTCTTCAGAATTGTCTTTGGGTTTTTATTACATAACATAAAATAAAAAAACTTATTCTATTACAACTTTGAGCCATCAAAAGTGGGCCAAAACCATAAAATCAAAAACTGAATAATAAACACAAACAACTCAATCACATGGGTCGGGCCAGATTTAGATATTCAACACAATCACATACGGGAAATATATTTGGTCAAATAAATCAAAAAATCGACCAAATTAATAAATAAAAAAATTGCCCCAAAAACAGATCAGATCAGAAACTTCAAGATAGTTAAAGTTTGTGATTAATCTAACCGGTGAGACCGGTTTCGATTTGCGTGTTATAACCCAGGCTCTGATGCCACTGTTGGGGTTCAGTGGTGATCAGTTTGACTTTTGTAAAAACGGGTTTTGACAGAGAAATTAATTAATTCAGTTAATTAATAAATACGCAGCGGAAAAAAAAATCATAACCTATTTAACAGCACTGGCAAACCGAACAGGATCTGGTTATGAACACGCAAACACAAAAAAAACAAATAATCTACTGATGAGATTAATTATACCTTAGTGGTTCTCAGGGCAAATCCTATTCTATTCGATAGTAGCTTTTGAAAAAGGACAGAAATCAACTCCTTTTTTTCTTCTTGCCCGTTTCCCAAATTGTAGGTTCCAAACAATTATTATTAGGTTATTATTATATAATAATAATAAACCCTACTAATTGTTTCCGGGCCCATAGTCCAAAACGAGATGCAAAAGCCCGAACCCATTTAATTGTTTTCATGAAAGATTAAAACAATATATATACAATTATTATTTATAAACTAGTATAAATAATAATTCGCGTCTAACGAATATATATAAAATATATCGTCTGGCTAACAGTTCGTAATTACCAGTTAAGCAAGTTAAGTAGATTTAATGTTCGTTGCCCTAGGTTACGGGTCATAGTTCGGTCAGTCGCGTTGTCCATCGGCTATGCAGTTAATGTGAAAAAATATCGGTTATCGGTCAAGGACCGATATCTGAGATATCGGTTCTCGCGGTGAGATATCGGTAATTTTTATATCATGCATAAACCAACTAATGTAACTTGATGTTATCATATCAACATAAACCAACTAATGTAACTGAATTTTATCAACATAAACCAACTAACATACCATATTAACATAAAGATTAATGTAACCGGATGTTATCATATCATGAACAAGCTACTCTAATTGAATATTATCAAAGAAAAGCCCGATCGAGTGAAGGATAAAGTGGGATAACAAGTTGGACCGATATTTGGACCGATATCTCGGTATTTTGACCGATATTTGGACCGATATCGGCGATATATCGGTAAATATCGCCGATATTATCGCCACCGATATTTGGACCGATATTTGGTGAAACCACCGATATCCGAGATATCACCGAGATATCGGTGGTATCGACTGCATAGTCCATCGGGTCGGTCCATAAAATCCAACAAGCTGGGAGTTCTTTCCGGATGAAGTTTCTTTTATGCACGGAAATCTCGTTCTACTATTTCTAGTTTTCCTATATATTGAGAGTTCCAGCTTCAAAGTAATACATAACTTTCAGTAATAACCAACCCGGTCTCTATTACATTAACTAATCAAACTTAAACACCTTTAAGTGTGTGTAATTGTATTGATTGTTGTATTGAATGGGTAATAAGAGAGAGGGTTATATACTATAACTATATTTACATAAATTATCTTCTATTTCTACTCATTACAATTGGTCTAATATTCTCCCGCAAGCTAAGGGCGGGGAGCGACCTTTAGCTGGGAAAGTAAGAACATAAATCTTTGGGTTGGTAGCGGCTTTGTAAAGATGTTTGCAATCTGATCGTCTGTTGATATAAACTGAACCTTGAGTTTACCTTGAGCCACTTTTCATGAACGAGGTGAAAATCAATTTTAATATGCTTTGTTTGAGCATGAAATACTGGATTGGCTACAAGCTAGGTTGCACCGAGATTATCACACCAGAGAGTGGGAGCATATTTTGTATTTATCCCAAGTTCTCGGAAAAGAGCCATTATCAAGTTATTTCTGCAACCATGTCGGCTAGAGCTTTGTATTCTGACTCTGTACATGACCTGGAAACAGTCTTTTGTATACATGCGGTCTAGGATATGAAATTAGATCCCAAACAGATAGCAAATGCCCTCGTGGACCAACGGTCATCAGGGAACCCGACCTAACTAGCATCAAAGAAGTCTTGAAGAGGAGAGTTTCCTTGTCAGTGAACATTAGGAAAGGCATAAAGGTTGGAACCAGAGTTGTGACAAACCAGGAAGCCATGATGTTGGTTTTCCTTTAAGTATTGAAGAATTCGTTTGACTGCAGACATGTGATTGTCGGAGGGCACATGCATGTATTGGCAAACTTTGTTGAAGCAAAGGCAATGTCTGGCCTTGATAGAGTAAAATACGGAACGACGCCAAATATTAGGCGATACCGTATAGGTTCAGAGAATAAAACATTGTCTCCGAGTGATAACACTTGTGAGGTGCTCATAAGAGATGATACTAGTTTTGGATCCAATAATCCTGCTAGTTGAAAAAATTCAGGAATGTACTTTCGTTGAGACAAAAGAATGTCAAAACCTCGATGCTAGGGATGGCAAAATAACCCGAGCCCGGCGGGTATACCTGAAACATCCGGGACGGGTATACCCGAAATTCGACGGGTACGAGACTGGTTATGGAACTATTTTCAAAAATTTTCACAGGTGGGATTTGATATTACCCTTTCTGATTACCCAAAACCAAATACTCATATACTCGAATCATATACCCGAAAATGTTTATTTTAATTTTTATTTCCCTTAACCCATGCCTAATAATGCTTCTTTTTAAGAGGTTCATTATATGGAAAATTAATTTTTCTTTTGAAATATGTATGTGATGATATTAATGTATGTAACTTATTCATATTTAATATGATATTATAAAGACATAAGCGACAGGTATTAGCCGATTCCTGCGAGTATGCCCCCGATACAAACGGGTATACCCGATTCCCGTGGGTATGCTCGATACCCGACGGGTAATTGGCCGGGTATGGGACATGATTTTACTACCTAGTATGGGTTTGGGATTACTTATATGTGACCCGAACCAGGCCCATTGCCATTCTTACTTCACGCTTCAATACTGAGGAAGTAGTCAAGATTGCCGAGATCTTTAAGAGCAAAAGCATGACTGAGCTACTTCAAAAGAGTATCGATGACTCTGGCTTTGTTACTAGTGATGATAATGTCATCAACATAAACTAGAGTGTACAAAATTGTTGTGTCATGCTTATATGTAAACAGGGAAGGATCAGTTTTGGATCCTTGAAAGTCGAGCTTGTGAAGAGCTTGAGACAGGCGATCAAACTATGCCCTCGGGGCTTGTCGAAGACCATATAAAGACTTGTGAAGTAAGTAAACACGATCCGGATGTCTATGATCAACAAACCCTTGTGGCTGCCGAAGGTAGACAATATCCTTAAGGTCACCATGTAAGAAGGCATTTTGAATATCCACTTGAATCTAGTCGCCACCCCATTTTGGTCCTTTCTTTAACATGTAAACCCACTTACAGTCAATATCATTAGCGTTAGTAGTGGGAGGTACTAAGGACCAGGTATCATTCTTAACCTAAGTAGTTAATGCAGTAAAATATTGGATATCGGTCAAGGACCGATATTCGAGATATCGGTCAAGGACCGATATTCGAGATATCGGTTATCGCGGTGAGATATCGGTAACCATAAATTTATATAAAAACATTACTTTTATGCTTTTTATGTATAAATTTATAAGTTTGAGGACCAAATAAAAACTAGTAAAAATGTAGAGGGGTTAAAAGTTAAAAATCCAAACTTAATAAACCCTAAATCCCTCTACCCCATTCATTGCGCCGTTCCCCCTCTGCTCCACCATTCCCCCTCTGCCTCGGAGCCTCCAATCTCACGCACACCAGCTCCAAAATTAGATCTATTGGGTTCGAAATCGTGGATTGCTGGGTTGATTTCCCACAATGGAGACACATGTGGTTTGATTATGCTTCGAAATAAGGTAAGAATTCGTTCTACTTGCTCGATTTGGTCCAAACCGAGAATATCGGTAATTCGACTGGTATAATGAACTCATGTTATCAGCGATATATCGGTTTCCAACCGATATTTGGACCGATATTTAGTCCAACCTCCGATATCCGAGATATCACCGAGATATCGGTATTATCGACTGCATAGTTCTTAACAAGAGTTGAAAAATAGACCACATCATGATGCCACTCCGGATGTTGATTTGCAATGGTAAAGGAGTTGGGATCAGTTATAGGAAGAGAAGAAGTTGACAAATGCTTAGAGAAAGGGCTAAAGGGAGCACGGGGTTTGGGATTTTGATGAATATTCAGAAGATGAGTACGGGGAGGTGGAGCAGGAAATGTAGTTGCATTGGAGTTTGAGGATTGACATGAAGGGTTAGAGTTGGGAGGAGATGGTGGAGGATTTTGTTGGGAAACTATGGGAGAGGATGGTTTAGGAATGTCATGAGGGAAGGGTGTAAAATCAGAAAAGGAAGTATAAGGATCGGATGAAGTGACATGTTGAGAGATATGATTGGGTGTGGCAAATAGGATGGTTCAGGAATTTTAAATTTTAAAAACTCTAATTTTTTATATAAACATATTAAAATTTTTTGAAAAAAATAAATAAAAAAAACAACTCAAGCCGGCTAAAAAGTCACCAAGCCAAGCCGTAAAGGCAGCCGGCTCAAGCCAAAATGAAATCAGGAAAATTTCGGAGGCTTAGCCTGTGAATAGACGGCTATAGCCGGCTAAAAGGAGTAGATGGCTATAGCCGTTTATTAGCAGGCTAAGCCTGCCACGTGTCGCTTATTTATTGGTTCGTACTCGACAAATGGAATGTCGGTACGGAAATTTTAGCCGGCTAGCTTAGCCGCTTTTAGCGGCTCGCAAGACCAATGTCCATGAAATAGTAGGCTAAATTTGGATGTCCGTTTTTGAGAATTTTTCTGGTCAAATGTCCATTTTCGTATTTTTCCCTTATATATATACTATAACGATATTTACATAAACTTCCTTCTATTTCTACTAATTACATTTGGTCTAATAATAAAAAAGATGAAGGAATCAATTAATAACTCGCAACCCACCCCCAACCAACACCAAAAAAGGACATACATAATCTCATTTATATCTCCTCATCTAGTTTTCACAGACAATTTGTCTTGATAAAAAGAGGGTTATTTGTTGATGTGATAAAAGGTTAAACGTGAGGTTTATATTTTCTTTACACAACATTCAAGTCTTTGAATTTCGTACCATATTTAGTAATTGCAGCGAATTCTAACTTATGAGTTTTATACAGGTTCTGAGAGTCTGCAGTTGGATTTTCATGGAAAAAGTACAACACTTAAGAATTCCACTTGAAGAGATAAAGTTGGCAACGGGAAACTTTAGTAAGGATAACTTCATTGCAAAAGGTGGATTTGGTTCGGTCTATAGAGGCAATCTCACTACATCTGGGCAGCAGAATACAGTCGCTGTGAAGAGATTAGATCGTGCGCATGGACAAGGGGAACGTGAGTTTATGATGGAAATTCAATTGCTTTCGTGTTATAAACACAAAAACCTCGTCACGCTTATTGGATTTTGTCAAGAAAGTAAAGAAAATATCCTTGTTTATGAGTATGCAAAAAATGGAAGCCTTGACAGACATATAAGTGTCGATAAGCTCTCATGGATGCAACGTCTCAAAATAAGCCTTGGTGCAGCTTGTGGTTTTAGTTACCTTCATAATGATGTAGGACCCCAACATAGGATATTGCATCGCGACATAAAGAGCTCCAACATTCTCCTAGATGAAAACTGGGAACCAAAAGTATCTGATTTTGGATTGTCAAAAATTGGTCCCTCGAATGTTGAGTTCACATTTCTTGCGACTAATGCATGTGGCACCCATGGCTATGTTGATCCCGATTATGTAAAAACCTACATTCTTACCAAGGAATCAGATGTGTATTCATTTGGGGTGCTACTATTTGAAATATTGTGTGGAAGGCCTGCTCTAATTATGACACATCAAGATGATCATCGGTCTCTTGCTTTACTTGCCCAACGATCTTGTGAACAAAACAAATTATATGATATAATCCTTCCCTGTATCAAGAATGAAATCAAAGTAGATTCCTTGAACGTTTTCTCTATGGTTGCATATCAATGCTTGAAAGAAAAACGAATTGAGCGCCCAACGATGGCATGGATCGTGGAGAAAATCGAAAAGGCGTTGGAGCTTCAAGTAAGTAGCATCTAAAAAGTTAACACTGCCAATCATTTCAAAACTATTACTAACGTTTACCTCTAATCATTTTTAATCATTGTTTGAAGGTTAATAGCAAAGTATTCGGATCTATTCGCGTAGGTATGTGGGAAAAACAAAGTGGAGATCCTCAGAATAACTGGGTTTTTGAAATGGAGCAAGGTTATAAGCTGCAAAAGATAACTATTAGTTATGGTGATGATGTGATACACTCTCTCATGTTCACCACTGAATGTAGAGGTGTTTTGCACACTTCTAATAGAGTTGGTGGTTTAGCCGATGGACACACAGTTTCTGAAGTGAGACTATATATCTTAACATACACTACTAATTAATGCATACACACATAATTTTTCAGACATAATTTTCATATATGCAGGTCTTGTTTAATTTTGATGAGGAAATAGTCGGTGTTAATGGAAGCATTAGTAATCTAGGTGGTGATACAATAATTTCATCGTTATCTTTTAAAACAAACAAGAGGACCTTTGGACCTTTTGGTCAAGAATCCAATTCTGTGTTTTCCATACCATTAGACAAAGGCTCATTAGTCGGATTTTATGGCACTGCTGGCCATTATCTTGATGGTATCGGTGTCTATGTGAAACTGCATGATGAATTTCTTAGGGTCGTAACATGGGGAACAACTAGTCCCGGAGGTCCGCAAAATATTTGGTCTTTCCAACTTGAGAGAAATCATCACTTGAAGAAGATAATCATTGATCATGGTGATCTCATATACACACTACATTATATAGAGGGTTAACATACACTTCTGGAAAGTCTGGTGGTTGGAATGGGGGAGAAAATCTTTCAGAGGTAAGGAGTTCTTGACTCAAACAAGTTAACCCAATCGATATATATATATATATATATATATATATATATATATATATATATATATATGTATATATATATATAGGGTTGGGTTCCAGAGAAAACCAATAGTTAGGCGAAAACCGAGAAAACCACTAAAAAACCAATTTTAATCAATAATAAAATAATATTTATTTTTTATTTTATTTTATTTTTATTTTTTTATAAGAGTATCAATGTAATATTACAAATTTTTACCAAAAAATTATTTAAATATTGGCTTACATATACGTAACCCATAGTGTTACGTATACGTAAACAGAAAACAAAAAAATTCAAAAAATTGCGGTTACGTATACGTAACCTATAGTATTACTCATTGTTTTAGTGGTTTTCTCGGTTTTCGCCTAACTTTGTGGTTTTCTCTTGATCTCTCCCCTATATATATATATATATATATATATATATATATATATATATATATATATACACATACACACACGCATATGATAAACTTTCTTTGACGAGATTGTCTGAATCTAATCTTACATAATTGCTTAGGTAACATTCGATTGGAACGAAGAAATTGTTGCTCTTAGTGGAACAGTTGCATTGTCAAGGGGATCTTATGCTGGGTACACGATAATTTCATCAATATCATTCGTGACAAACAAAAAAACCCATGGGCCGTTTGGTGATGTAAGAGGGACGCCTTTTACAGTTCCACGTAGAGGTGCTCAAAAGAACCGGAACCGAATCCGATCCGATGGATTATCCGAAACCGGATCCGTCTAGAACCGGTTTTTTGGGACCGGACCGGATTTTGTGAGAACCGGCGGATCCAGAACCGGTTCTGGTTTTTTTGACGGACCGGATAAAAATCGGACAAAATGGAACCCGTTTTTTTCGGACAATTTGGAACCGGTTATAGCCGTTGTAAGAAAAAAAACGGCTATATAGTCGTTTTTTTTGTTTTTTTTTTGTTTTTAAGGCTTGAAACTTAGTATAAATAGGTATTGGGTGTATGAGTTAGTTCACCACAACATTCTAGCTCTCAAAACTAAAAAACGCTCTCAAAACGCAAAAAAACGCTCACTTTAAGCAAAAAAAACGCTCTCATGGCTTCCGCTTCCGCAAGCACTCAAAATTCGGTTGGTGGTTCTACTAGCGATGTCACGGTGGTGTCAATACTTCCTTGCTCCCGAAACCAAGAGATATGGGCTTATTTCGATTTATGCGAAATATCAAACGGTTCGCAAAAGACTTGTTGCAAACGTTGTGGTAGAATTTTGGGTGCGGTGGGAAATAGCACTTTGAGGAAACATATTGCTAGTCACGTAAAACACACTCAATGTGAAGATCAAACTCAAATTGGTAGGGATGGAGGAGTTTGGCAATACAATGTCGAGAGGGTTCGTGAGAGAATGGCACATTTCGTCATTCAAGAAGGATTGCCTTTTGATCACTTTGATAATCTGCGCTTGACGAGGATGATACAAGAGACGCTTCAACCGAGTTACACAAATGTAAGTCGTTCTACTTTTAGAAGAGATTGTTTAAAAATGTGGAAAAGAGCTAAAAAAGAATTAATTTTAGGTTTTGAAAATTTAAATACCGGCATTAACTTAACAACGGACGTTTGGTCCGCTCCACATGGTTTACCCGAATCGTACCTTTGCGTTACCGCACATTGGGTTCAACCGGAGTCGTGGCAAATGATGAAGCGTACGATTGCGTTTGATTATTTTGGATATCCACATACCGACGAAAACTTATTTTATATTTTAGACTCGGTAATTCAAACTTATAAAATTCAATCAAAAATATTTTCAATATCTTTTGATAACGTTTCAAATAACACAAACGCGGTGAAAAAATTAAAAATAAAATATGAACCGCCTTGTAACGGTGTTTTTTTTCATAGTCGATGTGTTGCACACATCATTAACTTGGTTGTGCAAGACGGTCTAAACGTCCAAGAAATAAGAGACGTAAAAGAAAATTTTAAAGTGATGTTACGTGAAGTTTTTAGCACAAGCAAAAAAAGATATATAAACTATAGAAACTTATGCCAACAAACGGATTCCATCTTTTTAGGTCCGAATTTGGACGTACCTACTAGATGGAACTCGACATGAAAAATGTTTGAATCGGCCTTAAGGCAAAGAGTTATTTTAAAACATTTCCATGATGAACTTGTACAAAAGAAACGTTGTTCACAAAAATTTGATAATATAAGTTGGGATATGATCGAGAAACTAACTAATTTGCTTGAGGTTTTTAAAAATGCAACTACATGTTTATCGGGAGTTTATTATCCCACATCTTCGCTAATACTTCAACAATTATACTTAATATGTAATAAATTAAAAGAGTTTGAATATCACGGCCCTATTTTTGAAAAAATGGTAAAACCTATGAAAGCTAAATTTAAAAAATATTTTTCGGAAATGCCGGCCGTTCGCCTTAAACCCAACGATTAATGTAACCGGTGTTGAAACATTAATTGAATCAATATCGGATGATTTAAATATGTTCGAGGAAGACCCAAATTTTGAATCAAAGGCAATAAGGGATTTCAATTAGGCTTTTAATAATATGTTTGATTATTATTTACGCAAATATGGTGGAAATGGTGATCCATCAAACATACGTGAATCAATGGGTTCGGGTTCAAGGAACCCGATGCTAAATTTATTTAACACTTAAGAAACGAAAATACTAAACGAGCTCGTGGAACCACACCAAGTAGCGAGCTTGGGAGATATCAAGCAACCGACTTTATTTCAACTCTAAGATCCGAAGAGTTTGAAAACTTTGATATCTTGAGTTGGTGGCAAGGAAGGGAATCCCAATATCCCGTTCTAGCCGCAATGTCCCGTGACCTACTAACCGTCCAAGCTTCTACGGTAGCTTCGGAATCTGCTTTTTCTCTTAGTGGCAGGGTTTTATCTATTCGAAGAACGAGGCTTACACCGGAATCTATGGAGATGTGTATTTGCTTGAAGGACCATTTGGATGCCGCCGAACGTGAACAACATGTTGCAAAACTAGAAGGCGAGCTTGACATTGAACAAGAAATACATGAATTCGAAGTAGAACAAGGGGCGGCGAATCCACTTTCGGACGAAGAACAAACTTATGATGAAGCCCAACGTATCTCAAGCGAAGAAGAATGAAAACCGATGTTACGAAGACTACGACGAAGAAGATTGAAAACATAATAAATAATATATATTTTGTGATTCAATTATGTTTTTTGTATTTTTTTTTACGAACTATTGTTAAATCACTTAAAAAAAGCTACAAAATAAATAAAACATGTATTTTATAGTGTATCTTTTTTAATTTTTAAATTTTTTTTTTTAAAAAAAAAAATCCGGTGGAACCGGTTTTTTTTGTCCGGTCCGGTTCCATAAATCCGGTCTGGTCCCAATAGGTTCCAAGTCTCCACTCTCTTAACCGGATGGTTCCATTGGATCCGGTTGTTGACCATCGTTGACGGAACCGGTCCGGATCCGATCCGGATCCAGTTCCGGAAAAAAACCGGTTTGTGCACCTCTAGTTCCACGGGATAATGGTGCATTTGCTGGATTTTGCGGCCTTTGTGGGTATTTTATTGATAGCATCGGTGTCTTTTTGAAGGCTCCAAAGTTGTATATTTAATTTGTTGGTAAAACTTCCAAAATATGTTTTTATGTATCTTATTGTGTTCGTTGTTTTCTTATATTATTGCAATTTGAATTTCAATCAGAACTATGCATTGATCGTGATGATTTTGAAGGTTGTATCATGTCACTTAACTATTAATTTATGCAATTAAGCCTCTCATTTTGGATTGTATCTCAAATCTCATATACATGTTCATAGGCTATCCGATTACTGCTTACCCTCAGGTTTTGGTTTTTTCCTTGCGCTCTACGACCTGTGTTTATGAATGGGTTAGGTTATAACATAAAACGTATACCCCTCTATCGTCCCATCGAAAAAACAACTTTTAAACTTTTTTACCATATTCAAAAAATATTATTTTTAAGACCGTTTTTTTTAATTTAAAAACACTTTCTATAACATAAAACATATATACCCCCCCCCTCCCCCCCCCCGAAAAAATAACTTCTAAACTTGTTATTAATTTTATCACATTTGAAAAATCATTATTTCAAAAACCGTCATTTAAAGTTTAAAACCACTTTCTATCTAACATAAAACGTATACCCCTACCCCTCCTACTTGTCGTGCCCCATATTTTCCCTTCAAATTATCATTATTATAAAACCGTTTTTTGTGTTTATAAACACTTTCCATAAAATAAAACATATAACACCACCTCGGTGACCACCACCTCGGTGACCACCACAAGTCCACCACAGACAATAAAATTGAAGACGTATTTAAAAACACTTTTCTAACTAGTATATTAGTTCTTTTACAAAAGGTCATCAAAAAATAATCATTTAATGTTTTTAAAAACGTCTAAACTAAACAACTAATTAACCAGCAATGACTAATTAACAAAAAAGATAAAAGTATTAAAAAAACAAAAAAGGTATGAATTGTATTTATTTGAAAATATGGGGCTTTTTTCAATTGTTGTTAAAGTTGTAGGTTGATTGAGTTTTTGTCATATATACAAGTCATTGTATCTCATTTCTATAACACACCTTATCAATGACATAGCCATCTTTCTCTCCCCGTATCTTTTCTCATATTATGGTGTTATTAGCCTAGTTTCATAACATTATATCAGCACGAAAATGCCCTGTTTAAAAACCGTAATTCTCCTTACCATCGATTGTTAATATGGAATCTCCATTTTTCCATAGAAACCAAGAAAATCACTTGTTTCACATATCAGATTAACCTCTCTTGGTTTATGTCAAAACTGTCGCGGATAATTGCTGCACTATTTGGTGGCTTCCACTAGGTCATCGGTTTTTGCAATTCATTCTCACGATTTCACCACTTGATCTGTTCTAGCATCTTTATTTATGTTCGTCAAGGTCTCCAGTGGTAAACGCCCTATGAGGCATTAGCAAGATTTTTGGCCATCCACCAACCATTGTATGGGCACCAAACAAAAGTTATGTTCGTTGCCTTAGATCAATACTAGCATGTTATCGGCCCTTGCATGTTCCATTTGGTCGATATACTTGAAACTAGAAACAAATTAAACAATATTTATTTTTTTTGGCAACTAAATGTGACCGGAGAAGGTGACTATGTTATATACGATCGAATTCTTACAAGTCGTTGTTCAGTGGCGGATCCAAAAGTTTTTGTGAGCGGGGGCACAAAGTATCAAAGCGAGTTTGGTCAAAACAAATCGGTTCAAAATAGGTCGGGTAAAAACAAATACTTATTTACATAACGATACAATAAAAATATATATACCTATTTACATAAAGATATTGTAAAACTATTCATACTTATTACTTAAACGTATACAGATGACTGATTAAACACAAGAATATGACACAATAAGAAAAAAAACACGTATAAACCATAAATAAGAAGAAAAAAAAATGTAATTATAAACCAAAAGTAAAAAATACAAAAAAACTCATAAATCAGTTGAATAATCAATAATACAATATATTATTTCTCTATAAAATTTAATTTGTTATGATTAATGTCTATTGTTTAGATGTTTAATATAAGACTATGCAAAAATCAAATGAAAGTAAAAGGTTTAATGTATAAATTTAGTTGTATTACAAGGGTTTATATGAAATTTTTATTTATTCTTTTAATTATCAACGAACATTTTGGTTTCTCATTCTCCTACTTTCCCATGTCACTTCATCATCATCATCTTCATCTTCTTCTTCTTCTCTTTTCCTCTCTCTCTCTAATTTTTTTTCTCTATTAAAGTTTTAAGCATTCATGGCTCTTTATATAAAATTATCATCTTTACTTAAAATTCTCATCAATCTCTTTGGTTTCTTTCTCTCTTGGTTTGTTGAAAATCGGATGACGGGTGCCTCTTAGCATATTTAGGAAGGTGCCTACTAAGACAGATCGAAAATTTCCCACTACGCAGATGAATCTCAGCGGGTGCCTCGCCCCCCACTGGAGGCTACATAAATTCACCCCTGTCGTTGTTTAAAAAAGGGTACGGCTATTACGATTTAGGTCAAGAAAACATTGAGGTCTTTAGACCAATTAATCGTGGACCATTTTTACAGATTTGCGGCCAATATGACTTTAACATTAATTCGATTCATCTTGTTTTATATTATATAGAAACGCTAAACAAAATAGCAAATGCTTTTATCATTTGTAAATATTTGTTGTCCCAAGTGGACAGTGGATTAAGGAGTACTCCCTAGCCAAGGGGTTCGAGTGTGGCAAGTCCCCAAAATTTGGGTTCAGTAAAAAAGATTTGTAAATATTTGTTTATGATTTTAAAGTTTAAACAAATTATGTATATCTTTCATTTTAGAAAGGGGACAAATTCTCAATTTATATCATGTGAAGAAAAGATTATTTATAAAGAAGTGCCACTATAAGAAATTGGGGTCTGTACCCACATATAGTATATGTGGGCATAAACCTATTATGTGTAGGTAGTTGTCTTTACCTACACATAAATTAATTGTTACGATGTGTTGTCTCGCTACTGTTGGTATAGATCATTTACCCACATATTAATTATGTGTAGGTATATAACATGCTATATCTACACACATATGCGTGGCTAAAACTAATTAACATGTGTGGTTAAAAGTATTACTATTTGTTTGGTGGAAGATGACACGTGTCATAAAAGTAATATTAAGTGTAGGTAGATGCGTAGGTACTGACTTCAATATGTGTAGAAAGAAATATAGATGTGTTGGTAAAAATTTATTTATGTGTGAATATTAACCACGATATATGTAGGTAATAGTCTTAAAGGGTTGAGTTCATGAGAAAACCACTCTTCGTGAGAAAACTCACGAAAATCAACCAAAACGAACTCCGATTGAACTTCTAGCGGCGTTAGAACCGGCTCATCAAACTCGATCTAAAGTCTAAAGCTAAATCCTAAGATCTAAACCCTAAAAGCTAAACCCCACCCTTACCCCCAAAAACATAAAACCCCAAACCCCCCCTCCCAAACAAAACCTAGACCCCCCACCCCACCCCTAAAAACCTAAACGTCGAGCCAGTTCCGACGCCACCAAAATGAGTTCATTCAGAGTTCGTTTGGGTCGGTTTTCTCGAGTGTTCTTACGAACAAAGAGTTTTTTCATGATCCTTCCCCTAGTCTTCAAATACATACAAACAAAATGAAAAATATGTAGGTGCAAATAGAAACATGCGTGACCAAAATTACCAATCTTAATTAAAAATGTTGAAACATCATCGTTCAAACCACAAAAATTAAAGTACTACTTATAGAAATTAAAATACACAAAGTAACAAAACAAAATCTATTCATAAGTCACTACGAGTTAATCAAAAATACTAAAACTACTTCACTAATCAATATTTTCACCACACTCTAATGTATCACTTTGAGATGTTTTTGGTGTCTTTGGTGAAGAAGGCACGATATTACTCTCAATCAGTGTTTGTTCCATAATAACAAGGTTTATTGGAGATGGGTCTATTTAAAAAATAGGAGGCATGATGTGCTTCTTGCTCTTGCTTTGGTTCTTGAGGTTGCTCTACATTAATAACCAGGTTTGTTGGAGATGTGTATGTCTACAAAGCAGTTTAAAAGTAGAATAACTAGCAAGTATGAATACTCATGCAGACATTAGTGATCTGGTACATGAGATTAGAGAAATTGGATCAAGTTCATAGCTTGAGATGAGAGTGGAGGGATTTGATTTGTTGCACGATTACACATATGCAAAAACTAATGTACCCAATATGAAAAGGCAATACCTTTATAGGGGCGTTTGTGGTTAGCTAATGGTTGTACAACTGGTAAGGAAGTGATGACGATCTCTTCGAGGGTTAACGTGACCCCTGTTTATAGTTGTTTTGTAGACCTATGACTGTAAGATCATAAGGGCAAAATGTTGTATTTGTCGGTCTATAATTGTAAGACCATAAGGGCAATACGGAAGCTTACGAGATGACGCAAATCTACACATTTACGTATGACTTGTGATGTATGTTTTGTGTACGTTTCATTTTGAGAGCACTACAAGAAATTGGGGTTTACCCACACATAGTATGTGTGGGTATAAGCCTACTATGTGTAGGTAGTTGTCTTTACCTACACATAAATCATTAATTCATTCGTAAACACTTCGTAAAATTCTTTAGGCAAAATATTTCGTAAACACATCTTACATAACTTTTCCTTTCAAAACATAGTTCATAATCATCATTTCATAAAACGTTTCAAACATCATTCATACACATCGTTTTATAAAACAGTCACATCGTTATGTATGCACACCAGCCCAAAAACATTATTTAGAACTCACCCGATAAGCTACTCACGGTTGTCCTAACGAAAGTCCAATAGCGTCACACACGATTTGAATTGATTAATTAAAATACACATCAGACCTCATCCCGACTGTAACGGTTTTAATCCTTCTGTCCTAGGCGAACTTAAGGCGAAGTTCGCCCAATAGAACCAAGCGAACATAACCAGCGAACTTACCAAGTTCGCTTACTGATGTAGGGTTAAATATCCCATGTATAAGTGTCGTTTTTATGTATTTTAATAGTTTAATTGTGTTTATCGAGTCAGTTTTACGTGTGTCGTTTAGTTTGAAGTGTTACAGGGTTTTTGTGCTAAAGAGCGGAAATTTACGAGTCATATATACGAAGGCACGAAGCCCAGGAAGTCAAGAAATAAAGTCAGAGCTTAAAAGTAAAAAATCTGAAAAGTTGAGTCTTCGCGGTACGCGAAGACCAAGAGTAAGTTGTTCGTGGTATGCGAGGGAAAGAAAAAGCGCGACCGGCTATTTTGGTCTTCGCGCCACGTGAAGACCCGTCCAGAGAAGTTGGCGGTACGCGAGAGAATGGAAAATCGGCAAAAATAACCTAATTTCATTTATATGCCCATTGTGATTTGTAAGGACCAAAAATATAATAGGTTGACGCAATCAAAGAATCACCGAGTTTTTCAGAAGTTCAGAAGATGAAGATTGGAAGAAGCAAGAAAGTATGCAGCAACATACTTCATGTGGCAGCATACTTCAGTGTCAGCAGCATACTTGAAGTATGCGGTCATGCAACATACTTGAAGTATGAGATCAAGTAGCATACTTGAAGTATGCGATCCGACAGCATACTTGAAGTATGCGGTCCAGGCCCAGGCCCACCGAATACTTTCTGTTTTAGTATAAATAGATGTGTTTGTAACAGTATTCAGGTTGGACGAGAGAGACAAGTTGGACGACTGAGATAGTCAGAGAGTTAGACAGTTTAGACGAGTTGTTGAATGATCTGTATTGTGTTTTCAGTGATTTAATCAATATACGAATCGTTTGACTGTTGAATTGTGTCTCGTCCTCTTTGATTCTACCTACTAGTCACGTGTCAAGTGTGTTTCCGCCAGGTTCAACATGCTGTTGAATCCGTTGATTGAAGATCCTCAAGAATTCGGACCTTACAGTTAATGCATGGGACCATCATGATATCCCAAACGTCATATGATAACTTATGTCAGCAGATAGTAAGCCGGGAATGTGAATATGCATGATTAATATACATGAATGAATATATATATGCATAAAATGAGTATGAGCTTTATGTGAAATCCTTGAATAGGATTAAATTGATACGAGGCATGTAGTATAAAACCCTAGACTATGATTAGGGTAAACGAATGAGAGATTAAGCGATATCGTGTTTCAGCAAATGGCTGAACATCAGAATGACAAAATACGTGACGAAGGAAGCCACAGGAGAACTGAATCTCCACATCATGATGAGAATGAAATCGAACAAGCCCGGAGAACATCCAGAGAAAAATAGCAATAGAAGTAGGAAAAACGTTCGATGCAAACTTTCCGTTCCTACAAGCAGACCTACATAATTCATTAGAAAGCTGGTTTGAAAGACACCAATACGTCACTCATAATGGAGAGGGAGGAAATCCAAAAGTTGATGCGAAGTCAACTCGATGTACATATAAGGATTTCATGACCTACAAACCTTTAGAGTTTAAGGGAGCAGTTAATCCCTTAGAAAGTCAAAGGTGGATTGCCTCAATAGAAAGGGCATTCGATACATGCCACTGTGAGAAAGAGGACGAGGTCACCTTTGCCACCAACCAGCTAAAAGAACGAGCTGACGATTGGTGGGGAGTAGTACAGAGAAAAAAGGGTAGAGATTAGATTAAGGAAATGAGATGGGAAGAATTCGAGGATATCTTCCTAAGACATTATTGCCCTCGAGCGGCAATTGAAAGAATCACTGAGGAGTTTCTTCAACTCCGTCAGACGACGGAGACTGTAGATGAAATCATAGGGATTTTCTATGACAAGGCCAGGTTTTGTCCAGCTTTGTTAAAAACCACTAAGATGTGGATGACGAGATACCATCTCGTTTTGAAAACAGAGATTAGGGAATTTATTCATCCATCCAAGTGTGCAAACTTGGAGGAAATGATTGATTGGGCTCGGGAACGCGAGACTGAGCTCAAAAGGCAAGCAGATAGAGACGAAAAGAGGAAAGGAGAAAGCTATCCTTCTCCTATGCCTCTTAAGAGGTTTAAATTCAACAAATAAGGAGGTGGTTCCTCCCCAAGGAAAAGTATTCAAGTTTGTAAGACTTGTGGAAGGAGGCACTCGGGAGAGTGCCGATTCAAGTCTACAACTTGTCACAAGTGTGGGAAGACTGGACACACTGCATTACAGTGTATGAGTGGCACCCGATTATGCTAAAACTGTTATAAGCCAGGACACTTTAGCAGAGAATGTCCTGAGCTGAGATCTCAGACGGAGAAGGTCGGAGAAGGATCTAGAGTGGCAGAGAATGAAATCAAGAGGATCGAAGCTCCAAAGCCAAGGGGTAGGGCTTTTCAGATCACTACAGAGGAAGCGAAAGATGTTCCTAACGTTGTATCAGGTACATTCCTCTTGAATTCCCTACCTGCTTGTGTTTTATTCTATACATGAGCTAGTCGATCGTTTATTTTTTTTAAATATGCAAACTCTAGAAACTTCAACAGAAGTAGGTTGGCTAAGGCATTAGAAGTTGAAATCGCGAGTGATCGAAACTGCGTAGTAACTGAAATATGCCAAGATTGCCGACTACTAATACAGGGAGAATAATATCTTGTTGACCTAGTTCAAATGCTGATGCAAGAGTTCGACATAATTATTGGAATGGATTGGTTATCTTCACATGCTGCAACGGTTATATGCAATCAGAAGATTGTACGATTCATGACGTATGCAGGAAAGGAAGTTAGTGTCATTGGTGAATGACGGAACAAGATCACGCTATGTACGATGGCCAAGATAAGTAGCTGTGTGAGACAAGGTCATCAAGCCTTCTTAGCCTACGTAGCTGATGTAAAGATGAAAGTGAAGGAACTGGATCAAGTCCCAGTAGTAAAAAATTCCCAGACGTATTTCCAGATGATATTCCAGGTGCTCCACCTGAGAGAGAGATCGAATTTAAAATTGATCTAATCCCTGAAGCTAAGCCGGTAGCTAAGGCTTCGTGCCGGTTAGCACCAACTGAGATGAAGGAATTAATGTCACAACTACAAGAGTTGTTGGACAAGGGATTCATACGTCCCAGTGTATCCCCTTGGGGTGCACCAATTCTGTTGTTGAAGAAGAAAGATGGTAGTATGAGGATGTGTATAGACTACCACAAATTAAACAAATTAACTATCAAGAATAGGTATCCATTACCTAGAATTGATAATCTGTTTGATCAATTACAAGGATCAAGTTGGTTTTCCAAGATTGACTTAAGATCCGGTTATCATTAAGTCAAGGTGCGAGATGAAGATATACCTAAGACGTCATTCAAAACTCGTTATGGACATTATGAATTTGTAGTGATGCCGTTTGGAGTAACGAATGCTCCAACAGTTTTCATGGATCTCATGAATAGAGTATGCCGGCCAATGTTAGACAAATTTGTGATTGTCTTCATTGATGACATTCTGATTTATTCAAAGAACGAAGAAGAACATGCACAACACCTTCGGGAAGTACTTAGTATTTTACGAAAACTGAAATTGTACACCAAATTCTCAAAATGTGCATTCTGGTTAAGAGAAGTTCAGTTTCTAGGTCATGTTAAAAATGCAGAAGGTATCTCAGTAGACCCAGCAAAGGTAAAGGCCGTAATGAAATGGTCTACATCTAAGAATCCGTCGGAAGTTAGAAGTTTCTTGGGATTAGCTGGCTATTATAGAAGGATCATCCATGACTTCTCTAAGATAGCCACCCCCTTAACTAAGCTAACTCGGAAGAACCCGAAATACGAATGGAATGCGGCACAAGAGAAGGCATTCAAGATATTGAAAGAAAGATTGACACAAGCTCCAGTTCTGGCATTACTAGAAGGAGTAGAAGACTTTGTGGTATACTCTGATATCTCGAAACTCGGGTTAGGATGTGTTCTAATGCAAAAAGGAAAGGTGATAGCCTATGCCTCTCGACATCTAAAGACACATGAAGTAAACTATCCAACCCATGATCTAGAATTAGATGCAGTAGTATTTGCACTAAAGATTTGGAGGCATTATCTGTATGGGACAAAGTGCTCGATTTACACAGACCACAAAAGTATTAAATATTTCTTTGACCAAAAGAACTTAAATATAAGGCAACGACGATGGTTAGAATTGGTCAAGGATTATGATTGTGAGATCTTGTATCATCCCGGAAAGGCTAACATGGTAGCCGATGCTCTAAGCTGTAAGGAAAAGCATTATCATATTCGAGTGAAAGCATATAAGTTAGTAATAACTCCCGATTTCATGAGCCAGCTTCGAGACGCATAAATTGAAGCATTAGAAGGTGAGAATATTAAGAAAGAAAGAATGGATGGTCAGGAGAAGTATCTAGAAGAAAATGAGTATAAAGTCAAGACTCAATTTAGTCGCATGTGGATACAACGATTAGGTGAGTTTAGACTTAAGATTCTCAATGAAGCTCATAAATCAAGATATTCTATTCATCCGGGTACTACAGAAGGTTACAACCATTAGAAATCCCATAATGGAAGTAGGAACATCTCACTATGGATTTCATAACCAAGCTACCAAAGACAGCTAGGGGTTATGATACCATTTGGGTGATTGTGGATCGGTTAACTAAGAGTGCTCATTTCTTTGCAATACGTGAAACGTACTCTTCAGAAAAGTTAGTTGATTTATTTATCAAAGAGATTGTTTCCAGACATGGAGTGTCAGTCTCGATTGTTTCTGATCGAGATACTCGTTTCACTTCACGTTTTTGGAAAAAGTTCCATGGAGAGATGGGAACTAGATTATTAATTAGCACGGCATATCATCTTCAAACTGATGGGCAAAGCGAGAAGACGATACAAACTCTCGAGGATATGCTGCGTGCTTGCATTATTGATTTCGGTGGAAGTTGGGATAATCATCTGCCATTAGCAGGGTTCTCATATAATAATATGAGATGCTATATGGTAGAAGATGTAGAACTCCAGTATGTTGGGGAGAAATTGGCCAGAAAGAGTTGGGCAGCAAAGAAATAGTTTAAGCCACGTCAGAAAAGCTTGACTTAATCAGGGCACGTTTAAAAGCTTCACAAGATACACAGAAGTCATACGCAGACAAGAGACGTAGACAAATAGAATTCCAAGAAGGAGATTATGTCTTATTAAAAGTATCTCCTTGGAAAGGTCTAATCCGATTCAAGAAACGTGGAAAACTAAGTCCACGATTCATTGGTCCTTTCAAAATCACCAAACGAGTCAGAAAGGTAGCTTATCAATTAAAACTACCTGAAGAATTGAATAAGATACACAACACCTTCCATGTATCTTATTTAAGGAAATGCTTGGAGGATGAAGCTGCACACGTAACTTTAGAAAAGATAGAAGTTGATGATAAGCTAACCTATGTTGAAGAGCCTATCAAAATTCTAGACACAAAAGAAAAGCAGCTACGTCATAAAAGAATCAAGCAAGTATTAGTGCGATGGAGGCACAGAAAAGGATCAGAGATGACCTGGGAAAATGAGGATGAAATGAGGAAAAGTTATCCTAAACTTTTTAAGGATTAGCAGGTTTCGAGGACGAAACCTAATTTAAGGGGGCGGGGGAGTTGTAACATCCTAAAATTTTAAGGAAATGAAAACCCAGGGGCTAAAAGTGTAATTACCCCAAAGATCAAGGGCTTAAAACAAAAGAATTTGAAAATAGAGGCGGTAGCGGACCGCTACCAAGCCTGTAACGGTCCGCTAGCTGTAATTGGCCCGGATAAAGAGATGTTGACATGTGTATGATGACTCGCTGAAAAGGGTTGGGTAGCGGACCGCTACCCAGAACCTTAACGGTCCGCTACGTGCGCATCACGTTGGACAGCTGGAACAAGGCGGTAGCAGACCGCCACCACTTGGCTTAGCGGTTCGCTACGGGTTGCAATGGCATCCTATAATAAGATGACATTTGCCGTTCAAATGGAAAACATCACAACACACCACAACTATCACTTTCACACAAACAGGCAAACCAAGGTGATGGTTACGAGCACGGCGATTACGAGTGCGGTACGCTACAAGTACGGTTCGAGTCAGAGAAACGTTTAGACGAGGAGCGGACTTAGGAACTACTAGAGGATAATGTAAATACACTGGACCCGTACCCTAGAAACAAATACGTGAATTATGTGTTTAAAATGATATGTGATATGTGTTATGTGATATGTGTTATGTGCTATGTGATATGTCATCATTTATACATATTTTACATACATAATAATCCCACATTATGGTACTAATTGAATAATAACCTTGCAATTTATGATTAAAACACTTATATTTTGTAATTGCAGGTTATTCGGTGTTGAAAATATAAATCAAGCTAAATCCTATCAAAAACACCAAGAATTCAAGTGTAGAGTCATATATTTCGCATAAGCTGTTGTCATTTATTGTATGTTTAAACAATTTTAGACTAGTTTACTTTCTGTCATTTCATTATTGTAATTTCAGTTTTCTGTAATTAGTTAAGTCTGGGCCATCGAAACTACTTAGTTTCGATTGAGTCTGTTCAATCGAAACTAGTAGTTTCGATAGATGGTAGTTTCGACAGGTCTAAGTATCATTTGTAAATGGTCAATCGAAACTAGTAGTTTCGATTGACCATAGTTTCGATACCTGTCACAACTATAAATAGCCTAGTTTGAGATTGTTTAGGGTGTGAGTAGCGGCTGTAACCCTGAACTTTCTCTTTCACATTTTGCTTGAATCAATACAATCTGCAGTTGTTTATTCATTGTGTTCTTACATTTTCATATCCTTTGATTGTTGATTCATACTGTGGTTAGCTGGTTATCTTCACCATCACTGTTTTGTTTATCAGTTTCACCTCCATATACACAGTTTCCGCCTGTGTATGTGTTGAATCGATCATATCAGTGACTTTCGATTAAATCTGGACCTACAATTGGTATCAGAGCTTTATGCTCTAGTGTTTTTTGAGTGTTATCAGGTTATTGATCGATTCTAGGTGATTACCGAAGGTTTTCGTTGCTTATTTTGGGTTTTTGCACATTTATTCTCGAGGTACTGTTTCATCATTTTTCAAGGGTTTTTGCTCGTATTTTCGGAATCGGAGATTGGATTCGTGATCAGGACAGTTAGACGAAGGTTTTCGCTGGATTGGTTTGTTGTTTCTGCAGCTTTGATTTCTGAAGCTTTTCATCAATGGAGTATTTCTGTTTTGGAGAAGAAGGCATCGAAACTACGGGGAACAATTTCTGATTTCTGTTGATCATCGAAACTTCTTGTCTATGTTTTGTCGGGAGAAGGTACTATCGAAACTAGATTTTTGTCTCTTATAGAATCTGTGGTTATCGAAACTAGTCTGTGAAATTTTCAGTATCGAAACTAGTTGTTTCGATAATAGTTGGTCTATCGAAACTAGTCCTATCGAAACTAGTTGTTTCGATAATAGTTGGTCTATCGAAACTAGTCCTATCGAAACTAGTTGTTTCGATAGAAGTTGACCTATCGAAACTAAGTTACTGTTTTAGTTTCGATTCAAAACATTATGGCCACTTTAAATTCAACAGAACATTCTGGGGGAAATAGACCACCTGTTCTTGTGTCCACAAGAGATTTTGATGACTGGACTAAAAAAATGAAGCTTTTCTTTCAATTTCACGATTATACACTGTTGAATTCTATCACTGATGGTCCCCACAAGCCCGTAACTACCACTGCTGATGTTCAACGTCCTAAGTTAGTGTCTGAATATGATGAGAAAGATCTTGCCTTGATTGCCCGAGACAACAAGGCCTATGGGACTATTGCCATGGCTCTTCCTATGGATATTTTCAACATCTTTGCTGAGTACACAACTGCCAAAGACTTATGGGCTGCACTGTGTACAAGATATGAAGGAAGTGAGGATGTCAGAGAAAGCAAAAGAGATCTGATCAAGAAACAATATGCTATGTTCAGCAGTGTAAGGGGAGAATCAATATTTGATTTGATCAACCGTTTCTCAAGCATTGTCTCAAGGTTGAAGGTTATGGGAGTTGAGTACCCTACTCTTGATCTGAACAAGAAACTCCTAGATTCTCATCCTGAGGAATGGAATATGTATCGAATCATGATAAAAAAGACTGAGAATCTGAGTGCTCTGTCTCAACAGGAAGTCTATAGCATTCTTGAATCTTATGAAATTGAGATTAAGAAGGGAGCAGTCACCCATCCAATCAGTCTGGAAACACAGCTCTCATTGCTGGATCAAGCTCATCCGGTAGCCCATACTTTCAGACTGATGTTCCTCCTTCAGCTGCTGCAATTAAGTCTACCAGCTCCTCTGCTCCTCAAAAGACTATCACCATGATTCCTGATGAATATGTCCCAATCATGACTGCTTTCATGTCGTGCTATGATGCACTGATCTCTGGAAATCTAACACCGGTTAGCTTTCAACCTGATGACTTGGGGCAGATTAATCCTGATGATTTGGAGAAAATGGACATTGATTGGTGCATGGCCATGTTGACCTTAAGAGCCAAGAGATTTATCAAAAGGACTGGTATAGACAGGTTCAAGCAAGGAAATACGCTTGGGTTTGACATCAAGAAGGTGAGATGCTACAATTGTGATCAGCTGGGTCACTTTGCCAGAAACTGCAAGGAGCCGTCCTCCAAAGATCAACAAGATAAGAAGATTTCCTCTGGTAAACAAGCTACCAATCCTCCAAAGACAAACACAACTTCCAGTTCCACAGCTCTTGTGTGCCAAGCTGATGGACATTATCATTGGGGAGAACAAGCTGAGGAAGCTGCTGATAAAGCCTTGATGGCTGATGTGGAAGAAAATGGCAAGTGTGTCATGATTGAACCAGCTGAGGATCTCACTGCTGTGCCTGCTGAGGTTACTTCTAAACTTTGTGATTCTAGATCTTGCTTAAATGAAATTCAAAAATACAGATTCATCAATCAAGCCTTGATTGATGAACGAAATCACATTAAGGTGATGTATGACTCTGTGGCCAAAAATGAGAAACTTTACCTAAAGAAAATTCGTGATATTTCTGGTGAAAATCGTTCTTTAATTGTGCAACTCAATACTCAAACCATTAATAATACAATTTTAACAGAAAGAGTCCAAAGGGCAGAAAAAGCCAAATTACAGGTTGATCACATGGATATGGATCAGAAAATTCTGTTTGGAATAATTGACAAACAATTTAATAGAAAAGGCACAGAAGGTCTTGGGTATAACTCTCATCCACCTCCTTATTCTAAATCAGGGAAATTTGCTGATATGCCTACTCCACATGTTTCCACACCTTTTGTTTGCACATTATCTCCTGATGATTATATTACATCCTCTGATTCTGACAGTTTTGCTTCTTGTGCAGAGTCAAATTGTGTAAAGTCCGAAGATGATTGTGATAAGAGTGCTAATGATAGAACTATTTTAAAAGAACTTGAGTTGGATGAATGTAATAATATGTCCGTGTCAAAACCAAATATTTGTGAACACGTTAAAAACTTGTATTTTGATTCTATGCCTGCTGAGCATACGGGTTTGGGATGTGATGTTTCTAAATTTCAAAATGCCTTGCCGTTTGTTCCTAAATCTTTGAATGTTATGCCATGTGTTACAAAATTTAAAAGTGCAGGAATTATTGTGAATGATGTACCACGTGAAACCATGAGCAACATGGAATTTTTCAGATTAAAGGAAGCACATCATCTTCAAGACAAAGTTATTGATGAAAGAACCGTCTCATGTTCAGATTCCTCAACATCACAATCATCTTCATCTTGTGATGATTATTATCAGGCTAAGATATCTTGTAAAAACGTTTGTTTTAGTTGTGGTGCCTCAAATCATGTTTCAAAGAGTTGTAAATTGACAACCGCAAATATTAATGAAGAATCACCTTCCCAAAGTTCATTAAATTCATATGTGTTGCCTAATTCTTCTCACAGTAGGAAATCTAGGCGTAAAAGAATTAAAAATGCTAAAAATTATTTAAAACGAACTTGGAAAATTAAAAATAATGTTCTATTTGATGATCGTGCTTCATCAAAGGATGGTTGTACTTCTGATTCCAATGACATGTCATATCCTGACACTAAAATCTCTTGATTGAAACATTTTTGGTCAAAACGTATAAATGGTTCGTTGTGTATAGGGTCAATCAAGAAGAACCGACGATAACATCTGGCATGTAGATAGTGGATGTTCAAGGCATATGACTGGGCACTTTAACTTGCTGCAAGATTATCATCAAATTGATGGAGAGTATGTTGATTTTGCTGGAAACTCAAGAGGAGGAAAGATTGAAGGACAAGGAACAGTGTCAAATGGAGTAAATAGTCTGGAATTTGTCAACTATGTTCCTCAGTTAAAGTACAATCTGATGAGTGTTTCACAGATTTGTGACAAGGACTTTTGTGCTTTATTCAATTCTAAAGAATGTCTTATCTTAAAGTCGGGAGTGGTGATTCCGGAAGAACTTATTCTCATGCGTGCTCCCAGAAGATACAACACATATAGCTTGGATATGAACAATCCATCGGGTATTGAATCGTGTTTTCTCTCAAAGGCTTCCGAAGATGAATCTTTCCTGTGGCATAAGAGGTTGGGACATGTCAACTTCAAAACAATGAATCGACTGGTTCGAGGCAACCTAGTAACTGGATTACCTCTCAAAGATTTCACTCCTATGGAACACTGTATTTCATGTTCCAAGGGAAAACAGCACAAATCTTCACATAAGCCTAAAACCACCAATTCCATTGACTCTCCTCTCCAATTGCTTCACATGGATCTCTTTGGTCCAGTGAGTGTCATGAGTCTTGGACGAAAGTCATACTGTCTGGTGGTAACAGATGATTTTTCTCGATTCACTTGGGTGTTTTTCTTAGCTAAGAAGGATGAGACACCAGAGATTTTAAAGACCTATCTGCTTCAAATTGAAAACCTCTTCAGTTTAAGTGTGAAGACTATCCGCAGCGATCATGGAACAGAATTTAAGAATGCAACTCTTGATTCCTTCTGTGAAAGCAAAGGAATTTCTCATCAATTTAGTGCACCTCGTACTCCTCAACAAAACGGTGTAGCTGAAAGGAGAAACCGCACCTTAATTGAAGCTGCACGAACTATGATTGTTGACTCTAAGCTTCCCGTGATTTTCTGGGCTGAGGCGGTCAACACTGCATGTTTCGTGCAGAATCGGGTTCTTATCACTAAAAGCTGCAACAAGACACCATATGAGATCATGTACAAGCGCAAGCCAGTTATTGATTTCTTCATAAAATTTGGGTGTGTGTGCATGATGCTGAACACTTCAGATCAGCTCAACAAGTTTGAAGCCAAAGCTGATGAATGCTATTTTGTTGGTTATTCCTCCAATCAACGTGCTTTTCGTGTCTATCATAAGCAGAAAAGAATCGTGCTGGAGTCCATTGATATCAATTGGCATGAAAATAATCACACGGACGCAGGAGACGGTCCCAATTGGCTATTTGACGTCGATTCAGTTTTTAAATCATTTAATCTTTCTGATTTCTCAATTGACTCAACTCATGCTAATCCTTTTTTTTCTGTGAACAATTTAGGGAAGTTAAATGATCAAGGTTCTTCCTCATCTGCTCAGGTTGAAATTCCTGTGGTTGCAAATGCTGAATCTAATATGGAGTCTTCCGGTTCTGGTGCAACAAGTGAAACTGTTGAAGACAACTCCATTCCAACAGTAGATGTTACACCACAATCATCTGCTGAAGATCCTATTAATGACATTGTCGATCCTCCTGCTGAAAATCTTACCAATTTAGAGGAAGTCGTGGAAGAAGATGCAATTCCTCAACTGCGAATTCACAAGATTCATCCCACCAATAACATCATTGGACCACTCAATGTGGGTGTTAGTACCCGAAGTGCCTGTGAAGCATTTGAAAACAGCATGTTTTCCTGCTTCATCTCTCAAACTGAACCAAAGAACATTAAAGCAGCACTACTAGAAAACAGCTGGGTGGAAGCAATGCAGGAAGAGCTACAGCAATTCTCAAAGTTACATGTGTGGAATTTGGTGGATCTACCCAAGAACAAAGTTCCAATCGGTACTCGTTGGGTTTTTCGCAACAAAAAGGACGAAGGCGGCACTGTGATTCGAAACAAAGCTCGTCTGGTGGTTCAAGGTTTCTATCAAGAAGAAGGGATTGACTACGAGGAAGTCTTTGCACCAGTGGCTCGCTTGGAAGCCATCCGAATGTTTCTCGCCTATGCAGCCTACATGGACTTCACCGTCCATCAAATGGATGTCAAAAGCGCATTTTTGTATGGCAAAGTTCAAGAAGAAGTATATGTCAAGTAGCCGCCGGGTTTCATTGATCCTAATTTTCCAGACCGTGTTTACATGTTAGACAAAGCATTGTACGGTCTTCACCAAGCACCTCGTGCGTGGTATGAAACTTTATCAAAGCATCTGCTTGAGAATGGTTTCACACGAGGAGCAATTGACCAAACATTGTTCCAACGGAAGGAGGAAAAGGATACAATCATGGTGCAAATTTATGTGGATGATATCATTTTTGGTTCTACAAATCCCCGTCTCTGCAAAGAATTTGAAGAAGTGATGCGATCTAAGTTTGAGATGAGCTCCATGGGGGAAATGAAATTCTTTTTGGGACTACAAGTTGATCAGTCTGAGTCAGGAATCCTTATCCATCAAGAAAAATACGTCAAAGAAATCTTGACCAAGTTCAAAATGGCTGATTCCCACCCTGTCAAAACTCCTGTGGAAGTTCGTCATTGTTTGACTCCTGATGTAGATGGTGAAAGTGTTGATCCGCATCTATATCGCTCCATGATAGGATCGCTCATGTATCTCACGGCCAGCAGACCAGACATCATGTTTGCAGTGTGCTTATGTGCACGTTTTCAGGCTAATCCTAAACTCTCTCATTTATCTGCTGTAAAACGTATTTTGAGATATTTAAAATATAAGCCAAAATTGGGTCTGTGGTATCCTAAAACTGACTTGTTTGATCTTGTGGCTTATTCAGACTCAGACTACGGGGGTTGCAACTTAGACCGAAAATCCACTTCTGGAGGTTGTCAATTCCTTGGCAACCGCCTTGTCTCATGACAATGTAAGAAACAGTCCACCGTTTCCCAATCCACCGCCGAAGCCGAATACATTGCCGCAGCCCTCTGTTGTTCCCAAGTCAGATGGATACACCATCAGATGCTTGACTATGGGATCACATTCCATGAAACACCCATTCTGTGTGACAACACCGCCGTTCCTCATATCACCAAAAACCCCGTTCAGCATTCCAAAACCAAACACATTGAAATCAAACATCACTTTATCCGTGACTGTGTTGAAAAGAAGCATATTCAAATTGTTGAAGTCAAAACTCACAAACAAACCGCAGACATCTTCACAAAGGCTTTTGACTCTACCAGATTCGCCCAACTGGTGGAGATGCTTGGAATGATCAACTTTCAGTAAATTGTGAATAGTATTTTTTTATTATTTTTATTTTATTTTATTTTTATTCTGTTTACTTGTCAAAGAAAATTCCAAAAAGATTTTATTTTTATGAACAGTTTTGTTTACGCAAATCTTTTGGGGGGAAATATTATAATTGAAAAGAATTGCTGAAAATATTATACTGAAAAGAATTGCTGTGTATATAATCTTACAAGTGGTTTTGAGTTGCAGGAAGAATTGTATCTGACCTTTGAGAAATGATAGTGTCTGATCTCATCTCTTGGACATGGAATGGATCAAAAGCGATGGTGTTTACTGAGGTATAGCTGGTAGGCCCGACATATGGTTAAATCTTGTAAGTAGTGTGAAAACTCTAATATATATCTCATACTTGTGTGTTTGAACCCATTATTGAAACATCTAACCCATTTTTATATCTAAGAAAACCAATTCAATCAGATACAGACTTACGTATTGGATTCCTATTCATACGCCAAGTGACCGTCAATATAACGATATTTACCACCGATGACCCCGTATGTTTTGCTTACGCAAAGATCTCGGGTGCTCATCCTTTTCCCATCCACTTGGATGATTTGACCCCGTCTGTTTTGCTTACGCAAAGATCTCGGGTGTTCAATTTTTTTTTATCCGCTTGGATAATTTTACGACTTCTTCTGTTTTGCTTACGCAAAGATCTAGAATGATCGTACCTTTTAATATCTACTTGGATATTCTTTATTTTAATTTTCTAAAATCCACTTGGATATATTATTTTATTTTTGGTGGTACTTTGACATTACTAAGACGGTACCTTGGTTAATCAGAAAGAGATGATAGGATGAAGGTGGGTACTTCTTGAGGATTGATAGGTTTTCAAAATCATTTTATTTTAATATGTGGGGTACACCTTGTATAATGCTTAAATGGTACCTTTTAATCACATGAAATCAAAATACAAACAAATGTTCGGGTTTACTTTGCACAAATATCAGCTATCTTCAGGGACTCACAGTAGTTAATTGCAAAAGGAAGTGTTTCAAGAGACTGACCAGATCTGATCTCATGTTGGATCTTTTTCAAAAAGAAAAAGTGTAAATATCTTGTGTATATATGTTAGTCTTATTTCTGTTACTATGTAAATATCGAAACTAGTTTGCTCTATCGAAACTACTCAGTAAATATCGAAACTAGTTTGCTCTATCGAAACTACTCAGTAAATATCGAAACTAGTTTGACCTATCGAAACTAGTTGTTTCGACAGGGGCATTTTTGTCTTTTGTTCCTCGCAATTTAAACGCCTGCATAAATGAATCCCTCCCTTCACTTCTTATTCACTCGTCTTTTTCGCAAACCCTATTCATCTTCTCCGTCTCTCACAAACCTATCAAGCCTTGGTCTGAGTTGCAAGATATCAGTGATTATTCACCTGATTTTCCCGTAGTCACCAGCGTCTCCATCATCAGGTAAAGTCACTATTTCATTTGAATGATTCTTGCGAATCAACAGACCTAGAGTTTCAAAATTTCAAAATCTGTTCGACTGAATCTTCATAATCTCAGTCGTATCCGTGTTTGCATACATCTTTATCATCTGAGAACTCACTTTTTATGTGTATTCTTGCAGAAATCATACTCGCTTTCGGTAAGATGAATATCCGTCATTCACAAGCCACTCAAAAACCTTTCATTTGATTGTTTATATTGTCTGAGTATAGTGAAACAATAGGGGGTTTGGGTTTCAAAACTAGTTAGTTTCGATAAAGGAGTTCAACTCCTTCAAAAGGTTTTCAAAAAGGTTTTTAATCGAAACTACTGGTTTCGACACCCAAACTTGACCTAATCTCTCTATCGAAACTACTAGTTTCGATAAGTTCATCTCTATCGAAACTACTTAGTTTCGACATTGTTGATTTCAGAATTTTTATAAGTGTTGATCAAAGCTCATTGACCCTATCGAAACTAGTTAGTTTCGATAAATTCATCTCTATCGAAACTACTTAGTTTCGACAGTGTTGATTTCAGAGTTTCTACAAGTGTTGATCAAAGCTTATTGCTTCTATCGAAACTAGTTAGTTTCGATAAGTTCATCTCTATCGAAACTACTTAGTTTCGACAGTAAGGATTTCTGATTTTTTCTAAGTGTTGGAATACTTAGTTTCGATAATCAGAACCTTTACTCATTGATGAATTTTACAGGTATGGATCTCGTATTCGTGAAGAGGCACAATGTCTGTGCATTCCTTAATAGCAATGATCCGAAAGCTGCTGAATTTATTCCTGCCTTAAATTTTCTGGCAAACTCCAACATAAGTTTTGCCATCAGCCACAACTTGCCGGTTTTTGAAGCAACTATAAGACAATTCTGGGAAACTGCTGAGATAATAACAGTTGATAATGTGCAGCACATTAGGGCAACCGTACATGGCCAAGAAGTATTATTCTCTGAAGACACAGTTAGAGAAGCACTGCAGTTAAATGACAATCCAGAAGCACCCGTTGAGTTCCCAATCTTCTATGTGAAAGAATGCTTTAGAAGAATGGGTCATCCTGATGAGTTTAAGAATGGTCAAATAATCAAGAACTCTTTACCTAGCCATTGGAGATATATAGTGCATGTGTTTATTCACTGCCTATCAATAAGGAAAGGGGGTTTTGATTCAGCTAACAGTACTCTGGGATCAGCTACTTTAGGATTAACAAAGGGAAGAGACTACAACTTTTCTGGTTTCATATTCACTCAGCTGAAATATAACTTAACAGGAGCAGTAAAGGAGAAATTTCTAGCATATCCCAGATTTCTACAAATTATCATCAATCATCTTCTTCCAGAGATTCAATAAGGTGGAAACACTTTTGTTTTTGATAACATGATAGCCAAAACTCTCAGCTACATGAAAAGCACCAGCAAAAGGACCAACAGGGCAATAGCTGACATTCCCCTGTTTGGTCATGTCATTGGAGAAGAAGAAGAGTTAATTCCTGACATTGATCCTGACCTTGAAGAAGAAAACTTATCATCATATGAAGAGCTGGAAGCTGAAATCGAAATAGACATTCCTGTTGTACAAGAAGAAGAACAGCAAATTCTTGAGCCTGTGATAGAGGCCCCCTTTGTTGAAGAAATACAAGTAGTTCAAGAGCCAGCAGTCATTGCTGAAGCTGATGTACAGGAGGTTGAAGTAGAAGCTGCAGAGTCAAGTGGGACTCTTGATGCAGGGATCTATAGATCAGACTATTACAAGTCTGATTCAGATGATAAAAGGGAGCAACTTGCATCTTCCTCTAAAAGGCAAATTGAATCAGGGTCTGATTTTGAAGATGAGGACTCTAGAGCTAAAAGGATAAAGACTGGATTGGAGGATTTGTTATCCTCGTCAGATTCATCATTCACTACTCCAGAACCATCCCCACATCTAACTCCACCTACCTCTCCATAACAGGCACCTATCCCTACACCTCCTACATCTCCACAACAATCACCCACCCATACACCTCCTACCTCTCCACAACAATCACCTATCCATACTCCTCCCACCTCACCACTTCATGGTTCAACCTCTCCTTTACCAAGAGTCAAGACTCTAAGTCTTGAAATGAAAAGACTTCAAGATAATCTTCAAAAGAAAGATACAGAGATTGAAGGATTGAAGTCCAAATTGAATGAAGTTAAGGAGGAAGTCAAAGACTTAAAGCTGGAGGTTGGAGGCTTACATACTCAAATAGATAGTCAGCAGACTCAGCTGAAAACTCAACAAAGGCTGATAACAAAGCAACAAGAAGATTTCAAAGCCTTAGCTGAAACAGTAAAGCAGCTCAAAGACTTAATACTCAAACCTACACCTCAACAGCCATCCACCTCAACAGGACAGGGGGAGACTACATCAGAAGTTGAACCATCATCTCCTGCCTTTGTCACTAATCCTGAATCTGCATTAATTATGTATACCGGTCACGGTACCAAGACAAAGGAGTCTGTTGAAGTAAAGGTTGAGGAGATAGAGTCTGACCTTCCCTCAGCTAGTGAAAGAAGAGAAGCAAGGAGAAGAGGGAAGGGAGCTATGCCTGATATTGAAACTGTCATTCTGGATGAAGAAGATATACCATCTGATGATGAGCTGAATGCTCTTCTAGATGACATTGAAAACTTTGGCTATAATGACCTTCATCCAGAAATTCTAACCACTGAAGAAAAGGAGACTGAACGAACAAGATATTTTACTGAAGAAGGTGATGAGATTCAAACACTATCAGATGAAGAAGATGTTCAGATTAACCTCATCAAAGATATCATTCCTGAACCAACCATTCCAGTATCTGAAACAACTCCAGCACAAGATCAACCTTCAACTGCACCTGAACCTCCAATCTCAAGAAAGTCCTGGTTTAAGAAAATAATTCAGGAGGAAACTCCTAAGACATATGAGTGGATAGCAGAGCATCAAGAACTAAAAAGGCCTCCAATTGGATGGAAATATGATGCTGAAAGGAAGCTCTTTATCATCAGAAGATTTAGAGGGGGGAGTTCAGCACTTCAAAAATATGACTGACTTCCAAACCCTTCCTTTCTATGACCTCAGGGACTTAGCAAAACTTCCACTTCAAAACCCTAGGAAGGTCATGATGGCTTATGACTTTGAGAAGTTTCTGCATTCTCAAGTCAACAATGATTTCAAAGGAATGAAGCCTAGAAAAACTCAGAAGAAGATCTCAAAGACTAGGTTTCATCCTAAAACTAAAAAGCCATATGTGTTCCTAAGATACAAGCCTGCCCAAACACACAAGACTATCACTATTCCAAAATCTGTACCTGTCCAGCTACAGACTTTCAGAAAGTGGTTCTATAACCCAGTCATTGGCAGTGCAGTTATTGAATGTGAGGGCAAGGAAGACATCACCATCTTTGATCCAATGGAGCTGTTAAAATTTCAACCGGAAGATCTGGAAGTACTTTTCCAGAATCACATTCAGGCTTACAGCGATGAAGATGAAGCTGATGCGAAGGCCTATCAAAGGATTGTCTCTCTCCATGTCAAACCTTTCATTCCAAAGACATCTGAAAGACCAGCTGCTTGATGAAGAGCTGAAGACAGTAATGCAACAGCTTAGGGGGAGATTGTAGAGTCATATATTTCGCATAAGCTGTTGTCATTTATTGTATGTTTAAACAATTTTAGACTAGTTTACTTTCTGTCATTTCATTATTGTAATTTCAGTTTTCTGTAATTAGTTAAGTCTGGGCCATCGAAACTACTTAGTTTCGATTGAGTCTGTTCAATCGAAACTAGTAGTTTCGATAGATGGTAGTTTCGACAGGTCTAAGTATCATTTGTAAATGGTCAATCGAAACTAGTAGTTTCGATTGACCATAGTTTCGATACCTGTCACTACTATAAATAGCCTAGTTTGAGATTGTTTAGGGTGTGAGTAGCGGCTGTAACCCTGAACTTTCTCTTTCACATTTTGCTTGAATCAATACAATCTGCAGTTGTTTATTCACTGTGTTCTTACATTTTCATATCCTTTGATTGTTGATTCATACTGTGGTTAGCTGGTTATCTTCACCATCACTGTTTCGTTTATCAGTTTCACCTCCATATACACAGTTTCCGCCTGTGTATGTGTTGAATCGATCATATCAGTGACTTTCGATTAAATCTGGACCTACATCAAGTTTCTAGAAGATTCATTCCTAGAGCATTGACCCCCAAGAAGTCAAAAATTGGTCAACAATAGTCAACAAGCAGCTAAAAGACAAAACTGGGGAAAACAAGGGGATGCACGGTCGTGCATCCCATTTCACGTCCGTGCATTGGCTCCTGCTCCCCACGGCCCAGTACCGTGTCCTCTGTACCCTGTTTGATTCCCTGGGCCTTTGCATGACCGTGCAACCCATTGTACGGCCGTGGATTGTACATTTTGAGGACTATAAATATGAGGCTTGAGTTCTTCATTCCACACACCAATCCAGACCTAAAGAACAATCAAGAATGGAGCATTTTCGTAGTTAGAGTAGAGAGTAGAGGGGCTCTTCCTCCTTGTTTCACAATAGGGGAGCCTACAAAACTCATCATTACGCTAGTCGTTATGGCCATTCGTGGCTAAAACTTCTTTGTATTGCTAGGTTGAAGATGATGTTTGGTGAATGTTAATGTTTAACCTATTAATGAAGTGGTATGTTTATGTCTTTAACTAATTCATTCTCAAAAACCATCTTTTGATGGGCTTTTATTATTGTCTAAATCTGTTTTTATATTTGTGAGTGTCTTGATTTTAAAGAGCAAGATCGTAAAACCTTTTTTAATCAAACTTCCTTTGAAACTCATACGTCTTTATACGAGCAGAGATTGATAAGCCAAGGCTTGGTTTATACTTCTAAGATCGTACGTCTTTATACAAGATTATTATGCGACCAAGAATTAGTGAACTCATGTTGGGAATGGAACGTCTTTATACTTGGTCCCATTGTTACACCGCCTCCCGGTAAGCAAAATATAATCACCTATTTAAGTTTAATATAAAGCATTTTGAGTCTGATGTCTTAAATCAACCCGGATATGACCATTCGAAGGTTTGAGGGTAAATGTTGTCCCTAACGGGAGGCACTACCACTTTTTAAAGAATATAATTTGCAAATCAAATGTAGTGAGAACGAGGCTCTAGCGGTGACCCGGGTCACAAGTTTGTAGTAGTCATACCACTGAATTAGTTAACTTAACATTATCACATACCAAGCTGATTCGAATCCCAAAGCAATACATTTCGTAATCTGATCATTTTCGCTTTATTTACTTTCTTGCAATTTACTATTCTGCTAGTTACATTTCTACTACACACTTCACGCACATTTTTACGTTTATGTTATTTACTTTACCGTCATTTACTTTTCTGCTTCACAAGCACACAAAACCCACTCACTAATTAATCCGGGTAAACGATAACAAAAGTTGAGTATTGGAAGTCGACCGTGTCCATTGGTTCGATACTTGGTTCTTACCTAACTATATTACGCTGTGATAGGTACACTTGCCCATTGGGTGTGTTTTAAGTTAACATAATTATCATTTTAATTTATAAATTTAAAACCTGATCTTGTGAAATCATCCTAAAAATATATTTATTTATATTTTTATATACTTAAAACACGACATCACTATGTGATATGACGAGGGTACGGGTAATGACGAATTAGTCTAAACACTAAACAACAGTAATGAAGCAGTCACGACGTATCCAAGGGGTGGTGGATACGCCGCTGGTACTTCCTATATATAAACTCCTTGGTACTTCGTGGTGAAACCATTATGAATGTTTAGGGGTCTAGACTAATAAAGAATAAAGAAATATAGTAAACGTGCGGGAGAACATCCAACCGGTATATAGTTATCTGAAAAACGGAATGTCCTGTCTAAGGAAAGAGTGGTGTATAAATCTCTCCTAGACCCATCACTTTTTCCTGGGGACATCTCTGTTAGAGTTACTGCCCTGGAAGGAAAATCACCCCAGTTTACAATATATGACGAATACGAATATGAGATGAAAGTATACCATGTATAATAAATATGAATATGTGATGAAGATGAATATGTAAAATGCATGATGAATATGTGAATGCATGATGATACTTGCAAACATGAATGAATATGATGGAACGAGTCTAAACCCTAAAATGGAATAACGGAGTACTCACGAAATGTTAGAGGGGTGGTGGATACGCCGCTGGTACTTCCTATATATAAACCCTTCTAATGCGTCGTGGAGAAACCATTACGAAGTTTTAAGGAAAGGACTGGTTGGGGAAATAAATCAAGCATCTACATGAAATAAAAACAAATGCTTGATACATTTGGGAGACTATGAGTCAAAGATACTCAAGGTCCCAAGTGAAATGTGATACCCGTCCTGTAAGGTAGATCTCAATAAAAAAAAGAAAAGAAAAAAGAAACTCTAGGCCTACGGGGCTGAAAGAGTAAACTCTAGGCCTACGGGACTGAAAGAGTAAAAGATTCCAAGCCTACGGGGCTGAGGAATAAATGAGTCTTCGTGACAAATGCAAGGGGTCTATACTGACGAGTATAAGGACCTTGCCAATACTCGAACCAGAGGTACGGCCTGTGATGGTTGCGAGGGGGTTAGCACACCCATAAAATATACGAAAAGCGTGACCGGAGGTACGTCCGGAGATGGTCACGTGGGCACCGAGAGCCCGAGAAAACTTGAACAATAAGAACCTAAAGGGTTCATAATAAAATGAACGATAAGCTAATTCAAAAATATTTTCCAGCACTGCAGGAAAGAGGCATGTGGAATGAAGCTTCCTGTGAACCAGGCTGATCGGAGTTGGAAAATCCCTATAGGATAATGTAATTATATAATCATTGTAAAACAATATATTATTATAAATGAAAAAGTTACCTTAGCCATTATGGCAAGGTTTTACTGATCTAGGGCATGTTTTCCGTATTAAACTTTGATAAAGAAATAAGTAAAATAAGTAGGGTGTTTCAACAAGTATATCCGTATCCCTTTTGACTCGGGTGACATTTTGAACGTCTATGGTGAGAAGCCGTTAAAGGGACTCAAGCTTATGTCTTGCACTACCGCACAGAAGTACTTACGGAAGACATGTGTGGCATTTTTGGCACATATTGTGGAGCGGAAAGGTAAAGACAAGAGTTTCCAAAATATTCCTGTAATCAAAGACTTCCCGGAAGTCTTTCCTGAAGAATTACCCGGTCTTCCTCCTATATGTCAAGTAGAATTTCGTATTGAATTAGTGCCAGGAGCAAACCCCGTGGCCAAGTCACCTTATCGTCTTGCACCATCAGAGATGCAAGAGCTTTCAATCCAGCTTCGAGAACTTTCCGACAAAGGATTTATATGTCCTAGCATTTCTCCTTGGGGAGCACCCGTCTTATTTGTCAAGAAGAAGGATGCTTCTTTGCGGATGTGCATTGACTATCGGGAACTTAACAAGCTTACCGTGAAGAACCGTTATCCACTTCTATAACATCCCAAAATTTAAAATGACAATTATAATAACGGAATAAACTAATGAGGCATGACGGGCCAGGCCGGAGGGGCCGGCAGACTTGAAGGGGCGAACATAGGGGAGCCTCCCCTATAAATAGCCCAACACACTCCACATTTCTCTCATTTGCAAGTTCTAGAAAGAGAAACCGTAGAGAGAGAATGTTGGCGGATCGACCCGATATTGAAGAAGTGTGTTGCTCCAGAGCTTGTGAGAAGAACCTACACATCAGAAGCTCGATACAGGTAACGATCCAACCTAGATCTGAGTTTTTGTTCGTTTTTGGGTTTTTCGGGTTTTGGACAAAAATGTGACGTTTTTACGGATGAAACTGGAAGAAAAACATGGATTTGAGATCCTTAATGAAAAGCAAACATTTTGAATGTAAACAAGTTCGGGATCTTGACGTGATCAGACCCGAATGCGAAAGTTAGGGTTTTTACGGGGAAGCAGATCCTGGAAGAGGGTCCTGCGTACTTATCAAGTACACAGGAAGAGGGTCCTGCATACTTATCAAGTACGCATGAAGCAAAGTTTGCGCACTTATTAAGTACGTAAGAGCAAGGCCCTGCGCACTTGCTAAGTGCGCATGCATCAGGATGTTTAGGTAAAGTCAGTATGTTTAGAAGGTTACACCGTTAGAGTCGGGATTTGGTCTGATGTGTATTTAACTAATCAATTCAGATCGGAAGTGACGTTGGGGGACCTTTGTTTAGGACAACCCAGATTAGCTTATCAGGTGAGTTTTAGAAGCCCTTCTTTAAATGTTTTAATTAAATGTTTTTGGGCTGGTGTGCATACATACGAAATGAGGTTTACGAAACGAGGTTTACAAAATGATGTTTACGAAATGACGTTTACGAAATGATGTTTACGATGTGATGTTTACGATATGATGTTTACGAAACGATGTTTACGATATGATGTTTACGATATGATGTTTATGAAATGATGTTTACGGGATGATGTTTATGAAATGTTTTGCCAAATGAAGTTTACGAAAGGTTTACGAAAGAGATGATGTTTTGTTTAATAAAACGTACAAATGCTTTAACTAAAAAGAGGTAAAGGTTTTATGAAAGTCACGAATGAACGAATCTGCCACGAGTTCCTACAGGAGCTAAGGTATGTATGTATTGGCCTCACCCTTACGGGGGGCTTTGTGGCTGGCTAACGGTTGTACAACTGGTTGATGATGGGGTGACGACGGTCACCCATGGGATTACCGGGCTCCCGATGGAAGGTACTATTCCTTGCGGGGAAATAGTGCCTATGTTATGTTCTGTCTACCTAGAGGTAACGAGCCTTAGGAGACATATGTTGGTCTACCTAGAGGTAACGAGCCTTAGGAGACATATGTTGGTCTACCTAGAGGTAACGAGCCTTAGGAGACATATGTTTGGTCCACCTAGAGGTAACGAGCCTTAGGGGACCTGTGTGACTGATGAGTTAGAGGTAAAGAGCCTTAAGTTCGTCCGCTGGTATGCATGTATGGAATTGACGGTTACGAGAAGGCGCAGATTCGATTCATGTTGACTTATGTTATGTTGTTATGTTACGATGTTAAGATGATGTTAAGTTATTGCATGTTTTACGTACGCTTTTGTTAAACAAATGTATGTTATGTTTTTGGCAAAATGTTTATGTTAAGGCTTTATGTAAAGCTAGAACTCACCAGCGTAGCAGACTTTTTAGTATGCACATTCAGGTTAAGGCAGGTATGGATGATGGACGATGATGCTTGGCAAGCGAGAAGAGTTACCCGGTTGATCATGAAGACTGGCATCCCGTTATGATTAGTTTATGTTATGTTTATGTATTAGACTATGTTACGCTTCCGCATGTTGAACAATGTTATGAGTATGTTTTAAATGAAATTTTCCGCTACGTTATTTGATATTCAAGTTTAATAACTGTTTGTGAATGAGTAAATCCAACAAGTGAGGCCTCCCGGGTTTGGGGCCTTACAACTTCCGAGGATTGATGATTTATTCGATCAACTTCAAGGCTCTTTCTCTAAGATTGATCTTCGTTCTGGTTATCACCGGTTATGATTCCTTGAATCCGATATCCCTAAAACCACCTTTCGTACAAGATACGGTCATTACGAGTTCATGGTCATGCCCTTCGGGCTAACCAATGCACCCGCGGTATTCATGGATCTGATGAACCGTGTGTGTAAGCCGTACTTGGACAAGTTCGTAATCGTCTTCGTTGAAGATATTCTCATCTATTCAAAATCAAAAGCGGAACACGAAGAACACTTGCGTTCGGTTTTAGATCTCTTGAAGAAGGAGCAATTATACGTTAATTTCTCCAAATGTGAATTTTGGTTAAAAGAAGTCCAATTCTTGGGTCATATAGTCAACGAGAAAGGTATTCACGTGGATCCCGCTAAGATTGAGGCGGTGAAGAACTAGCAAGCTCCAAAGACCCCTACAGAAGTCCGCTCGTTTCTTGGTTTAGCGGGCTATTACCGTCATTTCATATCGAATTTTTCAAAAATCGTGACTCACAGCCTTAACGCATAAAGGCAAACCCTACGAGTGGGGACCGAAGCAAGAGGAAGCCTTTAAGATTCTAAAACAGAAACTGTGCGAGGCTCCTATACTGACTCTTCCTGATGGAACCGAAGACTTTGTCATTTACTGTGACGCTTCCCACTTAGGCCTCGGTTGTGTGCTAATGCAACGAGGCAAAGTGATTGCCTATGCGTCCCAACAACTCAAAATCCATGAGAAGAATTATACGACGCACGATCTTGAATTGGGTGCGGTCGTATTTGCTCTCAAAATTTGGAGACATTACTTATATGGTACCAAATGTGAGGTTTACACCGATCTCCAGGACATTTTCAATCAAAAGGAACTCAATATAAGGCAAAGGTGTTGGGTTGAACTCCTAAACGACTACGACTGCAATATTCGTTACCATCTTGGTATGGAAAATGTCATAGTCGATGCTCTTAGTCGTAAGGAACCTATCAAGATCCATAGTATCCGAATCCAAAATGACATTCAAACTCGCATCCTTGAAGCACAACATCTTTCTGTCACTGAAGGAAACATGTACAACGAAATTTCGTGTGGTGCTGAACTCCAACTTGAAACCAAACCCAATGGAATACTCTACTTTCTAAATCGTATTTGGATTCCGGACCGTGACAACCTCTGTACCTTTATCATGAACGAGGCTCACAAGACTTGGTATTCTATGCATCCTGGTGCAGACAAAACGTACGTGGATCTCCGTACCCAATATTGGTGGCCTGGTATGAAAAAGGACATTGCCGTCTACGTGTCCAAATGCCTTACTTGTTTAATAGTTAAAGCCGAGCACCAGCATCCATCCGGTTTACTTGAACAACATGAGATTCTCGTGTGGAAATGGGAGCGTATTTCCATGGACTTTATAACCAAACTCCCACACACATCTCGTGGTCATGATAGTATTTGGGTAATCATCGACCGATTGATAAAATCTGCTCATGTCATACCCATTCGTGAAGACTGTCGAGTTGAGAAATTAGCCCAAATCTATATTGATGAGATCGTCAGTCGCCACGGTGTACCTCTCAACATTATTTCTGATCGTGATGGACGATTCACCTCTCATTTTCTTCCAATCCCTACAATCAGCTCTGGGTACTCAACTAAATCTTAGTACGGCTTATCATCCGCAAACTTATGGTTAATCCGAGCGAATGATTCAAACTCTCGAAGATATGCTTAGAGCATGTGTCATTGAATTCAAGGGAAATTGGGATTTACATCTACCCTTAGTCGAGTTCTCGTACAACAACAGTTATCACATGAGCATTAACATGGCTCCTTTGGAAGCACTTTATGGTCGGAAGTGCCGCTCTCCTATCTGTTGGACTGAAATCGGTGAATCACAAATCACTGGTCCTGAACTCATTCAAGAGACGGCCGACAAGATCATGTTAATCCGAGACAACCTTCTGGTAGCAAGGAGTCGGCAAAATTGCTCTGCCGACAAATGTCGAAAACCCTTAGAATTTCAAGTTGATGATCTGGTTCTTCTCAAGGTATCCCCTTGGAAAGAAGTGGTTCATTTTGAAAAGAAAGGGAAACTTGCACCAAGATTCGTATGTCCTTTTAAAATCCTTGAGCGGATTGGGAAGGTAGCCTACATTTCGTTGCCCTCTTCTTTTTATTCACGGTTCTTTGATTCCTTTAGTTTATTTACCTGGGGCCATTGTTTTTTGTGTGGATTTCCAATATAGCGTGATCAAAAATCATGAAATGTAGCGTGATTACAAAAATACGTGATTTCACTCCACATGTTTATAATTCACTCCATATATATAATTCACTCCATACATATATATATATATATATATATATATATATATATATATATATATATATATATAATCATAAAACGTGATTTCACGTTTCCAAAAAATCACTCCGCATATATATAATAAAAAAGTTCATTCTAAAATTCACTCTAAAACGTCTTTTGAATTACGTAATTTCATTAAACGTGATTTCAATCAATTACGTAATTTAATTAAACGTGAATTGAAAATTGACATTAATACCCTTTTTTACCTGAACGATTCGTTTTTTTTCCTCAAAATATTTACGTTTATGCCACTGCGTTAACCTCAACCATAGATCATATTAATCAGACGGATGAGAGCCCGCTTCGTACGCTTTGGGCCCTTTGTACGATAACCGGCCCCTATATAGGGGAAGTATTAAATACAAAGGGATTGTAGCGTTTATATATATATATATATATATATATATATATATATATATATATATATATATAGGGGAGGGATCGAGAAAACCACATCATTTCAGACAATTTTTTTATTTACGTATACGTATCCAAAAACAATTTCTTTGATTTACGTATACGTAACCACAATTTTTTTGTTTTATGTTTACGTATACGTAACATTATGTGTAAAATGTTTTTGATAAAAAAAATTAATATTACATTGATACTCTTATAAATAAATAAAATAAAAAATAAATGTTATTATATGATTGGGTAAAATTGATTTTTTTTATTGGTTTTCGCGGTTTTCGCCTAACTTGTGGTTTTCTCTGAAACTCTCCCCTACATATACATATATATATATATATATATGTTTATAAATAAACATTTTACAAAAAAGTGAATTATAAAAAATAGGGTTATGTTATTTTTTTCTTCTTAAAATAAACTCTATTTAATAAATTATATTTTTATATTTATAACATTTAATTATGACATAATGACTTATTAGTTCTTTATAAAAAATATATATAAGATTTAATACATTTATATTTTATAAATGTTCAGGGTTCAAAGTGTAAATTCCAAAACTTAATTTCTAACTAACACAAAATTCTTACATAAAATAATAACACTTTAAAAGCTTAGGGACTGTTTTGCCATACCCTGAAACTTCAGGGGTCTGGTTGCAATGTCCGGGTGGAAAAACCCCTCCTCTCCTTATCGCGACTTCGAGCCCCTTGGTGGCCGGTTTTGAGGCTTTTTCACCCGAACTCTACATCTGCCCGTCTTCGTGCAAAACCGTTCACGGCAAAACGTCTAGGACAATTAATCGGTCCATCATTCACCTTTAATCTCACTTTTATAAGCTAATCAAAGGCTAACTTGTAACCGTTCGTGACCATGAATGTCATTTAAATGATCGACTAAAATCCTTCCAAATTGGTGATCAATAGCCACACCTAATCATCAACAAAACTCATTGCGAGCTTCCTACACTCAAATCGTATCCAAATCCACCTCTGAATCACGAATTTTAGTAGCGAACAGGAGCCTGCTCCGACTACTCGTTCTCGTCATTTACGTATTAATTTCAGGTACATTTTAGGTCTTTGAATTTGTCTTAATGCATGGATCAAAAGCCCCATGAATTGGGCTTCGGTCGTCTGCTCAATTGAGTGTATTGGATGGTTAGGGTTATGATTTCAATTAGGGAAGAAGATGACAGCCTTGGGTTTTGAATTAAATGAACCTGTTCCAGACCAAGGCATAAGCCCTGGTCTGATGGTTAAGGTGTTGCATATATGTGGCCCGACTAAGATCACATGTTCGATTTGTAGAAGCATGTTTTGGTAACTATAGATAAAATTCTATGTATCGGTGTATGTGGCTAGTACGCACGAGGGTGTTCTTGAGTACTTAGCCTGCATACCAGTTTGGTCCTGCGTACTTGACAAGTACGCAAGGCAGCCTTGCGTACTTGTCAAGTACGCACGACCAAACCCTGCGTACTTAGACAAGTACGCAGGTAGTGTTCCTTCCCCTATAAATATGAGATGATGGCCTCATTTGTAGGTGGAACTTCTGGAACAAGGTTGAGAGGTGTCCGGGTCGGGACGAGCTCTCCCGACCCCTGGACCATGAGCTTAGATGAGAGATGTGTGATCATTCGGTATGTAGTCTGTAATACGGGATGACTTCTATGTTATGGATTACGTATCATTTTATTATCTTTTGTCTTTGTTCTTGTTTCTCTGTCTCATTTCCTTCGTTCCCATACAAACCACATAACAAGTCCGTGTTATTTCCGATGTGCGAAGAGGCTCCCGGGACCTACAAGTGGTATCAGAGCCTCGGTGTTCGTTGATTTGTGTTCCAGTTTCGAATTTTTAGGGTTTTGAGCAGATCTGTGTTCATACGAGTTCGTACTTTTTCAGACCTAAAATCCTTAAAATCGAGTTTGTTATCACTTCATTTGGTGTTTGGAAGGCCAAGGGTTTGTTAGATAATGTTTTCTAAGCTTTTGGAAGCATTAATTTCTCAGATCCATCACTTTTCGAGTATTCTCCTCAAGATCCGTCAAAAACACTGCTGTACTGAACAAGTACGCATAATCACCTTTTCTGCGTATTTGCTAAGTACGCATGGGTTAGCCCTGCGTACTTAGTAAGTACGCATGAGAAGTGACCTGCGTACTTAGCTAAGTACGCAAGAACATTTCTCTGCGCACTTAACAAGTACGCATGGGTGACTTTGCGAACTTACTAAATACGCAGCAACACCCTACATATGCGTATTTATTAAGTACGCATGAACTAGCATCTGTGATTTAAAAATAAAAAATAAAATAAAATAATTTTTTTGCGGGAAAACTTTTCTTGGACAAATTTTTAGGGATCAGTTGTACGCTTGTTACGGACCATTTTTTAGAAGATAGTAATTTTGGTTTTTCCGGACCAAAATTTGTATACGATGTGGCTTGGCGAAACACGGACGAGATTTTTGTTGGATGATACCACTTGTCATACATTGTTTAAGTGTTCATACCTGAAAATGTGGGCTACGAGTATCCGGTATACTTATTTAATAGGGTATGAATGCTGAACTAATGGGAGCAATTGGGTCGTCATCGGCTAAAGGTCTCGTTCTATTCGTGAAGATGTGGCTGCTTTGGGTCTTTTGGAAAGAGAATCATCTTGTTTAGGTATTCAAACCTGAATATGTAGGCAACGAGTATCTGGTATACTTCTTTAATAGGGGATGAATACTGTAACAACTTGAACCCAAGGATTTGCTGTTTTGGATCTCTGCAAATGAATAAAAGAATAAAATCCTAGAGTTGGCTAGTTGTGCTTTTTGAGGATTTGAGTGAAATGATGATGAAGCTGGTCATAGTTTACAAAGAAATGGGGGGGGTGTATCATCAACCGTGATTTCTCGTGTAAACTATATTTTTCGTGCTCATTAGTCAAGCCTGTGTTCAAGATTTGATGTGATTCAATTATGATGGGATTTCTCACTTGGGATCTGGGCGGAATCCAGATAGACAACCTAGTTATGGAACTTCACCGCAGTGAATGTATACAGATTATGAGGTGTGAACCAGGAATGAAGATCTAATTGAAGAATGTTGGACTTTGGATATAAGGTGATCACTACTGAGCATGATTTTGTATTTGATTCTATCAAGTGTTTTCAAGATGAAGCTGGATATCCGTTGGATTATTAGTTGAAGATGGAACCATTGGCCGATGGGATAGGAAACATACCCTTGTTTCTGGTCTAGTCAGATGGAACTTAAACTGAAAGGGGATATTGGAAATGAACATCTTCGGGAATTTGGTTGACTCATGAAGATACAGGATAGAGTTGGACACATCTGGTTGAAGACTTAAGTTTACTTTCTGGAATTCCTATGGGAGCAGATTAGTTTGATGCAGGTTATTGGAAATTCAAACTCTCTATCATATGCCAGCTGATTTGGAGTTGCCTTAGTCTACTATTGTTACCTGTTTAGGAAGACATTGTCAGACTCAGAGTTCTAAGTCAGGGTGGAGCAAGCTACTGCTGAGAGGATGAACTAAAATGAAGTGTGTTGGGGTAGTTGGTTCCTATTGAAACACTTGGTTTGGTCTACAATGAAAGCTACAGTTAAGAGGGAATCATGTGTGTCATCACTCGGCAACTGAAGACTGAAGTTTGAAGATTTGAAGATCTCAAGTGGAATGCCAGAAGATCAAGTCTCACCAGAAGACACTTGATGTCATTAGTTTAGAGGGAGTCTGTTAGGACATTCTTTGTAAACTGATGCATATCAGTGTTAGTGATAGATAGAATTTGATGCTATAGTTAAGAGGGAGTTTGTAGAAGCATGTTTTGGTAACTATAGATAAAATTCTATGTATCGGTGTACATGGCTGGTACGCAGGAGGGTGTTCCTGAGTACTTAGCCTGCACACCAGTTTGGTCATGCATACTTAGTAAGTACGCAAGGCTTTAGGTATGCATAACCCAACCCTGCGTACTTAGACAAGTACGCATGTAGTGTTCCTTCCCCTATAAATATGAGATGATGGCCTCATTTGTAGGTGGAACTTCGGGAACAAGGTTGAGAGGTGTCCGGGTCGGGACGAGCTCTCCCGACCCCTGGACCGTGAGCTTAGATGAGAGATGTGTGCTTCTTCGGTATGTAGTCTGTAATACGGGATGACTTATATGTTATGGATTACGTATCGTTTCATTATCTTTTGTCTTTGTCTTATTTCTCTGTCTCGTTTCCTTCGTTCCCACACAAATCACAGAACATGTCCGTGTATTTCCACTGCGTGACGAGGCTCCCGGGACCTACACGATTCCTAGAACCGGCCTTTGGCCCTTTTTCTTTTTAATCCATTTTAACACCTTATTTAATACAAAACAAAAACTTCCAAATTTTTTTTTGTAAATTACATAAACATATTCTATAAACTTTATAAAAAACAGAAAATATGATTTAGTGTTTAAACTATTATATTTTATTAACAACCCTTTATAAAACTTCATAAATGCTTAAATAAATAATATAAAAGATTTTTTTGAAACAAATTAATTATATATATTTATTAATAATGTTATTACTCAAAAATTTTAATTAATTGTTTAGCCATTTTTCTCTCAAGGTTTTAAATAATTGTTTTTGTAAGAATAATTATTTAAAAAAACTACTTTTAAACTCATAAAGACTTATGATTATTTTGAATAAATAAGATCCATTAATTTTATTTAAAAACATGTTTGGTCTTTTATGATTCATTTGTTATGAATTTAGTTATAGGTTAAAAAATATTTTTTATTACATTTATTTACATCTTCAACCAAATTCATTTATATTAATTAATAATTCTATAAAAGTTTATTGATTAAACCATTTTTATTATTAATACTTGTATACCATTTTAATCTACTACATTTTATGATTTTATTTATTATTTTTGGGATAATTATATAAAGTAGTTACTAAATGATTTATTTAAAGGGTTATTTACATATATCACCTTCCTAAGTTTCTTTATTACATATTTACCCGACCATAAAATTTAATTACATATTTTCCCTTTCTAAAACCTATATATTACATATTTATCCAATTTATTTAAAATAACTTATTTTATTACCATTTTACCCTTAATAAACCAATTAAATATTAAACATAGATTCAGCTTAGAATTCCCCCAAATCGTAACAAGTTTTCCACTTTTTCCAAGCATCTTTATATGTCTACTAAGGGGGTGTTTGGGATTACTTTTTGAAGTTATTTTTGACTTTTTCAAAAGTTATTTCTAAAAGTAAGAATTTCTTACTTTTGGATTTTAACTTCTCCATCTCACATTTTTCATTTTATTTTGAATTGTCCAAACAAACTTATAACTTATTACCTTATTCCTAAATCAATAAGTTGTTTTGAAAAGTAATCCTAATCACCCCCTAGATGCTACTGTAAAAGAAATTTGATCACAAACTGTAACAAACAAAAGTTGCAAAAGGCAAATTGATTACACACCACTACACCAGCTTAATTGCAAATGGCAAATTGATTACACAAAAATTGAAAATGGCAAATTTTCATGTGTGTATGAGAGAGAGGGTTTTAAACCCCCAAATTAGTCGTCGTTCTCTGAGGGATGTCACAGTGACTTGCTCCAGTTCTACACTAAACATAATCGGCGGCAGAAGACATGCGTTAGGGTTTTTAACCCGTTTCCCTAGCGGCTAGGCGGCAGCAGGCGGTGGTCTTACAACGGTGGTAATCGGCGGTAGAAGACAACAGTCATAGTCAGGTCGCGGTTAGGTTTCCGGTGGGACCCGTTTTCCCCGCCGGATACAGAAGATGACGATGGTAGATTTCCCGGCGGAACCCGTTTTCCCCGCCGGGTTCTTGGAGTGTGAAGAAGACGGTGCTGGTGGCGACTGTGGAGCTGGCCGACGACGGTGACGGTGACGGTGACGGTGGTTGTCGGCCAACTCTTGAAGGGAACAAATTGGGGGTGGAGGACTAGGATTGTTAACCTTGTGTGTTTGATATATAGGTTTTAATTATTTGTGACAATCAGGTAATTTTAAGTTAATTTGGGAAATATGTTAATTAAAGTTAAGGGTTGAGAATATATGTAATTTAGAAGTTTAATAAGGGGAAATTTATAATTATCTCTTATTTAAATAAAAAACTACTTCCATTGCTATTATTTCCAGTGTTAAATCAAAAATTTATACTTTTTTACAAGATAACCATGCAAGTCTATCTTCAACCCAAATCCTACCAAACCCTAGGGTGTCATTATCTTGTTCAACTTACTTAGAACTTGGGATACAAATTATCTTTGTAGGTTTGTTGTTAAAAACCCTCATAATAACTATTCATCAAACCCTATCACTTCTAGCTTCAACTCAAGTGAGTTTACGTAGCTACTTTTTACATTTTTATACTTTTGGGGTAAAACATGATTACAAATACATTACATAAACAATTCAATACCCTTGTTCATATGCTATGATCTTTATGCTTTATGTCTTAAACTACTTGGTGACCATTACATGTGTTCATGTCAGTACAATCATTAACTTGTGTAGCAAGCCTAAGGTAGTATCTTTATGATCATTTATACGGGAATCCGATACATTACTTAACATGAACCTTGGCGGGTTAGTGTTACATTTAGAACTTCACGCAATCCGGGGGATTGTGCATGCATATAACATGACTTGATTGTACGCTTGGAACCTTGTGTGTTTTCACACATATGCTTTATATATGCTTTGAACATATTGAATTGTAAATTATACTTAACTTTATTTGGTGTAAAAACCTATGTATCTCACCAACTACTTGTAGTTGACATTTAATCACATGTTTCAGGTGCACCTGTTTGAGTACTACTTGATCACACATAGGACATGAACCTAGTTTAATTTAATTATGTTATGTTGAACACTTTGTTTTTTTATTTCTAATTGTAACGGATGCTTTTAATTTGAATAATAAATATTATCATATTTAATAGATGATCATGTACTTATGAACAACCGTGTCAGCCCCGGCGTATAATCCGTCGCCGGCCGAGGTGTGACAAGTTACATATATGTAACATCAAATTTCTAGGTTTTGGTTTTTGAATAAACAAAGTTAAGGGTTAGTTGGTTTTTTGAACAAACAAATCTATGTGTTTTTTTTAATGAACAAATTAGATGAACACGTTAATATACGAATTTTTGGATGAACAATATTATTTATATTCATATTACATATATGTAACATGAAAACTCTGGGTGTTTGGATGAATAAACATATAAAAACAATAAAAAAATTAAAAATATACAAACGCTATATTAATATATAAGACTATACAAACGCTTTAGTAATATAAAAACAATTAAAAAACAAAAAAATATAAAAATATACAAACGCTTTATTAATATAAAAACAATTAAAAAAATTAATATACAAGACTATACACAAATTAAAAATAAAAACGCTTTATTTAATGGTGTAATTTTTATAAAAAAAATGATATTGTATCAAAAAAGTTATTAAGTGTTCTAAAAAATAGGTGTGATTTTATGAAAAAAATGAGGGAAATTTTAAACATTTACATTTATATTACATATATGCAAGTGTTTATTACATACTAGTCGGAAACCCGCGCGATGCGGCGGTGGCGACAATTTACAATGCGATACTCGGTTTCTGTTAGTTTATCAATCCTCTCGTGATAAATTAGTGTGGTCTATCAAGATAGTTGTTAGCAAGCAATTTAATACTATGTTTCTTTAACATTAAGGATATTCAATTCTAAAAGTAAACCTGTTTAATATGGACACATATATTTTGATCATGTTTTGACCCGTTTAATATTTACATGTATATTTTTACCATGTTTTGACCCGTTTAATATTAAATCACATATTTTTGACCCGTTTAATATCATTAGACATATATTATCCATGTTTGACTCGTTTAATATTAAATCACATCTTTTTTACATTGTTTAGACCCGTTTAATATCATCACATATGTATTGACCTTGTTTGACCCGCTTAATATTAAATCATATATTTTGACCCGCTTAATATTAAATCGTATTGTTGACCCGTTTAATATCATCACATATATATTGACATTGTTTGACCCGCTTACTATTAAATCATATATTTTGACCCGTTTAATATTAAATCGTATATTTTTTACCCCTTTTTTGACCCATTTAATATCATCACATATATATTGACCCGTTTGACCTAAGAAGTCAAACTGTTCCATATTGAATTTTTAAATAGTGACTCGGTGAGTTATTTTTCAAAGCATCACTACACTATGGTTGACCTCATAAGTCAAACTATGGCTATATTAAGTGTGATGTTGCTGAACCAACATAATTAATTTCATGTTCCCAAAATTGATCAGTACTTCATATTAAATCCCTAAATTAGATGCATATGATTTAGCAACACAAAACATACATAAAAGTCAAATAACCATAACACTTGTCATACCAAATACCATCCAAATGTCAAAACATGTATATGTCGTTTGGTATGTAAATCCAATTTTTCTCTCTTGCAGCATGTACTTCTTTAAGTACATCTGTGCAGACTTTCAATAGCTCCAATGCTGAATTTTGTTTTTGGGAAATGGGCAACTCTATTAATAATTAACAAGCTCCAATGTTGAATTGCATCTGGATGATGTGGTGAATGCTGTGATGGCTAAAGGGAGAGTTTACTTTTTGATAAACTGAACCATTTTAGAAGGCTTGAGTTAGACACTTGGTTGGGAAGATTTGAACCCGAATACTAAAAAGACAGAAGCCTTCCCAAGTATACCATATAGTAGAAGCCCAAAATAAAATACGTAACGCATCATAAAAAAAACATAAATTCTAGCAATCATGTTAAATAGTATACATCAGGAAAATACATACATTAGGAGTTTATATTTATTTGAGTAAAGTGTCATTTTCGTCTCTGTGGCTTAGTCATCTTAGCCACTTTCATCCAAAAAGTTTATTTTTAGCTTTTTCGTCCCTAGCCTTTCAAAATCTATCAATTTTCATCTAATTGACTAACCCCATTAAATTATCACCGTTAAACCAGGGGCATTTTCGTCTTTTCAAAATTCCTTTTTTATTCTCTTTTATTATTTCCTTCTTACCCTTCCCGTCCCTTTTCAACCTTTACAAAACGAACGAACTCAAATTAGATTTTGATCTCAATATGCCACTGCACCCTAAAACAGGATAAAACTCAACTGTTCTGACACCATATTGTTTCACGAGTGATCAACTCTCCCATAGTTGTCAATAGCGATCATAGTGGGCGCTATAGCGCGCTATGTAGCGTTTCGGATGATGCCCGCTATCTAGTGTATAGCGACGACATAGCGGGAATATAGCGAATTTAATTTTTTTTTAATATAAAAAGCGCTAGGGTGACTGTTTTATGAAGATTTAGATGATTAGTGATAGTGTATTTTAGCTATTTTTGTGGTAATTGCTACAATAGTTGACTAAATGTATTTCTAAAACTTTCTACTAGTGTATCGCTAAACGTGAAATAGCGCCCGCTATTTACCGCTATTCGCTACGTAGCGTATAGATGGCTTGTCGCTATTTACCGCTATTCGCTATTGACAACTATGAACTCTCCTGGTTAGTATCTAATCTACCAAACTTTATATACTCCCGTAGTATTTACTATTTGTAGTTTTGGTAAATCGGGTGGGTCGTCAAGAGTTTGTGTAACGAGTAAAAACCGGCTCCGAATCAAAACATATAATTTTGATATTAGTTGAGACATGATTGGTCAAGAATAAGGGATACTCGCCTATCTTCTGCCACACAAAAAAAAGTACAAAAGCAAAAATGACAAATCATAAAATATATCATAGATAAACCATTTTTTGAAAAAAAAAAAACGAAGAGGTGTTGCATATAAATCATACCAGATTTAACTACCAAGTTCACGAAAAACATATCATAAGTTTACTCCACTATTCTAGACTAAAAATTTACCTTCTGAACTTGGGACGCTGCTGCTGGGACCTGCAAGCGACTTGCCAAAAGCTTTCAACTTCCTTCTTTTTCTCTTCAATGACACTGTCAGAAGCTTGATCTTCTGACTCAGACTCCACATCAGACGGCTCATAACACTGATCAGACTCCCGTGAAAAGGGATGGGGAGCGGAAGAAGGAAATAAAAAAAGAGAATAAAAAAGGAATTTTGAAAAGACGAAAATACCCCTGGTTTAACTGTAATAATTTAACGGGGTTAGTCAATTGGATGAAAATGGATAGATTTTGAAAAGTCATGGACGAAAAAACTAAAAACAAACCTTTTGGATGAAAGTCGCTAAAATGGCCAAACCACAGGGACGAAAATGACACTTTACTCTATTTATTTTTTAATCGTGTAACTAACAGCAATAGTTGAAAGATTTATAAAACCTAGAAGCTTCGATTTGAAGCATTCCCATTCTAGCAGTATTGTTCTAGATTCAAAAAGAGTATGAGAATATAAGATAAAATAGCCATACCTGAACTGTCTTACTTAAACTTGAATCCACCTTCATGATCCAATGCCTTTCTAGTTGGGTCTTTATTCATAGCATTAAAGCACTGGTTATCAAGTAAACAAGCATGAGAGCTAAATGTGGCAAGTTATACATGTTTATTGACAAACGGATTGATATGGGTTATGCTTTGCTTAGCACGGGTCAAATGTAGAAACTTAATAAAAGTGGAAAAACTAAAACAGATTCAAGGGGTCAAAAGTCAAGCAAAGTACACTTACAATGCATTAAACCTCTTAATCTTTTGTCATCAAAACAATATCGTTTTAAAATAATTTTTAAAAATCAATATTTATAAAGATCAAGAAAGGAAATTACAAAAAGTGTCTGCGGTTCTACCCAACACATGTACTAATAATATTTATTTTTTACCCGAACCTGTAGTGTGGAGTAAACTTTGGTAACTAATATAACCGGTGGATGTTGTTTTACCTTTAATCGGTGCCTAACCCGAGTTGGTGGGGCCATGACAAAACTAACTCAAGAAAGAAAATACCTCATCAAGGAGATCTGGATGGATCCCGAATGTTTTTAAGAAACTTGTTTTTCAGAGCTTCAACATCAGGTCTCCTACCTCCTGTTCTTTCATGTAGCATTTGATTATACACAACAAATAAAGAGGCATCTACATCATATTCAGCTTCCCATTCATACATTGAAACTGAACCATCCCCTAAAAAAAGTTCAGTGGTGTTTAACTTATCCAGAATATAATATGAAACTATTAAAAAGATCAAAATCTTTAAACACACAAATGCATTGAGCATACAAATAAAGATAACCAACTAATATCTGATGAACACCACAAATTAAAAAAAGGAAAAACTCAAGATTTATTGAAATGGTACAAATCAATTTGCATAATTTTTATCTCCATCCTCAACAAAATAATCTTTTTATCCAAAAAGTCAACAAAGAAGATGAACATATAGGGCGATTTTACTATAACAAATAGTATAGTAATAGTAGTCGCGGAAATTATCAATAAATTAATATTTCAAATGTTTCCAGAATTCGATTTGCATATAGAACGAAGGTATCATACGAAGTAACCATCCATTCGATAACCGGAATGCTTAAGTATTTTCCAATTCTGACCGGTTCTGAACCGTCCTAAATATTTGACCCGATAATAATTGCAAAAAGCAAAAGTATTGTGTAAATATTTGCTTAATTATGAGCTGAACTGTAGCAAAAGTGCAAAACAAAATCATAATTTCTCTACCACAAAACAACACAAGCATGACACACACCTTTCTTTATGGTAAACTTGTTGTGAACTTGATTAACAACAGCCAAGCTGAATTGCGCATATCTACTCCAACCATATGGCAAGGATGAAGAATCAGCTGCATCTAAGTACATAGACAAATGGTCCATGTTGTTTCCCTTTGGAAATATAAGCACACGCCTGCCAAAAATACAAGCACAATCCTGACAAATGGTCCACATTGTTTCCCTTACGAAGCAAAAACATAACAGATGCTACGATTATTTACCATTTATATCCACCGACAACAAAGACATCAAAAAAAAAGATTTTTGTTGTTCTCACGAGAGAAATTCTCAAACCTAGAGGCCTGAGGCTCCTCAACTGTTTGATTCTTTGCTGTGTTAGCAACTTCTGGTTTTCCCACAACTAAAAGATCCAAATTTATAAAATCAAACTTATTATTACCAAATAAGAACACAACAGCTTCTAAGTTGAATGAAAAAAAAACCACACACGCACATTTTTTACCTCAAATGAAAGTTGTTTATATTTTTTTCATTCTTGAAATGGAAAGAGACAAGGTGGATCCATAAATATACATAATATATAAGTAAGCACATACCTTCCATGGGCTGAGGGACTTCAATGGGCGGAGTACCATCGAAAGCGACAGGACCTTGCACCGGTTAAGGCCCTTCCATTAGGTCGGTGTGCGGCACAAGCATCTCCTCGTCTTCTGGCTGTCGAAATGAAAGAAATCATCATATATCTAAACAACTATCCAAAATTCGATCCAATAAAAAACCCTAACTTTTACCCCCAAACATAAAATTAAAAACCCTAAATCCACACTCAATTTGCCAATAAAACCTCCAAAACTTTTGTTAAACAAATTAATGAAAAAAAAAACTATAAATCCTTAAATTGAAATTAGATCCTGAAACTCAAAACACACAAATCAGACAAAAAAACATACCCGAGCATTTGGAGTCTGAATTCGGGTTTGAATAGATGCAACACGACTCCATGTGCTTCCTTTCTTACAAGCTTCAACACTTGCAAATAAAATGAAGCATATTCAGACCTTAAATTGAATCAGTGCTTTTGTGGCTGTGAAAAATGAGAAAGCAGGAGAACCAGAGCTTTTGAATGAAGACGGAAACGTTACAATTGAATGCGAATGTCCATTGGTAACCGATCGGATGACCGGAGGAGGGGTAAGGGCGCAACCGTCGGGGTCTCTCCGGCAGCAACAACGTCTTAAAAATGACGTGAAAAGTCACTTTTATCCTTCTAATAACTTTTATAAAGAGTACATATGTTGGGATTTTTAGTAATTGTTAGGCTTTAATGTTAAAGATGGGTAAAAAGGTAACTAAACATATTTTAGGCATTAGAAATGTATATATTATGCAAAAAGGTTTCTTTTAGGTGTCTTAATTTTTTTGTTAAATTACTATCAAATCCTTCCAATCTACATTATATAGTAGTATATATATAGATATAGATATAGATATAGATATAGATAGTAGTATAGATATGTAATAACAGACCTTTAAATTTTTCATTTTTTATATAGCAAGACTATATTAGAATTAAAGATTGAAAAATAATCGTTTTTATGGTATAATTTTTTAAAAAAAATATCATTGTATGAAAAAGTTATTAAAGTATTAAAAAAAAAGGGGGGAAAGTATTTTAATTAAAACTAATTAAAAAATAATGTGCAAATTGACGGTTTTACCCTTTTAGAAAAAGTCAAACTAATGACGCATGGCCTTTCATGATTGGTGAAAATGGTTTTTAGTTTACACATGAAAAAGTGGTTTACAATTGATCCCTACCCTATATATATATATATATATATATATATATATAGAGAGAGAGAGAGAGAGAGAGGGTGAAGTTTGTAAGAAAACTAATATTTAGAGAACTAGAGAACTCCTCTTTAAATGTAAAAAATAAATAATAAAAAAATCATAACTCAAAATATAATCAAAATTTTAAAAAATGGTTCGGAGACCTTGTTTTCCACGTCGTACTCGTTCAAAAAAAAAACTCAAAAAAATAGTCGGTTTAACTTTAGGGTTTAACTTTTTTGGGTATAGTTTAGCTTATAGGTTAGGTGGAGGTTTAGGTTTTTGGGGAGTGGGTATGGTGGGTTTAGGCTTTTTGGTGGGGGTGGGGTGGGGTGGGGGTTTAAGTTTTTGGGGGTGTGTTAGGTTTTTTAGGTGGTACTACACATATGCAGTATTTTTTTTATATTTTTTTTAATGAGGACGACGTGGGAAACATCTTTTTTTAATTTTTTATTTATATTTTAAGTTATGATTTTTTTCCCTTTAATGAGTAGTTCTCTCGTTAAAGTGAGTTCTCTCATGAACATATATATATATACACACACACATACACACACTTTGATAAGTTCATTAGGAATTGTTTATTTACTTTGGAGGTAGATAAAAGTTATATTACATTTTCTTTGTTGCTCTAAAATTACTGTCATGAGTATAAGTTGTTTGATTTTGATATAAACATACAAATTTTTTATATTCTTTTAGAGTCTGTTTAATCGTGTGTGATTTCTAGGTTTTTGATTGAACGAGTTTAGATGAACACATTAACTTATAGGTTTTTTTATAAACTATTACATATATGTAATATGATATTAATATACATAATATGTATTACATATATCTAAACTAATATTACATTTGCATAACTTGATATTACATTTAAGTAATTTGATATTACATAAATGTACATGCAATTTTTTTCATTTTACATTATATGAGCATTTACATATATATTTATATTACATATAAGATATCACATATATGTAATATGAATAATATGAACACGTGCATATGTAATTGTTCATAGTATAACCAGTTACATATGTATATGTTCATGATATGAACAATTGTTAATAATTAGGTATTACATATATGTTATATGTGTAATCACATATGTGTTCATATTACATATGTACTTGTTCATATTACATATGTGTAGTATTATATTTCTAGGTTTTGGTTTTTGATAAACAAATTTATGGGTTTTTGGATAAACAATTAAATATTTGTTCATATTACATATATATAATTGTTCATTACATATATGTAATAAAAAACATTTAAATTATAATTTTTTTATTTAACAAGACTATACTACAATTAAAGATAAAAAAATCCTCATTTTTATGGTATAGTTTTTTAAAAAATATAACATCGTATGAAAACGTTATTTAAGTATTAAAAAAAGGGGGAAAGTATTTTAAATAAAACTAATTATTAAAGAATGAGCAAATTCACTCTTTTTACCCTTTTAGAAAAACTCAAATTCGTAACATATGACATTTCCTTATTGATGGAAATGGTTTACTGGTTTACACATGAAGAAGTGGTTTACATATATATATATATATATATATATATATATAAGGTTTTGGGTTTTCACAATAATATAAGGTTTTTATTTGATACAACCCCTATATATATATATATATATATATATATATATAGGGGAAGGATCAAGAGAAAACCACAAATCTAGGCGAAAACCAAGAAAACCACTAAAACAATGTGTAATCTATGGGTTACGTATACGTAACTGTAATTTTTTTGTTTTATGTTTACGTATACGTAACACTATGGGTTACGTATACGTAAGCCAGTATTTAAATGGTTTTTTGGTAAAAATGTGTAATATTACATTGATACTCTCATAAAAAAATAAAAAATAAATATTATTATATTATTGGTTAAAATTGGTTTTTTGGTGGTTTTCTCGGTTTTCGCCTAACTATGTGGTTTTCTCTGGAACCCTCCTCTCTCTCTCTCTCTCTCTATATATATATATATATATATAGTATAGGGATCCGCCAAAAAGTCAAAAAAGTATAAAAAGTCGTTTAAAACGCTCATAACCGGCTCATACGAACTCCGATTTTACTCATTTCGGTGGCGTTGGAACCGTCTCGTCGAACTCTACGATCTTAGCTTGTAGAGTTTAGATTTTAGGGTTTAGCTCTTATTATTTAGGCTTTAACAATGAAGTGGTTAGGGTGGCTTGGTTTGAATGGTTTCTAGAAGAAGTAAACAGGGTGGCCTATCCTAAACATAATAATCAACAACAAATGGCCAAAGATGTTGCTGCATTTCAGGCTTTTATGAAAGATGCCATGCCTGTACAGACAGCAGAGTCTTCAAGAACAGCAGAACAAAGACTAGCTCCAAGACTTGACTTGATAAGGAGCAGGGCTTTAATAGAAGAACATGTTCTATGTTTGAGAAGATTTCTGTACAATTGTCACACCCCACCAACGCGGAAGTACGGGATGTAACCGGTATATCACATTGCACACAAGTACAAGAGAAACTAAAAGGAAAGTTGTGCATTACATTGAACCATACTACATGCTTCTAACAAATTGTAAGGCCCTAAACCCAAGAGGCCTCACTTGTTGGATTTACTTATTCACAAACAGTTCTTAAACATGAATATCAAATAACGCAGCGAAAATTTCATTTAAACATAACGTCATCATTGTTCATACATGCGGAAGCGTAAACATTGTTTAAAACGTAAATACATCATTACTAATCATAACGGGATGCCAGTCTTCATGATCAGTCGGGTAACTCCTCTCGCTTGCCAAGCATCACCGTCCATCCTTATAACATGCCTTAACCTGAATGTGCACACTAAAAAGTCAGCTACGCTGGTGAGTTCTAGTTTTCGTTCGATTTAAGAAATGGTTCATCATTCAAAACATTCATTAGGGTTTAACATCACGTATAAGAAAATATGGCCTTTCATTCATAAACCTTCCAACATTTAAACACATTGAACGGATCATTTGTTTAAAACATTTAACATTCATTTAAGTCATGCATTACTATCTAAAATCTGTATCTTTCTTTACGCGTCTCTGTGTCCTCGAAGGAACCCTGCATGTCGTGGACAACCATTACGTATCACCGTCGTTGCCACAACATTCTGTCAATTACCTTTTTGGTATTGCCCCCAAGGCTAACTGCACGAGGACCGACAATACCCATTCAGTTGCCCCCCTATGGCTCTCAGCCATAGATCGACAACCTCCATTGAAGGCTATGACTCTCAGCCATAAACCGACAACTTCCATCGACGGCTATGGCTCTCAGCCATAACACCGTCGGATCATAATTTAACCTCACGTGGGGTCACGTTAACCCCTGTTTAACCGTCGTTACTCCATACCAGTTGTACAACATCAAACCATTGGCAGGCCACTAAGACGCTGCCCCTGTTGTTCTTATGGTAACTATGGCTCGCTGTCCATAATCTACCACAAGGCTGGGAATCTCATTCCCAGACTTCATTCGTCAATTCCATTCATTCGACAGATTAGATTTGTAATGACTTCTTTAAAACCTTTGCCCTTTTTATTTTCTTTTCACAAAACCTTTCCTTAACTTTCAAAACCCTTTACCTTTACTTTAAACCATTTCTTATTAAACATTCGAGGTAAACATTTCGTTCATAGAACTTTCTTTCCATAAACCGTTCATTTCAAATCATTTCATTTCGTAAACATGGTTTCATAAACATCATTTTATAAAACAACATTTCATATGTATACATACCAGCCCGAAAACATTATATAAAACATTTAAAAGAGGGCTTCTAGAACTCACCTTATAAGCTAGTCTCGGTTGTCCTAATCAAAGGCCCAACAACGTAACTTCCGATCTGAATTGGTTACAAAACACATATATCAGACCTAACCTAAATTCTCACTTTTACTCAGCTGATATAGGCGAACTTAATGCTAAGTTCGCCTCCACTGGCCTAGGCGAACTTATAAGCGAACTTAATAAGTTCGCTTACCCTTGGCCAGGCGAACTTAACTTAGGCGAACATAATAAGTTCGCTTACCTTTGGCCAAGCGAACTTGCCAGGCGAACATAATCAGGCGAACTTGATAAGTTCGCCTCCAGATTTTCAATGCGAATACGACAGCAGCAAGTTCCAAATCGTGGGTTGGATAGTTAGCTTCGTGAATCTTCAACTGTCGTGACGCATACGCGATCACCCTTCCGCGTTGCATCAACACGCATCCCAATCCCTGACCCGAAGCATCAGAGTATACCACTAAGTCTTCATTGCCCTCGGGAAGGGCCAAGACTGGAGCTTTGGTTAGCTTTTCCTTCAATTCCTTAAACGCCTCATCCTGGGTCAAACCCCATTCGTACTTTACCTCCTTCCGAGTCAACTTTGTCAATGGCGAAGCTATTTTCGAGAAATCCTGGATGAATCTCCGATAGTAGCCTGCCAATCCCAAGAAACTACGGATTTCAGTTGGCGTCTTAGGAATATTACATTCCCTTACCATCATTATCTTCGCTGGGTCAACCATAATGCCGTTCGGGTTGATAACGTGACCTAGGAATTGGACTTCCCTAAGCCAGAACGCGCATTTAGAGAACTTAGCATACAACTTTTCCTTCTTCAGAGCCTCCAACACCTCCTTTAAGTGACATGCGTGATTACCCTCATTCTTGGAGTAGATGAGGATATCATCGATGAACACGATTACCGATCGATCCAGCATTGGTCGACAAACTCTATTCATCAAATCCATGAACGCTGCGGGGGCGTTCGTCAATCCAAAAGATATTACGCGGAACTCGAAATGTCCATAACGCGTGCGAAATGCATTTTTCGGTATGTCTTCTTCCCTTACCTTCAACTGATGGTACCTGGACCGAAGGTCGATTTTCGAGAACCAACTTGCGCCTTGCAATTGGTCAAACAGGTCATCGATCCTTGGTAAAGGGTACTTGTTCTTCACCGTTCGTTTGTTCAACTCGCGATAATCAATACACATTCTCATCGAACCGTCTTTCTTCTTCACAAACAACACCGGAGCACCCCACGGCGAGATGCTCGGTTGGATAAATCCTTTCTCAAGTAACTCGTCTAGTTGTGCCATTAATTCTTTCATCTCCACTGGTGCTAGTCGATATGGAGCCTTAGCCACGGGCTGGGCATCGGGTACTAAGTCAATTCGGAACTCAATTTATCTATCGGGTGGTATCCCAGGCAAATCCTCTGGAAACACCTCCGGGTACTCGCGTACCACGGGTACATCGTCTAGTTCCTTCATTTCCTTACACTTGTCAATTACGTACACCAGATAAGCCTCGCATCCGCGCCTCAAATAATTTTTTTCCTTAATCATTGAGATGACGTTTGGCATCGGGGCGTCACGATCTCCAGAAACCTCGACTTTGCTACCATCCGGAGCCTTGAGTCCGATTATCTTTCGTTTGCATATAATTTGTGCTTCATTGGCAGTTAACCATTCCATACCCAACACAACATCAAACCCTCCCAAAACCATAACAAACAATCTGACAGGGAATCTATGACCTTCTATCTTTATCGTGGAGTTGTCAACTACATCATTCACTCTCGCAGTCCTACCCTTAGCGGTTTCTACGCTAAAGGCCCTTTCTAGCTTATTGACAGTATACTTCACTCGTTTATAGAAAGTCGTAGATATAAAACTCTTACTGGCACCCGAATCAAATAACACAGAAACAAAAGTGTTGTCAAGGATGAACGTACCTGACGCCACATCAGGGTCCTTCCTAGCCTGATCCTGCGTCAGTGCGTACGCTCGCGTCTTCGCACGAGATCCCTCTCCCTTCTTTTCCGGGCCCTTTCCCTTCCCGGTTTCCCCCATCCTGGGCTTCTGGCAGTCCCTACTCAGATGACCGACATCCCCACAGTTGTAGCACTTGTAGTGTTGTGTGCATTCACGGGCGTAGTGCCCGGTCTTGCCACATTTGAAACACAAGTTAGATCCCAGTCTACATTCACCTACATATCTTACCCCACATTTCTTACAAACGGTCGGCTCATCCACCCGAGCCCTCTTATCACGAGTCCCAAACATCTTTCCCCGAGTTCGCTTGTTTGAGAAGCTCGGTCTCTTCTTTTGCTCTTCTACGACAACAACATTCAGTGCCAGATCGTCAAATACCACGCCACTTAGCTCTACTGTCGAATCATAGGTAGTAGGGGTGTTTTCCTTAACATAGGTGCGGACTTGGTCCGGCAACCCTTGAATATAGCAGGCAATCTTTCTCTCTTCTGTAGTGACAAGATGTGGCACCAGACGTGCCAGTTCATTGAATCGGGTTGTGTATTGCCGGTGCGTCATGTTCCCGGCCTTCAAACCCAGAAATTCCCTCTTTACCTTCTCAATCTCGTTCCTTGGGCAAAAATTCTTAATAACTAAAGTTTTCAAGTCAGCCCACATCATCGCATCTACAATCTCGCTCCCTTTTGCGTGACGTACACTTTCCCACCAATGGGATGCTTCCTCCCTCAAGGAGTTAGCAGCAAATTTTACAACCTGATCCGTTCGGCACTCGCTCAGACGAATGGCAGCTTCCATACGGATCACCCAATCAAACGTAGCCACCGCGTCTTTCTTTCCAGTGAGGACCGGTGGGTCACATGCTTTAAATGACTTGTAGTCGCATCCGCGAGCAGGCGGTGCGTTGTTGGTCTCATTGTTCTGAGCACCAATTGCCGCACTAGACCCACCCACCCCATTGAACTGCTTCAATGCTTCTGCCAACAGACCTGGCAGAGAAGTCTTCATCAATTCAGTGAACTCTCGAGCTATAGCTGCTCTCACTTCTGGTTCAAAAGTGAAAGGTTGTTCCTCAACCAGTGTCTGTTCAGTTCCATGCACACTAACCGCCAGTTCAGTGTGAACACTTCCTTCTTTACTATTCTCTTGGCACGCAGGGATCCTGTTACGCCCACCATTTCGATCGCCGGTACGACCACCGGTACGACCACCACGCCTTCCGTTTCCTCTCCTTGCCATTTCGTTCTATAAGACAAGAAATCCAATGTCATCACGCTAGTTAACAAATAAAATTCAATAAGTACTGTAAGATGTTAATATACACTGGCCATCTGCAATTAACCATTACACTACCTTTCGATTTCTATTTGACTACCTTTGTGATTCCATCAGAACACGAGTCCTTACCTAACCCTTTCTAAGGCACACTATATACGTAATATATACTAACTTCATACCTGATGCTGTGGCTCGAGTTACCCATACTGGCATCCGCTTTCGGTCCCATTCACAGTTTAAGTTTAGACACTGGGAGTGTCCGAATTTCTCAAACTATTGCTCTGATACCAACTTGTAAGGCCCTAAACCCGGGAGGCCTCACTTGTTGGATTTACTCATTCACAAACAGTTCTTAAACATGAATATCAAATAACGCAGCGGAAAATTTCATTTAAACATAACGTCATCATTGTTCATACATGCGGAAGCGTAAACATTGTTTAAAACGTAAATACATCATTACTAATCATAACGGGATGCCAGTCTTCATGATCAGTCGGGTAACTCCTCTCGCTTGCCAAGCATCACCGTCCATCCTCATAACATGCCTTAACCTGAATGTGCACACTAAAAAGTCAGCTACGCTGGTGAGTTCTAGTTTTCGTTCGGTTTAAGAAATGGTTCATCATTCAAAACATTCATTAGGGTTTAACATCACGTATAAGAAAATAGGGCCTTTCATTCATAAACCTTCCAACATTTAAACACATTGAACGGATCATTTGTGTAAAACATTTAACATTCATTTAAGTCATACATTACTATCTAAAATCTGTATCTTTCTTTACGCGTCTCTGTGTCCCCGAAGGAACCCTGCATGTCGTGGATAACCGTTACATATCACCGTCGTTGCCACAACATTCCGTCAATTCCCTTTTTGGTATTGCCCCCAAGTCTAACTGCACAAGGACCGACAATACCCATTCAGTTGCCCCCCTATGGCTCTCAGCCATAGATCGACAACCTCCATTGAAGGCTATGACTCTCAGCCATAAACTGACAACTTCCATCGACGGCTATGGCTCTCAGCCATAACACCGTCGGATCATAATTTAACCTCACGTGGGGTCACGTTAACCCCTGATTAACCGTCGTTACTCCATACCAGTTGTACAACATCAAACCATTGGCAGGCCACTAAGACGCTGCCCCTGTTGTTCTTATGGTAACTATGGCTCGCTGTCCATAATCTACCACAAGGCTGGGAATCTCATTCCCAGACTTCATTCGTCAATTCCATTCATTCGACAGATTAGATTTGTAATGACTTCTTTAAAACCTTTGCCCTTTTTCTTTTCTTTTCACAAAACCTTTCCTTAACTTTCAAAACCCTTTACCTTTACTTTAAACCATTTCTTATTAAACATTCGAGGTAAACATTCCGTTCATAGAACTTTCTTTCCATAAACCATTCATTTCAAATCATTTCATTTCGTAAACATGGTTTCATAAACATCATTTTATAAAACAACATTTCATATGTATACACACCAGCCCGAAAACATTATATAAAACATTTAAAAGAGGGCTTCTAGAACTCACCTTATAAGCTAGTCTCAGTTGTCCTAATCAAAGGCCCAACAACGTAACTTCCGATCTGAATTGGTTACAAAACACATATATCAGACCTAACCTAAATTCTCACTTTTACTCAGCTGATATAGGCGAACTTAATGCTAAGTTCGCCTCCACTGGCCTAGGCGAACTTATAAGCGAACTTAATAAGTTCGCTTACCCTTGGCCAGGCGAACTTAACTTAGGCGAACATAATAAGTTCGCTTACCTTTGGCCAAGCGAACTTGCCAGGCGAACATAATCAGGCGAACTTGATAAGTTCGCCTCCACCAATCGAACTTGACAGGCGAACTTGCTAAGTTCGCCTGCACCAGCAGCCATCTTCCCAAACAGTCCCGAAATTCACGGATTTGAGTTCGATTATGTCAAAACTTCAACTTTCTTTGCTCAAAACAACCGGTTTTCATTCCAGATACTAAACCTAAGCTTATTCTCAAGTTTCATCCGTAAAAACGTCCTATTTTCACCCGGAAACCCAACTTAAGCAAAAATCTCAATTTTAGCTCGAATGGTTACCTGGATGACGATTCTGATTTGGAGGTTTCTTTCACGAGTGCAGGAGACACGAGCGGGTGCAATCTTGTGTGATTCCGACACACTCTCTCTCTACGGGTTTTCTCTCTCTAGAATTGCAAAAGAGGAGAAGTGAGGGTCTTGGGCTATTTATAGGGGAGACCTCCCCAAGCCCGGTTCGCGACTGACCCGGCCCGACTTCGGCCCGCTTGAACTCGCTAACTTCATTTCTCGCCATTTTAGGATGTTACACGAATGTACGAATACATGAAAATCCTGAATCAATACAAAGGGTCTAAAATGCCCAACTACAACCAAAAGTACATAATAATAACTCTTCCCAAAAGCAAGCCGTTTAAAGCTTGTTATCCCCATAACTGTTTACCTGAAAAGCATGTTTAGAAAACGGGTCAACTATAAAAATAGTTGGTGAGCACGCAGGTTTTGCGACTCTATAAAAAGTAAGTAAATAAATTTCAAAATGTAATAGTAACCATCCACAGATGATCAAGTACACGTGTTAAGATATAATTACCTTGAGCCACAATCAAAACCGTCAGACTAGTTGTTGCCCCTGTATCCATCCGGGTGTCGAATATGAACACCTACTATGGCTAATTATGCGCCCAAATGACCCTACAAGTCTGGTTGGCGCGACCAACCCTGGGCGGGGGTGTCAACCCAAATAGTACTATTCATAATTCCCACCGGCTATCCAAGCTAATTGATTACGTTAAAGTGGGGACTTAATACATCCATAAGTAAACCCAGGTAACCCTAATCCCAAGTAACAACGTGTAGAGTGAAACAACTTTTCCCCTGTAAAACAGTAAAAATTAAAAAGTGGGGCCGCGAAACTCACCTGAACAACGTCGGTGATAAGTGTGACATAGTCAACAAAAACCGCAAAGTACGGTTAACATCCAAATTCTATCAAAGGCCAGCAGTCAAATGCAAGCAAAGTGTGGCTAGCAACTAAGTGCTACCAAGGTACGGCTAAATCCGTAAGAACCGCAAAAACAGGTGTCCTAACCGAGTCCTACTAATCAAGTAGACACAAAAAATAGCATTTAGGACGCCTAAAGTATAAAACTTAGTCTACTACTCAAAAAGTGGCTATGCAGTCGGTTGCATACCCAAAACCCGTGCACACACGTATGAACCGCTCAAAAGTTGTAAAACCGGCTTTTATATAAATTCGTGACTTTGAAACCTTAAGTTTTAGATTTTATTAATGAATATCAGTAGTTATAATGTCATATATGATAAAATCTCAAGTCACAGTTTCGTTTGACCAAAAACGCGATTACGCGCGTAAAGTAAGGTTTACGGTTTAAAAATCCGATTCATCCGAAATTAGGGTTTTAGTGTGATTTTAGCACCCAATTTAAAAGTCCAAATTTTATATTTTTAATATGATAATACTTCTGTCCAAACTCCCATTAAGACTTTTATAAAAATATTTTTATACAAAAATTTCCAAAAATGGTAACTTTTTATAAAGTTTTAATGGACAATAATTAAAAAACCATATTTAGACATAAAATTAATGCTTGAAACTTTAAATAATTGTTCATATACATAAATAAAAATTTCTGACCAATTTTCATAATTTTTCAATATTCAAATTATTTATTATGAATATAATATTATTAAAATTTAACAAATTCGGGAAAAATAGTTATAATTTTCCAAACTTCACCAAATATTTACCAAATAAGTTTTAACTCCATATGAGATTCTATTATAAGTTTCAAGTCCTAATGTTGTCCAGAATTATATGATCCCAAATTCAATCGTTAAAACTTCATAAATACCAAACATCTACTTAGAGAACTCCAATTTTTATGAATTTTGGACAGGAGTCATGTTTTATCATATACTAATTACTGACCAAATTTCATATTTTTCCAATACTCAGAGGTATTTTTCCCAATTTTCATGTATTAAAATTTTAGAAATTTTAATAAATAATCTATAAATAGTTTAGTTACCAAAATTTCCAGATCTTAATTTTTATATAAATACTACTTTTTAAAAATAAATTTGAAATCTAAATCAAAAGTTTATAAAAATCCATTAAAAAAAATTGTTGTATAAAAATAAATATATTACTTCCACGTGAACCGGGGTTGGGTTTATAACCTAATAACCACTCAAAATATCAAATATCTCAATACTAAATATTTTCGGGTTCAATTCTCAACCAATGACTTATAAAACTATTCTAAAATAAAATTAAATCTTAACGAGTAAAGTTTATACCTTTCGTATAAATGGTTCGCGAACGCGGAACCTCCCGTATTTCACATGAAATACGAACCAAAAACACCATTAGGATCGTTTTTATCTCTCGAGCATTTCCATATTCTCAAAATTGACATGCAATGTCGTTTGGATGGCCATGCAACCCGATCAATTTCCTGTTTCGGTCCTATAAAACTGTTACAATCTGTTCGTATTCAAAAATATAGTTCCTAACATCTGATCAGAATTTCCTATAGTGAAAACATTCATATTTGTGCTAAGAAACTATTGTCCAAAAATCGTCATTATCCAACGGTCGGATCTCCGGAGATCGACGATTCTTTGAGACCCAGTTTTTCAAATCCGAAAATCCGATCTGTCACATTCGAGGGTATGAAAAGCATACCTAGAGAGCTCTGATCAAAAATTCATCCAGTAGGGTTTTTCATCTATGTGTTGACAACATCATATCCAAAATTCATGCATTTCTAACGGTTGGATTTTCGGGGATCGTCCGATCTTTAAGACTGCGCATGCATAAAACTTTCTGGACATAATTTAAAAACTCTTTTTCATGAATTTAAGCAAGGATTTAGAGAAATCTGAGCTTACCATTGCGTTCGTAGCATCGAGAAATAGTTCCGGGTGAAAACGAGCTTCGGCCGCCACCGACCACCGCGCCGGACCACCGTTGGCCGCCACGCACCACCGTCGGACCACCACTACTTCGCCGGAATCCTCTCCACTCTCTCTCTCTCTAACTTTTTCTTTGAATTGATCAAATGAGAAAAAGGGAGTGTAGTGGGGTATTTATATCCCTCGTGGTCTCCGATCGCGTGCCGGTTTCTCGTTTAAACGAACTCGATAAAAAAATAGAGGCGTTATTTTATCCAAAAATAACTTATTATAATTTATTATTTTCCCTCAAGTCCTTGCGTCTCGTAAATATATATCCTTTCGGATTTAAATTAAAATTTACGAAACCGTTCGACTCGAGTGTTAACGCGTATAAACTAGAACTTGATCAAAATTTTGACATTATAACACCAAATAAATCTTGCTATTATTTTTCGTTCACTAACGAGTTCCTTTCGTTTGAAAGTATATTTTAACATAATAATAATACTATTATTATTATATGAACTCGTCGAACGCGGTGTTGACCTGAAAATTCGCGGTTGTCACAACAATGAAGTGGTCAGGGGCTGGAAGTGCATGGATGGTCAAGCACTGGGTTCTCTGGCTTTCAGTTCTTCTTGTGTGATGGATCATCCTTCAAAATTAACAACACTCAAGAAATCCTGCTCCTCAACCCAGATTTCCTGTATAAGGTCTTTGAGCTCAGAACACACATCTGCAACATCAACTCCTTAGAAAGTCAAGCAATGATCAAGATTATCAAAGCTTTTCTTGAAAAGGAGGGATGGATTGCAATGGATGATTCTGACTCAGACCTATCCCTTCCCTCCTCACCAACTGTCATATTGAATGCAACAGTAGAGTCAAGAAAAGTGGCTGTTCAAAATGTTAAAGAGGCTTTTAAGGCTGCATATGGGAATGAATGGGAGAAGAAAGAGAGTGAAGCGGTCCCTTCCACTTTATCTGCTCCTCAGATTGCCAATGAAGCTGAAGCTGAGATCTCAACATCATCTCTTACATCTGTTGTTGTGATCAATGAAGCTGAAGCAGAGGCATCCAATAAAGACAAAGGGAAGGGCATCATGAAAGAAGAAGAAGAAATAATAGAGAAAGAAAAGAAAGAAAAGGAGAAGAAAAGAAAGAAAAGGAGAAGAAAAGAAGAGAAAGAGAAGAGGAGGAGTTGACTGAGCTTAAAAAGATCCAAGAAAGAAAAGCTGCCATACTCCTCCGAGAACAGCAGATCCAGTTGCATGCTAGGCAACTGGATAAGTTAAAGGTCACAGTTTCTGCAGCTTCACAATTAAAAGAAGATGAAGCTCTAGCTCTTCAACTGCAGGAACAACTTAATAAAGAAGAAGAAGAAAGAGAGAAGAAGAGAAGAGAAGAGAATAGAAGAGAAGAGAAGAGGCTAAGGTCAGGATAACTGACTCTGAACTAGCTAAAGAGATAAGAAAGGAGTGGACTGAAGCTCTGATTTCTCAAGGTGAGGATGCAGACTACCTTGAGAAATTATCAAATAAAGAAATCTATAGAGCTTTCATGGGTCAGCAAGCTCAACTGGAAAATAAGAAAAGGGCTGAAGAAGAAGAAAAAGCCAAACAGAAAACCAAGAAGACCATTGCATTCAATATAAGAACCCATGAAGAAAGAAAGGTTATGATGGACTTCCTGAAGGCTAGAGGAGAGAGTGGAAAGAGGCTAGGTCCCATGAGCTTCATGAACATACAAGCCTTATATGTCAAAGTCAAGAAGGAAGAGGAAGAGAGATTGGTGAAGACAGGCTCAAAGAAAAGGGTAAACACTCAAACTGATGATAGAAAACAAAAGAAACCCAAGCCTACTCCCTCATCCACTCCTTCCTCTATCCAACAACCTTCCACTCTGATCGGTGTCGAAGGGACCGGTCAAAGATAAAAAATTAGAGTGTCCTAATCACCTTAAACTAGTTAGGGTAAGAAGGGTGTTGAACCACGAAGAGTTCGTGGTCGGTGCTTAACTTCAATTAACAATGTGATTTATGAAGTTGCAATTGGTCTTTCTGACCAAACACAAGCAATGATTGAGGTGAAATTAACAAATCCAACAAGCAATGATTATCAACTAGCAAAACGATTACGAGTAATCAAGTAGCAAATAAACGGTTTAATTTGTAAACAATAATTAAAAAAGAATCACACCCGGGTTTCAAGTTCACAAGTAATTAGGGATTATCACACCAACATATGAGTTCAAACAATCAAATAGTTATCCAAATCAAATTAACCAAATCTAACCAAGAACATCAACATTCATACATCATCGGCAAATAGTGTAAAACAATATTCACGAATGAAATCGAGACAAATGTATGCAATATAGAATTAGATTAATCAATAGATTCAACACAAATCGAAGTTCATAACGATTATCATCTAACGGGGTCAATGGTGCAAGAATTTATCGACTCCCGTGAGTTCATAACCATACTAAACTCAAAGATTCAAGTATTTCAAACCAAATGATTACAAGAATTGTTTCTCAAAGCTAGCATATGATAAAAACCCTAAAAACTTACAAACAATCCACCTGGGAATGATTACCGGTGGATTAGCCGCTCATGGTTATGGAATTCATCTTCGATTCTTCAATTTCTTGATACCGATCTTCAATAATATGTTTCTAGCTTCCTAAACTCTCCCAAAATCCCCCAAAACTGTTGTTCAATAGATAATTTCGAATTTGGGGAAGAAACCCCCACTTAAACTCTCAAAATCGGCAGTTTCCCGAAAATCCGCTTCAAAATAACGTAACTGGCGTAAGCTTACGCTGGGGTGGTGTAGGCTTACGCCACATCCCTGAAACCTGCTATGAAAGAATTGGTTAGGCGTAGGCCTACGCTAGGCGGTGTAAGCTTACGCTGGGTGGCGTAGGATTACGCCAGGTGGCGTAGGCTTACGCTGGCTCCTGCATTTTTGCCCCGTTTCCTCCGTCTTCCTTCCAACTCTTGCATCTCTCGCATAATATCTTCTAAAATCATACATTAAGCTTCCAACACCTGCACATGCATAGCTACACAAAACCTTTGTATTCCCCATATTAATTTGCATAAATATAACATATTGCACCCTTTAATATATGAAACTTTGGTCACTTATCACATCCCCACACTTGAGTTTTGCTTGCCCTCAAGCAAAGTCTTTTGCTTTAAATTCATATTACAAATTCTCAAATAATTGTTTTCACTAAACATAAGTTAAGGTCCAAAGTCATGCAAGATTCATAAGAATTATACTCTCAATAGATTTACAATCGAACAAACAATCGATGACTTTTAAAACAAAAGGAGACACTTGAACGAGCTTAACTCATATCCAGTTATGGCTTTGCATGCACACACCCCTCACAATCAATCATTCCACTTGGCTTCATATATGGACTAGCGATTATGTGCTAGTATTTTTCACTCAAAACCAAACAATGAACCACATTATCATAAGCTTGCATATTGATCACATCTCCTCCTACTAACACAACTAAAACGCACAAATCAAAAGGTCTTTTAAGGGTTGTAATGTAGGCTAGGGTTACGGGTATGGATAAGGATTTTTAAAGTGGCTAAAGGTGAGTGGAATTCAACTAATGAAACTACAAATCAATCTAAAACTTTCAAATCTCTACTATGGGTATAAATGACCCATCAACACTAAAGCTCTTATTTCTTCAAACTATCAAATGAAACTTGAGTTAAACTGACCCAATAACATCTTTTATTGTAGCTCAAACTAATACTCAAAACCTTTGGACAAATGTTGACCCAATACTATTTTTGTATTTCTTTGTCATTCATTTTTTTTTATCTCAATTGCAACCGCAACTACAACAATCTAAGTTAATTGAATTCCAACTCACGGGTTTAAAAAATAAAGGCTAAAAGGTGAATGGGTTAATGTTGTGGGTTTTGTCAAAAGAAAAGGTATAGGCTCAGAATGGGCTTCTAGTGGATATTAACGAGTAACGGTATAAAAATGGCTAAAAATAAAAACGATTTCTCCTAATGCCTTTATCATTTTTGTGCAGTCAATTGGTTCATGGTCTCAACATGTATCAACATTATGCAAGTTCTAAAATGTGAAACAAAGTGGCCAACCACTCAAATAAGAGAATATATATATCAATTTGGCTCAAACTCTCACAAAAACGGTGGAAAATAGGTTACCGACATGTGCATGCAAACCATCACCTTCAACTTTGTTACTCCCGAATTCAACATTTCCAAAATTTTTTTTTTATTTTTTTATTTTTTTTTATTTGTTGGAAAGACTTAATCAAGTACTTAGTGAATTAACCATGACCAAAGACCTCTACCAAACAATTTGTAAAACAATTATCCAAAAAATTTGTATGGTTTCCAAGATTTCCCATATCCCCACACTTGAACCTTACATTGTCCCAATTTAAATAGTTATGAAATATAAAAATGCGGTTAGTGGGTGCCAAACAGATCTAACCCCCAAAATTCCAAAATTCAAGAAGTAAATTCCCAAACCATAAACATCAACCCAAGCATCACCCAAGTTCTCACCAAAACAAAAACAAAACAAAACAACAAAACACCCTAAAACACATAAAACACACCAAAACAATTAAATAAAATAGTTCAAATTTTTGCAAGAAAGAAGTAAAAGTACGTGGACCTTTTCGACATACTCAACAACATCAGGAAGAGCTGTCCTGACTGTTCTATTCCTCAACATCATCATCTTCCTCCTCATCATTATCGACATCATCATTGCCTGGTTTGTAAGGCCAGTATGCTTCCGGCCGAGCATCATATGGCTCCTGCGGTAACGGTTGACCAAAAACTGACTCATATAATGATCGAGTCATATCTCTCATATTATTCAGACCTCCTTGAGCCGCTCCACTCGAGCCTTGCCCACTTGCATCCGATGTCGGGTACGGTGCCACCCACTCAGAATGATGACTCTATGGGTAGCACTGGTATATATCACCCATGTCGTAAGGATTCAAAGACTCCAATCAGTAGGTGCTGGATGTGAAGAATATGGCACGCCCTAATGGTAATCATTATAGTGGCGCACCTCTTCGTTGTGCCTAAAATTCCTGTTTATTTCCTCCTCTTGGGACCACATCATCCCCATTCTAAATCTCCTATCTTCCTCCAGATTCTGTGTTTGCCTATCAAACATTATACGCGAGGCCTCCTCCCAATTAGGATAACTTGTCGGGCGAGCCTGCTCTATTACTTCCGTGAAGGGTTGATTGTAATTAGCACCATACCCAAATCCGTGCTTGAACCCATAACCTGCACCACTTGTCCCTATATTTGGTCCTGTGGGATCAATATCTTCATCTTCCAAGTTCATTTCTTCTTCTTCCGACACATCACTTCTCAATTCCTCCAAAAACCTCGAAGTGGTGGTATCAGTCAACACATGAGTTCTTGCTGTCAACTCATATCTCCAACTTCCTTGTTGCAAAGACTTTATGGTATAAGGTTTATGCTTGATTTTTAACACTGCCGGTCTTCATGGCAAAACCTTTGCCCATTTAAGCAACTTTGATAACAACCGACAATGAGGAATAACCATCCTCTCTTTTTCTTCACGTGACTCCCAAATATTCCACATGATCAAATGTTTAGATGACATAATTGGGGAACCCGTCAATAGTGCATGTAGAATCATAACTTCATAAAAACGCACCTTGGCCTTATCCCCCGTTCTCGGGACCACGTTCAATGTTAAAAATATCAACAACAACTTGGGAAGTGGCTTCAACATATCTCTTCTCAATACTAACCGGAATACATCACAACCTTCTTCCACCACAAAAAGGGTTCTTATCATGTTTTCCCACATTATTTCATGGATCACGTGAGCCTTCAACTTATCATCAGATATATATTCATAAGGTTCATTATTCTCTACTCTAGAGTCAAAGTGGGCAATCTTGTCAATAGTTTGAAATGACAGGTCTGCTTGTTTCCCATTCACTGTACCCCTCAAAATTGTCGTTTGGGGCGGGTTATTTCCTTCAATTCGTTGAAGGGTCGACATCCACTCCAGAATTTCTTCACCATACACATCAACAATCCCATCATAATGGAAAGCAAGACTCTCTTCCCAACCAAGCCGTCGAAAACAGTTAACAACCCCATATCTCTCGAAATCCGGCTCATGGATCTGCTTTTCACATGCGAATAACGATTCAAATCCACCAGCCGGGTTTTTCACCTTGTCCATATATAAGTTCTTCTGCTGCGAATATGGGAAAGATGATAATCTCACCGGTTTCTTCCATATTGTGGGTCCAAGTTCCTCTTCAGATTCATGGGCACTCTCTTCCTCACTTCTTTCGTGCAGAACAACAGTGTTTCGTGCCCTCTTTGACCTACTCCGTGATGATGACTCACCCACTTTTTCTTTACCCTTGTGAGACTCTTTCGTTCTAGCCATTGTTCCTACAATTTCACCAAGCACACATAAATCAAAGAATTCACCAAGAATCGAACTTGTAACAATTCTTCATTACCATTGCTAATTGAGTTCACTCCATATTAACTTTTTATCTTGTGAAAACAAAATTTCTGCTATTTTCATTAAAACAAGTTTACATGTTGTTTTAAAATTTCAAAATTTCTTCCAAAATCTTAATAAAGTCTTATTCAATTAGTCACTAACACAATTATTTCCAATGCTTCAACAATGGCATCATTCAATCTACGAATTCTAACTTAAATAATCCCTCCCAAAGTACACAACAACACAACTACAATGAAACATCAATTCTTATTCGAAAATATACCTTCAAATAACCAAGAATTGTAATACAAACGTACCTTTTGGGTTTAGATGATGAAATCTCAAAGAGTGACGATTATTCCTTCCACTACACACAAAAGCCCCAAAAATTACGAAACCCTAGAATTTCGGGTCTCTCGAATATGGTTGATTCGTTGAATTCCGCTTGGTAGGGTTTACTACTCTTGCAAAGTTTTGCAAAAACCCTCAACCAATTTTTGATTTCTATGAAGAGATGGTAGATTAAGGGAGGAAGAAAATGAAGATGAATGGAGGTTTTTAGAGAAGAAGATGGAAGAGAAGGGATGGAAGATAGGTGATAATGAAGAAAGAAGGGAGAGAAAAGGGGTTTAAAAAAAGCGTTTTTTATTAATTTTTTTTTTCGGACTTACCTGCTGTCGGACGACTTATCCACGCAAAATCCCGTTCCAGCGTAAGATTACGCTGAGGGGGCGTAGCCTTACGCTACACCTCTGATGGTTCTGTTTGCAAAACTTCTTCGGCGTAGGCTTACGCTGAACCAGCGTAGCCTTACGCTGCCCTGTTTTTGATCTTAGCGTAAGCTTACGCTGAGGGGGCGTAGCCTTACGCTGCACCTCTGATGGTTCTGTTTGCAAAACTTTTTCGGCGTAGGCTTACGCTGAACCAGCGTAGCCTTACGCTGCCCTGTTTTTTTTTTCCAGCTCCCCACTTGAATGTGTTTCGTTTCTGAAATACCGACATCCGCTGTAACCTGATACTTTCCGCCTTCCTTTGAATCTTGCACAAAATTAAACTAAAATTAGCTAAAAGAGGAAAAATAATAAAACATAATTTAATTAAAAACATCACATAAGCCGGGTTGCCTCCCGGTTAGCACTAAGTTTATTGTCCTCAGCCCGACACGTCTTCATGGTGTTACTCATGCTCGTTCGTCACCAAGCTCAATAAGAATGCTTCTACTTGGTTTGTTGGCCCATTGATCTCGTTGAGTTCGAGATATGGCTTCAATCAGTGACCATTCACAACTTGCCTCGAGTGATCCTCAAAATCTTCAATCTCTATATCTCCATAGTTGCCAACTCGTGTGATCAAAAATGGTCCCGTCCACCTGCTTTTCAATTTCCCTGGAAAGAACTTCAACCTTGAGTTATAAAGCCAGACTCTTTGGCCCACTTCAAACTCCTTCTTCCGAAGCTTGGCATCATGAACCGCCTTCATCTTGTCCTTGTAAGCGGATGCACAATCATATGCCTCATTTCTCAATTCTTCTAATTAATTTAGACTCAACTTCCTTTCTTTTCCTGCAACATCATAATCCACATTAACCTCTTTGATAGCCCAAAACGCCCGGTGAGCTAACTCTACTGGTAAATGACAATCTTTTCCATAAACCAACGGTATGGGGTCGTGCCAATAGGGGTTTTATAAGCCGTTCGGTAAGCCCATAAAGCATCAGCCAATTTGGTTGACCAATCCTTTCGGTCCGCCCGGACGGTTTTTTGTAAAATATCTTTTATTTGCCTATTAGACACTTCCACTTGTCCGCTTGTTTGGGGGTGGTAGGGAGTTGCTATTCTATGATCCACGCCATATCGTTTTAGTAATTTGCCAAATTTAAAGTTTTTGAAATGAGATCCCCCATCACTTATAATGACACGGGGGATACCAAATCTTGAGAAAATGTTTGTTTGGACAAAGTTACACACAACGGTATGGTCGTTCGTCTTAGTGGCTATCGCCTCGACCCATTTAGATACATAGTCTACCGCCACCAAGATATACAAATTGCCAAAAGAGTTTGGGAAGGGTCCCATGAAATCAATTCCACAAATATCAAAGATGTCAAGGACGAGAATCGGTTTCATGGGCATTTCGTCTCTTTTAGAGACGCTCCATAACTGTTGACATTTGATGCAATGTTTCGCAAACTCAAATGCATCCTTAAACAAAGTTGGCAAGAAAAGACCACATGAAAGAATTTTGTGTGCTGTCTTTTGGCCACTGAAATGGCCTCCACATGCATAAGAGTGCACATGTCCTACCACACTTGGAATTTCCTCATTTGGCACACATCGTCTAATCATTTGATCCGTTCCCATTTTAAATAAATCCGGTTCTTCCCAAATGTATTGCTTTACTTGGGACAGAAAATGGGTTTTCTTCTTCTTTACCCAATGACTCGGGATTGCACCTGTTAACAAAAAATTTATAATATTAGTAAACCAAGGTACAGATGAAATAGACATAATATGCTTATCAGGGAATGATTCATTTATCACTGTCATTGACTCTTCATCATCAACCATGATCCTTGATAAGTGGTCGGCTACTACATTCTCACTCCCCTTTTTATCACGAATCTCCACATCAAATTCTTGCAACAACAAGATCCATCTTATGAGTCTTGGTTTAGCATCCTTTTTCTCCATGAGGTACTTGACAGCACTGTGATCAGAATAGATAATAATTTTGCTTCCCCATATATAAGACCTAAACTTGTCTAACGCATATACTACCGCGAGTAATTCTTTTTCGGTTGTGGTATAATTCAATTGAGCGTCCTAAAGAGTTTTACTTGCATAATATATGGCAACGGGTTTCTTCTCAACCCGTTGTCCCAACACAGCCCCAACCGCATAGTCACTAGCATCATACATGATTTCAAAAGGAAGTGACCAATTTGGTGATTGTAAGATTGGGGCATCCACCAATTTTTGTTTCAAAATGTTAAAAGCATGAATACATTCATCATCAAAAACAAACGGCGCATCTTTTAAAAGTAAGTTACATAATGGTTTCGTGATTGAGCCAAAACCCTTAATAAACCTCCTATAAAACCCCGCATGCCCCAAATATGATCTAATGCCTTTTACATTCGTGGGATGAGGCAAAGTAGATATAACTTGAACTTTCGCATGATCTACCTCAATCCCACGATTCAAAATCACATGACCCAAAACTATCACTTCTTGGACCATAAAATGACTCTTCTCCCAACTCAAAACCAAATTTGTTTCAACACACCTTTTTAAAACTTTTTCCAATTGGTTCAAACATGAATCAAAAGATGTACCAAAAATGGAAAAATCATCTATAAAAATCTCCAAAGACTCGCCCACCATATCTGAAAAGATACTCATCATACACCTTTGGAAGGTGGCGGGGGCATTACATAGTCCAAACGGCATTCTCCTAAATACGAAAGTACCATATGGACAAGTAAATGTTGTCTTATGTTGATCCTCGGGATGTATAGCAATTTGGTTGTAACCCGAATAACCATCAAGAAAACAGTAATATTTCTGACCTGCGAGTTTTTCCACAATTTGATCAATGAACGGTAATGGGAAATGATCTTTTGAAGTAGCTGCATTTAATTTCTGTAATCAATACAAATCCGCCACCCGGTTACCGGCCGAGTGGCTACTTCCTCACCTGAGTCGTTCTTGACGACTTGAATACCCGCCTTTTTGGGCACGGTTTGTGTTGTACTTACCCATGTACTATCAGAAATTGGGTAAATGATGCCTGCGTCCAACCACTTGAGAACTTCCTTCTTTACGACTTCCCACATATTTGGATTTAACCGTCTTTGTGCATCGTGAGATGGTGTAATAACTTGATCTGTGACAATCTTATGCATAACAATCAAGGGACTAATACCCTTTAAATCCGCAATACTCCACCCAATTGCCGCCTTATGGGTGGCTAACACCTTCATCAAAGCCTCCTCTTGTTCCTTTGTCAAATTTGATGCGATGATCACCGGGAGGGTGTCGTTTTCTCCTACAAAAGCATACTTGAGGTTCTTTGGCAACTCCTTCAACTCGACCTTTGGGGGTTGCTCCAAAGATAGCTTCAAATTTTTGTCAATGTGTTCCGGTAAGCTTTCCACTTGGTGAGTCCACGGTGGTCTCCCATCCTTAATTGCCATTGCTTCAAGCCGTTTTTCTTCTTCTTCGAGTTCCTTGCTTGTCTCAACCTGTAACCTGTCACATGAAAAACATGTCTCTGTGGTGCTATCCTCGTTTACAATAACATCGCAAAGAGGAATGTACCCGTCAACAATGTCCTCCATAAAGCATTCATCTTTGACCAGAGAGTTAGATATATGTGAAAAAACATTTAATCTCAACTTTCAGTTCCCAAATGTCATGTCAACCGTTCCACTTCGGCAATTAATTTGGGCATTTGCGGTTGCCAGAAATTGCCGACCAAGGATAACCGTAGGTTGTTTTGTTCTATCGGAAGAGACATAATCCAACACTAGAAAGTCCAATGGGAAATAAAAATCTTCCACTTTCACAATAACATCAGTCAATATTCCTTGGGGGAGCTTAGGAGTTAAGTCGGCTAAAACCACGGTAGTGTCGGCCCTCCTAAGAGGGCCAAAATCATATTGGTCATAAAGGCTCCCCGAAAGAATACTAACACTAGCTCCAAGATCTAGGAGTGCTCTTTTTATTTTGAAATCACCTACTTGAATAGATATAATAGGCGCCCCCGGATCTTGTAGTTTAGGTGGAAGAGCACCCGATAGAATAGCATTCACATTAGCGGTTACATCAAGTTTCTTTGGGAATTTATGATTCCGCTTTTGTGTACACAATTCTTTCAAGTACTTTGCGTAAGCTGGAATTTGTTTAATGACATCCAAAAGGGGTATGTTAATTTTGACCTGTCTGAACATCTCCCACATTTCTTCTTGTTGTGGTCCTCTTTTATTTACCATTTTTGCTTTAAATGGTTCAACTAATGCCTCTGGATAAGGGACGGAACCACCCGTCATATCCTTTCCTTTAGCAATAAGTGACTCATTTCTAAAAACCGGTTTAATTTTTTCAAGATTTTAAGTAATTAGTTTTTTATCATTAACAAATTCCACTTCACCTTCACTTTCCTCACCCTTAATAACATCCTCCACCACCCCTTCAACCAATTGTGGTGGAGACTCAACTTTAATATCAATAACCTTACCATTACGAAGAACCGTAATTTTACTTGCATTTGCATTGGTTGAACTCGACGCTGGTTTAATGTAGTATTACTCGGTAGCCTCCCCCCACCTTGCTTTAGCAAAGATATTTCTTCGGCCATTTGTCCCACTTGTCTTTCCAATGCCAAAAAAGACTTGTCTCTCACTTCATTCTCCTTCTTTGATTCTTTCATCATCTCCAATAGTGCATCCAACTTTGAATTAACTGCATCATCACCCCCTGATGACCCATTTTGTTGTTGATGATCTTGATTGTAATTCCTTGGGGGGTAATTTGTGTTCCAGTTATTGTTATAAGAGCCCCTTTGATAACCACCCGGATTATAGTTCCCTTGTTGACGCGGTTGATATGAGGTTGATGAGGTGTTTTGATTCACACCTTGAAAGTTGGGGTTCATTTGGTTTGCCGCGTTCCCATACTTGAAGTTAGGATGGTTTCTCAATCCCGGATGATAGTTGTTCGAGTTCATGTCATATTGCTTCCTCTCACCATACACTTGATTCACCTCTTCTTGTCTCCCTTCTTGAAATAGGCACTCTATTGTTTTGTGGCCTAAATCTCCACAATCTTCACAAACGTCGAATCGAGCTTTTACTCCCGCTACTTCTTTCTTCTCACTTTTCCTCAGCAATGCTAACTCTCTTTCCATGGATGCCAACCTCTCTTTTGTTTCATAATCTGGGACGGACTTAGAAATCGGGTGTTTAGTTCTTTGACTAGTTGATGCCTCGGCTTTAGAGTTTTGGCTCATCCTTTCTAAGAAATCCCAATCATCTTCTTCGGGATTAGACAAAAATGTCCCATTACTTGTGGACTTCAAGTACTTCCTCTCCTCTTGAGTTAAACCATCCACAAAACACTTCACAAGTTCCCACAACTCGATTTGATGGTGGGGTCATTTCCTCAACAACTCTTTGAGGCGTGCAAAGGCTTCATGTAAAGGCTCACCCGTTTGTTGTTGAAAGGTCCGAATCTCAATTCAGGAATCATCCGTCTTCGTAACTGAATAGTACTCATCCAAGAAGAGTTGTTGCATTTCATCCCATGTGTGGATGCTATTAGCCGACAATGTGATGAACCATTGCTTTGCTCGATCCTTGAGGGAAAACTGAAAAAGTCTAAGTTTGACCTCTCCTTGATCGAAGTTCTCATATCCAATTGTGCTACAGATGGCGGAAAACTCGGCTAAATGGGTGTATGGTTCTTCGGTAACCATGCCATGAAAATGTGGGAGAACGTTGATATAATTTGGCCTTGACTTGAATCGCCTCATTCCGGGAATTGGTGGAACAATTGGAGAAGAATTCTCCGAAATAGCCGGTCGAAGCGACCATTAACTCCACCCATAGGGGCTACCGGTTGTCTTCGGTTTTCATTGTTGTAGCCCCCATTAACTCTCCTCCCTTCTTTTTTTAGGAGGATAACCAAATCTCTCAGGTCTACCCGTTCGACCCGTTGGTTGTCTCGCCCTTTGGTGAACATAATTCACCTCTTCTTCCTCTCCAAAGCCTTGCCCCTTGTTATATTCTCTAAATTGGCTCCTCTCACCATCTTCATACTTGTAATCTCCAAAGCCTTCACCATTCCCAACATCCTCATTATCATCATACCCAAAGTATTCACCATCGTCATCCTCCCAACCATCGTTCTCATTGTCGTTTCTTGGTTGAGCTCCAAATATGTTTCCAGGAGGGGTTTGATTTTGTTGTGGTCCCCTTTTTCCTTGATACGCGGGATTGGTACGGATGTTAACGGGTCGGTTTTGTTGAACTGTACCCTACCCACGGGGTTGGTTGTATTGATAGGTATAGATGGGGTTGGGGTTCGGTGAGGTGGAGTTGGTGGGCGGTTAGGGATAGGGCCTCTGTTTGGAATTGGGCCACGGTTTCTTATGCTAGTTCCAGAATGAATGCTTCGACCATCCATAGATGATGGTTCCGATGAAATGGGTTGTAAATTTTGTTGTTGGGTTCGGTTTTGCCTTGCTATCCTCTCAATTTCTGGTTCAAAAACAAGCGGTGAAATCCTCCCGGATGAACGAGTACGCATGCACTAATCTGTCACCTGTACACACACACAAACACCACGCGTAACACAAAAATAGAAGAAGATTAACCAAACAAAACAAGTAACAAATAGTCACACGAGTCAATTAAAATAAAACATCAAGCGCACACACTCCCCGGCAACGGCGCCAAAATTTGATCGGTGTCGAAGGGACCGGTCAAAGATAAAGAATTAGAGTGTCCTAATCACCTTAAACTAGTTAGGCTAAGAAGGGTGTCGAACCACGAAGAGTTTGTGGTCGGTGCTTAACTTCAATTAACAATGTGATTTATGAAGTTGCAATGGGTCTTTCTGACCAAACACAAGCAATGATTGAGATGAAATTAACAAATCCAACAAGCAATGATTATCAACTAGCAAAACGATTACGAGTAATCAAGTAGCAAATAAACGGTTTAAGTTGTAAACAATAATTAAAAAGGAATCACACCTGGGTTTCAAGTTCACAAGTAATTAGGGATTATCACACCAACATATGAGTTCAAACAATCAAATAGTTATCCAAGTCAAATTAACTAAATCTAACCAAGAACATCAACATTCATACATCATCGGCAAATAGTGAAACAATATTCACGAATGAAATCGAGACAAATGTATGCAATATAGAATTAGATTAATCAATAGATTCAACACAAATCGAATTTCATAGCAATTATCATCTAACGGGGTCTATGGTGCAAGAATTTATCGACTCCCGTGAGTTCATAACCATACTAAACACAAAGATTCAAGTATTTCAAACCAAACGATTACAAGAATTGTTTCTCAAAGCTAGCATATGATAAAAACTCTAAAAACTTACAAACAATCCACCGGGAATGATTACCGGTGGATTAGCCGCTCATGGTTGTGGAATTCATCTTCGATTCTTCAATTTCTTGATACCGATCTTCAATAATATGTTTCTAGCCTCCCAAACTCTCCCAAAATCACCTAAAACTGTTGTTCAAAAGATAATTTTGAATTTGGGGAAGAAACCCCCACTTAAACTCTCAAAATCGGCAGTTTCCCGAAAATCCGCTTCAAAATAACGTAACTGGCGTAAGCTTACGCTGGGGTGGTGTAGGATTACGCCACATCCCTGAAACCTGCTGTGAAAGAATTGGTTAGGCGTAGGCCTACGCTAGGCAGTGTAAGCTTACGCTGGGTGGCGTAGGATTACGCCAGGTGGCGTAGGCTTACGCTGGCTCCTGCATTTTTGCCCCGTTTCCTTAGTCTTCCTTCCAACTCTTACATCTCTCGCATAATATCTTCTAAAATCATACATTAAGCTTCCAACACCTGCACATGCATAGCTACACAAAACCTTTGTATTCCCCATATTAATTTGCATAAATATAGCATATTGCACCCTTTAATATATGAAACTTTGGTCACTTATCACACTCTCCCTCCTAGACCTCCCTCCTCTCCTCCCAAAGAGTCCAAATCCTCTCACTCAGCTCCTCCTCATCAACAGCCTCCCAAGAAGAAAACCAAACCTACTACCACACCAGAAGATTCAAGAGAAATTGTTATCTGGTTCTATAACAATCAAGATCAATGGTTTGAGGTTTTCAGGGGAAGGGCAGATGTAAAAAGATCAATCTACAAATTTGTTGATGAGGTGATGCAGCTTACAGATTCTGATCTTTAAAGAATGATGGAGAATGAAAGTGGAGGCATCTGTTGCTAGTGATCAAACATCACTTCAATCCTAGCAAAGATGTGATCATTGATGCTAAACCTCTCCAATCCCACTTTCCATTCACTAATTGGTCCTACAATGCTGAGAAGAATGAATACACTGTAACAAATGTCAGAAGATGAGATGCTATAGCAAGGCCATCTTTAGCATGCCAAGCAAGGACATCAAGTCTCTATCTGAACTTCCTCTTGACAATCCAAGCAAGGACCCTAGAGGCTATGAGACAGCCAGGATTGTTGTCAACATGCAAAAGCTTCAGCAACGAAGGCAGTAAGGGAGTTTTGGTAGCATCAGTCTAGGGGGAGTTTGTAGATATAAAGACCGATGGCTACAAAATTCTCTAAGTACAACTGCTGCGGACTCCACAATTTTGCCACTAACCAACAAGCTACTGCGGATAAGGCTAGTTGCTGTGGATAGCCTTATCCGCTGAAGTCCAGAGTTGCTGCTGATAGGCTTCTCAGCAGCATTAAACACTTGATGCTGCTGATAGGCAAATCATCAGCAGCTTTGACTTTGCTACTGACACCTTTGTCACACCCCGACCGATGGCGGAATCATCGGGGCGGGACATGTAAGACTGTTCATAGCACATGGTTGACTAAATTGAAATATATTAAAGTCAAATTTGCATTACAAGAAATCCAAATACAAGATCAAATTCAAACAAGAAACATAACAACTCATAAAATTCTTGATTTATTTTGCTAAGTCCAAATCCTATGTTGAACACGTCTTGAATCAATCTCACATATTGGGGCCTGAAACATGAATAAAATAAAGTCAACTAAAAAGTTGGTGAGTATAACACAGTTGTATATAGATAGCATATAGATGAAAACAAATCCTTTACATGACATGATAAATAAGGCGTTTATGGGGAGTAACTATTGTGTAACCAAATGTACAATCAAACCTTGTAACTAGCATGCAAAACAAATGTGTTGTCGGTTTCAATCACCGCGTACCATGGGTGGGTTTGTCAGACTCAATAGATCCATCATTGAAAACCGTCGGCTTGTATAGTTAATGATTGCACATAAGAGCATACAAAGGTTAACACACCTAGCACTCGGGCACAAAGCTCAAATTTTTGCACACATGTATGTATATAGGATTTTTGCACTTGTGTTGTTTGTGTAAATGTAAATGTGTAATGTGTAATGAGTATAGAGTTCATGTTCCACCCCAAAAGTGTAAAAGAGAAAAAGGGGTTGTGAATACTCACTTGGTATGTAAGTGAAGCTAACAAGGAATATAGATAGCAATTAAGATCCTTGAAATGCACACTTTAACCTAAAGAGTAATATGTATTGAATCACATAGATGCATAAGTTTAACTCTAAAATGAAAGTTGGATTTGTATATAAAACCATTGGTTTGTATTTAAAAAGTGTTGGATAAGAAAAACGTATAAAGTTTGAGGTAAAATATGTTTGAAACAATTTAATTAGGTTTGAATTAAATAAGTAAGTGTATAACTATAGTTTATGAAATAATGTAAATATTAATTGTAATTAAGTATAAATAAATAAATGATTTTTGATTTAAAATTTAATTAAATAACTAATCATTATTTATAAATTTTGTAACTTAAAATATCATCTAAGTAAAGATAATAAATATTAATTTTTTTTATAAACTTTTCAATAAATTATTTTTGTGCCAAGATTAAACTTTTAATCTATTTTTAAATACAGAAAACATATTTTTATAAAATCTGTAATGTTTACTGATTAAAATATATAAAATTGAAATTCTGTTAAAAATTCTGAGTCTAGCACGACCGTGCCTCGAAAGGGCACGATCGTGCTCAAGCCACGGGCGCGACCGCGCTAGTCGGGGCGCGACCGGGTTGATCAACAGGAGCACAATCTAGACAAGTTTGACAGGCACGACCGTGCCTTGGCCCGGCACGGTCGTGTGTATGATCTTTGGACACAACAGGGACTAGCCCAGAGGGCATGACAAGGTCTGGACAGGAGGACACGACCGCGCTGATAAACGGCACGACCGCGCTAAAAGAGGCACGACCGCGCTAGATGATTAGCGCGACCGTGTCTATTCCAATTCAGACACGAATCGAGAATTTCTTGTATTTTAATTGGTGAAATTGTTAGGGCTTTTCATTTATGGGTTATTACGAGTGTTCTGAGATATTTTAATTGCATTAATAACATGATTAGGAGTGATTCCGATTAAACCATTTTTCTTATAAAAAGGATTCTGGTTCTGAATGATTCCTTTAATGAAAGCCCGAATTGACGGAGGGCTTTTGATACATGGACCGAAACGAAAGAGAGGGATGATTTAATTACCTCAAAAAGATGGGGATTGGTAGCGATCAGAAGAAGGGAGTTCCGGCGACGGCAAGATTGGCTTCCGGCGGCTTCTGCTGCGATTTCGGCTGATCCAACCCTTTAGAAACCTTAGAAATGATCGGAGGATCGAGTTCCTTGAATAATTGGTAGAATTTTGATCGAAAACAGAGATTCGAGGCTTGTGAGATAATTTGGACGTTTTTCTTGAGAGAATATGCAATCAAATGGTAATGATCGTAAATGGCAAAATTATTTTCTTTGTCAATGAAAATGAAACGTATCGGTTTTGAATTTCGAACAATCGGGCGTTTTGAAACTGCATTTACGTTTCGACTGTTACGCAGGCGCGACCGTGCCAAAATAGGCGCGACCGTGCCAAAGCACTTGGCGCGACCGTGCTAGGATGAAGCACGACCGTGCTAACTAGGGTTTTCTTGATATTTTTCAACTTTAGTCCTTGACTTTTCAGGTTTGATAAGTTTGTACAAATAGTTTCTTGTATAGCGTTTAAATGCAAATAATCGAGTAAAACTTGCGAATTTGTATAGAATCATTGCATTAAATTTACGGCGAGAAAATAATGAGACATTGCACGAGTATAGAACTTGAAATTGCATTATATTGAATTGAAATAGGAATACTAAAAATCCGAGATGTTACAACCTTTGCTACGACACTAACACATCTATCAGCAGAAGGAATGTTATTGATGCATATGATTAAAGACAAATCAATTATGAAGTCTCCTGTAAAGATTCCTAAGAAGACTTTTGACCTGATCACAACTGTTTGCTACAGTTTGTCTTTTAGCTGTCTACCAATTGTAGCATAGCTTGTAACTGTCCAAGATCAACAGTCTGTGTTTGATCTGATCCTTAGAATCAAGGGTTTGTCTTGATTCTAAGTTCCTTTATATGTATTGTATCTTTATTTTGTACAAGTGTGCTTCCTTAGAGTTTTCTCTGTAATCTTGTAAACATTGAAGCTTAATACAATTTGCATTTATCAGTATTCTTTGTGTTTACCTGTTTACATTGCATAGTTGTGATTGTTTCCGCCAATCTCAACTAGAATAGAACTATCTTGTATTTACCGATCCTACAATATAATTGTTCATCACCTATATGTAATAAAAAATATTTGAATTATAATTTTTTTATTTAACAAGACTATACTATAATTAAAGATAAAAAATCCTCATTTTTATGGTATAGTTTTTTTAAAAGTATAACATCGTATGAAAACGTTATTTAAGTATTAAAAAAAGAGGGGAAAGTATTTTAAATAAAACTAATTAATAAAGAATGAGCAAATTCACTTTTTACCCTTTTAGAAAAACTCAAATTCATAACATATGGCATTTCCTTATTGATGGAAATGGTTTACTGGTTTACACATGAAGTGGTTTATATATATATATATATATATGTATATAGGGTTGAGTTTATAAGAAAACTCAATTAAATGAGAGAACTTAAGAACTAAATTTAGACCATTGATCTCACTTGATCAATGGCTGGAAATAAAAGGAGGGAAAACAAAATAAAAAGCGGAGTTTTTAAGTAACAAGTGTAAATTCGGGATTAAAAAAAAAAGAAAAGGAAACTAAACCCGATCATACGGTTCCCGTCGATTCAATTCTTCACTAATCGCTCTGCTTGGATTCTACACAAAATTATCACAAAATCGAGTCGAAATCAAAAGATTCTACCTCGTATCTTCACCTATTGATGATCTAGGGTTTCGATTCTAACAAACATACCACGAAATCAACCGCGAATCAGAAGAACTACTTAAGGTACTCGTCAGCATAGTCAAATTTATACATTATCAACATCTATTAGGTGTATTACTCTAATAGATAACACACGTCGTTTGGTTTTTTTACTGATTAATCGAAGAATATCGCGTCTGGATGTATTTAATTGATTATTTAAAGTATAATTGCATTTATGTAGTAGTTTAAGTTGTGTTTGCATATGTTTTACACGATTTGCAAAGTATTACATACATGCAGTGCATAATTGTTACTTTTTACTAATTGTTGAAAATTATACTTGCACATATGTAGCATTCTAAGTTATGTTTGAACATATGTAGGGTAGAACAGAGCAATGTTAACCTATTTAGACATGTTTGTTTATACTGCATACATGCAGTGCATATGAAAAAATCATGATGATATTGATGGTGTTATATCACGTGTTTAAATATATTACACGTGTGCAATATATATCAAGGATGTTAATGTTCGTCTGTTTTGATGATGCTATACCATATGTTATAGAGTTCACAATAAATTATGTATTGTGCAGAGTCACATTGCATGTATGTAGTACGTATGTAGCATATATATAATATATATGATGATCTTAGTGTTCAGTTGTGATGATAATAATATAACACTTGTTCAGTATGTTAATTTTCAGTTGTTAAATTGTGATGATGAAGGTATAGCATTTGTGTACAGTTCAACATAAAAAAAATGCATTATGTAGGGTTACACTGCATATATGTAGCATGTTGATAAAAAATAAGTTAGTAATGATGTAGTGCTTATGAAAAGTGTTGTGATTATGTTATATTGCATATATGTATTATATCTAAAAACTGTGATGGTAACGTTGATGGTAACATCACAGCGTTTGTTTATGTTATGTATAATACACATATGCAATATTTGTGATGATATTAATGCTATTTTTGTTAAATGCGTGTAGTTATACTACATATATGCTAATATTTTTACATATGCACTAACCTAAAAGATGCAAAACTTAACATGCAAATGCTGTTTCATAATTTAGGTAACAAAACAAGAACTGAAACCAAGAAGTACCGGTCTCTAAAAAGGTATGTTATATTTAGTTTATATATATAAATATATGTATTATCATGAATACATATACGCATTGTTGACGTATCAAATATATACAATACTGATGCATTACAAAATGATTTACATGTGCACATTACTAATATGTAAGGCCTCATTCCCGGGTAACCTCACTTGTTGGATTTACTCATAAACATAGTCATAAATACTGAGCTTAAATTTAAAACATTCGAATTCAATCATTACATAACGTAACATGACATGACATAACAGCGGAAGTCTTAACAATTAAATACATAACATTGTCTTAACATATAATAAGTGGGATGTCAGTCTTGTGTCGGGTAACCTTCACGCCGTCGCACGACCCTTCATTCATTTACCTGAAATGTATACTAAAAGTCAGCTAACGCTGGTGAGTTCTAGTTTAAAGACAATCATACATAATATTTATCTTATCTTGAGTATTATATATATATATATATAATATACTTAACATTCGAGCTTTTACATATTCTTTGCTTTACTGTTCTCACATAACATTCATATTGAGTATATACATATGTACATACATACTTACTTGGGGAGAACATTCATTTGGCCATAAAATTAAGGGTGATCAACCCATCATACTTGTCGCATATGTCACAAAGACAGCGCAGTGAGAACTACCGTCGTAGCCCTTTTCATAAACCGTCCGGCTCTAGAAAACCGTCTGTCGAAACTTAAATCCGTCCGGCAACCTTTGTCCGTCCGCTCTTAAACCGTCCTACCGTCGTAGTCCGTCATTTTGTCCGTCTGCCCTAGGGCATCCGTTTCCCACGCGACCATTATGTATGCAACCGTTCTACTTGAGTTAAGGCATTTGCTTCGACCGTCCATTAGTGCCTTTTTATACGTCCTAGCTTGCGAAGTAACGTTTTTGTCCCGGTTGCAAAATAGTCACGTGGTCGTCCATCTACCGAAGTAGCCGTTGTCATAGAAGGGTTCATAACGTTTACATACATTCATAACATGCAATATATATAATATAAAGCAAGATTTCATTCATTTACGTTATGTCCTTCTTTCATTCATTCTTTATAATCATACGTTTCATTCTTTGATCATAATTCATTTTCATATATAAGTATATATATATATATATATATATATATATATTTGTAAACCACATATGATCACATTGAAATTCATAGCATTTATTCATTTACTGTATACACTTCAGCCCCAAAACATTTAAAATGATTTGCACATAACATAGAAGGGGGCACATAGAACTCACCTGATAAGCTAGTCTTGGTTGTCCTAAACAAAGGCCCAACAACGTCACGTACGATCTGAATTAGGTAGTTAAATACACATCAGACCCAATCCCAACTCTAACTGTTTAATCATACTGAATTAGGCGAACATACTAACTTTACTAACTGGTCTGTTGCCTACGCACTTACTAAGTACGCAGGGCCTTGCTCATGCGTACTTGACAATTACGCAGAACATTCTTCTTGCGTACTTGATAAGTACGCAGGATCTTCCTCATGCGTACTTGATAAGTACGCATGACATCCTTCTTGCATACTTGATAAGTACGCAAGACCTGCTTCCTAGACAAGCCTGAAATTCTTGCATGTTAATCTGATCATGCCAATCTTACAATTTTCTTTGATCAACAGGTGCGTTTTTCATTCTAGATGCTAGTTCTAAGCTTATTTTCAAGTTTTGTCCATAAAAACGTCTCCTATTTAGATAAAACGAACAAAAACTCAGATTATGGTCGAATCGTTACCTGGATTGGAATTCTGATTCGGAGGTTTTGCTCACGAGCTCAGCAGTAACGTGCTCCTTCAATCTCGTGTCGATCCGTCGACTTTCTCTCTCTAGACCCGACTCGCCTTTCTCTCTCTAGATTGCAAGTGTTGGTGAAAAATGAGAGTCTAAGCCTGTCTCGACCCTTATATACCTGGGCTTCCCTCGGCCCGTTGGAGCCGAGCCCAAGCCCATCCATTTTCTTTCATTTTTTTGACAATTAAATCTCTATCGCTTTATTATTTACTTATTTACTATTTTTGGGATGTTACATAATCCATGATAAGGGTACCTTACAGGAGAAACTGCCCAAAGAAAGTCTGCATTGAAAAAAAAAGAGACTACAAAGGGGAACAAGAAAGTTGTTTTTTTCTGACTTAAGCCTTAAAATAAAGATAAAAAGAAACAAAAAAGAAGCGAACGGGAATACAAGATACACACCAGAAGGTATGGGACATGTGTAGTAGTAGTATTTAATATATGGTATAATCATATTAGCATTTCATATATGTAGTGACAAGATTGCATAATTAAACATCGTTATAAACTATTATTTCACATACATAACATGTTGCAGACACGTAATACTATTACACATAGGTAGTATTAGTATTGCATATATTATATAATAATAAATATAATTGCATATATGCAATAGTATTGCATATATGTAGTAGTAATGCCGCATACATATTAATACGTTTACGTAATTATAGGGTAGTACGACATACGTGTAGTAATAGTATTGCATATATATTATAATAATTAATAGAATTGAATACATGAAGTGTTAGTATCGCATACATAGTATAATGATAACTATTAATGCATATGTGCAACATGTAGCAATAATGCACGTATGTAGTATTTATTAATACATGTATGTAATATATGTTGCATACGCGTATCAGTATTGCATATGTGTAGTAATAATATTGCATATATAGTATGATAATAAATAATAATACATATGTGTAACATGTCGCAGAAAGCGGTGATAGAAAAGGGTCGAAAAGGCAACAAAAAGTGATTAAAGACAAACTCTTTGATGATGCAGAAGAAGATGCTGTTGTGGAAAATGATGGTATGGTTTAGACAATTATTGTTTATATAATTTTTTATGATTAATTAAATTGCATTAATTACGAATAGTGTTGCACATAGGTAGTATCAGTATTGCAAATATTATATAATAATAAATATAATTGCATATATGCAATAGTATTGCATATATGTAGTAGTAATGTCACATATATTAATACCTTTACGTATTTCTAGGGTAGTACTGCATACGTGTAGTAATAGTATAACATATGTAGTATAATATAGAATTGAATATATGAAGCGTTAGTATCGAATACATAGTATAATTATAAAATATTAATTAATGCATACGTGCAACATGCAGAAGTAATGCACATATGTAGTATTTATTAATACATGTATGAAATATTTCGTATACATGTATTAGTATTGCACATGTGTAGTAATAATATTGCATATCTAGTATGATAATAAATAATAATACATATGCGTAACATGTCGCAGAAAATAGTGGTAGAAAAAGGCCGAAAAGGCAACGAAAAGTGATTAAAGACAAACTCTGTGATGATGCAGAAGAAGATGCTGTTGTGGAAAATGATGGTATGGTTTAGACAATTATTGTTTATATAATTTGTATGATTAATTTAATTACATTAATTATTGTTTATATAATTATATTAATATATGTAATCCTGGGGCGGCGCTGCATATGTGTAGTAATAGTATTGCATCTATAGTATAATAATAAAGTGAAGTGAGTACACGAAGTGTTAGTATCGCATACATAGTATACTGATAAAAATATTATTGCGTATGTGCAACATGTAGCAGTAATGCACATATGTAGTATTTATTACAAATGTGAAACATGTTGCAAACATGTAATTGTATTACACATACGTAGTACTAATGTCACATACAAAATATAATATTACACATCAATACATGTATGTAATATGTTGCATACATGTATCAATATTGCATACGTGTAGTAATAATATTGCATATCTAGTATAATAATAAATAATAATACATATGCGTAACATGTTGCAGAAACTGGTGGTAGAAAAAGGTCGAAAAGGCAACGAAAAGTGATTCAAGACAAACTCTATGATGATGTAGAAGAAAATGATGTTGTGAAAAATGATGGTATGGTTTAGACAATTATTGTTTATATAATTTGTTATGATTAATTTAAGTGTAATAATTTATGTAATTTATATGTAAACAGGGACAGAGGAAAAGATAAACCGCAAAAGAAAACGCGGTGTTGGAAAAAAGAAAGGGTTGTCTAAAACACTAAATGCACCGAAAGGTATACAGTCACATTCAACAACGCGTCAACTTTGCATCGCGGTTAGAAGGCTTTCAGATAAACAGAAGGAGGCTGTTAAAAGTATGGGATTTGAAAAAATCTTATCAATGAGAGTAGATGGAATCCCTGCCAAACTCGCTTATTTTGTAGTTGACAGATTTGACCAATCAAAATTGGAGATAGATTTGGGTGAGGTCAAAATAAAAATTGATCATGAATCAATACACAAATTGCTCGGTATACCAAACAGTGGTATTAAGTTGGAGGAGGTGACGAAGAAAACGAGGTTTGTTGGTATAACCAAAACTTGGAGGTAGATGTATTCAGAACCCTATGTGAAACCGTCAGATATTGCAAAAAGAATTAAAAGAGATAAGGAGGATGACGGGATGCTATTCAAGATAGATTTTCTAGCGCTATTTATGAGCTTAGTGGTTGAAATACAGAAACACGGTAAGTGTAAAATCGACTTCATACGGTGTTTCACAGACGAAACAAAGCTTGAAGACATCGACTGGTGTTCGTATATTTTGAAATCAATGAAGACGTGTAAAAATGGATGGAATAGGTGCAACGCTAAGTCTAAATTCACTTGAGCGTTGATGATTCTTTTGGTATGTAATCCATGTATTGCATGTATATATTAATATATTTATATATAAATATATTCATTTAAAGTTTATACTAACTTGTGTAATTTGTAAAAAAAAATGTAGTTGTTATACGTCGACAGGATTGTTTGCAAATCAATGAATGTTGAGCGTAAAATGGGCCCGCTAAAGTTTTGGACGATGGAAAGGTTGCATGAAAGAGAGAATTTCGAGAAGGGCGATGGAGGTTTTGGGTCAGGAGAGTTAAGGGATATGTATGTGAGTTTAAACGGTGATGAAAGCGAGGCAGAAGATGACAGCACATAAATCGTTGCAGAAGTAAACGATGATGGCGGTAAAAACAGAGTACACGACTTGACGGTACGATATACATTTTTTGTTACAAGGTTAATAATGATGCATACGGTTACATGTAAAGTGTATATGAACTGTTTAAATTGCATTTTTTATGATATACAATGTAATACGTATAGGTATATTGCATATATGTAGCATGTTGAAACTTAACGCGTTTTTATTTCTTTAATTATTATTATTATTTTTTTAATTTTATATTCATCTTTTATTACAGGATCACTTGTCTATCATAGATGATGAGATTGAGTGCATATTAAAACATAAAATTGCTATCGAGAAAGCTTTATGTGATGCACACATAGCCTTTCTAGAAGATGATTGTGTCAAAAGTAGGATAACAAGATATACATCAATTTTCAAAGAAGTGGTCGAGATAGAGAAACACGTGACACAAGATAACTGGACACATTTTTTTGAAGAAAATATGGACGCTATATTTGAAGACCGTCAAATTATTAAGAAGGATAGGTGTAAAAATATCAAGGGCAAATCAAGTCCAACATTCGAGCTCCTTAGCCCGCCTCAAAGCTCACAAGAGACGAATGAAGAAGGATATGAGTTGGGTGACAAGTCGTTGAAGACGGCAGGCATGGTTAATGACATGGAGGGTCAAGATGAGAGAAATAATGTTGATGATGCTATAAAGACAGCAGAAATGGGCAAGGAATCGAAGAGTCAAGGTGAGAGACTGAATGTTGATGATGTTATAAAGACGGTAGATATAGGTAAAGACAGGGAGGGTCATGACGTGAGACTGGATGTCGATGATGTTATACATTCGACAATTGAGGCATTAAAGTCGTGTTATGCTCAACCAGTAGATATTAATGAGCCAATGAATGACACATAGAAGTTAGTTTGGAATTACTTGATGGCAACCGTGTGTGAAAAAATGGAAAGAGAGAGAAAGAAAACCGCGAAGGAACAAAAATAACTGAACAAGAAGAAACAGATTGCTGATGAAGAAGGGTTGGAAGTACAACAATCATTCATGTAAGTAATATCACATATATTAATAATAATACACTACATATGATAATTGAATTTGCGTAGCATATGATACACATATGAAATATAAAATGGATACATGTAGTATATCATATACTGCATGTATGCATTAATGTAATAATAACGCATACGATTAAAAGGTAATTTGAATACATGGTGTATTATTCGTGTCAGATGCAGATGTGTAGCATATTATAAAATAATATGTAGTATAATATGAATATATGCACTATGCAATCATATGTTACATACATGTAGCATGAAATCAATACGTGTAGTATAAAGTATATTGCACATATGTAGTATAATGCATGTATGTAATATATAATGTAATGCACATATGCATTAAAAAAATATAATATATGAATGCATTGTATTTGTTAAGATGTATATTTATGTAATGCATATGTGCACTACATAATCACATGTTACATGCATGCATTATGAAATATATACATATAGTATATATCATACTGCATATATGCAGTATCTAACGTAATGTATGTATGTTGTATATAATGTAATGCATACACGAATTACATAATATAATATACGAATGCATTGTATTTGTTTAGTTATATATTTATTTAATGCATAGATGAATTACATAATTTAAGTTACATGCATGTAGAATGAAATTAATATATGTAGTATATGATGTAATGCATGTGTGTAGTATATATATATATATGCATTACATGAATAAAATATACCAATGCATTGTATTTGTTCAGTTGTATGGTTATTTTTTTGTTGTTTGCTAAAAAGGAATGGTGTTTTTACAACTAAACGTGGTTTGGAATTGAAAGCATTTTTATTAGACAGCCTACTTCCTGGGAAGCAGATCTATGCGAATGTCATAGATTGTTGGGCAGCTGTATTAAATCATCAGCAAAGATTCACCAGTGAAGGATCACCGAAGCAATTATTTTGTCACGCATCAACGTTTGTAAGTTTATTTATTTTTATTAATTTATTATTATTAGTATTATTATGTGTTTTTATATGACACATGATTATTACATGGCAGGTAGAATGGATGTTTAAAAGAGGCGCGACAAAAAGCAAAAGGATGGGTGCATTCAGAAAGCATATGGTTCAAGTTGTTGAAGGTTACGAGGAGAAGGCGGACATGAGGTCGTATGACATGGTGATGTTTCCTATACTTGAGAAGAAACATTTTTACTTGGTATGTTTCGACATGAAGAACCCTTCAATATATGTAATCGACAACATGATGAAAAGTGTGTTTGGAGTGAGAGATAGCACCAGATTCTTTGATAAGAGCACACCGTATAAAGTGGTAAGTTGTATACTGTTTTTAACTTATTATCGTTTGTTTATAAAATGTTTATATATTCATTTAGTTATGTTTTATTTATTTCAGAAACACATATTTTGTGAGTACTTGGAATCGGTTAATCATCCAAAAGCACATGTTATGGAAAAAATGCGTCCAAGAAAGTTGAAACTGAAATGGGAAACGACGGATAATGTCACGGATTGTGGCGTATTTGTGATGATACATATGGAGTTGTTTAAAGGTAAGGAATGCGAATTCGAATGAGGATTCAACGACAATGAAAGGAGGAAGACTACACAGATAAATAACCTCAGAATGAAATATGCTGCGAAGATTTTGCTTTCGGACGCAAACGTGTATAAGGAAAAGGCCATGAGGGATGCTGAAGAAACATCGAAAAAGATGGAGTCGAACGAATATGGAAATGTTATAAAGGGTTTGGGTGGATATGAAGATATAGAGAAGGCATTGGGCGTCACTGAAGAAGCAATGAAAGATGATAATAAGGATGCATATCACGGGTTGTCGGTTAAGCGGTATACGGTTGTTTTTTAGTTGTATGTGTGTTTGAACAATTGGTAAAATAGATAGCTTGTATGGGTGTTGTTTGTGTGCATACGCACACATTTGAACATGTTTTACGCGCACCTTTGATTATTTGGAAGTGTTGTTAAAATGGTATGACTATGTTTTTTGACACGTTTTGATGGTTGAATATATATGTGTAGGTGTAAGTTTTTATGGTTGAATATATATGGCATACATGCAATATAAATATAGAATTATTTACGTATATTTTCACATGTAACATAGGATGATTAAGCACTGGTTGCATACATGTAATGTAATTATATCGCTGAAAATGCATGGGGTATTGTAACATTATGAATGTGAAAACAATAGTGTATGGCGCACAATCAAACATTTAAGTGAATGCATTTTGAAGTTGTTAAGAGCATGAAAACAATCTACCATGTATGTAGCATGGTGCAGGTATGTAGTATATAATATATAATACAATATGTAAATTCATTATGTAATGGTATTGTGCAGTATAGCATATGTATTTGTTTGTAGAATGTAATATGATGCATATGTGCATTATAAAAAAAATAAAAAAAATACAAGTTCATATATTGCGACTGTATGTGTAGCATTTCATATATTGCATACGCGTGATATAAAAAAAAATCAAATGAAGATTGTTCGAATTATTTAGTACAACAGGAAAAAAAACAATCAATATAACATGGTAGGAATAAATTATATGATGATTATTTGTAATAAGACATGTAAAATAGAGTTGTGTATAACATACACATCTTGTATAACATATAATGCATTCGTGTAGTATAATACATATTGCATATATGTAGTATATCATATAATGTATATGTAGGTCCTCATGGCGCTTCTACGGATCGATCTCGTGATAAGATGTGACGTTAACTCGGAGTGCGGAATCCAACGAATCAACGTTTATACGGACAAAAGACAATGTAGACAATCAAGTAAATAACTTTCTCAATTGTATTCCAAATCACAATGGTGTTTACAGACCCAATCAGACTAATTCGATAATTCTCTGTTCTATATCTTCTATCTTTGACTGACTCTGTAAACACATATATATAGACATCTGACCTGCTATAAGCAAACTTATCAAGTTCGCCTCTAACAGACTAAGCGAACTTAACAAGTTCGCCTCAGATAGACTTAAGCGAACTTATTAAGTTCTCCTCTGTTAGACCAGGCGAACTTAACAGTTCGCCTCTAGGTAAACTTGCATAAACACTTAGTGACTTTTACATAACAAAAACATAAAGACATAAGATCTAGACTATTACAAGCTTTTGTCATTACAAACTATGTCCTAACAGACTCCCCCTTGACAATAGCTTGATCTTCAGTCTTCTGTCTTTATGATGAGCTTTTCCAGTTATCCGGTAGTCTGCTGCCAGCATGCACTCCATATCTTCTGCATATCTCCAAAACTCTCTTGTACTGTAATCCTTGTTCTTTCCATTCATCAGTGAACATTATCTCATTCTTTTTCAACGTCCTCTGATCTTTCTTTGAAAAATTTATAAGATTCATTGCGTCATAAAAACACATAATGACCTTATTGTCTTTATCTTCAATCCTTGCATCACCAGTATTAACATCAACATACCACCATTTCATATTCCCAAGGAAATCTTGAGGAATCGTCTTCAATGGTATTTTGTGTACAGCACGTACTGGTTTATACTTGTATTTCCAGGTCACCTTCCCAGTCTTTTGATCTGTGTTCTTCACTCTCTTTCCTTTTTGTGGTTTCAGCAGTTCATACTTTCTTGAACTACCTTCTTTCTTGATCAGATTTGCTATCACATCAGCTAAACCATTCTTGGATCTATTAATAAGCGGCTTTGAAGCTAGACCATTCATTTCACACCTTGGCAAGGTATTGAAATACTTGATCCTCAGCTTTAAGTACTGAACATCGTCAGATCTTTTAATTGAAAATAATTTTGTATCACCATCATAGAGCCAACTTATGATCCTTCCTACACACCGCTCGTTATTCACATATTTCTCTTTCTGAGCAGGTTGTGCTGTAGACTTGGGTAGCACCTTCATCCAACTGTTCACTACTTCTTTCCACTGTTCACTTGTCATCCTGTATTTATGTACATCACAGATTCTTCATTAACCTTCGGAGACTCAGTGTGAGTAGTTTCAGTTTCAGCATCTTTATTGGATTGAATATTCTCATCATCAGTATCCATCTTTGAATCAGCCGTATCTTCAGGCAGTGTGACGTCTTCAAAGGAGTCTATAGAATCTGTTACTCCTTCATAAGTGAATTCAGGAATAACATCATCTTGGATGAAGTTATAAGGAACATTAAAACCATCACAGCCTTCATAAGTCACTTTCTCTTGACCTTTCTCTATCTCTATCTCCACTATCTCTCCTTCTTCTATTTCATTATCTGACACATCATCTTCTATGTCATTGAATAACTCATCAATGTCATCAAGACATGCAATCTTTTCAGCTTCTTCTTCCTCAGACTCAGCAAAGAACTCCAATAATAGAATTTCTTCTTCATTAACACCAGAAGTATCTTTGTTCCCTTCAAGTGATTGTGATGTCGACTCCCCCTGAACTTTAGAAATAGGATCAACGTCAGTGTATTGACGATCACCCTCAATATTACCAGAAGGATCATTGTCTTCATCATCACGTCTTTGAATTGACTCTTTGTGACAAGTATCGTGTATCCTCAACTCCCCCTGAGCGTCAAGACGCTGAACGAGTTTAGACACCAATGCTTGCATGTCAGCTATCTGTTGAGCTTGAGTCTGAATCACCAGCTGCCGTTGTGAATCAGTAGAAACAGGAGTATTCACCTATGTTTGTAGAGTAAGCACTTGAGATTCAAGGAAAGTAATCCTTTCAGAATCAGAAGGCTTTGACGGACCAGCTGACGATTGTGGAACTGAAGTACTTTTAGTAGGATTAATAACAGGAGGAACATGAGTTATAACCGGAGATGTATCTTTAGATCTTGGAGGATTAATAATCAAGGAAGCAACAAAATTAGCATCCTCTACTCCCCGCGAAGATTGAGCAGCAGCTATAGAAGCAGACATTAACTTTTGAGTATTTGGATCCGGATTGAAGTCACTATCAGAATCAGTACTCTCATCAACCAAGGATCTTTTTCCAAGTACTGATCCGGAAGTAGGATCCCGAACAGACTTTCTTCTTGGTCGTCTGGCTTGAGATTTAATGCGTTTTCCAGCATTAGCCAGTGGAATAGCAACTAAACGCTCATAATGATCCGAGGAGAAATCCCTAGATTCATCAGAGTCGGTGCTTTCAGTAACAGATTAGGTTGTATCACTTGAGCTTGAACTAGATTCTTCATCAGTCACCACATTCCCTTCAGCTTCATGAATGGGCGAGTTCACAGCATCATCAACGAAATCATCCATGTTCATTCCTAGATCTTGTTCATGTGCATGAACGACCTCCTCTTGAACAGGTTCATGAATAGGTATTTCAACCTCAGCTTGTGGAATTGGAACATGTTCAGGAATAGGAATTTGTGGGTGTACGGGAACTTGAGCTTGTTGAACTGGAACTTGTTGTTGTGGAACTTGTTGTTGTTGTTGTGGTTGCGGTTGTTGTTGTGGTTACAGTTGTTGTTGTGGAACATTTAACCCTTGGACTTGAGCAATTTCATCAGGATGAAACAAGTTGTCATTCTGTGGTGCAACATAATCAGGATTGATTAAGTGACCAAATAAAGGAGTATTAACCGGTATCAATGCGGCATTCTGCTGTTTCACCTTCGTGCAATCAGTAAAGATACGCTTTGACATCGAAGTCAAAGTTAATCTTATAGGATGTTGTGGAAGATCCGGAATAAGATGATTTAGAATCATTTGAATAAAGCGAGGATACATCAAAAATCCTTGACCTTCAGCCGGATTAATCTGCATGACCATCTCTCGATAGAAGTAAAGTGCAAAATTGAATCGCTTATTCAACGTTAAAGCCACCATTGTAGTTTGAAGAGCCATCTTTAAGCCATCGGTTCCAGCTTTACGAGGAGAGATGCATTGAATAATCACATGCATGAAGTATCTCCATTCACCGACTAAGCCACCTTTACGTGCTTGTGTATCATTCTGTCTCCCACGATAACCCATTCTTTGAAAACAACCCATAATAAGAGTGCCAGGATATGACAATGGGTCTTCAGCATTACCACCCAAAGCAAGAGCAGCACGAATTGTCTCTTCAGATATGGCAATTTCAGTATTATTAACAGTGGCACGAAGAACATGAGGTTCTACGTCCGTATCCTGATGAACTGTATCCCAAAATTGCTGTATGTATACCAAACTGATGTAAGGATCAGCATATAAAGCAGTATGGAGACGCGAACGGTTCAGAAATCTGATTATTCCTTGAAAATTAACTGCCTCTGACATGTTAGAATCTAACAATGCCACCTGGTTATGCTTATATTCGACACGTCTAGCCATCTGAAAACATTCGGACAACAAACACATTAGTAAAAAATAACAAAAACAAACAAAAATTAAAATTTTTTTTTCTAACACTCAAAAAATCACAAGTCCAAATACCCTCTGACCCCGATGCGATCTTAATAAGTTCGCTTAGTGTTGCAAGAGGCGAACTTATTAAGTTCGCCTGGACAAGTTCGCTTCGAACAAGTTTGCTTGGAACAAGTTCGCCTGAACCTGTGACGATTAAAATCCAAACACAAAATTTCAAAAAATCGGCTAATCAAGTTAAACGCATGAAATACGCAATGAACATCAGTCGATTATCACTTAGCAACCAATTAGAATGAACAATTTTATATTTCCAGTCAAAATTAGGTCAAAAACAGTCCTTTTAAACTTTCGACAGAAACCGAGAATAAAACCACCAAATACTCACAATTGAACGGATGAAATTCAACAAAATTACCTTGGAAAGGATCACAATTCAATTTTGAATATAATGGAATCAACAAACAACCCTAACAACACAGATTAAAATTTTTGAAGAAATTCAGATAAGTTCGCTTGGAACAATGAAGACGATGACTGAATAAGTTCGCTTGACCAAGAGCCTTATACACAATAAGTTCGCTTATTTAGGCGAACTTGTTAAGTTCGCTTAACAAGCCTTCAACGAACATGCTAAGTTCGCTTCACCATCCTCAGGCAAGCATATTAAGTTCGCTTCACTGTTCTCGGGCGAACATATTAAGTTCGATTCACTGTACACAGGCGAACATAATATCTATTCACTTTTGCCTCAAAATTTTACCAACTTCAACCTTTCAAGTCTTGAACTTCCGTCAGCATCATGTATCCGATCCAATCCCGAACAATTTTAATAAAAGTTTAGAATTTTCATGGAAAATAAAAAACAAAATCTTTTTGAATTTTATCTATACAAACGGAAACACATATTTTTGGATTTTTATCTGTACAAACGGAAACACATATTTTTGGATTTTTATCTGTACAAATTGAAATCACATATTTTTGAATGAACATCATGAGTAAGAAGATCATATCAGTATCCGAGTAGTTCATCACACATTTTAGCAATAACCAAGGGTAACCTATGATATGGAACAATCTAACTCATATTGTACTTATGTATCTTTTCCAGTATATGTAACTCATTTAATTTGAATAATATTTGAAATGATACGCGATAAATTTCAAAGTAAATAAGATCAGGTTATGAAATGCTCTTTTATTTATACCGAATTTGAAATATAAAGCATGAGTTCTTAAATTTGTCAATATTATATGATTTGAAACTATAAGCGTTTATATTCCAAATTCAGGTGATTTAGTACCATTTTGATGAAACACATCGTGTACCCCACATATATGCCAAACATAAATATAATTTGCACTATCTTCAAGACATATACAGTTTATTTTAAGATTAGATCAATTTCCAAGATGAAATTATCTCATTTAGCACAAGTATAGAAGCAGATCCTAAAGGATATAAGAACCATGATGATTCAGAATCAGAAGATTCTAATGAATTGGCTGAATAGTGAGAATCAACAGATTCAGGTATGAGGATCCAACTATTATCTGGATAAAATTCAATGGAGTCAGACTAGATTATGTATCTAACTGATCCAATGGTGAATATATGTTTCAACAGATTTTGAAAGCATATCTTAGTTCAACAACACCTTGCATGTTTTTCGGGGCATGGGCAGTGAAGTGAACTGAAATAAATTTGTGATAAAGATATAATTCGATATTGGTCTCATGAAATTCTTTAAAACCATATATCTTTATCTGGTAATGATCTTTTACACACACACAAGCATATAATGGATTCAAATCACAGATGTAATCATATCATATTTAATTTTCACACTACTATTGATTTCAAAACGCTTCTAGTCTATTGACAATTTAAGTTTCAAAACTCATATACAAATTTAAAAAAAATTATCAAGATTAGAGCATTTAAAACACTATCATTTCTCATTTATGCAGACTTTGAAATTTAGATCAAATCAATTCAATATAAACAATCATTTATTAAAGGTCTACTAAGGTCGTGTGAAATGAACCAATCACTGATGTACTATAATTTCTTCTCTAACCTCAAATGATATCAAATTTTATATTTTTCAATTTGTTTTGAATTTTTATAAATTAAGGACTTTTTGACTGAAATGTAAATGCAGAAATGTAATAAAGCAATAAAAGAAATTAAAAAAAAAACAAAATTTTCCATGAAATTCTGATTTTGAAAAGCTTTTATTCGGGATTGATCATACCAATCATTTTAATTAGGAATTCAAACCTGGTACGATCAAATGCCTTGGTAAACAAATCAGCAAAATTATCGTCAGTGTGTACCTTGACCGGCTCAATCAACCTTTTCTCTGCACAATCACGAATAAAATGATATCGAATCTCGATGTGCTTAGTTTTACTATGTTTAACAGGATTATTAGTTATGGACATAGTAGCATTATTATCAATAAACATAGGGGTTCTTGTGAAATTCAAACCGTAATCTCTCAATTGCTGTTGTATCCACATGATTTGTGAACAACACCTTGTAGCAGCGATGTATTCTGCTTCGCATGTAGAAATGGAGACTGTGGTTTGCTTTTTGCATTGCCAGGACACAAGTCGATTACCTAAGAACTGGCAACCACCTGTTGTAGATTTTCTGTCCAAACAACAACCTCCAAAATCAGAATCAGTATAAGAATTGAAATCAAAGTTAGAACCATGAGGATACCATAGCCCCAATCTTTGTTTTCCTTTCAAATATAGAAAGATTCTTTTCACAGCAATTAAGTGAGATTCTTTTGGCTTTGCCTGGAATCTGGAACAGATGCACACGGCGAACATTATATCCGGCCTTGAAGCGGTTAAGTACATGAGGGATCCAATCATAGCTCTGTAAAGTCGACAATCCACATCTTTTCCATCCGAGTCTGAATTCAACTTATGATTGACCGGAATTGGAGTATCATATGGGGTACAGTCCTCCATCTTGAACCGGCTCAAGATGTCTTTGACATACTTGGACTGATGAATAAATAAACCATCTTCCTTTTGATTTACTTGCAAACCTAAGAAAAACGATAACTCTCCCATAGCTGACATTTCAAATTTCGACTTCATAACACCCTCAAAATCTTTGCATAACCCTTCGTTTGTTGAGCCAAAAATAATATCGTCCACATAAATCTACACCAGTAGGTAATCTCCCCCTGATTTCTTTATGAGTAAGGTCGAGTCTATCTTTCCACGAACAAAGTCATTTATCAAAAGATGTGTGGATAATGTTTCATACCACGCACGAGGAGCCTGATGAAGACCATAGAGGCCTTATCAAGCTTGAAAACCATATTCGGATTCAGTAGATCTTCAAACCCTGGCGGTTGACAAACAAGGACTTCCTCCTTGACCTTTCCATATAAAAACGCACTTTTCACGTCTAATTGAAACACCTTAAAACCTTTAAAGGAAGCAAACGCTAGAAACAGCCGTATAGCTTCGAGCCTCGCAACAGGCGCATAAACCTCAGTGTAATCAATTCCTTCTTGTTGATTGAAGCCTTGGACAACTAATCTTGCCTTGTTGCGTACCACGACACCTCGATCGTCTTTCTTACATTTAAACACCCTTTTGTTCCTATCGGATACGCACCCTTCGGAAGATCAACAAGATTCCAAACCTTAAGTTTGTCAAATTGAGCAAGTTCTTCCTGCATAGCTTCTATCCAATTGTTGTCATTTAAAGCCATTTCAACATTCTTGGGTTCACCCTGCGAAATAAAGCATGAATGGGAGCAATCATCAAGAACACCAGAATCTTTAATGCAGGTTTACAAACAAGTATTGTCAACAAGAGAACGTGTTTTCACTCCATCCTGTAAATTTCCAATTATATTTGTCACCGGATGATCTTTGAGTTCCTTGATGGATGCAACCTCAGGAACCGTCAACACTTCAACTTGAGTAGATTCAGATTGATAAGAATAATCTTGATTAATAAGAATTTTCGAGTCTAAATTTGTAGGAATCTCCCCCTGAGCCTGTGTCGAAGGTAATGGATCATCACCCAACAACGGATCAGCAGAAGAATCTTGAAAAATAACTCCTCACTCTCTGAATCTTGTGGACCTGAACAAGAAGCAACATTAGGATCGGGAGCAGAAGTAGATGGAATTGATGAATGTGGAACTGCATTTGGTAGAAATCCATTGTGCTGTGCATCCTGACAAGAATCATAAAGAACAGCAGCATCCTCAGCAGAAATATCAGAAGATAAATGAAAAGACTTGAATAAGTTTTCATAATCAAACGCCCAATCCGGACCAATCGCCATTTGTGGTAAAGACCTATTTGAACAATCAATATGGAACCATTCTTCAACTTGGCGTGTCTCTTTGTTATAAACCCTCTTGGTAGTCGAATTAGCAACATACCCCAGAAAAATCCCTTCAATAGTGTGACACCCAGCATTTCAGGTCAATATCCACATTTCATAAACGCACGTTCATAATTATTATTTCCTGATATTTTATTTTGACTAAGTAAAGTCAAGAAGTCTAGCAAAGAAGTTTGTTCCAAGTCTAGTAAAACGTAAAGAGTTACTAGAAAAAGTAAGCAGGATAACCCGACTTAATGCGAACGTAAATGGTTAAATAAAATAACCAGAAAAATATATATATATATATATATATATATATTACACAAAATTTACGTTGAGCCAAGATTCTAATATTTTCTTCAACGAGCCATAAAATGGTTAAAAATTATAATACCGCGAAGAATCGAAACTGAATTAAATTACCCCTTTAAAACTATAATTGATACTAATATCATTAATAAATTAATGATTAAAATTGTTATCATTAACCCCAAACCCACTTCTTGACTTTCTTGGCCGAGAGTCAGGGGAGCCATGCTTCCACTTGCCTGATTCACTTTGATTCAGATGAAAACCATACTCTTTAGTCGAAACTTCACCATCCCTTTCAAACCTTCTCTTTTCTTACGGCAAATTCCCAATTCTCTTTCAAATCGAAGTCCAGTTTTAAAGCGAAAATCACCACAATTCGGTGTCATAAGGAGAATTTCAAGTGTTCTTGAAGAAAGCTTAGCAAAAGATTCAAGACTACTTCTCTGTTTTTCTCTAAAGATCGCCATTCTCGGTTTGAGGTAAAAACTCGATACCATCCATATTATTTGCTTTAAAACCGTAACTAAACATACAAATCGTTCAAACGCAAGTAAGATAACAAGAAAACTATGTCAAACTCAAGATTTGAACATAAAAATATACAGAGTGAATTCTGTAAATCAAAGTGCAGATATCGAAACTATAGTTTCGATACCTGTTAGTCAATCGAAACTAGGAGTTTCGATACCTATTGATCGAAACTAGGAGTTTCGATACCAGTTATTCAATCGAAACTAGGAGTTTCGATACCGGTTGTTCTATCGAAACTAGGAGTTTCGATATCTATTTACTCAATCGAAACTAGGAAGTTTCGATACCTGTGTACAATCGAAACTAGGTAGTTTCGATACTATTCTTGCCAATCGAAACTAGGAGTTTCGATAACCGTTTTGCCCTGTCGAAACTAGGAAGTTTCGACATCTGTTCTGTTCAATCGAAACTAAGAAAGTTTCGATACCTGTTTATTAGCCCCATAAGGCTGTAACTCAGAACTATTTTCATAACAAAACAAGGTTGGAAAAACTAAAAAGATAATTAAAACAAAAGTAATCAGATCGGCTAAGTCAAGTGAACAAATTTCGTTTAAGACGAGTAGTCTTAACGTGTATGTTATCCTTGTGAAAATAGGATACGGATAGGCGAATCTGCCGTCATTCAAATTTTTGCTAGCATTCATACTGTCGAGGTGAGTTTCACTAATCCCCTTTTTCTAAGTTTTTGAAATGATTTGGGGTGGAAACATACTTGTAAAAGACTTTTGTGTATAAATGAATGGAACTAATGATCTGACCGTATGTATGTATTGAGGGAACAATAAAGCGCTTAAAGTCCTCGTAATAAATTAGTAACCATTAGCTATGGATTTAGCCCGGGATTATATGAATAGTACTATTGGGGGTGACGCCTCCGGTCATGGTTAGTCGCGCTAACCAGGGGTCAAAATGGCCGAATGACCGCATATTGTCTTACTCGCAGAAAGGCGAGGGGAGGCACAGAAAGTTGGGGTTTGGTTACGGTCTCGTACATTACATACTATTTTGTATTCCTTGCAAGCTTACAAATGGGGTCAATAGATCGGATTAGTAATCATATTCATTGGTAATACATACAAAAGAGTTCTGATCAGGGTAAAATGATCAGGTTTATCAAAAGAGTTCTGATCAGGTTAAAATGATCAGGTTTTACACAAAAGGGTTCTGATCAGGTTAAAATGATCAGGTTTTACACAAAAGGGTTCTGATCAGGTTAAAATGATCAGGTTTTACACAAAAGGGTTCTGATCAGGTTAAAATGATCAGGTTTTACACAAAAGGGTTCTGATCAGGTTAAAATGATCAGGTTTTACACAAAAGAGTTCTGATCAAGGTAAAGTGATCAGGTTTTACATAAAAGAGTTCTGATTAGGGTAAAGTGATCAGGTTTATCAAAAGAGTTCTGATCAGGTTAAAATGATCAGGTTTTACACAAAAGAGTTCTGATCAGGGTAAAGTGATCAGGTTTATCAAAAGAGTTCTGATCAGGTTAAAATGATCAGGTTTTACACAAAAGTGTTCTGATCAGGGTAAAGTGATCAGGTTTAAAGTAAAGAATTCTGATCAGGTTAAAGTGATCAGGTTTAAACGAAAGAGTACTGATCAGGTTAAAATGATCAGGTTTAACAAAGAGTTTTGATCGGCAAAAAGATCAGATTTAAACATTGGGTTTATGTTAACTCTTTATAATAACTTGTGAACTCACCAACCTCGTGTTGACAGTTTTAAGTGTGTTTTCAGGAAATTGAACGTGGTCATCAGGTTAGCAATGTAGGTTACATGCATGCACGTGGATACGGCTTTTGGGAGGATTTCTCTTGTATAACTCATGGTCTTGAGTCATATTTGCGAAATCTTAAACATTTGTAAACTCAAATTGATATTTTGTAATGTAAATATTTTAAATTCAGTTATGTATCCAATTACATGTATGTGTTTGCGGTAATCATATGCTTTGGAAACCAGTGAGAGTCACGCCTCGCGTTTCCGCCCTGGCGGGGTGTGACAAATAGCCTTCACACTGAATTTTGTTGGGACATCTCGAACTTTCAACAGGGTGCAAGGATTACCAAAAGGTAGTAAATAATCCAGATTCAGCTTTCGATTATTCAGCAACTCGTAGCAAGTCTTGTTGTGTCGCTTGACGGTCAAGACCCTGTTCAAAACATGACACGCAGTATTCACAGCTTCAGCCCAAAAGGTAACTGGAAGCTTAGAATCTGCAAGCATAGTGCATGCTGTTTCAACTAGCGTCATGTTCTTTCGCTCAGCAACACCGTTTTGTTGAGGAACATATGGCGCACTGAATTCATGATGAATTCCTTTTTGTAGACAGAATAAGCCCATTTTGCTATTCTTAAATTCGCTGCCATTGTCACTCCTTATTCTTCTGACTTTCAAATTGAATAAATTCTCCAAACCCAGTATTAAGTATTGTACCAACTCAGTGGTTTCAGCCTTAGAAGAGAGAAACTTAACCCATGAAAATCTAGAAAAATCATCCGTTACTACCAAACAGTATGATTTTCCACCAATGCTCCTGATACTGATCGGACCGAACAAATCCATATGCAGCAGCTCCAAAGGATTTACGATAGAATTCGTCGATTTAGATTTGTGTGATTTCTTCCGTTGTTTCCCCTTCTTGAACGGAATACAATCATCAAGAACTGAGAATTTCATCTTCGGAATACCAAGAACCAGATCATTCTTAACAATGTAGTTCATCTTCCGATAGTTGATGTGAACGAGCTTCCTGTGCCACAATATTGAATCAGATTCTGACGCCTTGGAGAGTAAACAAGTAGGAATTGAATCCGTTGTAGTGGCGACACTCATGTCAAGGACATACGTGTCATTTCTCCTCGGAGCCTTCATGAGAATCCATTCATCAGGAATCACGAAGCCCGGTTTCAAAATATAGCATTCAGCATCGTTGAAATGGAACGAAAACTTCTTGTCACAAACTTGTGATACACTTAAAAGATTGTGCTCCAGCTGCTCAACATAATTCACCTTCTCAAATTTGACTTTGTCATTCTTTAACGTTCCCTGTCCAGTTATGTACCCGCCTTTATTCCCCGCAAAAGCGACATAACCGCCATCAATTTGTTTAATATCCTCAAGCAGTTTGATATTCCCTGTCATATGTCGAGAGCAACCACTATCCACATACCATGTATTGTTGATAGTCCTCCTTGGTTGTCCCTACATAAACAATGAGAATCAGTTAGAAATAGGAACCCAAGCCCTCGTGGTCTTGGGTCGTCCAGATTGATCAAAATAAACAACTTCTTGTAATTTACAATCAATCTTATCATTCACTTTTGGAACAGAAGTTTGACAATCGGACGTTTTCAAAGAAGATCCATTTTTATTATTTTGAAAAACATTATTTGATATATTATTGTCAGATTCGGATGTTTCCAAAATTTTCTTCAATTTTCTGTTTCTTCTTCTCCTTTGAGGTCTAGACAATTTAACTTCCTGCTGAGAATCTTTTGAAATTCCAACATTAGGAACCTCAAGTTTCTTTTTGCATATAAAAAATTTAGAATTCAATTTATCCTGTTGTTTAAATCCAGAGGATTTAACAAAAGATCGACCAGGCAAATTTTTCTCCAAGCTAGAAGACGACTTTCCCTCATCTTTTCTTTTCAGAATCTTCACCACTTTCGGTTGTGAAGGAACAGTCTTCATTTTACCCTGGTTCTTGTAAGGACAATTGATCAGAATGTGACCTGCCTCGTTGCAATGAAAACACACTCTTCTTTCATGATAAGTTCTGAAATAAGGAGTTTTCTTTGAATTTGAGGATCCATCAGAGGAATAAGCTTCAGAGGAATGTCCAGAACAGTTTATCGGTTTCTTTGGAACATAAGCCTGTGTTGGTACCTTTGAAGAATTGTAACACCCCAAAAATAGTAAATAATAACGCGATAGAGACTTAATTTTCGTAAAACAAGAGAAAAACGGACGGGCTTGGGCTCGGCTCCAACGGGCCGAGTGAAGCCCAGGTATATAAAGGCCAAGACAGCCTTGAAGCTCTCATTTTTCACCAACACTTGCAAGCTAGAGAGAGAAAGGAGAGTCGGGTCTAGAGAGAGAAAGTCGACGGATCGACACGAAATTGAAGGAGCACGTTACTACTGAACTCGTGAGCAAAACCTCCGAATCAGAATCACAATCCAGGTAACGATTCGACCTTAAACTGAGTTTTTATTCATTTTGGGGTTTCTCGGGTTTTAGCTAAATAGGAGACGTTTTTATGGATGAAACCTGATAATAAGCTTAGAACTAGCATCTAGAGAGAAAACCGCACCTTTTGATCAAAGAAAATTGTAAGATTAGCATGATCGGATTAGCATGCAAGAATTTCGGACTTGTCCAGGAAACAGGTGCTGCGTACTTACCAAGTACGTAGGAGAAAGATCATGCGTACTTACCAAGTACGTAGGAGAAAGATCATGCGTACTTACCAAGTACGCAAGAAGAATGCTCTGCGCACTTGTCAAGTACGCATGAGCAAGGCCCTGCGCACTTACTAGTAAGTGCGCAGGCAGCAGACCAGTAAGTAAAGTCAGTATGTTTAGAATGATTAAACCGTTAGAGTCGGGGTTGGGTCTGATGTGTATTTAAACTACCTAATTCAGATCGTACATGACGTTGTTGGACCTTTGTTTAGGACAACCAAGACTAGCTTTTTAGGTGAGTTCTATGTGCCCCCTTCTATGTTATGTGCAAACCTTATTAAATGTTTTGGGGCTGAAATGTATACACTAAATGAATAAATGATATGAATGCTATTGTGATCATACGTGATATACTAATATATATTTTATATATATATATATGAGAATGAATTATGAACAAAGAATGAAACGTATGTTTACAAAGAATGAATGAAAGAATGGCATAACGTAAATAAATGAAATCTTGCTTTATAATTATTTATATTGCATGTTATGAATGTATGTATACGTTATGGACGGAAACAAAGCTAACAGCTACTTCTGTAGACGGACGACCACGTGACTATTTTGCAACCGGGAAAGATACGTTCCTTCGTAAGCTAGGACCTACAAAAAGCATAAATGGGCGGTCGAAGTAAATGCTAAAATAGTATAACGGTTGCATAAACAATAGTTCACGTGGGAAACGGATGCCTTAGGGCAGACGGGCGAATATGACGGACTACGACGGTAGGACGGGTAAGACGGACGGCCGAAGGTTGGCCGGACCAAAGTTAAGGCGGACGGTTTCTTGGACCGGACGAGTAAAAGGGCTACAATGGTAGCTTATGGGCGTATGTCTTTGTGATATACACAGTAGAAGACGGGTTGATCACCCTTATGTGTATGACCAATGAATGTTAAGGAAAGAAAAGCTGAATGCATATCTATGTAATCACATAAGAATGAAGAAAGAAAAGTAAAAGCTATGAATACGTATTTATAGAAATGTATGTATATAATTATGTATACTTATAAAGAAAAGAATGATCATACTTAATTGTTTTAAACTAGAACTCACCAGCGTTAGCTGACTTTTAGTATACATTTCAGGTACAGAAAGGAAGGGTCGTGCGAAGGCGTGAAGGTTACCCGGCACAAGACTGACATCCCACTTTTATATATGTTAAGACAAATGTTATGTACTTGATTTTAAAGACTTCCGCTGTTATGTCATGTTACATTATGTAATGATTGAATTCTAACGTTTTAAATTTAAGCTCAGTTCTTATGACTATGTTTATGAGTAAATCCAACAAGTGAGGTTACTCGGGAATGGGGCCTTACAAGTTGGTATCAGAGCAATAGTTTGAGAGATTTAGACATCCCTAAATGTCTGGACTCAAACTGATTATAGGACCAACGCACGGATGTCAGTATGGGTAACCAACGCCAACGCCAGCACGATAAGTAAGTACTAAAGTTAATGCACCTGGATAAGAATAGATACTTTAACTTAGAACCAATAGATGTCAATGTCACAACCGATTTGAAGAGTTTTGAACCCGAAAAGCAATGTAAATTAGTAATCACAAACCGGTTACTGTAATTAAAAATTTACCTTGCTCGTACTGTTCTAAACTATGATCTGAAGGAATGGCATTGATGTATTCCCTTTATAACTATCAGGAAACTAGGAACTATGGCTGGTGGAGGAAGAAAAGGACGCTGTGGCGGTCTCACTGGCCGAGTCGGTAGACCTCCATTGAATCAAAGACATGAAGAGGAAGAGAGTGTGCACGCAGAACACACTGAGAGTGTGCACCCCAACTGGGAACAACAGTCAAGGGCCTCTACAGTTAGAGCCAGAGGTCAGAGATGCTATTGCCCGTGAAGTCGTACTCACTCTAAAGAAAGTATTGCCTGATCTACTATCCGAGGCACTAAAGAAAAGTAGAGAGGAGGATGAAGGAGACCATGAAGAGAAAGTGTATGACAGTGATGGGGATGAAGTGAAGGTGGGATCAAGTAACCGTGGGTGTACTTACAAAGGTTTCAAGGACGGAGACCCACCCAAGTTCGATGGGAATAAGGATTCAGTGGCTACGTTCGAATGAATTGAGAGGATGAACGTTGTAATCAACATCAGCGAGTGTCGACCGGACCAGGCCGTTAAGTATGTTGCTCATTCTTTCACCAATGAGGCACTAAGTTGGTAGAGGAACATCCAGAGGACAAAGTCGCCAAACGCTATCGCCAGAATGACATGGGAAGACCTGAAGAAGCTCAAAATCCAAAAGTTCTGCCCACAGAACGAGATTGATCGTGTGGAGAACGAGTTTCTAAACTTCAAGGCTGGCATCAAGACTCATCGCCAGTATACTTCAAGGTTCAACGAGCTGGCCCAACTGGTACCACACTTGGTGGAAACTGAAGACCGTCTGATCAAATACTATGTCAAGGGTCTGCCGCAGAGGGTCCGTGTCCATGTGAAAGCTAACCTACCCTCAACCTTCGAGTCAGTAGTGAATCTGAGCGGAATCGTCTACGACGATTATGCCAATGAGGACCCTGCACCTGAGACACAAAAGAGAAAGTGGGAGAACCCGTCTAGAGGCACCAGAAAAGGGAATGTAGCATCTAAAATTAAGAAACCAAGGTCGGATGAATATGAAACTTGCAGAAAATGTGGAAGGCAACATCTAGGCGAGTGTCGAATCGGCACCACCACATGCTATAAGTGCGAGAAGCCGGGTCACTTCTCCCGAGAATGCGTATAGAACGTCAAGTGTCAAGTATGTGGATTGTTTGGACATCTGACAAATAACTGCAGGAAGCCCAGCCAATCTGGTTCGGGAAAAGAGAGGGAAAAGGAACCGTCGCAGGCTAGGACTCGAGCCTACGCCCTAACTGAGGAGGAAGCAAGGGGAAACCCTGATGTTGTGTCAGGTATGTTCCTAGTTAATGATGAACATGCTGCTATTTTATTTGACTCTGGTGCTAGTAAAAGTTTTATATCCAATGCATTTAGTCGTAAACTATGTTGCACTATCAACACCATAGTAAAGGCCTTTAGCGTATAAACTGTCGTTGGTAAAAATTCGGCAGTATTTCAAGTAATAGAGGATTGCATCATAGAAATAGAGGGTCATAAGTTCCCTTTTAGATTGTTCCTTCTGTAAGGCCCCTTTCCCGGGTAACCTCACTTGTTGGATTTACTCATAAACATAGTCGTAATTACTGAACTTAAATTTAAAACATTCAGAAGTAGCGGAAGCAAACATCATTCAAATTACATGTCATAACAGCGGAAGTCTTAAAAATTGAAACATAACATTGTCTTAACATAAATAAAAGTGGGATGTCAGTCTCGTGCCGGGTAACCTTCACGCCTTCGCACGACCCTTCCTTTCTATACCCGAAATGTATACTAAAAGTCAGCTAACGCAGGTGAGTTCTAGTTTAATGCAATTAGGTATAAACATTCTTTTCTTTATAAATATGCATAATTATATATATACACTTATATAAGTACACATTGACTTGAATTGCTTCTCATTTATCATTCTTCGCAAATACATATAGATATATATTCACATCATTGGTCTCATTTATTTTCATAACTTTTGCTTCTCTTTCTTTTTTATTTTGTGATTACATATATATATGCATTCACCTTTTCTTTTCTTTTCTTTACATTCATGGGTAATACTCTTAAGGGTGATCAACCCGTCTTTTGGTTGCGAAGGTCACAAAGACAATCGCCGCGGTCCATCGTCATGACCCACCTATACTTACAACCGTCCAACAACAAGTGCCGTCCGTCATTTTATTCTTACAACCGTCCGTCATGACTTACAATCGTCCTACCGTCGTAGGCCGTAATTCGCCCGTCTACCCGAAGGTATCCGTTTCCCATGCGACTATTATTTATACAACCGTTCTACTATAAGATGCCAATTTTTCTTAGACCGTCCGTTAATAACTTTAGTACGTCCTAGCTGATGAGGGAACGCACTAGTGGCATTCGTACGTCCTAGCTGATGAAGGAACGCACTTGTCCCGGTTGTACGATAGTCACGTGGTCGTCCGTCTACCGAAGTAGCCGTTATCATCGAAGCGTCCATAACGTTTTCTTATTCTTGGCAAGCAATATATACAAGGATATAAAGCAAGATTTCTTCTTTACACGTTATGTCATACTTTCGTTCATTCTTTAAAAATCATACGTTTCATTCTTTATTCATAATTCTATTTCGTGTAAAGATATATATATATATATATATATATATATATATATATATATATATATATATATATTTGTATACCATGTATGATCACATTGACATTCATAACTATTATTCATTTAGTGTATACATTTCAGCCCCAAAACATTTATAAATCATTTGCACATAACATAGAAGGGGCACATAGAACTCACCTGATGAGTAGTTTCTGAAATACACTAAGCTGGCTACTGAGCGTCACTAATGTCTCTCACGATCTGTATAATAAAGTCATACTCGTAAGGTGGTGCTCCTAGATGACATTAGACATTACTATGCTTGAACTTAGTAGCTTCGATGGATTTGCTTTATCGAAACTTGGTAGTTTCGATAGGTTGCTTCTGTCGAAACTTGGTAGTTTCGATAGGTTGCTTCTGTCGAAACTTGGTAGTTTCGATAAGTAACTTAGGTGTAATCTTAGCTTCGGATCATGGGCTTATATCGAAACTATGGTAGTTTCGATGGGTATGCATATATCGAAACTGAGTAGTTTCGATGGGTCTACACATATCGAAACTACTGCACATATCGAAACTACTGCACATATCGAAACTAAGTAGTTTCGAAGGGTGTGCACACATCGTCTTCCCCAAAAATCTGAAGTTTTTGCATGCAAGTCTGATCGAGTCAATATCTAAATTTTTCTTTGATCACAACGTTCGTTTTTCATTCTAGATGCTATACCTAAGTTCACTTTCAAGTTTCATCCGCAAAATCGTTATCTTTTTAGCCAAAACCCGAAACTTCCCAAAATGAACAAAAACTCATAATGTGGTCGAATCGTTACCTGCATTGTAATTCTGATTCGGAGGTTTTGCTCACGGGCTCAGCTGTAACGTGCTCCTCCAATCTCGTGACGATCCGTCGACTTTCTCTCTCTAGACCCGAGCTTTCATTTCTCTCTCTAGAAGCTGCGTGAGTGTGGAATGAGCAGGGAAGAGGGCTGCCTTGCCTTATATATATACCTGGGCTTCACTCGGCCCATTAAAGCCGAGCCCAAGCCCGCTCCCTTTTGTTTAAAGATTCCGATTAAATCACCGGTCTCGCTATATTTATTCGTTTTATTATTTTTGGGATGTTACAAGTCTACCCTCCTTAAAGAGGTTTCGTCCTCGAAACTGTTCATACGTTAAACAATTGAGGGTATAGTCCCCTCATCTCATCTTCTTTTTCCCACGTAGCTTCCGACCCTTTTCTGTGCTTCCATTGTATCTTGACTAACGGTATCGACTTATTGCGTAGTCGTTTCTCAGCTCGGTCAAGAATGGCTATCGGTTCCTCTACATAATTTAGATTGTTATCCACTTCGATCTCGCCGTAAGGTATGTGAGCTGTGTCATCAGCTAGGCACTTGCGTAAGTGCGACACGTGAAACGTAGGGTGTATTCCACTAAGCTCAACGGGTAGGTCGAGTCTGTAAGCAACTTGACCCACTCTTGCTAGAATCTTGAAAGGTCCGACAAACCTTGGGCTTAGTTTGCCACGCTTTCTGAATCGGATGATTCCTTTCCATGGTGATACCTTTAACAGTACCATGTCCCCTACTTGAAACTCTAAATCCCTTCTTCTCTTATCCGCGTATGATTTCTGTCTGTCTTTTGCAGCTTTCATTCGAGCTTTGATTTGATCAAATTTCTCAGAAGTAGCTTTGACCACTTCGAGACTTGCAAAATCCTTCTGTCCAATTTCCCCCCAACAAACTGGGGTCCTACATCTCCTTCCATACAACATTTCAAATGGCGGCATACCAATCGTTGAATGATTGCTATTGTTATATGAGAATTCTGCCAATGGTAGATGGCTGTCCCATCTCCCACCGAAGTCAATGGTACAGGCTCGGAGCATGTCCTCCAAGGTCTGAATGGTTCTTTCAGATTGTCCATCGGTTTGAGGGTGGTAAGCGGTGCTGATGTTCAGTCTAGTGCCCATCGATTCACTGAATTTCTTCCAAAACCTTGACGTGAATCTAGTATCCCTGTCGGACACAATCGACAGCAGCATACCATGTCTGCTCACAATTTCCTTGATAAATATTTCTGCTAGCTTTTCCGAAGAAGAAGTTTCTCGTATTGGCAAGAAGTGAGCACTCTTTGTTAAGCGGTCGACGATCACCCAAATGGTATCATTGCCTTTAGCCGTTCGCGGTAGCTTGGTAATGAAGTCCATCGTGATTTCCTCCCACTTCCATTCCGGTATTGGTAGAGGTTGCATTTTACCGCATGGTTTCTGGTGCTCGGCCTTAACTAGAGAACACGTTAGGCACTTGCTCACGTATTCTGTTACATCATTCTTCATGCCAGGCCACCAGTATTCTTTCTTCAAGTCTTGATACATTTTGTTTGTCCCGGGGTGGATAGAATAACGAGACTTATGGGCCTCATCGAGTATTTTGGCTCTAAGCTCGCCAATCTTAGGTATCCACATCTGGCCAAACCTAGTTCGTACTCCGTGTGCATTTGCATCTAAGTTCCCTTATTGTCCTACTATTCTTTCCCGTTTCACATTTCTTTCTAACAATGCTTCATCTTGTGCCTTTGATATTTCACCCATAAAGTCTGGTGTTATAATCAACTGACACGCTTTGATCCGGATAGGTGCCGATTCTTCCTTTCTACTTAAAGCGTCAGCCACTACGTTTGCCTTGCCTGGATGGTACAATATCTTACAGTCATAGTCTTTCAGTAGCTCTAACCATCTCCTTTCTTTTGTTCGAAAAAGTACTTCAGGCTTTTGTGATCGGAGTAAATGGTGCATTTAACTCCATACAGATAGTGTCTCCATATTTTTAACGTGAAAACTACTGCTGCTAATTCTAGATCGTGTGTTGGGTAGTTAACCTCGTGAATCTTTAGTTGCCGCGATGCATAAGCAATTACCTTTCCTCGTTGCATGAGTACGAACCCTAAACCCTGCCCTGAAGCGTCAGAGTAGACTACCAAGTCTTCATTTCCCTCAGGTAGTGTTAAGACTGGAGCTTGGGTTAATCGTGCCTTAAGTTCCTCAAACGCGTTGTTTTGGGTTTGACCCCATTCATATTTCACTTCCTTCCGTGTCAGTTTAGTTAGTGGCGAGGCTATCCTTGAGAAATCTTGAATGAACCTTCAATAGTAGCCTGCCAATCCCAGAAAACTTCGTATCTCTGTTGGTGTCTTTGGGACGTTCCATTCCTTTACTGTCTCGATCTTTGCAGGATCTACCATGATTCCGTTTGGGTTTATTACGTGACCTAGGAATTGGACTTCCCAAAGCCAGAACGCACATTTGGAGAATTTTGCGTACAACTTTTCCTGCTTTAGCACCTCCAGAACCTCCCTTAGGTGACAGTGGTGATCACCCTCGCTTTTCGAATATACCAGTATGTCGTCTATAAAAAATATCACGGATCGATCCAACATGGGTCGACATACTCTATTCATCAAATCCATAAACGCTGGTGGTGCGTTGGTCAATCCGAAAGACATCACGAGAAACTCATAATGCCCATAACGCGTGCGAAACGCGGTCTTTGGTACGTCTTCCTCTCTTACTTTCAACTGATGGTAACCCGACCTAAGATCGATCTTTGAGAACCAACTCGCACCTTGTAGTTGATCAAAAAGGTCATCTATTCTAGGTAGTGGGTATTTGTTCTTTACTGTCCTCTTGTTCAGTTCACGGTAGTCAATGCACATGCGCATGCTGCCGTCTTTCTTCTTTACGAATAGTATCGGAGCGCCCCATGGTGAAATGCTCGGTCTAATAAATCCTTTTTCTGTTAATTCTTGTAGCTGAGACATCAATTCTTTCATTTCTGACGGAGCCAATCGGTAGGGGGCTTTGGCAACGGGCTCAGCTCCTGGCAGTAAGTCAATCTGAAATTCTATTTCCCGATCGGGTGGCAATCCAGGTAGATCCTCAGGGAAATACTTCCGAAAAATTGCACACCACAGGTACGTTCTCGAGTTCTTTCGTTTTCATTCTATCGTCAATAAGATATGCCAGATAAGCTTCGCAACCGCGCCTCATGTAACTTTCGGCCTTGATCATCGAGATGATGTTCGGCATCGTGCAATTCCAATACCCATAAACCGTAATTGGGCTGCTGCTTGGAGCCTTGAGGTGTATCCTCTTACGTTTACATATGATTTGAGCTTCGTTGGCAGCTAGCCAATCCATACCCAATACTATATCGAATCCTCCTAAGGTGAGAAGGAATAATCTAGAAGGAAACTTATGTCCCTCTATTTCTATGATGCAATCCTCTGTTACTTGGAATACTGCCGAATTTTTACCAACGGCAGTTTGTACATTAAAGGCCTTTACTACTGTGTTGATAGTGCAATTCAGTTTACGACTAAATGCATTTGATATAAAGCTTTTACTAGCACCCGAGTCAAATAATATAGCCGCATGTTCATCATTAACTAGGAACGTACCTGACACAACATCAGGATTTCCCCTTGCTTCCTCCTCAGTCAGGGCGTAAGCTCGAGTCCTAGTCTTTGGTTTTTCCTGTTCCTTTTCTTTTCCCGAACCAGATTGTCTGGTTTTTCTGCAATCCCTAGTCAGGTGACCAAACAGTCCACATACTTGGCATTTAGTGTCTCTTAAGCAGCCACGAGAATAGTGCCCCGCCTTCCCACACCTGTAACATGTGGTGGAGCCGACCCGGCACTCGCCAAAATGTTGCCTTCCACATTTCTTGCAGGTTTCATATTTATCCGACCTTGGTTTCTTATTTTCAGTAGTTACGTTCCCTCTTCCGGTACCTCTAGATGGGTTCTCCCACTTTCTCTTTTGTGTTTCAGGTGCCGGGTCCTCATTGGCGTAGTCGTCGTAGACGATTCCGCTCAGATTCACTACCGACTCGAAGGTCGAGGGTAGGTTAGCTTTTACATGAACACGGACCCGTTGTGGCAACCCCTTAACATAGTACTTGATCAAACGGTCTTCAGTTTCTACCAGGTGGGGTACTAGTTGAGCTAGCTCATTGAATCTCGAAGTATACTGGCGGTGCGTCTTGTTTCCAGCCTTAAGGTTTAGGAATTCATTTTCCACTCGATCAATTTCGTTCTGTGGGCAGAACTTTTGGATGATCAGCTTCGTCAAGTCGTCCCATGTCATTCTGTTTATAGCATTTGGTGACTTAGTTCTCTGAATATTCCTCCACCAACTTAGTGCTTCGTTGGTGAAAGAATGAGCAACGTATTTAACAGCTTGGTCTGGTCGACACTCGCTGATGTTGATTACAGCATTCATCCTCTCAATCCATTCCAGCGTTGCCACTGAATCCTTGCTCCCATCGAACTTGGGTGGGTCTCCGTCCTTAAAGCCTTTGTAAGTACACCCACGGTTGCTCGATCCTATCTTTATTTCATCCCCATCACTATCATATACTTTCTCTTCATTGTCTCCTTCATCCTCCTCTTTACTTTTCTTTATTGCCTCGGATAGTAGATCAGGCAATACCTTTTTCAAAGTGAGCACAACTTCACGGGCAATAGCATCCCTGACTTCAGGTTCCAACTGTATAGGCCCTGGACTGTCGTCCCTAATTGGGGTCACTTCTGTTTCGTGCATACTTTCGGTGTGCTCTGCGTGCACACTCTCTTCTTCTTCAATTCTTTGGTTCAACGGAGGTCTACCTCATCGGCCAGTGCGACCGCCACGAGGTCCTGTTCTTCCTCCACCAGCCATAGCTCTTAATTTCCTGATAGTTAAAAAGGGAATACATCAATGTCATTTCTTCAGATCGTAGTTTCGAACAGTACGAGCAAGGCAAATTCTTAATTACAGTGACCGGTTTGTGATTACTAATTTACATAGCTTTTCGGGTTCAAAACTCTTCAAATCAGTCATGGCATTAACATCTATTTGTTCTAAGTTATGGTATCTATTCTTATGCAAGAGCATTAACTTTACTACTTACTTACCGTGCTGGCGTTGGTTACCCATACTGACATCCGTGCGTTGGTCCCATAATCAGTTTGAGTGCAGACATTTAGGGATGTCTGAATCTCTCAAACTATTGCTCTGATACCAACTTGTAAGGCCCCTTCCCGGGTAACCTCACTTGTTGGATTTACTCATAAACATAGTCGTAATTACTGAACTTAAATTTAAAACATTCAGAAGTAGCGGAAGCAAACATCATTCAAATTACATGTCATAACAGCGGAAGTCTTAAAAATTGAAACATAACATTGTCTTAACATAAATAAAAGTGGGATGTCAGTCTCGTGCCGGGTAACCTTCACGCCTTCGCACGACCCTTCCTTTCTGTACCTGAAATGTATACTAAAAGTCAGCTAACGCTGGTGAGTTCTAGTTTAATGCAATTAGGTATAAACTTTCTTTTCTTTATAATTATGCATAATTATATATATACACTTATATAAGTACACATTGACTTAAATTGCTTCTCATTTATCATTCTTCGCAAATACATATAGATATATATTCACATCATTGGTCTCATTTATTTTCATAACTTTTGCTTCTCTTTCTTCTTTATTTTGTGATTACATATATATATGCATTCACCTTTTCTTTTCTTTTCTTTACATTCATGGGTAATACTCTTAAGGGTGATCAACCTGTCTTTTGGTTGCGAAGGTCACAAAGACAATCGCCGCGGTCCATCGTCATGGCCCACCTATACTTACAACCGTCCGACAACAAGTGCCGTCCGTCATTTTATTCTTACAACCGTCCGTCATGACTTACAACCGTCCTACCGTCGTAGGCCGTAATTCGCCCGTCTACCCGAAGGTATCCGTTTCCCATGCGACTATTATTTATACAACCGTTCTACTATAAGATGCCAATTTTTCTTAGACCGTCCGTTAATAACTTTAGTACGTCCTAGCTGATGAGGGAACGCACTAGTGGCATTCGTACGTCCTAGCTGATGAAGGAACGCACTTGTCCCGGTTGTATGATAGTCACGTGGTCGTCCGTCTACCGAAGTAGCCGTTATCATCGAAACTTGGTAGTTTCGATAGGTTGCTTCTGTCAAAACTTGGTAGTTTCGATAGGTTGCTTCTGTCGAAACTTGGTAGTTTCGATAGGTTGCTTCTGTCGAAACTTGGTAGTTTCGATAAGTAACTTAGGTGTAATCTTAGCTTCGGATCGTGGGCTTATATAGAAACTATGGTAGTTTCGATGGGTATGCATATATCGAAACTGAGTAGTTTCGATGGGTCTGCACATATCGAAACTACTGCACATACCGAAACTAAGTAGTTTCGATGGGTCTGCACATCGTCTTCCCCAAAAATCTGAAGTTTTTGCATGCAAGTCTGATCGAGTCAATATCTAAATTTTTCTTTGATCACAACGTTCGTTTTTCATTCTAGATGCTATACCTAAGTTCACTTTCAAGTTTCATCCGCAAAATCGTTATCTTTTTAGCCAAAACCCGAAACTTCCCAAAACAAACAAAAACTCATAATGTGGTCGAATCGTTACCTCGATTGTAATTCTGATTCAGAGGTTTTGCTCACGGGCTCAGCTGTAACGTGCTCCTCCAATCTCGTGACGATCCGTCGACTTTCTCTCTCTAGACCCGAGCTTTCATTTCTCTCTCTAGAAGCTGTGTGAGTGTGGAATGAGCAGGGAAGAGGGCTGCCTTGCCTTATATATATACCTGGGCTTCCCTCGGCCCATTAAAGCCGAGCCCAAGCCCGCTCCCTTTTGTTTAAATATTCCGATTAAATCACCGGTCTCGCTATATTTATTCGTTTTATTATTTTTCGGAGGTTACACCTTCTTACCTTAGGAGGATTCGATATAGTATTGGGTATGGATTGGCTAGCTGCCAACGAAGCTCAAATCATATGTAAACGTAAGAGGATACACCTCAAAGCTCCTAGCGGCAGTCCAATTACGGTTTATGGGGATTGGAATTGCACGATGCCGAACATCATCTCGATGATCAAGGCCGAAAGTTACATGAGGCGCGGTTGCGAAGCTTATTTGGCATATGTTATTGATGATAGAATGAAAATGAATGAACTCAAGAATGTACCCGTGGTGTGTTACTTTTCAGAAGTATTCCCTGAGGATCTACCTGGGTTACCACCCGATCAGGAAATAGAATTTCAGATTGACTTATTGCCAGAAGCTGAGCCCGTTGCCAAAGCCCCCTACCGATTGGCTCCGTCAGAAATGAAAGAATTGATGTCTCAACTAGAGGAACTAACAGAAAAATGATTTATTAGACCGAGCATCTCACCGTGGGGCGCTCCGGTACTATTTGTAAAGAAAAAGGACGGCAGCATGCGCATGTGCATTGACTACCGTAAGTTGAGCAAGAGGACAGTAAAGAACAAATACCCACTACCTAGAATAGACGAACTTTTTGATCAACTGCAAGGTGTGAGTTGGTTCTCAAAGATCGATCTTAGGTCGGGTTACCATCAGTTGAAAGTAAGAGAAGAAGACGTACCAAAGACCGCGTTTCACACGCGTTATGGGCATTATGAGTTTCTCGTTATGTCCTTCAGATTGACTAACACACCAGTAGCGTTCATGGACTTGATGAATAGAGTATGTCGACCCATGTTGGATCAATCAGTAATAGTCTTTATAGACGACATACTGGTATATTCGAAAAGCGAGGGTGATCACCACTGTCACCTAAGAGAGGTTCTGGAGGTGCTAAAGCAGGAAAAGTTGTACGCAAAATTCTCCAAATGCGCGTTCTAGCTTAGGGAAGTCCAATTCCTAGGTCAAGTAATAAACCCAAACGACATTATGGTGGATCCTACAAAGATTGAGTCAGTAAAGGAATGGAACATCCCAAAGACACCAACAGAGATACGAAGCTTACTGGGATTGGCAGGCTACTATCGAAGGTTCATTCAATATTTTTCAAGAATAGCCTCGCCACTAACTAAGTTGACACAGAAGGAAGTGAAATATGAATGGGGTCCAACCCAAAACAACGCGTTTGAGGAACTTAAGGCACGATTAACCCAAGCTCCAGTCTTGGCACTACCTGAGGGAAATGAAGACTTAGTAGTCTACTCTGATGCTTCGGGTCAGGGTTTAGGTTGCGTACTTACGCAACGAGGGAAAGTAATTGCCTACGCCTCACGACAACTAAAGATTCACGAGGTTAACTACCCAACACACGATTTAGAGTTAGCAGCAGTAGTTTTCGCGTTAAAAATATGGAGACAGTATCTGTATGGAGTCAAATGCACCATCTACTCAGATCACAAAAGCCTGAAGTACTTTTTTAGGCAAAAGGAACTAAACATGAGGCAAAGGAGGTGGTTAGAGCTACTGAAAGACTATGACTGTGAGATATTATACCATCTAGGCAAGGCAAACGTGGTGGCTGACGCTTTAAGCAGAAAGGAAGAATCGGAACCTATACGGATCAAAGCGTGTCAGCCGGTTATAACACCAGATTTGATGAGTGAAATATTAAAGGCATAAGATGAAGCACTATTAGAAGGAAATATAAAACGGGAAAGAATAGTAGGACAACAAGGGAATTTGGGTGCAAATGTATACGGTGTACGAACTAGGTTTGGCCGAATGTGGATACCAAATATTGGCGAGCTTAGAGCCAAAATACTCGATGAGGCCCATAAGTCTCGCTATTATATCCACCCCGGGACAAACAAAATGTATCAAGACTTGAAGAAAGAATACTGGTGGCCTGGCATGAAGAATGATGTGACAGAGTACGTGAGTAAGTGCCTAACGTGTTCTCTAGTTAAGGCCGAGCACCAGAAACCATGCGGTAAAATGCAACCTTTACCAATACCGGAATGGAAGTGGGAAGAGATAACGATGGACTTCATTACCAAGCTACCGCGAACAGCTAAAGGCAATGATACCATTTGGGTGATCGTCGACCGCTTGACAAAAAGTGCTCACTTCTTGCCAATACGTGAGACTTCTTCGTCAGAAAGACTAGCAGAAATATTTATCAAGGAAGTTGTGAGTAGACATGGTATGCCGCTGTCGATTGTGTCCGACAGGGATACTAAATTCACGTCAAGGTTTTGGAAGAAATTCAACGAAGCAATGGGCACTAGACTGAACATCAGCACCGCTTACCACCCCCAAATCGATGGACAATTGGAAAGGACAATTCAGACCTTGGAGGACATGCTCCGGGCCTGTATCATTGACTTCGGTGGGAGCTAGGACAGCCATCTACCATTGGCAGAATTTTCATATAACAACAGCTATCACTCGACTATTGGCATGCCACCATTTGAAATGTTGTATGGGAGGAAATGTAGGACCCCGGTTTGTTGGGGGCAAATTGGACAGAAGGATTTTGCAAGTCTCAAAGTGGTCAAAGCTACTTCCGAGAAATTTGATCAAATCAAGGCTCGAATGAAAGCCGCAAAGGACAGACAAAAATCATACACGGATAAGAGAAGAAGGGATTTAGAGTTTCAAGTAGGGGACATGGTACTGTTAAAGGTATCACCATGGAAAGGAATCATCCGATTCAGAAAACATGGCAAACTAAGCCCAAGGTTTGTCGGACCTTTCAAGATTTTAGCGAGAGTGGGTCAAGTTTCTTACAGACTCGACCTACCCGTTGAGTTTAGTGGATTACACCCTACGTTCCACGTGTCGCACTTACGCAAGTGCCTAGCTGACGACACAGCTCACATACCTTACGACGAGATCGAAGTGGATAGCAGTCTAAATTATGTGGAGGAACCAATAGCCATTATTGACCGAGCTGAGAAACGACTACGCAATAAGTCGATTCCTTTAGTTAAAGTATAATGGAAGCACAGAAAAGGGTCAGAAGCTACATGGGAAAAAGAAGATGAGATAAGGGGACTATACCCTAAACTGTTTAACATATAAGCGGTTTCGAGGACGAAACCTCTTTAAGGAGGGTAGACTTGTAACACCCCAAAAATAGTAAATTAGTAAATAATAACGCGATAGAGACTTAATCATCGTAAAACAAGAGAAAAACGGACGGGCTTGGGCTCAGCTCCAACGGGCCAAGCGAAGCCCAGGTATATAAAGGCCAAGACAGCCTTGAAGCTCTCATTTTTCACAAACACTTGCAAGCTAGAGAGAGAAAGGAGAGTCGGGTCTAGAGAGAGAAAGGAGAGTCGGGTCAACATGAAATTGAAGGAGCACGTTACTACTGAACTCGTGAGCAAAACCTCCGAATCAGAATCACAATCTAGGTAACGATTCCACCTTAAACTGAGTTTTTCTTCATTTTGAGGTTTCTCGGGTTTTAGCTAAATAGGAGACGCTTTTATGGATGAAACCTGATAATAAGCTTAGAACTAGCATCTAGAGTGAAAACCGCACCTTTTGATCAAAGAAAATTGTAAGATTAGCATGATCGGATTAACATGCAAGAATTTCGGACTTGTCTAGGAAACAGGTGCTGCGTACTTACCAAGTACGCAGGAGAAAGATCATGCGTACTTACCAAGTACGCAAGAAGAATGCTCTGCGCACTTGTCAAGTACGCATGAGCAAGGCCCTGCGCACTTACTAAGTACGCAGGCAGCAGACCAGTAAGTAAAGTCAGTGTGTTTAGAATGATTAAACCGTTAGAGTCGGGGTTGGGTCTGATGTGTATTTAAACTACCTAATTCAGATCATACGTGACGTTGTTGGACCTTTGTTTAGGACAACCAATACTACCTTTTCAGGTGAGTTCTTTGTGCCCCATTCTATGTTATGTGCAAACCTTATTAAATGTTTTGGGGCTGAAATATATACACTAAATGAATAAATGATATGAATGCTATTGTGATCATACGTGATATACTAATATATATTTTATATATATATGTGAGAATGAATTATGAACAAAGAATGAAACGTATGTTTACAAAGAATGAATGAAAGAATGGCATAACGTAAATAAATGAAATCTTGCTTTATAATTATTTATATTGCATGTTATGAATGTATGTATACGTTATGGACGGAAACGAAGCTAACGGCTACTTCTGTAGATGGACGACCACGTGACTATTTCACGTGGGAAACGGATGCCTTAGGGCAGACGGGCGAATATGACGGACTACGACGGTAGGACGGGTAAGACGGATGACCGAAGGTTGGCCGGACCAAAGTTAAGGCGGACGGTTTCTAGGACTGGACGAGTAAAAGGGCTACGACGGTAGCTTAAGGGCGTATGTCTTTGTGATATACGCAGTAAAAGACGGGTTGATCACCCTTATGTGTATGGCCAATGAATGTTAAGGAAAGAAAAGGTGAATACATATCTATGTAATCACATAAGAATGAAGAAAGAAAAGTAAAAGCTATGAATACGTATTTATAGAAATGTATGTATATAATTATGTATACTTATAAAGAAAAGAATGATCATACTTAATAGTTTTAAACTAGAACTCACCAGCGTTAGCTGACTTTTAGTATACATTTCAGGTACAGAAAGGAAGGGTCGTGCGAAGGCGTGAAGGTTACCCGGCACAAGACTGACATCCCACTTTTATATATGTTAAGACAAATCTTATATACTTGATTTTAAAGACTTCCGCTGTTATGTCATGTCATGTTACATTATGTAATGATTGAATTCGAACGTTTTAAATTTAAGCTCAGTTCTTATGACTATGTTTATGAGTAAATCCAACAAGTGAGGTTACCCGGGAATGGGGCCTTACAAGAATGCACTTTTTGATAACCAGCCGCAACAAAACCACTCGACTGTAAGATTGGAGAAAGCTTAGATGTAACAACCTTCACCTCATCAGGTTCAGTCAAAATACATCTATCACGGGTAACAACTTTTGCAACATTTGGTTCATCAAGTTTTACCTCTTTTGGAATACCTTCCACCTTCTTCTCATCAAATTCCTCATCTTCAGAATCAGACTGATATACCATATCCTCCCCAGTTACCGAATTCACCTTTAACACAGTCTTTGGATCTATCTCCTCTTCATGTATGATTTCAGGTTCCACCACATAATTTGCATTGAACGGTAGAAGAATAAATCCAATTCCAGCAACACGATTAGTAGGATCAGCATTTGAGTTAAAATAATCCAAAACAACCGAAGAATTTTCAAAATTTTCCATCTTTCTATGAAGTTTGATCACTTCAGATTCTTTGTCAGATATTTCTTTATTCTTTTGAGCAACAACTTCATTACGTTTTTCTATCTCAGCATAAGCCATATCTAGATGATAACCTTGATCTTTATATTTCAACCCTAGAGAATTTAAGTCTCTTTTCAAAGACTCAATTCTATCGATGCACAATTTATCATTATCTTTCAGTTTTTGATTAACAGTATGCATCGATTTCATATCACAAGTCAAGTTTGTGTTATCATCCATGACCTTTTGCAATTTATCTTTAACAGAAATGCAGTTAGAACAGAAAATATGACAAACAGAGTCTTTTACCTTAGACGGATAAGACATGTCTTCCATGAATACTTTGGCAATGGGAATATTTTCTGAATCAGCACCATGAGAAGCATTTTGAGTAAGAACAATATCCTCCTCAGCAACACCTGATGCAGCATTAGAATCAATATTCTGCACTTGTTCTATTTCTTCATCAACGCTTGGAACACTGTCACCATCACAAGAATCATCACTAGAACTTTCATCATCAGTCGACTCCTCTGGTTTTTCAGAATGAATTTCTGCTACAAAAGCCTGACTCACAACACCCACCAAGCCTTCCAGATGAATGCCCCAGTCATAGTTTTCGTCGTTCTGAGCAACCAATGCCGATGAAGCAGATGCATGATTTGTATTACCAGATGAACCATGTGACTGATTCCTATTATGCTGAAAATTAGGTTGCTTCTTTTGAGAATCAAACTCGACCTTTGGCTTCACACATTCCTTAGCAAAGTGACCATATTCTTGACAATTGTAACACCGAACTTTGCTTTTATCAAAACCCATGCGAGATCGACTATTTGAGCCAATATATTTTCTGCAAGTTTTCTTCAAGAAATCTTTAGCTTGACGCATCAACATTGCCATATTCCATTGGATATTCATTTCTTCCAGATCAACAGGGTCAATCTGTTTGAAATCTTCTTCTATAAACTCAGGATCATGTATTTTACCTCCAATAAAATTCTCATATGATGCCATGAATAAGGAAAACATAGCAAGATAATCATCAGCAACCTTCTGATTCAAATGAGATCCAGATGAAGTAGAAGCTGTAGTCGCAGAAAATCCAGAATGGATTGAATGACCAGAATGAATCGGAACTCCAGAACACTGATCATTTGAAGAATCTTGAGCATCGCCAGAAAAGAATGCCACTCCAGTACCAGATTTACAAGTAGATTTGGCAAAATACATTGAGGGATCCTGGATATGCTCTAAGTTAGTCTCTTTCTTCTTCATATTCATGTCATGCGACTGAATCTTCCCTAGAACTTCTTCAAGATACATGGTTTTGTACTTAATATTCTCTTTGATTAAAACCGTGTACACATCAAATTTTGATGGTAAAGCCTCCAAGAATTTATCATTGATTTCCTCAGTTTCATACACCACATGCGCACTTGGCAGTTCACTAAGAAGATGATAGAATCTTGTAGCAAGATCATCCAAGGATTCGTTTTGAAAATGTTTAAAGACCAAGAATTGCTTCTTTAATAGCTCCTTTCTACTCTTCTTCACATCCAAACTTCCTTCACACCTTTTCTGTAATGCTTCCCACAGTTGTTGAGAAGACTTGAACTGTTTGAAACTGTGATATATTTCCTTCGGAAGAGACATCTAAATACTAGCCATCGCTTTCTTTTCCCTATCAAACAACAACTTTTCTTCAGTAGTTAATTCAGATACCAGCTTTGGAACATCATCCTTTCCCATCCACGAATAAGTTGGATGCGTATATCCTTCTAAAATCGGAATCCACAGACTGTCGGTAAAAGATACGAACTGATCGAACCGATCTTTCCAATTTGAGTAATCAACCAGATTCAACAACTTCGGAGGTTTTTGAGATGTACCGATCTCATTGTCATAATTGAACATATTAGTTACTTGAACCATATTTGCCATTTTTCCTGAAAAATTTCCAAGTGTTGAACTCCCTTTACCCTTAGGCGAAGGTAATAAGTTCGCCTCTGATACACCCAAGCAAACTTAATGAGAAACGAACTTAATAAGTTCGCTTAAACCAGAAACTTGAAATCTGCTTAAGTTCGCTTAAAAATGAGTTCGCTTAATCCGGTGAGAAGTGAACTTGACAAGTTCGCCTGCACACAAATCAGCAAGTTCGCTTGCAGTAACAAAATTAAGATCAAGAACACTTCAGACCAAATTCGTGAACCAGAAACATACGAAAATCATCATTAATCACTGATTTGAAGGAATTAATCAAAATTGGACCGTAGGATTGTGTAATTTGTCAAATAGAAGCTTTCTATCGGATCAATTTCGTCAAAATCCTCTTCAAAAACACCAAATCAGATCAACATCAGTCTTGAAAACTCCATGGAAATGAAAAACTCAAAAATTACGAATTTCATGTCAATTTGCATGTAAAACCGTCTAGAATCAACAAGAATCACGAGCACTTGCTCTGATACCACTTGTAGGTCCTCATGACGCTTCTACGGATCGATCTCGTGATAAGACGTGACGTTAACTCAGAGTGCGGAATCCAACGAATCAACGTTTATACGCATAAAAGACAATGTAGACAATCAAGTAAATAACTTTCTCAATTGTATTCCAAATCACAATGGTGTTTACAGACTCAATCAGACTAATTCGATAATTCTCTGTTCTATATGTTCTATCTTTGACTGACTCTGTAAACACACACATATATATATAGACATCTGACCTACTATAAGCGAACTTATTAAGTTCGCCTCTAACTGACTAAGCGAACTTAACAAGTTCGCCTCAGATAGACTTAAGCGAATTTATTAAGTTCGCCTCTGTTAGCCCAGGCGAACTTAACAAGTTCGCCTCTAGGTAAACTTGCATAAACACTTAGTGACTTTTACATAACAAAAACATAAAGACATAAGATCTAAACTATTACAAGCTTTTGTCATTACAAACTATGTCCTAACAGTATACGTGCAATATAAAAAATGAAATTATGAATTCTTTTAAATAATTTTGTAAAAAACAAAGAACCCTGCAAAATTTTTAATTAACCAGTACAAAAAAAAACCCTAATCGACATGATAATTGGGTAGAAGACAACGATATGATGATAATCTTTAATAAAGTTTTGTAAAACCAAGGTGCATATAACATCCACGCAATTTTAAACAAGTATTAGCAAAGTTTTAAAACCACAATAAGATGCAGAAATAGTAATGTATTTGAAAAATGAAAACGGGTATGTGAAGTCACAAAAATCAAACAGCAGACGGTCCAGAAGAACGTGTAGTGCGACGGGCAGAACGGGTAACAGCAGGCCATGAAGATGGGACAGTAATTATATTAGTAACATCCGTATCATGACTAGAAGAGCGTCTCGCGTATCGGGAAGAACGGTCAACAACAACACCTGAAGATGGGCCATCAGATAGATCGACATCAAAACAAAAAGACGGGTCAGTAGGGAGTTCCACATAAGGGTGTGAGGACGGGCCGACAGAAATATCAAAAACTGACCCAGACGTGGCAGCGAATTTATCGGCAGCTTCTTTAGCAGCAGCTGCTTAGCTTGTATCTTTTTACAGTTACGCAAATCGTGGTCATACACATACTTGTTACACATACCACATAACCTTGGATTTCTCTTGTAGTTATTAATAGCCTTTTCACCAGGACCGATCAGTCGCCGGTTTGTACCACATCCTTTATTTCGAATACCCTGAGGGGGTGGATTGAAACGATAGCAGGAATAGATTGTCCAATAAGATCGCCAATAACAACTGATTTCTTGTTATAATCCGGCTCATGTGGAAACTCATCAAAAATCTGTTTTTTACGTTCTTTAACTTGTTTAGCAAATGCACGAAGCTCTTCACGATTACACCTTAAACGGTCTACACATTGAGTGATAAGATCCAATATTTCATTTCTGAGTTTAGTCTCTTCACTGCTGTCAACATTATATCTATTTGAAATATCATGAACTTTCTTTGGAAGAACATCTCATCTCCATCGGGTATGCTGATATTGTGTGGGTATAGTTTCAATCTTATTCGGCCTAAGCACACAGAAAATATGCCGACAGATGTAACCAATGCGCGTGAAACACATGCATGTACAAGAAACTGTTTTCTCATGAAGATCGAGGACAACCTACAAATAATGAATACATACACCTATGTTAATTTATGCAAGCATAAATGCAACGTATGTAATACGCCAAATATATATATTTATACATAATAACGATTGTGTTGCGCATGTGTAGTAACATTAACAAAATTTTAGTTAGTGTGTAAATTATGAATTAAATGTGTATATATATATATATATATATATATATATATATGAGAAAATAAAAAACGGACGAATGATGAATAAACGTATAGTAAATTTATTGATAATGTCGGACCTTTTGTCGTAATGGTCAATGATGTAAGTTTTAACCTTGTTAATATCAGTAACACCATTTATATAACAGGACATCATACTTTTATGTATCTCCTTTTGTACTTCTAAAAATATCGTCCGGGTGTATACTTCGGATGCATGTTTTTCTATGGGCAGATTCGTTAACAACAACGGCATTGTGGTGTCACTTTCAAATTCCATTTTGCGTTGATTGTAACGTTGTGCATTGAGAGCAGTGTCGAAACACATCAAAAACTGTACCAACGTGTTGGTTCCACTAGTATTAACTTTGAATCGAGCATTTGAGCTTTCACATCGTGATGTAGTTTTCATCAAGCAACACATTGGGATGTCCCTAAAATAACAAGGAATCCACTGTTCTCTAATAGCGTACATATCAGTTAACCAAGAATGATCGGTCAGTTGGAGATCGTTGATAAGGGTTTGCCATAGTTCTTCAAAAGTCGATGGTGTGATGTACAAATTCCAAACCAACTTGTGTATGGATGCCCTTAAGTTTGTATTAGAAAGAAGGTCACTTGAAATTTGAATATATATATATATATATATATATTTATATAGAAAAATGTTAATAAAAGCATACATATGTGTAATAAATGAATATATCATATAATTGTAATAATGCATATGTGCAGCAATGAATCGAACCATGTATACCTTGGATGGCAGCTTATTCATGATGTGCCACATACAAAGTCGGTGTATAGATTCATCAAAAACAACAGCAACCGCTTGTTTCATGGAAGCATCCTGGTCGGTTAATATTAGTCTGGGTTGTTTGTTTTTGTGGGCCTTAAGAAAATTGCGAAGTAACCAATCATAGGACTCAATCTTCTCATTGTATAACAGCCCAACGCCAAATGTGACACATTTTTTATGATGGTCAACGCTAGTAAACGGGACAAAAAAAATCATGTTATACCTGCCATACAAGTATGAAAAGTAGTTAAGTAGTGTAAATTATTAAAGATGATAATATATATATATATATATATATATATATATATATATAAAATAACATGAACAGTATAACATAATTGAAAAAAAATATTAGAGTACATATGTGCATTAGGTAGTGTTGGCTTACATGTTTGTATGGTAAGTGGCATCAAATGCCAAAACATCGCCAAATGCTTCATAATTGCATAGTGAAACGTCGTCTGCCCAACATTAAGACCTCAGCTTGTTACCAACAACAATTAATTCAAAGTAGAAGTTGGGCAAGTTGGATGCATGGGATGACAGTGTGTTTACAATCATTTGTGCATCTCGGTCACCAATGAACAATCGTATGTCCCTGCTAAGATTTTTGTAATCTGATTTATTGCCACGAACATTGTGATGACCGCCTTTCAGTGAACATTGTAGATTATGAGCAACACTTGCACCAACTTTGTTCAGGCTAAGCATGTGAATGAATTGTTGATCAGAAAATTCAAGCTTTCGGCATTTTCTTGTAAAGTCCATATGGTTGATATCAACAAGATAATGATTGTGTGTTTCAACGAATTCATAGAGAATGAATTTCATAGTGCCTGAGATAGCTTTTAATCTAATACGTGCTTTGCAGTCAGTGACCTTGAAGCTACTGCGACGGCGATAAACAGGATTGGAACTGTAAGCTGTTGAATCAAAATCTTGAAGTTTTGGTCTACCGGATCTAGTACACAACATGTATCTGTGAGTAATGATGTCATCAGTTTTCTTCATAGTGCCTTTTCAGCATAAGCATCATACATGTTGGTAACATCATTCCATGTGTCAAAAATCATCCCCAAAACAGGTGTGTATTCAGAAGATACATCAGGTTTTCAACATTTAGTACCATCTGATGTTGTGTAAAGACTACTTGAGATATCTCCTTCAAGTAAAGGAAAAATAATAATAATAATAAGTTAACAATTAAATAAAAAACATTATTGAATATTGGTATGATTTGTTTAAATACATACATATGTAGTTACATTATTATAATATCACGTAATATAATTAAATGTAATAATAATTAATAAAAGGTGTTAATTACATTTATATTAAACATGTATGATATTATAGATAAATGCACAATTAAATAATGGAATAAAGTGTTACCTCGTTCCTCGACACCAACAAAGTGTAAAGACTGGCCGCTAGAATTGTTAGAACTCGAGGCAGTATCAGAAATTGTATTTAATGGTATAGTGTAATCATCGGGTGTATGGCCGATAAGTAAACCGACTCCAACGATTACATATTCTGTTAGATAAAGATTAAATACAGTGATTACTGATATGGTAGTTATTTAACAGATATAATGCATACATGTAGTTTGTGGATTGAACAAATATATATTGATTTGCAGAATGTATTAAGATACACTAAAATGCGTACATGTAGTATATAAGTTGGTCACGTTAAGTTGTGGATATACAGTATCAATAAAAATAAAAAAAGTAGTAATAGAAGAGTAACGCATACATGAAGTATCAACTAACAAAGTAGGTATATAAATGGTTATCAGAATGTATTAAACATATGCTTATATTGCATATATATGCAGTACAATGTTTGGATATTTTAATTTGTTGATAGATACTATCATTAAGTAATAAGGAGCACTAAAAGAGTAACAATAATATGAAGTATAAACTAATATAGTAGGTATATAGTTGTTTATCATAATGTTTTAAACATATATTATGTTGCATAAATTTAGTATAAAATTTGGTTAATTTAATATGTTGACAGATATAATTAATAACAAATTATGAGCATTATATGAGTAACTGCATACATGCAGTATCAATTAATGGAGTAGATATGTATTGTGGTATTTACCTTGTTGATCAACATCAGAAATACGCAAATCGTGAACATTAGGAGCATCAACATGAATAGAACCAATGCTGAATTCTGGCACATGTTTCAAAATTTCGGAAGGTGCAGAATCATCATGTTGAAAGATACTTGTAGAACTATTAGATGAAGCCATGCCTAGTCGATTTAACAAGTAATACACCAAAAAATTAGAGGTTAACAGGTTAATATGGATGCATGATTGAAAGTTTACAGATATGATAACATAATACCTGCTGAATTGAAGAAATCGTTGTTTATTTTCACAGGTCTGGATCGAATCGATATGTATAAATGTGATGAAGGTCGTGAACGTGTATGATCGATATGTATAGATCTGAAGAGGATCGTGAATGGAAACAATGTGATGAATCCTCTCTAAATCGGGATGTTTGAGCTATTTGGGGATGAGATTATGTATTGATACTTGATAGGAATATACCTGATTGATCGGGTATTGAAAGTTACTGAAATGTTTTTATTATTTTTTTGTTTTGTGTCATATTTGTTGATTGTCAATTATACCCTCATACTTAAGAGTTTTTTAGTTCTCTCCTTAAGTATGAGTTTTCTTATGAACTTCACCCTATATATATAGGGTTGAGTTCATGAGAGAACTCACTTTAATGAGAGAACTAGAGAACCACTAAGAAAAGAAGGGGTGAAATTTTAAAGAGTAAGGGTAAAATTGGAACTTAAAATATATAAATTTTTTAAACATTTCTATCTTTTGCATACATTATTATTTTTTTAAAAACATTGCACCAATAAATCAATAATTTCTTTATCTTCCATTTAAGTATAATTAACGTTATAAAAAATAAGAATTAACTCGTCATTTTTTTTCCTTAATATTTTCAATATTGCATGTGTAGTATCACCCTAAAAACTTAAGACAACCCCAAAAACCTAAACCCCCACCCCACCCAAAAACCTAAACTCCCACCCCACCCCACCCCCACCCAAAAACCTAAACCCCCCACACCCACCCCACCAAAAAACCTAAACCCCCCCACACCCACCCCACCAAAAAACCTAAACCCCCCCCACACACCCCCACCCAAAAATCTAAAACCCCCCCCACTCACCTCCACCCAAAAACCTAAACCCACCCACCCCACCCAAAAACCTAAACACCTCCACCCAAAAACCTAAACCCACCCACCCCACCCAAAAACCTAAACCCACCCCCTACCCTTAAAAACCTAACCCTAAACGTAATACTGTATATGTGTAGTACCACCACAAAAACCTAACCCACGCACAAAAACCTAAACCCCTCACCCCACCTCACCCAAAAACCTAACCCCACCCCACCCACCCTAAAAAAACTAAACTCCCCACCCACCCCCCATTTAGAAAACTAACCTAAAAGCTAAGCTAAAACCAAAAACTAAACCTACTATTTTTTTAAGTTTTTTTAAACAAGGACGACGTGGGAAACAAGGTCTCCGAACCACTTTTTTAGTTTTTGATTTATATTTTGAGTTATGATTTTTTTATTATTTTTTTACCTTTAAACAGGAGTTCTCTAGTTCTCTCCCTAAATGTTAGTTTTCTTATGAAATTCACCCTATATATATATATATATATATATATATATATAGGGGTTGTATCAAATGAAAACGCTATATTATTGTGAAAACCCAAAAACCCTATAAATATATATATATATATATATATATATATATATATATATATAGGGGAAGGATCAAGAGAAAACCACACAGTTAGGCGAAAACTAAGAAAACCCTTAAAACAATATGTAATCTATGGGTTACGTATACGTAACACTATAGGTTACGTATACATAAGCCAATATTTAAATTATTTTTTTGGTAAAAATGTGTAATATTAAATTGATACTCTTATAAAAAAATAAAAATAAAATAAAAAATAAATATAATTATATTATTGGTCAAAATTAATTTTTTTAGTGGTTTTCTCTGGAACCCTCCCCTATATATATATATATATATATATATACAGTATAGGGATCCGCTAAAAAGTCAAAAAAGTGTAAAAAGTCAAAAAAGTGTAAAAAGTCGTTTAAAACGCTCATAACCGGCTCATACGAACTCCGATTTTACTCATTTAGGTGGCGTTGGAACCATCTTGTCGAACTCTACGATCTTAGCTTGTAGGGTTTATATTTTAGGGTTTAGTTTTTGTCTTAGGGTTTAGCTCTTAGTATTTAGGCTTTTGAGGGGGGGTGGGGGTTTTAGGTTTTTGGGGGTGGGTTAGGTTTTTTATGAGGGGGGGGGGGGTTGGATTGGAGGTTTATGATTTTGGGGGGGGGGGGGGGTGGTGGTAGTGTCTTTAGATGACTTTTTTTTTATTTTTTAGGGTTTTGTTTGTTAGCATTTATGTTTTTGGGGGGTGGGGGGTTTTAGGTTTTTCAGTGTGGGGTGGGGTGGGGTAGGGGTTAGGTTTTGGGTGGTTGGGGTGGGGGTTTTAGGCTTTTGGAGGATGGTGGTGGGGTTTTTAAAATAATTTTTATATTTCTTAAAATATCCCTCCACTATATATATATATATATATATATATATAGGGGTTGTATCAAATGAAAACTCTATATTAATGTGAAAACTCAAAAACCCTATATGAGCCATGCAAATTTTTTTTGTTTATTTTTATTTTTGTAGGACAAAAGTGTCTTTTTCTCATTCTCTCTCTTTAAAGATTAAACCTACCAATTTCATATCTTTTCAAAATCAGATCAAGATCCATTCATATCCTTCTCTTTCTCTCTAAACACACAAAACCTACTCTCTCTCTCTCTCTAAACACACAAGATCCATTCATATCCTCCTCTTTCTCTCTAAACACACAAAACCTGCTCTCTTTCTAAGCACACAAGATCCATTCAACACTCTCTTCACCGATGTGAACAACGATGAAGCCAACGGTATGAAGATCAATGATCCGTCTTGCTTCAAACAATATCGTGGTTCTTGACTATTATTCGAGCCAAACATGATGCTGATTTGGTTAGTCTTCCGGGGTTCGATCGGTGGGTGGATTATATGCAGGTTCTTAATGCTAGGTAATTTTTTCAATTTTCTTTTGATTGGTGGGTGGATGGTGATGGGGATGAAGAAAATTACAGATTTGGGTTCGATCGGTAGGTGGATTATGCGTAGGTTATAAATACATAAACCCTGATTGGGATTTCTACAATAATAACACTCTTGGTCGATGTGGTCGGCCGCTTCAACTTCTCCAGAATAAGATCTAAAGAGGTAAACTAATAGTAATACACTTACGAAAATTCCTCTTTATTTTTTTTTTCTCTGTTTGTTGATTTAATTTAAGAACTTTTTTATTGGGAAAGTAACGTAAATTAATGCGACATTATTTTTAAGTTTTTATGCATGATTTTATCGATTTTGTAGTCAAAGATACGATATCCAATTTCAAATATTGTTTCCAACTGATTATATTGTTTCAAGTTAATTCCCTTAAATTAAATAACCAATTGATTTTTTTTAATTATTTTCATCAAAAAATAATAAGGAAGTCTTAATTCATACCTATGTATTTCAACTATATGATTTTACTAAATGATTTGCAGTTGATGGATATAATTATTTGAAGCAAGAATCTAGATTTGTCATAGTTATTTTTTAACTATATAGTTTTACCAAATGCCTTTTGTTTTACTTTTTAACATTCCACCTGGCACCTTGTGGAAGTTGGTAAAAATATTAATACTCGATGCCTAAGTTTTGATACACTTCTAGATCTGTGTTTTTATTCATGTGGTTATGTGAATTCAGATCTAAAAATGCTGGACAACCTATATTTGAATTTACACAAGTGTAAATTTGATTTACAGAAGTGTAAACTGAATTTACACATATGTAAATTAAATTTATACATGAGTAAGAATTGTTATTCATGTGTTTTTATGTTAACTCAGATCTGAACACGTGTGAACAATCCATATTTTTTTACAGTTGTGTAAATTGAACGAGTGTACTTGAGATTTCAGTGAGTTAATTGATAAATTTGTTGCTCATTTTTAAATTATATATATTTGTGGTGTTACTAAATTTGTTGCTTATTTTTAGGTTATATTTCGTTGATAAGTGATTTCAAGATCTGGTTAAGGTCAAAAAGAGAAGTGGGTTCAAGTTGTGTAGATGTTTCTCTAGATCTACAAGATTTCATAACATTTCTCAAGTAAAAGTTGATATTTGGGTTTTTTGTTTGATTTTACAAATAGCGATTGATTTTTACACATGTGTATTCGATTTTTAAACATGTGTATTGATTTTTTACACTTGTGTAAGGACTTCTATATCATGTGTATTTGATTTTATTTTGTATATATAGTATAATTATTAGTTTTATGGATATGTTTTATGTTCATAAACCCTGTTTTTGGGTTTTTTATTCATGTTTTATATTGATTATTACAATGTTTATTTGGTTTTTACACATGTGTAAATAATGTGTTCTTTATTTGTTTCATAAAAAAAGGAAAAATTGGATTTAATTAAAAAATGGAATTACTCTTTTACCCCTGTAATAAATATGGACCACATATTTTTTTAATTAAAAATTAAAAAAACTTAGCTTAATAATAACCACAAACTAAAATATTCAAAAAAGAATATATGACTCATATGGAGTTTTTGGGTTTTCACAATAACATAGGATTTTCATTTGATACAACCCCTATATATAGGAAAATGATCAAATGTAAACCATGTTTAAATGTGAAAACTAAAAAACCAAATCTTGACCACATATTTATTATAGTTAATAGGATGTTTGACTTTGGGGGATTTAATTAATATAAGATGAAAATAAATGTGTGGTCAGAATTTGGTTTTTTGGTTTACGAGTTAACAATTGATCCTTACCCTGTATAGTGTAAGGTTTCGCTAAAAAGTCAAAAAAGTGTAAAAAGTCGTTTAAAACGCTCATAATCGGCTCATACGAACTCCGATTTTACTCATTTCAGCGGTGTTGGAACCGTCTTGTCGAACTCTACGATCTTATATTGTAGGGTTTAGTTTTTTCCTTAGGGGTTAGCTTTTAGTATTTAGGCTTTTTTTGGGGGGGGGGGGGTGGTGGGGGTTTTAGGTTTTGGGGGGGGCGGGGGTTAGGTTGGTGTAAGGCCCAAACCCGGGAGGCCTCACTCGTTGTATTTACTCATTCACATACAGTTCTTATACTTGAATATCAAAACAACGCAGCGGAAAATTTCATTAAAACATAATCGTAACATTGTTCAACATGCGAAAACGTAACATAGTCTATTACATGAACATAACATAAGCTAATCATAATGGGATGCGAGTCTTCATATCATCCGGGTAACTCATCAAGATGCCCAACATCACCATCCATCATCATAACCTGCCTTAACCTGAATGTGCATACTAAAAAGTCAGCTACGCTGGTGAGTTCTAGCTTTTCATAAAACCTTAACTTCAAATATTTGCCAAAAACATATCATTTAACTTCATTAATAAAAAGTGTACGAAAACATGCAATAACATAACGTAACATCATAAACATAAGTCAACGAACATATCGAATCTGCGCCTTCTCGTAACCGTCAAATCCAAACGTCACATACTAGTGGAATAACCTAATTATCACCACCACTAGGCCCATCAACACCGTACTGTCCTTCGGGTGCATAACTCCTAGGGCCCGATACTTAGGTTATTCAACACCAAACTTCAAGCACATCATCACAAGGATGACACGTACCAAACTTCAAGCATTGCATCCCGTAAGGCACAAGTACCGAACTTCAAGCACGACTACCTCGTAAGGTAAATCGTACCAATTTCAAGGATCACGATAATCCCCTTGGTGACCGTCATCCCCCCAGTTGTACAACAGTTGGCCAGCCACAAAGGCCCCTAAAAGGTAAAGGCCTATAACATACTTCCCATACCCATAACCTTCATTCCCTAAGGAATATTGGCAGATTCGTTCGTTTGTGACTTTCGTAAACATTCACTTCTTTTACTTCAAAACTTCAGTTAAAACATTCGTATGCTTTATTAAAAATCATTCCTTCAATCATAAACACTTCATAAACTTCTTTTGGCAAACTATTTCATAAACACTTCTTTCATAACCCATCCTTCCAAAACATCGTTCATAAACATCCTTTTATAAAACGTCACATACAACATTCATAAACATCGTTTTATAAAATAGTCACATCGTTACGTATGCACACCAGCCCAAAAATATTATTCAAAACATTTAAAAGAGGGCTTCTAGAACTCACCGGATAAGCTAATCTAGGTTGTCCTAAACAAAGGTCCCACAACGTCACTTCCGATCTGAATTGATTAGTTAAATACACATCATACCAAATCCTGACTCTAACGGTTTAACCTTCTAAACGTATTGACTTTACCTAAACAACCTGATGCTTGCGCACTTAGCAAGTGCGTAGGGTCTTGTTCTTGCGTACTTAATAAGTGAGCAAACTTTGCTTCATGCGTACTTGATACGTACGCAGGACTCAGATCTAGGCCAGATCGTTACCTGTATCGAGCTTCTGATTCGGAGGTTCTTCTCACGAGCTATGGAGCAACACTTTGCTGAAATCTCGGGTTGATCCACCAACTTTCTCTCTCTACGGTTTCTCTCTCTAGATGTTGCAAAAATTGAGAAAGGGTGGTGACTTAGGCTATTTATAGGGGAGGCTCCCCTATGCTCGCCCGCCGGCCCATCCGGCCTGGTCCGTCATGCCTCGTTCGTTTATTTCGTTATTATAACTGTCGTTTTATTTTTAGGATGTTACAAGTCTACCCCCTTATAATAGGTTTCGTCCCCGAAACCTATCATAAGTCAAATAGTTGAGGGTATGACTCCCTCATTTCCGTCTCCGTTTCCCAAGTAGATTCCGACCCGCTTCGGTGCTTCCATTGGACTTTAACCAATTGAATAATCTTATTATGCAAACGCTTCTCCTTTCTGTCTAAGATGGCCACTGGTTCTTCGATGTAGTTAAGGCTGTTGTCGACCTCGATTTCAGTAAGTGGTACGCGAGCCGATTCATCCGCCAAACACTTTCGCAAGTGTGATACATGGAAGGTAGGATGAATCCCACTTAACTCATCAGGCAACTCTAACCGATAAGCGACTTCACTAACCCGTGCCATTATCCTGAATGGTCCGACAAACCTCGGACTTAACTTTCCTCTCTTCCTGAACCGTATGATTCCCTTCCAGGGTGACACTTTCAACATTACTCTGTCCCCAACATCAAACTCAATTAGCCTTTCTTCGTTTATCCGCATAGGATTTCTGACGATCTTGTGCGACTTCATTCGTGCTTTGATTTGATCAAACCTTTCTGACGTTTCTCTTACGACTTCAAGACTTCCTAATTCCTTCTGTCCAATCTCACCCCAACAAACCGGGGTCCTGCATCTTCTCCTATACAACATTTCGTAAGGCGGCATGCTTATAGTCGTGTGATGACTATTGTTGTAGGAGAATTCGGCTAACGGCAGATGACTGTCCCAACTGCCACCGAAGTCGATAACACAAGCACAAAGCATATCCTCCAATGTTTGAATGGTCCTTTCGGACTGACCATTCGTTTGTGGGTGGTATGCCGTGCTGATATTAAGCCTTGTGCCCATCGCCTCGTGAAATCTTTTCCAGAACCTCGATGTGAATCGTGTGTCTCGGTCACATACGATCGTCAAAGGCATCCCATGCCGTGCTACTACTTCATTAATAAATACTTCCGCTAACCTTTCCGACGAGAACGTCTCACGAATTTGTAGGAAATGAGCACTCTTCTTTAAACGGTCCACAATTACCCAAATGGTGTCATGACCTTTAGTTGTGCGAGGTAGCTTGGTTATGAAGTCCATGGTAATGTGTTCCCACTTCCATTCTGGTATATCAAGTGGTTGAATCTTTCCATACGGTTTCTGGTGTTCAGTCTTTACTTGCGAACAAGTCAAGCACTTGCTTACGTACTTTGTCACTTCGTGTTTCATTCCAGGCCACCAGTATTCCTTCCTCAGATTTTGGTACATTTTGTTGGTACTGGGGTGGATAGAATAACGAGACTTATGACCCTCATCCAAGATTTTGGTTCTAAGCTCGCCACTCATAGGTATCCATACCCGCCCAAAACGTGTCCTAACACCAAGGGTGTTATATTCCAACTTATCCTGTTGGCTAACCATCCTTTCCTTCTTTATGTTTTCTTCCTTAAGTGCTTCATCTTGAGCTCTTTCAATTTCCCTCATCACATCTGATGTTACTACCAACTGGCAAGGTTTCACTCTAATAGGAGTAGGCACATCCTTTCTGCTTAGAGCATCAGCCACCACGTTTGCCTTTCCAAGATGGTATATGATTTCACAGTCATAGTCTTTCAATAGTTCCAACCATCGTCTCTGCCTCATATTAAGTTCCCTTTGTTCGAAGAAGTACTTCAAACTTTTTTGGTCGGAGTAAATAGTAAACTTCACCCCCTAAAGGTAGTGCCTCCAGATTTTCAATGCGAATACGACAGCAGCAAGTTCCAAATCGTGAGTCGGATAATTGGCTTCGTGTACTTTCAACTGCCGCAACGCATATGCAATCACTCTATCGCGTTGCATCAACAAGCACCCTAACCCCTGACCCGAAGCGTCAGAGTATACCACCAAGTCTTCATTGCCCTCGGGAAGGGCCAAGACTGGAGCTTTGGTTAGCTTCTCTTTCAATTCCTTAAACACCTCATCCTGGGTTGAACCCCATTCGTACTTTACCTCCTTCCAAGTCAACTTTGTCAATGGCGAAGCTATTTTCGAGAAATCCTGGATGAATCTCCCATAGTAGCCTGCCAATCCCAAGAAACTGCAGATTTCAGTTGGCGTCGTAGGAATATTCCATTCCCTTACCGTCATTATCTTTGCTGGGTCAACCATAATGCCGTTCGGGTTAATTATGTGACCTAGGAATTGGACTTCCCTAAGCCAGAACGCACATTTGGAGAACTTAGCATACAACTTTTCCTTCTTTAGAGCTTCCAATACCTCCTTCAAGTGACACGCGTGATCACCCTCATTCTTGGAGTAGATGAGGATATTATCGATGAACACGATTACCGATCGATCCAGCATTGGTCGACAAACTCTATTCATCAAATCCATGAACGCTGCGGGGGCGTTCGTCAATCTAAAAGACATTACGCAAAACTCGAAATGTCCATAACGTGTGCGAAATGCAGTTTTCGGTATGTCTTCTTCCCTCACCTTCAACTGATGGTACCCGGACCGAAGGTCGATTTTTGAGAACCAACTTGCGCCTTGCAATTGATTGAACAGGTCGTCGATCCTTGGTAAAGGGTACTTGTTCTTCACCGTACGTTTGTTCAACTCACGATAATCAATACACATTCTCATCGAACCGTCTTTCTTCTTCACAAACAACACCGGAGCACCCCACGACGAGATGCTCGGTTGGATAAATCCTTTCTTAAGTAACTCGTCTAGTTGTGCCATTAACTCTTTCATCTTTACTGGTGCCATTCTATATGGAGCTTTAGCCACGGGCTGGGCATCTGGTAGTAAGTCGATTTGGAACTCAATCTCTCTGTCGGGTGGTGTCCCAGGAAAATCCTCTGGAAACACCTTCGGGTACTCACGTACCATGGGTACATCGTCTAGTTCCTTCACTTGCTTACACTTGTCAATTACGTACATCAGATATGCCTCGCATCCGCGCCTCAAGTAATTTGTTGCCTTAGTCGTCGAGATGACGTTTGGCATCAGGGCGTCATGATCTCCAAAAATCTCGACCTTGCAACCATCCGGAGCCTTGAGTCGGATTATCTTTCGCTTACATATGATTTGTGCTTCGTTGGCAGTTAACCAATCCATACCCAACACGACATCAAACCCTCCCAAAACCATAACAAACAATCTGACAGGTAACCTATGACCTTCTATTTTTATCGTGGAGTTGTCAACTACATCGGTCACTCTCGCAGTACTACCCTCAGCGGTTTCTACGCTAAAGGCCCTTTCTAGCTTACTGACAGTGTACTTCACTCGATTACAAATAGTCTCAGATATAAAACTCTTACTGGCACCCGAATCAAATAACACAGAAATAAAAGTGTTGTCAAGGATGAACGTACCTGACGCGACATCGGGGTCTGCCCTGGCTTGGTCTTGCGTCAGCGCGTACGCACGAGTCTTTGCTCGGGGCCTCTCTTCTTTCTTCTCTAGGACTTTCCCCTTCTCGGCTTCACCCATCCTGGGCTTGGTGCATTCTCGGCTCATATGACCACTCTCCCCACAATTGTAGCATTTGAAGCCTTGCGGGCATTCACGGGAGTAGTGTCCGATCTTGCCGCATTTAAAGCACAGATCTGACCCTAATCGACATTCACCTGCATGTCTTACCCCACATTTTCCACAGACTGCCGTCTCGCCTACCCTGGCATGTTTGTCCCGAGCCCCAAACAACTTCCCAGAAGTTACAAGACGGTTTTGTTCTTAGTTGAAATTGGCGGAAACAATAGCAACTACACAAGTATAATCGAGTAAACAGAAAGAATACTAATAAGAACACTGTTGTATTAAGCTTTTGTGAATAAACAATTACAAATGAAAACTCTATCGAGAAGCACACTTACAATGAAGTGTTTACACAGTATTTATACTAACTTAGAATCAAGACAGACCCTTGATTCTAAGGATCAGATCTAACACAGACCGTTGATCTTTTGTACAAAGCTAATAATACAAGTTTAGTCTAAACTAGCTAACTTTATTGAAGCGTCTTCTTTATGCATCATTACTTGCATGCTTGGAGAAGAGCATCGTTGTCCGTCATTGGTTGCACCATTGAGGTTCCTTCTGCTTTGAGTGTGTCAGTAGCTTTTGCAGAAAGTTGTTAGTGACGCTTGGCATGGATAGTCAGCTGCAACGATTTATCTTCAAGGCACAAGGCTGTCAGCAGCAAGGATGAGGATCAGCATCAAAACTGATCTGTTGAATGCTGCTGATAAGCCTATCAGCAGCAACAAGTGTTGAACGCTGCTTATAACCTATCAGCAGCAACAAGTGTTGAACGCTACTGATAAGCCTATCAACAGCATTTGTACTTAGAAGAATTTTGTTGCAATCAGTCTTTGGTTCTACAAACTCCCCCTAGACTGATGCTACCAAAATTCTTCTAATCTCTTTGTTGCTGAAGCTTTTGCATGTGGCAGACTATCCTTGCAACCTCATAGCCTCTTGGATCCTTGCTGGGATTGTTCAGTGGAAGCTCAGACAGAGTCTTGATGTCTTTACTTGGCATTTTGAAAATTGTCTTGCTTGAACATCTCATCTGCTACTTTTTAACATCAGTTAAAGTGAAATCATCTAGATCAGCATTGTAGGACCAACTTAAAAATGGAGAGTGGGACTGAAGTGGTTTGATATCTATGATCACATCTTTGCTAGGGTTGAAATGGTGTTTGATTGCTAGCATAAGACGTTTCCCACCCTCATTTGTAGGCTAATGAGCTTCACCCATCTCCAGAATTCTATTGAGATCTGAATCTGGTAATTATAGAACTTCATCAACAGATTTGTAAACAGATCTCCTTCTTTCAGTTCTCCCCCTGAAGATTTCAAACCACTGATCCGTGAACTGTAGAACCAATCAACTATATCTCTGGAGTCTTCTGGTTTAGGTGTGGGTTTGGATTTCTTTAGGAGAGGCTGTTGATAAGAGGGAGCTGGGTGAGATGGTTTGGACTTTTTGGGTGGAGGAGAGGAAGGTTTAGGGATATTTGTGGAAGGTTTTTGGATAGTGGAAGTAGTGTCTGGGGCAGAAGTCTTTTGTTTCTTGACTGGTCTCTTGTCTTCCTTTTCTGTGACCCTTGTCTTGAAGACTTTCTTTCCTAGTCTTTCTTCTTCTTCCTTCTTGACTTGTCTGTACAAGGCTTGTAGGTTCATGAATGTCATGGGACCTAGCCTCCTTCCACTTTCCCCCTTGCCTTTAGGAAGTCATTCATGACCTTCCTTTCTTCATGGGTTCTCTGGTTAAGTGCAATGGCCTCCTTGGATTTTTGACGAGCCTTTTCTTCCTCTTCAGCTCTCTTCTTCTTTGCCAATTGCCCCTGCTAACCCATGACGGCTCTATAGATCTCTTTATTTGAAAGTTTTTCAAGGTAGTCAGCATCCTCACCTTGAGAGATCAGAGCTTCAATCCACTCCTCCCTCATTTGTTTTTCTAATTTAGAATCAGAGATTCTGAATTTAGCATCTTCCTTCCTTTTCTTTTCTTCCTCCTCCTCTTCTTCCTTGTTTAGTTGTTCCGGCAGCTGTCTAGCAAGTTCTTCATCTTCGTCAACTTGAGACACTGGATGGAGTTTGACTTTCATCTCATCCAGCTGTTTGGCATACTACTGGATAAGTTGTTCTCTGAGGAGCATGGCTGTTTTTCTTTCTTGAGCCTTTTTCAGGTCAGCCATCTCCTCTTCTTCTCTCTTCCTTCTTATTTCTTCCTTCTCTCTCTTCTCTCTGAGCAACCTCTCTTCATCTTCTTTGGTCATAATTCCCTTCCCTTTGTTTACACTGGATGCCTCTGCTTTGGCTTCACTAATCACAACAGCAGATGATTGTGCTGCTGTTGGGATCTCAGCCTCAGCTTCATTGGCAAGTTGAGAGGTTGATAAGGGAAGGTCATTAGCTTCATCTGATTTGCACTCAGGACTTGTAAATTCTATCAGCTTTTCTTGGACAGTGAATCATGATTCATATGCTGCAGCAAAGATGTCTACTCGAGGGGAAGCTGAGTCAGAATCAGTGTCAGAATTTGACACATATACTGCCTCAGCAATCCTTCCTTCTTGTTCAAGATGGGCTCTGACAGTAGCTATCATTGCCTGGCTTTCGAGGGAGTTGACATTGCAGATATTTGTCCTGAGTTGAAAGATCTTGTAAAGAAAGTCTGTAGGCAGTAGCAGGATGTTCCTGGTGTTGATGGTGAGAGAGGATCTGTTGCTTAGTAGTAAGGTGTGGTCAAGAGACTTAGTGCTTACCCATCCTAGCACATCTAAGTCCTTGACAATGGAGTTGTACAGAAATCTTCTTAAGCACGGAACTTTTTCTTCAGTGAGAAGACTGCTCCTTATTATTTCAAGTCTTCTAGGAGTCAGTCTTCTTTCTGCTGCTGCTGAAGATTCCGGATAGGCTACCCTTTTTGCTGCTTGTATTTGTCTTTCGAGCTTGGGTAGATTATCCTCCATCAAGTCATAGAACCTGCCAATAGCAAGTTCTGCTGAGAGGTCCGTAGAGTTGTTGATGCATTGTAGATGGTATAGGTGAAGGACTTGGATGCTGTTGAGAAAGTCCCAGTTTAGCTCTTCTACTCCGCTAAAATCCCAACCAATCCAGAACCTCTCAGATTTTCCATCATACCCCCAAGCAAGTATTGTGTCAAACTCTAGCTGTGCTGAAGTCAGTGGAAATTAGGGGGTAGTGGATTGACTTATGATGGCTGCTGCTTCAGGGATGATGCTGAAAGATGTATATGTTTGTTCTTTGTCTTCAACATCAGTCAGCACCTCATCAACAGCCCTGACGACTAACTTCCAGTCTTCAGAAGTCTCTTCTTCTTCTTCATCTGAAGCTGACAAGTCATGAACCTGTACAAAAGCTGGCTTGAATAGTGTACTTTGAAATACAGCCTGCTCTTGAATCCAGTCGTCAAGACTATCTGAGTCTTCTTCCATTGGGACTATCTCCCCCTTTTTGGTTGCATCAGTGGACAGATAAGCATCAGTTTGGGTGCCCACTGAGACAAGGGAGGGAGAAGCCATGGAGGGGCATTGATGGGCTTCATGCAGAAGGATCTTGTGTTGTAGTTTTGACACCTCAGCCTCAAGCATAGCCACCCTGGCCGTCAATTCCTGATTTTTAAGTTGCATACTGTCCTCATCCATATTTGTGGAATCCTTGGACCCAGATGGGGCTGTAGGACTAGCCTCAGTATCCCATCACCCATGGTTTCTTGGCGCCTGGGATTCCTCTCAGTGAGGGGAGTTTCCAAGGAAACATCCTCAGTGTGAGTTGTCGTGGTTGAGGTCTTAGCGATGTTGGCACTGTCCTCCTGGTCATTTGATGGACCAGCAGTAATGACAGCCTCTTCCACATCCACTCTGTCATAACTCCTAGAGTGAACCTTCAGGGGAGTAGAACTTGGGTTGGGTGTGTTGGAAGAAAGATCAATCAGTACCTCCGAGATAGTGGTAGTTGGAGATGGTACATCATCTTGATCAGGTTCCTCAACACTTAAGTTCAGAAGAGAGAGGAGTGGCTCAAGGGGCTGTTCTATGGATCCGGGAAGTGATCCTGATCCTAATAGAGAGACATCCGAAGGAGTCTCCCTAACAATGTGGCTGTCCCTTATGATATTCTCACCAGAATGTTGTGATTCTGAGTGAGGGCTGTTAGGTTGGGTTTGGGCCTTGGAGGCAAGAGAAGAAGGAGTTCTCTTGACCCTTTTTCTGGTATACTTGGCTGTAACCGGGGCCCTGTTTTCCGGTTGAGCAATCAAACTTGGTGTTAGAAGTGTATGTGCCTGTGCATCTTCAGTAGAATGCACAAGGATTCGATCAAGGGAAGCAGTTGTTTGTGATTCAGGAAGTGAGGTGGAGGGTGTGGGATCAGTACCAGTTGGGTTTGCTGAACTGTCACCCTGGGTGCTTTGCATGTTCATCATTGTAGATAACAATTGAACATTGACCCCTGAGAACCTTTTGGAAACAGTTCTCATGCTTTGAAAAATGTTATTTTTATGTTCCAACATGATGTAGATTCTTATAGGTTTTGAAAGTTCTTTTAGTTCCTGGTTGAAAACCTCCTGTAAGAATCTTGGGTACATAAAAAAATGTTGCTTTGCACCCTCTTAGAGGTTATATCTCAAACCCTCAAAGATGAGGTGTGCAAAGTTAAAACCTAGGCCAGTAATTATACCATGGAAAGCAGAGGAAAGTGCGAAGCTCACTTGATGCCATCCACTTCTCTTTAGAGATATGCATTGGAGAAGAGTGTGGCAGAGATACTTCCATGGAGGGCCTATCAGCGCCTTCTCTATTGTATACTCATTTTGATTTCCAATGTACCCTATGGATACAAAGGTCCTCATGTACTCGTCCTTTGAGTATGAGATGGCTGCTCCCTCATCTTGAAGCTTAAGATGTTTTCGGAGTGTGGCTTCCGAGATGGTGATGTCCTTGCCGTCTACCTTGGCTTTAATTTGGGGAATCCCCTGTTCGGTAGAGTAGATGGCGGTTTTCCAGAAATCCTCCATATGAGGGATATATATGGTAGGGTTGGTTGTGAGGGCAAAATGGATCTTTGATCGGCATAGGAAGTCGATCATATTATCGAATCCTTCAGATTTCTTTCCCTTGGTTAAGTATGCTGTAAGGTTATGGTACGGGGAGAACTTATCATCAGGGTTATTGATGTCTACCATTGTTGTTTGATTTTGGAGGGAAGGTTTGAAGGTTAAGAGTGTGGAAGGCTTTGAATGTTTTGTGGATGGAAGGCTTTGAATGTGGTGGGGACTTGAGAGAAGCTGATGTGGGTTTAGGGTGAAATTGAATGTGAAGAGGTGGTAAGGAAATTTGATTTGTTCTTATAATGACAGAGGGGGGAAAAAGCAAAATGACTTGTACAGTACAACCTTATTCACTTTTTATTGTTACATCTATAATACACCGAGGCAGTCATGGTAAAGACTAACGTTAATTTTACAGCGGTTAAAAGTTAATTTGGACTTAAATTTACCCATCAGCAGCAAACTTGGTTGCTGTGGATGAATAAGCCTGTCAGCTGCAAGCTTGGTTGCTGCGGAAGGTTAAGTCTGTCAGCAGCAAACTCAATTGCTGCTGATGGATTCAATGATCTGCAGCAAGGATGTTGCTGCTGACAATCTTAAAGCTATCCTCAGGAAACCTGTTCCTGCTGATAACTTAAAGCAGTCAATGGCAAATCCTTTGCTGCTGAAGATTAAACCTGTCAGCAGCTGAAGGACAAAAGTGCTGGTGACTCATAACTTTTATTTACAACAAAAGACAAAAAAACATTTTTAAAACATAATTTTAGAGAAAGATTTTAATCAAAATTCATCATACCAATGGATTCAACTAAATATCTGAATCTAGCTTCGTCAAAAGTTTTTGTAAACAAATTAGCATATTGCTCATTTGTATGAACTTTGGTTAAAATAATCCTCTTTTTCTCAGCTTGATCTCTTATGAAATGATACCTAATGTCAATGTGCTTTGTCTTGGAGTGCTGCACCGGATTGTTTGTGATTGATATAGCACTCATATTGTCAATGTGAATTGGAGTTGCAATGAAAGTCATCCTGTAATCCAGCATTTGATTTTGTATCCAGATGACTTGTGCACAGCAACTTGAAGCTGCAATGTATTCTGCTTCAGCTGTAGAAGTTGAAATACATGTTTGCTTCTTGCACTGCCATGAAATTAGTCTTCCTCCCAGAAACTGACATCCCCCTGAAGTGGACTTTTTGTCCAAGTTGAATCCCCCGTAATCACTATCAGTGTATGCATACAGATTGAACTTGTCATCTTTAGAGTACCAAAGCCCAAGTCTTGGGGCTCCTTTTAGGTATCTAATAATTCTCTCGACAGCTTGAAGATGTGAAACCTTTGGAGCTGCTTGAAATCTTGCACAGAGACATACTACAAACATAATATCTGGCCTTGAGGCAGTGAGATACATGAGAGACCCTATCATTGCACGATACTGATGTTGATCAGTGTCTTGGCCATCTTTGTCTGGACTCAGCTGATGGTGCACTTGCATAGGGGTTCTTGCAACAGAGCAGTCAGCCATCTTGAATCTTTCCAAAATGCTTTTTACATATTTGGATTGGCTGATGAAGATTCCAGTTGGGACTTGTTTGACTCGTAGACCCAAGAAGAAATTTAGTTCACCCATTGAACTCATTTCAAACTTTGAGTGCATCAGAATCTCAAAGTCTTTGCACAGCTTTTTCTTTGTTGATCCAAAGATGATATCATCAACATAGATTTGAACTAGTAAGATTTCTCCCCCTTCATCTTTGATAAATAAGGTCTGGTCAATAGCACCCCTTCTGAAGTTGTTGCTTAGTAGATATCCTGACAAAGTTTCATACCAGGCCCTTGGTGCTTGATGTAAGCCATACAGAGCTTTGTCTAGTTTAAACACTTGAGTAGGATGTGCAGGATCTACAAATCCTGGAGGCTATTTGACGTATACTTCCTCACCAATCTTTCCATACAGAAAGGCATTCTTTACATCCATTTGATAGACAGTGAAATTCTTGGATGCAGCCTATGCCAGGAAGATTCTGATGGCCTCCGGCCTGGCAACAGGAGCAAAGACTTCATCATAGTCAATCCCTTCTTCCTGAGTGTAGCCTTGAGCGACAAGTCTGGCTTTGTTCTTGACTACAATACCTCTCTTATCTTGCTTGTTCCTGAAAACCTATCGTGTGCCAATAGCATATTTACCTGGTGGAAGATCAACAAGTTTCCAGACATCCCGCCTCTTGAATTGCAGCAATTCTTCCTGCATTGCCTTAATCCAGCTGCTGTGTTTGAGTGCTTCATCTATCTTCTTGGGTTCCACCTGAGATAGAAAACATGAAAACAAGCATATATTGGCCTCGTGAGATTTGCTTCTTATGAGAACTCCTTGGTGGACTTGGCCAATAATATTTTCATAAGGATGTTCTTTGTGGATCCTCTGTGCTAGTACCACCTCCAGCTGTATCCCTTGTTCCAGATTACTTTGATTTTGAGCAGGGGTCTCTTCATTCATGGTGGAAGAGTCTTCAACATCATTAGCCACATCAATATTTTCAGCAATAGCATCAGTAGCATCTACAGCATTTACCGAAGAGTCTTCATTTAGATTTTTAGTTTCAGATAGGCTGCTGCTGGTGACATTGGAGAGTCTTGTTCCGGCTTCACTTGCTTCAATTGCGTCCACAACTGATGGAGGATCAATCGATGGTCTTCTAAGACGGATAGAAGATTTGGGAAAATCCAGTCTGTAGTCAGTGGATGAAGTGGAGGCAGTTGTTTGTGTAGACTTAGACTCCATATTTGAGAAGTTAATATTTAGGAGAAGGAGTCTATGTCAAAGAGCCAGTTTGGGCCTTTTCCCTACTCACATACGATGTGTTCTCTACATTCCACATTTGCTGATTCTTCCACAATTCTTGTTCTTGAATTGAATACTCTGTAGGCCTTTGATTAAGAGGAATAGCCCATAAAATATCCTTCCTCGGATTTGGCACCAAACTTAGGAAGAACCCCATGTGTGATGAGAATGGTGCATGGACACCCAAAAGGCTTTAGAAACCCAATGTAGGGAACTCTTTGAAACCAAAGTTCATAAGGTGTCTTGTTGAGGGGTTTGACAATGAGAACTCTATTTTGCACATAGCAGGATGTGCTAACTGCTTCTGCCCAGAATGTGAGAGGCAGTTTTGAGTCAGCCAACATAGATCTTGCTGACTCAACTAGAGTTATGTTTCTCCTTTCAGTAACTCCATTTTGTTGAGGAGTTCTTGGAGCACTGTATTGTCTTTCTATCCCCTTGCTTTCACAGAAATAGTTCAAAGTGTGGTTTTTGAACTCTATGCCCTGATCACACCTTATGATCTTCACCTTTTGATTGCTTTGATTTTCTACCCTCAGAATGTAGGATTTGAGAATTTCAGCAGTTTCATCTTTAGTTCTCAAGAAGTATACCCATGAGAATCTGGTGTAGTCATCAGTTATCACCAGACAGTATGACTTTTTTCCCATTGACATGACATTTGTAGGACCGAAGAGATCCATATGCAGCAGTTGTAGTGGAGTGTCATTTGTATTCAAGGTCTTGGGCTTGTGAGAACTCTTGTGTTGCTTCCCCTTTAAGCAAGCAATGCAGTGGTCTTCTAGCTGGAATTGTTTGTCAGAAAGCCCTCTGACAAGATTATCCTTCACCAGTTTGTTAATAGTTTTGATATTAACATGACTTAATCTCCTGTGCCAGAGAGCTGATTCATCAACTGAGGCTTTTGATAGAAAACAGGAAACACTCCCAGATGGAGTGACTTCATTCATATCCAGTACATAGAGATTTTCTTTTCTCTGAGCAGTTAATAAAATCTATTCTGGAGGAGGTATGGATAAGCCTGGAGACAGTACAAAGCATTATTTATCCGTGAAGAGCATCTAATGCTTTTGGTCACAGACCTGGGAAACACTCATGCGATTGAAGTCCAATTCTTTGACATAGTTGACCTTATCAATGCTCATTCTTTCGTTGGACATAGTTCCTTGTCCAGTAATGGATCCTCCCTTTGAGTCACTTCCAAAGGCAACATATCCTCCATTGAAGTGTCTGAAGTTGGAGAGGATGGATTTGTTGCCTGTCATGAGCCTGGAACAACCACTGTCTACCACCCAGGTGTTATTCTTGTGACCTGGCTGTCCCTGCACATGATAGATATCTAATTAGTGGGAGGAACCCAAGAGTCTGCAGATTTGAAAAAGATGGTTGTTAGTTTATCCTTTTTAGTATGCTTGCAGTCAATGGAACCAACGATAATGCTTGGAGATGGTTTGGCTTTCCATTGCTGTGTTGGTGATTTTCTAGTTTTCCTCCATTGTCAGCAGCGGATTTTGCTACTGATGTTTCTGGCTTATCAATAGTAGATTCTGTTGTTGATGGCTTTGCTGGAGTAGCAACATTTTTGGCTGCTGAAGGCTTTGCCTTGGATTTTTCCTTATCAGCAGTGGACACTCTTACTGCTGATGGCTTTGCCTTTGATTTCCCTTTATATGCAGTAGACATTTTTGCTGCTGAAGGCTTAACTTTTGTTTTCCCATACTTTTCAAGATCAGCAGCTGTTTTGTTTACTGCTGATGGTGTAAATCTAGATGAGCAGTTTGCAATCTGGTTGAAGGGATTAAATCTACATTTGGCAGCAAAGTGGTTGGTTTAACCACAAATGATACAGGTTTGTTGAGGTCTTGACACCTTCACTCTTGGGGGAGATAGAGACTCCCTGAACTTAGTTGCTTTGGCCTCGTAGCTTCTTACCTTCTTGTTTCTGTTAGTCTTTTCAAAGACATGCTGCATTGAATTTCTTTGGTATTCCAGGTAATGAAAGCAGGTGCTGGCAGTGTGATTATATCTGCCACACACAAAGCATGATCTGGCTAGTTTGTCTCTTGAAAGGTAGACATAGTCCTTTCTTTGGAACAGATCCTTGAAGTTCCATGGATGAGCTTTGTTATGTTCAAAAGTGGCTTCTTCTAGGGTCTTTTGAACATATGGAACTTTTTCTCCAGGCGTATGACATATATCAAACACCTTCCTCTTTGTGATCGGCTTTGACTGAGGCTTGGGGTTAGTGGATCCTGATGTCTCTCCCTTTTCATTGTTTAGCTTTCTTCATCTGGAGGATAGCTAATCTTGTTCTGTTTGAATGGGACAGGGGATGGAATAGCTCGAATAACAGCAGGAACTTCAGCTCTATTCAGAACAGCTTCAGATTGGGCTGCACTGGTTTCATCATGGTCTGAGCAGGTTGACTCAGATTCCGATGAGGTAGTGCAGTCTTCGACGAAAGGTTCATCCGTTGAAGGATCAAGATTTTGGTTTGTAGTGTTAAGATTTGCAACATTGAATCTTGGTTCGTGAATGGCAATATAGTCAGTAGGAGAAGGAACAGATTTGTACTGATCATTGTTATACCCAAGTCCAGTCTTTACCTTCTCATGGAGTTGAATATCTAAATGTCTTTGTAACTTTTTGGAGGAAAATTCATATTTTTCAACATGAAATTTCTGTTCTGCCAGTTCAGCTCTGGTAGCTTTTAGTTTGACCAGTAGATCATCTATCTGAGTTTCAAGATTAGTTTGTTCGTGTTTTAACAATGAAATCTCTTTCTTAAGGTAATTAATCTTTTCTTTATAAGTATTTTCAACCTCTTTGAACTCAGATTTCATCTGATGAAACTCTTCATTTTGATCTATAAGGTTTTGGTTATGCTTTCTATAACCTAAAACTTTATCAATACAAGCTTGAGAGCAAAGATGTTCAAATACCTGAGGTGGTATCTCTGCAGTGTCTGCCATAAGAGCTTGGTTGGTGGTAGGAACATCTTCATATTGAAAACTCCAGTCAAAGTCTGAAGTTCCAACATTTGCACAACCTGCAGTTTGAGCTGGAGGAGTTCCTTGCTGTTGCTGCTGCTGTTACCTAGGCTGACCTTGGTAGCCTTGTCTTTGATGGCTGACACCCGGATTGGCTTTTGGCATCTTGCTTTTATCCAACCCCACTCTGGTGTTTGAGTTGTTGCTTGGAACAGATCTCTCGGTTCTAGAATAGAACCTTTTTGCTCTGAGGGAGAGAATGGCATATGAGTGCTGAATATCCATTTCTTCAAGATCATCTGGATGAAAGCATTCCAGATCCTCTTTTATGAAGTACATGCTGTTTGAGTTGTCAGAGACAAAAGCAGTAGAGGTTGACTGTTGAGGAGGGGCTTCAAGAAGAAGTGGTGATGAGTTGGATTGTGAAGCAGTTGGTGTTTGAGGATGAGTGACGATGGGGGGATAGTAATTGCTTGCACTAGGACCGGAGTGATCAGAGTGAAGCGCAGATGAGATGGTGGTGGAAGTAGAGGCTGATTGATGATTGGAGCTCCTTTCCTTGGCTTGAATCATTTCTAATTCATATGTGTTCAGCATGCCAAAGAGCTCTGTCATCTGGAGAGTTTTTAATTTCTCCGTTCTTCTTATAGACACTGTATATAGTGTCCAGCAGCTTGGGAGAGATCTGATAAACTTTTTGAGAATATCTTCATTCTCTAGCTTTACTTTGGAGCACTGCAGTTCTCCCACCAGGTATGTGTACCTGTTATACAAAACGGTTAGTGACTCACCTTCCTTCCAGACGAAGTTTTTGTACTGCTGCTTCAGGACGTCCCTTCTGTTTTCTTTGACTTCCTCTGAGCCAGCAAACATCTTCTCAAGAGTCTCCCAGAGCTCCTTAGCAGTTTTGTAACTTCTAAAGTTATGAAAAACCTCATTTGGAAGGCACATTTGGATAGCTCCTAGTGCCTTGAAGTCCACCTCCATCTTCTTTATGTCCTCTTCTGTGTACTTGGAGGGTTCCTTCGGGACTAGTGCTCCTCCAGAATCAGCAGAGGCCACCATGGGAGTGTAGGGTCCATCCCTGATGGATTTTCACATTTCGTACTCCTGATAACAGAAGAAGCTTTCCATGCGATTCTTCCACATGTCATAGTCTTCCCCAGATGCCAACCTTGGTGGTCGGTTGATGTTGCTGATGTCTTCAAATCCATTGATCTGTGCTATCTTTGTTTTGTGATTTTGGGTGACTTGATCAAAGAGAAAGTTTAGAATAGAACCATAAGTGATTAAAAAAGTGTGAGTTTGTTTAATCTGAGCTTTTGTGAATAAACAATTACAAATGAAAACTCTATCGAGAAGCACATTTACAATGAAGTGTTTACACAGTATTTATACTAACTTAGAATCAAGACAGACCCTTGATTCTAAGGATCAGATCTAACACAGACCGTTGATCTTTTGTACAAAGCTAATAATACAAGTTTAGTCTAAACTAGCTAACTTTATTGAAGCGTCTTCTTTATGCATCATTACTTGCATGCTTGGAGAAGAGCATTGTTGTCCGTCATTGGTTGCACCATTGAGGTTCCTTCTGCTTTGCGTGTGTCAGTAGCTTTTGCAGAAAGTTGTTAGTGACGCTTGGCATGGATAGTCAGCTGCAACGATTTATCTTCAAGGCACAAGGCTGTCAACAGCAAGGATGAGGATCAGCATCAAGACTGATCTGTTGAACGCTGCTGATAGGCCTATCAGCATCAACAAGTGTTGAACGCTGCTGATAAGCCTATTAGTAGCAACAAATGTTGACCGCTGATTATAAGCCTATCAGCAGCAACAACTGTTGAACGCTGCTGATAAGCCTATCAGCAGCAATTGTACTTAGAAGAATTTTGTTGCAATCAGTCTTTGGTTCTACAAAAAGTAGCCACCGCGTCCTTCTTCCAAGTCAGGACCGGCGGGTCGCATGCCTTAAAGGACTTATAGTCGCAACCACGGTTAAGCGGTGCGTTGATTGCCCCAGTGTTCGGGGTACCAACCGCCGTGTTAGACCCACCCGTCTCACTAGCCTTCTTTAACGCTTCTTCCAACAGTCCTTGCAAAGAAACCTTCATCAACTCAGTGAACTCGCGTGCCAGAGCCGCTCTCACTTCCGGTTCAAAAGTGAATTGTTGTTCTTCGACATGAGTCGGCTCAGTCCCGTGCATACTAACTTCTGGCTCAGTGTGAACACTTCCTTCTTCACTGTACTCTTGGTGCGCAGGGGTCCTGCCGTGCCCACCGTTATGACCATCGGTACGACACCCACCACGCCTTCCGTTTCCTCCCCTTGCCATTTCGTTCTATAAGACAAGGAATCCAATGTCATCACGCTAGTTTACAAATAGAATTCAACAAGCACTGTAAGATGTTAATATACACTGGCCATCTGCAACTAACCATTACACTACCTTTCGATTTCTATTTGACCACCTTTGTGATTCCATCAGAACACAAGTCCTTACCTAACCCTTTCTAAGGCATACTATATATGTAAATATATATACTACCTTCATACCTGAGGCTGTAGCTCGAGTTACCCGTACTGGCATCCGTTTTGGTCCCATTCACAGTTTAAGTTCAAACACTGTGTCACAGCCCCAATTTTATTCACTTAATAAATAAATACAGGTTGCAACGATTGGTTCATTACACGATAGCGGAAGCTGTAATAGTGATTTCTAAGACTTGATTACATATACGATTACTAAAAACTAAATAAATACAATGATCTAAGTCCTGCTAGTTCAATGGTCGACTTGAGACTTGATAATCTATGCCCGTCCGGTTACTACGACTTGTTCCAACATAGCTAGCTTATTCCAACCGCGCCATGGCTAAAGGTTACCTGAGAAACATACTTGAAAGTGTCAACACAAAGGTTGGTGAGTTCACAGAGTTTGTTCATTTAGTACAGTTAGTTTTCCTCGAAAACGTATACATGACTTAATCGTCATAAAATAAGTAGTTTTCCTTTGAAAACATGCCTATGACTTTACTGTCATAAAATAAGTAGTTTTCCTTTGAAAATATGCCCATGACTTTACCGTCATGAAATAAGTAGTTTTTCTTTGAAAAACATGTCCATGACCTAACCGTCATAAAATAAGTAGTTTTCCTTTGAAAACATGTCCATGACTTAACCGTCATAAAATATGTAGTTTTCCTTTGAAAACATGTCCATGACTTTACCGTCATAAAATAAGTGGTTTTCCTTTGAAAACATTCCCATGACTTAACCATCAAAAAATACATAGTTTTCCTTTGAAAACATATACATGACTTTACCGTCATAAAATAAGTGGTTTTCCTTTGAAAACATTCTCATGACTTAACCGTCATAAAATACGTAGTTTTCCTTTGAAAACATATACATGACTTAACCGTCATCAATTAAGTAGTTTTCCTTTGAAAACATGCCCATAAATTTACCGTCATAAATCCAATGTTTAAACATGATCATTTTCATATCAAAACTCTTTGTATGTATTACCAATGAATCCGAATATTAATCCGATCAATTGACCAAATTTATAAACTTGCAAGGAATACAAAACAGTATGTAATGTACAAGACCGTAACCAAACCCCAACTTTCTGTGCCTCCCCTCGCCTTTCTGCGAGTTAAGACAATATGCGGTCATTCGGCCATTTGGACCCCTGATTAGCGCGACTAATCATGACCGGAGGCGTCACCCCCAATAGTACTATCCATAAAATCCTGGGCTAAGTCCATAGCTAATGGTTACTAATTTATTCTGAGAACTTTAAGCGCTTTATTTTTCCCTCAATACACACATACGGTCAGATCATTAGTTCATTCATTTACATACGAAAATTCTATACAAGTATGTTTCCACCCCAAAATATTTCAAAAACTTAGAAAAAGGGGGGTTAGTGAAACTCACAAGGAGTTAAACCAGAATGTTCATATTGTCAAACGTGTAAGCAATTGTATTTCATGTTTTCAAAACATAACAAGTAAGTATATTTCTCCCCCGATGTTTACAAAACAGTAGAAAGATAAAAGGGGGCCGTGAACTCACCTGATGAGCAAACAATGAAGCACAGCAAAATAAGTAGCAACTAGCAAAGTCCATGAACACGTGACCCGACCTAACCGAGACCTATGGTAAAATAAGACACTTTAAGGTCTAAACAATGTTTCTAATGTGTAAGTTGATCGTGTATACGAGTCACCCAATTAGACTCGACATGAATACTAGTTTATGTTTCCGACAGTTTTGACATGACGACCGTTAGCGACGAGTCGTGACAATAAGATACATTTATATATACTTATATACATAAGTTGTGTATTTCAAGACGTGTCGTTACGTTTCGCAACCACATCATGGTTGGGGTTGAAAATAAATATATAGTATGGAAGGTAAAACTTTTACATCAAAATAGCCTTTAGTAATGTATTCAGGTTTTTAAGTCAACTGGTGTCGTGTTTTTAGTTAATTTATCGAACTCAATAATTTATGGAACTTTTACCGCACTCAACTAAGTGTATTGAATCTATAGAAATGTATGGATCATAATTTATAAAGGGGTTTAAGGGTTTCAAACAAAAATCATAACACAAATAGGTTAACAGCTTCGGTTTTGTCGGATAGGTCTCGGGAATCTTGACAGTTGGGGGTCAAAATGTTGAGTTCATCATAAGAGGCCATATGGGTTTTATTACCAACACAAAATTCTAGTTTTAGGAAACAGAATCAAATCATTTGGACCATTTTTGATTGAGTTATGACCTATACAAGTTAATCCTATGAATCTGTCGGTATCAAAACTTTACCAAAAATCACGAAATCAATCCGGATGGACAGAGGACTCTTTAAAATTAATTTTAGACTCAAAAAACGTCCATTTTGGTTTAGTTTTGACTAGGATACGACCCTCCAAAGTGGAATAAAAATTCTGCCAGCACGTTTTTGTTTTGAATGGTGACTTTTCTTTTGAAATAAACACTATTTGGGTGAACTTACACACAAAACAACTAGTGTACTTAATGAAATCAAGACTTAGGATATGAACACTCACTTAAAGCAAGCAAGGAGAAGGATGGAATTGTGTAGGAAGCTTGAACTTTTTAAACTCCTAGCTAAACCTTCTAGAGTTTGTGTTCTTGAATCAAAGTGTGCAAAGTGTATGCACATATGTGTGCATCGATTTTTATAAGTGAAAAGGGATGGAGATAGTGTGTTGGTCACACTATCATCATTACTAATGATGATGGCTAATGATGGATGGTACTCTTGGATAGATGTTTAGGTAAAAGAGTGTGTCTGTGTCGTATACATGCATGTAGATATTTAACAATTTGGAGTGTTGGAACTTCTCCAATCATTACAAGTATGAATGAAAAGTTGTAATGATGGTATATATGCATGTATTTGCCGTTCAAAATGGAGAAAGGGAAAGAGAGATGGAGTGTTATCTTCACTCTAATGATTGCAAGTATGTCTTGAATAGATGGACATGACTTTGTACAAATTCTTGGTTAATTAAGCATGGTTCTATGACACAATCATCATGAGAAAGATGGGTTTGGTGTGGGTTTGGCAAGTGGGTGTATGTGGTCGTATATATGGATGGAAATAAAGGAGATGGAGTGTTTGTAACATCCCGAAAATAGTAAATAAGTAAATAATAATACGATAGAGATTTAAACGTCATAAAACGAAATAAGAGCGGATGGGCTTGGGCTCGGCTCCAACGGGCCGAGGGAAGCCCAGGTATAAAAGGGGCAAGGCAGCCCACTAGCTCATTTCACCTTCGTTTTTCACCATCTTAGAGAGAGAATGGGAGCTCGGGTCTAGAGAGAGAAAGTCGACGGATCGTCACGAGATTAGAGGAGCACGTTACAGCTGAGCTCGTGAGCAAAACCTTCGAATCAGAACTTCAATCCAGGTAATGATTCGACCATAATCTGAGTTTTTGTTCACTTTGGGGTTTCTCGAGTTTTAGCTAAATAGATGATGTTTTTACGGATGAAACTTGATAATAAGCTTAGAAATAGCATCTAGAATGAAAACCGCACGTTTTGATCAAAGAAAATTGTAAGATTGGCATGATCGGGTTTGCATGCAAGAACTTCGGATTTTTGGTCCAAAAACCAGGTACTGCGTACTTACCAAGTGCGCAGGAAGGAATTCCTGCGTACTTACCAAGTACGCAGGAGGAAGCCCCTGCGTACTTACCAAGTACGCAGGAGGGAGACTCCTGCGCACTTGCCAAGTGCGCATGAGCAAGTTCCTGCGCACTTACTAAGTGCGCAGGAAGCAGACAGCAGGTTGGTTAAGTAAAGTCAGTAAGTTAAGAATGATTAAACCATTAGAGTCGGGGTTGGGTCTAATGTGTATTTAGCTACCTAATCCAGATCGAAAGTGACGCTGTTGGACCTTCGTTTAGGACAACCTAGAGTAGCTCATCAGGTGAGTTCTATGTGCCCCCTTCTATGTTATGTGCAAATGATTTATAAATGTTTTGGGGCTGAAGTGTATACACTAAATGAATAAATGCTATAAGTGTCAATGTGATCATACGTATATATATATATATAAATACCTATATATGTGAAAATGAATTATGAATAAAGAATGAAGCGTATGATACAAAGAATGAATGAAAGAAGGGCATAACGTAAAAGAATGAAATCTTGCTTTATATTACATATATATTGCATGTTATGAATGAATGTAAACGTTATAAACCCTTCTATGACAACGGCTACTTCGGTAGACGGACGACCACGTGACTATTTTGCAACCGGGACAAAAACGTACCTTCGCAAGCTAGGACGTATGAAAAGGTATTAATGGACGGTCGAAGCAAACCTTAACTAATGTAGAACGGTTGCATACATAATGGTCACGTGGGAAACGGATTCCCTAGGGCAGACGGACAAAAATGACGGACTACGACGGTAGGACGGTAAAGAGCGGACGGACAAAGGTTGCCGGACGGATTTAATGATATGACGGACGGTTTTCTAGAGCCGGACGGTAATGAAACAGACTACGACGGTAGTTCTGACTGTGATGTCTTTGTGACATTCGCGACAAGTATGATGGGTTGATCTCCCTTAAGATTATGGCCAATATGTGTTCTCTCAAAGAAAGTATGTATGTACATATGTATATACCCTCAATGAATGTTATGTGAGAACAGAAAAGTAAAGAATATTTAAAAGAACAAATATACATATATACATTATATTCATGATAAGATAAATATTATGTATGATTGTCTTTAAACTAGAACTCACCAGCGTTACCTGACTTTTAGTATACATTTCAGGTAACAAAGGAAAGGGTCGTGCGAAGGCGTGAAGGTTACCCGACACAAGACTGACATCCCACTTTAATATATGTGTTAAGACTTCCGCTGTTATGTTATGTAATTGAACGACGAATGATTTGTAATTGATTATGGCAAAGATTACACTCCATCTCCCATTGTATATATAGGAACGTATGGCATCAAGCAAGAACTCTTGTCTTGCTCTCTCTTTTTCTCTCGATCCTAACCAGCCCCAAGACCGGAAAAATACCCAAAATCCCGTAATGATAGTTTCTGGCAGATTTTTGGGCCAACTTTGCAAGACCATATCTCCTTCGTTACTTGGCCAAAACGGTCCATTTTTCTTCTAGAAAGAAGCTCCATGTTAAGAAGGAAGAACCCAAGTGGAATCACTCGAATCCATGGAGTATTTGACCTCCAAACAGCCGGCGCAAGAAGGCCGCTCCGTGCAGGTCGAATCTGGATATCTCTTTCCATGTTTCTGTTTAGAGGTAAAAACTCAATATTATTCATATTATTTTTTTTAAAACCGTAGCTAAACATACAGTTTATTCGAACGTAAGTAAAATAACCAGAAAAGTGTGTCGAATTCAAGATTTAAAACATGAATATACGCGTATATGTATGAATAAAGTTTTGAAACTGATTCTGTCAAATCAAAATTTCAGTAATCGAAACTATAGTTTCTATACCTGTTTACTCAATCGAAACTAGGTAGTTTCGATACCTGTTTACTCGATCTAAACTAGGTAGTTTCGATATTTGTTGCTCAATCGAAACAAGGTAGTTTCGATACCTTTCTTGCCCAATCGAAACTAGGAAGTTTCGATACCCAGTTTGCTCAATCGAAACTAGGAAGTTTCGACATCTGTTCTGTTCAATCGAAACTAAGTAGTTTCGATACCTGTTTCAGGCCCATTGGGTAGTAACTTAGAACTATTTTATAACGAAACAAGTGTTGAAAAACTAAAAAGATATTTAAACAAAAGCAATCAGAATTGCTAAGTCGGTGAACAATTTGCATATGAAGAGATTCTGTTAAAAATAAATAATCACGTGACATCGTGAAACATAAGTGAATATATTTTAAGTTACAAAAATAATATTTATTTTTGATACACTTAATAAGTCACCAATAGGGAAACATATTATCCTCTCGGAAAATATGTAAGCGTCTAGACTGGAATAATAATCACCAACGAGTCGTAAATAAAAACACTATTTTTACTAAACAAAGGCGCACTTAACAGGATTTGTTAAGTTAGATGAACAACTTACGTGTAAGACGAGTAGTTTTAACACATTAGTACCCTTGTGTGATTAGGGTACGGATAGACAAGAACTAGCACAAGTTTGTTTGCTAGGATTTCATCGAACACAGGGTGAGTTCACGGCCCCCTTTTAACTCTTTACTGTTTTGTAAACATCGGGGGAGAAACATACTTACTTGTTATGTTTTGAAAACATGAAATACAATTGCTTACACGTTTGACAATATGAACACTCTGGTTTAACTCTTTGTGAGTTTCACTAATTCCCCTTTTTCTAAAGTTTTTGAAATGATTTGGGGTGGAAACATACTTATAAAAGGCTTTTGTATGTAAATGAATGAACTAATGATCTGACCGTATGTATGTATTGAGGGAAAAGTAAAGCGCTTAAAGTCCTCGGGATAAATTAGTAACCATTAGCTATGGACTTAGCCCGGGATTATATGAATAGTACTATTGGGGGTGACGCCTCCGGACATGGTTAGTCGCACTAACCAGGGGTCCAAATGGCCGAATGACCGCATATCGTCTTACTCGCAGAAAGGCGGGGGGAGGCATAGAATGTTGGGGTTTGGTTACGGTCTCGTACATTACATACTATTTTGTATTCCTTGCAAGCTTACAAATGGGGTCAATAGATCGGATTAGTATTCAGATTCATTGGTAATACAAACAAAAGAGTTCTGATCAGGTTAAAGTGATCAGGTTTAACAAAAGAGTTTTGATCAAGTTAAAGTGATCAAGTTGAAACAAAAGAGTTCTGATCAGGTTAAAGTGATCAGGTTTAACAAAAGAGTTTTGATCAAGTTAAAGTGATCAAGTTTAAACAAAAGAGTTCTGATCAGGTTAAAGTGATCAGGTTTAACAAAAGAGTTTTGATCAGGTTAAAGTGATCAGGTTTAAACAAAAGAGTTCTGATCAGGTTAAAGTGATCAGGTTTAACAAAAGAGTTTTGATCAAGTTAAAGTGATCAGGTTTAAACAAAAGAGTTCTGATCAGGTTAAAGTGATCAGGTTTAACAAAAGAGTTTTGATCAGGTTAAAGTGATCAAGTTTAAACAAAAGAGTTCTGATCAGGTTAAAGTGATCAGGTTTAACAAAAGAGTTTTGATCAGGCTAAAATGATCATGTTTAAACAGTGGATTTATGACGGTTAAGTCATGGTAGTGTTTTCAAAGGAAAACTACATATTTTATGACGGTTAAGTCATGGTAATGTTTTCAAAGGAAAACTACTTATTTTATGACGGCTAAGTCATGTATACGTTTTCGGGGAACACTAACTGTACTAAATGAACAAACTCTGTGAACTCACCAACCTTTGTGTTGACACTTTCAAGTATGTTTCTCAGGTAACCTTTAGCCATGGCGCGGTTGGAATAGGCTAGCTATGTTGGATCAATTCCTAGTAGCTGGAAGGACGTAGAATATCAAGTCTCAAGTCTATCGTTGATCTAGAAGAACTTAGATCATAGTATTACTTAGTTTTAGTAATTGTATATGTAATCAAGTCTTAGAAATCACAATTACCGCTTCCGCTATCGTGTAATGAACCAATCGTTGCAACCTGTATTTATTTATTAAGTAAATAAATTTGGGGGTGTGACAGATTGGTATCAGAGCAATGGTTTTAGCGAATTAGGTTTCCTTAGTGACACCTAGGCTCTAACCGGACTCATTTAGGGACCAAGATTTCTAAGACTTGCATCACACTAAGAACACCCAAGACTTGAATATAGAAATTCCAACCGCTGCCGAACAACTTGTGTAGACTATTAGTGTATGGACTTACACTAGGGTATCATTAGCTACACTAATACAATTACATGGCACATGTAATGAACACTTAAACACATACAACAATGTGGAAATAATAAACACTTACAACAAGTTACTGTTCGGATTACGAGTCAAGAATAACGGGTACTCAGCATACTGCAACCTTAAAAGATCGAGTTACGAGCTGAGCTTGGGCGACGACGGCAGCAATCGTCAGTTACCGATCTTGGTATCACAATAGGCTGAACTCGTACCAGAATCTGTACCTATACCTGCACCACAACTACTCCAGCCATGGAGGCAACTATCTTCCTAACGTATATACGGTATAAATACTCTCCTTCATAAGTTGTCGGATCGGATGCCTAGACTCTCGCCATGATATATGGCGGACATGATTGCCCAGACAGAAGGAAATTCAAGGTAAATAAGCAGGACTAAATGGGAGAGAACTCCAAGGGTCAGGAGACCCAGACATACATCAGGATCATGTGGATCCATGCATATATACAGACTTGGAGCAGGAGTTGCTCGACACTCATTTGAGGATCTCTACCCAACACATAGTGCCTGAATTTCACCATACATATTTTATTTTAAGAGACACTGGTGGTGCCTCTCTACCATTAGCCTCATCCGACAATAGCCATATTTGGCAGAGTCATGAGTATTGGTACACATAATTAAGAATAATCCGATAAAACAATAAACACTCATGTACAAATGTGCAAACGCAATCTAATGATTATTTCAAATCCCTTTTGATTAAAAGCTGGGGATAGAAGAAACACTATAGGGATCAGGCAAGGCAAATTATCATTACGGGTGCACACGTAATCATAATTTGTAGTGCATGGGAACTTTAGTGAGTCTTGTTGTCCAAGCTAATGATCAAACCATGTTCTCAGTCAATTGATTAAGGATTGGATCTTAACAAATCAGACTTCTCAATTAGGTGCTCACAAAGCATTCTCCTAGTTTTGGAGGAACGAGAGAAATTCAAATTGAATTCAACCAATCCTTAGTAAATCCTGAACGACGAAGGAATTCGCACATTCATTCTTTGAGATTCTACTTGTCAGGAATGCTTCAAATTGAGCGTTACCACAACTAACACTTACAGTAATTGCACAACTATTGTGGGAGATTATAGCGTAATCTCAGGATCCATCATACAGTTCAATCTCACAATTGCTTGAAAGTTACGCCAAGAGTGTTATGCACTAACTTCAGTAATAGGGCAGGATATTATTCTGACCCGCATACACATGGCACCTATGGATATTGTGGAAGCTCGACATGAGACAAGTAGGAAATCGGACATTTCAGAATGTCGGTCAAACAGGATTGCTCTCGCAGCCATTGACATTCAATATACCTTTAAGTCTGACTATTCTCTCTGCAATAGATAATCCGGGGTTGATGCTCAAGCGAATACCAAAGAAACCTAAGTGTGGACTAACGACTATTGTCGCACTAACCGGAAAACGACATGCAAAACTCTTAAAGGAGTCCCAAATGCGGAATTTCATGTTAATCTCATTAGCTCATGATATGCATAAGGGACGTAAGCTCAGGCTATTCACAACAGGCCACTGTCCACAAAGAGTTGAGAAGAATAATTTATTACTCTTTTGTACTCGCACTTCCCAAAGGTTTATCTTGATGGATGGATCCCAGATTTAGCCTAGAAGAGAGGTGTGATTGCATCTTTCACTCCTAGTTTTCTATAATTGGGAAGCTCTAGAGCATCTATTGTTAAGAAATGATCTCTTGGAGTATACTCAGTTAGAATACAAAAGTCTCGACGTTCAACACTCATTACCTCAAGTTTATCCTTGTGCTAAGGATTTTGAGGCTATAACCTGAATGAGTGGAATACGTAATGGTAAGTCACCAAAGTACCATTCAAACACTAAGGGAGTGCATACACATTGTATGACTAATAGTTGGCTATCAACCCTTTCTGCCAACTTAATGGGTTGACAAACCCATAGCCCATTTTGGGGAAAGCACTAATTCGATGAGACCATTCTCACAGTATTACTATTCATTCCCTCAGCTAGACGGAATGTGAATATTCCAAACAAACATCGAACTTCGTATGGCTTACATACTTTGAAGGTATGGTAGTCGAGACATGAGTTTACATATCAGGACGCTACAACCCAAAGGCTAGTCTGCCTCGAAAGGTAGTGCAAGCAAAGGGGTAAAGTGGTGATTAGACTCGAAGTTCGCAAATAAGAGCTCCCAAGGAACATCAATTCCTAGCTCCATGAAGGCACATGGAGAGGAAAATCTTAGAAAACATGAAACCTGAAATAAGAGAAAAGTCTTAGTCCGGGAAAATGCTTTCAAAAAGCATAAGAGGGACAAACATAAAGTTTCATTTTCATACTGTTTCATTACTACCCAATATACAACAAAAACTTAGACACCTCGTCGAGTAATTCTTTCATAAGACCTATAGTGCGTAGACGAATAGAGAGTATGTGTCAACATACGCTCAAGATTCGCAGGCACCATTCCTTTCATTACCAGGAATGAGCATCAAATAATCCTACCATATTGAGGGTAATCAAATAAAGGGATTCTTGCACGTTTAATATCGTTAGTCGGGGAAGTATTCGCTTTGCTTTCGAATACCGACTACCAAGTAAATGGAATCAAACAATTGAAGCCTAAGTTGGATGATACAGATATAAATTGGGTACCAGGTATCGGTAGCCTATGTGGGAGGTTATGGATGAAGTCCATAAGCCCAAGTAATCCGTTCATCCAGAATCGAATGAAACGTATAAGGACCCCAAGGAACTCCATTATGTGGCCAAACATGAGAGAAGAAATAGCTGTCTATGCTAGGAGATACTTGGCAGTACAAGTAGAATGTTAGGAATCACCTGAGTGATCACAACAGACTCATATTTATCAATAGGAAGGGGAAGAGAATTCCATGGATTTTATTACAAATCCACCCAAAACACCTAGCGACTATGATACAATATGGTAATCGTCAGTCGTTTGACGAAATCCGCGCATTCCCTACCAATAAAGGAGACAGATAAAAGTAAGAAGCGTGCAAGGCTAAATATTAAGGGAATTAAGGCTAGGCATGGTATGCCAGTTTCCATTTTCTCTAAAAGGGACAGTCGATTCATGTCAAGAACCTGGCAGTCTGTATAAGAAGCCTTAGGCACACACCTATACATGAGCACTGCATATCATCCCCAGATGAACGGTCAAAGTAAAAGGACCATCCAAACTTTAAAAGATGTGCTCCGTGCGTGTGTAATCGATTTCAGAGGAAATAGGGATACTCACCGCCGTTGGCTGAGTTTTCATATAATACCAACTACCATACCAGCATTAAAGCCGCTCCGTTGAGGCTTTGTATGGTTGTAAGTGTCACTCATCGCTATGTTGGGCGGAGGTTGGCGAAAAGCATTTGACTGGTCCTGATATTGGCTAGGAAACCACTGACAAGATCGTCGAAATAAAAGATCGTCTGAAAGCCACTCAAGACAGACGAAAGAGAGTTGTGCTAGTAACAGACGAAAGCCATTAAAATTCCAAGTGGGAGACAAAGTCATGTTAAAGGTCTCATCTTGGAAAGGAGTTGCAAGATTTGGCAACCATGGCAAGCTTAACCCTAGGTTCGTTGAACCATTTGAAATTTTGACTAGGGTTGGCCCTATAGCATACAAGCTCAAGTTGCCACAAGATCTAAGCAATGTACATGATACGTTTCATGTATCAAATCTCAAGAAGTGCTTATCAGATGAGACATTAATTATACCGCCTGAGGAGATTCACATAGATAACAAGCTACACTTCGTTGAGGAACCCATTCAAGTCTCAGATTGGAAGGTTCAGAAAACAAGGCGCAGCCGAATTAAATTTGTTAAGGTACGTTGGGATTCAAAGCGCGGCCCCGAGTATACGTGGGAGCGGGAAGATAAAATGAAAGCCAAGTATCCGTCCTTGTTCATGAACACTCCAAGTCAAGATGACAAGAACTGAATTTCGGGACGAAATTCTCTTTAACATGGGGAGAATATGACACCCAGTATTTCAGGTCAATATCCATATTACATAAATGCACGTTCATAACATATATTTCCTGAAGTTTTATTTTGACTAAGTAAAGTCAAGGAGTCTAACAAAGAAAATTTATATCAAAATAGTAATTTTTAAGAATTACTAGGAAATAAACGATAATAACCCGCATTGAACGTTCGTTGGTGATTAACGGGATTTTATTCCGAAAAAAGTCTAGGGACACGTTTTAATATAAAAACGTATATATTGGTGACTAAACCTTAAAACATGAACACAAAATGAAGGTTGCATGACCTCGAGTTAATTTATATGTATAATATAGTTAAAGTAATAACTATGTCGGGAATTCACTAACAGATTATTAAAGCTAGTCAAACTACACAAAATGTAGGACGTTTTAATAATTAAAGATATTAAAGCAGGTATAAATTTCGGGTATTATACCGCATCTAAATCATCATCATCATCATGGTGTCTTTCTTTGCTTACACCTCACTCAACCTCATAATCATCATGATTATGGCAAAGATTACACTCCATCTCCCATTGTATATATAGGAACGTATGGCATCAAGCAAGAACTCTTGTCTTGCTCTCTCTTTTTCTCTCGATCCTAACCAGCCCCAAGACCGGAAAAATACCCAAAATCCCGTAATGATAGTTTCTGGCAGATTTTTGGGCCAACTTTGCAAGACCATATCTCCTTCGTTACTTGGCCAAAATGGTCCATTTTTCTTCTAGAAAGAAGCTCCATGTTAAGAAGGAAGAACCCAAGTGGAATCACTCGAATCCATGGAGTATTTGACCTCCAAATAGCCGGCGCAAGAACGCCGCTCCGTGCAGGTCGAATCTGGATATCTCTTTCCATGTTTCTGTTTAGAGGTAAAAACTCAATATTATTCATATTATTTTCTTTAAAACCGTAGCTAAACATACAGTTTATTCGAACGTAAGTAAAATATCCAGAAAAGTGTGTCGAATTCAAGATTTAAAACACGAATATACGCGTATATGTATGAATAAAGTTTTGAAACTGATTCTGTCAAATCAAAATTTCAGTAATCGAAACTATAGTTTCGATACCTGTTTACTCAATCGAAACTAGGTAGTTTCGATACCTGTTTACTCAATCGAAACTAGGTAGTTTCGATATCTGTTGCTCAATTGAAACAAGGTAGTTTCGATACCTTTCTTGCCCAATCGAAACTAGGAAGTTTCGCTACCCAGTTTGCTCAATCGAAACTAGGAAGTTTCGACATCTGTTCTGTTCAATCGAAACTAAGTAGTTTCGATACCTGTTTCAGGCTCATTGGGCAGTAACTTAGAACTATTTTATAACGAAACAAGTGTTGAAAAACTAAAAAGATATTTAAACAAAAGCAATCAGAATTGCTAAGTCGGTGAACAATTTGCATATGAAGAGATTCGGTTAAAAATAAATAATCACGTGACATCGTGAAACATAAGTGAATATATTTTAAGTTACAAAAATAATATTTATTTTTGATACACTTAATAAGTCACCAATAGGGAAACATATTATCCTCTCGGAAAATATGTAAGCGTCTAACCTGGAATAATAATCACCAACGAGTCGTAAATAAAAACACTATTTTTACTAAACAAAGGCGCACTTAACAGGATTTGTTAAGTCAGATGAACAACTTACGTGTAAGACGAGTAGTTTTAACACATTAGTACCCTTGTGTGATTAGGGTACAGATAGACAAGAACTAGCACAAGTTTGTTTGCTAGGATTTCATCGAACACAAGGTGAGTTCACGGCCCCCTTTTAACTCTTTACTGTTTTGTAAACATCGGGGGAGAAACATACTTACTTGTTATGTTTTGAAAACATGAAATACAATTGCTTACACGTTTGACAATATGAACACTCTGGTTTAACTCTTTGTGAGTTTCACTAATTCCCCTTTTTCTAAAGTTTTTGAAATGATTTGGGGTGGAAACATACTTATAAAAGACTTTTGTATGTAAATGAATGAACTAATGATCTGACCGAATGTGTGTATTGAGGGAAAAGTAAAGCGCTTAAAGTCCTCGGAATAAATTAGTAACCATTAGCTATGGACTTAGCCCGGGATTATATGAATAGAACTATTGGGGGTGACGCCTCCTGTCAGGGTTAGTCGCGCTAACCAGGGGTCCAAATGGCCGAATGACCGCATATCGTCTTACTCGCAGAAAGGCGGGGGGAGGCATAGAATGTTGGGGTTTGGTTACGGTCTCGTACATTACATACTATTTTGTATTCCTTGCAAGCTTACAAATGGGGTCAATAGATCGGATTAGTATTCAGATTCATTGGTAATACAAACAAAAGAGTTCTAATCAGGTTAAAGTGATCAGGTTTAACAAAAGAGTTTTGATCAAGTTTAAACAAAAGAGTTCTGATCAGGTTAAAGTGATCAGGTTTAACAAAAGAGTTTTGATCAAGTTAAAGTGATCAAGTTTAAACAAAAGAGTTCTGATCAGGTTAAAGTGATCAGGTTTAACAAAAGAGTTTTGATCAAGTTAAAGTGATCAGGTTTAAACAAAAGAGTTCTGATCAGGTTAAAGTGATCAGGTTTAACAAAAGAGTTTTGATCAAGTTAAAGTGATCAGGTTTAAACAAAAGAGTTCTGATCAGGTTAAAGTGATCAGGTTTAACAAAAGAGTTTTGATCAGGTTAAAGTGATCAAGTTTAAACAAAAGAGTTCTGATCAGGTTAAAGTGATCAGGTTTAACAAAAGAGTTTTGATCAGGCTAAAATGATCATGTTTAAACAGTGAATTTATGACGGTTAAGTCATGGTAATGTTTTCAAAGGAAAACTACATATTTTATGAATGTTAAGTCATGGTAATGTTTTCAAAGGAAAACTACTTATTTTATGACGGCTAAGTCATGTATACGTTTTCGGGGAAAACTAACTGTACTAAATGAACAAACTCTGTGAACTCACCAACCTTTGTGTTGACACTTTCAAGTATGTTTCTCAGGTAACCTTTAGCCATGGCGCGGTTGGAATAGGCTAGCTATGTTGGATCAACTCCTAGTAGCTGGAAGGACGTAGAATATCAAGTCTCAAGTCTATCGTTGATCTAGAAAAACTTAGATCACAGTATTACTTAGTTTTAGTAATTGTATATGTAATCAAGTATTAGAAATCACAATTACCGCTTTCGCTATCGTGTAATGAACCAATCGTTGCAACCTGTATTTATTTATTAAGTAAATAAATTTGGGGGTGTGACAAATGGTCTTCGTCTGTTATCCGCGTAACTCTTTTTTCTGTCACGAGCGGCCTTCAGACGATCCTTGATCTTGAAGATCTTGTCAGTAGTCTCCTGAATAACCTCAGGACCGGTTAAATGCTTGTCGCCAACTTCCGTCCAACATAGCGGTGAACGACATTTTTGACCGTACAAAGCCTCAAACGGAGCGACTTTGATGCTGGTATGGTAGTTGTTATCATATGAAAACTCAGCCAACGGCGGTGAGTATCCCTATTTCCTCTGAAATCAATTACACATGCAGGGAGCACATCTTTTAAAGTTTGGATGGTCCTTTTACCTTGACCATTCATCTGGGGATGATATGCAATGCCCATGTCAAGGCGTGTGCCCAAGGCTTCTTGTACAGACTGTCAGATTCTTGACATGAATCAACTGTCCCTGTTAGAGAAAATGGAAACTGGCATACCATGCCTAGCCTCAATTTTCTTAATATTTAGCCTTGCACGCTTCTTACTTTTATCTGTCTCCTTGATTGGTAGGGAGTGAGCGGATTTCGTCAAACGACTGACGATTACCATATAGTATCATAGCCGCTAGGTGTTCTGGGTAGATTTGTAATGAAATCTAAGGAATTCTCCTCCCCTTTCCATTGAGGAATATGAGGTTGTTGTGATCACTCAGGTGATTCCTCTCATGTTTGGCCACACAATAGGGTTCCTCAAGATCCTTATACGTTTTATCCGATTCTGGATGAACCGAGTACTTAGACTTATGGACTTCATCTATAACCTCCCACATAGGCTACAGATACCTGTACCCAAATTCTATCTGTATCATCCAACTTAGGCTTCAAGTGTTTGATTTCATTTACTTGGTAGTTGGTATTCGAAAGAAAAGCGAATACTCCTCCGACTAACGATATTATACATGCAAGAACTCCTTTATTTGATTACCCTCAATATGGTAGGGTTATGTGATGCTTATTCCTGGTAATGAACGGAATGGTACCTGCGAATCTTTAGCGTTTGTTGACACATACCCTCTATTCGTCTACGCACTTTGTCACAAAAGCAGATCTCTATAGATCTTAGGAAAGAATTACTCGACGAGGTGTCTAGGTTTTAGTTGAATATTGGGTAGTAATGACACAGTACGGAAATGAAACTTTATGTTTGTCCCTCTTATGTTTTTCGAAAGCATTTTCCCGGACTAAGACTTTTCTCTTATTTCAGGTTTCATGTTTTCTAGGATTTTCCTCTCCATGTGCCTTCTTGGAGCTAAGATTTGATGTTCCTTGGGAGCTCTTACTTGCGAAGGTCGAGTCTAATCACCACTTTACCCGTTAATTGCACTATCTTCCCGCGGTAGACTAGCATTCGGGTTGTAACATCCTGATATGTAAGCTCATGACTTGGCTACCATACCCTCGAAGTATGTGTGCCATAAAAAGTTCTATGTTTGTTTGGTATATTCATATTCCGTCTAGCAAAGGGAATGAATAGTGGGACTGTGAGAATAGCCTCATAGAATTAGTGTTTTCCCCAAAATGGGGTACGGGTTTGTCAACCCATTAAGTTGGTAGAAAGGGTTTATGAGTTTTACAATGGCCAACTATAAGTCATTCAGTGTGTATGCACCTCCTTAGTGTTTGAATGGTACTTTGGTGACTTACCATTACGTATTCCACTCATACAGGTTATAGCCTCAAAATCCTTAGCACAAGGATAAAATTGAGGTAATGAGTGTTAAACATCGAAAATTTTGTACTCTTACTGAGCCTGCGTTAAGAGGTCATTCCTTAACAATAGATGCTCCTAGAGCTTCCTAGTTCTAGAAAACTGGGAGTAAAGGATATGATCACGCCTCTCCTCTAGGCTGAAATATGGGATCCATCCAACAAGATGGTCCTTGGGGGAGTGCGGGTGCAAAAGGGTATAAAATTATCCTTCTCGGATATTTGTGGACAGTGGTCTGTTATGAACAACTCGTGCTTATGTCCCTTATGCATATCATGAGCTAATGAGATTAGCAAGAAATTCCACATTTGGGAAACCTTCAAAAGTTTTGTATGTCATTTTTCTGTTAGTGCGACAATAGTCATCAGTCCACACTTAGGTTTCTTTGGCATTCGCTTGAGCATCATCCCCGACCTATTCATCACCGGGAGAATAGTCGAACTTAAAGGTGTACTGAATGTCAATGGTTGCGAGAGCAACCCTGTTTGACCAATATTATGAAATGTCAGATTGCCTATTTGTCTCATGTCGAGCTTCCACAACACCCCATAGGTGCTATGTGTATGCGGGTCAGAAAGATTTTCTGCCCCATTACTGGAGCTAGTGCATAGCACTCCTGACGTAACTTTCAAGTAATTGTGAGACTAAATTGTACGATAGATCCCGAGATTACGCTATAATCTCCCATAATAATTTTGAAATTATTGTAATTGTCGGTTGTGGTAATGCTCAATTTGAAGCCATCTTGACAAGCAGAATCTCAAAGAATGAATGTACGAAATCCTTCGCCGTTCAGGATTCACTAAGGTTTGGTTGAATTCAATTTGAATTTCTCTCGTTCCTCCCGAACTAGGAGAATACTTTGTGGACACCTATTTGAGAAGTCCGATTTGTTAATATCCAATCCTTAATCAAGTGACTGAGAACATGGGTTGATCATTACCTTGGACAACAAGACTCACTAAAGTTCCCATACACTGCAAATCATGATTACGTGTGCACCCGTAATGATAATTTACTTTGCATGATCCATGTAGTGTTCCTTCTATCTCCAACTTTTAGTTAAAAGGATTTGAAATGATCATTAGGTCGTGTTTGCACACTTGTGTAGGAGTGTGTATTGTTCTATCGGATTACTTTTGATTATGAGTACCAATACCCATAAGTCTACCGAGTCTGGCTGTTACCGGATGAGGTTAACGGTAGAGAGGCACCACCAGTGTCTCTCAAGAATAAAATGTGTATGGAAGTCAGGCACTATGTGTAGGGCAGAGATCCTCAAATTAGTGTCGAGCAACTCATGCTCCATGTATGTATGTACGTATGGATCCACATGATCCTGATGAGTGGCTGGGTCTCCTGACCCATGGAGTTCTCCCCCATTTAGTCCTGCTTATCCACCTTGGATTCCCTTCGGTCCGGGCAATCCCATCTGCTACATCTCATGGCGAAAGTCTATTCGTTCGATCCGGCAACTCTTAAATTAGAGTATTTATACCGCACATACGTCAGAAAGAAAGTTGCCTCCCAGGCTAGAGTAGTTGTCGGTGTGGTGCAGGTATAGGTACAGATTCTGGTACGGGTTCAGCCTGTTGTGATACCAAGATCGGTAACTGACAGTTGCTGCCGTCTTCGCCCAAGCTCAGCTCGTAACTCGATCTTCTAAGGTTGCAGTATGCTGAGTACCCGTTATTCTTGACTCGTAATCCGAACAGTAACATGTTGTAAGTGTTTATTATTTCCACATTGTTGTATGTGTTTAAGTGTTCACTACATGTGCCATGTAATTGTATTAGTGTAGCTAATGATAACCTAGTGTAACTCCATACATTAATAGTCTACACAAATTGTTCGGCAACGGTTGTAATTCCCATACTCCAGTCTTAGGTGTTCTTAGTGTGATGCAAGTCTTAGAAATCTTGGTCCCTAAATGAGTCCGGTTAGAGCCTAGGTGTCACTAAGGAAACCTAATTCGCTAAAACCATTGCTCTGATACCAATCTGTCACACCCCCAAATTTATTCACTTAATAAATAAATACAGGTTGCAACGATTGGTTCATTACACGATAGCGGAAGCTGTAATAGTGATTTCTAAGACTTGATTACATATACGATTACTAAAAACTAAATAAATACAATGATCTAAGTCCTGCTAGTTCAATGGTCGACTTGAGACTTGATAATCTATGCCCGTCCGGTTACTAGGACTTGTTCCAACATAGCTAGCCTATTCCAACCGCGCCATGGCTAAAGGTTACCTGAGAAACATACTTGAAAGTGTCAGCACAAAGGTTGGTGAGTTCACAGAGTTTGTTCATTTAGTACAGTTAGTTTTCCCTGAAAACGTATACATGACTTAATCGTCATAAAATAAGTAGTTTTCCTTTAAAAACATGCCCATGACTTTACCGTCATAAAATAAGTAGTTTTCCTTTGAAAATATGCCCATGACTTTACCGTCATGAAATAAGTAGTTTTTCTTTGAAAAACATGTCCATGACTTAACCGTCATAAAATAAGTAGTTTTCCTTTGAAAACATGTCCATGACTTAACCGTCATAAAATATGTAGTTTTCCTTTGAAAACATGTCCATGACTTTACCGTCATAAAATTAGTGGTTTTCTTTTGAAAACATTCCCATGACTTAACCGTCATAAAATACGTAGTTTTCCTTTGAAAACATATACATGACTTTACCGTCATAAAATAAGTGGTTTTCCTTTGAAAACAATCTCATGACTTAACCGTCATAAGATACGTAGTTTTCCTTTGAAAACATATACATGACTTAACCGTCATCAATTAAGTAGTTTTCCTTTGAAAACATGTCTATAACTTTACCGTCATCAAATAAGTAGTTTTCCTTTGAAAACATGCCCATGACTTTACCGTCATAAATCCAATGTTTAAACATGATCATTTTCCGATCAAAACTCTTTGTATGTATTACCAATGAATCCGAATACTAATCTGATCAATTGACCCCATTTGTAAACTTGCAAGGAATACAAAACAGTATGTAATGTACGAGACCGTAACCAAACCCCAACTTTCTGTGCCTCCCCTCGCCTTTCTGCGAGTTAAGACAATATGCGGTCATTCGGCCATTTGGACCCCTGATTAGTGCGACAAATCATGACCGGAGGCCACCCCCAATAGTACTATCCATAAAAACCCGGGCTAAGTCCCTAGCTAATGGTTACTAATTTATTCCAAGGACTTTAAGCGCTTTATTTTTCCCTCAATACACACATACGGTCAGATCATTAGTTCATTCATTTACATACGAAAATTCTTTACAAGTATGTTTCCACCCCAAAATATTTCAAAAACTTAGAAAAAGGGGGGTTAGTGAAACTCAAAAGGAGTTAAACCAGAATGTTCATATTGTCAAACGTGTAAGCAATTGTATTTCATGTTTTCAAAACATAACAAGTAAGTATGTTTCTCCCCCGATGTTTACAAAACATTAGAAAGATAAAAGGGGGCCGTGAACTCACCTGATGAGCAAACAATGAAGCACAGCAAAATAAGTAGCAACTAGCAAAGTCCATGAACACGTGACCCGACCTAACTGAGACCTATGGTAAAATAAGACACTTTAAGGTCTAAACAATGTTTCTAATGTGTAAGTTGATCGTGTATACGGGTCACCCAATTAGACTCGACATGAATACTAGTTTATGTTTCCGACAGTTTTGACATGACGACCGTTAGCGACGAGTCATGACAATAAGATACATTTATATATACTTATATAAATAAGTTGTGTATTTCAAGACGTGTCGTTACGTTTCGCAACCACATCATGGTTGGGGTTGAAAATAAATATATAGTATAGAAGGTAAAACTTTTACATCAAAATAGCCTTTAGTAATGTATTCGGGTTTTTAAGTCAACTGGTGTCGTGTCTTTAGTTAATTTATCGAACTCAATAATTTATGGAACTTTTACCGCACTCAACTAAGTGTATTGACTCTATAGAAATGTATGGATCATAATTTATAAAGGGGTTTAAGGGTTTCAAACAAAAATCATAACACAAATAGGTTAACAGCTTTCAAACAAAAATCATAACACAAATAGGTTAACAGCTTCGGTTTTGTCGGATAGGTCTCGGGAATCTTGACAGTTGGGGGAAAAATGTTGAGTTCATCATAAGAGGCCATATGGGTTTTATTACCAACACAAAATTCTAGTTTTAGGAAAAAGAATCAAATCATTTGGACCATTTTTGAGTAAGTTATGACCTATACAAGTTAACCCTATGAATCTGTCCAAACATTTCAGCTTTGACCCATTTTCTTGTATCAACCTTTTGGGGTATCAAAACTTCACCAAAAATCACGAAATCAATCCGGATGGATAGAGGACTCTTTAAAATTAAATTTAGACTCAAAAACGTCCATTTTGGTTTAGTTTTGACTAGGATACGACCCTCCAAAGTGGAATAAAAATTCTGCCAGCACGTTTTTGTTTTGAATGGTGACTTTTCTTTTGAAATAAACACTACTTGGGTGAACTTACACACAAAACAACTAGTGTACTTAATGAAATCAAGACTTAGGATATGAACACTCACTTAAAGCAAGCAAGGAGAAGGATGGAATTATGTAGGAAGCTTGAACTCTTTAAACTCCTAGCTAAACCTTCTAGAGTTTGTGTTCTTGAATCAAAGTGTGCAAAGTGTATGCACATATGTGTGCATCGGTTTTTATAAGTGAAAAGGGATGGAGATAGTGTGTTGGTCACACTATCATCATTACTAATGATGACGGCTAATGATGGATGGTACTCTTGGATAGATGTTTAGGTAAAAGAGTGTGTGTGTGTCGTATACATGCATGTAGATATTTAACAATTTGGAGTGTTGGAACTTCTCCAATCATTACAAGTATGAATGAAAAGTTGTAATGATGGTATATACGCATGTATTTTTCGTTCAAAATGGAGAAAGGGAAAGAGAGATGGAGTGTTATCTTCACTCTAATGATTGCAAGTATGTCTTGAATAGATAGACATGACTTTGTACAAATTCTTGGTTAATTAAGCATGGTTATATGACACAATCATCATGAGAAAGATGGGTTTGGTGTGGGTTTGGCAAGTGGGTGTATGTGGTCCTATATATGGATGGAAATAAAGGAGATGGAGTGTTGGACTCATCTTAATCATCACAAACATAGTAGAAGAGATTGATTTGACTTTAGCTTGTTCCATGGTTGAATGAGTATGGTGATACTTGACAACAAGATGGTGTAAGAAAGTTGGTGATGTAGTGGGTGGTTCCACCCACTTTCGGCCAAGATGGGTATAAGGGGGGTGGGTTTGGGTCTTGTTCCACTTCTAGTTGATTTCTAGGTATTTAGTTAGATGGATTTTAGGTAGGGTATACTCGGTAGGTGTTCCCGTGATCTAATACCCGATGTACGAACTTTTATGATTTAAAACTATATATATTTTGTATCTTGACTATTTTAATAGTCCACTAATTTAACCCGTCATGGTTAATGTTTTAACTAATATAATACATGTATACATAAAATAATATAGAACCATATAATGATTATTTATATGTCAACTTTTATAAAAGTTTAGTCACCAATATTTATGTTTTTGCATTAAAGCGTGTCCCTAGACTTTTACTAGAATAGAATTCATGTTAATCACCAACGACCGTACCTTGCGGGTTATCACTGTGTATTTTCCAAGTAATTCTTATCAATTACTATTTTGATATAAGTTCCTTTGCTATATTCCTTGACTTTACTTAGTCAAAATAAAACTTCAGGAAATATATGTTATGAACATACATTTATGTAATATGGATATTGACCTGAATTACTGGGTGTCACACACTGGGAGTGTCCGAATATCTCAAACTATTGCTCTGATACCAACTTGTAAGGCCCCAAACCCGGGAGGCCTCACTCGTTGGATTTACTCATTCACAAACAGTTCTTATACTTGAATATCAAAACAACGTAGCGGAAAATTTCATTAAAACATAATTGTAAAATTGTTCAACATGCGGAAGCGTAACATAGTCTATTACATGAACATAACATAAGCTAATCATAACGGGATGCCAGTCTTCATATCATCCGAGTAACTCATCAAGCTGCCCAACATCACCATCCATCATCATAACCTGCCTTAACCTGAATGTGCATACTAAAAAGTCAGCTACGCTTGTGAGTTCTAGCTTTTCATAAAACCTTAACTTCAAATATTTGCCAAAAACATATCATTTAACTTCATTAATAAAAAGCGTACGAAAACATGCAATAACATAACGTAACAACATAAACATAAGTCAACGAACATATCGAATCTGCGCCTTCTCGTAACCGTCAAATCCAAACGTCACATACTAGTGGAATAACCTAATTATCACCACCAGTAGGCCCATCAACACCGTACTGTCCTTCGGGTGCATAACTCCTAGGGCCTGATACTTAGGTTATTCAACACCAAACTTCAAGCACGACATCACAAGGATGACACGTACCAAACTTCAAGCACTGCACCCCGTAAGGCACAAGTACCGAACTTCAAGCACGACTACCCGTAAGGTAAATCGTACCAACATCAAGGATCACGATAATCCCCTTGGTGACTGTCATCACTCAGTTGTACACCAGTTGGCTAGCCACAAAGGCCCCTAAAAGGTAAAGGCCCATAACATACTTCCCATACCCATAACCTTCATTCCCTAAGGAATATTGGCAGATTCGTTCGTTTGTGACTTTCGTAAATATTCGCTTCTTTTACTTAAAAAATTCAGTTAAAGCATTCGTACATTTTATTAAAAATCATTCCTTCATTCATAAACACTTCATAAACTTCTTTTGGCAAAATATTTCATAAACACTTCTTTCATAACCCTTCCTTCCAAAACATCGTTCATAAACATCCTTTTATAAAACGTCACATACAACATTCATAAACATCGTTTTATAAAATAGTCACATCGTTACGTATGCATACCAGCCCAAAAATAATATTCAAAACATTTAAAAGAGGGCTTCTAGAACTCACCGGATAAGCTAATATGGGTTGTCCTAAACAAAGGTCCCACAACGTCACTTCCGATCTGAATTGATTAGTTAAATACACATCAGACCAAATCCCGACTCTAACGGCTTAACCTTCTAAACATACTGACTTTACCTAAACAGCTTGATGCCTGCGCACTTAGCAAGTGCGCAGGGCCTTGTTCTTCCATACTTAATAAGTGCGCAAACTTTGCTTCATGCGTACTTAATAAGTACGCAGGACTCAGATCTAGGCCAGGTCATTACCTGTATCGAGCTTCTGATTCGGAGGTTCTTCTCACGAGCTATGGAGCAACACTTTGCTGAAATCTCGGGTCGATCCGCCAACTTTCTCTCTACGGTTTCTCTCTCTAGATGTTGCAAATGAGATAAAGGGTGGTGACTTAGGCTATTATAGGGGAGGCTCCCCTATGCTCTCCCATTCTAGCCCGCCGGCCCATCCGGCCCGGCCCGTCATGCCTCGTTCGTTTATTCCGTAATTATAACTGTCGTTTTATTTTTGGGATGTTACAGTTGGAGGTTTAGGCTTTTGGGGGGTGGTGGTGGTGTTTTTGGACGACTTTTTAGGGTTTTTTTTGTTATGATTTAGGTTTTTAGGTGTGGGGTTTTAGGTTTTTCGAGGTGGGGTGGGGGTTAGGTTTTGGTGTGAGGGGGGTTGAGGTGAAGGTTTTAGGCTTTTGGGGTGTGATGGTGGGGTTTTTGTAAGACTTTTTACACTTTTTAGCCTTCTTATAATATCCTCCCCTATATATATATATAGGGGATGGTTGCCCTAAGAAGTGTAATTTGGCTAATAAGCCTAAGAAATAATCTCATCCATTGAATTAGATGATCAATGGTAGAGATTTAATTATAGGAAAAACAATGGGTGGAGGGGCATTCTTGGAAAACGCACAATTTTTGACCTTTTTCAAATTCCCTCACTTTTTTTACACGTACATAACTTTTTCATACGACCTTATTTTTAAAAAAAAATTACACCATAATATCGAGGGTTTTTTTTACCTTTAATTTGAGTATAGTATTGCTATATTTTTTGTAAAAACCAGATCGACACTTAATAAAATTATGTTACTTTACATAAATGTGCTGGTTTCTAGTAAAACAGTACCATTAACTGTGATACGTTGTAAAACAGCACTATTAACTATGTTGCTTTACATAAAGCAACACCAAACATAACAATTAATTATGCTGTTTTACTATAAAACAGCACCAAAACAACACGGTTAATTGTGTGACTTGCTCTTCTTATCTAACCCAGCACAAACAAAATCAGCACAACAAAACTAAGTTTTTAAGATTGTATATCGAACCAGCACAAAACAAAGAACACAATTGGAAGTGACACGTTATAATCCTAAAACCAGCATAAACATAACCCAGCACAAGCAAAAGCAGCACAAGTAGGCCATCACAAAAATGAACAAAACCCAACACAACAAAACTAAGTTTTTAAGATTGTATTATAAACAAAAACATTTGCAAATTAGATTTTGGGTTCTAGCCCAAGTTTCATAGCATTCACATGAAGTTTTTTTAGTTCACTTTCTTGTATTTTATGGTACATTTTTTTCCCTACAACAATAGTTACCGAAAAACGCAAAGATAAAGTACATTATTCTTTTTATATTGTTGAATGTCAAAACTTAATTACTTATATTCTTTTTTTAAGATGATTACTTTTATTTCAGATTTATGATTTTTTAAAATTACGTATGTTTTTTTTGTTATTGTGTTGTTTTTATGTTCTACTGATTTGTTTGTTGTTCTGATATTTTCCTGTGCTGGTTTGCTGTTGTTTACTAGAAAACAGCACATATTCCATTATTAGTGCTGTTTTATCGAAGCTGTTGTTTACTAGAAAACATCACAGATTACAATATCAGTGTTGTTTTATCGAAAATCAACAAAGATTTTGTTTCTTTTAAATCATCGTTTTTTATATATTAACATTATACTCAAATTAAAGAGCAAAAAATACTCGATTTTATGGTGTAATTTTTTTCAAAAAACAATGTTGTATAAAAAAGTTATTAAAGTTTAAAAAATGAGAGGGAACTTGAATTAGTCAACAAAAATGACTATTATAAAGATACCACTCCAACCTTATTTTTTCCCCCACTTAAATCTCATCCCTTATTGGGAAATGAATGTTTAAGATTGCTTCTTAGACTTTTTAACCAAATTACACTTCTTAGCTGATCCTCCTCCTATATATATATATATATATATATATAGCGTAAGGTTCAAATGTTAACCATTTTTTATAAGATAACCATGATAACCATTTTAAACCAATCAAATCATTTAGATTATATAAAATAATATTAATTAATAAGGGTGTTTTGATAAATTACCTCACATTTTATAATAGGTATTTATTTTTTTAACAACAAATCCCTTTTTTATCTCTTACATTCACTATTTCATAATTCAAAAATAAGTTTTTTTCCGTTAGACGAAACATTCTTAGAATTTGTGTTTTTCATTACACAACTTTTAATGTTTTTTTTTTCTATTAACATTTATTTTATTTCAAGGATTTATTGTTTTTTTTTGGATCAGTACATTTTTTTTAATGTTTTTTCAATTATTATTTATTTTAAAGAGTTATTGTTTTCTTGGTACGACATATTCATTTTCACAACTTTAACCCGATATATTGGTACACATCCAAAACTCATAATTTTTTTACAACTTAATCTTTTAGCCGTAATGTTTGTATTTTAACCAGTGACATGTATGTAAGACACATCTAACATATACATGTCAATTTACCAATGACTTTAGTCTTTATAACTTATATGTAACATATAATTTATTTGAAGCCACATATTATTTGTTACATATACGTATTACTTATAGGTTAAACCATATACAGTAACAATATATATGTATGTATGAGTTGTTAGATATATGTACCAAATCCATATTGTTTGGTACATATATGTAAACACGTTGTTTAAGCTACTAACTTCACTTTTTTCATAAACATACCACTTGATACATATATGTATTAATATGTTTTGGTTGATTGATCAAGTGTATAAAATAGTTGATGGCTTCATTGGTTCAATCATTTTTTTTGTTTATTGATCAAGTGTATTAGATAGTTCGGTACATATACGAACATAGGTTGGTTCACATGTAAATCAAGTTGGTACGTATATGTAACACAGTTGTTATGTATATGTAACAAACTTTACTCGGATTTTATGTTCTAGTGTTTTTTTTGTATGATTGTATTTTAAAACTAAAAAAATTATTGTTTTTTTGGTTTTGAATTAATGTTTATGAGTTTTTAATTATTAAGTTTGAAATTACAGGAGAGAGAGTATGTGGAATAATTAATGAATACTTAAATTAATGTGTGTTGTTTTACCAAAATTACACTTTTACATTAAATATAAAAAAAATTTTCTTTTAATAATTACATATTTACCATTAAATGAAATCAACCATTGATCAAATTCAATCAATGGTTGAGCTGTGGTTTTCATGGTTATCTTACAAAACTTGGTTAGCATTTGAACCACACCCTACATATATATATATATATATATATATATATATACATATATATACATATATATATAGGGAGAATCAAATAAGAAGTATGTTTTCACTAATTACTCTAAGAAATGACCAAAACACCTAAAAACGATATCAAACGAACTTCGATTGAGCTCATTTCAGCGGCGTTGGAACCGTCTCGTCGAACTCTATCATCTTAGCTTTTAGGGTTTAGCTTTTAAGGTTTATATTTTATGTTTTAATTTTAGGATTTTAGCCTTATGGTTTAGCCTTAGGGTTTAGATTTTATAGTTTAGGTTTTTTCGGGGGGTGGGGGTGGTGGTTTTAGGCTTTTTGGGGTGGTGTTGGAGGGGGGTTTAGGTTTTAGGGGGAGCGGGTGGAGGGGGTTTAGGTTTTTGGGTCCGGATTAGAGTTCGATGAGACGGTTCCAACGCCGCTGGAATGAGATCAATCGGAGTTCGTTTGACCCACTTCTTAGCGTTTCTTAGCGAAAAACCACTTTTTAGTGGAACCTTCCCATATATATATATATATATAATATATATAGGGGGAGGTTCCAATAAGAAGTGGAATTTGGCTAAGAAGCCTAATAAGCAATCTCATCAATTCAATTGGATAATCAAAGATAGAGATTTAAGTGTATGAAATAAGATGTGGAAGGGTATTTAAGAAATAACCATTTTTCTTGACTTTTTTCAACTTCCCACACTTTTTTAAAATGTTCATAACTTTTTCATATGACATTATTTTAAAAAAAAATTACACCAAAAAATCGATAGTTTTTTTTATCTTTAATTTGAGGATAATATTGATATATTTTTTTATAAAAACAAAATCAACATTTAATAAAATTGTGATATTTTATGTAAATCTGCTGGTTTATAGTAAAACAGCACAATTTAGCACATTAAAAATTTACTGTTTTATGTTAAACAACACAATTTACGTAAATGTGTTGGTTTCTTTAATTTGTGCTAGTTTTAATCGATTAATATGTGCCTAATTTGGTAGCATTTTTTAAAAATAAAAATTTAAATCATCCATACACAACAAACGGTTCAGTGGTTGGCAACAAAAGCTTATGCATGAAAATGTTGTTTGTGCTGGTTTGATATACTAGTTTTGTTATGCTGGTTTTGTTTGTGCCTCGTTAGCTAAGAAGAGCAAGTTCATGATTAACCATGTTGTTTTTGTGTTGTTTTATAGTAAAACAACACAATTAATTGTTATGTTTTATGTTGTTTTAAAATGCAGCACAGTTAATTGTGCTGTTTTACCAGAAACTAACACATTTACGTAAAGTACCACAATTTGATTAAGTGTCGATTTTGTTTTTACAAAAAAAATATAGCAATACTATACTCGAATTAAAGGTAAAAATACGCTCGATTTTATGGTGTAATTTTTTTCTAAAAAATAAAGTCGTACGAAAAAGTTATTTATGTTTAAAAAAAAATGGGGGAATTTTGTAACATCCAGAAAATAGTAACTAAGTAAATAATAATACGATGGAGATTTAAACGTAATAAAACGAAATAAGAACGGATGAGCTTGGGCTCGGCTCCAACGGGCCGAAGGAAGCCCAGGTATAAAAGGGGCAAGGCAGCCCACTAGCTCATTTCACCTTCATTTTCACCATCTTAGAGAGAGAAAGGGAGCTCGGGTCTAGAGAGAGAAAGTCGACGGATCGTCACGAGATTAGAGGAGCACGTTACAACTGAGCTCGTGAGCAAAACCTCCGAATCAGAACTTCAATCCAGGTAATGATTCAACCATAATCTGAGTTTTTGTTCATGTTGGGGTTTCTCGAGTTTTAGCTAAATAGATGATGTTTTTACGGATGAAACTTGATAATAAGCTTAGAAATAGCATCTAGAATGAAAACCGCACGTTTTGATCAAAGAAAATTGTAAGATTGGCATGATCGGGTTTGCATGCAAGAACTTCGGATTTTTGGTCCAAGAACCAGGTACGTAGGAGGAAGCCCCTGCGTACTTACCAAGTACGCAGGAGGGAGACTCCTGCGCACTTGCCAAGTGCGCATGAGCAAGTCCCTGCGCACTTACTAAGTGCGCAGGCAACAGACAGCAGGTAGCATGTTGGTTAAGTAAAAGTCAGTAAGTTTAGAATGATTAAACCATTAGAGTTGGGGTTGGGTCTAATGTGTATTTAACTACCTAATCCAGATCGGAAGTGACGCTGTTGGACCCTTGTTTAGGACAACCTAGAGTAGCTCATCAGGTGAGTTCTATGTGCCCCCTTCTATGTTATGTGCAAACCTTATTAAATGTTTTGGGGCTGAAATGTATACACTAAATGAATAAATGATATGAATGCTAATGTGATCATACGTGATGTACTAATATATATTTTCTATATATAAGAGAATGAATTATGAACAAAGAACGAAACGTATGTTTACAAAGAATGAAGGAAAGAATGGCATAACGTAAATAAACGAAATCTCGCTTTATAATTATTTATAATGCATGTTATGAATGTAAGTATACGTTATGGACGGAAACGAAGCTAACGACTACTACGGTAGACGGACGACCACTTGACCATTATGCAGCCAGAAACAGTAAGTCTAGAAAGGTAGACTAAATAAAGGCCACTACGGTGGAGTAAGTCGCTAAGTCAATAATTCGGCTGTATAATTAGTTCAAGTGGGAAACGGATGCCTTATGGCAGACGGGCGATTATGTCGGACGGCCGAAGGGTGGTCGGACCTAAAGTTATGTCGGACGGTCGAAGGGTGGCCGGACCTAAAGTTATGTCGGACGGCCGAAGGGTGGCCGGACCTAAAGTTAAGGCGGACGGTTTCTAGGACCGGACGAGTAAAACGGCTACGACGGTAGCTCAAGGGCGTATATCTTTGTGATATACGTAGTAAATGACGGGTTGATCACCTTTAAGTGTATAACCCATGAATGTAAAGAAAAGAAAAGGGTGAATGCATATATATATATATGTAATCACAAAAATAAAGAAAAGAGAGATGAAAGAAAAGAAAAAGTTATGAATACGTATTTATATGAATGACTTTATAATAATGCACACTTATAAAGTAAAGAAAAGAATGTTTATATCTAATCGCATTAAACTAGAACTCACCAGCGTTAGCTGACTTTTAGTATACATTTCAGGTAAAGGAAGGAAAGGTCGTGCGGTGGCGTGAAGGTTACCCGGCACGAGACTGACATCCCACTTTTAATTATGTTAAGACAATGTTATGTTTCAATTTGTAAAGACTTCCGCTGTCTTGTCATGTAATTTGAATGATGTTTGCTTCCGCTATTTCTGAATGTTTTAAATTAAGTTCAGTATTTATGACTATGTTTATGAGTAAATCCAACACGTGAGGTCACCCGAGAAAGGGGCCTTACAAGTTGGTATCAGAGCAATAGTTTGAGAGATTCAGACATCCCTAAATGTCTGGACTCAAACTGATTATGGGACCAACGCACGGATGTCAGTATGGGTAACCAACGCCAACACGGTAAGTAAGTAATAAAGTTAATGCTCTTGCATAAGAATAGATACCATAACTTAGAACAAATAGATGTTAATGCCATGACTTATTTGAAGAGTTTTGAACCCGAAAAGCAATGTAAATTAGTAATCACAAACCGGTCACTGTAATTAAGAATTTGCCTTGCTCGTACTGTTCCAAACTATGATCTGAAGAAATGACATTGATGTATTCCCTTTATAACTATCAGGAAACTAAGAACTATGGCTGGTGGAGGAAGGACAGGACGCCGAGGCGGTCGCACTGGCCGAGTAGGTAGACCTCCGTTGAACCAAAGAATTGAAGAAGAAGAAGAGAGTGTGCACGTAGAGCACACCGAAAGTGTGCACGAAACAGAAGTGACCCCAATTAGGGACGACAGTCCAGGGCCTATACAGTTGGAACCTGAAGTCAGGGATGCTATTGCCCGTGAAGTTGTGCTCACTTTGAAGAAGATATTGCCTGATCTATTATCCGAGGCAATAAAGAAAAGTAAAGAGGAGGATGAAGGAGACAAGGAAGAGAAAGTATATGATAGTGATGGGGATGAAATAAAGATAGGATCGAGCAACCGTGGGTGTACTTACAAAGGCTTTAAGGACGGAGACCCACCCAAGTTCGATTCAGTGGTAACGCTTGAATGGATTGAGAGGATGAATGTTGTAATCAACATCATCGAGTGTCGACCAGACCAGGCTGTTAAATACGTTGCTCATTCTTTCACCAACGAAGCACTAAGTTGGTGGAGGAATATTCAGAGAACTAAGTCACCAAATGCTATAAACAGAATGACATGGGACGACTTAAAGAAGCTGATCATCCAAAAGTTCTGTCCACAGAACGAGATTGATCGAGTGGAAAATGAATTTCTAAACCTTAAGGCTGTAAACAAGACGCACCGCCAGTATACTTCGAGATTGAATGAGCTAGCTCAACTAGTACCCCACCTGGTAGAAACTGAAGACCGTTTGATCAAGTACTATGTTAAGGGGTTGCCACAACGGGTCCGTGTTCATGTAAAAGCTAACCTACCCTCGACCTTCGAGTCGGTAGTGAATCTGAGCGGAATCATCTACGACGACTACGCCAATGAGGACCCGGCACCTGAGACACAAAAGAGAAAATGGGAGAACCCGTCCAGAGGCACCGGAAGAGGGAACGTAACAACTGAAACTAAGATGCCAATATTTGATGAATATGAAACTTGCAAGAAATGTGGAAGGCAACACTTTGGCGAGTGTCGAATCGGCACCACCACATGCTATAAGTGCGGGAAGCCGGGGCACTTCTCCCGAGATAGTATAAGAAACGTTAAGTGTCAAGTATGTGGATTTTTGGGACATCTGACAAAGAACTGCAGGAAGGCCGGCTAATCTGGTTCGGGAAAAGATAGGGAGCAGGAACCGCAAAAGGCAAGGACTCATGCCTATGCCTTGACCGAGGAAGAAGCAAGAGGAAACCCTGATGTTGTGTCAGGTACGTTCCTAGTTAATGATGAACATGCTGCTATTTTATTTGACTCTGGTGCTAGTAAAAGTTTTATATCCAATGCATTTAGTCGTAAACTAGATTGCACTATCAACATCATAGTAAAGGCCTTTAGCGTACAAACTGCCGTTGGTAAAAATTCGGCAGTATTCCAAATAACAGAGGATTGCATAATAGAAATAGAGGGTCATAAGTTTCCCTCTAGATTATTCCTTCTCACCTTAGGAGGATTCGATATAGTATTGGGTATGGATTGGTTAGCTGCCAACGAAGCTCAAATCATATGTAGACGTAAGAGGATACACCTCAAGGCTCCTAGCGGCAGTCCAATTACGGTTTATGGGGATTGGAATTGCACGATGCCGAACATCATCTCGATGATCAAGGCTGAAAGTTACATGAGGCGCGGTTGCGAAGCTTATCTGGCATATGTTATTGATGATAGAACGAAAATGAATGAAATCAAGAATGTACCCGTGGTGTGCAACTTTCCGGAAGTATTCCCCGAGGATCTACCTGGGTTACCACCCGATCGGGAAATAGAATTTCAGATTGACTTACTGCAAGGAGCTGAGCCCGTTGCCAAAGCCCCCTACCGATTGGCTCCATCAGAAATGAAATAATTGATGTCTCAACTAGAGGAACTAACCGAGAAAGGATTTATTAGACCGAGCATCTCACCATGGGGCGCTCCGGTACTATTTGTAAAGAAGAAGGACGGCAGTATGCGCATGTGCATCGACTACCGCGAATTGAACAAGAGAACAGTAAAGAACAAATACCCACTACCTAGAATAGACGACCTTTTTGATCAACTGCAAGGTGCGAGTTGGTTCTCAAAGATCGATCTTAGGTCGGGTTACCATCAGTTGAAAGTAAGAGAAGAAGACGTACCAAAGACTGCGTTTCGCACGCGTTATGGGCATTATGAGTTTCTCGTGATGTCCTTCGGATTGACTAACGCACCAGCAGCGTTCATGGATTTGATGAATGGAGTATGTCAACCAATGTTGGATCGATCGGTGATAGTTTTTATAGACGACATACTGGTATTTTCGAAAAGGGAGGGTGATCACCACTGTCACCTAAAAGAAGTTATAGAAGTGCTAAAGCAGGAAAAGTTGTACGCAAAGTTCTCCAAATGCGCGTTCTGTCTTAGGGAAGTCCAATTCCTAGGTCACGTAAAAAACCCAAACGGAATCATGGTAGATCCTTCAAAGATCGAGACAGTAAAGGAATGGAACGTCCCAAAGACACCAACAGAGATACGAAGTTTTCTGGGATTGGCAGGCTACTATCGAAGGTTCATTCAAGATTTCTCAAGGATAGCCTCGCACTAACTAAACTGACACGGAAGGAAGTGAAATATGAATGGGGTCAAACCCAAAACAACGCGTTTGAGGAATTTAAGGCACGATTAACCCACTCGCCAAAGTGTTGCCTTCCACATTTCTTGCAAGTTTCATATTCATCAAATCTTGGCTTCTTAGTTTCAGTTGTTACGTTCCCTCTTCCGGTGCCTCTGGACGGGTTCTCCCATTTTCTCTTTTGTGTCTCAGGTGCCGGGTCCTCATTGGCGTAGTCGTCGTAGACGATTCCGCTCAGATTCACTACCGACTCGAAGGTCGAGGGTAGGTTAGCTTTTACATGAACACGGACCCGTTGTGGCAACCCCTTAACATAGTACTTGATCAAACGGTCTTCAGTTTCTACCAGGTGGGGTACTAGTTGAGCTAGCTCATTGAATCTCGAAGTATACTGGCGGTGCGTCTTGTTTCCAGTCTTAAGGTTTAGAAATTCATTTTCCACTCGATCAATCTCGTTCTGTGGACAGAACTTTTGGATGATCAGCTTCTTTAAGTCGTCCCATGTCATTCTGTTTATAGCATTTGGTGACTTAGTTCTCTGAATATTCCTCCACCAACTTAGTGCTTCGTTGGTGAAAGAATGAGCAACGTATTTAACAGCCTGGTCTGGTCGACACTCGATGATGTTGATTACAGCATTCATCCTCTCAATCCATTCAAGCGTTACCACTGAATCCTTGCTCCCATCGAACTTGGGTGGGTCTCCGTCCTTAAAGCCTTTGTAAGTACACCCACGGTTGCTCGATCCTATCTTTATTTCATCCCCATCACTATCATATACTTTCTCTTCCTTGTCTCCTTCATCCTCCTCTTTACTTTTCTTTATCGCCTCGGATAATAGATCAGGCAATACCTTCTTCAAAGTGAGCACAACTTCACGGGCAATAGCATCCCTGACTTCAGGTTCCAACTGTATAGTCCCTGGACTGTCATCCCTAATTGGGGTCACTTCTGTTTCGTGCACACTTTCGGTGTGCTCCGCGTGCACACTCTCTTCTTCTTCAATTCTTTGGTTCAACGGAGGTCTACCTACTCGGCCAGTGCGACCGCCTCGGCGTCCTGTCCTTCCTCCACCAGCCATAGTTCTTAGTTTCCTGATAGTTATAAAGGGAATACATCAATGTCATTTCTTCAGATCTTAGTTTGGAACAGTACGAGCAAGGCAAATTCTTAATTACAGTGACCGGTTTGTGATTACTAATTTACATTGCTTTTCGGGTTCAAAACTCTTCAAATCAGTCATGGCATTAACATCTATTTGTTCTAAGTTATGGTATCTATTCTTATGCAAGAGCATTAACTTTATTACTTACTTACCGTGTTGGCGTTGCGTTGGTTACCCATACTGACATTCGTGCGTTGGTCCCATAATCAGTTTGAGTCCAGACATTTAGGGATGTCTGAATCTCTCAAACTATTGCTCTGATACCAACTTGTAAGGCCCCTTTCCCGGGTGACCTCACGTGTTGGATTTACTCATAAACATAGTCATAAATACTAAACTTAATTTAAAACATTCAGAAGTAGCGGAAGCAAACATCATTCAAATTACATGACATGACAGCGGAAGTCTTTACAAATTGAAACATAACATTGTCTTAACATAATTAAAAGTGGGATGTCAGTATCGTGCCGGGTAACCTTCACGCCACCGCACGACCTTTCCTTCCTTTACCTGAAATGTATACTAAAAGTCAGCTAACGCTGGTGAGTTATAGTTTAATGCGATTAGATATAAACATTCTTTTCTTTACTTTATAAGTGTGCATTATTATAAAGTCATTCATGTAAATACGTATTCATAACTTTTGCTTTTCTTTCATCTTTCTTTTCTTTATTTTTGTGATTACATATATATATATATGCATTCACCCTTTTCTTTTCTTTACATTCATGGGTCATACACTTAAAGGTGATCAACCCGTCATTTACTACGTATATCACAAAGATATACGCCCTTGAGCTACCGTCGTAGCCCTTTTACTTGTCCGGTCCTAGAAACCGTCCGCCTTAACTTTAGGTCCGGCCACCCTTCGGCCGTCAGACATAACTTTCGGTCCGACCACCCTTTGGTCGTCCGACATAATCGCCCGTCTGCCATAAGGCATCCGTTTCCCACTTGAACTAATTATACAGCCGAATTATTGACTTAGCGACTTACTCCACCGTAGTGGCCTTTATTTAGTCTACCTTTCTAGACTTACTGTTTCTGGCTGCATAATGGTCAAGTGGTCGTCCGTCTACCGTAGTAGCCGTTAGCTTCGTTTCCGTCCATAACATATACTTACATTCATAACATGCATTATAAATAATTATAAAGCGAGATTTCGTTTATTTACGTTATGCCATTCTTTCCTTCATTCTTTGTAAACATACGTTTCGTTCTTTGTTCATAATTCATTCTCTTATATATACAAAATATATATTAGTACATCACGTATGATCACATTAGCATTCATATCATTTATTCATTTAGTGTATACATTTCAGCCCCTAAACATTTAATAAGGTTTGCACATAACATAGAAGGGGGCACATAGAACTCACCTGATGAGCTATTCTAGGTTGTCCTAAACAAGGGTCCAACAGCGTCACTTCCGATCTGGATTAGGTAGTTAAATACACATTAGACCCAACCCCGACTCTAATGGTTTAATCATTCTAAACTTACTGACTTTTACTTAACCAACCTGCTGCCTGCGCACTTAGTAAGTGCGCAGGGACTTGCTCATGCGCAATTGGCAAGTGCGCAGGAGTCTCCCTCCTGCGTACTTGGTAAGTACACAGGGGCTTCCTCATGCGTACTTGGTAAGTACGCAGGAATTCCTTCCTGCGCACTTGGTAAGTACGCAGTACCTGGTTCTTGGACCAAAAATCCGAAGTTCTTGCATTCAAACCCGATCATGCCAATCTTACAATTTTCTTTGATCAAAACGTACGGTTTTCATTCTAGATGCTATTTCTAAGCTTATTATCAAGTTTCATCCGTAAAAACATCATCTATTTAGCTAAAACTCGAGAAACCCAAACATGAACAGAAACTCAGATTATGGTTGAATCATTACCCGGATTGAAGTTATGATTCGGAGGTTTTGCTCACGAGCTCAGTTGTAACGTGCTCCTCTAATCTCGTGACGATCCGTCGACTTTCTCTCTCTAGACCCGAGCTCCCTTTCTCTATCTAAGATGGTGAAAATGAAGGTGAAATGAGCTAGTGGGCTGCCTTGCCCCTTTTATACCTGTTGATGCACTTTCCTGTGACAACACTCTGGATAGAGTCTTAGTTTGTATTTCTAATGTCTGTAATTTGTCTTTATATGTAAGAGTCGTTATGTAATAGTTTATCGAGTTGTATTTACTTTTACATAATGTATGTTGTTTTTCTGCTAAGTGTTTTGCGCACTTACATGTGCGCAGGAGAAAGCTCCTGCGTACTTAGCAAGTACGCAAGAACACCTTTGCGTACTTGTTAAGTACGCAAGAGTAATTGGTCCTGCGCACTTGCTAAGTGCGCAGGCATCAGGTCTGTATAAATAGGATAGGTTCACAGAAGCTAAGTACGCAGGAACATTTGTTTAGACGAACTCAGTTCTGCTAAGTACGCAGCTTGTATTCTCTCTGTAACCGTCGAGTGTTTATAATACAAAGAACGTTTATTGTGACTCTCGTGTTTGGTTTACTTTGTTTAGTAAGACTCTCCACCTAGTCACAGGTATTCCGCAACCCGGTTTGACTAGTAGACCACTTGCATGTGACGATCCGACACACACGAAGGGACCTACAAGTGGTATCAGAGCGATTGCTCTTGAATTCGAGTGTTGTAAGTGAGTTTGGAGACGTTTTACTGAGTTTTACAAGCAAAAAGAGGTAGTTTTGTTGATTTTTGTGATAAAAAAGGGGTAGCTCTTGAGCACTTTTTTAGAAGCAAAAATCTCTCAAAAACCGATTTTTGTTGTGTATTTTTGTGTTTTGAGCATCAAAGGTTGGTTAGAAACTTGTTTCTGATCCTTTGGCTCGATTGCATTGATCATCAGCCTACTTTTCACTATCTCCGACGATTTTCAGGTGACCGAAAAAGGTTGGTGAGAGTTGCTGAAAAGGTGTCCTGCGTACTTACCATTTTTTGGTAAAAAGTACAGTTTTCTGCGTACTTACTAACTACGCAAGAGTTATCTCCTGCGTACTTACAAGTGCGCAAGACTGAACTTGTGCGAACTTAAGATATATCCTGCGTACTTAATATTTCCTCCTGCGTACTTAACAAGTACGCAAGAGTAAGTCTTAACTACGCAAGACCATTTCTCAAGTGCGCAAGGCCAAAACCAAGTGCGCAACAGTGTCTGATTTTTCTGATTTTTTACCAAGTAATTCACTATGTCGAACCTTCAGAATCTTGAAAACATGTTAAATTATGATAATGAGATCGGTACACCTCAGAAACCGCCTAAACTATTAAATGTAAACGATTATTCCAATTGGAAGGCGCGTTTTGAGCACTACATTTCATACACCGACTCATCATTATGGATACCAATCCTTGAGGGATATAAGCATCCCACACACATCTATCTTGATGAAGAGGTGCCAAAGCCCATCTCTAAGCTTGTTGAAGAACAAAAGAAAGCTTATGATCGGGAAAAGAAGGCTCTTGGCTCAATCACTATGTCATTAACTCGGGAATTGTTTCACAGTTTCCGAGGCTATGACACCTCCAAGGATCTTTGGAAAGCACTTCAGAAAAGATTTGAGGGGAACAGTGACATTAAGAAGAGTAAGCGAGATCTTCTCCAGAAGTAGTATGAATGCTTCAATTTCATGGAAAATGAATCGTTAGATGATCTCATCTCTAGATTCTATCATTTTCAAACGGATTTGAAAGCTTTTGAACTGAAATATCCCGATGAAGAACTGGTGGAAAAATTTCTTGATGCTTTGCCACCAAAGTTTGAGATGTATACAACCCTGATGAGGGAAAATCCTAAATTCTATGAGTTAACAGTAGATGAGGCTATTGGTAAGATTCAATCTCATAACATGAATCTTATGAAGAAGGAGAGCTCGGGAAGACCTCAGATACAGGACCCTTCCATGTATCATGGGACGACTTCCACTTCAAAATCATCGGGCTCTGGAATTGCCCTCTTTACTGGACACTCCAATGAAGAAGACCACTCAAATGGGTGTGGTGGTCATGCTTGTTATGCATCCGGATCAAGGTTGGGAACTAATCATCAACACACCTCAAGAAATCCTCCAGCTACGTCATCAGCTAACCATTCTGCAATAGTCAAAATAGCTGAAGATCATGTAGCATTATTTTCATCATGTATGCTTGCGTATGAGAATTTCATAGGCGGCAAGCTAACGGATCCCGAAACTATTGAAGAAGACTTTAACCAAGTGGATCCTGATGATATTGAGGACATGGATATTCAATGGAATATGGCCATGCTTTTGAGGAGGGCCAAGCGTTTCCTGAACAGAACAGGAAGAAAGTTCATTGGTGGACATTCTAATGCCAAGGTTGGATTTGATAAATCCAAGGCCAAATGCTACAAGTGTCTGAACTATGGACACTTTGCTCGTGAGTGTCAAAAGGACCGAGCACCGGCCTCTGGTTTCACCAGACCTAGCCAGGGAAACAGCCACGGCCACAACAACACTAGCCACCACAATCAACATCAAGGTGGTTCGTCAAATGCACTGGTAGCTCAGCATGACGAAAACTTTGATTGGGGTGTTCATCTAGAGGACGCCATCATTGCTCAAACACAGGTTGGTCTCATGGCTGAGATCATGGAGCTGTTGGAGGCTGAGAGAAAAGAAGCTGAGGAGATGGAAGCTTCTGTAGCTGTTGAAAAGGAGTCTACCACTGCCGTTGCTCTCATGGCCATTGGAGAAGCACAGAGTTCATCATCTGAGGTAGATTCTAACACTTTCTCTGTTATTTCTTGTTCTAAATGTCTAGGGCTAAAGCTTGAAATTTCTAAGCTCCAAGACAAAATCGAACCCCTATCTATGGCAGCTCATAATTACAAAGCAAACGAAAAACGTTTTAAAGAGTCTGTTGAAACGTTGAAAAAAGAAAAATGTGAATATTATTTACAAATAAGTGAGCAACAAGTTCACTTGGATATTGCGTATAGGGGGTTAGAAAAACGGAACAATGAAATCAACAAACTGCAAAATGAGATCCTGCAGTTAAAATGTACAAATTAGAAGTTGAAAAACTCTCGCTTTGTGGTGGAGCACTACGAATCAGTAGTGAGGAAAATGAAGGGTATAGGTCTTGGTACCAATGCCATTCCTCCACCAATAAGTGGGAAGTTTGTCAATAGCTTGATAGACATTGTTCTCACCTGTCTAGATGAGTCCTCTGATAAGGATGATTCCCCTAAAAAGGATGAATCCTCAAGTAAGGCTAACTCCACATCTAGTGAGGAGTATGTTACTGCTTCTGAAGATGGGTCGGTTGACACTTGCCCTGAAGGAGTTGTCTTTGAGGAGTTGTTGATTGAACAGAAAGTCCACAAAAACATTATCACTAATGGTGATAACTGCATTTTAACTGAACCTGATATCATTGAAACAAATGATAAACTTAAGGTAATGCTTTACGGGGGTTATAAAAATATTAACCAAGTTAAGAAAGAGGCTTTTTCAGCTCATTATGGGCTTGGTTACAAAGAGAATTTGCAAAAGTATTATACCCCCAAAAACCAAACTGAAAAAGGTCAGACATCTGTTCATAAACCAACTCCTCCTGCTCATAATGGAGAGTTATCTAAGGCCAGATCTAATGAGCCTTACAAGAGAACTTATGTAGACAAGAGGAATTTTTTTCACTGTGGCTTGGTTGGTCACATTGTTGTGAACTGTCCTTCTAAGAACCAAGGGAAACGGCATGTTGTTTCACAGCCTGCTGTTATCCCCAGGTCGCCACCAGTGAAACCATCTCCCAAAAGTCCAAAGCAGAATGTGGTGAAACCACCAGTACAACCTATGGGAAAACCTAAGATTAAATCTGAGGCCAAACCATCTGTTGCAAGAAAGGTAAAGCAACCTGCTGTACCTCGTGTGTCTACATCTGGTAATACATGCACTGGTGAGAAATCTGTGGCTAGACTCTCTAAGCCACAAAGAAGAAGAAGGAATAAGAGGTTGAGAAAGCTGGAACAGCTGACTAAAACTCAATCAAGTGAAGCTTCCACAAGTTCACCGGTTGTGGTTGAGCCAAAGTCTACTGTTCTGGTTAAGAATCAAAAGAGATCCTGGAACAAGAAAGTTGAAGGTTCTCAATCTCCTGTTCCAAATTCATCCAAAGATTCACCAATTTTGAACAGTCATCATGACTGTGAGTTGAAAGAAGTAGTTTATTTTGAGAAGGATGGACGACCCAAGACCACAATGGCTTGGGTCTCCAAATCTAACTAATTCTTTTGTTACTCGTGCAGGGACGTCCGAAGGGTACTATCTCTAACCGTTGGTATGTAGATAGTGGATGCTCCCGGCACATGACAGGAAACATGGCCTTGCTTCAAGACGTTAAACCATTCAGAGGCGGCTATGTGGCCTTTGCCGGAGAAAAAGGCGGCAGTATCACGTGTCAAGGCGTGGTTTCGAACGGTTGTGTCAGCTTTAACAATGCCAACTTCTGCGAGCAGCTGAAGCATAACCTGTTGAGTGTCTCCCAAATGTGTGACAAGGAGTACTCGGTGATGTTTGACAAGTCAGAATGTCTGATTCTCAAACCCGGTTTTGAGGTTCCCGAAGACTGGATTCTGATGAGAGCACCAAGATCAAACGACACTTATCAGATCGATATGAGCGTGGCAACAACCACCTCATCAGTTGCTACTTGTTTGCTTACAAAAGCAACAGAACTTGACTCCATCTTGTGGCATAGGAAACTCGGACATATTTCTTATCGTAAAATGAATCATCTTGTCCGAAACGGTTTGGTAACCGGGGTTCCTAAGTTGAGGTTTACCATTGCAGATGACTGTATGCCATGTAAAAAGGGCAAACAGCAACAGAAATCTCACAAGCCCAAGCTCCAAAACTCTATCGATACCCCTTTGGAGCTATTACACATGGATCTGTTTGGCCGCATAAGTATCAGGAGTATTGGAGGTAAGTCGTTCTGTCTAGTTGTAACTGATGATTTCTCACGTTTTTCTTGGGTGCATTTTTTAGGTACAAAAGACGAGACTGCTGATATTCTTCAATACCTGATCCTGAGCTTGGAATCTCTTTGCAAGCTGAAAGTTAGAAGAATAAGGAGTGACAACGGAACTGAGTTCAAGAAAAATTTGATGGAACTTTTCTGTCTCAAGAGAGGGATCCGTCACGAATTCAGCGCGCCGTACACACCTCAGCAGAATGGAGTTGCTGGACGGAAGAACAGAACATTGATCGAGACTGCAAGGACTATGCTGTCAGATGCAAAGCTTCCTGTCACTTTCTGGGCAGAAGCAGTTAATACAGCTTGTCACGTCTTAAACAGGGTTCTGGTGGTGAAAAGGCACAACAAGACATGTTATGAGTTGATCAACAATCGACTTCCCAATCTTGATTACCTAGTTCCTTTTGGTAGTCCTTGTTCCTTGTTGCTACAGTATAAAGACCATCAGTCTAAGTTTCATGCGAAAGCGGTGGAAGGCATCTTCTTAGGATATGTTGCCAATTCGCCCTGCAAGAGAGTGTACAACATAGGAACTCGTACTGTCGAGGAATGGTTTGAAGTGGACTGTAGTAAACACATCACTCCACCAGAACCAAAAGGTCCAGCTTGGGGTTTTGATTATGATGCGCTATTCAAGTCTTTCAATCTTCCTGACTTATCTGCAGAAGACGCCGCAAATGCTTATGATTTATTGCGTGGCGACAATGACTCCAGTTTTTCTACTCGTGCTGCTGCACCAATTATAACTCCTGATTCCAATGCTGCATCTGCATCTGGAAACTCATGACAGTAATAACAGTGAAGATGTTCTTGTTGATGGAGATGACGCTCCAGCCAATCCTAACACAACTGTAGGAAATGAAGCTCCAGCTGATCCAATAAACATTGAATCTTCTTCCTCTGGAACACAGGAAATGGGGGAGTTAAGCACGAATCTAGATCCAGAAATTCAAGAACCGATTGTACCGGAGATGAGGGTGCATAGGAATCATCCAATCGACAACATTATTGGTGATCCTTATGCCGGTGTTCAGACTCGTCATAGAACCATCACTGAGAACACCAGTCTTTACACAGAGATATTTGACACTGGTGTCATGGAAACATGTCTGCATGCTGTATTCGTGTCCCAGTTAGAGCCGAAGAATGTGAAGGAGGCTCTCACTGAAAACTGCTGGATTGAGGCGATGCAAGATGAACTGTCTCAATTCCAAAAGTTGCACGTGTGGGATTTAGTTGACTTGCCAAAAGGCTTTCAGCCAATTGGTACCAGATGGGTGTTCAAATGCAAGACGGATGATCGTCATGTAGTTGTGAAGAACAAAGCAAGGTTGGTTGTTCAGGGTTTTTATCAACAAGAGGGCTTGGATTACAATGAAGTATATGCCCCAGTTGCTAGAATTGAGGCCATTCGACTGTTCTTGGCTTATGCCACATATGTCGGCTTCAAGGTCTATCAACTTGATGTGAAGAGTGCTTTCCTTTATGGTAAGGTGCATGAAGAAGTCTATGTCACTCAACCTCCCGGTTTTGAAGATCCGCATAATATCAATAAAGTGTACAAGCTCGACAAAGCACTTTATGGTCTTTATCAAGCACCGCGGGCATGGTATGAGACATTATCTAAGCATTTACTGTCTAATGGTTTCGACCGTGGACAGATTGACTCGACTCTCTTCATACGGAAAGCAGGAGGTGACATTCTTCTTGTGCAAGTATATGTCGACGACATTATCTTTGGGTCGACCAATGAAGGGATGTGTAGGGAATTCGAGAAGGTGATGAAGTCCAAGTTCGAAATGAGCAATATGGGTGAACTGTCATTCTTTCTAGGTTTGCAAGTCAGTCAAAGAGAGAATGGTATTTATCTACATCAAACTAAGTACGTGCAGGACATCTTGTCAAAATACAAGATGAGTGATAGCACTACTTATGGCACACCAATCCCAGTCAATCATGGTTTGCATCCCGACAGAGATGGAAAGGATGTGGACAGCAGGTTGGACTGTGGGATTATCGGATCACTTATGTATCTCACAGCTTCAAGACCCGATATAATGTTTGCTGTATGTTTGTGCTCAAGGTTTCAGTCTCAACCGAAGGAGTCACATATGATAGCTGTGAAGAGAATTTTCAGATATCTGAAAGGGAAACCCCGATTAGGTCTTTGGTACTCTAAGAAGCAGTCATTCGACTTCAAAGCCTACACTGATTCAGATTATGGCGGTTGTAACCGTGACTGAAAGTCAACTTTTGGTGGATGTCAATTCTTAGGAGACAGGCTGGTCTCCTGGCAGTGTAAGAAGCAGTCAACGGTTTCTGTCTCAACTTGTGAAGCAGAATACATTGCTGCAGCGAGCGGTTGTTCTCAGATACTGTGGATTCAGCAGCAGTTGAGAGACTACGGCTTAAACTTCACTGGAACTCCTCTATTCATTGACAACAATGCCACCATGTCCATCACAAATAACCCGGTGAAACATTCCAAAACTAAACATATAGAGATTCGCCATCATTTCATCCGTGATTGTGCTGAAAAGTATTTAATTGAACTTGTAAAAGTTCACACGGATGACAATCTTGCTGACCTTTTCACAAAGGCATTTGATCGATCCCGTTTTGAGCATCTTGTCAACTTGATAGGAATGTTCAATCCTGAGTGAAAACTAAGTTTTCTTATATCATTTCAATTCATGGAAGTTAAATTTTCAATTCTCTTTAAATTTTCTGTATAGTTCTTTTAGTTTTAAAATATTTTACAAAAAAAAAAAAAAAAATCAAAAAAATAATTAAAAAAAATGGAGAAAATTTCAAAGTTAACTTGAGAAAAGAGGAAATGATAGTACATCAGAAATGATCTAAACTTCATAGACTGCTTATATGGGAAATGATTGCATCATGCTTACTTATCTGTTTAAAATTGTTATGTTTTTAATCTGTTTATTTACAAGTAATTTGAATTGTCAGTAGGCTGTATGCGTCTTTGAATCACTAGTAGTGTGGAAACTAAATCTAAATTACAACTGTGATTTGAACCCATGTTTGCAAGCGTGTGTGAGTAAAAGATTAGAATAGATCACTATCAGATAAAGGATGTTAGATTTTGACAATAATTTTCTTTTGAGATAAGTTTCGGGTTATGTTGTTAGCACAATTAATGCGGTTCATCTCACTGCCCATACTCACAAGTATGCAAGGAGAGATTGAATCATGACATGTCTCTACATTAACCGTTAAGCATGTATTCACCCTTGAATCATTTCTGGTTCATTGAAATCAAATCCAGATAAAAGTTGGATCCCCTTACCTTATAATCAAACACCATGTTCATTATCCCGAATCATCATACCGATATTCAAAGAAGAAAATCACATGAAACCAAGATAAAAGAATCACTCGATTCTGAATCTTATGATTCCTGATAATCCTTATGGATTTTGCTTGATTTTTCTGTGCTAATTGATGTAACTTCATTCTGAAAATTAAGAAAATCATTGGAAAAATCTTAGATGCCTTGAAGATAGTGCAAAATATCATAGCATATCAGTGGGGTACACGTTGTATATCTTATAATTAATACCTTAATACACAAGAACGTGATTCAAAGATGCCTATAGTTTCAAATCTTATAATATTGTCAACTTGAATTACTTGTTTATGTGCTTATTACGTATGAATAAAGAGTAATACATGACATGATCCCATATTCTTTGATGTTTATATTGTATCATTTTTGCTATAAGTTAGCCTGATATGATCCTCTGCTCGTACCTTTGATCAAAAATAGCTTGTGTAAATGATTGTATATATCTATCTTAAAAAGAACAAAAAGATTTTAAGTTTTTAAGTTTATGCATAGTTCAAGTTTAAATCAGAAAAATGCCAAAAATATTTTATGTTTAATCTTCATGAATTGTATTTGAATCCTCTTGGTTGAATATTTTTATCTTGTTCGTTATTTGACTTAAAATCTTCATAATTTGAGTTGAATGTGTGCGCACATAAGAGTCTCTGCGTACTTGATAAGTGCGCATGAGGTAAACCCTGCATACTTAACAAGTACGCAAGACTTAAGTCATGCGTACTTAGTAAGTACGCAGAAGTTAAATCAGTAAGTGCGCACGACCAATATGTGTTGGGTATAAATACAGGACTTAGACAATTTTTAGGGTTTATCACTTTTCAATCGTTTTTCTCCTGTGCTATTCCCTCCGAGCATTTTCCTAAAAAATTTCGAGTGTTCCAACCGGATTTTTCATCCCAATCACATTGTCATCTTCGTATTTCATCTCATTGGTGAGATTATAGATCGATTCCAACCGTAGATTCATGACATTTGGACCATATTTCCGACTTAGAATTTTTTTTGTTAAATCCGACTAAAATTTGGGATAATCTGGGGTTGTTTGGGTAACTTATTGACATTAATTTGCTAATACACGCCTAATCGATCCTCTATTCATTCTCTTAGTCATCGTCTGATCCGTCGATTGAAGTTGAACAGTCAGTGGGTCGTTCGACTGACCTAGGTCAAAATTGCTCGTAGTGTAGTGTTTTGTGGTGTTAATAATGGTACCATAGGTTGGAATCCCTGATTCCGACCTAGTGGCGACCTAATCAACACACGCTTTGAACGATTTTAAAATTCTGAATTTTTTTGCTAAGGGTTGTTCTTGCGCACTTAGCAAGTACGCAAGAAGTAATTCTTGCGTACTTGTTAAGTACGCAAGAGGAAAAACCTGCGCACTTGCTAAGTGCGCACGACCAACACTTAGAAATTTTTTCTAAGTCTGAAAATTTTTTCAAAGTGTAACTACTATACTGTGTCATGTGTGTCTACTTCCAGTGTTATAAGTTGTTCTGAATATGTTTTCTGTGTGTGTTTGCAGGCTATGGCTCGTGCATTCACTGATGAATTCAACCTAGTGGCTAACACCGAACCAGAATGGAAAGGCGCAGCCTTGCAATACAGGGAGATTGTGGATTTTCTCAACATATCAAGAATAAGTTATGCAATCTCAGCAAACCCAACAGTCTCAAGACCTTACCTGGAGCAATTCTGGGAGACTGCAGAGCATGATTGCACGGTGTCCCCTAATGTCATAAGGGCAACCGTTGATGGTCGGGCAATTGCGTTCTCTGAAGATACAATCAGGAGAGTACTGCGGTTCGGAGACCTTGCTACCGACCCGACATCCTATCCAGATTACTATGTGGATGGGTGTTGGAGGCACAGAATGGGATATGTCGGGGCAAGGGACTATGGTTCTTACAAGAAGATGTGGGTATTGGATCAATGGCGTTATTTTGCCCACATCATGATCGTGTGCATCTCATCCAGGAAAGCGGGGAAAGATGCCATGGGTCATGACCTTGCAGCGGCCATGGTGGGCCTGTTTCTCAATCGGGGCTACAACTTCTCTCTCTATATTTTCAAAGCAATTAATGACCAGATAAATACAACAGAGAGGTTTAGGTTCCTTTTATACCCGTGGTTTGTGCAACTACTGATCGATGATGAATTGCCAAATCTGCGTGCTATCGGGGAGAGACTGCAGGTAAAAAGGGTGGACAAGAGAGTCTTTTCACAGTTTCTAAAGCCAGGCAGTGTAGAACCTACCCCTGAGCATACTGAACTCTTCGGCCACCTGATTAATGAAGCATACGTCGCTCCGGAGGACTGGAACTGGTATAGTCCCAACTCGGGACCAGAGATGAGTGATCACTCTGATGAAGAACAAGATGAAGAGAATGAGGATGATGAAGGTGATGATGAACATGAAGGTGATGATGAAGGTGGTGTTGGTGGTGCTGAGGAATCCGATTCGGAGGCAACAGAATCAGATTCTTCTGATTCCGATGACGCACCATCACAGGCACATCCGAGAAGGTCGGCACAGGTAACCCTACCTGAGTCATCTTCAAAAAGAAAATGACAAAGCTCGAGCAGCGAATATGAGCCGGCTTCCGACTCTAACGCTGCTCTACAAAGACGAAGACGAGAGAAAGCCAACAAGAAAAGGGGCGATAGGCAAGATGTTGCTATCCCCAGGGTTGAAGAGATTCCGACTGTGCAGCCAGTACAAGTTGAAGCTGCCCGTCCAGAGTCAGAATCTACCACGCCAGCACGGCAACTGTTTAGAAGGAGGAGAAGGCCACTGGTACAAGCAGATGTGGCAGTCACGGCGGTCACAGAGGTGATTCCTGTGACGGTGACCCTCCCTACTCCAACCGTCCAGGTGACGGTGACTGCTCCACTTCTCATGGAGTCAGTCACCATCACCCCAACCATAACTCCCATCATTACATCCCCCATCCCAACACCCACCAAAGAGTCGTCAGGTCAACCCTTTAACTACGGTGATTTCTCATAGGGGTTCGAATTTGACACAATCTTCTCTTCCCCCATCCACAACGCCGAAGCCTCATCATCTTCTGGCATCCGGATCCAAATGAAGCTAGGATCGATGTACTAGAAACCCAAGTTGCTGGATTGTTGAAGAATATTCAAAAGTCAAAAGAGGATTCTGATGCTCAACAAGCACAGATAAACTCTCTGGCGGATGAAGTTAAGATTCTGCGTAGCCAGAGAACGGGGACTGATGAACAGTTGAAGAATGTCTTGGCATAGAATGAATTGTTAATGAAGACTAACGAAATGATTCTAGGCCACAGAACTTCACTTGAGCTGAGGATGGACTTGCAGAGAAAAGAGCACGCAGCGATGGTCAATTTAGTTGGTGAACTAACCTCGAAGCTAGGTTCTCAGGGGGAGAAGGAGACCTAGAAAGAGAAAGGGAAAGACAAAGAAAAGAAATCCACCGGTGCCGAGTCTTGTCATCCAGTTGATCTGACTAAGGATGATGATAAAGACAAGGATCCTGAAGTCGGTCCTAGTGGAGGTGAGCACCTAGCTTTGGCGATTGTGCCCATCTCTTCTGTTCCATTGGCTGAGGGGGAGTCTACTCAGCAAGAGGGTGGTGATACCTCAGGTGGTGGTGGCAGAGATAAAAGGAAGTCAGCGGCTGACGTGCTCAAGGACTTATCTGATGATTAGATCCTCTATTTAGAGCCTGACTATTCCAAAGAGGTACAGATCGATGCTATCCTTAATCTGGAAGAAGGAGAGATTGACTCTGGTGATGACTGGAATGAGGATGACGATGATGTGGTGATAAAGATTCCCAAGGGCGACGGGGAAGGAGAGTACGAGTTAGAGGATGGTGAGATCTTTGAAGTACCATCGCTCGAATCTCTGCTCGACACAGGCTCAGTTGACATGGCAAGTAATGTTGAAGCCACAACTGAAGCCTCCCCGGTCGACCCTATACCTGCGGACCCCGAGGCACAAAAAGAGAAAGACATGCCTTCTGCATCTACAAAGGGTCCAGCTCCCATGTGGCAAAAGACGTCTATCACAGACAAGCACGGAGCGACATGTATGATCTTAGCTGTTAGGTACGAGGAGGACAAGCAGCTGTTCGCCATCAAAAGATCTGGGGGGGTTCAACACTTGAAACCCACCAGTGAGGCGATCAACTCTTTGCCCAAGTACGACCTAGTTAACCTTGCAAACCGCGATCTGCTAAGTCACTCGAATAATGCAGTAGCAATGGGTTTGTGGGTAACACTACAGCGGGAAGCAAGATCAGGGAACTTTGAATACCTCAAGCCTCAGGTGCCCAGAAGAGTCAAGGATAAGCACGTTGTGCATCCTGTGACTAAGAAGCCCATAAAGAGATTGGTATACAAGCCAGTACGATGTGAAACTAAGATTCCCCTGAGCAAGTTACCTCAGGATATTCTTGGTGACATGTGGTACTGGTACGTTGATCCAAAAACGGGCGAGGTTGTGGTTATGAGTAAAGGTAAGTCAGATAGTGGAAACATAGTGCCAAAGGAAGTGATCAGGGTTTTCGATGATATCTGCTTCATCAATTTCTCTGTGAACGATCTGGAGGTACTAGCAGACAAGTTCTGCATCCACACTGACGAATGGACAAAGCTTCTCTCTGCCAAATACGACAAGTTGATCAAGTTCTGTCTTGATTACAAAAAAAAGATGGAAGCAAAGGAACAAGTGCTGTGAATACTGAAGAATGAAGACTGAAGACGATGAAGATCCCGAGCTGTTGTCAAGGGGGAGTTTGTTGATGCACTTTTCTGTGACAACACTCTGGATAGAGTCTTAGTTTGTATTTCTAATGTATGTAATTTGTCTTTGTATGTAAGAGTCGTTATGTAATAGTTTATCGAGTTGTATTTACTTTTACATAATGTATGTTGTTTTTCTGCTAAGTGTTTTGCGCACTTACATGTGCGCAGGAGAAAGCTCCTGCGTACTTAGCAAGTACGCACGAACACCTCTGCGTACTTGTTAAGTACGCAAGAGCAATTGGTCCTGCGCACTTGCTAAGTGCGCAGGCATCAGGTCTGTATAAATAGGATAGGTTCACAGAAGCTAAGTACGCAGGAACATTTGTTTAGATGAACTCAGTTCTGCTAAGTACGCAGCTTGTATTCTCTCTGTAACCGTCGAGTGTTTATAATACAAAGAACGTTTATTGTGACTCTCGTGTTTGGTTTACTTTGTTTAGTAAGACTCTCCACCTAGTCACAGGTATTCCGCAACCCGGTTTGACTAGTAGACCACTTGCATGTGATGATCCGACACACACGAAGGGACCTACAATACCTGGGCTTCCTTTGGCCCTTTGGTGCCGCGCCCAAGCCCATCCGTTCTTATTTCGTTTTATTACGTTTAAATCTCCATCGTATTATTATTTACTTAGTTACTATTTTCGGGATGTTACAATTGTAAGGCCCCTTTCCCGGGTGACCTCACGTGTTGGATTTACTCATAAACATAGTCAGAAATATTGAACCTAATTTAAAACATTCAGAAGTAGCGGAAGCAAACATCATTCAAATTACATGACATGACAGCGGAAGTCTTTACAAATTGAAACATAACATTGTCTTAACATAATTAAAAGTGGGATGTCAGTCTCGTGCCGGGTAACCTTCACGCCACCGCGCGACCTTTCCTTCCTTTACCTGAAATGTATACTAAAAGTCAGCTAACGCTGGTGAGTTCTAGTTTAATGCGATTAGATATAAACATTCTTTTCTTTACTTTATAAGTGTGCATTATTATAAAGTCATTCATATAAATACGTATTCATAACTTTTGCTTTTCTTTCATCTTTCTTTTCTTTATTTTTGTGATTACATATATATATATATGCATTCACCCTTTTCTTTTCTTTACATTCATGGGTCATACACTTAAAGGTTATCAACCCGTCATTTACTACGTATATCACAAAGATATACGCCCTTGAGCTACCGTCGTAGCCCTTTTACTCGTCCGGTCCTAGAAACCGTCCGCCTTAACTTTAGGTCCGGCCACTCTTCGGCCGTCCGACATAACTTTAGGTCCGGCCACCCTTCGGCCGTCCGACATAACTTTAGGTCCGACCACCCTTCGGCCGTCCGACATAATCGCCCGTCCGCCATAAGCCATCTGTTTCCCACATGAACTAATTATACAGCCGAATTATTGACTTAGCGACTTACTCCACCGTAGTGGCCTTTATTTAGTCTACCTTTCTAGACTTACTGTTTCTGGCTGCATAATGGTCAAGTGGTCGTCCGTCTACTGTAGTAGCCATTAGCTTCGTTTCCGTCCATAACGTATACTTACATTCATAACATGCATTATAAATAATTATAAAGCGAGATTTCGTTTATTTACGTTATGCCATTCTTTCCTTCATTCTTTGTAAACATACGTTTCGTTCTTTGTTCATAATTCATTCTCTTATATATACAAAATATATATTAGTACATCACGTATGATCACATTAGCATTCATATCATTTATTCATTTAGTGTATACATTTCAGCCCCAAAACATTTAATAAGGTTTGCACATAACATAGAAGGGGGCACATAGAACTCACCTGATGAGCTACTCTAGGTTGTCCTAAACAAGGGTCCAACAGCGTCACTTCCGAACTGGATTAGGTAGTTAAATACACATTAGACCCAACCCCGACTCTAATGGTTTAATCATTCTAAACTTACTGACTTTTACTTAACCAACCTGCTGCCTGCTGTCTGCTGCCTGCGCACTTAGTAAGTGCGCAGGGACTTGCTCATGCGCACTTGGCAAGTGCGCAGGAGTCTCCCTCCTGCGTACTTGGTAAGTACGTAGGAATTCCTTCCTGCGCACTTGGTAAGTACGCAGTACCTGGTTCTTGGACCAAAAATCCGAAGTTCTTGCATGCAAACCCGATCATGCCAATCTTACAATTTTCTTTGATCAAAACGTGCGGATTTCATTCTAGATGCTATTTCTAAGCTTATTATCAAGTTTCATCCGTAAAAACATCATCTATTTAGCTAAAACTCGAGAAACCCAAAATGAACAAAAACTCAGCTTATGGTTGAATCATTACCTGGATTGAAGTTCTGATTCAGAGGTTTTGCTCACGAGCTCAGTTGTAACGTGCTCCTCTAATCTCGTGATGATCCGTCGACTTTCTCTCTCTAGACCTGAGCTCCCTTTCTCTCTCTAAGATGGTGAAAATGAAGGTGAAATGAGCTAGTGGGCTGCCTTGCCCCTTTTATACCTGGGCTTCCTTCGGCTCGTTGGAGCCGAGCCCAAGCCCATCCGTTCTTATTTCGTTTTATTACGTTTAAATCTCCATCGTATTATTATTTACTTAGTTACTATTTTCGGGATGTTACAAGTCTACCCTCCTTAAAGAGGTTTCGTCCTCGAAACTGTTTATACGCTAAACAATTGAGGGTATAGTCCCCTCATCTCGTCTTCTTTTTCCCATGTAGCTTCTGACCCTTTTCTGTGCTTCCATTGTACTTTAACTAACTGAATCGACTTATTGCGTAGTCGTTTCTCAGCTCGGTCAATAATGGCTATCGGTTCCTCTATATAATTTAGACTGTTATCCACTTCGATCTCGTTGTAAGGTATGTGAGCTGTGTCGTCAGCTAGGCACTTTCGTAACTGCGACACGTTAAACGTAGGGTGTATTCCACTAAGCTCAATGGGTAGGTCGAGTCTGTAAGCAACTTGACCCACTCTTGCTAAAATCTTGAAAGGTCCGAAAAACCTTGGACTTAGTTTGCCACGCTTTCTGAACCGAATGATTCCTTTCCACAGTGATACTTTCAACAGTACCGTGTCCCCTACTTGAAACTCTAAACCCCTCCTTCTCTTATCCGCGTATGATTTCTGTCTGTCCTTTGCGGCTTTCATTCGAGCCTTGATTTGATCAAATTTCTCGGAAGTAGCTTTGACCACTTCGAGACTTGCAAAATCCTTCTGTTCAATTTCCCCCCAACAAACCGGGGTCCTACATCTCCTTCCATACAACATTTCAAATGGCAGCACACCAATCGTTGAATGATAGCTATTGTTATATGAGAATTCTGCCAATGGTAGATGGCTGTCCCAGCTCCCACCGAAGTCAATGGTACAGGCTCGGAGCATGTCCTCCAAGGTCTGAATGGTCCTTTCAGATTGGCCATCGGTTTGAGGGTGGTAAGAGGTGCTGATGTTCAGTCTAGTGCCCATTGCTTCACTGAATTTCTTTCAAAACCTTGATGTGAATCTAGTATCCCTGTCGGACACAATTGATAGTGGCATACCATGTCTGCACAATCTCCTTGATAAATACTTCTGCTAGTCTTTCTGATGAAAAAGACTCACGTATAGGCAAGAAGTGAGCACTCTTTGTCAAGCGGTCGACGATCACCCAAATGGTATCATTGCCTTTAGCTGTTCGCGATAGCTTGGTAATGAAGTCCATGAAATAAAGATGGACCTTTTAAAGATTTTAGCAAGAGTGGGTCAAGTTGCTTACAGACTCGACCTACCCGTTGAGCTTAGTGGAATACACCCTACGTTTCACGTGTCGCACTTACCAAGTGCCTAGCTGACGACACAGCTCACATACCTTACGACGAGATCGAAGTGGATAACAGTCTAAATTATATAGAGGAACCGATAGCCATTATTGACCGAGCTGAGAAACGACTACGCAATAAGTCGATTCAGTTAGTTAAAGTACAATGGAAGCACAGAAAAGGGTCAGAAGCTACATGGGAAAAAGAAGACGAGATGAGGGGACTATACCCTCAATTGTTTAGCGTATAAACAGTTTCGAGGACGAAACCTGTTTAAGGAGGGTAGACTTGTAACATCCCGAAAATAGTAACTAAGTAAATAATAATACGATGGAGATTTAAACGTAATAAAACGAAATAAGAACGGATGGGCTTGGGCTCGGCTCCAACGGGCCGAAGGAAGCCCAGGTATAAAAGGGGCAAGGCAGCCCACTAGCTCATTTCACCTTCATTTTCACCATCTTAGAGAGAGAAAGGGAGCTCGGGTCTAGAGAGAGAAAGTCGACGGATCGTCACGATATTATAGGAGCACGTTACAACTGAGCTCGTGAGCAAAACCTCCGAATCAGAACTTCAATTCATGTAATGATTCAACCATAATCTGAGTTTTTGTTCATGTTGGGGTTTCTCGAGTTTTAGCTAAATAGATGATGTTTTTACGGATGAAACTTGATAATAAGCTTAGAAATAGCATCTAGAATGAAAACCGCACGTTTTGATCAAAGAAAATTGTAAGATTGGTATGATCGGGTTTGCATGCAAGAACTTCGGATTTTTGGTCCAAGAACCAGGTACTGTGTACTTACCAAGTGCGCAGGAAGGAATTCCGGCATACTTACCAAGTACGCAGGAGGAAGCCCCTGCGTACTTACCAAGTACAAAGGAGGGAGACTCCTGCGCACTTGCCAAGTGCGCATGAGCAAGTCCCTGCGCACTTACTAAGTGCGCAGGCAGCAGACAGCAGGCAGCAGGTTGGTTAAGTAAAAGTCAGTAAGTTTAGAATGATTAAACCATTAGAGTCGGGGTTGGGTCTAATGTGTATTTAACTACCTAATCCAGATCGGAAGTGACGCTGTTGGACCCTTGTTTAGGACAACCTAGAGTAGCTCATCAGGTGAGTTCTATGTGCCCCCTTCTATGTTCTGTGCAAACCTTATTAAATGTTTTGGGGCTGAAATGTATACACTAAATGAATAAATGATATGAATGCTAATGTGATCATACGTGATGTACTAATATATATTTTGTATATATAAGAGAATGAATTATGAACAAAGAACGAAACGTATGTTTACAAAGAATGAAGGAAAGAATGGCATAACGTAAATAAACGAAATCTCGCTTTATAATTATTTATAATGCATGTTATGAATGTAAGTATACGTTATGGACGGAAACAAAGCTAACGGCTACTACGGTAGACGGACAACCACTTGACCATTATGCAGCCAGAAACAGTAAGTCTAGAAAGGTAGACTAAATAAAGGCCACTACGGTGGAGTAAGTCGCTAAGTCAATAATTCGGCTGTATAATTAGTTCAAGTGGGAAACGGATGGCTTATGGCAGACGGGCGATTATGTCGGACGGCCGAAGGGTGGCCGGACCTAAAGTTATGTCGGACGGCCGAAGGGTGGCCGGACCTAAAGTTAAGGCGGACGGTTTCTAGGACCGGACGAGTAAAAGGGCTACGACGGTAGCTCAAGGGCGTATATCTTTGTGATATACGTAGTAAATGACGGGTTGATAACCTTTAAGTGTATGACCCATGAATGTAAAGAAAAGAAAAGGGTGAATGCATATATATATATATATATGTAATCACAAAAATAAAGAAAAGAAAGATGAAAGAAAAGCAAAAGTTATGAATACGTATTTATATGAATGACTTTATAATAATGCACACTTCTTAGAGTTCGATGAGACAGTTCTAACGCCGCTGAAACCCACTTCTTAGCGTTTTTTATCGAAAAACCACTTTTTAGTGAAACCTTCCTCTCTATATATATATAGGGTGAAATTTATAAGAAAACTAAGATATAGAGAGAGAACTATAGAAATTCTCATTAAAGGTAAAAAATAATAATAAAAAATCATAACTCAAAATATAAATCAAAAACTAAAAAAGTGGTTCTGAGAACTTGTTTCCCATGTCATTCTCCTTCAAAAAATAAATAAATAAAAAACTCGAAAAAATAGTCGATTTAGCTTTAGGGTTTAGTTTTTTAGGTATAGTTTAGCTTTTATGTTAGGTTTTTGGAGGGGTGGAGGGTGTGTTTAGGTTTTTGGGGGTGGGTGGGGGTGGGGTTAGGTTTTTGGGTGTGTGTTAGGTTTTTGGGGTGTACTACACATATGCAATATTGAAAATAAGAAGAAAAAATACGACGAGTTAATTCTTATTTTTTATAACGTTATTTATAATCAAATAAAAGATAATGAAATTCTTGATTTAATGGTGCAATTTAAAAAAAACAATAATGTATACAAAAGATAGAAATGTTTAAAGATTTATATATTTTAATTTCCAATTTTACCCTTTCTCTTTAAAATTCCACCTATCTTTTTTAGTGGTTCTCTAGTTCTCTTATTAAAGTGACTTTTCTCATGAAGGATCAAGAGAAAACCTTAATTTTTTCTTATTTTTAAATGTATTAATATAATATTACACAATTTACCAAAAAAATTATTTTACGTATACGTAACCGTAATTGTTTTGTTTTCTGTTTACGTGTAAGACTATGGGTTACGTATACGTAAGCCAATACTTAAATGATTTTTTTATAACATTGTGTAATATTATATTGTTACTCTTATAAATAAATAAAAATAAAATAAAAAAGAAATATTATTATATGTTTGGTTAAAATTGGTATTTTTTATGGTTTTCTCGATATTCGTCTAACTATGTAGTTTTCATGGGAACCTGCCCTATATATATATATATTTATATATATATATAGGGAGAGTTAAGCTAGAAATTATGATCCAACATGACGTTTTAGTTTCTTTATAAACTCCTTCAACATTGCGTTTTAGTTTCAACATGTGTTTTCAGAATCACAATGACAAATTAAAACGCCAAATTTCCACATGGTGTTTTCACATAACGTTTTAGTTTGTCATTGTGTTATACAACTGTGACGTATAATTTATGTTAAACTAGAAGTTTTAAAAAAAAGGTAAAACACCATAAACACAAACATGGAAAAACACCATGTATATGGAAGTTAAAGTATAAAACACAATGAAAAACTAATCGCCGATTGAAATTTTACGCCAAAAGTGTAAAACACCATGACAAAACAAAAATGCCATAAACATAAATTTCATAAAATACATGTATATGAATGTTAAAATATAAAACACCATTTGTAAAATGCACAAATTTAAAAAACCATGTGTAAACTCCATAAAGACAATAAAAACTCACAAGATCAAACAACACCCAGTTGGTGGATTTTTTTTAATATAGCTATACCATACTCGTTGAAAAGATAAAAAACAAGCTCGATTTTATGATATAATTTTTTTATAAAAATAATGACGTATAAAAAAGTTATGGACGTTTAAAAAATGTGGGGGGCGGGGGAATGACATGTGACTTGCATGTTCATGTGCTTATTCAAGGATCTTGTGTCAAACCCCCAAATTCCACTAACACAGTTTTACCATTTGGTGCGTGACAAACAAGGATCTCAGTCATTAGTTACATCAAACGACACTATATGGGACTCAAATGAAAATATTATAAAAGTTAAGAGTAAATGCGGAAGCGATAAATAAAAAGTAAATGCTCAAAACAAACGCGCCTCAAAGTCTAGTTCAAAATAACATAAATAAAAATAGTTTAAACCTCTTGATAAATAAGAAATTAATATTAGGACTCCATGCATGTCCTAATCGTGCACATGTGCCTTAGCTTAGCGTCCTTTAATGATAGATGTGGGGACTTTAATGATAGATGTGTACGCATAGTCATACAAGTGATAACATATATGAATTACAAAAATCAAAAGCGTTTGCGCGTGTTTTCTCCACCAGTTTAAAAACAGTAAAAGGGGCCGTGAAAACTCACCTGAGTTGTGTAGGTAGATTCACATGAGAATGAGGTTTGGACCTCAAGTGTTAGCCCGAAACGGCTTAAAAATGCCCTAAAATTATTACATAATAATTAGGGATATAATGGGGTTTGTGACGACGACACGGAAGGTTGAACGTCCTAAAACGCTCTAAGGATCAAAGAGTAGACGAACCTGTCCACAGGAATAAAGGTTTCTTAATTAAGATAAAAGCGTTAAATGTCGAACGTAGCTAATTACAAATAATATTAATTAATAAATATATTCATGCGTTGATGTCATTAAGAACGGCGTAGGGAAATAATATAATTTATTATATTATTTTTAAACTTAGTGAAACAACAAAATAAATAAATTGCGTGACAAAATAATAATTCTATTAATTTTATTCGAGGTTATAAACATGCGTAAATAATATTAATATAAATATATCATTTATTGGATTGAAACGTCTCATAATATTTATAAACGTGTTGAAAATATATATGTAAATATATTATTTTTAGTTGGAGTTTTGGGTTGAAAATAATATAAATGTATTATTTTAAAAGTGTGGAATAATAAACATATGGGTTACAAAACCAAACCCGAGCTTACGGGTGATTTCCGGTGTTAAAACACGTTAATAGGATAATATAATAATATAGACATAAATTTTATATTAAAAAGGAGTCAAGAAAAAGTCCCAAAAAATAATACAGGAGACCGGATTCGAACCCGGGTCTCCTGTGTGCGAGTACAAAGTGTTAACCATCTCCGCCCGCTGGTGTTTCGCGACAGAACTCCCATCGAAATGGTTTTAACACTTAAGTCTAGAGAGTTTCTCCCCCATTCGAAACCGAACCAAACATCAGTCCCAAATCCCATCGATTCGATTTCGATTGAGCAAAATAGTATAGGGGTTTTTGTAAATCGAGGTATAACGAATCTGAGGTAAGTTTTAATTGCAAAATAAACGGGTTTAAGGTCGTTTAATTACAAAAATAAGAATCGAAATCCTAGAACAAGAACAGCGAATCGATTTGATCGATTCTGATATAGAAAGATGTTGGATTCATAGGGTTTTTACTAAATAAGTAATTGCGAATCCAACCCTGAGGTTTAATTTGGTCGAGATTGAGTTTAAGATTAAAATCCCAAATTGATTTATGAACAAGCCCTAGATTACAGATTTTGAACAATTCGATGTTGTTAGATAAAATTAACATAGGGCTTTTAAAGAACAAGAGACTGCAATCCTAGTGATGTAATTTAAATGAATTGTAATCGGGTCTATGGTGTAGTTCGACTACACCGTAAACATGATGAACCCAAGAATTGGTTTATCATCAATCCGATATTGTAAGCCCATCTAATCATAGGGCTTTTGATTTAGGAACATAAACGAAACTAAACATGAAAGCAATTACCAGAAAGGTGCTCGACTAAAACCGCTTCCGACGTCGCGTGATTTGATCTCTGGCAACACAGATACCTTCTCCGATCGAATTGGCGTGGCAAGAGCTTCTCCGGGTTTCGTTTGAGGTGAGTAGGTAATTAGTTTGCGAAAACAATGATCGAATCGTTCGAATTAGATGGGCACTTAATGATAGTAGACGGTTACGGGATTAATACCTATAATTGAGATTAATTTCGAATCAATACTACGATTAAAGCATCAATGATGGTCGTTAATGATAATAATCGTGCAAAACAGCTACAACATGATCGAATTTCGGATATGAAGTTTGAATTGAGACCAAACCCGCGAGTTTGACTTTCTAAAGTCAAACATGAATCGAGAATGGGTTAATTACAGGTTTAGCCCCTCTGTTTTCATGTGTTAAAGTTTGGTGATTGGCATAAATGATCCTTAAGGTTTGAACTAGGTTAACTAGGTTATGATTTGGTCAGTTTGACTATTAAAAGTCAACATGAATCAACTATAGGCTAATTACAAGATTGGTCCCTCCTATTTCATGCATGTGAGTTTAAATATAGGCAAAGTTAGTCCCTAGGGTTTGAGATAAGGTTAAATAGGTTAACTTTAACTGGGTTTGGTTAACAGGGTTAACCTGAAAAGTCCGGATTGTCACATCATCCCCTAGTTGAAAGAATTTTCGTCCCGAAAACTAAGATAATTTTTTTTTCTGAGGTGTCACATCATCCCCTAGTTGAAAGAATTTTTGTCCCGAAAATTAGAATAGTACCTTAAGAGTTTGACGTGGAGTGTTTGAACAGATCAGGATACATGCGCATTATTTGATCCTCATGTTCCCACGTGAATTCCGGTCCGCGTTTCGAGTTCCAATGAACCCTGACAATCCGGTGTGAATAGTAAGCTGTAATGCTCAAACTCGTTTGGGCTTGGTTTCCTTTTGACTTAGGGCATCAACTACCATATTAGCCTTTTCCGGATGATATCTGATCGCACAATAATAATCATTCAAGAGTTCGACCCAACGACATTGTCGCATGTTCAACTCTTTCTGCTCAAAGATATGCTGAAGACTCTTGTGATCGGTGTAGATAGTGCACTTGGTACCGTACAAGTAATGTCTCCATATCTTTAGTGCATAAACTACGGCTTCCAACTCTAGATCATGAGTGGTGTAGTTTTTCTCGTGGATTTTCAGTAGATAGTGCACTTGGTCACTTTCTCTCGTTGCATTAACACACAACCAAGACCCTGAATGGATGCATCGCAATACACCACGAAATCATCCGTTCCCTCTGGAAGAGCTAGGATGGGTGCAATGCAGAGTTTCTGCTTAAGGAGTTAGAATGTTGACTCCTGAGTGTCGGCCCAGTTATAGATTTTACCCTTCTCGGTTAAAGCAGTGAGAGGTTGGGCGATCTTGGAAAATCCCTCGATGAATCGACGATAATAGCCAGCCAATCCTAGAAATTGTCGCACCTCTGTCGGAGTCGTCAGTGCCGCCCAATTCTTGATGGCTTCTATTTTATATGGATCGACATGTATTTCGTTCTCGTTAACCACATGTCCTAAAAATTTAATTTCACGAATCCAGAATTCGCACTTGGAAAGCTTAGCATACAGATGCTCTTGCTTTAACAATTCCAGAATCAAACGTAGGTGCTCCTCATGTTCTTCCTTGTTCTTAGAATAGATGAGGATGTCATCAATGAACAGGATGACAAACTGATCATGGTAAGGTTTACAAACGCGATTCATGAGGTCCATGAACACCGCGGGTGCGTTGGTTAACCCGAAAGGCATGACCATAAACTCATAGTGGCTGTACCTAGTTCTGAAGGCAGTCTTAAAGATATCCTCGTCTCGGACTCTCAGTTGATGATAACCAGATCTAAGATCTATCTTGGAATAGAAGCTTGATCCTTGGAGTTGATCAAACAGATCATCTATACGGGGTAGAGAATAACGATTCTTGATCGTCACTTTGTTCAGCTCACGATAGTCGATGCACATGTGGAAAGTCCCGTCCTTCTTCTTGACAAAAAGGACTGGAGCTCTACATGGCGATGAGCTAGGTCGGATGAAACCTTTGTCTAACAACTTTTGTAGTTGAATGGATAGCTCTTGCAATTCACTAGGTGCAAGTCTGTAAGGTGCCCGAGCAATCGGCGCTGCTCCGGGTGCTAGGTCGATTTAAAATTCTACTTGACGATGCGGTGGCAGACCATGCAAGTCTTCGGGAAATACTTCCGGATAGTCACGTACAATTGGGATATCATCAATTTTCTTCTCCCCAGATGGCTGCTCGGCTACGAGAGCCAAAGTAGCAGTATAACCTTTTTGAATACATTTATGTGCTTTCATGAAGGATATGATGCCAACGACTACACCACTCCTTTCTCCCCGGATAGAAAGAGTTTCCCCACTCGGGAGAGGAATGCAAACAATTTTCTCATGGCAAATAATCTCGGCTTGGTTCTTAGATAACCAATCCATACTGACAATTACGTCGAGACTACCAAGTGTGATCGGCATAAGGTCAATATCAAGTTTATGACCAGCCAATTCAAGCTTACAACCCTTAAGAATGTGGGTTGCTTCAATTATCTGTCCATCAACTATTTCTATGATGCACTTAGCTTCTAGCAGGGTTAGAGTTTCTTTTATCAAGTCACTAAGTTTCTTAGATATAAAACTTCTATCAGCACCAGTGTCAAAAAGGACAGAAGCAAATTAATTGTTTAAGAGGAACTTACCAGTAACCACATTGTGATCATATCTGGCTTCTCCGGATCCAAGCACAAAGGCTCGTCCCTTCGCACCGTTTCCTCCATTGTTTCCATTATTGTTACCGTTGTTGTTGTTACCTTGGTTATTGTTGTTGTGGTCCTGATTATTTCCGTTGTCATTACCGTTTCCATTACCATTTCCACCCTTTTTCATCTGAGGACAATCCTTTTGAATATGTCCTTCCTTGCCACACTGAAAACATACCCTGGTAAATCCCTATTGCCAAAATGGTTGCTTGGGCTGAAGTTCAACCCTACAGTCTTTCGCAGTGTGGCCCATCTTACCACATCGCTGGCAACGATTACAAACACCGACATGGTGAAAATTACACTTGTTGCATTTGGAGGATCTCCCCGCATAACCACCTTGATTTTTACCCGAAGAGGTCGTCTGATTGAAAGTCTTGGTAGGCTCAAACCTACGTTGTTGCTGATGGGATTGGTTAGACTGGGATCCTTTAGAGTAGGAGTTGTTTTCAAACTTGCGCTTGTTATTGTCGGTGGTTTTGGAAGTTGAACCTCTCGGAGGTAGAGTTCCCTGAGTCACCGCCTGATCGGTCAGTTTGTGGGTAAGTCTGATTGTCTGCTGAATGGTGGTAGGGTTTTATGAGGTGACCATGCTTTGGATCTGAGGCACCAGACCGCTGATGTACAGTTCAATCCTTTTGTAATCGGGGTCACCATGTGGGGACACATAACAACAAGCTCATGAGAGCGGGTAGTGTAAAGTTCAATCTTGGAACCCTCTATCTTTAGATTCCAGAATTCTCCCTCTAGTTTCTGAATCTCATCTCGAGGACAGTACTCCTCCTTCATCATGGTCTTGAATTCCTCCCATGGCAGAGCGTTAGCCATAGCCATACCCAACATCTGGACTTAGGCATTCCACCAGGTGAGAGCAGGTTCCTCCAGAGTACCTGATGCAAACTTGACTTGGTTTGCCTGAGGACAGTTACTCATAGCAAACACAGATTCAACCTTCTCGAACCATCGAAGCAGAACAACGGCTCCTTCAGCTCCACTAAAAGTGTGGGGCTTACAATCCATGAAGGTCTTAAAAGTTCATGCCGACTGATTATTTTGCTGACCTGGATTAGAAATACAATACATAATTGAGGTTATAAGGCTTGGGAAAGCTGTTTTGAGGGATGAATTGACTTTACGAGTCAATGGGTATTGTATTTACCTGCAACATTTTGTGCTGCTAAAGCTTCATCCACACTATCATTGATAAGTGCTGCTAGCTCTGCTGCTGTCATATTGATGGTACCTCGACCACCATTACGACTTCTGCGTCAACATCCAGACATGCATCTTCACATTCACAAATACAAATAATGATAAATATATCGCATTTCAACATCATATATGTACAAGTAAAATAAGGATAACTAAACAAAACATCTAATATTTCGTGATTAAATAAATTGTAACGGCTACAAAATAAATAATTCAAAACAATAATTTCTTAAGATCTTTAATGAATGGGAACAACCTTACCCATCTAGAGGAAATAAACAAAACATAAAATAATATAAGATAAGGTATGATGAGATAAGACATCAGACGTCACTATCCTCTGAGGAAATACACGACTGAGCATCCTCCTCCTCAACTGGTTCCTCATCATTAGCTGGTATTTCCACCTCGGAACCAGAAGCCGGTGCATTTCCTTGCCAAAGGGCAGCCACATGTTGTGCCTCTAGATATGCAACCCTGGTCAAGATTCCTTCAGTGGCATCCTTTGATGTGTCCATTCTTGCTTCCATGTGTTGGACTCTGTCCACTAGCGTGTTGTGGAGTAGATCTGATACTTCCAGCTCTGCAGTTAGAAGTTCCACCTCTTACTTTGTCTCAACTACTTGAGTTTCGAGTCATGATAGTCATGAAAGCAGAAAAAGCATGCTCCATGGTGCATGGCAGGCCGGGTACGGTCGGTGATTAGGATGTAGAACCAAAATATGGGGATGGAACCCTTTCCATCTCAATCCAAATCCGGATCATCTCAGGGTACCAATCCCATCCGCGTAGGTTATCTCTTGACCGCACATGACTGGGCTTACCATACTCAGTGGAGTCATCATCAGGACTGAGTCGGCGCCTCTTGGGCTCCGGTGAAGACAATATGGGTTCATCATGCTTCGGTGCAACGGGCGATGAAGGTGGTGAAGACATAGCATGTAACGTAAGATATAAGTGCCAAACTTAAATGTCTATGCGATGAAACTAATGTGTGAGGCTATAGTCTAGTATGCAATCCTAGTTCTCTATAACCAATGGCTCTGATACCAATCTGTCACACCACTAAATTCCACTAACGCAGTTTTACCATTTGGTGCATGACAAACTAGGATCTCAGTCATTAGTTACATCAAACGAAACTATATGGGAATCAAATGAAAATATTATAAAAGTTCAGAGTAAATGCGGAATCGATAAATAAAAAGTAAATGCGCAAAACAAACGCGCCGCAAAGTCTAGTCCAAAATAACATAAATAAAAATAGGTTAAACGTCTTGCTAAATAAGAAATTAATATTAGGACTCCATGCATGTCCTAATCGTGCACCTGTGCCTTAGTTTAGCGTCCTAAGAAAACATGTAAGAAAAGTGTCAACACAAGGTTGGTGAGTTCACAGGTTTCAGTTTGTAATGATGTTTAACAGATTAATGTACATTCAATATATATATCAACAGGTAGCTAACCCATATACATGTTTACTAATGCGCTCGCAACCGAAAGCTGACTGTTTATGTGTTTGCCTCCCACCAGGCCTATCAACCATGGTGCATGTTTAGGTCAATATTGCACTCGTTCGACCTCCAATCGAGTTAGCGCGACTAACGCGGGTGAGGTTTGTCAAACCCAGTAGTACTACTCAAATTACCTCCCTATGTTGATATTAACGGTCCGATGTGAGGACTTTAATGATAGATGTGTACGCATAGTCATACAAGTGATAACATATATGAATTACAAAAATCAAAAGCGTTTGCACATGTTTTCTCCCCTAGTTTTAAAACAGTAAAAGGGGTCATGAAAACTCACCTGAGTTGCATAGGTAGATTCACACGAGAATGAGGTTTGGACCTCAAGTGTTAGCCCGAAATGGCTTACAAATGCCCTAGAATTATAACATAATAACTAGGGATATAATGGGATTTGTGATGACACGGAAGGTTGAACGTCCTAAAACGCTCTAAGGAATAAAAGTTTCTTATTTAAGATAAAAGCGTTAAATGTCGAACGTATCTAATTACGAATAATATTAATTAACAAATATATTCATGCGTTGGTGTCATTAAGAACGGCCTAGGGAAATAATATAATTTATGATTGGTCCCTCCTATTTCATGCATGTGAGTTTGAATATAGGCAAGGTTAGTCCCTGGGGTTTGAGATAAGGTTAAATAGGTTAACTTTAACTGGGTTTGGTTAACGTGGTTAACGTGAAAATTCCGAATTGTCACATCTTGTGTTTTGACACAAGTACCCTTTCCCTTCATTTCTATTCTTGGACACGTGTCGCACTGAGAATCCTTCCTACACTTTTTAGACTTTTCTCCCTTTCTAGCCTAACCCTCCCCTATATATATATATAGTGAGGTTTTTTTAAAAAGTCAAAAAAGTGTAAAAAGTTGTTTAAAACGCTTATAACGGGCTCATACGAACTCCGATTTTACTCATTTTGGCGGCGTTGGAACCGTCTCGTCGAACTCTACGATCATAGCTTGTAGGGTTTAGATTTTAGGGTTTAGTTTTTTCCTTAGGGTTTAGCGTTAGGGGTTTAGCCTTAGGGTTTTGCTTTTAGTATTTAGGCTTTTGGGTGGGGGTGGGGTGGGGGTTAGGTTTATGGGGTGTTGGGTTGGAGGTTTAGGCTTTTGAGGGGTGGTGGTGGTGTTTTTATACGACTTTTCGGCATTTTAGGGTTTTTTGTGTTAGGATTTAGGATTTTGGGGGCGGAGTGGGGGGTTTTAGGTTTTTCAGGGTAGGGTAGGGTAGGGTAGGGGTTAGGTTTTGGGGGGGGGGGGGTTGGGGTGGGAGGTTTTAGGCTTTTGGGGGGTGGTGGTGGGGTTTTTAAAATACTTTTTACTTTTTTTACACTTTTTGGCCTTCTTAAAATATCCCTCCCCTATATATATATATATGTATAAATATATATATATATATATATATATATATATATATATATATATATATATATATATATATATATATATAAGGGTTAGGCTAGAAATTATGATCCAACATTACGTTTTAGTTTCTTTATAAACTCTTTCAACATTGCGTTTTAGTTTCAACATGTGTTTTCAGAATTAGAATGACAAATTAAAACATCAATTTTAATTTTGATTTAGGCGAACTTAGCAATTTTGTTGCAGGCGAACTTAGAGAGGCGAACTTAATAAGTTCGCTTGGTGCAGATTAGGCGAACTTAACAAGTTCGCTCGGGTCAAGTTCGCTTGGGGTAGTTCGCTCAGTCAGACGAACTTATTAAGTTCGCTTAGGCAGTATCAGGCGAACTTAGATAGTGTTCTTAAAACAAAAAAAAATTTCAAAATGTGGTCTTGATCAAAGAAGTATTGGAGTATTTTGGCGGGAAAATTCTTCTTGTTCAAATTTTTTAGGAAAAGTTTATATGCTTGTTTTGAATATTTTTGAAATTTTGAATTTTTAAATTTTTTAGAAAGAGTATTTTGGCGGGAACTTTTTCCGGAATTTTTCGCAAAAATTTCAAAATGTCAATTTTTTATGATGATAATAAGATTGGAACTATGCCACCGATACTTTTGTGCATATCAGATTACTGTAGCTGGAAAGTCCGGTTCGAACAGTTCGTATCAGAAGCTGATGAAAACTTTTGGACATTCATATTTGAAGGATATGTGCATCCTACTTATGACTATATGGGATATTATGATGTTCCTAAACCAGTGACAGCTCTTAGTAAACTAGAAAAGCAGAACTTTGATCGAGAGATGAAAACGTGTGAAACTTTAACGATGTCTTTACCAAAAGAAATCATTCATAGTCTCGGGAAGTGTCCTACTTCAAGAGATCTATGGGAAGCATTGCAGAAAAAGGGTGAAGCAACTTCTCAAGCGTTTGTAGTCTTGATCAAAGAAGTATTGGAGAAGCCGAGTTATTCTCAAAGTGATTCTTTTATAGATTTAACTGATAGTGAGAGTATTCGTTCTGGTGAAAGTACTCAATCTACTGAGACTGATTTGATGAGTGAAGAAAGCTTTCAGACAGTTGAAGATGATCTGAGTGAATTAGAAACTGATGCAGAGCATGTCATTGTTGATCAAAAGGGTGAAGATGATGATGACGTTTTCATGGCTCCTAGTGCATCTTCTTCAGAAGAAAAAACTGAGGTACTTTCTAACTCTGAAACGTTTTGTTCTAACTGTATTTCAGTGAAGGATAAAATGATGAGGATTATGGATGACAACGTAAACCTCATTTGTGATATGAAATCGATGCACACGGTAAATCAGAAACTAAAAGATAATGTGAATGTGTGTATTGAGAGGATAGAATCACTGAAAAGGGATATAAATTCTATGACTTTGAAGAACAAAGAGCAGGCATATCACCTGGATATGTCCTTTGCATAAATTGAGAAACGAAATAATGATCTTGTTGCGAAAGATAAGGAACTAGCTGAATCTAAAGCAGAAGTAATCAGATTGCATACAAAGTTAGAAAGCTTTGGAAATTCATCATTCTTATTAGGACATTATTTTGATAATACTAAAGAGGGGAAGGGAACTAGTGGTATTGGCTATGTTCCTCCACCATTCAACGGAAATTATTCTGTTACACCTAAGATTATACAAGATGAGGATTTAGATCCTAAGACTGTGTTGAAAGTGAATCCAGTCACAGGTGAAGATATGGTGTATTCTGATAAAAGTGATGATGAATATTTTGATGAAGCTAAGGTAGAGGGGATACCGAAAGCTGTTAAGAAAGAAGAATCAAAGGTTGATTCTAATTCATCTGGAAATTATACATTTGGAAGTTCTTCAAATTCAAGAAGAGTTCCATATGTCAGAGATTATAAAGACAGGCGTACATGTTTTCATTGTAATAAGATGGGACACATTGTGGTGAACTGTCCTTACAAAAATAAAGGGAAGAAGCATGTAGTTCATGAGAAGATGAAGCCTGAATCAAAACCTGTTGAGAAAAAGTTTGTTCCTTCTCAAACTCCAAAAGAAGTTCATGTAGGAGAATCTTCTTCAAGTGCATCTAATCGTGTGAAGATTCCTTATATGAGAGAATATAGTGAGAAGAGATCTTGCTTTTACTGTGGTCTTGTGTGTAACATTTCTGATTTTTAGTATCCGTATTTCAATTCAATGTAATGCATTTCAAACCAAATTCTAGTGCACTGTTTTGTTCAATTCGTACCATTAGTTAAAATACTATATTTCAATGCAAATCCGCAAATTTTACTCGGTTATAACCTACTAAAAACACTACATAAGTATCTATTTATACAAATATGTCAAAGACTAAAGTTACAAGGTCTGATGTTGAAAATTAACAAGAAACCCTAATAGGCACGGTCGCGCCTTGTTCTGGCACGGTCGTGCCAAGTGCCTTGGCACGGTCGCGCGACTTGCTTTGGAACGGTCGCGCCCGATGCCTTGGCACGGTCGCACCTCATATGGGCACGGTCGCGCCTCTCATCAGTTGAAACGTGAAAACGATCTTTAATTCTAAACTCGCTCAATTCCGTAACGGTTATACACGTTTATCTGTTAATAATCATCATTAGACGATTAAGCATCGACATTACACCTGAATTAAAACCAATTATAGATTTCTAAGCCAAACCGTCGACTTCTTCATTCTTGTTCACCAAATACACCATTCTGATCCCAATTCTCCCAAGCAAACGCATTATCATCCTCTCTAAAAACTTCTGAACGCACAAAAATAGCCGGAGTTGCAGCAGAAGACGCCGGAGATCAAACCGTCGTCGCCAGAACAAGTCCCTACCGTACTCCATCGATTCATCATTATTTCGGGTAATTGAAACTTTCTTCTCACTCGATTCAGTTCATAGATCAAAAGCCCCATACTAATTTGGGCTTTCATTACGAAAATCACCACGAACCCGAATCTATATTTTCGTTAAAAATGATTTAATCAAATCGAACCTTAGACACGTTTTAAATACAATTGATTTATACAAAAAGACTCGTGATAATCTAATGGGTGAAAGCCCCATGAATTCCAACATTAACAATATAAGAATTAGTCGAATTGAATCTGTTTTGGAACAGACACGGTCGCGCTAGCATTCTAGCGCGGTCGTGCTTCACGAGACACGGTCGCGCCAAATACCAGCGCGGTCGTGCCTCCCACACTCAGACCAGGTCATGCCCTTGGCTAGACTTGGTCATGCCTCAAAACCCTAGACACGGTCGTGCCTGGTCCAAGACACGATCGTGCCTAGTGAACAGCCCAATTATGCATTCTGTTTGATCAACACGGTCGCGTCCCTGACTAGCACGGTCGCGCCCGTGGTCCTAGCACGATCGTGCCTTGTTCCAGGCACGGTCGTGTGTGAGAAAAATCTTAGCAGAATAATTATTTCCATAAATTAAAAACAATAAGTATTTCAAAATAATTTTTAAATAAAAATAATTGATTTTATAAAATAAATAAATAGAAATTTATTATTTAAAACTTACAAAAATTAAATTCATATTTAAACCCTACACTTAAGCATTATTTACACCATTTATTTAAACATCTTTATGAAAATAAAGTAAAGACATTTTTAATTATTTTAAAACATCTAATACAACTAAATGACTAAGTTATAAATAAATGAATAAGGTAAATATTATTTATTTAATCTACATTTAAACAAAAACCATTTAGTTAGGTACCTCTAATACTTAACTTATTTTTATAAATAATAATTTTGTTTTATTAGTTATTCCAAACTCAAACCCTAATTTATACAACATCATTCAAGTACAAACCACAAGCTTTATACACACAACCAATTCAATCCTAGACTTAAACATAGAATATTGAGCATACTATTAATCCTATATACATTCCACACTAGGTTAACATTGTGCATTACAAGGATCTCATTTCTAGCTAGTATTTCGTGTTAGCTACGCCTTCAAACCAAGTGAGTATTACATAGCCCCTTTTACTCTTTTACACTTTTTGGGGTGGAACATGAACATTATACAACACTATTACTTACACTTACACAAACCACACAAGTACAAATCCTATTTACATTCATGTGTGCAAATTTGAGCTTTATGCCTGAGTGCTAGGTGTGTTAACTTTTGTATGCGATTATGTGCAATCATTAACTATTCAAGCCGACGGTAAACAATGATAGATCTATTGAGTCTGACAAACCCACCCAGGTTGGGGTGATTGTTACCGACAATACAATTTTTGCATGCTAGTTACAAAGGTTTGATTGTACTTGGTTACACAATAGTTGCTCTCCATAAATGCCTTATTTATCATGTTATGTAAGGATTTGTTTTACAATCTATATGCTAGTATTATACAAACCTGTGTTATACTCACCAACTTTTTAGTTGACTTTTTTTTATTCATGTTTCAGGTACTAATATGTGATTTGATCAAGATGTGCTACACATAGGCTTTGGACTTAGCTAATTTAAATAAAGAAGTCTATGTATTACATTTATGTTTCTTTCTTGGATTTGGTTTTGTTTGAACGTTTGCAATGAAATTTAACGATTAATATATTTCAATTTAGTCAACCTTGTGCTCATGAACAGTCTACATGTCCCGCCCCGATGATTCCGCCATCGGTCGGGGTGTGACATTGTGGGTCATATTCGGATTGCTTGTCCTCACAAAGCCAAAGGTAACCGACATGTTACTCCATGAAAGGTAAGAACTCTTGGTAAGCCTTATGTTAATCCAAATGTGGTTAAACCTCATGTTACAACAAAGGGTAATTCAAAATCTGAGGTTAGGCTTTCTAGACCTCAAAGACGGAGGAGAAACAGAATATTGAGAAAACTTTTAGAACCACAAGAGTTTTCACAATCAAAACATTTTTCAAATGAACAAGATTGTTCAAACAATTCACATTTTAAGCAAAAAGAACTTAATGAAAAGAAGTATGTTTGGAAATCTATAGTTTCTGTTTCGGACTCGTCGGAACAATCTCCGAAAATCGACGAGAGATTCGATTGTGAATGGAGTGAGGTTTATTATTTTGATACAGATGGACGACCCATGACTACCATGGCTTGGGTCCCAATTTCAAATTAATGTTTCTTGTTGGATGTGCAGGATTTACCAAGAGGGACTATTAATACCATTTTGGTTGTTGATAGTGGTGGTTCTAAGCACATGGCAGGGAATGACATCTGCAAGAGTAAAGAGTTGTTGATAACTGAGTATCTATTTGATTCAACGACTTGATGCTCAAGGGGGAGAATATGTCACACACAATGTTTTGGAAACAGTTTTACAAAGTCCAAATGATAACCTGAAACTGAGGATGACGATGGTGAGTATAAAGTTGTTGATGCAACCATTTGACTAGTTAAGAGGGAGTCTACAGGACAGGGGGAGTACATAACTGTGTTGACAAAGGAAAAGGCATTCAATTACAGGATTACATCGGTTTGAGTTTTTAATTGTTTGAATTGCTTAATCCTGAGTAACCAAGTAAAATGTTTTTCATAAAATGTTTTCATGGAAGGTTTATTTTCATTTGTTTTACTTTCTTTCAAAAAGATTTTGAAAAAGCTAAACAAATTGAAAAAGATAAAATCGACATTACTTGAAGTTAAAGAAGAGATGATAGTACATCAGTAGATGTTCTTTCACACATGACCTTAGATTGACTGGTTGGTGCTTTATGTTAATATATCTTAATTATATGTTTTGATCTAAACTTCAGAGACTACACAAATAGGAAATGATAGTGTTGTGTATGCATATAATTTGAATTGTCAGTAGACTAAAAGCGTCACTGAACCATTAGTAGTGTGAAAACATAATTGCATATGTTACAACTATGATTTTAACCCATTTTATGCCTGGGTGTGTGTGTTAAAGATCACTATCAGATAAAGAATATTAGCTTTTAATAAAGATTTTCCTATGAGATCAGTTTCGGGTTATGTCCTTAGCACTATTCATTCGATTTGCTTCAGTGCCCATGTCCCGAAAAGCATGCAATTTGAAGTATAATCAAGATATGTACTTGACAACATCTGTCAAACATATACTAGCCCTTGGATCTAATTGATAAATCATCTTTACTGATTCCATTGAATTCATAATCCAGATAACAGTTGGATCCACGTACCTGAATCTTATGATTCCACATATATAAGTCAAAACATTGAATCATTCGATTCTGAATCTCATTGATTCCTATATAATCCAATTTGGATTCTGCCATTCATGTGTTAAGTGATGTCTCCTCATTCTGGAAATTTAGATAATCTTTAGTAAAATTTCATATGTCTTGAAGATAGCGCCTTTACTTTCTGTTGGCATACTAGTGGGGTACACGTTGTATTTCATACTGAAATGGTACCTTAACTCACAAGAAAGTGGGAATGAGATGCTTTAGTTTCAAATCTTATAATATTGACAATTTGAATTTGTGTGTCATAGCATGATCCTATTTTCTTTGAATGTTTATCGCGTATCATAACATGCAATATGAAAGTCCTGAAAAGATAGAGTGTGATAATCTTGAAATATATTGGTTTGATTTGTCAAGGCTTGAAAGAATGACATAGGATACCATTTGATATTATATGGATTTTATATCCAAGATGTGTGATTGATATATACTGATATGATCTTCTTACTCGTGATGTTCGAACAAAAAGATGTGATTTTGTATTTTATATTTTAGTTTATATAGAGAAAAACCAAAAAGATTTTGTGTTTTTTATGTTTGAAAAACCAAAAAGATTTTATTTTTCTAGCTTCCATGGAAATCTTAATTGTTGGTTATTCTTGGTTGTTCTCCTTTGCATAAACTGAATATTGCAGATAGAAGTTGACAAGGGGTCCTTCTCCCAATTTTTTCTTCTAGAAATAAAGAGAGAGTGTGCAGATGATAAAATTCTGTGTAAGTTCATAGAGAGGCGAACTTAACAAGTACGCCTGGTTTATCAGAGGCGAACTTGTTAAGTTCGCTTAGTCTATGTGAGGAGAACTTGTTAACTTTGCTTAGCCTATTAGAGGTGAACTTAATAAGTTCGTCTAAGCATCTTTTAGGCGAACATGTTAAGTTCGCCTAATGCAGAACTGGTGCTTATAAATAGACAGTTTACAGAGTCTGTTAGAAACAAGATCAGGAGGAACTGATTAGAGACAGAATTATTGTAACCTGATATTGTGGTGGATATACAAAGCATTTATTTACACCGTTGTTGTTGATTGAGTTACACGAGCACGTTGATCATGGATTCCGCACGTTATCACCATGTCATACCGCGAGTCTAGAGATCCGTCACACACCGAATTAGGGACCTACAATTCGATCTATCCCTTCATCTATATGACTCCTTTTTGGGACTAATGTTGAGCTTTCTTTTTCTATTAAATCACTTATTTGCCATTCTAATCCTGCTAATTCTTCAGGATCTATTTTGACTGGTTCTATCATCTGTATAGATTTTGATGCGATTTTATTAACTATTGCTTCTATGTTTACTTTATATTTCATTACTGACCTGTTGCTAGCTTTTCCTAAAACTCCTAAACTTATTACTATATTATTTTCATACCCTTTAGTCTGTAGAGCTATTTTTAACTTTTGTAAGCCTTTAATATCTTTTAGTATTACGGGTGTACAATAAAACAAGGTTGTATTTTGGCTTAAATCTATTTCCATTCTTGAAATAATTGCTTTTTTCATTTATGTTTTCCATCTTTTATATAATATTAAAGCTAAAAGTTTTGTTCATAGGTTTTTTCTTCCTAGGGCTTTTATTCCTACGACTATAAGTCCTATGTGTATAAATTGTTTTCCAGACTGTTTAATTCTTTGAATTGTTTTTGGTGAAAACAAGTCTATTTCTACCATTTTGTCTACTACTCGTAGACTTTCTTCTCTACTACTCTGTATTAACGTTGTGTTAACGTTTCACATCCCTGTTTGATATAGTGTTCTTGGGTTTAAAATATCTAGTTGCTGTTGATTGTATAAGTTTATATTTCTGTCTAAATCGATTTCTTCTTCTAATTGTATTGTTTGTTATGTATTTTTAGAAGATGATCCCTTTTTAAAAATTCTGTTAAGAAAAGTATCAGATGAGATAATATCTTTAATATTACTAGTAGATGTTCTGGATCCTTGGATGATTTGTTTATTCATCGTTAGGCTTCCAATGTTTATAAGGTTTCGGTTTTTCACTTATATGTGTTTTACTTAGTTTATTTATAAGTTTGTTAATTTCAGTAGAATCTTCTACCTCTATATGTTTATCTTTCTTAATATTTTTTATTTCTAGAAAAATTTGGTTGTTTTGCTCTCTTATATAATCTAAATTATCTGTAAACTTTTTAATTTCTTCTGTTTCTTTAGCTATTGAATGTATAATTCTTTCTAATAGATGTTTAGTATTTAAAGATTCTTTTTGTTAGCTGAATCCTAAATTTATAATTAAATCTGTAATACTATTAAGATGTGTATTTTATGTGTGAAGACTATGTGTATGTAGTTCTTTAAATCTACAAATATGATTATAATAACTATTATTTATAACTTTCTGATCACTTTTATCAGTAAACTCGAGGTTCAGAAATTCAAGTTTTTTGAATATTTTTGAAGATTCAATAATTTTTTGATTAAAAATCTGATTTCTTCTATAAAACACCTTATCTCTTTTAGTTTTCTCTTAAAATATTTTTCTATATCCCAGTTTTATCATAAAGAAAAATAATTAACATAAAGTAAGAAGCATACAAGAGACATAATTTTTTGATATCTTTAATTGATTTAGTAATTGAAAGCAAATTCCTTCCCTAATTTTCACCTAAGCGGGTTTCCATATAAATAGGACTTAAGCATACCTGCTGCCTGACATGGACCTGTCTTAGTCTTTTAGATATTAGAAAAGCCTTTGCTCTGATACCAAATAAGTTGGGACATCAGAGTTTTTTGACACTTGTAATAATACATAAAACTTACAGTGTATTTGCAGTAAAGAGCAGCGGAGGAGGTGAATATTTGCAGCGGATGAAGCAGATATTTGCAGAGTTTTTTTTTTTTTTATCTCTCTTTGGGATATAGTATGAAGAACTTAGAGAAAATTATAAGAGAGTAAGGGTTTGTAAGAAGAAATCAGAAGGAGAATTTAAGTGTTTATATAGCAGTGGGAGAGAAAGAGATTATTTATATTTCTCGGTGTGTTTACAAATGAATTCATCATGCCTTTAAATAGGCAGAGGACTAAGCTAACAAACAAAAGAAAAAAGAGCGCACTAAGCGCTTTACAATAAAAGAAACGGCTAAGAAATAAAGAAGAAAAAAACAAAAAAAAATTCTTTTATCTACAGTGATTTGTCGGAATAATTGGACTATCGGCAGAATAATTGGAATCTTTGTAGTCTGTGGGTTTTGACGTCATTGCTTGCGTTTCTGTAGGTTGTGACGTCATTGCTTGCGTCTTTCTGTAGCTTCTAGAATTCCATGTGAGTGTCTGGGATAGAAGGTGGTGAATCTATGTCGCTGAAGTCGTCTGGATTTAGATAGTAATCTTCTAAATCCTGTATATGCTGTAATTGGAGGGATTCTCCTTCTCCTATGAAAGGTAGGAGCATGTTCCAATTCTTGTGGCTCCAAATTTGTATGTAATGCCCTTCAGCAAGCAGGTGATAGCATTCCCGGTGGAAGCTTGATGGTAGAATGGGTGTTTTTTGGTTTTGGGTAATAAAGTGTATGGTGTCTTTTTTGGGTTTTTCTGGGTTTTCCGTGGCAAGGCTAACAAGGTTGTCGACCCAGTAAAGTTTTGAGAACTGTATTTCGGTCTGTATGGCAAGGTTTTTTAAGTAGTCGTTGCCAGAGTGTTTATGTCTGATAAACATCTTTTTTCTAGCGGGTCTGTATGTATGATCGTTTGCAAAGGGAAGGGAAGAAAAGATTTTGTAACCGATGTAAGGAGGGGAGACATGTGTGGAGATGTTTCCCGTAGTCATAACAATTTTTTCTCCGATGAGATTTATGACACCTTCTGTTTTAGGATTTAGTTCTAATTCTATGTAGTCAATCATACCATTGTGGTAGAATTGTAGAATTAGATCATTGGGCATGTCTGTATCTTTTAGGTTTATATGGAGGAAGAGTAGGCAGGTTCCTTCTCCGTCTTCATCTGTTTTCTCAATAACTCTTACCCCTTTGTATTTTTCTTCATTTAGAGCGATAGTCATGAGTCTGAGTTGTAACTCGTACAATACCATTGGAAATTCTGTGTTGATCTTTTGAGATACTATTTTTCAAATTCTGGGTATTGATCAAACACCGTTTGGAGACAGCTTTTCCAGGGTGTGTCTAGCATTCTGGCCCTTAAAGCATCGTAGCTTTTGTAAATGTTTTCTTTTTTCTCAAGCCTTTGTAGAAGCAGCATATTTTTTGCTTCTAAAATTTCAACCTTTTGTTTTAGCATGTTGTTTTCAACATGATTTTGTATAGATTGTGTATTTTTTCCCTGTTGTATAAGCTGTCTTTGCAAATTTGCAATCGTTTCTTCTTGAGTCTTTATAAGCTGTTTATGACTCATTTTTATTACCTTTGAAAAGGTTTTAACCTCTTCTGGTTCAATGAAAAAGCTGTCTACGCCAAAATGATTTCTGGCTATTTCTAGAGCTTCAGAGAAGCTGTGGTAACCTTTATAAATTGGGCCATGACACTGTATATGCTTTGCAACTGTCTCCCATTTGTTAAAAATTTCAATTTTTGTTCCTCGAAAAATTATGTAATGTGTAAACTTTGGTGGAGACTGATTTTTTTTTTCAGGGTATTTGACTCCCTGTTCGCTAAAGTAAATACTTAGCGCGTTTAAAACTTGGACCTTTAAAGATGATGCATGAGGCATAGTTTGATTATGCCATAAATTATCCGGGAGACATTGTTGTTTATCTGTAAGTTTTATCCCTTTATTGGGATGAAACTTTGTGTGTGCTTCAAGGCATGTTTGTAAGGCATAAGAGCCAAAAGAAATGGTAGGATTGTGGGGGGAAGTGGGTTTTTGGATTTGTTTATAGATTTGTTTTTTGTAAAGCATGTTTTGGATAAAGGTATATGGGCTTTGTGATGTGAGGCCCCTTTCCCGGGTAACCTCACTTGTTGGATTTACTCATAAACATAGTCATAAATACTGAACTTAGATTAAAAACATTCATCATTCAATTACATATCATTCGTCATTCAATTACATAACATGACATAACTTGACAACGGAGTCTTAACACATATATTAAAGTGGGATGTCAGTCTTGTGTCGGGTAACCTTCACGCCATCGCACGACCTTTCCTTCCTTTACCTGAAATGTATACTAAAAGTCAGCTAACGCTGGTGAGTTCTAGTTTAATGCAATCAAGTATAAACAATCTTTTCTTTATAAGTATGCATAATTATATATATACGTTTATATAAGTACACATTGACTTGAATTACTTCTCATTTATCATTCTTCGCAAATACATATAGATATATATTCACATCATTGGTCTCATTTATTTTTATAAAACTTTTGCTTCTCTTTCTTCCTTATTTTGTGATTACATATATATATATTCATTCACCTTTTCTTTTCTTTTCTTTACATTCTTGGGTAATACACTTAAGGGTGATCAACCCGTCATTTGTTTGCGAATGTCACCAAGACAAACGCCATGGTCCACCGTCATGGTCCACCATTCTTACAACCGTCCGGCAACTAGTGTCCGTCCGTCATTATCTTACAACCGTCCTACCGAAGTAGTCCGTCATACTTGTCTGACTGCCCTAAGGTATCCGTCTCCCACCCGAACTAATTATACAGCCGTACATCGATTTCGGGACTTACTCCACCGTAGTGGCCTGTTTAGTCTACCTTTCTAGACTTTCATTTCTGGCTGCATAATAGTCGAGTGGTCGTCCGTCTACCGAGGTAGCCGTTATCATTGTTCCATTCATAACGTTTATTCATTCATAGCAAGCAATATATACATGGATATAAAGCAAGATTTCATTCTTACACATTGCGTTGTTCTTTCATTCATTCTATATAATCATACGATTCATTCTTTGTGCCTAATTCATTTCTGTATATATATATAACATATATATTAGTATATCACGTATGATTACATTAGCGTTCATATCATTTATTCATTTAGTGTATACATTTCAGCCCCAAATCATTTATAAATCATTTGCACATAACATAGAAGGGGGCACATAGAACTCACCTGATAAGCTTCTCTAGGTTGTCCTAAACAAAGGTCCAACAACGTCACTTCCGATCTGGATTAGGTAGTTAAATACACATTAGACCCAACCCCGACTCTAATGGTTTTATCATTCTAAACTTACTGACTTTACTTAACTAACCTGCTGCCTGCTGTCTGCTGCCTGCGCACTTAGTAAGTGCGCAGGAACTTGCTCATGCGCACTTGGCAAGTGCGCAGGAGTCTCCCTCATGCGTACTTGGTAAGTACGCAAGGGCTTCCTCCTGCGTACTTGGTAACTACGCAGGGACTTCCTCCTGCGTACTTGGTAAGTACGCATGAATTCCTTCCTGCGCACTTGGTAAGTACGCAGTACCTGGTTCTTGGACCAAAAATCCGAAGTGCTTGCATGCAAACCCGATCATGCCAATCTTACAATTTTCTTTGATCAAAACGTGCGGTTTTCATTCTAGATGCTATTTCTAAGCTTATTATCAAGTTTCATCCGTAAAAACATCATCTATTTAGCTAAAACTCGAGAAACCCCAACATGAACAAAAACTCAGATTATGGTTGAATCATTACCTGGATTGAAGTTCTGATTCGGAGGTTTTGCTCACGAGCTCAGTTGTAACGTGCTCCTCTAATCTCGTGACGATCCGTCGACTTTCTCTCTCTAGACAAGAGCTCCCTTTCTCTCTCTAAGATGGTGAAAATGAAGGTGAAATGAGCTAGTGGGCTGCCTTGCCCCTTTTATACCTAGGCTTCCTTCGGCCCGTTGGAGCCGAGCCCAAGCCCATCCGTTCTTATTTCGTTTTATTACGTTTAAATCTCCATCGTATTATTATTTACTTAGTTACTATTTTCGAGATGTTACAAGTCTACCCTCCTTAAAGAGGTTTCGTCCTCGAAACTGTTTATACGCTAAACAATTGAGGGTATAGTCCCCTCATCTCGTCTTCTTTTTCCCATGTAGCTCCTGACCCTTTTCTGTGCTTCCATTGTACTTTAACTAACTGAATCGACTTATTGCGTAGTCGTTTCTCAGCTCGGTCAATAATGGCTATCGGTTCCTCTATATAATTTAGACTGTTATCCACTTCGATCTCGTCGTAAGGTATGTGAGCTGTGTCGTCAGCTAAGCACTTGCGTAAGTGCGACACGTGGAACGTAGGGTGTATTCCACTAAGCTCAATGGGTAGGTCGAGTCTGTAAGCAACTTGACCCACTCTTGCTAGTATCTTGAAAGGTCCGACAAACCTTGGACTTAGTTTGCCACGCTTTCTGAATCGGATGATTCCTTTCCATGGTGATACCTTTAACAGTACCATGTCCCCTACTTGACACTCTAAATCCCTTCTTCTCTTATCCACGTATGATTTCTGTCTGTCTTTTGCGGCTTTCATTCGAGCTTTGATTTGATCAAATTTCTCGGAAGTAGCTTTGACCACTTCGAGACTTGCAAAATCCTTCTGTCCAATTTCCCCCCAACAAACTGGGGTCCTACATTTCCTCCCATATAACATTTCAGATGGCGGCATGCCAATAGTTGTGTGATAGCTGTTGTTATATGAAAATTCTGCCAATGGTAGATGGCTGTCCTAGCTCCCACCGAAGCAATGATATAGGCCCGGAGCATGTCCTCCAAGGTCTGAATGGTCCTTTCAGATTGACCATCGGTTTGAGGGTGGTAAGCGGTGCTGATGTTCAATCTAGTGCCCATTGCTTCATTGAATTTCTTCCAAAACCTTGACGTGAATCTAGTATCCCTGTCAGACACAATCGACAGCGGCATACCATGTCTGCTCACAATTTCCTTAATAAAAATTTCTGCTAATCTTTCTGATGAAGAAGTCTCACGTATTGGCAAGAAGTGAGCACTTTTCGTCAAGCGGTCGACGATCACCAAAATGGTATCATTGCCTTTAGCTGTTCGCGGTAGCTTGGTAATGAAGTCCATTGTGATCTCTTCCCACTTCCATTCCGGTATTGGTAGAGGTTGCATTTTACCGCATGGTTTCTGGTGCTCGGCCTTAACTAGAGAACACGTTAGGCACTTGCTCACGTACTCTGTCACATCATTCTTCATGCCAGGCCACCACTACTCTTTCTTCAAGTCTTGATACATTTTGTTTGACCCAGGGTGGATGGAATAACGAGACTTATGGGCCTCATCGAGTATTTTGGCTCTAAGCTCGCCAATCTTAAGTATCCACATCCGGCCAAACCTAGTTCGTACACCGTATGCATTTGCATCAAAATTCCCTTGTTTTCCTACTATTCTTTCCCGTTTCACATTTCTTTCTAACAGTGCTTCATCTTGTGCCTTTGATATTTCACCCATCAAGTCTGGTGTCATAATCAGCTGACACGCTTTGATCCGGATAGGTGCCGATTCTTCCTTTCTACTTAAAGCGTCAGCCACTACGTTTGCCTTGCCTGGATGGTACAATATCTCACAGTCATAGTCTTTCAGTAGCTCTAACCATCTCCTTTGTCTCATGTTTAATTCCTTTTGTTCGAAAAAGTACTTCAGGCTTTTGTGATCAGAGTAAATGGTGCATTTAACTCCATACAGATAGTGTCTCCATATTTTCAACGCGAAAACTACTGCTGCTAATTCTAGATCGTGTGTTGGGTAGTTAACCTCATGAATCTTTAGTTGCCGCGATGCATAAGCAATTACCTTTCCTCGTTGCATGAGTACGCACCCTAAACCCTTACCCCGAAGCGTCAGAGTAGACTACCAAGTCTTCATTTCCATCAGGTAGTGTCAAGACTGGAGCTTGGGTTAATCGCGTTTTAAGTTCCTCAAACGCGTTGTTTTGGGTTGGGCCCCATTCATATTTCACTTCTTTCCGTGTCAATTTAGTTAGTGGCGAGGCTATCTTCGAGAAATCTTGAATGAACCTCCGATAGTAGCCTGCCAATCCCAGAAAGCTTCGTATCTCTGTTGGTGTCTTCGGGATGTTCCATTCCTTTACTGTCTCGATCTTTGCAGGATCTACCATGATGCCTTTTGTGTTTATCACATGACCTAGGAATTGGACTTCCCTAAGCCAGAACGCGCATTTGGAGAACTTTGCGTACAACCTTTCCTGCTTTAACACTTCCAAGACCTCTCTTAGGTGACAGTGGTGATCACCCTCGTTCTTCGAATAAACTAGTATGTCGTCTATAAAAACTATCACTGAGCGATCCAACATCGGTCGGCATACTCTATTCATCAAGTCCATAAAAGCTGCTGGTGCGTTGGTCAACCCGAATGACATCACTAAAAATTCGTAATGCCCGTAACGCGTACGAAACGCGGTCTTTGGTACATCTTCTTCTCTCACCATCAACTGGTGATAACCCGACCTAAGATCGATCTTTGAAAACCAACTTGCACCTTGCAATTGATCAAAGAGATCGTCTATTCTAGGCAACGGGTATTTGTTCTTTACTGTCCTCTTGTTCATTTCACGGTAGTCGATGCACATGCGCATACTGCCGTCCTTCTTCTTTACAAATAGTACCGGAGCGCCCCATGGTGAGATGCTCGGTCTAATAAATCCTTTCTCGGTTAGTTCCTCTAGTTGAGACATCAATTCTTTCATTTCTGACGGAGCCAATCGGTAGGGGGCTTTGGCAGTAAGTCAATCTGAAATTCTATTTCCCGATCGGGTGGCAACCCAGGTAGATCCTCAGGGAATACTTCCGGAAAGCTGCACACCACGGGTACATCCTTGAGTTCTTTCGTTTTCATTCTATCGTCAATAACATACGCCAGATAAGCTTCGCAACCGCGCCTCATGTAACTTTCGTTTTTCATCATCGAGATGACGTTCGGCATCGTGCAATTCCAATCCCCATAAACCGTAATTGGACATCCGCTAGGAGCTTTGAGGTGTATCCTCTTACGTTTACATATGATTTGAGCTTCGTTGGCAGCTAACCAATCCATACCCAATACTATATCGAATCCTCCTAAGGTGAGAAGGAATAATCTAGAAGGAAACTTATGACCCTCTATTTCTCTGATACAATCCTCTATTACTTGAAATACTGCCGAATTTTTACCAACGACAGTTTGTACGCTAAAGGCCTTTACTATGGTGTTGACTGTACAATCCAATTTACGACTAAATGCATTTGATATAAAACTTTTACTAGCACCAGAGTCAAATAAAATGGCTGCATTTTCATCATTTACTAGAAACGTACCTGACACAACATCAGGGTTTCCTCTTGCTTCTTCCTCAGTCAGTGCATAGGCTCGAGTCCTAGCCCTCGGCTGTTCCTTTTCAGCTTCCTTTTCCTTTCCCGAATCGGATTGTCTGGTTTTTCTGCAATCCCTAGTCAGGTGACCAAACAGTCCACATCCTTGGCATTTAGTGTCTCTTAAGCAGTCACGAGCATAGTGCCACGCCTTCCCACATCTATAGCAGATGGTGGTGCCGATTCGGCACTCGCCAAGATGTTGCTTTCCACACTTCTTGCAGGTTTCATAATCATCTGTTCTTGACTTCTTAACTCCAGTGTTTACATTCCCTTTCGCAGTGCCCCTAGGTGGGTTCTCCCATTTTCTCTTTTGTGTCTCAGGTGCCGGGTCCTCATTGGCGTAGTCGTCGTAGACGATTCCGCTCAGATTCACTACCGACTCGAAGGTCGAGGGTAGGTTAGCTTTTACATGAACACGGACCCGTTGTGGCAACCCCTTAACATAGTACTTGATCAAACGGTCTTCAGTTTCTACCAGGTGGGGTACTAGTTGAGCTAGCTCATTGAATCTCGAAGTATACTGGCGGTGCGTCTTGTTTCCAGCCTTAAGGTTTTGGAATTCATTTTCTACTTGATCAATTTCGTTCTGTGGACAGAACTTTTGGATGATCAGCTTCTTCAAGTCGTCCCATGTCATTCTGTTTATAGCATTTGGTGACTTAGTTCACTGAATATTCCTCCACCAACTTAGTGCTTCGTTGGTGAAAGAATGAGCAACGTATTTAACAGCCTGGTCTGGTCGACACTCGCTGATGTTGATTACAGCATTCATCCTCTCAATCCATTCAAGCGTTACCACTGAATCCTTGCTCCCATCGAACTTGGGTGGGTCTCCGTCCTTAAAGCCTTTGTAAGTACACCCACGGTTGCTCGATCCTATCTTTATTTCATCCCCATCACTATCATATACTTTCTCTTCCTTGTCTCCTTCATCCTCCTCTTTACTTTTCTTTATTGCCTCGGATAGTAGATCAGGCAATACCTTCTTCAAAGTGAGCACAACTTCACGGGCAATAGCATCCCTGACTTCAGGTTCCAACTGTATAGGCCATGGACTGTCGTCCCTAACTGGGGTCACTTCTGTTTCGTGCACACTTTCGGTGTGCTCTGCGTGGACACTCTCTTCTTCTTCAATTCTTTGGTTCAACGGAGGTCTACCTACTCGGCCAGTGCGACCACCTCGGCGTCCTGTCCTTCCTCCACCAGCCATAGTTCTTAGTTTCCTGATAGTTATAAAGGGAATACATCAATGTCATTTCATCAGATCATAGTTTGGAACAGTACGAGCAAGGTAAATTATTAATTACAGTGACCGGTTTGTGATTACAAATTTACATTGCTTTTCGGGTTCAAAACTCTTCAAATCAGTCATGGCATTAACATCTATTTGTTCTAAGTTATGGTATCTATTCGTATGCAAGAGCATTAACTTTATTACTTACTTACCGTGCTGGCGTTGGCGTTGGTTACCCATACTGACATCCGTGCGTTGGTCCCATAATCAGTTTGAGTCCAGACATTTAGGGATGTCTGAATCTCTCAAACTATTGCTCTGATACCAACTTGTGAGGCCCTTTTCCCGGGTAACCTCACTTGTTAGATTTACTCATAAACATAGTCATAAATACTGAACTTAGATTAAAAACATTCATCATTCAATTACATATCATTCGTCATTCAATTACATAACATGACATAACTTGACAGCGGAAGTCTTAACACATATATTAAAGTGGGATGTCAGTCTTGTGTCGGGTAACCTTCACGCCATCGCACGACCTTTCCTTCCTTTACCTGAAATGTATACTAAAAGTCAGCTAACGCTGGTGAGTTCTAGTTTAATGCAATCAGGTATGAACATTCTTTTCTTTATAAGTATGCATAATTATATATATACGTTTATATAAGTACACATTGACTTGAATTACTTCTCATTTATCATTCTTCGCAAATACATATAGATATATATTCACATCATTGGTCTCATTTATTTTTATATAACTTTTGCTTCTCTTTCTTCCTTATTTTGTGATTACATATATATATATATATATGCATTCACCTTTTCTTTTCTTTTCTTTACATTCTTGGGTAATACACTTAAGGGTGATCAACCCGTCATTTGTTTGCGAATGTCACCAAGACAAGCGCCACGGTCCACCGTCATGGTCCGCCATTCTTACAACCGTCCGGCAACTAGTGTCCGTCCGTCATTATCTTACAACCGTCCTACCGAAGTAGTCCGTCATTATTTTACAACCGTCCTACCGAAGTAGTCTGTCATTATCTTACAACCGTCCTACCGAAGTAGTCCGTCATTATCTTACAACCGTCCTACCGAATTAGTCCATCATTATCTTACAACCGTCCTACCGAAGTAGTCCGTCATTATCTTACAAACGTCCTACCGAAGTAGTCCGTCATACTTGTCTGACTGCCCTAAGGTATCCGTCTCCCACCCGAACTAATTATACAGCCGTACATCGATTTCTGGACTTACTCCACCGTAGTGGCCTGTTTAGTCTACCTTTCTAGACTTTCATTTCTGGCTGCATAATAGTCGAGTGGTCGTCCGTCTACCGAGGTAGCCGTTATCATTGTTCCATTCATAACGTTTATTCATTCATAGCAAGCAATATATACATGGATATAAAGCAAGATTTCATTCTTACACATTGCGTTCTTCTTTCATTCATTCTATATAATCATACGATTCATTCTTTGTGCCTAATTCATTTCTGTATATATATATAACATATATATTAGTATATCACGTATGATTACATTAGCGTTCATATCATTTATTCATTTAGTGTATACATTTCAGCCCCAAATCATTTATAAATCATTTGCACATAACATAGAAGGGGGCACATAGAACTCACCTGATAAGCTTCTCTAGGTTGTCCTAAACAAAGGTCCAACAACGTCACTTCCGATCTGGATTAGGTAGTTAAATACACATTAGACCCAACCCCAACTCTAATGGTTTAATCATTCTAAACTTACTGACTTTACTTAACCAACCTGCTGCCTGCGCACTTAGTAAGTGCGCAGGAACTTGCTCATGCGCACTTGGCAAGTGCGCAGGAGTCTCCCTCTTGCGTACTTGGTAAGTACGCAAGGGCTTCCTCCTGCATACTTGGTAAGTACGCAAGGACTTCCTCCTGCGTACTTGGTAAGTACGCTGGAATTCCTTCCTGCGCACTTGGTAAGTACGCAGTACCTGGTTCTTGGACAAAAAATCCGAAGTGCTTGCATGCAAACCCGATCATGCCAATCTTACAATTTTCTTTGATCAAAACATGCGGTTTTCATTCTAGATGCTATTTCTAAGCTTATTATCAAGTTTCATCCGTAAAAACATCATCTATTTAGCTAAAACTCGAGAAACCCCAACATGAACAAAAACTCAGATGATGGTTGAATCATTACCTGGATTGAAGTTCTGATTCGGAGGTTTTGCTCACGAGCTCAGTTGTAACGTGCTCCTCTAATCTCGTGACGATCCGTCGACTTTCTCTCTCTAGACCCGAACTCCCTTTCTCTCTCTAAGATGGTGAAAATGAAGGTGAAATGAGCTAGTGGGCTGCCTTGCCCCTTTTATACCTGGGCTTCCTTCGGCCCGTTGGAGCCGAGCCCAAGCCCATCCGTTCTTATTTCGTTTTATTACGTTTAAATCTCCATCGTATTATTATTTACTTAGTTACTATTTTCGGGATGTTACATGTGAAGTTTATGGGCTTTGAGAGGGTTGTGCAACTTTAAGGAAATATGGAGGAAGTTGTCTAGTACTTTGTAAAACTGGGGAAGACTGTAGTAAAGCCGCTTGTCTAGAGTTGTGTATTTTTTCGGCTTGAAAAGCTTGGCTCATAAGCTTTTCTGTTTCTTCATCGTCATTAGACGAGATGCTCATAGGGGATGGATGCTGTTTAAACTGTTTGGGTCTTACGACCATCTTCTCTTTTCCTTTGAGTTTCTTATCCATCTGAACAAAGCAATTTGTTAATATTTCTAGATAATAAATCAGCTATCCCATTATCTTTTCCTCTGATATGTTCAAACTGTATAGTGTATCCAGTACATTGTATTATGTTTTGCAGATTTACCCATCTTGTCCTATTAGTCTTTTTACTTTGATCATTTTTAATAAACTTTACTATGGCTTCACAGTATGTTCTGACTGTAAAATCTTTGTGTAAAAATAATTTAAATTTTTTTAAAGTATTGATCAATGCTTGTATTTCAAAATATAAGCTGGTCCAAGTGGATCCAGTTTTAAAACTTCCACTGTGGTATGAACATATTTTTTCTTCTTTTTTATAACTATGAATGTTAGGTCTGCAAAGGATAACTGCTCCCCATCCTTCTTTGCATCCGTCCACTTCTATGATTATGTAATCTGTTACTAGTGGTAGTTCTAAGGGTTTGATTTCTCTAACCCTTTCTTTTATTTTTTTTATCAAGATAATATCTTCTTGATTAAAATTTCTTTGTCCATTTTTGGTGGTTTTACTGTATAATGGACCTACTAATTTCGAAAGATTTGAGATAAACTTTCGAGCATAATTTACTAAGTCTAAAAAAGCCTGAATTTGTTTTAAATTAGTAAGTTTTTCTGTAAAGTCTAAAATTTTTGTAGAAATATGTTTTTGTAATTCGATCTTTCCATTTTCGATTTCTAGTCCTAAGAAAGAAAATTTTTCTTTTGAATAATTCCATCTTTTTCTTAGATACTACTATCCCATTCTTTTTTATTTCTTAAAATACTTGTTGAAGATGTGTTTCATGTTCTTGGACTGTTTTACTTGCTACTAGTATATCATCAATATACACTAGGCAAAATTCGTATTTAAGAAATATACTGTCCATAAATCTTTGAAATATTGAAGGGGCATTTTTTAGTCCGAAACTTGTAAGGCCCCTTTTTTTTCGGGTGACCTCACTTATTGGATTTACTCATAAACAAAGTCATCAATACTGAACTTTAAATTTAATATATTCAATTAACAGCCAAAATCATTCACATTTGAGTACATTACAGCGGAAGTCTTAACATTTAACACATACATCAGTGTTTAACAAAAACATAAATCGGGATGTCAGTCTTTAGCCGGGTAACCTTCACGCCTTCGCACAACCCTTTTCTTTGTTACCTGAAATGTATACTAAAAGTCAGCTAACGCTGGTGAGTTCTAGTTTAAAATGATTAGATATAAGCATTATTTCCTTAAAAGTATTCTTAAGTTTATACATAAAGATCATAAATACGTATTCTTAACTTTTTTCTTAACATTCATTTGGTCGTACACATATGGGTGATCAACCCGTCTTTCACTACGTATGTCACGAAGACATACGCCATGAAGCTACCGTCATAGCCCTTTGACTCGTCCGGTCCTAGAAACCGTCCGCCATAAAAAAAACCGTCCGGCCAACCTTCGGCCGTCCGTCATACCGTCCTACCGTCGTAGGCCGTCCTTTTCGCCCGTCTACCCGAAGGTATCCGTTTCCCACGTGCTACCATGTTTGAAACCGTTCTACATATGACTTGGCATTTGCTTTGACCGCCCTTTTATGCCCCTCTTTATTTCCTTGCTGATGAAGGAACGTTTTTGTCCCGGTTGCAAGATAGTCACGTGGTCGTCCGTCTACCGTAGTCGCCGTTAGCATCGAAGCGTCCATAACATTCACGTATATTCATATCATGCAGTATATATATAATATAAGGCAAGATTTCATTCATACTTTGTAAACATACGTTTCAATCTTTGTTCATAATTCATTTTCATATATTTATATATCACGTATGTTCACATTGGCATTCATAACATTTATTCATTTAGTGTATACACCTCAGCCCCAAAAATATTTATAAATCATTTGCACATAACATAGAGGGGGGCACATAGAACTCACCCGATCGGCTAGTCCTGTTCTGTCCTAACTGCAGTCTGATGAGCGTTGCACACGATCTGGATTAATTAATCATACACGTATCAGATCTAAACCAAGTTACATTCCTAACACAGCTGAAATAGGCGAACTTAATGCCTAAGTTCGCTTCCACTGGCCTAGGCGAACTTATAGGCGAACTTAATGCCCAAGTTCGCTTCCTATGACCTAGGCGAACTTAATAGGTTCGCTTACCCTTGGCCAAGCGAACTTGCCAAGCGAACTTAATCAGGCGAACTTGATAAGTTCGCCTCCACCAAGCGAACTTAACAGGCGAACTTGCTAAGTTCGCCTGCACCAGCAGTCATCTTCCCCAAACAGTCCGAAATTCTCGGATTTGGGTTCGATTATGTCAAAACTTCAACTTTCTTTGCTCAAAACAACTGGTTTTCATTCCAGATACTAAACCCCAACTTATTCTCAAGTTTCATCCGTAAAAACGTCCTATTTTCACCCGAAAACCCGGAAACCCAACCTAAGCAAAAATCTCAGTTTTGGCTCGGATGGTTACCTGGATGACGATTCTGATTTGGAGGTTTCCTTCACGAGTGCAAGAGACACGAGCGGGTGCAATCTTGTGCGATTCCGACACTTTCTCTCTCTATGGTTTTTCTCTCTCTAGAATTGTAAAGAGGAGAACAATGAGGGCCTTAGGCTATTTGTAGGGGAGACCTCCCCAAGCCCGGTTCGCGACTGACTCTGCCCGACTTGAACTCGTTAACTTTATTTCTCGCCATTTTAGGATGTTACAAGTCTACCCCCCTTAAAAAGGTTTCGTCCTCGAAACCAGTTATGCGTTAAACAACCGAGGGTATAGTTCCCGCATCTCTTCTTCTTTCTCCCAGGTAGCTTCTGATCCCTTTCTTTGCTTCCATTGAACTTTGACCAATGGGATTGACTTGTTGCGTAGTCGCTTCTCAGATCGGTCAAGGATGGCTATTGGTTCCTCGACATAATTCAGACTGTTATCCACCTCGATTTCATCGTAAGGTATGTGCGCTGTGTCGTCAGCTAGGCACTTGCGTAAGTGCGACACGTGGAACGTAGGGTGTATTCCACTAAGCTCAACGGGTAGGTCGAGTCTGTAAGCAACTTGACCCACTCTCGCTAAAATCTTGAAAGGTCCGACAAACCTTAGACTTAGTTTGCCACGTTTTCTGAATCGAATGATTCCTTTCCATGGTGATACCTTTAACAGTACCATGTCCCCCACGTGAAACTCTAAATCCCTTTTTCTCTTATCCGCGTATGATTTTTGTCAGTCTTTTGCGGCTTTCATTCGAGCCTTGATTTGATCAAATTTCTCGGAAGTAGCTTTGACCACTTCAAGACTTGCAAAATCCTTCTGCCCAATTTCCCCCCAACAGATTGGCGTTCTACATCTCCTTCCATACCACATTTCAAATGGTGGCATGCCAATCGTCGAGTGATAACTGTTGTTGTATGAAAATTCTGCCAATGGTAGATGGCTGTCCCAGCTCCCACCGAAGTCGATGATGCAAGCCCGGAGCATGTCTTCTAGGGTCTGGATTGTCCTTTCAGATTGACCATCAGTTTGAGGGTGGTAAGCTATGCTGATGTTCAATCTAGTGCCCATTGCTTCGTTAAATTTCTTCCAAAACCTTGACGTGAATCTAGTATCCCGGTCGGACACAATCGACACCGGCATACCATGCCTGCTCATAATTTCTTTGATAAAAAATTCTGCTAGTTTTTCGGACGAAGCAGTCTCACGTATTGGCAAGAAGTGAGCACTCTTCGTTAAGCTGTCAACGATCACCCAAATGGTATCATTGCCTTTAGCTGTTCGCGGTAGCTTGGTAATGAAGTCCATCGTAACCTCCTCCCACTTCCATTCCGGTATTGGTAGAGATTGCATTTTACCGCATGGTTTCTGGTGCTCGGCCTTAACTAGTGAACTCGTTAGGCACTTGTTCACGTACTCAGTTACATTATTCTTCATGCCAGGCCACCAGTACTCTTTCTTCAAGTCTTGAAACATTTTGTTTGTCCCGGGGTGGATAGAATAGCGAGACTTATGGGCCTCATCGAGTATTTTGGCTCTAAGCTCGCCAATCCTAGGTATCCACATCCGGCAAAACCTAGTTCGTACACCGTATGCATTTGCATCCAAATTCCCTTGTTGTCCTACTATTCTTTCCCGTTTTATATTTCTTTCTAACAGTGCTTCATCTTGAGCCTTTGATATTTCACTCATCAAATCTAGCGTTAATATCAGCTGACACGCCTTGATCCGGATAGGATTAGATTGCTCCTTTCTGCTTAAGGCGTCAGCTACTATGTTTGCCTTGCCTGGATGGTACAGTATCTCACAATCGTAGTCCTTTAGTAGTTCTAGCCACCTCCTTTGCCTCATATTTAATTCCTTTTGCTCGAAAAAGTACTTCAAGCTTTTATGATCGGAGTAAATGGTGCACTTAACTCCATATTTTTAGGGCGAAGACTACTGCTGCTAACTCTAGATCGTGTGTTGGGTAGTTAACCTCGTGAATCCTTAGTTGTCGTGAGGCGTAAGCAATTACCTTTCCTCGTTGCATAAGTACGCATCCCAGACCTTGGCTCGACGCGTCAGAGTAGACTACCAAGTCTTCATTTCCTTCAGGTAGTGTCAAGATTGGAGCTTGAGTTAATCGTGTCTTAAGTTCCTCAAACGCGTTGTTTTGGGTTGGTCCCCATTCGTACTTTACTTCCTTCCGTGTCAGTTTGGTTAGTGGCGAGGCAATTCTTGAGAAATCTTGAATGAACCTGCGATAGTAGCCTGCCAATCCCAGAAAACTTCGTATCTCTTTGGTGTCTTCGGGATGTTCCATTCCTTTACTGTCTTAATCTTCGCAGGATCCACCATGATGCCTTTCGTGTTTATCACATGACCTAGGAATTGGACTTCCCTAAGCCAGAAAGCGCATTTGGAGAATTTTGCGTACAACTTTTTCCTGCTTTAACACTTCCAATACTTCTCTTAGGTGACAGTGGTGATCACCCTCGTTCTTCGAATAAACTAGTATGTCGTCAATGAAAACTATCACTGAGCGATCCAACATCGGTCGGCATATTCTATTCATCAAGTCCATAAACGCTGCTGGTGCGTTGGTTAACCCGAATGACATTACCAGAAACTCGTAATGCCCGTAACGCGTACGAAACGCGGTCTTGGGTACATCTTCTTCTCTCACCTTTAACTGATGATAACCCGACCTAAGATCGATCTTTGAGAACCAACTCGCACCTTGCAGTTGATCAAAGAGGTCATCTATTCTAGGCAGTGGGTATTTGTTCTTTACTGTCTTCTTGTTTAGTTCTCGGTAGTCAATGCACATGCGCATGCTGCCGTCCTTCTTCTTTACAAACAGTACCGGAGCGCCCCATGGCGAAATGCTTGGTCTAATAAATCCTTTTTCTGTTAATTCCTGTAGTTGAGACATCAATTCTTTCATTTCTGACGGAGCCAATCGGTAGGGGGCTTTGGCAACGGGCTCAGCTCCTGGCAGTAAGTCAATCTGAAATTCTATTTCTCGATCGGGTGGCAAACCAGGTAGATCCTCTGGGAATACTTCCGGAAACTTGCACACCACGGGTACATCCTTGAGTTCCTTTGTTTTCATCCTTTCGTCAATAACGTACGCCAGATAAGCTTCGCAACCGCGCCTCATATAACTTTCGGCCTTGATCATCGAGATGATGTTAGGCATCGTGCAATTCCAATCCCCATAAACCGTAATTGGAGTGCCGCTTGGAGCCTTGAGGTGTATCCTCTTGCGTTTACATATGATCTGGGCTTCGTTGGCAGCTAACCAATCCATACCCAGTACTACATCGAATCCTCCTAAAGTGAGAAGGAATAATCTAGAGGGGAACTTATGGCCCTCTATTTCTATGATACAATCATCGGTTACTTGGAATACTGCCGAATTTTTACTAACGACAGTTTGTACGCTAAAGGCCTTTACTATGGTGTTGATAGTGCAATCTAGTTTACGACTAAATGCATTGGATATAAAGCTTTTACTAGCACCAGAGTCGAATAAGATAGCATCAGGTTCATCATTTACTGGAAACGTACCTGATACGACATCAGGGTTTCCCCTTGCTTCCTCCTCAGTCAGGGCGTAGGCTCGAGTCCTAGCCTTCGGTTGTTCCTTTGCAACTTCCTTTCCCTTTCTCGAACTGGACTGCCCGGTTTTCCAGCAATCCTTAGTATGGTGTCCATATTTTCTACAACTTTGGCACTTCACATCCTTTAAACACTCTCGAGAGAAATGCCCCGGCTTCCCGCACTTATAACACATGGTGGTGCCGATTCGGCACTTGCCAAAATGGCGTTTTCCACACTTTTTGCAAGTTTCATATTCTTCTAACCTTGGTTTCTTTATTTCAGCTTCCACATTCCCTTTCCCGGTGCCCCTAGACGGGTTCTCCCACTTTCTCTTTTGTGTCTCAGGTGTCGGGTCCTCATTGGCGTAGTCGTCGTAGACGATTCCACTCAGATTCACTGCCGACTCGAAGGTCGTGGGTAGGTTGGCTTTCACATGAACACGGACCCTTTGAGGTAGGCCCTTCACATAGTACTTAATCAGTCTTTCTTCCGTCTCTACCAGGTGGGGTACCAGTTGAGCTAGTTCATTGAATCTTGAAGTATACTGGCGATGAGTCTTGTTGCCAGCTTTGAAGTTCAAGAATTCGTTCTCCACACGATCGATCACATTCTGTGGGCAGAACTTTTGGATTATAAGCTTTTTCAAGTCTTCCCACGTCATTCTGTTGATAGCATTGGGTGACTTAGTTCTTTGAACATTCCTCCACCAATTTAGTGCTTCGTTAGTGAAAGAATGGGCAACGTACTTAACAGCTTGGTCGGATCGACACTCGCTGATGTTGATGACAGCGTTCATCCTCTCGATCCACTCAAGGGTGGCCACCGAGTCCTTGTTCCCATCAAACTTGGGTGGGTCTCCGTCCTTAAAACCTTTATAAGTGCACCCCCGTTTACTTGATCCCACCTTTATTTCATCCCCATCGCTGTCATATACCTTTTCCTCATTGTTCCCTTCATCATCTTCCTTGATTTTCTTTAATGCCTCCGATAGTAGGTCAGGCAATACATTCATCAAAGTGAGCACGACCTCACGGGCAATAGCATCTCTAACCTCGGGTTCCAACTGTAGAGACCCTTGATGGTCGCCCCCAGTTGGGGTGACATTAGTTTGGTGCACGCTCTCAGTGTTTTCTGTGTGCACATCCTCTTCTTCTTGATGTCTTGGATTCAGTGGAGGTCTACCTACTCGGCCAGTACGACCGCCTCGGTGTCCTGTCCTTCCTCCACCAGCCATAATTCCTAGTTTCCTGATAGTTATAAAAGGGAATACATCAATACCATTTCTTCAGATCATAGTTTTAGAACAGTACGAACAGGGTAAATTTTTAATTACAGTGACCGGTTTGTGATTAGAAATTTACAATGCTTTTCAGGTTCCAAACTCTTCAAATTGGTCAAGACATTGACATCTATTGGTTCTAAGTTAAGGCATCTATTCCTATCTACAAACATGAACTTTAGTACTTACTTACAGTGATGGCGTCGGTGTTGGCTACCCAGACTGACACCCGTGCGTTGGTCCCATAATCAGCTTGAGTTCAGACATTTAGGGATGTTTGAATCTCTCAAACTATTGCTCTGATACCAACTTGTAAGGCCCCTTTTTTTCCGGGTGACCTCACTTATTGGATTTACTCATAAACAAAGTCATCAATACTGAACTTTAAATTTAACATATTCAATTAATAGCCAAAATCATTCACATTTGAGTACATTACAGCGAAAGTCTTAACATTTAACACATACATCAGTGTTTAACAAAAACATAAATCGGGATGTCAGTCTTTAGCCGGGTAACCTTCACGCCTTCGTACGACATTTTTCTTTGTTACCTGAAATGTATACTAAAAGTCAGCTAACGCTGGTGAGTTCTAGTTTAAAATGATTAGATATAAGCATTATTTCCTTAAAAGTATTCTTAAGTTTATACATAAAGATCATAAATACGTATTCTTAACTTTTTTCTTAACATTCATTTGGTAGTACACATATGGGTGATCAACCCGTCTTTTACTACGTATGTCACAAAGACATACGCCATGAAGCTACCGTCGTAGCCCTTTGACTCGTCCGGTCCTAGAAACTGTCCGCCATAAAAAAAACCGTCCGGCCAACCTTCGGCCGTCCGTCATACCGTCCTACCGTCGTAGGCCGTCCTTTTCGCCCGTCTACCCGAAGGTATCCGTTTCCCACGTGCTACCATGTTTGCAACCGTTCTACATATGATTTGGCATTTGCTTCGACCGCCCATTTATGCCCCTCTTTATTTCCTTGCTGATGAAGGAACATTTTTGTCCCGGTTGCAAGATAGTCACGTGGTCGTCCGTCTACCGTAGTAGCCGTTAGCATCGAAGCGTCCATAACATTCACGTATATTCATATCATGCAGTATATATATAATATAAGGCAAGATTTCATTCATACTTTGTAAACATACGTTTCAATCTTTGTTCATAATTCATTTTCATATATTTATATATCACGTATGTTCACACTGGCATTCATAACATTTATTCATTTAGTGTATACACCTCAGCCCCAAAAATATTTATAAATCATTTGCACATAACATAGAGGGGGCACATAGAACTCACCCGATCGGCTAGTCCTGTTCTGTCCTAACTGCGGTCCGATGAGCGTTGCAAACGATCTGGATTAATTAATCATACACGTATCAGATCTAAACCAAGTTACATTCCTAACACAGCTGACATAGGCGAACTTAATGCCTAAGTTCGCTTCCACTGGCCTAGGCGAACTTAATGCCTAAGTTCGCTTCCTCTGACCTAGGCGAACTTAATAAGTTCGCTTACCCTTGGCCAAGCGAACTTGCCAAGCGAACTTAATCAGGCGAACTTGATAAGTTCGCCTCCACCAAGCGAACTTAACAGGCGAACTTGCTAAGTTCGCCTGCACCAGCAGTCATCTTCCCCAAACAGTCCGAAATTCTTGGATTTGGGTTCGATTAAGTCAAAACTTCAACTTTCTTTGCTTAAAACAACTGGTTTTCATTCCAGATACTAAACCCAAGCTTATTCTCAAGTTTCATCCGTAAAAACGTCCTATTTTCACCCGAAAACCCGGAAACCCAACCTAAGCAAAAACCTCAGTTTTGGCTCGGATGGTTACCTGGATGACGATTCTGATTTGGAGGTTTCCTTCACGAGTGCAAGAGACACGAGCGGGTGCAATCTTGTGCGATTCCGACACTTTCTCTCTTTACGGTTTTTCTCTCTCTAGAATTGTAAAGAGGAGAACAATGAGGGCCTTAGGCTATTTGTAGGGGAGACCTCCCCAAGCCCGGTTCGCGACTGACTCGGCCCGACTTGAACTCGTTAACTTTATTTCTCGCCATTTTAGGATGTTACAAAACTAAGAACATTCCATTCATATAACCAGAACATGTAAAAGCTGTCCATTTTTTAAAATCCCCTTCTAAATGTAGTTGATAAAATCCTGATTTTAAATCAAACTTAGAAAAGATTATGTTATTTTGTATTAGTTGTATCAAACTATCTTTATTGGGAATGTTGTAATCATCGTCTTCTGTGTTATCGTTTAGTCTTTTATAATTGTAGACGAGTCTTGCTTTTTCTCTTTTTATTTCACTATGATTTTTTACTATAAAAGCTGTTGATCTGTTAGGACTCTCAGATTTTCTGATTAATCCTTGTTTAGTCATTTCGGGAATCTGTGTTCTAAATTCTTTTTTGTCTAGAGGACTGTAATCTATATTTATGTTTCTTTTAGTAATGTCTAGATTTTTTATTTTGAATTTACAGACATACTTGACTTTGGAATTTGTAATATTTTCTCCTAGGAGTTCTAGTCGTTCTAGGTGTAAAGTTACAGGATGATTTATACTTTTTTGTTATATCTTGTCCTTTTTCAAGTTCATGATTTATAAAATTTGTAAGGAGTTGCAGAGATTCGTTTTCAGCAACGTTTTTTCTTCTATTTTTATTTAGAAATTCTAAATTTCCTTTTTCTCCTTTTTTGTGAGCAATTTCATTCATGCTTTTGTATCTAAAAGTTGGGAAACTGTAAATCTGTTTACTAATTGTTATGAAATTTCTTGTTATAGTAATTGCACCATTTAATCCTAGTATGAAATTTAGTCCTAGGACGAAATCTCTAGATTTAATGTGTTGTGGATTTATGTTTATTTGTGGAATATCATACTTTGTACTATAATTTCCTACAAAGTCTAGGAATTGTATTCCTACAGGTTCTAGGTAGTGTGTTATGTCTATTAATCTATTTTCTACGGTTCTTGTCATTAACTTGTATGTAAGAGGTTTGTGAAATTTTTCATGAGTTAAACTATGTGATATTACACTTTTAGTCTCTCCTGTGTCTACTAAGGCTGTCAGATCTATAGGTGTATTGGTGTCAAGCCATAGCCTACACTGTATATTTATCATGTTTATTGACCCACTAGTTTGTAAGAGGGTTTGTTCATCAGTTTGTATGGGGTTTGGTTCTGTGGCCATGTTACTCATTTATGGAATTTCAACTGCTTGTTTTTTCTTTTCTATAAAGTCTTCGAGTCTAGTGATTTTTCTATTCATAATTCTATTTTTAATTTATTTACTTCTATAGCCAATTCTAGTTTTTCGAATTTTTCTTCATATTCGTTTGTATTTCTACTTGTGTTTTGGCTAGTGCTGGGTGGTTCTATGCTATGAATATCTCTTATGCAAATATGGCAGATTTCTTTAAAACAAATATTGCATTGAGATCTTTTGTATATACTTGGGTAGTATTCACAAATGTAACATTTAATATAATTGTTTCCTTTTCTGTGATTCCAGTCATGCTTACATTCTTCTGGATTTGTGTATGTGTATGAGATTTTTGTTACTGGTTCATTTTCTTCACTATATATACTGTATATTGACTCATTATCTGTGTGGTCTGTATCTAATGCTTCAATTTCATAGTCTTTAATTTGTTCAACTAAATTGCTTATTTCTATGTTTTTGTTTCTATTTGGACATTTATTAGCTAAATGTTATGTATCTCCGCATATAAAACACTTGCATGTTCTAGTATGAGGTTTTCTAACATATTTATTTTGGTATTTTTTGTATGGTTTATACTCTTTATTATATGTGGTACTTTTTCTAATTTTCTTTTTTCTGTCATAATATCCGTAGGCTTATGGAGTATAAATTCCTGTTTTACAGAATGCAAATGCATATCTTTTTAGTTGCTCTTGTAAAGCAACTTCTTTGCATTTTTCTTCTAGAATACCAAATGTAAATGTTATTCTAGGTCCAATTCCTATATTTTCTATATTTTCGTATTGTAATTTCCAGGCTTCATGTATACTTTTCCCTAAATCTCCTGGTAGTTTTATAAAATATTTATCACATAAGCTATCTTCCATAGCTTGACCTGTTTGTGCTAATAATCGTGTGAAATCTAGTGTAAAATCGTTTATATATTTCATATCTGCTATACTTAGCTGTTCTAAGTTTCTAATAGTTGTATCTTGTAGTAAACTGTTATTTTTTGCTGGGTCAACTCCTAAAATAAGAACTCTTATCTGAGAAGTGAAATTGTAAGGATTATCTTCTATGGCTTTTAACCTGTTTATTTGATCTGGGCTGTGGGCTTTTTTGTTTTGCCATATTCCTAGGGCTGTTGGGCCTAGAGTTGTTTCTAAATAGGCAAACATATCCATACTGTCTTTTTTATTAGTTTCCTACATTCTTACTACTGTTTGTTCCCATGTAAGAACTTCGTCTACCCATAATTGAGGTTTTTGTTGTTCTAGTAGTAGCATACTACCGCTATAAATCTGTCCTATAGGTAACCTATTTCTTGTTCCTTTATAACTTGATTCTTGTTGATAACTTGTAACTGGCTTAGTCCATGGTTATCTTCCTATTGTTTCGTATGAAGTTTCTCCTATTTTTTCTTCTGTATAGTTTCTTTTAAATTTTTGTTCGGAGTCCATGAAGTTATTGTCATGCTTATAAAAATCGGAGATCATTGTATATCCTTTGACTATACTATTTACTAATGGTAAATTAAAGTCTTCTTGAAGTTTATTGTAACTTTCTTCGTATGTCATTCCTAAGGCAAGCATACATTCTACTATCATGTCATCTACTTCTTCTTGTATGTTTATTTCTGTAAACTTTCTATTTGTTATTTGTTCATAAGATTTGTTGGTTTATTCTGTTTTAAAAGTTGTATTTGTTTCTTCTAGTAAACTGTAATCTATGTCTTCTCTTTCAAATCTAGAAAATTCTGAATTTAGTGTGTATTCATCATCACTTTCTTCATTTTCTGTATCGTATATAGGGTTTCCATATTCAGATTCATCATCTGATTCTGTATTCATAAAATTATATTGTGGTTCTTGTGGTGGTTCCTCAGAACAACTACTTTCTTCATATTTATTTTCTTCTTGTTTAAAATCTGTAAATCTTAAGCTTTGTATTCCATCTATCCCTTCATATATAAGACTCTTTTTTGGGACTAATGTTGAGCTTTCTTTTTCTGTTAAATCACATATTTGCCATTCTAATCCTGCTAATTTTTAAGGATCTATTTTGACTGGTTCTATCATCTGTATAGATTTTGATGCGATTGTATTAACTATTCCTTCTATGTTTACTTTATATTTCATTCCTGACCTGTTGCTAGCTTTTCCTAAAACTCCTAAACTTATTACTATATTATTTCCTTCGTAATTTTCATACCCTTTAGTCTGTAGAGCTATTTTTAACTTTTGTAAGCCTTTAATATCTTTTAGTATTCCAGGTGTACAATAAAACAAGGCTGTATTTTGGCTTAAATCAATTTCCATTCCTGAAATAATTGTTTTTTTCATTTCTGTTTTCCAGCTTTTATCTAATATTAAAGCTAAAAGTTTTGTTCCTAGGTTTTTTCTTCCTAGGGCTTTTATTCTTACGACTATAAGTCCTGTGTGTATAAATTGTTTTCCAGACTGTTTAATTCTTTGAATTGTTTCTGGTGAAAACAAGTCTATTTCTACCATTTTGTCTACTACTCGTAGACTTTCTTCTCTACTACTCTGTATTAACGTTGTGTTAACGTTTAGCATCCTTGTTTGATATAGTGTTCTTGGGTTTAAATATCTAGTTGATGTTGATTGTATAAGTTTATATTTCTGTCTAAATCGATTTCTTCTTCTAATTGTATTGTTTGTTGTGTATTTTTAGAAGATGATCCCTTTTTTAAAATTCTGTTAAGAAAAGTATCAAATGAGATAATATCTTTAATATTACTAGTTGATTTTCTGGATCCTTGGATGATTTGTTTATTCATCGTTAGGCTTCCAATGTTTATAAGGTTTCGGTTTTTCACTTATATGTGTTTTACTTAGTTTATTTATAAGTTTGTTAATTTCAGTAGAATCTTCTATCTCTATATGTTTATCTTTCTTAATATTTTTTATTTTTAGCAAAATTTGGTTGTTTTGCTCTCTTATATAATCTAAATTATCTGTAAACTCTTTAATTTCTTCTGTTTCTTTAGCTATTGAATGTATAATTCTTTCTAATAGATGTTTAGTATTTAAAGATTCTTTTTGTAAGCTGAATCCTAAATTTATAATTAAATCTGTAATACTATTAAGATGTGTATTTTCTGTGTGAAGGCTGTGTGTATGTAGTTCTTTAAAACTACAAATATGATTATAATAACTATTATTTATAACTTTCTGATCACTTTTATCAGTAAACTCGTGGTTCATAAATTCAAGTTTTTTTAATATTTTTGAAGATTCAATAATTTTTTGATTAAAAATATGATTTCTTCTATAAAACGCCTTATCTCTTTTAGTTTTCTCTTAAAATATTTTTCTATATCCCAGTTTTATCATAAAGAAAAATAATTAACATAAAGTAAGAAGCATACAAGAGACATAAATTTTGGATATCTTTAATTGATTTAGTGTAACATCCTAAAATGACGAGAAATAAAGTTAACAAGTTCAAGCGAGCCGAAGTCGGGCCAGGTCAGTCGCGAACCGGGCTTGGGGAGGTCTCCCCTATAAATAGCCCAAAGCCCTCATTCTTCTCCTCTCAGCAATTCTAGAGAGAGAAAACCGTAGAGAGAGAAAGTGTCAGAATCGCACAAGATTGCACCCGCTCGTGTCTCTTGCACTCGTGAAGGAAACCACCAAATCAGAATCGTCATCCAAGTAACCATTCGAGCCAAAACTGAGATTTTTGCTTAGGTTGGGTTTACGGGTTTTCGGGTGAAAATTGGACGTTTTTACGGATGAAATTTGAGAATAAGCTTGGGTTTAGTATCTGGAATGAAAACCAGTTGTTTTGAGCAAAGAAAGTTGAAGTTTTGACATAATCGAACCCAAATCCGAGAATTTCGGACTGTTTGGGGAAGATGACTGCTGGTGCAGGCGAACTTAGCAAGTTCGCCTGTTAAGTTCGCTTGGTGGAGGCGAACTTATCAAGTTCGCCTGATTAAGTTCGCTTGGCAAGTTCGCTTGACCAAAAGTTCGCTTAGCAAGTTCGCTTGGCCAAGGGTAAGCGAACTTATTAAGTTCGCCTAGGTCAGAGGAAGCGAACTTAGGCATTAAGTTCGCCTATAAGTTCGCCTAGGCCAGTGGAAGCGAACTTAGGCATTAAGTTCGCCTATGTCAGCTGTGTTAGGAATGTAACTTGGTTTAGATCTGATACGTGTATGATTAATTAATCCAGATCGTGTGCGGCGCTCATCAGACCACAGATAGGACAGAACAGGACTAGCTGATAATGTGAGTTCTATGTGCCCCCTCTATGTTATGTGCAAATGATTTATAAATATTTTTGGGGCTGAAATGTATACACTAAATGAATAAATGTTATGAATGCCAATGTGAACATACGTGATATATAAATATATGAAAATGAATTATGAACAAAGATTGAAACGTATGTTTACAAAGTATGAATGAAATCTTGCATTATATTATATATATACTGCATGTTATGAATATACGTGAATTGTTATGGACGCTTCGATGCTAACGGCTACTACGGTAGACGGACAACCACGTGTCTATCTTGCAACCGGGACAAAAACATTCCTTCATCAGCAAGGAAATAAAAAGGGGCATAAATGGGCGGTCGAAGCAAATGCAAAATCATATGTAGAACGGTTGCAAACAAGGTAGCACGTGGGAAACGGATACCTTCGGGTAGACGGGCGAAAAGGACGGCCTACGACAGTAGGACGGTATGACGGACGGCCGAAGGTTGGCCGGACGGTTTTTTATGGCGGACGGTTTCTAGGACCGGACGAGTCAAAGGGCTACGACGGTAGCTTCATGGCGTATGCCTTTGTGGCATACGTAGTAAAAGACGGGTTGATCACCCATATGTGTACGACCAAATGAATGATAAGAAAGAGTTAAAAATACGTATTTATGATCTTTATGTATAAACTTAAGAATACTTTTAAGGAAATAATGCTTGTACCTAATCATTTTAAACTAGAACTCACCTGCGTTAGCTGACTTTTAGTATACATTTCAGGTAACAAAGAAAAGGGTCGTGCGAAGGCGTGAAGGTTACCCGGCTAAAGACTGACATCCTGATTTATGTTTTTGTTAAACACTGATGTATGTGTTAAATGTTAAGACTTCCGCTGTAATGTACTCAAATGTGAATGATTTTTGCTGTTAATTGAATATGTTAAATTTAAAGTTCAGTATTGATGACTTTGTTTATGAGTAAATCCAATAAGTGAGGTCACCCGGAAAAAGGGGCCTTACAAGTTGGTATCAGAGCAATAGTTTGAAAGATTCAAACATCCCTAAATGTCTGAACACAAGCTGATTATGGGACCAACGCACGGGTGTCAATCTGGGTAGCCAACGCCGACGCCATCACTGTAAGTAAGTACTAAAGTTCATATCTGAAGAATAGGAATAGATGCCTTAACATAGAACCAATAGATGTCAATGTCTTGACCAATTTGAAGAGTTTGGAACCTGAAAAGCAATGTAAATTTCTAGTCACAAACCGGTCACTGTAATTAAAAATTTACCTTGTTCGTACTGTTCTAAACTATGATCTGAAGAAATGACATTGATGTATTCCCTTTTATAACTATCAGGAAACTAGGAATTATGGCTGGTGGAGGAAGAACAGGACGCCGAGGCGGTCGCACCGGCCGAGTAGGTAGACCTCCACTGAATCCAAGACATCAAGAAGAAGAGGATGTGCACACGGAAAACACAGAGAGCGTGCACCAAACTAATGTCACCCCAACTGGGGGCGACCATCAAGGGTCTCTACAGTTGGAGCCTAAGGTCAGAGATGCTAATGCCCGTGAGGTCGTGCTCACCTTGAAGAATGTATTGCCTGACCTACTAACGGAGGCATTAAAGAAAATCAAGGAAGGTGATGAAGGGAACAATGAGGAAAAGGTATATGACAGCGATGGGGATGAAATAAAGGTGGGATCAAGTAAACAGGGGTGCACTTATAAAGGTTTCAAGGATGGAGACCCACCCAAGTTTGATGGGAACAAGGACTCGGTGGCCACCCTCGAGTGGATCGAGAGGATGAACGCTGTCATCAACATCAGCGAGTGTCGACCCGACCAAGCTGTTAAGTACGTTGCCCATTCTTTCACCAACGAAGCACTAAGTTGGTGGAGGAATGTTCAAAGAACTAAGTCACCCAATGCTATCAACAGAATGACGTGGGAAGACTTGAAAAAGCTTATAATCCAAAAGTTCTGCCCACAGAATGAGATCGATCGTGTGGAGAACGAATTCTTGAACTTCAAAGCTGGCAACAAGACTCATCGCTAGTATACTTCAAGATTCAATGAATTAGCTCAACTGGTACCCCACCTGGTAGAGACGGAAGAAAGACTGATTAAGTACTATGTGAAGGGCCTACCTCAAAGGGTCCGTGTTCATGTGAAAGCCAACCTACCAACGACCTTCGACTCGGCAGTAAATCTAAGCGGAATCGTCTACGACGACTACGCCAATGAGGACCCGACACCTGAGACACAAAAGAGAATGTGGGAGAACCCGTCTAGGGGCACCGGGAAAGGGAATGTGGTAGCTGAAATAAAGAAACCAGGGTTAGAGGAATATGAAACTTGTAAAAAGTGTGGAAAACGCCATTTTGGCGAGTGCCGAATCGGCACCACCATGTGTTATAAGTGCGGGAAGCCGGGGCACTTCTCTCGAGAGTGTTTAAAGGATGTCAAGTGCCAAAGTTGTGGAAAATATGGACACCATACTAAGGATTGCTTGAAAACCGGGAAGTCCAGTTCGGGAAAGGGAAAGGAAGTTGCAAAGGAACAACCGAAGGCTAGGACTCGAGCCTACGCCCTGACTAAGGAGGAAGCAAGGGGAAACCCTGATGTCGTATCAGGTACGTTTCCAGTAAATGATGAACCTGCTGCTATCTTATTCGACTCTGGTGCTAGTAAAAGCTTTATATCCAATGCATTTAGTCGTAAACTAGATTGCACTATCAACATCATAGTAAAGGCCTTTAGCGTACAAACTTCCGTTGGTAAAAATTCGGCAGTATTCCAAGTAACCGATAATTGTATCAAAGAAATAGAGGGCCATAAGTTCCCCTCTAGATTATTCCTTCTCACATTAGGAGGATTCGATGTAGTACTGGGTATGGATTGGTTAGCTGCCAACGAAGCTCAGATCATATGTAAACGCAAGAGGATACACCTCAAGGCTCCAAGCGGCACTCCAATTACGGTTTATGGGGATTGGAATTGCACGATGCCTAACATTATCTCGATGATCAAGGCTGAAAGTTATATGAGGCGCGGTTGCGAAGTTTATCTGGCGTACGTTATTGACGAAAGGATGAAAACAAAGGAACTCAAGGATGTACCCGTGGTGTGCAACTTTCCGGAAGTATTCCCTGAGGATCTATCTGGATTGCCACCCGATCGGGAAATAGAATTTCAGATTGACTTACTGCCAGGAGCTGAGACTGTTGCTAAAGCCCCCTACCGATTGGCTCCGTCAGAAATGAAAGAATTGATGTCTCAACTACAGGAATTAACAGAAAAAGGATTTATTAGACCGAGCATTTCGCCATGGGGCGCTCCGGTACTGTTTGTAAAGAAGAAGGACGGCAGCATGCGCATGTGCATTGACTACCGAGAACTGGACAAGAAGACAGTAAAGAAGAAATACCCACTGCCTAGAATAGATGACCTCTTTGATCAACTGCAAGGTGCGAGTTGGTTCTCCATTTCTCGGAGGAAGGCTCATCTAATGGCAATGCAAAAAGCAAACATGTGTTTCTACTTCAACAGCTGAAGCAGAAAACATTGCAGCTTCAAGCTGCTGTGCACAGGTCATCTGGATCCAAAATCAAATGCTTGACTATGGAATGACCTTCATGCTGACTCCAATTCACATTGACAACATGAGTGCTATCTCTATCACAAACAATCCGGTGCAGCACTCAAAGACAAAGCACATCGACATCAGGTACCATTTCATAAGAGATCAAGCTGAGAAAAAGAGAATTATTTTAACCAAAGTTCATACAAATGAGCAATATGCTGATCTGTTTACAAAACCTTTTGATGAAGCTAGATTAAGATATTTAGTTGAATCAATTGGTATGATGAACTTTGATTAAAATCCATCTCAAGTTTCTCCTTAAAATGTGTCTTTTTGTCCCTTGTTGTAAATAAAAGTTATGGGTCAGCAGCATTTTTGTCCTTCAGCTGCTGACAGGTAAAAGCATCAGCAGCAAAAGTTTTGCCACTGATAGCTTTAAGTTATCAGCAGGTACATGTTTCCTGCGGATAGCTTTAAGGCTTTCAGCAGCAATTCCTTTGCTGCAGATCTTTAAACCTTTCAGCAGCAAAATTTGCTGCGGAGAGACTTATCTTTCCGCAGCAACCAAGTTTGCAGCGGATAGGCTTATCCATCAGCTGCAACCAATTTTGCTGCGAATACTCTTATCTTTCAGCAGCAACCAAGTTTGCTGCTTATGGGTAAACATAAGTCCAAATTAACTTTTACCCGCTGTAAAATTTACCGTCAGTCCCTTCCATGACTGCCTTGGTGTATTACAGCTGTAACAACGAAAAGTGAAACAGGTTGTACTGTACAAGTGAAGTTGCTTTTTCTTCGTCTGCCGTTATATCACTATCTCAAACGTTCCCACCACCTCTTCATTTTCAATTTCAAACCCTAACCTTCCATCACTTTCTCTCCCGTCCCCACAGCATTCAAAGCCCTCCATAATCAACCACCATTCAAACACCCTTCTCTTTTCCCTCCAAATCCATCACAATGGCAGGCGCATACATAAACAACCCAAATGACAAGTTTGCTCCATACCACAACCTCACTGCATACCTAATAAAAGGCAAGAAGTCCGAGGGTTTCGACGGTATGATCGACTTCCTCTGTCGGTCCAAAATTTACCATGCCCTAACCGTCAACCCAACCATATATACTTCACACATGGAAGATTTTTGGAGCTCAGCCGTGTATTCTACTGAACAGGGCACTCCTCAAATCAGAGGCACAGTAGACGGTAAGGAAATGATCATCACTGAAGCAAAGCTCCGCCAACACCTCAAGCTTCAGGATGAAGGGGACGCCCTCTCTTACCCAAGAGACGTATACATGAGGACCTTTGTATCCATAGGGTACACTGGTAATCAAACAGAATATACGATAGAGAAGGTTCTCATGGGTCCCAAATGGAAGTATCTCTGCCACACTCTTCTCCAATGCATATCTCAAAAGAGGAGTGGCTGGAACCAACTAAGCTCCGGACTTGCGTCGGCAATTCACGGTATGATAACTGGAGCAGGTTTTAATTTTTCCCACCTTATTTTTGAAGGTTTGAAATACAACCTTCAAGAAGGGGTGAAATCTCAGTTCTTTATGTACCCAAGATTCTTGCAAGAAGTGTTCAATATTGAACACCAAGATCTTTCAAAAACTGCAAGAATCTACTCAATTCTGGGACATAAGAACAATATTTTTCAAAGCATGAGAACAATTTCATCAAAGTTCTCAGGGGCCGATGTTCCATTGTTGTCTACAATGTTGAACACGCAAAGTGCCCAGGGTGACAGTTCAGCAAACCCAGCTGATACTGATCCCACACCCTCCACCTCACTGCCACAAACTCAACCTACTGTTTCCCTTGATCGAACCCCTGTGCATTCTACTGAGGATGCACAAGCACATACATTACTCATCCCCAGTTTGATTGCTCAACCGGAACACATGGCCCCGGTTGCAGCCAAGTATACAAGGAAGAGGGGCAAGAGAAATCCTTCTTCTCTTGCCTCCAAGGCCCAAATCCAAGCCAACATCCCTCACTCAGAATCACAACATTCTAGTGAGAATATCATAAGGGAAAGCCACATTGCTAGGGAGATTCCTTCGGAAGTCTCTCTATTAGGATTAGGATCACTTCCCGGATCCAAAGAACAGCCCTTCGAGCCATTCCTCTCTTCTTTGAACTTAAGTGTAGAGGAACCTGACCAAAGTGATGTACCTTCTCCAACTACCACTATCAAGGGGGTACTGATTGGTCTTGCTTCCGAAACACCCAGCCCAAGTTCTTCACCCTTGAAGGTCCACTCTGGGAGTATTGAAAGAGTGGATGTGGACGAGGCTGTCACTACTGCTGGTCCATCAACTGACCAGGAGGACAGGGACAACTTCTTTAAGACCTCAACCATGGCAACTCACGGTGAGGGTGTTTCCTTGGAAACTCCCTTCACTGAGAGGAATCCCAGGCGCCAAGAAACCACGGGTGATGGGGATGCTGAGGCTAGGCCTACGGCCCCATCTGGGTCCAAGGATTCCACAACCGTGGATGAGGACAGACTGAAACTTCATAACATGGAATTGACGGCCAGGGTGGCTATGCTAGAGGCTGAAATGTCCAAACTAAGACACCAAGTCGCTATGCATAAAGCCCATAAATGCCCAACTTTAGCCTCTCCCTCTCTTGTATCAGTAGGCACCCAAACTGATGCTTACCTGTCTGCTGATGCAACCAAAAAGGGGGAGATGGTTTCTATGGAAGATGATACAGATAGTCTTGACGACTGGATACAGGAGCAGGCTGCCTTCCAAAGCTCACTTTACAGGCCAGCTTTTGTACAGGTCTACGACTTGCCAGTATAAGAAGATGAAGAAGAAGAGATCTCTGAAGACTGGAAGTTGGTTGTCAGGGCTGTGGATGAAATGCTGACTGATGTTGAAGGCAAAGATCAAACATCTACATTGGTCAGCATCATCCCTGAAGCAGCAGCCATCATAGGTCAATCCACTACCCCCCAAATCTTCAAAGAAGCTAGAGTTTGACTCTATTCTAGCTTGGGGGTATGATGGATCAGCTGAGAGGTTCTGGACTGGATGGGAGTTCAGCGGAGTAGAAGAGCTGAACTGGAACTCACTCAATGCCCTCCAAGTCCTACAACTATATCTATCTAACTGCATCAACTCTTCAACGGATCTCTCAGCAGAACTTGCCATTGGCAGGTTCTATGACCTGATGGAGGATAATCTACCCAAGTTCAGAAGACTCCTACAAACAGCAAGACGGGTAGCTTATCCTGAATCTTCGTCGGCCGCAGAAAGAAGACTGTCTCCCAACAATCTTGCAATAACAAGGAGCAGTCTTCTCACTGAAGAAGGAGTTCTGGGCCTTCAAAGATTTCTGTATGCCTTCCTGGTCAAGGACTCGGACGTGCTAGGATGGGTAAGCACTAGGCTCCTTGACCACGCTTTCTTCCTAAGCAACGGTTCTGCTCTCATCATCAACACCGGGAACATCCTTCAGCTACCAACAAATTTCCTCCACAAGATCTATCTACTAAAAGCCAACATCTGCAATGTCAACTCCCTTGAAAGCCAGGCGATGATAGCAATTATCAAAGCTCACCTTGAGAAGGAAGGAAGGATTTATGAGGAAGAAGATGTGTCATCCTCTGACACTGACTCCAACTCAGATTCCCCTCCAGTTAACATCTGCGCTGCAGCTTATGAAGCAAGATCCTCTGTGAGAGAAAGGCAGCTAGAACTTACAGATCCTGAGTGCCAAACTGAAGACTTTCCCTTATCTACCTCTCAACATGCCAATGAAGCCGAGGCAGAGATCCCAACAGCACAACAATCAGCTGTTTCTGTGATCAGTGAAGCCAGAGCAGAGGCATCCAATGTTAATAAAGGGAAGGGCATCATGACAAAAGAGTATGAAGAGAGGTTGCAAAAGGAAAAGAAAGAGAAAGAAGAGAGAAGAAGGAAAAGAGAAGAAGAAGAGTTGGCTGAAGAGATGGCTCAAAAATAAAGGCATGAAGATATAAAGGCAGCCATTCTTCTCAGACAACAGACAATCCAGCTGTATGCCAAACAGCTGGATGAAATGAAGGTAAAAGTCCATGCAGGGTCTCAAGTTGAAGAAGATGAACGACTTGCTAGACAGCTGCAGGAACAGTTTGCAAAAGAAGAAGAAGAAGAAGCTAAAAAGAAAAGGAAGGAAAATGCTAAGTTTAGAATCACTGATTCTAAATTAGCAAAAGAATTAAGGGAGGAGTGGACTGAAGCTCTGATCTCTCAAGGTGAGGATGCAGACTACCTTGAAAAACTGTCAAACAAAGAGATCTATAGAGCCTTCATGGGTCAGCAGGGGGAATTGGCAAGGAAAAAGAAAGATGAAGAGAAAGAAAAAGCTCAACAGAAGTCAAAGAAAGCCATTGCCCTTATTCTAAGGACCCATGAAGAAAGGAAGAAGATGACTGACTTCCTTAAGGCAAGGGGAGAAAGTGGAAAAAGGTTAGGTCCCATGTCCTTCATGAACCTACAAGCCCTGTATACAACAGTGAAAAAGGAAGAGGAAGAAAGACTGGAAAAGAGACCAGTCAAGAAACAAAGAACCTCTGCACCAGAAACTACTTCCTCTCTCCAAACACCATCCACAAACATCCCCAAGCCTTCCACTCCTCCACCCAAAAAGTCCAAGTCATCCCACCCAGCTCCCACTCATCAACAGCCTCCCTTGAAGATACCCAAACCCACTCCTAAACCAGAAGACTCAAGAAATATAGTTAACTGGTTCTACAATTCACAAGATCAAGTGTTTGAGATCTTCAGGGGGAGAACTGAGAGAAGAAGATCCACTTACAGGTCTGTTGATGAGGTTCTGCAATTACCTGATTCCGATCTTCAAAGAATTTTAGAGCTGGGTGAAGCTCATAAGCCTACAAATGAGAGTGGGAAACATCTTATGCTAGCTATCAGACACTACTTCAATCCTAGCAAAGATGTGGTCATGAATATCAAACCACTCAAGTCTCACTCTCCATTTGTATCTTGGTCCTATAATGCTGATTTGGATGAATTCACTTTGATTGATGTAAAGAAGCAGCAGATGAGATGTTCAAGCAAAGCTATCTACAAAATGCCACACAAAGACATCAAGACTCTGTCTGAACTTCCATTGAATAATCCCAGCAAGGATCAAAGAGGCTATGAGGTGGAAAGAATAGTCAGCCATATGCAAAAGCTTCAGCAACAAAGGGACTAGAAGAATTTTGGTAGCATCAGTCTAGGGGGAGTTTGTAGAACCAAAGACTGATTGTTACAAAATTATTCTAAGTACAAATGCTGCTGATAGGCTTATCAGCAGCATTCAGCACAAGTTGCTGCTGATAGGCTTATCAGCAGCATTCAGCACAAGTTGCTGCTGATAGGCTTATCAGCAGCGGTCATCCATGTTTGCTGCTGATAGGCTTACCAGCAGCAACCTTCACTCTTTGCAGCTGATAGCTCTATTCACTGAAAACCAAACGTTGCAGCTGACTATCCAGGCCAAGCGTCTCTGACACCTTTCTGCAAAAGCAACTGACAGACTCAAAGCAGAAGGAACCGCTATGGTCAACCAATGACGGACAACAATACACTTCTCCAAGCATGCAAACAATCATGAATAAAGAAAACGTTTCAGTAAAGTTAACTAGATTAGCCTTTACGTGTAATGTAAATTAATAAACAAGATCAACGGCTTGTGTTCGATCTGATCCTTAGAATCAAGGGTCTGTCTTGATTCTAAGTTACTATAAATACTGAGTTACCACTTCATTGTAAGTGTGCTTGTAGTGCTTGTCATACTTATTCATTGAGTTTCTCACTTGTAATCTTTGCATTCACAAAAGCTTAATACAACAGTGTTTATCAGTATTCTTTGTGTTTACTTGATTATAAATTGTGTAGTTGATTTTGTTTCCGCCAACCTCAACTAAGAAAAGAACCATCTTGTATTCTCACGATCCAACACCAGACTTGTTTGAACAATCCCTATTAGTGATTGTTTCCAGTCCAGATTTCTAGCATCTCTAAGAGCTGCTACAAAGCTTTCTGGAAGACCTTCAAGGGTCAAAGGTTTAAATGCAATTTGCACAAGACCTATATGAAGAAACTTGTAATCTCTTTTATATTTATTTAAATCTTTATTTGACAATAGTTTAATAACCATGTCTTCTTTATTTAAAGAAAATGTTTCTTCAGTTGTTTTTACAACTTGTTTGTAACATCCTAAAATGGCGAGAAATAAAGTTAACGAGTTCAAGCGGGCCGAAGTCGGGCCGGGTCAGTCGCGAACCGGGCTTGGGGAGGTCTTCCCTATAAATAGCCTAAGGCCCTCATTGTTCTCCTCCTTACAAAATCTAGAGAGAGAAAAACTGTAGAGAGAAAGTGTCAGAATCGCACAAGATTGCACCCGCTCGTGTCTCTTGCACTCGTGAAGAAAACCTCCAAATCAGAATCGTCATCCAGGTAACCATTCAAGCCAAAACTGAGATTTTTGCTTAGGTTGGGTTTCCGGGTTTTCGGGTGAAAATAGGACGTTTTTACGGATGAAACTTGAGAATAAACTTGGGCTTAGTATCTGGAATGAAAACCAGTTGTTTTGAGCAAAGAAAGTTGAAGTTTTGACATAATCGAACCCAAATCCGAGACTGCTGGTGCAGGCGAACTTAGCAAGTTCGCCTGTTAAGTTCGCTTGGTGGAGGCGAACTTATCAAGTTCGCCTGATTAAGTTCGCTTGGCCAAGGGTAAGCGAACTTATTATGTTCGCTTGACAAGTTTGCCTAGCAAGTTCGCTTAAAGCTTAAGTTCGCCTAACTAATTAAGTTCGCCTGGCCAAGAGAAGCGAACTTAGGACAAGTTCGCCTATAAGTTCGCCTAGGCCAGAGGAAGCGAACTTAGGCATTAAGTTCGCCTATATCAGCTGTGTTAGGAATATAACTTGGTTTAGATCTGATACGGGTATAGTTAATTAATCCAGATCGTGTGCGGCGCTCATCAGACCATAGATAGGACAGAACAGGACTAGCTGATAAGGTGAGTTCTATGTGCCCCCTCTATGTTATGTGTAAATGATTTATAAATATTTTTGGGGCTGAAATGTATACACTAAATGAATAAATGTTATGAATGCCAATGTGAACATACGTGATATATAAATATATGAAAATGAATTATGAACAAAGATTGAAACGTATGTTTACAAAGTATGAAGGAAATCTTGCATTATATTATATATATACTGCATGTTATGAATATACGTGAATTGTTATGGACGCTTCGATGCTAACGGCTACTACGGTAGACGGACGACCACGTGTCTATCTTGCAACCGGGACAAAAACGTTCCTTCATCAGCAAGGAAATAAAAAGGGGCATAAATGGGCGGTCGAAGCAAATGCCAAATCATATGTAGAACGGTTGCAAACATGGTAGCACGTGGGAAACGGATACCTTCGGGTAGACGGGCGAAAAGGACGGCCTACGACGGTAGGACGGTATGACGGACGACCGAAGGTTGGCCGGACGGTTTTTATGGCGGACGGTTTCTAGGACCGGACGAGTCAAAGGGCTACGACGGTAGCCTCATGGCGTATGTCTTTGTGACATACGTAGTAAAAGACGGGTTGATCACCCTTATGTGTATGACCAAATGAATGTTAAGAAAAAGTTAAGAATACGTAATTATGTTCTTATGTAAAAACTTATGAATACTTTTAAGGAAATAATGTTTATATCTAATTATTTTAAACTAGAACTCACCAGCGTTAGCTGACTTTTAGTATACATTTCAGGTAACAAAGAAAAGTGTCGTGCGAAGGCGTGAAGGTTACCCGTGTAACATCCTAAAATGACGAGAAATAAAGTTAACAAGTTCAAGCGAGCCGAAGTCGGGCCGGGTCAGTCGCGAACCAGGCTTGGGGAGGTCTCCCCTATAAATAGCCCAAAGCCCTCATTCTTCTCCTCTCAGCAATTCTAGAGAGAGAAAACCGTAGAGAGAGAAAGTGTCGGAATCGCACAAGATTGCACCCGCTCGTGTCTCTTGCACTCGTGAAGGAAACCTCCAAATCAGAATCGTCATCCAGGTAACCATTCGAGCCAAAACTGAGATTTTTGCTTAGGTTGGGTTTCCGGGTGAAAATAGGACGTTTTTAAGGATGAAACTTGAGAATAAGCTTGGGTTTAGTATCTGGAATGAAAACCAGTTGTTTTGAGCAAAAAAAGTTGAAGTTTTGACATAATCGAACCCAAATCCGAGAATTTCGGACTGTTTGGGGAAGATGACTGCTGGTGCAGGCGAACTTAGCAAGTTCTCCTGTTAAGTTCGCTTGGTGGAGGCGAACTTATCAAGTTCGCCTGATTGGCAAGTTCGCTTGACCAAGGGTAAGCGAACTTATTAAGTTCGCTTGGCAAGTTCGCTTGGCCAAGGGTAAGCGAACTTATTAAGTCAAGCTCCAGCAGCGTTTATGGACCTGATGAATAGAATATGCCGACCGATGTTGGATCGATCAGTGATAGTCTTCATTGACGACATATTAGTTTATTCAAAAAACGAGGGTGATCACCACTGTCACCTAAGAGAAGTATTGGAAGTGTTAAAGCAGGAAAAGTTGTACGCAAAATTCTCCAAATGCGCTTTCTGGCTTAGGGAAGTCTAATTCCTAGGTCATGTGAAAACACGAAAGGCATCATGGTAGATCATGCGAAGATTGAGACAGTAAAGGAATGGAACATCCCGAAGACACCAACAGAGATACGAAGTTTTCTGGGATTGGCAGGCTACTATCGCAGGTTCATTCAAGAATTGCCTCGCCACTAACCAAATTGACCCGGAAGGAAGTAAAGTACGAATGGGGTCCAACCCAAAACAACGCATTTGAGGAACTTAAGACACGATTAACTCAAGCTCCAGTCTTGACACTACCTGAAGGAAATGAAGACTTGGTAGTCTACTCTGACGCGTCAAGCCAAGGTCTGGGATGCGTACTTATGCAACGAGGAAAGGTAGTTGCTTACGCCTCACGACAACTAAGGATTCACGAGGTTAACTACCCAACCCACGATCTAGAGTTAGCAGCAGTAGTCTTCGCCCTGAAAATATGGAGACACTACCTATATGGAGTTAAGTGCACCATTTACTCCGACCATAAAAGCTTGAAGTACATTTTCGAGCAAAAGGAATTAAACATGAGGCAAAGGAGGTGGCTAGAACTACTAAAGGACTACGATTGTGAAATACTGTACCATCCAGGCAAGGCAAACGTAGTAGCTGATGCCTTAAGCAGAAAGGAACAATCTGATCCTATCCGGATCAAGGCGTGTCAGCTGATATTAACGCCAGATTTGATGAGTGAATATCAAAGGCACAAGATGAAGCGCTGTTAAAAAGAAATATAAAACGGGAAAGAATGGTAGGACAACAAGGGAATTTGGATGCAAATGCATACGGTGTACGAACTAGGTTTGACCTGATGTGGATACCTAAGATTGGCGAGCTTAGAGCTAAAATACTCGATGAGGCCCATAAGTCTCGCTATTCTATCCACCCCGGAATAAACAAAATGTATCAAGACTTGAAGAAAGAGTACTGGTGGCCTGGCATGAAGAATGATGTAACCGAGTAAGTGAACAAGTGCCTAACGTGTTCACTAGTTAAGGCCGAGCACCAGAAACCATGCGGTAAAATGCAACCTCTACCAATACCGGAATGGAAGTGGGAGGAGATCACGATGGACTTCATTACCAAGCTACCGCGAACAGCTAAAGGCAATGATACCATTTGGGTGATCGTTGACCGCTTAACGAAGAGTGCTCACTTCTTACCAATACGTGAGACTGCTTCGTCCGAAAAACTAACAGAAGTTTTTATCAAAGAAATTGTGAGCAGGCATGGTATGCCGGTGTCGATTGTGTCCGACCGGGATACTAGATTCACGTCAAGGTTTTGGAAGATATTTAACGAAGCAATGGGCACTAGATTGAACATCATCACAGCTTACCACCCTCAAACCGATGGTCAATCTGAAAGGACAATCCAGACCCTAGAAGACATGCTCCGGGCTTGCATCATTGACTTCGGTGGGAGCTGGGACAGCCATCTATCATTGGCAGAATTTTCATACAACAACAGTTATCACTCAACGATTGGCATGCCGCCATTTGAGATGTTGTATGGAAGGAGATGTAGAACCCCGATCTGTTGGGGGGAAATTGGGCAGAAGGATTTTGCAAATATCGAAGTGGTCAAAGCTACTTCCGAGAAATTTGATCAAATCAAGGCTCGAATGAAAGCCGCAAAGGACAGACAAAAATCATACGCGGATAAGAGAATAAGGGATTTAGAGTTTCAAGTGGGGGACATGGTACTGTTAAAAGTATCACCATGGAAGGGAATCATTCGATTCAGAAAACGTGGCAAACTAAGTCCAAGGTTTGTCGGACCTTTCAAGATTTTAACGAGAGTGGGTCAAGTTGCTTACAGACTCGACCTACCCGTTGAGCTTAGTGGAATACACCCTACGTTCCACGTATCGCACTTACGCAAGTGCCTAGCTGACGACACAGCGCACATTTCTTACGATGAAATCGAGGTGGATAACAGTCTGAATTATGTCGAGGAACCAATAGCCATCCTTGACCGATCTGAGAAACGACTACGCAACAAGTCAATCCCATTGGTCAAAGTTCAATGGAAGCACAGAAAGGGATCAGAAGCTACCTGGTAGAAAGAAGACGAGATGCGGGAACTATACCCTCGGTGGTTTAACGCATAACTGGTTTCGAGGACGAAACCTTTATAAGGGGGGTAGACTTGTAACATCCTAAAATGACGAGAAATAAAGTTAACAAGTTCAAGCGAGCCGAAGTCAGGCCGGGTCAGTCGCGAACCAGGCTTGGGGAGGTCTCCCCTATAAATAGCCCAAAGCCCTCATTCTTCTCCTCTCAGCAATTCTAGAGAGAGAAAACCGTAGAGAGAGAAAGTGTCGGAATCGCACAAGATTGCACCCGCTCGTGTCTCTTGCACTCGTGAAGGAAACCTCCAAATCAGAATCGTCATCCAGGTAACCATTCGAGCCAAAACTGAGATTTTTGCTTAGGTTGGGTTTCCGGGTTTTCGGGTGAAAATAGGACGTTTTTACGGATGAAACTTGAGAATAAGTTTGGGTTTAGTATCTGGAATGAAAACCAGTTTTTTTGAGCAAAGAAAGTTGAAGTTTTGACATAATCGAACCCAAATCCGAGAATTTCGGACTGTTTGGGGAAGATGACTGCTGGTGCATGCGAACTTAGCATGTTCTCCTGTTAAGTTCGCTTGGTGGAGGCGAACTTATCAAGTTCGCCTGATTAAGTTCGCTTGGCAAGTTCGCTTGACCAAGGGTAAGCGAACTTATTAAGTTCGCTTGGCAAGTTCGCTTGGCCAAGGGTAAGCGAACTTATTAAGTTCGCCTTGGTCAGAGGAAGCGAACTTAGGCATTAAGTTCGCCTATAAGTTCGCCTAGGCCAGTGGAAGCGAACTTAGGCATTAAGTTCGCCTATGTCAGCTGTGTTAGGAATGTAACTTGGTTTAGATCTGATACGTGTATGATTAATTAATCCAGATCGTGTGCGGCGCTCATCAGACCGCAGATAGGACAGAACAGGACTAGCTGATAAGGTGAGTTCTATGTGCCCCCTCTATGTTATGTGCAAATGATTTATAAATATTTTTGGGGCTGAAATGTATACACTAAATGAATAAATGTTATGAATGCCACTGTGAACATACGTGAAATATAAATATATGAAAATGAATTATGAACAAAGATTGAAACGTATGTTTACAAAGTATGAATGAAATCTTGCATTATATTATATATATACTGCATGTTATGAATATACGTGAATTGTTATGGACGCTTCGATGCTAACGGCTACTACGGTAGACGGACGACCACGTGTCTATCTTGCAACCGGGACAAAAACATTCCTTCATCAGCAAGGAAATAAAAAGGGGCATAAATGGGTGGTCAAAGCAAATGCCAAACCATATGTAGAACGGTTGCAAACATGGTAGCACGTGTGAAACGGATACCTTCGGGTAGACGGGGGAAAAGGACGGCCTGCGACGGTAGGACGGTATGACGGACGGCCGAAGGTTGGCCGGACGGTTTTTTATGGCGGACGGTTTCTAGGACCGGACGAGTCAAAGGGCTACGATGGTAGCTTCATGGCGTATGCCTTTGTGGCATACGTAGTAAAAGACTGGTTGATCACCCATATGTGTACGACCAAATGAATGATAAGAAAGAGTTAAAAATACGTATTTATGATCTTTATGTATAAACTTTAGAATACTTTTAAGGAAATAATGCTTGCACCTAATCATTTTAAACTAGAACTCACCAGCGTTAGCTGAATTTTAGTATACATTTCAGGTAACAAATAAAAGGGTCGTGCGAAAGGTTACCCGGCTAAAGACTGACATCCTGATTTATGTTTTTGTTAAACACTGATGTATGTGTTAAATGTTAAGACTTCCGCTGTAATGTACTCAAATGTGAATGATTTTGGCTGTTAATTGAATATGTTAAATTTAAAGTTCAGTATTGATGACTTTGTTTATGAGTAAATCCAATAAGTGAGGTCACCCGGAAAAAGGGGCCTTACATTTAGTAATTAAAAGCAAATTCCTTCCCTAATTTTCACCTAAGCAGGTTTCCATATAAATAGGACTTAAGCATACTAGCTGCCTTACATGGACCTGTCTTAGTCTTTTAGATATTAGAAAAGCCTTTGGTCTTCTGAGTTTTTTGACACTTGTAATAAAAAATAAAACTTACTGTGTATTTGCAGTAAAGAGCAGCGGAGGAGGTGAATATTTGCAGCGGATGAAGCGGATGTTTGCAGAAGTTTTTTTTTATCTCTCTCTGGGATATAGTATGAAGAACTTAATCACTGTAGATAAAAGAAAAAGTTTTTTGTATTTTTCTTCTTTATTTCTTAGCCGTTTATTTTATTGTAATGCGCTTAGTGCGCTCTTTTTTCTTTTGTTTTTAGCTTAGTTATCTGCCTATTTAAAGGCATGATAAATTCATTTGTAAACACACCGAGAAATATAAATAATCTCTTTCTCTCCCACTGCTATGAACACTTAAATTCTCTTTCTGAATTCTCTTTACAAACCCTTACTCTCTTATATTTTTCTCTAAGTTCTTCATACTATATCCCAGGGAGAGATAAAAAAAAAACTCTGCAAATATCCGCTGCAAATATTCACCTCCTCCGCTGTTCTTTACTGCAAATACACTGTAAGTTTTATGTTTTATTACAAGTGTCAAAAAACTCTTATGTCTCAACTTATTTGGTATCAGAGCAAAGGCTTTTCTAATATCTAAAAGACTAAGACATGTCCATGTCAGGCAGCTGGTATGCTTAAGTCTTATTTATATGGAAACCCGCTTAGGTGAAGATTAGGGAAGGAATTTGCTTTGAATTACTAAATCAATTAAAGATATCAAAAATTAATGTCTCTTGTATGGTTCTTACTTTATGTTAATTATTTTTTTTTATGATAAAACTGGGATATAGAAAAATATTTTAAGAGATAAGGCGTTTTATAGAAGAAATCAGATTTTTAATCAAAAACTTATTGAATCTTAAAAAATATTCAAAAAACTTGAATTTCTAAACCTCGAGTTTACTGATAAAAGTGATCAGAAAGTTATAAATAATAGTTATTATATATATATATATATATAGGGTTAGGTTCATGAGAAAATGTATTTTAATGAGAGAAATAGAGAACCATTAAAAAAAGAAGTGGTGGGATTTTAAAGAGAAAAGGTAAAACTAGAACTTAAAATATATAAATATTTAAACATTTCTATCTTTTGCATACGTTATTATTTTCATAAAAAAATTGCACCATTAAATCAAGAATTTCTTTATCTTTCATTTGAGTATAAATAACGTTATAAAAAATAAGAATTAACTCGTCTTCTTTTTTCTTCTTATTTTCAATACTGCATATGTGTAGTATCACCCCCAAAACCCTAATACACCCCACCCCACCCCTACACAAAAACCTAAACCCCCACCCCCACACCCACCCTCAAAAACCTAAACCCCCCACCCACCCCCACCCAAAAACCTAAACCCACCGCACCCACCCTCTACCCTAAAAAACCTAACCCTAAATGTAATATTGCATATGTGTAGTACCACCCTAAAAACCTAACTCACCCCTAAAAACCTAAACCCCTCACCCCACCCCCACCCAAAAACCTAACACCACCCCACTCCAAAAAAACCTACCCCCCACCCACCCCAAAAAAACCTAACCCCCCTCCAAAAACCTAACCTAAAAGATAAACTAAACCCAAAAACTAAATCATAAAGCTAAACCGACTATTTTTTTTAACAACGAGGATGACGTGGGAAACTAGGTCTCCGGACCACTTTTTTAGTTTTTGATTTATATTTTGAGTTATGATTTTTTTTAATTATTTTTTTACCTTTAAAGGGGAGTTCTCTAGTTCTCTCGCTAAGTGTTAGTTTTCTTATGAATTTCACCCTATATATATATATATATATAATCAGGGAGACTATTGTCACTACCCATCTTATATATAATAGTAAAATCAAAAGGAGCTAAATGTGATTGCCATCCGGCAAACATCTGCTTTGAAACATCATGTTTAAAATCTTTTGCAAACATAAATTTTGCTGCTTGGCAATCAGTTTTTATTATAAACTTTTGATTGTATAAGTCATCCTGAAATTTTAAAACACATTTTACTATTGCTAAAATTTCTTTTGCAATAGTAGCATAATTTTTCTGGCCTGTATTCCATTTTCCAGAGTGGAATCTAACAAGGCTTTCCTGTTTATCAATTGGGGAAACTTGCTTTAAGATTCCTCCATAACCGATGTCAGAGGCGTCGCTTTCAATAATTTTTTCCCATCCAGGGTTTGCTATCATTAAGCAGGGAAGATTTTGAACCTTTTGCTTGATCTTTTGAATAATTTTAGTATGATCATTTGACCAAGGTTTTGGGTTAGTTTTTAGTCTATCATATAAAATAGCAGTATCTTCTGCTAGATTTTTATAATAGGGAAGAATATAATTTAGACTTCCTAAAAACCTTTGGAGTTGGGTTTTATCATATATTTCATCTAGAAATTTTGACCCAAACTCAATACTTCTGTTTATGGGAATGATTTTTCCTGTTTCAATATTATGACCTAAAAATCTTATTTTAGTTTGGAAAAGAAGCATTTTTGGCCTTGATATGACTAGACCATTTTTTATTATAATATTTTTGAATATCTCAAGGTGTCTAAAATGACTTTCAATATCTTTTGAGAAAACAAAAATGTCATCAATATAAACTATCATGAATTCATTATATGGAATGAAAATATCATTCATAATATTTTGGAATTCGGAGAGGGCATTTTTTAGCCCAAAAGGCATTACGTTCCATTCGTAATGGCCATTAGGTACTGTAAAAGCGGTTTTGTACCTATCTTTTTCTTCTATCTGGATCTGCCAGTAACCAGATTTTAAATCAAATTTTGAAAATATTATGGCATTATATAATTTGTCTAACAAATCTTTTTTGTTAGGTATAGGATACCTAATCCATTTCTGGACCTTATTAAGTGGTTTATAGTTTATGACTAATCTTGGAGCACCTCTTTCTTTTTCAGAATGTTTATTAACATAAAAAGCTGTACACGACCATGGTGATTTTGATCTTCTTATAAGATCTTTGTCAAGAACAGATTTTATTTCTTGTTTACATAATTCCATATATTCGGAATTCATTTGACAAGGTCTAGCCTTGGTAGTGATTTTATTATCATTAAAATAATCTTCATAAGGTAAAGCAACAATATGTTTTTTTCTATCCCAAAAAGCGTTTGGATGATCACTACATATTTGTAATGTAAAATGATTATTATTCATTTTAATCTTATCTTGAAGCTTCGGATTATTTATCCTGTCTTGGATATTTAAATAAAATATTTCCTTTTGGAGAAAATCTATTTGATTTATTTTTGCTTGTAAAAGAGATTCTTTTACATTGTTCAAAGTCCTAGAAAAAGGGTTTGTAATGAACGAAAAATGTATTTCTTTGTTTTGGAAATATCCAGTTATACCTTTATTATCAATATTTTTTAAAGGAAAATTTTATTTAGAAAAGGGGTTCCAAGGATAACTTGGCTAGTAAGATTTTTTACTAGAATAAAAGTAGTTGGAATACAGGTTTCATTATGATAAATATGAGCCTGTGGAATCTTGTATTCAATTTTTAATTTATCACCTCCTGTAGAACTTAAGTTATGGGAGGTTTTATGAAAATATTTGGTAGGAATAATTCCTTCCTGGATGCAGTTTAGATCAGCACCACTATCCACAAGTGCTGTAACGGTTATAAAAAAGCTATCTTCTATAAGAAGTTTTATTTTTATATTCCACTTTTGTGTGGTGACAATATCTATGATATTTTCTAGAAATTCTGTTTTAAGAATACGAGGGATTTCCTCCGTATGTATTTCCTGAGGTATCTCCAGCCTCATAATTCTTTCTTCTAGATTCCTATTATCCTTTTGAAGGATGATGATATTTAGTCTTAGGTTATCAATTTCAATTTTTAGATCCTGTATATTAACAGGTCTAGAATTCTTATTTCTTTGGGTTAGCTGTTTCTTTAGTTCAGCTAAAGAAAAAGGTTTTAAATCTTTAGGGGGATTTGAGGAAGAAGTTTCCTCAACCTTTTGTTGGTTTAAACATTCAGAAATTAATTTTTCTCTTATTTGATGGTCATCTATGGTTTTTAGGAGATCTAAGATCTCATTACTCAAAACATTAATTTCCAGATTTTGAAACTGGGAAATAATTTGATAGAGACCTTCTTCAGATATTTCAGAAAGGTTTTTACAACAGTTATTGTTGCAATTAGTCGGACATTGATATTCATCTATATCAGAGGAACTAAGGCTATCTAAAATATTTAGATTGTCTTCTTCAGATGAAGAATAATCAGAAAGAGTTTCTTCTAGGTTATTTTCTAGTAGTACTTCATTAATCTTATCTCTTATGTCTTTATCTTCAATCTTATTGAGTTTTTTCCTAACCCAACAAGTTTTTGCCTTGTGGCCTATTTTGCCACATTTTCTACATTTTATAAATTTATTAAAATCATCTGGAGAATCTTTCTTTTCCTTATATTTTTTCTTTCTATAATCTTTATTATAAGGTCTATAAGATTTATCTTCTTTTCTGAATTTTTTCCTCTTATAATGTTTTTTAGGGGAGGATTCCTTATTGGTTTCTATAATCTTATCAGGTTTCTCTATGCCAAATTGGCCACAGAAATCTCCTAATTGTTTTCTTTCATTCTGTAAGGCCCCTAAACCGGGTAACCTCACTCGTTGGATTTACTCATAAACATAGCCATAAATACTGAACTTAAATTATAATATTCATCATTTAATTAAATTACATAACAGCGGAAGTCTTAACAATTTATAACACAACATTGTATTAGCAAACAAAAGTGGGATGTCAGTCTTGTGCCGGGTAACCTTCACGCCATCGCACGACCTTTTCTTCCTTTACCTGAAATGTATACTAAAAGTCAGCTAACGCTGGTGAGTTCTAGTTTAATACAATTAGATACAAACATTCTTTTCTTTATAAGTATGCATAGTTATATATATACATTTATATAAATACACATTTACTTGAATTGCTTTTCTTTTATCATTCTTCGCAAATGCATTTAAATATATATTCGCATCTTTTGTCTCATTTAATTTCATAACTTTTGCTTTTCTTTCTTCTTTCTTTGTGACTACATATATATATGCATTCACCCTTTTCTTTTCTTTTCTTTTCTTTCCTTTCATGGGTGATCAACCCGCCTTTTTAGCGCGTATATCACAAAGACATACGCCCTTAAGCTACCGTCATAGCCCTTTTACTCGTCCGGTCCTAGAAACCGTCCGCCTTAACTTTCCGTCCGGCCAACCTTCGGCCGTCCGCCTTAACCGTCCTACCGTCGTAGGCCGTAATTCGCCCGTCTACCCGAAGGTATCCGTTTCCCATGCGACTATTATTTATACAACCGTTCTACTATAATATGCCAATTGCTTCGACCGTCCTTTAATGGCATTCGTACGTCCTAGCTGATGAAGGAACGCACTTGTCCCGGTTGTAAAATAGTCACATGGTCGTCCGTCTACCGAAGTAGCCGTTATCATCGAAGCGTCCATAACATTTTCTGTACTTTGCAAGCAATATATACATGGATATAAAGCAGGATTTCATTCTTTCATATGGTGTTATACTTTCATTCATTCTTTATAATCATGCTTTTCATTCTTTATTCATAAATTCTTTTTCTTTATATAGGTATATATATATATACTTATATACCACATATGATCACATTGACATTCATAACATTTATTTACTTAGTGTATACATTTCACCCCCAAAACATTTATAAATCTTTTGCACATAACATAGAAGGGGGCACATAGAACTCACCTGATAAGCTTCTCTAAGTTGTCCTAAACGAAGGTCCAACAACGTCACGTACTATCTGAATTAGGTAGTTAAATATACATCAGACCCAATCCCGACTCTAACGTTTTAATCATCCTAAAACATACTGACTTTACTTACTCGTCTGCTGCCTGCGCACTTAGTAAGTGCGCAGGGACTTGCTCATGCGCACTTGTCAAGTGCGCAGGATCTTTCTCCTACGTACTTGATAAGTACGCAGGGACTTCCTCCTGCGTACTTGGTAAGTACGCAGGAAATCCTTCTTGCGTACTTGGTAAGTACGCAGTACCTGGACCAAAATTTCGAAATTCTTGCATGTTAATCCGATCATGCTAATCTTACAATTTTCTTTGATCTAAACAACCGGTTTTCATTCTAGATGCTATTTCTAAGCTTATTATTAAGTTTCATCCATGAAAACGTCTCCTTTTTAGCTAAAACCCGAGAAACCCCAAAATGAACAAAAACTCATATTATGATCGAATCATTACCTGGATTGGAATTCTGATCCGGAGGTTTTGCTCACGATCTCAGTAGTAACGTGCTCCTCAAATCTCGTGACGATCCGTCGAATTTCTCTCTCTAGACCCGAGCTCCCTTTCTGTATTTAGAATTGGTGAAATGGAGGTGAAATGGTCAAATGGGCTGTCTTGCCCCTTTTATACCAAGGCTTCCCTCGGCCCGTTGGAGTCGAGCCCAAGCCCATCCGTCTTTCTTTCGTTTTATGACGTTTAAATCTCCATCGTATTTTTATTTACTTATTTACTATTTTCGGGATGTTACAAGTCTACCCTCCTTAAAGAGGTTTCGTCCTCGAAACTATTTATACGTCAAACAATTGAGGGTATAGTCTCCTCATCTCGTCTTCTTTTTCCCATGTAGCTTCTGACCCTTTTCTGTGCTTCCATTGTACTTTAACTAACTGAATCGACTTATTGCGTAGTCGTTTCTCAGCTCGATCCAGGATGGCTATTGGTTCCTCTACATAATTCAAACTGTTATCCACCTCGATCTCGTCGTAAGGTATGTGAGCTGTGTCGTCAGCTAGGCACTTGCGTAAGTGCGACACGTGGAACGTAGGGTGGATTCCACTAAGCTCGACGGGTAGGTCGAGTCTGTAAGCAACTTGACCCACTCTTGCTAGAATCTTGAAAGGTCCGACAAACCTTGGACTGAGTTTGCCACGCTTTCTTAATCGGATGATTCCTTTCCATGGTGATACCTTTAACAGTACCCTGTCCCCTACCTGAAACTCTAAATCCCTTCTTCTCTTGTCCGCGTATGATTTCTGTCTGTCCTTTGCGGCTTTCATTCGAGCCTTGATTTAATCAAATTTCTCGGAAGTAGCTTTGACCACTTCGAGACTCGCAAAATCCTTTTGTCCAATTTCCCCCCAACAAACCGGGGTTCTACATTTCCTCCCATATAACATTTCAAATGGCGGCATGTCAATAGTTGAGTGATAGCTGTTGTTATATGAAAATTCTGCCAATGGTAGATGGCTGTCCCAGTTCCCACCGAAATCAATGATACAGGCCCGGAGCATGTCCTCCAAGGTCTGAATGGTCCTTTCCGATTGTCCATCGGTTTGGGGGTGGTAAGCGGTGCTGATGTTCAACCTAGTGCCCATCGCTTCATTTAACTTCTTCCAAAACCTTGATGTGAATCTAGTATCCCTGTCAGACACGATCGATAGTGGCATACCATGTCTACTTACAATTTCCTTGATAAATGTTTCTGCTAACTTTTCAGACGAAGAAGTCTCGCGTATTGGCAAGAAGTGAGCACTTTTCGTCAAGCGGTCGACGATCACCCAAATGGTGTCATTGCCTTTAGCTGTTCGTGGTAGCTTGGTAATGAAGTCCATTGTGATCTCCTCCCACTTCCACTCCGGTATTGGCAACGGTTGCATTTTGTCGCATGGTTTCTGGTGCTCGGCCTTAACTAGTGAACACGTTAGGCACTTGGTCACGTACTCGGTCACATCATTCTTCATGCCAGGCCACCAATACTCTTTCTTCAAGTCTTGATACATTTTGTTTGTCCCGGGGTGGATAGAATAACGAGACTTATGGGCCTCATCGAGTATTTTGGCCCTAAGCTCGCCAATCTTAGGTATCCAAATCCGGCCAAACCTAGTTCGTACACCGTATGTATTTGCACTTAAGTTCCCTTGTTGACCTACTCTTCTTTCTCGTTTTATATTTCTTTCTAATAGTGCTTCATCTTGTGCCTTTGATATTTCGCCCATCAAATCTGGCGTTATTATTAGCTGACACGCTTTGATTCGGATAGGTGCCGATTCTTCCTTTCTACTTAAAGCGTCAGCTACTATGTTTGCCTTGCCTGGATGGTACAATATCTCACAGTCATAGTCCTTCAGCAGCTCTAACCACCTCCTTTGCCTCATGTTTAATTCCTTTTGCTCGAAGAAGTACTTCAGGCTTTTGTGATCGGAGTAGATGGTGCATTTAACTCCATACAAATAGTGCCTCCATATTTTCAACGCGAAAACCACTGCTGCTAACTCTAGATCGTGTGTTGGGTAGTTAACCTCGTGAATCTTTAGTTGTCATGAAGCATAAGCAATTACCTTTCCTCGTTGCATAAGTACGCAACCTAAACCCTGCCCCGAAGCGTCAGAGTAGACTACCAAGTCTTCGTTTCCCTCAGGTAGTGTTAAGACTGGAGCTTGGGTTAATCGTGTCTTGAGTTCCTCAAACGCGTTGTTTTGGGTCTGACCCCATTCATATTTTACTTCTTTCCGTGTCAGTTTAGTTAGAGGCGAGGCTATTCTTGAGAAATCTTGAATGAACCTTCGATAGTAGCCCGCCAATCCAAGGAAACTTCGTATCTCTGTTGGTGTCTTTGAGATGTTCCATTCCTTTACTGTCTCTATCTTTGCAGGATCTACCATGATGCCGTTTGGGTTTATCACATGACCTAGGAATTGGACTTCCCTAAGCCAAAACGCGCATTTGGAGAATTTTGCGTACAACTTTTCCTGCTTTAGCACCTCCAGAACTTCTCTTAGGTGACAGTGGTGATCACCCTCTCTTTTCGAATATACCAGTATGTCGTCTATAAAAACTATCACTGATCGATCCAACATGGGTCGACACACTCTATTCATCAAATCCATGAACGCTGCTGGTGCGTTAGTTAATCCAAAGGACATCACGAGAAACTCATAATGCCCATAACGCGTGCGAAACGCGGTCTTTGGTACGTCTTCTTCCCTTACTTTCAACTGATGGTAACCCGACCTAAGATCGATCTTTGAGAACCAACTCGCACCTTGCAGTTGATCAAAAAGGTCGTCTATTCTAGGCAGTGGGTATTTGTTCTTTACTGTCCTCTTGTTCAGTTCGCGGTAGTCAATGCACATGCGCATGCTGCCATCTTTCTTCTTTACGAATAGTACCGGAGCGCCCCATGGTGAGATGCTCGGTCTAATAAATCCCTTTTCTGTTAATTCTTGTAGTTGAGACATCAATTCTTTCATTTCTGACGGATCCAATCGGTAGGGGGCTTTGGCAACGGGCTCAGCTCCTGGCAGTAAATCAATCTGAAATTCTATTTCCCGATCTGGTGGTAACCCAGGTAGATCCTCAGGGAATACTTCCGGAAAGTTGCACACCACGGGTACATTCTTGAGTTCATTCATTTTCGTTCTATCATCAATAACATATGCCAGATAAGCTTCGCAACCGCGCCTCATGTAACTTTCGGCCTTGATCATAAGGATGATGTTCGGCATCGAGCAATTCCAATCCCCATAAACCGTAATTGGACTGCCGCTAGGACCTTTGAGGTGTATCCTCTTACGTTTACATATGATTTGAGCTTCGTTGGCAGCTAGCCAATCCATACCCAATACTATATCGATTCCTCCTAAGGTGAGAAGGAATAATCTAGAAGGAAACTTATGACCCTCTATTTCTATTATGCAATCCTCTGTTACTTGGAATACTGCCGAATTTTTACCAACGGCAGTTTGTACACTAAAGGCCTTTACTACTGTGTTGATAGTGCAATTCAGTTTTCGACTAAAGGCATTTGATATAAAGCTTTTACTAGCACCCGAGTCAAATAATATAGCCGCATATTCATCATTAACTAGGAACGTACCTGACACAACATCAGGATTTCCCCTTGCTTCCTCCTCAGTCAGGGCGTAAGCTCGAGTCCTAGTCTTTGGTTGTTCCTGTTCCTTTTCTTTTCCCGAACCAGATTGTCTGGTTTTTCTGCAATCCTTAGTCAGGTGACCAAACAGTCCACATACTTGGCATTTAGTGTCTCTTAAGCAGTCACGAGAATAGTGCCCCGCCTTCCCACACCTGTAAAATGTGGTGGAGCCAACTAGGCACTCGCCTTGGTGTTTCTTCAAACATTTCTTACAAGCTTCGTATTCTTCAGTCCTTGGCTTCTTAGCCTCAGCTGTATAGTTCCCATTTCCATTTCCCTTGGACACGTTTTCCCATTTCCTTTTTTGTGTCTCAGGTAATAGACCAGGCAATACGCTCTTCAGTGTCATTACAACCTCACATGCAATAGCATCCCTAAGTTCGGGTCCCAATCGTAGTGCCTCTTCATTGTCACCTCCCGGTGGGGTCACATTAGTGCCATGCACTCACTCAGTGTGTTTGACGTGCATGATTTCTTCTTCCTCTTGTCCTTGGTTCAATGGCGGTCTACCTACTCGGCCCGTACGACCGCCTTGGCGTGCAGTTCTTCCTCTACTTGCCATAGTTTTCTAGAATTTTCTGATATGTAAAAGGGAATACTTCAATGTCATTTCTTCAGATCATAGTTTGGAACAGTACGAGCAAGGTAAATTCTTAATTACAGTGACCGGTTTGTGATTACTAATTTACATTGCTTTTCGGGTTCGAAACTCTTCAAATCAGTCGTGGCATTAACATATATTTGTTCTAAGTTAAGGTATCTATTCCAATGCTAGAGCATTAACTTTATGACTTACTTACCGTGCTAGCGTTGGCGTTGGTTACCCATACTGACATCCGTGCGTTGGTCCCATAATCAGTTTGAGTCTAGACATTTAGGGATGTCTAAATCTTTCAAACTATTGCTCTGATACCAACTTGTAAGGCCCCTAAACCGGGTAACCTCACTCGTTGGATTTACTCATAAACATAGCCATAAATACTGAACTTAAATTATAATATTCATCATTTAATTACATTACTTAACAGCGGAAGTCTTAACAATTTATAACACAACATTGTATTAGCAAACAAAAGTGGGATGTCAGTCTTGTGCCGGGTAACCTTCACGCCATCGCACGACCTTTTCTTCCTTTACCTGAAATGTATACTAAAAGTCAGCTAACGCTGGTGAGTTCTAGTTTAATACAATTAGATACAAACATTCTTTTCTTTATAAGTATGCATAGTTATATATATACATTTATATAAATACACATTTACTTGAATTGCTTTTCTTTTATCATTCTTCGCAAATGCATTTAAATATATATTCGCATCTTTTGTCTCATTTAATTTCATAACTTTTGCTTTTCTTTCTTCTTTCTTTGTGACTACATATATATATGCATTCACCCTTTTCTTTTCTTTTCTTTTCTTTCCTTTCATGGGTGATCAACCCGCCTTTTTAGCGCGTATATCACAAAGACATACGCCCTTAAGCTACCGTCATAGCCCTTTTACTCGTCCGGTCCTAGAAACCGTCCGCCTTAACTTTCCGTCCGGCCAACCTTCGGCCGTCCGCCTTAACCGTCCTACCGTCGTAGGCCGTAATTCGCCCGTCTACCCGAAGGTATCCGTTTCCCATGCGACTATTATTTATACAACCGTTCTACTATAATATGCCAATTGCTTCGACCGTCCTTTAATGGCATTCGTACGTCCTAGCTGATGAAGGAACGCACTTGTCCCGGTTGTAAAATAGTCACATGGTCGTCCGTCTACCGAAGTAGCCGTTATCATCGAAGCGTCCATAACATTTTCTGTACTTTGCAAGCAATATATACATGGATATAAAGCAGGATTTCATTCTTTAATATGGTGTTATACTTTCATTCATTCTTTATAATCATGCTTTTCATTCTTTATTCATAAATTCTTTTTCTTTATATAGGTATATATATATATATACTTATATACCACATATGATCACATTGACATTCATAACATTTATTTACTTAGTGTACACATTTCACCCCCAAAACATTTATAAATCTTTTGCACATAACATAGAAGGGGGCACATAGAACTCACCTGATAAGCTTCTCTAGGTTGTCCTAAACGAAGGTCCAACAACGTCACGTACTATCTGAATTAGGTAGTTAAATATACATCAGACCCAATCCCGACTCTAACGTTTTAATCATCCTAAAACATACTGACTTTACTTACTCGTCTGCTGCCTGCGCACTTAGTAAGTGCGCAGGGACTTGCTCATGCGCACTTGTCAAGTGCGCAGGATCTTTCTCCTGCGTACTTGATAAGTACGCAGGGACTTCCTCCTGCGTACTTGGTAAGTACGCAGGAAATCCTTCTTGCGTACTTGGTAAGTACGCAGTACCTGGTTTCTGGACCAAAATTTCGGAATTCTTGCATGTTAATCCGATCATGCTAATCTTACAATTTTCTTTGATCTAAACAACCGGTTTTCATTCTAGATGCTATTTCTAAGCTTATTATTAAGTTTCATCCATGAAAACGTCTCCTTTTTAGCTAAAACCCGAGAAACCCCAAAATGAACAAAAACTCATATTATGATCGAATCATTACCTGGATTGGAATTCTGATCCGGAGGTTTTGCTCACGATCTCAGTGGTAACGTGCTCCTCAAATCTCGTGACGATCCGTCGACTTTCTCTCTCTAGACCCGGGCTCCCTTTCTCTATCTAGATTTGGTGAAATGGAGGTGAAATGGTCAAATGGGCTGTCTTGCCCCTTTTATACCTAGGCTTCCCTCGGCCCGTTGGAGTCGAGCCCAAGCTCATCCGTCTTTCTTTCGTTTTATGACGTTTAAATCTCCATCGTATTTTTATTTACTTATTTACTATTTTCGGGATGTTACACATTCAAGGAATGTTTCTTAATCTGTTGATTAAGTTTGATTTCATTACATAGGCTTATTCCTTCTTGGACACATGTGCCTATAAGCTTGCCATACGTATATTTGTTATAATCTATGACTCCATCTACTCTTAATTTGCCTTTTATTCTCTCAGCAAATAGGTGGGGAAGGCCATCTATAAACTTAGACTTCCAATGGGAGTTATTAGCCTCTGGGAGTTCCATAACTCTACATAGAAAAGTATCTTTATACCATCTAAATGATGTTAGAGTTTTACATCTTAAGTTTTGGAGAAGAGTTCTGATATTTTCAGAATCATCGGACCATCTTCCAGTAAAGTGTTGTATGATATTTACTATTAAAGTATAGACAACATTACTCTCTGTACTACTGGTACTAGCGCCTTCTTCCTGTTTAACGCTATTAAGGATTTTATCCTTATCAGTTTGGGATAGATAATTGTCCCACCATCCTTTTAACCGGCCAGTAAAACCTGATATTATCATACTAGCTATAGTTTTTACTGAGTTGTTATTATTTTTGCAAACTGTACTATACATAAGGATTCTATGGACAGTGTTATAAATCTGTCCTTCTGATTGACCATCTATGTTCCATTCATAGATCATTTTTCCACTATAAGAGTTATTTATTATATATTCTTGTTCTTCTATAAGGACATCCTGAGGGGTTGGTCTAGGATAATAGTATTTCCTATGAGTAGGCTTATCTACCCACTTAGAAAGTTTAGAGATTTGATCTTTAACTTCCTCATGGTAATTATCTTTAGAGAACTCTGTTAGAGTACTAATCTTAAGACCCTTTAGAGCGTCCATAGTCTCATTTAAAGTTGATACAAGAGTATCTTTAGATTTTAATTTAAAATCTGTGACTTCCGGAGGAAGTTGTATACTAGGAGTAGCAACCTTTTCTATAAAAGAGGTTGGCTTACCTAATAAAGGTTTTTATTTTAAGTACAATATTATTTTATTCATCTTAGCAGACAAATCCTGGATTTGTTCTCCTAGGATTATTAAATATAAGTTTGTATAATTCTGCTGTTTAATCAAATTATTTAAATGAGAAAATGTGATAGGTAAAATGTCACCTTCTAATAATTTTTGAAAAGTTTGATAATATCTTATTTCATTTTCCTTTCCAATTTTAAAAGATTGAGTAGGAGGAAAAACACTAGAAATTCTTTTTTCTCCTTGAATAACAAATTCTCTTTCTATGACTGAAATAATACTTCCTGTATATTTTTCAATAAATGTAACATCCTAAAATGACGAGAAATAAAGTTAACGAGTTCAAGCGGGCCGAAGTCGGGCCAAGTCAGTCGCGAACCGGGCTTGGGGAGGTCTCCCCTACAAATAGCCTAAGGCCCTCATTGTTCTCCTCTTTACAATTCTAGAGAGAGAAAAACCGTAGAGAGAGAAATTGTCAGAATCGCACAAGATTGCACCCGCTCGTGTCTCTTGCACTCGTGTAGGAAACCTCCAAATCAGAATCGTCATCCAGGTAACCATTCGAGCCAAAACTGAGATTTTTGCTTAGGTTGGGTTTCCGGGTTTTCGGGTGAAAATAAGACGTTTTTACGGATGAAACTTGAGAATAAGCTTGGGTTTAGTATCTGGAATGAAAGCCAGTTGTTTTGAGCAAAGAAAGTTGAAGTTTTGACATAATCAAACCCAAATCCGAGAATTTCGAATTGTTTGGGGAAGATGACTGCTGGTGCAGGCGAACTTAGCAAGTTCGCCTGTTAAGTTCGCTTGGTGGAGGCAAACTTATCAAGTTCGCCTGATTAAGTTCGCTTCGCAAGTTCGCTTGGCCAAGGGTAAGCGAACTTATTAAGTTCGCCTAGGTCAGAGGAAGCGAACTTAGGCATTAAGTTTGCCTATAAGTTCGCCTAGGCCAGTGGAAGCGAACTTAGGCATTAAGTTCGCCTATGTCAGCTGTGTTAGGAATGTAACTTGGTTTAGATCTGATACGTGTATGATTAATTAATCCAGATCGTGTGCAACGCTCATCGGACCGCAGTTAGGACAGAACAGGACTAGCCGATCGGGTGAGTTCTATGTGCCCCCCTCTATGTTATGTGCAAATGATTTATAAATATTTTTGGGGCTGAGGTGTATACACTAAATGAATAAATGTTATGAATGCCAATGTGAACATACGTGATATATAAATATATGAAAATGAATTATGAACAAAGATTGAAACGTATGTTTACAAAGTATGAATGAAATCTTGCCTTATATTATATATATACTGCATGATATGAATATACGTGAATGTTATGGACGCTTCGATGCTAACGGCTACTACGGTAGACGGACGACCACGTGACTATCTTGCAACCGGGACAAAAACGTTCCTTCATCAGCAAGGAAATAAAAAGGGGAATAAATGGGCGGTCGAAGCAAATGCCAAATCATATGTAGAACGGTTGCAAACATGGTAGCACGTGGGAAACGGATACCTTCGGGTAGACGGGTGAAAAGGACGGCCTACGACGGTAGGACGGTATGACGGACGGCCGAAGGTTGGCCGGATGGTTTTTTATGGCGGACGGTTTCTAGGACCGGACGAGTCAAAGGGCTACGATGGTAGCTTCATGGCGTATGTCTTTGTGACATACGTAGTAAAAGACGGGTTGATCACCCATATGTGTACGACCAAATGAATGTTAAGAAAAAAGTTAAGAATACGTATTTATGATCTTTATGTATAAACTTAAGAATACTTTTAAGGAAATAATGCTTATATCTAATCATTTTTAACTAGAACTCACCAGCGTTAGCTGACTTTTAGTATACATTTCAGGTAATAAAAAAAAGGGTCGTGCGAAGGCGTGAAGGTTACCCGGCTAAAGACTGACATCCCGATTTATGTTTTTGTTAAACACTGATGTATGTGTTAAATGTTAAGACTTCCGCTGTAATGTACTCAAATGTGAATGATTTTGGCTGTTAATTGAATATGTTAAATTTAAAGTTCAGTATTGATGACTTTGTTTATGAGTAAATCCAATAAGTGAGGTCACCCGGAAAAAGGGGCCTTACAAGTTGGTATCAGAGCAATAGTTTGAGAGATTCAAACATCCTTAAATGTCTGAAGTCAAGCTGATTATGGGACCAACGCACAGGTGTCAGTCTGGGTAGCCAACGCCGACGCCATCACTGTAAGTAAGTACTAAAGTTCATGTTTGTAGATAGGAATAGATGCCTTAACTTAGAACCAATAGATGTCAATGTCTTGACCAATTTGAAGAGTTTGGAACCTAAAAAGCAATGTAAATTTCTAATCACAAACCGGTCACTGTAATTAAAAATTTACCTTGTTCGTACTGTTCTAAAACTATGATCTGAAGAAATGGCATTGATGTATTCCCTTTATAACTATCAGGAAACTAGGAATTATGGCTGGTGGAGGAAGGACAGGACGCCGAGGTGGTCGTACTGGCCGAGTAGGTAGACCTCCACTGAATCCAAGACATCAAGAAGAAGAGGATGTGCACACAGAAAACACTGAGAGCGTGCACCAAACTAATGTCACCCCAACTGGGGGCGACCATCAAGGGTCTCTACAGTTGGAACCCGAGGTCGGAGATGCTATTGCCCGTGAGGTCGTGCTCACTTTGAAGAATGTATTGCCTGACCTACTATCGGAGGCATTAAAGAAAATCAAGGAAGATGATGAAGGGAACAATGAGGAAAAGGTAAACGACAGCGATAGGGATGAAATAAAGGTGGGATCAAGTAAACGGGGGTGCACTTATAAAGGTTTTAAGGACGGAGACCCACCCAAGTTTGATGGGAACAAGGACTCGGTGGCCACCCTCGAGTGGATCGAGAGGATAAACGCTGTCATCAACATCAGCGAGTGTCGATCCGACCAAGCTGTTAAGTACGTTGCCCATTCTTTCACTAACGAAGCACTAAGTTGGTGGAGGAATGTCCAAAGAACTAAGTCACCCAATGCTATCAACAGAATGACGTGGGAAGACTTGAAAAAGCTTATAATCCAAAAGTTCTGCCCACAGAATGAGATCGATCGTGTGGAGAACGAATTCTTGAACTTCAAAGCTGGCAACAAGACTCATCGCTAGTATACTTCAAGATTCAATGAACTAGCTCAACTAGTACCCCACCTGGTAGAGACGGAAGAAAGAATGATTAAGTACTATGTGAAGGGCCTACCTCAAAGGGTCCGTGTTCATGTTAAAGCCAACCTACCCACGACCTTCGAGTCGGCAGTGAATCTGAGCGGAATCGTCTACGTCGACTACGCCAATGAGGACCCGACACCTGAGACACAAAAGAGAAAGTGGGAGAACCCGTCTAGGGGCACCGGGAAAGGGAATGTGGTAGCTGAAATAAAGAAACCAAGGTTAGAGGAATATGAAACTTGCAAAAAGTGTGGAAAACGCCATTTTGGCGAGTGCCGAATCGGCACCACCATGTGTTATAAGTGCGGAAGCCGGGGCACTTCTCTCGAGAGTGTTTAAGGGATGTGAAGTGCCAAAGTTGTGGAAAATATGGACACCATACTAAGGATTGCTGGAAAACCGGGCAGTCCAGTTCGGGAAAGGGAAAGGAAGTTGCAAAGGAACAACCGAAGGCTAGGACTCGAGCCTACGCCCTGACTGAGGAGGAAGCAAGAGGAAACCCTGATGTCGTATCAGGAACGTTTCCAGTAAATGATGAACCTGCTGCTATCTTATTCGACTCTGGTGCTAGTAAAAGCTTTATATCCAATGCATTTAGTCGTAAACTAGATTGCACTATCAACACCATAGTAAAGGCCTTTAGCGTACAAACTGCCGTTGGTAAAAATTCGGCAGTATTCCAAGTAACCGATGATTGTATCATAGAAATAGAGGGCCATAAGTTCCCCTCTAGATTATTCCTTCTCACTTTAGGAGGATTCGATGTAGTACTGGGTATGGATTGGTTAGCTGCCAACGAAGCCCAGATCTTATGTAAACGCAAGAGGATACACCTCAAGGCTCCAAGCGGCACTCCAATTATGGTTTATGGGGATTGGAATTGCACGATGCCTAACATCATCTCGATGATCAAGGCCGAAAGTTATATAAGGCGCGGTTGCGAAGCTTATCTGGCGTACGTTATTGACGAAAGGATGAAAACAAAGGAACTCAAGGATGTACCCGTGGTGTGCAACTTTCCGGAAGTATTCCCTGAGGATCTACCTGGATTGCCACCCGATCGGGAAATAGAATTTCAGATTGACTTACTGCCAGGAGCTGAGCCAGTTGCCAAAGCCCCCTACCGATTGGATCCGTCAGAATTGAAAGAATTGAGGTCTCAACTACAGGAATTAACAGAAAAAGGATTTATTAGACCAAGCATTTCGCCATGGGGCGCTCCGGTACCGTTTGTAAAGAAGAAGGATGGCAGCATGCGCATGTGCATTGACTACCGAGAACTGAACAAGCTAAATTAAAAAAAAAATGTTTTAAATGTTAAGAATAGATAAAATGTTTTAAATAGAATACTGACAGGTTAAGAATAGATAAAATGTTAAGGTGTTGGTTAGTGAAAGGTTAACACTATTGTCAAATAAAGAAGAAACATTTTCTTTAAATAAAGAAGACATGGTTATTAAACTATTGTCAAATAAAGATTTAAATAAATATAAAAGAGATTACAAGTTTCTTCATATAGGTCTAGTGCAAATTGCATTTAAACCTTTGACCCTTGAAGGTCTTCCAGAAAGCTTTGTAGCAGCTCTTAGAGATGCTAGAAATCTGGACTGGAAACAATCACTAATAGGGATTGTTCAAACAAGTCTGGCTCATGGCCCAGTCTATTTTAATGTTTATCCTAATCTTCAATTATCTCTATCTGATATTAATATTTCAGATGCTTTAACTTTAAATGTTAAATCTCATGGTTATAACTATGCTCCTGATCAGAAGTTATCTGTATCTGTTACAGGATTTATTATAAACTTTTATATACGCTAAATCCTCAGTGTAAAATTGTAGATAAACCATTAAATGAAACCATTATCATAGAAACTAATTTTGGTAAATCTAATATAACTACCAGAAGAAAAATTAAATGGGAAGAAATTAATTTCCCACAGAACTGGATTTTAGATAAAGCCACAACATCTCAACAATATGTTGATAGTAATCCACTAGAGATTACCCAAACTGAAGAAGGAGATGTTCAAATATGTTTTGAACAACTCAGAAATACTCCTTCTTTACCAAGATCTTTATCTTATAGATCTTTATCCTCAAGACAGCATATTTCGCCTTTAGGATATCATGTCAGAAGCCCTTCTAGAGCTTCAACTTCAAGAATTAGAGAAACTATTCCTCCTTCTGAAATATTCAATAGATTACACATAAATGATGATAATATTGTCACACCAGGTGTTACAGTAGATCCGGAATTAACCGAATCAGAAATACAATTTGTTTAATGGATTTTACACAAAAACTTGATTTTAATCCGGGCTCACCGATAAGAAAACAAATTAATAGGGAATTTAATTCACCCGAATGGAAATTATTTAGAAATTGTTTTTTTAATAATTTTAAAGAAACCGATATACTATTATTCAAAGAAGAATATTATAAAGATATGATTATAAAAAATGAGATTATACCATTTATTCTTTGGTTTATAGAAAAATATACATGAAGTATTATTTCAGTCATAGAAAGAGAATTTGTTATTCAAGGAGAAAAAAGAATTTCTAGTGTTTTTCCTCCTACTCAATCTTTTAAAATTGGAAAGGAAAATGAAATAAGATATTATTAAACTTTTCAAAAATTATTAGAAGGTGACATTTTACCTATCACAGTTTCTCATTTAAATGATTTGATTAAACAGCAGAATTATACAAACTTATATTTAATAATCTTAGGAGAACAAATCCAGGATTTGTCTGCTAAGATGAATAAAATAATATTGTACTTAAAAGAAAAACCTTTATTAGGTAAGCCAGCCTCTTTTATAGAAAAGGTTGCTACTCCTAGTATACAACTTCCTCCGGAAGTCACAGATTTTAAATTAAAATCTAAAGATACTTTTGTATCAACTTTAAATGAGACTATGGACGCTCTAAAGGGTCTTAAGATTAGTACTCTAACAGAGTTCTCTAAAGATAATTACCATGAGGAAGTTAAAGATCAAATCTCTAAACTTTCTAAGTGGGCAGATAAGTCTACACATAGGAAATACTATTATCCTAGACCAACCCCTCAGGATGTTCTTATAGAAGAACAAGAATATATAATAAATAACTCTTATAGTGGAAAAATGATCTATGAATGGAACATAGATGGTCAATCAGAAGGACAGATTTATAACACTGTCCATAGAATCCTTATGTATAATACAGTTTGCAAAAATAATAACAACTCAGTAAAAACTATAGCTAGTATGATAATATTAGGTTTTACTGGCCAGTTAAAAGGATGGTGGGACAATTATCTATCCCAAACTGATAAGGATATAATCCTTAATAGCGTTAAACAGGAAGAAGGCGCTAGTACCCGCAGTACAGAGAGTAATGCTGTCTATACTTTAATAGTAAATATCATAGAACACTTTACTGGAAGATGGTCCGATGATTATGAAAATATCAGAACTCTTCTCCAAAACTTAAGATGTAAAACTCTAACATCATTTAGATGGTATAAAGATACTTTTCTATGTTGAGTTATGGAACTCCCAGAGGCTAATAACTCCCATTGGAAGTCTAAGTTTATAGATGGCCTTCCCCACTTATTTGCTGAGAGAATAAAAGGCAAATTAAGAGTAGATGGAGTCATAGATTATGACAAATATACGTATGGCAAGCTCATAGGCACATGTGTCCAAGAAGGAATAAGCCTATGTAATGAAATCAAACTTAATCAACAGATTAAGAAACATTCCTTGAATGAAAGAAAACAATTAGGAGATTTCTGTGGCCAATTTGGCATAGAGAAACCAGATAAGATTATAGAAACCAATAAGGAATCCTCCCCTAAAAAACATTATAAGAGGAAAAAATTCGGAAAAGAAGATAAATCTTATAGACCTTATAATAAAGATTATAGAAAGAAAAAATATAAGGAAAAGAAAGATTCTCCAGATGATTTTAATAAATTTATAAAATGTAGAAAATGTGGCAAAATAGGCCACAAGGCAAAAACTTGTTGGGTTAGGAAAAAACTCAATAAGATTGAAGATAAAGACATAAGAGATAAGATTAATGAAGTAGTACTAGATAATAACCTAGAAGAAACTCTTTCTTATTATTCTTCATCTGAAGAAGACAATCTAAATATTTTAGATAGCCTTAGTTCCTCTGATATAGATGAATATCAATGTCCGGCTAATTGCAACAATAACTGTTGTAAAAACCTTTCTGAAATATCTGAAGAAGGTCTCTATCAAATTATTTCCCAGTTTCAAAATCTGGAAATTAATGTTTTGAGTAATGAGATCTTAGATCTCCTAAAAACCATAGATGACCAACAAATAAGAGAAAAATTAATTTCTGAATGTTTAAACCAACAAAAGGTTGAGGAAACTTCTTCCTCAAATCCCCCTAAAGATTTAAAACCTTTTTCTTTAGCTGAACTAAAGAAACAGCTAACCCAGAGAAATAAGAATTCTAGACCTTTTAATATACATGATCTAAAAATTGAAATTGATAACCTAAGACAAGATATCAGCATCCTTCAAAAGGATAATAGGAATCTAGAAGAAAGAATTATGAGGCTGGAGATACCTCAGGAAATACATACGGAGGAAATCCCTCGTATTCTTAAAACAGAATTTCTAGAAAGTATCATAGATATTGTCACCACACAAAAGTGGAATATAAAAATAAAACTTCTTATAGAAGATAGCTTTTTTATAACCGTTACAGCACTTGTGGATAGTGGTGCTGATCTAAACTGCATCCAGGAAGGAATTATTCCTACCAAATATTTTCATAAAACCTCCCATAACTTAAGTTCTGCAGGAGGGGATAAATTAAAAATTGAATACAAGATTCGACAGGCTCATATTTGTCATAATGAAATCTGTATTCCAACTAGTTTTATTCTAGTAAAAAATCTTACTAGCCAAGTTATCCTTGGAACCCCTTTTCTAAATAAAATTTTTCCTTTAAAAAATATTGATAATAAAGGTATAACTGGATATTTCCAAAACAAAGAAATACATTTTTCGTTCATTACAAACCCTTTTTCCAGGACTTTAAACAATGTAAAAGAATCTCTTTTACAAGCAAAAATAAATCATATAGATTTTCTCCAAAAGGAAATATTTTCTCTAAATATCAAAGACAGGATAAATAATCCTAAGCTTCAAGATAAGATTAAAATGATTAATAATCATTTTACATTACAAATATATAGTGATCATCCAAACGCTTTTTGGGATAGAAAAAAACATATTGTTGCTTTACCTTATGAAGATGATTTTAATGATAATAAAATCACTACCAAGGCTAGACTTTGTCAAATGAATTCCGAATATATGGAATTATGTAAACAAGAAATAAAATCTCTTCTTAACAAAGATCTTATAAGAAGATCAAAATCACCAAGGTCGTGTACAGCTTTTTATGTTAATAAACATTCTGAAAAAGAAAGAGGTGCTCTGTGACAATCCGACTTTTTAGGTTAACCCCGTTAACTATTCCGTTAAGTTTCTTATTAAAAACTTAACCCCGTTAGTCAAATCTAACCCAAGGACTAATTCGGTCACAAATTTAACTCAAAACTGCAAGGACTAATTGGGTAATTAAACCAAACTGAATAATTTGACTCCCCAAAGTCAAATTTGACAAATTTGTATCCTGTTGACTTCTTAAAGTCAAAATTAGACTCTTATATTTCCAAATTCGCGAGTTATAACGGAATTGAATCAAATTCTGTAATTGATGAACACCTAAATGCGTTAACCGATCATAATTAAGCCTTAATCATACTCATTAATAGAATTAAACGCAAATAATGATAATCATGTTCATAACCGTCGGCCTAATTGTAATCGATTGTAACATCCCGAAAATAGTAAATAAGTAAATAAAAATACGATGGAGATTTAAACGTCATAAAACGAAAGAAAGACGGATGGGCTTGGGCTCGACTCCAACGGGCCGAGGGAAGCCCAGGTATAAAAGGGGCAAGACAGCCCATTTGACCATTTCACCTCCATTTCACCAATTCTAGATAGAGAAAGGGAGCCCGGGTCTAGAGAGAGAAAGTCGACGGATCGTCACGAGATTTGAGGAGCTCGTTACTACTGAGATCGTGAGCAAAACCTCCGGATCAGAATTCCAATCCAGGTAATGATTCGATCATAATATGAGTTTTTGTTCATTTTGGGGTTTCTCAGGTTTTAGCTAAAAAGGAGGCGTTTTCATGGATGAAACTTAATAATAAGCTTAGAAATAGCATCTAGAATGAAAACCGGTTGTTTAGATCAAAGAAAATTATAAGATTAGCATGATCGGATTAACATGCAAGAATTCCGAAATTTTGGTCCAGGAACCAGGTACTGCGTACTTACCAAGTACGCAAGAAGGATTTCCTGCGTACTTACCAAGTATGCAGGAGGAAGTCCCTGCGTACTTATCAAGTACGCAGGAGAAAGATCCTGCGCACTTGACAAGTGCGCATGAGCAAGTCCCTGCGCACTTACTAAGTGCGCAGGCAGCAGACGAGTAAGTAAAGTCAGTATGTTTTAGGATGATTAAAACGTTAGAGTCGGGATTGGGTCTGATGTATATTTAACTACCTAATTCAGATAGTACGTGACGTTGTTGGACCTTCGTTTAGGACAACCTAGAGAAGCTTGTCAGGTGAGTTCTATGTGCCCCCTTCTATGTTATGTGCAAAAGATTTATAAATTTTTTGGGGCTGAAATGTATACACTAAGTAAATAAATATTATGAATGTCAATGTGATCATATGTGGTATATAAGTATATATATATATATACCTATATAAAGAAAAAGAATTTATGAATAAAGAATGAAAAGCATGATTATAAAGAATGAATGAAAGTATAACACCATATGAAAGAATGAAATCCTGCTTTATATCCATGTATATATTGCTTGCAAAGTACAGAAAATGTTATGGACGCTTCGATGATAACGGCTACTTCGGTAGACGGACGACCATGTGACTATTTTAAAACCGGGACAAGTGCGTTCCTTCATCAGCTAGGACGTACGAATGCCATTAAAGGACGGTCGAAGCAATTGGCATATTATAGTAGAACGGTTGTATAAATAATAGTCGCATGGGAAACGGATACCTTCGGGTAGACGGGCGAATTACGGCCTACGACGGTAGGACGGTTAAGGCGGACGGCCGAAGGTTGGCCGGACGGAAAGTTAAGGAGGATGGTTTCTAGGACCGGACGAGTAAAAGGGCTATGACGGTAGCTTAAGGGCGTATGTCTTTGTGATATACGCGCTAAAAAGGCGGGTTGATCACCCATGAAAGGAAAGAAAAGAAAAGAAAAGAAAAGGGTGAATGCATATATATATGTAGTCACAAAGAAAGAAGAAAGAAAAGCAAAAGTTATGAAATTAAATGAGACAAAAGATGCGAATATATATTTAAATGCATTTGCGAAGAATGATAAAAGAAAAGCAATTCAAGTAAATGTGTATTTATATAAATGTATATATATAACTATGCATACTTATAAAGAAAAGAATGTTTGTACCTAATTGTATTAAACTAGAACTCACCAGCGTTAGCTGACTTTTAGTATACATTTCAGGTAAAGGAAGAAAAGGTCGTGCGATGGCGTGAAGGTTACCCGGCACAAGACTGACATCCCACTTTTGTTTGCTAATACAATGTTGTGTTTTAAATTGTTAAGACTTCCGCTGTTATGTAATGTAATTAAATGATGAATATTATAATTTAAGTTCAGTATTTATGGCTATGTTTATGAGTAAATCCAACGAGTGAGGTTACCCGGGAAAGAGCCCTTACATCGATCACCAAATTCGATTTATCCACGTATTCTACTCTCAAATCAATCGCCTGCAAACCTCTTACGAGACTATCAGAAGATTTCCCACACACCAGCCGCGCCAGAGAAGCAACCAGAGACGACGAGGATCAACCCGCAGCCGTCGAACCCTGTCTTACTCGTGCTCTGTCAATCCGATATTCAACCAGGTAATTGAAACATTCTTTAGATTCGTTTCATGCTATAGAATGAAAGCCCTATCCTAATCAGGGCTTACATTATCGATTTAATCAAAATCCGATTCTAGGGTTCTTAAGAAATCGGATTTGGGGCTTTTGATTTAAGACTCATTCTCATCGCAATTAAATCATACCAGTAGTTTCGGAATGCTCAGTATAATGAAAACCCCCTGTCAATTGAATCAAACAACATCAAATTTTACAAAATCAGATTCTGGAATTTTATTTGAAAACGTTTTAGTCAAACTATAACTTAGACTCAATGTTAATCCAATTAAACAGTATGGTTAGAATCTCCTTAATCAACCCTATGAAAGCCCTATGTTAATTCACGTATGTAACATCGAATCTGTGATGAACCGATTCTAGGGTTCATCACGTATTGAGTTTAATCGAACCCTAATCTAGACTTAACCTCAATCAAATTAAATTATATAGTTAGATTCGCAGTTCAATCTTTGTTAAAAACCCCATAAATTCATCAAGTTTTAATACAGGATTTAGTCGAATCAAATCTGTGTTTTTAACCCGGAGTTTCGACTCTGTTTGAATGAAATTAACAACCGAAATCGTAACCATTTTTATGATTGGTTACATCATCAGTCTCGCAATCATCTAAGCATCAAAACTCCTATGAATTCTGACCTTATTCACGATCAAAATTCAGTGTTTGGGACGGGATTCGATCTGGGTATGTTTGGGGAAGGAAATCTCGTTGGGCCCGGTTGTTAAAAGAAATTGGAACTGGATAAATTTGCGTGACCCTAGCGGGCGGGACTGGTTAAGTGTGTGTGCTTGTGTAGGAGAGACCCGGGTTCGAGTCTCTCCACACTGTTTTATTTTTAAACATATTTTCTTGTATTATTTTAATATAAAAATCAAACCCTATAATATTATATTATTATATAAATGTGTTTTAGCCCGGGAAACAACCCGTAGGCTCGGGTTTGAATTATTAACCTATTTTTATATTATTCCCACTTTTGTAAATAAAATATTTATGTTATTGTCAAACAAAAATAATATGTTTATATTATTTTCAAACCGTAACTTCGTATAAAATAATATATTTATATTATTTTCAACCCGTGACTAATGTTACTAAATAATATATATTTATATTATTTCGTATCGTTTTATACCTCGTGTGACGTTTTAAACTAAATAATAATATAATTAGTTATATTATTTACTCGCATTTATTATATCGATTAAAAATATTATATTTATTATTTCTCCACAAATGATTATTTAGTTAATCCGACGAGCCTAAAAATAATATATTAAATTATATTATTTTCCTAACTTTTATAAACGACATTAACGTACGAGTTTATTTATTTATTTAATATTATTCGTTATTAACGTTCGACTCGTAACACTCTGATCCTTAATTAGTATTTTAAGAAATATATATATATATTTCCGTAGACACGTTCATCTAATTAGTAATCCTATGAAAATCTTAGGACGTTCAAACTCCCGTGTTGTCGTCACGTATCCTAATAAATCCCATATTTTTATCCCTGATTTATGTGTTTATAATTCTAGGGCATACGTAAGCCGTGCAGGCTAACACTTGAGGTTCCAAATCTCATACTTGTGTGATACTACCTACTACGCAACGCAGGTGAGTTTCACGGCCCCTTTTACTGTTTTTATTTGGGGGAGAAAACATGTCACAACTTTTTGGTTTATTGTAATTCATATGATATCACTGTTGAGGCTAAGCGTAACACACTATCATGAGAAGTCCTCACACACATCGGACCGTTAATATGGTATGAACGAGGTAATTTTGGTTGTACTACTGGGTTTGACAAACCCCACCCGTGTTAGTCGCGCTAACTCGATTGGAGGTCGAACGAGTGTTATATTGACCTTAACACATTAGTCAGAGTTGATAGACCTGGCTGGAGGCAAACAAACAAACACACTTTCAGTTTCGGTTGCGAGCGCTTTAGCAAGACATGAATATAGGCATGCAACCTATTGTTATGCATATTGAATGTACATAATCCGTAAACGCTTTACTTTAAATGATTGAAACCTGTGAACTCACCAACCTAGTGTTGACTCGTTTTCTTACATGTTTTCTCAGGTTGGCACTCAGGATCACGTTAAGTCATGCATGTGTCTTGGACTCCAATTGAAATAATTATCTATTGAATAATATTTATGTTTTGTTTGTAATTGGACTTGGGCGCGTTGTTTTGCGCATTTACTTTTGTTTAACGCTTCCGCATATACACTCTGAACCTTGATCTTTATGTTGTTACATTTCAAGTCCCATATAGTGTCGTTTGAAGTAACTGATGTCTGAGATCCTGGTTTGTCACCTTCCAAAACGGTAAAACTCCGTTAGTGGAATTTAGGGTTGTGACATGCTCCAAGATTAGTCATAAACTATAAACCACTTAATAAGGGCCTGAAATGGATTAGGTATCCAATACATAACAAAAAATATTTGTTAGACAAATTATATAATGCCATAATATTTTCAAATTTTGATTTAAAATCTGGTTACTGGCAGATCCAGATAGAAGAAAAAGATAGGTACAAAACCGCTTTTACAGTACCTAATGGCCATTACGAATGGAACGTAATGCCTTTTGGGCTAAAAAATGCCCCTTCCGAATTCCAAAATATTATGAATGATATTTTCATTCCATATAATGAATTCATGATAGTTTATATTGATGACATTTTAGTTTTCTCAAAAGATATTGAAAGTCATTTTAGACACCTTGAGATATTCAAAAATATTATAATAAAAAATGGTCTAGTCATATCAAGGCCAAAAATGCTTCTTTTCCAAACTAAAATAAGATTTTTAGGTCATAATATTGAAACAGGAAAAATCTTTCCCATAAACAGAAGTATTGAGTTTGGTTCAAAATTTTCAGATGAAATATATGATAAAACCCAACTCCAAAGGTTTTTAGGAAGTCTAAATTATGTTCTTCCCTATTATAAAAATCTAGCAGAAGATACTGCTATTTTATATGATAGACTAAAAACTAACCCAAAACCTTGGTCAAATGATCATACTAAAATTATTCAAAAGATCAAGCAAAAGGTTCAAAATCTTCCCTGCTTAATGATAGCAAACCCTGGATGGGAAAAAATTATTGAAACCGACGCCTCTGACATCGGTTATGGAGGAATCTTAAAGCAAGTTTCCCCAATTGATAAACAGGAAAGCCTTGTTAGATTCCACTCTGGAAAATGGAATACAGGCCAGAAAATTTATGCTACTATTGCAAAAGAAATTTTAGCAATAGTAAAATTTGTTTTAAAATTTTAGGATGACTTATACAATCAAAAGTTTATAATAAAAACTTATTGCCATGCAGCAAAATTTTGTGTTTGCAAAAGATTGTAAACATGATGTTTCAAAGCAGATGTTTGCCAGATGGCAATCACATTTAGCTCCTTTTGATTTTACTATTATATATAAGAAGGGTAGTGACAATAGTCTCCCTGATTTTCTTACCAGAGAATACTTAGATTGATGTCTTACTCCAAAGGACCAATCAAAAAGGCCCTTATTGAAATTCAAGAAGATATTGAATATCGTTCTCTTCAGATTATTCGTGAAGAAGTTCTTATTTTTGAAATCCAGTCAAACACATTTCTATGACAAAATAATAAAGATGTCCTAATAAAAGATAGAAAGATGTGGAAATCTAAATTCATAGAAAGGATTCGTATATTACGAGATTTAAAAATCAATATTTCATGTGGATAAACTCTTCAGGTATGATTCCTTATGAGCAAGGAAGAAGAGGAAGAGGCAGGTCTTCCTCTTATAGAGGAAGAGGTGGAAACAACAATCCAAGGGTTATATCCCAGATGGGTAGCCAAAGACTTATAGCCAAAAATATTGCTTCCTCATCAGGAACTTCACAATCAGATAACCTCCTTTATAAGGAGTTTTTGGCATATAAAGCCTCTATAGAAAAGTCTAATAATGACTCTTCTCAAACAGCTCCAGCATCATATGCAAAAGCTACTGCAAATGAGGCAGAAGACGATATTTCAAACTGGACAAAAAACCAGGAAAAAGAAGTCATACTTCTTCTCGAAAAGAGAGATGCCAAATGGAAGGACGATCCATGGTTGCTTATAGGCAAATACATGGATACTGGATTCTATCCAATGAAGGCTTATAAGCCTAGGTTTTTCTATGAACAGATTCTTAAAAAGGAATTCTGTGAAATAGAACATTATCATACTGGACAGCCTGATATTTATAATTTCAGCAAGATCATTATCAAACAGATCATATCGGTAGAGGCTTGGGGAACTTCCCCATTAAAAGAAAGGGATCTAATACACCCTCAGACAAAAGCCCCAATCAAATATAATTATTGGGATTATAAAGATGCTTTTTATAAAACCTTTTTATATGAAAACCCAAAACAGAAACACTCTTGGTTTATAAAGATCTGTTCTCATGTATATGGTCAGGATATTCCAGTCTGGTTCCAAAATTGGTGGAAAACTTATGGTCCATCTACCAACATTTTACCAGAATTATTTAAGAATCTTTATAAGAAATGGGTAGAAGTCTCTCCAACCATTATAGAAGCCCAGCAGGATGACAATTTTGTTCATAATACACCTGCCCTACATTTTTATGTCCAATTTAGTATCCCATGGATATGAAAATGGGCTCCTGAGGTAGACTATGATAGTCAAAATATCCTCTGTATTAAGAGAATCTTCTACACAAAATTCTGGAAGAAGATGACTCTCACTAATATATATGGTCTTATAGAAAGCCATGATACAATCAAATTGATTGAAAAAACTATTGCTAACTATAAAGAACAGCTGAATAATATTCCCCAGAAGGAGGCTCCTAGCCCCTTTAAACATATTGTCAGGAAAATCCAGACTTTCAAAGAAACTGATAATATCAGTAACAAGGAAATAATGGAATTTTATCTTTCCGAAATGAAGAAAGATATGATGAAGAATTTCAACAAAGAAGAAGCATCTTCTTCAAAAACAATGTCAACCTCCTCTAAAACAGAAGATGAAGAAGATAAAGAGGAAAATGTTTCAAATGAAGCCCAGAATGATGATACAGAAACGATTGATGAAGACTACATCAACAATGTCTTAATGGAATACAAGCAGGAATTCCAGATTGAATAATCTTCAACAAAACAAAAAGACAAAAGACAATAGACCCACATGGAGCAGAAATCGCGTCAAAAGACTCCAATAATTAAAGGAGTACCCGACAAAGTCATATAAAGCTGGTCTCATAATTGCCAGACGCCATCATCAAAAGAAGACTCAAATTATTGATGTTTACTGTTTACTTTTTGACAAATATGTCATATAGGTCCCACAATAGGACAAGTATTTTGTTGTTTTTCTTTTCTCCCCGTCTATATAAGGGGACTTCCTACCATTGTAATACACACACCGGAGAAACACAACTCTCCAATCTCTCTCTATCTTGTAATAATTTCTATGTTTTAATATTAAGTCTGAAGTGTGCCGGCTACAAGCGCAAGTCTGGTAATTTTTATTTACTTTTTATTTAAATTGATCTAATGATCGCCTCCTTCAGAGGCTAAGCTCATAAGTGTTGAGCTGCCATGAAAACATGAACAAGCTAAATTAAAAAAAATGATTTAAATAGAATACTGACAGGTTAAGAGTAGATAAAATGTTAAGGTGTTGGTTGACCTCTTGGGGACCTCTGTGGCCGCTAAATGCCAAAGATAGGCGCGAAGGCTTTTATGGTCTGACCTTTCACTAACCACACCATAATGTTTAATCTATTTTTGTAAAAGCTTTCCTTTGGTCAGTAATTTAAAATGTTTTAAATTTTAAGATTTCCGTTTAATTTTGGGATTTTACGATCCTCTGAATTTGTGGGATTTTACGATCCTCTGAATTTGGTATCAGAGCCTTGGTGCTCATAAAATAAAGTCTTGTTCATCGTTAAAATGTGAAGATCAACACTTACTTTTATTCATAAATTATGAATATCCTGAAGGGAAAGGATACTGTTAAAAACAGTATGGAAGAGGAATATGAAATTCCTCATAATCTTGAATTATTAAATAAATGGACTATTCCAAAAATGGAACACAAACTAATTTATAAATTAGGAACTTTTGAAAAATTAGGATTGAAACAAGTTGTAAAAACAACTGAAGAAACATTTTCTTTAAATAAAGAAGACATGGTTATTAAACTATTGTCAAATAAAGATTTAAATAAATATAAAAGAGATTACAAGTTTCTTCATATAGGTCTAGTGCAAATTGCATTTAAACCTTTGACCCTTGATGGTCTTCCAGAAAGCTTTGTAGCAGCTCTTAGAGATGCTAGAAATCTGGACTGGAAACAATCACTAATAGGGATTGTTCAAACAAGTCTGGCTCATGGCCCAGTCTATTTTAATGTTTATCCTAATCTTCAATTATCTCTATCTGATATTAATATTTCAGATGCTTTAACTTTAAATGTTAAATCTCATGGTTATAACTATGCTCCTGGATCAGAAGTTATCTGTATCTGTTACAGGATTTATTATAAACTTTTATATACGCTAAATCCTCAGTGTAAAATTGTAGATAAACCATTAAATGAAACCATTGTCATAGAAACTAATTTTGGTAAATCTAATATAACTACTAGAAGAAAAATTAAATAGGAAGAAATTAATTTCTCACAGAACTGGATTTTAGATAATGCCACAACATCTCAACAATATGTTGATAGTAATCCACTAGAGATTACCCAAACTGAAGAAGGAGATGTTCAAATATGTTTTGAACAACTCAGAAATACTCCTTCTTTACCAAGATCTTTATCTTATAGATCTTTATCCTCAAGACAACATATTTCGCCTTTAGGATATCATGTCAGAAGCCCTTCTAGACCTTCAACTTCAAGAATTAGGGAAACTATTCCTGCTTCTGAAATATTCAATAGATTACACATAAATGATGATAATATTGTCACACCAGGTGTTACAGTAGATCCGGAATTAACCGAATCAGAAATACAATTTGTTTAATGGATTTTACACAAAAACTTGATTTTAATCCGGGCTCACCGATAAGAAAACAAATTAATAGGGAATTTAATTCACCCGAATGGAAATTATTTAGAAATTGGTTTTTTAATAATTTTAAAGAAACCGATATACTATTATTCAAAGAAGAATATTATAAAGATTTGATTATAAAAAATGAGATTATACCATTTTGTAAGGCCCCATTCTCCGGGTGATCTCACTTATTGGATTTACTCATAAACAAAGTCATCAATACTGAACTTTAAATTTAACATATTCAATTAACAGCCAAAATCATTCACATTTGAGTACATTACAGCGGAAGTCTTAACATTTAACACATACATCAGTGTTTAACAAAAACATAAATCGGGATGTCAGTCTTTAGCCGGGTAACCTTCACGCCTTCGCACGACCCTTTTCTTTGTTACCTGAAATGTATACTAAAAGTCAGCTAACGCTGGTGAGTTCTAGTTTAAAATGTTTAGATATAAGCATTATTTCCTTAAAAGTATTCTTAAGTTTATACATAAAGATCATAAATACGTATTCTTAACTTTTTTTTTAACATTCATTTAGTCGTACACATATGGGTGATCAACCCGTCTTTTACTACGTATGCCACAAAGGCATACGCCATGAAGCTACCGTCGTAGCCCTTTGACTCGTTCGGTCCTAGAAACCGTCCGCCATAAAAAAACCGTCCGGCCAACCTTCGGCCGTCCGTCATACCGTCCTACCGTCGTAGGCCGTCCTTTTCGCCCGTCTACCCGAAGGTATCCGTTTCCCACATGCTACCATGTTTGCAACCGTTCTACATATGATTTGGCATTTGCTTCGACCGCCCATTTATGCCCCTTTTTATTTCCTTGCTGATGAAGGAACGTTTTTGTCCCGGTTGCAAGATAGACACGTGGTCGTCCGTCTACCGTAGTAGCCGTTAGCATCGAAGCGTGTATAACAATTCACGTATATTCATAACATGCAGTATATATATAATATAATGCAAGATTTCATTCATACTTTGTAAACATATGTTTCAATCTTTGTTCATAATTCATTTTCATATATTTATATATCACGTATGTTCACATTGGCATTCATAACATTTATTCATTTAGTGTATACACTTCAGCCCCAAAAATATTTATAAATCATTTGCACATAACATAGAGGGGGCACATAGAACTCACCTTATCAGCTAGTCCTGTTCTGTCCTATCTGCGGTCTGATGAGCGCCGCACACGATCTGGATTAATTAACTATACACGTATCAGATCTAAACCAAGTTATATTCCTAACACAGCTGACATAGGCGAACTTAATGCCTAAGTTCGCTTCCACTGGCCTAGGCGAACTTATAGGCGAACTTAATGCCTAAGTTCGCTTCCTCTGACCTAGGCAAACTTAATAAGTTCGCTTACCCTTGGCCAAGCGAACTTAATAAGTTCGCTTACCCTTGGCCAAGCGAACTTGCCAAGCGAACTTAATCAGGCGAACTTGATAAGTTCGCCTCTACCAAGCGAACTTAACAGGCGAACTTGCTAAGTTCGCCTGCACCAGCAGTCATCTTCCCCAAACAGTCCGAAATTCTCGGATTTGGGTTTGATTATGTCAAAACTTCAACTTTCTTTGCTCAAAACAACTGGTTTTCATTCCAGATACTAAACCCAAGCTTATTCTCAAGTTTCATCCGTAAAAACGTCTTATTTTCACCCGAAAACCCAACCTAAGCAAAAATCTCAGTTTTGGCTCGAATGGTTACCTGGATGACGATTCTGATTTGGAGGTTTTCTTCACGAGTGCAAGAGACACGAGCGGGTGCAATCTTCTGCGATTCCGACACTTTCTCACTCTATGGTTTTTCTCTCTCTAGAATTGTAAAGAGGAGAACAATGAGGGCCTTAGGCTATTTATAGGGAAGACCTCCCAAAGCCCGGTTCGCGACTGACCCGGCCCGACTTCGGCCCGCTTGAACTCGTTAACTTTATTTTTCGCCATTTTAGGATGTTACAAGTCTACCCCCCTTAAAAAGGTTTCGTCCTCGAAACCAGTTATGCGTTAAACAACCGAGGGTATAGTTCCCGTATCTCGTCTTCTTTCTCCCAGGTAGCTTCTGATCCCTTTCTGTGCTTCCATTGAACTTTGACCAATGGGATTGACTTGTTGCGTAGTCGCTTCTCAGATCGGTCAAGGATGGCTATTGGTTCCTCGACATAATTCAGACTGTTATCCACCTCGATTTCATCGTAGGGTATGTGCGTTGTGTCGTCAGCTAGGCACTTGCATAAGTGCGACACGTGGAACGTAGGATGTATTCCACTAAGCTCAACGGGTAGGTCGAGTTTGTAAGCAACTTGACCCACTCTTGCTAAAATCTTGAAAGGTCCGACAAACCTTGGACTTAGTTTGCCACGTTTTCTGAATCGAATGATTCCTTTCCATGGTGATACTTTTAACAGTACCATGTCCCCCATGTGAAACTCTAAATCCCTTCTTCTTTTATCCGCATATGATTTTTGTCTGTCCTTTGCGGCTTTCATTCGTGTGACACCCGACATTTCAGGTCAATATCCGTACATATTATAAACAAGTTTACATTATAATCATTTTTGTGATTTACTTAATTTCACAAACAAGGACATGAAGGTCTAACAAAAACCGAACATTGTCTCATTTTATATTTTTGGTAATTCTGGGAGTTACCGGTACACATACCAGTATAAACCGAATTTAATTACCCATGTGAAACTCTAAATAATAATAATCTAATACTTAAATCCAATTATTAACACTCAATCCACTTTTGACTTCTCGGCCGAAGTGCAGAGAAAACCATCCCCATTCTCACATCCCATTTTACCATATTTTCAGATATAACCCATACCCTTTCACTCAAAACTCTCACAAACCTTTTATCTCTCTCATTTTCTTACGAAAATCTCTCATTTCTCTTCAAATTGAAGCCAAGTTTTAAGGCAAAATCCTACCACAATTCGGTATTTTAAGAAGATTTCAAGTGTTTTAAAGAAAATTCTGCAAAAGAGTCAAGACCATTCTCTGTTTTCTCTCATCATCATCGTCACTGTTTTAAGGTAAAAACTCCAAACTATCCACTCTATTTTCTTTAAAAACCGTATTTAAGCATACAAAATGTTCAATCGCAAGTAAGATAACAATAAAAGTGTGTCAAATTCAAGTTTTAAAACATAAATATGCAGGACTGATTCTGTCAAACAGAAGTCCAGTAATCGAAACTATGAAGTTTCGATACTTATACTCAATCGAAACAAGTAGTTTCGATACCTGTTACTCAATCGAAACTAGGAGTTTCGATACTAGCTGTTCAATCGAAACTAGGTAGCTTCGATACATATTGCTCAATCGAAACTAGGTAGTTTCGATACCCTTCTTGTCAATCGAAACTAGGTTGTTTCGACACTCAAATACTCAGTCGAAACCAAGTTGTTTCGATACCTGACTACTCAATCGAAACTAGGAAGTTTCGACACCAAACTACACAACCGAAACTAGGTAGTTTCGACACCAGTTAACTCAACCGAAACTAGGTAGTTTCGATACCAATACTCCATCGAAACTAGGAAGTTTCGACACTCAATTGCCCAATCGAAACTATGAAGTTTCGATACCTGTGTCAGTCCCTTCTGGGCAGTAGCTAAGATCAATTTTTATAACAAAACAAGTGTTGAAAATCTAAGAAGACATTTAAACAAAAGCAACCAGATTTACAAGGTCGGTGAACAATTTGCAATATAAGACGTTTGGTCTTAACACAATTTACCCTTTGGTATCTAGGGTACAAATAGTCAAGGTTGACTACAACAAGTATCATACAAGTGTACACAAACTCAAGGTGAGTTTCACGGCCCCTTTTTACTGTTTTCTAATATTTAGGGGAAGAACATACTTCAACTATTTTATGGGATAACAAGAGAATAAGACACGAATTTATGTTTACATGGGATGAGAACAACACATTGGAGGCCGCTAAAGTCCCCTGGAACAACATAGTAACCATTAACTGTAGCCTAGGGTCCTATGAATAGTACTATGGAGAGTGACGTCTCCCGGTCATGGTTAGTCGCGCTAACCACAATCTGGAGGATTTATGGCCGCATAGAACCTGATAACGCTTATTAGGGGCTCACACATGTCATGGTTTGGTTACGCCTCATGTATGAACATATTATTTGTATTCCTAGCTAGTTTACAAATGGGTCAACAATTCTTATTCTGTTTATCACATACAACTGAACTATTTATGAACAATCGAAGTTTACAAAGAACTATTTGATTAAACCTGTGAACTCACCAACCTCGTGTTGACGATTTAAGTATGTTTTTCAGGAAATTGACGTGATCGCAAGGTTAGCAATGTAGATTACATGCATGCACGATGGATACTACTCAAGGAGGATTTCTCTTGTATAACTCATTGAATTGAGTCATATTTGTGAAATCTTAACTTTTTGCAAACTCAGATTACATTTTTGTAATGTAAAACTTTAAATTTGTTTATGTATCCATTTATCATGTATGTGTTTGCGGTAATCATATGCTTTGGAAACCATGAACGTTGCGCCTTGCGTTTCCGCCTTGGCGGGGTGTGACAATTCGAGCCTTGATTTGATCAAATTTCTCGGAAGTAGCTTTGACCACTTCGAGACTTGCAAAATTCTTCTGCCCAATTTCCCCCCAACAGATCGGGGTTCTACATCTCCTTCCATACAACATCTCAAATGGCGGCATGCCAATCGTTGAGTGATAACTGTTGTTGTATGAAAATTCTGCCAATGGTAGATGGCTGTCCCAGCTCCCTCCGAAGTCGATGATGCAAGCCCGGAGCATGTCTTCTAGGGTCTGGATTGTCCTTTCAGATTGACCATCGGTTTGAGGGTGGTAAGCTGTGCTGATGTTCAATCTAGTGCCTATTGCTTCGTTAAATTTCTTCCAAAACCTTGACGTGAATCTAGTATCCCGGTCGGACACAATCGACACCGGCATACCATGCCTGCTCACAATTTCTTTGATAAAAACTTCTGCTAGTTTTTCGGACGAAGCAGTCTCACGTATTGGCAAGAAGTGAGCACTCTTCGTTAAGCGGTCAACGATCACCCAAATGGTATCATTGCCTTTAGCTGTTCGCGGTAGCTTGGTAATGAAGTCCATCGTAATCTCCTCCCACTTCCATTCCGGTATTGGTAGAGGTTGCATTTTACCGCATGGTTTCTGGTGCTCGGCCTTAACTAGTGAACACGTTAGGCACTTGTTCACGTACTCAGTTACATCATTCTTCATGCCAGGCCACCAGTACTCTTTCTTCAAGTCTTGATACATTTTGTTTGTTCCGGGGTGGATAGAATAGCGAGACTTATGGGCCTCATCGAGTATTTTAGCTCTAAGCTCGCCAATCTTAGGTATCCACATCTGGTCAAACCTAGTTCGTACACCGTATGCATTTGCATCCAAATTCCCTGGTTGTCCTACCATTCTTTCCCGTTTTATATTTCTTTCTAACAGTGCTTCATCTTGTGCCTTTGATATTTCACTCATCAAATCTGGCGTTAATATCAGCTGACACGCCTTGATCCGGATAGGATCAGATTGCTCCTTTCTGCTTAAGGCGTCAGCTACTACGTTTGCCTTGCTTGGATGGTACAGTATCTCACAATCGTAGTCCTTTAGTAGTTCTAGCCACCTCCTTTGCCTCATATTTAATTCCTTTCGCTCGAAAAAGTACTTCAAGCTTTTATGATCGGAGTAAATGGTGCACTTAACTCCATATAGGTAGTGTCTCCATATTTTCAGGGCGAAGACTACTGCTGCTAACTCTAGATCGTGGGTTGGGTAGTTAACCTCGTGAATCCTTAGTTGTCGTGAGGCGTAAGCAACTACCTTTCCTCGTTGCATAAGTACGCATCCCAGACCTTGGCTTGACGCGTCAGAGTAGACTACCAAGTCTTCATTTCCTTCAGGTAGTGTCAAGATTGGAGTTTCAGTTAATCGTGTCTTAAGTTCCTCAAACGCGTCGTTTTGGGTTGGACCCCATTTGTACTTTACTTCCTTCCGTGTCAGTTTGGTTAGTGGCGAGGCAATTCTTGAGAAATCTTGAATGAACCTGCGATAGTAGCATGCCAATCCCAGAAAACTTCGTATCTCTGTTGGTGTCTTCGGGATGTTCCATTCCTTTACTGTCTCAATCTTCGCAGGATCTACCATGATGCCTTTCGTGTTTATCACATGACCTAGGAATTGGACTTCCCTAAGCCAAAAAGCGCATTTGGAGAATTTTGCGTACAACTTTTCCTGCTTTAACATTTCCAATACTTCTCTTAGGTGACAGTGGTGATCACCCTCGTTTTTCGAATAAACTAGTATGTCGTCAATGAAGACTATCACTGATCGATCCAACATCGGTCGGCATATTCTATTCATCAGGTCCATAAACGCTGCTGGTGCGTTGGTTAACCCGAATGACATTACCAGAAACTCGTAATGCCCGTAACGCGTACGAAACGCGGTCTTCGGTACATCTTCTTCTCTCACCTTTAACTGATGATAACCCGACCTAAGATTGATCTTTGAGAACCAACTCGCACCTTGCAGTTGATCAAAGAGGTCATCTATTCTAGGCAGTGGGTATTTGTTCTTTACTGTCTTCTTGTTCAGTTCTCGGTAGTCAATGCACATGCGCATGATGCCGTCCTTCTTCTTTACAAACAGTACCGGAGCGCCCCATGGAGAAATGCTTGGTCTAATAAATCTTTTTTCTGTTAATTCCTGTAGTTGAGACATCAATTCTTTCATTTCTGACGGAGCCAATCGGTAGGGGGCTTTGGCAACGGGCTTAGCTCCTGGCAGTAAGTCAATCTGAAATTCTATTTCCCGATCGGGTGGCAATCCAGGTAGATCCTCAGGGAATACTTCTGGAAAGTTGCACACCACGGGTACATCCTTGAGTTCCTTTGTTTTCATCCTCTCGTCAATAACTACGCCAGATAAGCTTCGCAACTGCGCCTCATATAACTTTCGGCCTTAATCATCGAGATGATGTTAGGCATCGTGCAATTCCAATCCCCATAAACCGTAATTGGAGTGCCACTTGGAGCCTTGAGGTGTATCCTCTTGCGTTTACATATGATCTGAGCTTCGTTGGCAGTTAACCAATCCATACCCAGTACTACATCGAATCCTCCTAATGTGAGAAGGAATAATTTAGAAGGGAACTTATGGCCCTCTATTTCTATGATACAATCATCGGTTACTTGGAATACTGCCGAATTTTTACCAACGGCAGTTTGTACGCTAAAGGCCTTTACTATGGTGTTGATAGTGCAATCTAGTTTACGACTAAATGCATTGGATATAAAGCTTTTACTAGCACCAGAGTCGAATAAGATAGCAGCAGGTTCATCATTTACTGGAAACGTACCTGATACGACATCAGGGTTTCCCCTTGCTTCCTCCTCAGTCAGGGCGTAGGCTCGAGTCCTAGCCTTCGGTTGTTCCTTTGCAACTTCCTTTCCCTTTCCCGAACTGGACTGCCCGGTTTTCCAGCAATACTTAGTATGGTGTCCATATTTTCCACAACTTTGGCACTTGACATCCTTTAAACACTCTCGAGAGAAGTGCCCCGGCTTCCCGCACTTATAACACATGGTGGTGCCGATTCGGCACTCGCCAAAATGGCGTTTTCCACACTTTTTGCAAGTTTCATATTCCTCTAACCTTGGTTTCTTTATTTCAGCTACCACATTCCCTTTCCTGGTGCCCCTAGACGGGTTCTCCCACTTTCTCTTTTGTGTCTCAGGTGTCGGGTCCTCATTGGCGTAGTCGTCGTAGACGATTCCGCTCAGATTCACTGCCGACTCGAAGGTCGTGGGTAGGTTGGTTTTCACATGAACACGGACCCTTTGAGGTAGGCCCTTCACATAGTACTTAATCAGTCTTTCTTCCGTCTCTACCAGGTGGGGTACTAGTTGAGCTAGTTCATTGAATCTTGAAGTATACTGGCGATGAGTCTTGTTGCCAGCTTTGAAGTTCAAGAATTCGTTCTCCACACGATCGATCTCATTCTGTGGGCAGAACTTTTGGATTATAAGCTTTTTCAAGTCTTCCCACGTCATTCTGTTGATAGCATTGGGTGACTTAGTTCTTTGAACATTCCTCCACCAACTTAGTGCTTCGTTAGTGAAAGAATGGGCAACGTACTTAACAGCTTGGTCGGATCGACACACGCTGATGTTGATGACAGCCTTCATCCTCTCGATCCACTCGAGGGTGGCTACCGAGTCCTTGTTCCCATCAAACTTGGGTGGGTCTCCGTCCTTGAAACCTTTATAAGTGCACCCCCGTTTACTTGATCCCACCTTTATTTCATCCGCATCGCTGTCATATACTTTTTCCTCATTGTTCCCTTCATCATCTTCCTTGATTTTCTTTAATGCCTCCGATAGTAGGTCAGGCAATACATTCTTCAAAGTGAGCACGACCACACGGGCAATAGCATCTCTGACCTCGGGTTCCAACTGTAGAGACCCTTGATGGTCGCCCCCAGTTGGGGTGACATTAGGTTGGTGCACGCTCTCAGTGTTTTCTGTGTGCACATCCTCTTCTTCTTGATGTCTTGGATTCAGTGGAGGTCTACCTACTCGGCCAGTATGACCGCCTCGGCGTCCTGTCCTTCCTCCACCAGCCATAATTCCTAGTTTCCTGATAGTTATAAAGGAAATACATCAATGCCATTTCTTCAGATCATAGTTTTAGAACAGTACGAACAAGGTAAATTTGTAATTACAGTGACCGGTTTGTGATTAGAAATTTACATTGCTTTTCAGGTTCCAAACTCTTCAAATTGGTCAAGACATTGACATCTATTGGTTCTAAGTTAAGGCATCTATTCCTATCTACAAACATGAACTTTAGTGCTTACTTACAGTGTAAGGCCCCTTTCCCGGGTGACCTCACTTGTTGGAATTACTCATAAACATAGCCATAAATACTGAACTTAAATTAAAAACATTCATCATTCAATTACATTACATAACAGCGGAAGTCTTAACAATTAAAAACACAACATTGTCTTAACAAACAAAAGTGAGATGTCAGTCTTGTGCCGGGTAACCTTCACGCCATCGCACGACCTTTTCTTCCTTTACCTGAAATGTATACTAAAAGTCAGCTAACGCTGGTGAGTTCTAGTTTAATACAATTAGGTATAAACATTCTTTTCTTTATAAGTATGCATAATTATATATACATTTATATAAATACACATTGACTTGAATTGCTTTTCTGTTATCATTCTTCGCAAATACATATAAATATATATATTCACATCATTTGTCTCATTTACTTTCATAACTTTTGCTTTTCTTTCATCTTTCTTTGTGACTACATATATATGCATTCACCCTTTTCTTTTCTTTTCTTTTCTTTTCATTCATGGGTGATCAACCCGTCATTTATTTGCGAATGTCACAAAGACAAGCGCCACGGTCCATCGTCATGGTCTGCCTATTCTTACAACCGTCCGGCAACTTGTGTCCGTCCGTAATCTTACAACCGTCCTACCGTCGTAGGCCGTATTTCGCCCGTCTGCCATAAGGCATCCGTTTCCCACTTAAACTAATTATACAGCCGAATATTGATTTAGCGCCTTACTCCATCGTAGTGGCCTTTATTTAGTCTACCTTTCTAGACTTACTTTTTCTGGCTGCATAATAGTCGAGTGGTCGTCCGTCTACCGAAGTAGCCGTTATCATTGAAGCGTCCATAACGTTTTCTGTTACTTGGCAAGCAATATATACATAGATATAAAGCAGGATTTCATTCTTACACGTTATGCTATTCTTTTCATTCATTCTTGATAATCATACGATTCATTCTTTGTTCATAATTCATTTTTGTACTTGGGTATATATATATGTTTGTATACCACGTATGATCACATTAACATTCATTACATTTATTCACTTAGTGTATACACTTCAGCCCCAAAACATTTATAAATTATTTGCACATAACATAGAAGGGGGCACATAGAACTCACCTGATGGGCTACTCTAGGTTGTCCTAGACAAAGGTCCAACAGCGTCACTTTCGATCTGGATTAGGTAGTTAAATACACATTAGACCCAACCCCGACTTTAATGGTTTAATCATTCTAAACTTACTGACTTTACTTAACCAACCTGCTGCCTGCGCACTTAGTAAGTGCGCCGGGACTTGCTCTTGCGCACTTGGCAAGTGCGCAGGAGCCTTCCTCCTGCGTACTTGTTAAGTACGCAGGGTCTGCATCCTGCGTACTTGGTAAGTACGCAGGGATTCCCTCCTGCGCACTTGGTAAGTGCGCAGGACCTGGTTCTTGGACCAAAAATCCGAAGTTCTTGCATGCAAACCCGATCGTGCCAATCTTACAATTTTCTTTGATCAAAACATGCGGGTTTCGTTCTAGATGCTATTTCTAAGCTTATTATCAAGTTTCATCCGTAAAAACATCATCTATTTAGCTAAAACTCGAGAAACCCCAAAATGAACAAAAACTCAGATTATGTATGAATCATTACCTGGATTGAAGTTTTGATTTAGAGGTTTTGCTCACGAGCTCAGCTGTAACGTGCTCCTCTAATCTCGTGACGATCCGTCGACTTTCTCTCTCTAGACCCGGGCTCCCTTTCTCTCTATAGAATTGGTGAAATGGAGGTGAAATGGTCAAATGGGCTGTCTTGCCCCTTTTATACCTAGGCTTCCCTCGGCCCGTTAGAGTCGAGCCCAAGCCCATCCGTCTTTCTTTCGCTTTATGACGTTTAAATCCCCATCGTATTATTATTTACTTATTTACTATATTCGGGATGTTACAAGTCTACCCTCCTTAAAGAGGTTTCGTCCTCGAAACTATTTATACGTCAAACAATTGAGGGTATAGTCCCCTCATCTCGTCTTCCTTTTCCCATGTAGCTTCCGACCCTTTTCTGTGCTTCCATTGTATTTTGACTAAAGGGATCGACTTATTGCGTAGTCGCTTTTCAGCTCGATCAAGGATGGCTATTGGTTCCTCTACATAATTTAGGCTGTTCTCCACCTCGATCTCGTCGTAAGGTATGTGAGCTGTGTCATCGGCTAGGCATTTACGTAAGTGAGACACGTGGAACGTAGGGTGTATTCCACTAAGCTCAACGGGTAGGTCGAGTCTGTAAGCAACTTGACCCACTCTTACTAAAATCTTGAAAGGTCCGACAAACCTTGGACTCAGTTTGCCACGCTTCCTGAATCGGATGATTCCTTTCCACGGTGATACCTTTAACAGTACCATGTCCCCTACCTGAAACTCTAAATCCCTTCTTCTCTTGTCCGCGTATGATTTCTGCCTGTCCTTTGCGGCTTTCATTCGAGCCTTGATCTGATCAAATTTCTCGGAAGTAGCTTTGACCACTTCGAGACTCGCAAAATCCTTTTGTCCAATTTCCCCCCAACAAACCGGGGTCCTACATTTCCTCCCATACAACATTTCAAATGGCGGCATGTCGATAGTTGAGTGATAGCTGTTGTTATTGAAAATTCTGCCAATGGTAGGTGGCTGTCCCAGCTCCCACCGAAATCAATGATACAGGCCCGGAGCATGTCCTCCAATGTCTGAATGGTCCTTTCCGATTGTCCATCGGTTTGGGGGTGGTAAGCGGTGCTGATGTTCAATCTAGTGCCCATCGCTTCATTGAATTTCTTCCAAAACCTTGACGTGAATCTAGTATCCCTGTCGGACACAATCGACAGCGGCATACCATGTCTGCTCACAATTTCTTTGATAAATATTTCGGCTAGCTTTTCGGATGAAGAAGTCTCACGTATTGGCAGGAAGTGAGCACTCTTTGTCAAGCGGTCGACGATCACCCAAATGGTGTCATTGCCTTTAGCTGTTCGCGGTAGCTTGGTAATGAAGTCCATTGTGATCTCCTCCCACTTCCATTCCGGTATTGGTAAAGGTTGCATTTTACCACATGGTTTCTGGTGCTCGGCCTTAACTAGTGAACACGTTAAGCACTTGTTCACGTATTCAGTCACATCGTTCTTCATGCCAGGCCACCAGTACTCTTTCTTCAAGTCTTGATACATTTTGTTTGTCCCGGGGCGGATAGAATAACGAGACTTATGGGCCTCATCGAGTATTTTGGCCCTAAGTTCGCCAATCTTAGGTATCCACATCCGGCCAAACCTAGTTCGTACTCCGTATGTATTTGCACTTAAGTTCCCTTGTTGTCCTACTATTCTTTCCCGTTTCACATTTCTTTCTAACAGTGCTTCATCTTGTGCCTTTGTTATTTCACCCATCAAATCTGGTGTTATAATCAGCTGACACGCTTTGATCCGGATGGGTGTCGATTCTTCCTTTCTACTTAAAGCGTCAGCCACTACGTTTGCCTTGCCTGGATGGTACAATATTTCACAGTCATAGTCTTTCAGTAGCTCTAACCACCTTCTTTGCCTCATGTTTAGTTCCTTTTGTTCAAAAAAATATTTCAAGCTTTTGTGATCGGAGTAGATGGTGCATTTAACTCCATACAAGTAGTGCCTCCATATTTTCAATGCGAAAACCACTGCTGCTAACTCTAGATCGTGCGTTGGGTAGTTAACCTCGTGAATCTTTAGTTGTCGTGAGGCATAAGCAATTACCTTTCCTCGTTGCATAAGTACGCAACCTAAACCCTGCCCCGAAGCGTCAGAGTAGACTACCAAGTCTTCATTTCCTTCAGGTAGTGTTAAGACTGGAGCTTGAGTTAATCGTGCCTTAAGTTCCTCAAACGCGTTGTTTTGGGTTTGACCCCATTCATATTTTACTTCCTTACGTGTCAATTTAGTTAGTGGCGAGGCTATTCTTGAGAAATCTTGAATGAACCTTCGATAGTAGCCTGCCAAACCCAGGAAACTTCGTATCTCTGTTGGTGTCTTTGGGATGTTCCATTCCTTTACTGTCTCGATCTTTGCAGGATCTACCATGATGCCGTTTGGGTTTATCACATGACCTAGGAATTGGACTTCCCTAAGCCAAAACGCGCATTTGGAGAATTTTGCGTACAACTTTTCCTTCTCTAGCACCTCCAGAACTTCTCTTAGGTGACAGTGATGATCACCCTCGCTTTTCGAATATACCAGTATGTCGTCTATAAAAACTATCACCGATCGATCCAATATGGGTCGACACACTCTATTCATCAAATCCATGAACGCTGCTGGTGCGTTAGTTAATCCGAAGGACATCACGAGAAATTCATAATGCCCATAATGCGTGCGAAACGCGGTCTTTGGTACGTCTTCCTCTCTTACTTTCAACTGATGGTAACCCGACCTAAGATCTATCTTTGAGAACCAACTCACACCTTGCAGTTGATCAAAAAGGTCGTCTATTCTAGGCAGTGGGTATTTGTTCTTTACTGTCCTCTTGTTCAGTTCGCGGTAGTCAATGCACATGCGCATGCTGCCGTCCTTCTTCTTTACAAATAGTACCGGAGCGCCCCATGGTGAGATGCTCGGTCTAATAAATCCCTTTTCTGTTAATTCCTGTAGTTGAGACATCAATTCTTTCATTTCTGACGGAGCCAATCGGTAGGGGGCTTTGGCAACGGGCTCAGCTCCTGGCAGTAAGTCAATCTGAAATTCTATTTCCCGATCGGGTGGCAACCCAGGTAGATCCTCAGGGAATACTTCCGGAAAGTTGCACACCACGGGTACATTCTTGAGTTCTTTAGTTTTCATTCTATCATCAATAACATATGCCAGATAAGCTTCGCAACCGCGTCTCATGTAACTTTCGGCCTTGATCATCGAGATGACGTTCGGCATCGTGCAATTCCAATCCCCATAAACCGTAATTGGACTGCCGCTTGGAGCTTTGAGGTGTATCCTCTTACGTTTACATATGATTTGAGCTTCATTGGCAGCTAGCCAATCCATTCCCAATACTATATCGAATCCTCCTAAGGTGAGAAGGAATAATCTAGAAGGGAACTTATGACCCTCTAATTCTATTATGCAATCCTCTGTTACTTGGAATACTGCCGAATTTTTACCAACGGCAGTTTGTACGCTAAAGGCCTTTACTATGGTGTTAATAGTGCAATCCAGTTTACGACTAAATGCATTTGATATAAAGCTTTTACTAGCACAAGAGTCGAATAAAATAGCAGCATGTTCATCATTTACTAGAAACGTACCTGACACGACATCAGGGTTTCCCCTTGCCTCTTCCTCCGTTAAGGCATAGGCGCGAGTCCTTGCCTTTTGTTGTTCCTGCTCCTTATCCTTTCCCGAACCAGATTGGCCGGCCTTCCTGCAGTATTTTGTCAGATGCCCAAATTGTCCACAGCTTTGGCATTTAGTCTCTCAAACAGTCGCGAGAATAGTGTCCCGCCCTTCCACACCTATAGCAGGTGGTGGTGCCGACTCGACACTCGCCAAGATGTTGCCTTCCACATTTCTTGCAAGTTTCATATTCATTGGACCTTGGTTTCTTGCTCTCAGTTGTTACGTTCCCTCTTCCGGTGCCTCTGGACGTGTTCTCCCACTTTCTCTTTTGTGTCTCAGGTGCCGGGTCCTCATTGGCGTAGTCGTCGTAGACGATTCCGCTCAGATTCACTACCGACTCGAAGGTCGAGGGTAGGTTAGCTTTCACATGGACACGGACCCGCTGTGGCAACCCCTTAACATAATACTTGATCAAACGGTCTTCAGTTTCTACCAGATGGGGTACTAGTTGAGCCAGTTCATTGAATCTTGATGTATACTGGCGATGAGTCTTGTTGCCAGCCTTGAAGTTCAGGAATTCATTCTCAACTCGGTCGATTTCATTCTGGGGACAAAACTTTTGGATGACCAGTTTCTTCAAGTCGTCCCATGTCATTCTGTTTATAGCATTCGGTGACTTAGTTCTCTGAATATTCCTCCACCAACTTAGTGCTTCGTTGGTGAAAGAATGAGCGACGTACTTAACAGCTTGGTCGGGTCGACACTCGCTGATGTTGATTACAGCATTCATCCTCTCTATCCATTCAAGCGTTACCACTGAATCCTTGCTCCCATCGAACTTGGGTGGGTCTCCGTCCTTAAAGCCCTTATAAGTACACCCACGGTTAATCGATCCTATCTTTATTTCATCCCCATCACTATCATATACTTTCTCTTCCTTGTCTCCTTCATCCTCCTCTCTACTTTTCTTTATTGCCTCGGATAGTAGATCAGGCAATACCTTCCTCAAAGTGAGCACAACTTCATGGGCAATAGTATCCCTGACTTCAGGTTCCAACTGTATAGGCCCTGGACTGTCGTCCTTAATTGGGGTCACTTCTGTTTCGTGCACACTTTCGGTGTGCTCTGCGTGCACACTCTCTTCTTCTTCTTCTTCTTCTTCTATTCTTTGGTTCAACGGAGGTCTACCTACTTGGCCAGTACGACCGCCTCGGCGTCCTGTTCTTCCTCCACCAGCCATAAATTCTTAATTTCCTGATAGTTAAAAAGGGAATACATCAATGTCATTTCTTCAGATCATAGTTTGGAACAGTACGAGCAAGGTAAATTCTTAAATACAGTGACCGGTTTGTGATTACTAATTTACATTGCTTTTCGGGTTCAAAACTCTTCAAATCAGTCATGGCATTAACATCTATTTGTTCTAAGTTATGGTATCTATTCTTATGCAAGAGCATTAACTTTATTCTTACTTACCGTGCTGGCGTTAGCGTTGGTTACCCATACTGACATCCGTGCGTTGGTCCCATAATCAGTTTGAGTCTAGACATTTAGGGATGTCTAAATCTCTCAAACTATTGCTCTGATACCAACTTGTAAGGCCCCTTTCCCAGGTGACCTCACTTGTTGGATTTACTAATAAACATAGCCATAAATACTGAACTTAAATTAAAAACATTCATCATTCAATTACATTACATAACAGCGGAAGTCTTAACAATTAAAAACACAACATTGTCTTAACAAACAAAATTGGGATGTCAGTCTTGTGCCGGGTAACCTTCACGCCATCGCACGACCTTTTCTTCCTTTACCTGAAATGTATACTAAAAGTCAGCTAACGCTGGTGAGTTCTAGTTTAATACAATTAGGTATAAACATTCTTTTCTTTATAAGTATGCATAATTATATATACATTTATATAAATACACATTGACTTGGATTGCTTTTCTGTTATCATTCTTCGCAAATACATATAAATATATATATTCACATCATTTGTCTCATTTACTTTCATAACTTTTGCTTTTCTTTCATCTTTCTTTGTGACTACATATATATGCATTCACCCTTTTCTTTTCTTTTCATTCATGGGTGATCAACCCGTCATTTATTTGCGAATGTCACAAAGACAAGCGCCACGGTCCATCGTCATGGTCCGCCTATTCTTACAACCGTCCGGCAACTAGTGTCCGTCCGTATTTTTCATTCTTACAACCGTCCGGCAACTTGTGTCCGTCCGTAATCTTACAACCGTCCTACCGTCGTAGGCCGTATTTCGCCCGTCTGCCATAAGGCATCCGTTTCCCACTTAAACTAATTATACAGCCGAATATTGATTTAGCGCCTTACTCCACCGTAGTGGCCTTTATTTAGTCTACCTTTCTAGACTTACTTTTTCTGGCTGCATAATAGTCGAGTGGTCGTCCGTCTACCGAAGTAGCCGTTATCATTGAAGCGTCCATAACGTTTTCTGTTACTTGGCAAGCAATATATACATAGATATAAAGCAGGATTTCATTCTTACACGTTATGCTATTCTTTTCATTCATTCTTGATAATCATACGATTCATTCTTTGTTCATAATTCATTTTTGTACTTGGGTATATATATATGTTTGTATACCACGTATGATCACATTAACATTCATTACATTTATTCACTAAGTGAATACACTTCAGCCCCAAAACATTTATAAATTATTTGCACATAACATAGAAGGGGGCACATAGAACTCACCTGATGGGCTACTCTAGGTTGTCCTAGACAAAGGTCCAACAGCGTCACTTTCGATCTGGATTAGGTAGTTAAATACACATTAGACCCAACCCCGACTTTAATGGTTTAATCATTCTAAACTTACTGACTTTACTTAACCAACCTGCTGCCTGCTGTCTGCTGCCTGCGCACTTAGTAAGTGCGCAGGGACTTGCTCTTACGCACTTGGCAAGAGCGCAGGAGCCTTCCTCCTGCGTACTTGTTAAGTACGCAGGGTCTGCATCCTGCGTACTTGGTAAGTACGCAGGGATTCCCTCCTGCGCACTTGGTAAGTGCGCAGGACCTGGTTCTAGGACTAAAAATCCGAAGTTCTTGCATGCAGACCTGATCGTGCCAATCTTACAATTTTCTTTGATCAAAACATGCGGTTTTCGTTCTAGATGCTATTTCTAAGCTTATTATCAAGTTTCATCCGTAAAAACATCATCTATTTAGCTAAAACTCGAGAAACCCCAAAATGAACAAAAACTCAGATTATGTATGAATCATTACCTGGATTGAAGTTTTGATTCGGAGGTTTTGCTCACGAGCTCAGCTGTAACGTGCTCCTCTAATCTCATGACGATCCGTCAACTTTCTCTCTCTAGACCCGGGCTCCCTTTCTCTCTCTAGAATTGGTGAAATGGAGGTGAAATGGTCAAATAGGCTTTCTTGCCCCTTTTATACCTGGGCTTCCCTCGGCCCGTTAGAGTCGAGCCCAAGCCCATCCGTCTTTCTTTCGCTTTATGACGTTTAAATCCCCATCGTATTATTATTTACTTATTTACAATTTTCGGGATGTTACATACAGTGATGGCGTTGGCTACCCAGACTGACACCCGTGCGTTGGTCCCATAATCAGCTTGAGTTCAGACACTTAGGGATGTTTGAATCTCTCAAACTATTTCTCTAATACCAACTTGTAAGGCCCCATTCTCCGGGTGACCTCACTTATTGGATTTACTCATAAACAAAGTCATCAATACTGAACTTTAAATTTAACATATTCAATTAACAGCCAAAATCATTCACATTTGAGTACATTACAGCGGAAGTCTTAACATTTAACACATACATCAGTGTTTAACAAAAACATAAATCGGGATGTCAGTCTTTAGCCGGGTAACCTTCACGACTTCGCACGACCCTTTTCTTTGTTACCTGAAATGTATACTAAAAGTCAGCTAACGCTGGTGAGTTCTAGTTTAAAATGTTTAGATATAAGCATTATTTCCTTAAAAGTATTCTTAAGTTTATACATAAAGATCATAAATACGTATTCTTAACTTTTTTTTTTAACATTCATTTGGTCGTACACATATGGGTGATCAACCCGTCTTTTACTACGTATGCCACAAAGGCATACGCCATGAAGCTACCGTCTAGCCCTTTGACTCGTCCGGTCCAAGAAACCGTCCGCCATAAAAAAACCGTCCGGCCAACCTTCGGTCGTCCGTCATACCGTCCTACCGTCGTAGGCCGTCCTTTTCGCCCGTCTACCCGAAGGTATCCGCTTCCCACGTGCTACCATGTTTGCAACCGTTCTACATATGATTTGGCATTTGCTTCGACCGCCCATTTATGCCCCTTTTTATTTCCTTGCTGATGATGGAACGTTTTTGTCCCGGTCGCAAGATAGACATGTGGTCGTCCGTCTACCGTAGTAGCCGTTAGCATCGAAGCGTCCATGACAATTCACGTATATTCATAACATGCAGTATATATATAATATAATGCAAGATTTCATTCATACTTTGTAAACATACGTTTCAATCTTTGTTCATAATTCATTTTCATATATTTATATATCACGTATGTTCACATTGGCATTCATAACATTTATTCATTTAGTGTATACACTTCAGCCCCAAAAATATTTATAAATCATTTGCACATAACATAGAGGGGGCACATAGAACTCACCTTATCAGCTAATCCTGTTCTGTCCTATCTGCGGTCTGATGAGCGCCGCACACGATCTGGATTAATTAACTATACCCGTATCAGATCTAAACCAAGTTATATTCCTAACACAGCTGACATAGGCGAACTTAATGCCTAAGTTCGCTTCCACTGGCCTAGGCGAACTTATAGGCGAACTTAATGCCTAAGTTCGCTTCCTCTGACCTAGGCGAACTTAATAAGTTCGCTTACCCTTGGCCAAGCGAACTTGCCAAGCGAACTTAATCAGGCGAACTTGATAAGTTCGCCTCCACCAAGCGAACTTAAGTTCGCCTGCACCAGCAGTCATCTTTCCCAAACAGTCTAAAATTCTCGGATTTGGGTTCGATTATGTCAAAACTTCAACTTTCTTTGCTCAAAACAACTGGTTTTCATTCCAGATACTAAACCCAAGCTTATTCTCAAGTTTCATCCGTAAAAACTTCCTATTTTCACCCGAAAACCCGGAAACCCAACCTAAGCAAAAATCTCAGTTTTGGCTCGAATGGTTACCTGGATGACGATTCTGAATTGGAGGTTTTCTTCACGAGTGCAAGAGACACGAGCGGGTGCAATCTTGTGCGATTCCGACACTTTCTCTCTCTATGGTTTTTCTCTCTCTAGAATTGTAAAGAGGAGAACAATGAGGGCCTTAGGCTATTTTTCGGGAAGACCTCCCCAAGCCCGGTTCGTTACTGACTCGGCCCGACTTCGGCCCGCTTGAATTCGTTAACTTTATTTCTCGCCATTTTAGGATGTTACACATTTATTATTTGGTTTATAGAAAAATATACAGGAAGTATTATTTCAGTCATAGAAAGAGAATTTGTTATTCAAGGAGAAAAAAGAATTTCTAGTGTTTTTCCTCCTACTCAATCTTTTAAAATTGGAAAGGAAAATGAAATAAGATATTATCAAACTTTTCAAAAATTATTAGAAGGTGACATTTTACCTATCACAGTTTCTCATTTAAATGATTTGATTAAACAGCAAAATTATACAAACTTATATTTAATAATCCTAGGAGAACAAATCCAGGATTTGTCTGCTAAGATGAATAAAATAATATTGTCCTTAAAAGAAAAACCTTTATTAGGTAAGCCAGCCTCTTTTATAGAAAAGGTTGCTACTCCTAGTATACAACTTCCTCCGGAAGTCACATATTTTAAATTAAAATCTAAAGATACTCTTGTATCAACTTTAAATGAGACTATGGACGCTCTAAAGGGTCTTAAGATTAGTACTCTAACAGAGTTCTCTAAAGATAATTACCATGAGGAAGTTAAAGATCAAATCTCTAAACTTTCTAAGTGGGCAGATAAGCCTACTCATAGGAAATACTATTATCCTAGACCAACCCCTCAGGATGTCCTTATAGAAGAACAAGAATATATAATAAATAACTCTTATAGTGGAAAAATGATCTATGAATGGAACATAGATGGTCAATCAGAAGGACAGATTTATAACACTGTCCATAGAATCCTTATGTATAGTACAGTTTGCAAAAATAATAACAACTCAGTAAAAACTATAGCTAGTATGATAATATCAGGTTTTACTGGCCAGTTAAAAGGATGGTGGGACAATTATCTATCCCAAACTGATAAGGATAAAATCCTTAATAGCGTTAAACAGGAAGAAGGCACTAGTACCAGCAGTACAGAGAGTAATGCTGTCTATACTTTAATAGTAAATATCATAGAACACTTTACTGGAAGATGGTCCGATGATTCTGAAAATATCAGAACTCTTCTCCAAAACTTAAGATGTAAAACTCTAACATCATTTAGATGGTATAAAGATACTTTTCTATGTAGAGTTATGGAACTCCCTGAGGCTAATAACTCCCATTGGAAGTCTAAGTTTATAGATGGCCTTCCCAACTTATTTGCTGAGAGAATAAAAGGCAAATTAAGAGTAGATGGAGTCATAGATTATGACAAATATACGTATGGCAAGCTCATAGGCACATGTGTCCAAGAAGGAATAAGCCTATGTAATGAAATCAAACTTAATCAACAGATTAAGAAACATTCCTTGAATGAAAGAAAACAATTAGGAGATTTCTGTGGCCAATTTGGCATAGAGAAACCTGATAAGATTATAGAAACCAATAAGGAATCCTCCCCTAAAAAACATTATAAGAGGAAAAAATTCAGAAAAGAAGATAAATCTTATAGACCTTATAATAAAGATTATAGAAAGAAAAAAATATAAGGAAAATAAAGATTCTCCAGATGATTTTAATAAATTTATAAAATGTAGAAAATGTGGCAAAATAGGCCACAAGGCAAAAACTTGTTGGGTTAGGAAAAAACTCAATAAGATTGAAGATAAAGACATAAGAGATAAGATTAATGAAGTACTACTAGATAATAACCTAGAAGAAACTCTTTCTGATTATTCTTCATCTGAAGAAGACAATCTAAACATTTTAAATAGCCTTAGTTCCTCTGATATAGATGAATATCAATGTCCGGCTAATTGCAACAATAACTGTTGTAAAAACCTTTCTGAAATATCTGAAGAAGGTCTCTATCAAATTATTTCGCAGTTTCAAAATCTGGAAATTAATGTTTTGAGTAATGAGATCTTAGATCTCCTAAAAACCATAGATGACCAACAAATAAGAGAAAAATTAATTTCTGAATGTTTAAACCAACAAAAGGTTGAGGAAACTTCTTCCTCAAATCCCCCTAAAGATTTAAAACCTTTTTCTTTAGCTGAACTAAAGAAACAGCTAACCCAAAGAAATAAGAATTCTAGACCTGTTAATATACAGGATCTAAAAATTGAAATTGATAACCTAAGACTAGATATCAGCATCCTTCAAAAGGATAATAGGAATCTAGAAGAAAGAATTATGAGGCTGGAGATACCTCAGGAAATACATACGGAGGAAATCCCTCGTATTCTTAAAACATAATTTCTAGAAAGTATCATAGATATTGTCACCACACAAAAGTGGAATATAAAAATAAAACTTCTTATAGAAGATAGCTTTTTTATAACCGTTACAGCACTTGTGGATAGTGGTGCTGATCTAAACTGCATCCAGGAAGGAATTATTCCTACCAAATATTTTCATAAAACCTCCCATAACTTAAGTTCTGCAGGAGGGGATAAATTAAAAATTGAATACAAGATTCCACAGGCTCATATTTGTCAAAATGAAACCTGTATTCCAACTACTTTTATTCTAGTAAAAAATCTTACTAGCCAAGTTATCCTTGGAACCCCTTTTCTAAATAAATTTTTTCCTTTAAAAAATATTGATAATAAAGGTATAACTGGATATTTCCAAAACAAAGAAATACATTTTTCGTTCATTACAAACCCTTTTTCCAGGACTTTGAACAATGTAAAAGAATCTCTTTTACGAGCAAAAATAAATCAAATAGATTTTCTCCAAAAGGAAATATTTTCTTTAAATATCCAAGACAGGATAAATAATCCTAAGCTTCAAGATAAGATTAAAATGATTAATAATCATTTTACATTACAAATATGTAGTGATCATCCAAACGCTTTTTTGATAGAAAAAAACATATTGTTGCTTTATCTTATGAAGATGATTTTAATGATAATAAAATCACTACCAAGGCTAGACCTTGTCAAATGAATTCTGAATATATGGAATTATGTAAACAAGAAATAAAATCTCTTCTTGACAAAGATCTTATATGAAGATCAAAATCACCATGGTCGTGTACAGCTTTTTATGTTAATAAACATTCTAAAAAAGAAAGAGGTGCTCCAAGATTAGTCATAAACTATAAACCACTTAATAAGGTCCTGAAATGGATTAGGTATCCTATACCTAACAAAAAAGATTTGTTAGACAAATTATATAATGCCATAATATTTTCAAATTTTGATTTAAAATCTGGTTACTGGCAGATCCAGATAGAAGAAAAAGATAAGTACAAAACCGCTTTTACAGTACCTAATGGCCATTACGAATGGAACGTAATGCCTTTTGGGCTAAAAAATGCCCCCTCCGAATTCCAAAATATTATGAATGATATTTTCATTCCATATAATGAATTCATGAGAGTTTATATTGATGACATTTTAGTTTTCTCAAAAGATATTGAAAGTTATTTTAGACACCTTGAGATATTCAAAAATATTATAATAAAAAATGGTCTAGTCATATCAAGGCCAAAAATGCTTCTTTTCCAAACTAAAATAAGATTTTTAGGTCATAATATTGAAACAGGAAAAAACATTCCCATAAACAGAAGTATTGAGTTTGGGTCAAAATTTCTAGATGAAATATATGATAAAACCCAACTCCAAAGGTTTTTAGGAAGTCTAAATTATATTCTTCCCTATTATAAAAATCTAGCAGAAGATACTACTATTTTATATGATAGACTAAAAACTAACCCAAAACCTTGGTCAAATGATCATACTAAAATTATTCAAAAGATCAAGCAAAAGGTTCAAAATCTTCCCTGCTTAATGATAGCAAACCCTGGATGGGAAAAAATTATTGAAACCGACGCCTCTGACATCGGTTATGGAGGAATCTTAAAGCAAGTTTCCCCAATTGATAAACAGGAAAGCCTTGTTAGATTCCACTCTGGAAAATGGAATACAGGCCAGAAAAATTATGCTACTATTGCAAAAGAAATTTTAGCAATAGTAAAATGTGTTTTAAAATTTCAGGATGACTTATACAATCAAAAGTTTATAATAAAAACTGATTGCCAAGCAGCAAAATTTATGTTTGCAAAAGATTTTAAAGATGATGTTTCAAAGCAGATGTTTGCCAGATGGCAATCACATTTAGCTCCTTTTGATTTTACTATTATATATAAGAAGGGTAGTGTAAGGCCACTTTCCCGGGTGACCTCACGTGTTGGATTTACTCATAAACATAGTCATAAATACTGAACTTAAATTAAAAACATTCATCATTCAATTACAATTCATTCGTCATTCAATTACATAACTTGACAGCGGAAGTCTTAACACATATATTAAAATGGGATGTCAGTCTTGTGTCGGGTAACCTTCACGCCATCGCACGACCATTTCTTCCTTTACCTGAAATGTATACTAAAAGTCAGCTAACGCTGGTGAGTTCTAGTTTAATGCAATTAGGTATAAACATTCTTTTCTTTATAAGTATGCCTAATTATATATATACGTTTATATAAGTACACATTGACTTGAATTACTTCTCATTTATCATTCTTCGCAACTACATATAGATATATATTCACATCATTGGTCTCATTTATTTTTATAACTTTTGCTTCTCTTTCTTCCTTATTTTGTGATTACATATATATATGCATTCACCTTTTCTTTTCTTTTCTTTACATTCTTGGGTAATACACTTAAGGGTGATCAACCCGTCATTTGTTTGCGAATGTCACCAAGACAAACGCCACGGTCCACCGTCATGGTCCGCCATTCTTACAACCGTCCGGCAACTAGTGTCCGTCCGTCATTATCTTACAACCGTCCTACCGAAGTAGTCCGTCATTATCTTACAACCGTCCTACCGAAGTAGTTCGTCATTATCTTACAACCGTCCTACCGAAGTAGTCCGTCATTATCTTACAACCGTCCTACCGAAGTAGTCCGTCATACTTGTCTGACTGCCCTAAGGTATCCGTCTCCCACCCGAACTAATTATACAGCCGTACATCGATTTCGGGACTTACTCCACCGTAGTGGCCTGTTTAGTCTACCTTTCTAGACTTTCATTTCTGGCTGCATAATAGTCGAGTGGTCGTCCGTCTACCGAGGTAGCCGTTATCATTGTTCCATTCATAACGTTTATTCATTCATAGCAAGCAATATATATACATGGATATAAAGCAAGATTTCATTCTTACACATTGTGTTGTTCTTTCATTCATTCTATATAATCATACGATTCATTCTTTGTGCCTAATTCATTTCTGTATATATATATAACATATATGTTAGTATATCACGTATGATTACATTAGCATTCATATCATTTATTCATTTAGTGTATACATCTCAGCCCCAAATCATTTAATAAGGTTTGCACATAACATAGAAGGGGGCACATAGAACTCACCTGATAAGCTTCACTAGGTTGTTCTAAACAAAGGTCCAACAACGTCACTTCCGATCTGGATTAGGTAGTTAAATACACATTAAACCCAACCCCGACTCTAATGGTTTAATCATTCTAAACTTACTGACTTTACTTAACCAACCTGCTGCTTGCTGTCTGCTGCCTGCGCACTTAGTAAGTGCGCAGGGACTTGCTCATGCGCACTTGGCAAGTGCGCAGGAGTCTCCTTCCTGCGTACTTGGTAAGTACACAGGGGCTTCCTCCTGCGTACTTGGTAAGTACGCAGGGACTTCCTCCTGCGTACTTCGTAAGTACGCAGGAATTCCTTCCTGCGCACTTGGTAAGTACGCAGTACCTGGTTCTTGGACCAAAAATCCGAAGTTCTTGCATGCAAACCCGATCATGCCAATCTTACAATTTTCTTTGATCAAAACGTGCGGTTTTCATTCTAGATGCTATTTCTAAGCTTATTATCAAGTTTCATCCGTAAAAACATCATCTATTTAGCAAAAACTCGAGAAACCTCAACATGAACAAAAACTCAGATTATGGTTGAATCATTACCTGGATTGAAGTTCTGATTCGGAGGTTTTGCTCACGAGCTCAGTTGTAACGTGCTCCTCTAATCTTGTGACGATCCGTCCCTTTCTCTCTCTAAGATGGTGAAAATGAAGGTGAAATGAGCTAGTAGGCTGCCTTGCCCCTTTTATACCTGGGCTTCCTTCGGCCCGTTGGAGCCGAGCCCAAGCCCATCCGTTCTTATTTCGTTTTATTACGTTTAAATCTTCATCGTATTATTATTTACTTAGTTACTATTTTTGGGATGTTACAGGTAGTGACAATAGTCTCCCTGATTTTCTTACCAGAGAATACTTAGATTGATGTCTCACTCCAAAGGACCAATCAAAAAGGCCCTTCTTGAAATTCAAGAAGAAATTGAATATCGTTCTCTTCAGATTATTCGTGAAGAAGTTCTTATTTTTGAAATCCAGTCAAACACATTTCTAGGACAAAATAATAAAGATGTCCTAATAAAAGATAGAAAGATGTGGAAATCTAAATTCATAGAAAGGATTCGTATATTACGAGATTTAAAAATCAGTATTTCATGTGGATAAACTCTTCAAGTATGATTCCTTATGAGCAAGGAAGAAGAGGAAGAGGTAGGTCTTCCTCTTATAGAGGAAGAGGTGGAAACAACAATCCAAGGGTTATATCCCAGATGGGTAGCCAAAGACTTATAGCCAAAAATATTGCTTCCTCATCAGGAACTTCACAATCAGATAACCTCCTTTATAAGGAGTTTTTGGCATATAAAGCCTCTATAGAAAAGTCTAATAATGACTCTTCTCAAACAGCTCCAGCATCATCTGCAAAAGCTACTAGGCAGAAGACGATATTTCAAACTGGATAAAAAACCAGGAAAAAGAAGTAATACTTCTTCTCGAAAAGAGAGATGCCAAATGGAAGGACGATCCATGGTTGCTTATACGCAAATACATGGATACAGGATTCTATCCAATGAAGGCTTATAAGCCTAGGTTTTTCTATGAACATATTCTTAAAAAGGAATTCTGTGAAATAGAACATTATCATACTGGACAGCCTGATATTTATAATTTCAGCAAGATCATTATCAAACAGATCATATCGGTAGAGGCTTGGGGAACTTCCCCATTAAAAGAAAGGGATCTAATACACCCTCAGAAAAAAGCCCCAATCAAATATAATTATTGGGATTATAAAGATGCTTTTTATAAAACCTTTTTATATGAAAACCCAAAACAGAAACACTCTTGGTTTATAAAGATCTGTTCTCATGTATATGGTCAGGATATTCCAGTCTGGTTCCAAAATTGGTGGAAAACTTATGGTCCATCTACCAACATTTTACCAGAATTATTTAAGAATCTTTATAAGAAATGGGTAGAAGTCTCTCCGACCATTATAGAAGCCCAGCAGGATAACAATTTTGTTCATAATACACCTGCCCTACATTTTTATGTCCAATTTAGTATCCCATGGATATGAAAATGGGCTCCTGAGGTAGACTATGATAGTCAAAATATCCTCTGTATTAAGAGAATCTTCTACACAAAATTCTGGAAGAAGATGACTCTCACTAATATAGATGGTCTTATAGAAAGCCATGATACAATCAAATTGATTGAAAAAACTATTGCTGATTATAAAGAACAGTTGAATAATATTCCCCAGAAGGAGGCTCCTAGCCCCTTTAAACATATTGTCAGGAAAATCCAGACTCTCAAAGAAACTGATAATATCAGTAACAAGGAAATAATGGAATTTTATCTTTCCGAAATGAAGAAAGATATGATGAAGAATTTCAACAAAGAAGAAGCATCTTCTTCAAAAACAATGTCAACCTCCTCTAAAACAGAAGATGAAGAAGATAAAGAGGAAAATGTTTCAAATGAAGCCCAGAATGATGATACAGAAACGATTGATGAAGACTACATCAACAATGTCTTAATGGAATACAAGCAGGAATTACAGATTGAAGAATCTTCAACAAAACAAAAAGACAAAAGACAATAGACCCACATGGAGCAGAAATCGCGTCAAAAGACTCTAATAATTAAAGGAGTACCCGACAAAGTCATATAAAGCTGGTCTCATAATTGCCAGACGCCATCATCAAAAGAAGACTCAAATTATTGATGTTTACTGTTTACTTTTTAACAAATATGTCATATAGGTCCCACAATAGGACAAGTATTTTGTTGTTTTTCTTTTCTCCCCGTCTATATAAGGGGACTTCCTACCATTGTAATACACACACCGGAGAAACACAACTCTCCAATCTCTCTCTATCTTGTAATAATTTCTAAGTTTTAATATTAAGTCTGAAGTATGCCGGCTACAAGCGCAAGTCTAGTAATTTTTATTTACTTTTTATTTAAATTGATCTAATGATCGCCTCCTTCAGAGGCTAAGCTCATAAGTGTTGAGCTGCCATGAAAACATGAACAAGCTAAATTAAAAAAAATGTTTTAAATACAATACTGACAGGTTAAGAATAGATAAAATGTTAAGGTGTTGGTTGACCTCTTGGGGACCTCTGTGGCCGCTAAATGCCAAAGATAGGCGCGAAGGCTTTTATGGTATGACCTTTCACTAACCACACCATAATGTTAATCTATTTTTGTAAAAGCTTTCCTTTGGTCAGTAATTTAAAATGTTTTAAATTTTAAGATTTTCGTTTAATTTTGGGATTTTACGATCCTCTGAATTTGTGGGATTTTACGATCCTATGAATTTGGTATCAGAGCCTTGGTGCTCATAAAATAAAGTCTTGTTCATCGTTAAAATGTGCAGATCAACACTTACTTTTATTCATAAATTATGAATATCCTGAAGGGAAAGGATACTGTTAAAAACAGTATGGAAGAGAAATATGAAATTCCACATAATCTTGAATTATTAAATAAATGGACTATTCCAAAAATGGAACACAAACTAATTTATAAATTAGGAACTTTTGAAAAATTAGGATTGAAACAAGTTGTAAAAACAACTGAAGAAACATTTTCTTTAAATAAAGAAGACATGGTTATTAAACTATTGTCATATAAAGATTTAAATAAATATAAAAGAGATTACAAGTTTCTTCATATAGGTCTAGTGCAAATTGCATTTAAACCTTTGACCCTTGAAGGTCTTCCAGAAAGCTTTGTAGCAGCTCTTAGAGATGCTAGAAATCTGGACTGGAAACAATCACTAATAGGGATTGTTCAAACAAGTCTGGCTCATGGCCCAGTCTATTTTAATGTTTATCCTAATCTTCAATTATCTCTATCTGATATTAATATTTCAGATGCTTTAACTTTAAATGTTAAATCTCATGGTTATAACTATGCTCCTAGATCAGAAGTTATCTGTATCTGTTACAGGATTTATTATAAACCTTTATATACGCTAAATCCTTAGAGTAAAATTGTAGATAAACCATTAAATGAAACCATTGTCATAGAAACTAATTTTGGTAAATCTAATATAACTACCAGAAGAAAAATTAAATGGGAAGAAATTAATTTCCCACAGAACTAGATTTTAGATAAAGCTACAACATCTCAACAATATGTTGATAGTAATCCACTAGAGATTTGTGAGGCCCCTTTCGCGGGTAACCTCACTTGTTGGATTTACTCATAAACATAGTCATAAAATACTGAATTTATATTAAAAACATTCGTCATCCAATTACATAATCATAACAGCGGAAGTCTTTACATCTAAAAACATAACATTGTTCGAAGACACATAAAACAAAAGAGGGATGTCAGTCTCGTGCCGGGTAACCTCCACGCCATCGCACGACCTCATCTTCTTTTACCTGAAATGTATACTAAAAGTCAGCTAACGCTGGTGAGTTCAAGTTTAATGCAATTAGGTATAAACATTCTTTTCTTTATAAGTATGCATAAGTATATATATACGTTTATATAAGTACACATTGACTTGAATTGCTTCTCATTTATCATTCTTCGCAAATACATATAGATATATATTCACATCATTGGTCTCATTTATTTTCATAACGTTTGCTTCTCTTTCTTCTATATTTTGTGATTACATATATATATGCATTCACTTTTTTTTCTTTTCTTTACATTCATGGGTAATTGTTAGGCCCCTTTTTCCGGGTAACCTCACTTATTGGATTTACTCATAAACAAAGTCATCAACACTGAACTTTAAATTTAACATATTCAATTAACAGCCAAAATCATTCACATTTGAGTACATTACAGCGGAAGTCTTAACATTTAACACATACATCAGTGCTTAACAAAAACATAAATCGGGATGTCAGTCTTTAGCTTGGTAACCTTCACGCCTTCGCACGACCCTTTTCTTTGTTACGTGAAATGTATACTAAAAGTCAGCTAACGCTGGTGAGTTCTAGTTTAAAATGATTAGATATAAACATTATTTCCTTAAAAGTATTCATAAGTTTATACATAAGAACATAATTACGTATTCTTAACTTTTTCTTTTCTTTCATCATTCTTGAGTGACTACACAGATGTGCATTCACCTTTACTTTCCTAAACATTCATTTGGTCATACACATAAGGGTGATCAACCCGTTTTTTACTACGTATGTCATAAAGACATACGCCATGAAGCTACCGTCGTAGCCCTTTGACTCGTCCGGTCCTAGAAACCGTCCGCCATAAAAACCGTCCGGCCAACCTTCGGCCGTCCGTCATACCGTCCTACCGTCGTAGGACGTCCTTTTCGCCCGTCTACCCGAAGGTATCCGTTTCCCACGTGCTACCATGTTTGCAACCGTTCTACATATGATTTTGGCATTTGCTTCGACCGCCCATTTATGCCCCTTTTTATTTCCTTGCTGATGAAGGAACGTTTTTGTCCCGGTTGCAAGATAGTCACGTGGTCGTCCGTCTACCGTAGTATCCGTTAGCATCAAAGCGTCCATAACATTCACGTATATTCATAACATGCAGTATATATATAATATAAGGCAAGATTTCATTCATACTTTGTAAACATACGTTTCAATCTTTGTTCATAATTCATTTTCATATATTTATATATCACGTATGTTCACATTGGCATTCATAACATTTATTCATTTAGTGTATACACTTCAGCCCCAAAAATATTTATAAATCATTTGCACATAACATAGAGGGGGGGCACATAGAACTCACCCGATCGGCTAGTCCTGTTCTGTCCTAACTGCGGTCCGATGAGTGTTGCACACGATCTGGATTAATTAATCATACACGTATCAGATCTAAACCAAGTTACATTCCTAACACAGCTGACATAGGCGAACTTAATGCTTAAGTTCGCTTCCACTGGCCTAGGCGAACTTAATGCCTAAGTTCGCTTCCTTTGACCTAGGCGAACTTAATAAATTCGCTTACCCTTGGCCAAGCGAACTTGCCAAGCGAACTTAATCAGGCGAACTTAATAAGTTCGCCTCCACCAAGCGAACTTGATAAGTTCGCCTCCACCAAGCGAACTTAAGCCTGCACCAGCAGTCATCTTCCCCAAACAGTCCGAAATTCTCGGATTTGGGTTCGATTATGTCAAAACTTCAACTTTCTTTGCTCAAAACAACTGGTTTTCATTCCAGATACTAAACCCAAGCTTATTCTCAAGTTTCATCCGTAAAAACGTCCTATTTTCACCCGAAAACCTGGAAACACAACCTAAGCAAAATCTCAGTTTTGGCTCGAATGGTTACCTGGATGACGATTCTGATTTGGAGGTTTCCTTCACGAGTGCAAGAGACACGAGCGAGTGCAATCTTGTGCGATTCTGACACTTTCTCTCTCTACAGTTTTTCTCTCTCTAGAATTGTAAAGAGGAGAACAATGAGGGCCTTAGGCTATTTGTAGGGGAGACCTCCCCAAGCCCGGTTCGCGACTGACTCGACCCGACTTCGGCCCGCTTGAACTCGTTAACTTTATTTCTCGCCATTTTAGGATGTTACAAGTCTACCCCCCTTAAAAAGGTTTCGTCCTCGAAACCAGTTATGCGTTAAACAACCGAGGGTATAGTTCCCGCATCTCGTCTTCTTTCTCCCAGGTAGCTTCTGATCACTTTCTGTGCTTCCATTGAACTTTGACCAATGGGATTGACTTGTTGCGTAGTCGCTTCTCAGATCGGTCAAGGATGGCTATTGGTTCCTCGACATAATTCTGACTGTTATCCACCTCGATTTCATCGTAAGGTATGTGCGCTCTGTCATCAGCTAGGCACTTGTGTAAGTGCGATACGTGGAACGTAGGGTGTATTACACTAAGCTCAACAAGTAGTTCGAGTCTGTAAGCAACTTGACCCACTCTCGCTAAAATCTTGAAAGGTCCGACAAACCTTGGACTTAGTTTGCCACGTTTTCTGAATCGAATGATTCCTTTCCATGGTGATACCTTTAACAGTACCATGTCCCCCACGTGAAACTCTGAATCCCTTCTTCTCTTATCCGCGTATGATTTTTGTCTGTCCTTTGCGGCTTTCATTCGAGCCTTGATTTGATCAAATTTCTCGGAAGTAGCTTTGACCACTTCGAGACTTGCAAAATCCTTCTGCCCAATTTCCCCCCAACAGATTGGGGTTCTACATCTCCTTCCATACAACATTTCAAATGGCGGCATGCCAATCGTTGAGTGATAACTGTTGTTGTATGAAAATTCTACCAATGGTAGGTGGCTGTCCCAGCTCCCACCGAAGTCGATGATGCAAGCCCGGAGCATGTCTTCTAGGGTCTGGATTGTCCTTTCAGATTGACCATCGGTTTGAGGGTGGTAAGCTGTGCTGATGTTCAATCTAGTGTCCATTGCTTCGTTAAATTTCTTCCAAAACCTTGACGTGAATCTAGTATCCCGGTAGGACACAATCGACACCGGCATACCATGCCTGCTCACAATTTCTTTAATAAAAACTTCTGCTAGTTTTTCGGACGAAGCAGTCTCACGTATTGGCAAGAAGTGAGCACTCTTCGTTAAGCGGTCAACGATCACCCAAATGGTATTATTGCCTTTAGCTGTTCGCGGTAGCTTGGTAATGAAGTCCATCGTGATCTCCTCCCACTTCCATTCCGGTATTGGTAGAGGTTGCATTTTACCGCATGGTTTCTGGTGCTCGGCCTTAACTAGTGAACACGTTAGGCACTTGTTCACGTACTCGGTTACATCATTCTTCATGCCAGTCCACCAGTACTCTTTCTTCAAGTCCTGATACATTTTGTTTGTCCCGGGGTGGATAGAATAGCGAGACTTATGGGCCTCATCGAGTATTTTGGCTCTAAGCTCGCCAATCTTAGGTATCCACATCCGGCCAAACCTAGTTCGTACCTGTATGCATTGCATCCAAATTCCCTTGTTGTCCTACTATTCTTTCCCGTTTTATATTTCTTTCTAACAGTGCTTCATCTTGAGCCTTTGATTTTCACTCATCAAATCTGGCGTTAATATCAGCTGACACGCCTTGATCCGGATAGGATCAGATTGTTCCTTTCTGCTTAAGGCGTCAGCTACTACGTTTGCCTTGCCTGGATGGTACAGTATCTCACAATAGTAGTCCTTTAGTAGTTCTAGCCACCTCCTTTGCCTCATGTTTAATTCCTTTTGCTCAAAAAAGTACTTCAAGCTTTTATGGTCGGAGTAAATGGTGCACTTAACTCCATATAGGTAGTGTCTCCATATTTTCAGGGCGAAGACTACTGCTGCTAACTCCAGATCGTGGGTTGGGTAGTTAACCTCGTGAATCCTTAGTTGTCGTGAGGCGTAAGCAACTACCTTTCCTCGTTGCATAAGTACGCATCCCAGACCTTGGCTTGACGCGTCAGAGTAGACTACCAAGTCTTCATTTCCTTCAGGTAGTGTCAAGACTGGAGCTTGAGTTAATCGTGTCTTAAGTTCCTCAAACACGTTGTTTTGGGTTGGTCCCCATTCGTACTTTACTTCCTTCCGTGTCAGTTTGGTTAGTGGCGAGGCAATTCTTGAGAAATCTTGAATGAACCTACGATAGTAGCCTGCCAATCCCAGAAAACTTCGTATCTCTGTTGGTGTCTTCGGGATGTTCCATTCCTTTACTGTCTCAATCTTCGCACGATCTACCATGATGCCTTTCGTGTTTATCACATGACCTAGGAATTGGACTTCCCTAAGCCAGAAAGCGCATTTGGAGAATTTTGCGTACAATTTTTCCTGCTTTAACACTTCCAATACTTCTCTTAGGTGACAGTGGTGATCACCCTCGTTTTTTGAATAAACTAGTATGTCGTCAATGAAGTCTATCACTGATCGATCCAACATCGGTCGGCATATTCTATTCATCAAGTCCATAAACGCTGCTGGTGCATTGGTCAACCCGAATGACATTACCGGAAACTCGTAATGCCCGTAACGCGTACGAAACGCGGTCTTTGGTACATCTTCTTCTCTCACCTTTAACTGATGATAACCCGACCTAAGATCGATCTTTGAGAACCAACTCGCACCGTGTAGTTGATCAAAGAGGTCGTCTATTCTAGGCAGTGGGTATTTGTTCTTTACTGTCTTCTTGTTCAGTTCTCGGTAGTCAATGCACATGCGCATGCTGTCGTCCTTCTTCTTTACAAACAGTATCGGAGTGCCCCATGGCGAAATGCTTGGTCTAACAAATCCTTTTTCTGTTAATTCCTGTAGTTGAGACATCAATTCTTTCATTTTTGACGGAGCCAATCGGTAGGGGGCTTTGGCAACGGGCTCAGCTCCTGGTAGTAAGTCAATCTGAAATTCTATTACCCGATCGGGTGGTAACCCAGGTATATCCTCAGGGAATACTTCCGGAAAGTTGCACACCACGGGTACATTCTTAAGTTCCTTTGTTTTCATCCCTTCGTCAATAACGTACGCCAGATAAGCTTCGCAACCGCGCGTCATATAACTTTCGGCCTTGATCATCGAGATGATGTTAGGCATCGTGCAATTCCAATCCCCATAAACCGTAATTGGAGTGCCGCTTGGAGCCTTGAGGTGTATCCTCTTGCGTTTACATATGATCTGAGCTTCGTTGGCAGCTAACCAATCCATACCCAGTACTACATCGAATCCTCCTAAGGTGAGAAGGAATAATCTAGAGGGGAACTTATGGCCCTCTATTTCTATGATACAATCATCGGTTACTTGGAATACTGCCGAATTTTTACCAACAACAGTTTGTACGCTAAAGGCCTTTACTATGGTGTTGATAGTACAATCTAGTTTACGACTAAATGCATTGGATATAAAGCTTTTACTAGCACCAGAGTCGAATAAGATAGCAGCAGGTTCATCATTTGCTGGAAACGTACCTGATACGACATCAGGGTTTCCCCTTGCTTCCTCCTCAGTTAGGGCGTAGGCTCGAGTCCTAGCCTTCGGTTGTTCCTTTGCAACTTCCTTTCCCCTTCCCGAACTGGACTTCCCGATTTTCTAGCAATCCTTAGTCTGGTGTCCATATTTTCCACAACTTTGGCACTTGACATCCTTTAAACACTCTCGGGAGAAATGCCCCGGCTTCCCGCACTTATAACACATGGTGGTGCCGATTCGGCACTCTCCAAAATGGCGTTTTCTATACTTTTTGCATGTTTCATATTCCTTTGACCTTGGTTTCTTAATTTCAGCTGCCACATTCCCTTTTCCGGTGCCCCTAGACGGGTTCTCCCACTTTCTATTTTGTGTCTCAGGTGTCGGGTCTTCATTGGCGTAGTCGTCGTAGACGATTCCGCTCAGATTCACTGCCGACTCGAGGGTCGAGGGTACGTTGGCTTTCACATGAACACGGACCCTTTGAGGTAGGCCCTTCACATAGTACTTAATCCGTCTTTCTTCTGTCTCTACCAGGTAGGGTACGAGTTGAGCTAGTTTATTGAATCTTGAAGTATACTGGCGATGAGTCTTGTTGCCAGCTTTGAAGTTCAAGAACTCGTTCTCCACACGATCGATCTCATTCTGTGGGTAGAACTTTTGGATTATAAGCTTTTTCAAGTCTTCCCACGTCATTCTGTTGATAGCATTGGGTGACTTAGTTCTTTGAACATTCCTCCACCAACTTAATGTTTCGTTGGTGAAAGAATGGGCAACGTACTTAACAGCTTGGTCGGGTCGACACTCACTGATGTTGATGACAGCGTTCATCCTCTCGATCCACTTGAGGGTGGCCACCGAGTCCTTGTTCCCATCAAACTTGGGTGGTTCTCCGTCCTTGAAACCTTTATAAGTGCACCACTGTTTACTTGATCACACCTTTATTTCATCCCCATCGCTGTCATATACCTTTTCCTCATTGTTCCCTTCATCATCTTCCTTGATTTTCTTTAATGCCTCCGTTAGTAGGTCAGGCAATACCTTTTTCAAGGTGAGCACGACCTCACGGGCAATTGCATCTCTGACCTCGGGTTCCAACTATAGAGACCCCTGATGGTCGCCCCCAGTTGGGGTGACATTAGTTTGGTGCACGCTCTTAGTATTTTCTGTGTGCACATCCTCTTCTTCTTGATGTCTTGGATTCAGTGGAGGTCTACCTACTCGGCCAGTACGACCGCCTCGGCGTCCTGTCCTTCCTCCACCAGCCATAATTCCTAGTTTCCTGATAGTTATAAAGGGAATACATCAATGCCATTTCTTCAGATCATAGTTTTAGAACAGTACGAACAAGGTAAAATTTTAATTACAGTGACCGGTTTGTGATTAGAAATTTACATTGCTTTTCAGGTTCCAAACTCTTCAAATTGGTCAAGACATTGACATCTATTGGTTCTAAGTTAAGGCATTTATTCCTATCTACAAACATGAACTTTAGTACTTACTTACAGTGATGGCGTCGGCGTTGCCTAACCAGACTGACACCCGTGCGTTGGTCCCATAATAAGCTTGAGTCCAGACATTTAGGGATGCCTGAATCTCTCAAACTATTGCTCTGATACCAACTTGTAAGGCCCCTTTTTCCGGGTAACCTCACTTATTGGATTTACTCATAAACAAAGTCATCAACACTGAACTTTAAATTTAACATATTCAATTAACAGCCAAAATCATTCACATTTGAGTACATTACAGCGGAAGTCTTAACATTTAACACATACATCAGTGTTTAACAAAAACATAAATCGGGATGTCAGTCTTTAGCCGGGTAACCTTCACGCCTTCGCACGACCCTTTTCTTTGTTACCTGAAATGTATACTAAAAGTCAGCTAACGCTGGTGAGTTCTAGTTTAAAATGATTAGATATAAACATTATTTCCTTAAAAGTATTCATAAGTTTATACATAAGAACATAATTACGTATTCTTAACTTTTTCTTTTCTTTCATCATTCTTGAGTGACTACACTGATGTGCATTCACCTTTACTTTCCTAAACATTCATTTGGTCATACACATAAGGTGTAAGGCCCCTTTCCCGGGTGACCTCACTTGTTGGATTTACTCATAAACATAGCCATAAATACTGAACTCAAATTAAAAACATTCATCATTCAATTACATTACATAACAGCGGAAGTCTTAACAATTAAAAACACAACATTTTCTTAACAAACAAAAGTGGGATGTCAGTCTTGTGCCGGGTAACCTTCACGCCATCGCACGACCTTTTCTTCCTTTACCTGAAATGTATACTAAAAGTCAGCTAACGCTGGTGAGTTCTAGTTTAATGCGATTTGATATAAACATTCTTTTCTTTAATTTATAAGTATGCATTACTGTATAGTCATTCATATAAATACGTATTCATAACTTTTGCTTTTCTTTCATCCTTCTTTTCTGTATTTTTGTGATTTCATATATATATATATGCATTCACCCTTTTCTTTCTTTTCTTTCTTTCTTTAATTTCATGGGTCATACTCTATAAGGGTGATCAACCCGTCATTTGCTTACGAAAGTCACAAAGACAATCGCCGCGGTCCATCGTCATGGCCCGCCTATACTTACAACCGTCCGGCAACTAGTGCCGTCCGTCATTTTATTCTTACAACCGTCCGGCAATCATTGTCCGTCCGTCATGACTTACAACCGTCCTACCGTCGTAGGCCGTAATTCGCCCGTCTACCCGAAGGTATCCGTTTCCCATGCGACTATTATTTATACAACCGTTCTACTATAATATGCCAATTGCTTCGACCGTCCATTAATGGCATTCGTACGTCCTAGCTGATGAAGGAACGCACTTGTCCCGGTTGTAAAATAATCACATGGTCGTCCGTCTACCGAAGTAGCCGTTATCATCGAAGCGTCCATAACATTTTCTGTACTTGGCAAGCAATATATACATGGATATAAAGCAGGATTTCATTCTTTCATATTGTGTTATACTTTCATTCATTCTTTATAATCATGCTTTTCATTCTTTATTCATAATTTCTCTTTCGTGTATAGGTATATATATATACTTGTACAACACATATGATCACATTGACATTCATAACATTTATTCACTTAGTGTATACATTTCAGCCCCAAAACATTTGAAAACATTTGCACATAACATAGAAGGGGGGGCACATAGAACTCACCTGATGAGCTACTCTAGGTTGTCCTAAACAAAGGTCCAACAGCGTCACTTCTGATCTGGATTAGGTAGTTAAATACACATTAGACCCAACCCCGACTCTAATGGTTTAATCATTCTAAACTTACTGACTTTACTTAACCAATCTGCTGCCTGCTGCCTGCGCACTTAGTAAGTGCGCAGGGACTTGCTCATGCGCACTTGGCAAGTGCGCAGGAGTCTCCCTCCTGCGTACTTCGTAAGTATGCAGGGGCTTCCTCCTGCGTACTTGGTAAGTACGCAGGGATTCCTTCCTGCGCACTTGGTAAGTACGCAGTAGCTGGTTCTTGGACCAAAAATCCGAAGTTCTTGCATGCAAACCCGATCATGCCAATCTTACAATTTTCTTTGATCAAAACGTGCGGTTTTCATTCTAGATGCTATTTCTAAGCTTATTATCAAGTTTCATCCGTAAAAACATCATCTATTTAGCTAAAACTCGAGAAACCCCAAAATGAACAAAAACTCAGATTATGGATGAATCATTACCTGGATTGAAGTTTTGATTCGGAGGTTTTGCTCACGAGCTAAGCTGTAACGTGCTCCTCTAATCCCGTGACGATCCGTCGACTTTCTCTCTCTAGACCCGAGCTCCCTTTCTCTCTCTAAGATGGTGAAAAATGAAGATGAAATGAGCTAGTGGGCTGCCTTGCCCCTTTTTATACCTGGGCTTCCCTCGGCCCGTTGGAGCCGAGCCCAAGCCCATCCGTTCTCATTTCATTTTATGACGTTTAAATCACTATCGTATTATTATTTACTTATTTACTATTTTCGGGATGTTACAAGTCTACCCCCCTTAAAGAGGTTTCGTCCTCGAAACTATTTATACGTCAAACAATTGAGGGTATAGTCCCCTCATCTCCTCTTCCTTTTCCCATGTAGCTTCTGACCCTTTTCTGTGCTTCCATTGTATCTTGACTAACGGTATCGACTTATTGCGTAGTCGTTTTTCAGCTCGGTCAAGAATGGCTATTGGTTCCTCTACATAATTTAAACTGTTATCCACCTCAATCTCGTCGTAAGGTATGTGAGCTGTGTCGTCAGCTAGGCACTTGCGTAAGTGCGACACGTGAAACGTAGGGTGTATTCCACTAAGCTCAACGGGTAGGTCGAGTCTGTAAGCAACTTGACCTGCTCTTGCTAAAATCTTGAAAGGTTCGACAAACCTTGGACTTAGTTTGCCACGCTTTCTGAATCGGATGATTCCTTTCCATGGTGATACTTTCAACAGTACCATGTCCCCCACTTGAAACTCTAAATCCCTTCTTCTCTTATCCGCGTATGATTTCTGTCTGTCTTTTGCGGCTTTCATTCTAGCCTTGATTTGATCAAATTTTTCAGAAGTTGCTTTAACCACTTCGAGACTTGCAAAATCCTTCTGCCCAATTTCCCCCCAACAAACCGGGGTTCTACATTTCCTCCCATATAACATTTCAAATGGCGGCATGTCAATAGTTGAGTGATAGCTGTTGTTATATGAAAATTCTGCCAATGGTAGATGGCTGTCCCAGCTCCCACCGAAATCAATGATACAGGCCCGGAGCATGTCCTCCAAGGTCTGAATGGTCCTTTCCGATTGTCCATCGGTTTGGGGGTGGTAAGCGGTGCTGATGTTCAACCTAGTGCCCATCGCTTCATTGAACTTCTTCCAAAACCTTGATGTGAATCTAGTATCCCTGTCAGACACGATCGATAGTGGCATACCATGTCTACTTACAATTTCCTTGATAAATGTTTCTGCTAACTTTTCAGACGAAGAAGTCTCGCGTATTGGCAAGAAGTGAGCACTTTTCGTCAAGCGGTCGACGATCACCCAAATGGTGTCATTGCCTTTAGCTGTTCGTGGTAGCTTGGTAATGAAGTCCATCGTGATCTCCTCCCACTTCCATTCCGGTATTAGTAGAGGTTGCATTTTACCGCATGGTTTCTGGTGCTCGGCCTTAACTAGAGAACACGTTAGGCACTTGCTCACGTATTCTGTCACATCATTCTTCATGCCAGGCCACCAGTATTCTTTCTTCAAGTCTTGATACATTTTGTTTGTCCCGGGGTGGATAGAATAACGAGACTTATGGGCCTCATCGAGTATTTTGGCTCTAAGCTCGCCAATCTTAGGTATCCACATCCGGCCAAACCTAGTTCATACACCGTATGTATTTGCACTTAAGTTCCATTGTTGCCCTACTATTCTTTCCCGTTTTATATTTCTTTCTAATAGTGCTTCATCTTGTGCCTTTGATATTTCGCCCATCTAATCTGGCGTTATTATTAGCTGACACGCTTTGATTCGGATAGGTGCCGATTCTTCCTTTCTACTTAAAGCGTCAGCTACTACGTTTGCCTTGCCTGGATGGTACAATATCTCATAGTCATAGTCCTTCAGCAGCTCTAACCACCTCCTTTGCCTCATGTTTAATTCCTTTTGCTCGAAGAAGTACTTCAGGCTTTTGTGATCGGAGTAGATGGTGCATTTAACTCCATACAAATAGTGCCTCCATATTTTCAACGCGAAAACCACTGCTGTTAACTCTAGATCGTGCGTTGGGTAGTTAACCTCGTTAATCTTTAGTTATCGTGAGGCATAAGCAATTACCTTTCCTCGTTGCATAAGTACACAACCCAAACCCTGCCCCGAAGCGTCAGAGTAGACTACCAAGTCTTCATTTCCCTCAGGTAGTGCTAAGACTGGAGCTTGAGTTAATCGTGTCTTAAGTTCCTCAAACGCGTTGTTTTGGGTTTGACCCCATTCATATTTCACTTCCTTCCATGTCAGTTTAGTTAGTGGCGAGGCTATCCTTGAGATATCTTGAATGAACCTTCGATAGTAGCCTGCCAATCCAAGGAAACTTCGTATCTCTGTTGGTGTCTTTGGGATGTTCCATTCCTTTACTGTCTCTATCTTTGCAGGATCTACCATGATGCCGTTTGGGTTTATCACATGACCTAGGAATTGGACTTCCCTAAGCCAAAATGCGCATTTGGAGAATTTTGCGTACAACTTTTCCTGCTTTAGCACCTCCAGAACTTCTCTTAGGTGACAGTGGTGATCACCCTTGCTTTTCGAATATACACGTATGTCGTCTATAAAAACTATCACTGATCGATCCAACATGGGTCGACACACTCTATTCATCAAATCCATGAATGCTGCTGGTGCGTTAGTTAATCCAAAGGACATCACGAGAAACTCATAATGCCCATAACACGTGCGAAACGCGGTCTTTGGTACGTCTTCTTCCCTTACTTTCAACTGATGGTAACCCGACCTAAGATCGATCTTTGAGAACCAACTCGCACCTTGCAGTTGATCAAAAAGGTCATCTATTCTAGGCAGTGGGTATTTGTTCTTTACTGTCCCCTTGTTCAGTTCGCGGTAGTCAATGCACATGCGCATGCTGCCGTCTTTCTTCTTTACGAATAGTACCGGAGCGCCCCATGGTGAGATGCTCGGTCTAATAAATCCCTTTTCTGTTAATTCTTGTAGTTGAGACATCAATTCTTTCATTTATGACGGAGCCAATCGGTAGGGGGCTTTGGCAACGGGCTCAGCTCCTGGCAGTAAATCAATCTGAAATTTTATTTCCCGATCGGGTGGTAACCCAGGTAGATCCTCAGGGAATACTTCCGGAAAGTTGCACACCACGGGTACATTCTTGAGTTCATTCATTTTCGTTCTATCATCAATAACATATGCCAGATAAGCTTCGCAACCGCGTCTCATGTAACTTTCGGCCTTGATCATAGAGATGATGTTCGGCATCGAGCAATTCCAATCCCCATAAACCGTAATTGGACTGCCGCTAGGAGCTTTGAGGTGTATCCTCTTACGTTTACATATGATTTGGGCTTCGTTGGCAGCTAGCCAATCCATACCCAATACTATATCGAATCCTCCTAAGGTGTGAAGGAATAATCTAGAAGGAAACTTATGACCCTTTATTTCTATGATGCAATCCTCTGTTACTTGGAATACTGCCGAATTTTTACCAACGGCAGTTTGTACGCTAAAGGCCTTTACTATGGTGTTGATAGTGCAATCTAGTTTACGACTAAATGCATTGGATATAAAAATTTTACTAGCACCAGAGTCAAATAAAATAGCAGCATTTTCATCATTTACTAGAAACGTACCAGACACAACATCAGGGTTTCCTCTTGCTTCTTCTTCAGTTAGTGCATAGGCTCAAGTCCTAGCCTTTGGCTGTTCCTTTTCAGCTTCCTTTTCCCTTCCCGCACCGGATTGTCTGGTTTTTCTGCAATCCCTAGTCAGGTGACCAAACAGTCCACATCCTTGACATTTAGTGTCTCTTAAGCAGTCACGAGAATAGTGTCCCGCCTTCCCACACCTGTAACAGGTGGTAGTGCCGACCCGGCACTCGCCAGAATGTTGTCTTCCACATTTCTTGCAGGCTTCATAGTTATCCGACCTTGGTTTCTTAATTTCAGTTGTAACGTTCCCTCTTCCGGTGCCTCTAGACGGGTTCTCCCACTTTCTCTTTTGGGTTTCTGTAGGTGGGTCCTCATTGGCATAATCGTCGTAGACGATTACGCTCAGATTCACTACCGACTCGAAGGTCGAGGGTAGGTTGGCTTTCACGTGGACACGGACCCTTTGAGGTAGGCCCTTCACATAATACTTGATCGTTCGCTCTTCTGTCTCCACCAGGTGGGGTACCAGCTGTGCCAACTCATTGAATCTAGAAGTATACTGGCGGTGTGTCTTGTTGCCAGCCTTAAGGTTTAGGAATTCATTTTCCACTCGATCAATTTCGTTCTGGGGACAGAACTTTTGAATTACCATCTTTTTCAGTTCTTCCCATGTCATTCTTGCAAGAGCGTTTGGGGACTTTGTCCTCTGGCTGTTCCTCCACCAACCTAGGGCCTCATTGGTGAAAGAATGAGCAACATATTTAACAGCCTGGTCTGGTCGACACTCGCTGATGTTGATTACAGCACTCATCCTCTCAATCCATTCAAGCGTTGCCACAGAATCTTTGCTCCCATCGAACTTGGATGGGTCTCCGTCCTTGAAACCTTTGTAAGTGCACCCACGATTGCTCGATCCTATCTTTATTTCATCCCCATCACTATCATATACTTTCTCTTCATTGTCTCCTTCATCCTCCTCTTTACTTTTCTTTATTGCCTCGGATAGTAGATCAGGCAATACCTTCTTCAAAGTGAGCACGACTTCACGGGCAATAGCATCCCTGACTTCAGGTTCCAACTGTATAGGCCCTGGACTGTTGTTCCCAGTTGGTGTTACATCTGTTTCGTGCACACTCTCAGTGTGTTCTGCGTGCACACTCTCTTCCTCTTCCTGTCTTTGTTTCAATGGAGGTCTACCTACTCGGCCAGTGCGACCGCCTCGGCGTCCCGTTCTTCCTCCACCAGCCATAATCTTTAATTTCCTGATAGTTATAAGGGGAATACATCAATGTCATTTCTTCAGATCATAGTTTGGAACAGTACGAGCAAGGCAAATTATTAATTACAGTGACCGGTTTGTGATTACTAATTTACATTGCTTTACGGGTTCAAAACTCTTCAAATCGTTCGTGGCATTAACATCTATTTGTTCTAAGTTAAAGTATCTATTCTTATGCAAGAGCATTAACTTTATGACTTACTTACCGTGCTAGCGTTGGCGTTGGTTACCCTTACTGACATCCGTGCGTTGGTCCCATAATCAGTTTGAGTCCAGACATTTAGGGATGTCTGAATCTCTCAAACTATTGCTCTGATACCAACTTGTAAGGCCCCTTTCCCGTGTGACCTCACTTGTTGGATTTACTCATAAACATAGCCATAAATACTGAACTCAAATTAAAAACATTCATCATTCAATTACATTACATAACAGCGGAAGTCTTAACAATTAAAAACACAACATTTTCTTAACAAACAAAAGTGGGATGCCAGTCTTGTGCCGGGTAACCTTCACGCCATCGCACGACCTTTTCTTCCTTTACCTGAAATGTATACTAAATGTCAGCTAACGCTGGTGAGTTCTAGTTTAATGCGATTTGATATAAACATTCTTTTCTTTAATTTATAAGTATGCATTACTGTATAGTCATTCATATAAATACGTATTCATAACTTTTGCCTTTCTTTCATCTTTCTTTTCTGTATTTTTGTGATTTCATATATATATATATATGCATTCACCCTTTTCTTTCTTTTCTTTCTTTCTTTAATTTCATGGGTCATACTCTATAAGGGTGATCAACCCGTCATTTGCTTACGAATGTCACAAAGACAATCGCCGCGGTCCATCGTCATGGCCCGCCTATACTTACAACCGTCCGGCAACTAGTGACGTCCGTCATTTTATTCTTACAACCGTCCGACAATCTTTGTCCGTCCGTCATGACTTACAACCGTCCTACCGTCGTAGGCCGTAATTCGCCCGTCTACCCGAAGGTATCCGTTTCCCATGCGACTATTATTTATACAACCGTTCTACTATAATATGCCAATTGCTTCGACCGTCCATTAATGGCATTCGTACGTCCTAGCTGATGAAGGAACGCACTTGTCCCGGTTGTAAAATAATCACATGGTCGTCCGTCTACCGAAGTAGCCGTTATCATCGAAGCGTCCATAACATTTTCTGTACTTGGCAAGCAATATATACATGGATATAAAGCAGGATTTCATTCTTTCATATTGTGTTATACTTTCATTCATTCTTTATAATCATGCTTTTCATTCTTTATTCATAATTTCTCTTTCGTGTATAGGTATATATATATACTTGTATAACACATATGATCACATTGACATTCATAACATTTATTCACTTAGTGTATACATTTCAGCCCCAAAACATTTGAAAACATTTGCACATAACATAGAAGGGGGGCACATAGAACTCACCTGATGAGCTACTCTAGGTTATCCTAACCAAAGGTCCAACAGCGTCACTTCTGATCTGGATTAGGTAGTTAAATACACATTAGACCCAACCCCAACTCTAATGGTTTAATCATTCTAAACTTACTGACTTTACTTAACCAATCTGCTGCCTGCTGCCTGCTGTCTGCTGCCTGCGCACTTAGTAAGTGCGCAGGGACTTGCTCATGCGCACTTGGCAAGTGCGCAGGAGTCTCCCTCCTGCGTACTTGGTAAGTATGCAGGGGTTTCCTCCTGCGTACTTGGTAAGTACGCAGGGATTCCTTCCTGCGCACTTGGTAAGTACGCAGTACCTGGTTCTTGGACCAAAAATCCGAAGTTCTTGCATGCAAACCCGATTATGCCAATCTTACAATTTTCTTTGATCAAAACGTGCGGTTTTCATTCTAGATGCTATTTCTAAGCTTATTATCAAGTTTCATCCCTAAAAACATCATCTATTTAGCTAAAACTCGAGAAACCCCAAAATGAACAAAAACTCACATTATGGATGAATCATTACCTGGATTGAAGTTTTGATTCAGAGGTTTTGCTCACGAGCTCAGCTGTAACGTGCTCCTCTAATCCCGTGATGATCCGTCGACTTTCTCTCTCTAGACCCGAGCTCCCTTTCTCTCTCTAAGATGGTGAAAAATGAAGATGAAATGAGCTAGTGGGCTGCCTTGCCCCTTTTTATACCTGGGCTTCCCTCGGCCCGTTGGAGCCGAGCCCAAGCCCATCCGTTCTCATTTCGTTTTATGACGTTTAAATCACTATCGTATTATTATTTACTTATTTACTATTTTCGGGATGTTACATAAGGGTGATCAACCCGTCTTTTACTACGTATGTCACAAAGACATACGCCATGAAGCTACCGTCGTAGCCCTTTGACTCGTCCGGTCCTAGAAAACGTCCGCCATAAAAACCGTCCGGCCAACCTTCGGCCGTCCGTCATACCGTCCTACCGTCGTAGGACGTCCTTTTCGCCCGTCTACCCGAAGGTATCCGTTTCCCACGTGCTACCATGTTTGCAACCATTCTACATATGATTTTGGAATTTGCTTCGACCGCCCATTTATGCCCCTTTTTATTTCCTTGCTGATGAAGGAACGTTTTTGTCCCGGTTGCAAGATAGTCACGTGGTCGTCCGTCTACCATAGTTGCCGTTAACATCGAAGCGTCCATAACATTCACGTATATTCATAACATATAGTATATATATAATATAAGGCAAGATTTCATTCATACTTTGTAAACATACGTTTCAATCTTTGTTCATAATTCATTTTCATATATTTATATATCATGTATGTTCACATTGGCATTCATAACATTTATTCATTTAGTGTATACACTTCAGCCCCAAAAATATTTATAAATCAATTGCACATAACATAGAGGGGGGGCACATAGAACTCACCCGATCGGCTAGTCCTGTTCTGTCCTAACTGCGGTCCGATGAGTGTTGCACACGATCTGGATTACTTAATCATACACGTATCAGATCTAAACCAAGTTACATTCCTAACACAGCTGACATAGGCGAACTTATTGCCTAAGTTCGCTTCCACTGGCCTAGGCGAACTTATAGGCGAACTTAATGCCTAAGTTCGCTTCCTCTGACCTAGGCGAACTTAATAAATTCGCTTACCCTTGGCCAAGCGAACTTGCCAAGCTAACTTAATCAGGCGAACTTGATAAGTTCGCCTCCACCAAGTGAACTTAAGCCTGCACCAGCAGTCATCTTCCCCAAACAGTCCGAAATTCTCGGATTTGGGTTCGATTATGTCAAAACTTCAACTTTCTTTGCTCAAAACAACTGGTTTTCATTCCAGATACTAAACCCAAGCTTATTCTCAAGTTTCATCCGTAAAAACGTCCTATTTTCATCCGGAAACCCAACCTAAGCAAAAATCTCAGTTTTTGGCTCGAATGGTTACATGGATGACGATTCTGATTTGGAGGTTTCCTTCACGAGTGCAAGAGACACGAGCGGGTGCAATCTTGTGCGATTCCGACACTTTCTCTCGCTACGGTTTTTCTCTCTCTAGAATTGTAAAGAGAAGAACAATGAGGGCCTTAGGCTATTTATAAGGGAGACCTCCCCAAGCCCGGTTCGCGACTGACTCGGCCCGACTTTGCCCGCTTGAACTCGTTAACTTTAATTCTTGCCATTTTAGGATGTTACAGTAATACTCTTAAGGGTGATCAACCCGTCTTTTGGTTGCGAAGGTCACAAAGACAATCGCCGCGGTCCATCGTCATGGCCCACCTATACTTACAACCGTCCGGCAACAAGTGCCGTCCGTCATTTTATTCTTACAACCGTCCGGCAACCTATGTCCGTCCGTCATGACTTACAACCATCCTACCGTCGTAGGCCATAATTCGCCCGTCTACCCGAAGGTATCCGTTTCCCATGCGACTATTATTTATACAACCGTTCTACTATAAGATGCCAATTTTTCTTAGACCGTCCGTTAATAACTTTAGTACGTCCTAGCTGATGAAGGAACGCACTTGTTCCGGTTGTACGATAGTCACGTGGTCGTCCGTCTACCGAAGTAGCCGTTATCATCGAAGCGTCCATAACGTTTTCTTATACTTGGCAAGCAATATATACATGGATATAAAGCAAGATTTCTTCTTTACACGTTATGTCATACTTTCGTTCATTCTTTAAAAATCATACGTTTCATTCTTTATTCATAATTCTATTTCGTGTAAAGATATATATATATATATATATATATATGTATGTATATATTTGTATACCACGTATGATCACATTGACATTCATAACTGTTATTCATTTAGTGTATACATTTCAGCCCCAAAACATTTATAAATCATTTGCACATAACATAGAAGGGGGCACATAGAACTCACCTGATAAGCTTCTCTAGGTTGTCCAAAACAAAGATCCAACAACGTCACTTCCGATCTGGATTAGGTAGTTAAATACACATTAGACCCAACCCCGACTCTAATGGTTTAATCATTCTAAACTTACTGACTTTACTTAACCAACCTGCGCACTTAGTAAGTGCGCAGGGACTTGCTCATGCGCACTTGGCAAGTGCGCAGGAGTCTCCCTCCTGCGTACTTGGTAAGTACGTAGGGGCTTCCTCCTGCGTACTTGGTAAGTACGCAGGGACTTCCTCCTGCGTACTTGGTAAATACGCAGGAATTCCTTCCTGCGCACTTGGTAAGTACGCAGTACCTGGTTCTTGGACCAAAAATCCGAAGTTCTTGCATGCAAACCCGATCATGCCAATCTTACAATTTTCGTTGATCAAAACGTGCGGTTTTCATTCTAGATGCTATTTCTAAGCTTATTATCAAGTTTCATCCGTAAAAACATCATCTATTTAGCTAAAACTCGAGAAACCCCAACATGAACAAAAACTCAGATTATGGTTGAATCATTACCTGGATTGAAGTTCTGATTCGGAGGTTTTGCTCACGAGCTCAGTTGTAACGTGCTCCTCTAATCTCGTGACGATCCGTCGACTTTCTCTCTCTAGACCCGAGCTCCCTTTCTCTCTCTAAGATGGTGAAAATGAAGGTGAAATGAGCTAGTGGGCTGCCTTGACCCTTTTATACTTGGGCTTCCTTCGGCCCGTTGGAGCCGAGCCCAAGCCCATCCGTTCTTATTTCGTTTTATTATGTTTAAATCTCCATCGTATTATTATTTACTTAGTTACTATTTTTGGGATGTTACAAGTCTACCCTCCTTAAAGAGGTTTCATCCTCGAAACTGTTTATACGCTAAACAATTGAGGGTATAGTCCCCTCATCTCGTCTTCTTTTTCCCATGTAGCTTTTGACCCTTTTCTGTGCTTCCATTGTACTTTAACTAACTGAATCGACTTATTGCGTAGTCATTTCTCAGCTCGGTCAATAATGGCTATCTGTTCCTCTATATAATTTAGACTGTTATCCACTTCGATCTCGTCGTAAGGTATGTGTGCTGTGTTGTCAGCTAAGCACTTGCGTAAGTGCGACACGTGGAACGTAGGGTGTATTCCACTAAGCTCAACGGGTAGGTCGAGTCTGTAAGCAACTTGACCCACTCTTGCTAGTATCTTGAAAGGTCCGACAAACCTTGGACTTAGTTTGCCACGCTTTCTGAATCGGATGATTCCTTTCCATGGTGATACCTTTAACAGTACCATGTCCCCAACTTGAAACTCTAAATCCCTTCTTCTCTTATCCGCGTATGATTTCTGTCTGTCATTTGCGGCTTTCATTCGAGCTTTGATTTGATCAAATTTCTCGGAAGTAGCTTTGACCACTTCGAGACTTGCAAAATCCTTCTGTCCAATTTCCCCCCAACAAACTGGGGTCCTACATTTCCTCCCATATAACATTTCAAATGGCGGCATGCCAATAGTTGTGTGATAGCTGTTGTTATATGAAAATTCTGCCAATGGTAGATGGCTGTCCCAGCTCCCACCGAAGTCAATGATACAGGCCCGGAGCATGTCCTCCAAGGTCTGAATGGTCCTTTCAGATTGACCATCGGTTTGAGGGTGGTAAGCGGTGCTGATGTTCAATCTAGTGCCCATTGCTTCATTGAATTTCTTCCAAAACCTTGACGTGAATCTAGTATCCCTGTCAGACACAATCGACAGCGGCATACCATGTCTGCTCACAATTTCCTTGATAAAAATATCTGCTAATCTTTCTGATGAAGAAGTCTCACGTATTGGCAAGAAGTGAGCACTTTTCGTCAAGCGGTCGACGATCACCCATATGGTATCATTGCCTTTAGCTGTTCGCGGTAGCTTGGTAATGAAGTCCATCATGATCTCCTCCCACTTCCATTCCGGTATTGGTAAAGGTTGCATTTTACCGCATGGTTTCTGGTGCTCGGCCTTAACTAGAGAACACGTTAGGCACTTGCTCACGTATTCTGTCACATCATTCTTAATGCCAGGCCACCAGTACTCTTTCTTCAAGTCTTGATACATTTTGTTTGTCCCGGGGTGGATAGAATAGCGAGACTTATGGGCCTCATCGAGTATTTTGGCTCTAAGCTCGCCAATCTTAGGTATCCACATCCGTCCAAACCTAGTTCGTACACCGTTAGCATTTGAATTCAAATTCCCTTGTTGTCCTACTATTCTTTCTCGCCTTATATTTCTTTCTAATAGCGCTTCGTCTTGTGCCTTTGATATTTCCCTCATCAAATCGGGTGTTATAATCAGCTGACACGCTTTAACCTGTATAGGTTTCGATTCTTCTTTTCTGCTTAAAGCGTCGGCCACTACGTTTGCCTTGCCTGGATGGTACAATATCTCACAGTCATAGTCTTTCAGTAGCTCTAACCATCTCCTTTGTCTCATGTTTAATTCCTTTTGTTCGAAAAAGTACTTCAGGCTTTTGTGATCGGAGTAAATAGTGCATTTAACTCCATACAGATAGTGTCTCCATATTTTCAATGCGAAAACTACTGCTGCTAATTCTAGATCGTGTGTTGGGTAGTTAACCTCGTGAATCTTTAGTTTCCACGATGCATAAGCAATTACCTTTCCTCGTTGCATGAGTACGCACCCTAAACCTTGCCCTGAAGCGTCAGAGTAGACTACCAAGTCTTCATTTCCTTCAGGTAGTGTTAAGACTGGAGCTTGTGTTAATCGTGTCTTAAGTTCCTCAAACGCGTTGTTTTGGGTTGGACCCCATTCATACTTTACTTACTTCCGTGTCAGTTTGGTTAGTGGCGAGGCAATTCTTGAGAAATCTTGAATGAACCTTCAATAGTAGCCTGCCAATCCTAGAAAACTTCGTATCTCTGTTGGTGTCTTTGGGATGTTCCATTCCTTTACTGTCTCGATCTTTGCAGGATCCACCATGATGCTGTTTGGGTTTATTACATGACCTAGGAATTGGACTTCCCTAAGCCAGAACGCGCATTTGGAGAATTTTGCGTACAACTTTTCCTGCTTTAGCACCTCCAGAACCTCCCTTAGGTGACAGTGGTGATCACCCTTGCTTTTCGAATATACCAGTATGTCGTCTATAAAAACTATCACTGATCGATCCAACATTGGTCGACACACTCTATTCATCAAATCCATGAACGCTGCTGGTGCGTTAGTCAATCCGAAGGACATCACGAGAAACTCATAATGCCCATAACGCGTGCGAAACGCGGTCTTTGGTACGTCTTCTTCCCTTACTTTCAACTGATGGTAACCCGACCTAAGATCGATCTTTGAGAACCAACTCGCACCTTGCAGTTGATCAAAAAGGTCGTCTATTCTAGGCAGTGGGTATTTGTTCTTTACTGTCCTCTTGTTCAGTTCGCGGTAGTCAATGCACATGCGCATGCTGCCATCTTTCTTCTTAACGAATAGTACCGGAGCGCCCCATGGTGAAATGCTCGGTCTAGTAAATCCTTTCTCTGTTAATTCCTGTAGTTGAGACATCAATTCTTTCATTTCTGACGGAGCCAATCGGTAGGGGGCTTTGGCAACGGGCTCAGCTCCTGGCAGTAAGTCAATCTGAAATTCTATTTCCCGATCGGGTGGCAACCCAGGTAGATCCTCAGGGAATACTTTCGGAAAGCTGCACACCACGGGTACATCCTTGAGTTCTTTCGTTTTCATTCTATCGTCAATAACATACGCCAGATAAGCTTCGCAACCGCGCCTCATGTAACTTTCGGCCTTCATCATCGAGATGACGTTCGGCATCGTGCAATTCCAATCCCCATAAACCGTAATTGGACTACTGTTAGGAGCTTTGAGGTGTATCCTCTTACGTTTACATATGATTTGGGCTTCGTTGGCTGCTAACCAATCCATACCCAATACTATATCGAATCCTCCTAAGGTGAGAAGGAATAATCTAGAAGGAAACTTATGACCCTCTATTTCTATGATACAATCCTCTGTTACTTGAAATACTACCGAATTTTTACCAACGGCAGTTTGTACGCTAAAGGCCTTTACTATGGTGTTGATTGTACAATCCAATTTACGACTAAATGCATTTGATATAAAACTTTTACTAGCAACAGAGTCAAATAAAATAGCAGCATTTTCATCATTTACTAGAAACGTACCTGACAAAACATCAGGATTTCCCCTCGCTTCCTCCTCAGTCATGGCGTAAGCTCGAGTCCTAGTCTTTGGTTGTTCCTGTTCCTTTTCTTTTCCCGAACCAGATTGTCTGGTTTTTCTGCAATTCTTAGTCAGGTGACCAAACAGTCCACATACTTGGCATTTAGTGTCTCTTAAGCAGTCACGAGAATAGTACCCCGCCTTCCCACACCTGTAACATGTGGTGGAGCCGATCCGGCACTCGCCAAAATGTTGCCTTCCACATTTCTTACAGGTTTCATATTTATCCGACCTTGGTTTCTTATTTTTAGTAGTTACGTTCCCTCTTCCGGTACCTCTAGACGGGTTCTCCCACTTTCTTTTTTGTGTCTCAGGTGCCGGGTCCTCATTGGCGTATTCGTCGTAGACGATTCCGCTCAGATTCACTACCGACTCGAAGGTCGAGGGTAGGTTAGCTTTTATATGAACACGGACCCGTTGTGGCAACCCCTTAACATAGTACTTGATCAAACGGTCTTCAGTTTCTACCAGGTGGGGTACTAGTTGAACTAGCTCATTGAATCTCGAAGTATACTGGCGGTGCGTCTTGTTTCCAGCCTTAAGGTTTAGAAATTCATTTTCCACTCGATCAATCTCGTTCTGTGGACAGAACTTTTGGATGATCAGCTTCTTTAAGTCGTCCCATGTCATTCTATTTATAGCATTTGGTGACTTAGTTCTCTGAATATTCCTCCACCAACTTAGTGCTTCGTTGGTGAAAGAATGAGAAACGTATTTAACAGCCTGGTCTGGTCGACACTCGCTGATGTTGATTACAGCATTCATCCTCTCAATCCATTCAAGCGTTACCACTGAATCCTTGCTCCCATCGAACTTGGGTGGGTCTTCGTCCTTAAAGCCTTTGTAAGTACACCCACGGTTGCTCGATCCTATCTTTATTTCATCCCCATCAGTATCATATACTTTCTCTTCCTTGTCTCCTTCATCCTCCTCTTTACTTTTCTTTATTGCCTCGGATAGTAGATCAGGCAATACCTTCTTCAAAGTGAGCACAACTTCACGGGCAATAGCATCCCTGACTTCAGGTTCCAACTGTATAGGCCCTGGACTATCCTCCCTAACTGGGGTCACTTCTGTTTCGTGCACACTTTCGGTGTGCTCAGCGTGCACACTCTCTTCTTCTTCAATTCTTTGGTTCAACGAAGGTCTACCTCGTCGGCTAGTGCGACCGCCACGAGGTCCTGTTCTTCCTCCACCAGCCATAGCTCTTAATTTCCTGATAGTTAAAAAGGGAATATATCAATGTCATTTCTTCAGATCGTAGTTTCGAACAGTACGAGCAAGGCAAATTCTTAATTACAGTGACCGCTTTGTGATTACTAATTTACATTGCTTTTCGGGTTCAAAACTCTTCAAATCAGTCATGGCATTAACATCTATTTGTTCTAAGTTATGGTATCTATTCTTATGCAAGAGCATTAACTTTACTACTTACTTACCGTGCTGGCGTTGGCGTTGGTTACCCATACTGACATCCGTGCGTTGGTCCCATAATCAGTTTGAGTCCAGACATTTAGGGATGTCTGAATCTCTCAAACTATTACTCTGATACCAACTTGTGAGGCCCCTTTCCCGGGTAACCTCACTTGTTGGATTTACTCATAAACATAGTCATAAAATACTGAATTTATATTAAAAACATTCGTCATCCAATTACATAATCATAACAGCGGAAGTTTTTACAATTAAAAACATAACATTGTTCGAAGACACATAAAACAAAAGAGGGATGTCAGTCTCGTGCCGGGTAACCTCCACGCCATCGCACGACCTCATCTTCCTTTACCTGAAATGTATACTAAAAGTCAGCTAACGCTGGTGAGTTCTAGTTTAATGAAATTAGGTATAAACATTCTTTTCTTTATAAGTATGCATAAGTATATATATACGTTTATATAAGTACACATTGACTTGAATTGCTTCTCATTTATCATTCTTCGCAAATACATATTGATATATATTCACATCATTGGTCTCATTTATTTTCATAACTTTTGCTTCTCTTTCTTCTATATTTTGTGATTACATATATGTATGCATTCACTTTTTTTTTTCTTTTCTTTACATTCATGGGTGATACTCTTAAGGGTGATCAACCCGCCTTTTGGTTGCGAAGGTCACAAAGACAATCGTCGCGTTCCATCGTCATGGCCCACCTATACTTACAACCTTCCGCCAACAAGTGCCGTCCGTCATTTTATTCTTACAACCGTCCGGCAACCTTTGTCCGTCCGTCATGACTTACAACCGTCCTACCGTCGTACGCCGTAATTCGCCCGTCTACCCGAAGGTATCCGTTTCCCATGCGACTATTATTTATACAACCGTTCTACTATAAGATGCCAATTTTTCTTAGACCGTCCGTTAATAACTTTAGTACGTCCTAGCTGATGAAGGAACGCACTTGTGGCATTCGTACGTCCTAGCTGATGAAGGAACGCACTTGTTCCGGTTGTACGATAGTCACGTGGTCGTCCGTCTACCGAAGTAGCCGTTATCATCGAAGCGTCCATAACGTTTTCTTATACTTGGCAAGCAATATATACATGGATATAAAGAAAGATTTCTTCTTTACACGTTATGTCATACTTTCGTTCATTCTTTAAAAATCATACGTTTCATTCTTTATTCATAATTCTATTTCGTGTAAAGATATATATATATATATATGTATATATTTGTATACCATGTATGATCACATTGACATTCATAACTGTTATTCATTTAGTGTATACATTTCAGCCCCAAAACATTTATAAATCATTTGCACATAACATAGAAGGGGGCACATAGAACTCACCTGATAAGCTTCTCTAGGTTGTCCTAAACAATGATCCAACAACGTCACTTCCGATCTGGATTAGGTAGTTAAATACACATTAGACCCAACCCCGACTCTAATGGTTTAATCATTCTAAACTTACTGACTTTACTTAACCAACCTGCTGCCTGTTGCCTGCTGTCTGCTGCCTGCGCACTTAGTAAGTGCACAGGGACTTGCTCATGCGCACTTGGCAAGTGCGCAGGAGTCTCCCTCCTGCGTACTTGGTAAGTACGCATGGGCTTCCTCCTGCGTACTTTGTAAGTACACAGGGACTTCCTCCTGCGTACTTGGTAAGTACACAGGAATTCCTTCCTGCGCACTTGGTAAGTACGCAGTACCTGGTTCTTGGACCAAAAATCCGAAGTTCTTGCATGCCAACCCGATCATGCCAATCTTACAATTTTCTTTGATCAAAACGTGCGGTTTTCATTTTAGATGCTATTTCTAAGCTTATTATCAAGTTTCATCCGTAAAAACATCATCTATTTAGCTAAAACTCGAGAAACCCCAACATGAACAAAAACTTAGATTATGGTTGAATCATTACCTGGATTGAAGTTCTGATTCGGAGGTTTTGCTCACGAGCTCAGTTGTAACGTGCTCCTCTAATCTCGTGGCGATCCGTCGACTTTCTCTCTCTAGACTCGAGCTCCCTTTCTCTCTCTAAGATGGTGAAAATGAAGGTGAAATGAGCTAGTGGGCTGCCTTGCCCCTTTTATACCTGGGCTTCCTTCGGCCCGTTGGAGCCGAGCACAAGCCCATCCTTCTTATTTCGTTTTATTACATTTAAATCTCCACCGTATTATTATTTAGTTAGTTACTATTTTTGGGATGTTACAAGAAATACTCCTTCTTTGAACAACTCAGAAATACTACTTCTTTACCAAGATCTTTATCTTATAGATCTTTATCCTCAAGACAGCATATTTCGCCTTTAGGATATCATGTCAGAAGCCCTTCTAGAGCTTCAACTTCAAGAATTAGGGAACCTATTCCTGCTTCTGAAATATTCAATAGATTACACATAAATGGTGATAATATTGTCACACCAGGTGTTACAGTAGATCCGGAATTAACCGAATCAGAAATACAATTTGTTTAATGGATTTTACACAAAAACTTGATTTTAATCCGGGCTCACCGATAAGAAAACAAATTAATAGGGAATTTAATTCACCCGAATGGAAATTATTTAGAAATTGGTTTTTTAATAATTTTAAGGAAACCGATATACTATTATTCAAAGAAGAATATTATAAAGATTTGATTATAAAAAATGAGATTATACCATTTATTCTTTGGTTTATAGAAAAATATACAGGAAGTATTATTTCAGTCATAGAAAGAGAATTTGTTATTCAAGGAGAAAAAAGAATTTCTAGTGTTTTTCCTCCTACTCAATCTTTTAAAATTGGAAAGGAAAATAAAATAAGATATTATCAAACTTTTCAAAAATTATTAGAAGGTGACATTTTACCTATCACAGTTTCTCATTTAAATGATTTGATTAAACAACAGAATTAATAAAACTTATATTTAATAATCCTAGGAGAACAAAACCAGGATTTGTCTGCTAAGATGAATAAAATAATATTGTACTTAAAAGAAAAACCTTTATTAGGTAAGCCATCCTCTTTTATAGAAAAGGTTGCTACTCCTAGTATACAACTTCCTCCGGAAGTCACAGATTTTAAATTAAAATCTAAAGATACTCTTGTATCAACTTTAAATGAGACTATGGACGCTCTAAAGGGTCTTAAGATTAGTACTCTAACAGAGTTCTCTAAAGATAATTACCATGAGGAAGTTAAAGATCAAATCTCTAAACATTCTAAGTGGGCAGATAAGCCTACTCATAGGAAATACTATTATCCTAGACCAACCCCTCAGGATGTCCTTATAGAAGAACAAGAATATATAATAAATAACTCTTATAGTGAAAAAATGATCTATGAATGGAACATAGATGGTCAATCAGAATGACAGATTTATAACACTGTCCATAGAATCCTTATGTATAGTACAGTTTGCAAAAATAATAACAACTCAGTAAAAACTATAGCTAGTATGATAATATCAGGTTTTACTGGCCAGTTAAAAGGATGGTGGGACAATTATCTATCCCAAACTGATAAGGATAAAATACTTAATAGCGTTAAACAGGAAGAAGGCGCTAGTACCAGCAGTACAGAGAGTAATGCTGTCTATACTTTAATAGTAAATATCATAGAACACTTTACTGGAAGATGGTCCGATGATTCTGAAAATATCAGAACTCTTCTCCAAAACTTAAGATGTAAAACTCTAACATCATTTAGATGGTATAAAGATACTTTTCTATGTAGATTTATGGAACTCCCAGAGGCTAATAACTCCCATTGGAAGTCTAAGTTTATAGATAGCCTTCTCCACTTATTTGGTGAGAGAATAAAAGGCAAATTAAGAGTAGATGGAGTCATAGATTATGACAAATATACGTATGGCAAGCTCATAGGCACATGTGTCCAAGAAGGAATAAGCCTATGTAATGAAATCAAACTTAATCAACAGATTAAGAAACATTCCTTGAATGAAAGAAAACAATTAGGAGATTTCTGTGGCCAATTTGGCATAGAGAAACCTGATAAGATTATAGAAACCAATAAGGAATCCTCCCCTAAAAAACATTATAAGAGGAAAAAATTCAGAAAAGAAGATAAATCTTATAGACCTTATAATAAAGATTATAGAAAGAAAAAATATAAGGAAAAGAAAGATTCTCCAGATGATTTTAATAAATTTATAAAATGTAGAAAATGTGGCAAAATAGGCCACAAGGCAAAAACTTGTTGGGTTAGGAAAAAACTCAATAAGATTGAAGATAAAGACATAAGAGATAAGATTAATGAAGTACTACTAGATAATAACCTAGAAGAAACTCTTTCTGATTATTCTTCATCTGAATAAGACAATCTAAATATTTTAGATAGCCTTAGTTCCTCTGATATAGATGAATATCAATGTCCGGCTAATTGCAACAATAACTGTTGTAAAAACCTTTCTGAAATATCTGAAGAAGGTCTCTATCAAATTATTTCCCAGTTTCAAAATCTGGAAATTAATGTTTTGAGTAATGAGATCTTAGATCTCCTAAAAACCATAGATGACCAACAAATAAGAGAAAAATTAATTTCTGAATTTTTAAACCAACAAAAGGTTGAGGAAACTTCTTCCTCAAATCCCCCTAAAGATTTAAAATCTTTTTCTTTAGCTGAACTAAAGAAACAGCTAACCCAAAGAAATAAGAATTCTAGACCTGTTAATATACAGGATCTAAAAATTGAAATTGATAACCTAAGACTAGATATCAGCATCCTTCAAAAGGATAATAGGAATCTAGAAGAAAGAATTATGAGGCTGGAGATACCTAAGGAAATACATACGGAGGAAATCCCTCGTATTCTTAAAACAGAATTTCTAGAAAGTATCATAGATATTGTCACCACACAAAAGTGGATAATAAAAATAAAACTTCTTATAGAAGATAGCTTTTTTATAACCGTTACAGCACTTGTGGATAGTGGTGTTGATCTAAACTGCATCCAGGAAGGAATTATTCCTACCAAATATTTTCATAAAACCTCCCATAACTTAAGTTCTGTAGGAGGGGATAAATTAAAAATTGAATACAAGATTCCACAGGCTCATATTTGTCATAATGAAACCTGTATTCCAACTAGTTTTATTCTAGTAAAAAATCTTACTAGCCAAGTTATCCTTGGAACCCCTTTTCTAAATAAATTTTTTCCTTTAAAAAATATTAATAATAAAGGTATAACTGGATATTTCCAAAACAAAGAAATACATTTTTCGTTCATTACAAACCCTTTTTCCAGGACTTTGAACAATGTAAAAGAATCTTTTTTATAAGCAAAAATAAATCAAATAGATTTTCTCCAAAAGGATATATTTTATTTAAATATCCAAGACAGGATAAATAATCCTAAGCTTCAAGATAAGATTAAAATGATTAATAATCATTTTACATTACAATTATGTAGTGATCATCCAAACGCTTTTTAGGATAGAAAAAAACATATTGTTGCTTTACCTTATGAAGATGATTTTAATGATAATATAATCACTACCAAGGCTAGACCTTGTCAAATGAATTCCGAATATATGGAATTATGTAAACAAGAAATGAAATCTCTTCTTGACAAAGATCTTATAAGAAGATCAAAATCACCATGGTCGTGTACAGCTTTTTATGTTAATAAACATTCTGAAAAAGAAAGAGGTGCTCCAAGATTAGTCATAAACTATAAACCACTTAATAAGGTCCTGAAATGGATTAGGTATCCTATACCTAACAAAAAAGATTTGTTAGACAAATTATATAATGCTATAATATTTTCAAAATTTGATTTAAAATCTGGTTACTGGCAGATCCAGATAGAAGAAAAAGATAGGTACAAAACCGCTTTTACAGTACCTAATGGCCATTACGAATGGAACGTAATGCCTTTTGGGCTAAAAAATGCCCCATCCGAATTCCTAAATATTATGAATGATATTTTCATTCCATATAATGAATTCATGATAGTTTATATTGATGACATTTTAGTTTTCTCAAAAGATATTGAAAGTCATTTTAGACACCTTGAGATATTCAAAAATATTATAATAAAAAATGGTCTAGTCATATCAAGGCCAAAAATGCTTCTTTTCCAAACTAAAATAAGATTTTACGGTCATAATATTGAAACAGGAAAAATCATTCCCATAAACAGAAGTATTAAGTTTGGGTCAAAATTTCCAGATGAAATATATGATAAAACCCAACTCCAAAGGTTTTTAGGAAGTCTAAATTATATTCTTCCCTATTATAAAAATCTAGCAGAAGATACTGCTATTTTATATGATAGACTAAAAACTAACCCAAAACCTTGGTCAAATGATCATACTAAAATTATTCAAAAGATCAAGCAAAAGGTTCAAAATCTTCCATGCTTAATGATAGCAAACCCTGGATTGGAAAAAATTATTGTAACCGACGCCTCTGACATCGGTTATGGAGGAATCTTAAAGCAAGTTTCCCCAATTGATAAACAGGAAAGCCTTGTTAGATTCCACTCTAGAAAATGGAATACAGGACAGAAAAATTATGCTACTATTGCAAAAGAAATTTTAGCAATAGTAAAATGTGTTTTAAAATTTCAGGATGACTTATACAATCAAAAGTTTATAATAAAAACTGATTGCCAAGCAGCAAAATTTATGTTTGCAAAAGATTTTAAACATGATGTTTCAAAGCAGATGTTTGCCAGATGGCAATCACATTTAGCTCCTTTTGATTTTACTATTATATATAAGAAGGGTAGTGACAATAGTCTCCCTGATTTTCTTACCAGAGAATACTTAGATTGATGTCCCACTCCAAAGGACCAATCAAAAAGGCCCTTCTTGAAATTCAAGAAGAAATTGAATATCGTTCTCTTCAGATTATTCGTGAAGAAGTTCTTATTTTTGAAATCCAGTCAAACACATTTCTAGGACAAAATAATAAAGATGTCCTAATAAAAGATAGAAAGATGTGGAAATCTAAATTCATAGAAAGGATTCGTATATTACGAGATTTAAAAATCAGTATTTCATGTGGATAAACTCTTCATGTATGATTCCTTATGAGCAAGGAAGAAGAGGAAGAGGCAGGTCTTCCTCTTATAGAGGAAGAGGTGGAAACAACAATCCAAGGGTTATATCCCAGATGGGTAGCCAAAGACTTATAGCCGAAAATATTGCTTCCTCATCAGGAACTTCACAATCAGATAACCTCCTTTATAAGGAGTTTTTGGCATATAAAGCCTCTATAGAAAAGTCTAATAATGACTCTTCTCAAACAGCTCCAGCATCATATGCAAAAGCTACTAGGCAGAAGACGATATTTCAAACTGGACAAAAAATGAGGAAAAAGAAGTCATACTTCTTCTCGAAAAGAGAGATGCCAAATGGAAGGACGATCCATGGTTGCTTATACGCAAATACATGGATACAGGATTCTATCCAATGAAGGCTTATAAGCCTAGGTTTATCTATGAACAGATTCTTAAAAAGGAATTCTGTGAAATAGAACATTATCATACTGGACAGCCTGATATTTATAATTTCAGCAAGATCATTATCAAACAGATCATATCGGTAGATGCTTGGGGAACTTCCCCATTAAAAGAAAGGGATCTAATACACCCCCAGACAAAAGCCCCAATCAAATATAATTATTGGGATTATAAAGATGCTTTTTATAAAACCTTTTTATATGAAAACCCAAAACAGAAACACTCTTGGTTTATAAAGATCTGTTCTCATGTATATGGTCACAGTCTGGTTCCAAAATTGGTGGAAAACTTATGGTCCATCTACCAACATTTTACCAGAATTATTTAAGAATCTTTATAAGAAATGGGTAGAAGTCTCTCGAAGCCCAGCAGGATGACAATTTTGTTCATAATACACCTGCCCTACATTTTTATGTCCAATTTAGTATCTCATGGATATGAAAATGGGCTCCTGAGGTAGACTATGATAGTCAAAATATCCTCTGTATTAAGAGAATCTTCTAGACAAAATTCTGGAAGAAGATGACTCTCACTAATATAGATGGTCTTATAGAAACCCATGATACAATCAAATTGATTGAAAAACTATTACTGATTATAAAGAACAGCTGAATAATATTCCCCAGAAGGAGGCTCCTAGTCCCTTTAAACATATTGTCAGGAAAATCCAGACTCTCAAAGAAACTGATAATATCAGTAGCAAAGAATTAATGGAATTTTATCTTTCCGAAATGAAGAAAGATATGATGAAGAATTTCAACAAAGAAGAAGCATCTTCTTCAAAAACAATGTCAACCTCCTCTAAAACAGAAGATGAAGAAGATAAAGAGGAAAATGTTTCAAATGAAGCCCAGAATGATGATACAGAAACGATTGATGAAGTCTACATCAACAATGTCTTAATGGAATACAAGCAGGAATTCCAGATTGAAGAATCTTCAACAAAACAAAAAGACAAAAGACAATAGACCCACATGGAGCAGAAATCACGTCAAAAGACTCCAATAATTAAAGGAGTACCCGACAAAGTCATATAAAGCTGGTCTCATAATTTCCAGACGCCATCATCAAAAGAAGACTCAAATTATTGATGTTTACTGTTTACTTTTTGACAAATAAGTCATATAGGTCCACAATAGGACGAGTATTTTGTTGTTTTTCTTTTCTCCCCGTCTATTTAAGGGGACTTCCTACCATTGTAATACATACACCGGAGAAACACAACTCTCCAATCTCTCTCTATCTTGTAATAGTTTCTAAGTTTTAATATTAAGTCTGAAGTGTGCCGGCTTCAAGTGCAAGTCTGGTAATTTTTATTTACTTTTTATTTAAATTGATCTAATGATCGCCTCCTTCAGAGGCTAAGCTCATAAGTGTTGAGCTGCCATGAAAACATGAACAAGCTAAATTAAAAAAAAAACAAAAAAAAATGTTTTAAATAGAATACTGACATGTTAAGAATAGATAAAATTTTAAGGTGTTGGTTGACCTCTTGGGGACCTCTGTGGCTGCTAAATGCCAAAAAGAAGGCTTTTATGGTCTGACCTTTCACTAACCACACCATAATGTTTAATCTATTTTTGTAAAAGCTTTCCTTTGGTCAGTAATTTAAAATGTTTTAAATTTTAAGATTTCCGTTTAATTTTGGGATTTTACGATCCTCTGAATTATCAGAGCCTTGGTGCTCATAAAATAAAGTCTTGTTCATCGTTAAAATGTGCAGATCAACACTTACTTTTATTCATAAATTATGAATATCCTGAAGGGAAAGGATACTGTTAAAAACAGTATGGAAGAGGAATATGAAATTCCTCATAATCTTGAATTACTAAATAAATGGACTATTCCAAAAATGGAACACAAACTAATTTATAAATTAGGAACTTTTGAAAAATTAGGATTGAAACAAGTTGTAAAAACAACTGAAGAAACATTTTCTTTAAATAAAGAAGACATGGTTATTAAACTATTTTCAAATAAATATTTAAATAAATATAAAAGAGATTATAAGTTTCTTCATATAGGTCTAGTGCAAATTGCATTTAAACCTTTGACCCTTGAAGGTCTTCCAGAAAGCTTTGTAGCAGCTCTTAGAGATGCTAGAAATCTGGACTGGAAACAATCACTAATAGGGATTGTTCAAACAAGTCTGGCTCATGGCCCAGTCTATTTTAATGTTTATCCTAATCTTCAATTATCTCTATCTGATATTAATATTTCAGATGCTTTAACTTTAAATGTTAAATCTCATGGTTATAACTATGCTCCTGGATCAGAAGTTATCTGTATCTGTTACAGGATTTATTATAAACCTTTATATACGCTAAATCCTCAGTGTAAAATTGTAGATAAACCATTAAATGAAACCATTTTCATAGAAACTAATTTTGGTAAATCTAATATAACTACCAGAAGAAAAATTAAATGGGAAGAAATTAATTTCCCACAGAACTGGATTTTAGATAAAGCCACAACATCTCAACAATATGTTGATAGTAATCCACTAGAGATTACCCAAACTGAAGAAGGAGATGTTCAAATATGTTTTGAACAACTCAGAAATACTCCTTTACCAAGATCTTTATCTTATAGATCTTTATCCTCAAGACATCATATTTCGCCTTTAGGATATCATGTCAGAAGCCCTTCTAGAGCTTCAACTTCAAGAATTAGGGAAACTATTCCTGCTTCTGAAATATTCAATAGATTACACATAAATGATGATAATATTGTCACACCAGGTGTTACAGTAGATCCGGAATTAACCGAATCAGAAATACAATTTGTTTAATGGATTTTACACAAAAACTTGATTTTAATCCGGGCTCACCGATAAGAAAACAAATTAATAGGGAATTTAATTCACCCGAATGGAAATTATTTAGAAATTGGTTTTTTAATAATTTTAAAGAAACCGATATACTATTATTCAAAGAAGAATATTATAAAGATTTGATTATAAAAAATGAGATTATACCATTTATTCTTTGGTTTATAGAAAAATATACAGAAAGTAGTATTTCAGTCATAGAAAGAGAATTTGTTATTTAAGGAGAAAAAAGAATTTCTAGTGTTTTTCCTCCTACTCAATCTTTTAAAATTGGAAAGGAAAATGAAATAAGATATTATCAAACTTTTCAAAAATTATTAGAAGGTGACATTTTACCTATCACAGTTCTCATTTAAATGATTTGATTAAACAGCAGAATTAATAAAACTTATATTTAATAATCCTAGGAGAACAAAACCAGGATTTGTCTGCTAAGATGAATAAAATAATATTGTACTTAAAAGAAAAACCTTTATTAGGTAAGCCATCCTCTTTTATAGAAAATGTTGCTACTCCTAGTATACAACTTCCTCCGGAAGTCACAGATTTTAAACTAAAATCTAAAGATACTCTTGTATCAACTTTAAATGAGACTATGGACGCTCTAAAGGGTCTTAAGATTAGTACTCTAACAGAGTTCTCTAAAGATAATTACCATGAGGAAGTTAAAGATCAAATCTCTAAACTTTCTAAGTGGGCAGATAAGCCTACTCATAGGAAATACTATTATCCTAGACCAACCCCTCAGGATGTCCTTATAGAAGAACAAGAATATATAATAAATAACTCTTATAGTGGAAAAATGATCTATGAATGGAACATAGATGGTCAATCAGAAGGACAAATTTATAACACTGTCCATAGAATCCTTATGTATAGTACAGTTTGCAAAAATAATAACAACTCAGTAAAAACTATAGCTAGTATGATAATATCAGGTTTTACTGGCCAGTTAAAAGGATGGTGGGACAATTATCTATCCCAAACTGATAAGGATAAAATCCTTAATAGCGTTAAACAGGAAGAAGGGGCTAGTACCAACAGTACAGAGAGTAATGTTGTCCATACTTTAATAGTAAATATCATAGAACACTTTACTGGAAGATGGTCCGATGATTCTGAAAATATCAGAACTCTTCTCCAAAACTTAAGATGTAAAACTCTAACATTATTTAGATGGTATAAAGATACTTTTCTATGTAGAGTTTGTAACATCCCAAAATAAATGAGGATTTTAAATAACGGGTTGAACCGGGACGAACGGGATAAAAGAACAAGGCGTAACGGGCCGGGCCGGCAAACTTGAAGGAAGGGGGGGTTTCCTCCCTTTAAATAGCCAACACACACACCATTTCTCTCATTTGCAAGAATCTAGAGAGAGAAACCATAGAGAGAGAAAGTTGGCGGATCGACCCGAGATTGAAGGAGCTTGTTGCTACTGAGCTCGTGAGCAAAACCTCCGGATCAGAATCTCGAAATCAGGTAACACCCGAACCAAATCTGAGTTTTTGTTCGTTTTTGGGTTTTCGGGTATTTTCGGGAAAATGACGGGTTTTCATAAACCAAATGAGGAAAGGGTTATAAATCTGGAATCACGAAGGGAAAATACACGTTTTGAATGTAAAAAGTCCGGATCTTGACCAGGTCGGACCTGCATTGCGAAAGTTAGGGTTTTTCACGGGGAAGATAGCTGAGTTCTGCAGGTATCGAAACTAGAGTTTCGAGCGGCCTGCAGGTGTCGAAACTAGAAGTTTCGAGCGGCCTGCAGGTGTCGAAACTAGAAGTTTCGAGGGGCCTGCAGGTATCGAAACTAGAAGTTTCGATGGGCCTGCACCTGTCGAAACTAAGTAGTTTCGATAGGTCTGCATCAGTAAGTGAAGTCAGTGTATTCACCTGTAACAGAACGAGTAAACCGTTAGAGTCGGGATTTAGGTCTGATGTGTATTTAATTAATCAATTCAGATCGGAAGTGACGTTGTTGGACCTTTGTTTAGGACAACCGAGACTAGCTTATAAGGTGAGTTCTAGAGCCCTCTTTTAAATGTTTTGTTAATGTTTTTGGGCTGGTGTGCATACTTACAAAATGATTAACGAAATGATGTTTTAACGAAATGATGTTTAACGAAAGGAAAGGTTTTGAAATGTTGAAACGATGTTTACGAAAGGAAAGGTTTTGAAATGTTTTTGCCAAAAAGGGTTACGAATGCTTTATGAACGGTTTAATTGAGGAAATGTTTAATGAGAAGAGAAAGAGGTAAAGGTTTTAAAGAAGTCATTACAAATCTAATCTGTCGAATGAATGGAATTGACGAATGAAGTCTGGGAATGAGATTCCCAGCCTTGTGGTAGATTATGGACAGCGAGCCATAGTTGCCACAAGAACAACAGGGGCATGTCTTTGTGGCATGCCAATGGTTATGATGTTGTACAACTGGTAAAAGGGAGTAACGACGGTTACTCAGGGGTTAACGTGACCCCATATAAGGTTAAATTATGATCCGACGATGTTATGGCTGAGAGTCATAACCGTCGATGGAAGTTGTCGGTTTATGGACATGAGAGCCATAAGGGCAACTGAATGGGTATTGTCGGTCCTCGCGCAGTTAGCCTTGGGGGCAATACCAAAAGGGAATTGACGGAATGTATGGTATTGTCGGTCTTCGTGCAGTTAAGCCTTAGGGGCAATACCATAAGGGAATTGACGGAATGTATGGTATTGTCGGTCTTCGTGCAGTTAAGCCTTAGGGGCAATACCATACTAAATGACGGAACGAAGGGTAACACAGATTTAGATAATAATGTATGACTTAAATGAATGTTAATGTTTTAAACAAATGATTGTGTTTAAATATGCGAAGGTTTACGAATGAAAGGCCCTGTTTTCTTATACGAATGTTAAACCCTATTGAATGTTTGAATGATGAACCATTTCTTAAAACGAACGAAAACTAGAACTCACCAGCGTAGCTGACGTTTTTAAGTGTGCACATTCAGGTTAAGGTAGGTTATGAGGATGGACGGTGATGCTTGGCAAACGAGAAGAGTTACCCGGCTGATCATGAAGACTGGCATCCCGTTATGTTTAGTTATGATGTAAATATGTTTTAAACTATGTTTACGCTTCCGCATGTATGAACAAGTTTTAATTATGATGAATGAATGAAGTTTTTCCGCTGCGTTATTTGATATTCATGTTTAAGAACTGTTTGTGAATGAGTAAATCCAATAAGTGAGGCCTCCCGGCTTTGGGGCCTTACAAGTTGGTATCAGAGCAATAGTTTGAGAGATTCGGACACCCCTAATGTCTGAACTTAAACTTTGAATGGGACCGAAAGCGGATGCCAGTACGGGTAACTCGAGCCACAGCATCAGGTATGAAAAGTAGAGTATGTGTATGTAGTATGCCTTAGGAAGAGTTAGGAAAGGACTTATGTTCTGATGGAATCACAAAGGTGGTCAAATAGAAATCGAAAGGTAGTGTAATGGTTAATTACAGATGGCCAGTGTATATTAACATCTTACAGTACTTATTGAATTTTATTTGTTAACTAGCGTGATGACATTAGATTCCTTGTCTTTTAAGAACGAAATGGAGGGAAGAATAGGCGGAAGGCGTGGTGAGGGTCGTACCGGATGACACGGTAGGATTCCCGCCCACCAAGTTTATAGTGAAAAGGCCAGAGTTCTTACGGAACCGGAAGGTAGTGTGCATGAGACCGTACGAGTGTGATGCGAAATGTCCTCCGTTGTGTTGACTTAGAGCGAAAGTGGTAAGAGGTGTCGATGAGAATGCCGGGACAAAATCTCAACTTTGAAGGGACGCGAGTATTAGAAAGTGTTATAAGAGGAACTAGAATGCTCGAGTAAGGTAAATTGGTAATTTCGTTTGGATCCGCGAAATTGTGAATTTACAGGTGCACGTGCATGATGGTGAATCTTATGGTATTGATTAATGCTTACGTATCAGAGTTGATCCAATTACTCAACCACGACTACGAGATGTTAGTCACCCGAGTAACGATTAAGGAGATTGATGAACATCATTAGTAATGGTAATGATGTCAAAGATGGTGTACCTTACAACGGTGAATGATGTCAGCAAGTACGAGCCACAGACAAGATGAGGAGGAATGAAACTTCGGTTTACCTAAGTCAGACGAGCATACGTATGAAGGATGCCAAGGAGCTAGGATGGGCTACGCTTAGCGCAAACACGTTCTGATGAATAAGAATCGGTCTACTGTTGAAGTATGCATGAGCATGAAAGAAATAACCACACTAGTGTATGTCCAAAGAATATATGAGTGCACGAATGCACAAAGTGCATCTTTCCATGTAGAAGACAGTCCAAGACAACTAATAAGGGTATCTGCTGAAATGAGAAAATAGATATACCAACAACAACAAGAGACGGAAACCGCGATGTTAATTAGGGCGTGCAGACTAAACCAAACCAAACCAAACCAGATCCGACCCAAGGATTGTTTGTCTAGAATGAATGTGAAGGACAAGTTTTGACTAACAATGTGAAGCAAGGCATGGGCACTAAGAAGAAATTCAAGGCGACTCAGAGAACGCTCTACTATGTCTAAGTCTAATCAATAGCTGCGAGTGTTACTAGAATTGGAAAGCCGTTGAGGGACCCACTGAAACTAGAAAGGAAATGAAAGTACAAGTGTCACCGTACGTGTCATCTATCCATAGTAAGACCAACGAATGTGACTTTAGAAGAAATGCATGCAGAAAAGGCTAACGGAAACGAGTAGCTAGAGAATATATATTGTCGGTCAGATGGGATGCCAATCCCTAAGACCATCCAGTGATATGTAGGAATAAGGGTGTTCAATGAACCAACGATGTGAAACGTAAAACCTGACAAGTACGTTTGAAAGAAAGACTAGAAGGAGATTGTGTATGAAGATATGAATGAAAAGTTCGAGTGACTAGTGTGCCATCTGAATGAATACCTTCCCGACAAGTTGAGTGTGATAAGGGATACCTCATATGTTTGGGGGATACCCGATACGGTTCCTACGGGAACGAAGCGATACGGTTCCTACGGGAACGAAGCGATAAGGTTCCTTCTGGAATGAAGTATATGGTTCCTTAGGGAACGAGACGATGTGGTTCCTTCGGGAATGAGATGGTACAGTACCTTAGGAAACTTGATAGTAGGAATCATTCAGGAACGGGATATTATGATTCATTCGAGAACGACATGGTATGGTCCTTCAAGGACGAATGCACCATGGACAGCTTATGAGGTATACACAATGATCCAAATAGTTGAGAGACGATCGATAGGAACCGTCCAGATGGAAAGGTGGATAACCTGAACGAGGAGTTGAAATTATGGCCAAGGAGTCTTCTGTGGACGACTCCGAGTTTGATAAGACATTTCACATAGAATGACGATATAAGAACCCTAACGGTTAGATGTGAAAGACCGACTAGGGATGTACGATGCTGAAAAAGATAACGTCTATCAAGAACGAGAGAGGTATAGTCAAGACTACACAAGGATCTGTCAACGGGAGAGTGATTGCATATACGTCGCGGCAGTTGAAAGTTCACGAAGTCAATTATCCGACTCATGATTTGGAACTTACTGCTGTCGTATTTGCATTGAAAATATGGAGGCACTACCTCTATGGGGTGAAGTTTACTATTTACTCCGACCACAAAAGTTTGAAATACTTCTTCGAACAAAGAGAGCTTGATATGAGGCAGAGACGATGGTTGGAACTGCTGAAAGATTATGATTGTGAAATCATATACCACCCTGGAAAGGCAAACGTGGTGGCTGACGCTCTAAGCCGAAAGGATGTGCCTACTCCTATTAGAGTGAAGGCTTGCCAGTTGGTGGTAACTTCAGATGTGATGAGAGAAATTGAAAAGGCTCAAGATGAGGCACTTAAAGAGGAAAACATAAAGAAGGAAAGGATGGTTGGCCAACAGGACAAGTTGGAATATAACACCCTTGGTGTTAGGACACGTTTTGGGCGGATATGGATACCTATGGGTGGCGAGCTTAGGACCAAAATCTTGGATGAGGCTCATAAGTCTCGTTACTCTATCCATCCCGGTACCAATAAAATGTACCAAGATCTGAGGAGGGAATACTGGTGGCCTGGAATGAAATGTGACGTGACGAAGTATGTAAGCAAGTGCTTGACTTGCTCGCAAGTAAAGGCCGAGCACCAGAAACCGTATGGAAAGATTCAACCACTTGATATACCGGAATGGAAGTGGGAACACATTACCATGGACTTCATAACTAAGCTACCTCGCACAGCTAAAGGTCATGACACCATTTGGGTAATTGTGGACCGTTTAACGAAGAGTGCTCATTTCCTACCTATTCGCGAGACGTTCTCGTCGGAAAGGTTAGCGGAAGTGTTTATTAATGAAATAATAGCACGGCATGGGATGCCATAGACGATCGTATCTGACCGGGACACACGATTCACATCGAAGTTCTGGAAAAGATTTCACGAGGCGATGGGCACGAGGCTTAATATCAGCACAGCATTCCACCCGCAAACGGATGGTCAGTCCGAAAGGACCATTCAGACATTGGAGGATATGCTTCGTGCTTGTATTATCGACTTCGGTGGCAGTTGGGACGGCCATCTGCCGTTAGCTGAATTCTCCTACAACAACAGTTATCACACGACGATAGGTATGCCGCCTTATGAAATGTTGTATGGGAGAAGAAGCAGGACCCCGGTTTGTTGGGGTGAGATTGGACAGAAGGAATTGGGAAGTCTCGAAGTCGTTAAAGAAACATCGGAAAGGTTTGATCAGATCAAAGCACGCATGAAGGCCGCCCAAGATCGTCAGAAATCCTATGCGGATAAACGACGAAGGCCTATTGAGTTTACTGTTGGGGATAGAGTAATGTTGAAAATGTCGCCTTGGAAGGGAATCATACGATTCAGAAAGAGAGGAAAGTTAAGTCCGAGGTTTATCGGACCATTCAGGATTATGGCACGGGTTGGTGAAGTCGCATATCGGTTGGAATTGCCTGATGAGTTAAGTGGGATTCATCCTACCTTCCATGTATCACACTTGCGAAAGTGTTTGGCGGATGAATCGGCTCACGTACCACTTACGGACATCGAGGTCGACAACAGCCTTAACTACATCGAAGAACCTGTGGCCATCCTAGACAGGAAAGAGAAACGTTTACGTAACAAAGTTATCCAGTTGGTTAAAGTCCAGTGGAAGCACCGGAAGGGATCGGAAGCTACATGGGAAACGGAGACGGAAATGAAGGAGTCGTACCCTCAACTGTTTGACTTATGATAGGTTTCGGGGACGAAACCTATTGTAAGGGGGGTAGACTTGTAACATCCCAAAATAAATGAGGATTTTAAATAACGGGTTGAACCGGGACGAACGGGATAAAAGAACGAGGCGTAACGGGCCGGGCCGGTTGGGCCGGCAAACTTGAAGGAAGGGGGGGTTTCCTCCCTTTAAATAGCCAACACACACACCATTTCTCTCATTTGCAAGAATCTAGAGAGAGAAACCGTAGAGAGAGAAAGTTGGCGGATCGACCCGAGATTGAAGGAGCTTGTTGCTACTGAGCTCGTGAGCAAAACCTCCGGATCAGAATCTCGAAATCATGTAACACCCGAACCAAATCTGAGTTTTTGTTCGTTTTTGGGTTTTCGGGAAAATGACGTGTTTTTATAAACCAAATGAGGAAAGGGTTATAAATCTGGAATCACGAAGGGAAAATACACGTTTTGAATGTAAAAAGTCCGGATCTTGACCAGGTCGGACCTGCATTGCGAAAGTTAGGGTTTTTCACGGGGAAGATAGCTGAGTTCTGCAGGTATCGAAACTAGAGTTTCGAGCGGCCTGCAGGTGTCGAAACTAGAAGTTTCGAGCGGCCTGCAGGTGTCGAAACTAGAAGTTTCGAGGGGCCTGCAGGTATCGAAACTAGAAGTTTCGATGGGCCTGCACCTGTCGAAACTAAGTAGTTTCGATAGGTCTGCATCAGTAAGTGAAGTCAGTGTATTCACCTGTAACAGAACGAGTAAACCGTTAGAGTCGGGATTTAGGTCTGATGTGTATTTAATTAATCAATTCAGATCGGAAGTGACGTTGTTGGACCTTTGTTTAGGACAACCGAGACTAGCTTATAAGGTGAGTTCTAGAGCCCTCTTTTAAATGTTTTGTTAATGTTTTTGGGCTGGTGTGCATACTTACGAAATGATTAACGAAATGATGTTTTAACGAAATGATGTTTAACGAAAGGAAAGGTTTTGAAATGTTGAAACGATGTTTACGAAAGGAAAGGTTTTGAAATGTTTTTGCCAAAAAGGGTTACGAATGCTTTATGAACGGTTTAATTGAGGAAATGTTTAATGAGAAGAGAAAGAGGTAAAGGTTTTAAAGAAGTCATTACAAATCTAATCTGTCGAATGAATGGAATTGACGAATGAAGTCTGGGAATGAGATTCCCAGCCTTGTGGTAGATTATGGACAGCGAGCCATAGTTGCCACAAGAACAACAGGGGCATGTCTTTGTGGCATGCCAATGGTTATGATGTTGTACAACTGGTAAAAGGGAGTAACGACGGTTACTCAGGGGTTAACGTGACCCCATATAAGGTTAAATTATGATCCGACGATGTTATGGCTGAGAGTCATAACCGTCGATGGAAGTTGTCGGTTTATGGACATGAGAGCCATAAGGGCAACTGAATGGTATTGTCGGTCCTCGCGCAGTTAGCCTTGGGGGCAATACCAAAAGGGAATTGACGGAATGTATGGTATTGTCGGTCTTCGTGCAGTTAAGCCTTAGGGGCAATACCATAAGGGAATTGACGGAATGTATGGTATTGTCGGTCTTCGTGCAGTTAAGCCTTAGGGGCAATACCATACTAAATGACGGAACGAAGGGTAACACAGATTTAGATAATAATGTATGACTTAAATGAATGTTAATGTTTTAAACAAATGATTGTGTTTAAATATGCGAAGGTTTACGAATGAAAGGCCCTGTTTTCTTATACGAATGTTAAACCCTATTGAATGTTTGAATGATGAACCATTTCTTAAAACGAACGAAAACTAGAACTCACCAGCGTAGCTGACGTTTTTAAGTGTGCACATTCAGGTTAAGGTAGGTTATGAGGATGGACGGTGATGCTTGGCAAACGAGAAGAGTTACCCGGCTGATCATGAAGACTGGCATCCCGTTATGTTTAGTTATGATGTAAATATGTTTTAAACTATGTTTACGCTTCCGCATGTATGAACAAGTTTTAATTATGATGAATGAATGAAGTTTTTCCGCTGCGTTATTTGATATTCATGTTTAAGAACTGTTTGTGAATGAGTAAATCCAATAAGTGAGGCCTCCCGGGTTTGGGGCATTACAGAGTTATGGAACTCCAAGAGGCTAATAACTCCCATTGGAAGTCTAAGTTTATAGATGGCCTTCCCCACTTATTTGCTGAGAGAATAAAAGGCAAATTAAGAGTAGATGGAGTCATAGATTATGACAAATATACGTATGGCAAGCTCATAGGCACATGTGTCCAAGAAGGAATAAGCCTATGTAATTAAATCAAACTTAATCAACAGATTAAGAAACATTCCTTGAATGAAAGAAAACAATTAGGAGATTTCGGTGGCCAATTTGGCATAGAGAAACCTGATAAGATTATAGAAACCAATAAGGAATCCTCCCCTAAAAAACATTATAAGCGGAAAAAATTCAGAAAAGAAGATAAATCTTATAGACCTTATAATAAAGATTATAGAAAGAAAAAATATAAGGAAAAGAAAGATTCTCCAGATGATTTTAATAAATTTATAAAATGTAGAAAATGTGGCAAAATAGGCCACAAGGCAAAAACTTGTTGGGTTAGGAAAAAACTCAATAAGATTGAAGATAAAGACATAAGAGATAAGATTAATGAAGTACTACTAGATAATAACCTAGAAGAAACTCTTTCTGATTATTCTTCATCTGAAGAAGACAATCTAAATATTTTAGATAGCCTTAGTTCCTCTGATATAGATGAATATCAATGTCCGGCTAATTGCAACAATAACTGTTGTAAAAACCTTTCTGAAATTAATGTTTTGAGTAATGAGATCTTAGATCTCCTAAAAACCATAGATGACCAACAAATAAGAGAAAAATTAATTTCTGAATGTTTAAACCAACAAAGGGTTGAGGAAACTTCTTCCTCAAATCCCCCTAAAGATTTAAAACCTTTTTCTTTAGTTGAACTAAAGAAACAGCTAACCCAAAGAAATAAGAATTCTAGACCTGTTAATATACAGGATCTAAAAATTGAAATTGATAACCTAAGACTAGATATCAGCATCCTTCAAAAGGATAATAGGAATCTAGAAGAAAGAATTATGAGGCTGGAGATACCTCAGGAAATACATACGGAGGAAATCCCTCGTTTTCTTAAAACAGAATTTCTAGAAAGTATCATAGATACTGTCACCACACAAAAGTGGAATATAAAAATAAAACTTCTTATAGAAGATAGCTTTTTTATAACCGTTACAGCACTTGTGGATAGTGGTGCTGATCTAAACTGCATCCAGGAAGGAATTATTCCTACCAAATATTTTCATAAAACCTCCCATAACTTAAGTTTTGCAGGAGGGGATAAATTAAAAATTGAATACAAGATTCCACAGGCTCATATTTGTCATAATGAAACATGTATTCCAACTACTTTTATTCTAGTAAAAAATCTTACTAGCCAAGTTATCCTTGGAACCCCTTTTCTAAATAAATTTTTTCCTTTAAAAAATATTGATAATAAAGGTATAACTGGATATTTCCAAAACAAAGAAATACATTTTTCGTTCATTACAAACCCTTTTTCCAGGACTTTAAACAATGTAAAAGAATCTCTTTTACAAGCAAAAATAAATCAAATAGATTTTCTCCAATAGGAAATATTTTCTTTAAATATCCAAGACAGGATAAATAATCATAAGCTTCAAGATAAGATTAAAATGATTAATAATCATTTTACATTACAAATATGTAGTGATCATCCAAACGCTTTTTGGGATAGAAAAAAACATATTGTTGCTTTACCTTATGAAGATGATTTTAATAATAATAAAATCACTACCAAGGCTAGACCTTGTCAAATGAATTCCGAATATATGGAATTATGTAAACAAGAAATAAAATCTCTTCTTGACAAAGATCTTATAAGAAGATCAAAATCACCATGGTTGTGTACAGCTTTTTATGTTAATAAACATTCTGAAAAAGAAAGAGGTGCTCCAAGATTAGTCATAAACTATAAACCACTTAATAAGGTCCTGAAATGGATTAGGTATTCTATACCTAACAAAAAAGATTTGTTACACAAATTATATAATGCCATAATATTTTCAAAATTTCATTTAAAATCTGGTTACTGGCAGATCCAGATAGAAGAAAAAGATAGGTACAAAACCGCTTTTACAGTACCTAATGGCCATTACGAATGGAACGTAATGACTTTTAGGCTAAAAAATGCCCCCTCCGAATTCCAAAATATTATGAATGATATTTTCATTCCATATAATGAATTCATGATAGTTTATATTGATGACATTTTAGTTTTCTCAAAAGCTATTGAAAGTCATTTTAGACACCTTGAGATATTCAAAAATATTATAATAAAAAATGGTCTAGTCATATCAAGGCCAAAAATGCTTCTTTTCCAAACTAAAATAAAATTTTTAGGTCATAATATTGAAACAGGAAAAATCATTACCATAGACAGAAGTATTGAGTTTGGGTCAAAATTTCCAGATGAAATATATGATAAAACCCAACTCCAAAGGTTTTTAAAAAGTCTAAATTATATTCTTCCCTATTATAAAAATCTAGCAGAAGATACTGCTATTTTATATGATAGACTAAAAACTAACCCAAAACCTTGGTCAAATGATCATACTAAAATTATTCAAAAGATCAAGCAAAAGGTTCAAAATCTTCACTGCTTAATGATAGCAAACCCTGGATGGGAAAAAATTATTGTAACCGACGCTTCTGACATCGGTTATGGAGGAATCTTAAAGCAAGTTTCCCCAATTGATAAACAGGAAAGCCTTGTTAGATTCCACTCTGGAAAATGGAATACAGGCCAGAAAAATTATGCTACTATTGCAAAAGAAATTTTAGCAATAGTAAAATGTGTTTTAAAATTTCAGGATGACTTATACAATCAAAAGTTTATAATAAAAACTGATTGCCAAGCAGCAAAATTTATGTTAGCAAAAGATTTTAAACATGATGTTTCAAAGCAGATGTTTGCCAGATGGCAATCACATTTAGCTCCTTTTGATTTTACTATTATATATAAGAAGGGTAGTGACAATAGTCTCCCTGATTTTCTTACCAGAGAATACTTAGATTGATGTCTCACTCCAAAGGAGCAATCAAAAAGGCCCTTCTTGAAATTCAAGAAGATTTTGAATATCGTTCTCTTTAGATTATTCGTGAAGAAGTTCTTATTTTTGAAATCCAGTCAAACACATTTCTAGGACAAAATAATAAAGATGTCCTAATAAAAGATAGAAAGATGTGGAAATCTAAATTCATAGAAAGGATTCGTATATTACGAGATTTAAAAATCAGTATTTCATGTGGATAAACTCTTCATGTATGATTCCTTATGAGCAAGGAAGAAGAGGAAGAGGCAGATCTTCCTCTTATAGAGGAAGAGGTGGAAACAACAATCCAAGGGTTATATCCCAGATGGGTAGCCAAAGACTTATAGCCGAAAATATTGCTTCCTCATCAGGAACTTCACAATCAGATAACCTCCTTTATAAGGAGTTTTTGGCATATAAAGCCTCTATAGAAAAGTCTAATAGTGACTCTTCTCAAACAGCTCCAGTATCGTATGCAAAAGCTACTGCAAACGAGGCAGAAGATGATATTTCAAACTGGACAAAAAACCAGGAAAAAGAAGTCATACTTCTTCTAGAAAAGAGAGATGCCAAATGGAAGGACGATCCATGGTTGCTTATACGCAAATACATGGATACAGGATTCTATCCACTGAAGGCTTATAAGCCTAGGTTTTTCTATGAACAGATTCTTAAAAAGGAATTCTATGAAATAGAACATTATCATACTGGACAGCCTGCTATTTATAATTTCAGCAAGATCATTATCAAACAGATCATATCGGTAGAGGCTTGGGGAACTTCCCCATTAAAAGAAAGGGATCTAATACACCCTCAGACAAAAGCCCCAATCAAATATAATTATTGGGATTATAAAGATGCTTTTTATAAAACCTTTTTATATGAAAACCCAAAACAGAAACACTCTTGGTTTATAAAGATATGTTCTCATGTATATGGTCAGGATATTCCAGTCTGGTTCCAAAATTGGTGGAAAACTTATGGTCCATCTACCAACATTTTACCAGAATTATTTAAGAATCTTTATAAGAAATGGGTAGAAGTCTCTCCGACCATTATAGAAGCCCATCAGGATGACAATTTTGTTCATAATACACCTGCCCTACATTTTTATGTCCAATTTAGTATCCCATGGATATGGAAATGGGCTCCTGAGGTAGACTATGATATTCAAAATATCCTCTGTATTAAGAGAATCTTCTACACAAAATTCTTGAAGAAGATGACTCTCACTAATATAGATGGTCTTATAGAAAGCCATGATACAATCAAATTGATTGAAAAAAACTATTGCTGATTATAAAGAACAGCTGAATAATATTCCCCAGAAGGAGGCTCCTAGCCCCTTTAAACATATTGTCAGGAAAATCCAGACTCTCAAAGAAACTGATAATATCAGTAACAAGGAAAATATGGAATTTTATCTTTCCGAAATGAAGAAAGATATGATGAAGAATTTCAACAAAGAAGAAGCATCTTCTTCAAAAACAATGTCAACCTCCTCTAAAACAGAAGATGAAGAAGATAAAGAGGAAAATGTTTCAAATGAAGCCCAGAATGATGATACAGAAACGATTGATGAAGACTACATCAACAATGTCTTAATGGAATACAAGCAGGAATTCCAGATTGAAGAATCTTCAACAAAACAAAAAGACAAAAGACAATAGACCCACATGGAGCAGAAATCGCGTCAAAAGACTCCAATAATTAAAGGAGTACCCGACAAAGTCATATAAAGCTGGTCTCATAATTTCCAGACGCCATCATCAAAAGAAGACTCAAATTATTGATGTTTACTGTTTACTTTTTGACAAATATGTCATATAGGTCCTACAATAGGACGAGTATTTTGTTGTTTTTCTTTTCTCCCCGTCTATATAAGGGGACTTCCTACCATTGTAATACACACACTGGAGAAACACAACTCTCCAATCTCTCTCTATCTTGTAATAATTTCTAAGTTTTAATATTAAGTCTGAAGTGTGCCGGCTACAAGCGCAAGTCTGGTAAATTTTTTTTACTTTTTATTTAAATTGATCTAATGATCGCCTTCTTCAGAGGCTATGCTCATAAGTGTTGAGTTGCCATGAAAACATGAACAAGCTAAATTAAAAAAAAATGTTTTAAATAGAATACTGACAGGTTAAGAATAGATAAAATGTTAAGGTGTTGGTTGACCTCTTGGGGACCTCTGTGGCCGCTAAATGCCAAAGATAGGCGCGAAGGCTTTTATGGTCTGACCTTTCACTAACCACACCATAATGTTTAATCTATTTTTGTAAAAGCTTTCCTTTGGTCAGTAATTTAAAATGTTTTAAATTTTAAGATTTCCGTTTAATTTTGGGATTTTACGATCCTCTGAATTTGGTATCAGAGCCTTGGTGCTCATAAAATAAAGTCTTGTTCATCGTTAAAATGTGCAGATCAACACTTACTTTTATTCATAAATTATGAATATCCTGAAGGGAAAGGATACTGTTAAAAACAGTATGGAAGAGGAATATGAAATTCCTCATAATCTTGAATTATTAAATAAATGGACTATTCCAAAAATGGAACACAAACTAATTTATAAATTAGGAACTTTTGAAAAATTAGGATTGAAACAAGTTGTAAAAACAACTGAAGTGTAAGGCCCCTTTCCCGGGTGACCTCACTTGTTGGATTTACTCATAAATATAGCCATAAATACTGAACTTAAATTTAAAACATTCATCATTCAATTACATTACATAACAGCGGAAGTCTTAACAATTAAAAACACAACATTGTCTTAACAAACAAAAGTGGGATGTCAGTCTTGTGCCGGGTAACCTTCACGCCATCGCACGACCTTTTCTTCCTTTACCTGAAATGTATACTAAAAGTCAGCTAACGCTGGTGAGTTCTAGTTTAATGCGATTTGATATAAACATTCTTTTCTTTACTTTATAAGTATGCATTACTGTATAGTCATTCATATAAATACGTATTCAGAACTTTTGTCTTTCTTTCATCTTTCTTTTCTGTATCTTTGTGATTTCATATATATATATATATATATATATATGCATTCACCCTTTTCTTTCTTTTCTTTCTTTCTTTACTTTCATGGGTCATACTATATAAGGGTGATCAACCCGTCATTTGCTTACGAATGTCACAAAGACAATCGCCGTGGTCCATCGTCATGGCCCACCTATACTTACAACCGTCCGGCAACGAATGCCGTCCGTCATTTTATTCTTACAACCGTCCGACAACCTTTGTCCGTCCGTCATGACTTACAACCATCCTACCGTCGTAGGCCGTAATTCGCCCGTCTACCCGAAGGTATCCGTTTCCCATGCGACTATTATTTATACAACCGTTCTACTATAACATGCCAATTGCTTCGACCGTCCATTAATGGCATTCGTACGTCCTAGCTGATGAAGGAACGCACTTGTCCCGGTTGTAAAATAATCACATGGTCGTCCGTCTACCGAAGTAGCCGTTATCATCGAAGCGTCCATAACATTTTCTGTACTTGGCAAGCAATATATACATGGATATAAAGCAGGATTTCATTCTCACATGTTATGCCATTCATTCATTTCATTCTTTGCAAGCAATATATACTTGGATATAAAGCAGGATTTCATTCTTTCATATTGTGTTATACTTTCATTCATTCTTGATAATCATGCTTTTCATTCTTTATTCATAATTTCTCTTTCATGTATAGGTATATATATATATATACTTGTATAACACATATGATCACATTGACATTCATAACATTTATTCACTTAGTGTATACATCTCAGCCCCAAAACATTTGAAAACATTTGCACATAACATAGAAGCGGGCACATAGAATTCACCTGATGAGAAGTTTATGTAATACACTAAGCTGGCTACTGGGCTTCACTAATGTCACTCACGATCTGTATAATAAAGTCATACACATAAGATGGTGCTCCTAGATGACACTAGACATTACTATGCTTGAACATAGTAGTTTCGATTGATTAGCTTATATCGAAACTTGGTAGTTTCGTTAGGTTGTTTCTGTCAAAACTTAGTAGTTTCGAAAGGTAGTTTCGATAGGTAGTTTCGATAGATAGTTTCGATAGTTAGTTTCGATAGGTAGTTTCGATAGGTAGTTTCGATAAGTAGTTTCGATAGGTAGTTTCGATAAGTAACTTATGTATTATCCTAGCTTCGGTACGGGGGCTCATATCGAAACTATGGTAGTTTTGATTGGGTCTGCATATATCGAAACTAAGTAGTTTCGATGGGTCTGCACATATCAAAACTAAGTAGTTTCGATGGGTCTGCACTTATCGCCTTCCCCAAAAATCCGAATGTTCTGCATGTGAATCTGATCATGTCGATATCTAAGTTTTCTTTGATCAAAACGTTCGTTTTTCATTCTAGATGCTATACCTAATCTCACTTTCAAGTTTCATCCGCAAAATCGTTGTCTTTTTAGCCAAAACCCGAAAACTCCCGAAACGAACAAAAACTCATAATGTGATCGAATCGTTACCTGGATTGGATTTCTGATTCAGAGGATATGATCACGAGAATAGCAGCAACGTTCTCCTGAATTCCCGAGTTGATTCGTCACTTTCTCTCTCTAGACCTGTGCTCTCCTTTCTCTCTCTAAAAGCTGCGTGAGTTGGGGAAATGAGCAGGGAAGAGGGCTGCCTTGCCTCTTATGTGCATGGGCTTCCCTCGGCCCATTGAAGCCGGGCCCAGGCCTGCTCCCTTTTTGTTTAAATATTCCAACTAAATCACCGGTCTAGCTATATTTATTCGTTTTATTATTTTTAGGATGTTACAAGTCTACCCTCCTTAAAGAGGTTTCGTCCTCGAAACTGTTCATACGTTAAACAATTGAGGGTATAGTCCCCTCATCTCGTCTTCTTTTTCCCACGTAGCTTCTGACCCTTTTCTGTGCTTCCATTGTATCTTGACTAACGGTATCGACTTATTGCGTAGGCGTTTCTCAGCTCGGTCAAGAATGGCTATTGGTTCCTCTACATAATTTAGACTGTTATCCACTTCGATCTCGTCGTAAGGTATGTGAGCTGTGTCGTCAGCTAGGCACTTGCGTAACTACGACACGTGAAACGTAGGGTGTATTCCACTAAGCTCGACGGGTAGGTCGAGTCTGTAACCAACTTGACCCACTCTTGCTAAAATCTTGAAAGGTCCGACAAACCTTGGACTTAGTTTGCCACGCTTTCTGAACCGAATGATTCCTTTCCACGGTGATACTTTCAACAGTACCATGTCCCCTACTTGAAACTCTAAATCCCTCCTTCTCTTATCCGCGTATGATTTCTGTCTGTCTTTTGCGGCTTTCATACGAGCCTTGATTTGATCAAATTTCTCAGAAGTAGCTTTGACCACTTCGAGACTTGCAAAATCCTTCTGTCCAATTTCCCCCCAACAAACCGGGGTCCTACATTTCCTCCCATACAACATTTCAAATGGCGACATGCCAATAGTCGAGTGATAGCTGTTGTTATATGAAAATTCTGCCAATGGTAGATGGCTGTCCCAACTCCCACAGAAGTCAATGATACAGGCCCGGAGCATGTCCTCCAAGGTCTGAATGGTCCTTTCCGATTGTCCATCGGTTTGAGGGTGGTAAGCGGTGCTGATGTTCAGTCTAGTGCCCATTGCTTCATTGAATTCCTTCCAAAACCTTGACGTGAATCTAGTATCCCTATCGGACACAATCGACAGCGGCATACCATGTCTGCTCACAATTTCCTTGATAAATATTTCTGCTAGCTTTTCAGAAGAAGAAGTTTCTCGTATTGGCAAGAAGTGAGCACTCTTTGTCAAGCGGTCGACGATCACCCAAATGGTATCATTGCCTTTAGCTGTTCGCGGTAGCTTGGTAATGAAGTCCATTGTGATCTCTTCCCACTTCCATTCCGGTATTGGTAAAGGTTGCATTTTACCGCATGGTTTCTGGTGCTCGGCCTTAACTAGAGAACACGTTAGGCACTTGCTCACGTATTCTGTCACATCATTCTTCATGCCAGGCCATTAGTATTCTTTCTTCAAGTCTTGATACATTTTGTTTGTCCCGGGGTGGATAGAATAGCGAGACTTATGGGCCTCATCGAGTATTTTGGCTCTAAGCTCACCAATCTTAGGTATCCACATCCGGCCAAACCTAGTTCGTACTCCGTATGCATTCGCATCTAAGTTCCCTTGTTGTCCTACTATTCTTTCCCGTTTCACATTTCTTTCTAACAATGCTTCATCTTGTGCCTTTGATATTTCACCCATTAAGTCTGGCGTTATAATCAACTGACACGCTTTGATCCGGATAGGTGCCGATTCTTTCCTTTCTACTTAAAGCGTCAGCCACTACGTTTGCCTTGCCTGGATGGTACATTATCTCACTGTCATAGTCTTTCAGTAGCTCTAACCATCTTCTTTGCCTCATGTTTAGTTCCTTTTGTTCGAAAAAGTATTTCAAGCTTTTGTGATCGGAGTAGATGGTGCATTTAACTCCATACAAGTAGTGTCTCCATATTTTCAACGTGAAAACTACTGCTGCTAATTCTAGATCGTGTGTTGGGTAGTTAACTTCATGAACCTTTAGTTGCCGCGATGCATAAGCAATTACCTTTCCTCGTTCCATGAGTACGCACCCTAAACCCTGCCCTGAAGCGTCAGAGTAGACTACTAAGTCTTCATTTCCCTCCGGAAGTGTTAAGACGGGGGCTTGAGTTAATGGTGTCTTAAGTTCCTCAAACGCGTTGTTTTGGGTTGGACCCCATTCATATTTTACTTCCTTCCGTGTCAATTTGGTTAGCGGCGAGGCAATTCTTGAGAAATCTTGGATGAACCTTCGATAGTAGCCTGCCAACCCTAGAAAGCTTCGTATCTCTGTTGGTGTCTTTGGGATGTTCCATTCCTTTACTGTCTCGATCTTTGCAGGATCTACCATGACGCCGTTTGGGTTTATTACATGACCTTGGAATTGGACTTCCCTAAGCCAGAACGCGCATTTGGAGAATTTTGCGTACAATTTTTCATGCTTTAGCACCTCCAGAACCTCTCTTAGGTGACAGTGGTGATCACCCTCGCTTTTTGAATACACCAATATGTCATCTATAAAGACTATCACCGATCGATCCAACATTGGTCGACATACTCTATTCATCAAATCCATGAACGCTGCTGGTGCGTTGGTCAATCCGAAGGACATCACGAGAAACTCATAATGTCCATAACGCGTGCGAAACGCGGTCTTTGGTACGTCTTCTTCTCTTACTTTCAACTGATGGTAACCCGACCTAAGATCGATCTTTGAGAACCAACTCGCACCTTGCAGTTGATCAAAAAGGTCGTCTATTCTAGGCAGTGGGTATTTGTTCTTCACTGTTCTCTTGTTCAATTCGCGGTAGTCGATGCACATGCGCATGCTGCCGTCCTTCTTCTTTACAAATAGTACCGGAGCGCCCCATGGTGAGATGCTCGGCCTAATAAATCCTTTCTCGGTTAGTTCCTCTAGTTGGGACATCAATTCCTTCATTTCTGGCGGAGCCATTCGGTAAGGGGCTTTGGCAACGGGCTCAGCTCCTGGCAGTAAATCAATCTGAAATTCTATTTCCCGATCGGGTGGCAACCCAGGTAGATCCTCAGGGAATACTTCCAGAAAATTGCACACCACGGGTACATTCTTGAGTTCTTTCATTTTCATTCTATCATCTATAACATATGCCAGATAAGCTTCGCAGCCGCGCCTCATGTAACTTTCGGCCTTTATCATCGAGATGACGTTCAGCATTGTGCAATTCCAATCCCCATAAACCGTAATTGGACTGCCGCTAGGACCTTTGAGGTGTATCCTCTTACGTTTACATATGATTTGAGCTTCGTTGGCAGCTAGCCAATCCATACCCAATACTACATCGAATCCTCCTAAGGTGAGAAGGAATAATCTAGAAGGAAATTTATGACCCTCTATTTCTATTATGCAATCCTCTGTTACTTGGAATACTGCCGAATTTTTACCAACGGCAGTTTGTACACTAAAGGCCTTTACTACTGTGTTGATAGTGCAATTCAGTTTTTGACTAAAGGCATTTGATATAAAGCTTTTACTAGCACCCGAGTCAAATAATATAGCCGCATGTTCATCATTAACTAGGAACGTACCTGACACAACATCAGGATTTCCCCTTGCTTCCTCCTCAGTCAGGGCGTAAGCTCGAGTCCTAGTCTTTGGTTGTTCCTGTTCCTTTTCTTTTCCCGAACCAGATTGTCTGGTTTTTCTGCAATCCTTAGTCAGGTGACCAAACAGTCCACATACTTGGCATTTAGTGTCTCTCAAGCAGTCACGAGGGTAGTGCCCCGGCTTCCCACACCTGTAACATGTGGTGGAGCCGACCCGACACTCGCCAAAATGTTGCCTTCCACATTTCTTGCAGGTTTCATATTTATCCGACCTCGGTTTCTTATTTTCAGTTGTTACGTTCCCTCTTCCGGTGCCTCTAGACGGGTTCTCCCACTTTCTCTTTTGAGTTTCTGTTGGTGGGTCCTCATTGGCATAATCGTCGTAGACGATTCCGCTCAGATTCACTACCGACTCGAAGGTCGAGGGTAGGTTGGCTTTCACGTGGACACGGACCCTTTGAGGTAGGCCCTTCACATAATACTTGATCATTCGCTCTTCTGTCTCCACCAGGTGGGGTACCCGCTGTGCCAACTCATTGAATCTAGAAGTATACTGGCGGTGTGTCTTATTGCCAGCTTTAAGGTTTAGGAATTCATTTTCCACTCGATCAATTTCGTTCTGGGGACAAAACTTTTGAATTACCAGCTTTTTCAGTTCTTCCAATGTCATTCTTGCAAGAGCGTTTGGGGACTTTGTCCTCTGGATGTTCCTCCACCAACCTAGGGCCTCTTTGGTGAAAGAATGAGCAACATATTTAACAGCCTGGTCTGGTCGACACTCGCTGATGTTGATTACATCACTCATCCTCTCAATCCATTCAAGCGTTGCCACTGAATCTTTGCTCCCATCGAACTTGGGTGGGTCTCCGTCCTTGAAACCTTTGTAAGTGCACCCACGATTGCTCGATCCTATCTTTATTTCATCCCCATCACTATCATATACTTTCTCTTCATTGTCTCCTTCATCCTCCTCCTTACTTTTCTTTATTGCCTCGGATAGTAGATCAGGCAATACATTCTTCAAAGTGAGCACAACTTCACGGGCAATAACATCCCTGACTTCAGGTTCCAACTGTATAGGCCCTGGACTGTTGTTCCCAGTTGGTGTCACATCTGTTTCGTGCACACTCTCAGTGTGTTCTGCGTGCACACTCTCTTCCTCTTCCTGTCTTTGTTTCAATGGGGGTCTACCTACTCGGCCAGTGCGACCGCCTCGGCGTCCCGTTCTTCCTCCACCAGCCATAATCCTTAATTTCCTGATAGTTATAAAGGGAATACATCAATGTCATTTCTTCAGATCATAGTTTGGAACAGTACGAGCAAGGTAAATTTTTAATTACAGTGACCGGTTTGTGATTACTAATTTACATTGCTTTTCGGGTTCAAAACTCTTCAAATCGGTTGTGACATTGACATCTATTTGTTCTAAGTTAAGGCATCTATTCTTATCTAAGTGTATTAACTCTAGTACTTACTTACCGTGCTAGCGTTGGCGTTGGCTACCCGTACTGACATCCGTGCGTTGGTCTCATAATCAGTTTGAGTCTAGACATTTAGGGATGTCTAAATCTCTCAAACTATTGCTCTGATACCAAACTTGTAAGGCCCCTTTCCCGGGTGACCTCACTTGTTGGATTTACTCAAAAACATAGCCATAAATACTGAACTTAAATTTAAAACATTCATCATTCAATTACATTACATAACAGCGGAAGTCTTAACAATTAAAAACACAACATTGTCTTAACAAACAAAAGTGGGATGTCAGTGTTGTGCCGGGTAACCTTCACGCCATCGCACGACCTTTTCTTCCTTTACCTGAAATGTAAACTAAAAGTCAGCTAACGCTGGTGAGTTCTAGTTTAATGCGATTTGATATAAACATTCTTTTCTTTACTTTATAAGTATGCATTACTGTATAGTCATTCATATAAATACGTATTCAGAACTTTTGTCTTTCTTTCATCTTTCTTTTCTGTATCTTTGTGATTTCATATATATATATATATATATATATATGCATTCACCCTTTTCTTTCTTTTCTTTCTTTCTTTACTTTCATGGGTCATACTATATAAGGGTGATCAACCCGTCATTTGCTTACGAATGTCACAAAGACAATCGCCGTGGTCCATCGTCATGGCCCACCTATACTTACAACCGTCCGGCAACGAGTGCCGTCCGTCATTTTATTCTTACAACCGTCCGGCAACCTTTGTCCGTCCGTCATGACTTACAACCGTCCTACCGTCGTAGGCCGTAATTCGCCCGTCTACCCGAAGGTATCCGTTTCCCATGCGACTATTATTTATACAACCGTTCTACTATAACATGCCAATTGCTTCGACCGTCCATTAATGGCATTCGTACGTCCTAGCTGATGAAGGAACGCACTTGTCCCGGTTGTAAAATAATCACATGGTCGTCCGTCTACCGAAGTAGCCGTTATCATCGAAGCGTCCATAACATTTTCTGTACTTGGCAAGCAATATATACATGGATATAAAGCAGTATTTCATTCTCACATGTTATGCCATTCATTCATTTCATTCTTTGCAAGCAATATATACATGGATATAAAGCAGGATTTCATTCTTTCATATTGTGTTATACTTTCATTCATTCTTGATAATCATGCTTTTCATTCTTTATTCATAATTTCTCTTTCATGTATAGGTATATATATATATATACTTGTATAACACATATGATCACATTGACATTCATAACATTTATTCACTTAGTGTATACATCTCAGCCCCAAAACATTTGAAAACATTTGCACATAACATAGAAGGGGGCACATAGAACTCACCTGATGAGTAGTTTCTGTAATACACTAAGCTGGCTACTGGGCTTCACTAATGTCACTCACGATCTGTATAACAAAGTCATACACATAAGATGGTGCTCCTAGATGACACTAGACATTACTATGCTTGAACATAGTAGTTTCGATTGATTAGCTTATATCGAAACTTGGTAGTTTCGATAGGTTGTTTCTGTCGAAACTTAGTAGTTTCGATAGGTAGTTTCGATAGGTAGTTTCGATAGATAGTTTCGATAGGTAGTTTCGATAGGTAGTTTCGATAGGTAGTTTCGATAAGTAGTTTCGATAGGTAGTTTCGATAAGTAACTTATGTATTATCTTAGCTTCGGATCGGGGGCTCATATCGAAACTATGGTAGTTTCGATTGGGTCTGCATATATCGAAACTAAGTAGTTTCGATGGGTCTGCACATATCGAAACTAAGTAGTTTCGATGGGTCTGCACTTATCGCCTTCCCCAAAAATCCGAATGTTCTGCATGCGAATCTGATCATGTCGATATCTAAGTTTTCTTTAATCAAAACGTTCGTTTTTCATTCTAGATGCTATACCTAAGCTCACTTTCAAGTTTCATCCGCAAAATCGTTGTCTTTTTAGCCAAAACCCGAAAACTCTCGAAACGAACAAAAACTCATAATGTGATCGAATTGTTACCTGGATTGGATTTCTGATTCAGAGGATATGATCACGAGAATAGCAGCAACGTTCTCCTGAATTCCCGAGTTGATCCGTCACTTTCTCTCTCTAGACCCGAGCTCTCCTTTTACTCTCTAAAAGCTGCGTGAGTTGGGGAAATGAGCAGGGAAGAGGGCTGCCTTGCCTCTTATGTGCATGGGTTTCTCTCGGCCCATTGAAGCCGGGCCCAGGCCTGCTCCCTTTTTGTTTAAATATTCCAACTAAATCACCGGTCTCGCTATATTTATTCGTTTTATTATTTTTAGGATGTTACATGAAGAAACATTTTCTTTAAATAAAGAAGACATGGTTATTAAACTATTGTCAAATAAAGATTTAAATAAATATAAAAGAGATTACAAGTTTCTTCATATAGGTCTAGTGCAAATTGCATTTAAACCTTTGACCCTTGAAGGTCTTCCAGAAAGCTTTGTAGCAGCCCTTAGAGATGCTAGAAATCTGGACTGGAAACAATCAGTAATAGGGATTGTTCAAACAAATCTGGCTCCTGGCCCAGTCTATTTTAATGTTTATCCTAATCTTTAATTATCTCTATCTGATATTAATATTTCAGATGCTTTAACTTTAAATGTTAAATCTCATGGTTATAACTATGCTCCTAGATCAGAAGTTATCTGTATCTGTTACAGGATTTATTATAAACCTTTATATACGCTAAATCCTCTGTGTAAAATTGTAGATAAACCATTAAATGAAACCATTGTCATAGAAACTAATTTTGGTAAATCTAATATAACTACCAGAAGAAAAATTAAATGGGAAGAAATTAATTTCCCACAGAACTGGATTTTAGACAAAGCCACAACATCTCAACAATATGTTGATAGTAATCCACTAGAGATTACCCAAACTGAAGAAGGAGATGTTCAAATATGTTTTGAACAACTCAGAAATACTCCTTCTTTACCAAGATCTTTATCTTATAGATCTTTATCCTCAAGACAACATATTTCGCCTTTAGGATATCATGTCAGAAGCCCTTATAGAGCTTCAACTTCAAGAATTAGGGAAACTATTCCTGCTTCTGAAATATTCAATAGATTACACATAAATGATGATAATATTGTCACACCAGGTGTTACAGTAGATCCGGAATTAACCGAATAAGAAATACAATTTGTTTAATGGATTTTACACAAAAACTTGATTTTAATCCAGGCTCACCGATAAGAAAACAAATTAATAGGGAATTTATTTCACCCGAATGGAAATTATTTAGAAATTGGTTTTTTAATAATTTTAAAGAAACCGATATACTATTATTCAAAGAAGAATATTATAAATATTTGATTATAAAAAATGAGATTATACCATTTATTCTTCGGTTTATAGAAAAATATACAGAAAGTATTATTTCAGTCATAGAAAGAGAATTTGCTATTCAAGGAGAAAAAAGAATTTCTAGTGTTTTTCCTCCTACTCAATCTTTTAAAATTGGAAAGGAAAATGAAATAAGATATTATCAAACTTTTCAAAAATTATTAGAAGGTGACATTTTACCTATCACAGTTTCTCATTTAAATGATTTGATTAAACAGCAGAATTAATAAAACTTATATTTAATAATCCTAGGAGAACAAATCCAGGATTTGTCTGCTAAGATGAATAAAATAATATTGTACTTAAAAGAAAAACCTTTATTAGGTAAGCCAGCCTCTTTTATAGAAAAGGTTGCTACTCCTAGTATACAACTTCCTCCGGAAGTCACAGATTTTAAATTAAAATCTAAAGATACTCTTGTATCAACTTTAAATGAGACTATGGACGCTCTAAAGGGTCTTAAGATTAGTACTCTAACAGAGTTCTCTAAAGATAATTACCATGAGGAAGTTAAAGATCAAATCTCTAAACTTTCTAAGTGGGCAGATAAGCCTACTCATAGGAAATACTATTATCCTAGACCAACCCCTCAAGATGTCCTTATAGAAGAACAAGAATATATAATAAATAACTCTTATAGTGGAAAAATGATCTATGGATGGAACATAGATGGTCAATCAGAAGGACAGATTTATAACACTGTCCAGAGAATCCTTATGTATAGTACAGTTTGCAAAAATAATAACTCAGTAAAAACTATAGCTAGTATGATAATATCAGGTTTTACTGGCCAGTTAAAAGGATGGTGGGACAATTATCTATCCCAAACTGATAAGGAAAAAATCCTTAATAGCGTTAAACAGGAAGAAGGCGCTAGTACCAGCAGTACAGAGAGTAATGCTGTCTATACTTTAATAGTAAATATCATAGAACACTTTACTGGAAGATGGTCCGATGATTCTGAAAATATCAGAACTCTTCTCCAAAACATAAGATGTAAAACTCTAACATCATTTAGATGGTATAAAGATACTTTTCTATGTAGAGTTATGGAACTCCTAGAGGCTAATAACTCCCATTGGAAGTCTAAGTTTATAGATGGCCTTCCCCACTTATTTGCTGAGAGAATAAAAAGGCAAATTAAGAGTAGATGGAGTCATAGATTATGACAAAAATACGTATGGCAAGCTCATAGGCACATGTGTCCAAGAAGGAATAAGCCTATGTAATGAAATCAAACTTAATCAACAGATTAAGAAACATTCCTTGAATGAAAGAAAACAATTAGGAGATTTATGTGGCCAATTTGGCATAGAGAAACCTAATAAGATTATAGAAACCAATAAGGAATCCTCCCCTAAAAAACATTATAAGAGGAAAAAAATCAGAAAAGAAGATAAATCTTATAGACCTTATAATAAAGATTATATAAACAAAAAATATAAGGAAAAGAAAGATTCTCCAGATGATTTTAATAAATTTATAAAATGTAGAAAATGTGTCCTTCTGATTGACTTTAAATGAGACTATGGACGCTCTAAAGGGTCTTAAGATTAGTACTCTAACAGAGTTCTCTAAAGATAATTACCATGAGGAAGTTAAAGATCAAATCTCTAAACTTTCTAAGTGGGCAGATAAGCCTACTCATAGGAAATACTATTATCCTAGACCAACCCCTCAAGATGTCCTTATAGAAGAACAAGAATATATAATAAATAACTCTTATAGTGGAAAAATGATCTATGGATGGAACATAGATGGCCAATCAGAAGGACAGATTTATAACACTGTCCAGAGAATCCTTATGTATAGTACAGTTTGCAAAAATAATAACTCAGTAAAAACTATAGCTAGTATGATAATATCAGGTTTTACTGGCCAGTTAAAAGGATGGTGGGACAATTATCTATCCCAAACTGATAAGGAAAAAATCCTTAATAGCGTTAAACAGGAAGAAGGCGCTAGTACCAGCAGTACAGAGAGTAATGCTGTCTATACTTTAATAGTAAATATCATAGAACACTTTACTGGAAGATGGTCCGATGATTCTGAAAATATCAGAACTCTTCTCCAAAACATAAGATGTAAAACTCTAACATCATTTAGATGGTATAAAGATACTTTTCTATGTAGAGTTATGGAACTCCTAGAGGCTAATAACTCCCATTAGAAGTCTAAGTTTATAGATGGCCTTCCCCACTTATTTGCTGAGAGAATAAAAAGGCAAATTAAGAGTAGATGGAGTCATAGATTATGACAAAAATACGTATGGCAAGCTCATAGGCACATGTGTCCAAGAAGGAATAAGCCTATGTAATGAAATCAAACTTAATCAACAGATTAAGAAACATTCCTTGAATGAAAGAAAACAATTAGGAGATTTATGTGGCCAATTTGGCATAGAGAAACCTGATAAGATTATAGAAACCAATAAGGAATCCTCCCCTAAAAAACATTATAAGAGGAAAAAAATCAGAAAAGAAGATAAATCTTATAGACCTTATAATAAAGATTATATAAACAAAAAATATAAGGAAAAGAAAGATTCTCCAGATGATTTTAATAAAATATAAGGCAAAAACTTGTTGGGTTAGGAAAAAACTCAATAAGATTGAAGATAAAGACATAAGAGATAAGATTAATGAAGTACTACTAGATAATAACCTAGAAGAAACTCTTTCTGATTATTCTTCATCTGAAGAAGACAATCTAAATATTTTAGATAGCCTTAGTTCCTCTGATATAGATGAATATCAATGTCCGGCTAATTGCAACAATAACTGTTGTAAAAACCTTTCTGAAATATCTGAAGAAGGTCTCTATCAAATTATTTCCCAGTTTCAAAATCTGGAAATTAATATTTTGAGTAATGAGATCTTAGATCTCCTAAAAACCATAGATGACCAACAACTAAGAGAAAAATTAATTTCTGAATGTTTAAACCAACAAAAGGTTGAGGAAACTTCTTCCTCAAATCCCCCTAAAGATTTAAAACCTTTTTCTTTAGCTGAACTAAAGAAACAGCTAACCCAAAGAAATAAGAATTCTAGACCTGTTAATATACAGGATCTAAAAATTGAAATTGATAACCTAAGACTAGATATCAGCATCCTTCAAAAGGATAATAGGAATCTAGAAGAAAGAATTATGAGGCTGGAGATACCTCAGGAAATACATACGGAGGAAATCCCTCGTATTCTTAAAACAGAATTTCTAGAAAGTATCATAGATATTGTCACCACACAAAAGTGGAATATAAAAATAAAACTTCTTATAGAAGATAGCTTTTTTATAACCGTTACAGCACTTGTGGATAGTGGTGCTGATCTAAACTGTATCCAGGAAGGAATTATTCCTACCAAATATTTTCATAAAACCTCCCATAACTTAAGTTCTGCAGGAGGGGATAAATTAAAAATTGAATACAAGATTCCACAGGCTCATATTTGTCATAATGAAACCTGTATTCCAACTAGTTTTATTCTAGTAAAAAATCTTACTAGCCAAGTTATCCTAGGAACCCCTTTTCTAAATAAAATTTTTTGTTTAAAAAATATTGATAATAAAGGTATAACTGGATATTTCCAAAACAAAGAAATACATTTTTCGTTCATTACAAACCCTTTTTCCAGGACTTTAAACAATGTAAAAGAATCTCTTTTACAAGCAAAAATAAATCAAATAGATTTTCTCCAAAAGGAAATATTTTCTTTAAATATCCAAGATAGGATAAATAATCCTAAGCTTCAAGATAAGATTAAAATGATTAATAATCATTTTACATTACAAATATGTAGTGATCATCCAAACGCTTTTTGGGATAGAAAAAAAACATATTGTTGCTTTACCTTATGAAGATGATTTTAATGATAATAAAATCACTACCAAGGCTAGACCTTGTCAAATGAATTCCGAATATATGGAATTATGTAAACAAGAAATAAAATATCTTCTTGACAAAGATCTTATAAGAAGATCAAAATCACCATGGTCGTGTACAGCTTTTTATGTTAATAAACATTCTGAAAAAGAAAGAGGTGCTCCAAGATTAGTCATAAACTATAAACCACTTAATAAGGTCCTGAAATGGATTAGGTATCCTATACCTAACAAAAAAGATTTGTTAGACAAATTATATAATGCCATAATATTTTCACAATTTGATTTAAAATCTGGTTACTGGCAGATCCAGATAGAAGAAAAAAAATAGGTACAAAACCGCTTTTACAGTACCTAATGGCCATTACGAATGGAACGTAATGCCTTTTGGGCTAAAAAATGCCCCCTCCGAATTCCAAAATATTATGAATGATATTTTCATTCCATATAATGAATTCATGATAGTTTATATTGATGACATTTTAGTTTTCTCAAAAGATATTGAAAGTCATTTTAGACACCTTAAGATATTCAAAAATATTATAATAAAAAATGGTCTAGTCATATCAAGGCCAAAAATGCTTCTTTTCCAAACTAAAATAAGATTTTTAGGTCATAATAATGAAACAAGAAAAAATCATTCCCATAAACAGAAGTATTGAGTTTGAGTCAAAATTTCCAGATGAAATATATGATAAAACCCAACTCCAAAGGTTTTTAGGAAGTCTAAATTATATTCTTCCCTATTATAAAAATCTAGCAGAAGATACTGCTATTTTATATGATAGACTAAAAACTAACCCAAAACCTTGGTCAAATGATCATACTAAAATTATTCAAAAGATCAAGCAAAAGGTTCAAAATCTTCCTTGCTTAATGATAGCAAACCCTGGATGGGAAAAAATTATTGAAACCGACGCCTCTGACATCGGTTATGGAGGAATCTTAAAGCAAGTTTTCCCAATTGATAAACAGGAAAGCCTTGTTAGATTCCATTCTGGAAAATGGAATACAGGCCAGAAAAACTATGCTACTATTGCAAAAGAAATTTTAGCAATAGTAAAATGTGTTTTAAAATTTTAGGATGACTTATACAATCAAAAGTTTATAATAAAAACTGATTGCCAAGCAGCAAAATTTATGTTTGCAAAAGATTTTAAACATGATGTTTCAAAGCAGATGTTTGCCGGATGGCAATCACATTTAGCTTCTTTTGATTTTACTATTATATATAAGAAGGGTAGTGACAATAGTCTCCCTGATTTTCTTACCAGAGAATACTTAGATTGATGTCTTACTCCAAAGGACCAATCAATAAGGCCCTTCTTGAAATTCAAGAAGAAATTGAATATCATTCTCTTCAGATTATTCGTGAAGAAGTTCTTATTTTTGAAATCCAGTCAAACACATTTCTAGGACAAAATAATAAAGATGTCCTAATAAAAGATAGAAAGATGTGGAAATCTAAATTCATAGAAAGGATTCGTATATTACGAGATTTAAAAATCAGTATTTCATGTGGATAAACTCTTCAGGTATGATTCCTTATGAGCAAGGAAGAAGAGGAAGAGGCAGGTCTTCCTCTTATAGAGGAAGAGGTGGAAACAACAATCCAAGGGTTATATCCCAGATGGGTAGCCAAAGGCTTATAGCTGAAAATATTGCTTCCTCATTAGGAACTTCACAATCAGATAACCTCCTTTATAAGGAGTTTTTGGCATATAAAGTCTCTATAGAAAAGTCTAATAATGACTCTTCTCAAACAGCTCCAGCATCATATGCAAAAGCTACTGCAATCGAGGCAGAAGACGATATTTCAAACTGGACAAAAAACCAGGAAAAAGAAGTCATACTTCTTCTCGAAAGGAGAGATGCCAAATGGAAGGACGATCCATGGTTGCTTATACGCAAATACATGGATACAAGATTCTATCCAATGAAGGCTTATAAGCCTAGGTTTTTCTATGAACAGATTCTTAAAAAGGAATTCTGTGAAATAGAACATTATCATACTGGACAGCCTGATATTTATAATTTCAGCAAGATCATTATCAAACAGATCATATCGGTAGAGGTTTGGTGAACTTCCCCATTAAAAGAAAGGGATCTAATACACCCTCAGACAAAAGCCCCAATCAAATATAATTATTGGGATTATAAAGATGCTTTTTATAAAACCTTTTTATATGAAAACCCAAAACAGAAACACTCTTGGTTTATAAAGATCTGTTCTCATGTATATGGTCAGGATATTCCAGTCTGGTTCCAAAATTGGTGGAAAACTTATGGTCCATCTACCAACATTTTACCAGAATTATTTAAGAATCGTTATAAGAAATGGGTAGAAGTCTCTCCGACCATTATAGAAGCCCAGCAGGATGACAATTTTGTTCATAATACACCTGCCCTACATTTTTATGTCCAATTTAGTATCCCATGGATATGGAAATGGGCTCCTGAGGTAGACTATGATAGTCAAAATATCCTCTGTATTAAGAGAATCTTCTACACAAAATTCTGGAAGAAGATGACTCTCACTAATATAGATGGTCTTATAGAAAGCCATGATACAATCAAATTTATTGAAAAAACTATTGCTGATTATAAAGAACAGCTGAATAATATTCCCCAGAAGGAGGCTCCTAGCTCCTTTAAACATATTGTCAGGAAAATCCAGACTCTCAAAGAAACTGATAATATCAGTAACAAGGAAATAATGGAATTTTATCTTTCCGAAATGAAGAAAGATATGATGAAGAATTTCAACAAAGAAGAAGCATCTTCTTCAAAAACAATGTCAACCTCCTCTAAAACAGAAGATGAAGAAGATAAAGTGGAAAATGATTCAAATGAAGCCCAGAACGATGATACAGAAACGATTGATGAAGACTACATCAACAATGTCTTAATGGAATACAAGCAGGAATTCCAGATTGAAGAATCTTCAACAAAACAAAAAGACAAAAGACAATAGACCCACATGGAGCAGAAATCGCGTCAAAAGACTCCAATAATTAAAGGAGTACCCGACAAAGTCATATAAAGCTGGTCTCATAATTGCCAGACGCCATCATGTAACATCCCAAATTCCCTATTAGTTAAAAACACGAGATCTTATTTAGAACTAAGGTTGTCAAGGGACGAAAACATAGAATAATGAGTTAGCAACTAATTAAATTAAAGGACGTTGATGCAAATTCTACATAGATGAGGGGTGTAAGAAGAAAATGTTCATAACAATTGAAACCTAAATCTCATACACACACAATCTTCAGCCGCCCCCCCCCCATTCCTTTGTTTTCGTTTTACCCTCCCTCGTCGAGCAACAACCAGACCACACCATCCTTACAATTTCTAAACCTAAATCGAGCATTAACCTGCAATGGAGCTTCAATACAAGGAAATCGGAAGGCATTAATGGGCCGGGAACGATTCGTGCTTGATCAGCGATGCGTGAAAGAGGTAAGGGCCAGCTGTTGTGGTTCGAATGACGTCGACATCGGGCGTGGGAGCTGCTGCTATGGCCCCGGCAGCAGCAGAGGGTTCATCATGGCGTAGTTACAGTGGTAACACGGATGCGACGAGGATGTTGGTGATGAAAGCAGCCTCACGGCAGTAGTTTCGGGTATCGGTTCGGCAGCAGTAGTTTCGATAGTGTAACATCCCAAAAATAATAAAAAGAATAAAACTAGCGAGACCGGTGATTTAGTCAGAATATTTAAACAAAGGGAGCGGGCTTGGGCTCGGCTCCAATGGGCCGAGGGAAGCCCATGCACATAAGAGGCAAGGCAGCCTCTTCCCTGCTCATTTCCCCACTCACGCAACTTTGAGAGAGAGAAAGGAGAGCTCGGGTCTAGAGAGAGAAAGTGACGGATCAACTCGGGAATTCAGGAGAACGTTGCTGCTGTGCTCGTGATCATATCCTCTGGATCAGAAATCCAATCCAGGTAACGATTCGATCACATTATGAGTTTTTGTTCGTTTTGGGAGTTTTCGGGTTTTGGCTAAAAAGATAACAATTTTGCGGATGAAACTTGAAAATGAACTTAGATATAGCATCTAGAATGAAAACCCAACGTTTTGATCTAGGAAAACTGAGATATTGACTCGAATCAGACCTGCATGCAAAACTTCAGATTTTTGGAGATGGCGATCTGTGCAGACCCATCGAAACTACTTAGTTTCGATATGTGCAGACCCATCGAAACTACTTAGTTTCGATATGTGCAGACCCATCGAAACTACCATAGTTTCAATATGTGCATTAGTTTTGATATATGCATACCTATCGAAACTACCATAGTTTCGATATGAGCCACGAATCCGAAGCTAAGTTTACACCTAAGTTACCTATCGAAACTCCAATTTTCGACAGAAGCAACCTATCGAAACTACAAGTTTCGACAGAAGCAACCTATCAAAACTACAAGTTTCGACAGAAGCAATCCATCGAAACTATCAAGTTTCGATATAAGTAAACCCATCGAAACTACTAAGATCAAGTATAGTAATATCTAATGCCATCTAGGAGCACTACCTTATGAGTATGACTTTATTATACAGATCGTGAGTAACATTAGTGACGCTCTGTAGCCAGCTAAGGGTATTTCGGAAACTACTCATCAGGTGAGTTCTATGTGCCCCCTTCTATGTTATGTGCAAATGTTTTCAAATGTTTTGGGGCTGAAATGTATACACTAAGTGAATAAAGGTTATGAATGTTAATGTGATCATATGTGTTATACAAGTATATATATATACCTATACACGAAAGAGAAATTATGAATAAAGAATGAAAAGCATGATTATAAAGAATGAACGAAAGTATAACACCATATGAAAGAATGAAATCCTGCTTTATATCCATGTATATATTGCTTGCAAAGAATGAAATGAATGAATGTCATAACATATAAGAATGAAATCTTGCTTTATATCCATGTATATATTGCTTGCCAAGTACAGAAAATGTTATGGACGCTTCGATGATAACGGCTACTTCGGTAGACGGACGACCATGTGACTATTTTATAACCGGGACAAGTGCGCTCCTTCATCGGCTAGGATGTACGAATGCCATTAATGGACGGTCGAAGCAATTGGCATATTATAGTAGAACGGTTGTATAAATGATAGTCGCATGGGAAACGGATACCTTCGGGTAGACGGGCGAATTACGGCCTACGACGGTACGACGGTTGTAAGTCATGACGGACGGACAAAGATTGCCGGATGGTTGTAAGAATAAAATGACGGACGGCACTAGTTGCCGGACGGTTGTAAGTATAGGCGGGCCATGACGATGGACCGTGGCGATTGTCTTTGTGACATTCGTAAGCAAATGACGGGTTGATCACCCTTATAGAGTATGACCCATGAATGTAAAGAAAGAAAAAGGGTGAATGCACACACATATATATATATATATATGTATGAAATCACAAAAATACAGAAAAGAAAATACAGAAAAGAAAGAAGAAAGAAAGGCAAAAGTTATGAATACGTATTTATATGAATGATTATACAGTAATGCATACTTATACCTATAAAGAAAAGAATGTTTACAGCAAATTGCATTAAACTAGAACTCACCAGCGTTAGCTGACTTTTAGTATACATTTCAGGTAAAGGAAGAAAGGCTCGTGCGAAGGCGTGAAGGCTGCCCGGCATGAGACTGACATCCCACTCTATGTTTTTGTTTAGACCATGGTTAATGTTTTGAATATTAAGACTTCCGCTGTAATGTACTCAAATGTTGGATGTTTCCGCTGTGTTTGAATGTTTTTAATTAAAAGTTCAGTAATTAATGACTATGTTTATGAGTAAATCCAACAAGTGAGGTTACCCGAGAAAGGGGCCTTACAAGTTGGTATCAGAGCAATAGTTTGAGAGATTCAGACATCCCTAAATGTCTGGACTCAAACTGATTATGGGACCAACGCACGGATGTCAGTCTGGGTAGCCAACGCCAACGCTAGCACGGTAAGTAAGTCATAAAGTAAATGCTCCTGCATAAGAATAGATACCTTAACTTAGAACAAATAGATGTTAATGCCACGACTGATTTGAAGAGTTTTGAACCCGAAAAGCAATGTAAATTAGTAATCACAAACCGGTCACTGTAATTAAGAATTTACCTTGCTCGTACTGTTCCAAACTATGATCTGAAGAAATGACATTGATGTATTCCCTTTTCATATCAGAAATTTCTAGAAAACTATGGCAAGTAGAGGAAGAACTGCACGCCAAGGCGGCCATACGGGCCGAGTAGGTAGACCGCCAATGAACCAAAGACAAGAGAAATAAGAAAGCATGGACGTGAAATACACCGAGAGAGTGCATGACACTAATGTGACCCCACCTGGAGGTGACAATGAAGGGGCACTACGATTGGAACCCGAACTTAGGGATGCTATTGCCCGTGAGGTTGTACTGACACTGAAGAGCATATTGCCTGGTCTATTACCTGAGACACATAAAAGGAAAAGGGAAAACGCGTCTAAAGGAACTGGAAAGGGGAACTACATAGCTGAGGCTAAGAAGCCAAGAACTGAAAAATACGAAGCTTGTAAGAAATGTTTGAGGAAACACCAAGGCGAGTGCCTAGTTGATTCCACCGTCTGTTATAGGTGTGGGAAGGCGGGGCACTATTCTCGCGAATGTTTAAGAGACACTAAATGCCAAGGTTGTGGACTATTTGGACACCTAACCAAGAATTGCAAGAGAACTAGACAATCTGGTTCGGGAAAAGAAAAGGAACAACAGAAGGCGAGGACTAGAGGCTACGCCCTGACTGAAGAGGAAGCAAGGGGAAACCCTGATGTTGTGTCAGGTACATCCCTAGTTAATAACGAACATGCTGCTATTTTATTTGACTCTGGTGCTAGTAAAAGTTTTATATCAAATGCGTTTAGTCAAAAAAAAAAAAAAACTGAATTGCACTATCAACACAGTAGTAAAGGCCTTTAGTGTATAAACTGCCGTTGGTAAAAATTCGGCAGTATTCCAAGTAACAGAGGATTGCATAATAGAAATAGAGGGTCATAAATTTCCTTCTAGATTATTCCTTCTCACCTTAGGAGGATTCGATATAGTATTGGGTATGGATTGGCTAATTGCCAACGAAGCTCAAATCATATGTAAACGTAAGAGGATACACCTCAAAGGTCCTAGCGGCAGTCCAATTACGGTTTATGGGGATTGGAATTGCACAATGCCGAACGTCATCTCGATGATAAAGGCCGAAAGTTACATGAGGCGTGGCTGCGAAGCTTATCTGGCATATGTTATAGACGATAGAATGAAAACGAAAGAACTCAAGAATGTACCAGTGGTGTGCAATTTTCCGGAAGTATTCTCTGAAGATCTACCTGGGTTGCCACCCGATCGGGAAATAGAATTTCAGATTGACTTACTGCCAGGAGCAGAGCCCGTTGCCAAAGCCCCCTACCGATTGGCTCCGTCAGAAATGAAAGAATTGATGTCTCGACTACAAGAATTAACAGAAAAGGGATTTATTAGACCGAGCATCTCACCATGCGGAGCTCCGGTACTATTCGTAAAGAAGAAAGACGGCAGCATGCGCATGTGCATTGACTACCGCGAATTGAACAAGAGGACAGTAAAGAACAAATACCCATTGCCTAGATTAGACGACCTTTTTGGTCAACTGCAAGGTGCGAGTTGGTTCTCAAAGATCGATCTTAGGTCGGGTTACCATCAGTTAAAAGTAAGGGAAGAAGACGTACCAAAGACCGCGTTTCGCGCGCGTTATGGACATTATGAATTCCTCGTGATGTCCTTCGGGTTGACTAACGCTCCAGCAGCGTTCATGGATTTGATGAATAGAGTGTGTCGACCCATGTTGGATCGATCAGTAATAGTTTTTATAGACGACATACTGATATATTCGAAAAGCGAGGGTGATCACCACTGTCACCTAAGAGAAGTTCTGGAGGTGCTAAAGAAGGAAAAGTGTACGCAAAATTCTCCAAATGCGCGTTTTGGCTTAGGGAAGTCCAATTCTTAGGTCATGTGATAAACCCAAACGGCATCATGGTAGATCCTGCAAAGATAGAGACAGTAAAGGAATGGAACATCCCAAAGACACCAACAGAGATACGAAGTTTTCTTGGATTGGCAGGCTACTATCGAAGGTTCATTCAAGATTTCTCAAGGATAGCCTCGCCACTAACTAAACTGACATGGAAAGAAGTGAAATATGAATGGAGTCAAACCCAAAATAACGCGTTTGAGGAACTTAAGACACGATTAACCCAAGCTCCAGTCTTGACTCTACCTGAGGGAAATGAAGAATTGGTATTCTACTCTGACGCTTCGGGGCAGGGTTTGGGTTGCGTACTTATGCAACGAGGAAAGGTAATTGCTTATGCCTCACGACAACTAAAGATTCACGAGGTTAACTACCCAACGCACGATCTAGAGTTAGCAGCAGTGGTTTTCATTTTGAAAATATGGCGGCACTACTTGTATGGAGTTAAATGCACCATTTACTCCGATCACAAAAGCCTGAAGTACTTTTTCGAGCAAAAGGAATTAAACATGAGACAAAGGAGGTGGTTAGAGCTACTGAAGGACTACGACTGTGAGATATTGTACCATCCAGGCAAGGCAAACGTAGTAGCTGACGCCTTGAGTAGAAAGGAAGAATCGGCACCTATACGGATCAAAGCGTGTCAGCTGATTATAACACCAGATTTGATGGGTGAAATAACAAAGGCACAAGATGAAGCTCTGTTCGAAAGAAATGTGAAACGGGAAAGAATAGTAGGACAACAAGGGAACTTAAGTGCAAATACATACGGTGTACGAACCAGGTTTGGCCGGATGTGGATACCTAAGATTGGCGAGCTTAGAGCCAAAATACTCAATGAGGCCCATAAGTCTCGTTATTCTATCCACCCCGGGACAAACAAAATGTATCAAGACTTGAAGAAAGAGTACTGGTGGCCTGGCATGAAGAATGATGTGACTGAATACGTGAATAAGTGCTTAACGTGTTCACTAGTTAAGGCCGAGCACCAGAAACCATGCGGTAAAATGCAACCTTTACCTATACCAGAATGGAAGTGGGAGGAGATCACAATGGACTTCATTACCAAGCTACCGCGAACAGCTAAAGGCAGTGACACCATTTGGGTGATCGTCGACCGCTTGACGAAAAGTGCTCACTTCTTGCCAATACGTGAGACTTCTTCGTCCGAAAAGCTAGCAGAAGTATTTATCAAAGAAATTGTGAGCAGACATGGTATGCCGCTATCGATTGTGTCCGACAGGGATACTAGATTCACGTCAAGGTTTTGGAAGAAATTCAATGAAGCGATGGGAACTAGATTGAACATCAGCACCGCTTACCATCCTCAAACCGATGGTCAATCTGAAAGGACCATTCAGACCTTGGAAGACATGCTCCGGGCATGTATCATTGACTTCGGTGGAAGCTGGGACAGCCATCTACCATTGGCAGAATTTTCATATAACAACAGCTATCACTCAACTATTGGCATGCCGCCATTTGAAATGTTGTATAGGAGGAGATGTAGGACCCCGGTTTGTTGGGGGGAAATTGGACAGAAAGATTTTGCAAGTCTCGAAGTGGTCAAAGCTACTTCTGAGAAATTTGATCAAATCAGAGCTCGAATGAAAGCCGCGAAGGACAGACAGAAATCATACGCGGATAAGAGAAGAAGGGATTTAGAGTTTCAAGTGGGGGACATGGTACTGTTGAAAGTATCACCATGGAAAGGAATCATCCGATTCAGAAAGCGTGGCAAACTAAGTCCAAGGTTTGTCGGACCTTTCAAGATTCTAGCAAGAGTGGGTCAAGTTGCTTACAGACTCGACCTTCCCGTCGAGCTTAGTGGAATACACCCTACGTTTCACGTGTCACTTACGCAAGTGCATAGCTGACGACACAGCTCACATACCTTACGACAAGATCGAAGTGGATAACAGTCTAAACTATGTAGAAGAACCAATAGCCATTCTTGACCGAGCTGAGAAACGACTACGCAACAAGTCGATACCTTTAGTCAAAATACAATGGAAGCACAGAAAAGGGTCAGAAGCTACATGGGAAAAAGAAGACGAGATGAGGGGACTACACCCTCAATTATTTAACGTATAAACGGTTTCGAGGACGAAACCTCTTTAAGGAGGGTAGACTTGTAACATCCCAAAAATAATAAAAAGAATAAAACTAGCGAGACCGGTGATTTAGTCAGAATATTTAAACAAAGGGAGCGGGCTTGGGCTCGGCTCTAATGGGCCGAGGGAAGCCCATGCACATAAGAGGCAAGGCAGCCTCTTCCCTGCTCATTTCCCCACTCACGCAACTTTTAGAGAGAGAAAGGAGATCTCGGGTCTAGAGAGAGAAAGTGACGGATCAACTCGGGAATTCAGGAGAACGTTTTTGCTGTGCTCGTGATCATATCCTCTGGATCAGAAATCCAATCCAGGTAACGATTCGATCACATTATGAGTTTTTGTTCGTTTTGGGAGTTTTCGGGTTTTGGCTAAAAAGATAACAATTTTGCGGATGAAACTTGAAAATGAACTTAGATATAGCATCTAGAATGAAAACCCAACGTTTTGATCTAGGAAAATTGAGATATTGACTCGAATCAGACCTGCATGCAAAACTTCAGATTTTTGGAGATGGCGATCTGTGCAGACCCATCGAAACTACTTAGTTTCGATATGTGCAGACCCATCGAAACTACCATAGTTTCGATATGTGCATTAGTTTCGATATATGCATACCTATCGAAACTACCATAGTTTCGATATGAGCCACGAATCCGAAGCTAAGTTTACACCTAAGTTACCTATCGAAACTCCAAGTTTCGACAGAAGCAACCTATCGAAACTACAAGTTTCGACAGAAGCAACCTATCAAAACTACAAGTTTCGACAGAAGCAATCCATCGAAACTATCAAGTTTCGATATAAGTAAACCCATCGAAACTACTAAGATCAAGTATAGTAATATCTAATGCCATCTAGGAGCACTACCTTATGAGTATGACTTTATTATACACATCGTGAGTAACATTAGTGACGCTCTGTAGCCAGCTAAGTGTATTTCGGAAACTACACATCAGGTGAGTTCTATGTGCCCCCTTCTATGTTATGTGCAAATGTTTTCAAATGTTTTGGGGCTGAAATGTATACACTAAGTGAATAAAGGTTATGAATGTTAATGTGATCATATGTGTTATACAAGTATATATATATACCTATACACGAAAGAGAAATTATGAATAAAGAATGAAAAGCATGATTATAAAGAATGAGCGAAAGTATAACACCATATGAAAGAATGAAATCCTGCTTTATATCCATGTATATATTGCTTGCAAAGAATGAAATGAATGAATGTCATAACATATAAGAATGAAATCTTGCTTTATATCCATGTATATATTGCTTGCCAAGTACAGAAAATGTTATGGACGCTTCGATGATAACGGCTACTTCGGTAGACGGACGACCATGTGACTATTTTATAACCGGGACAAGTGCGCTCCTTCATCGGCTAGGACGTAGGAATTCCATTAATGGACGGTCGAAGCAATTGGCATATTATAGTAGAACGGTTGTATAAATGATAGTCGCATGGGAAACGGATACCTTCGGGTAGACGGGCGAATTACGGCCTACGACGGTAGGACGGTTGTAAGTCATGACGGATCGACAAAGATTGCCGGACGGTTGTAAGAATAAAATGACGGACGGCACTAGTTGCCGGACGGTTGTAAGTATAGGCGGGCCATGACGATGGACCGTGGCGATTGTCTTTGTGACATTCGTAAGCAAATGACGGGTTGATCACCCTTATAGAGTATGACCCATGAATGTAAAGAAAGAAAAAGGGTGAATGCACACATATATATATATATATATGTATGAAATCACAAAAATACAGAAAAGAAAATACAGAAAAGAAAGAAGAAAGAAAGGCAAAAGTTATGAATACGTATTTATATGAATGATTATACAGTAATGCATACTTATACCTATAAAGAAAAGAATGTTTACAGCAAATTGCATTAAACTAGAACTCACCAGCGTTAGGTGACTTTTAGTATACATTTCAGGTAAAGGAAGAAAGGCTCGTGCGAAGGCGTGAAGGCTGCCCGGCATGAGACTGACATCCCACTCTATGTTTTTGTTTAAACCATGGTTAATGTTTTGAATATTAAGACTTCCGCTGTAATGTACTCAAATGTTGGATGTTTCCGATGTGTTTGAATGTTTTTAATTAAAAGTTCAGTAATTAATGACTATGTTTATGAGTAAATCCAACAAGTGAGGTTACCCGAGAAAGGGGCCTTACAGATAGGATGATGATAGTAGTTTCGATAATGGAGATCATGAGATAGTAGTTTCGATATGATGATGATAGTAGTTTCGGAGATGGTGATGCGGGTTTAGATGGCGGCGTGATTAAGGCAGCTGTAACTTCATGGTAATGGTTCGAGAAGTGGTTCAACAGCAGCGGTAGTTTCGGGTTTGATGGTAAGCTTCACGATGACGACCGGGTGGGAAACAAGATGGAAACGGGTCTTCCGGCAACCCTCATGGCAGCAGAATTAAGAGGGTGAGCTGCTGCCATAGCTCCGGCAGCAGCGGGGTGTCCCTAGTAGCCTGGTTACGGATGCGGCGATGATGTTGGTATTGGAAACGACCTCGCGGTGGTGGCGTTATGATGGTCTCAGGTAGTTTCGGTGATGAAGATTATAGTTTCGATGATAATGATTATGTTATTAGTTTCGATGATGATGAGTATGATATGGTAGTTTCGATGATGATGAGTATGATATGGTAGTTTCGATGATGAATATGTGAAGTGGTTAACGTTAGTTTGATGATGATGATATGATGATGGTGTTGATTAGATGATGGTGATGAGTAGGTGATGATGATGATGATGATGATGGATAAGGTTCGGTCAGGTCTCGGTTATAACTTACGGGTCCGTGTTCAAGAAGGTATATCCTTTAAACTCGTAGAATGATAATTATCATTGTTTTTGTTCATCATATTTGAGGAGAACGCATGGAGATGATTTATTTGATAAAACGATAACCGATAAAAGATTTATTATTTTTATATATAGAAAGAGATCGAAGCCAGAAATTGGAACATGATTCGTTGTGGATTATGATTTATTGATTTGGTAAAGAAAATGGACAATTATTATTGTCGGGTTTTAGATAAAAACAAACGAGACTCTGCCCAATTTTATTAGGATTAAAGAAGTATATATTTTAAATATGGACACCCTCTTTAGGGATTGGGATTGTTTGGGAAGGAAAACTGATGTATCGAAACTACCATAGTTTCGATATGAGCCACGATCCGAAGCTAAGTTTACACTTAAGTTACCTATCGAAACTACAAGTTTCGACAGAAGCAACCTATCGAAACTACAAGTTTCGATATAAGTACACCCATCGAACTACCAGGTTCAAACATAGTAATGTCTAGTGTCATCTAGGAGCACTACCTTACGTGTATGACTTTATTATACAGATCGTGAGTGACATTAGTGATGCTCAGTAACCAGCTAAGTGTATCTCAGAAACTACTCATCAGGTGAGTTCTATGTGCCCCCTTCTATGTTATGTGCAAATGTTTTCAAATGTTTTGGGGCTAAAATGTATACACTAAGTGAATAAATGTTATGAATGTCAATGTGATCATATGTGTTTTGCAAGTATATATATATACCTATACACGAAAGAGAAATTATGAATAAAGAATGAAAAGCATGATTATAAAGAATGAATGAAAGTATAACACAATATGAAAGAATGAAATCCTGCTTTATATCCATGTATATATTGCTTGCCAAGTACAGAAAATGTTATGGACGCTTCGATGACAACGGCTACTTCGGTAGACGGACGACCATGTGATTATTTTACAACCGGGACAAATGCGTTCCTTCATCAGCTAGGACGTACGAATGCCATTAATGGACGGTCGAAGCAATTGGCATATTATAGTAGAACGGTTGTATAAATAATAGTCGCATGGGAAACGGATACCTTCGGGTAGACGGGCGAATTACGGCCTACGACGGTAGGACGGTTGTAAGTCATGACGGACGGACAAAGATTGCCGGACGGTTGTAATAATAAAATGACGGACGACACTAGTTGCCGGACGGTTGTAAGTATAGGCGGGCCATGACGATGGACCGCGGCGATTGTCTTTGTGACATTCGAAAGCAAATGACGGGTTGATCACCCCTATAGAGTATGACCCATGAAATTAAAGAAAGAAAGAAAAGAAAGAAAAGGGTGAATGCATATATATAAATATGAAATCACAAAAATACAGAAAAGAAGGATGAAAGAAAGGCAAAAGTTATGAATACGTATTTATATGAATGACTATACAGTAATGCATACTTATAAAGTAAAGAAAAGAATGTTTATATCAAATCGCATTAAACTAGAACTCACCAGCGTTAGCTGACTTTTAGTATACATTTCAGGTAAAGGAAGAAAAGGTCGTGCGATGGCGTGAAGGTTACCCGGCACAAGACTGACATCCCACTTTTGTTTGTTAAGAATATGTTATGTTTTATTTGTAAAGACTTCCGCTGTTATGATTATGTAATTGAATGATGAATGTTTTAATTTAAGTTCAGTATTTATGACTATGTTTATGAGTAAATCCAACAAGTGAGGTCACCCGGGAAAGGGGCCTTACAAGTTGGTATCAGAGCAATAGTTTGAGAGATTTAGACATCCCTAAATGTCTAGACTCAAGCTGATAATGGGACCAACGCAAGGATGTCAGTACGGGTAGCCAACGCCAACGCCAAAACAAGTAAGTAAGTATCAATGTCAATATATATAACTCAGGGTAGATGTCTTAGCATAGGACACATGCCTTAGTTACCAATATCACTACTGATATGAATAATTACACATAGGACATAAGATGGTAGACAATTGGAGCACATGAGTACAGTAAAGGATTAATAATAACACGTAGGTACTGTTATCAATCTTTTACTGTGTAAATGTGTCTCGATTTGTCATCCGTCGTATGTACTCACCATATAGAGTGAAAGAGATGTTAGCCTAATACTACGAAATGTGCACAAATTATAAGAACAGTGAGATCCATGTGATGTGAATCACAAACAACGAGCAAGAGTTCGATAAACACAAAAAAAGAAAGACGACAGAATATCAACGGTCCGAGTAGACTAGTAACCAATATTCATGAATGACTTCCTTCAACAAGGAGTTTAGAAAGGGAAGAAGGATACATGGATTAGACACTGTTTATAGAAGACATTTAAATTATGAATCATTATAAGACGAGTCAGGAATTCACAAGTAAGGTAAGTTGGCAATTACGTCAGGATCCACGTAATTGTAAATTTACATGTGGTTGTGCATACTGATGAACCTTATCATGTGGATTAATATACATGTCACCAAAAACAATTAAATCACTCCAAGCAGGACTATGAAATTAGTCACTTAAGTAATAATGATTGTAATAAATTAGCAAGACGAATGATGACAAAAACTGCATACCAAAGGTGGAACGAGAAGGAATGAGAACTTGAATGAAGTTCGCTGAAATCGACGAAAAAAAACTAAGGAACAAGTTTAGAAAGACTAACGAAACCTGGTTTGGAACCTGATGCAACAGTGATGAGAGCAGTAAATCAAGCAAAGATAAAGGAACGAAGAGATTTCAAAGAAGAGAATTAGTTCGATGATGATATGAGAGCCTACGGAGCCCCGGTGAGAAGAAATCCCAGATAAATTACTATGAGTATTCACTGAGACGCGAAGATAGATAAACTAACGACAACAAATGACTGAAACAGCGGTGTTAAATAGGGCGTGCAACAAAAATCAAGTGAAACTAGATCCAACCTAGGGATTGTTTGATAAGAATGAATGTGAGGTTTAAATTTTGAACAATGATGTGAAGTAAGGAATGAGTACCAGCAAGGACCCAAGGCAAGTTAGAAAACACTCTACATTGATTGAGATGAAACAATAGCACGTGAGACTGCTGAAATTGAAAGGCCAATAAGGAACCCAATGGGACCAGAAATGAAAGGAATGATCGAGTATCACCGCACGTGTCATCTATTTGTAATGAAACCTAGGAACGTAATTCTAAAGGAATCACATACAGAAAATTTTAACGATCACGAAAAGTAGAAAATGTATATTTTGGTCATAAGGGATGCCAATCCCTAAGACTATTCAATGGTACAAAGAACAGATAGTGCATAATAGACTAATTATGAGAAATGTGAAACCATGACGATTATGTTTTAAAGAAAGGCAAGAAGGGAGTTACGTGTACAGGTGTATGAATGTAAGGATTGCATATCTAGTATTCCGTCTGAATGAATACCTTCTCAGAAAGTTAAGTATGATAGAGTAATGCTTCTAATGGTTCCTTCATGAACGAAACGTTCCTTTGGGGACGCAATGATATGGTTCCTTCGGGAACGAAATGACAAGGTTCCTTCGGGAACAAACTGATATGGTTCCTTCGGGAACCAGATGATGGGATTCCTTTGGGAACGAGATAGCAGGATTCATTCGGGAACGACATGGTATGGCCCTTCATGGGCGAATGCACCAAGGATAATTTATGAGGTACACGTAATAACCAAAGCAACTTAGAAATAGAATGATAACAACTGTCTAGGGCACAAAGTAGACGATTTAAACTAGATCCCAGGCTACCAAAGAGACACTTCCAAGTGTTGAGAGGAATCCATGACTTGCTTAACATGTCAGATTCACGCAAGTGCTTGGTGGATCCGAGTTAAGTCCATCCATGAGACATGCTCAAGAGTAAAGTAGGTTAAACTATTCACCCTAACATACGAGGTGTTAGTTACAGAGAAGAAGAGGTAGTAGGGACATGAAAACCCTAATTACATGCAGTCCAAGAATGGAATTGAATGATCACCATAACGCGAGACATGCCAATTCACAAGAACCTAAGTGGTTACTCAATCATGAGATGCAGAGAGTAATTTTGTTACGAGGAACACCGAATTTCTTTCGAGGACGAAATTCTTATAAGGAGGGTAGACTTGTAACATCCCAAATTCCCTATTAGTTAAAAACACGAGATCTTATTTAGAACTAAGGTTGTCAAGGGACGAAAACATAGAATAATGAGTTAGCAACTAATTAAATTAAAGGACGTTGATGCAAATTCTACATAGATGAGGGGTGTAAGAAGAAAATGTTCATAACAATTGAAACCTAAATCTCATACACACACAATCTTCAGCCGCCCCCCCCCCCATTCCTTTGTTTTCGTTTTACCCTCCCTCGTCGAGCAACAACCAGACCACACCATCCTTACAATTTCTAAACCTAAATCGAGCATTAACCTGCAATGGAGCTTCAATACAAGGAAATCGGAAGGCATTAATGGGCCGGGAACGATTCGTGCTTGATCAGCGACGCGTGAAAGAGGTAAGGGCCAGCTGTTGTGGTTCGAATGACGTCGACATCGGGCGTGGGAGCTGCTGCTATGGCCCCGGCAACAGCAGAGGGTTCATCATGGCGTAGTTACAGTGGTAACACGGATGCGACGAGGATGTTGGTGCTGAAAGCAGCCTCACGGTAGTAGTCTCGGGTATCGGTTCGGCAGCAGTAGTTTCGATAGGATGATGATAGTAGTTTCGATAGGATGATGATAGTAGTTTCGATAATGGAGATCATGAGATAGTAGTTTCGATATGATGATGATAGTAGTTTCGGAGATGGTGATGCGGGTTTAGATGGCGGCATGATTAAGGCAGCTGTAACTTCATGGTAATGGTTCGAGAGGTGGTTCAACAGCAGCGGTAGTTTCGGGTTTGATGGTAAGCTTCACGATGACGACCGGGTGGGAAACAAGATGGAAACGGGTCTTCCAGCAACCCTCATGGCAGCAGGATTAAGAGGGTGAGCTACTGCCATAGCTCCGGCAGCAGCGGGGTGTCCCTAGTAGCCTGGTTACGGATGCGGCGATGATGTTGGTATTGGAAACGACCTCGCGGTGGTGGCGATATGATGGTCTCAGGTAGTTTCGGTGATGAAGATTATAGTTTCGATGATAATGATTATGTTATTAGTTTCGATGATGATGAGTATGATATGGTAGTTTCGATGATGAATATGTGAAGTGGTTAACGTTAGTTTGATGATGATGATATGATGATGGTGATGATTAGATGATGGTGATGAGTAGGTGATGATGATGATGATGATGATGGATAAGGTTCGGTCAGGTCTCGGTTATAACTTACGGGTCCGTGTTCAAGAAGGTATATCCTTTAAACTCGTAGAATGATAATTATCATTGTTTTTGTTCATCATATTTGAGGAGAACGCATGGAGATGATTTATTTGATAAAACGATAACCGATAAAAGATTTATTATTTTTATATATAGAAAGAGATCGAAGCCAGAAATTGGAACATGATTCGTTGTGGATTATGATTTATTGATTTGGTAAAGAAAATGGACAATTATTATTGTCGGGTTTTAGATAAAAACAAACGAGACTCTGCCCAATTTTATTAGGATTAAAGAAGTATATATTTTAAATATGGACACCCTCTTTAGGGATTGGGATTGTTTGGGAAGGAAAACTGATGTATCGAAACTACCATAGTTTCGATATGAGCCACGATCCGAAGCTAAGTTTACACTTAAGTTACCTATCGAAACTACAAGTTTCGACAGAAGCAACCTATCGAAACTACAAGTTTCGATATAAGTACACCCATCGAACTACCAGGTTCAAACATAGTAATGTCTAGTGTCATCTAGGAGCACTACCTTACGTGTATGACTTTATTATACAGATCGTGAGTGACATTAGTGATGCTCAGTAACCAGCTAAGTGTATCTCAGAAACTACTCATCAGGTGAGTTCTATGTGCCCCCTTCTATGTTATGTGCAAATGTTTTCAAATGTTTTGGGGCTAAAATGTATACACTAAGTGAATAAATGTTATGAATGTCAATGTGATCATATGTGTTTTGCAAGTATATATATATACCTATACACGAAAGAGAAATTATGAATAAAGAATGAAAAGCATGATTATAAAGAATGAATGAAAGTATAACACAATATGAAAGAATGAAATCCTGCTTTATATCCATGTATATATTGCTTGCCAAGTACAGAAAATGTTATGGACGCTTCGATGACAACGGCTACTTCGGTAGACGGACGACCATGTGATTATTTTACAACCGGGACAAATGCGTTCCTTCATCAGCTAGGACGTACGAATGCTATTAATGGACGGTCGAAGCAATTGGCATATTATAGTAGAACGGTTGTATAAATAATAGTCGCATGGGAAACGGATACCTTCGGGTAGACGGGCGAATTACGGCCTACGACGGTAGGACGGTTGTAAGTCATGACGGACGGACAAAGATTGCCGGACGGTTGTAAGAATAAAATGACTGACGGTACTAGTTGCCGGACGGTTGTAAGTATAGGCGGGCCATGACGATGGACCGCGGCGATTGTCTTTGTGACATTCGTAAGCAAATGACGGGTTGATCACCCTTATAGAGTATGGCCCATGAAATTAAAGAAAAAAAGAAAAGAAAGAAAAGGGTGAATGCATATATATAAATATGAAATCACAAAAATACAGAAAAGAAAGATGAAAGAAAGGCAAAAGTTATGAATACGTATTTATATGAATGACTATACAGTAATGCATACTTATAAAGTAAAGAAAAGAATGTTTATATCAAATCGCATTAAACTAGAACTCACCAGCGTTAGCTGACTTTTAGTATACATTTCAGGTAATGGAAGAAAAGGTCGTGCGATGGCGTGAAGGTTACCCGGCACAAGACTGACATCCCACTTTTGTTTGTTAAGAATATGTTATGTTTTATTTGTAAAGACTTCCGCTGTTATGATTATGTAATTGAATGATGAATGTTTTAATTTAAGTTCAGTATTTATGACTATGTTTATGAGTAAATCCAACAAGTGAGGTCACCCGGGAAAGGGGCCTTACAAGTTGGTATCAGAGCAATAGATTGAGAGATTTAGACATCCATAAATGTCTAGACTCAAGCTGATAATGGGACCAACGCAAGGATGTCAGTACGGGTAGCCAACGCCAACGCCAAAACAAGTAAGTAAGTATCAATGTCAATATATATAACTCAGGGTAGATGTCTTAGCATAGGACACATGCCTTAGTTACCAATATCACTACTGGTATGAATAATTACACATAGGACATAAGATGGTAGACAATTGGAGCAAATGAGTACATTAAAGGATTAATAATAACACGTAGCTACTGTTATCAATCTTTTACTGTGTAAATGTGTCTCGATTTGTCATCCGTCGTATGTACTCACCATAGAGAGTGAAAGAGATGTTAGCCTAATACTACGAAATGCGCACAAATTATAAGAACAGTGAGATCCATGTGATGTGAATCACAAACAACGAGCAAGAGTTCGATAAACACAAAGAAAGAAAGACGACAGAATATCAACGGTCCGAGTAGACTAGTAACCAATATTCATGAATGACTTCCTTCAACAAGGAGTTTAGAAAGGGAAGAAGGATACATGGATTAGACACTGTTTATAGAAGACATTTAAATTATGAATCATTATAAGACGAGTCAGGAATTCACAAGTAAGGTAAGTTGGCAATTACGTCAGGATCCACGTAACTGTAAATTTACATGTGGTTGTGCATACTGATGAACCTTATCATGTGGATTAATACACATGTCACCAAAAACAATTAAATCACTCCAAGCAGGACTATGAAATTAGTCACTTAACTAATAATGATTGTAATAAATTAGCAAGACGAATGATGACAACAACTGCATACCAAAGGTGGAACGAGAAGGAATGAGAACGTGAATGAAGTTCGCTGAAATCGACAAAAAAAAACTAAGGAACAAGTTTAGAAAGACTAACAAAACCTGGTTTGGAACCTGATGCAACAGTGATGAGAGCAGTAAATCAAGCAAAGATAAAGGAACGAAGAGATTTCAAAGAAGAGAATTAGTTCGATGATGATGTGAAGTAAGGAATGAGTACGAGCAAGGACCCAAGGCAAGTTAGAAAACACTCTACATTGATTGAGATGAAACAATAGCACGTGAGACTGCTGAAATTGAAAGGCCAATAAGGAACCCAATGGGACCAGAAATGAAAGGAATGATCGAGTATCACCGCACGTGTCATCTATTTGTAATGAAACCTAGGAACGTAATTCTAAAGGAATCACATACAGAAAATTTTAACGATCACGAAAAGTAGAAAATGTATATTTTGGTCATAAGGGATGCCAATCCCTAAGACTATTCAATGGTACAAAGAACAGATAGTGCATAATAGACTAATTATGAGAAATGTGAAACCATGACAATTATGTTTTAAAGAAAGGCAAGAAGGGAGTTACGTGTACAGGAGTATGAATGTAAGGATTGCATATCTAGTATTCCGTCTGAATGAATACCTTCTCAGAAAGTTAAGTATTATAGAGTAATGCTTCTAATGGTTCCTTCGTGAACGAAACGTTCCTTTGGGGACGCAATGATACGGTTCCTTCAGGAACGAAATGACAAGGTTCCTTCGGGAACAAACTGATATGGTTCCTTCGGGAACCAGATGATGGGATTCCTTTGGGAACGAGATAGCAGGATTCATTCGGGAACGACATGGTATGGCCCTTCATGGGCGAATGCACCAAGGATAATTTATGAGGTACACGTAATAACCAAAGCAACTTAGAAATAGAATGATAACAACTGTCTACGGCACAAAGTAGACGATTTAAACTAGATCCCAGGCTACCAAAGAGACACTTCCAAGTGTTGAGAGGAATCCATGACTTGCTTAACATGTCAGATTCACGCAAGTGCTTGGTGGATCCGAGTTAAGTCCATCCATGAGACACGCTCAAGAGTAAAGTAGGTTAAACTATTCATCCTAACATATTTCAGATGGTGGCTCATGGCCCAGTCTATTTTAATGTTTATCCTAATCTTCAATTATCTCTATCTGATATTAATATTTCAGATGCTTTAACTTTAAATGTTAAATCTCATGGTTATAACTATGCTCCTGGATCAGAAGTTATCTGTATCTGTTACAGGATTTATTATAAACCTTTATATACGCTAAATCCTCAGTGTAAAATTGTAGATAAACCATTAAATGAAACCATTGTCATAGAAACTAATTTTGGTAAATCTAATATAACTACCAGAAGAAAAATTAAATGGGAAGAAATTAATTTCCCACAGAACTGGATTTTAGATAAAGCCACAACATCTCAACAATATGTTGATAGTAATCCACTAGAGATTACCCAAACTGAAGAAGGAGATGTTCAAATATGTTTTGAACAACTCAGAAATACTCCTTCTTTACCAAGATCTTTATCTTATAGATCTTTATCCTCAAGACAGCATATTTCACCTTTAGGATATCATGTCAGAAGCCCTTCTAGAGCTTCAACTTCAAGAATTAGGGAAACTATTCCTGCTTCCGAAATATTCAATAGATTACACATAAACGATGATAATATTGTCACACCAGGTGTTACAGTAGATCCGGAATTAACCGAATCAGGAATACAATTTGTTTAATGGATTTTACACAAAAACTTGATTTTAATCCGAGCTCACCGATAAGAAAACAAATTAATAGGGAATTTAATTCACCCGAATGGAAATTATTTAGAAATTGGTTTTTTAATAATTTTAAAGAAACCGATATACTATTATTCAAAGAAGAATATTATAAAGATTTGATTATAAAAAATGTGATTATACCATTTATTCTTTGGTTTATAGAAAAATATACAGGAAGTATTATTTCAGTCATAGAAAGAGAATTTGTTATTCAAGGAGAAAAAAGAATTTCTAGTGTTTTTCCTCCTACTCAATCTTTTAAAATTGGAAAGGAAAATGAAATAAGATATTATCAAACTTTTCAAAAATTATTAGAAGGTGACATTTTACCTATCACAGTTTCTCATTTAAATGATTTGATTAAACAGCAGAATTATACAAACTTATATTTAATAATCCTAGGAGAACAAATCCAGGATTTGTCTGCTAAGATGAATAAAATAATATTGTACTTAAAAGAAAAACTTTTATTAGGTAAGCCAGCCTCTTTTATAGAAAAGGTTGCTACTCCTAGTATACAACTTCCTCCGAAAGTCACAGATTTTAAATTAAAATCTAAAGATACTCTTGTATCAACTTTAAATGAGACTATGGACGCTCTAAAGGGTCTTAAGTTTAGTACTCTAACAGATTTCTCTAAAGATAATTACCATGAGGAAGTTAAAGATCAAATCTCTAAACTTTCTAAGTGGGCAGATAAGCCTACTCATAGGAAATACTATTATCCTAGACCAACCCTCAAGATGTCCTTATAGAAGAACAAGAATATATAATAAATAACTCTTATAGTGGAAAAATGATCTATGAATGGAACATAGATGGTCAATCAGAAGGACAGATTTATAACACTGTCTATAGAATCCTTATGTATAATACAGTTTGCAAAAATAATAACAACTCAGTAAAAACTATAGCTAGTATGATAATATCAGGTTTTACTGGCCAGTTAAAAGGATGGTGGGGCAATTATCTATCCCAAACTGATAAGGATAAAATCCTTAATAGCGTTAAACAAGAATAAGGCGCTAGTACCAGCAGTACAGAGAGTAATACTGTCTATACTTTAATAGTAAATATCATAGAACACTTTACTGGAAGATGGTCCGATGATTCTGAAAATATCAGAACTCTTCTCCAAAACTTAAGATGTAAAACTCTAACATCATTTTGGATGGTATAAAGATACTTTTCTATGTAGAGTTATGGAACTCCCAGAGGCTAATAACTCCCATTGGAAGTCTAAGTTTATAGATGGCCTTCCCCACTTATTTGTTGAGAGAATAAAAGGCAAATTAAGAGTAGATGGAGTCATAGATTATGACAAATATACATATGGCAAGCTCATAGGCACATGTGTCCAAGAAGGAATAAGCCTATGTAATGAAATCAAACTTAATCAACAGATTAAGAAACATTCCTTGAATGAAAGAAAACAATTAGGAGATTTCTGTGGCCAATTTGGCATAGAGAAACCTGATAAGATTATAGAAACCAATAAGGAATCCTCCCCTAAAAAACATTATAAGAGGAAAAAATTCAGAAAAGAAGATAAATCTTATAGACCTTATAATAAAGATTATAGAAAGAAAAAATATAAGGAAAAGAAAGATTCTCCAGATGATTTTAATAAATTTATAAAATGTAGAAAATGTGGCAAAATAGGCCACAAGGCAAAAACTTGTTGGGTTAGGAAAAAACTCAATAAGATTGAAGATAAAGACATAAGAGATAAGATTAATAAAGTACTACTAGATAATAACCTAGAAGAAACTCTTTCTGATTATTCTTCATCTGAAGAAGACAATCTAAATATTTTAGATAGCCTTAGTTCCTCTGATATAGATGAATATCAATGTCCGGCTAATTGCAACAATAACTGTTGTAAAAACCTTTCTGAAATATCTAAAGAAGGTCTCTATCAAATTATTTCCCAGTTTCAAAATCTGGAAATTAATGTTTTGAGTAATGAGATCTTAGATCTCCTAAAAACCATAGATGACCAACAAATAAGAGAAAAATTAATTTCTGAATGTTTAAACCAACAAAAGGTTGAGGAAACTTCTTCCTCAAATCCCCCTAAAGATTTAAAACCTTTTTCTTTAGCTGAACTAAAGAAACAGCTAACCCAAAGAAATAAGAATTCTAGACCTGTTATTATACAGGATCTAAAAATTGAAATTGATAATCTAAGACTAGATATCAGCATCCTTCAAAAGGATAATAGGAATCTAGAAGAAAGAATTATGAGGCTGGAGATATCTCAGGAAATACATACGGAGGAAATCCCTCGTATTCTTAAAACAAAATTTCTAGAAAGTATCATAGATATTGTCACCACACAAAAGTGGAATATAAAAATAAAACTTCTTATAGAAGATAGCTTTTTTATAACCGTTACAGCACTTGTGGATAGTGGTGCTGATCTAAACTGCATCTAGGAAGGAATTATTCATACCAAATATTTTCATAAAACCTCCCATAACTTAAGTTCTGCAGGAGGGGATAAATTAAAAATTGAATACAAGATTCCACAGGCTCATATTTGTCATAATGAAACCTGTATTCCAACTAGTTTTATTCTTGTAAAAAATCTTACTAGCCAAGTTATCCTTGGAACCCCTTTTCTAAATAAAAATTTTCCTTTAAAAAATATTGATAATAAAGGTATAACTGGATATTTCCAAAACAAAGAAATACATTTTTCGTTCATTACAAACCCTTTTTCCAGGACTTTGAACAATGTAAAAGAATCTCTTTTACACGCAAAAATAAATCAAATAGATTTTCTACAAAAGGAAATATTTTCTTTAAATATCCAAGACAGGATAAATAATCCTAAGCTTCAAGATAAGATTAAAATGATTAATAATCATTTTACATTACAAATATGTAGTGATCATCCAAACGCTTTTTGGGATAGAAAAAAACATATTGTTGCTTTACCTTATGAAGATGATTTTAATGATAATAAAATCACTACCAAGGCTAGACCTTGTCAAATGAATTCCGAATATATGGAATTATGTAAACAAGAAATAAAATCTCTTCTTCACAAAGATCTTATAAGAAGATCAAAATCACCATGGTCGTGTACAACTTTTTATGTTAATAAACATTCTGAAAAAGAAAGAGGTGCTCCAAGATTAGTCATAAACTATAAACCACTTAATAAGGTCCTGAAATGGATTAGGTATCCTATATCTAACAATAAAGATTTGTTAGATAAATTATATAATGCCATAATATTTTCAAAATTTGATTTAAAATCTGGTTACTGGCAGATCCAGATAGAAGAAAAAGATAGGTACAAAACCGCTTTTACAGTACCTAATGGCCATTACGAATGGAACGTAATGCCTTTTGGGCTAAAAAATGCCCCCTTCGAATTCCAAAATATTATGAATGATATTTTCATTCCATATAATGAATTCATGATAGTTTATATTGATGAGATTTTAGTTTTCTCAAAAGATATTGAAAGTCATTTTAGACACCTTGAGATATTCAAAAATATTATAATAAAAAATGGTCTAGTCATATTGTAAGGCCCCTTTCCCGGGTAACCTCACTTATTGGATTTACTCATAAACATAGTCATTAATCACTGAACTTTTAATTAAAAACATTCAGACACAGCGGAAGCATACATCATTCAATAACATAACATAGCATAGCAGCGGAAGTCTTAACATTAATCATAACATTTTCTTAACATAAATAAAAGTGGGATGTCAGTCTCGTGCCGGGTAACCTTCACGCCTTCGCACGACCCTTCCTTTCTGTACCTGAAATGTATACTAAAAGTCAGCTAACGCTGGTAAGTTCTAGTTTAATGCAATTAGGTATAAACATTATGTTCTTTATAAGTATGCATAATTATATATATACGTTTATATAAGTACACATTGACTTGAATTGCTTCTCATTTATCATTCTTCGCAAATACATATACATATATATTCACATCATTGGTCTCATTTATTTTTATAACTTTTGCTTCTCTTTCTTCTTTATTTTGTGATTACATATATATATGCATTCACCTTTTCTTTTCTTTTCTTTACATTCTTGGGTAATACACTTAAGGGTGATCAACCCGTCATTTGTTTACGAATGTCACCAAGACAAACGCCACGGTCCACCGTCATGGTCCGCCATTCTTACAACCGTCCAACAACTAGTGTCCGTCCGTCATTATCTTACAACCGTCCTACCGAAGTAGTCCGTCATTATCTTACAACCATCCTACCGAAGTAGTCCGTCATTATCTTACAACCGTCCTACCGAAGTAGTCCGTCATTATCTTACAACCGTCCTACCGAAGTAGTCCGTCATTATCTTACAACCGTCCTCCCGAAGTAGTCCGTCATTATTTGTCTGACTGCCCTAAGGTATCCGTCTCCCACCCGAACTAATTATACAGCCGTACATCGATTTCGGGACTTACTCCACCGTAGTGGCCTGTTTAGTCTACCTTTCTAGACTTTCATTTCTGGCTGCATAATAGTCGAGTGGTCGTCCGTCTACCGAGGTAGCCGTTATCATTGTTCCATTCATAACGTTTATTCATTCATAGCAAGCAATATATACATGGATATAAATCAAGATTTCATTCTTACACATTGTGTTGTTCTTTCATTCATTCTATATAATCATACGATTCATTCTTTGTGCCTAATTCATTTCTGTATATATATATATATAACATATATATTAGTATATCACGTATGATTACATTAGCGTTCATATCATTTATTCATTTAGTGTATACATTACAGCCCCAAATCATTTAATAAGGTTTGCAAATAACATAGAAGGGGGCACATAGAACTCACCTGATAAGCTTCTCTAGGTTGTCCTAAACAAAGGTCCAACAACGTCACTTCCGATCTGGATTAGGTAGTTAAATACACATTAGACCCAACCCCGACTCTAATGGTTTAATCATTCTAAACTTACTGACTTTACTTAACCAACCTGCTGCCTGCTGTTTGCTGCCTGCGCACTTAGTAAGTGCGCAGGGACTTGCTCATGCGCACTTGGCAAGTGCGCAGGAGTCTCCCTCCTGCGTACTTGGTAAGTACGCTGGGGCTTCCTCCTGCGTACTTGGTAAGTACGCAGGGACTTCTTCCAGCATACTTGGTAAGTACGCAGGAATTCCTTCCTACGCACTTGGTAAGTACGTAGTACCTGGTTCTTGGACCAAAAATCCGAAGTTCTTGCATGCAAACCTGATCATGCCAATCTTATAATTTTCTTTGATCAAAACGTGCGGTTTTCATTCTAGATGCTATCTCTAAGCTTATTATCAAGTTTCATCCGTAAAAACATCATCTATTTAGCTAAAACTCGAGAAACCCCAACATGAACAAAAACTCAGATTATGGTTGAATCATTACCTGGATTGAAGTTCTAATTCGGAGGTTTTGCTCACGAGCTCAGTTGTAACGTGCTCCTCTAATCTCGTGACGATCCGTCGACTTTCTCTCTCTGGACCCGAGCTCCCTTTCTCTCTCTAAGATGGTGAAAATGAAGGTGAAATGAGCTAGTGGGCTGCCTTGGCCCTTTTATACCTGGGCTTCCTTCGGCCCGTTGGAGCCAAGCCCAAGCCCATCCGTTCTTATTTCGTTTTATAACGTTTAAATCTCCATCGTATTATTATTTACTTAGTTACTATTTTAGGGATGTTACAAGTCTACCCTCCTTAAAGAGGTTTCGTCCTTGAAACTGTTCATACGTTAAACAATTGAGGGTATAATCCCCTCATATCGTCTTCTTTTTCCCATGTAGCTTCTGACCCTTTTATGTGCTTCCATTGTACCTTGACCAAAGGAATTGACTTATTGCGTAGTCGTTTCTCAGTTCGGTCAAGAATGGCTATTGGTTCCTCTACATAATTTAGACTGTTATCCACTTCAATCTCGTCATAAGGTATGTGAGCTGTGTCGTCAGCTAGGCACTTGCGTAAGTGCGAAACATGGATCGTAGGGTGTATTCCACTAAGTTCAACGGGTAGGTCGAGTCTGTAAGTAACTTGACCCACTCTCGCTAAAATCTTGAAAGGTCCGACAAATCTTGGACTTAGTTTGCCACGTTTTCTGAATCGAATGATTCCTTTCCATGATGATACCTTTAACAGCACCATGTCTCCCACTTGAAACTCTAAATCCCTTCTTCTCTTATCCGCGTATGATTTCTGTCTGTCCTTTGCGGCTTTCATTCGAGCCTTGATTTGATCAAACTTCTTGGAAGTAGCTTTGACCACTTCGAGACTTGCGAAATCCTTTTGTCCAATTTCCCCCCCAACAAACCGGGGTCCTACATTTCCTTCCATACAACATTTCAAATGGCGGCATGCCAATAGTTGAGTGATAGCTGTTGTTATATGAAAATTCTGCCAATGGTAGATGGCTGTCCCAGCTCCCACCAAAGTCAATGATACAGGCCCGGAGCATGTCCTCCAAGGTCTGAATGGTCCTCTCAGATTGACCATCGGTTTGAGGGTGGTAAGCGGTGCTGATGTTCAATCTAGTGCCCATTGCTTCATTAAATTTCTTCCAAACCCTTGATGTGAACCTAGTATCCCGGTCGGACACAATCGACACCGGCATACCATGCCTGCTCATAATTTCTTTGATAAAAACTTCTGCTAGTTTTTCGGACGAAGCAGTCTCACGTATTGGCAAGAAGTGAGCACTCTTTGTCAAGCGGTCGACGATCAACCAAATGGTATCATTGCCTTTAGTTGTTCGCGGTAGCTTGGTAATGAAGTCCATCATGATTTCCTCCCACTTCCATTCCGGTATTGGTAGAGGTTGCATTTTACCGCATGGTTTCTGGTGCTCGGCCTTAACTAGAGAACACGTTAGGCACTTGCTCACGTATTCTGTCACATCATTCTTCATGCCAGGCCACCGGTATTCTTTCTTCAAGTCTTGATACATTTTGTTTGTCCCGGGGTGGATAGAATAACGAGACTTATGGGCCTCATCGAGTATTTTGGCTCTAAGCTCGCCAATTTTAGGTATCCACATCCGGCCAAACCTAGTTCGTACTCCGTATGCATTTTCATCTAAGTTCCCTTGTTGTCCTACTATTCTTTCCCGTTTCACATTTCTTTCTAACAGTGCTTCCTCTTGTGCCTTTGATATTTCACCCATCAAGTCTGGTGTTATAATCAGCTGACACGTTTTGATCCGGATAGGTGTCAATTCTTCCTTTCTACTTAAAGCGTCAGCCACTACGTTTGCCTTGCTTGGATGGTACAATATTTCGCAGTCATAGTCTTTCAGTAGTTCTAACCACCTTCTTTGCCTCATGTTTAGTTCCTTTTGTTCGAAAAAATATTTCAAGCTTTTGTGATCGGAGTAGATGGTGCATTTAACTCCATACAAGTAGTGCCTCCATATTTTCAACGTGAAAACCACTGCTGCTAACTCTAGATCATGCGTTGGGTAGTTAACCTCGTGAATCTTTAGTTGTCGTGAGGCATAAGCAATTACCTTTCCTCGTTGCATAAGTACGCAACCCAAACCCTGCCCCGAAGCGTCAGAGTAGACTACCAAGTCTTCATTTCCCTCAGGTAGTGTTAAGACTGGAGCTTGGGTTAATCGTGCCTTAAGTTCTTCAAACGCGTTGTTTTGGGTTTGATCCCATTCATATTTCACTTCCTTCCGTGTCAGTTTAGTTAGTGGCGAGGCTATCCTTGAGAAATCTTGAATGAACCTTCGATAGTAGCCTGCCAATCCCAGAAAACTTTGTTTCTCTGTTGGTGTCTTTGGGACGTTCCATTCCTTTACAGTCTCGATCTTTGCAGGATCTACCATGATTCCGTTTGGGTTTATTACGTGACCTAGGAATTGGACTTCCCTAAGCCAGAACGCGCATTTGGAGAACTTTGCGTACAACTTTTCCAGCTTTAGCACTTCTAGAACTTCTCTTAGGTGACAGTGGTGATCACCCTCGCTTTTCGAATATACAAGTATGTCGTCTATAAAAACTATCACTGATCGATCCAACATTGGTCGACATACTCTATTCATCAAATCCATGAACGCTGCTGGTGCGTTAGTCAATCCGAAGGACATCACGACAAACTCATAATTCCCATAACGCGTGCGAAACACGGTCTTTGGTACGTCTTCCTCTCTTACTTTCAATTGATGGTAACCCGACCTAAGATCGATCTTTGAGAACCAACTCGCACCTTGCAGTTGATTAAAAAGGTCATCTATTCTAGGCAGCGGGTATTTGTTCTTTACTGTCCTCTTGTTCAGTTCACGGTAGTCAATGCACATGCGCATGTTGCCGTCCTTCTTCTTTACGAATAGTACCGGAGCGCCCCATGGTAAAATGCTCGGTCTAATAAATCCTTTTTCTGTTAATTCCTGTAGTTGAGACATCAATTCTTTCATTTCTGACGGAGCCAATCGGTAGGGGGCTTTGGCAACGGGCTCAGCTCCTGGCAGTAAGTCAATCAAAAATTCTATTTCCCGATCGGGTGGCAACCCAGGTAGATCCTCAGGGAATACTTCCGAAAAGCTGCACACCACGGGTACATCCTTGAGTTCTTTCGTTTTCATTCTATCGTCAATAACATACGCCAGATAAGCTTCGCAACCGCGCCTCATGTAACTTTCGGCCTTCATCATCGAGTTGACGTTCGGCATCGTGCAATTCCAATACCCATAAACCGTAATTGGACTACCGTTAGGAGCTTTGAGGTGTATCCTCTTACGTTTACATATGATTTGAGCTTCGTTGGCAGCTAACCAACTCATACCCAATACTATATCGAATCCTCCTAAGGTGAGAAGGAATAATCTAGAGGGAAAATTATGACCCTCTATTTCTATTATGCAATCCTCTGTTACTTGGAATACTACCGAATTTTTACCAACGACAGTTTGTACGCTAAAGGCCTTTACTATGGTGTTGATAGTGCAATCTAGTTTACAACTAAATGCTATGGATATAAAACTTTTACTAGCACCAGAGTCAAATAAAATAGCAGCATGTTCATCATTTACTAGAAACGTACCGGACACAACATCAGGGTTTCCTCTTGCTTCTTCCTCAGTCAGTGCATAGGCTCAAGTCCTAGCCCTTGATTGTTCCTTTTCAGCTTCCTTTTCCTTTCTCGAACCGGATTGTCTGGTTTTCCTGCAATCCCTAGTCAGGTGACCAAACAGTCCACATCCTTGGCATTTAGTGTCTCTTAAGCAATCACGAGAATAGTGCCCCGCCTTCCCACATCTATAGCAAATGGTGGTGCCGATTCGGCACTCGCCAAGATGTTGCTTTCCACACTTCTTGCAGGTTTCATAATCATCTGTTCTTGACTTCTTAACTCCAGTGTTTACATTCCCTTTCGCAGTGCCCCTAGGCGGGTTCTCCCATTTTCTCTTTTGTGTCTCAGGTGCCGGGTCCTCATTGGCATAGTCGTCGTAGACGATTCCGCTTAGATTCACTACCGACTCGAAGGTCGAGGGTAGGTTAGCTTTTATATGAACACGGACCCGTTGTGGCAACCCCTTAACATAATACTTGATCAAACGGTCTTCAGTTTCTACCAGGTGGGGTACTAGTTGAGCTAGCTCATTGAATCTCGAAGTATACTGGCGGTGCGTCTTGTTTCCAGCCTTAAGGTTTAGGAATTCATTTTCCACTCGATCAATTTCGTTCTGTGGACAAAAATTTTGGATGATCAGCTTCTTCAAGTCATCCCATGTCATTCTGTTTATAACATTTGGTGACTTAGTTCTCTGAATATTCCTCCACCAACTTAGTGCTTCGTTGGTGAATGAATGAGCAACGTATTTAACAGCCTGGTCTGGTCGACACTCGCTGATGTTGATTACAGCATTCATCCTCTCAATCCATTCAAGCGTTACCACTGAATCCTTGCTCCCATCGAACTTGGGTGGGTCTCCATCCTTAAAGCCTTTGTAAGTACACCCACGGTTGCTCGATGCTATCTTTATTTCATCCCCATCACTATCATATACTTTCTCTTCCTTGTCTCCTTCATCCTCCTCTTTACTTTTCTTTATTGCCTCGGATAGTAGATCAGGCAATACCTTCTTCAAAGTGAGCACAACTTCACGGGCAATAGCATCCCTGACTTCAGGTTCCAACTGTATAGGCCCTGGACTGTCGTCCCTAACTGGGGTCACTTCTGTTTCGTGCACACTTTCGGTGTGCTCAGCGTGCACACTCTCTTCTTCTTCAATTCTTTGGTTCAACGGAGGTCTACCTCGTTGGCCAGTGCGACCGCCACGAGGTCCTGTTCTTCCTCCACCAGCCATAGCACTTAATTTCCTGATAGTTAAAAAGGGAATACATCAATGTCATTTCTTCAGATCGTAGTTTGGAACAGTACGAGCAAGGCAAATTCTTAATTACAGTGACCGGTTTGTGATTACTAATTTACATTGCTTTTCGGGTTCAAAACTCTTCAAATCGGTTGTGACATTGACATCTATTTGTTCTAAGTTATGGTATCTATTCTTATGCAAGAGCATTAACTTTATTACTTACTTACCGTGCTGGCGTTGGCATTGGTTACCCATACTGACATCCGTGCGTTGGTCCCATAATCAGTTTGAGTCCAGACATTTAGGGATGTCTGAATATCTCAAACTATTGCTCTGATACGAACTTGTAAGGCCCCTTTCCCGGGTAACCTCACTTGTTGGATTTACTCATAAACATAGTCATTAATCACTGAACTTTTAATTAAAAACATTCAGACACAGCGGAAGCATACATCATTCAATAACATAACATAGCATAGCAGCGGAAGTCTTAACATTAATCATAACATTTTCTTAACATAAATAAAAGTGGGATGTCAGTCTCGTGCCGGGTAACCTTCACGCCTTCGCACGACCCTTCCTTTCTGTACCTGAAATGTATACTAAAAGTCAGCTAACGCTGGTGAGTTCTAGTTTAATGCAATTAGGTATAAACATTCTTTTCTTTATAAGTATGCATAATTATATATATACGTTTATATAAGTACACATTGACTTGAATTGCTTCTCATTTATCATTCTTCGCAAATACATATAGATATATATTCACATCATTGGTCTCATTTATTTTTATAACTTTTGCTTCTCTTTCTTCTTTATTTTGTGATTACATATATATATGCATTCACCTTTTCTTTTCTTTTCTTTACATTATTGGGTAATACACTTAAGGGTGATCAACCCGTCATTTGTTTGCGAATGTCACCAAGACAAACGCCACGGTCCACCGTCATGGTCCGCCATTCTTACAACCGTCCGGCAACTAGTGTCCGTCCGTCATTAACTTACAACCGTCCTACCGAAGTAGTCCGTCATTATCTTACAACCGTCCTACCGAAGTAGTCCGTCATTATCTTACAACCGTCCTACCGAAGTAGTCCGTCATTATCTTACAACCGTCCTACCGAAGTAGTCCGTCATTATTTGTCTGACTGCCCTAAGGTATCTGTCTCCCACCCGAACTAATTATACAGCCGTACATCGATTTCGGGACTTACTCCCCCGTAGTGGCCTGTTTAGTCTACCTTTCTAGACTTTCATTTCTGGCTGCATAATAGTCGAGTGGTCGTCCGTCTACCGAGGTAGCCGTTATCATTGTTCCATTCATAACGTTTATTCATTCATAGCAAGCAATATATACATGGATATAAAGCAAGATTTCATTCTTACACATTGTGTTGTTCTTTCATTCATTCTATATAATCATACGATTCATTCTTTGTGCCTAATTCATTTCTGTATATATATATAACATATATATTAGTATATCACGTATGATTACATTAGCGTTCATTTCATTTATTCATTTAGTGTATACATTTCAGCCCCAAATCATTTAACAAGGTTTGCACATAACAAAGAAGGGGGCACATAGAACTCACCTGATAAGCTTCTCTAGGTTGTCCTAAACAAAGGTCCAACAACGTCACTTCCGATTTGGATTAGGTAGCTAAATACACATTAGACCCAACCCCAACTCTAATGGTTTAATCATTCTAAACTTACTGACTTTACTTAACCAACCTGCTGCCTGCTGTCTGCTGCCTGCGCACTTAGTAAGTGCGCAGGGACTTGCTCATGCGCACTTGGCAAGTGCGCAGGAGTCTCCCTCCTGCGTACTTGGTAAGTACGCAGGGACTTCCTCCTGCGTACTAGGTAAGTACGCAGGAATTCCTTCTTGCGCACTTGGTAAGTACGCAGTACCTGGTTCTTGGACCAAAAATCCGAAGTTCTTGCATGCAAACCCGATCATGCCAATCTTACAACTTTCTTTGATCAAAACGTGCGGTTTTCATTCTAGATGCTATCTCTAAGCTTATTATCATGTTTCATCCGTAAAAACATCATCTATTTAGCTAAAACTCGAGAAACCCCAACATGAACAAAAACTCACATTATGGTTGAATCATTACCTGGATTGAAGTTCTGATTCGGAGGTTTTGCTCACAAGCTCGTGACGATCCGTCGACTGGTGAAAATGAAGGTGAAATGAGCTAGTGGGCTGCCTTGCCCCTTTTATACCTGGGCTTCCTTCGGCCCGTTGGAGCCGAGCCCAAGCCCATCCGTTCTTATTTCGTTTTATAACGTTTAAATCTCCATCGTATTATTGTTTACTTAGTTACTATTTTCGGGATGTTACACATATCAAGGCCAAAAATGCTTCTTTTCCAAACTAAAATAAGATTTTTAGGTCATAATATTGAAACAGGAAAAATCATTCTCATAAACAGAAGTATTGAGTTTGGGTCAAAATTTCCAGATGAAATATATGATAAAACCCAACTCCAAAGGTTTTTAGGAAGTCTAAATTATATTCTTCCCTATTATAAAAATCTAGCAGAAGATACTGCTATTTTATATGATAGACTAAAAACTAACCCAAAACCTTGGTCAAATGATCATACTAAAATTATTCAAAAGATCAAGCAAAAGGTTCAAAATCTTCCCTGCTTAATGATAGCAAACCCTGGATGGGAAAAAATTATTGAAACCGACGCCTCTGACATCGGTTATGGAGGAATCTTAAAGCAAGTTTCCCCAATTGATAAACAGGAAAGCCTTGTTAGATTCCACTCTGGAAAATGGAATACAGGCCAGAAAAATTATGCTACTATTGTAAAAGAAATTTTAGCAATAGTAAAATGTGTTTTAAAATTTTAGGATGACTTATACAATCAAAAGTTTATAATAAAAACTGATTGCCAAGCAGCAAAATTTATGTTTGCAAAAGATTTTAAACATGATGTTTCAAAGCAGATGTTTGTCAAATGGCAATCACATTTAGCTCCTTTTGATTTTACTATTATATATAAGAAGGGTAGTGACAATAGTCTCTCTAATTTTCTTACCAGAGAATACTTAGATTGATGTCTCACTCCAAAGAACCAATTAAAAAGGCCCTTCTTGAAATTCAAGAAGAAATTGAATATCGTTCTGTTCAGATTATTCGGGAAGAAGTTCATATTTTTGAAATCCAGTCAAACACATTTCTAGGACAAAATAATAAAGATGTCCTGATAAAAGATAGAAAGATGTGGAAATCTAAATTCATAGAAAGGATTCGTATATTACGAGATTTAAAAATCAGTATTTCATGTGGATAAACTCTTCAGGTATGATTCCTTATGAGCAAGGAAGAAGAGGAAGAGGTGGAAACAACAATCCAATGGTTATATCCCAGATGGGTAGCCAAAGACTTATAGCCGAAAATATTGCTTCCTCATCAGGAACTTCACAATCAGAAAACCTCCTTTATAAGGAGTTTTTGGCATATAAAGCCTCTATAGAAAAGTCTAATAATGACTCTTCTCAAACAGCTCCAGCATCATATGCAAAAGCTACTAGGCAGAAGACGATATTTCAAACTGGACAAAAAACCAGGAAAAAGAAGTCATACTTCTTCTCGAAAAGAGAGATGCCAAATGGAAGGACGATCCATGGTTGCTTATACGCAAATACATGTATACAGGATTCTATCCAATGAAGGCTTATAAGCCTAAGTTTTTCTATGAACAGATTCTTAAAAAGGAATTCTGTGAAATAGAACATTATCATACTGGACAGCCTGATATTTATAATTTCAGCAAGATCATTATCAAACAGATCATATCGGTAGAGGCTTGGGGAACTTCCCCATTAAAAGAAAGGGATCTAATACACCCTCAGACAAAAGCCCCAATCAAATATAATTATTGGGATTATAAAGATGCTTTTTATAAAACCTTTTCATATGAAAACCCAAAACAGAAACACTCTTGGTTTATAAAGATCTGTTCTCATGTATATGGTCAGGATATTCCAGTCTGGTTCCAAAATTGGTGGAAAACTTATGGTCCATCTACCAACATTTTACCAGAATTATTTAAGAATCTTTATAAGAAATGGGTAGAAGTCTCTCCGACCATTATAGAAGCCCAGCAGGATGACAATTTTGTTCATAATACACCTGCCCTACATTTTTATTTCCAATTTAGTATCCCATGGATATGGAAATGGGCTCCTGAGGTAGACTATGATAGTCAAAATATCCTCTGTATTAAGAGAATCTTCTACACAAAATTCTGGAAGAAGATGACTCTCACTAATATAGATGGTCTTATAGAAAGCCATGATACAATCAAATTTATTGAAAAAACTATTGCTGATTATAAAGAACAGCTGAATAATATTCCCTAGAAGGAGGCTCCTAGCCCCTTTAAACATATTGTCAGGAAAATCCAGACTCTCAAAGAAACTGATAATATCAGTAACAAGGAAATAATGGAATTTTATCTTTCCGAAATGAAGAAAGATATGATGCAGAATTTCAACAAAGAAGAAGCATCTTCTTCAAAAACAATGTCAACCTCCTCTAAAACAGAAGATAAAGAAGATAAAGAGGAAAATGTTTCAAATGAAGCCCAGAATGATGATACATAAACGATTGATGAAGACTACATCAACAATGTCTTAATGGAATACAATCAGAAATTCCAGATTGAAGAATCTTCAACAAAACAAAAAGACAAAAGACAATAGACTCACATGGAGCAGAAATCGCGTCAAAAGACTCCAATAATTAAAGGAGTACCCGACAAAGTCATATAAAGCTGGTCTCATAATTGCCAGACGCCATCATCAAAAGAAGACTCAAATTATTGATGTTTACTGTTTACTTTTTGACAAATATGTCATATAGGTCCCACAATAGGACAAGTATTTTTTTGTTTTTCTTTTCTCCCCGTCTATATAAGGGGACTTCCTACCATTGTAATACACACACCGGAGAAACACAACTCTCCAATCTCTCTCTATCTTGTAATAGTTTCTAAGTTTTAATATTAAGTCTGAAGTGTGCCGGCTACAAGTGCAAGTCCGGTAATTTTTATTTACTTTTTATTTAAATTGATCTAATGATCGCCTCCTTCAGAGGCTAAGCTCATAAGTGTTGAGCTGCCATGAAAACATGAACAAGCTAAATTAAAAAAAATGTTTTAAATAGAATACTGACAGGTTAAGAATAGATAAAATGTTAAGGTGTTGGTTCACCTCTTGGGGATCTCTGTGGCCGCTAAATGCCAAAGATAGGCGCGAAGGCTTTTATGGTCTCACCTTTCACTAACCACACCAAAATGTTTAATCTATTTTTGTAAAAGCTTGTAACATCCCAAAAATAGTAAATAAGTAAATAATAAAACGATAGAGATTTAAACGTCATAAAACGAAATAAGGACGGATGGGCTTGGGCTCGGCTCCAACGGGCCAAAGGAAGCCCAGGTATAAAAGGGGCAAGGCAGCCCACTAGCTCATTTCACCTTCATTTTCACCATCTTAGAGAGAGAAAGGGAGCTCGGGTCTAGATAGAGAAAGTCGACGGATCGTCACGAGATTAGAGGAGCATGTTACAACTGAGCTCATGAGCAAAACCACCGAATCGGAACTTCAATCCAGGTAATGATTCAACCATAATCTGAGTTTTTGTTCATGTTGGGGTTTCTCGAGTTTTAGCTAAATAGATGATGTTTTTACGGATGAAACTTGATAATAAGCTTAGAAATAGCATCTAGAATGAAAACCGCACGTTTTGATCAAAGAAAATTATAAGATTGGCATGATCGGGTTTGCATGCAAGAACTTCGGATTTTTGGTCCAAGAACCAGGTACTGCGTACTTACCAAGTGCGCAGGAAGGAATTCCTGCGTACTTACCAAGTACGCAGGAGGAAGTCCCTGCGTACTTACCAAGTACGCAGGAGGAAGCCCCTGCGTACTTACCAAGTACGCTGGAGGGAGACTCCTGCGCACTTGCCAAGTGCGCATGAGCAAGTCCCTGCGCACTTACTAAGTGCGCAGGCAGGAGGTTGGTTAAGTAAAGTCAGTAAGTTTAGAATGATTAAACCAATAGAGTCGGGGTTGGGTCTAATGTGTATTTAACTACCTAATCCAGATCAGAAGTGACGTTGTTGGACCTTTGTTTAGAACAACCTAGTGAAGCTTATCTGGTGAGTTCTATGTGCCCCCTTCTATGTTATGTGCAAACCTTATTAAATGATTTGGGGCTGAAATGTATACACTAAATGAATAAATGATATGAACGCTAATGTAATCATACGTGATATACTAATATATATGTTATATATATATACAGAAATGAATTAGGCACAAAGAATGAATCGTATGATTATATAGAATGAATGAAAGAACAACACAATGTGTAAGAATGAAATCTTGCTTTATATCCATGTATATATATTGCTTGCTATGAATGAATAAACGTTATGAATGGAACAATGATAACGGCTACCTCGGTAGACGGACGACCACTCGACTATTATGCAGCCAGAAATGAAAGTCTAGAAAGGTAGACTAAACAGGCCACTACGATGGAGTAAGTCCCGAAATCGATGTACGGCTGTATAATTAGTTCGGGTGGGAGACGTATACCCTAGGGAAGTCGGACAAGTATGACGGACTACTTCGGTAGGACAGTTATAAGATAATGACGGACTACTTCGGTAGGACGGTTGTAAGATAATGAAGGACTACTTCGGTAGGACGGTTGTAAGATAATGATGGACTACTTCGGTAGGACGGTTGTAAGATAATGACGGACTACTTCGGTAGGACGGTTATAAGATAATGACGGACTACTTCGGTAGGACGATTGTAAGATAATGACGGACTACTTCGGTAGGACGGTTGTAAGATAATGACGGACGGACACTAGTTGCCGGACGGTTGTAAGAATGGCGGACCATGACGGTGGACCGTGGCGTTTGTCTTGGTGACATTCGTAAACAAATGACGGGTTGATCACCCTTAAGTGTATTACCCAAGAATGTAAAGAAAAGAAAAGGTGAATGCATATATATATATATGTAATCACAAAATAAGGAAGAAAGAGAAGCAAAAGTTATAAAAATAAATGAGACCAATGATGTGAATATATATCTATATGTATTTGCGAAGAATGATAAATGAGAAGTAATTCAAGTCAATGTGTACTTAAATAAACGTATATACATAATTATGGATACTTATAAAGAAGAGAATGTTTATACCTAATTGCATTAAACTAGAACTCACCAGCGTTAGCTAACTGTTAGTATACATTTCAGGTAAAGGAAGAAAGGGTCGTGCGATGGCGTGAAGGTTACCCGACACAAGACTGACATCCCACTTTAATATATGTGTTAAGACTTCCGCTGTCAAGTTATGTAATTGAATGACGAATGAATTGTAATTGAATGATGAATGTTTTTAATTTAAGTTCAGTATTTATGACTATGTTTATGAGTAAATCCAACACGTGAGGTCACCCTGGAAAGGGGCCTTACAAGTTGGTATCAGAGCAATAGTTTGAGAGATTCAGACATCCCTAAATGTCTGGACTCAAACTGATTATGGGACCAACGCACGGATGTCAGTATGGGTAACCAACGCCAGCACGGTAAGTAAGTAATAAATTTAATGCTCTTGCATAAGAATAGATACCATAACTTAGAACAAATAGATGTTAATGCCATGACTGATTTGAAGAGTTTTGAACCCGAAAAGCAATGTAAATTAGTAATCACAAACCGGTCACTGTAATTAAGAATTTACATTGCTCGTACTGTTCCAAACTATGATCTGAAGAAATGACATTGATGTATTCCCTTTATAACTATCAGGAAACTAAGAACTATGGCTGGTGGAGGAAGGACAGGACGCTGAGGCGGTCGCACTGGCCGAGTAGGTAGACCTCCGTTGAACAAAAGAATTGAAGAAGAAGAGAGTGTGCACGCTGAGCACACCGAAAGTGTGCACGAAATAGAAGTGACCCCAGTTAGGGACGACAGTCCAGGGCCTATACAGTTGGAACCTGAAGTCAGGGATGCTATTGCCCGTGAAGTTGTGCTCACTTTGAAGAAGGTATTGCCTGATCTATTATCCGAGGCAATAAAGAAAAGTGAAGAGGAGGATGAAGGAGACTAGGAAGAGAAAGTATATGATAGTGATGGGGATGAAATAAAGATAGCATCGAGCAACCGTGGGTGTACTTACAAAGGCTTTAAGGACGGAGACCCACCCAAGTTCGATGGGAGCAAGGATTCAGTGGTAACGCTTGAATGGATTGAGAGGATGAATGCTATAATCAACATCAGCGAGTGTCGACCAGACCAGGCTGTTAAATACGTTGCTCATTCTTTCACCAACGAAGCACTAAGTTGGTGGAGGAATATTCAGAGAACTAAGTCACCAAATGCTATAAACAGAATGACATGGGACGACTTGAAGAAGCTGATCATCCAAAAGTTCTGTCCACAGAACGAAATTGATCGAGTGGAAAATGAATTCCTAAACCTTAAGGCTGGAAACAAGACGCACCGCCAGTATACTTCGAGATTCAATGAGCTAGCTCAACTAGTACCCCACCTGGTAGAAACTGAAGACCGTTTGATCAAGTACTATGGTAAGGGGTTGCCACAACGGGTCCGTGTTCATGTAAAAGCTAACCTACCCTCGACCTTCGAGTCGGTAGTGAATCTGAGCGGAATCGTCTACGACGACTACGCCAATGAGGACCCGACACCTGAGACACAAAAGAGAAAATGGGAGAACCCGCCTACGGGCACTATGAAAGGGAATGTAAACACTGGAGTTAAGAAGTCAAGAACAGATGATTATGAAACCTGCAAGAAGTGTGGAAAGCAACATCTTGGCGAGTGCCGAATCGGCACCACCATCTGCTATAGATGTGGGAAGGCGAGGCACTATGCTCGTGACTGCTTAAGAGACACTAAATGCCAAGGATGTGGACTGTTTGGTCACCTGACTAGGGATTGCAGAAAAACCAGACAATCCGGTTCCGGAAAGGAAAAGGAAGCTGAAAAGGATCAGCCAAGGGCTAGGACTCGAGCCTATGCACTGACTGAGGAAGAAGCAAGAGGAAACCCTGATGTTGTGTCAGGTACGTTTCTAGTAAATGATGAAAATGCTGCCATTTTATTTGACTCTGGTGCTAGTAAAAGTTTTATATCAAATGCATTTAGTCGTAAATTGGATTGTACAGTCAACACCATAGTAAAGGCCTTTAGCGTACAAACTGTCATTGGTAAAAATTCGGCAGTATTTCAAGTAACAGAGGATTGTATCATAGAAATAGAGGGTCATATGTTTCCTTCTAGATTATTCCTTCTCACCTTAGGAGGATTCGATATAGTATTGGGTATGGATTTGTTAGCTGCCAACGAAGCTCAAATCATATGTAAACGTAAGAGGATACACCTCAAAGCTCCTAGCGGATGTCCAATTACAGTTTATGGGGATTGGAATTGCACGATGCCAAACGTCATCTCGATGATGAAGGCCGAAAGTTACATGAGGCGCGGTTGCGAAGCTTATCTGGCGTATGTTATTGACGATAGAAAGAAAACGAAAGAACTCAAGGATGTACCCGTGGTGTGCAGCTTTCCGGAAGTATTCCCTGAGGATCTACCTGGGTTGCCACCCAATCGGGAAATAGAATTTCAGATTGACTTACTGCCAGGAGCTGAGCCCGTTGCCAAAGCCCCTTACCGATTGGCTCCGTCAGAAATTAAAGAATTGATGTCTCAACTAGAGGAACTAACCGAGAAAGGATTTATTAGACCGAGCATCTCACCATGGGGCGCTCCGGTACTATTTGTAAAGAAGAAGGACGGCAGTATGCGCATGTGCATCGACTACCGCGAATTGAACAAGAGAACAGTAAAGAACAAATACCCACTACCTAGAATAGATGACCTTTTTGATCAACTGCAAGGTGGGAGTTGGTTCTCAAAGATCGATCTTAGGTCGAGTTACCATCAGTTGAAAGTAAGAGAGGAAGACGTACCAAAGACCGCGTTTCGCACGCGTTATGGGCATTATGAGTTTCTCGTGATGTCCTTCAGATTGACTAACGCACCAGCAGCGTTCATGGATTTGATGAATAGAGTGTGTCGACCAATGTTGGATCGATCAGTGATAGTTTTTATAGAAGACATACTGGTATATTCGAAAAGCGAGGGTGATCACCACTGTCACCTAAGAGAAGTTCTAGAAGTGCTAAAGCAGGAAAAGTTGTACGCAAAATTCTCCAAATGCGCGTTCTGGCTTAGGGAAGTCCAATTCCTAGGTCATGTAATAAACCCAAACGGCATTATGGTGGATCCTGCAAAGATCAAGACAGTAAAAGAATGGAACGTCCCAAAGACACCAACAGAGATACGAAGTTTTCTGGGATTGGCAGGCTATTATCGAAGGTTCATTCAAGTTTTTTCAAGAATTGCCTCGCCACTAACTAAATTGACACGGAAAGAAGTGAAATATTAATGGGGCCCAACCCAAAACAACGCGTTTGAGGAACTTAAAACGCGATTAACCCAAGCTCCAGTCTTGACACTACCTGATGGAAATGAAGACTTGGTAGTCTACTCTGACGCTTCAGGGCAGGGTTTAGGGTGCGTACTCATGCAACGAGGAAAGGTAATTGCGTATGCATCACGGCAACTAAAGATTCACAAGGTTAACTACCCAACACACGATCTTGAATTAGCAGCAGTAGTTTTCGCATTGAAAATATGGAGACACTATCTGTATGGAGTTAAATGCACCATTTACTCCGATCACAAAAGCCTGAAGTACTTTTTCGAACAAAAGGAATTAAACATGAGACAAAGGAGATGGTTAGAGCTACTGAAAGACTATGACTGTGAGATATTGTTCCATCCAGGCAAGGCAAACGTAGTGGCTGACGCTTTAAGTAGAAAGGAAGAATCGGCACCTATCCGGATCAAAGCGTGTCAGCTGATTATAACACCAGACTTGATGGGTGAAATATCAAAGGCATAGGATGAAGCACTGTTAGAAAGAAATGTGAAACGGGAAAGAATAGTAGGACAACAAGGGAATTTTGATGCAAATGCATACGGTGTACAAACTAGGTTTGGCCGAATGTGGATACCTAAGATTGGCGAGCTTAGAGCCAAAATACTCGATGAGGCCCATAAGTCTCGTTATTCCATCCACCCTGGGTCAAACAAAATGTATCAAGACTTGAAGAAGGAGTACTGGTGGCCTGGCATGAAGAATGATGTGACAGAGTACGTGAGCAAGTGCCTAATGTGTTCTCTAGTTAAGGCCGAGCACCAGAAACCATGCGGTAAAATGCAACCTCTACCAATACCGGAATGGAAGTGGGAAGAGATCACAATGGACTTCATTACCAAGCTACCGCGAACAGCTAAAAGCAATGATACCATTTGGGTGATCATCGACCGCTTGACAAAGAGTGCTCACTTCTTGCCAATACGTGAGACCTCTTCGTCAGAAAGACTAGCAGAAATTTTTATCAAGGAAATTGTGAGCAGACATGGTATCCCGATGTCGATTGTGTCCGACAGGGATACTAGATTCACCTCAAGGTTTTGGAAGAAATTCAATGAAGCGATGGGCACTAGACTGAACATCAGCACCGCTTACCACCCTCAAACCGATGGTCAATCTGAAAGGACCATTCAGACCTTGGAGGACATGCTCCGGGCCTGTATCATTGACTTCGGTGGGAGCTGGGACAGCCATCTACCATTGACAGAATTTTCATATAACAACAGCTATCACACAACTATTGGCATGCCGCCATTTGAAATGTTATATGGGAGGAAATGTAGGACCCCAGTTTGTTGGGGGGAAATTGGACAGAAGGATTTTGCAAGTCTTGAAGTGGTCAAAGCTACTTCCGAGAAATTTGATCAAATCAAAGCTCGAATGAAAGCCGCAAAAGACAGACAGAAATCATACGCGGATAAGAGAAGAAGGGATTTCGAATTTCAAGTAGGGGACATGGTACTGTTAAAGGTATCACCATGGAAAGGAATCATCCGATTCAGAAAGCGTAGCAAACTAAGTCCAAGGTTTGTCGGACCTTTCAAGATACTAGCAAGAGTGGGTCAAGTTGCTTACAGACTCGACCTACCCGGTGAGGTTAGTGGAATACACCCTACGTTCCACGTGTCGCACTTACGCAAGTGCCTAGCTGACGACACAGCTCACATACCTTACGACGAGATCGAAGTGGATAACAGCCTAAATTATATAGAGGAACCGATAGCCATTCTTGACCGAGCTGAGAAACGACTACGCAATAAGTCGATTCAGTTAGTTAAAGTTCAATGGAAGCACAGAAAAGGGTCAGAAGCTACATGGGAAAAAGAAGACGAGATGAGGGGACTATACCCTCAATTGTTTAGCGTATAAACAGTTTCGAGGACGAAACCACTTTAAGGAGGGTAGACTTGTAACATCCCAAAAATAGTAAATAAGTAAATAATAATACGACAGAGATTTAAACGTCATAAAACGAAATAAGGACGGATGGGCTTGGGCTCGGCTCCAATGGGCCGAAGGAAGCCCATGTATAAAAAGGGCAAGGCAGCCCACTAGCTCATTTCACCTTCATTTTCACCATCTTAGAGAGAGAAAGGGAGCTCGGGTCTAGAGAGAGAAAGTCGACGGATCGTCACGAGATTAGAGGAGCACGTTACAACTGAGCTCGTGAGCAAAACCTCCAAATCAGAACTTCAATCCAGGTAATGATTCAACCATAATCTGAGTTTTTGTTAATGTTGGGGTTTCTCGAGTTTTAGCTAAATAGATGATGTTTTTTACGGACGAAACTTGATAATAAGCTTAGAAATAGCATCTAGAATGAAAACCGCACATTTTGATCATAGAAAATTGTAGAATTGGCATGATCGGGTTTGCATGCAAGAACTTTGGATTTTTTGTCCAAGAACCAGGTACTGCGTACTTACCAAGTGCGCAGGAAGGAATTCCTGTGTAATTACCAAGTACGCAGGAGGAAGTGCCTGCGTACTTACCAAGTACGTAGGAGGAAGCCCCTGCGTACTTACCAAGTATGCAGGAGGGAGACTCCTGCGCACTTGCCAAGTGCGCATGAGCAAGTCCCTGCGCACTTACTAAGTGCGCAGACAGCAGGCAGCAGGTTGGTTAACTAAAGTCAGTAAGTTTAGAATGATTAAACCAATAGAGTCGGGGTTGGGTCTAATGTGTATTTAACTACCTAATCCAGATCAGAAGTGACGTTGTTGGACCTTTGTTTAGAACAACCTAGTGAAGCTTGTCAGGTGAGTTCTATGTGCCCCCTTCTATGTTATGTGCAAACCTTATTAAATGATTTGGGGCTGAAATGTATACACTAAATGAATAAATGATATGAACGCTAATGTAATCATACGTGATATACTAATATATATGTTATATATATATACAGAAATGAATTAGGCACAAAGAATGAATCGTATGATTATATAGAATGAATGAAAGAACAACACAATGTGTAAGAATGAAATCTTGCTTTATATCCATGTATATATATTGCTTGCTATAAATGAATAAACGTTATGAATGGAACAATGATAACGGCTACCTCGGTAGACGGACGAGCACTCGACTATTATGCAGCCAAAAATGAAAGTCTAGAAAGGTAGACTAAATCGTCCACTACGGTGGAGTAAGTCCCAAAATCAATGTACGGCTGTATAATTAGTTCGGGTGGGAGACGGATACCTTAGGGCAGTCAGACAAGTATGACGGACTACTTCGATAGGACGGTTGTAAGATAATGACGGACTAGTTCGGTAGGACGGTTGTAAGATAATGACGGACTACTTCGGTAGGACGGTTGTAAGATAATGACGGACTACTTCGGTAGGACGATTGTAAGATAATGACGGACTACTTCGGTAGGACGGTTGTAAGATAATGACGGACGGACACTAGTTGCCGGACGGTTGTAAGAATGGCGGACCATGACGGTGGACCGTGGCGTTTGTCTTGGTGACATTCGCAAACAAATGATGGGTTGATCACCCTTAAGTGTATTACCCAAGAATGTAAAGAAAAGAAAAGAAAAGGTGAATGCATATATATATGTAATCACAAAATAAGGAAGAAAGAGAAGCAAAAGTTATAAAAATAAATGAGACCAATGATGTGAATATATATCTATATGTATTTGCGAAGAATGATAAATGAGAAGTAATTCAAGTCAATGTGTACTTATATAAACTTATATATATAATTATGAATACTTATAAAGAAAAGAATGTTTATACCTAATTGCATTAAACTAGAACTCACCAGCGTTTGCTGACTTTTAGTATACATTTCAGGTAAAGGAAGAAAGGGTCGTGCGATGGCGTAAAGGTTACCCGACACAAGACTGACATCCCACTTTAATATATGTGTTAAGACTTCCGCTGTCAAGTTATGTAATTGAATGACAATTGAATTGTAATTGAATGATGAATGTTTTTAATTTAAGTTCAGTATTTATGACTATGTTTATGAGTAAATCCAACACGTGAGGTCACCCGGGAAAGGGGCCTTACAAAGCATTCCTTTGGTCTGTAATTTAAAATGTTTTAAATTTTAAGATTTCCGTTTAATTTTGGGATTTTACGATCCTCTGAATTTGTGGGATTTTACGATCCTCTGAATTTGGTATCAGAGCCTTGGTGCTCATAAAATAAAGTCCTGTTCATCGTTAAAATGTGCAGATAAACACTTACTTTTATTCATAAATTATGAATATCCTGAAGGGAAAGGATACTGTTAAAAACAGTATGGAAGAGGAATATGAAATTCCTCAAAATCTTGAATTATTAAATAAATGGACTATTCCAAAAATGGAACACAAACTAATTTATAAATTAGGAACTTTTGAAAAATTAGGATTGAAACAAGTTGTAAAAACAACTGAAGAAACATTTTCTTTAAATAAAGAAGACATGGTTATTAAACTATTGTCAAATAAAGATTTAAATAATTATAAAAGAGATTACAAGTTTCTTCATATAGGTCTAGTGCAAATTGCATTTAAACCTTTGACCCTTGAAGGTCTTCCAGAAAGCTTTTTAGCAGCTCTTAGAGATGCAAGAAATCTGGACTGGAAACAATCACTAATAGGGATTGTTCAAACAAGTCTGGCTCATGGCCCAGTCTATTTTAATGTTTATCCTAATCTTCAATTATCTCTATCTGATATTAATACTTCAGATGCTTTAACTTTAAATGTTAAATCTCATGGTTATAACTATGCTCCTGGATCATAAGTTATCTGTATCTGTTACAGGATTTATTATAAACCTTTATATACGCTAAATACTTAGTGTAAACTTGTAGATAAACCATTAAATGAAACCATTGTCATAGAAACTAATTTTGGTAAATCTAATATAACTACCAGAAGAAAAATTAAATGGGAAGAAATTAATTTCCCACCGAACTGGATTTTAGATAAAGCCACAACATCTCAACAATATGTTGATAGTAATCCACTAGAGATTACCCAAACTGAAGAAGGAGATGTTCAAATATGTTTTGAACAACACAGAAATACTCCTTCTTTGCCAAGATCTTTATCTTATAGATCTTTATCCTCAAGACAGTATATTTCACCTTTAGGATATCATGTCAGAAGCCCTTCTAGAGCTTCAACTTCAAGAATTAGGGAAACTATTCCTGCTTCCGAAATATTCAATAAATTACACATAAATGATGATAATATTGTCACACCAGGTGTTACAGTAGATCCGGAATTAACCGAATCAGGAATACAATTTGTTTAATGGATTTTACACAAAAACTTGATTTTAATCCGGGCTCACCGATAAGAAAACAAATTAATAGGGAATTTAATTCACCCGAATGGAAATTATTTAGAAATTGGTTTTTTAATAATTTTAAAGAAACCGATATACTATTATTCAAAGAAGAATATTATAAAGATTTGATTATAAAAAATGAGATTATACCATTTATTCTTTGGTTTATAGAAAAATATACAGGAAGTATTATTTCAGTCATAGAGAATTTGTTATTCAAGGAGAAAAAAGAATTTCTAGTGTTTTTCCTCCAACTCAATCTTTTAAAATTGGAAAGGAAAATGAAATAAGATATTATCAAACTTTTCAAAAATTATTAGAAGGTGACATTTTACCTATCACAGTTTCTCATTTAAATAATTTGATTAAACAGCAGAATTATACAAACTTATATTTAATAATCCTAGGAGGACAAATCCAGGATTTGTCTGCTAAGATGAATAAAATAATATTGTACTTAAAAGAAAAACCTTTATTAGGTAAGCCAGCCTCTTTTATAGAAAAGGTTGCTACTCCTAGTATACAACTTCCTTCGGAAGTCACAGATTTTAAATTAAAATCTAAAGATACTCTTGTATCAACTTTAAATGAGACTATGGACGCTCTAAAGGGTCTTAAGATTAGTACTCTAACAGAGTTCTCTAAAGATAATTACCATGAGGAAGTTAAAGATCAAATCTCTAAACTTTCTAAGTGGGCAGATAAGCCTACTCATAGGAAATACTATTATCCTAGACCAACCCCTCAGGATGTCCTTATAGAAGAATAAGATATATAATAAATAACTCTTATAGTGGAAAAATGATCTATGAATAGAACATAGATGGTCAATCAGAAGGACAAATTTATAACACTGTCCATAGAATCCTTATGTATAGTACAGTTTGCAAAAATAATAACAACTCAGTAAAAACTATAGCTAGTATGATAATATCATGTTTTACTGGCCAGTTAAAAGGATGGTGGGACAATTATCTATCCCAAACTGATAAGGATAAAATCCTTAATAGCGTTAAACAGGAAGAAGGCGCTAGTACCAGCAGTACAGAGAGTAATGCTGTCTATACTTTAATAGTAAATATCATAGAACACTTTACTGGAAGATGGTCCGATGATTCTGAAAATATCAGAACTCTTCTCCAAAACTTAAGATGTAAAACTCTAACATCATTTAGATGGTATAAAGATACTTTTCAATGTAGAGTTATGGAACTCCCAGAGGCTAATAACTCCCATTGGAAGTCTAAGTTTATGGATGGCCTTCCCCACTTATTTGCTGAGAGAATAAAAGGCAAATTAAGAGTAGATGGAGTCATAGATTATGACAAATATACGTATGGCAAGCTCATAGGCACATGTGTCCAAGAAGGAATAAGCCTATGTAATGAAATCAAACTTAATCAACAGATTAAGAAACATTCCTTGAATGAAAGAAAACAATTAGGAGATTTCTGTGGCCAATTTGGCATAGAGAAACCTGATAAGATTATAGAAACCAATAAGGAATCCTCCCCTAAAAAACTTTATAAGAGGAAAAATTTCAGAAAAGAAGATAAATCTTATAGACCTTATAATAAAGATTATAGAAAGAAAAAATATAAGGAAAAGAAAGATTCTCCAGATGATTTTAATAAGTTTATAAAATGTAGAAAATGTGGCAAAATAGGCCACAAGGCAAAAACTTGTTGGGTTAGGAAAAAACTCAATAAGATTGAAGATAAAGACATAAGAGATAAGATTAATTAAGTACTACTAGATAATAACCTAGAAGAAACTCTTTCTGATTATTCTTCATCTGTAGAAGACAATCTAAATATTTTAGATAGCCTTAGTTCCTCTGATATAGATGAATATTAATGTCCGGCTAATTGCAACAATAACTGTTGTAAAAACCTTTCTGAAATATCTGAAGAAGGTCTCTATCAAATTATTTCCCAGTTTCAAAATCTGGAAATTAATGTTTTGAGTAATGAGATCTTAGATCTCCTAAAAACCATAGATGACCAACAAATAAGAGAAAAAATAATTTCTAAATGTTTAAACCAACAAGAGGTTGAGGAAACTTCTTCCTCAAATCCCCCTAAAGATTTAAAACCTTTTTCTTTAGATGAACTAAAGAAACAGCTAACCCAAAGAAATAAGAATTCTAGACCTGTTAATATACAGGATCTAAAAATTGAAATTGATAACCTAAGACTAGATATCAGCATCCTTCAAAAGGATAATAGGAATCTCGAAGAAAGATGTAAGGCCCCTTTCCCGGGTGACCTCACTTGTTGGATTTACTCATAAACATAGTCATAAATACTGAACTTAAATTTAAAACATTCATCATTCAATTACATAATCATAACAGCGGAAGTCTTTACAAATAAATCATAACATTGTTCTAAGACATATAAAACAAAAGTGGGATGTCAGTCTCGTGCCGGGTAACCTTCACGCCATCGCACGACCTTTTCTTCCTTTACCTGAAATGTATACTAAAAGTCAGCTAACGCTGGTGAGTTCTAGTTTAATGCGATTTGATATAAACATTCTTTTCTTTACTTTATAAGTATGCATTACTGTATAGTCATTCATATAAATACATATTCATAACTTTTGCCTTTCTTTCATCTTTCTTTTCTGTACTTTTTGTGATTTCATATATATATATATATGCATTCACCCTTTTCTTTCTTTTCTTTCTTTCTTTAATTTCATGGGTCATACTCTATAAGGGTGATCAACCCGTCATTTGCTTACGAATGTCACAAAGACAATCGTCGTGGTCCATCGTCATGGCCCACCTATACTACAACCGTCCGGCAACAAGTGCCGTCCGTCATTTTATTCTTACAACCGTCCGGCAACCTTTGTCCGTCCGTCATGACTTACAACCGTCCTACCGTCGTAGGCCGTAATTCGCCCGTCTACCCGAAGGTATCCGTTTCCCATGCGACTATTATTTATACAACCGTTCTACTATAATATGCCAATTGCTTCGACCGTCCAATAATGGCATTCTGTAAGGCCCCAAAAACGGGTAACCTCACTTGTTGGATTTACTCATAAACATAGTCATAAATACTGAACTTAAATTTAAAACATTCATCATTCAATTACATAATCATAACAGCGGAAGTCTTTACAAATAAATCATAACATTGTTCTAAGACATATAAAACAAAAGTGGGATGTCAGTCTCGTGCCGGGTAACCTTCACGCCATCGCACGACCTTTTCTTCCTTTACCTGAAATGTATACTAAAAGTCAGCTAACGCTGGTGAGTTCTAGTTTAATACAATTAGGTATAAACATTCTTTTCTTTAGAAGTATGCATAATAATATATACATTTATATAAATACACATTGACTTGAATTGCTTTTCTTTTATCATTCTTCGCAAATACATATAAATATATATTCACATCATTTGTCTCATTTACTTTCATAACTTTTAATTTTCTTTCATCTTTCTTTGTGACTACATATATATGCATTCACCCTTTTCTTTTCTTTTCATTCATGGGTGATCAACCCGTCATTTATTTGCGAATGTCACAAAGACAAGCGCCACGGTCCATCGTCATGGTCCGCCTATTCTTACAACCGTCCGGCAACTAGTGTCCGTCCGTATTTTTCATTCTTACAACCGTCCGGCAACTTGTGTCCGTCCGTAATCTTACAACCGTCCTACCGTCGTAGGCCGTATTTCGCCCGTCTGCCATAAGGCATCCGTTTCCCACTTAAACTAATTATACAGCCGAATATTGATTTAGCGCCTTACTCCACCGTAGTGGCCTTTATTTAGTCTACCTTTCTAGACTTACTTTTTCTGGCTGCATAATAGTCAAGTGGTCGTCCGTCTACCGAAGTAGCCGTTATCATTGAAGCGTCCATAACGTTTTCTGTTACTTGGCAAGCAATATATATACATAGATATAAAGCAGGATTTCATTCTTACACGTTATGTTATTCTTTTCATTCATTCTTGATAATCATACGATTCATTCTTTGTTCATAATTCATTTTTTGTACTTGGATATATATATATATATGTTTGTATACCACGTATGATCACATTAACATTCATTACATTTATTCACGTAGTGTATACACTTCAGCCCCAAAACATTTATAAATTATTTGCACATAACATAGAAGGGGGCACATAGAACTCACCTGATGGGCTACTCTAGGTTGTCCTAGACAAAGGTCCAACAGCGTCACTTTCGATCTGGATTAGGTAGTTAAATACACATTAGACCCAACCCCGACTTTAATGGTTTAATCATTCTAAACTTACTGACTTTACTTAACCAACCTGCTGCCTGTGCACTTAGTAAGTGCGCAGGGACTTGCTCTTGCGCACTTGGCAAGTGCGCAGGAGCCTTCCTCCTGCGTACTTGGTAAGTACGCAGGGTCTGCATCCTGCGTACTTGGTAAGTACGCAGGGATTCCCTCTTGCGCACTTGGTAAGTGCGCAGGACCTGGTTCTTGGACCAAAAATCCGAAGTTCTTGCATGCAAACCCGATCGTGCCAATCTTACAATTTTCTTTGATCAAAACATGCGGTTTTCATTCTAGATGCTATTTCTAAGCTTATTATCAAGTTTCATCCGTAAAAACATCATCTATTTAACTAAAACTTGAGAAACCCCAAAATGAACAAAAACTCAGATTATGTATGAATCATTACCTGGATTGAAGTTTTGATTCGGAGGTTTTGCTCACGAGCTCAGCTGTAACGTGCTCCTCTAATCTCGTGACGATCCGTCGACTTTCTCTCTAGACCCGGGCTCCCTTTCTCTCTCTAGAATTGGTGAAATGGAGGTGAAATGGTCAAATGGGCTGTCATGCCCCTTTTATACCTGGGCTTCCCTCGGCCCGTTAGAGTCGAGCCCAAGCCCATCCGTCTTTCTTTCGCTTTATGACGTTTAAATCCCCATCGTATTATTATTTACTTATTTACTATTTTCGGGATGTTACAAGTCTACCATCCTTAAAGAGGTTTCGTCCTCGAAACTGTTTATACGTCAAACAATTGAGGGTATAGTCCCCTCATCTCGTCTTCTTTTTCCCATGTAGCTCCCGACCCTTTTCTGTGCTTCCATTGTATTTTGACTAAAGGGATCGACTTATTGCGTAGTCGCTTTTCAGCTCGATCAAGGATGGCTATTGGTTCCTCAACATAATTTAGGCTGTTATCCTCCTCGATCTCGTCGTAAGGTATGTGAGCTGTGTCATCGGCTAGGCATTTACGTAAGTGAGACACGTGGAACGTAGGGTGTATTCCACTAAACTCAACGGGTAGGTCGAGTCTGTAAGCAACTTGACCCACTCTTGCTAAAATCTTGAAAGGTCCGACAAACCTTGGACTCAGTTTGCCACGCTTCCTGAATCGGATGATTCCTTTCCACGGTGATACCTTTAACAGTACCATGTCCCCTACCTGAAACTCTAAATCCCTTATTCTCTTGTCCGCGTATGATTTCTGCTTGTCCTTTGCGGCTTTCATTCGAGCCTTGATCTGATCAAATTTCTCGGAAGTAGCTTTGACCACTTCGAGACTCGCAAAATCCTTTTGTCCAATTTCCCCCCAACAAACCGGGGTCCTACATTTCCTCCCATACAACATTTCAAATGGCGGCATGTCAATAGTTGAGTGATAGCTGTTGTTATATGAAAATTCTGCCATTGGTAGGTGGCTGTCCCAGCTCCCACCGAAATCAATGATACAGGCCCGGAGCATGTCCTCCAAGGTCTGAATGGTCCTTTCCGATTGTCCATCGGTTTGGGGGTGGTAAGCGGTGCTGATGTTCAATCTAGTGCCCATCGCTTCATTGAATTTCTTCCAAAACCTTGACGTGAATCTAGTATCCCTGTCGGACACAATCGACAGCGGCATACCATGTCTGCTCACAGTTTCTTTGATAAATACTTCGGCTACCTTTTCGGACGAAAAAGTCTCACGTATTGGCAAGAAGTGAGCACTCTTTGTCAAGCGGTCGACGATCACCCAAATGGTGTTATTGCCTTTAGCTGTTCGCGGTAGCTTGGTAATGAAGTCCATTGTGATCTCCTCCCACTTCCATTCCGGTATTGGTAAAGGTTGCATTTTACCGCATGGTTTCTGGTGCTCGGCCTTAACTAGTGAACACGTTAAGCACTTGTTCACGTATTCAGTCACATCGTTCTTCATGCCAGGCCACCAGTACTCTTTCTTCAAGTCTTGATACATTTTGTTTGTCCCGGGGTGGATAGAATAACGAGACTTATGGGCCTCATCGAGTATTTTGAACCTAAGTTCGCCAATCATAGGTATCCACATCCGGCCAAACCTAGTTCGTACTCCGTATGTATTTTCACTTAAGTTCCCTTGTTGTCCTACTATTCTTTCCCGTTTCACATTTCTTTCTAACAGTGCTTCATCTTGTGCCTTTGTTATTTCACCCATCAAATCTGGTGTTATAATCAGCTGACACGCTTTGATCCGGATCGGTGTCGATTCTTCCTTTCTACTTAAAGCGTCAGCCACGACGTTTGCCTTCCCCGGATGGTACAATATTTCACAGTCATAGTCTTTCAGTAGCTCTAACCACCTTCTTTGCCTCATGTTTAGTTCCTTTTGTTCAAAAAAATATTTCAAGCTTTTGTGATCGGAGTAGATGGTGCATTTAACTCCATACAAGTAGTGCCTCCATATTTTCATCGCGAAAACCACTGCTGCTAACTCTAGATCGTGCGTTGGGTAGTTAACCTCGTGAATCTTTAGTTGTCGTGAGGCATAAGCAATTACCTTTCCTCGTTGCATAAGTACGCAACCTAAACCCTGCCCCGAAGCGTCAGAGTAGACTACCAAGTCTTCATTTCCTTCAGGTAGAGTTAAGACTGGAGCTTGAGTTAATCATGCCTTAAGTTCCTCAAATGCATTGTTTTGGGTTTGACCCCATTCATATTTTACTTCCTTACGTGTCAATTTAGTTAGTGGCGAGGCTATTCTTGAGAAATCTTGAATGAACCTTCGATAGTAGCCTGCCAACCCTAGAAAGCTTCGTATCTCTGTTGGTGTCTTTGGGACGTTCCATTCCTTTACTGTCTCGATCTTTGTAGGATCTACCATGATGCCGTTTGGGTTTATCACATGACCTAGGAATTGGACTTCCCTAAGCCAAAACGCGCATTTGGAGAATTTTGCGTACAACTTTTCCTTCTCTAGCACCTCCAGAACTTCTCTTAGGTGACAGTGGCGATCACCCTCGCTTTTCGAATATACCAGTATGTCGTCTATAAAAACTATCACTGATCGATCCAACATGGGTCGACACACTCTATTCATCAAATCCATGAACGCTGCTGGTGCGTTAGTTAATCTAAAGGACATCACGAGAAACTCATAATGCCCATAACGGGTGCGAAACGCGGTCTTTGGTACGTCTTCTTCCCTTACTTTCAACTGATGGTAACCCGACCTAAGATCGATCTTTGAGAACCAACTCGCACCTTGCAGTTGATCAAAAAGGTCGTCTATTCTAGGCAGTGGGTATTTGTTCTTTACTGTCCTCTTGTTCAGTTCGCGGTAGTCAATGCACATGCGCATGCTGCCGTCTTTCTTCTTTACGAATAGTACCGGAGCGCCCCATGGTGAGATGCTCGGTCTAATAAATCCCTTTTCTGTTAATTCTTGTAGTTGGGACATCAATTCTTTCATTTCTGACGGAGCCAATCGGTAGGGGGCTTTGGCAACGGGCTCAGCTCCTGGCAGTAAATCAATCTGAAATTCTATTTCCCGATCGGGTGGCAACCCAGGTAGATCCTCAGGGAATACTTCCGGAAAATTGCACACCACGGGTACATTCTTGAGTTCTTTCGTTTCCATTCTATCGTCAATAACATATGCCAGATAAGCTTCGCAACCGCGCCTCATGTAACTTTCGGCCTTGATCATCGAGATGACGCTCGGCATCGTGCAATTCCAATCCCCATAAACCGTAATTGGACTGCCGCTTGGAGTCTTGAGGTGTATCCTCTTACGTTTACATATGATTTGAGCTTCGTTGGCAGCTAGCCAATCCATCCCCAATACTATATCGAATCCTCCTAAGGTGAGAAGGAATAATCTAGAAGGAAACTTATGTCCCTCTATTTCTATTATACAGTCCTCTGTTACTTGGAATACTGCCGAATTTTTACCAACGGCAGTTTGTACGCTAAAGGCCTTTACTATGGTGTTGATAGTGCAATCTAGTTTACGACTAAATGCATTGGATATAAAACTTTTACTAGCACCAGAGTCAAATAAAATAGCAGCATGTTCATCATTTACTAGAAACGTACCTGACACGACATCAGGGTTTCCTCTTGCCTCTTCCTCCGTTAAGGCATAGGCGCGAGTCCTTGCCTTTTGTTGTTCCTGCTCCTTATCCTTTCCCGAACCAGATTGCCCGGCCTTCCTGCAGTATTTTGTCAGATTCCCAAATTGTCCACAGCTTTGGCATTTAGTGTCTCTCAAACAGTCGCGAGAATAGTGTCCCGCCTTCCCACATCTGTAACATGTGGTGGAGCCGACCCAGCACTCGCCAAAATGTTGCCTTCCACATTTCTTGCAGGTTTCATATTTGTCCGACCTTGGTTTCTTATTTTCAGTTTTTACGTTCCCTCTTCCGGTGCCTCTAGACGGGTTCTTCCACTTTCTCTTTTGGGTTTCTGTTGGTGGGTCCTCATTGGCATAATCGTCGTAGACGATTCCGCTCAGATTCACTACCGACTCGAAGGTCGAGGGTAGGTTGGCTTTCAAGTGGACACGGACCCTTTGAGGTTGGCCCTTCACATAATACTTGATCATTCGCTCTTCTGTCTCCACCAGGTGGGGTACCAGCTGTGCCAACTCATTGAATCTAGAAGTATACTGGCGGTGTGTCTTGTTGCCAGCCTTAAGGTTTAGGAATTCATTTTCCACTCGATCAATTTCGTTCTGGGGACAAAACTTTTGAAATACCAGCTTTTTCAGTTCTTCCCATGTCATTCTTGCAAGAGCGTTTGGGGACTTTGTCCTCTGGATGTTCCTCCACCAACCTAGGGCCTCATTGGTTAAAGAATGAGCAACATATTTAACAGCCTGGTCTGGTCGACACTCGCTGATGTTGATTACAGCACTCATCCTCTCAATCCATTCAAGCGTTGCCACTGAATCTTTGCTCCCATCGAACTTGGGTGGGTCTCCGTCCTTGAAACCTTTGTAAGTGCACCCACGATTGCTCGATCATATCTTTATTTCATCCCCATCACTATCATATACTTTCTCTTCATTGTCTCCTTCATCCTCCTCTTTACTTTTCTTTATTGCCTCGGATAGTAGATCGGGCAATACCTTCTTCAAAGTGAGCACGACTTCACGGGCAATAGCATCCCTGACTTTAGGTTCCAATTGTATAGGCCCTGGACTGTTGTTCCCAGTTGGTGTCACATTTGTTTCATGCACACTCTCAGTGTGTTCTGCGTGCACACTCTCTTCCTCTTCCTGTCTTTGTTTCAATGGAGGTCTACCTACTCGGCCAGTGCGACCGCCTCGGCGTCCCGTTCTTCCTCCACCAGCCATAATCCTTAATTTCCTGATAGTTATAAAGGGAATACATCAATGTCATTTCTTCAGATCATAGTTTGGAACAGTACGAGCAAGGTAAATTATTAATTACAGTGACCGGTTTGTGATTACTAATTTACATTGCTTTTCGGGTTCAAAACTCTTCAAATCAGTCATGGCATTAACATCTATTTGTTCTAAGTTATGGTATCTATTCTTATGCAAGAGCGTTAACTTTATTACTTACTACCGTGCTGGCGTTGGCGTTGGTTACCCAGACTGACATCCGTGCATTGGTCCCATAATCAGTTTGAGTCCAGACATTTAGGGATGTCCGAATCTCTCAAACTATTGCTCTGATACCAACTTGTAAGGCCCCTTTCCCGGGTGACCTCACTTGTTGGATTTACTCATAAACATAGTCATAAATACTGAACTTAAATTTAAAACATTCATCATTCAATTACATAATCATAACAGCGGAAGTCTTTACAAATAAATCATAACATTGTTCTAAGACATATAAAACAAAAGTGGGATGTCAGTCTCGTGCCGGGTAACCTTCACGCCATCGCACGACCTTTTCTTCCTTTACCTGAAATGTATACTAAAAGTCAGCTAACGCTGGTGAGTTCTAGTTTAATGCGATTTGATATAAACATTCTTTTCTTTACTTTATAAGTATGCATTACTGTATAGTCATTCATATAAATACGTATTCATAACTTTTGCCTTTCTTTCATCTTTCTTTTCTGTACTTTTTGTGATTTCATATATATATATATGCATTCACCCTTTTCTTTCTTTTCTTTCTTTCTTTAATTTCATGGGTCATACTCTATAAGGGTGATCAACCCGTCATTTGCTTACGAATGTCACAAAGACAATCGCCGTGGTCCATCGTCATGGCCCACCTATACTTACAACCGTCCGGCAACAAGTGTCGTCCGTCATTTTATTCTTACAACCGTCCGGCAACCTTTGTCCGTCCGTCATGACTTACAACCGTCCTACCGTCGTAGGCCGTAATTCGCCCGTCTACCCGAAGGTATACGTTTCCTATGCGACTATTATTTATACAACCGTTCTACTATAATATGCCAATTGCTTCGACCGTCCATTAATGGCATTCGTACGTCCTAGCTGATGAACGAACGCACTTGTCCCGGTTGTAAAATAATCACATGGTCGTCCGTCTTCCGAAGTAGCCGTTATCATCGAAGCGTCCGTAACATTTTCTGTACTTGGCAAGCAATATATACATGGATATAAAGCAGGATTTCATTCTTTCATATTGTGTTATACTTTCATTCATTCTTTATAATCATGCTTTTCATTCTTTATTCATAATTTCTCTTTCGTGTATAGGTATATACATATACTTGTATAACACATATGATCACATTGACATTCATAACATTTATTCACTTAGTGTATACATTTCAGCCCCAAAACATTTATAAATCATTTGCACATAACATAGAAGGGGGCACATAGAACTCACCTGATGGGCTACTCTAGGTTGTCCTAGACAAAGGTCCAACAGCGTCACTTTCGATCTGGATTAGGTAGTTAAATACACATTAGACCCAACCCCGACTTTAATGGTTTAATCATTCTAAACTCACTGACTTTACTTAACCAACCTGCTGCCTGCTGTCTGCTGCCTGCTCACTTAGTAAGTGCACAGGGACTTGCTCTTGCGCACTTGGCAAGTGCGCAGGAGCCTTCCTCCTGCGTACTTGGTAAGTACGCAGGGTCTGCATCCTGCGTACTTGGTAAGTACGCAGGGATTCCCTCCTGCGCACTTGGTAAGTACGCAGTACCTGGTTCTTGGACCAAAAATCCGAAGTTCTTGCATGCAAACCCGATCATGCCAATCTTACAATTTTCTTTGATCAAAACGTGCGGTTTTCATTCTAGATGCTATTTCTAAGCTTATTATCAAGTTTCATCTGTAAAAACATCATCTATTTAGCTAAAACTCGAGAAACCCCAAAATGAACAAAAACTCAGATTAAGGATGAATCATTACCTAGATTGAAGGTTTGATTCGGAGGTTTTACTCACGAGCTCAGCTGTAACGTGCTCCTCTAATCCCGTGACGATCCGTCGACTTTCTCTCTCTAGACCCGAGCTCCCTTTCTCTCTCTAAGATGGTGAAGAATGAAGATGAAATGAGCTAGTGGGCTGCCTTGCCCCTTTTATACCTGGGCTTCCCTCGGCCCGTTGGAGCCGAGCCCAAGCCCATCTGTTCTCATTTCGTTTTATGACGTTTAAATCACTATCGTATTATTATTTACTATTTTCGGGATGTTACATACCTCAGGAAATACATACGGAGGAAATCCCTCGTATTCTTAAAACAGAATTTCTAGAATGTATCATAGATATTGTCACCACACAAAAGTGGAATATAAAAATAAAACTTCTTATAGAAGATAGCTTTTTTATAGCCGTTACAGCACTTGTGGATAGTGGTGCTGATCTAAACTGCATCCAGGAAGGAATTATTCCTACCAAATATTTCCATAAAACCTCCCATAACTTAAGTTCTGCAGGAGGGGATAAATTAAAAATAGAATACAAGATTCCACAGGCTCATATTTGTCATAATGAAACCTGTATTCCAACTAGTTTTATTCTAGTAAAAAATCTTACTAGCCAAGTTATCCTTGGAACCCTTTTCTAAATAAATTTTTTCCTTTAAAAAATATTGATAATAAAGGTATAACTGGAGATTTCCAAAACAAAGAAATACATTTTTCGTTCATTACAAACCCTTTTTCCAGGACTTTGAACAATGTAAAAGAATCTCTTTTACAAGCAAAAATAAATCAAATAGATTTTCTCCAAAAGGAAATATTTTCTTTAAATATCCAAGACAGGATAAATAATCCTAAGCTTCAAGATAAGATTAAAATGATTAATAATCATTTTACATTACAAATATGTAGTGATCATCCAAACACTTTTTGGGATAGAAAAAAACATATTGTTGCTTTACCTTATGAAGATGATTTTAATGATAATAAAATCACTACCAAGGCTAGACCTTGTCAAATGAATTCCGAATATATGGAATTATGTAAACAAGAAATAAAATCTCTTCTTGACAAAGATCTTATAAGAAGATCAAAATCACCATGGTCGTGTACAGCTTTTTATGTTAATAAACATTCTGAAAAAGAAAGAGGTGCTCCAAGATTAGTCATAAACTATAAACCACTTAATAAGGTCCTGAAATGGATTAGATATCCTATACCTAACAAAAAAGATTTGTTAGACAAATTATATAATGCCATAATATTTTCAAAATTTGATTTAAAATCTGGTTACTGGCAGATCCAGATAGAAGAAAAAGATAGGTACAAAACCGCTTTTACAGTACCTAATGGCCATTACGAATGGAACGTAATGCCTTTTGGGCTAAAAAATGCCCCCTCCGAATTCCAAAATATTATGAATGATATTTTCATTCCATATAATAAATTCATGATAGTTTATATTGATGACATTTTAGTTTTCTCAAAAGATATTGAAAGTCATTTTAGACACCTTGAGATATTCAAAAATATTATAATAAAAAATGGTCTTGTCATATCAAGGCCAAAAATGCTTCTTTTCCAAACTAAAATAAGATTTTTAGGTCATAATATTGAAACAGGAAAAATCATTCCCATAAACAGAAGTATTGAGTTTGGGTCAAAATTTCCAGATGAAATATATGATAAAACCCAACTCCAAAGGTTTTTAGGAAGTCTAAATTATATTCTTCCCTATTATAAAAATCTAGCAGAAGATACTGCTATTTTATATGATAGACTAAAAACTAACCCAAAACCTTGGTCAAATGATCATACTAAAATTATTCAAAAGATCAAGCAAAAGGTTCAAAATCTTCCCTGCTTAATGATAGCAAACCCTGGATGGGAAAAAATTATTGAAACCGACACCTCTGACATCGGTTATGGAGGAATCTTAAAGCAAGTTTCCCCAATTATTAAACCGGAAAGCCTTGTTAGATTCCACTCTGGAAAATGGAATACAGGCCAGAAAAATTATGCTACTATTGCAAAAGAAATTTTGGCAATAGTAAAATGTGTTTTAAAATTTCAGGATGACTTATACAATCAAAAGTTTATAATAAAAACTGATTGCGAAGCAGCAAAATTTATGTTTCCAAAAGATTTAAAACATGATGTTTCAAAGCAGATGTTTGCTAGATGGCAATCACATTTAGCTCCTTTTGATTTTACTATTATATATAAGAAGGGTAGTGACAATAGTGTAACATCCCGAAAATAGTAACTAAGTAAATAATAATACGATGGAGAATTAAACGTAATAAATCGAAATAAGAACGGATGGGCTTGGGCTCGGCTCCATCGAGCCGAAGGAAGCCCAGGTATAAAAGGGGCAAGGCAGCCCACTAGCTCATTTCACCTTCATTTTCACCATCTTAGAGAGAGAAAGGGAGCTCGGGTCTAGAGAGAGAAAGTCGACGGATCTTCACGAGATTAGAGGAGCACGTTACAACTATGCTCGTTAGCAAAACCTCCGAATCAGAACTTCAATCCAGGTAATGATTCAACCATAATCTGAGTTTTTGTTCATGTTGGGGTTTCTCGAGTTTTAGCTAAATAGATGATGTTTTTACGGATGAAACTTGATAATAAGCTTAGAAATAGCATCTAGAATGAAAACCGCATGTTTTGATCAAAGAAAATTGTAAGATTGGCATGATCGGGTTTGCATGCAAGAACTTCGGATTTTTGGTCCAAGAACCAGGTACTGCGTACTTACCAAGTACGCAGGAGGAAGTCTCTGCGTACTTACCAAGTACGCAGGAGGAAGCCCCTGCGTACTTACCAAGTACGCAGGAGGGAGACTCCTGCGCACTTGCCAAGTGCGCATGAGCAAGTCCCTACGCACTTACTAAGTGCACAGGCAGCAGATAGCAGGTTGGTTAAGTAAAAGTCAGTAAGTTTAGAATGATTAAACCATTAGAGTCGGGGTTGGGTCTAATGTGTATTTAACTACCTAATCCAGATCGGAAGTGACGCTGTTGGACCCTTGTTTAGGACAACCTAGAGTAGCTCATCAGGTGAGTTCTATGTGCCCCCTTCTATGTTATGTGCAAACCTTATTAAATGTTTTGGGGCTGAAATGTATACACTAAATGAATAAATGATATGAATGCTATTGTGATCATACGTGATGTACTAATATATATTTTGTATATATAAGAGAATGAATTATGAACAAAGAACGAAACGTATGTTTACAAAGAATGAAGGAAAGAATGGCATAACGTAAATAAACGAAATCTCGCATTATAATTATTTACAATGCATGTTATGAATGTAAGTATACGTTATGGACGGAAACGAAGCTAACGGCTACTACGGTAGACGGATGACCACTTGACCATTATGCAGCTAGAATCAGTAAGTCTAGAAAGGTAGACTAAATAAAGGCCACTACGGTGGAGTAAGTCGCTAAATCAATAATTCGGCTGTATAATTAGTTCAAGTAGGGAGACGGATGCCTTATGGAAGACGGGCGATTATGTCGGACGGCCGAAAGGTCGGACCTAAAGTTATGTTGGACGGCCGAGAGGTCGGACCTAAAGTTATGTCGGACGTCCAAAAGGTCGGACCTAAAGTTATGTCAGACGGCCGAAAGGTCGGACCTAAAGTTATGTCGGACGGCCGAAAGGTGGCCGGACCTAAAGTTATGTCGGACGGCCGAAGGGTGGCCGGTCCTAAAGTTAAGGCGGGCGGTTTCTGGGACCGGACGAGTAAAAGGGCTACGACGGTAGCTCAAGGGCGTATATCTTTGTGATATACGTAGTAAATGACAGGTTGATCACCTTTAAGTGTATGACCCATGAATGTAAAGAAAAGAAAAGGGTGAATGCATATATATATATATATATATATATGTAATCACAAAAATAAAGAAAAGAAAGATGAAAGATGAAAGAAAAGCAAAAGTTATGAATACGTATTTATATGAATGACTTTATAATAATGCACATTTATAAAGTAAAGAAAAGAATGTTTATATCTAATCGCATTAAACTAGAACTCACCAGCGTTAGCTGACTTTTAGTATACATTTCAGGTAAAGGAAGGAAAGGTCGTGCGGTGGCGTGAAGGTTACCCGGCACGAGACTGACATCCCACTTTTAATTATGTTAAGACAATGTTATGTTTCAATTTGTAAAGACTTCCGCTGTCATGTCATGTAATTTGAATGATGTTTGCTTCCGCTACTTCTGAATGTTTTAAATTAAGCTCAGTATTTATGACTATGTTTATGAGTAAATCCAACACGTGAGGTCACCCGGGAAAGGGGCCTTACAAGTTGGTATCAGAGCAATAGTTTGAGAGATTCAGACATCCCAAAATGTCCGGACTCAAACTGATTATGGGACCAACGCACGGATGTCAGTATGGGTAACCAACGCCAACGCCAGCACGGTAAGTAATTAATAAAGTTAATGCTCTTGCATAAGAATAGATACCATAACTTAGAACAAATAGATGTTAATGCCATGACTGATTTGAAGAGTTTTGAACTCGAAAAGCAATGTAAATTAGTAATCACAAACCGGTCACTGTAATTAGGAATTTACCTTGCTCGTACTGTTCCAAACTATGATCTGAAGAAATGACATTGATGTATTCCCTTTATAACTATCAGGAAACTAAGAACTATGGCTGGTGGAGGAAGGACAGGACGCCGAGGCGGTCGCACTGGCCGAGTAGGTAGACCTCAGTTGAACCAAAGAATTGAAGAAGAAGGGAATGTGCACGCAGAGCACACCGAAAGTGTGCACGAAACAGAAGTGACCCCAATTAGGGACGACAGTCCAGGGCCTATACAGTTGGAACCTGAAGTCAGGGATGCTATTGCCCGTGAAGTTGTGCTCACTTTGAAGAAGGTATTGCCCGATCTACTATCTGAGGCAATAAAGAAAAGTAAAGAGGAGGATGAAGGAGACAAGGAAGAGAAAGTATATGATAGTGATGAGGATGAAATAAAGATAGGATCAAGCAACCGTGGGTGTACTTACAAAGGCTTTAAGGACGGAGACCCACCCAAGTTCGATGGGAGCAAGGATTCAGTGGTAACGCTTGAATGGATTGAGAGGATGAATGTTGTAATCAACATCAGCGAGTGTCGACCAGACCAAGCTGTTAAATACGTTGCTCATTCTTTCACCAACGAAGCACTAAGTTGGTGGAGGAATATTCAGAGAACTAAGTCACCAAATGCTATAAACAGAATGACATGGGACGACTTAAAGAAGCTGATCATCCAAAAGTTCTGTCCACAGAACGAGATTGATCGAGTGGAAAATGAATTTCTAAACCTTAAGGCTGGAAACAAGACGCACTGCCAGTATACTTCGAGATTCAATGAGCTAGCCCAACTAGTACCCCACCTGGTAGAAACTAAAGACCGTTTAATCAAGTACTATGTTAAGGGGTTGCCACAACGGGTCCGTGTTTATGTAAAAGCTAACCTACCCTCGACCTTCGAGTCGGTAGTGAATCTGAGCGGAATCGTCTACGACGACTACGACAATGAGGACCCGGCACCTGAGACACAAAAGAGAAAGTGGGAGAACCCGTCTAGAGGTACCGGAAGAGGGAACGTAACAACTGAGACTAAGAAGCCAAGATTTGATGAATATGAAACTTGCAAGAAATGTGGAAGGCAACACTTTGGCGAGTGTCGAATCGGCACCACCACATGCTATAAGTGCTGGAAGCCGGGGCACTTCTCCCGAGAATGTATAAGAAACGTCAAGTGTCAAGTATGTGGATTTTTGGGACATCTGACAAAGAACTGCAGGAAGGCCGGCCAATCTGGTTCGGGAAAAGATAGGGAGCAGGAACCGCAAAAGGCAAGAACTCGTGCCTATGCCTTGACCGAGGAAGAAGCAAGAGGAAACCCTGATGTTGTGTCAGGTACGCTCCTAGTTAATGATGAACATGCTGCTATTTTATTTGACTCTGGTGCTAGTAAAAGTTTTATATCCAATGCATTTAGTCGTAAACTAGATTGCACTATCAACACCATAGTAAAGGCCTTTAGCGTACAAACTGTCGTTGGTAAAAATTCGGCAGTATTTCAAGTAACAGAGGATTGTATCATAGAAATAGAGGGTCATAAGTTTCCTTCTAGATTATTCCTTCTCACCTTAGGAGGATTCGATATAGTATTGGGTATGGATTGGTTAGCTGCCAACGAAGCTCAAATCATATGTAAACGTAAGAGGATACACCTCAAAGCTCCTAGCGGATGTCCAATTACGGTTTATGGGGATTGGAATTGCACGATGCCGAACGTCATCTCGATGATGAAGGCCGAAAGTTACATGAGGCGCGGTTGCGAAGCTTATCTGGCATATGTTATTGACGATAGAATGAAAACGAAAGAACTCAAGAATGTACCCGTGGTGTGCAATTTTCCGGAAGTATTCCCTGAGGATCTACCTGGGTTGCCACCCGATCGGGAAATAGAATTTCAGATTGATTTACTGCCAGGAGCTGAGCCCGTTGCCAAAGCCCCCTACCGATTGGCTCCGTCAGAAATGAAAGAATTGATGTCTCAACTAGAGGAACTAACAGAAAAAGGATTTATTAGACCGAGCATCTCACTATGGGGCGCACCAGGGCTATTTGTGAAGAAGAAGGACGGCAGCATGCGCATGTGCATCGACTACCACGAATTGAACAAGAGAACAGTAAAGAACAAATACCCACTGCCTAGGATAGACGACCTTTTTGATCAACTACAAGGTGCGAGTTGGTTCTCAAAGATCGATCTTAGGTCGGGTTACCATCAGTTGAAAGTAAGAGAGGAAGACGTACCAAAGACCGTGTTTCGCACGCGTTATGGGCATTATGAGTTTCTCGTGATGTCCTTCGGATTAACTAACGCACCAGCAGCGTTCATGGATTTGATGAATAGAGTATGTCGACCAATGTTGGATCGATCAGTGATAGTTTTTATAGACGACATACTGGTATATTCGAAAAACGAGGGTGATCACCACTGTCACCTAAGAGAGGTTCTAGAGGCGTTAAAACGGGAGAAGTTGTACGCGAAATTCTCCAAATGCGCGTTCTGGCTTAGGGAAGTTCAATTCCAAGGTCATGTGATAAGCCCAAACGGCATCATGGTGGACCCTGCAAAGATCGAGACAGTAAAAGAATGGAACGTCCCAAAGACACCAACAGAGATACGAAGTTTTCTGGGATTGGTAGGCTACTATCGAAGGTTCATTCAAGATTTTTCAAGGATAGCCTCGCCACTAACTAAACTGACACGGAAGGAAGTGAAATATGAATAGGGTCAAACCCAAAACAACGCGTTTGAGGAACTTAAGGCACGATTAACGCAAGCTCCAGTCTTGACACTACCTGAGGGAAACGAAGACTTGGTAGTCTACTCTGACGCTTCAGGGCAGGGTTTAGGTTGCGTACTTATGCAACGAGGGAAGGTAATTGCTTATGCCTCGTGACAACTAAAGATTCACGAGGTTAACTAACCAACACACGATCTAGAATTAGCAGCAGTAGTTTTCGCGTTGAAAATATGGAGGCACTATCTGTATGGAGTTAAATGCACCATTTACTCCGATCACAAAAGCCTGAAGTACTTTTTCGAACAGAAGGAATTAAACATGAGACAAAGAAGGTGGTTAGAGCTACTGAAAGACTATGACTGTGAGATATTGTACCATCCGGGCAAGGCCAACGTAGTGGCCGACGCTTTAAGTAGAAAGTAAGAATCGGCGCCTATCCGAATCAAAGCGTGTCAGCTAATAATAACGCCAGATTTGATGGGCGAAATATCAAAGGCACAAGATGAAGCACTAGTAGAAAGAAATATAAAACGGGAAAGAATAGTAGGGCAACAAGGGAACTTAAGTGTAAATTCATACGGAGTACGAACTAGGTTTGGCCGGATGTGGATACCTAAGATTGGCGGGCTTAGAGCCAAAATACTCGATGAGGCCCATAAGTCTCGTTATTCTATCCACCCCGGGACAAACAAAATGTATCAAGACTTGAAGAAAGAGTATTGGTGGCCTGGCATGAAGAATGATGTGACTGAATACGTGAGCAAGTGCTTAACGTGTTCACTAATTAAGGCCGAGCACCAGAAACCATGCGGTAAAATGCAACCTCTACCAATACTGGAATGGAAGTGGGAACAGATCACAATGGACTTCATTACCAAGCTACCGCGAACAGCTAAAGGCAATGATACCATTTGGGTGATCGTCGACCGCTTGACAAAGAGTGCTCACTTCTTGCCAATACGAGAAACCTCTTCTTCTGAAAAGCTAGCAGAAATATTTATCAAGGAAATTGTGAGCCGGCATGGTATGCCGCTGTCGATTGTGTCCGACAGGGATACTAGATTCACGTCAAGGTTTTGGAAGAAATTCAGTGAATCGATGGGCACTAGACTGAACATCAGCACCGCTTACCACCCCCAAACCGATGGACAATCAGAAAGGACCATTCAGACCTTGGAGGACATGCTCCGGGCCTGTATCATTGACTTGGGTGGGAGTTGGGACAGCCATCTACCATTGGCAGAATTTTCATATAACCACAGCCATCACACAACTATTGGCATGCCGCCGTTTGAAATGTTGTATGGGAGGAAATGTAGGACCCAGTTTGTTGGGGGGAAATTGGACAGAAAGATTTTGCAAGTCTCGAAGTGGTCAAAGCTACTTCCGAGAAATTTGATCAAATCAAAGCTCGAATGAAAGCCGCAAAAGACAGACAGAAATCATACGCGGATAAGAGAAGAAGAGATTTAGAGTTTCAAGTACGGGACATGGTACTGTTGAAAGTATCACCGTGGAAAGGAATCATTCGGTTCAGAAAGCGTGGCAAACTAAGTCCAAGGTTTGTCAGACCTTTCAAGATTTTAGCAAGAGTGGGTCAAGTTGCTTACAGACTCGACCTACCCGTTGAGCTTAGTGGAATACACCCTACGTTTCACGTGTCGCACTTACGCAAGTGCCTAGCTGACGACACAGCTCACATACCTTACGACGAGATCGAAGTGGATAACAGTCTAAATTATATAGAGGAACCGATAGCTATTATTGACCGAGCTGAGAAACGACTACGCAATAAGTCGATTCAGTTAGTTAAAGTACAATGGAAGCACAGAAAAGGGTCAGAAGCTACATGGGAAAAAGAAGACGAGATGAGGGGACTATACCCTCAATTGTTTAGCGTATAAACAGTTTCGAGGACGAAAACTCTTCAAGGAGGGTAGACTTGTAACATCCCGAAAATAGTAACTAAGTAAATAATAATACGATGGAGAATTAAACGTAATAAATCGAAATAAGAACGGATGGGCTTGGGCTCGGCTCCATCGGGCCGAAGGAAGCCCAGGTATAAAAGGGGCAAGGCAGCCCACTAGCTCATTTCACCTTCATTTTCACCATCTTAGAGAGAGAAAGGGAGCTCGGGTCTAGAGAGAGAAAGTCGACGGATCGTCACGAGATTAGAGGAGCACGTTACAACTGAGCTCATGAGCAAAACCTCCGAATCAGAACTTCAATCCAGGTAATGATTCAACCATAATCTGAGTTTTTGTTCATGTTGGGGTTTCTCGAGTTTTAGCTAAATAGATGATGTTTTTACGGATGAAACTTGATAATAAGCTTAGAAATAGCATCTAGAATGAAAACCGCACGTTTTGATCAAAGAAAATTGTAAGATTGGCAAGATCGGGTTTACATGCAAGAAGTTCGGATTTTTGGTCCAAGAACCAGGTACTGTGTACTTACCAAGTACGCAGGAGGAAGTCTCTACGTACTTACCAAGTACGCAGGAGGAAGCCCCTGCGTACTTACCAAGTACGCAGGAGGGAGACTCCTGCGCACTTGCCAAGTGCGCATGAGCAAGTCCCTACGCACTTACTAAGTGCGCAGGCAGAAGGTTGGTTAAGTAAAAGTCAGTAAGTTTAGAATGATTAAACCATTAGAGTCGGGGTTGGGTCTAATGTTTATTTAACTACCTAATCCTGATCGGAAGTGACGCTGTTGGACCCTTGTTTAGGACAACCTAGAGTAGCTCATCAGGTGAGTTCTATGTGCCCCCTTCTATGTTATGTGCAAACCTTATTAAGTGTTTTGGGGCTGAAATGTATACACTAAATGAATAAATGATATGAATGCTAATGTGATCATACGTGATGTACTAATATATATTTTGTATATATAAGAGAATGAATTATGAACAAAGAACGAAACGTATGTTTACAAAGAATGAAGGAAAGAATGGCATAACGTAAATAAACGAAATCTCGCTTTATAATTATTTATAATGCATGTTATGAATGTAAGTATACGTTATGGACGGAAACGAAGCTAACGGCTACTACGGTAGACGGACGACCACTTGACCATTATGCAGCCAGAATCAGTAAGTCTAGAAAGGTAGACTAAATAAAGGCCACTACGGTGGAGTAAGTCGCTAAATCAATAATTCGGCTGTATAATTAGTTCAAGTGGGGAGATGGATGCCTTATGGCAGACGGGCGATTATGTCGGACGGCCGAAAGGTCGGACCTAAAGTTATGTCGGACGGCCGAGAGGTCGGACCTAAAGTTATGTCGGACGGCCAAAAGGTCGGACCTAAAGTTATGTCGGACGGCCGAAGGGTGGCCGGACCTAAAGTTAAGGCGGACGGTTTCTAGGACCGGACGAGTAAAAGGGCTACGACGGTAGCTCAAGGGCGTATATCTTTGTGATATACGTAGTAAATGACAGGTTGATCACCTTTAAGTGTATGACCCATGAATGTAAAGAAAAGAAAAGGGTGAATGCATATATATATATATATATGTAATCACAAAAATAAAGAAAAGAAAGATGAAAGAAAAGCAAAAGTTATGAATACGTATTTATATGAATGACTTTATAATAATGCACACTTATAAAGTAAAGAAAAGAATGTTTATATCTAATCGCATTAAACTAGAACTCACCAGCGTTAGCTGACTTTTAGTATACATTTCAGGTAAAGGAAGGAAAGGTCGTGCGGTGGCGTGAAGGTTACCCGGCACGAGACTGACATCCCACTTTTAATTATGTTAAGACAATGTTATGTTTCAATTTGTAAAGACTTCCGCTGTCATGTCATGTAATTTGAATGATGTTTGCTTCCGCTACTTCTGAATATTTTAAATTAAGCTTAGTATTTATGACTATGTTTATGAGTAAATCCAACACGTGAGGTCACCCGGGAAAGGGGCCTTACAAATAGTCTCCCTGATTTTCTTACCAGAGAATACTTAGATTGATGTCTCACTCCAAAGGACCAATTAAAAAGGCCCTTCTTGAAATTCAAGAAGAAATTGAATATCGTTCTCTTCAGATTATTCGTGAAGAAGTTCATATTTTTGAAATCCAGTCAAACACATTTCTAGGACAAAATAATAAAGATGTCCTAATAAAAGATAGAAAGATGTGGAAATCTAAATTCATATAAAGGATTCGTATATTACGAGATTTAAAAATCAGTATTTCATGTGGATAAACTCTTCAGGTATGATTCCTTATGAGCAAGGAAGAAGAGGAAGAGGCAGGTCTTCCTCTTATAGAGGAAGAGGTGGAAACAACAATCCAAGGGTTATATCCCAGATGGGTAACCAAAGACTTATAGCCGAAAATATTGCTTCCTCATCAGGAACTTCACAATCAGAAAACCTCCTTTATAAGGAGTTTTTGGCATATAAAGCCTCTATAGAAAAGTCTAATAATGACTCTTCTCAAACAGCTCCAGCATCATATGCAAAAGCTACTAGGCAGAAGACGATATTTCAAACTGGACAAAAAACCAGGAAAAAGAAGTCATACTTCTTCTCGAAAAGAGAGATGCCAAATGGAAAGACGATCCATGGTTGCTTATACGCAAATACATGGATACAGGATTCTATCCAATGAAGGCTTATAAGCCTAGGTTTTTCTATGAACAGATTCTTAAAAAGGAATTCTGTGAAATAGAACCTTATCATACTGGACAGCCTGATATTTATAATTTCAGCAAGATCATTATCAAACAGATCATATCGGTAGAGGCTTGGGGAACTTCCCCATTAAAAGAAAGGGATCTAATACACCCTCAGACAAAAGCCCCAATCAAATATAATTATTGGGATTATAACGATGCTTTTTATAAAACCTTTTCATATGAAAACCCAAAACAGAAACACTCTTGGTTTATAAAGAACTGTTCTCATGTATATGGTCAGGATATTCCAGTCTGGTTCCAAAATTGGTGGCAAACTTATGGTCCATCTACCAACATTTTACCAGAATTATTTAAGAATCTTTATAAGAAATGTGTAGAAGTCTCTCCAACCATTATAGAAGCCCAGCAGGATGACAATTTTGTTCATAATACACCTGCCCTACATTTTTATGTCCAATTTAGTATCCCGTGGATATGGAAATGGGCTCCTGAGGTAGACTATTATAGTCAAAATATCATCTGTATTAAGAGAATCTTCTACACAAAATTCTGGAAGAAGATGACTCTCACTAATATATATGGTCTTATAGAAAGCCATGATACAATCAAATTGATTGAAAAAACTATTGCTGACTATAAAGAACAGCTGAATAATATTCCCCAGAAGGAGGCTCCTAGCCCCTTTAAACATATTGTCAGGAAAATCCAGACTCTCAAAGAAACTGATAATATCAGTAACAAGGAAATAATGGAATTTTATCTTTCCGAAAAGAAGAAAGATATGATGAAGAATTTCAACAAAGAAGAAGCATCTTCTTCAAAAATAATGTCAACCTCCTCTAAAACAGAAGATGAAGAAGATAAAGAGGAAAATGTTTCAAATGAAGCCCAGAATGATGATACAGAAACGATTGATGAAGACTACATCAACAATGTCTTAATGGAATACAAGTAGGAATTCCAGATTGAAGAATCTTCAACAAAACAAAAAGACAAAGGACAATAGTCCCACATGGAGCAGAAATCGCGTCAAAAGACTCCAATAATTAAAGGAGTACCCGACAAAGTCATATAAAGCTGGTCTCATAATTGCCAGACGCCATCATCAAAAGAAGACTCAAATTATTGATGTTTACTGTTTACTTTTTGACAAATATGTCATATAGGTCCCACAATAGGATGAGTATTTTGTTGTTTTTCTTTTCTCCCCGTCTATATAAGGGGACTTCCTACCATTGTAATACATACACCGGAGAAACACAACTCTCCAATCTCTCTCTATCTTGTAATAATTTCTATGTTTTAATATTAAGTCTGAAGTGTGCCGGCTACAAGCGCAAGTCTGGTAATTTTTATTTACTTTTTATTTAAATTGATCTAATGATCGCCTCCTTCAGAGGCTAAGCTCATAAGTGTTGAGCTGCCATGAAAACATGAACAAGCTAAATTAAAAAAAAAACAAAAAAAAATGTTTTAAATAGAATACTGATAGGTTAAGAATAGATAAAATGTTAAGGTGTTGGTTGACCTCTTGGGGACCTCTGTGGCCGCTAAATGCCAAAGATAGGCGCGGAGGCTTTTATGGTCTGACCTTTCACTATCCACACCATAATGTTTAATCTATTTTTGGTCAGTAATTTAAAATGTTTTAAATTTTAAGATTTCCGTTTAATTTTGGGATTTTACGATGCTCTGAATTTGGTATCAGAGCCTTGGTGCTCATAAAATAAAGTCTTGTTCATCGTTAAAATGTGCAGATCAACACTTACTTTTATTCATAAATTATGAATATCCTGAAGGGAAAGGATACTGTTAAAAACAGTTTGGAAGAGGAATATGAAATTCCTCATAATCTTGAATTATTAAATAAATGGACCATTCCAAAAATGGAACACAAACTAATTTATAAATTAGGAACTTTTAAAAAATTAGGATTGAAACAAGTTGTAAAAACAACTGAAGAAACATTTTCTTTAAATAAAGAAGACATGGTTATTAAACTATTGTCAAATAAAGATTTAAATAAATATAAAATAGATTACAAGTTTCTTCATATAGGTCTAGTGCAAATTGCATTTAAACCATTGACCCTTGAAGGTCTTCCAAAAAGCTTTGTAGCAGCACTTAGAGATGCTAGAAATCTGGACTGGAAACAATCACTAATAGGGATTGTTCAAACAAGTCTGGCTCATGGCCAAGTCTATTTTAATGTTTATCCTAATCTTCAATTATCTCTATCTGATATTAATATTTCAGATGCTTTAACTTTAAATGTTAAATCTCATGGTTATAACTATGCTCCTGGATCAGAAGTTATTTGTATCTGTTACAGGATTTATTATAAACCTTTATATACGCTAAATCCTCAGTGTAAATTTGTAGATAAACCATTAAATGAAACCATTGTCATAGAAACTAATTTTGATAAATCTAATATAACTACCAGAAGAAAAATTAAATGGGAAGAAATTAATTTCCCACAGAACTGGATTTTAGATAAAGCCACAACATCTCAACAATATGTTGATAGTAATCCACTAGAGATTACCCAAACTAAAGAAGGAGATGTTCAAATATGTTTTGAACAACTCGGAAATACTCCTTCTTTACCAAGATCTTTATCTTATAGATCTTTATCCTCAAGACAGCATATTTCGCCTTTAGGATATCATGTCAGAAGCCCTTCTAGAGCTTCAACTTCAAGAATTAGGGAAACTATTCCTGCTTCTGAAATATTCAATAGATTACACATAAATGATGATAATATTGTCACACCAGGTGTTACAGTAGATCCGGAATTAACCGAATCAGAAATACAATTTGTTTAATGGATTTTACACAAAAACTTGATTTTAATCCGGGCTCACCGATAAGAAAACAAATTAATAGGGAATTTAATTCACCTGAATGGAAATTATTTAGAAATTGGTTTTTTAATAATTTTAAAGAAACCGATATACTATTATTCAAAGAAGAATATTATAAAGATTTGATTATAAAAAATGAGATTATACCATTTATTCTTTGGTTTATAGAAAAATATACAGGAAGTATTATTTTAGTCATAGAAAGAGAATTTGTTATTCAAGGAGAAAAAAGAATTTCTAGTGTTTTTCCTCCTACTCAATCTTTTAAAATTGGAAAGGAAAATGAAATAAGATATTATCAAACTTTTCAAAAATTATTAGAAGGTGACATTTTACCTATCACAGTTTCTCATTTAAATGATTTGATTAAACAGCAAAATTATACAAACTTATATTTAATAATCATAGGAGAACAAATCCAGGATTTGTCTGCTAAGATGAATAAAATAATATTGTACTTAAAAGAAAAACCTTTATTAGGTAAGCCAGCCTCTTTTATAGAAAAGGTTGCTACTCCTAGTATACAACTTCCTCCGGAAGTCACAGATTTTAAATTAAAATCTAAAGATACTCTTGTATCAACTTTAAATGAGACTATGGACGCTCTAAAGGGTCTTAAGATTAGTACTCTAACAGAGTTCTCTAAAGATAATTACCATGAGGAATTTAAAGATCAAATCTCTAAACTTTCTAAGTGGGCAGATAAGCCTACTCATAGGAAATACTATTATCCTAGACCAACCCCTCAGGATGTCCTTATAGAAGAATAAGATATATAATAAATAACTCTTATAGTGGAAAAATGATCTATGAATGGAACATAGATGGTCAATCAGAAAGACAGATTTATAACACTGTCCATAGAATCCTTATGTATAGTACAGTTTGCAAAAATAATAACAACTCAGTAAAAACTATAGCTAGTATGATAATATCAGGTTTTACTGGCCAGTTAAAAGGATGGTGGGACAATTATCTATCCCAAACTGATAAGGATAAAATCCTTAATAGCGTTAAACAGGAAGAAGGCGCTAGTACCCGCAGTACAGAGAGTAATGCTGTTTATACTTTAATAGTAAATATCATAGAACACTTTACTGGAAGATTGTAAGGCCCCTTTTTCCGGGTGACCTCACTTATTGGATTTACTCATAAACAAAGTCATCAATACTGAACTTTAAATTTAACATATTCAATTAATAGCCAAAATCATTCACATTTGAGTACATTACAGCGGAAGTCTTAACATTTAACACATACATCAGTGATTAACAAAAACATAAATCGGGATGTCAGTCTTTAGCCGGGTAACCTTCACGCCTTCGCACGACCCTTTTCTTTATTACCTGAAATGTATACTAAAAGTCAGCTAACGCTGGTGAGTTCTAGTTTAAAATGATTAGATATAAGCATTATTTCCTTAAAAGTATTCTTAAGTTTATACATAAAGATCATAAATACGTATTCTTAACCTTTTTCTTAACATTCATTTGGTCGTACACATATGGGTGATCAACCCGTCTTTTACTACGTATGTCACAAACACATACGCCATGAAGCTACCGTCGTAGCCCTTTGACTCGTCCGGTCCAAGAAACCGTCCGCCATAAAAAAACTGTCCGGCCAACCTTCGGCCGTCCGTCATACCGTCCTACCGTCGTAGGCCGTCTTTTTGCCCGTCTACCCGAAGGTATCCGTTTCCCACGTGCTACCATGTTTACAACCGTTCTACATATGATTTGGCATTTGCTTCGACCGCCCATTTATGCCCCTTTTTATTTCCTTGCTGATGAAGGAACGTTTTTGTTCCGGTTGCAAGATAGTCACGTGGTCGTCCGTCTACCGTAGTAGCCGTTAGCATCGAAGCGTCCATAACATTCACGTATATTCATATCATGCAGTATATATATAATATAAGGCAAGATTTCATTCATACTTTGTAAACATACGTTTCAGTCTTTGTTCATAATTCATTTTCATATATTTATATATCACGTATGTTCACATTGGCATTCATAACATTTATTCATTTACTGTATACACCTCAGCCCCAAAAATATTTATAAATCATTTGCACATAACATAGAGGGGGCACATAGAACTCACCCGATCAGCTAGTCCTGTTCTGTCCTAACTGCGGTCCGATGAGCGTTGCAAACGATCTGGATTAATTAATCATACACGTATCAGATCTAAACCAAGTTACATTCCTAACACAGCTGACATAGGCGAACTTAATGCCTAAGTTCGCTTCCACTGGCCTAGGCGAACTTTGCAACGGGCTCAGCTCCTGGCAGTAAGTCAATCTGAAATTCTATTTCCCGATCGGGTGGCAATCCAGGTAGATCCTCAGGGAATACTTCCGGAAAGTTGCACACCACGGGTACATCCTTGAGTTCCTTTGTTTTCATCCTTTCATCAATAACGTACGCCAGATAAGCTTCGCAACCGCGCCTCATATAACTTTCGGCCTTGATCATCGAGATGATGTTAGGCATCGTGCAATTCCAATCCCCATAAACCGTAATTGGAGTGCCGCTTGGAGCCTTGAGGTGTATCCTCTTGCGTTTACATATGATCTGGGCTTCGTTGGCAGCTAACCAATCCATATCCAGTACTACATCGAATCCTCCTAAAGTGAGAAGGAATAATCTAGAGGGGAACTTATGGCCCTCTATTTCTATGATACAATCATCGGTTACTTGGAATACTGCCGAATTTTTACCAACGGCAGTTTGTACGCTAAAGGCCTTTACTATGGTGTTGATAGTGCAATCTAGTTTACGACTAAATGCATTGGATATAAAGCTTTTACTAGCACCAGAGTCGAATAAGATAGCAGCAGGTTCATCATTTACTGGAAACGTACCTGATACGACATCAGGGTTTCCCCTTGCTTCCTCCTCAGTTAGGGCGTAGGCTCGAGTCCTAGCCTTCGGTTGTTCCTTTGTAACTTCCTTTCCCTTTCCCGAACTGGACTGCCCGGTTTTCCAGCAATCCTTAGTATGGTGTCCATATTTTCCACAACTTTGGCACTTCACATCCTTTAAACACTCTCGAGAGAAGTGCCCCGGCTTCCTGCACTTATAACACATGGTGGTGCCGATTCGGCACTCGCCAAAATGGCGTTTTCCACACTTTTTGCAAGTTTCATATTTCTCTAACCTTGGTTTCTTTATTTCAGCTACCACATTCCCTTTCCCGGTGCCCCTAGACGGGTTCTCCCACTTTCTCTTTTGTGTCTCAGGTGTCGGGTCCTCATTGGCGTAGTCGTCGTAGACGATTCCGCTCAGATTCACTGCCGACTCGAAGGTCGTGGGTAGGTTGGCTTTCACATGAACACGGACCCATTGAGGTAGGCCCTTCACATAGTACTTAATCAGTCTTTCTTCCGTCTCTACCAGGTGGGGTACCAGTTGAGCTAGTTCATTGAATCTTGAAGTATACTGGCGATGAGTCTTGTTGCCAGCTTTGAAGTTCAAGAATTCGTTCTCCACACGATCGATCTCATTCTGTGGGCAGAACTTTTGGATTATAAGCTTTTTCAAGTCTTCCCACGTCATTCTGTTGATAGCATTGGGTGACTTAGTTCTTTGAACATTCCTCCACCAACTTAGTGCTTCGTTAGTGAAAGAATGGGCAACGTACTTAACAGCTTGGTCGGATCGACACTCGCTGATGTTGATGACAGCGTTCATCCTCTCGATCCACTCGAGGGTGGCCACCGAGTCCTTATTCCCATCAAACTTGGGTGGCTCTCCGTCCTTAAAACCTTTATAAGTGCACCCCCGTTTACTTGATCCCACCTTTATTTCATCCCCATCGCTGTCATATACCTTTTCCTCATTGTTCCCTTCATCATCTTCCTTGATTTTCTTTAATGCCTCCGATAGTAGGTCAGGCAATACATTCTTCAAAGTGAGCATGACCTAATGGGCAATAGCATCTCTGACCTCGGGTTCCAACTGTAGAGACCCTTGATGGTCGCCCTCAGTTGGGGTGACATTAGTTTGGTGCACGCTCTCAGTGTTTTCTGTGTGCACATCCTCTTCTTCTTGATGTCTTGGATTTAGTGGAGGTCTACCTACTCGGCCAGTACGACCGCCTCGGCGTCCTTTCCTTCCTCCACCAGCCATAATTCCTAGTTTCCTGATAGTTATAAAGGGAATACATCAATGCCATTTCTTCAGATCATAGTTTTAGAACAGTACGAACAAGGTAAATTTTTAATTACAGTGACCGGTTTGTGATTAGAAATTTACATTGCTTTTCAGGTTCCAAACTCTTCAAATTGGTCAAGACATTGACATCTATTCCTATCTACAAACATGAACTTTAGTACTTACTTACAGTGATGGCGTCGGCATTGGCTACCCAGACTGACACCCGTGCGTTGGTCCCATAATCAGCTTGAGTTCAGACATTTAGGGATGTTTGAATCTCTCAAACTATTGCTCTGATACCAACTTGTAAGGCCCCTTTTTTCGGGTGATCTCACTTATTGGATTTACTCATAAACAAAGTCATCAATACTGAACTTTAAATTTAACATATTCAATTAACAGCCAAAATCATTCACATTTGAGTACATTACAGCGGAAGTCTTAACATTTAACACATACATCAGTGTTTAACAAAAACATAAATCGGGATGTCAGTCTTTAGCCGGGTAACCTTCACGCCTTCGCACGACCCTTTTCTTTATTACCTGAAATGTATACTAAAAGTCAGCTAACGCTAGTGAGTTCTAGTTTAAAATGATTAGATATAAACATTATTTCCTTAAAAGTATTCATAAGTTTTTACATAAGAACATAATTACGTATTCTTAACTTTTTCTTAACATTCATTTGGTCATACACATAAGGGTGATCAACCCGTCTTTTACTACGTATGTCACAAAGACATACGCCATGAAGCTACCGTCGTAGCCCTTTGAGTCGTCCGGTCATAGAAACCGTCCGCCATAAAAACCGTCCGACCAACCTTCGGCCGTCCGTCATACCGTCCTACCGTCGTAGGCCGTCATTTTCGCCCGTCTACCCGAAGGTATCCGTTTCCCACGTGCTACCATGTTTGCAACCGTTCTACATATGATTTGGCATTTGCTTCGACCGCCCATTTATGCCCCTTTTTATTTCCTTGCTGATGAAGGAACGTTTTTGTCCCGGTTGCAAGATAGTCACGTGGTCGTCCGTCTACCGCAGTAGCCGTTAGCATCGAAGCGTCCATAACATTCACGTATATTCATATCATGCAGTATATATATAATATAAGGCAAGATTTCATTCATACTTTGTAAACATACGTTTCAATCTTTGTTCATAATTCATTTTCATATATTTATATATCACGTATGTTCACATTGGCATTCATAACATTTATTCACTTAGTGTATACACCTCAGCCCCAAAAATATTTATAAATCACTTGCACATAACATAGAGGGGGACACATAGAACTCACCCGATCGGCTAGTCCTGTTTTGTCCTAACTGCGGTCCGATGAGCGTTGCACACGATCTGGATTAATTAATCATACATGTATCAGATCTAAACCAAGTTACATTCCTAACACAGCTGACATAGGCGAACTTAATGCCTAAGTTCGCTTCCACTGGCCTAGGCGAACTTAATGCCTAAGTTCGCTTCCTCTGACCTAGGCGAACTTAATAAGTTCACTTACCCTTGGCCAAGCGAACTTGCCAAGCGAACTTAATCAGGCGAACTTAATCAGGCGAACTTAAGTTCGCCTCCACCAAGCGAACTTAACAGGCGAACTTGCTAAGTTTGCCTGCACCAGCAGTCATCTTCCCCAAACAGTCCGAAATTCTCAGATTTGGGTTCGATTATGTCAAAACTTCAACTTTCTTTGCTCAAAACAACTGGTTTTCATTCCAGATACTAAACCCAAGCTTATTCTCAAGTTTCATCCGTAAAAACGTCCTATTTTCACCCGAAAACCCGGAAACACAACCTAAGCAAAATCTCAGTTTTGGCTCGAATGGTTACCTGGATGACGATTCTGATTTGGAGGTTTCCTTCACGAGTGCAAGAGACACGAGCGGGTGCAATCTTGTGCGATTCTGACTCTTTCTCTCTCTATGGTTTTTCTCTCTCTAGAATTGTAAAGAGGAGAACAATGAGGGCCTTAGGCTATTTGTAGGGGAGACCTCCCCAAGCCCGGTTCGCGACTGACTCGGCCCGACTTCGGCCCGCTTGAACTCGTTAAATTTATTTCTCGCCATTTTAGGATGTTACAAAGATGGTCCGATGATTATGAAAATATCAGAACTCTTCTCCAAAACTTAAGATGTAAAAATCTAACATCATTTAGATGGTATAAAGATACTTTTCTATGTAGAGTTATGGAACTCCCAGAGGCTAATAACTCCCATCGGAAGTCTAAGTTTATAGATGGTCTTCCCCACTTATTTGCTGAGAGAATAAAAGGCAAGCTCATAGGCACATGTGTCCAAGAAGGAATAAGCCTATGTAATGAAATCAAACTTAATCAACAGATTAAGAAACATTCCTTGAATGAAAGAAAACAATTAGGAGATTTCTGTGGCCAATTTGGCATAGAGAAACCTGATAAGATTATAGAAACCAATAAGGAATCCTCCCCTAAAAAACATTATATGAGGAAAAAATTCAGAAAAGAAGATAAATCTTATAGACCTTATAATAAAGATTATAGAAAGAAAAAATATAAGGAAAAGAAAGATTCTCCAGATGATTTTAATAAATTTATAAAATGTAGAAAATGTGGCAAAATAGGCCACAAGGCAAAAACTTGTTGGGTTAGGAAAAAACACAATAAGATTGAAGATAAACACATAAGAGATAAGATTAATGAAGTACTACTAGATAATAACTTAGAAGAAACTCTTTCTGATTATTCTTCATCTGAAGAAGACAATCTAAATATTTTAGATAGCCTTAGTTCCTCTGATATAGATGAATATCAATGTCCGGCTAATTGCAACAATAACTGTTGTAAAAACCTTTCTGAAATATCTGAAGAAGGTCTCTATCAAATTATTTCTCAGTTTCAAAATCTGGAAATTAATGTTTTGAGTAAGGAGATCTTAGATCTCCTAAAAACCATAGATGACCAACAAATAAGAGAAAAAATAATTTCTGAATTTTTAAACCAACAAAAGGTTGAGGAAACTTCTTCCTCAAATCTTCCTAAAGATTTAAAACCTTTTTCTTTAGCTGAACTAATGAAACAGCTAACCCAAAGAAATAAGAATTCTAGACCTGTTAATATACAGGATCTAAAAATTGAAATTGATAACCTAAGACTAGATATCAGCATCCTTCAAAAGGATAATAGGAATCTAGAAGAAAGAATTATGAGGCTGGAGATACCTCAGGAAATAAATACGGAGGAAATCCCTCGTATTCTTAAAACAGAATTTCTAGAAAGTATCATAGATATTGTCACCACACAAAAGTGGAATATAAAAATAAAACTTCTTATAGAAGATAGCTTTTTTATAACCGTTACAGCACTTGTGGATAGTGGTGCTGATCTAAACTGCATCCAAGAAGGAATTATTCCTAACAAATATTTTCATAAAACCTCCCATAACTTAAGTTCTGCAGGAGGGGATAAATTAAAAATTGAATACAAGATTCCACAAGCTCATATTTGTCATAATGAAACCTGTTTTCCAACTAGTTTTATTCTAGTAAAAAATCTTACTAGCCAAGTTATCCTTGGAACCCCTTTTCTAAATAAAATTTTTCCTTTAAAAAATATTGATAATAAAGGTATAACTGGATATTTCCAAAACAAAGAAATACATTTTTCGTTCATTACAAACCCTTTTTCCAGGACTTTGAACAATGTAAAAGAATCTCTTTTACAAGCAAAAATAAATCAAATAGATTTTCTCCAAAAGGAAATATTTTCTTTAAATACACAAGACAGGATAAATAATCCTAAACTTCAAGATAAGATTAAAATGATTAATAATCATTTTACATTACAAATATGTAGTGATCATCCAAACGATTTTTGGGATAGAAAAAAACATATTGTTGCTTTACCTTATGAAGATGATTTTAATGATAATAAAATCACTACCAAGGCTAGACCTTGTCAAATGAATTCCGAATATATGGAATTATGTAAACAAGAAATAAAATCTCTTCTTGACAAAGATCTTATAAGAAGATCAAAATCACCATGGTCGTGTACAACTTTTTATGTTAATAAACATTCTGAAAAAGAAAGAGGTGCTCCAAGATTAGTCATAAACTATAAACCACTTAATAAGGTCCTGAAATGGATTAGGTATCCTATACCTAACAAAAAAGATTTGTTAGACAAATTACATAATGCCATAATATTTTTAAAATTTGATTTAAAATCTGGTTACTGGCAGATCCAGATAGAAGAAAAAGATAGGTACAAAACCACTTTTACAGTACCTAATGGCCATTACGAATGGAACGTAATGCCTTTTGGGCTAAAAAATGCCCCCTCCGAATTCCAAAATATTATGAATGATATTTTCATTCCATATAATGAATTCATGATAGTTTATATTGATGACATTTTAGTTTTCTCAAAAGATATTGAAAGTCATTTTAGACACCTTGAGATATTCAAAAATATTATAATAAAAAATGGTCTAGTCATATCAAGGCCAAAAATGCTTCTTTTCCAAACTAAAATAAGATTTTTAGGTCATAATATTGAAACAGGAAAAATCATTCCCATAAACAGAAGTATTGAGTTTGGGTCAAAATTTCCAGATGAAATATATGATAAAACCCAACTCCAAAGGTTTTAGGAAGTCTAAATTATATTCTTCCCTATTATAAAAATCTAGCAGAAGATACTGCTATTTTATATGATAGACTAAAAACTAACCCAAAACCTTGCTCAAATGATCATACTAAAATTATTCAAAAGATCAAACAAAAGGTTCAAAATCTTCCCTGCTTAATGATAGCAAACCCTGGATGGGAAAAAATTATTGAAACCGACGCCTCTGACATCGGTTATGGAGGAATCTTAAAGCAAGTTTCCCCAATTGATAAACAGGAAAGCCTTGTTAGATTCCACTCTGGAAAATGGAATACAGGCCAGAAAAATTATGCTACTATTGTAAAAGTAATTTTAGCAATAGTAAAATGTGTTTTAAAATTTCAGGATGACTTATACAATCAAAAGTTTATAATAAAAACTGATTTCCAAGCAGCAAAATTTATGTTTGCAAAAGATTTTAAACATGATGTTTCAAAGCAGATGTTTGCCAGATGGCAATCACATTTAGCTCCTTTTGATTTTACTATTATATATAAGAACGGTAGTGACAATAGTCTCCCTGATTTTCTTACCAGAGAATACTTAGATTGATGTCTCACTCTAAAGGACCAATCAAAAAGGCCCTTCTTGAAATTCAAGAAGAAATTGAATATCGTTCTTTTCAGATTATTCGTGAAGAAGTTCTTATTTTTGAAATACAGTCAAACACATTTCTAGGACAAAATAATAAAGATGTCCTAATAAAAGATAGAAAGATGTGGAAATCTAAATTCATAGAAAGGATTCGTATATTACGAGATTTAAAAATCAGTATTTCATGTGGATAAACTCTTCAGGTATGATTCCTTATGAGCAAGGAAGAAGAGGAAGAGGCAGGTCTTCCTCTTATAGAGGATGAGGTGGAAACAACAATCCAAGGGTTATATCCCAGATGGGTAGCCAAAGACTTATAGCTGAAAATATTGCTTCCTCATCAGGAACTTCACAATCAGATAACCTCCTTTATAAGGACTTTTTGGCATATAAAGCCTCTATAGAAAAGTCTAATAATGACTCTTCTCAAACAGCTCCAGCATCATATGCAAAAGCTACTGCAAACGAGGCAGAAGACGATATTTCAAACTGGACAAAAAACCAGGAAAAAGAAGTCATACTTCTTCTCGAAAAGAGAGACGCCAAATGGAGGGACGATCCATGGTTGCTTATACGCAAATACATGGATACAGGATTCTATCCAATGAAGGCTTATAAGCCTAGGTTTTTGTATGAACAGATTCTTAAAAAGGAATTCTGTGAAATAGAACATTATCATACGGGACAACCTGATATTTATAATTTCAGCAAGATCATTATCAAACAGATCATATCGGTAGAGGCTTGGGGAACTTCCCCATTAAAAGAAAGGGATCTAATACACCCTCAGACAAAAGCCCCAATCAAATATAATTTTTAGGATTATAAAGATGCTTTTTATAAAACCTTTTTATATGAAAACCCAAAACAGAAACACTCTTGGTTTAAAAAGATCTGTTCTCATGTATATGGTCAGGATATTCCAGTCTGGTTCCAAAATTGGTGGAAAACTTATGGTCCATCTGCCAACATTTTACCAGAATTATTTAAGAATCTTTATAAGAAATGGGTAGAAGTCTCTCCGACCATTATAGAAGCCCAGCAGGATGACAATTTTGTTCATAATACACCTGCCCTACATTTTTATGTCCAATTTAGTATCCCATGGATATGGAAATGGGCTCCTGAGGTAGACTATGATAGTCAAAATATCCTCTGTATTAAGAGAATCATCTACACAAAATTCTGGAAGAAGATGACTCTCACTAATATATATGGTCTTATAGAAAGCCATGATACAATCAAATTGATTGAAAAAACTATTGCTGATTATAAAGAACAGCTGAATAATATTCCCCAGAAGGAGGCTCCTAGCCCCTTTAAACATATTGTCAGGAAAATCCAGACTCACAAAGAAACTGATAATATCAGTAACAAGGAAATAATGGAATTTTATCTTTCCAAAATGAAGAAAGATATGATGAAGAATTTCAACAAAGAAGAAGCATTTTCTTCAAAAACAATGTCAACCTCCTCTAAAACAGAAGATGAAGAAGATAAAGAGGAAAATGTTTCAAATGAAGCCCAGAATGATGATACAGAAACGATTGATGAAGACTACATCAACAATGTCTTAATGGAATACAAGCAGGAATTCCAGATTGAAGAATCTTCAACAAAACAAAAAGACAAAAGACAATAGACCCACATGGAGCAGAAATCGCGTCAAAAGACTCCAATAATTAAAGGAGTACCCGACAAAGACATATAAAGCTGGTCTCATAATTGCCAAACGCCATCATCAAAAGAAGACTCAAATTATTGATGTTTACTGTTTACTTTTTGACAAATATGTCATATAGGTCCCACAATAGGACGAGTATTTTGTTGTTTTTCTTTTCTCCCTGTCTATATAAGGGGACTTCCTACCGTTGTAATACATACACCGGAGAAACACAACTCTCCAATCTCTCTCTATCTTGTAATAATTTCTAAGTTTTAATATTAAGTCTGAAGTGTGCCGGCTACAAGCGCAAGTCTAGTAATTTTTATTTACTTTTTATTTAAATTGATCTAATGATCGCCTCCTTCAGAGGCTAAGCTCATAAGTGTTGAGCTGCCATGAAAACATGAACAAGCTAAATTAAAAACAAAAACAAAAAAAAAATGTTTTAAATAGAATACTGACAGGTTAAGAATAGATAAAATGTTATGGTGTTGGTTGACCTCTTGGGGACCTCTGTGGCCGCTAAATGCCAAAGATAGGCGCGAAGGCTTTTATGGTCTGACCTTTCACTAACCACACCATAATGTTTAATCTATTTTTGTAAAAGCTTTCCTTTGGTCAGTAATTTAAATTGTTTTAAATTTTAAGATTTTCGTTTAATTTTGGGATTTTACGATCCTCTGAATTTGGTATTAGAGCCTTGGTGCTCATAAAATAAAGTCTTGTTCATCGTTAAAATGTGCAGATCAACACTTACTTTTATTCATAAATTATGAATATCCTGAAGGGAAAGGATACTGTTAAAAACAGTTTGGAAGAGGAATATGAAATTCCTCATAATCTTGAATTATTAAATAAATGGACTATTCCACAAATGGAACACAAACTAATTTATAAATTAGGAACTTTTGAAAAATTAGGATTGAAACAAGTTGTAAAAACAACTGAAGAAACATTTTCTTTAAATAAAGAAGACATGGTTATTAAACTATTTTCAAATAAAGATTTAAATAAATATAAAAGAGATTACAAGTTTCTTCATATAGGTCTAGTGCAAATTGCATTTAAACCTTTGACCCTTGAAGGTCTTCCAGAAAGCTTTGTAGCAGCTCTTAGAGATGCTAGAAATCTGGACTGGAAACAATCACTAATAGGGATTGTTCAAACAAGTCTGGCTCATGGCCCAGTCTATTTTAATGTTTATCCTAATCTTCAATTATCTCTATCTGATATTAATATTTCAGATGCTTTAATTTTAAATGTTAAATCTCATGGTTATAACTATGCTCCTGGATCAGAAGTTATCTGTATCTGTTACAGGATTTATTATAAACCTTTATATACGCTAAATCCTCAGTGTAAAATTGTAGATAAACCATTAAATGAAACCATTGTCATAGAAACTAATTTTGGTAAATCTAATATAACTACCAGAAGAAAAATTTAATGGGAAGAAATTAATTTCCCACAGAACTGGATTTTAGATAAAGCTACAACATCTCAACAATATGTTGATAGTAATCCACTAGAGATTACCCAAACTGAAGAAGGAGATGTTCAAATATGTTTTGAACAACTCAGAAATACTCCTTCTTTACCGAGATATTTATCTTATAGATCTTTATCCTCAAGACAGCATAATTCGCCTTTAGGATATCATGTCAGAAGCCCTTCTAGAGCTTCAACTTCAAGAATTAGGGAAACTATTCCTGCTTCTGAAATATTCAATAGATTACACATAAATGATGATAATATTGTCACACCAGGTGTTACAGTAGATCCGGAATTAACCGAATCAGAAATACAAATTGTTTAATGGATTTTACACAAAAACTTGATTTTAATCCGGGCTCACCGATAGAAAACAAATTAATAGGGAATTTAATTCACCCGAATGGAAATTATTTAGAAATTGGTTTTTTAATAATTTTAAAGAAACCGATATACTATTATTCAAAGAAGAATATTATAAAGATTTGATTATAGAAAATGAGATTATACCATTTATTCTTTGGTTTATAGAAAAACATACAGGAAGTATTATCTCAGTCATAGAAAGATAATTTGTTATTCAAGGAGAAAAAAGAATTTCTAGTGTTTTTCCTCCTACTTAATCTGTAACATCCTAAAAATAATAAAACGAATAAATATAGCGAGACCGGTGGTTTAGTTGGAATATTTAAACAAAAAGGAAGCAGGCCTGGGCCCGGCTTCAATGGGCCGAGGGAAACCCATGCGCATAAGAGGCAAGGCAGCCCTCTTCCCTGCTCATTTCCCCAACTCACGCAGCTTTTAGAGAGAGAAAGGAGAGCTCGGGTCTAGAGAGAGAAAGTGACGGATCAACTCGGGAATTCAGGAGAACGTTGCTGCTGTTCTCGTGATCATATCCTCTGAATCAGAAATCCAATCCAGGTAACGATTCGATCACATTATGAGTTTTTGTTCGTTTTGGGAGTTTTCGGGTTTTGGCTAAAAGATAACGATTTTTGCGGATGAAACTTGAAAGTGAACTTAGGTATAGCATCTAGAATGAAAAACGAACGTTTTGATCAAAGAAAATCTAGATATCGACATGATCAGATTCGCATGCAGAACATTCGGATTTTTGGGGAAGGCGATAAGTGCAGACCCATCGAAACTACTTAGTTTCGATATGTGCAGACCCATCGAAACTACTTAGTTTCGATATGTGCAGACCTATCGAAACTACCCAGTTTCGATATATGCAGGCCCAATCGAAACTACCATAGTTTCGATATGAGCCCCCGATCCGAAGCTAAGATAATACATAAGCTACCTATCGAAACTACCTATCGAAACTATCTATCGAAACTACCTATCGAAACTATCTATCGAAGATCGATCTTAGGTCGGGTTACCATCAGTTGAAAGTAAGAGAAGAAGACGTTCCAAAGACCGCATTTCGCACGCGTTATGGGCATTATGAGTTTCTCGTGATGTCCTTCGGATTGACCAACGCACCAGCAGCGTTCATGGATTTGATGAATAGAGTATGTCGACCAATGTTGGATCGATCGGTGATAGTCTTTATAGATGACATACTGGTGTATTCAAAAAGCGAGGGTGATCACCACTGTCACCTAAGAGAGGTTCTGGAGGTGCTAAAGCAGGAAAAGTTGTACGCAAAATTCTCCAAATGCGCATTCTGGCTTAGGGAAGTCCAATTCCTAGGTCATGTAATAAACCCAAACGGCATCATGGTGGATCCTGCAAAGATCGAGACAGTAAAGGAATGGAACATCCCAAAGACACCAACAGAGATACGAAGCTTTCTAGGGTTGGCAGGCTACTATCGAAGGTTCATCCAAGATTTCTCAAGAATTGCCTCGCCGCTAACCAAACTGACACGGAAGGAAGTAAAGTATGAATGGGGTCCAACCCAAAACAACGCGTTTGAGGAACTTAAGACACGATTAACTCAAGCTCCAGTATTAACACTACCTGAGGGAAATGAAGACTTAGTAGTCTACTCTGACGCTTCAGGGCAAGATTTAGGGTGCGTACTCATGCAACGAGGAAAGGTAATTGCTTATGCATCGCGGCAACTAAAGGTTCATGAAGTTAACTACCCAACACACGATCTAGAATTAGCAGCAGTAGTTTTCGCGTTGAAAATATGGAGACACTACTTGTATGGAGTTAAATGCACCATCTACTCCGATCACAAAAGCTTGAAATACTTTTTCGAACAAAAGGAACTAAACATGAGGCAAAGAAGATGGTTAGAGCTACTGAAAGACTATGACTGTGAGATATTGTACCATCCAGGCAAGGCAAACGTAGTGGCTGACGCTTTAAGTAGAAAGGAAGAATCGGCACCTATCCGGATCAAAGCGTGTCAGTTAATTATAACGCCAGACTTAATGGGTGAAATATCAAAGGCACAAGATGAAGCATTGTTAGAAAGAAATGTGAAATGGGAAAGAATAGTAGGACAACAAGGAAACTTAGATGCGAATGCATACGGAGTACGAACTAGGTTTGGCCGGATGTGGATACCTAAGATTGGTGAGCTTAGAGCCAAAATACTCGATGAGGCCCATAAGTCTCGCTATTCTATCCACCCCGGGACAAACAAAATGTATCAAGACTTGAAGAAAGAATACTGGTGGCCTGGCATGAAGAATGATGTGACAGAATACGTGAGCAAGTGCCTAACGTGTTCTCTAGTTAAGGCCGAGCACCAGAAACCATGCGGCAAAATGCAACCTTTACCAATACCGGAATGGAAGTGGGAAGAGATCACAATGGATTTCATTACCAAGCTACCGCAAACAGCTAAAGGCAATGATACCATTTGGGTGATCGTCGACCGCTTGACAAAGAGTGCTCACTTCTTGCCAATACGAGAAACTTCTTCTTCTGAAAAGCTAGCAGAAGTATTTATCAAGGAAATTGTGAGCAGACATGGTATGCCGCTGTCGATTGTGTCTGACAGGGATACTAGATTCACGTCAAGGTTTTGGAAGAAATTCAATGAAGCAATGGGCACTAGACTGAACATCAGCACCGCTTACCACCCCCAAACCGATGGACAATCGGAAAGGACCATTCAGACCTTGGAGGACATGCTCCGGGCCTGTATCATTGACTTCGGTGGGAGTTGGGACAGCCATCTACCATTGGCAGAATTTTCATATAGCAACAGCTATCACTCGACTATTGGCATGCCGCCATTTGAAATGTTGTATGGGAGGAAATGTAGGACCCCGGTTTGTTGGGGGGAAATTGGACAGAAGGATTTTGCAAGTCTCGAAGTGGTCAAAGCTACTTCTGAGAAATTTGATCAAATCAAGGCTTGTATGAAAGCCGCAAAAGACAGACAGAAATCATACGCGGATAAGAGAAGGAGGGATTTAGAGTTTCAAGTAGGGGACATGGTACTGTTGAAAGTATCACCGTGGAAAGGAATCATTCGGTTCAGAAAGCGTGGCAAACTAAGTCCAAGGTTTGTCGGACCTTTCAAGATTGTAGCAAGAGTGGGTCAAGTTGCTTACAGACTCGACCTACCCGTCGAGCTTAGTGGAATACACCCTACGTTCCACGTGTCGCACTTACGCAAGTGCCTAGCTGACGACACAGCTCACATACCTTACGACGAGATCGAAGTGGATAACAGTCTAAATTATGTAGAGGAACCAATAGCCATTCTTGACCGAGCTGAGAAACGACTACGCAGTAAGTCGATACCGTTAGTCAAGATACAATGGAAGCACAGAAAAGGGTCAGAAGCTACGTGGGAAAAAGAAGACGAGATGAAGGGACTATACCCTCAATTGTTTAACCTATGAACAGTTTCGAGGACGAAACCTCTTTAAGGAGGGTAGACTTGTAACATCCTAAAAATAATAAAACGAATAAATATAGCGAGACCGGTGGTTTAGTTGGAATATTTAAACAAAAAGGGAGCAGGCCTGGGCCCGGCTTCAATGGGCCGAGGGAAACCCATGCGCATAAGAGGCAAGGCAGCCCTCTTCCCTGCTCATTTCCCCAACTCACGCAGCTTTTAGAGAGAGAAAGGAGAGCTCGGGTCTAGAGAGAGAAAGTGACGGATCCACTCGGGATTTCAGGAGAACGTTGCTGCTGTTCTCGTGATCATATCCTCTGAATCAGAAATCCAATCCAGGTAACGATTCGATCACATTATGAGTTTTTGTTCGTTTTGGGAGTTTTCGGGTTTTGGCTAAAAGATAACGATTTTTGCGGATGAAACTTGAAAGTGAACTTAGGTATAGCATCTAGAATGAAAAACGAACGTTTTGATCAAAGAAAATCTAGATATCGACATGATCAGATTCGCATGCAGAACATTCGGATTTTTGGGGAAGGCGATAAGTGCAGACCCATCGAAACTACTTAGTTTCGATATGTGCAGACCCATCGAAACTACTTAGTTTCGATATGTGCAGACCTATCGAAACTACCCAGTTTCGATATATGCAGGCCCAATCGAAACTACCATAGTTTCGATATGAGCCCCCGATCCGAAGCTAAGATAATACATAAGCTACCTATCGAAACTACCTATCGAAACTATCTATCGAAACTACCTATCGAAACTACCTATCGAAACTACCAAGTTTCGACAGAAACAACCTATCAAAACTACCAAGTTTCGATATAAGCTAATCAATCGAAACTACTATGTTCAAGCATAATAATGTCTAGTGTCATCTAGGAGCACCATCTTATGTGTATGACTTTATTATACAGATCGTGAGTGACATTAGTGAAGCCCAGTAGCCAGCTTAGTGTATTACAGAAACTACTCATCAGGTGAGTTCTATGTGCCCCCTTCTATGTTATGTGCAAATGTTTTCAAATGTTTTGGGGCTGAGATGTATACACTAAGTGAATAAATGTTATGAATGCCAATGTGATCATATGTGTTATACAAGTATATATATATATATACCTATACATGAAAGAGAAATTATGAATAAAGAATGAAAAGCATGATTATCAAGAATGAATGAAAGTATAACACAATATGAAAGAATGAAATCCTGCTTTATATCCATGTATATATTGCTTGCCAAGTACAGAAAATGTTATGGACGCTTCGATGATAACGGCTACTTCGGTAGACGGACGACCATGTGACTATTTTATAACCGGGACAAGTGCGCTCCTTCATCGGCTAGGACGTACGAATGCAATTAATGGACGGTCGAAGCAATTGGCATATTATAGTAGAACGATTGTATAAATAATAGTCGCATGGGAAACGGATACCTTCGGGTAGACGGGCGAATTACGGCCTACGACGGTAGGACGGTTGTAAGTCATGACGGACGGACAAAGATTGCCGGACGGTTGTAAGAATAAAATGACGGACGGCACTAGTTGCCGGACGGTTGTAAGTATAGGTGGGCCATGACGATGGACCACGGCGATTGTCTTTGTGACATTCGTAAGCAAATGACGGGTTGATCACCCTTATATAGTATGACCCATGAAATTAAAGAAAGAAAGAAAAGGGTGAATGCATATATATATATGAAATCACAAAAATACAGAAAAGAAAGATGAAAAGAAAGACAAAAGTTATGAATACGTATTTATATGAATGACTATACAGTAATGCATACTTATAAAGTAAAGAATAGAATGTTTATATCAAATTGCATTAAACTAGAACTCACCAGCGTTAGCTGACTTTTAGTATACATTTCAGGTAAAGGAAGAAAAGGTCGTGCGATGGCGTGAGGGTTACCCGGCACAAGACTGACATCCCACTTTTGTTTGTTAAGATAATGTTGTGTTTTTAATTGTTAAGACTTCCGCTGTTATGCAATGTAATTGAATGATGAATGTTTTAAATTCAAGATCAGTATTTATGGCTATGTTTATGAGTAAATCCAACAAGTGAGGTCACCCGGGAAAGGGGCCTTACACAATCTTTTAAAATTGGAAACGAAAATGAAATAAGATATTATCAAACTTTTCAAAAATTATTAGAAGGTGACATTTTACCTATCACAGTTTCTCATTTAAATGATTTGATTAAACAGCAGAATTATACAAACTTATATTTAATAATCCTAGGAGAACAAATCCAGGATTTGTAAGGCCCCAAACCCGGGAGGCCTCACTTGTTGGATTTACTCATAAACAAAGTCATCAATACTGAACTTTAAATTTAACATATTCAATTAACAGCCAAAAACATTAACGTTTGAGTACATTACAGCAGAAGTCTTAACATTTAACACATACATCATTGTTTAAACAAAAACATAAATCGGGATGTCAGTCTCTAGCCGGGTAACCTTCACGCCTTCGCACGACCCTTTTCTTTGTTACCTGAAATGTATACTAAAAGTCAGCTAACGCTAGTGAGTTCTAGTTTAAAATGATTAGATATAAACATTATTTCCTTAAAAGTATTCATAAGTTTTTACATAAGAACATAATTACGTATTCTTAACTTTTTCTTAACATTCATTTGGTCATACACATAAGGGTGATCAACCCGTCTTTACTACGTATGTCACAAAGACATACGCCATGAAGCTACCGTCGTAGCCCTTTGACTCGTCCGGTCGTAGAAACCGTCCGCCATAAAAACCGTCCGGCCAACCTTCGGCCGTCCGTCATACCGTCCTACCGTCGTAGGCCGTCCTTTTCGCCCGTCTACCCGAAGGTATCCGTTTCTCACATGCTACCATGTTTGCAACCGTTCTACATATGATTTGGCATTTGCTTCGACCGCCCATTTACGCCCCTTTTTATTTCCTTGCTGATGAAGGAACGTTTTTGTCCCGGTTGCAAGATAGTCACGTGGTCGTCCGTCTACCGTAGTAGCCGTTAGCATCGAAGCGTCCATAACATTCACGTATATTCATAACATGCAGTATATATAATATAAGGCAAGATTTCATTCATACTTTGTAAACATACGTTTCAATCTTTGTTCATAATTCATTTTCATATATTTATATATCACGTATGATCACATTGGCATTTATAACATTTATTCAATTAGTGTATACACTTCAGCCCCAAAAATATTTATAAATCATTTGCACATAACAAAGAGGGGGCACATAGAACTCACTGATAAGCGGGTCCTGAGTTTCTATCACTGGTCAGTAAGCGTCTCTAGTTGTCACACATAATCTGTATAAACCATTTGTATAAGTTAAGGTAACTAACCTAACCGACACTTCATTTCTATCCTTAAGGTTAGGCGAACATGTTACGTTCGCTTCCTTGGCTTACGCGAACTTGTGGTAAGTTCACTTCTTTTGCATTAGGTGAACATGCTAAGTTCGCCACTTTTGCTTCAGGCGAACATGCCAAGTTTGCCTGAACTGGGTCTTTTCTTGAAACGTAATGAGGACCTCTAAGTTGTGAAATACTCTTTATTTAATTCTTAACGAAATTCGGACAGAGTCCCGTTTGTTTTTATCTAAAACCCGACAATCTAAATTGTCCATTTCCTTTTCCAAATCAACCAATAATAATCCATAATGATCGGGTTTGAACTCCCATCATAAATATTCATTTTCTCTATATATATTAACTATTCTTTTATTCAAAATTATCGACCTTTTGTCGGTTATCATTTATCATTTAAAAATCATTGATACACATCCTTAATCACCCTATTTGTAATCCCGAACTAATAATAGTAATTAACGTTATACGAGTTTAGGGATTATACCTTCTCGAGCACGAACCCATGTTGTAACCAAGACCCAACCCGAAACGAATACATCATTATCATCATTATATAATCATCATCTAATCATCATCATTATCATTTAATTATCAACAACATCATCATCATGAAGTTTTAGACATCCACCACCACTGTTATCGTGAACCATCACAAATGTGAGCCACCATGGGGCCGCTAACAGCCACCGTCATCCACCATCTTGAAGCTGCCTTTGACACCACCGAGCTTCCACTGTCGCCCTCCTACGAACCACCACCATGAACCACCGTTGCTAACCGTTGCAAACATGAAACCTCCATATCGCCAACTCACTGTGAGAACCGTACAATGCCACTGTTAACCACCACCACAAAGCTCACCGGAGACACGTACAACCTCCACTATCATCACCACTGAGCTTCCTCCTCTCACACTTTCCTGAATGATTGCTCCTGCTATGAGTCCGCCATAACATCACCACCTCCGACACCTGCTATCACCACCACATTCCCGTCACAATGAAGTTACTGATGCTGCCAGAGCCATGGCAGCAGCTCGCTCGTCTATATTCTCCTTCCAATACATCCCGTACTACCATTTCTCGCTAACAGAGATGAACCCGCCACCATGGCCATCAGCTCCCTTCCGCCTCGCGTGATTCCGACCCGAACATATCTCCCCCATTAGTGCCCCCATTGTCACCGAGCAAGATGTGTTGCTTAGTGGCCGGATTAGGGTTCAATCGATTGTGAGTGTGCTTTGGTTTCGTGTTACAGGCGCAAGGAAGAAGAAAGCATTTCAAATGGTAGTGGCGGCTGGAATGTGTGAAATTGAGATTAGGTTTAATTAGATTTTTCAGTTTGCCCCCTTGACTTTGTATAATTTATATTATCAGCTTTTAATTTTAATTATTTGTTAAAAGTCTAGTGTCATAATTTCGTTCTTTGATATCTTATTTCCTAAACGAAACCTCGTGTTTTTTTTTAAAGTAATATTGAATTCGGGATGTTACAGGATTTGTCTGCTAAGATGAATAAAATAATATTGTACTTAAAAGAAAAACCTTTATTAGGTAAGCCAGCCTCTTTTATAGAAAAGGTTGCTACTCCTAGTATACAACTTCCTCCGGAAGTCACAGATTTTAAATTAAAATATAAAGATACTCTTGTATCAACTTTAAATGAGACTATGGACGGTCTAAAGGGTCTTAAGATTAGTACTCTAACAGAGTTCTCTAAAGATAATTACCATGAGGAAGTTAAAGATCAAATCTCTAAACTTTCTAAGTGGGCAGATAAGCCTACTCATAGGAAATACTATTATCCTAGACCAACCCCTCAGGATGTCCTTATAGAAGAACAAGAATATATAATAAATAACTCTTATAGTGGAAAAATGATCTATGAATGGAACATAGATGGTCAATCAGAAGGACAGATTTATAACACTATCCATAGAATCCTTACGTATAGTACAGTTTGCAAAAATAATAACAACTCAGTAAAAACTATAGCTAGTATGATAATATCAGGTTTTACTGGCCGGTTAAAAGGATGGTGGGACAATTATCTATCCCAAACTGATAAGGATAAAATCCTTAATAGCGTTAAACAGGAAGAAGGCGCTAGTACCAGCAGTACAGAGAGTAATGCTGTCTATACTTAAATAGTAAATATCATATAACACTTTACTGGAAGATGGTCCGATGATTCTGAAAATATCAGAACTCTTCTCCAAAACTTAAGATGTAAAACTCTAACATCATTTAGATGGTATAAAGATACTTTTCAATGTAGAGTTATGGAACTCCCAGAGGCTAATAACTCCCATTGGAAGTCTAAGTTTATAGATGGCCTTCCCCACTTATTTGCTGAGAGAATAAAAGGCAAATTAAGAGTAGATGGAGTCATAGATTATGACAAATATACGTATGGCAAGCTCATAGGCACATGTGTCCAAGAAGGAATAAGCCTATGTAATGAAATCAAACTTAATCAACAGATTAAGAAACATTCCTTGAATGAAAGAAAACAATTAGTAGATTTCTGTGGCCAATTTGGCATAGAGAAACCTGATAAGATTATAGAAACCAATAAGGAATCCTCCCCTAAAAAACATTATAAGAGGAAAAAATTCAGAAAAGAAGATTAATCTTATAGACCTTATAATAAAGATTATAGAAAGAAAAAATATAAGGAAAAGAAAGATTCTCCAGATGATTCTAATAAATTTATAAAATGTAGAAAATGTGGCAAAATAGGCCACAAAGCAAAACTTGTTGGGTTAGGAAAAAACTCAATAAGATTGAAGATAAAGACATAAGAGATAAGATTAATGAAGTACTACTAGATAATAACCTAGAAGAAACTCTTTCTGATTATTCTTCATCTGAAGAAGACAATCTAAATATTTTAGATAGCCTTAGTTCCTCTGATATAGATGAATATCAATGTCCGGCTAATTGCAACAATAACTGTTGTAAAAACCTTTCTGAAATATCTGAAGAAGGTCTCTATCAAATTATTTCCCAGTTTCAAAATCTGGAAATTAATGTTTTGAGTATTGAGATCTTAGATCTCCTAAAAACCATAGATGACCAACAAATAAGAGAAAAATTAATTTCTGAATGTTTAAAACAACAAAAGGTTAAGGAAACTTCTTCCTCGAATCCCCCTAAAGATTTAAAACCTTTTTCTTTAGCTGAAATAAAGAAACAGCTAACCCAAAGAAATAAGAATTCTAGACCTGTTAATATACAGGATCTAAAAATTGAAATTGATAACCTAAGACTAGATATCAGCATCCTTCAAAAGGATAATAGGAATCTAGAAGAAAGAATTATGAGGCTGGAGATATCTCAGGAAATACATACGGAGGAAATCCCTCGTATTCTTAAAACAGAATTTCTAGAAAGTATCATAGATATTGTCACCACACAAAAGTGGAATATAAAAATAAAACTTCTTATAGAAGATAGCTTTTTTATAACCGTTACAGCACTTGTGGATAGTGGTGCTGATCTAAACTGCATCTAGGAAGGAATTATTCCTACCAAATATTTTCATAAAACCTCCCATAACTTAAGTTCTGCAGGAGGGGATAAATTAAAAATTGAATACAAGATTCCACAGGCTCATATTTGTCATAATGAAACCCATATTCCAACTAGTTTTATTCTAGTAAAAAATCTTACTAGCCAAGTTATCCTTGGAACCCCTTTTCTAAATAAAATTTTTTCTTTAAAAAATATTGATAATAAAGGTATAACTGGATATTTCCAAAACAAAGAAATACATTTTTCGTTCATTACAAACCCTTTTTCTAGGACTTTGAACAATGTAAAAGAATCTCTTTTACAAGCAAAAATAAATCAAATAGATTTTCTTCAAAAGGAAATATTTTCTTTAAATATCCAAGACAGGATAAATAATCCGAAGTGTTGATGCACTTTCCGGTGACAACACTCTGGATAGAGTCTTAGTTTTGTATGTCTAATGTCTGTATTTTGTCTTTGTATGTTTGAGTCATTATGTAAAAGTTTATCAAGTTGTATTTACTTTTACTTAATGTTTTGTTGATTTCTTCTAAGTGTTTTGCGCACTTGTATGTGCGCAGGAGAATGCTCCTGCGTACTTAGTAAGTACGCAGGAATACCTATGCGTATTTGTTAAGTACGCAGGAGTAATTGGTCCTGCGCACTTGCTAAGTGCGCAGGCATCAGGTCAGTATAAATAGGATAGGTTCACAGAAGCTAAGTACGCAGAACCAGTAGTTGAGTCGAACTCAGTTTTGCTAAGTACGCACATTCTGTAACCGTCGAGTGTTTATAATACAAAGAACGTTTGTTGAGACTCTTGTGTTCGGTTTACTTTGTTTAGTAAGACTCTCCACCTAGTCACGGGTATTCCGCACCCGGTTTGACTAGTAGACCACTTGCATGTGACGATCCGACACACGCGAAGGGACCTACAAGTGGTATCAGAGCAATTGCTCTTGAATTCGAGTGTTGCAAGTGAGTTTGGAGACGTTTTACAAGCAAAAAGAGGTATTTTTGTTGATTTTTGTGATAAAAAAAAGGGGTAGCTCTTGAGCACTTTTTTAGAAGCAAAAATCTCTCAAAAACCGATTTTTGCTGTGTATTTGTGTGTTTTGAGCATCAAAGGTTGGTTAGAAACTTGTTTCTTACCCTTTGGCTCAATTGCATTGATCATCAGACCAATTTTTGCCAACTCCGGCGAGTTTCTGGTCACCGAAAAAGGTTGGTGAGAGTTGCTGAAAAGGTGTCCTGCGTATTTACCATTTTTGGCAAAACGTACAGTTTTCTGCGTACTTGCTAAATACGCAAGAGTTATCTCCTGCGTACTTACAAGTGCGCAAGACTGAACTGCGAACTTAAGACATATCCTGCGTACTTAACAATTTACTCCTGCGTACTTACAAGTACGCAAGGGCAACTATTAAATACGCAAGACCATTTCTTAAGTGCGCAAGGCCAATCTTAAGTGCGCAATTGCTTCTGACTTTTCTGATTTTTGACTAAGTGTTCACTATGTCAAATCTTCAGAACCTTAGCAGTATGCTAAATTATGATAATGAAATCGGTACTCCACAGAAACCTCCCAAGTTGCTCAATGTAAACGATTATTCCAATTGGAAAGCCCGTTTTGAGCACTATATTTCATACACCGATTCATCGTTATGGATACCTATTCTTGAGGGATATAAGCATCCCACCCACTTGTATCTTGATGAAAACGTACCTAAGCCTATCTCTAAGCTGGATGCAGATGAAAAGAAGAATTATGATAGAGAGAAGAAGGCATTGGGTTCAATCACTATGTCATTAACTCGGGACTTGTTTCACAGTTTCTGAGGATATGAAACTTCTAAGGATCTTTGGAAGGCTTTACAGAAAAGATTCGAAGGAAATAGTGACATAAAGAAGAGCAAGAGGGATCTGCTCCGGAAGCAATACGAGTGCTTCAGATTTATAGAAAATGAATCTTTAGATGATCTTATCTCTAGATTCTATCACCTGCAAACGGAGTTGAAATCGTTTGAGCTTAAATATCCAGAAGAGGAAATGGTGGAAAAGTTTTTGGATGCTTTGCCACCGAGATATGAGATGTATACAACCCTGATGAGGGAAAGTTCAAAGTTCTACGAGATGACAGTAGATGAGGCAGTTGGTAAGATTCAGGCTCACAACATGAATCTTATAAAGAGGGAGAATTCTGGAAGACCTCAGATACAAGACCCTTCCATGTATCATGGGACGACTTCCACTTCAATGTCTTCCAGCTCTGGGATTGCCCTCTTTACTGGAAAACCCAATGAAGATGACCACTCAAATAGTTGTGGTGGTCATGCATGTTATGCATCAGGATCAGGGTTTGGATCTCATCAACAAAACTCAAAGGCTCCTCAAAATACCTGCTCAACCAACCAGTCAGCTATTGCCAAGATAGCTGAAGATCATGTAGCATTATTCTCATCATGTATGCTGGCATATGAGAATTTCATTGGTGGAAAGCTAACGGATCCTGAGACTATTGAAGAGGACTTCAATCAAGTGGATCCTGATGATATTGAGGACATGGATATTCAGTGGAATATGGCCATGTTACTGAGGAGGGCCAAGCGTTTCCTGAACAGAACAGGAAGAAAGTATATTGGCGGGCATTCTAATGCCAAGGTTGGATTTGACAAATCCAAGGCCAAGTGCTACAAGTGTCAAAACTATGGACACTTTGCTCGTGAATGTCAAAAGGACAGAGCACCGGCCTCTGGTTTTACCAGACCTAGCCAGGGAAACAGCCATGGCCAAAACAACCAAAGCCACCACAATCATACCCAAAGTAATCAGTCCAATGCACTGGTCGCACAGAATGACGAAAATTTTGATTGGGGTGTGCATCTAGAGGACGCCATCATTGCTCAAACACAGGTTGGTCTCATGGCAGAAATCATGGAACTGATGGAGACCGAGAGGAAGGAAGCCGAGAGGAAGGAAGCTGAAGAAGAGGAAGCTTCTGAATCAAGTGAAAAGGAAGCTTCTGTAGCTGATGAAGATGACTCTACCACTGCTGTTGCTCTCATGGCAATTGGCGAAGGACAAAGTTCATCATCTGAGGTAGATTCTAACCCTTTCTCTGTTATTTCTTGTTCTAAATGTCTAGGGTTAAAGAATGAAATTTCTGAGCTCCAAGACATAATCGAACCCCTAAAGTTGGCAGCTAAAAATTACAAAACAAATGAATCACGTTTTAAAGAATCCGTTGAAATGCTACAAACAGAAAAACATGACTATTCTTTAAAAATAAGCGACCAACAGGTTCATTTGGATATTGCATATAGGGCGTTGGAAAAGAAGAACAATGAAAATAACAAACTGCAAAATGAGATCTTGCAGCTCAAATGCACTAACGAGAAATTGAAAAACTCTCGCTTTGTGGTGGAACACTACGAATCAGTGGTGAGAAAAATGAATGGCCTAGGACTTGGTTCCAATGCCATTCCTCCACCAATAAGTGGGCAGTTTGTCAATAGCTTGATAGACATTGATCTCACTTGTCTAGATGAGCCCTCTGATAAAGATGATTCCCCTAAAAAGGATGAATCCTCAAGTAAGGCTAACTCCACATCTAGTGAGGAGTATGTTACTGCTTCTGAGGATGGGTCGGTTAACACTTGCCCTGAAGGAGTAGTCTCTGAGGAGTTGTTGACTGAACAGAAAGTCCACAAAAACATTATCACTAATGGTGATAATTGCATTTTAACTGAACCTGATATCATTGAGACAAATGATAAACTTAAGGGAATGCTTTACCAAGGTTTTAAAAATATTAACCAAGCTAAGAAAGAGGCTTTTTCAAATCATTATGGGCTTGGTTACAAAGAAAATTTGCAAAAGTATTATACCCCCAAACCTCAAACTGTAAATGTTCAGACTTATGTTCATAAACCTACTCTTCCTTCTCATAATGGTGAGTTTTCTAAGGTCAGAACTAAAGAGCCTTACAAGAGAACTTATGTAGACAGGAGGAACTGTTTTCACTGTGGCGTGGTTGGTCACATTGTAGTGAACTGTCCTTCTAAGAACCAAGGGAAACGACATGTTGTTTCACAGCCTGCTGTTATCCCCAGGTCGCCACCAGTGAAACCATCTCCCAAAAGTCCTAAGCAAATTTTGGTGAAACCACCAGTGCAACCGATAGCAAAGCCAAAGATCAAATCTGAGGCCAAGCCCTCTGTTGTAAGAAAGGTAAAGCAACCTGTTGTACCTCGTGTGTCTACATCTGGTAGTACACGCTCTGGTGAGAAACCTGTGGCTAGACTCTCTAAGCCACAGAGAAGAAGAAGAAGGAATAAGAGGTTGAGAAAGCTGGAACAGCTGACTAAAGCTCAATCAGGGGAAGCTTCCACAAGTTCACCGGCTGTGATTGAACCAAAGACTCCTGTTCTGGTTAAGATTCAAAAGAGATCCTGGACCAAGAAAGTAAAAAGTTCTCAATCTCTTGTTCCCAATTCCTCCAAAGATTCACCAGGTTTGGACAGTCATCATGACTGTGAGTTGACAAAAGTAGTTTATTTTGAGAAGGATGGACGACCCAAGACCACAATGGCTTGGGTCTCCAAATCTAACTAATTCTTTTGTTACTCGTGCAGGGACGTCCGAAGGGTACTATCTCTAACCGCTGGTATGTAGATAGTGGATGCTCCCGGCACATGACAGGAAACATGGCCTTGCTTCAAGACGTTAAACCTTTTAGAGGCGGCTATGTGGCCTTTGCCGGAGAAAAAGGCGGCAGTATCATGTGTCAAGGCGTGGTTTCGAATGGTTGTGTTAGCTTTGACAATGTCAACTTCTGCGAGCAGCTGAAGCATAACCTGTTGAGTGTCTCACAAATGTGTGACAAGGAGTACTCAGTGATGTTTGACAAGTCAGAATGTCTGATTCTCAAACCCGGTTTCAAAGTTCCTGAAGACTGGATTCTGATGCGAGCACCAAGAACAAACGACACTTATCAGATTGATATGAGCGTAGCAAAAACCACCTCAGCAGTTGCTACTTGTTTGCTTACAAAAGCGACAGAGCTTGACTCCATCTTGTGGCATAGGAAACTCGGACATATTTCTTATCGTAAAATGAATCATCTTGTCCGAAACGGTTTGGTAACCGGGGTTCCTAAGCTGAGATTTACCGTTGCAGATGACTGTATGCCTTGTAAAAAGGGCAAACAGCAACGGAAGTCTCACAAGCCCAAGCTCCAAAACTCTATTGATACCCCTTTGGAGCTATTACACATGGATCTGTTTGGCCCCATAAGTATCAGGAGTATTGGAGGTAAGTCGTTCTATCTAGTTGTAACTGATGATTTCTCACGTTTTTCTTGGGTGCATTTTTTAGGTACTAAAGACGAGACTGCTGATATTCTTCAATACCTGATCCTGAGCTTGGAATCTCTTTGCAAGCTGAAAGTTCGAAGAATAAGGAGTGACAACGAAACTGAGTTCAAGAATAATTTGATGGAACTTTTCTGTCTCAAGAAAGGGATCCGTCACGAATTCAGCGCGCCGTACACGCCTCAGCAGAATGGAGTTGCTGAACGGAAGAACAGAACACTGATTGAGACTGCAAGGACTATGCTGTCGGATGCAAAGCTTCCTGTCACATTCTGGGCAGAAGCAGTTAATACAGCTTGTCACGTCTTAAACAGAGTTTTGGTGGTGAAAAGACACAACAAGACTTGTTACGAGTTGATCAACAATCGACTTCCCAATCTTGATTACCTAGTTCCTTTTGGTAGTCCTTGTTCCTTGTTGCTACAGTACAAAGACCGCCAGTCTAAGTTTCATGCAAAAGCGGTAGAAGGCATTTTCTTAGGATATGTTGCCAACTCGCCTTGCAAGAGAGTGTACAACATAGGAACTCGTACTGTCGAGGAATGGTTCGAAGTGGATTGTAGTAAACACAGCATTCCACCAGAACCAAAAGGTCCAGCTTGGGGTTTTGATTATGATGCGCTATTCAAGTCATTTAATCTTCCTGATTTATCTGCAGAAGACGCCACAAATGTTTATAATCTATTGAATGGCGGCAGTTTTTCGACTCGTGCTACTGTACCAATTATAACTCCGGATTCCAATGCTGCATCTGCATCTGGAACTCATGACAGTGATAACAGTGAAAGTGTTCATGTTACTGGAGATGACGCTGAAGCCAATCCTAACACAACTGTAGGAAATGAAGCTCCAGTTAATCCAATTAACATTGACTCTTCCTATGCTGAAACACAGGAAATGGGGGAGTTAAGCACAAATCTAGATCCAGAAATTCAAGAACCAATTGTACCGGAGACGAGAGTGCATAGGAATCATCCAATCGACAACATTATTGGTGATCCCTATGCCGGTGTTCAGACTCGTCATAGAACCATCACAGAGAACACCAGTCTTTTCACAGAGATATTTAACACTGGTGTCATGGAAACATGTCTGCATGCTGCATTCGTGCCCCAGATAGAGCCGAAGAATGTGAAGGAGGCTCTCACTGACAACTGCTGGATTGAGGCGATGCAAGATGAATTGTCACAATTCCAAAAGTTGCACGTGTGGGATTTGGTTGACTTGCCAAAAGGCTTTCAGCCAATTGGAACTAGATGGGTATTCAAATGCAAGACGGATGATCGTCATGTAGTTGTGAAGAACAAGGCAAGATTGGTTGTTCAGGGTTTTTATCAACAAGAGGGGTTGGATTACACGGAAGTATATGCCCCAGTTGCTAGAATTGAGGCCATTCGACTGTTCTTGGCTTATGCCACATATGTCGGCTTCAAGGTCTACCAACTTGATGTGAAGAGTGCTTTCCTTTATGGTAAAGTTCATGAAGAAGTCTATGTCACTCAACCTCCCGGTTTTGAAGATCCGCATAATATCAATAAAGTGTACAAGCTCAACAAAGCACTTTATGGTCTTCATCAAGCACCGCGGGCATTGTATGAGACACTATCAAAGCATTTACTGTCTAATGGTTTCGACCGTGGACAGATTGAATCGACTCTCTTCATAAGGAAAGCAGGAGGTGACATTCTTCTTGTGCAAGTATATGTCGACGACATCATTTTCGGGTCGACCAATGAAGGGATGTGTAGGGAATTCGAGAAGGTGATGAAGTCCAAGTTTGAAATGAGCAATATGGGTGAACTGTCGTTCTTCCTGGGTCTGCAAGTCAGTCAAAGAGAGGATGGCATTTATCTACATCAAACTAAGTACGTGCAGGACATCTTGTCAAAATACAAGATGAGTGATAGCACTACTTATGGCACACCAATCCCAGTCAATCATGGTTTGCATCCTGATAAAGATGGGAAGGAAGTAGACAGTAGGTTGTACCGTGGGATGATCGGATCACTTATGTATCTCACAGCTTCAAGACCCGATATTATGTTTGCTGTATGCTTGTGCTCAAGGTTTCAGTCTCAACCGAAGGAGTCACATATGATAGCCGTGAAGAGGATTTTCAGATACCTAAAAGGGAAACCCTGATTAGGTCTTTGGTACTCTAAGCAGCAGTCATTTGACTTCAAAGCCTACACTGATTCAGATTATGGCGGTTGTAACCTTGACAGAAAGTCAACTTCTGGCGGATGTCAATTCTTGGGAGACAGACTGGTCTCCTGGCAGTGTAAGAAGCAGTCAACGGTTTCTGTCTCAACTTGTGAAGCAGAATACATTGCTGCAGCTAGCGGTTGTTCTCAGATATTGTGGATTCAGCAGCAATTGCGAGACTACGGCTTGAACTTCACTGGAACTCCTTTATTCATTGACAACAATGTCACCATGTCCATCACAAATAACCCGGTGAAACATTCCAAAACTAAGCATATTGAAATTCGCCATCATTTCATCCGTGATTGTGCTGAAAAGCATTTAATTGAACTTGTAAAGGTTCACACGGATGACAATCTTGCTGACCTTTTCACAAAGGCATTTGATCGGTCCCATTTTGAGCATCTTGTTAACTTGATAGGAATGTTTAATCCCGAGTGAAAATTAATTTTCTTAAATCAATTCAATTCATGGAAGTTTAAAAAAAAAAAAATTGAAAATGGAGAAAATTTCAAAAGAATCACTTGAGAAACGAGGAAATGATAGTACATCTGAAATGATCTAACCATCATAGATTGCTCATATGGGAAATGATTGCGTCATGTTTACTTAATTGTTTTAAATTATTATGTTTTTAATCTGTTTATTTACAAATAATTTGAATTGTCAGTAGGCTGTACGCGTCTTTGAATCACTAGTAGTGTGGAAACTAAATCTAAATTACAACTGTGATTTGAACCCATGTTTGCAAGTGTGTGTGTGTAAAAGAATAGAAAAGATCATTATCAGATAAAGGATGTTAGATTTTGACAATAATTTTCTTTTGAGATCAGTTTCGGGTTATGTTGTTAGCACAATTAATGCGGTTCATCTCACTGCCCATACTCACAAGTATGCAAGGAGAGATTGAATCAAGACATGTCTCTACATCAACCGTTGAGCATGTATTCACCCTTGAATCATTCCTTGTTCATTGAAATCAAATCCAGATAAAAGTTGGATCCCCTTACCTTATAATCAAACACCATATTCATTATCCCGAATCATCATACCGATATTCAAAGAAGAAAAATATCATGAAACCAAGACAAATGAATCACTCGATTCTGAATCTTATGATTCCTGATAATCCTTATGGATTCTGCTTGATTTTTCTGTGCTAATTGATGTAACTTCATTCTGAAAATTAAGAATATCATTGGAAAAATCTTAGATGCCTTGAGATAGTGCAAAATATCATAGCATTTAAGTGGGGTACACGTTGTATATTTTATAATTAATACCTTAATACACAAGAACATGATACAAAGATGCGTATAGTTTCAAATCTTATAATATTGTCAACTTGAATTACTTGTTTATGTGCTTATTACGTAAGACTAAAGAGTAATACATGACATGATCCCATATTCTTTGATGTTTATATTGTATCGTTTTTGCTATAAGTTAGCCTGATATGATCCTCTGCTCGTGTCTTTGATCAAAAATAGCTTGTGTGAATACTTGTACATATCTATCTTGAAAAGAACAAAAATATTTTTATGTTTAATCTTCATGAATTGTATTTGAATCCTCGTGGTCGAATGTTTTTATCTTGTTCGTTATTTGACTTAAATATCTTCATAAATTCTGAGTTGAAAAATTGCGCACTTAAGGTTTCTGCGCACTTGTCAAGTACGCACGAAGTAAGACTTGCGCACTTAGCAAGTACGCAAGAGTTAATTCCTGCGTACTTGTTAAGTACGCAAGAGTTAATTCGTGCGCACTTACCAAGTACGCACGAACATTATCAGTGGGGTATAAGTTCAACACTTAGAAAAATTTTCAGGTTAAGCTTTCAAACCGAAATTTTTCCCCCTGCAATTTTCTCTCAAAATCGAGTGTGTTCAAACCCGTTTTTCATCCCTTCCACTTTATCATCTTCGTATTTCATCCCTTTGGTGAGAATCTAAGCCGATTCCATCCATAGATTCGTGTTTATTGGACCGATTTTTGACCTAGAAAATTTTAGATTAATGTCGACAAATTTTGGGGTAATTTTGGGGTTGTTTGGGTAACTAATGTCACTAACAGGTTATTAGATTGCCTAATCGATCATACATTTTCCCTTTGGTCATCGTTTGATCCGTCGGGTTGAAGTCGACTGTCAGTGGGACGTTCCTAGGTCCAAAATTTGATCGTCATTTAGTGGTTAAACGGTGTTGATAATGGTACCATAGGTTAGAATCCCTGATTCCGACCTAGTGACTACCTAATCAACCCGCATTTTGATCGAATTTAAAACTTTGAAATTTTTGCTAAAGGTTGTTCTTGCGCACTTAGCAAGTACGCAAGAAGTAATTCCTGCGTACTTGCTAAGTACGCAAGAGTAAAATCCTGCGCACTTGATAAGTGCGCAGGACCAACACTTCGAAAATTTTCTTAAGTCTGAAAATTTTTTCAAAGTGTAACTACTATTCTATGTCATGTGTGTCTATTTCCATTGTTATAAATTGTTCTGATTACGGTTTCTGTGTGTGTTTGCAGATAATGGTTCGTGCATTCACTGACGAATTCAATCTGTTGGCGCTCACTGAACCAGAATGGAAAGGGGCCGCTTTATAATATAGAGAGATTGTGGACTTCCTGAACAGATCTAAAATAAGTTATGCAATTTCGGCTAATCCAACAGTCTCAAGACCTTACTTAGAGCAATTCTGGGAGACAGCAGAGCACGATTGCACGGTATCTCCAAATGTCATAAAGGCTACCGTTGACGGTCGGGCTATTGCCATCTCTGAGGATACAATAAGGAGAGTACTGCAATTTGGAGACCTTCCCACCGACCCGGCATCCTATCCAGATTACTACGTGGATGGGTGTTGGAGGCAGAGAATGGGATATGTCGGGGAAAGGGACTATGCTTCATACAAGAAAATGTGGGTTCTAGATCAATGGCGTTACTTTGCCCACATCATGATCATGTGCATCTCATCAAGGAAAGCAGGAAAGGATGCCATGGGTCATGACCTTGCCACAGCCATGGTGGGCTTGTCTCTCAATCGGGGCTACAACTTCTCCCGCTTTATTTTCAAAGCAATCAATGACCAGATAAACACGGCGGAGAGGTTTAGGTTCCTTTTATACCCGAGGTTTGTGCAACTTTTGATCGATGATGCGTTGCCAAACCTGCGTGCGATCGGGGAGAGACTGCAAGTGAAGAGAGTGGCCAAGAGAGTCTTTGCACAATTTTTAAAGCCAGGCAGTGTAGATCCTACCCCTGAGCACACTGAACTCTTTGGCCACCTATTGAATGAAGCATACGTCGCTCCGGAGGACTGGAACTGGTATAGTCCCAACTCGGGACCAGAGATGAGTGATCACTCTGATGAAGAACAAGATGAAGAGAATGAGGATGATGAAGAAGATGATGATAATGATGAAGGTGATGATGAAGGTGGTGTTGGTGGTGCTGAGGAATCCGATTCGGAGGCTACAGAATCAGATTCTTCTGATTCTGACGATGCACCATCACAGGCACATCCGAGGAGACTGACACAGGTAACCCAGCCTGCGTCATCTTCAAAAAGAAAGAGACAAAGCTCCAGCAGCGAATATGAGCCGGATTCCGACTCTGACGCTGCTCTACAAAGACAGAGATAAGAGAGCACCAACAAGAAAAGGGGCGATAGGCAAGAGGTTGCCATCCCCAGAGTTGAAGAGATTCCAACTGTGCAACCAGTACAAGTTGAAGTTGCCATTCCAGAATCTACCCAACCAGTACGGCAACTGTTTAGTAGGAGGAGAAGGCCACTGGTACAAGCAGATGTGGCGGTCACGGCGGTCACAGAGGTGATTCCTGTGACGGTGACCCTCCCTATTCCAACCGTCCAGGTGACGGTGACTGCTCCACTTCTCACGGAGTCAGTCACAGTCACCCCAACCATAACACCCACTCACATCATACCATCCCTAACCCCAACACCCACCAAAGAGCTGTCAGGTCAACCCTTTAATTATGGTGACATCTCACAGGGGTTCGACTTTGACACAATATTCTCTTCCCCCATCCACAACGCCGAAGCCTCATCATCTAGGCATCCGGATCCAAATGAAGCTAGGATCGATGTGCTAGAAACCCAAGTTGCTGGCTTGTTGAAGACTATTCAAAAGTCAAAAGAGGATTCTGATGCTCAACAAGCACAGATAAACTCTCTGGCAGATGAAGTTAGGATTCTGCGTAGTCAGAGAACGGGGACTGATGAACGGCTGAAGAATGTGATGGCGCAGAATGAACTATTAATGAAGACGAATGAAATGATTCTGGCCCACAGAACTTCAATTGAGCTAAGGCTGGATGCTCAAAGGCAGGAGCACGCTACTATGGTCAAATTGATTGCAGAACTGACCGAGAAGCTAGGTGCTCAGGGGGAGAAGGAAAAAGAAAAATCCACCGGTGCGGAGGTTTGTCATCCAGTCGATTTGACTAAGGATGATGACAAAGACAAGGATCCTGAAGTCGATCCTAGTGGAGGTGGCAATTGTGCCCATCTCTACTACGTCAATGGCTGAGGGGGAGTCTACTACGCAAGAGGGTGGTGATACCTCAGGAGGTGGTGGTGGCGGTGATAAAGGGAAGTCAGTGGCTGACAAGATTCTATGTCTCGAGCCTGACTATTCTAGAGAAGCACAGATCGATGCTCTCCTTAATCTGGAAGAAGGAGAGATCGACTCTGGTGATGATTGGAACGATGATGATGATGATGTGATAATCGAGATTCCCAAGGGCGACGGGGATCTAGAGTATGAGTTAGAGGATGGTGAGATCTTTGAAATACCATCGCTCGAATCTCTACTCGAAACAGACACAGGCTCAGTTGATACAACAAGTAATGTTGAAGCTACAACTGATGCCCCCCCGGTCGACCCTATACCTGTGGACCCCGAGGCACAAAAAGAGAAAGACATGCCTTCTGCATCTATAAAGGGTCCAGCTCCAGTGTGGCAAAAGACGTCTATCAAAGACAAGTATGGAGCGACAGGTATGATCTTAGCTGTCAGGTTTGAGGAGGACAAGCAGTTGTTCACCATCAAAAGATCTGGAGGGGTTCAATACTTGAAACCAACCAGTGAGGCGTTCAACTCTTTGCCCAGGTACGACCTAGTTAACCTTGCAAACCGCGACCTGCTGAATCATTCGAATCATGCAGTAGCAATGGGTTTGTGGAGTATACTACAGCGTGAAGCAAGATCGGGAAAGTATGAGTATCTCAAGCCTCAGGTGCCCAGAAGAGTCAAGGATAAGCACGCTGTGCATCCTGTGACTAAGAAGCCGTTAAAGAGATTGGTATACAAGCCAGTGCGATGTGAAACTAAGATTCCCCTGAGCAAGTTACCTCAGGATATTCTTGGGGACATGTGGTACTGGTACGTTGATCCAAAAACGGGCGAGGCAGTGGTTATGGGTAAAGGTATGTCAGATAGTGGAAACACAGTACTAAAGGAAGTGATCAGGGTTTTTGATGAAGTCTGCTTCATCAATTTCTCTGTGAACGATCTGGAGGTACTAGCAGACAAATTCTGCATCCACACTGACGAATGGACAAAGCTTCTCTCTGCTAAATATGACAAGGTGATTAAGTTCTGCCTTGACTACAAGAAGAAGATGGAAGCTAAGGAACAAGTGCGGTGAAGACTGAAGATTGAAGACTGAAGACGATGAAGATCCCGAGCTGTTGTCAAGGGGGAGTTTGTTGATGCACTTTCCGGTGACAACACTCTGGATAGAGTCTTAGTTTTGTATGTCTAATGTCTGTATTTTATCTTTGTATGTTTGAGTCATTATGTAAAAGTTTATCGAGTTGTATTTACTTTTACTTAATGTTTTGTTGATTTCTTCTAAGTGTTTTGCGCACTTGTATGTGCGCAGGAGAATGCTCCTGCGTACTTAGTAAGTACGCAGGAATACCTATGCATACTTGTTAGATACGCAGGAGTAATTGGTCCTGCGCACTTGCTAAGTGCGCAGGCATCAGGTCAGTATAAATAGGATAGGTTCACAGAAGCTAAGTACGCAGAACCAGTAGTTGAGTCGAACTCAGTTTTGCTAAGTACGCACATTCTGTAACCGTCGAGTGTTTATAATACAAAGAACGTTTGTTGAGACTCTTGTGTTCGGTTTACTTTGTTTAGTAAGACTCTCCACCTAGTCACGGGTATTCCGCACCCGGTTTGACTAGTAGACCACTTGCATGTGACGATCCGACACACGCGAAGGGACCTACACTAAGCTTCAAGATAAGATTAAAATGATTAATAATCATTTTACATTACAAATATGTAGTGATCATCCAAACGCTTTTTGGGATAGAAAAAAACATATTGTTGCTTTACCTTATGAAGATGATTTTAATGATAATAAAATCACTACCAAGGTTAGACCTTGTCAAATGAATTCCGAATATATGGAATTATGTAAACAAGAAATAAAATCTCTTCTTGACAAAGATCTTATAAGAAGATCAAAATCAACATGGTCGTGTACAGCTTTTTATGTTAATAAACATTCTGAAAAAGAAAGAGGTGCTCCAAGATTAGTCATAAACTATAAACCACTTAATAAGGTCCTGAAATGGATTAGGTATCCTATACCTAACAAAAAAGATTTGTTAGACAAATTATATAATGCCATAATATTTTCAAAATTTGATTTAAAATCTGGTTACTGGCAGATCCAGATAGAAGAAAAAGATAGGTACAAAACCGCTTTTACAGTACCTAATGGCCATTTCGAATGGAACGTAATGCCTTTTGGGCTAAAAAATGCCCCCTCCGAATTCCAAAATATTATGAATGATATTTTCATTCCTTATAATGAATTCATGATAGTTTATATTAATGACATTTTAGTTTTCTCAAAAGATATTGAAAGTCATTTTAGACACCTTGAGATATTCAAAAATATTTTAATAAAAAATGGTCTAGTCATATCAAGGCCAAAAATGCTTCTTTTCCAAACTAAAATAAGATTTTTAGGTTATAATATTAAAACAGGAAAAATCATTCCCATAAACAGAAGTATTGAGTTTGGGTCAAAATTTCCAGATGAAATATATGATAAAACCCAACTCCAAAGGTTTTTAGGAAGTCTAAATTATATTCTTCCCTATTATAAAAATCTAGAAGAAGATACTGCTATTTTATATGATTGACTAAAAACTAACCCAAAAACTTGGTCAAATGATCATACTAAAATTATTCAAAAGATCAAGCAAAAGGTTCAAAATCTTCACTGCTTAATGATAGCAAACCCTGGATGGGAAAAAATTATTTAAACCGACGCCTCTGACATCGGTTATGGAGGAATCTTAAAGAAAGTTTCCCCAATTGATAAACAGGAAAGCCTTGTTAGATTCCACTCTGGAAAATGGAATACAGGCCAGAAAAATTATGCTACTATTGCAAAAGAAATTTTAGCAATAGTAAAATGTGTTTTAAAATTTCAGGATGACTTATACAATCAAAAGTTTATAATAAAAACTGATTGCCAAGCAGCAAAATTTATGTTTGCAAAAGATTTTAAACATGATGTTTCAAAGCAGATGTTTGCCAGATGGCAATCACATTTAGCTCCTTTTGATTTTACTATTATATATAAGAAGGGTAGTGACAATAGTCTCCCTGATTTTCTTACCAGAGAATACTTAGATTGATGTCTCACTCCAAAGGACCAATCAAAAAGGACCTTCTTGAAATTCAAGAAGAAATTGAATATCGTTCTTTTCAGATTATTCGTGAAGAAGTTCTTATTTTTGAAATCCAGTCAAACACATTTCTAGGACAAAATAATAAAGATGTCCTAATAAAAGATAGAAAGATGTGGAAATCTAAATTCATAGAAAGGATTCGTATATTACGAGATTTAAAAATCAGTATTTCATGTGGATAAACTCTTCAGGTATGATTCCTTATGAGCAAGGAAGAGGCAGGTCTTCCTCTTATAGAGGAAGAGGTGGAAACAACAATCCAAGGGTTATATCCCAGATGGGTAGCCAAAGACTTATAGCCGAAAATATTGCTTCCTCATCAGGAACTTCACAATCAGATAACCTCCTTTATAAGGAGTTTTTGGCATATAAAGCCTCTATAGAAAAGTCTAACAATGACTCTTCTCAAACAGCTCCAGCATCATATGCAAAAGCTACTGCAAACGAGGCAGAAGACGATATTTCAAACTGGACAAAAAACCAGGAAAAAGAAGTCATACTTCTTCTCGAAAAGAGAGATACCAAATGGAAGGACGATCCATGGTTTCTTATACGCAAATACATGGATACAAGATTCTATCCAATGAAGGCTTATAAGCCTAGGTTTTTCTATGAACAGATTCTTAAAAAGGAATTCTGTGAAATAGAACATTATCATACTGGACAGCCTGATATTTATAATTTCAGCAAGATCATTATCAAACAGATCATATCGGTAGAGGCTTGGGGAACTTCCCCACTAAAAGAAAGGGATCTAATACACCCTCAGACAAAAGCCCCAATCAAATATAATTATTAGGATTATAAAGATGCTTTTTATAAAACCTTTTTATATGAAAACCTAAAACAGAAACACTCTTGGTTTATAAAGATCTGTTCTCATGTATATGGTCAGGATATTCCAGTCTGGTTCCAAAATTGGTGGAAAACTTATGGTCCATCTACCAACATTTTACCAGAATTATTTAAGAATCTTTATAAGAAATGGGTAGAAGTCTCTCCAACCATTATAGAAGCCCAGCAGGATGACAATTTTGTTCATAATACACCTGCCTTACATTTTTATGTCCAATTTAGTATCCCATGGATATGAAAATGGGCTCCTGAGGTAGACTATGATAGTCAAAATATCCTCTGTATTAAGAGAATCTTCTACACAAGATTCTGGAAGAAGATGACTCTCACTAATATTGATGGTCTTATAGAAAGCCATGATACAATCAAATTGATTGAAAAAACTATTGCTGATTATAAAGAACAGCTGAATAATATTCCCCAGAAGGAGGCTCCTAGCCCCTTTAAACATATTGTCAGGAAAATCCAGACTCTCAAAGAAACTGATAATATCAGTAACAAGGAAATAATGGAATTTTATCTTTCCGAAATGAAGAAAGATATGATGAAGAATTTCAACAAAGAAGAAGCATCTTCTTCAAAAACAATGTCAACCTCCTCTAAAACAGAAGATGAAGAAGATAAAGAGGAAAATGTTTCAAATGAAGCCCAGAATGATGATACAGAAACGATTGATGAAGACTACATCAACAATGTCTTAATGGAATACAAGCAGGAATTCCAGATTGAAGAATCTTCAACAAAACAAAAAGACAAAAGACAATAGACCCACATGGAGTAGAAATGGCGTCAAAAGACTCCAATAATTAAAGGAGTACCCGACAAAGTCATATAAAGCTGGTCTCATAATTGCCAGACGCCATCATCAAAAGAAGACTCAAATTATTGATGTTTACTGTTTACTTTTTGACAAATATGTCATATAGGTCCCACAATAGGACAAGTATTTTGTTGTTTTTCTTTTCTCCCCGTCTATATAAGGGGACTTCCTACCATTGTAATACACACACCGGAGAAACACAACTCTCCAATCTCTCTCTATCTTGTAATAATTTCTAAGTTTTAATATTAAGTCTGAAGTGTGCCGGCTACAAGCGCAAGTCTGGTAATTTTTATTTACTTTTTATTTAAATTGATCTAATGATCGCCTCCTTCAGAGGCTAAGCTCATAAGTGTTGAGCTGCCATGAAAACATGAACAAGCTAAATTTAAAAAAAAATGTTTTAAATAGAATACTGATAGGTTAAGAATAGATAAAATGTTAAGGTGTTGGTTGACCTCTTGGGGACCTCTGTGGCCACTAAATACCAAAGATAGGCGCGAAGGCTTTTATGGTCTGACCTTTCACTAAGCACACCATAATGTTTAATCTATTTTTGTAAAAGCTTTCCTTTGGTCAGTAATTTAAAATGTTTTAAATTTTAAGATTTCCGTTTAATTTTGGGATTTTACGATCCTCTGAATTCGTACGTCCTAGCTGATGAAGGAACGCACTTGTCCCGGTTGTATGATAGTCACATGGTCGTCCGTCTACCGAAGTAGCCGTTATCATCGAAGCGTCCATAACGTTTTCTTATACTTGGCAAGCAATATATACATGGATATAAAGCAAGATTTCTTCTTTACACGTTATGTCATACTTTCGTTCATTCTTTAAAAATCATACGTTTCATTCTTTATTCATAATTCTTATTCGTGTAAAGATATATATATATATATATATATATATATATATATATATATTTGTATACCATGTATGATCACATTGACATTCATAACTGTTATTCATTTAGTGTATACATTTCAGCCCCAAAACATTTATAAATCATTTGCACATAACATAGAAGGGGGCACATAGAACTCACCTGATAAGCTTCTCTAGGTTCTCCTAAACAAAGGTCCAACAACGTCACTTCCGATCTGGATTAGGTAGTTAAATACACATTAGACCCAACCCCGACTCTAATGGTTTAATCATTCTAAACTTACTGACATTTCTTAACCAACCTGCTGCCTGCGCACTTAGTAAGTGCGTAGGGACTTGCTCATGCGCACTTGGCAAGTGCGCAAGAGTCTCCCTCCTGCGTACTTGGTAAGTACGCAGGGGCTTCCTCCTGCGTACTTGGTAAGTACGCAGGGACTTCCTCATGCGTACTTGGTAAGTACGCAGGAATTCCTTCCTGCGCACTTGGTAAGTACGCAGTACCTGGTTCTTGGACCAAAAATCCGAAGTTCTTGCATGCAAACCCGATCATGCCAATCTTACAATTTTCTTTGATCAAAACGTGCGGTTTTCATTCTAGATGCTATTTCTAAGCTTATTATCAAGTTTCATCCGTAAAAACATCATCTATTTAGCTAAAACTCGAGAAACCCCAACATGAACAAAAACTCAGATTATGGTTGAATCATTACCTGGATTGAAGTTCTGATTCGGAGGTTTTGCTCACGAGCTCAGTTGTAACGTGCTCCTCTAATCTCGTGATGATCCGTCGACTTTCTCTCTCTAGACCCGAGCTCCCTTTCTCTCTCTAAGATGGTGAAAATGAAGGTGAAATGAGCTAGTGGGCTGCCTTGCCCCTTTTATACCTGGGCTTCCTTCGGCCCGTTGGAGCCGAGCCCAAGCTCATCCTTTCTTATTTTGTTTTATTACGTTTAAATCTCCATCGTATTATTATTTACTTAGTTACTATTTTCTGTGCTTCCATTGTACTTTAACTAACTGAATTGACTTATTGCGTAGTCGTTTCTCAGCTCGGTCAATAATGGCTATCGGTTCCTCTATATAATTTAGACTGTTATGCACTTCGATCTCGTCGTAAGGTATGTGAGCTGTGTCGTCAGCTAAGCACTTGCGTAAGTGCGACACGTGGAACGTAGGGTGTATTACACTAAGCTCAATGGGTAGGTCGAGTCTGTAAGCAACTTGACCCACTCTTGCTAGTATCTTGAAAGGTCCTACAAACCTTGGACTTAGTTTGCCACGCTTTCTGAATCGGATGATTCCTTTCCATGGTGATACCTTTAACAGTACCATGTCCCCTACTTGAAACTCTAAATCCCTTCTTCTCTTATCCGCGTATGATTTCTGTCTGTCTTTTGCGGCTTTCATTCGAGCTTTAATTTGATCAAATTTCTCGGAAGTAGCTTTGACCACTTCGAGACTTGCAAAATCCTTCTGTCCAATTTCCCCCCAACAAACTGGGGTCCTACATTTCCTCCCATATAACATTTCAAATGGCGGCATGCAAATAGTTGTGTGATAGCTGTTGTTATATGAAAATTCTGCCAATGGTAGATGGTTGTCCCAGCTCCCACCGAAGTTAATGATACAGGCCCGGAGCATGTCCTCCAAGGTCTGAATGGTCCTTTCAGATTGACCACCGGTTTGAGGGTGGTAAGCGGTGCTGATGTTCAATCTAGTGCCCATTGCTTCATTGAATTTCTTCCAAAACCTTGACGTGAATCTAGTATCCCTGTCAGACACAATCGACAGCGGCATACCATGTCTGCTCACAATTTCCTTGATAAAAATTTCTGCTAATCTTTCTGATGAAGAAGTTTCACGTATTGGCAAGAAGTGAGCACTTTTCGTCAAGCGGTCGACGATCACCCATATGGTATCATTTCCTTTAGCTGTTCGCGGTAGCTTGGTAATGAAGTCCATCGTGATCTCCTCCCACTTCCATTCCGGTATTGGTAAAGGTTGCATTTTACCGCATGGTTTCTGGTGCTCGGCCTTAACTAGAGAACACGTTAGGCACTTGCTCACGTATTCTGTCACATCATTCTTCATGCCAGGCCACCAGTACTCTTTCTTCAAGTCTTGATACATTTTTTTTGTCCCGGGGTGGATAGAATAGCGAGACTTATGGGCCTCATCGAGTATTTTAGCTCTAAGCTCGCCAATCTTAGGTATCCACATCCGTCCAAACCTAGTTCGTACACCGTAAGCATTTGTATTCAAATTCCCTTGTTGTCCTACTATTCTTTCTTGCCTTATATTTCTTTCTAATAGCGCTTCGTCTTGTGCCTTTGATATTTCACTCATCAAATCGGGTGTTATAATCAGCTGACACGCTTTGACCTGTATAGGTTCCGATTCTTCTTTTCTGCTTAAAGCGTCAGCCACTACGTTTGCCTTGCCTGGATGGTACAATATCTCACAGTCATAGTCTTTCAGTAGCTCTAACCATCTCCTTTGTCTCATGTTTAATTCCTTTTGTTCGAAAAAGTACTTCAGGCTTTTGTGATCGGAGTAAATGGTGCATTTAACTCCATACAGATAGTGTCTCCATATTTTCAACGCGAAAACTACTGCTGCTAATTCTAGATCATGTGTTGGGTAGTTAACCTCGTGAATCTTTAGTTGCCGCGATGCATAAGCAATTACCTTTCCTCGTTGCATGAGTACGCACCCTAAACCTTGCCCTGAAGCGTCAGAGTAGACTACCAAGTCTTCATTTCCCTCAGGTAGTGTTAAGACCGGAGCTTGTGTTAATCGTGTCTTAAGTTCCTCAAATGCGTTGTTTTGGGTTGGAGCCCATTCATACTTTACTTCCTTCCGTGTCAGTTTGGTTAGTGGCGAGGCAATTCTTGAGAAATCTTGAATGAACCTTCGATAGTAGCCTGCCAATCCTAGAAAACTTCGTATCTCTGTTGGTGTCTTTGGGATGTTCCATTCCTTTACTGTCTCGATCTTTGCAGGATCCACCATGATGCCGTTTGGGTTTATTACATGACCTAGGAATTGGACTTCCCTAAGCCAGAACGCGCATTTGGAGAATTTTGCGTACAACTTTTCCTGCTTTAGCACCTCCAGAACCTCCCTTAGGTGACAGTGGTGATCACCCTCGCTTTTCGAATATACCAGTATGTCGTCTATAAAAACTATCACTGATCGATCCAACATTGGTCGACACACTCTATTCATCAAATCCATGAACACTGCTGGTGCGTTAGTCAATCCGAAGGACATCACGAGAAACTCATAATGCCCATAACGCGTGCGAAACGCGGTCTTTGGTACGTCTTCCTCTCTTACTTTCAACTGATGGTAACCCGACCAAAGATCGATCTTTGAGAACCAACTCGCACCTTGAAGTTGATCAAAAGGTCATCTATTCTAGGCAGCGGGTATTTGTTCTTTACTGTCCTCTTGTTCAGTTCACGGTAGTCAATGCACATGCGCATGCTGCCGTCTTTCTTCTTTACGAATAGTACCGGAGCGCCCCATGGTGAAATGCTCGGTCTAATAAATCCTTTCTCTGTTAATTCCTGTAGTTGAGACATCAATTCTTTCATTTCTGACGGAGCCAATCGGTAGGGGGCTTTGGCAACGGGCTCAGCTCCTTCTATTTCCCGATCGGGTGGCAACCCAGGTAGATCCTCAGGGAATACTTCCGGAAAGCTGCACACCACGGGTACATCCTTGAGTTCTTTCGTTTTCATTCTATCGTCAATAACATACGCCAGATAAGCTTCGCAACCGCGCCCCATGTAACTTTCGGCCTTCATCATCGAGATGACGTTCGGCATCATGCAATTCCAATCCCTATAAACCGTAATTGGACTACCGTTAGGAGCTTTGAGGTGTATCCTCTTACTTTTACAAATGATTTGAGCTTCGTTGGCAGCTAACCAATCCATACCCAATACTATATCGAATCCTCCTAAGGTGAGAAGGAATAATCTAGAAGGAAACTTATGACCCTCTATTTCTATGATACAATCCTCTGTTACTTGAAATACTGCCGAATTTTTACCAACGGCAGTTTGTACGCTAAAGGCCTTTACTATGGTGTTGACTGTACAATCCAATTTACGACTAAATGCATTTGATATAAAACTTTTACTAGCACCAGAGTCAAATAAAATAGCAGCATTTTCATCATTTACTAGAAACGTACCTGACACAACATCAGGATTTCCCCTTGCTTCCTCCTCAGTCAGGGCGTAAGCTCGAGTCCTAGTCTTTGGTTGTTCATGTTCCTTTTCTTTTCCCGAACCAGATTGTCTGGTTTTTCTACAATTCTTAGTCAGGTGACCAAACAGTCCACATACTTGGCATTTAGTGTCTCTTAAGCAGTCACGAGAATAGTGCCCCGCCTTCCCACACCTGTAACATGTGGTGGAGCCGATCCGGCACTCGCCAAAATGTTGCCTTCCACATTTCTTGCAGGTTTCATATTTATCCGACCATGGTTTCTTATTTTCAGTAGTTACGTTCCCTCTTCCGGTACCTCTAGACGGGTTCTCCCACTTTCTCTTTTGTGTCTCAGGTGCCGGGTCCTCATTGGCGTAGTCGTCGTAGACGATTCCGCTCAGATTCACTACCGACTCGAAGGTCGAGGGTAGGTTAGCTTTTATATGAACACGGACCCGTTGTGGCAACCCCTTAACATAGTACTTGATCAAACGGTCTTCAGTTTCTACCAGGTGGGGTACTAGTTGAGCTAGCTCATTGAATCTCGAAGTATACTGGCGGTGCGTCTTGTTTCCAGCCTTAGGGTTTAGAAATTCATTTTCCACTCGATCAATCTCGTTCTATGGACAGAACTTTTGGATGATCAGCTTCTTTAAGTCGTCCCATGTCATTCTGTTTATAGCATTTGGTGACTTAGTTCTCTGAATATTCCTCCACCAACTTAGTGCTTCGTTGGTGAAAGAATGAGCAACGTATTTAACAGCCTGGTCTGGTCGACACTCGCTGATGTTGATTACAGCATTCATCCTCTCAATCCATTCAAGCGTTACCACTGAATCCTTGCTCCCATCGAACTTGGGTGGGCCTCCGTCCTTAAAGCCTTTGTAAGTACACCCACGGTTGCTCGATCCTATCTTTATTTCATCCCCATCACTATCATATACTTTCTCTTCCTTGTCTCCTTCATCCTCCTCTTTACTTTTCTTTATTGCCTCGGATAGTAGATCAGGCAATACCTTCTTCAAAGTGAGCACAACTTCACGGGCAATAGCATCCCTGACTTCAGGTTCCAACTGTATAGGCCCTGGACTGTCGTCCCTAATTGGGATCACTTCTGTTTCGTGCACACTTTCGGTGTGCTCAGCGTGCACACTCTCTTCTTCTTCAATTCTTTGGTTCAACGGAGGTCTACCTCGTCGGCCAGTGCGACCGCCACGAGGTCCTATTTTTCCTCCACCAGCCATAGCTCTTAATTTCCTGATAGTTAAAAAGGCAATACATCAATGTCATTTCTTCAGATCGTAGTTTCGAACAGTACGAGCAAGGCAAATTCTTAATTACAGTGACCGGTTTGTGATTTCTAATTTACATTGCTTTTCGGGTTCAAAACTCTTCAAATCAGTCATGGCATTAACATCTATTTGTTCTAAGTTATGGTATCTATTCTTATGCAAGAGCATTAACTTTACTACTTACTTACCGTGCTGGCGTTGGCGTTGGTTACCCATACTGACATCCGTGCGTTGGTCCCATAATCAGTTTGAGTCCAGACATTTAGGGATGTCTGAATCTCTCAAACTATTGCTCTGATACCAACTTGTGAGGCCCCTTTCCCGGGTAACCTCACTTGTTGGATTTACTCATAAACATAGTCATAAAATACTGAATTTATATTAAAAACATTCGTCATCCAATTACATAATGATAACAGCGGAAGTCTTTACAATTAAAAACAAAACATTGTTCGAAGACACATAAAACAAAAGAGGGATGTCAGTCTCGTGCCGGGTAACCTCCACGCCATCGCACGACCTCATCTTCCTTTACCATAAATGTATACTAAAAGTCAGCTAACGCTGGTGAGTTCTAGTTTAAAGCAATTAGGTATAAACATTCTTTTCTTTATAAGTATGCATAAGTATATATATACGTTTATATAAGTACACATTAACTTGAATTGCTTCTCATTTATCATTCTTCGCAAATACATATAGATATATATTCACATCATTGGTCTCATTTATTTTCATAACTTTTGCTTCTCTTTCTTCTATATTTTGTATTTACATGTATATATGCATTCACTTTTTTTTTCTTTTCTTTACATTCATGGGTAATACTCTTAAGGGTGATCAACCAGTCTTTTGGTTGCGAAGGTCACAAAGACAATCGCCGCGGTCCATCGTCATGGCCCACCTATACTTACAACCGTCCGGCAAGAAGTGCCGTCCGTCATTTTATTCTTACAACCGTCCGGCAACCTTTGTCCGACCGTCATGACTTACAACCGTCCTACCGTCGTAGGCCGTAATTCGCCCGTCTACCCGAAGGTATCCGTTTCCCATGCGACTATTATATATACAACCGTTCTACTATAAGATGCCAATTTTTCTTAGACCGTCCGTTAATAACTTTAGTACGTCCTAGCTGAAGAAGGAACGCACTTGTGGCATTCGTACGTCCTAGCTGATGAAGGAACGCATTTGTCCCGGTTGTACGATAGTCACGTGGTCGTCCGTCTACCGAAGTAGCCGTTATCATCGAAGCGTCCATAACATTTTCTTATACTTGGCAAGCAATATATACATGGATATAAAGCAAGATTTCTTCTTTACACATTATGTCATACTTTCGTTCATTCTTTAAAAATCATACGTTTCATTCTTTATTCATAATTCTATTTCGTGTAAAGATATATATATATATATATATATATATATATATTTGTATACCACGTATGATCACATTGACATTCATAACTGTTATTCATTTAGTGTATACATTTCAGCCCCAAAACATTTATAAATCATTTGCACATAACATAGAAGGGGGCACATAGAACTCACCTGATAAGCTTCTCTAGGTTGTCCTAAACAAAGATCCAACAACGTCACTTTCGATCTGGATTAGGTAGTTAAATACACATTAGACCCAACCCCGACTCTAATGGTTTAATCATTCTAAACTTACTGACTTTACTTAACCAACCTGCTGCCTGCTGTCTGCTGCCTGCGCACTTAGTAAGTGCGTAGGGACTTGCTCATGCGCACTTGGCAAGTGCGCAAGAGTCTCCCTCCTGCGTACTTGGTAAGTACGCAAGGGCTTCCTCTTGCGTACTTGGTAAGTACGCAGGGACTTCCTCCTGCGTACTTGGTAAGTACGCAGGAATTCCTTCCTGCGCACTTGGTAAGTACGCAGTACCTGGTTCTTGGACCAAAAATCCAAAGTTCTTGCATGCAAACCCGATCATGCCAATCTTACAATTTTCTTTGATCAAAACGTGCGGTTTTCATTCTAGATGCTATTTCTAAGCTTATTATCAAGTTTCATCCGTAAAAACATCATCTATTTAGCTAAAACTCGAGAAACCCCAACATGAACAAAAACTCAGATTATGGTTGAATCATTACCTGGATTGAAGTTCTGATTCAGAGGTTTTGCTCACGAGCTCAGTTGTAACGTGCTCCTCTAATCTCGTGACGATCCGTCAACTTTCTCTCTCTAGACCCGAGCTCCCTTTCTCTCTCTAAGATGGTGAAAATGAAGGCGAAATGAGCTAGTGGGCTGCCTTGCCCCTTTTATACCTGGGCTTCCTTCGGCCCGTTGGAGCCGAGCCCAAGCCCATCCGTTCTTATTTCGTTTTATTACGTTTAAATCTCCATCGTATTATTATTTACTTAGTTACTATTTTCGGGATGTTACAGTAAGCCAACCTCTTTTATAGAAAAGGTTGCTACTCCTAGTATACAACTTCCTCCGAAAGTCACAGATTTTAAATTAAAATCTAAAGATACTCTTGTATCAACTTTAAATGAGACTATGGACGCACTAAAGGGTCTTAAGATTAGTACTCTAACAGAGTTCTCTAAAGATAATTACCATGAGGAAGTTAAAGATCAAATCTCTAAACTTTCTAAGTGGGCAGATAAGCCTACTCATAGGAAATACTATTATCCTAGACCAACCCCTCAGGATGTCCTTATAGAAGAACAAGAATATATAGTAAATAACTCTTATAGTGGAAAAATGATCTATGAATGGAACATAGATGGTCAATCAGAAGGACAGATTTATAACACTGTCCATAGAATCCTTATGTATAGTATAGTTTGCAAAAATAATAACAACTCAGTAAAAACTATAGCTAGTATGATAATATCAGGTTTTACTGGCCAGTTAAAAGGATGGTGGGACAATTATCTATCCCAAACTGATAAGGATAAAATCCTTAATAGCGTTAAACAGGAAGAAGGCGCTAGTACCAGCAGTACAGAGAGTAATGCTGTCTATACTTTAATAGTAAATATCATAGAACACTTTACTGGAAGATGGTCCGATGATTCTGAAAATATCAGAACTCTTCTCCAAAACTTAAGAGGTAAAACTCTAACATCATTTAGATGGTATAAAGATACTTTTCTATGTAGAGTTATGGAACTCCCAGAGGCTAATAACTCCCATTGGAAGTCTAAGTTTATAGATGGCCTTCCCCACTTATTTGCTGAGAGAATAAAAGGTAAATTAAGAGTAGATGGAGTCATAGATTATGACAAATATACGTATGGCAAGCTCATAGGCACATGTGTCCAAGAAGGAATAAGCCTATGTAACGAAATCAAACTTAATCAACAGATTAAGAAACATTCCTTGAATGAAAGAAAACAATTAGGAGATTTCTATGGCCAATTTGGCATAGAGAAACCTGATAAGATTATAGAAACCAACAAGGAATCCTCCCCTAAAAAACATTATAAGAGGAAAAAATTCAGAAAAGAAGATAAATCTTATAGACCTTATAATAAAGATTATATAAAGAAAAAATATAAGGAAAAGAAAGATTCTCCAGATGATTTTAATAAATTTATAAAATGTAGAAAATGTGGCAAAATAGGCCACAAGGCAAAAACTTGTTGGGTTAGGAAAAAACTCAATAAGATTGAAGATAAAGACATAAGATATAAGATTAATGAAGTACTACTAGATAATAACCTAGAAGAAACTCTTTCTGATTATTCTTCATCTGAAGAAGACAATCTAAATATTTTAGATAGCCTTAGTTCCTCTGATATAGATGAATATCAATGTCCGGGTAATTGCAACAATAACTGTTGTAAAAACCTTTCTGAAATATCTGAAAAAGGTCTCTATCAAATTATTTCCCAGTTTCAAAATCGAAATTAATGTTTTGAGTAATGAGATCTTAGATCTCCTAAAAACCATAGATGACCAACAAATAAGAGAAAAAATAATTTCTGAATGTTTAAACCAACAAAAGGTTGAGGAAACTTCTTCCTCAAATCCCCCTAAAGATTTAAAACCTTTTTCTTTAGCTGAACTAAAGAAACAGCTAACCCAAAGAAATAAGAATTCTAGACCTGTTAATATACAGGATCTAAAAATTGAAATTGATAACCTAAGACTAGATATCAGCATCCTTCAAAAGGATAATATGAATCTAGAAGAAAGAATTATGAGGCTGGAGATACCTCAGGAAATACATACGGAGGAAATCCCTCGTATTCTTAAAACAGAATTTCTAGAAAGTATCATAGATATTGTCACCACACAAAAGTGGAATATAAAAATAAAACTTCTTATAGAAGATAGCTTTTTTATAACCGTTACAGCACTTGTGGATAGTGGTGCTGATCTAAACTGCATCCAGGAAGGAATTATTCCTACCAAATATTTTCATAAAACCTCCCATAACTTAAGTTCTGCAGGAGGGGATAGATTAAAATTTGAATACAAGATTCCACAGGCTCATATTTGTCATAATAAAACCTGTATTCCAACTAGTTTTATTCTAGTAAAAAATCTTACTAGCCAAGTTATCCTTGGAACCCTTTTTCTAAATAAAATTTTTCCTTTAAAAATATTGATAATAAAGGTATAACTGGATATTTCCAAAACAAAGAAATACATTTTTCGTTCATTACAAACCCTTTTTCCAGGACTTTGAACAATGTAAAAGAATCTCTTTTACAAGCAAAAATGAATCAAATAGATTTTCTCCAAAAGGAAATATTTTCTTTAAATATCCAAGACAGGATAAATAATCATAAGCTTCAAGATAAGATTAAAATGATTAATAATCATTTTACTTTACAAATATGTAGTGATCATCCAAACGCTTTTTGGGATAGAAAAAAACATATTGTTGCTTTACCTTATGAAGATGATTTTAATGATAATAAAATCACTACCAAGGCTAGACCTTGTCAAATGAATTCCGAATATATGGAATTATGTAAACAAGAAATAAAATCTCTTCTTAACAAAGATCTTATAAGAAGATCAAAATCATCATGGTCGTGTACAGCTTTTTATGTTAATAAACATTCTGAAAAAGAAAGAGGTGCTCCAAGATTAGTCATAAACTATAAACCACTTAATAAGGTCCTGAAATGGATTAGGTATCCTATACCTAACAAAAAAGATTTGTTAGACAAATTATATAATGCCATAATATTTTCAAAATTTGATTTAAAATCTGGTTACTGGCAGATCCAGATAGAAGAAAAAGATAGGTACAAAACCGCTTTAACAGTACCTAATGTCCATTACGAATGGAACGTAATGCCTTTTGGGCTAAAAAATGCCCCCTCCGAATTCCAAAATGATATGAATGATATTTTCATTCCATATAATGAATTCATGATAGTTTATATTGATGACATTTTAGTTTTCTCAAAAGATATTGAAAGTCATTTTAGACACCTTGAGATATTCAAAAATATTATAATAAAAAATGGTCTAGTTATATCAAGGCCAAAAATGCTTCTTTTCCAAACTAAAATAAGATTTTTAGGTCATAATATTGAAACGGGAAAAATCATTCCCATAAACAGAAGTATTGAGTTTGGGTCAAAATTTCCAGATGAAATATATGATAAAACCCAACTCCAAAGGTTTTTAGGAAGTCTAAATTATATTCTTCCATATTATAAAAATCTAGCAGAAGATACTGCTATTTTATATGATAGATTAAAAACTAACCCAAAAACTTGGTCAAATGATCATACTAAAATTATTCAAAAGATCAAGCAAAAGGTTCAAAATCTTCCCTGCTTAATGATAGCAAACCCTGGATGGGAAAAAATTATTGAAACCGACGCCTCTGACATCGGTTATGGAGGAATCTTAAAGCAAGTTTCCCCAATTGATAAACAGGAAAGCCTTGTTAGATTCCACTCTGGAAAATGGAATACAGGCCAGAAAAATTATGCTACTATTGCAAAAGAAATTTTAGCAATAGTAAAATGTGTTTTAAAATTTCAGGATGACTTATACAATCAAAAGTTTATAATAAAAACTGATTGCCAAGCAGCAAAATTTATGTTTGCAAAAGATTTTAAACATGATGTTTCAAAGCAGATGTTTGCCAGATGGCAATCACATTTAGCCCTTTTGATTTTACTATTATATATAAGAAGGGTAGTGACAATAGTCTCCCTGATTTTCTTACCAGAGAATACTTAGATTGATGTCTCACTCCAAAGGACCAATCAAAAAGGCCCTTCTTGAAATTCAATAAGAAATTGAATTTCGTTCTCTTCAGATTATTCGTGAAGAAGTTCTTATTTTTGAAATCCAGTCAAACACATTTCTAGGACAAAATAATAAAGATGTCCTAATAAAAGATAGAAAGATGTGGAAATCTAAATTCATAGAAAGGATTCGTATATTACGAGATTTAAAAATCAGTATTTCATGTGGATAAACTCTTCAGGTATGATTCCTTATGAGCAAAGAAGAAGAGGGAGAGGCAGGTCTTCCTCTTATAGAGGAAGAGGTGGAAACAACAATCCAAGGGTTATATCCCAGATGGGTAGCCAAAAACTTATAGCCGAAAATATTGCTTCCTCATCAGGAACTTCACAATCAGATAACCTTCTTTATAAGGAGTTTTTGGCATATAAAGCCTCTATAGAAAAGTCTAACAATGACTCTTCTCAAACAGCTCCAGCATCATATGCAAAAGCTTCTTCTTCTCGAAAAGAGATGCCAAATGGAAGGACGATCCATGGTTGCTTATACGCAAATACATGGATACAGGATTCTATCCAATGAAGGCTTATAAGCCTAGGTTTTTCTATGAACAGATTCTTAAAAAGGAATTCTGTGAAATAGAACATTATCATACTGGACAGCCTGATATTTATAATTTCAGCAACATCATTATCAAACAGATCATATCGGTAGAGGCTTGGGGAACTTTCCCAATAAAAGAAAGGGATCTATTACACCCTCAGACAAAAGCCCCAATCAAATATAATTATTGGGATTATAAAGATGCTTTTTATAAAACCTTTTTATATGAAAACCTAAAACAGAAACACTCTTGGTTTATAAAGATCTGTTCTCATGTACATGGTCAGGATATTCCAGTCTAGTTCCAAAATTGGTGGAAAACTTATGGTCCATCTACCAACATTTTACCAGAATTATTTAAGAATCTTTATAAGAAATGGGTAGAAGTCTCTCCGACCATTATAGAAGCCCAGCAGGATGACAATTTTGTTCATAATACACCTGCCCTACATTTTATGTCCAATTTAGTATCCCATGGATATGGAAATGGGCTCCTGGGGTAGACTATGATAGTCAAAATATCCTCTATATTAAGAGAATCTTCTACACAAAATTCTGGAAGAAGATGACTCTCACTAATATAGATGGTCTTATAGAAGCCATGATACAATCAAATTGATTGAAAAAACTATTGCTGATTATAAAGAACAGCTGAATAATATTCCCCAGAAGGAGGCTCCTAGCCCCTTTAAACATATTATCAGGAAAATCCAGACTCTCAAAGAAACTGATAATATCAGTAACAAGGAAATAATGGAATTTTATCTTTTCGAAATGAAGAAATATATGATGAAGAATTTCAACAAAGAAGAAGCATCTTCTTCAAAAACAATGTCAACCTCCTCTAAAACAGAAGATGAAGAAGATAAAGAGGAAAATGTTTCAAATGAAGCCCAGAATGATGATACAAAAACGATTGATGAAGACTACATCAACAATGTCTTAATGGAATACAAGCAGGAATTCCAGATTGAAGAATCTTCAACAAAACAAAAAGACAAAAGACAATAGACCCACATGGAGCAGAAATCGCGTCCAAAGACTCCAATAATTAAAGGAGTACCCGACAAAGTCATATAAAGCTGGTCTCATAATTGCCAGACGCCATCATCAAAAGAAGACTCAAATTATTGATGTTTACTGTTTACTTTTTGACAAATATGTCATATAGGTCCCACAATAGGACAAATATTTTGTTGTTTTTCTTTTCTCCCCGTCTATATAAGGGGACTTCCTACCATTGTAATACACACACCGGAGAAACACAACTCTCCAATCTCTCTCTATCTTGTAATAATTTCTAAGTTTTAATATTAAGTCTGAAGTGTGCCGGCTACAAGCGCAAGTCTGGTAATTTTTATTTACTTTTTATTTAAATTGATCTAATGATCGCCTCCTTCAGAGGCTAAGCTCATAAGTGTTGAGCTGCCATGAAAACATGAACAAGCTAAATTAAAAAAAATGTTTTAAATAGAATACTGACAGGTTAAGAATAGATAAAATGTTAAGGTGTTGGTTGACCTCTTGGGGACCTCTATGGCCGCTAAATGCCAAAGATAGGCGCGAAGGCTTTTATGGTCTGACCTTTCACTAACCACACCATAATGTTTAATCTATTTTTGTAAAAGCTTTCATTTGGTCAGTAATTTAAAATGTTTTAAATTTTAAGATTTCTGTTTTTTTTTATAATCTTTATTATAAGGTCTATAAGATTTATCTTCTTTTCTGAATTTTTTCCTCTTATAATGTTTTTTAGGGGAGGATTCCTTATTGGTTTCTATAATCTTATCAGGTTTCTCTATGCCAAATTGGCCACATAAATCTCCTAATTGTTTTCTTTCATTCAAGGAATGTTTCTTAATCTGTTGATTAAGTTTGATTTCATTACATAGGCTTATTCCTTCTTGGACACATGTGCCTATGAGCTTGCCATATGTATATTTGCCATAATCTATGACTCCATCTACTCTTAATTTGCCTTTTATTCTCTCAGCAAATAAGTGGGGAAGGCCATCTATAAACTTAGATTTCCAATGGGAGTTATTAGCCTCTGGGAGTTCCATAACTCTACATAGAAAAGTATCTTTATACCATCTAAATGATGTTAGAGTTTTACATGTTAAGTTTTGGAGAAGAGTTCTGATATTTTCAGAATCATCGGACCATCTTCCAGTAAAGTGTTCTATGATATTTACTATTAAAGTATAGACAGCATTACTCTCTGTACTGCTGGTACTATCGCCTTCTTCCTGTTTAACGCTATTAAGGATTTTATCCTTATCAGTTTGGGATAGATAATTGTCCCACCATCCTTTTAACAGGCCAGTAAAACCTTATATTATCATACTAGCTATAGTTTTTACTGAGTTGTTATTATTTTTGCAAACTGTACTATACATAAGGATTCTATGGACAGTGTTATAAATCTGTCCTTCTGATTGACCATCTATGTTCCATTCATAGATCATTTTTCCACTATAAGAGTTATTTATTATATATTCTTGTTTTTCTATAAGGACATCCTGAGGGGTTGGTCTAGGATAATAGTATTTCCTATGAGTAGGCTTATCTGCCCACTTAGAAAGTTTAGAGATTTGATCTTTAACTTCCTCATGATAATTATCTTTAGAAAACTCTGTTAGAGTACTAATCTTAAGACCCTTTAGAGCGTCCATAGTCTCATTCAAAGTTGATACAAGAGTATCTTTAGATTTTAATTTAAAATCTGTGACTTTCGAAGGAAGTTGTATACTAGGAGTAGCAACCTTATCTATAAAAGAGACTGGCTTACCTAATAAAGGTTTTTCTTTTAAGTACAATATTATTTTATTCATCTTAGCAGACAAATCCTGGATTTGTTCTCCTAGGATTATTAAATATAAGTTTGGATAATTCTGCTGTTTAATCAAATCATTTAATGAGAAACTGTGATAGGTAAAATGTCACCTTCTAATAATTTTTAAAAAGTTTGATAATATCTTATTTCATTTTCCTTTCCAATTTTAAAAGATTGAGTAGGAGGAAAAACACTAGAAATTCTTTTTTCTCCTTGAATAACAAATTCTCTTTCTATGACTGAAATAATACTTCCTGTATATTTTTCTATAAACCAAAGAATAAATGGTATAATCTCATTTTTTATAATCAAATCTTTATAATATTCTTCTTTGAATAATAGTATATCGGTTTCTTTAAAATTATTAAAAACCCAATTTTTAAATAATTTCCATTCGGGTGAATTAAATTCCCTATTAATTTGTTTTCTTATCGGTGAGCCCGGATTAAAATCAAGTTTTTGTGTAAAATCCATTAAACAAATTGTATTTCTGATTCGGTTAATTCCGAATCTACTGTAACACCTGGTGTGACAATATTATCATCATTTATGTGTAATCTATTGAATATTTCAGAAGCAGGAATAGTTTCCCTAATTCTTGAAGTTGAAGCTCTAGAAGGGCTTCTGACATGATATCCTAAAGGCGAAATATGTTGTCTTGAGGATAAAGATCTATAAGATAAAGATCTTGGTAAAGAAGGAGTATTTCTGAGTTGTTCAAAACATATTTGAACATCTCCTTCTTCAGTTTGGGTAATCTCTAGTGGATTACTATCAACATATTGTTGAGATGTTGTGGCTTTATCTAAAATCCAGTTCTGTGGGAAATTAATTTCTTCCCATTTAATTTTTCTTCTGGTAGTTATATTAGATTTACCAAAATTAGTTTCTATGACAATGGTTTCATTTAATGGTTTATCTACAATTTTACACTGAGGATTTAGCGTATATAAAGGTTTATAATAAATCCTGTAACAGATACAGATAACTTCTGATCCAGGAGCATAGTTATAACCATGAGATTTAACATTTAAAGTTAAAGCATCTGAAATATTAATATCAGATAGAGATAATTGAAGATTAGGATAAACATTAAAATAGACTGGGCCATGAGCCAGACTTGTTTGAACAATCCCTATTAGTGATTGTTTCCAGTCCAGATTTCTAGCATCTCTAAGAGCTGCTACAAAGCTTTCTGGAAGACCTTCAAGGGTCAAAGGTTTAATTGCAATTTGCACTAGACCTATATGAAGAAACTTGTAATCTCTATTATATTTATTTAAATCTTTATTTGACAATAGTTTAATAACCATGTCTTCTTTATTTAAAGAATATGTTTCTTCAGTTGTTTTTACAACTTGTTTCAATCCTAATTTTTCAAAAGTTCCTAATTTATAAATTAGTTTGTGTTCCATTTTTGGAATAGTCCATTTATTTAATAATTCAAGATTATGAGGAATTTCATATTCCTCTTCCATACTGTTTTTAACAGTATCCTTTCCCTTCACGATATTCATAATTTATGAATAAAAGTAAGTGTTGATCTGCACATTTTAACGATGAACAAGACTTTATTTTATGAGCACCAAGGCTCTGGTACCAAATTCAGAGGATCGTAAAATCCCAAAATTAAACGGAAATCTTAAAATTTAAAACATTTTAAATTACTGACCAAAGGAAAGCTTTTACAAAAATAGATTAAACATTATGGTGTGGTTAGTGAAAGGTCAGACCATAAAAGCCTTCGCGCCCATCTTTGACATTTAGCGGCCACTGTCACACCCCGACCGATGGCGGAATCATCGGGGTGGGACATGTAAGACTGTTCATAGCACATGGTTGACCAAATTGAAATATATTAAGGTCAAATTTGCATTACAATAAATCCAAGTACAAGATCAATTTCAAACAATAAACATAACAACTCATAAAATTCTTGATTTATTTTGCTAAGTCCAAATCCTATGTTGAACACGTCTTGAATCAATCTCACATATTGGGGCCTGAAACATGAATAAAATAAAGTCAACTAAAAAGTTGGTGAGTATAACACAGTTGTATATAGATAGCATATAGATGAAAACAAATCCTTTACATGACATGATAAATAAGGCATTTATGGGGAGTAACTATTGTGTAACCAAATGTACAATCAAACCTTGTAACTAGCATGCAAAACAAATGTGTTGTCGGTTTCAATCACCGCGTACCATGGGTGGGTTTGTCAGACTCAATAGATCCATCATTGAAAACCGTCGGCTTGTATAGTTAATGATTGCACATAAGAGCATACAAAGGTTAACACACCTAGCACTCGGGCACAAAGCTCAAATTTTTGCACACATGTATGTATATAGGATTTTTGCACTTGTGTTGTTTGTGTAAATGTAAATGTGTAATGTGTAATGAGTATAGAGTTCATGTTCCACCCCAAAAGTGTAAAAGAGAAAAAGGGGTTGTGAATACTCACTTGGTATGGAAGTGAAGCTAACAAGGAATATAGATAGCAATTAAGATCCTTGAAATGCACACTTTAACCTAAAGAGTAATATGTATTGAATCACATAGATGCATAAAGTTTAAGTCTAAAATGAAAGTTGGATTTGTATATAAAACCATTGGTTTGTATTTAAAAAGTGTTGGATAAGAAAAACGTATAAAGTTTGAGGTAAAATATGTTTGAAACAATTTAATTAGGTTTGAATTAAATAAGTAAGTGTATAACTATAGTTTATGAAATAATGTAAATATTAATTGTAATTAAGTATAAATAAATAAATGATTTTTGATTTAAAATGTAAATTAAATAACTAATCATTATTTATAAATTTTGTAACTTAAAATATCATTTAAGTAAAGATAATAAATATTAATTTTTTTTATAAACTTTTCAATAAATTGTTTTTGTGCCAAGATTAAACTTTTAATCTATTTTTAAATACAGAAAACATATTTTTATAAAATCTGTAATGTTTACTGATTAAAATATATAAAATTGAAATTCTGTTAAAAATTCTGAGTCTAGCACGACCGTGCCTCGGAAGGGCACGATCGTGCTCAAGCCACGGGCGCGACTGCGCTAGTCGGGGCGCGACCGGGTTGATCAACAGGAGCACAATCTAGACAAGTTTGATAGGCATGACCGTGCCTTGGCCCGGCACGGTCGTGTCTATGATCTTTGGACACAACAGGGACTAGCCCAGAGGGCATGACAAGGTCTGGACAAGAGGACACGACCGCGCTGATAAACGGCACGACCGCGCTAAAAGAGGCACGACCGCGCTAGATGATTAGCGCGGCCGTGTCTATTCCAATTCAGACACGAATCGAGAATTTCTTGTATTTTAATTGGTGAAATTGTTAGGGCTTTTCATTTATGGGTTATTACGAGTGTTCTGAGATATTTTAATTGCATTAATAACATGATTAGGAGTGATTCCGATTAAACCATTTTTCTTATAAAAAGGATTCTGGTTCTGAATGATTCCTGTAATGAAAGCCCGAATTGACGGAGGGCTTTTGATACATGGACCGAAACGAAAGAGAGGGATGATTTAATTACCTCAAAAAGAAAGGAATTGATAGCGATCAGAAGAAGGGAGTTCCGGCGACGGCAAGATTGGCTTCCGGCGGCTTCTGCTGCGATTTCGGCTGATCCAACCCTTTAGAAACCTTAGAAATGATCGGAGGATCGAGTTCCTTGAATAATTGGTAGAATTTTGATCGAAAACAGAGATTCGAGGCTTGGGAGATAATTTGGACGTTTTTCTTGAGAGAATATGCAATCGAATGGTAATGATCGTAAATGGAAAAATTATTTTCTTTGTCAATGAAAATGAAACGTATCGGTTTTGAATTTCGAACAATCGGGCGTTTTGAAACTGTATTTACGTTTTGACTGTTACGCAGGCGCGACCGTGCCAAGATAGGCGCGACCGTGCCAAAGCACTTGGCGCGACCGTGCTAGGATGAAGCACGACCGTGCTAACTAGGGTTTTCTTGATATTTTTCAACTTTAGTCCTTGACTTTTCAGGTTTGATAAGTTTGTACCAAATAGTTTCTTGTATAGCGTTTAAATGTAAATAATCGAGTAAAACTTGCGAATTTGTATAGAATCATTGCATTAAATTTACGGCGAGAAAATAATGAGACATTGCACGAGTATAGAACTTGAAATTGCATTATATTGAATTGAAATAGGAATACTAAAAATCAGAGATGTTACAGCCACAGAGGTCCCCAAGAGGTCAACCAACACCTTAACATTTTATCTATTCTTTATTCTATTTAAAACATTTTTTTTTAATTTAGTTTGTTCATGTTTTCATGGCAGCTCAACACTTATGAGCTTAGCCTCTGAAAGAGGCGATCATTAGATCAATTTAATTAAAAAGTAAATAAAAATTACCAGACTTGCGCATGTAGCCGGCACACTTCAGACTTAATATTAAAACTTAGAAATTATTACAAGATAGAGAGAGATTGGAGAGTTGTGTTTCTCCGGTGTGTGTATTACAATGGTAGGAAGTCCCCTTATATAGACGGGGAGAAAAGAAAAACAACAAAATACTCGTCCTATTGTGGGACCTATATGACATATTTGTCAAAAAGTAAACAGTAAACATCAATAATTTGAGTCTTCTTTTGATGATGGCGTCTAGCAATTATGAGACCAGCTTTATATGACTTTGTCGGGTACTCCTTTAATTATTGGAGTCTTTTGACGCGATTTCTGCTCCATGTGGGTCTATTGTATTTTGTCTTTTTGTTTTGTTGAAGATTCTTCAATCTGGAATTCCTGCTTGTATTCCATAAAGACATTGTTGATGTAGTCTTCATCAATCATTTCTGTATCATCATTCTGGGCTTCATTTGAAACATTTTCCTCTTTATCTTCTTCATCTTCTGTTTTAGAGGAGGTTGACATTGTTTTTGAAGAAGATGCTTCTTCTTTGTTGAAATTCTTCATCATATCTTTCTTCAATTCGGAAAGATAAAATTCCATTATTTCCTTGTTACTGATATTATCAGTTTCTTTGAGAGTCTGGATTTTCCCAACAATATGTTTAAAGGGGCTAGGAGCCTCCTTCTTGGGAATATTATTCAGCTGTTCTTTATAATCAGCAATAGTTTTTCAATCAATTTGATTGTATCATGGCTTTCTATAAGACCATCTATATTAGTGAGAGTCATCTTCTTCCAGAATTTTGTGTAGAAGATTCTCTTAATACAGAGGATATTTTGACTATCATAGTCTACCTCAGGAGCCCATTTCCATATCCATGGGATACTAAATTGGACATAAAAATGTAGGGCAGGTGTATTATGAACAAAATTGTCATCCTGCTGGGCTTCTATAATGGTCGGAGAGACTTCTACCCATTTCTTATAAAGATTCTTAAATAATTCTGGTAAAATGTTGGTAGATGGACCATAAGTTTTCCACCAATTTTGGAACCAGACTGGAATATCCTGACCATATACATGAGAACAGATCTTTATAAACCAAGAGTGTTTCTGTTTTGGGTTTTCATATAAAAAGGTTTTATAAAAAGCATCTTTATAATCCCAATAATTATATTTGATTGGGGCTTTTGTCTGAGGGTGTATTAGATCCCTTTCTTTTAATGGGGAAGTTCCCCAAGCCTCTACCGATATGATCTGTTTGATAATGATCTTGCTGAAATTATAAATATCAGGCTGTCCAGTATGATAATGTTCTATTTCACAGAATTCCTTTTTAAGAATCTGTTCATAGAAAAACCTAGGCTTATAAGCCTTCATTGGATAGAATCCTGTATCCATGTATTTGCGTATAAGCAACCATGGATCGTCCTTCCATTTGGCATCTCTCTTTTCGAGAAGAAGTATGACTTCTTTTTCCTGGTTTTTTGTCCAGTTTGAAATATCGTCTTCTGCCTCGTTTGCAGTAGCTTTTGCATATGATGCTGGAGCTGTTTGAGAAGAGTCATTATTAGACTTGTAAGGCCCCAAACCCGGGAGGCCTCACTTGTTGGATTTACTCATAAACAAAGTCATCATTACTGAACTTTAAATTTAACATATTCAATTAACAGCCAAAAACATTCACGTTTGAGTACATTACAGCGGAAGTCTTAACATTTAACACATACATCATTGTTTAAACAAAAACATAAATCGGGATGTCAGTCTCTAGCCGGGTAACCTTCACGCATTCGCACGACCCTTTTCTTTGTTACCTGAAATGTATACTAAAAGTCAGCTAACGCTGGTGAGTTCTAGTTTAAAATGATTAGATATAAACATTATTTCCTTAAAAGTATTCATAAGTTTTTACATAAGAACATAATTACGTATTCTTAACTTTTTCTTAACATTCATTTGGTCATACACATAAGGGTGATCAACCCGTCTTTTACTACGTATGTCACAAAGACATACGCCATGAAGCTACCGTCGTAGCCCTTTGACTCGTCCGGTCCTAGAAACCGTCCGCCATAAAAACCGTCCGGCCAACCTTCGGCCGTCCGTCATACCGTCGTAGGCCATCCTTTTTGCCCGTCTACCCGAAGGTATCCGTTTCCCACTTGCTACCATGTTTGCAACCGTTCTACATATGATTTGGCATTTGCTTTGACCGCCCATTTATGCCCCTTTTTATTTCCTTGCTGATGAAGGAACGTTTTTGTCCCGGTTACAAGATAGTCACGTGGTCGTCCGTCTACCGTAGTAGCCGTTAGCATCGAAGCGTCCATAACATTCATGTATATTCATAACATGCAATATATATAATATAAGGCAAGATTTCATTCATACTTTGTAAACATACGTTTCAATCTTTGTTCATAATTCATTTTCATATATTTATATATCACGTATGATCACATTGGCATTTATAACATTTATTCAATTAGTGTATACACTTCAGCCCCAAAAATATTTATAAATCATTTGCACATAACATAAAGGGGGCACATAGAACTCACCTGATAAGCGGGTCCTGAGTTTCTATCACTGGTTAGTAAGCGTCTCTAGTTGTCACACATAATCTGTATAAGTTAAGGTAACTAACCTAACCGACACTTCATTTCTATCCTTAAGGTTAGGCGAACATGTTAGGTTCGCTTCCTTGGCTTACGCGAACTTGTGGTAAGTTCACTTCTTTTGCATTAGGTGAACATGCTAAGTTCGCCACTTTTGCTTCAGGCGAACATGCCAAGTTTGCCTGAACTGGGTCTTTTCTTGAAACGTAATGAGGACGTCTAAGTTGTGAAATACTCTTTATTTAATTCTTAACGAAATTCGGACAGAGTCCCGTTTGTTTTTATCTAAAACCCGACAATCTAAATTGTCCATTTCCTTTACCAAATCAACCAATAATAATGCATAATGATCGGGTTTGAACTCCCATCATAAATATTCATTTTCTCTATATATATTAACTATTCTTTTATCCAAATAATTGACCTTTTGTCGGTTATCGTTTATCATTTAAAAATCATTGATACACGTCCTTAATCACCCTATTTGTAATCACGAACTAATAATAGTAATTAACGTTATACGTTTAGGGATTATACCTTCTCGAGCACGAACCCATGTTGTAACCAAGACCCAACCCGAAACGAATACATCATTATCGTCATTATATAATCATCATCTAATCATCATCATTATCATTTAATTATCAACAACATCATCATCATGAATTTTTAGACATCCACCACCACTGTTATCGTGAACCATCACAAATGTGAGCCACCATGGGGCCGCTAACAGCCACCGTCATCCACCATCTTGAAGCTGCCTTTGACACCACCGAGCTTCCACTGTCGCCCTCCTACGAAACACCACCATGAACCACCGTTGCTAACCGTTGCAAACATGAAACCTCCATATCGCCAACTCACTGTGAGAACCGTACAATGCCACTGTTAACCACCACCACAAAGCTCACCGGAGACACGTACAATCTCCACTATCATCACCACTGAGCTTCCTCCTCTCACACTTTCCTGAATGATTGCTCCTGCTATGAGTCCGCCATAACATCACCACCTCCGACACCTGCTGTCACCACCACATTCCCGTCACAATGAAGTTACTGATGCTGCTAGAGCCATGGCAGCAGCTCGCTCGTCTATATTCTCCTTCCACTACATCCCGTACTACCATTTCTCGCTAACAGAGATGAACCCGCCACCATGGCCATCGGCTCCCTTCGGCCTCGCGTGATTCCGACCCGAACATATCTCCCCCATGAGTGCCCCCATTGTCATCGAGCAAGATGTGTTGCTTAGTGGCCGGATTAGGGTTCAATCGATTGTGAGGGTGCTTTGGTTTCGTGTTACAGGCGCAAGGAAGAAGAAAGCATTTCAAATGGTAGTGGCGGCTGGAATGTGTGAAATAGAGATTAGGTTTAATTAGATTTTTCAGTTTGCCCCCTTGACTTTGTATAATTTATATTATCAGCTTTTAATTTTAATTATTTGTTAAAAGTCTAGTGTCATAATTTCGTTCTTTGATATCTTATTTCCTAAACGAAACCTCGTTTTTTTTTTAAGTAATATAGAATTCGGGATGTTACAAGTCTACCCTCCTTATAAGAATTTCGTCCTCGAAATTCGATGCATCTTATATACGATTAGACTGTGTTTCTCATGACTGAGTTGCCTCTCAGGTTCTTCTGAACTGGTAGGTCTCGCGTCATTTGAATGGTGATCATTTGATGTCATTCATGGACTGTCTGAAATTAGGGTTTTCATGTTCCTGCTACCTCTTCTTCTCTGTAACTAACATCTTGGATGTCATGTTGAATACTTCAACCTACTTTACTCTTGAGCGTGTCTCATGGGTGGACTTAACTCGGCTCCACCAAGCACTTGCGTGATTCTAACATGTCAAGCAAATCATGGATTCCTCTTAACACTTTAGAAGTGTCTCTTTGGTATCCCGGCATCTTGTTTAGATTGTCTAAGTCGCTTCGGTTATTACGTGTACCTCATAAGTTATCCTTGGTGTATTCACCAGCAAAGGGCAATACCATGTCGTTCCCGAATGAGTTCTTCTATCTCGTTCCAGAACGAACCATATTCTTTCGTCCTTATAGGAATCATTCTGTTGCGTTCCCGAAGGAACCATATTGTTTCGTTACCGAATAAACCATAACATTTCGTTCCCGAAGGAATCATCTGAAGCATTACTCTATCGTATTCAAACTTGTCGGGAAGGTATTTGTTCAGACAGAACACTAGGTATTCAATCCTTACATTCCTATTCCTGTACATGTAACTCCCTTCTTGTCTTTCTTTAAAACATACTCGTCATGATTTATCATTTATGATCATTAGCCTTATAGACATTATTCTTTCTTTATATCATTGAATGGTCTTAGGGATTGACATCCTTGTGACTAACATATACATTTTCCATCTTTTCATGATCGTTAACATTTTCTGTATGTGATTCCTTTAGAATTACGTTCCTAGGTTTCATTACAAATAGATGACACGTGCGGTGATACTCGATCATTCCTTTCATTTCTAGTCTCATTGGGTTCCTTATTGGCCTTTCAATTTCAGCAGTCTCACGTGTTATCGTTTCATCTTAATCACTGTAGAGTGTTTTCTTAATTGCCTTGGGTCCTTGCTGGTACTCATTCCTTACTTCACATCATTGTTCAAAAGTTGAACCTCACATTCATTCTTATCAAACAATACCTAGGTTGGATCTAGTTTCACTTGATTTTGTTACACGCCCTATTTAACACCGTTGTTTCAGTCATTTGTTGTCGTTAGTTTATCTATCTTCTTGTCTCAGTGAATACTCATAGTAGTTTATCTGGGATTGTCTTCTCATCGGGGCTTCGTAGGCTCTCATATCATCATCAAACTAATTATCTTCTTTGAAATCTCTTCGTTTCTTTGTCTTTGCTTGATTTACTGCTCTCATCACTGTCGCATCAGGTTCCGGACCAGGTTTCGTTAGTCTTTCTAAACTTGTTCCTTAGTGTTAGTCGATTTCAGCAAACTTCATTCACGTTCTCATTCCTTCTCATTCCACCTTTGGTATGCAGTTGTTGTCATCATTCGTCTTGCTAATTTATTACAATCATTATTACTTAAGTGACTACTCTCATAGCCCTTGTTGGACATATTTAATTGTTTTTGGTGACATGTGTATTAATCCACACGATAAGGTTCATCAGTATGCACAATCACATGTAAATTTACAATTACGTGGATCCTGACGTAATTGCCAACTTACCTTACATGTGAATTCCTGACTCGTCTTATAATGCTTCATAATTTAAATGTCTTCTATAAACGGTGTTTAATCCATGTATCCTCCTTTCCTTTCTGAACTCCTTGTTGATGGAAGTCGTTCGTGAATGTTCGTTATTAGTCTACTCGGACCGTTGATATTCCGTCATCTTTGTTTCTTTGTGGTTTATTGAACTTTTGCTCGTTGTTTGTGATTCACCTCACATGGATCTCACCGTTCTTATAATTTGTGTGCATTTCGTAGTATTAGACTAACATCCCATTCACTCTCTATGGTGAGTACATACGACGGATGACAAATCGAGACACATTTACACAGTAACAGATTGATAACAGTAGCTACGTGTTATTATTAATCCTTTAATGTACACATGTGCTCAAATTGTCTACCATCTTATATCCTATGTGTAATTGTTCATATCAGTAGTGATATTGGCAACTAAGGCATGTGTCCTATGCTAAGGCATCTACCCTGAGTTACATACATTAACATTGATACTTACTTACTTGTTTTGGCGTTGGCGTTGGCTACCCAGACAGACATCCGTGCGTTGGTCCCATTATCAGTTTGAGTTCAGACATTTAGGGATGTCTGAATCTCTCAAACTATTGCTCTGATACCAACTTGTAAGGCCCCAAACCCGGGATGCCTCACTTGTTGGATTTACTCATAAATAAAGTCATCATTACTGAACTTTAAATTTAACATATTCAATTAACAGCCAAAAACATTCACGTTTGAGTACATTACAGCGGAAGTCTTAACATTTAACACATACATCATTGTTTAAACAAAAACATAAATCGGGATGTCAGTCTTTAGCCGGGTAACCTTCACGCCTTCGCACGACCCTTTTCTTTGTTACCTGAAATGTATACTAAAAGTCAGCTAACGCTGGTGAGTTCTAGTTTAAAATGATTAGCTATAAACATTATTTCCTTAAAAGTATTCATAAGTTTTTACATAAGAACATAATTACGTATTCTTAACTTTTTCTTAACATTCATTTGGTCATACACATAAGGGTGATCAACCCGTCTTTTACGACGTATGTCACAAAGACATACGCCATGAAGCTACCGTCGTAGCCCTTTGACTCGTCCGGTCCTAGAAACCGTCCGCTATAAAAACCGTCCGGCCAACCTTCGGCCGTCCGTCATACCGTCCTACCGTCGTAGGCCGTCCTTTTCGCCTGTCTACCCGAAGGTATCCGTTTCCCACGTGCTACCATGTTTGCAACCGTTCTACATATGATTTGGCATTTGCTTCGACCGCCCATTTATGCCCCTTTTTATTTCCTTGCTGATGAAGGAACGTTTTTGTCCCGGTTGCAAGATAGTCACGTGATCGTCCGTCTACCGTAGTAGCCGTTAGCATCGAAGTGTCCATAACATTCACGTATATTCATAACATGTAGTATATATAATATAAGGAAAGATTTCATTCAGACTTTGTAAACATACGTTTCAATCTTTGTTCATAATTCATTTTCATATATTTATATATCACGTATGATCACATTGGCATTTATAACATTTATTCAATTAGTGTATACACTTCAGCCCCAAAAATATTTATAAATCATTTGCACATAACATAGAGGGGGCACATAGAACTCACCTGATAAGCGGATCCTAAGTTTCTATCACTGGTCAGTAAGCGTCTCTAGTTGTTACACATAATCTGTATAAACCATTTGTATAAGTTAAGGTAACTAACCTAACCGACATTTCATTTCTATCCTTAAGGTTAGGCGAACATGTTAGGTTCGCTTCCTTGGCTTACGCGAACTTGTGGTAAGTTCACTTCTTTTGCATTAGGTGAACATGCTAAGTTCGCCACTTTTGCTTCAGGCGAACATGCCAAGTTTGCCTGAACTGGGTCTTTTCTTGAAACGTAATGAGGACGTCTAAGTTGTGAAATACTCTTTATTTAATTCTTAACGAAATTCGGACAGAGTACCGTTTGTTTTTATCTAAAACCCGACAATCTAAATTGTCCATTTCCTTTACCAAATCAACCAATAATAATCCATAATGATCGGGTTTGAACTCCCATCATAAATATTCATTTTCTCTATATATATTAACTATTCTTTTATCCAAATAATCGACCTTTTGTCGATTATCGTTTATCATTTAAAAATCATTGATACACGTCCTTAATCACCCTATTTGTAATCCCGAACTAATAATAGTAATTAACGTTATACGAGTTTAGGGATTATACCTTCTCAAGCACGAACCCATGTTGTAACCAAGACCCAACCCGAAACGAATACATCATTATCATCATTATATAATCATCATCTAATCATCATCATTATCATTTAATTATCAACAACATCATCATCATGAAGTTTTAGACATCCACCACCACTGTTATCGTGAACCATCACAAATGTGAGCCACCATGGGGCCGCTAACAGCCACCGTCATCCACCATCTTGAAGCTGCCTTTGACACCACCGAGCTTCCACTGTCGCCCTCCTACGAACCACCACCATGAACCACCGTTGCTAACCGTTGCAAACATGAAACCTCCATATCGCCAACTCACTGTGAGAACCGTACAATGCCACTGTTAACCACCACCACAAAGCTCACCGGAGACACGTACAACCTCCACTATCATCACCACTGAGCTTCCTCCTCGCACACTTTCCTGAATGATTGCTCCTGCTGTGAGAACCGTACAATGCCACCTGCTGTCACCACCACATTCCCGTCACAATGAAGTTACTGATGCTGCCAGAGCCATTGCAGCAGCTCGCTCGTCTATATTCGCCTTCCACTACATCCCGTACTACCATTTCTCGCTAACAGAGATGAACCCGCCACCATGGCCATCGGCTCCCTTCCGCCTCACGTGATTCCGACCCGAACATATCTCCCCCATGAGTGCCCCCATTGTCACCGAGCAAGATGTGTTGCTTAGTGGCCGGATTAGGGTTCAATCGATTGTGAGGGTGCTTTGGTTTCGTGTTACATGCGCAAGGAAGAAGAAAGCATTTCAAATGGTAGTGGCGGCTGGAATGTGTGAAATAGAGATTAGGTTTAATTAGATTTTTCAGTTTACCCCCTTGACTTTGTATAATTTATATTATCAGCTTTTAATTTTAATTATTTGTTAAAAGTCTAGTGTCATAATTTCGTTCTTTGATATCTTATTTCCTAAACGAAACCTGGTTTTTTTTTTTTTATGTAATATAGAATTCGGGATGTTACAAGTCTACCCTCTTTATAAGAATTTCGTCCTCGAAATTCGGTGCATCTTATATACGATTAGACTGTGATTGTGAAGTTCCTGATGAGGAAGCAATATTTTCGGCTATAAGTCTTTGGCTGCCCATCTGGGATATAACCCTTGGATTGTTGTTTCCACCTCTTCCTCTATAAGAGGAAGACCTGCCTCTTCCTCTTCTTCCTTGCTCATAAGGAATCATACCTGAAGAGTTTATCCACATGAAATACTGATTTTTAAATCTCGTAATATACGAATCCTTTCTATGAATTTAGATTTCCACATCTTTCTATCTTTTATTAGGACATCTTTATTATTTTGTCCTAGAAATGTGTTTGACTGGATTTCAAAAATAAGAACTTCTTCACGAATAATCTGAAGAGAACGATATTCAATTTCTTCTTGAATTTCAAGAAGGGCCTTTTTTATTGGTCCTTTGGAGTGAGACATCAATCTAAGTATTCTCTGGTAAGAAAATCAGGGAGACTATTGTCACTACCCTTCTTATATATAATAGTAAAATCAAAATGAGCTAAATGTGATTGTCATCTGGCAAACATCTGCTTTGAAACATCATGTTTAAAATCTTTTGCAAACATAAATTTTGCTGTTTGCCAATCAGTTTTTATTATAAACTTTTGATTGTATAAGTCATCCTGAAATTTTAAAACATATTTTACTATTGCTAAAATTTCTTTTGCAATAGTAGCATAATTTTTCTGGCCTGTATTCCATTTTCCAGAGTGGAATCTAACAAGGCTTTCCTGTTTATCAATTAGGGAAACTTGCTTTAAGATTCCTCCATAACCGATGTCAGAGACGTCGGTTTCAATAATTTTTTCCCATTCAGGGTTTGCTATCATTAAGCAGGGAAGATTTTGAACCTTTTGCTTGATCTTTTGAATAATTTTAGTATGATCATTTGACCAAGGTTTTGGGTTAGTTTTTAGTCTATCATATAAAATAGCAGTATCTTCTGCTAGATTTTTATAATAGGGAAGAATATAATTTAGACTTCCTAAAACCTTTGGAGTTGGGTTTTATCATATATTTCATGTGGAAATTTTGACTCAAACTCAATACTTCTGTTTATGGGAATGATTTTTCCTGTTTCAATATTATGACCTAAAAATCTTATTTTAGTTTGGAAAAGAAGCATTTTTGGCCTTGATATGACTAGACCATTTTTTATTATAATATTTTTGAATATCTCAAGGTGTCTAAAATGACTTTCAATATCTTTTGAGAAAACTAAAATGTCATCAATATAAACTATCATGAATTCATTATATGGAATGAAAATATCATTCATAATATTTTGGAATTCGGAGGGGGCATTTTTTAGCCCAAAAGGCATTACGTTCCATTCGTAATGGCCATTAGGTACTGTAAAAGCGGTTTTGTACCTATCTTTTTCTTCTATCTGGATCTGTCAGTAACCAGATTTTAAATCAAATTTTGAAAATATTATGGCATTATATAATTTGTCTAACAAATCTTTTTTGTTAGGTATATGATACCTAATCCATTTCAGGACCTTATTAAGTGGTTTATAGTTTATGACTAATCTTGGAGCACCTCTTTCTTTTTCAGAATGTTTATTAACATAAAAAGCTGTACACGACCATGGTGATTTTGATCTTCTTATAAGATCTTTGTCAAGAAGAGATTTTATTTCTTGTTTACATAATTCCATATATTCGGAATTCATTTGACAAGGTCTAGCCTTAGTAGTGATTTTATTATCATTAAAATCATCTTCATAAGGTAAAGCAACAATATGTTTTTTTCTATCCCAAAAAGCGTTTGGATGATCACTACATATTTGTAATGTAAAATGATTATTAATCATTTTAATCTTATCTTGAAGCTTAGGATTATTTATCCTGTCTTGGATATTTAAAGAAAATATTTCCTTTTGAAGAAAATCTATTTGATTTATTTTTTCTTGTAAAAGAGATTCTTTTACATTGTTCAAAGTCCTGGAAAAAGGGTTTGTAATGAACGAAAAATGTATTTCTTTGTTTTGGAAATATCCAGTTATACCTTTATTATCAATATTTTTTAAAGGAAAAATTTTATTTAGAAAAAGGGTTCCAAGGATAACTTGTATTCAATTTTTAATTTATGACAAATATGAGCCTGTGGAATCTTGTATTCAATTTTTAATTTATCCCCTCCTGCAGAACTTAAGTTATGGGAGGTTTTACGAAAATATTTGGTAGGAATAATTCCTTCCTGGATGCAGTTTAGATCAGCACCACTATCCACAAGTGCTGTAACGGTTATAAAAAAGCTATCTTTTATAAGAAGTTTTATTTTTATATTCCACTTTTGTGTGGTGACAATATCTATGATACTTTCCAGAAATTCTGTTTTAAGAATACGAGGGATTTCCTCCGTATGTATTTCCTGATGTATCTCCAGCCTCATAATTCTTTCTTCTAGATTCCTATTATCCTTTTGAAGGATGCTGATATCTAGTCTTAGGTTATCAATTTCAATTTTTAGATCCTGTATATTAACAGGTCTAGAATTCTTATTTCTTTGGGTTAGCTGTTTCTTTAGTTCAGCTAAAGAAAAAGGTTTTAAATCTTTAGGGGGATTTGAGGAAGAAGTTTCCTCAACCTTTTGTTGGTTTAAACATTCAGAAATTAATTTTTCTCTTATTTGTTGGTCATCTATGGTTTTTAGGAGATCTAAGATCTCATTACTAAAACATTAATTTCCAGATTTTGAAACTGGGAAATAATTTGATAGAGACCTTCTTCAGATATTTCAGAAAGGTTTTTACAACAGTTATAGTTGCAATTAGCCGGACATTGATATTCATCTATATCAGAGGAACTAAGGCTATCTAAAATATTTAGATTGTCTTCTTCAGATGAAGAATAATCAGAAAGAGTTTCTTTTAGGTTATTATCTAGTAGTTGTGGATGCACTTTCCTGTGACAACACTCTGGATAGAGTCTTAGGTAATATGTCTAATGTCTGTAATTTGTCTTTGTATTTATGAGTCATTATGTAATGGTTTATCGAGTTGAATTTACTTTTACATAATGTATGTTGTGTTTCTGTTAAGTGTTTTGCGCACTTACAAGTGCGCAGGAGAAAGCTCCTGCGTACTTAGCAAGTACGCAAGAAGACCCATGCGTACTTTCTAAGTACGCAAGAGCAATTGGTCCTGCGCACTTGCTAAGTGCGCAGGCATCAGGTCTGTATAAATAGGATAGGTTCACAGAAGCTAAGTACGCAGGAACATTTGTTTAGACGAACTCAGTTCTGCTAAGTACGCAGCTTGTATTCTCTCTGTAACCGTCGAGTGTTTATAATACAAAGAACGTTTATTGTGACACTCGTGTTTGGTTTACTTTGTTTAGTAAGACTCTCCACCTAGTCACGGGTATTCCGCAACCTGGTTTGACTAGTAGACCACTTGCATGTGACGATCCGACACACACGAAGGGACCTACAAGTGGTATCAGAGCATTGCTCTTGAATTCGAGTGTTGTAAGTGAGTTTGGAGACGTTTTACTGAGTTTTACAAGCAAAAAGAGGTATTTTTGTTGATTTTTGTGATAAAAAAAAGGGGTAGCTCTGGAGCACTTTTTTTTAGAAGCAAAAATCTCTCAAAAACCGATTTTTGTTGTGTATTTTTGTGTTTTGAGCATCAAAGGTTGGTTAGAAACTTGTTTCTGATCCTTTGGCTCAATTGCATTGATCATCAACCTACTTTTCACTATCTCCGGCGATTTTCAGGCGACCGGAAAAGGTTGGTAAGAGTTGCTGAAAAGGTGTCCTGCGTACTTACCATTTTTGGTAAAAAGTACAGTTTTCTGCGTACTTACTAACTACGCAAGAGTTATCTCCTGCGTACTTACAAGTGCGCAAGACTGAACTTGTGCGAACTTAAGTTATATCCTGCGTACTTAATATTTCCTCCTGCGTACTTACAAGTACGCAAGAGTAAGTCTTAACTACGCAAGACCATTTCTCAAGTGCGCAAGGCCAAAACCAAGTGCGCAACAGTGTCTGATTTTTCTGATTTTTGACCAAGTAATTCACTATGTCGAACCTTCAAAATCTTGGAAACATGTTAAATTATGATAATGAGATCGGTACACCTCAGAAACCGCCTAAACTATTAAATGTAAACGATTATTCCAATTGGAAGGCGCGTTTTGAGCACTACATTTCATACACCGACTCATCATTATGGATACCAATCCTTGAGGGATATAAGCATCCCACACACATCTATCTTGATGAAGAGGTGCCAAAGCCCATCTCTAAGCTTGATGAAGAACAAAAGAAAGCTTATGATCGGGAAAAGAAGGCTCTTGGCTCAATCACTATGTCATTAACTCGGGAATTGTTTCACAGTTTTCGAGGCTATGAAACCTCCAAGGATCTTTGGAAAGCACTTCAGAAAAGATTTGAGGGGAACAGTGACATTAAGAAGAGTAAGCAGGATCTTCTCCGGAAGCAGTATGAATGCTTCAATTTCATGGAAAATGAATTGTTAGATGATCTCATCTCTAGATTCTATCATTTACAAACGGAGTTGAAAGCTTTTGAACTGAAATATCCCGATGAAGAACTGGTGGAAAAATTTCTTGATGCTTTGCCACCAAAGTTTGAGATGTATACAACCCTGATGAGGGAAAATCCTAAATTCTATGAGTTAACAGTAGATGAGGCTATTGGTAAGATTCAAGCTCATAACATGAATCTTATGAAGAAGGAGAGCTCGGGAAGACCTCAGATACAGGACCCTTCCATGTATCATGGGACGACTTCCACTTCAAAATCATCGGGCTCTGGAATTGCCCTCTTTACTGGACACTCTAATGAAGAAGACCACTCAAATGGGTGTGGTGGTCATGCTTGTTATGCATCCGGATCAGGGTTGGGAACCAATCATCAACACACCTCAAGAAATCCTCCAGCTACGTCTTCTGCTAACCATTCTGCAATAGCCAAAATAGCTGAAGATCACGTAGCATTGTTTTCATCATGTATGCTTGCGTATGAGAATTTCATAGGCGGCAAGCTAACGGATCCCGAAACTATTGAAGAAGACTTTAACCAAGTGGATCCTGATGATATTGAGGACATGGATATTCAATGGAATATGGCCATGCTTTTGAGGAGGGCCAAGCGTTTCCTGAACAGAACAGGAAGAAAGTTCATTGGTGGACATTCTAATGCCAAGGTTGGATTTGATAAATCCAAGGCCAAATGCTACAAGTGTCTGAACTATGGACACTTTGCTCGTGAGTGTCAAAAAGACCGAGCACCGGCCTCTGGTTTCACCAGACCTAGCCAGGGAAACAGCCAAGGCCACAACAACACTAGCCACCACAATCAACACCAAGGTGGTTCGTCAAATGCATTGGTAGCTCAGCATGACGAAAATTTTGATTGGGGTGTTCATATAGAGGACGCCATCATTGCTCAAACACAGGTTGGTCTCATGGCTGAGATCATGGAGCTGATGGAGGCTGAGAGAAAAGAAGCTGAAGAGAAGGAAGCTTCTGTAGCTGTTGAAAAGGAGTCTACCACTGCCGTTGCTCTCATGGCCATTGGAGAAGCACAGAGTTCATCATCTGAGGTAGATTCTAACCCTTTCTGTGTTATTTCTTGTTCTAAATGTCTAGAGCTAAAGCATGAAATTTCTAAGCTCCAAGATAAAATCGAACCCCTAACTATGGCAGCTCATAATTACAAAGCAAACGAAAAACGTTTTAAAGAGTCTGTTGAAATGTTAAAAAAGGAAAAATGTGAATATTCTTTACAAATAAGTGAGCAACAAGTCCACTTGGATATTGCGTATAGGGGGTTAGAAAAACGGAACAATGAAATCAACAAACTGCAAAATGAGATCCTGCAGTTAAAATGTACAAATGAGAAGTTGAAAAACTCTCGCTTTGTGGTGGAGCATTACGAATCAGTAGTGAGGAAAATGAAGGGTATAGGTCTTGGTACCAATGCCATTCCTCCACCAATAAGTGGGAAGTTTGTCAATAGCTTGATAGACATTGATCTCACCTGTCTAGATGAGTCCTCTGATAAGGATGATTCCCCTAAAAAGGATAAATCCTCAAGTAAGGCTAACTCCACATCTAGTGAGGAGTATGTTACTACTTCTGAAGATGAGTCGGTTGACACTAGCCCTGAAGGAGTAGTCTCTGAGGAGTTGTTGACTGAACAGAAAGTCCATAAAAACATTATCACTAATGGTGATAACTGCATTTTAACTGAACCTGATATCATTGAAACAAATGATAAACTTAAGATAATGCTTTACGGGGGTTATAAAAATATTAACCAAGTTAAGAAAGAGGATTTTTCAGCTCATTATGGGCTTGGTTACAAAGAGAATTTGCAAAAGTATTATACCCCAAAAAACCAAACTGAAAAAGGTCAGACTTCTGTTCATAAACCAACTCCTCCTGCTCATAATGGAGAGTTATCTAAGGCCAGATCTAATGAGCCTTACAAGAGAACTTATGTAGACAAGAGGAACTGTTTTCACTGTGGCTTGGTTGGTCACATTGTTGTGAACTGTCCTTCTAAGAACCAAGGAAAACGACATGTTGTTTCACAGCCTGCTGTTATCCCCAGGTCGCCACCAGTGAAACCATCTCCCAAAAGTCCAAAGCAGAATGTAGTGAAACCACCAGTACAACCTATGGGAAAACCTAAGATTAAATCTGAGGCCAAACCATCTGTTGCAAGAAAGGTAAAGAAATCTGCTGTACCTCGTGTGTCTACATCTGGTAGTACACGCACTGGTGAGAAATCTGTGGCTAGACTCTCTAAGCCACAAAGAAGAAGAAGGAATAAGAGGTTGAGAAAGCTGGAACAGCTGACTAAGACTCAATCAAGTGAAGCTTCCACAAGTTCACCGGCTGTGGTTGAGCCAAAGTCTACTGTTCTGGTTAAGAATCAAAAGAGATCCTGGAACAAGAAAGTTAAAGGTTCTCAATCTCCTGTTCTAAATTCATCCAAAGATTCACCAATTTTGAACAGTCATCATGACTGTGAGTTGAAAGAAGTAGTTTATTTTGAGAAGGATGGACGACCCAAGACCACAATGGCTTGGGTCTCCAAATCTAACTAATTATTTTGTTACTCGTGTAGGGACGTCCGAAGGGTACTATCTCTAACCGTTGGTATGTAGATAGTGGATGCTCCCGGCACATGACAGGAAACATGGCCTTGCTTCAAGACGTTAAACCATTCAGAGGCGGCTATGTGGCCTTTGCCGGAGAAAAAGGCGGCAGTATCACGTGTCAAGGCGTGGTTTCGAACGGTTGTGTCAGCTTTGACAATGTCAACTTCTGCGAGCAGCTGAAGCATAACCTGTTTAGTGTCTCCCAAATGTGTGATAAGGAGTACTCGGTGATGTTTGACAAATCAGAATGCCTGATTCTCAAACCCGGTTTTGAGCGTGGCAACAACCACCTCATCAGTTGCTACTTGTTTGCTTACAAAAGTGACAGAACTTGACTCCATCTTGTGGCATAGGAAACTCTGACATATTTCTTATCGTAAAATGAATCATCTTGTCCGAAACGGTTTGGTAACCGGGGTTCCTAAGTTGAGGTTTACCGTTGCAGATGACTGTATGCCGTGTAAAAAGGGCAAACAACAACGGAAGTCTCACAAGCCCAAGCTCCAAAACTCTATCGATACCCCTTTGGAGCTATTACACATGGATCTGTTTGGCCCCATAAGTATCAGGAGTATTGGAGGTAAGTCGTTCTGTCTAGTTGTAACTGATGATTTCTCACGTTTTTCTTGGTGCATTTTTTAGGTACAAAAGACGAGACTGCTGATATTCTTCAATACCTGATCCTGAGCTTGGAATCTCTTTGCAAGCTGAAAGTTAGAAGAATAAGGAGTGACAACGGAACTGAGTTCAAGAATAATTTGATGGAACTTTTCTGTCTCAAGAGAGGGATCCGTCACGAATTCAGCGCGCCGTACACACCTCAGCAGAATGGAGTTGCTGAACGGAAGAACAGAACACTGATCGAGACTGCAAGGACTATGCTGTCAGATGCAAAGCTTCCTGTCACTTTCTTGGCAGAAGCAGTTAATACAGCTTGTCACGTCTTAAACAGGGTTCTGGTTGTGAAAAGGCACAACAAGACATGTTATGAGTTGAACAACAATCGACTTCCTAATCTTGATTACCTAGTTCCTTTTGGTAGTCCTTGTTCCTTGTTGCTACAGTATAAAGACCGTCAGTCTAAATTTCATGCGAAAGCGGTGGAAGGCATCTTCTTAAGATATGTTGCCAATTCGCCCTGCAAGAGAGTGTACAACATAGGAACTCGTACTGTTGATGAATGGTTTGAAGTGGACTGTAGTAAACACAGCACTCCACCAGAACCAAAAGGTCCAGCTTGGGGTTTTGATTATGATGCGCTATTCAAGTCTTTCAATCTTCCTGACTTATCTGCAGAAGACGCCGCAAATGTTTATGATTTATTGTGTGGTGACAATGACTCCAGTTTTTCTACTAGTGCTACTGCACCAATTATAACTCCTGATTCCAATGCTGCATCTGCATCTGGAACTCATGACAGTAATGACAGTAAAGATGTTCTTGTTGATGGAGATGACGCTCCAGCCAATCCTAACACAACTGTAGGAAATGAAGCTCCAGCTGATCCAATAAACATTAAATCTTCTTCCTCTGGAACACAGGAAATGGGGGAGTTAAGCACGAATCTAGATCCAGAAATTCAAGAACCGATTGTACCGGAGACGAGGGTGCATAGGAATCATCCAATCGACAACATTATTGGTGATCCTTATGCCGGTGTTCAGACTCGTCATAGAACCATCACTGAGAACACCAGTCTTTACACAGAGATATTTGACACTGGTGTCATGGAAACATGTCTGCATGCTGCATTCGTGTCCCAGTTAGAGCCGAAGAATGTGAAGGAGGCTCTCACTGACAACTGCTGGATTGAGGCGATGCAAGATGAACTGTCTCAATTCCAAAAGTTGCACGTGTGGGATTTAGTTGACTTGCCAAAAGGCTTTCAGCCAATTGGTACCAGATGGGTGTTCAAATGTAAGACGGATGATCGTCATGTAGTTGTGAAGAACAAAGCAAGGTTGGTTGTTCAGTTTTTTTATCAACAAGAGGGCTTGGATTACAATGAAGTATATGCCCCAGTTGCTAGAATTGAGGCCATTCGACTGTTCTTGGCCTATGCCACATATGTCAGCTTCAAGGTCTATCAACTTGATGTGAAGAGTGCTTTCCTTTATGGTAAGGTGCATGAAGAAGTCTATGTCACTCAACCTCCCGGTTTTGAAGATCCGCATAATATCAATAAAGTGTACAAGCTCGACAAAGCACTTTATGGTCTTCATCAAGCACCGCGGGCATGGTATGAGACATTGTCTAAGAATTTACTGTCTAATGGTTTCGACTGTGGACAGATTGACTCGACTCTCTTCATACGGAAAGCAGGAGGTGACATTCTTCTTGTGCAAGTATATGTCGACAACATTATCTTTGGGTCGACCAATGAAGGGATGTGTAGGGAATTCGAGAAGGTGATGAAGTCCAAGTTTGAAATGAGCAATATGGGTGAACTGTCATTCTTTCTAGGTCTGCAAGTCAGTCAAAGAGAGAATGGTATTTATCTACATCAAACTAAGTACGTGCAGGACATCTTGTCAAAATACAAGATGAGTGATAGCACTACTTATGGCACACCAATCCCAGTCAATCATGGTTTGTATCCCGACAGAGATGGAAAGGATGTGGACAGCAGGTTGTACCGTGGGATGATCGGATCACTTATGTATCTCACAGCTTCAAGACCCGATATAATGTTTGCTGTATGTTTGTGCTCAAGGTTTCAGTCTCAACCGAAGGAGTCACATATGATAGCTGTGAAGAGAATTTTCAGATATCTGAAAGGGAAACCCCGATTAGGTCTTTGGTACTCTAAGCAGCAGTCATTCGACTTCAAAGCCTACACTGATTCAGATTATGGCGGTTGTAACCTTGATAGAAAGTCAACTTCTGGTGGATGTCAATTCTTAGGAGACAGGCTGGTCTCCTGGCAGTGCAAGAAGCAGTCAACGGTTTCTGTCTCAACTTGTGAAGCAGAATACATTGCTGCAGCGAGCGGTTGTTCTCAGATACTGTGGATTCAGCAGCAGTTGAGAGACTACGGCTTAAACTTCACTGGAACTCCTCTATTCATTGACAACAATGCCACCATGTCCATCACAAATAACCCGGTGAAACATTCCAAAACTAAACATATAGAGAATCGCCATCATTTCATCCGTGATTGTGCTGAAAAGCATTTAATTGAACTTGTAAAAGTTCACACGGATGACAATCTTGCTGACCTTTTCACAAAGGCATTTGATCGATCCCGTTTTGAGCATCTTGTCAACTTGATAGGAATGTTCAATCCTGAGTGAAAACTAAGTTTTCTTAAATCATTTCAATTCATGGAAGTTAAATTTTCAATTCTTTTAAACTTTCTGTATAGTTCTTTTAGTTTTAAAATATTTTACAAAAATCAAAAAAAAAATATATATAGAAAATGGAGAAAATTTCAAAGTTAACTTGAGAAAAGAGGAAATGATAGTACATCAGAAATGATCTAAACTTCATAGACTGCTTATATGGGAAATGATTGCGTCATGCTTACTTATCTGTTTAAAATTGTTATGTTTTTAATCTGTTTATTTACAAGTAATTTGAATTGTCAGTAGGCTGTATGCGTCTTTGAATCACTAGTAGTGTGGAAACTAAATCTAAATTACAACTGTGATTTGAACCCATGTGTGAAAGCGTGTGTGAGTAAAAGATTAGAAAAGATCACTATCAGATAAAGGATGTTAGATTTTGACAGTAATTTTCTTTTGAGATCAGTTTCGGGTTATGTTGTTAGCACAATTAATGCAATTCATCTCACTGCCCATACTCACAAGTATGCAAGGAGAGATTGAATCAAGACATGTCTCTACATTAACCGTTGAGCATGTATTCACCCTTGAATCATTCCTGGTTCATTGAAATCAAATCCAGATAAAAGTTGGATCCCCTTACCTTATAATCAAACACCATGTTCATTATCCCGAATTATCATACCGATATTCAAAGAAGAAAATCACATGAAACCAAGACAAAAGAATCACTCGATTCTAAATCTTATTATTCCTGATAATCCTTATGGATTTTGCTTGATTTCTCTGTGCTAATTGATGTAACTTCATTCTGAAAATTAAGAAAATCATTGGAAAAATCTTAGATGCCTTGAAGATAGTGCAAAATATCATAGCATATCAGTGGGGTACACGTTGTATATGTTATAATTAATACATTAATACACAAGAACGTGATACAAAGATGCTTATAGTTTCAAATCTTATAATATTGTTAACTTGAATTATTTGTTTATGTGCTTATTACGTATGAATAAAGAGTAATACATGACATGATCCCATATTCTTTGATGTTTATATTGTATCGTTTTTGCTATAAGTTAGCCTGATATGATCCTCTGCTCGTACCTTTGATCAAAAATAGCTTGTGTAAATGATTGTATATATCTATCTTGAAAAGAACAAAAAGATTTTAAGTTTTTAAATTTATGCATAGTTCAAGTTTAAATCAAAAAAAAAAAAAAAAAAAAAAGGCCAAAAATATTTTATGTTTAATCTTCATGAATTGTATTTGAATCCTCTTGGTTGAATATTTTTATCTTGTTCGTTATTTGACTTGAAAATCTTCATAATTTGAGTTGAAAGTGTGCGCACATAAGAGTCTCTGCGTACTTGATAAGTGCGCATGAGGTAAACCCTGCGTACTTAACAAGTACGCAAGACTTAAGTCATGCGTACTTGGTAAGTATGCAGGAGTTAAGTCCTGTGCACTTGCTAAGTACGCACGACCAATATGTGTTGGGTATAAATACAGGACTTAGAAAACTTTTTAGGGTTTATCACTTTCAAATCGTTTTCTCCTGTGATATTTCCTCCGACCATTTTCCTCAAAAATTTCGAGTGTTCCAACCGGACTTTTCATCCCAATCACATTGTCATCATCGTATTTCATCTCTGTGGTGAGATTTTAGACCGATTTCATCCGTTTAATCATCTCTTTGGACCATATTCAGACCTAGAATCTTTTAGGGTAATGCCGACAAAATTTGGGGTTGTTTGGGTAACTTACTATCTGTAACAAGCTAATAGGAAGCCTTAATCGACTCCCTAATCATCTAATGGTCCTCGATTGATCCGTCGATTGAAATTGAACCGATAGTGGGTCGGCGACGGGTCTCGGTCAAAATTGCTCGTGGTGTAGTGTTTTGTGGTGTTAATAATGGTACCATAGGTTGGAATCCCTGATTCCGACCTAGTGGCGACCTAATCAACCCACGCTTTGAACGATTTTAAAATTCTGAATTTTTTTTTGCTAAGGGTTATTCTTGCGCACTTAGCAAGTACGCAAGAAGTAATTCTTGCGTACTTGTTAAGTACGCAAGAGAAATAACCTGCGCACTTGCTAAGTGTGCAGGACCAACACTTAGAAATTTTTTCTAAGTCTGAAAAATTTTTCAAAGTGTAACTACTATACTATGTCATGTGTGTCTACTTCCAGTGTTATAAGTTGTTCTGAATATGTTTTCTGTGTGTGCTTGCAGGCTATGGCTCGTGCATTCACTGACGAATTCAACCTAGTGGCTAACACCGAACTAGAATGGAAAGGCGCAGCCTTGCAATACAGGGAGATTGTGGATGTTCTCAACAGATCAAGAATAAGTTATGCAATCTCCGCAAACCCAACAGTCTCAAGACCTTACCTGGAGCAATTCTGGGAGACTGCAGAGCACGATTGCACGGTATCCCCGAATGTCATAAGGGCTACCGTTGACGGTCGGGCCATTGCTATCTCCGAGGATACAATAAGGAGAGTATTGCAGTTCGGAGACCTTGCCACCGACCCGACATCCTATCTAGATTACTACGTGGATGGGTGTTGGAGGCACAAAATGGGATATGTCGGGGCAAGGGACTATGCTTCCTAGAAGAAGATGTGGGTATTGGATCAATGACGTTACTTTGCCCACATCATGATCGTGTGCATCTCATCCAGGAAAGCGGGGAAAGATGCCATGGGTCATGACCTAGCAGCGGCCATGGTGGGCCTGTCTCTCAATCGGGGCTACAACTTCTCTCGCTATATTTTCAAAGCAATTAATGTCCAGATAAATACAGCAGAGAGGTTTAGGTTCCTTTTATACCCGAGGTTTGTGCAACTACTGATCGATGATGCATTGCCAAATCTGCGTGCTATCGGGGAGAGACTGCAGGTAAAAAGGGTGGACAAGAGAGTCTTTGCACAGTTTCAAAAGCCAGGCAGTGTAGAACCTACCCCTGAGCATACTGAACTCTTCGGCCACCTGATTAACGAAGCATACGTCGCTCCGGAGGACTGGAACTGGTATAGTCCCAACTCGGGACCAGAGATGAGTGATCACTCTTATGAAGAACAAGATGAAGGTGATGATAAACATGAAGGTGATGATGAAGGTGGTGTTGGTGGTGCTGAGGAATCCGATTTGGAGGCAACAGAATCAGATTCTTCTGATTCCGATGACGCACCATCACAGGCACATCCGAGAAGGTCGGCACAGGTAACCCTGCCTGAGTCGTCTCCAAAAAGAAAACGACAAAGCTCGAGCATCGAATATGAGCCGGCTTCCGACTCTGACGCTGCTCTACAAAGACGAAGGCGAGAGAAAGCCAACAAGAAAAGGGGCGATAGGCAAGAGGTTGCTATCCCCAGGGTTGAAGAGATTCCGACTGTGCAGCCAGTACAAGTTGAAGCTGCCTGTCCAGAGTCAGAATCTACCACGCCAGCACGGCAACTGTTTAGAAGGAGGAGAAGGCCACTGGTACAAGCAGATGTGGCAGTCACGGCGGTCACAGAGGTGATTCCTGTGACGGTGACCCTCCCTACTCCAACCGTCCAGGTGACGGTGACTGCTCCTCTTCTCACGGAGTCAGTCACCATCACCCCAACCATAACTCCCATCATTACATCCCCCATCCTAACACCCACCAAAGAGCCGTCAGGTCAACCCTTTAACTACGGTGATTTCTCACAGGGGTTCTACTTTGACACAATCTTCTCTTCCCCCATCCACAACGCCGAAGCCTCATCATCTAGGCATCCAGATCCAAATGAAGCTAGGATCGATGTGCTAGAAACCCAAGTTGCTGGCTTGTTGAAGACTATTCAAAAGTCAAAAGAGGATTCTGATGCTCAACAAGCACAGATAAACTCTCTGGCGGATGAAGTTAAGATTCTACGTAGCCAGAGAACGGGGACTGATGAACAGTTGAAGAATGTCATGGCACAGAATGAACTGTTAATGAAGACTAACGAAATGATTCTAGGCCACAGAACTTCACTGGAGCTGAGGATGGACTTGCAGAGAAAAGAGCACGCAGCGATGGTCAAATTAGTTGGTGAACTAACCGCGAAGCTAGGTGCTCAGGGGGAGAAGGAGAAAGAGAAAGAGAAAGAGAAAGACAAAGAAAAGAAATCCACCGGTGCCGAGTCTTGTCATCCAGTCGATCTGACTAAGGATGATGATAAAGACAAGGATCCTGAAGTCGGTCCTAGTGGAGGTGAGCACCTAGCTTTGGCGATTGTGCCCATCTCTTCTGTTCCATTGGCTGAGGGGGAGTCTACTCAGCAAGAGGGTGGTGATACCTCAGGTGGTGGTGGCGGAGATAAAGGGAAGTCAGCGGCTGACGTGCTCAAGGGCTTATCTGATGATGAGATCCTCTATTTAGAGCCTGACTATTCCAAAGAGGCACAGATCGATGCTCTCCTTAATCTGGAAGAAGGAGAGATCGACTCTGGTGATGACTGGAATGAGGATGACGATGATGTGGTGATAGAGATTCCCAACGGGGAAGGAGAGTACGAGTTAGAGGATGGTGAGATCTTTGAAGTACCATCGCTCGAATCTCTGCTCGACACAGGCTCAGTTGACATGGCAAGTAATGTTGAAGCCACAACTGAAGCCTCCCCGGTCGACCCTATACCTGCGGACCCCGAGGCATAAAAAGAGAAAGACATGCCTTCTGCATCTACAAAGGGTCCAGCTCCCGTGTGGCAAAAGACGTCTATCACAGACAAGCACAGAGCGACAGGTATGATCTTAGCTGTTAGGTACGAGGAGGACAAGCAGCTGTTCGCCATCAAAAGATCTGGGGGGGTTCAATACTTGAAACCCACCAGTGAGGCGTTCAACTCTTTGCCCAAGTACGACCTAGTTAACCTTGCAAACCGCGATCTGCTAAGTCACTCGAATAATGCAGTAGCAATGGGTTTGTGGGTAACACTACAGCGGGAAGCAAGATCAGGGAACTTTGAATACCTCAAGCCTCAGGTGCCCAGAAGAGTCAAGGATAAGCACGATGTGCATCCTGTGACTAAGAAGCCCATAAAGAGATTGGTATACAAGCCAGTGCGATGTGAAACTAAGATTCTCCTAAGCAAGTTACCTCAGGATATTCTTGGTGACATGTGGTACTGGTACGTTGATCCAAAAACAGGCGAGGCTGTGGTAATGAGTAAAGGTAAGTCAGAAAGTGGAAATATGGTGCCAAAGGAAGTGATCAGGATATTTGATGAAGTCTGCTTCATCAACTTTTCTGTAAACGATCTGGAGGTACTAGCTGACAAGTACTGCATCCACACTGACGAATGGACGAAGCTTCTCTCTGCCAAATACGACAAGTTGATCAAGTTCTGTCTTGATTACAAAAAGAAGATGGAAGCTAAGGAGCAGATGCTGTGAAGACTGAAGACGATGAAGATCCCGAGCTGTTGTCAAGGGGGAGTTTGTTGATGCACTTTCCTGTGACAACACTCTGGATAGAGTCTTAGGTAATATGTCTAATGTCAGTAATTTGTCTTTGTATTTATGAGTCATTATGTAATGGTTTATCGAGTTGTATTTACTTTTACATAATGTATGTTGTGTTTCTGTTAAGTGTTTTGCGCACTTACAAGTGCGCAGGAGAAAGCTCCTGCGTACTTAGCAAGTACGCAAGAAGACCCATGCGTATTTGCTAAGTACGCAAGAGCAATTGGTCCTGTGCACACTTGCTAAGTGCGCATGCATCAGGTCTGTATAAATAGGATAGGTTCACAGAAGCTAAGTACGCAGGAACATTTGTTTAGACGAACTCAGTTCTGCTAAGTACGCAGCTTGTATTCTCTCTGTAACCGTCGAGTGTTTATAATACAAAGAACGTTTATTGTGACACTCGTGTTTGGTTTACTTTGTTTAGTAAGACTCTCCACCTAGTCACGGGTATTCCGCAACCCCGTTTGATTAGTAGACCACTTGCATGTGACGATCTGACACACACGAAGGGACCTACAGTAGTACTTCATTAATCTTATCTCTTATGTCTTTATCTTCAATCTTATTGAGTTTTTTCCTAACCCAACAAGTTTTTGCCTTGTGGCCTATTTTGCCACATTTTCTACATTTTATAAATTTATTAAAATCATCTGGAGAATCTTTCTTTTCCTTATAGTTTTTCTTTTGATAATCTTTATTATAAGGTCTATAAGATTTATCTTCTTTTCTGAATTTTTTCCTCTTATAATGTTTTTTAGGGGAGGATTCCTTATTGGTTTCTATAATCTTATCAGGTTTCTCTATGCCAAATTGGCCACAGAAATCTCTTAATTGTTTTCTTTCATTCAAGGAATGTTTCTTAATCTGTTGATTAAGTTTGATTTCATTACATAGGCTTATTCCTTCTTGGACACATGTGCCTATGAGGTTGCCACACGTATATTTGTCATAATCTATGACTCCATCTACTCTTAATTTGCCTTTTATTCTCTCACCAAATAAGTGGGGAAGGCCATCTAAAAACTTAGACTTCCAATGGGAGTTATTAGCCTCTGGGAGTTCCATAACTCTACATAGAAAAGTATCTTTATACCATCTAAATGATGTTAGAGTTTTACATCTTAAGTTTTGGAGAAGAGTTCTGATATTTTCAGAATCATCGGACCATCTTCCAGTAAAGTGTTCTATGATATTTACTATTAAAGTATAGACAGCATTACTCTCTGTACTGCTGGTACTAGCGCCTTCTTTCTGTTTAACGCTATTAAGGATTTTATCCTTATCAGTTTGGGATAGATAATTGTCCCACCATCCTTTTAACTGGCCAGTAAAACCTGATATTATCATACTAGCTATAGTTTTTACTGAGTTGTTATTATTTTTGCAAACTGTACAATACATAAGGATTCTATGGACAGTGTTATAAATCTGTCCTTCTGATTGACCATCTATGTTCCATTCATAGATCATTTTTCCACTATAAGAGTTATTTATTATATATTCTTGTTCTTCTATAAGGACATCCTGAGGGGTTGGTCTAGGATAATAGGATTTCCAATGAGTAGGCTTATCTGCCCACTTAGAAAGTTTAGAGATTTGATCTTTAACTTCCTCATGGTAATTATCTTTAGAGAACTCTGTTAGGGTACTAATCTTAAGACCCTTTAGAGCGTCCATAGTCTCATTTAAAGTTGATACAAGAGTATCTTTAGATTTTAATTTAAAATTTGTGACTTCCGAAGGAAGTTGTATACTAGGAGTAGCAACCTTTTCTATAAAAGAGGCTGGCTTACCTAATAAAGGTTTTTCTTTTAAGTACAATATTATTTTATTCATCTTAGCAGACAAATCCTGGATTTGTTCTCTTAGGATTATTAAATATAAGTTTGTATAATTCTGCTGTTTAATCAAATCATTTAAATGAGAAACTGTGATAGGTAAAATGTCACCTTCTAATAATTTTTGAAAGTTTGATAATATCTTATTTCATTTTCCTTTCCAATTTTAAAAGATTTAGTAGGAGGAAAAACACTAGAAAATTTTTTTTCTCCTTGAATAACAAATTCTCTTTCTATGACTGAAATAATACTTCCTGTATGTTTTTCTATAAACCAAAGAATAAATGGTATAATCTCATTTTCTATAATCAAATCTTTATAATATTCTTCTTTGAATAATAGTATATCGGTTTCTTTAAAATTATTAAAAAACCAATTTCTAAATAATTTCCATTCGGGTGAATTAAATTCCCTATTAATTTGTTTTCTTATCGGTGAGCCCGGATTAAAATCAAGTTTTTGTGTAAAATCCATTAAACAAATTGTATTTCTGATTCGGTTAATTCCGGATCTACTGTAACACCTGGTGTGACAATATTATCATCATTTATGTGTAATCTATTGAATATTTCAGAAGCAGGAATAGTTTCCCTAATTCTTGAAGTTGAAGCTCTAGAAGGGCTTCTGACATGATATCCTAAAGGCGAATTATGCTGTCTTGAGGATAAAGATCTATAAGATAAATATCTCGGTAAAGAAGGAGTATTTCTGAGTTATTCAAAACATATTTGAACATCTCCTTCTTCAGTTTGGGTAATCTCTAGTGGATTACTATCAACATATTGTTGAGATGTTGTGGCTTTATCTAAAATCCAGTTCTGTGGGAAATTAATTTCTTCCCATTAAATTTTTCTTCTGGTAGTTATATTAGATTTACCAAAATTAGTTTCTATGACAATGGTTTCATTTAATGGTTTATCTACAATTTTACACTGAGGATTTAGCGTATATAAAGGTTTATAATAAATCCTGTAACAGATACAGATAACTTCTGATCCAGGAGCATAGTTATAACCATGAGATTTAACATTTAAAATTAAAGCATCTGAAATATTAATATCAGATAGAGATAATTGAAGATTAGGATAAACATTAAAATAGACTGGGCCATGAGCCAGACTTGTTTGAACAATCCCTATTAGTGATTGTTTCCAGTCCAGATTTCTAGCATCTCTAAGAGCTGCTACAAAGCTTTCTGGAAGACCTTCAAGGGTCAAAGGTTTAAATACAATTTGCACTAGACCTATATGAAGAAACTTGTAATCTCTTTTATATTTATTTAAATCTTTATTTGACAATAGTTTAATAACCATTACTTCTTTATTTAAAGAAAATGTTTCTTCAGTTGTTTTTACAACTTGTTTCAATCCTAATTTTTCAAAAGTTCCTAATTTATAAATTAGTTTGTGTTCCATTTTTGAAATAGTCCATTTATTTAATAATTCAAGATTATGAGGAATTTCATATTCCTCTTCCATACTGTTTTTAACCGTATCCTTTCCCTTCAGGATATTCATAATTTATGAATAAAAGTAAGTGTTGATCTGCACATTTTAACGATGAACAAGACTTTATTTTATGAGCACCAAGGCTCTGATACCAAATTCAGAGGATCGTAAAATCCCAAAATTAAACGGAAATCTTAAAATTTAAAACATTTTAAATTACTGACCAAAGGAAAGCTTTTACAAAAATAGATTAAACATTATGGTGTGGTTAGTGAAAGGTCAGACCATAAAAGCCTGCGCGCCTATCTTTGGCATTTAGCGGTCACAGAGGTCCCCAAGAGGTCAACCAACACCTTAACAGAGGATATTTTGACTATCATAGTCTACCTCAGGATTTTGTGTAGAAGATTCTCTTAATACAGAGGATATTTTGACTATCATAGTCTACCTCAGGAGCCCATTTCCATATCCATGGGATACTAAATTGGACATAAAAATGTAGGGCAGGTGTATTATGAACAAAATTGTCATCCTGCTGGGCTTCTATAATGGTCGGAGAGACTTCTACCCATTTCTTATAAAGATTCTTAAATAATTCTGGTAAAATGTTGGTAGATGGACCATAAGTTTTCCACCAATTTTGGAACCAGACTGGAATATCCTGACCATATACATGAGAACAGATCTTTATAAACCAAGAGTGTTTCTGTTTTGGGTTTTCATATAAAAAGGTTTTATAAAAAGCATCTTTATAATCCCAATAATTATATTTGATTGGGGCTTTTGTCTGAGGGTGTATTAGATCCCTTTCGTTTAATGGGGAAGTTCCCCAAGCCTCTACCGATATGATCTGTTTGATAATGATCTTGCTGAAATTATAAATATCAGGCTGTCCAGTATGATAATGTTCTATTTCACATAATTCCTTTTTAAGAATCTGTTCATAGAAAAACCTAGGCTTATAAGCCTTCATTGGATAGAATCCTGTATCCATGTATTTGCGTATAAGCAACCATGGATCGTCCTTCCATTTGGCATCTCTCTTTTCGAGAAGAAGTATGACTTCTTTTTCCTGGTTTTTTGTCCAGTTTGAAATATCGTATTCTGCCTCGTTTGCAGTAGCTTTTGCATATCATGCTGGAGCTGTTTGAGAAGAGTCATTATTAGACTTTTCTATAGAGGCTTTATATGCCAAAAACTCCATATAAAGGAGGTTATCTGATTGTGAAGTTCCTGATGAGGAAGCAATATTTTCGGCTAAAAGTCTTTGGCTACCCATCTGGGATATAACCCCTGGATTGTTGTTTCCACCTCTTCCTCTATAAGAGGAAGATCTGCCTCTTCCTCTTCTTCCTTGCTCATAAGGAATCATACCTGAAGAGTTTATCCACATGAAATACTAATTTTTAAATCTCGTAATATACGAATCCTTTCTATGAATTTAGATTTCCACATCTTTCTATCTTTTATTAGGACATCTTTATTATTTTGTCCTAGAAATGTGTTTGACTGGATTTCAAAAATAAGAACTTCTTCATGAATAATCTGAAGAGAACGATATTCAATTTCTTCTTGAATTTCAAGAAGGGCCTTTTAGATTGGTCCTTTGGAATGAGACATCAATCTAAGTATTCTCTAGTAAGAAATTATGGAGACTATTGTCACTACCCTTCTTATATATAAAAGTAAAATCAAAAGGAGCTAAATGTGATTGCCATCTGGCAAACATCTGCTTTGAAACATCATGTTTAAAATCTTTTGCAAACATAAATTTTGCTGCTTGGCAATCAGTTTTTATTATAAACTTTTGATTGTATAAGTCATCCTGAAATTTTAAAACACATTTGACTATTGCTAAAATTTCTTTTGCAATAGTAGCATAATTTTTCTGGCCTGTATTCCATTTTCTAGAGTGGAATCTAACAAGGCTTTCCTGTTTATCAATTGGGGAAACTTGCTTTAAGATTCCTCCGTAACCGATGTCAGAGGCGTCGGTTTCAATAATTTTTTCCCATCTAGGGTTTGCTATCATTAAGCAGGGAAGATTTTGAACCTTTTGCTTGATCTTTTGAATAATTTTAGTATGATTATTTGACCAAGGTTTTGGGTTAGTTTTTAGTCTATCATATAAAATAGCAGTATCTTCTGCTAGATTTTTATAATAGGGAAGAATATAATTTAGACTTCCTAAAAACCTTTGGACTTGGGTTTTATCATATATTTCATCTGGAAATTTTGACCCAAAATCAATACTTCTGTTTATGGGAATGATTTTTCCTGTTTCAATATTATGACCTAAAAATCTTATTTTAGTTTGGAAAAGAAGCATTTTTGGCCTTGATATGACTAGACCATTTTTTATTATAATATTTTTTAATATCTCAAGGTGTCTAAAATGACTTTCAATATCTTTTGAGAAAACTAAAATGTCATCAATATAAACTATCATGAATTCATTATATGGAATGAAAATATCATTCATAATATTTTGGAATTCGGAGGGGGCATTTTTTAGCCCAAAAGGCATTACGTTCCATTCGTAATGGCCATTAGGTACTGTAAAAGCGGTTTTGTACCTATCTTTTTCTTCTATCTGGATCTGCCAGTAACCAGATTTTAAATCAAATTTTGAAAATATTATGGCATTATATAATTTGTCTAACAAATCTTTTTTGTTAGGTATAGGATTCCTAATCCATTTCATGACCACTTTAATAGTAAATATCATAGAACACTTAATGGAAGATGGTCCGATGATTCTGAAAATATTAGAACTCTTCTCCAAAACTTAAGATGTAAAACTCTAACATCATTTAGATGGTATAAAGATACTTTTCTATGTAGAGTTATGGAACTCCCAGAGGCTAATAACTCTCATTGGAAAAAAAAATGTTTTATATAGAATACTGACAGGTTAAGAATAGATAAAATGTTAAGGTGTTGGTTTACCTCTTGGGGACCTCTGTGGCCGCTAAATGCCAAAGATAGGCGCGAAGGCTTTTATGGTCTGACCTTTCACTAACCACACCATAATGTTTAATCTATTTTTGTAAAAGCTTTCCTTTGGTCAGTAATTTAAAATGTTTTAAATTTTAAGATTTTCGTTTAATTTTGGGATTTTACGATCCTCTGAATTTGGTATCAGAGCCTTGGTGCTCATAAAATAAAGTCTTCTTCATCGTTAAAATGTGCAGATCAACACTTACTTTTATTCATAAATTATGAATATCCTGAAGGGAAAGGATACTGTTAAAAACAGTATGGAAGAGGAATATGAAAGTCCTCATAATCTTGAATTATTAAATAAATGGACAATTCCAAAAATGAAACACAAACTAATTTATAAATTAGGAACTTTTGAAAAATTAGGATTGAAACAAGTTGTAAAAACAATTGAAGAAACATTTTCTTTAAATAAAGAAGTAATGGTTATTAAACTATTGTCAAATAAAGATTTAAATAAATATAAAAGAGATTACAAGTTTCTTCATATAGGTCTAGTGCAAATTGCATTTAAACCTTTGACCCTTGAAGGTCTTCCAGAAAGCTTTATAGCAGCTCTTAGAGATGCTAGAAATCTGGACTGGAAACAATCACTAATAGGGATTGTTCAAACAAGTCTGGCTCATGGCCCAGTCTATTTTAATGATTATCCTAATCTTCAATTATCTCTATCTGATATTAATATTTCAGATGCTTTAACTTTAAATGTTAAATCTCATGGTTATAACTATGCTCCTGGATCAGAAGTTATCTGTATCTATTACAAGATTTATTATAAACCTTTATATACGCTAAATCCTCAGTGTAAAATTGTAGATAAACCATTAAATGAAACCATTGTCATAGAAACTATTTTTGGTAAATCTAATATAACTACCAGAAGAAAAATTAAATGGGAAGAAATTAATTTCCCACAGAACTGGATTTTAGATAAAGCCACAACATCTCAACAATATGTTGATAGTAATCCACTACAGATTACCCAAACTGAAGAAGGAGATGTTCAAATATGTTTTGAACAACTCAGAAATACTCCTTTACCAAGATCTTTATCTTATAGATCTTTATCCTCAAGACATCATATTTCGCCTTTAGGATATCATGTCAGAAGCCCTTCTAGAGCTTCAACTTCAAGAATTAGGGAAACTATTCCTGCTTCTGAAATATTCAATAGATTACACATAAATGATGATAATATTGTCACACCAGGTGTTACAGTAGATCCGGAATTAACCGAATCAGAAATACAATTTGTTTAATGGATTTTACACAAAAACTTGATTTTAATCCGGGCTCACCGATAAGAAAACAAATTAATAGGGAATTTAATTCACCCGAATGGAAATTATTTAGAAATTGGTTTTTTAATAATTTTAAAGAAACCGATATACTATTATTCAAAGAAGAATATTATAAAGATTTGATTATAAAAAATGAGATTATACCATTTATTCTTTGGTTTATAGAAAAATATACAGGAAGTATTATTTCAGTCATAGAAAGAGAATCTGTTATTCAAGGAGAAAAAAGAATTTCTAGTGTTTTTCCTCCTACTCAATCTTTTAAAATTGGAAAGGAAAATGAAATAAGATATTATCAAACTTTTCAAAAATTATTAGAAGGTGACATTTTACCTATCACAGTTTCTCATTTAAATGATTTGATTAAATAGCAGAATTATACAAACTTATATTTAATAATCCTAGGAGAACAAATCCAGGATTTGTCTGCTAAGATGAATAAAATAATATTGTACTTAAAAGAAAAACCTTTATTAGGTAAGCCAACCTCTTTTATAGAAAAGGTTGCTACTCCTAGTATACAACTTTGTAAGGCCCCTTTCCCGGGTGACCTCACGTGTTGGATTTACTCATAAATATAGTCCTAAATACTGAACTTAAATTAAAAACATTCATCATTCAATTACAATTCATTCGTCATTCAATTACATAACTTGACAACGGAAGTCTTAACACATATATTAAAGTGGGATGTCAGTCTTGTGTCGGGTAACCTTCACGCCATCGCATGACCCTTTCTGCCTTTACCTGAAATGTATACTAAAAGTCAGCTAACGCTGGTGAGTTCTAGTTTAATGCAATTAGGTATAAACATTCTTTTCTTTATAAGTATGCATAATTATATATATACGTTTATATAAGTACACATTGACTTGAATTACTTCTCATTTATCATTCTTTGCAAATACATATAGATATATATTCACATCATTGGTCTCATTTATTTTTATAACTTTTGCTTCTCTTTCTTCCTTATTTTGTGATTACATATATATATGCATTCACCTTTTCTTTTCTTTTCTTTACATTCTTGGGTAATACACTTAAGGGTGATCAACCCGTAATTTGTTTGCGAATGTCACCAAGACAAACGCCACGGTCCACAGTCATGGTCCGCCATTCTTACAACCGTCCGACAACTAGTGTCCGTCCGTCATTCTTACAACCGTCCGGCAACTAGTGTCCGTCCGTCATTATCTTACAACCATCCTACCGAAGTAGTCCGTCATTATCTTACAACCGTCCTACCGAAGTAGTCCGTCATTATCTTACAACCGTCCAACCGAAGTAGTCTGTCATTATCTTACAACCGTCCTACCGAAGTAGTCCATCATTATCTTACAACCGTCCTACCGAAGTAGTCCGTCATTATCTTACAACCGTCCTACCGAAGTAGTCCGTCATTATCTTACAACCGTCCTACCGAAGTAGTCCGTCATTATCTTACAACCGTCCTACCGAAGTAGTCCGTCATTATCTTACAACCGTCCTACCGAAATAGTCCTTCATTATCTTACAACCGTTCTACCGAAGTAGTCCGTCATTATCTTACAACCGTCCTACCGAAGTAGTCCGTCATTATCTTATCTGACTGCCCTAAGGTATCCGTCTCCCACCCGAACTAATTAAACAGCCGTACATCGATTTCGGGACTTACTCCACCGTAGTGGCCTGTTTAGTCTACCTTTCTAGACTTTCATTTCTGGCTGCATAATAGTCGAGTGGTCGTCCGTCTACCGAGGTAGCCGTTATCTTTGTTCCATTCATAACGTTTATTCATTCATAGCAAGCAATATATATACATGGATATAAAGCAAGATTTCATTCTTACACATTGTGTTGTTCTTTCATTCATTCTATATAATCATACGATTCATTCTTTGTGCCTAATTAATTTCTGTATATATATATATATAACATATATATTAGTATATCACGTATGATTACATTAGCGTTCATATCATTTATTCATTTAGTGTATACATTTCAGCCCCAAATCATTTAATAAGGTTTGCACATAACATAGAAGGGGGCACATAGAACTCACCTGATAAGCTTCTCTAGGTTGTCCTAAACAAAGGTCCAACAACATCACTTCCGATCTGGATTAGGTAGTTAAATACACATTAGACCCAACCTCGACTCTAATGGTTTAATCATTCTAAACTTACTGACTTTACTTAACCAACCTGCTGCCTGCTGTCTGCTGCCTGCGCACTTAGTAAGTGCGCAGGGACTTGCTCATGCGCACTTGGCAAGTGCGCAGGAGTCTCCCTCCTGCGTATTGGTAAGTACGCAGGGGCTTCCTCCTACGTACTTGGTAAGTACGCAGGAATTCCTTCCTGCACACTTGGTAAGTACGCAGTACCTGGTTCTTGGACCAAAAATCCGATGTTCTTGCATGCAAACCCGATCATGCCAATCTTACAATTTTCTTTGATCAAAATGTGCGGTTTTCATTCTAGATGCTATTTCTAAACTTATTATCAAGTTTCATCCATAAAAACATCATCTCTTTAGCTAAAACTCGAGAAACCTCAACATGAACAAAACTCAGATTATGGTTGAATCATTACCTGGATTGAAATTCTGATTCGGAGGTTTTGCTCACGAGCTCAGTTGAAACGTGCTCCTCTAATCTCGTGACGATCCGTTAACTTTCTCTCTCTAGACCCGAGCTCTCTTTCTCTCTCTAAGATGGTGAAAATGAAGGTGAAATGAGCTAGTGGGCTGCCTTGCCCCTTTTATACCTGGGCTTCCTTCGGCCCGTTGGAGCCGAGCCCAAGCCCATCCGTTCTTATTTCGTTTTATTACGTTTATATCTCCATCGTATTTGTAAGGCCCCTTTCTCGGGTAACCTCACTTGTTGGATTTACTCATAAACATAGTCATAAATACTGAACTTAAATTAAAAACATTCATCATTCAATTACATTTCATAACAGCGGAAGTCTTAACAAACAAAAGTGGGATGTCAGTCTTGTGTCGGGTAACCTTCACGCCCTCGCACGACCTTTTCTTCCTTTACCTGAAATGTATACTAAAGTCAGCTAACGCTGGTGAGTTCTAGTTTAATGCGTTTAGATATAAACATTCTTTTCTTTACTTCATAAGTAAGCATTATTATAAAGTCATTCATATAAATACGTATTCATAGCTTTTGCTTTTCTTTCATCTTTCTTTTCTTTATTAATGTGATTACATATATATATATGCGTTCACCCTTTTTCTTTCACTTTTCTTAACATTCTTTCCTTATCTTTCTTACGTGATTACATAGATATGCATTCACCTTTACTTTCTTTACCATTTATTGGTCATACACATAAGGGTGATCAACCCGTCTTTTACTGCGTATGTCACAAAGACATACGCCCTTAAGCTACCGTCGTAGCCCTTTTACTCGTCCGGTCCTAGAAACCGTCCGCCTTAACTTTTCCGTCCGGCCAACCTTCGGCCGTCCGTCTTAACCGTCCTACCGTCGTAGTCCGTCATATTCGCCCGTCTGCCATAAGGCATCCGTTTCCCACTTGAACTAATTATACAGCCGAATATTGATTTAGCGACTTACTCCACCGTAGTGGCCTTTATTTAGTCTACCTTTCTAGACTTCCTTCTCTAGCTGCATAATAGTCAAGTGGTCGTCCGTCTATCGTAGTAGTCGTTAGCTTCGTTTCCGTCCATAACGTATACTTACATTCTTCGCATGCAATATATATTTATAAGGCAAGGTTTCATTTATTTACGTTATACCATTCATTCATTCATTCTTTGCAAACATACGTGTCGTTCTTTGTTCGTAAGTCATTATTCGCATTCATATGTATCTACACATATACCTTAATATATCACGTATGATCACATTGATATTCATTTCATTTATTCATTTAGTGTATACACTTCAGCCCCAAAACATTTATAAATCATTTGCACATAACATAGAAGGGGGCACATAGAACTCATCTGATGAGTAGTTTCTGTAATACACTAAGCTGGCTACTGGGCTTCACTAATGTCACTCACGATCTGTATAATAAAGTCATACACATAAGATGGTGCTCCTAGATGACACTAGACATTACTATGCTTGAACATAGTAGTTTCGATTGATTAGCTTATATCGAAACTTGGTAGTTTTGATAGGTTGTTTCTGTCGAAACTTGGTAGTTTCGATAGGTAGTTTTGATAGATAGTTTCGATAGGTAGTTTCGATAGGTAGTTTCGATAAGTAACTTATGTATTATCTTAGCTTCGGATCGGGGGCTCATATCGAAACTATGGTACTTTCGATTGGGCCTGCATATATCGAAACTGGGTAGTTTCGATAGGTCTGCACATATTGAAACTAAGTAGTTTCGATGGGTCTGCACATATCGAAACTAAGTAGTTTCGATGGGTCTGCACTTATCGAAACTAAGTAGTTTCGATGGGTCTGCACTTATCGCCTTCCCCAAAAATCCGAATGTTCCGCATGCGAATCTGATCATGTCGATATCTAGATTTTCTTTGATCAAAATGTTCGTTTTTCATTCTAGATGCTATACCCAAGTTCACTTTCAAGTTTCATCCGCAAAAATCGTTATCTTTTAGCCAAAACCCGAAAACCCCCAAAACGAACAAAAACTCATAATGTGATCGAATCGTTACCTGGATTGGATTTCTGATTCAGAGGATATGATCACGAGAACAGCAGCAACGTTCTCCTGAATTCCCGAGTTGATCCGTCACTTTCTCTCTCTAGACCCGAGCTCTCCTCTCTCTCTAAAAGCTGCGTGAGTTGGGGAAATGAGCAGGGAAGAGGGCTGCCTTGCCTCTTATGCGCATGGGCTTCCCTCGGCCCATTGAAGCCGGGCCCAGGCCTGCTCCCTTTTTGTTTAAATATTCCAACTAAACCACCGGTCTCGCTATATTTATTCGTTTTATTATTTTTAGGATGTTACAGTATTATTATTTACTTAGTTACTATTTTCGGGATGTTACAAGTCTACCCTCCTTAAAGTGGTTTCGTCCTCGAAACTGTTTATACGCTAAACAATTGAGGGTATAGTCCCCTCATCTCGTCTTCTTTTTCCCATGTAGCTTCTGACCCTTTTCTGTGCTTCCATTGTACTTTAACTAACTGAATCGACTTATTGCGTAGTCGTTTCTCAACTCGGTCAATAATGGCTATCGGTTCCTCTATATAATTTAGACTGTTATCCACTTCGATCTCGTCGTAAGGTATGTGAGCTGTGTCGTCAGCTAGGCACTTGCGTAAGTGCGACACGTGAAACGTAGGGTATATTCCACTAAGCTCAACGGGTAGGTCGAGTCTGTAAGCAACTTGACTCACTCTTGCTAAAATCTTGAAAGGTCCGACAAACCTTGGACTTAGTTTGCCACGCTTTCAGAACCGAATGATTCCTTTCCACGGTGATACTTTCAACAGTACCATGTCCCCTACTTGAAAATCTAAATCCCTCCTTCTCTTATCCGCGTATGATTTCTGTCTGTCCTTTGCGGCTTTCATTCGAGCCTTGATTTGATTAAATTTCTCGGAAGTAGCTTTGACCACTTCGAGACTTGCAAAATCCTTCTGTCCAATTTCCCCACAACAAACCGGGGTCCTACATCTCCTTCCATACAACATTTCAAATGGCGGCACACCAATCGTTGAATGATAGCTATTGTTATATGAGAATTCTGCCAATGGTAGATGGCTGTCCCAGCTCCCACCGAAGTCAATGGTACAGGCTCGGAGCATGTCCTCCAAGGTCTGAATGGTCCTTTCAGATTGGCCATCGGTTTGAGGGTGGTAAGCGGTGCTGATGTTCAGTCTAGTGCCCATTGTTTCACTGAATTTCTTCCAAAACCTTGATGTGAATCTAGTATCCCTGTCAGACACAATTGACAGTGGCATACCATGTCTGCTCACAATCTCCTTGATAAATACTTCTGCTAGTCTTTCTGACGAAGAAGACTCACGTATAGGCAAGAAGTGAGCACTCTTTGTCAAGCGGTCGACGATCTCACAAATGGTATCATTGCCTTTAGCTGTTCGTGGTAGCTTGGTAATGAAGTCCATAGTGATTTCCTCCCACTTCCATTCCGGTATTGGTAGAGGTTGCATTTTACCGCATGGTTTCTGGTGCTCGGCCTTAACTAGAGAACACGTTAGGCACTTGCTCACGTATTCTGTCACATCATTCTTCATGCCAGGCCACCAGTATTCTTTCTTCAATTCTTGATACATTTTGTTTTTCCCAGGGTGGATAGAATAACGAGACTTATGGGCCTCATCGAGTATTTTTTCTCTAAGCTCGCCAATCTTAGGTATCCACATCCGGCCAAACCTAGTTCGTACTCCGTATGCATTTGCATCTAAGTTCCCTTATTGTCCTACTATTCTTTCCCGTTTCACATTTCTTTCTAACAGTGCTTCCTCTTGTGCCTTTGATATTTCACCCATCAAGTCTGGTTTTATAATCAGCTGACACGCTTTGATCCGGATAGGTGTCGATTCTTCCTTTCTACTTAAAACGTCAGCCACTACGTTTGTCTTGACTGGATGGTACAATATTTCGCAGTCATAGTCTTTCAGTAGTTCTAACCACCTTCTTTGCCTCATGTTTAGTTCCTTTTGTTCGAAAAAAAAATATTTCAAGCTTTTGTGATCGGAGTAGATGGTGCATTTAACTCCACACAAGTAGTGCCTCCATATTTTCAACGCGAAAACCACTGCTGCTAACTCTGGATCGTGCGTTGGGTAGTTAAACTCGTGAATCTTTAGTTGTCATGAGGCATAAGCAATTACCTTTCCTTGTTGTATAAGTACGCAACCCAAACCCTGCCCCGAAGCGTCAGAGTAGACTACCAAGTCTTCATTTCCATCAGGTAGTGTCAAGACTGGATCTTGGGTTAATCGCGTTTTAAGTTCCTCAAACGCGTTGTTTTGGGTTGGGCCCCATTCTTATTTCACTTCCTTCCGTGTCAATTTAGTTAGTGGCGAGGCTATTCTTGAAAAATCTTGAACAAACCTTCGATAGTAGCCTGCCAATCCCCGAAAACTTCGTATCTCTATTGGTGTCTTTGGGACGTTCCATTCTTTTACTGTCTCGATCTTTGCAGGATCCACCATAATGCCATTTTGGTTTATTACATGACCTAGGAATTGGACTTCCCTAAGCCAGAACGCGCATTTGGAGAGTTTTGCGTACAACTTTTCCTGCTTTAGCACTTCTAGAACTTCTCTTAGGTGACAGTGGTGATCACCCTCGCTTTTCGAATATACCAGTATGTCGTCCATAAAAACTATCACTGATCGATCCAACATTGGTCAACATACTCTATTCATCAAATCCATGAATGCTGCTGGTGCGCTAGTCAATCCGAAGGACATCACGAGAAACTCATAATGCCCATAACGCGTGCGAAACGCGGTCTTTGGTACGTCTTCTTCTCTTACTTTCAACTGATGGTAACCCGACCTAAGATCGATCTTTGAGAACCAACTCGCACCTTGCAGTTGATCAAAAAGGTCATCTATTCTAGGTAGTGGGTATTTGTTCTTTACTGTTCTCTTGTTCAATTCACGGTAGTCGATGCACATGCTCATACTGCCGTCCTTCTTCTTTACAAATAGTACCGGAGCGCCCCATGGTGAGATGCTCGGTCTAATAAATCCTTTCTCGGTTAGTTCCTCTAGTTGAGACATCAATTCTTTCATTTCTGACAGAGCCAATCGGTAGGGGGCTTTGGCAACGGGCTCAGCTCCTGGCAGTAAGTCAATCTGAAATTCTATTTCCCGATCGGGTGGCAACCCAGGTAGATCCTCAGGGAATACTTCTGGAAAGCTGCACACCACGGGTACATCCTTGAGTTCTTTCGTTTTCATTCTATCGTCAATAACATACGCCAGATAAGCTTCGCAACCGCGCCTCATGTAACTTTCGGCCTTCATCATCGAGATGACGTTCGGCATCGTGCAATTCCAATCCCCAAAAACCGTAATTGGACATCCGCTAGGAGCTTTGAGGTGTATCCTCTTACGTTTACATATGATTTGAGCTTCGTTGGCAGCTAACCAATCCATACCCAATACTATATTGAATCCTCCTAAGGTGAGAAGGAATAATCTAGAAGGAAAATTATGACCCTCTATTTCTATGATGCGATCCTCTGTTACTTGGAATACTGCCGAATTTTTACCAACGGCAGTTTGTACGCTAAAGGCCTTTACTATGATGTTGATAGGGCAATCTAGTTTACGACTAGATGCATTGGATATAAAGTTTTTTTTTTACCAGCACCAGAGTCAAATAAAATAGCTACATGTTCATCATTTACTAGGAACGTACCTGACACATCATCATGGTTTCCCCTTGCTTCCTCCTCGGTCAAGGCGTAGGCTCGAGTCCTCGCCTTTGGCTGTTCCTTTTCTTTTCCCGAACCAAATTGTCTGGTTCTCCTGCAATTCTTGGTTAGATGTCCAAATAGTCCACAACCTTGGCATTTAGTGTCTCTTAAACATTCGTGAGAATAGTGCCCCGCCTTCCCACACCTATAACAGACGGTGGAACCAACTAGGCACTCGCCTTGGTGTTTCCTCAAACATTTCCTACAAGCTTCGTATTCTTCAGTTCTTGGCTTCTTAGCCTCAGCTGTATAGTTCCCCTCTCCAGTTCCCTTAGACACGTATTCCCATTTCCTTTTATGTGTCTCGGGTAACAGACCAGGCAATATGCTCTTCAGTGTCAGTACAACCTCACGGGCAATAGCATCCCTAAGTTCGGGTTCCAATCGTAGTGCCTCTTCATTGTCACCTCCTGGTGGGGTCACATTAGTGTCATGCACTCTCTTGGTGTATTTCATGTGCATGCTTTCTTCTTTCTCTTGTCTTTGTTTCATTGGCGGTCTACCTACTCGGCCCGTATGGCCGCCTTGGCGTGCAGTTCTTCCTCTACTTGCCATAGTTTTCAAGAAACTTCTGATATGAAAAGGGAATACATCATTGTCATTTCTTCAGATCATAGTTTGGAACAGTACGAGCAAGGTAAATTCTTAATTACAGTGACCGGTTTGTGATTACTAATTTACATTGCTTTTCGGGTTCAAAACTCTTCAAATCAGTCATGGAATTAACATCTATTTGTTCTAAGTTATGGTATCGATTCTTATGCAAGAGCATTAACTTTATTACTTACTTACCGTGCTGGCGTTGGCGTTGGTTACCCATACTGACATCCGTGCGTTGGTCCCATAATCAGTTTGAGTCTAGACATTTAGGGATGTCTGAATCTCTCAAACTATTGCTCTAATACCAACTTGTAAGGCCCCTTTCCCGGGTGACCTCACGTGTTGGATTTACTCATAAACATAGTCATAAATACTGAACTTAAATTAAAAACATTCATCATTCAATTACAATTCATTCGTCATTCAATTACATAACTTGACAGCGGAAGTCTTAACACATATATTAAAGTGGGATGTCAGTCTTGTGTCGGGTAACCTTCACGCCATCGCACGACCCTTTCTGCCTTTACCTGAAATGTATACTAAAAGTCAGCTAACGCTGGTGAGTTCTAGTTTAATGCAATTAGGTATAAACATTCTTTTCTTTATAAGTATGCATAATTATATATATACGTTTATATAAGTACACATTGACTATAATTACTTCTCATTTATCATTCTTCGCAAATACATATAGATATATATTCACATCATTGGTCTCATTTATTTTTAGAACTTTTGCTTCTCTTTTTTCCTCATTTTGTGATTACATATATATATGCATTCACCTTTTCTTTTCTTTTCTTTACATTCTTGGGTAATACACTTAAGGGTGATCAACCCGTCATTTGTTTGCGAATGTCACCAAGACAAACGCCACGGTCCACCGTCATGGTCTGCCATTCTTACAACCGTCCGACAACTAGTGTCCGTCCGTCATTATCTTACAACCGTCCTACCGAAGTAGTCCGTCATTATCTTACAACCGTCCTACCGAAGTAGTCCGTCATTATCTTACAACCGTCCTACCGAAGTAGTCCGTCATTATCTTACAACCGTCCTACCGAAGTAGTCCGTCATGATCTTACAACCGTCCTACCGAAGTAGTCCGTCATTATCTTACAACCGTCCTATCGAAGTAGTCCGTCATTATCTTACAACCGTCCTACCGAAGTAGTCCGTCATTATCTTACAACCGTCCTACCGAAGTAGTCCGTCATTATCTTATCTGACTGCCCTAAGGTATCCGTCTCCCACCCGAACTAATTATACAGCCGTACATCGATTTCGGGACTTACTCCACCGTAGTGGGCTGTTTAGTCTACCTTTCTAGACTTTCATTTCTGGCTGCATAATAGTCGAGTGGTCGTCCGTCTACCGAGGTAGCCGTTATCATTGTTCCATTCATAACGTTTATTCATTCATAGCAAGCAATATATATACATGGATATAAAGCAAGATTTCATTCTTACACATTGTGTTGTTCTTTCATTCATTCTATATAATCATACGATTCATTCTTTGTGCCTAATTAATTTCTGTATATATATATAAGATATATATTAGTATATCACGTATGATTACATTAGCGTTCATATCATTTATTCATTTAGTGTATACATTTCAGCCCCAAATCATTTAATAAGGTTTGCACATAACATAGAAGGGGGCACATAGAACTCACCTGATAAGCTTCTCTAGGTTGTCCTAAACAAAGGTCCAACAACGTCACTTCCGATCTGGATTAGGTAGTTAAATACACATTAGACCCAACCCCGACTCTAATGGTTTAATCATTCTAAACTTACTAACTTTACTTAACCAACCTGCTGTCTGCTGCCTGCGCACTTAGTAAGTGCGCAGGGACTTGCTCATGCGCACTTGGCAAGTGCGCAAGAGTCTCCCTCCTGCGTACTTACGCAGGGGCTTCCTCCTGCGTACTTGGTAAGTACGCAGGGACTTCCTCTTGCGTACTTGGTAAGTACGCAGGAATTCCTTCTTGCGCACTTGGTAAGTACGCAGTACCTGGTTCTTGGACCAAAAATCCTAAGTTCTTGCATGCAAACCCGATCATGCCAATATTACAATTTTCTTTTATCAAAACGTGCGGTTTTCATTCTAGATGCTATTTCTAAGCTTATTATCAAGTTTCATCCGTAAAAACATCATCTATTTAGCTAAAACTCGAGAAACCCCAACATGAACAAAAACTCAGATTATGGTTGAATCATTACCTGGATTGAAGTTCTGATTCGGAGGTTTTGCTCACGAGCTCAGTTGTAACATGCTCCTCTAAACTCGTGACGATCCGTCGACTTTCTCCCTCTAGACCCGAGCTCCCTTTCTCTCTCTAAGATGGTGAAAATGAAGGTGAAATGAGCTAGTGGGCTGCCTTGCCCCTATTATACCTGGGCTTCCTTCGGTCCGTTGGAGCCGAGCCCAAGCCCATCCGTTCTTATTTCGTTTTATTACGTTTAAATCTCCATCGTATTATTATTTACTTAGTTACTATTTTCGGGATGTTATAAACTTCCTCCGGAAGTCACAGATTTTAAATTAAAATCTAAAGATACTCTTGTATCAACTTTAAATGAGACTATGGACGCTCTAAAGGGTCTTAAGATTAGTACTCTAACAGAGTTCTCTAAAGATAATTACCATGAGGAAGTTAAAGATCAAATCTCTAAACTTTCTAAGTGGGCAGATAAGCCTACTCATAGGAAATACTATTATCCTAGACCAACCCCTCAGGATGTCCTTATAGAAGAACAAGAATATATAATAAATAACTCTTATAGTGGAAAAATGATCTATGAATGGAACATAGATGGTCAATCAGAAGGACAGATTTATAACACTGTCCATAGAATCCTTATGTATAGTACAGTTTGCAAAAATAATAACAACTCAGTAAAAACTATAGCTAGTATGATAATATCAGGTTTTACTGGCCAGTTAAAAGGATGGTGGGACAATTATCTATCCCAAACTGATAAGGATAAAATCCTTAATAGCGTTAAACAGGAAGAAGGCGCTAGTACCAGCAGTACAGAGAGTAATGTTGTCTATACTTTAATAGTAAATATCATAGAACACTTTGCTGGAAGATGGTCCGATGATTCTGAAAATATCAGAACTCTTCTCCAAAACTTAAGATGTAAAACTCTAACATCATTTAGATGGTATAAAGATACTTTTCTATGTAGAGTTATGGAACTCCCAGAGGCTAATAACTCCCAATGGAAGTCTAAGTTTATAGATGGCCTTCGCCACTTATTTGCTGAGAGAATAAAAGGCAAATTAAGAGTAGATGGAGTCATAGATTATGACAAATATACGTATGGCAAGCTCATAGGCACATGTGTCCAAGAAGGAATAAGCCTATGTAATGAAATCAAACTTAATCAACAGATTAAGAAACATTCCTTGAATGAAAGAAAACAATTAGGAGATTTATGTGGCCAATTTGGCATAGAGAAACCTGATAAGATTATAGAAACCAATAAGGAATCCTCCCCTAAAAAACATTATAAGAGGAAAAAATTCAGAAAAGAAGATAAATCTTATAGACCTTATAATAAAGATTATAGAAAGAAAAAATATAAGGAAAAGAAAGATTCTCCAGATGATTTTAATAAATTTATAAAATGTAGAAAATGTGGCAAAATAGGCCACAAGGCAAAAACTTGTTGGGTTACGAAAAAACTCAATAAGATTGAAGATAAAGACATAAGAGATAAGATTAATGAAGTACTACTAGATAATAACCTAGAAGAAACTCTTTCTGATTATTCTTCATCTGAAGAAGACAATCTAAATATTTTAGATAGCCTTAGTTCCTCTGATATAGATGAATATCAATGTCCGGCTAATTGCAACAATAACTGTTGTAAAAACCTTTCTGAAATATCTGAAGAAGGTCTCTATCAATTTATTTCCCAGTTTCAAAATCTGGAAATTAATGTTTTGATTTATGAGATCTTAGATCTCCTAAAAACCATAGATGACCAACAAATAAGAGAAAAATTTATTTCTGAATGTTTAAACCAACAAAAGGTTGAGGAAACTTCTTCCTCAAATCCCCCTAAAGATTTAAAACCTTTTTCTTTAGCTGAACTAAAGAAACAGCTAACCCAAAGAAATAAGAATTCTAGACCTGTTAATATACAGGATCTAAAAATTGAAATTGATAACCTAAGACTAGATATCAGCATCCTTCAAAAGGATAATAGGAATCTAGAAGAAAGAATTATGAGGCTGGAGATACCTCAGGAAATACATACGGAGGAAATCCCTCGTATTCTTAAAACAGAATTTCTAGAAAGTATCATAGATATTGTCACCACACAAAAGTGGAATATAAAATAAAACTTCTTATAGAAGATAGCTTTTTTATAACCGTTACAGCACTTGTGGATAGTGGTGCTGATCTAAACTGCATCTAGGAAGGAATTATTCCTACCAAATATTTTCATAAAACCTCCCAAAACTTAAGTTCTGCAGGAGGGGATAAATTAAAAATTGAATACAAGATTCCACAGGCTCTTATTTGTCATAATGAAACCTGTATTCCAACTAGTTTTATTCTAGTAAAAAATCTTACTAGCCAAGTTATCCTTGGAACCCCTTTTCTAAATAAAATTTTTCCTTTAAAAAATATTGATAATAAAGGTATAACTGGATATTTCCAAAACAAAGAAATACATTTTTCGTTCATTACAAACCCTTTTTCCAGGACTTTGAACAATGTAAAAGAATCTCTTTTACAAGCAAAAATAAATCAAATAGATTTTCTCCAAAAGGAAATATTTTCTTTAAATACACAAGACAGGATAAATAATCCTAAGCTTCAAGATAAGATTAAAATGATTAATAATCATTTTACATTACAAATATGTAGTGATCATCCAAACGCTTTTTGGGATAGAAAAAAACATATTGTTGCTTTACCTTATGAAGATGATTTTAATGATAATAAAATCACTACCAAGGCTAGACCTTGTCAAATGAATTCCGAATATATGGAATTATGTAAACAAGAAATAAAATCTCTTCTTGACAAAGATCTTATAAGAAGATCAAAATCACCATGGTCGTGTACAACTTTTTATGTTAATAAACATTTTGAAAAAGAAAGAGGTGCTCCAAGATTAGTCATAAACTATAAACCACTTAATAAGGTCCTGAAATGGATTAGGTATCCTATACCTAACAAAAAAGATTTGTTAGACAAATTATATAATGCCATAATATTTTCAAAATTTGATTTAAAATCTGGTTACTGGCAGATCCAGATAGAAGAAAAAGATAGGTACAAAACCGCTTTTACAGTACCTAATGGCCATTACGAATGGAACGTAATGCCTTTTGGGCTAAAAAATGCCCCCTCCGAATTCCAAAATATTATGAATGATATTTTCATTCCATATAATGAATTCATGATAGTTTATATTGATGACATTTTAGTTTTCTCAAAAGATATTGAAAGTCATTTTAGACACCTTGAGATATTCAAAAATATTATAATAAAAAATGGTCTAGTCATATCAAGGCCAAAAATGCTTCTTTTCCAAACTAAAATAAGATTTTTAGGTCATAATATTGAAACAGGAAAAATCATTCCCATAAACAGAAGTATTGAGTTTGGGTCAAAATTTCCAGATGAAATATATGATAAAACCCAACTCCAAAGGTTTTTTAGAAGTCTAAATTATATTCTTCCCTATTATAAAAATCTAGCAGAAGATACTGCTATTTATATGATAGACTAAAAACTAACCCAAAACCTTGGTCAAATGATCATACTAAAATTATTCAAAAATCAAGCAAAAGGTTCAAAATCTTCCCTGCTTAATGATAGCAAAACCTGGATGGGAAAAAATTATTGAAACCGACGCCTCTGACATCGGTTATGGAGGAATCTTAAAGCAAGTTTCCCCAATTGATAAACAGGAAAGCCTTGTTAGATTCCACTCTGGAAAATGGAATACAGGCCAGAAAAATTATGCTACTATTGCAAAAGAAATTTTAGCAATAGTAAAATGTGTTTTAAAATTTCAGGATGACTTATACAGTCAAAAGTTTATAATAAAAACTGATTGCCAAGCAGCAAAATTTATGTTTGTAAAAGATTTTAAACATGATATTTCAAAGCAGATGTTTGCCAGATGGCAATCACATTTAGCTCCTTTTGATTTTACTATTATATATAAGAAGGGTAGTGACAATAGTCTCCCTGATTTTCTTACCAGAGAATACTTAGATTGATGTCTCACTCCAAAGGACCAATCAAAAAGGCCCTTCTTGAAATTCAAGAAGAAATTGAATATCGTTCTCTTCAGATTATTCGTGAAGAAGTTCTTATTTTTGAAATCCAGTCAAACACATTTCTAGGACAAAATAATAAAGATGTCCTAATAAAAGATAGAAAGATGTGGAAATCTAAATTCATAGAAACATAGAAAGGATTCGTATATTACGAGATTTAAAAATCAGTATTTCATGTGGATAGACTCTTCAGGTATGATTCCTTATGAGCAAGGAAGAAGAGGAAGAGGCAGGTCTTCCTCTTATAGAAGAAGAGGTGGAAACAACAATCCAAGGGTTATATCCCATATGGGTAGCCAAAGACTTATAGCCGAAAATATTGCTTCCTCATCAGGAACTTCACAATCAGATAACCTCCTTTATAAGGAGTTTTTGGAATATAAAGCCTCTATAGAAAAGTCTAATAATGACTCTTCTCAAACAGCTGTAAGGCCGCAAACCCAGGGGGCCTCACTTGTTGGATTTACTCATTCACAAGCAGTTCTTAAACATGAATATCAAATAACGCAGCTGAAAGTTTCATTCAAACATAACGTCATCATTGTTCTTACATGCGGAAGCGTAAATAATGTTTAAAACATAATTACATCATAACTAAACATAACGGGATGCCAGTCTTCATAGTCAGTCGGGTAACTCCTCTCGCTAGCCAAGCATCACCGTCCATCCTCATAACCTGCCTTAACCTAAATGTGCATACTAAAAAGTCAGCTACGCTGGTGAGTTCTAGTTTTAACATAAAACCTTAACTTCAAATAATTTGCCAAAAACATAACTTCATACTTCATTTAATAAAAAGCGTACGTAAAATAATGCAATAATAAAACATAACACTTCATAAACATAAGTCAACGAACATATCGAATCTGCGCCTTCTCGTAACCGTCAAATCCTTACGTTACATACTGGTTGAATAATCTAAGGATCACCACCACTAGGCCCATCATCACCGTACTGTCCTTCGGGTGAGGAACTCCTAGGGCCCGATACTTAGTTCATCCAACCCTTCAAGCACGGCATCCCAAAGGATAGCGCGTACCAAACTTCAAGCACTGCACCCCGTAGGGCGCAAGTACCAAACTTCAAGCACGACTACCCTGGAAGGTAAATCGTACCAAACTTCAAGGATCACGATAATCCCCTTGACGACCGTCATCGCCCCAGTTATACAACAGTTGGCCAGCCACAGAGGCCCCTAAAAGGTAAAGGCCCATAATATACTTCCCACCCCTTAACCTTCATTCCCTAAGGAATATTGGCAGATTCGTTCGTTTGTGACTTTCATAAAACTTCGCTTCTTTTACTTTAAAAACTTCAGTTAAAGCATTCGTACATTTTATTAAAAATTATCCCTTCATTCATAAACACTTCGTAAACTTCATAAACTTCTTTTGGCAAAATATTTCATATACACTTCTTTCAAAACCTTTCCTTCTAAAACATCGTTCATAAACATCATTTTATAAAACGTTACATACAACCTTCATAAACATCGTTTTATAAAATCGTCACATCGTTACGTATGCACACCAGCCCAAAAACATTATTAAAACATTTAAAAGAGGGCTTCTAGAACTCACCTTATAAGCTAGTCTCGGTTTTCCTAAACAAAGGTCCAACAACTTCACTTCCGATCTGAATTGATTAGTGAAATACACATCAGACCAATACCGACTCTAACGGTTTTAACCCTTCTAAACATACTAACTTTACTTAACCAGCCTGATGCCTGCGCACTTAGCAAGTGCGCAGACCCTGCTTCCTGTGCACTTAGCAAGTGCGCAGACTCTGCTGCCTGCGCACTTAGCAAGTGCGCAGACCCCTCTTCCTGCGCACTTAGCAAGTGCGCAGGTCCGTCCTCCTGCGCACTTAGCAAGTGCGCAGGACCTGCTCTGTGCGCACTTAGCAAGTGCGCACGACCTGTTCTTCGTGAAAAACCCTAACTTTCGCATTCGGGTCTGATCATGTCAAGATCCCGAACCTGTTGCATTCAAAACGTTCGTTTTCCATTAAGGAACTCAAATCCATGATTATCTTTCAGTTTCATCCGTTCAAACCTTACCTTTTCACCCAAAACACGAAAAACACAAAAACAAACTAAAACTCAGATTTAGGTCGGATCGTTACCTGAATCGAGTTTCTGATCCGGAGGTTCTTCTCACGAGTGTAAGAGACACGAGCGGGTGCAATCTTGTGCGATTCTGACACTTTCTCTCTCTACAGTTTTTCTCTCTCTAGAATTGCAAATGAGATAAACATGTGGTGACCTTGGCTATTTATAGGGGAGACCTCCCCAAGCCCGGTTCGCGACTGACCCGGCCCGACTTCGGCCCGCTTGAACTCGTTAACTTTATTTCTCGACATTTTGGGATGTTACAAGTCTACCCCCTTATAATAGGTTTCATCCCCGAAACCAATCACAAGTCAAATAATTGAGGGTATGACTCCTTCATTTCCGCCTCCGTTTCCCATGTAGCCTCTGATCCCTTTCGGTGCCTCCATTGGACTTTAACCAATGGAATAACTTTGTTACGTAAACGCTTCTCCTTTCGGTCTAAGATAGCCACGGGTTCTTTGTTGTAATTAAGGCTGTTGTCGACCTCGATGTCAGTAAGTGGTACGTGAGCCGATTCATCCACCAAACACTTTCGCAAATGTGATACATGGAAGGTAGGATGAATCCCACTTAACTCATCAGGCAACTCCAACCGATAAGCGACTTCCCCAACCAGTGCCATTATCCTGAACGGTCCGACAAACCTCGGACTTAACTTTCCTCTCTTCCTGAATCGTATGATTCCCTTCCAGGGCGACACTTTCAACATTACTCTGTCCCCAACATCAAACTCGATAGGCCTTCGTCGTCTATCCGCATAGGATTTCTGGCGATCTTGTGCGGCCTTCATTCGAGCTTTGATTTGATCAAACCTTTCCGACGTTTCTTTTATGACTTCCAGACTTCCTAACTCCTTCTGTCCAATCTCACCCCAACAAACCGGGGTCCTGCATCTTCTACCATACAACATTTCGTAAGGCGGCATGCCTATAGTCGTGTGATGACTATTGTTGTAGGAGAATTCGGCTAACGGCAGATGACTGTCCCAACTGCCACCGAAGTCGATAATACAAGCACGGAGCATATCTTCCAATGTCTGGATGGTCCTTTCGGACTGACCATCCGTTTGCGGGTGGTATGCCGTGCTGATATTAAGCCTTGTGCCCATCGCCTCATGAAATCTTTTCCAGAACCTCGATGTGAATCGTGTGTCCCGGTCAGATACGATCGTCAAAGGCATCCCATGCCGTGCTACTACTTCGTTGATAAACACTTCTGCTAACCTTTTCGACGAGAACGTCTCGCGAATAGGTAGGAAATGAGCACTCTTCGTTAATCGGTCCACAATTACCCAAATGGTGTCATGACCTTTAGTTGTGCGGGGTAGCTTGGTTATGAAGTCCATGGTAATGTGTTCCCACTTCCATTCTGGTATATCAAGTGGTTGGATCTTTCCATATGGTTTCTGGTGTTCAGCCTTTACTTGCGAGCAAGTCAAACACTTGCTTACATACTTCGTTACATCACATTTCATTCCAGGCCACCAGTAGTCCTTCTTCAGGTCTTGGTACATTTTGTTGGTACCGGGATGGATAGAGTAACGAGACTTATGAGCCTCATCCAAGATTTTGGTTCTAAGTTCGCCACCCAAAGGTATCCATACCCGTCCATAACGTGTTCTAACACCAAGGGTGTTATATTACAACTTGTTTTGTTGGCCAACCATTCTTTCCTTCTTTATGTTTTCTTCTTTAAGTGCCTCATCTTGAGCCCTTTCGATTTCGCTCATCACATCCGATGTTACCACCAACTGGCAAACTTTCACTCTAATAGGAGTAGGCACATCCTTTCGGCTTAGAGCGTCAGCCACCACGTTTGCCTTTCCAGGATGGTACATGATCTCACAGTCATAGTCCTTCAGGAGTTCCAACCATCGTCTCTGCCTCATATTAAGCTCCTTTTGTTCGAAGAAGTACTTCAAACTTTTGTGGTCAGAGTAAATAGTAAACTTCACCCCGTACAGGTAGTGCCTCCATAACGTGTGCGAAATGCCGTTTTCGGGGCTCTCGTCAATCCAATAGACATTACGCGGAACTCAAAGTGTCCATAACGTGTGCGAAATGCCGTTTTCGGTATGTCTTCTTCCCTCACCTTCAACTGATGGTACCCGGATCGAAGGTCGATCTTTGAGAACCAACTTGCACCTTGTAATTTATAGAACAGGTCGTCGATCCTTGGTAACGGGTACCTGTTCTTCGCGGTACATTTGTTCAACTCGCGATAATCAATATACATTCTCATCGAACCGTCTTTCTTCTTTACGAACAACACCGGAGCACCCCAAGGAGAGATGCTCGGTCGTATAAATCCTTTCTCAAGTAACTCGTCTAGTTGCGTCATTAGTTCCTTCATCTCTACTGGTGCTAGTCGATATGGAGCCTTAGCAACGGGCTGGGCATCTGGTAATAAGTCAATTCGGAACTCAATTTCTCTATAGGGTGGTATCCCAGGCAAATCCTCTGGAAACACCTCCGGGTACTCGCGTACCACGGGTACATCGTCTAGTTTCTTCACTTCCTTACACTTGTCAATCACATACACCAGATAAGCCTCGCATCCGCGCCTCAAGTAATTTGTTGCCTTAATCATTGAGATGACGTTTGGCATCGGGGCGTCACGATCTCCAAAAACCTCGACTTTGCTACCATCCGGAGCCTTGAGTCGGATTATCTTTCGTTTACATATAATTTGCGCTTCATTGGCAGTTAGCCAATCCATGCCTAACACGACATCGAACCCTCCCAAAATCATAACACACAATCTGACAGGGAACCTATGACCTTCTATTTTTATCGTGGAGTTTTCAACTACATCGGTTACTCTTGCAGTTCTACCCTCAGTGGTTTCTACGCTAAATGCCCTTTCTAACTTATTGACAGTGTACTTCACGCGTTTACAGAAAGTTGCAGATATAAAACTCTTACTGGCACCCGAATCAAATAGCACAGAAACAAAAGTGTTATCAAGGATGAACGTACCTGACGCCACATCAGGGTCCTTCCTAGCCAGATCCTGCGTCAGTGCGTAAGCCCGCGTCTTCGCACGAGATCCCTCTCCCTTCTTTTCCGGGCCTTTTCCCTTCCCGGTTTCCCCCATCCTGGGCTTGGTGCATTCCCGACTCATATGAACATTTTCACCACAATTGTAGCATTTGTAGCCTTGAGGGCATTCACAGGAGTAATGTCCGGTCTTGCCGCATTTAAAGCATAGATTCGATCCTAACCGACATTCACCCGCGTGTCTTACCCCACATTTCCCACAGACTGTCATCTCACCTACCCTGGCCTGCTTGTCCCGAGCCCTAAACAACTTCCCACCCGATCGTTTAGCGGGAAAACTCAACTTCTTCTTAGGCTCTTCAATGGCAACAACATTCAGCGCCAGATCATCAAATACCACGCCGCTCAGTTCTACTACCAAATCGTAGGTAGTAGGGGCATTTGCCTTAACATAGGTGCGGACCTGGTCCGGCAGTCCTTGTATGTAACATGAAATCTTTCTTTCCTCCGTCGTGACAAGATGTGGCACCAGACGTGCCAGTTCATTAAATCGGGTTGTGTACTGCCGGTGCGTCATGCTCCCGGCCTTCAAACCCAGAAATTCCCTCTCTACCTTCTCAATCTCGTTCCTTGGGCAGAAATTCTTGATCACCAAAGTTTTCAAGTCAGCCCACACCATCGCATCCACAATATCGCTCCCTTTTGCCTGACGTATACCTTCCCACCAATGGGATGCTTCTTCCCTCAAGGAGTTAGCAGCAAATTTTACAACTTGATCCGTTCGGCACTCGCTCAGACGAATGGCAGCTTCCATACGTATCACCCAGTCAAATGTAGCCATCGCGTCTTTCTTTCCAGTGAGGACCGGTGGGTCACATACCTTAAAGGACTTATAGTCGCATCCGCGAGCAGGCGATGCGTTAATTGCCTCAGTGTTCGGGGTACCAACTGCCGTGTTGGACCCACCCGTCTCGTTAACCTTCTTCATCGCTTCAGCTAACAGACCTGGCAGAGAAGCCTTCATCAACTTGGAGAACTCTCGAGCTATAGCTGCCCTCACTTCTGGTTCAAAAGTGAAAGGTTGTTCTTCAACCTGTGTCTGCTCAGCTTCATGCACACTAACCACCGGTTCAGTGTGAACACTTCCTTCTTCACTATACTCTTGGCGCGCGGGCATCCTGCCATGCCCACCATTTCGACCGCCGGTACGACCACCGGTACGGCCACCACGCCTTCCGTTTCCACTCCTTGCCATTTCGTTCTATAAGACAAGTAATCCAATGTCATCACGCTAGTTAACAAATAAAATTCAATAAGTACTATAAGATGTTAATATACACTGGCCATCTGCAATTAACCATTACACTACCTTTCGATTTCTATTTGACCACCTTTGGGATTTCATCAGAACACAAGTCCTTACCTAACCCTTTCTAAGGCATACTATAAACGTAAATATATACTACCTTCGTACCTGATGTTGGGGCTCGAGTTACCCGTACTGGCATCCGCTTTCGGTCCCATTCAAAGTTTAAGTTCAGACACTGGGAGTGTCCGAATCTCTCAAACTATTGCTCTGATACCAACTTGTAAGGCCCCAAACCCGAGAGGCCTCACTTGTTGGATTTACTCATTCACAAGCAGTTCTTAAACATGAATATCAAATAACGCAGCGGAAAGTTTCATTCAAACATAACGTCATCATTGTTCTTAAATGCGGAAGCGTAAACAATGTTTAAAACATAATTACATCATAACTAAACATAACGGGATGCCAGTCTTCATAGTCAGTCGGGTAACTCCTCTCGCCAGCCAAGCATCACCGTCCATCCTCATAACCTGCCTTAACCTGAATGTGCATACTAAAAAGTCAGCTACGCTGGTGAGTTATAGTTTTAACATAAAACCTTAACTTCAAATAATTTGCCAAAAACATAACTTCATACTTCATTTAATAAAAAGCGTACGTAAAATAATGCAATAACAAAACATAACACTTCATAAACATAAGTCAACAAACATATCGAATCTGCGCCTTCTCGTAACCGTCAAATCCTTACGTTACATACGGGTTGAATAATCTAAGGATCACCACCACTAGGCCCATCATCACCGTACTGTCCTTTGGGTGAGGAACTCCTAAGGCCCGATACTTAGGTCATCCAACCCTTAAAGCACGGCGTCCCAAAGGATAGCGCGTACGTGTAACATCCTAAAATGACGAGAAATAAAGTTAACGAGTTCAAGCGAGCCGAAGTCAGGCCGGGTCAGTCGCAAACCGGGCTTGGGGAGGTCTCCCCTATAAATAGTCCAAGGCCCTCATTCTTCTCCTCTCAGAAATTCTAGAGAGAGAAAACCGTAGAGAGAGAAAGTGTCAGAATCGCACAAGATTGCACCCGCTCATGTCTCTTGCACTCGTGATCATTCCCTCCAAATCAGAAATCCAATCCAGTTAATCATCCGATCATAATTTGAGTTTTTGTGATATTTTAGGATTTCCGGGTTTTCGGGTGAAAATAGGACGTTTTTACGGATGAAACTTGAGAATAAGCTTGGGTCTAATATCTGGAATGAAAACCAGTCGTTTTGAGCAAAGGAAGTTGAAGTTTTGACATAACCGAACCCAAATCCGAGAATTTCGGACCGTTTGGGAAAGATGACTACTGGTGCAGGCGAACTTAGCAAGTTCGCTTGGTGGAGGCAAACTTATCAAGTTCGCCTGATTAAGTTCGCTTGGCAAGTTCGCTTGGCCAAAGGGTAAGCGAACTTATTAAGTTCGCTTGGCAAGTTCGCTTGGCCAAGGGTAAGCGAACTTATTAAGTTTGCCTAGGTCAGAGGAAGCGAACTTAGGCATTAAGTTCACCTATAAGTTTGCCTAGGCCAGTGGAAGCGAACTTAGGCATTAAGTTCGCCTATGTCAGCTGTGTTAGGAATATAACTTGGTTTAGATCTGATACGGGTATAATTAATTAATCCAGATCGTGTGCGGCGCTCATCAGACCGCAGATAGGACAGAACAGGACTAGCTGATATGGTGAGTTCTATGTGCCCCCTCTATGTTATATGCAAATGATTTATAAATATTTTTGGGGCTGAAGTGTATACACTAAATGAATAAATGTTATGAATGCCAATGTGAACATACGTGATATATAAATATATGAAAAATGAATTATGAACAAAGATTAAAACGTATGTTTACAAAGTATGAATAAAATTTTGCCTTATATTATATATATACTGCATGATATGAATATACGTGAATGTTATGGACGCTTCGATGCTAACGGCTACTACGGTAGACGGACGACCACGTGTCTATCTTGCAACCGGGACAAAAACGTTCCTTCATCAGCAAGGAAATAAAAAGGGGCATAAATGGGCGGTCGAAGCAAATGCCAAATCATATGTAGAACGGTTGCAAACATGGTAGCACGTGGGAAACGGATACCTTCGGGTAGACGGGCGAAAAGGACGGCCTACGACGGTATGACGGACGGCCGAAGGTTGGCCGGACGGTTTTTTATGGCGGACGGTTTCTAGGACCGGACGAGTCAAAGGGCTACGACGGTAGCTTCATGGCGTATGTCTTTGTGACATACGTAGTAAAAGACGGGTTGATCACCCTTATGTGTATAACCAAATGAATGTTTAGGAAAGTAAAGGTGAATGCACATCAGTGTAGTCACTCAAGAATGATGAAAGAAAATAAATAGTTAAGAATACGTAATTATTTTCTTATGTATAAACTTATGAAATACTTTTGAGGAAATAATGTTTATATCTAATCATTTTAAACTAGAACTCACCAGCGTTAGCTGACTTTTAGTATACATTTCAGGTAACAAAGAAAAGGGTCGTGCGAAGGCGTGAAGGTTACCTGGCTAAAGACTGACATCCCGATTTACGTTTTTGTTAAACACTGATGTATGTGTTAAATGTTAAGACTTCCGCTGCAATGTACTCAAATGTGAATGATTTTGGCTGTTAATTAAATATGTTAAATTTAAAGTTCAGTATTGATAACTTTGTTTATGAGTAAATCCAATAAGTGAGGTCACCCGGAAAAAGGGGCCTTACAAGTTGGTATCAGAGCAATAGTTTGAGAGATTCAAACATCCCTAAATGTCTGAACTCAAGCTGATTATGGGACCAACGCACGGGTGTCAGTCTGGGTAGCCAACGCCGACGCCATCACTGTAAGTAAGTACTAAAGTTCATGTTTGTAGATAGGAATAGATGCCTTAACTTAGAACCAATAGATGTCAATGCCTTGACCAATTTGCAGAGTCTGGAACCTGAAAAGCAATGTAAATTTCTAATCACAAACCGGCTACTGTAATTAAAAATTTACCTTGTTCGTACTGTTCTAAAACTATGATCTGATGAAATGGCATTGATGTATTCCCTTTATGTCACACCCCGCCAGGGCGGAAACGCGAGGCACGACGTTCACTAGTTTCCAAAGCATATGATTATCGCAAACACATACATGTAATTGGATACATAATCGAGTTTAAAATATTTACATCACAAAATATCAACTTGAGTTTACAAAAGTTTAAGATTTCGCAAATATGACTCAAGACCATGAGTTATACAAGAGAAATCTTCCCAAAAAGCCGTATCCACGTGCATGCATGTATCCTACATTGCTAACCTGATGGCCACGTTCAATTTCCTGAAAACATACTTAAAACTGTCAACACGAGGTTGGTGAGTTCACAAGTTATTATAAAGAGTTATCGTAAATCCAATGTTTAAATCTGATCATTTTCCGATCAAACTCCTTGTTAAACCTGATCACTTTATCCTGATCAGAACTCTTTTACTTTAAAACCTGATCACTTTAGCCTGATCAGAACTCTTTTGTGTAAAACCTGATCACTTTAACCTGATCAAAACTCTTTTGTGTAAAACCTGATCACATTAACCTGATCAGAACTCTTTTGTGTAAAACCTGATCACTTTAACCTGATCCTAACTCTTTTGTGTAAAACCTGATCAGAACTCTTTTGTGTAAAACCTGATCACTTTAACCTGATCAGAACTCTTTTGTGTAAAACATGATCACTTTAACCTGATCAGAACTCTTTTGTGTAAAACCTGATCACTTTAACCTGATCAGAACTCTTTTGGGTAAAACCTGATTACTTTAACCTGATCAGAACTCTTTTGTGTAAAACCTGATCACTTTAACCTGATCAGAACTCTTTTATGTAAAACCTGATCACTTTAACCTGATCAGAACTCTTTTGTATGTATTACCAATGAATATGAATACTAATCCGATCTATTGACCCCATTTGTAAGCTTGCAAGGAATACAAAATAGTATGTAATGTACGAGACCGTAACCAAACCCCAACTTTCTGTGCCTCCCCTCGCCTTTCTGCGAGTAAGACAATATGCGGTCATTCGGCCATTTTGATCCCTGGTTAGCGCGACTAACCATGACCGGAGGCGTCACCCCCAATAGTACTATTCATATAATCCCGGGCTAAATCCACAGCTAATGGTTACTAATTTATTACGAGGACTTTAAGCGCTTTATTGTTCCCTCAATACATACATACGGTCAGATCATTAGTTCCATTCATTTATACACAAAAGTCTTTTACAAGTATGTTTCCACCCCAAATCATTTCAAAACTTTAGAAAAAGGGGGATTAGTGAAACTCACCTCGACAATATGAATGCTAGCAAATATTTGAATAACGGCAGATTCGCCTATCCGTATCCTATTTACACAAGGATAACATACACGTTAAGACTACCCGTCTTAAACGCAATTTGTTCACCCGACTTAGCAGTTCCGATTGCTTTTGTTTTAATTATCTTTTTAGTTTTTCCCAACACTTGGTTCGTTATGAAAATAGTTCTGAGTTACTGCCTTATGGGGCTGATGAACAGGTATCGAAACTTTCTTAGTTTCGATTGAACAGAACAGATGTCGAAACTTCCTAGTTTCGACTGAGCAAAACAGGTATCGAAACTACCTAGTTTCGATTGGCAAGAATAGTATCGAAACTACCTAGTTTCGATTGTACACAGGTATCGAAACTCCTAGTTTCGATTGAGTAAATAGATATCGAAACTCCTAGTTTCGATTGAACAACTGGTATCGAAACTCCCAGTTTCGACTCAACAGGTATCGAAACTCCTAGTTTCGATTGAATAATCGGCATCGAAACTCCTAGTTTCGATCAGCAGGTAGCGAAACTCCTAGTTTCGATTACTGTACTTTAATTGACAGAATTTGTCCTGTATATTTTTATGTTCAAATCTTGAATTTGACACATTTTTCTTGTTATCTTACTTGCGTTTGAATGATTTGTATGATTAGTTACGGTTTTAACGATAATGAAATGGATAACATTGAGTTTTTACCTCAAACAGAGAATGGTGATTTCTAGAGAAACAGAGAATGATCTTGAGTTCCTTAGCTTGATTCTTGAGAACACACTGGGAACTCTTCTTATAGCACCGAAATCTGGTGAATTTTTGCCTTGAACTGGACTTCGATTTGAAGGGGAATTGGGAATTTGCCATAAGAAAAAGAGGAGGTTTGAAAGGAATGGTGAAATTTCGACTGAAGGGTACAGTTTTCATCTGAATCAAAGTGAATCAGGCAAGTGGGAGCATGGCTCCCCTGACTCTCGGCCAAGAAAGTCAAGAAGTGGGTTTGGGGTTAATGATAACAATTTTAATCATTAATTTATTAATGATATTAGTATCAATTAGAGTTTTAAAGGGGTAATTTAATTCAGTTTCGATTCTTCACGGTATTATGATTTTTACCAGTTTATGGCTCGTTGAAGAAAATATTGAAACCTTGATTTGTATAATTCGTTGAGGTGATTATTTGTAGGTATGAGTACCTAAACATGGCGCTACCTCGTAACGTCTTCGAAGAGTCCTTTATTTTACTTTTACGTATGTTATATAATTTAGTCTTAACCATAAATTATGGTTCAACGTAGATTTTGTGTAACATATATATATTTTTCTGGTTATTTTATTTAACCATTTACTTTCGTATTGAGTCGGGTTATTCTGCTTACTTTTTCTAGTAATTCTTTAAGATTTACTAGACTTGGAAATAAACTCCTTTGCTAGACTTCTTGACTTTACTTAGTCAAAATAAGTATTAGGAAATAATAATTATGAACGTGCGTTTATGAAATGTGGATATTGACCTGAACTGCTGGGTGTCACATTCTCCCCATGTTACAGAGAATTTCGTCCCGAAATTCAGTTCTTGTCATTCTGACTTGGAGTATTTGTAAACAAGGACGGGTACTTGGATTTCATTTTATCTTCCCGCTCCCACGTATACTCGGGGCCGCGCTTTGAATTCCAACGTACCTTGACCAGCTTAACACGGCTGCGCCTTGTTCTCTGAACCTTCCAATCTGTGACTTCCATAGGTTCCTCAATGAAGTGCAACTTGTCGTCTATGTGAATCTCATCAGGCGGTATAATTAACGTCTCGTCTGATAAACACTTCTTGAGATTTGATACATGAAACGTATCATGTACATTGCTTAGTTCTTGTGGCAATTTGAGCTTGTAAGCTACAGGGCCAACCCTAGCGAATATTTCAAACGGTCCAACGTACCTAGGGTTAAGCTTGCCACGGTTGCCAAATCTTGCAACTCCTTTCCAAGGTGAGACCTTTAACATGACTTTGTCTCCTACTTGGAATTCTAAAGGTCTTCGTCTGTTATCCGCGTAACTCTTTTGTCTGTCACGGGCGGCCTTCAGACGATCCTTGATTTTGAAAATCTTGTCCGTGGTTTCTTGAATAACTTCAGGACCGGTTAAATGCTTGTCACCAACTTCTGCCCAACAAAGCGGTGAACGACATTTTCGACCATACAAAGCCTCAAACGGAGCGGCTTTGATGCTGGTGTGGTAAATGTTATTGTATGAAAACTCAGCTAGTGGCAAATGAGTATCCCAATTTCCACCGAAGTCAATTGCACACGCACGGAGCATATCCTCTAAGGTTTGAATGGTTCTTTCACTTTGACCATCTGTTTGTGGGTGATATGCCGTGCTCATGTCAAGACGTGTGCCCATGGCTTCTTGTAATGATTTCCAGATTCTAGACACGAATCTGCTGTCTCTATCAGAGATAATAGAAATTGGTACTCCATGCCTAGCCACAATTTCCTTAATATAAAGTCTTGCCAGTTTCTCCGTCTCTTTGATGGGTAGAAAATGAGCTGATTTCGTCAAACGATCGACAATTACCCATATAGTGTCATACCCGCTCGACGTCTTGGGTAACTTTGTGATGAAATCCATGGAAATCTGTTCCCATTTCCATTGAGGTATCTCGGGTTGTTGTAACAATCCCGACGGTTTCTAATGTTCTGCTTTTACTTTTGAACATGTCAGGCATTTACTGACATAAATAGCAATTTCTCCTTTCATGTTCGGCCACCAGTAGAATTCTTTCAGATCCTTATACATTTTATCCGAACCTGGGTGAATGGAGTACCTGGACTTGTGGGCTTCATCCATAACCAACTCTCGTAAGTTACCAAAACATGGCACCCAAATTCTATTCATGAAGTATAAAGTGTCATCTGACTTTGGTTCCAACTGCTTTATCATTCCTCGTAAAGCTTCATTCTGACTGTTTTCTTCTTTGATTGCTTCTTGTTGTGCCATCCGAATTTGAGTCGTGAGACTCGTATGAATTGTCAATTCCATGGCACGAACACGGAGTGTTTTAACTCGTTCTTTACCACTTAAGGCATCTGCTACGACGTTTGCTTTGCCAGGGTGATACTTGATATCACAGTCGTAATCATTCAGTAGTTCTACCCAACGACGTTGCCTCATGTTAAGTTCTTTCTGATTAAAGATGTGCTGGAGACTCTTGTGGTCTGTAAAGATAGTACATTTTGTACCGTATAAGTAATGTCTCCAAATCTTGAGTGCAAACACAACAGCACCCAATTCTAGATCGTGTGTCGTATAATTTTTCTCATATACTTTTAGCTGTCTGGATGCATACGCTATGACTTTTTCCCTCTGCATCAATACACATCCCAGACCTTGGTGTGATGCGTTGCAGTACACGATGAAATTGTCAGTCCCTTCGGGAAGGGATAGGATTGGTGCACTGCAAAGTTTTTGCTTCAGCAATTGAAAAGCTGATTCTTGTTTATCCGTCCAATCAAACTTTTTGTCCTTCTGAGTTAACGTGGTCATAGGTAAGGCTATCTTTGAAAAATTCTTGATAAATCGCCTGTAATATCCTGCCAAACCCAGAAATTGACGCACCTCAGTCGGAGTTCTTGGTGCTTCCCAGTTTTTGATAGCTTCAATCTTAGATGGGTCTACGTGAATACCATTCTTATTGATAACGTGTCCGAGAAAGTGAACCTCTCGGATCCAAAACTCACACTTAGAGAATTTAGCATAAAGCTTCTCATTCCTGAGTAGTTCCAAGATTAATTTCAAATGATGTTCATGTTCATCCTTGGTTCGTGAATATATCAATATGTCATCGATAAACACAATCACGAATTTATCCAAGTACGGCTTGCACACGCGGTTCATAAGATCCACGAAAACAGCTGGTGCATTAGTCAAGCCAAATGGCATAACTAGGAATTCGTAGTGACCGTAACGAGTCCTAAAAGCCGTTTTTGGTATTTCTTTTTCCTGAATTTTCAGTTGATGATACCCTGATCGTAGATCAATTTTAGAATAGAAACTGGAACCTTGAAGTTGATCAAACAAATCGTCTATTCGAGGAAGAGGATACCGATTTTTGATTGTCAGTTTGTTCAACTCTCGATAATCAATGCACATTCTAAAGGTTCCATCCTTTTTCTTTACAAATAGGACCGGAGCTCCCCATGGTGAGAAACTCGGTCTTATGAAACCTTTTTCAAGTAACTCTTGTAGTTGGCTCGACAGTTCCTGCATCTCGGAAGGGGCTAGACGATACGGTGATCGTGCAACTGGTGCGGCTCCTGGTACTAGGTCGATCCGAAACTCGACTTGTCTTGATGGTGGTATTCCTGGTAATTCCTCGGGAAATACCTCCGAATAATCTCTGACGATTGGTATGTCCTCAAGTCGACGTTCTTCGGGTTTCTTCTCGACAATGTGAGCCAGGAATGCACAATAACCCTTGCGTAGATACTTATAAGTTTTCATGCAGTTTATCGTTTTTAACATCGTTCTACACCTTTCGCCTTGAATTGAAAGAATTTCTCCGCTTGGTAGGGGAATACGTACAATCTTCTCGAAACATACGATTTCGGCACGATTCTTTGATAACCAATCCATGCCAATAACAATATCAAAACTCCCTAATTCGACGGGTAGAAAGTCTATACTGAATGTACGGTTTTCTAAACATAAAGTACAACTCCTAATGATCTCTCCGGTTTCTATTAATTTCCCATTTGCTAATTCAATTGTATAACGTTGATCTAGTTTGCTGGCCTTAATACCGAGTAAGGATTTAAAATCATTTGACACAAAGCTCATATCCGCACCCGAATCAAAAAGTACAGAGGCATAGTGATTATTTATCGGGAACGTACCAGTGACGATGTTCGGGTCCTGGCATGCGTCCCTTGCACCCATCACAAATGCCCTCCCTGGTGCCTGAGCGTTGTTCTGATTCTTCCACTTGGGACAATCCTTCTTGAAGTGTATTAGATCACCACATATGAAACATCCCGGTTTAATTCTCCCCATTCGGTTGTTAGTTCGACAAGCTTGAGTGGTGTGACCAAACTTGTCGCATTTTCCACACTTGATGCAAACACCGGCATGATGATTTCCACACCTCTTACATCTCGGTAGGCCCCTATCATACTCCTTTCTTTCCACTGTGTTGGCTGCAAAGGCCTTCATAGTTCCTTGTTTCTTAAACTCTTGTTTTCCAGATTTGTTACTTGAATTTCCCATCCATTTCCTTTTCTCCCCAGATTTACCTTCCTCGTTCTCCTTCCTCACAAACAATTCATTACGTACTGCATCATCCTTTAGCTTGAATGCTAAAGTTATAGCACTCTTGGCATCTATTGGATTAGATGATGTTACCATGCTACGAATTTGAGGCGCAAGGCCCCACAGATACCTTTCAACACGCTTATGTTCTGGTGTGACCATATGCGGTACCAGAAGTGCTAATTCCTTGAAACGGTCGGTGTACCCCGCTACACCATCCCCTATCATCTGTAGGTTCCACATCTCAGTTTCAATCTTTTGCAATTCGTTCAGAGGACAGTATTCCTCAATCATCATGTTTTTCAAATCTTCCCAAGACAATTGGTACACTGTTTCTCTCCCCAAAGTCTTCATTTGAGTATTCCACCAAGTTAAAGCTTTATCAGTGAGCGTGCAGGTAGAATACTTCACTATGCAATCAGCGGTGCATTCACTTATATCAATCACCGACTCCATATGTTCTATCCATCTCATTAGTCCTACTGCACCCTCGGTGCCATTAAAACTGCGGGGTTTGCAGGATAGGAAGGCCTTGTAGGTACACTTCCTATTTGGAGCATCTGCAGGATCACAAGTCATAACGTCATTAATTCGGATCATGACTATGTGTTATGGCTTATTTATTTTTATTACCTCCGGAACCTCCGGAACCTCCTGCTGTACCGCTACCCCCTGCGGTACCGCTACCTCCTGCACCTCCTCCGCTATTTCGGTTTGCTTCATACTGCTCTGTGGCGGCAGCTACTCGTTGTGCTATTAGTTGTTCCATGTTTGGGGAAATTGTCTCGTTGTTGTCACCAGTAGTGTTACGGGGTGTCCCACGCTTAGGTGCCATGACGTTCTTTCTAACATGTCAATTAAAAAGAAACAACATCATATCTCAATAATGATAGATCATGACATAAGGATACCACAACATCAAACATGAACAACTATCATTACAACATAAACCATTACATACATAGTCAAAACATACATAGTACATTGTTCCCAAAAGACAAGGATACAAAAGAGATGGGTTCACATGACCTCATCAGTACTAAAGTTTTAAACTACATAATGTACTATGGGCACAACCCGCCCATAATAGGTTTAAAAGAAGAAGTGGGAGTACAACCCAATCATCATGGCAAGTCCTGCCATGACAAAGCTAGCTCTTGCCACAAATTCTGCAGCTAAAGTCCTCTCCTCCAGCGCCTCCACCATGTCTCGAACCGTGAGAGTGAACTGCCAGTCCATATCAGCACTCAACTCGAGGTAGTCAGTGGCACTTTGTATGTCTCGAGTGCTATCCTCCAGAGTTTGTACTCGAGATCCGAGCCCTTGACGTAAGCGCATGGCTGCATCCCCCTGTGCCCGAATATTATCTAGGAGATCATCAAGACGCTCTTCATGTGTATGAACACGTGCTACTAATGTAGGCACTGTGAGCTCCATGGCTTCCCCAGTGTGGGGTAAAGGTGTTGGAGAGTTGGAAGACTCTCCGAGCTCAAAGGTAGATGGGATGCTCTCCATCTCCCTCCATCGTGCCAGAGTACGAGGCATCCAACGGATAGTTCCCACAGTAGGATGGCAACAGGGTCATTTTCTAGATGGTTCCTCATCGGTCTCCAAGTCCTTCGGGTCACGGGCTGCTAGAGTTCTCTTGCGCGGAAGTCGAACCTTCTTCCTTGCACTTTGCACTTTAATTGGTCCTCCGCTTTTCTTTTGGTAGAATATAGGCGGTTCTCCCAGGGCGACATTGGGTGGTGTCGAGCTGCGAACTTGTACTCAATTTTTAGGGCGTGAGGTGGAAAGTTCCTCGTTGGATTCAGAGTCAGAGACGGGGTCAGAGTGTGAATGTGACGACATACTTGTGACTACAATATCCACATGACATGATGACTGGTTATGCAATGCTTATGCAAGGAAAACAGTTTAGTGAGTCATTCTAATTATAGACTAGGTTCCGTTTTAGACACCAAGTTCGCTATAATCAATGGCTCTGATACCAAGTTTTGTCACACCCCGCCAGGGCGGAAACGCGAGGCACGACGTTCACTGGTTTCCAAAGCATATGATTATCGCAAACACATACATGTAATTGGATACATAATCGAGTTTAAAATATTTACATCACAAAATATCAACTTGAGTTTACAAAAGTTTAAGATATCGCAAATATGACTCAAGACCATGAGTTATACAAGAGAAATCCTCCCAAAAAGCCGTATCCACGTGCATGCATGTATCCTACATTGCTAACCTGATGGCCACGTTCAATTTCCTGAAAACATACTTAAAACTGTCAACACGAGGTTGGTGAGTTTACAAGTTATTATAAAGAGTTATCGTAAATCCAATGTTTAAATCTGATCATTTTCCGATCAAACTCCTTGTTAAACCTGATCACTTTATCCTGATCAGAACTCTTTTACTTTAAAACCTGATCACTTTAGCCTGATCAGAACTCTTTTGTGTAAAACCTGATCACTTTAACCTGATCAGAACTCTTTTGTGTAAAACCTGATCACTTTAACCTGATCAGAACTCTTTTGTGTAAAACCTGATCACTTTAACCTGATCAGAACTCTTTTGTGTAAAACCTGATCACTTTAACCTGATCAGAACTCTTTTGTGTAAAACCTGGTCACTTTAACCTGATCAGAACTCTTTTGTGTAAAACCTGATCACTTTAACCTGATCAGAACTCTTTTGTGTAAAACCTGATCACTTTAACCTGATCAGAACTCTTTTGTATGTATTACCAATGAATATGAATACTAATCCGATCTATTGACCCCATTTGTAAGCTTGCAAGGAATACAAAATAGTATGTAATGTACGAGACCGTAACCAAACCCCAACTTTCTGTGCCTCCCCTCGCCTTTCTGCGAGTAAGACAATATGCGGTCATTCGGCCATTTTGACCCCTGGTTAGCGCGACTAACCATGACCGGAGGCGTCACCCCCAATAGTACTATTCATATAATCCCGGGCTAAATCCATAGCTAATGGTTACTAATTTATTACGAGGACTTTAAGCGCTTTATTGTTCCCTCAATACATACATACGGTCAGATCATTAGTTCCATTCATTTATACACAAAAGTCTTTTACAAGTATGTTTCCACCCCAAATCATTTCAAAACTTTAGAAAAAGGGGGATTAGTGAAACTCACCTCGACAATATGAATGCTAGGAAATATTTGAATAACGGCAGATTCACCTATCCGTATCCTATTTACACAAGGATAAGATACACGTTAAGACTACCCGTCTTAAACGCAATTTGTTCACCCGACTTAGCAGTTCTGATTGCTTTTGTTTTAATTATCTTTTTAGTTTTTCCCAACACTTGGTTCGTTATGAAAATAGTTCTGAGTTACTGCCTTATGGGGCTGATGAACAGGTATCGAAACTTTCTTAGTTTCGATTGAACAGAACAGATGTCGAAACTTCCTAGTTTCGACTGAGCAAAAACAGGTATCGAAACTACCTAGTTTCGATTGGCAAGAATAGTATCGAAACTACCTAGTTTCGATTGTACACAGGTATCGAAACTCCTAGTTTCGATTAAGTAAATAGATATCGAAACTCCTAGTTTCGATTGAACAACTGGTATCGAAACTCCCAGTTTCGACTCAACAGGTATCGAAACTCCTAGTTTCGATTGAATAATCGGCATCGAAACTCCTAGTTTCGATCAGCAGGTAGCGAAACTCCTAGTTTCGATTACTGTACTTTAATTGACAGAATTTGTCCTGTATATTTTTATGTTCAAATCTTGAATTTGACACATTTTTCTTGTTATCTTACTTGCGTTTGAATTATTTGTATGATTAGTTACGGTTTTAACGATAATGAAATGGATAACATTGAGTTTTTACCTCAAACAGAGAATGGTGATTTCTAGAGAAACAGAGAATGATCTTGAGTTCCTTAGCTTGATTCTTGAGAACACACTGGGAACTCTTCTTATAGCACCGAAATCTGGTGAATTTTTGCCTTGAACTGGACTTCGATTTGAAGGGGAATTGGGAATTTACCGTAAGAAAAAGAGGAGGTTTGAAAGGAATGGTGAAGTTTCGACTGAAGGGTATAGTTTTCATCTGAATCAAAGTGAATCAGGCAAGTGGGAGCATGGCTCCCCTGACTCTCGGCCAAGAAAGTCAAGAAGTGGGTTTGGGGTTAATGATAACAATTTTAATCATTAATTTATTAATGATATTAGTATCAATTAGAGTTTTAAAGGGGTAATTTAATTCAGTTTCGATTCTTCACGGTATTATGATTTTTACCAGTTTATGGCTCGTTGAAGAAAATATTGAAACCTTGATTTGTATAATTCGTTGAGGTGATTATTTGTAGGTATGAGTACCTAAACATGGCGCTACCTCGTAACGTTTTCGAAGAGTCCTTTATTTTACTTTTACGTATGTTATATAATTTAGTCTTAACCATAAATTATGGTTCAACGTAGATTTTGTGTAAGATATATATATTTTTTTGGTTATTTTATTTAACCATTTACTTTCGTATTGAGTCGGGTTATTCTGCTTACTTTTTCTAGTAATTCTTTAAGATTTACTAGACTTGGAAATAAACTCCTTTGCTAGACTTCTTGACTTTACTTAGTCAAAATAAGTATTAGGAAATAATAATTATGAATGTGCGTTTATGAAATGTGGATATTGACCTGAACTGCTGGGTGTCACACTTTATAACTATCAGGAAACTAGGAATTATGGCTGGTGGAGGAAGGACAGGACGCCGACGCGGTCGTACTGGCCGAGTAGGTAGACCTCCACTGAATCCAAGACATCAAGAAGAAGAGGATGTGCACATAGAAAACACAGGGAGCGTGCACCAAACTAATGTCACCCCAACTGGCCATCAAGGGTCTCTACAGTTGGAACCTGAGGTCAGAGATGCTATTGCCCGTGAGGTTGTGCTCACTTTGAAGAATGTATTGCCTGGCCTACTATCGGAGGCATTAAAGAAAATCAAGGAAGATGATGAAGGGAATAATGAGGAAAAAGTATATGATAGCGATGGGGATGAAATAAAGGTGGGATCAAGTAAACGGGGGTGCACTTATAAAGGTTTCAAGGATGGAGACCCACCTAAGTTTGATGGGAACAAGGACTCGGTGGCCACCCTCGAGTGGATCGAGAGGATGAACGCTGTCATCAACATCAGCGAGTGTCGATCTGACCAAGCTGTTAAGTACGTTGCCCATTCTTTCACTAACGAAGCACTAAGTTGGTGGAGGAATGTTCAAAGAACTAAGTCACCCAATGCTATCAACAGAATGACGTGGGAAGACTTGAAAAAGATTATAATCCAAAAGTTCTGCCCACAGAATGAGATCGATCGTGTGGAGAACGAATTCTTGAACTTCAAAGGTGGCAACAAGACTCATGGCAAGTATACTTCAAGATTCAATGAACTATCTCAACTGGTACCCCACCTGGTAGAGACGGAAGAAAGACTGATTAAGTACTATGTGAAGGGCCTACCTCAAAGGGTCCGTGTTCATGTGAAAGCCAACCTACCCTCGACCTTCGATTCGGCAGTGAATCTGAGCGGAATCGTCTACGACGACTACGCCAATGAAGACCCGATACCTGAGACACAAAAGAGAAAGTGGGAGAACCCGTCTAGGGGCATCGGAAAAGGGAATGTGGCAGCTGAAATTAAGAAACCAAGGTCGGAGGAATATGAAACTTGCAAAAAGTGTGGAAAACGCCACTTTGGCGAGTGCCGAATCGGCACCACCATGTGTTATAAGTGTGGGAAGCCGAGGCATTTCTCCCCAGAGTGTTTAAAGGATGTCAAGTGCCAAAGTTTTGGAAAATATGGACACCAGACTAAGGATTGCTAGAAAATCGGGTAGTCCTGTTCGGGAAAGGGAAAGGAAGTTGCAAAGGAACAACCGAAGGCTAGGACTCGAGCCTACGCCTTGACTGAGGAGGAAGCAAGGGGAAACCCTGATGTCGTATCAGGTACGTTTCCAGTAAATGATGAACCTGCTGCTATCTTATTCGACTCTGGTGCTAGTAAAAGCTTTATATCCAATGCATTTAGACGTAAACTAGATTGCACTATCAACACCATAGTAAAGGCCTTTAGCGTACAAACTGCCGTTGGTAAAAATTCGGCAGTATTCCAAGTAACCGATGATTGTATCATAGAAATAGAGGGCCATAAGTTCCCCTATAGATTGTTCCTTCTCACTTTAGGAGGATTTGATGTAGTACTGGGTATGGATTGGTTAGCTGTCAACAAAGCCCAGATCATATGTAAACGTAAGAGGATACACCTCAAGGCTCCAAGCGGCACTCCAATTACGGTTTATGGGGATTGGAATTGCATGATGCCTAACATCATCTCGATGATCAAGGCCGAAAGTTATATGAGGCGCGGTTGCGAAGCTTATCTGGCGTACGTTATTGACGAAAGGATGAAAACAAAGGAACTCAAGGATGTACCCGTGGTGTGTAACTTTCCGGAAGTATTCCCTGAGGATCTACCTGGATTGCCACCCGATCGGGAAATAGAATTTCAGATTGACTCACTGCCAGGAGCTGAGCCCGTTGCCAAAGCCCCTACCGATTGGCTCCGTCAGAAATGAAAGAATTGATGTCTCAACTACAGGAATTAACAGAAAAAGGATTTATTAGACCGAGCATTTCGCCATGGGGCGCTCCGGTACTGTTTGTAAAGAAGAAGGACGGCAGCATGCGCATGTGCATTGACTACCGAGAACTGAACAAGAAGACAGTAAAGAACAAATACCCACTGCCTAGAATAGATGACCTCTTTGATCAACTGCAAGGTGCGAGTTGGTTCTCAAAGATCGATCTTAGGTCGGGTTATCATCAGTTAAAGGTGAGGGAAGAAGATGTACCTAAGACCGTGTTACGTACGCGTTACGAGCATTACGAGTTTCTGGTAATGTCATTCGGGTTAACCAATGCACCAGCAGCGTTTATGGACCTGATGAATAGAATATGCCGACCGATGTTGGATCGATTAGTGATAGTCTTCATTGACGACATACTAGTTTATTCGAAAAACAAGGGTGATCACCACTGTCACCTAAAAGAAGTATTGGAAGTGTTAAAGCAGGAAAAGTTGTACGCAAAATTCTCCAAATGCGCTTTTTGGCTTAGGGAAGTCCAATTCCTAGGTCATGTGATAAACACGAAAGGCATCATGGTAGATCCTACGAAGATTGAGACAGTAAAGGAATGGAACATCCCGAAGACACCAACAGAGATACGAAGTTTTCTGGGATTGGCAGGCTACTATCGCAGGTTCATTCAAGATTTCTCAACAATTGCCTCGCCACTAACCAAACTGACACGGAAGGAAGTAAAGTACGAATGGGGTCCAACCCAAAACGACGCGTTTGAGGAACTTAAGACACGATTAACTCAAACTCCAATCTTGACACTACCTGAAGGAAATGAAGACTTGGTAGTCTACTCTGACGCGTCAAGCCAAGGTCTGGGATGCGTACTTATGCAACGAGGAAAGGTAGTTGCTTACGCCTCACGACAACTAAGGATTCACGAGGTTAACTACCCAACCCACGATCTAGAGTTAGCAGCAGTAGTCTTCGCTCTGAAAATATGGAGACACTACCTATATGGAGTTAAGTGCACCATTTACTCCGATCATAAAAGCTTGAAGTACTTTTTCGAGCAAAAGAAATTAAATAGGAGGCAAAGGAGGTGGCTAGAACTACTAAAGGACTACGATTGTGAGATACTGTACCATCCAGGCAAGGCAAACGTAGTAGCCAACGCCTTAAGCAGAAAGGAGCAATCTGATCCTATCCGGATCAAGGCGTGTCAGCTGATATTAACGCCAGATTTGATGAGTGAAATATCAAAAGCACAAGATGAAGCACTATTAGAAAGAAATATAAAACGGGAAAGAATGGTAGGACAACAAGGCAATTTGGATTCAAATGCATACGGTGTACGAACTAGGTTTGACCGGATGTGGATACCTAAGATTGGCGAGCTTAGAGCTAAAATACTCGATGAGGCCCATAAGTTTCGCTATTCTATCCACCCCGGAACAAACAAAATGTATCACGACTTGAAGAAAGAGTACTGGCAGCCTGGCATGAAGAATGATGTAACCGAGTACGTGAACAAGTGCCTAACGTGTTCACTAGTTAAGGCCGAGCACCAGAAACCATGCGGTAAAATGCAACCTCTACCAATACCGGAATGGAAGTGGGAGGAGATCACGATGGACTTCATTACCAAGCTACCGCGAACAGCTAAAGGCAATGATACCATTTGGGTGATCGTTGACCGCTTAACGAAGAGTGCTCACTTCTTGCCAATACGTGAGACTGCTTCGTCCGAAAAACTAGCAGAAGTTTTTATCAAAGAAATTATGAGCAGGCATGGTATGCCGGTGTCGATTGTGTCCGACCGGGATACTAGATTCACGTCAAGGTTTTGGAAGAAATTTAACGAAGCAATGGGCACTAGATTAAACATCAGCACAGCTTACCACCCTCAAACCGATGGTCAATCTGAAAGGACAATCCAGACCCTAGAACACATGCTCCGGGCTTGCATCATCGACTTCGGTGGGAGCTGGGATAGCCACCTACCATTGGCAGAATTTTCATACAACAACAGTTATCACTCAACGATTGGCATGCCGCCATTTGAAATGTTGTATGGAAGGAGATGTAGAACCCCAATCTGTTGGGGGGAAATTAGGCAGAAGGATTTTGCAAGTCTCGAAGTGGTCAAAGCTACTTCCGAGAAATTTGATCAAATCAAGGCTCGAATGAAAGCCGCAAAGGACAAACAAAAATCATACGCGGATAAGAGAAGAAGGGATTTAGAGTTTCACGTGGGGGACATGGTACTGTTAAAGGTATCACCATGGAAAGGAACCATTCGATTCAGAAAACGTGGCAAACTAAGTCCAAGGTTTGTCGGACCTTTCAAGATTTTAGCGAGAGTGGGTCAAGTTGCTTACAGACTCGACCTACCCGTTGAGCTTAGTGGAATACACCCTACGTTCCACGTGTCACACTTACGCAAGTGCCTAGCTGATGACACAGCGCACATACCTTACGATGATATCGAGGTGGACAACAGTCTGAATTATGTCGAGGAACCAATAGCCATCCTTGACCGATCTGGGAAGCGACTACGCAACAAGTCAATCCCTATGGTCAAAGTTCAATGGAAGCACAGAAAGGGATCAGAAGCTACCAGGGAGAAAGAAGACGAGATGCGGGAACTATACCCTCGGTTGTTTAACGCATAACTGGTTTCGAGGACGAAACCTTTTTAAGGGGGGTAGACTTGTAACATCCTAAAATGAAAAGAAATAAAGTTAACGAGTTCAAGCGAGCCGAAGTCAGGCTGGGTCAGTCGCGAACCGGGCTTGGGGAGGTCTCCCCTATAAATAGTCCAAGGCCCTCATTCTTCTCCTCTCAGAAATTGTAGAGAGAGAAAACCGTAGAGAGAGAAAGTGTCGGAATCGCACAAGATTGCACCCGCTCGTGTCTCTTGCACTCGTGATCATTCCCTCCAAATCAGAAATCCAATCCAGGTAATCATCCGATCATAATTTGAGTTTTTGTGATATTTTAGGATTTCCGGGTTTTCGGGTGAAAATAGGACGTTTTTACGGATGAAACTTGAGAATAAGCTTGGATCTAATATCTGGAATGAAAACCAGTCGTTTTGAGCAAAGAAAGTTGAAGTTTTGACATAACCGAACCCAAATCCGAGAATTTCGGACCGTTTGGGGAAGATGACTGCTGGTGTAGGCGAACTTAGCAAGTTCGCCTGTTAAGTTCGCTTGGTGGAGGCGAACTTATCAAGTTCGCCTGATTAAGTTCGCTTGGCAAGTTCGCTTGGCCAAAGGGTAAGCAAACTTATTAAGTTCGCTTGGCAAGTTCGCTTGGCCAAGGGTAAGCGAACTTATTAAGTTCGCCTAGGTCAGAGGAAGCGAACTTAGGCATTAAGTTCGCCTATAAGTTCGCCTAGGCCAGTGGAAGCGAACTTAGGCATTAAGTTCGCCTATGTCAGCTGTGTTAGGAATATAACTTGGTTTAGATCTGATACGGGTATAATTAATTAATCCAGATCGTGTGCGGCGCTCATCAGACCGCAGATAGGACAGAACAGGACTAGCTGATAAGGTGAGTTCTACGTGCCCCCTCTATGTTATATGCAAATGATTTATAAATATTTTTGGGGCTAAAGTGTATACACTAAATGAATAAATGTTATGAATGCCAATGTGAACATACGTGATATATAAATATATGAAAAATGAATTATGAACAAAGATTAAAACGTATGTTTACAAAGTATGAATAAAATCTTGCCTTATATTATATATATACTGCATGATATGAATATACGTGAATGTTATGGACGCTTCGATGCTAACGGCTACTACGGTAGACGGACGACCACGTGTCTATCTTGCAACCGGGACAAAAACGTTCCTTCATCAGCAAGGAAATAAAAAGGGGCAGAAATGGGTGGTCGAAGCAAATGCCAAATCATATGTAGAACGGTTGCAAACATGGTAGCACGTGGGAAACGGATACCTTCGGGTAGACGGGCGAAAATGACGGCCTACGACGGTAGGACGGACGGCCGAAGGTTGGCCGGACGGTTTTTTATGGCGGACGGTTTCTAGGACCGGACGAGTCAAAGGGCTACGACGGTAGCTTCATGGCGTATGTCTTTGTGACATACGTAGTAAAAGACGGGTTGATCACCCTTATGTGTATGACCAAATGAATGTTTAGGAAAGTAAAGGTGAATGCACATCAGTGTAGTCACTCAAGAATGATGAAAGAAAATAAATAGTTAAGAATACGTAATTATTTTCTTATGTATAAACTTATGAAATACTTTTGAGGAAATAATGTTTATATCTAATCATTTTAAACTAGAACTCACCAGCGTTAGCTGACTTTTAGTATACATTTCAGGTAACAAAGAAAAGGGTCGTGCGAAGGCGTGAAGGTTACCTGGCTAAAGACTGACATCCCGATTTATGTTTTTGTTAAACACTGATGTATGTGTTAAATGTTAAGACTTCCGCTATAATGTACTCAAATGTGAATGATTTTGGCTGTTAATTGAATATGTTAAATTTAAAGTTCAGTATTGATAACTTTGTTTATGAGTAAATCCAATAAGTGAGGTCACCCGGAAAAAGGGGCCTTACAGTACCAAACTTCAAGCACTGCACCCCGTAGGGCGCAAGTACCAAACTTCAAGCACGACTACCCCGTAAGGTAAATCATACCAAACTTCAAGGATCACGATAATCCCCTTGACGACCGTCATCGCCCCAGTTGTACAACAGTTGGCCAGCCACAGAGGCCCCTAAAAGGTAAAGGCCCATAACATACTTCCCATCCCTTAACCTTCATTCCCTAAGGAATATTGACAGATTCGTTCGTTTGTGACTTTCTTAAAACTTCGCTTCTTTTACTTCAAAAACTTCAGTTAAAGCATTCGTACGTTTTATTAAAAATCATCCCTTCATTCATAAACACTTCGTAAACTTCATAAACTTCTTTTGGCAAAATATTTCATAAACACTTCCTTCAAAACCTTTCCTTCTAAAACATCGTTCATAAACATCATTTTATAAAACGTTACATACAACCTTCATAAACATCGTTTTATAAAATCGTCACATCGTTACGTATGCACACCAGCCCAAAAACATTATTAAAACATTTAAAAGAGGGCTTCTAGAACTCACCTTATAAGCTAGTCTCGGTTGTCCTAAACAAAGGTCCAACAACTTCACTTCCGATCTGAATTGATTAGTTAAATACACATCAGACCAATACCGACTCTAACGGTTTTAACCCTTCTAAACATACTAACTTTACTTAACCAGCCTGATGCCTGCGCACTTAGCAAGTGCGCAGACCCTGCTTCCTGCGCACTTAGCAAGTGCGCAGACTCTGCTGCCTGCGCACTTAGCAAGTGCGCATACCCCTCTTCCTGCGCACTTGCTAAGTGCGCAGGTCCCTCCTCCTGCGCACTTAGCAAGTGCGCAGGACCTGCTCCGTGTGCACTTAGCAAGTGCGCACGACCTGTTCTTAGCGAAAAACCCTAACTTTCGCATTCGGGTCTGATCATGTCAAGATCCCGAACCTGTTGCATTCAAAACGTTCGTTTTCCATTAAGGAACTCAAATCCATGATTATCTTTCAGTTTCATCCGTTCAAACCTTACCTATTCACCCAAAACCCGAAAAACCCAAAAACGAACTAAAACTCAGATTTAGGTCGGATCGTTACCTGAATGGAGTTTCTGATCCGGAGGTTCTTCTCACGAGTGCAAGAGACACGAGCGGGTGCAATCTTGTGCGATTCCGACACTTTCTCTCTCTACGGTTTTTCTCTCTCTAGAATTGCAAATGAGAGAAACATGTGGTGACCATGGCTAATTATAGGGGAGACCTCCCCAAGCCCAGTTTGCGACTGACCCGGCCCGACTTGGGCCCGCTTGAACTCGTTACTTTATTTCTCGACATTTTGGGATGTTACAACAGCTCCAGCATCATATGCAAAAGCTACTGCAAACGAGGCAGAAGACGATATTTCAAACTGGACAAAAACCCAGGAAAAAGAAGTCATACTTCTTCTCGAAAAAAGATGCCAAATGGAAGGACGATCCATGGTTGCTTATACGCAAATACATGGATACAGGATTCTATCCAATGAAGGCTTATAAGCCTAGGTTTTTCTATGAACAGATTCTTAAAAAGGAATTCTGTGAAATAGAACATTATCATACTAGACAGCCTGATATTTATAATTTCAGCAAGATCATTATCAAACAGATCATATCGGTAGAGGCTTGGGGAACTTCCCCATTAAAAGAAAGGGATCTAATACACCCTCAGACAAAAGCCCCAATCAAATATAATTATTGGGATTATAAAGATGCTTTTTATAAAACCTTTTTATATGAAAACCCAAAACAGAAACACTCTTGGTTTATAAAGATCTGTTCTCATGTATATGGTCAGGATATTCCAGTCTGGATCCAAAATTGGTGGAAAACTTATGGTCCATCTACCAACATTTTACCAGAATTATTTAAGAATCTTTATAAGAAATGGGTAGAAGTCTCTCCGACCATTATAGAAGCCCAGCAGGATGACAATTTTGTTCATAATACACCTGCCCTACATTTTTATGTCCAATTTAGTATCCCATGGATATGGAAATGGGCTCCTGAGGTAGACTATGATAGTCAAAATATCCTCTGTATTAAGAGAATCTTCTACACAAAATTCTGGAAGAAGATGACTCTCACTAATATAGATGGTCTTATAGAAAGCCATGATACAATCAAATTGATTGAAAAAACTATTGCTGATTATAAAGAACAGCTAAATAATATTCCCGAGAAGGAGGCTCCTAGCCCCTTTAAACATATTGTCAGGAAAATCCAGACTCTCAAAGAAACTGATAATATCAGTAACAAGGAAATAATGGAATTTTATCTTTCCGAAATGAAGAAAGATATGATGAAGAATTTCAACAAAGAAGAAGCATCTTCTTCAAAAACAATGTCAACCTCCTCTAAAACATAAGATGAAGAAGATACAGAGGAAAATGATTCAAATGAAGCCCAGAATGATGATACAGAAACGATTGATGAAGACTATATCAACAATGTCTTAATGGAATACAAGCAGGAATTCCAGATTGAAGAATCTTCAACAAAACAAAAAGACAATAGACCCACATGGAGCAGAAATCGCGTCAAAAGACTCCAATAATTAAAGGAGTACCCGACAAAGTCATATAAAGCTGGTCTCATAATTGCCAGACGCCATCATCAAAAGAAGACTCAAATTATTGATGTTTACTTTTACTTTTTGACAAATATGTCATATAGGTCCCACAATAGGACAAGTATTTTGTTGTTTTTCTTTTCTCCCCGTCTATATTAGGGGACTTCCTACCATTGTAATACACACACCGGAGAAACACAACTCTCCAATCTCTCTCTATCTTGTAATAATTTCTAAGTTTTAATATTAACTCTGAAGTGTGCCGGCTACAAGCGCAAGTCTGGTAATTTTTATTTACTTTTTATTTAAATTGATCTAATGATCGCCTCCTTCAGAGGCTAAGCTCATAAGTGTTGAGCTGCCATGAAAACATGAACAAGCTAAATTTAAAAAAAAATGTTTTAAATAGAATACTGACAGGTTAAGAATAGATAAAATGTTAAGGTGTTGGTTGACCTCTTGGGGACCTCTGTGGCCGCTAAATGCCAAATATAGGCGCGAAGGCTTTTATGGTCTGACCTTTCACTAACCACACCATAATGTTTAATCTATTTTTGTAAAAGCTTTCCTTTGGTCAGTAATTTAAAATGTTTTAAATTTTAAGATTTCCGTTTAATTTTGGGATTTTACGATCCTCTGAATTTGTACATGCGCAAGTCTGGTAATTTTTATTTACTTTTTATTTAAATTGATCTAATGATCGCCTCCTTCTGATAGAGAGAGATTGGAGAGTTGTGTTTCTCCGGTGTGTGCATTACAATGGTAGGAAGTCCCCTTATATAGACGGGGAGAAAAGAAAAACAACAAAATACTCGTCCTATTGTGGGACCTATATGACATATTAGTCAAAAAGTAAACAGTAAACATCAATAATTTGAGTCTTCTTTTGATGATGGCGTCTGGCAATTATGAGACCAGCTTTATATGACTTTGTCGGGTACTCCTTTAATTATTGGAGTCTTTTGACGCGATTTCTGCTCCATGTGGGTCTATTGTCTTTTGTCTTTTTGTTTTGTTGAAGATTCTTCAATCTGGATTTTTAGATTTCCATTTAATTTTGGGATTTTACGATCCTCTGAATTTGGTATCAGAGCCTTGGTGCTCATAAAATAAAGTCTTGTTCATCGTTAAAATGTGTAGATCAACACTTACTTTTATTCATAAATTATGAATATCCTGAAGGGAAAGGATACTGTTAAAAACAGTATGGAAGAGGAATATGAAATTCCTCATAATCTTGAATTATTAAAAAAAATGGACTATTCCAAAAATGGAACACAAACTAATTTATAAATTAGGAACCTTTGAAAAATTAGGATTGAAACAAGTTGTAAAAACAACTGAAGAAACATTTTTTTTAAATAAAGAAGACATGGTTATTAAACTATTGTCAAATAAAGATTTAAATAAATATAAAAGAGATTAAAAGTTTCTTCATATAGGTCTAGTGCAAATTGCATTTAAACCTTTGACCCTTGAAGGTCTTCCAGAAAGCTTTGTAGCAGCTCTTAGAGATGCTAGAAATCTGGACTAGAAACAATCACTAATAGGGATTGTTCAAACAAGTCTGGCTCATGGCCCAGTCTATTTTAATGTTTATCCTAATCTTCAATTATCTCTATCTGATATTAATATTTCAGATGCTTTAACTTTAAATGTTAAATCTCATGGTTATAACTATGCTCCTGGATCAGAAGTTATCTGTATCTGTTACAGGATTTATTATAAACCTTTATATACGCTAAATCCTCAGTGTAAAATTGTAGATAAACCATTAAATGAAACCATTGTCATAGAAACTAATTTTGGTAAATCTAATATAACTACCAGAAGAAAAATTAAATGGGAAGAAATTAATTTCCCACAGAACTGGATTTTAGATAAAGCCACAACATCTCAACAATATGTTGATAGTAATCCACTAGAGATTACCCAAACTGAAGAAGGAGATGTTCAAATATGTTTTGAACAACTCAGAAATACTCCTTCTTTACCAAGATCTTTATCTTATAGATCTTTATCCTCAAGACAGCATATTTCGCCTTTAGGATATCATGTCAGAAGCCCTTCTAGAGCTTCAACTTCAAGAATTAGGGAAACTATTCCTGCTTCTGAAATATTCAATAGATTACACATAAATGATGATAATATTGTCACACTAGGTGTTACAGTAGATCCGGAATTAACCGAATCAGAAATACAATTTGTTTAATGGATTTTACACAAAAACTTGATTTTAATCCGGGCTCACCGATAAGAAAACAAATTAATAGGGAATTTAATTCTCCCGATTAGAAATTATTTAGAAATTGGTTTTTTAATAATTTTAAAGAAACCGATATACTATTATTCAAAGAAGAATATTATAAAGATTTGATTATAAAAAATGAGATTATACCATTTATTCTTTGGTTTATAGAAAAATATACAGGAAGTATTATTTCAGTCATAGAAAGAGAATTTGTTATTCAAGGAGAAAAAAGAATTTCTAGTGTTTTTCCTCCTACTCAATCTTTTAAAATTGGAAAGGAAAATGAAATAAGATATTATCAAACTATTCAAAAATTATTAGAAGGTGACATTTTACCTATCACAGTTTCTCATTTAAATGATTTGATTAAACAGCAGAATTATACAAACTTATATTTAATAATCCAAGGAGAACAAATCCAGGATTTGTAAGGCCCCAAACCCGGGAGGCCTCACTTGTTGGATTTACTCATAAACAAAGTCATCAATACTAAACTTTAAATTTAACAAATTCAATTAACAGCCAAAAACATTCACGTTTGAGTACATTACAGCGAAAGTCTTAACATTTAACACATACATCATTGTTTAAACAAAAACATAAATCGGGATGTCAGTCTCTAGCCGGGTTGTAAGGCCCCTTTTTTCGGGTGACCTCACTTATTGGATTTACTCATAAACAAAGTCATCAATACTGAACTTTAAATTTAACATATTCAATTAACAGCCAAAATCATTCACATTTGAGTACATTACAGCGGAAGTCTTAACATTTAACACATACATCAGTGTTTAACAAAAACATAAATCAGGATGTCAGTCTTTAGCCGGGTAACCTTCACGCCTTCGCACGACCCTTTTCTTTGTTACCTGAAATGTATACTAAAAGTCAGCTAACGCTGGTGAGTTCTAGTTTAAAATGATTAGGTACAAGCATTATTTCCTTAAAAGTATTCTTAAGTTTATACATAAAGATCATAAATACGTATTTTTAACTCTTTCTTATCATTCATTTGGTCGTACACATATGGGTTATCAACCCGTCTTTTACTACGTATGCCACAAAGGCATACGCCATGAAGCTATCGTCGTAGCCCTTTGACTCGTTCGGTCCTAGAAACCGTCCGCCATAAAAAACCGTCCGGCCAACCTTCGGCCGTCCGTCATACCGTCCTACCGTCGTAGGCCGTCCTTTTCGCCCGTCTACCCGAAGGTATCCGTTTCCCACGTGCTACCATGTTTGCAACCGTTCTACATATGATTTGGCATTTGCTTCGACCGCCCATTTATGCCCCTTTTTATTTCCTTGCTGATGAAGGAATGTTTTTGTCCCGGTTGCAAGATAGACACGTGGTCGTCCGTCTACCGTAGTAGCCGTTAGCATCGAAGCGTCTATAACAATTCACGTATATTCATAACATGCAGTATATATATAATATAATGCAAGATTTCATTCATACTTTGTAAACATACGTTTCAATCTTTGTTCATAATTCATTTTCATATATTTATATATCACGTATGTTCACATTGGCATTCATAACATTTATTCATTTAGTGTATACATTTCAGCCCCAAAAATATATATAAATCATTTGCACATAACATTGAGGGGGCACATAGAACTCACCTTATCAGCTAGTCCTGTTCTGTCCTATCTGCGGTCTGATGAGCGCCGCACACGATCTGGATTAATTAATCATACACGTATCAGATCTAAACCAAGTTACATTCCTAACACAGCTGACATAGGCGAACTTAATGCCTAAGTTCGCTTCCACTGGCCTAGGCGAACTTAATGCCTAACTTCGCTTCCTCTGACCTAGGCGAACTTAATAAGTTCGCTTACCCTTGGCCAAGCGAACTTGCCAAGGGAACTTAATAAGTTCGCTTACCCTTGGTCAAGCGAACTTGCCAAGCGAACTTAATCAGGCGAACTTGATAAGTTCGCCTCCACCAAGCGAACTGCAAGTTCGCCTGCACCCGCAGTCATCTTCCCCAAACAGTCCGAAATTCTCGGATTTGGGTTCGATTATGTCAAAACTTCAACTTTCTTTGCTCAAAACAACTGGTTTTCATTCCAAATACTAAACCCAAACTTATTCTCAAGTTTCATCCGTAAAAACGTCCTATTTTCACCCGGAAACCCAACCTAAGCAAAAATCTCAGTTTTGGCTCGAATGGTTACCTGGATGACGATTCTGATTTGGAGGTTTCCTTCACGAGTGCAGGAGACACGAGCGGGTGCAATCTTGTGCGATTCCGACACTTTTTCTCTCTACGGTTTTCTCTCTCTAGAATTGCGGAGAGGAGAAGAATGAGGGCTTTGGGCTATTTATAGGGGAGACCTCCCCAAGCCCGGTTCGCGACTGACCCGGTCCGACTTCGGCTCGCTTGAACTTGTTAACTTTATTTCTCGTCATTTTAGGATGTTACAAGTCTACCCCCCTTAAAAAGGTTTCGTCCTCGAAACCAGTTATGCGTTAAACCACCGAGGGTATAGTTCCCGCATCTCGTCTTCTTTCTCCCAGGTAGCTTCTGATCCCTTTCTGTGCTTCCATTGAACTTTGACCAATGGGATTGACTTGTTGCATAGTCGTTTCTCAGATCGGTCAAGGATGGCTATTGGTTCCTCGACATAATTCAGACTGTTATCCACCTCGACTTCATCGTAAGGTATGTGCGCTGTGTCGTCAGCTAGGCACTTGCGTAAGTGCGACACGTGGAACGTAGGGTGTATTCCACTAAGCTCAACGGGTAGGTCGAGTCTGTAAGCAACTTGACCCACTCTCGCTAAAATCTTGAAAGGTCCGACAAACCTTGGACTTAGTTTGCCATGTTTTCTGAATCGAATGGTTCCTTTCCATGGTGATACCTTTAACAGTACCATGTCCCCCACGTGAAACTCTAAATCCTTTCTTCTCTTATCCGCGTATGATTTTTGTCTGTCCTTTGCGGCTTTCATTCGAGCCTTGATTTGATCAAATTTCTCGGAAGTAGCTTTGACCACTTCGAGACTTGCAAAATCCTTCTGCCATACAACATCTCAAATGGCGGCATGCCAATCGTTGAGTGATAACTGCTGTTGTATGAAAATTCTGCCAATGATAGATGGCTGTCCCAGCTCCCACCGAAGTCGATGATGCAAGCCCGGAGCATGTCTTCTAGGGTCTGGATTGTCCTTTCAGATTGACCATCGGTTTGAGGGTGGTAAGCTGTGCTGATGTTCAATCTAGTGCCCATTGCTTCGTTAAATTTCTTCCAAAACCTTGACGTGAATCTAGTATCCCGGTCGGACGCAATCGACACCGGCATACCATGCCTGCTCACAATTTCTTTGATGAAAACTTCTGCTAGTTTTTCGGACGAAGCAGTCTCACGTATTGGCAAGAAGTGAGCACTCTTCGTTAAGCGGTCAACGATCACCCAAATGGTATCATTGCCTTTAGCTGTTCGCGGTAGCTTGGTAATGAAGTCCATCGTGATCTCCTCCCACTTCCATTCCGGTATTGGTAGAGGTTGCATTTTACCGCATGGTTTCTGGTGCTCGGCCTTAACTAGTGAACACGTTAGGCACTTGTTCACGTACTCGGTTACATCATTCTTCATGCCAGGCCACCAGTACTCTTTCTTCAAGTCTTGATACATTTTGTTTGTTCCGGGGTGGATAGAATAGCGAGACTTATGGGCCTCATCGAGTATTTTAGCTCTAAGCTCGCCAATCTTAGGTATCCACATCCGGTCAAACATAGTTCGTACACCGTATGCATTTGCATCCAAATTCCCTTGTTGTCCTACCATTCTTTCCCGTTTTATATTTCTTTCTAACAGCGCTTCATCTTGTGCCTTTGATATTTCACTCATCAAATCTAGCGTTAATATCAGCTGACACGCCTTGATCCGGATAGGATCACATTGTTCCTTTCTGCTTAAAGCATCGGCTACTACGTTTGCCTTGCCTGGATGGTACAGTATTTCACAATCGTAGTCCTTTAGTAGTTCTAGCCACCTCCTTTGCCTCATGTTTAATTCCTTTTGCTCGAAAAAGTACTTCAAGATTTTATGGTCGGAGTAAATGGTGCACTTAACTCCATATAGGTAGTGTCTCCATATTTTCAGGGCGAAGACTACTGCTGCTAACTCTAGATCGTGGGTTGGGTAGTTAACCTCGTGAATCCTTAGTTGTCGTGAGGCGTAAGCAACTACCTTTCCTCGTTGCATAAGTACGCATCCCAGACCTTGGCTTGACGCGTCAGAGTAGACTACCAAGTCTTCATTTCCTTCAGGTAGTGTCAAGACTGGAGCTTGAGTTAATCGTGTCTTAAGTTCCTCAAATGCGTTGTTTTGGGTTGGACCCCATTCGTACTTTACTTCCTTCCGGGTCAATTTGGTTAGTGGCGAGGCAATTCTTTAGAAATCTTGAATGAACCTGCGATAGTAGCCTGCCAATCCCAGAAAACTTCGTATCTCTGTTGGTGTCTTCGGGATGTTCCATTCCTTTACTGTCTCAATCTTCGCAGGATCTACCATGATGCCTTTCGTGTTTATCACATGACCTAGGAATTGGACTTCCCTAAGCCAGAAAGCGCATTTGGAGAATTTTGCGTACAACTTTTCCTGCTTTAACACTTCCAATACTTCTCTTAGGTGGCAGTGGTGATCACCCTCGTTTTTCGAATAAACTAATATGTCGGCAATGAAGACTATCACTGATCGATCCAACATCGGTCGGCATATTCTATTCATCAGGTCCATAAACGCTGCTGGTGCGTTGGTTAACCCGAATGACATTACCAGAAACTCGTAATGCCCGTAACGCGTACGAAACGCGGTCTTCGGTACATCTTCTTCTCTCACCTTTAACTGATGATAAACCGACCTAAGATCGATCTTTGAGAACCAACTCGCACCTTGCAGTTGGTCAAAGAGGTCATCTATTCTAGGCAGTGGGTATTTATTCTTTACTGTCTTCTTGTTCAGTTCTCGGTAGTCAATGCACATGCGCATGCTGCCATCCTTCTTCTTTACAAATAGTACCGGAGCGCCCCATGGCGAAATGTTCGGTCTAATAAATCCTTTTTCTGTTAATTCCTGTAATTGAGACATCAATTCTTTTATTTCTGACGGAGCCAATCGGTAGGGGGCTTTAGCAACGGGCTCAGCTCCTGGCAGTAAGTCAATCTGAAATTCTATTTCCCAATTGGGTGGCAATCCAGATAGATCCTCAGGGAATACTTCCGGAAAGTTGCACACCAAGGGTACATCCTTGAGTTCCTTTGTTTTCATCCTTTCGTCAATAACGTACGCCAGATAAACTTCGCAACCGCGCCTCATATAACTTTCAGCCTTAATCATCGGGATAATGTTAGGCATCGTGCAATTCCAATCGCCATAAACCGTAATTGGAGTGCCGCTTGGAGCCTTGAGGTATATCCTCTTGCGTTTACATATGACCTGAGCTTCGTTGGCAGCTAACCAATCCATACCCACTACTACATCGAATCCTCCTAATGTGAGAAGGAATAATCTAGAGGGGAACTTATGGCTCTCTATTTCTATGATACAATCATCGGTTACTTGGAATACTGCCGAATTTTTACCAACGGCAGTTTGTACGCTAAAGGCCTTTACTATGGTGTTGATAGTGCAATCTAGTTTACGACTAAATGCATTGGATATAAAGCTTTTACTAGCACCAGAGTCGAATAAGATAGCAGCAGGTTCATCATTTACTGGAAATGTACCTGATACGACATCAGGGTTTCCCCTTGCGTCCTCCTCAGTCAGGGCATAGGCTCGAGTCCTAGCCTTCGGTTGTTCCTTTGCAACTTCCTTTCCCTTTCCCGAACTGGACTGCCCGGTTTTCTAGCAATCCTTAGTATGGTGTCCATATTTTCCACAACTTTGGCACTTGACATCCTTTAAACACTCTCGAGAGAAGTGCCCCGGCTTCCCGCACTTATAACACATGGTGGTGCCGATTCGGCACTCGCCAAAATGGCGTTTTCCACACTTTTTGCAAGTTTCATATTCCTCTAACCTTGGTTTCTTTATTTCAGCTACCACATTCCCTTTCCCGGTGCCCCTAGACGGGTTCTCCCACTTTCTCTTTTGTGTCTCAGGTGTCGGGTCCTCATTGGCGTAGTCGTCGTAGACGATTCTGCTCAGATTTACTGCCGACTCGAAGGTCGTGGGTAGGTTGGCTTTCACATGAACACGGACCCTTTGAGGTAGGCCCTTCACATAGTACTTAATCAGTCTTTCTTCCGTCTCTACCAGGTGGGGTACCAGTTGAGCTAATTCATTGAATCTTGAAGTATACTGGCGATGAGTCTTATTGCCAGCTTTGAAGTTCAAGAATTCGTTCTCCACACGATCGATCTCATTCTGTGGGCAGAACTTTTGGATTATAAGCTTTTTCAAGTCTTCCCACGTCATTCTGTTGATAGCATTGGGTGACTTAGTTCTTTGAACATTCCTCCACCAACTTAGTGCTTCGTTGGTGAAAGAATAGGCAACGTACTTAACAGCTTGGTCGGGTCGACACTCGCTGATGTTGATGACAGCGTTCATCCTCTCGATCCACTCGAGGGTGGCCACCGAGTCCTTGTTCCCATCAAACTTGGGTGGGTCTCCGTCCTTGAAACCTTTATAAGTGCACCCCTGTTTACTTGATCCCACCTTTATTTCATCCCCATCGCTGTCATATACCTTTTCCTCATTGTTCCCTTCATCACCTTCCTTGATTTTCTTTAATGCCTCTGTTAGTAGGTCAGGCAATACATTCTTCAAGGTGAGCACGACCTCACGGGCAATAGCATCTCTGACCTCAGGCTCCAACTGTAGAGACCCTTGATGGTCGCCCCCAGTTGGGGTGACATTAGTTTGGTGCACGCTCTCAGTGTTTTCCGTGTGCACATCCTCTTCTTCTTGATGTCTTGGATTCAGTGGAGGTCTACCTACTCGGCCGGTGTGACCGTCTCGGCGTCCCGTTCTTCCTCCACCAGCCATAATTCCTAATTTCCTGATAGTTATAAAAGGGAATACATCAATGTCATTTCTTCAGATCATAGTTTAGAACAGTACGAACAAGGTAAATTTTTAATTACAGTGACCGGTTTGTGATTAGAAATTTACATTGCTTTTCAGGTTCCAAACTCTTCAAATTGGTCAAGACATTGACATCTATTGGTTCTAAGTTAAGGCATCTATTCCTATTCTTCAGATATGAACTTTAGTACTTACTTACAGTGATGGCGTCGGCGTTGGCTACCTAGACTGACACCCGTGCGTTGGTCCCATAATCAGCTTGAGTTCAGACATTTAGATATGTTTGAATCTCTCAAACTATTGCTCTGATACCAACTTGTAAGGCCCCTTTTTTCCGAGTGACCTCACTTATTGGATTTACTCATAAACAAAGTCATCAATACTGAACTTTAAATTTAACATATTCAATTAACAGCCAAAATCATTCACATTTGAGTACATTACAGCGGAAGTCTTAACATTTAACACATACATCAGTGTTTAACAAAAACATAAATCAGGATGTCAGTCTTTAGCCGGGTAACCTTCACGCCTTCGCACGACCCTTTTCTTTGTTACCTGAAATGTATACTAAAAGTCAGCTAACGCTGGTGAGTTCTAGTTTAAAATGATTAGGTACAAGCATTATTTCCTTAAAAGTATTCTTAAGTTTATACATAAAGATCATAAATACGTATTTTTAACTCTTTCTTATCATTCATTTGGTCGTACACATATGGGTGATCAACCCGTCTTTTACTACGTATGCCACAAAGGCATACGCCATGAAGCTACCGTCGTAGCCCTTTGACTCGTCCGGTCCTAGAAACCGTCCGCCATAAAAAACCGTCCGGCCAAGGCCGTCCGTCATACCATCCTACCATCGTAGGCCGTCCTTTTCGCCCGTCTACCCGAAGGTATCCGTTTCCCACGTGCTACCATGTTTGCAACCGTTCTACATATGATTTGGCATTTGCTTCGACCGCCCATTTATGCCCCTTTTTATTTCCTTGCTGATGAAGGAATGTTTTTGTCCCGGTTGCAAGATAGACACGTGGTCGTCCGTCTACCGTAGTAGCCGTTAGCATCGAAGCGTCCATAACAATTCACGTATATTCATAACATGTAGTATATATATAATATAATGCAAGATTTCATTCATACTTTGTAATCATACGTTTCAATCTTTGTTCATAATTCATTTTCATATATTTATATATCACATATGTTCACATTGGCATTCATACCATTTATTCATTTAGTGTATACATTTCAGCCCCAAAAATATTTATAAATCATTTGCACATAACATAGAGGGGGCACATAGAACTCACCTTATCAGCTAGTCCTATTCTGTCCTATCTGCGGTCTGATGAGTGCCGCACACGATCTGGATTAATTAATCATACACGTATCAGATCTAAACCAAGTTACATTCCTAACACAGCTGACATAGGCGAACTTAATGCCTAAGTTCGCTTCCACTGGCCTAGGAGAACTTAATGCCTAAGTTCGCTTCCTCTGACGTAGGCGAACTTAAGTTCGCCTACCCTTTGCCAAGCGAACTTGCCAAGCGAACTTAATAAGTTCGCTTACCCTTGGTCAAGCGAACTTGCCAAGCGAACTTAATCAGGCGAACTTGATAAGTTCACCTCCACCAAGCGAACTTGCTAAGTTCGCCTGCACCAGCAGTCATCTTCCCCAAACAGGCGAACTTGATAAGTTCGAACTTAACAGGCGAACTTGCTAAGTTCGCCTGCACCAGCAGTCATCTTCACCAAACAGTCTGAAATTCTCGGATTTGGGTTCGATTATGTCAAAACTTAAACTTTCTTTGCTCAAAACAACTAGTTTTCATTCCAGATACTAAACCCAAGCTTATTCTCAAGTTTCAACCGTAAAAACGTCCTATTTTCACCCGAAAACCCGGAAACCCAACCTAAGCAAAAATCTCAGTTTTGGCTCGAATGGTTACCTAGATGACGATTCTGATTTGGAGGTTTCCTTCACGAGTGCAAGAGACACGAGCGGGTGCAATCTTGTGCGATTCCGACACTTTCTCTCTCTACGGTTTTCTCTCTCTAGAATTGCTGAGAGGAGAAGAATGAGGGCTTTGGGCTATTTATAGGGGAGACCTCCCCAAGCCCGGTTCGCGACTGACCCGGCCCGACTTCGGCTCGCTTGAACTTGTTAACTTTATTTCTCGTCATTTTAGGATGTTACACGGGTAACCTTCACGCCTTCGCACGACCCTTTTCCTTGTTACCTGAAATGTATACTAAAAGTCAGCTAACGCTGGTGAGTTCTAGTTTAAAATGATTAGATATAAACATTATTTCCTTAAAATTATTCATAAGTTTTTACATAAGAACATAATTACGTATTCTTAACTTTTTCTTAACTTTCATTTGGTCATACACATAAGGGTGATCAACCCGTCTTTTACTACGTATGTCACAAAGACATACGCCATGAGGCTACCGTCGTAGCCCTTTGACTCGTCCGGTCCTAGAAACCGTCCGCCATAAAAACCGTCCGGCCAACCTTCGGCCGTCCGTCATACCGTCCTACCGTCGTAGGCCGTCCTTTTCGCCCGTCTACCCGAAGGTATCCGTTTCCCACGTGCTACCATGTTTGCAACCGTTCTACATATGATTTGGCATTTGCTTCGACCGCCCATTTATGCCCCTTTTTATTTCCTTGCTGATGAAGGAACATTTTTGTCCCAGTTGCAAGATAGACACGTGGTCGTCCATCTACCGTAGTAGCCGTTAGCATCGAAGCGTCCATAACAATTCACGTATATTCATAACATGCAGTATATATATAATATAATGCAAGATTTCATTCATACTTTGTAAACATACGTTTCAATCTTTGTTCATAATTCATTTTCTTATATTTATATATCATGTATGTTCACATTGGCATTCATAACATTTATTCATTTAGTGTATACACTTCAGCCCCAAAAATATTTATAAATCATTTGCACATAACATAGAGGGGGCACATAGAACTCACCTTATCAGCTAGTCCTGTTCTGTCCTGTCTACGGTCTGATGAGCGCCGCACACGATCTGGATTAATTAACTATACCCGTATCAGATCTAAACCAAGTTATATTCCTAACACAGCTGACATAGGCGAACTTAATGCCTAAGTTCGCTTCCTCTGGCCTAGGAGAACTTATAGGCGAACTTGTCCTAAGTTCGCTTCTCTTGGCCAGGCGAACTTAATTAGTTAGGCGAACTTAAGCTTTAAGCGAACTTGCTAGGCAAACTTGTCAAGCGAACATAATAAGTTCGCTTACCCTTGGCCAAGCGAACTTAATCAGGCGAACTTGATAAGTTCACCTCCACCAAGCGAACTTAACAGGCGAACTTGCTAAGTTCGCCTGCACCAGCAGTCTCGGATTTGGGTTCGATTATGTCAAAACTTCAACTTTCTTTGCTCAAAACAACTGGTTTTCATTCCAGATACTAAACCCAAGTTTATTCTCAAGTTTCATCAGTAAAAACGTCCTATTTTCACCCGAAAACCCGGAAACCCAACCTAAGCAAAAATCTCAGTTTTGGCTTGAATGGTTACCTGGATGACGATTCTGATTTAGAGGTTTTCTTCACGAGTGCAAGAAACACGAGCGGGTGCAATCTTGTGCGATTCTGAAACTTTCTCTCTCTACGGTTTTTCTGTCTCTAGATTTTGTATGGAGGAGAACAATGAGGGCCTTAGGCTATTTATAGGGAAGACCTCCCCAAGCCCGGTTCGCGACTGACCCGGCCCGACTTCGGCCCGCTTGAACTCGTTAACTTTATTTCTCGCCATTTTAGGATGTTACAAACAAGTTGTAAAAACAACTGAAGAAACATTTTCTTTAAATAAAGAAGACATGGTTATTAAACTATTGTCAAATAAAGATTTAAATAAATATAAAAGAGATTACAAGTTTCTTCATATAGGTCTTGTGCAAATTGCATTTAAACCTTTGACCCTTGAAGGTCTTCCAGAAAGCTTTGTAGCAGCTCTTAGAGATGCTAGAAATCTGGACTGGAAACAATCACTAATAGGGATTGTTCAAACAAGTCTGGTGTTGGATCGTGAGAATACAAGATGGTTCTTTTCTTAGTTGAGGTTGGCGGAAACAAAATCAACTTCACAATTTATAATCAAGTAAACACAAAGAATACTGATAAACACTGTTGTATTAAGCTTTTGTGAATGCAAAGATTACAAGTGAGAAACTCAATGAATAAGTATGACAAGCACTACAAGCACACTTACAATGAAGTGGTAACTCAGTATTTATAGTAACTTAGAATCAAGACAGACCCTTGATTCTAAGGATCAGATCGAACACAAGCCGTTGATCTTGTTTATTAATTTACATTACACGTAAAGGCTAATCTAGTTAACTTTACTGAAACGTTTTCTTTATTCATGATTGTTTGCATGCTTGGAGAAGTGTATTGTTGTCCGTCATTGGTTGACCATAGCGGTTCCTTCTGCTTTGAGTCTGTCAGTTGCTTTTGCAGAAAGGTGTCAGAGACGCTTGGCCTGGATAGTCAGCTGCAACGTTTGGTTTTCAGTGAATAGAGCTATCAGCTGCAAAGAGTGAAGGTTGCTGCTGGTAAGCCTATCAGCATCAAACATGGATGACCGCTGCTGATAAGCCTATCAGCAGCAACTTGTGCTGAATGCTGCTGATAAGCCTATCAGCAGCAACTTGTGCTGAATGCTGCTGATAAGCCTATCAGCAGCATTTGTACTTAGAATAATTTTGTAACAATCAGTCTTTGGTTCTACAAACTCCCCCTAGACTGATGCTACCAAAATTCTTCTAGTCCCTTTGTTGCTGAAGCTTTTGCATATGGCTGACTATTCTTTCCACCTCATAGCCTCTTTGATCCTTGCTGGGATTATTCAATGGAAGTTCAGACAGAGTCTTGATGTCTTTGTGTGGCATTTTGTAGATAGCTTTGCTTGAACATCTCATCTGCTGCTTCTTTACATCAATCAAAGTGAATTCATCCAAATCAGCATTATAGGACCAAGATACAAATGGAGAGTGAGACTTGAGTGGTTTGATATTCATGACCAAATCTTTGCTAGGATTGAAGTAGTGTCTGATAGCTAGCATAAGATGTTTCCCACTCTCATTTGTAGGCTTATGAGCTTCACCCAGCTCTAAAATTCTTTGAAGATCGGAATCAGGTAATTGCAGAACCTCATCAACAGACCTGTAAGTGGATCTTCTTCTCTCAGTTCTCCCCGTGAAGATCTCAAACACTTGATCTTGTGAATTGTAGAACCAGTTAACTATATTTCTTGAGTCTTCTGGTTTAGGAGTGGGTTTGGGTATCTTCAAGGGAGGCTGTTGATGAGTGGGAGCTGGGTGGGATGACTTGGACTTTTTGGGTGGAGGAGTGGAAGGCTTGGAGATGTTTGTGGATGGTGTTTGGAGAGAGGAAGTAGTTTCTGGTGCAGAGGTTCTTTGTTTCTTGACTGGTCTCTTTTCCAGTCTTTCTTCCTCTTCCTTTTTCACTATTGTATACAGGGCTTGTAGGTTCATGAAGGACATGGGACCTAACCTTTTTCCACTTTCTCCCCTTGCCTTAAGGAAGTCAGTCATCTTCTTCCTTTCTTCATGGGTCCTTAGATTAAGGGCAATGGCTTTCTTTGACTTCTGTTGAGCTTTTTCTTTCTCTTCATCTTTCTTTTTCCTTGCCAATTCCCCCTGCTGACCCATGAAGGCTCTATAGATCTCTTTGGTTGACAGTTTTTCAAGGTAGTCTGCATCCTCACCTTGAGAGATCAGAGCTTCAGTCCACTCCTCCCTTAATTCTTTTGCTAATTTAGAATCAGTGATTCTAAACTTAGCATCTTCCTTCCTTTTCTTTTTAGCTTCTTCTTCTTCTTCTTTTGCAAACTGTTCCTGCAGCTGTCTAGCAAGTCGTTCATCTTCCTCAACTTGAGACCCTGCATGGACTTTTACCTTCATTTCATCCAGCTGTTTGGCATACAGGTGGATTGTCTGTTGTCTGAGAAGAATGGCTGCCTTTCTATCTTCATGCCTTTGTTTTTGAGCCATCTCTTCAGCCAACTCTTCTTCTTCTCTTTTCCTTCTTCTCTCTTCTTTCTCTTTCTTTTCCTTTTGCAACCTCTCTTCATCCTCTTTTGTCATGATGCCCTTCCCTTTATTAACATTGGATGCCTCTGCTCTGGCTTCACTGATCACAGAAACAGCTGATTGTTGTGTTGTTGGGATCTCTGCCTCGGCTTCATTGGCATGTTGAGAGGTAGATAAGGGAAGGTCTTCAGTTTGGCACTCAGGATCTGTAAGTTCTAGCTGCCTTTCTCTCACAGAGGATCTTGCTTCATAAGCTGCAGCGCAGATGTTAACTGGAGGGGAATCTGAGTTGGAGTCAGTGTCAGAGGATGACACATCTTCTTCCTCATCAATCCTTCCTTCCTTCTCAAGGTGAGCTTTGATAATTGCTATCATCGCCTGGCTTTCAAGGGAGTTGACATTGCAGATGTTGGCTTTTAGTAGATAGATCTTGTGGAGGAAATTTGTTGGTAGCTGAAGGATGTTCCCGGTGTTGATGATGAGAGCAGAACCGTTGCTTAGGAAGAAAGCGTGGTCAAGGAGCCTAGTGCTTACCCATCCTAGCATGTCCGAGTCCTTGACCAGGAAGGCATACAGAAATCTTTGAAGGCCCAGAACTCCTTCTTCAGTGAGAAGACTGCTCCTTGTTATTGCAAGATTGTTGGGAGACAGTCTTCTTTCTGCGGTCGACGAAGATTCAGGATAAGCTACCCGTCTTGCTGTTTGTAGGAGTCTTCTGAACTTGGGTAGATTATCCTCCATCAGGTCATAGAACCTGCCAATGGCAAGTTCTGCTGAGAGATCCGTTGAAGAGTTGATGCAGTTAGATAGATATAGTTGTAGGACTTAGAGGGCATTGAGTGAGTTCCAGTTCAGCTCTTCTACTCCGCTGAACTCCCATCCAGTCCAGAACCTCTCAGCGGATCCATCATACCCCCAAGCTAGAATAGAGTCAAACTCTAGCTTCTTTGAAGATTTGAAGATTTGGGGGGTAGTGGATTGACCTATGATGGCTGCTGCTTCAGGGATGATGCTGACCAATGTAGATGTTTGATCTTTGCCTTCAACATCAGTCAGCACTTCATCCACAGCCCTGACAACCAACTTCCAGTCTTCAGAGATCTCTTCTTCTTCATCTTCTGATACTAGCAAGTTGTAGACCTGTACAAAAGCTGGCCTGTAAAGTGAGCTTTGGAAGGCAGCCTGCTCCTGTATCCAGTCATCAAGACTGTCTGTATCATCTTCCATAGAAACCATCTCCCCCTTTTTGGTTGCATCAGCAGACAGGTAAGCATCAGTTTGGGTGCCTACTGATACAAGAGAGGGAGAGGCTAAAGTTGGGCATTCATGGGCTTTATGCATAGCGACTTGGTGTCTTAGTTTGGACATTTCAGCCTCTAGCATAGCCACCCTGGCCGTCAATTCCATGTTATGAAGTTTCAGTCTGTCCTCATCCACAGTTGTGGAATCCTTGGACCCAGAAGGGGCCGTAGGCCTAGCCTCAGCATCCCCATCACCCGTTGTTTCTTGGCGCCTGGGATTCCTCTCAGTGAAGGGAGTTTCCAAGGAAACACCCTCATCGTGATTTGCCGTGGTTGAGGTCTTAAAGATGTTGTCACTGTCCTCCTGGTCAGTTGATGGACCAGCAGTAGTGACAGCCTCGTCCACATCCACTCTTTCAATACTCCCAGAGTGGACCTTCAAGGGTGAAGAACTTGGGCTGGGTGTTTCGGAAGCAAGACCAATCAGTACCCCCTTGATAGTGGTAGTTGGAGAAAGTACATCACTTTGGTCAGGTTCCTCTACACTTAAGTTCAAAGAAGAGAGGAATGGCTCGAAGGGCTGTTCTATGGATCTGGGAAGTGATCCTAATCCTAATAGAGAGACTTCCGAAGGAGTCTCCCTAGCAATGTGGCTTTCCCTTATGATATTCTCACTAGAATGTTGTGATTCTGAGTGAGGGATGTTGGCTTGGGTTTGGGCCTTGGAGGCAAGAGAAGAAGGAGTTCTCTTGCCCCTCTTCCTTGTATACTTGGCTGCAACCGGGGCCCTGTGTTCCGGTTGAGCAATCAAACTGGGGATGAGTAATGTATGTGCCTGTGCATCCTCAGTAGAATGCACAGGGGTTCGATCAAGGGAAACAGTAGGTTGAGATTGTAGCAGTGAGGTGGAGGGTGTGGGATCAGTATCAGCTAGGTTTGCTGAACTGTCACCCTGGGCACTTTGCGTGTTCAACATTGTAGACAACAATGGAACATTGGCCCCTGAGAACTTTGATGAAATTGTTCTCATGCTTTGAAAAATATTGTTCTTATGTCCCAGAATTGAGTAGATTCTTGCAGTTTTTGAAAGATCTTGGTGTTCAATATTGAACACTTCTTGCAAGAATCTTGGGTACATAAAGAACTGAGATTTCACCCCTTCTTGAAGGTTGTATTTCAAACCTTCAAAAATGAGGTGGGAAAAATTAAAACCTGCTCCAGTTATCATACCGTGAATTGCCGACGCAAGTCCGGAGCTTAGTTGGTTCCAGCCACTCCTCTTTTGCGATATGCATTGGAGAAGAGTGTGGCAAAGATACTTCCATTTGGGACCCATGAGAGCCTTCTCTATCGTATATTCTGTTTGATTCCCAGTGTACCCTATGGATACAAAGGTCCTCAAGTATACGTCTCTTGGGTAAGAGAGGGCGTCCCCTTCATCCTGAAGCTTGAGGTGTTGGCGGAGCTTTGCTTCAGTGATGATCATTTCCTTACCGTCTACTGTGCCTCTGATTTGAGGAGTGCCCTGTTCAGTAGAATACACGGCTGAGCTCCAAAAATCTTCCATGTGTGAAGTATATATGGTTGGGTTGACGGTTAAGGCATGGTAAATTTTGGACCGACAGAGGAAGTCGATCATACCGTCGAAACCCTCGGACTTCTTGCCTTTTATTAGGTATGCAGTGAGGTTGTGGTATGGAGCAAACTTGTCGTTTGGGTTGTTTATGTCTGCGCCTGCCATTGAGATGGATTTGGAGGGAAAAAAGAGAAGGGTGTTTGAATGGTGGTTGATTATGGAGGGCTTTGAATGCTGTGGGGACGGGAGAGAAAGTGATGGAAGGTTAGGGTTTGAAATTGAAAATGAAGAGGTGGTGGGAACGTTTGAGATAGTGATATAACGGCAGACGAAGAAAAAGCGACTTCACTTGTACAGTACAACCTGTTTCACTTTTCGTTGTTACAGCTGTAATACACCAGGCAGTCATGGAAGGGACTGACGGTAAATTTTACAGCGGGTAAAAGTTAATTTAGACTTATGTTTACCCATCAGTAGCAAACTTGGTTGCTGCTGAAAGATAAGAGTATCCGCAGCAAAATTGGTTGCAGCTGATGGATAAGCCTATCCGCTGCAAACTTGGTTGCTGCGGAAAGATAAGTCTGTCAGCAGCAGATTTTGCTGCTGAAAGGTTTAAAGATCTGCAGCAAAGGAATTGCTGCTAAAAGCGTTAAAGCTATCCGCAGGAAACATGTACCTGCTGATAACTTAAAGCTATCAGTGGCAAAACTTTTGCTGCTGATGCTTTTACCTGTCAGCAGTTGAAGGACAAAAATGCTGCTGACCCGTAACTTTTATTTACAACAAGGGACAAAAAGACACATTTTAAGGAGAAACTTGAGATGGATTTTAATCAAAGTTCATCATACCAATTGATTCAACTAAATATCTGAATCTAGCTTCATCAAAAGGTTTTGTAAACAGATCAGCATATTGCTCATTTGTATGAACTTTGGTTAAAATAATTCTCTTTTTCTCAGCTTGATCTCTTATGAAATGGTACCTGATGTCGATGTACTTTGTCTTTGAGTGCTGCACCGGATTGTTTGTGATAGAGATAGCACTCATGTTGTCAATGTGAATTGGAGTCAGCATGAAGGTCATTCCATAGTCAAGCATTTGATTTTGGATCCAGATGACCTGTGTACAGCAGCTTGAAGCTGCAATGTATTCTGCTTCAGCTGTTGAAGTAGAAACACATGTTTGCTTTTTGCATTGCCATGAGATGAGCCTTCCTCCGAGAAATTGACATCCCCCAGATGTGGACTTTTTGTCCAAGTTACAACCCCCATAGTCACTGTCAGTGTAGGCATAGAGATTGACATTTTCATTCTTTGGATACCATAGCCCAAGTTTTGGAGCTCCCTTTAGGTATCGAAGAAGCCTTTTGACAGCTTGAAGATGAGACACTTTTGGAGCTGCTTGAAATCTTGCGCAGAGACAAACTGCAAACATGATATCTGGTCTTGAGGCACTGAGGTACATGAGAGACCCTATCATTGCTCGGTACTGATGTTGATCAGTGTCTTGTCCTTCTTTATCCGGAGATAATTGATGGTGCACTTGCATAGGAGTTCTTGCAGCAGAGCAGTCAGTCATTTTGAACCTCTCCAAGATGCTTTTGACATACTTGGATTGACTTATGAAGATTCCAGTTGGTACCTGTTTGACTTGAAGTCCTAAAAAAAAATTTAGTTCACCCATTGAACTCATTTCAAATTTGGAATGCATCAGAACTTCAAAGTCTTTGCAGAGCTTCTTTCTTGTAGATACAAAGATAATGTCATCAACATAAATCTGGACCAACAAAATTTCTCCCCCTTCATCTTTGATGAAAAGCGTCTGATCAATGGCCCCCCTTCTGAAGTTGTTGCTAAGTAGATATCCAGATAAAGTTTCATACCAGGCTCTTGGGGCTTGGTGTAAGCCGTAGAGAGCTTTGTCCAGTTTTAAGACCTTACTTGGATGTGCAGGATCTACAAAGCCTGGAGGCTGTTTGACATAGACCTCTTCATCAATCGTGCCATACAGAAAGGCACTCTTCACATCTATTTGATAGACCATAAAGTTTTTGGATGCTGCATAAGCCAGAAAAATTCTAATGGCTTCCAGACGGGCAACAGGAGCAAAAACTTCATCATAGTCAATGCCTTCTTCTTGAGTGTAACCTTGAGCTACCAGTCTGGCTTTGTTCTTGACTACGATGCCCCTCTCATCTTGCTTGTTTCTGAAGACCCATCTTGTTCCAATGGCTGTTTGACCAGGTGGAAGATCAACAAGCTTCCAAACATCTTGTCTTTTGAATTGCAGCAATTCTTCCTGCATTGCTTCAATCCAGCTGTTGTGCTTGAGAGTTTCATCAATCCTTTTGGGTTCCACCTGTGATAGAAAGCAAGAGAACAAAAAAATGTTGGTTTCATGAGACTTACTTCTTGTCTGGATGCCTATGTGGACTTGGCCAATGATGTTTTCCAGAGGATGCTCTTTGTTTATTCTCGCAGCAGGTATCACATCCAGCCGTATGCCCTCTTCAAGATTACTGTGGTTTAGATCAGTATTGTCTTCAGATGTGTGGAGAGGAGCTTGGAGGATCTGATCATTGTGTTCCACATAGTCAGCAGCATTAGCATCAGAGGCCTCTTCAGCATGAATTGAGGAGGCTTCATTTAGGATTTCATTGTCAGAGAGATTGCTGCTTGTGGTGTTGGATGTACCGGCTTCACCTGCACTGGCTTCAATAGCTTCTGCCACTGATGGAGGATCAATGGATGGCCTTTTCATCCTGATGTAGGGACTGGGAAACTCCAGTCTGTAGTCAGAAGAAGAGGTTGAGGTAGAAGGAGTTGAGTTTGAAGAAGGAGGCTCCATATTTGAGAATATGAGGGGCTCAAATATATGGGAGAAGGAGTCTATATCAAAAAGCCAGTTAGGACCTTTGCCTTGTTCACAGACAACGTGTTCCCTGCATTCCACATTAGCAGATTCTTCCACAATCCGAGTCCTAGAATTGAACACTCGGTAGGCCTTCGATTGAGAGGAGTAACCCACAAAGTAACCTTCATCAGACTTTGCATCGAATTTAGGAAGAACTCCATGTGTGATGAGGATGGTACATGGACATCCAAAGGGCTTCAGGAAGCCAATGTAGGGAACTCTTTTGAGCCAGAGTTCTTAGGGAGTTTTCTGGAGAGGCTTAACAATAAGGACTCTATTCTGCACATAACAAGCTGTGCTTACTGCTTCTGCCCAGAAAGTAAGGGGCAGCTTTAAGTCAGCCAACATAGATCTTGCTGATTCAATCAGAGTCCTGTTTCTTCTTTCAGCAACCCCATTTTGTTGAGGAGTTCTTGGAGCACTGTACTGCCTTTCAATGCCCTTGCTCTCACAGAAACTGTTCAAAGTGTGATTTTTGAACTCTGTTCCCTGATCACACCTTATGATCTTTACCTTCAGATTGCTTTGATTCTCTACCCTGAGAATGTAGGATTTGAGAATCTCAGCAGTTTCATCTTTTGTTCTTAGGAAGAATACCCAAGAGAATCTGGAGAAGTCATCAGTGATCACCAGACAGTAGGACTTTTTGCCCATTGACATGACATTTGTAGGACCAAAGAGATCCATATGCAGTAACTGGAGAGGAGTGTCATTTGTGTTCAATGTCTTGGGCTTATGGGAACTCTTGTGTTGTTTTCCCTTCAGGCAGGCAATGCAGTGATCGTTTAGCTGGAATTCTTTGTCAGGAAGCCCTCTGACAAGATTGTCTTTCACTAATTTATTGATTGTTTTGATGTTAACATGGCTTAACCTCCTGTGCCAGAGAGCGGATTCATCAACTGATGCCTTTGACAGAAAACATGAAACACTACCAGATGGAGTGACTTCATTCATGCCAAGCACATATAAGTTGTCCTTTCTTTGAGCAGTTAGGAGAATCTTCTCTGGCGGGGGTTTAGATAGGCCAGGAGCTAACACAAAGCATTCTTTGTCAGTGAAGAGCATCCAATGCTTTTGATCACATACTTGGGAAACACTCATGAGATTGAAGTCAAGTTCTTTAACATAGTTGACTCTTTCAATGCTCATCCTCTCATTGGACACAGTGCCTTGTCCAGTGATAGATCCACCTTTTGAGTCACTCCCAAAGGCAACATATCCTCCATTGAAATGTCTGAAGTTGGAGAGGATGGACCTGTTGCCTGTCATGTGCCTGTAACAGCCGCTATCTACCACCCAGGTGTTATTCTTGTTACCTGGCTGTCCCTGCACATGAAAGAGATTTAGTTAGTGGGAGTGGTCCAAGAGCTCTCCTTTTTGAAGAAAAAAGTTCTTGGACTTTCTGATTCATCATGCGTGCATTCAACAGCACCGATGATGATTTTGCTGACAGGAGCAGAGATTTTGGCTTTCCATTGCTTAAGTAGTGGTTTTCCAGTTCTCTTTTCTTTATCGGCTGCGGATTTGGCTTTGGCAGCTGATGAATTTGCTCTATCAGCAGCTGGTTTTCCTGCTTGAGGTTTTGGCTTGTCAGCAGCGGCAGGTTTTGCTGCTGATGGCTTCAGCTTATCAGCTGCAGATGTTGCTGCTGATGGCCTTGGCCTTTCAGCAGCAGATTTTGCTTTTGCTGCTGAAGGCTTAGTTGGAGCAACAGCAGATTTAGTTTTTGCTGCTGACTGCTTTGTTTGAGCAGCAGCAGATTTGGTGGCTGCTGAAGGCTTTGCCTTTTTCTACTGCTTGTGTTTTTCTGTAGTTTCAACTCTTCTACTGGCTGCAGATGGCATATCAACTGAAGTATGCTGATCCTTCTTTTGTTTATGCGCTGATTGAAGAAGGATCTGGTTGAAGGGGTTAAACTGACATTTTGCAGCAAAGTGGTTTGATTCCCCACATATGATGCAGGACTGCTGAACTTTGGGCTGCTGCTTCCTTGGTGGAGAAGAAGAGTTTCTTAACTGAGTTTTCTTGGTCGTAACTCTTCTAACCTGTTGCTGATTCTTCTGATTTGGCATGAACTGAGGCTTGGAGTTTGTGGATCCTGATGTCTGTCCCTTCTCAATGTTTAGCTTTCTTCCACCTGGAGGATAGCTGATCCTGATCTGTTTGAATGGTACAGGGGCTGGAACAGCTGGGAGAACAGTAGGGACTAGGACTCTATTCAGAACAGCTTCAGATGAGGCTGTACTGGTTTCATCATGGTCTGAGAAGGTTAACTCAGATTCTGATGAGGTAGTGCAGTCTTTAACAAGGGGTTCATCCATACGAGGATCAAGATTTCTGTTTGCAGTGTCGAGTTTTGCAACATCGAAGCTTGGTTCATAGATGGCAACATAGTCAGCTGGATGAGGAACAGTATTGTACTGTTCCTTGCCATATCCAAGTCCTCCAAGCTTTACCTTTTCATGGACTTGAATATCTAGAAGTCTCTGTAGCTTTTTAGAAGAAAATTCATACTTTTCAACATGAACTTTCTGTTCTGCCAGATCAGCTCTGGTTGATTTAAGTTTTACTAATAGATCATCAATCTGAGTTTCAAGATTGGTTTGTTCATGTTTTAGAGATGAAATCTCTTTCTTAAGGCATTCAATTTTTTCTTTGTAAGTGATTTCAACCTTTTTGAACTCAGATTTCATTTGAAGAAACTCTTCATTTTGATCTATAAGGTTTTGGTTATGTTTTCTATAACCTAAAACTTTATCAATGCAGGCTTGAGAGCATAGATGTTCAAATACCTGAGGTGGTATCTCTGCAGTGTCTGCCATAAGTGCTTGGTTGGAGACAGGAACATCTTCATATTGAAAACTCCAGTCGAATTCTGCAGTTCCAACATTTGCACAGGTTGCAGTTTGTGCTGGGGGAGTTTGTTGCTGCTGCTGTTGTCTGGGCTGACTTTGGTAGGCTTGTCTTTGATGGCCGGCACCCTGATTGGCTTTAGGTGCCTTGCACTCCCTAGCAAAGTGACCCATTTGGTTACAGTTGTAACAGCGGATCTTGCTTTTATCAAGCCCAACTCTGCTGTTTGAGTTGTTGCTTGGAAATGATCTTCCGGTTCTAGAATAGAACCTTTTTGCTCTGAGGGAGAGCATGGCATATGAGTGCTGAATATCCATTTCTTCAAGATCATCTGGATGAAAGCATTCCAGATCCTCTTTTATGAAGTACATGCTGCTTGAGTTGTCAGAGACAAAAGCAGTAGAGGTTGGCTGTTGAGGAGGTGCCTCAAGAAGAAATGGTGATGAGTTAGATTGTGAAGCGGTTGGGGTCTGAGGGTGAGTAACAATGGGAGGATAGTAGCTGCTTGCACTAGGACCGGAATGATCAGAGTGAAGCGCTGAGGAGGTAGTGGAGGAAGTGGTAGCTGATTGATAACTGGAGCTCCTTTCTTTAGCTTGAATCATTTCTAATTCATAGGTTTTGAGCATGCCAAAGAGCTCAGTCATCTGAAGAGTCTTCAGATTCTCTGTTCTTCTGATGGACACGGTGTATAATGTCCAACAACTAGGAAGAGATCTTATGAACTTCTTGATAATGTCTTCATTCTCCAGCTTTACCTTGGAGCACTGTAGTTCACCTACAAGATAGGTAAATCTGTTATATAAAATAGTTAAGGACTCACCTTCTCTCCAGACGAAGTTCTCATACTGCTGCTTCAGTATGTCCCTTCTGTTCTCTTTGACTTCTTCAGAGCCAGCAAACATCTTCTCCAGCGCCTCCCAGAGCTCCTTGGCAGTTTTGTAACTTCTGAAGTTGTGAAAAACTTCATTTGGAAGGCACATTTGGATGGCTCCTAGTGCCTTGAAGTCCACCTCCATTTTCTTGATGTCCTCTTCAGAGTACTTGGAGGTTTCCTTCGGGACTTGTAGCCCTCCATCATCAGCAGAGGCCACCATGGGAATATATGGACCCTCCTTGATGGATCTCCACATTCCGTATTCCTTGTAACAGAAGAAACTTTCCATGCGATTTTTCCACATGTCATAGTCTTCTCCAGATACCAACCTTGGTGGTCGGTTGATGCTGCCAATATCTTCAAAGCCATTGCTCTGTGCCATTTTCGTTTTGATTTTGGGTGACTTGATCAAAGAGAGAGTTTAGAATAGAACCAGAGATGATTAGACAAATGTTAGTTTGTTTAATCTGAGCCAAAGCTCTGAAACCACTTGTTGGATCGTGAGAATACAAGATGGTTCTTTTCTTAGTTGAGGTTGGCGGAAACAAAATCAACTACACAATTTATAATCAAGTAAACACAAAGAATACTGATAAACACTGTTGTATTAAGCTTTTGTGAATGCAAAGATTACAAGTGAGAAACTCAATGAATAAGTATGACAAGCACTACAAGCACACTTACAATGAAGTGGCAACTCAGTATTTATAGTAACTTAGAATCAAGACAGACCCTTGATTCTAAGGATCAGATCGAACACAAGCCGTTGATCTTGTTTATTAATTTACATTACACGTAAAGGCTAATCTAGTTAACTTTACTGAAACGTTTTCTTTATTCATGATTGTTTGAATGCTTGGAGAAGTGTATTGTTGTCCGTCATTGGTTGAACATAGCGGTTCCTTCTGCTTTGAGTCTGTCAGTTGCTTTTGCAGAAAGGTGTCAGAGACGCTTGGCCTGGATAGTCAGCTGCAACGTTTGGTTTTCAGTGAATAGAGCTATCAGCTGCAAAGAGTGAAGGTTGCTGCTGGTAAGCCTATCAGCAGCAAACAAGGATGACCGCTGCTGATAAGCCTATCAGCAGCAACTTGGGCTGAATGCTGCTGATAAGCCTATCAGCAGCAACTTGTGTTGAATGCTGCTGATAAGCCTATCAGCAGCATTTGTACTTAGAATAATTTTGTAACAATCAGTCTTTGGTTCTACATCTGGCTCATGGCCCAGTCTATTTTAATGTTTATCCTAATCTTCAATTATCTCTATCTGATATTAATATTTCAGATGCTTTAACTTTAAATGTTAAATCTCATGGTTATAACTATGCTCCTGGATCAGAAGTTATCTGTATCTGTTACAGGATTTATTATAAACCTTTATATACGCTAAATCCTCAGTGTAAAATTGTAGATAAACCATTAAATGAAACCATTGTCATAGAAACTAATTTTGGTAAATCTAATATAACTACCAGAAGAAAAATTAAATGGGAAGAAATTAATTTCCCACAGAACTGGATTTTAGATAAAGCCACAACATCTCAACAATATGTTGATAGTAATCCACTAGAGATTACCCAAACTAAAGAAGGAGATGTTCAAATATGTTTTGAACAACTCAGAAATACTCCTTCTTTACCAAGATCTTTATCTTATAGATCTTTATCCTCAAGACAGCATATTTCGCCTTTAGGATATCATGTCAGAAGCCCTTCTAGAGCTTCAACTTCAAGAATTAGGGAAACTATTCCTGCTTCTGAAATATTCAATAGATTACACATAAATGATGATAATATTGTCACACCAGGTGTTACAGTAAATCCGGAATTAACCGAATCAGAAGTACAATTTGTTTAATGGATTTTACACAAAAACATGATTTTAATCCGGGCTCACCGATAAGAAAACAAATTAATAGGGAATTTAATTCACCCGAATGGAAATTATTTAGAAATTGGTTTTTTAATAATTTTAAAGAAACCGATATACTATTATTTAAAGAAGAATATTATAAAGATTTGATTATAAAAAATGAGATTATACCATTTATTCTTTGGTTTATAGAAAAATATACAGGAAGTATTATTTCAGTCATAGAAAGAGAATCTGTTATTCAAGGAGAAAAAAGAATTTCTAGTGTTTTTCCTCCTACTCAATCTTTTAAAATTGGTGTAAGGCCCCTTTTTTCGGGTGACCTCACTTATTGGATTTACTCATAAACAAAGTCATCAATACTGAACTTTTAATTTAACCTATTCAATTAACAGCCAAAATCATTCACATTTGAGTACATTAAAGCGGAAGTCTTAACATTTAACACATACATCAGTGTTTAACAAAAACATAAATCGGGATGTCAGTCTTTAGCCGGGTAACTTTCACGCCTTCGCACGACCCTTTTCTTTATTACCTGAAATGTATACTAAAAGTCAGCTAACGCTGGTGAGTTCTAGTTTAAAATAATTAGGTATAAACATTATTTCCTTAAAAGTATTCATAAGTTTTTACATAAGAACATAATTACGTATTCATAACTTTTTCTTAACATTCATTTGGTCGTACACATATGGGTGATCAACCCGTCTTTTACTACGTATGCCACAAAGGCATACGCCATGAAGCTACCGTCGTAGCCCTTTGACTCGTCCGGTCCTAGAAACCGTCCGCCATAAAAACCGTCCGGCCAACCTTCGGCCGTCCGTCATACCGTCCTACCGTCGTAGGCCGTCCTTTTCGCCCGTCTACCCGAAGGTATCCGTTTCCCACGTGCTACCATGTTTGCAACCGTTCTACATATGATTTGGCATTTGCTTCGACCGCCCATTTATGCCCCTTTTTATTTCCTTGCTGATGAAGGAACGTTTTTGTCCCGGTTGCAAGATAGACACGTGGTCGTCCGTCTACCGTAGTAGCCGTTAGCATCGAAGCGTCCATAACATTCACGTATATTCATATCATGCAGTATATATATAATATAATATAAGGCAAGATTTCATTCATACTTTGTAAACATACGTTTTAATCTTTGTTCATAATTCATTTTTCATATATTTATATATCACGTATGTTCACATTGGCATTCATAACATTTATTCATTTAGTGTATACACTTCAGCCCCAAAAATATTTATAAATCATTTGCACATAACATAGAGGGGGCACATAGAACTCACCCAATCGGCTAGTCCTGTTCTGTCCTAACTGCGGTCCGATGAGCGTTGCACACGATCTGGATTAATTAATCATACACGTATCAGATCTAAACCAAGTTACATTCCTAACACAGCTGACATAGGCGAACTTAATGCCTAAGTTCGCTTCCTCTGACCTAGGCGAACTTATAGGCGAACTTAATACCTATGTTCGCTTCCTCTGACCTAGGCGAACTTATAGGCGAACTTAATAAGTTCGCTTACCCTTGGCCAAGCGAACTTGTCAAGCGAACTTAATAAGTTCGCTTACCCTTGGCCAAGCGAACTTAATCAGGCGAACTTGATAAGTTCGCCTCCACCAAGCGAACTTAACAGGCGAACTTGCTAAGTTCGCCTGCAACAGCAGTCATCTTCCCCAAACAGTCCGAAATTCTCGGATTTGGGTTCGATTATGTCAAAACTTCAACTTTCTTTGCTCAAAACAACCGGTTTTCATTGTAGATACTAATCCTAAGCTTATTCTCAAGTTTCATCCGTAAAAACGTCCTATTTTCACCCGAAAACCCGGAAATCCTAAATTATCACAAAAACTCAGATTATGATCGGATGATTACCTGGATTGGATTTCTGATTTGGAGGGGATGATCACGAGTGCAAGAGACACGAGCGGGTGCAATCTTGTGCGATTCCGACACTTTCTCTCTCTACGGTTTTCTCTCTCTAGAATTGCTGAGAGGAGAAAATTGAGGGCCTTGGGCTATTTATAGGGGAGACCTCCCCAAGCCCGGTTTGCGACTGACTCGGCCCGACTTCGGCCCGCTTGAACTCGTTAACTTTATTTCTCGCCATTTTAGGATGTTACAATTGGAAAGGAAAATGAAATAAGATATTATCAAACTTTTCAAAAATTATTAGAAGGTGACATTTTACCTATCACAGTTTCTCATTTAAATGATTTGATTAAACAGCAGAATTATACAAACTTATATTTAATAATCCTAGGAGAACAAATCCAGGATTTGTCTGCTAAGATGAATAAAATAATATTGTACTTAAAAGAAAAACCTTTATTAGGTAAGCCAGCCTCTTTTATAGAAAAGGTTGCTACTCCTAGTATACAACTTCCTCCGGAAGTCACAGATTTTAAATTAAAATCTAAAGATACTCTTGTATCAACTTTAAATGAGACTATGGACGCTCTAAAGGGTCTTAAGATTAGTACTCTAACAGAGTTCTCTAAAGATAATTACCATGAGGAAGTTAAAGATCAAATCTCTAAACTTTCGAAGTGGGCAGATAAGCCTACTCATAGGAAATACTATTATCCTAGACCAACCCCTCAGGATGTCCTTATAGAAGAACAAGAATATATAATAAATAACTCTTATAGTGGAAAAATGATCTATGAATGGAACATAGATGGTCAATCAGAAGGACAGATTTATAACACTGTCCATAGAATCCATATGTATAGTACAGTTTGCAAAAATAATAACAACTCAGTAAAAACTATAGCTAGTATGATAATATCAGGTTTTACTGGCCAGTTAAAAGGATGGTGGGACAATTATCTATCCCAAACTGATAAGGATAAAATCCTTAATAGCGTTAAACAGGAAGAAGGCGCTAGTACCAGCAGTACAGAGAGTAATGCTGTCTCAAGGGTTTTAAAGAAAGGGTATATTGAAAAGTAGAAAAAGGTATTTTGTACTTGGTTTTTACCAAAAGGGACGGGGTGGGGGTATACTTTAATAGTAAATATCATAGAACACTTTACTGGAAGATGGTCCGATGATTCTGAAAATATCAGAACTCTTCTCCAAAACTTAAGATGTAAAACTCTAACATCATTTAGATGGTATAAAGATACTTTTCTATGTAGAGTTATGGAACTCCCAGAGGCTAATAACTCCCATTGGAAGTCTATGTTTATAGATGGCCTTCCCCACTTATCTGCTGAGAGAATAAAAGGCAAATTAAGAGTAGATGGAGTCATAGATTATGACAATTATACGTATGGCAAGCTCATAGGCACATGTGTCCAAGAAGGAATAAGCCTATGTAATGAAATCAAACTTAATCAACAGATTAAGAAACATTCCTTGAATGAAAGAAAACAATTTGGAGATTTATGTGGCCAATTTGGCATAGAGAAACCTGATAAGATTATAGAAACCAATAAGTAATCCTCCCCTAAAAAACATTATAAGAGGAAAAAATTCAGAAAAGAAGATAAATCTTATAGACCTTATAATAAAGATTATAAAAAAAAAACGAAAATCTTAAAATTTAAAACATTTTAAATTACTGACCAAAGGAAAGATTTTACAAAAATAGATTAAACATTATGGTGTGGTTAGTGAAAGGTCAGACCATAAAAGCCTTCGCGCCTATCTTTGGCATTTAGCGGCCACAAAGGTCCCCAAGAGGTCAACCAACACCTTAACATTTTATCTATTCTTAACCTGTCAGTATTCTATTTAAAACATTTTTTTTTAATTTAGCTTGTTCATGTTTTCATGACAGCTCAACACTTATGAGCTTAGCCTCTGAAGGAGGCGATCATTAGATCAATTTAAATAAAAAGTAAATAAAAATTACCAGACTTGCACTTGTAGCCGGCACACTTCAGACTTAATATTAAAACTTATAAATTATTACAAGATGGAGAGAGATTGGAGAGTTGTGTTTCTCCGGTGTGTGTATTACAATGGTAGAAAGTCCCCTTATATAGACGGGGAGAAAAGAAAAACAACAAAATACTCGTCCTATTGTGGGACCTATATGACATATTTGTCAAAAAGTAAACAGTAAACATCAATAATTTGAGTCTTCTTTTGATGATGGCGTCTGGCAATTATGAGACCAGCTTTATATGACTTTGTCGGGTACTCCTTTAATTATTGGAGTCTTTTGACGCGATTTCTGCTCCATGTGGGTCTATTGTCTTTTGTCTTTTTGTTTTGTTGAAGATTCTTCAATCTGAAATTCCTGCTTGTATTCCATTAAGACATTGTTGATGTAGTCTTCATCAATCATTTCTGTATCATCATTCTGGGCTTCATTTGAAACATTTTCCTCTTTATCTTCTTCATCTTCTGTTTTAGAGGAGGTTGACATTGTTTTTGAAGAAGATGCTTCTTCTTTGTTGAAATTCTTCATCATATCTTTCTTCATTTCGGAAAGATAAAATTCCATTATTTCCTTGTTACTGATATTATCAGTTTCTTTGAGAGTCTGGATTTTCCTGACAATATTTTTAAAGGGGCTAGAAGCCTCATTCTGGGGAATATTATTCAGCTGTTCTTTATAATCAGCAATAGTTTTTTCAATCAATTTGATTGTATCATGGCTTTCTATAAGGCCATCTATATTAGTGAGAGTCATCTTCTTCTAGAATTTTGTGTAGAAGATTCTCTTAATACAAAGGATATTTTGACTATCATAGTCTACCTCAGGAGCCCATTTCCATATCCATGGGATACTAAATTGGACATAAAAATGTAGGGCAGGTATATTATGAACAGAACTGTCATCCTGCTGGGCTTCTATAATGGTCGGAGAGACTTCTACCCATTTCTTATAAAGATTCTTAAATAATTCTGGTAAAATGTTGGTAGATGGACCATAAGTTTTCCACCAATTTTGGAACCAGACTGGAATATCCTGACCATATACATGAGAACAGATCTTTATAAACCAAGAGTGTTTCTGTTTTGGGTTTTCATATAAAAAGGTTTTATAAAAAGCATCTTTATAATCCCAATAATTATATTTGATTGGGGATTTTGTCTGAGGGTGTATTAGATCCCTTTCTTTTAATGGGGAAGTTCCCCAAGCCGCTACCGATATGATCTGTTTGATAATGATCTTGCTGAAATTATAAATATCAGGCTGTCCAGTATGATAATGTTCTATTTCACAGAATTCCTTTTTAAGAATCTGTTCATAGAAAAACCTAGGCTTATAAGCCTTCATTGGATAGAATCCTGTATCCATGTATTTGCGTATAAATAACCATGGATCGTCCTTCCATTTGGCATCTCTCTTTTCGAGAAGAAGTATGACTTCTTTTTCCTGGTTTTTTGTCCAGTTTGAAATATCGTCTTCTGCCTCGTTTGCAGTAGCTTTTGCATATGATGCTGGAGCTGTTTGAGAAGAGTCATTATTAGACTTTTCTATAGAGGCTTTATATGCCAAAAACTCCTTATAAAGGAGGTTATCTGATTGTGAAGTTCCTGATGAGGAAGCAATATTTTCGGCTATAAGTCTTTGGCTACTCATCTGGGATATAACCCTTGGATTGTTGTTTCCACCTCTTCCTCTATAAGTGGAAGACCTGCCTCTTCCTCTTCTTCCTTGCTCATAAGGAATCATACCTGAAGAGTTTATCCACATGAAATACTGATTTTTAAATCTCGTAATATACGAATCCTTTCTATGAAATTAGATTTCCACATCTTTCTATCTTTTATTAGGACATCTTTATTATTTTGTCCTAGAAATGTGTTTGACTGGATTTCAAAAATAAGAACTTCTTCACGAATAATCTGAAAAGAACGATATTCAATTTCTTCTTGAATTTCAAGAAGGGCCTTTTTGATTGGTCCTTTGGAGTGAGACATCAATCTAAGTATTCTCTGGTAAAAAAATCAGGGAGACTATTGTCACTACCCTTCTTATATATAATAGTAAAATCAAAAGGAGCTAAATGTGATTGCCATCTGGCAAACATCTGCTTTGAAACATCATGTTTAAAATCTTTTGCAAACATAAATTTTGCTGCTTGGCAATCAGTTTTTATTATAAACTTTTGATTGTATAAGTCATCCTGAAATTTTAAAACACATTTTACTATTGCTAAAATTTCTTTTGCAATAGTAGCATAATTTTTCTGGCCTGTATTCCATTTTCCAGAGTGGAATCTAACAAGGCTTTCCTGTTTATCAATTAGGGAAACTTGCTTTAAGATTCCTCCATAACCGATGTCAGAGGCGTCGGTTTCAATAAATTTTTTCCCATCCAGGGTTTGCTATCATTAAGCAGGGAAGATTTTGAACCTTTTGCTTGATCTTTTGAATAATTTTAGTATGATCATTTGACCAAGATTTTGGGTTAGTTTTTAGTCTATCATATAAAATAGCAGTATCTTCTGCTAGATTTTTATAATAGGGAAGAATATAATTTAGACTTCCTAAAAACCTTTGGAGTTGGGTTTTATCATATATTTCATCTGAAAATTTTGACCCAAACTCAATACTTCTGTTTATGGGAATGATTTTTCCTGTTTCAATATTATGACCTAAAAATCTTATTTTAGTTTGGAAAAGAAGCAATTTTGGCCTTGATATGACTAGACCATTTTTTATTATAAAATTTTTGAATATCTCAAGGTGTCTAAAATGACTTTCAATATCTTTTGAGAAAACTAAAATTTCATCAATATAAACTATCATGAATTCATTATATGGAATGAAAATATCATTCATAATATTTTGGAATTCGGAGGGGGCATTTTTTAGCCCAAAAGGCATTACGTTTCATTCGTAATGGCCATTAGGTACTGTAAAAGCGGTTTTGTACCTATCTTTTTCTTCTATCTGGATCTGCCAGTAACCAGATTTTAAATCAAATTTTGAAAATATTATGACATTATATAATTTGTCTAACAAATCTTTTTTGTTAGGTATAGGATACCTAATCCATTTCAGGACCACTTTAATAGTAAATATCATAGAACACTTAATGGAAGATGGTCCGATGATTCTGAAAATATCAGAACTCTTCTCCAAAACTTAAGATGTAAAACTATAACATCATTTAGATGGTATAAAGATACTTTTCTATGTAGAGTTATGGAACTCCCAGAGGCTAATAACTCCCATTGGAAAAAAAATGTTTTAAATAGAATACTGACAGGTTAAGAATAGATAAAATGTTAAGGTGTTGGTTGACCTCTTGGGGACCTCTGTGGCCGCTAAATGCCAAAGATAGGCGCAAGGCTTTTATGGTCTGACCTTTCACTAACCACACCATAATGTTTAATCTATTTTTGTAAAAGCTTTCCTTTGGTCAGTAATTTAAAATGTTTTAAATTTTAAGATTTCCGTTTATTTTTGGGATTTTACGATCCTCTGAATTTGGTATCAGAGCCTTAGTGCTCATAAAATAAAGTCTTGTTCATCGTTAAAATGTGCAGATCAACACTTACTTTTATTCATAAATTATGAATATCCTGAAGGGAAAGGATACTGTTAAAAACAGTATGGAAGAGGAATATGAAATTCCTCATAATCTTGAATTATTAAATAAATGGACTATTCCAAAAATGGAACACAAACTAATTTATAAATTAGGAACTTTTGAAAAATTAGGATTGAAACAAGTTGTAAAAACAATTGAAGAAACATTTTCTTTAAATAAAGAAGACATGGTTATTAAACTATTGTCAAATAAAGATTTAAATAAATATAAAAGAGATTACAAGTTTCTTCATATAGGTCTAGTGAAAATTGCATTTAAACCTTTGACCCTTGAAGGTCTTCCAGAAAGCTTTGTAGCAGCTCTTAGAGATGCTAGAAATCTGGACTGGAAACAATCACTAATAGGGATTGTTCAAACAAGTCTGGCTCATGGCCCAGTCTATTTTAATGTTTATCCTAATCTTCAATTATCTCTATCTGATATTAATATTTAAGATGCTTTAGCTTTAAATGTTAAATCTCATGGTTATAACTATGCTCCTGGATCAGAAGTTATCTGTATCTGTTACAGGATTTATTATAAACCTTTATATACGCTAAATCCTCAGTGTAAAATTGTAGATAAACCATTAAATGAAACCATTGTCATAGAAACAAATTTTGGTAAATCTAATATAACTACCAGAAGAAAAATTAAATGGGAAGAAATTAATTTCCCACAGAACTGGATTTTAGATAAAGCCACAACATCTCAACAATATGTTGATAGTAATCCACTAGAGATTACCCAAACTGAAGAAGGAGATGTTCAAATATGTTTTGAACAACTCAGAAATACTCCTTCTTTACCAAGATCTTTATCTTATAGATCTTTATCCTCAAGACAGCATATTTCGCCTTTACGATATCATGTCAGAAGCCCTTCTAGAGCTTCAACTTCAAGAATTAGGGAAACTATTCCTGCTTCTGAAATATTCAATAGATTACACATAAATGATAATAATATTGTCACACCAGGTGTTACAGTAGATCCGGAATTAACCGAATCAGAAATACAATTTGTTTAATGGATTTTACACAAAAACTTGATTTTAATCCGGGCTCACCGATAAGAAAACAAATTAATAGGGAATTTAATTCACCCGAATAGAAATTATTTAGAAATTGGTTTTTTAATAATTTTAAAGAAACCGATATACTATTATTCAAAGAAGAATATTATAAAGATTTGATTATAAAAAATGAGATTATACCATTTATTCTTTGGTTTATAGAAAAATATACAGGAAGTATTATTTCAGTCATAGAAAGAGAATTTGTTATTCAAGGAGAAAAAAGAATTTCTAGTGTTTTTCCTCCTACTCAATCTTTTAAAATTGGAAAGGAAAATGAAATAAGATATTATCAAACTTTTCAAAAATTATTAGAAGGTGACATTTTACCTATCACAGTTTCTCATTTAAATGATTTGATTAAACAGCAGAATTATACAAACTTATATTTAATAATCCTAGGAGAACAAATCTAGGATTTGTCTGCTAAGATGAATAAAATAATATTGTACTTAAAAGAAAAACCTTTATTAGGTAAGCCAGCCTCTTTTATAGAAAAGGTTGCTACTCCTAGTATACAATTTCCTCCGGAAGTCACAGATTTTAAATTAAAATCTAAAGATACTCTTGTATCAACTTTAAATGAGACTATGGATGCTCTAAAGGGTCTTAAGATTAGTACTCTAATAGAGTTCTCTAAAGATAATTACCATGAGGAAGTTAAAGATCAAATCTCTAAACTTTCTAAGTGGGCAGATAAGCCTACTCATAGGAAATACTATTATCCTAGACCAACCCCTCAGGATGTCCTTATAGAAGAACAAGAATATATAATAAATAACTCTTATAGTGGAAAAATGATCTATGAATGGAACATAGATGGTCAATCAGAATTACAGATTTATAACACTGTCCATAGAATCCTTACGTATAGTACAGTTTGCAAAAATAATAACAACTCAGTAAAAACTATAGCTAGTATGATAATATCAGGTTTTACTGGCCAGTTAAAAGGATGGTGGGACAATTATCTATCCCAAACTGATAAGGATAAAATCCTTAATAGCGTTAAACAGGAAGAAGGCGCTAGTACCAGCAGTACAGAGAGTAATGCTGTCTATACTTTAATAGTAAATATCATAGAACACTTTACTGGAAGATGGTCCGATGATTCTGAAAATATCAGAACTCTTCTCCAAAACTTAAGATGTAAAACTCTAACATCATTTAGATGGTATAAAGATACTTTTCTATGTAGAGTTATGGAACTCCCAGAGGCTAATAACTCCCATTGGAAGTCTAAGTTTATAGATGGCCTTCCCCACTTATTTGCTGAGAGAATAAAACGCAAATTAAGAGTAGATGGAGTCATAGATTATGACAAATATACGTATGGCAAGCTCATAGGCACATGTGTCCAAGAAGGAATAAGCCTATGTAATGAAATCAAACTTAATCAACAGATTAAGAAACATTCCTTCAAGGAAAGAAAACAATTAGGAGATTTCTGTGGCCAATTTGGCAGAGAGAAACCTGTTAAGATTATAGAAACCAATAGGGAATCCTCCCCTAAAAAACATTATAAGAGGAAAAAATTCAGAAAAGAAGATAAATCTTATAGACCTTATAATAAAGATTATAGAAAGAAAAAATATAAGGAAAAGAAAGATTCTCCAGATGATTTTAATAAATTTATAAAATGTAGAAAATGTGGCAAAATAGGCCACAAGGCAAAAACTTGTCGGGTTAGGAAAAAACTCAATAAGATTGAAGATAAAGACATAAGAGATAAGATTAATGAAGTACTACTAGATAATAACCTAGAAGAAACTCTTTCTGGTTATTCTTCATCTGAAGAAGACAATCTAAATATTTTAGATAGCCTTAGTTCCTCTGATATAGATGAATATCAATGTCCGGCTAATTGCAACAATAACTGTTGTAAAAACCTTTCTGAAATATCTGAAGAAGGTCTCTATCAAATTATTTCCCAGTTTCAAAATCTGGAAATTAATGTTTTGAGTAATGAGATCTTAGATCTCCTAAAAACCATAGATGACCAACAAATAAGAGAAAAATTAATTTCTGAATGTTTAAACCAACAAAAGGTTGAGGAAACTTCTTCCTCAAATCCCCCTAAAGATTTAAAACCTTTTTCTTTAGCTGAACTAAAGAAACAGCTAACCCAAAGAAATAAGAATTCTAGACCTGTTAATATACAGGATATAAAAATTGAAATTGATAACCTAAGACTAGATATCAGCATCCTTCAAAACGATAATAGGAATCTAAAAGAAAGAATTATGAGACTGGAGATACCTCAGGAAATACATACGGAGGAAATCCCTCGTATTCTTAAAACAGAATTTCTAGAAAGTATCATAGATATTGTCACCACACAAAAGTGGATAATAAAAATAAAACTTCTTGTAGAAGATAGCTTTTTTATAACCGTTACAGCACTTGTGGATAGTGGTGCTGATCTAAACTGCATCCAGGAAGAAATTATTCCTACCAAATATTTTCATAAAACCTCCCATAACTTAAGTTCTGTAGGAGGGGATAAATTAAAAATTGAATACAAGATTCCACAGGCTCATATTTGTCATAATGAAACCTGTATTCCAACTAGTTTTATTCTAGTAAAAAATCTTACTAGCCAAGTTATCCTTAGAACCCCTTTTCTAAATAAAATTTTTCCTTTAAAAAATATTGATAATAAAGGTATAACTGGATATTTCCAAAACAAAGAAATACATTTTTCGTTCATTACAAACCCTTTTTCCAGGACTTTGAACAATGTAAAAGAATCTCTTTTACAAGCAAAAATAAATCAAATAGATTTTCTCCAAAAGGAATTATTTTCTTTAAATATCCAAGACATGATAAATAATCCTAAGCTTCAAGATAAGATTAAAATGATTAATAATCATTTTACATTACAAATATGTAGTGATCATCCAAACGCTTTTTGGGATAGAAAAAAACATATTGTTGCTTTACCTTATGAAGATGATTTTAATGATAATAAAATCACTACCAAGGCTAGACCTTGTCAAATGAATTCCGAATATATGGAATTATGTAAACAAGAAATAAAATCTCTTCTTGACAAAGATCTTATAAGAAGATCAAAATCACCATGGTCGTGTACAGCTTTTTATGTTAATAAACATTCTGAAAAAGAAAGAGGTGCTCCAAGATTAGTCATAAACTATAAACCACTTAATAAGGTCCTGAAATGGATTAGGTATCCTATACCTAACAAAAAAGATTTGTTAGACAAATTATATAATGCCATAATATTTTCAAAATTTGATTTAAAATCTGGTTACTGGCAGATCCAGATAGAAGAAAAAGATAGGTACAAAACCGCTTTTACAGTACCTAATGGCCATTACGAATGGAACGTAATGCCTTTTGGGCTAAAAAAATACCCCCTCCGAATTCCAAAATATTATGAATGATATTTTCATTCCATATAATGAATTCATGATAGTTTATATTGAAGACATGTAACATCCCAAAAATAATAAAACGAATAAATATAGCAAGACCGGTGATTTAGTTGGAATATTTAAATAAAAAGGGAGCGGGCCTGGGCCCGGCTTCAATGGGCCGAGGGAAGCCCATGCGCATAAGAGGCAAGGCAGCCCTCTTCCCTGCTCATTTCCCCAACACACGCAGCTTTTAGAGAGAGAAAGGAGAGCTCGGGTCTAGAGAGAGAAAGTGACGGATCAACTCGGGAATTCAGGAGAACGTTGCTGCTGTTCCCGTGAGCAAAACCTCCGAATCAGAATTACAATCCAGGTAACGATTCGATCACATTATGAGTTTTTGTTCGTTTTGGGAAGTTTCGGGTTTTGGCTAAAAGATAACGATTTTACGGATGAAACTTGAAAGTGAACTTAGGTATAGCATCTAGGATGAAAAACGAACGTTTTGATCAAAGAAAAATTTAGATATCGACATGATCAGATTCGCATGCAGAACATTCGGATTTTTGGGGAAGGCGATAAGTGCAGGTCCATCGAAACTACTTAGTTTCGATATGTGCAGGTCCATCGAAACGAAGCTAACGACTACTACGGTAGACGGACGACCACTTGACTATTATGCAGCCAGAAACAGTAAGTCTAGAAAGGTAGACTAAATAAAGGCCACTACGGTGGAGTAAGTCGCTATGTCAATAATTCGGCTGTATAATTAGTTCAAGTGGGAAACGGATGCCTTATGGCAGACGGGCGATTATGTCGGACGGCCGAAGGGTGGCCGGACCAAAAGTTAAGGCGGACGGTTTCTAGGACCGGACGAGTAAAAGGGCTACGACGGTAGCTCAAGGGCGTATATCTTTGTGATATACGCAGTAAATGATGGGTTGATCACCCATATGTGTATGACCAATAAATGGTAAAGAAAGTAAAGGTGAATGCATATCCATGTAATCACATAAGAATGTTGAAGAAGGAATGTAAAGAAAAGAAAAGGGTGAATGCATATATATATATGTAATCACAAAAATAAAGAAAAGAAAGATGAAAGAAAAGCAAAAGTTATGAATACGTATTTATATGAATGACTTTATAATAATGCTTACTTATGAAGTAAAGAAAAGAATGTTTATATCTAAACGCATTAAACTAGAACTCACCAGCGTTAGCTGACTTTTAGTATACATTTCAGGTAACAAAGGCAAGGGTCGTGCGAAGGCGTGAAGGCTGCCCGGCGCGTGACTGACATCCCACCTTATGTTTTGATTAAACAATGGTTAATGTTTTGAATGCTAAGACTTCCGCTGTAATATACTTAAATGTTGAATGTTTCCGCTGTGTTTGAATGTTTTTAATTAAAAGTTCAGTAATTAATGACTTTGTTTATGAGTAAATCCAACAAGTGAGGTTACCCGGTTTTGGGGCCTTACAAGTTGGTATCAGAGCAATAGTTTGAGAGATTCAGACATCCCTAAATGTCTGGACTCAAACTGATAATGGGACCAACGCATGGATGTCAGTACGGGTAGCCAACGCCAACGCTAGCACGGTAAGTAAGAAATAAAGTTAATGCTCTTGCATAAGAATAGATACCATAACTTAGAACAAATAGATGTTAATGCCATGACTGATTTGAAGAGTTTTGAACCCGAAAGGCAATGTAAATTAGTAATCACAAACCGGTCACTGTAATTAAGAATTTGCCTTGCTCGTACTGTTCGAAACTACGATCTGAAGAAATGACATTGATGTATTCCCTCTTTAACTATCAGGAAATTAAGAGCTATGGCTGGTGGAGGAAGAACAGGACCTCGTGGTGGTCGCACTGGCCGACGGGGTAGACCTTCGTTGAACCAAAGAATCGAAGAAGAAGAGAGTGTGCACGCAGAGCACACCGAAAGTGTGCACGAAACAGAAGTGACCCCAGTTAAGGACGACAGTCCAGGGCCTATACAGTTGGAACCTGAAGTCAGGGATGCTATTGCCCGTGAAGTTGTGCTCACTTTGAGGAAGGTATTGCCTGATCTACTATCCGAGGCAATAAAGAAAAGTAAAGAGGAAGATGAAGGGGACAAGGAAGAGAAAGTATATGATAGCGATGGGGATGAAATAAAGATAGGATCGAGCAACCGTGGGTGTACTTACAAAGGCTTTAAGGACGGAGACCCACCCAAGTTCGATGGGAGCAAGGATTCAGTGGTAACACTTGAATGGATTGAGAGGATGAATGCGGTAATCAACATCAGCGAGTGTCGACCAGACCAGGCTGTTAAATACGTTGCTCACTCTTTCACCAACGAAGCACTAAGTTGGTGGAGGAATATTCAGAGAACTAAGTCCCCAAATGCTATAAACAGAATGACATGGGATGACTTGAAGAAGCTGATCATCCAAAAGTTCTGTCCACAGAACGAAATTGATCGAGTGGAAAATGAATTCCTAAACCTCAAGGCTGGAAACAAGACGCACCGCCAGTACACTTCGAGATTTAATGAGCTAGCTCAACTAGTCCCCCACCTGGTAGAAACTGAAGACCGTTTGATCAAGTACTATGTTAAGGGGCTGCCACAACGGGTCCGTGTTCATGTAAAAGCTAACCTACCCTCGACCTTAGAGTCGGTAGTAAATCTGAGCGGAATCGTCTACGACGACTACGCCAATGTGGACCCGGCACCTGAGACACAAAAGAGAAAATGGGAGATCCCGTCCAGAGGCACCGGAAGAGGGAACGTAACAGCTGAAACTAAGAAGACAAGATTTGATGAATATGAAACTTGCAAGAAATGTGGAAGGCAACATCTTGGCGAGTGTCGAGTCGGCACCACCACATGCTATAAGTGCGGGAAGCCGGGGCACTTCTCCCGGGAATGTATAAGAAACGTCAAGTGTCAAGTATGTGGACTTTTGGGACATCTGACAAAGAACTGCAGGAAGGCCGGCCAATCTGGTTCGGGAAAAGATAGGGAGCAAGAACCGCAAAAGGCAAGGACTCGTGCCTATGCCTTGACCGAGGAAGAAGCAAGAGGAAACCCTGATGTTGTGTCAGGTACGTTCCTAGTAAATGATGAAAATGCTGCTATTTTATTTGACTCTGGTGCTAGTAAAAGCTTCATATCAACTGCATTTAGTCGTAAGCTGGATTGCACTATCAACACCATAGTAAAGGCCTTTAGCGTACAAACTGCCGTGGGTAAAAATTCGGCAGTGTTCCAAGTTACAGAGGATTGTATCATAGAAATAGAGGGTCATAAGTTTCCTTCTAGGCTGTTCCTTCTCACCTTAGGAGGATTCGATATAGTATTGGGTATGGATTGGCTAGCTGCCAATGAAGCTCAAATCATATGTAAACGTAAAAGAATACACCTCAAAGCTCCAAGCGGCAGTCCAATTACGGTTTATGGGGATTGGAATTGCACTATGCCGAACGTCATCTCGATAATTAAGGCCGAAAGTTACATGAGGCGCGGTTGCGAAGCTTATCTGGCGTATGTTATTGATGATAGAATGGAAACGAAAGAACTCAAGAATGTACCCGTGGTGTGCAACTTTCCGGAAGTATTCCCTGAAGATCTAGCTGGGTTGCCACCCGATCGGGAAATAGAATTTCAGATTGACTTACTGCCAGGAGCAGAGCCCGTTGCCAAAGCCCCCTACCGATTGGCTCTGTCAGAAATGAAAGAATTGATGTCTCAACTAGAGGAACTAACCGAAAAAGGATTTATTAGACCGAGCATCTCACCATGGGGCGCTCCGGTACTATTTGTAAAGAAGAAGGACGACAGCATGCGCATGTGCATTGACTACCGCGAATTGAACAAGAGAACGGTAAAGAACAAATACCCACTGCCCAGGATAGACGACCTTTTTGATCAACTACAAGGTGCGAATTGGTTCTCAAAGATCGATCTTAGGTCGGGTTACCATCAGTTGAAAGTAAGAGAGGAAGACGTACAAAAAAGACCGCGTTTCGCACGCGTTATGGGTATTATGAGTTTCTCGTGATGTCCTTCGGATTAACTAACGCACCAGCAGCGTTTATGGACTTGATGAATAGAGTATGTCGACCCATGTTGGATCGATTTGTGATAGTTTTTATAGACGACATACTGGTATATTCGAAAAGCGAGGGGGATCACCACTGTCACCTAACGGAGGTTCTGGAGGTGCTAAAGCAGGAAAAGTTGTACGCAAAATTCTCCAAATGCGCGTTCTGGCTTAGGGAAGTCCAATTCCTAGGTCATGTAATAAACCCAAACGGCATCATGGTGGATCCTGCAAAGATTGAGACAGTAAAGGAATGGAACATCCCAAAGACACCAACAGAGATACGAAGTTTTCTAGGATTGGCAGGCTACTATCGAAGGTTCATTCAAGATTTCTCAAGAATTGCCTCGCCACTAACCAAACTGACATGGAAGGAAGTAAAGTATGAATGGGGTCCAACCCAAAACAACGCGTTTGAGGAACTTAAGACACGACTAACTCAAGCTCCAGTCTTAACACTACCTGAAGGAAATGAAGACTTGGTAGTCTACTCTGACGCTTCAGGGCAGGGTTTAGGGTGCGTACTCATGCAAAGAGGAAAGGTAATTGCTTATGCATCGTGGCAACTAAAGATTCACGAGGTTAACTACCCAACACACGATCTAGAACTAGCAGCAGTAGTTTTCGCGTTGAAAATATGGAGACACTATCTGTATGGAGTTAAATGCACCATTTACTCCGATCACAAAAGCCCGAAGTACTTTTTCGAACAAAAGGAATTAAACATGAGGCAAAGAAGGTGGTTAGAGCTACTGAAAGACTATGACTGTGAAATATTGTACCATCCAGGAAAGGCAAACGTAGTGGCCGACGCTTTAAGTAGAAAGGAAGAATCGGCACCTACCCGAATCAAAGCGTGTCAGTTGATTATAACACCAGACTTAATGGGTGAAATATCAAAGGCACAAGATGAAGCATTGTTAGAAAGAAATGTGAAACGGGAAAGAATAGTAGGACAACAAGGGAACTTGGATGCGAATGCATACGGAGTACGAACTAGGTTTGGCCGGATGTGGATACCTAAGATTGGTGAGCTTAGAGCCAAAATACTCGATGAGGCCCATAAGTCTCGCTATTCTATCCACCCCGGCACAAACAAAATGTATCAAGACTTGAAGAAAGAATACTGGTGGCCTGGCATGAAGAATGATGTGACAGGATACGTGAGCAAGTGCCTAACGTGTTCTCTAGTTAAGGCCGAGCACCAGAAACCATGCGGTAAAATGCAACCTTTACCAATACCGGAATGGAAGTGGGAAGAGATCACAATGGACTTCATTACCAAGCTACCGCGAACAGCTAAAGGCAATGATACCATTTGGGTGATCGTCGACCGTTTGACGAAAAGTGCTCACTTCTTGCCAATACGTGAGTCTTTTTCGTCAGAAAGACTAGCAGAAGTATTTATCAAGGAGATTATGAGCAGACATGGTATGCCGCTGTCAATTGTGTCCGACAGGGATACTAGATTCACATCAAGGTTTTGGAAGAAATTCAATGAAGCAATGGGCACTAGACTGAATATCAGCACCGCTTATCACCCTCAAACCGATGGACAATCGGAAAGGACCATTCAGACCTTAGAGGACATGCTCCGGGCCTGTATCATTGACTTCGGTGGGAGTTGGGACAACCATCTACCATTGGCAGAATTTTCATATAACAACAGCTATCACACAACTATTGGCATGCCACCATTTGAAATGTTGTATGGGAGGAAATGTAGGACCCCGGTTTGTTGGGGGGAAATTGGACAGAAGGATTTTGCAAGTCTCGAAGTGGTCAAAGCTACTTCTGAGAAATTTGATCAAATCAAGGCTCGAATGAAAGCCGCAAAAGACAGACAGAAATCATATGCGGATAAGAGAAGGAGGGATTTAGAGTTTCAAGTAGGGGACATGGTACTGTTGAAAGTATCACCATGGAAAGGAATCATCCGATTCAGGAAGCGTGGCAAACTAAGTCCAAGGTTTGTCGGACCTTTCAAGATTTTAGCAAGAGTGGGTCAAGTTGCTTACAGACTCGACCTACCCGTTGAGCTTAGTGGAATACACCCTACGTTTCACGTGTCGCACTTACGCAAGTGCCTAGCTGATGACACAGCTCACATACCTTACGACGAGATCGAAATGGATAACAGTCTAAATTATGTAGAAGAACCAATAGCCATTCTTGACCGAGCTGAAAAACGACTACGCAATAAGTCGATACCGTTAGTCAAGATACAATGGAAGCACAGAAAAGGGTCAGAAGCTACATGGGAAAAGGAAGACGAGATGAGGGGACTATACCCTCAATTGTTTAACGTATGAACAGTTTCGAGGACGAAACCTCTTTAAGGAGGGTAGACTTGTAACATCCCAAAAATAATAAAACGAATAAATATAGCAAGACCGGTGATTTAGTTGGAATATTTAAATAAAAAGGGAGCGGACCTGGGCCCGGCTTCAATGGGCCGAGGGAAGCCCATGCGCATAAGAGGCAAGGCAGCCCTCTTCCCTGCTCATTTCCCCAACACACGCAGCTTTTAGAGAGAGAAAGGAGAGCTCGGGTCTAGAGAGAGAAAGTGACGGATCAACTCGGGAATTCAGGAGAACGTTTCTGCTGTTCCCGTGAGTAAAACCTCCGAATCAGAATTACAATCCAGGTAACGATTCGATCACATTATGAGTTTTTGTTCGTTTTGGGAAGTTTCGGGTTTTGGCTAAAAGATAACGATTTTACGGATGAAACTTGAAAGTGAACTTAGGTATAGCATCTAGAATGAAAAACGAACGTTTTGATCAAAGAAAAATTTAGATATCGACATGATCAGATTCGCATGCAGAACATTCGGATTTTTGGGGAAGGCGATAAGTGCAGGTCCATCGAAACTACTTAGTTTCGATATGTGCAGGTCCATCGAAACTACTTAGTTTCGATATGTGCAGACCTATCGAAACTACCCAGTTTCGATATATGCAGACCCAATCGAAACTACTATAGTTTCGATATGAGCCCCCGATCCGAAGCTAAGATAATACATAGGTTATCTATCGAAACTACCTATCGAAACTATCTATCGAAACTACCCATCGAAACTACAAGTTTCGACACTTGTATAGGCCCTGGACTGTCGTCCCTAATTGGGGTCACTTCTGTTTCGTGCACACTCTCGGTGTGCTCTGCGTGCACACTCTCTTCTTCTTCTTCAATTCTTCGGTTCAACGGAGGTCTACCTACTCGGCCAGTACTACCGCCTCGTCGTCCAGTTCTTCCTTCGCCAGCCATAATTTCTTAATTTCCTGATAGTCATAAAGGGAATACATCAATGTCATTTCTTCAGAGCAATAGTTTGAGAGATTTAGACATCCCTAAAATGTCTAGACTCAAACTGATTATGGGACCAACGCACGGATGTCAGTATGGGTAACCAACGCCAACGCTAGCACGGTAAGTAAGTCATAAAGTTAATCCTCTTGCATAGGAATAGATACCTTAACTTAGAACAAATAGATGTTAATGCCACGACTGATTTGAAGAGTTTCGAACCCGAAAAGCAATGTAAATTAGTAATCACAAACCGGTCACTGTAATTAAGAATTTAGTCATAGCGTATGTGTAACATCCCAAAAATAATAAAACGAATAAATATAGCAAGACCGGTGATTTAGTTGGAATATTTAAATAAAAAGGGAGCAGGCCTGGGCGCGGCTTCAATGGGCCGAGGGAAGCCCATGCGCATAAGAGGCAAGGCAGCCCTCTTCCCTGCTCATTTCCCCAACACACGCAGCTTTTAGAGAGAGAAAGGAGAGCTCGGGTCTAGAGAGAGAAAGTGACGGATCAACTCGGGAATTCAGGAGAACGTTGCTGCTGTTCCCGTGAGCAAAACCTCCGAATCAGAATTACAATCCAGGTAACGATTCGATCACATTATGAGTTTTTGTTCGTTTTGGGAAGTTTCGGGTTTTGGCTAAAAGATAACGATTTTACGGATGAAACTTGAAAGTGAACTTAGGTATAGCATCTAGGATGAAAAACGAACGTTTTGATCAAAGAAAAATTTAGATATCGACATGATCAGATTCGCATGCAGAACATTCGGATTTTTGGGGAAGGCGATAAGTGCAGGTCCATCGAAACTACTTAGTTTCGATATGTGCAGGTCCATCGAAACTACTTAGTTTCGATATGTGCAGACTTATCGAAACTACCCAGTTTCGATATATGCAGACCCAATCGAAACTACTATAGTTTCGATATGAGCCCCCGATCCGAAGCTAAGACAATACATAGGTTATCTATCGAAACTACCTATCGAAACTATCTATCGAAACTACCCATCGAAACTACAAGTTTCGACAGAAGCAACCTATCGAAACTACAAGTTTCGACAGGGGCAATCTATCGAAACTATCCAGTTTCGATATAAGTAAACCCATCGAAACTACTAAGATCAAGTATAGTAATGTCTAGTGTCATCTACGAGCACCATCTTATGTGTATGAATTTATTATACAGATCGTGAGTGACATTAGTGAAGCTCAGTAGCCAGCTTAGTGTATTACAGAAACTACTCATCAGGTGAGTTCTATGTGCCCCCTTCTGTGTTATGTGCAAATGATTTATAAATGTTTTGGGGCTGAAGTGTATACACTAAATGAATAAACGATATGAATGTCAATGTGATCATACGTGATATATTAAGGTATATGTGTAGATACATATGAAAAAGGAAGTATGAATATTAAATAAAGAACGAAACGTATGTTTACAAGTAATGAATGAAGGAATGGCATAACGTAAATGAATGAAATCTTGCTTTATAAATATATATTGCATGTTATGAATGTATGTATACGTTATGGACGGAAACGAAGCTAACGACTACTACGGTAGACGGACGACCACTTGACTATTATGCAGCCAGAAACAGTAAGTCTAGAAAGGTAGACTAAATAAAGGCCACTACGGTGGAGTAAGTCGCTATGTCAATAATTCGGCTGTATAATTAGTTCAAGTGGGAAACGGATGCCTTATGGCAGACGGGTGATTATGTCGGACGGCCGAAGGGTGGCCGGACCAAAAGTTAAGGCGGACGGTTTCTAGGACCGGACGAGTAAAAGGGCTATGACGGTAGCTCAAGGGCGTATATCTTTGTGATATACGCAGTAAATGATGGGTTGATCACCCATATGTGTATGACCAATAAATGGTAAAGAAAGTAAAGGTGAATGCATATCCATGTAATCACATAAGAATGTTGAAGAAGGAATGTAAAGAAAAGAAAAGGGTGAATGCATATATATATATGTAATCACAAAAATAAAGAAAAGAAAGATGAAAGAAAAGCAAAAGTTATGAATACGTATTTATATGAATGACTTTATAATAATGCTTACTTATGAAGTAAAGAAAAGAATGTTTATATCTAAACGCATTAAACTAGAACTCACCAGCGTTAGCTGACTTTTAATATACATTTCAGGTAACAAAGGCAAGGGTCGTGCGAAGGCGTGAAGGCTGCCCGGCGCGTGACTGACATCCCACCTTATGTTTTGATTAGACAATGGTTAATGTTTTGAATGCTAAGACTTCCGTTGTAATATACTTAAATGTTGAATGTTTCCGCTGTGTTTGAATGTTTTTAATTAAAAGTTCAGTAATTAATGACTTTGTTTATGAGTAAATCCAACAAGTGAGGTTACCTGGTTTTGGGGCCTTACATGACATTTTAGTTTTCTCAAAAGATATTGAAAGTCATTTTAGACACCTTGAGATATTCAAAAATATTATAATAAAAAATGGTCTAGTCATATCAAGGCCAAAAATGCTTCTTTTCCAAACTAAAATAAGATTTTTAGGTCATAATATTGAAACAGGAAAATTCATTCCCATAAACAGAAGTATTGAGTTTGGGTCAAAATTTCCAGTTGAAATATATGATAAAACCCAACTCCAAAGGTTTTTAGGAAGTCTAAATTATATTCTTCCCTATTATAAAAATCTAGCAGAAGATACTGCTATTTTATATGATAGACTAAAAACTAACCCAAAACCTTGGTCAAATGATCATACTAAAATTATTCAAAAGATCAAGCAAAATGTTCAAAATCTTCCCTGCTTAATGATAGCAAACCCTGGATGGGAAAAAATTATTGAAACCGACGCCTCTGACATCGGTTATGGAGAAATCTTAAAGCAAGTTTCCCCAATTGATAAACAGGAAAGCCTTGTTAGATTCCACTCTGGAAAATGGAATACAGGCCAGAAAAATTATGCTACTATTGCAAAAGAAATTTTAGCAATAGTAAAATGTGTTTTAAAATTTCAGGATGACTTATACAATCAAAAGTTTATAATAAAAACTGATTGCCAAGCAGCAAAATTTATGTTTTCAAAAGATTTTAAACATGATGTTTCAAAGCAGATGTTTGCCAGATGGCAATCACATTTAGCTCCTTTTGATTTTACTATTATATATAAGAAGGGTAGTGACAATAGTCTCCCTAATTTTCTTACCAGAGAATACTTAGATTGATGTCTCACTCCAAAGGACCAATCAAAAAGGCCCTTCTTGAAATTCAAGAAGAAATTGAATATCGTTCTCTTCAGATTATTCGTGAAAAAGTTCTTATTTTTGAAATTCAGTCAAACACATTTCTAGGACAAAATAATAAAGATGTCCTAATAAAAGATAGAAAGATGTGGAAATCTAAATTCATAGAAAGGATTCGTATATTACGAGATTTAAAAATCAGTATTTCATGTGGATAAACTCTTCAGGTATGATTCTTTATGAGCAAGGAAGAAGAGGAAGAGGCAGGTCTTCCTCTTATAGAGGAAGAGGTGGAAACAACAATCCAAGGGTTATATCCTAGATGGGTAGCCAAAGACTTATAGCCGAAAATATTGCTTCCTCATCAAGAACTTCACAATCAGATAACCTCCTTTATAAGGAGTTTTTAGCATATAAAGCCTCTATAGAAAAGTCTAATAATGACTCTTCTCAAACAGCTCCAGCATCATATGCAAAAACTACTGCAAACGAGGCAGAAGACGATATTTCAAACTGGACAAAAAACCAGGAAAAAGAAGTCATACTTCTTCTCGAAAAGAGAGATGCCAAATGGAAGGGCGATCCATGGTTGCTTATACGCAAATACATGGATACAGGATTCAATCCAATGAAGGCTTATAAGCCTAGGTTTTTCTATGAACAGATTCTTAAAAAGGAATTCTGTGAAATAGAACATTATCATACTGGACAGCCTGATATTTATAATTTCAGCAAGATCATTATCAAACAGATCATATCGGTAGAGGCTTGGGGAACTTCCCCATTAAAAGAAAGGGATTAAAACAACTGAAGAAACATTTTCTTTAAATAAAGATGACATGGTTATTAAACTATTGTCAAATAAAGATTTAAATAAATATAAAAGAGATTACAAGTTTCTTCATATAGGTCTAGTGCAAATTGCATTTAAACCTTTGACCCTTGAAGGTCTTCTAGAAAGCTTTGTAGCAGCTCTTAGAGATGCTAGAAATCTGGACTGGAAACAATCACTAATAGGGATTGTTCAAACAAGTCTGGCTCATGGCCCAGTCTATTTTAATGTTTATCCTAATCTTCAATTATCTCTATCTGATATTAATATTTAAGATGCTTTAGCTTTAAATGTTAAATCTCATGGTTATAACTATGCTCCTGGATCAGAAGTTATCTGTATCTGTTACAGGATTTATTATAAACCTTTATATACGCTAAATCCTCAGTGTAAAATTGTAGATAAACCATTAAATGAAACCATTGTCATAGAAACTAATTTTGGTAAATCTAATATAACTACCAGAAGAAAAATTAAATGGGAAGAAATTAATTTCCCACAGAACTGGATTTTAGATAAAGCCACAACATCTCAACAATATGTTGATAGTAATCCACTAGAGATTACCCAAACTGAAGAAGGAGATGTTCAAATATGTTTTGAACAACTCAGAAATACTCCTTCTTTACCAAGATATTTATCTTATAGATCTTTATCCTCAAGACAGCATATTTCGCCTTTACGATATCATGTCAGAAGCCCTTCTAGAGCTTCAACTTCAAGAATTAGGGAAACTATTCCTGCTTCTGAAATATTCAATAGATTACACATAAATGATGATAATATTGTCACACCAGGTGTTACAGTAGATCCGGAATTAACTGAATCAGAAATACAATTTGTTTAATGGATTTTACACAAAAACTTGATTTTAATCTGGGCTCACCGATAAGAAAAAAAATTAATAGGGAATTTAATTCACCCGAATGGAAATTATTTAGAAATTGGTTTTTTAATTATTTTAAAGAAACCGATATACTATTATTCAAAGAAGAATATTATAAAGATTTGATTATAAAAAATGAGATTATACCATTTATTCTTTGGTTTATAGAAAAATATACAGGAAGTATTATTTCAGTCATAGAAAGAGAATTTGTTATTCAAGGAGAAAAAAGAATTTCTAGTGTTTTTCCTCCTACTCAATCTTTTAAAATTGGAAAGGAAAATGAAATAAGATATTATCAAACTTTTCAAAAATTATTAGAAGGTGACATTTTACCTATCACAGTTTCTCATTTAAATGATTTGATTAAACAGTAGAATTATACAAACTTATATTTAATAATCTTAGGAGAACAAATCCAGGATTTGTCTGCTAAGATGAATAAAATAATATTGTACTTAAAAGAAAAACCTTTATTAGGTAAGCCAACCTCTTTTATAGAAAATGTTGCTACTCCTAGTATACAACTTCCTCCGGAAGTCACAGATTTTAAATTAAAATCTAAAGATATTCTTGTATCAACTTTAAATGAGACTATGGACGCTCTAAAGGGTCTTAAGATTAGTACTCTAACAGAGTTCTTTAAAGATAATTACCATGAGGAAGTTAAAGATCAAATCTCTAAACTTTCTATGTGGGCAGATTAGCCTACTCATAGGAAATACTATTATCCTAGACCAACCCCTCAGGATGTCCTTATAGAAGAACAAGAATATATAAAATAACTCTTATAGTGGAAAAATGATCTATGAATGGAACATAGATGGTCAATCAGAAGGACAGATTTATAACACTGTCCATAGAATCCTTATGTATAGTACAGTTTGCAAAAATAATAACAACTCAGTAAAAACTATAGCTAGTATGATAATATCAGGTTTTACTGGCCAGTTAAAAGGATGGTGGGACAATTATCTATCCCAAACTGATAAGGATAAAATCCTTAATAGCGTTAAACAGGAAGAAGGCGCTAGTACCAGCAGTACAGAGAGTAATGCTGTCTATACTTTAATAGTAAATATCATAGAACACTTTACTGGAAGATGGTCCGATGATTCTGAAAATATCAGAACTCTTCTCCAAAACTTAAGATGTAAAACTCTAACATCATTTAAATGGTATAAAGATACTTTTCTATGTAGAGTTATGGAACTCCCAGAGGCTAATAACTCCCATTGGAAGTCTAAGTTTATAGATGGCCTTCCCCACTTATTTGCTGAGAGAATAAAACGCAAATTAAGAGTAGATGGAGTCATAGATTATGACAAATATACGTATGGCAAGCTCATAGGCACATGTGTCCAAGAAGGAATAAGCCTATGCAATGAAATCAAACTTAATCAACAGATTAAGAAACATTCCTTGAAGGAAAGAAAACAATTAGGAGATTTCTGTGGCCAATTTGGCATAGAGAAACCTGTTAAGATTATAGAAACCAATAAGGAATCCTCCCCTAAAAAACATTATAAGAGGAAAAAATTCAGAAAAGAAGACAAATCTTATAGACCTTATAATAAAGATTATAGAAAGAAAAAATATAAGGAAAAGAAAGATTCTCCAGGTGATTTTAATAAATTTATAAAATGTAGAAAATGTGGCAAAATAGGCCACAAGGCAAAAACTTGTCGGGTTAGGAAAAAACTCAATAAGATTGAAGATAAAGACATAAGAGATAAGATTAATGAAGTACTACTAGATAATAACCTAGAAGAAACTCTTTCTGGTTATTCTTCATCTGAAGAAGACAATCTAAATATTTTAGATAGCCTTAGTTCCTCTGATATAGATGAATATCAATGTCCGGCTAATTGCAACAATAACTGTTGTAAAAACCTTTCTGAAATATCTGAAGAAGGTCTCTATCAAATTATTTCCCAGTTTCAAAATCTGGAAATTAATGTTTTGAGTAATGAGATCTTAGATCTCCTAAAAACCATAGATGACCAACAAATAAGAGAAAAATTAATTTCTGAATGTTTAAACCAACAAAAGGTTGAGGAAACTTCTTCCTCAAATCCCCCTAAAGATTTAAAACCTTTTTCTTTAGCTGAACTAAAGAAACAGCTAACCCAAAGAAATAAGAATTCTAGACCTGTTAATATACAGGATATAAAAATTGAAATTGATAACCTAAGACTAGATATCAGCATCCTTCAAAAGGATAATAGGAATCTAGAAGAAAGAATTATGAGACTAGAGATACCTCAGGAAATACATACGGAGGAAATCCCTCGTATTCTTAAAACAGAATTTCTAGAAAGTATCATAGATATTGTCACCACACAAAAGTGGATAATAAAAATAAAACTTCTTGTAGAAGATAGCTTTTTTATAACCGTTACAGCACTTGTGGATAGTGGTGCTGATCTAAACTGCATCCAGGAAGGAATTATTCCTACCAAATATTTTCATAAAACCTCCTATAACTTAAGTTCTGCAGGAGGGGATAAATTAAAAATTGAATACAAGATTCCACAGGCTCATATTTGTCATAATGAAACCTGTATTCCAACTAGTTTTATTCTAGTAAAAAATCTTACTAGCCAAGTTATCCTTGAAACCCCTTTTCTAAATAAAATTTTTCCTTTAGAAAATATTGATAATAAAGGTATAACTGGATATTTCCAAAACAAAGAAATACATTTTTCGTTCATTACAAACCCTTTTTCCAGGACTTTGAACAATGTAAAAGAATCTCTTTTACAAGCAAAAATAAATCAAATAGATTTTCTCCAAAAGGAATTATTTTCTTTAAATATCCAAGACATGATAAATAATCCTAAGCTTCAAGATAAGATTAAAATGATTAATAATCATTTTACATTACAAATATGTAGTGATCATCCAAACGCTTTTTGGGATAGAAAAAAACATATTGTTGCTTTACCTTATGAAGATGATTTTAATGATAATAAAATCACTACCAAGGCTAGACCTTGTCAAATGAATTCCGAATATATGGAATTATGTAAACAAGAAATAAAATCTCTTCTTGACAAAGATCTTATAAGAAGATCAAAATCACCATGGTCGTGTACAGCTTTTTATGTTAATAAACATTCTGAAAAAGAAAGAGGTGCTCCAAGATTAGTCATAAACTATAAACCACTTAATAAGGTCCTGAAATGGATTAGGTATCCTATACCTAACAAAAAAGATTTGTTAGACAAATTATATAATGCCATAATATTTTCAAAATTTGATTTAAAATCTGGTTACTGGCAGATCCAGATATAAGAAAAAGATAGGTACAAAACCGCTTTTACAGTACCTAATGGCCATTACGAATGGAACGTAATGCCTTTTGGGCTAAAAAAATACCCCCTCCGAATTCCAAAATATTATGAATGATATTTTCATTCCATATAATGAATTCATGATAGTTTATATTGATGACATTTTAGTTTTCTCAAAAGATATTGAAAGTCATTTTAGACACCTTGAGATATTCAAAAATATTATAATAAAAAATGGTCTAGTCATATCAAGGCCAAAAATGCTTCTTTTCCAAACTAAAATAAGATTATTAGGTCATAATATTGAAAAAGGAAAAATCATTCCCATAAACAGGAGTATTGAGTTTGGGTCAAAATTTCCAGATGAAATATATGATAAAACCCAACTCCAAAGGTTTTTAGAAAGTCTAAATTATATTCTTCCCTATTATAAAAATCTAGCAGAAGATACTGCTATTTTATATGATAGACTAAAAACTAACCCAAAACCTTGGTCAAATGATCATACTAAAATTATTCAAAAGATCAAGCAAAAGGTTCAAAATTTTCCCTGCTTAATGATAGCAAACCCTGGATGGGAAAAAATTATTGAAACCGACGCCTCTGACATCGGTTATGGAGAAATCTTAAAGCAAGTTTCCCCAATTGATAAACAGGAAAGCCTTGTTAGATTCCACTCTGGAAAATGGAATACAGGCCAGAAAAATTATGCTACTATTGCAAAAGAAATTTTAGCAATAGTAAAATGTGTTTTAAAATTTCAGGATGACTTATACAATCAAAAGTTTATAATAAAAACTGATTGCCAAGCAGCAAAATTTATGTTTTCAAAAGATTTTAAACATGATGTTTCAAAGCAGATGTTTGCCAGATGGCAATCACATTTAGCTCCTTTTGATTTTACTGTTATATATAAGAAGGGTAGTGACAATAGTCTCCCTAATTTTCTTACCAGAGAATACTTAGATTGATGTCTCACTCCAAAGGACCAATCAAAAAGGTCCTTCTTGAAATTCAAGAAGAAATTGAATATCGTTCTCTTCAGATTATTCGTGAAGAAGTTCTTATTTTTGAAATCCAGTCAAACACATTTCTAGGACAAAATAATAAAGATGTCCTAATAAAAGATAGAAAGATGTGGAAATCTAAATTCATAGAAAGGATTCGTATATTACGAGATTTAAAAATCAGTATTTCATGTGGATAAACTCTTCAAGTATGATTTCTTCTGAGCAAGGAAGAAGAGGAAGAGGCAGGTCTTCCTCTTATATAGGAAGAGGTGGAAACAACAATCCAAGGGTTATATCCCAGATGGGTAGCCAAAGACTTATATCCGAAAATATTGCTTCCTCATCAGGAACTTCACAATCAGATAACCTCCTTTATAAGGAGTTTTTGGCATATAAAGCCTCTATAGAAAAGTCTAATAATGACTCTTCTCAAACAGCTCCAGCATCATATGCAAAAGCTACTAGGCAGAAGACGATATTTCAAACCTGACAAAAAACCAGGAAAAAGAAGTCATACTTCTTCTCGAAAAGAGAGATGCCAAATGGAAGGACGATCCATGGTTGCTTATACGCAAATACATGGATACAGGATTCTATCCAATGAAGGCTTATAAGCCTAGGTTTTTCTATGAACAGATTCTTAAAAAGGAATTATGTGAAATAGAACATTATCATACTGGACAGCCTGATATTTATAATTTCAGTAAGATCATTATCAAACAGATCATATCAGTAGAGGCTTGGGGAACTTCCCCATTAAAAGAAAGGGATCTAATACACCCTCAGACAAAAGCCCCAATCAAATATAATTATTGGGATTATAAAGATGCTTTTTATAAAACCTTTTTATATGAAAACCCAAAACAGAAACACTCTTGGTTTATAAAGATCTGTTCTCATGTATATGGTCAGGATATTCCAGTCTGGTTCCAAAATTGGTGGAAAACTTATGGTCCATCTACCAACATTTTACCAGAATTATTTAAGAATCTTTATAAGAAATGGGTAGAAGTCTCTCCGACCATTATTGAAGCCCAGCAGGATGACAATTTTGTTCATAATACACCTGCCCTACATTTTTATGTCCAATTTAGTATCCCATGGATATGGAAATGTGTAAGGCCCCTTTTTCCGGGTGACCTCACTTATTGGATTTACTCATAAACAAAGTCATCAATACTGAACTTTAAATTTAACATATTCAATTAACAGCCAAAATCATTCACATTTGAGTACATTACAGCGGAATTCTTAACATTTAACACATACATCAGTGTTTAACAAAAACATAAATCGGGATGTCAGTCTTTAGCCGGGTAACCTTCACGCCTTCGCAAGACCCTTTTCTTTGTTACCTGAAATGTATACTAAAAGTCAGCTAACGCTGGTGAGTTCTAATTTAAAATGATTAGATATAAGCATTATTTCCTTAAAAGTATTCTTAAGTTTATACATAAAGATCATAAATACGTATTCTTAACATTCATTTGGTCGTACACATATGGGTGATCAACCCGTCTTTTACTACGTATGTCACAAAGACATACGCCATGAAGCTACTGTCGTAGCCCTTTGACTCGTCCGGTCCAAGAAACCGTCCGCCATAAAAAAACCGTCCGGCCTACCTTCGGCCGTCCTTTTCGCCCGTCTACTCGAAGGTATCCGTTTCCCACGTGCTCCCATGTTTGCAACCGTTCTACATATGATTTGGCATTTACTTCGACCGCCCATTTATGCCCCTTTTTATTTCCTTGCTGATGAAGGAACGTTTTTGTCCCGGTTGCAAGATAGTCACGTGGTCGTCCGTCTACCGTAGTAGCCGTTAGCATCGAAGCGTCCATAACATTCACGTATATTCATAACATGCAGTATATATATAATATAAGGCAAGATTTCATTCATACTTTGTAAACATACGTTTCAATCTTTGTTCATAATTCATTCTCATATATTTATATATCACGTATGTTCATATTGGCATTCATAACATTTATTCATTTAGTGTATACACTTCAGCCCCAAAAATATTTATAAATCATTTGCACATAACATAGAGGGGGGCACATAGAACTCACCTGATCGGCTAGTCTTGTTCTGTCCTAACTGCGGTCCGATGAGCGTTGCACACGATCTGGATTAATTAATCATACACGTATTAGATCTAAACCAAGTTACATTCCTAACACAGCTGACATAGGCGAACTTAATGCCTAAGTTCGCTTCCACTGTCCTAGGCGAACTTATAGGCGAACTTAATGCCTAAGTTCGCTTCCACTGGCCTAGGCGAACTTAATGCCTAAGTTCGCTTCCTCTGACCTAGGCGAACTTAATAAGTTCGCTTACCCTTGGCCAAGCGAACTTGCCAAGTGAACTTTCGCTTACCCTTGGCCAAGCGAACTTGCCAAACGAACTTAATCAGGAGAACTTGATAAGTTCGCCTCCACCAAGCGAACTTAACAGGCGAACTTGCTAAGTTCGCCTGCACCAGTAGTCATCTTCCCCAAACAGTCCAAAATTCTCGGATTTGGGTTCGATTATGTCAAAACTTCAACTTTCTTTGCTCAAAACAACTGGTTTTCATTCCATATACTAAACCCAAGGTTATTCTCAAGTTTCATCTGTAAAAACGTCCTATTTTCACCCGAAAACCCGGAAACCCAACCTAAGCAAAAATCTAAGTTTTGGCTCGAATGGTTACCTGGATGACGATTCTGATTTGGAGGTTTCCTTCACGAGTGCAATAGACACGAGCGGGTGCAATCTTGTGCGATTCTGACACTTTCTCTCTCTATGGGTTTTCTCTCTCTAGAATTGTAAAGAGGAGAACAATGAGGGCCTTAGGCTATTTATATGGGAGACCTCCCCAAGCCCGGTTCGCGACTGACTCGGCCCGACTTCGGCCCACTTGAACTCGTTAACTTTATTTCTCGTCATTTTAGGATGTTACAAGTCTACCCCCCTTAAAAAGGTTTCGTCCTCGAAACCAGTTATGCGTTAAACAACCGAGGGTATAGTTCCCGCATCTCGTCTTCTTTCTCCCAGGTAGCTTCTGATCCCTTTCTGTGCTTCCATTGAACTTTGACCAATGGGATTGACTTGTTGCGTTGTCGCTTCTCAGATCGGTTAAGGATGGCTATTGGTTCCTCGACATAATTCAGACTGTTATCCATCTCGATTTCATCGTAAGGTATGTGAGCTGTGTCGTCAGCTAGACACTTGCGTAAGTGCGACACGTGGAACGGAGGGTGTATTCCACTAAACTCAACGGGTAGGTCGAGTCTGTAAGCAACTTGACCCACTCTCGCTAAAATCTTGAAAGGTCCGACAAACCTTGGACTTAGTTTGCCATGTTTTCTGAATCGAATGATTCCTTTCCATGGTGATACCTTTAACAGTACCATGTCCCCCACGTGAAACTCTAAATCCCTTATTCTCTTATCCGCGTATGATTTTTGTCTGTCCTTTGCGGCTTTCATTCGAGCCTTGATTTGATCAAATTTCTCGGAAGTAGCTTTGACCACTTCGAGACTTGCAAAATCCTTCTGCCCAATTTCCCCCCAACAGATTGGGGTTCTACATCTCCTTCCATACAACATTTCAAATGGCGGCATGCCAATCGTTGAGTGATAACTGTTATTGTATGAAAATTCTGCCAACAGTAGATGGCTGTCCCAGCTCCCACCGAAGTCGATGATGCAAGCCCGAAGCATGTCTTCTAGGGTCTGGATTGTCCTTTCAGATTGACCATCGGTTTGAGGGTGGTAAGCTGTGCTGATGTTTAATCTAGTGCCCATTGCTTCGTTAAATTTCTTCCAAAACCTTGACGTGAATCTAGTATCTCGGTCGGACACAATCGACACCGGCATACCATGCCTGCTCACAATTTCTTTGATAAAAACTTCTGCTAGTTTTTCGGACGAAGCAGTCTCACGTATTGGCAAGAAGTGAGCACTCTTCGTTAAGCGGTCAACGATCACCCAAATGGTATCATTGCCTTTAGTTGTTCGCGGTAGCTTGGTAATGAAGTCCATCATAATCTCCTCCCACTTCCATTCCGGTATTGGTAAAGGTTGCATTTTACCGCATGGTTTCTGGTGCTCGGCCTTAACTAGTGAACACGTTAGGCACTTGTTTACATACTCAGTTACATCATTCTTCATGCCAGGCCACCAGTACTCTTTCTTCAAGTCTTGATACATTTTGTTTGTCCCGGGGTGGATAGAATAGTGAGACTTATGGGCCTCATCGAGTATTTTGGCTCTAAGCTCGCCAATCTTAGGTATCCACATCCGGCCAAACCTAGTTCGTACACCGTATGCATTTGCATCAAAATTCCCTGGTTGTCCTACCATTCTTTCCCGTTTTATATTTCTTTCTAACAGTGCTTCATTTTGTGCCTTTGATATTTCACTCATCAAATCTGGCGTTAATATCAGCTGACACGCCTTGATCCGGATAGGATCAGATTGCTCCTTTCTGCTTAAGGCGTCAGCTACTACGTTTGCCTTGCCTAGATGGTACAGTATCTCATAATCGTAGTCCTTTAGTAGTTCTAGCCACCTCCTTTGCCTCATGTTTAATTCCTTTTGCTCGAAAAAGTACTTCAAGCTTTTATGATCGGAGTAAATGGTTCACTTAATTCCATATAGGTAGTGTCTCCATATTTTCAGGGCGAAGACTACTGCTACTAACTCTAGATTGTGGCTTGGGTAGTTAACCTCGTGAATCCTTAGTTGTCGTGAGGCGTAAGCAACAACCTTTCCTCGTTTGCCTAAGTACGCATCCCAGACCTTGGCTTGACGCGTCAGAGTAGACTACCAAGTCTTCATTTCCTTCAGGTAGTGTCAAGACTGGAGCTTGAGTTAATCGTGTCTTAAGTTCCTCAAACGCGTTGTTTTGGGTTGGATCCCATTCGTACTTTACTTCCTTCCGTGTCAGTTTGGTTAGTGGCGAGGCAATTCTTGAGAAATCTTGAATGAACCTGCGATAGTAGCCTGCCAATCCCAGAAAACTTCGTATCTCTGTTGGTGTCTTCGGGATGTTCCATTCCTTTACTGTCTCAATCTTCGCAGGATCCACCATGATGCCTTTCGTGTTTATCACATGACCTAGGAATTGGACTTCCCTAAGCCAGAAAGCGCATTTGGAGAATTTTGCGTACAACTTTTCCTGCTTTAACACTTCCAATACTTCTCTTAGGTGACAGTGGTGATCACCCTCGTTCTTCGAATAAATTAGTATGTCATCAATGAAAACTATCACTGAGCGATCCAACATCGGTCGGCATATTCTATTTATCAAGTCCATAAACGCTGCTGGTGCGTTGGTTAACCCGAATGACATTACCAGAAACTCGTAATGCCCGTAACGCGTACGAAACGCGGTCTTAGGTACATCTTCTTCTCTCACCTTTAACTGATGATAACCCGACCTAAGATAGATCTTTGAGAACCAACTCGCACCTTGCAGTTGATCAAAGAGGTCGTCTATTCTAGGCAGTGGGTATTTGTTCTTTACTGTCTTCTTGTTCAGTTCTCGGTAGTCAATGCACATGCGCATGCTGCCGTCCTTCTTCTTTACAAACAGTACCGGAGCGCCCCATGGCGAAATGCTTGGTCTAATAAATCCTTTTTCTGTTAATTCCTGTAGTTGAGACATCAATTCTTTCATTTCTGACGGAGCCAATCGGTAGGGGGCTTTGGCAACGGGCTCAGCTCCTTGCAGTAAGTCAATCTGAAATTCTATTTCCCGATCGGGTGGCAATCCAGGTAGATCCTCAGGGAATACTTCCGAAAAGTTGCACACCACGGGTACATCCTTGAGTTTGTTTTCATCCTTTCGTCAATAACGTACGCCAGATAAGCTTCGCAACCGCGCCTCATATAACTTTCGGCCTTGATCATCGAGATGATGTTAGGCATCGTGCAATTCCAATCCCCATAAACCGTAATTGGAGTGCCGCTTGGAGCCTTGAGGTGTATCCTCTTGCGTTTACATATGATCTGGGCTTCGTTGGCAGCTAACCAATCCATACCCAGTACTACATCGAATCCTCCTAAAGTGAGAAGGAATAATCTAGAGGGGAACTTATGGCCCTCTATTTCTATGATACAATCATCGGTTACTTGGAATACTGCCGAATTTTTACCAATGGCAGTTTGTACGCTAAAGGCCTTTACTATGGTGTTGATAGTGCAATCTAGTTTACGACTAAATAAATTGGATATAAAGCTTTTACTAGCACCAGAGTCGAATAAGATAGCAGTAGGTTCATCATTTACTGGAAACGTACCTGATACGACATCAGGGTTCCCCCTTGCTTCCTCCTCAGTCAGGGCGTAGGCTCGAGTCCTAGCCTTCGGTTGTTCCTTTGCAACTTCCTTTCCCTTTCCCGAACTGGACTGCCCGGTTTTCCAACAATCCTTAGTATGGTGTCCATATTTTCCACAACTTTGGCACTTGACATCCTTTAAACACTCTCGAGAGAAGTGCCCTGGCTTCCCGCACTTATAACACATGGTGGTGCCGATTCGGCACTCGCCAAAATGGCGTTTTCCACACTTTTTGCAAGTTTCATATTCCTCCAACCTTGGTTTCTTTATTTCAGCTACCACATTCCCTTTCCCGGTGCCCCTAGACGGGTTCTCCCACTTTCTCTTTTGTGTCTCAGGTGTCGGGTCCTCATTGGCGTAGTCGTCGTAGACGATTCCGCTCAGATTCACTGCCGACTCGAAGGTCGTGGGTAGGTTGGCTTTCACATGAACACGGACCCTTTAAGGTAGGCCCTTCACATAGTACTTAATCAGTCTTTCTTCCGTCTCTACTAGGTGGGGTTCCAGTTGAGCTAGTTCATTGAATCTTGAAGTATACTGGCGATGAGTCTTGTTGCCAGCTTTGAAGTTCAAGAATTCGTTCTCCACACGATCGATCTCATTCTGTGGGCAGAACTTTTGGATTATAAGCTTTTTCAAGTCTTCCCACGTCATTCTGTTGATAGCATTGGGTGACTTAGTTCTTTGAACATTCCTCCACCAACTTAGTGCTTCGTTAGTGAAAGAATGGGCAACGTACTTAACAGCTTGGTCGGATCGACACTCGCTGATGTTGATGACAGCGTTCATCCTCTCGATCCACTCGAGGGTGGCCACCGAGTCCTTGTTCCCATCAAACTTGGGTGGGTCTCCGTCCTTTAAACCTTTATAAGTGCACCCCCGTTTACTTGATCCCACCTTTATTTCATACCCATCGCTGTCATATACCTTTTCCTCATTGTTCCCTTCATCATCTTCCTTGATTTTCTTTAATGCCTCCGATAGTAGGTCAGGCAATACATTCTTCAAAGTGAGCACGACCTCACGGGCAATAGCATCTTTGACCTCGGGTTCCAACTGTAGAGACCCTTGATGGTCGCTCCCAGTTGGGGTGACATTAATTTGGTGCACGCTCTCAGTGTTTGCTGTGTGCACATCCTCTTCTTCTTGATGTCTTGGATTCAGTGGAGGTCTACCTACTCGGCCAGTACGACCGCCTCGGCGTCCTGTCCTTCCTCCACCAGCCATAATTCCTAGTTTCCTGATAGTTATAAAGGGAATACATCAATGCCATTTCTTCAGATCATAGTTTTAGAACAGTACGAACAAGGTAAATTTTTAATTACAGTGACCGGTTTGTGATTAGAAATTTACATTGCTTTTCAGGTTCCAAACTCTTCAAATTGGTCAAGACATTGACATCTATTGGTTCCTATCTACAAACATGAACTTTAGTACTTACTTACAGTGATGGCGTCGGCGTTGGCTACCCAGACTGACACCCGCGCGTTGGTCTCATAATCAGCTTGAGTTCAGACATTTAGGGATGTTTGAATCTCTCAAACTATTGCTCTGATACCAACTTGTAAGGTCCCTTTTTCCAGGTGACCTCACTTATTGGATTTACTCATAAACAAAGTCATCAATAATGAACTTTAAATTTAACATATTCAATTAACAGCCAAAATCATTCACATTTGAGTACATTACAGCGGAAGTCTTAACATTTAACACATACATCAGTGTTTAACAAAAACATAAATCGGGATGTCAGTCTTTAGCCGGGTAACCTTCACGCCTTCGCACGACCCTTTTCTTTGTTACCTGAAATGTATACTAAAAGTCAGCTAACGCTGGTGAGTTCTAGTTTAAAATGATTAGATATAAGCAATATTTCCTTAAAAGTATTCTTAAGTTTATACATAAAGATCATAAATACGTATTCTTAACTTTTTCTTAACATTCATTTGGTCATACACATATGGGTGATCAACCCGTCTTTTACTACGTATGTCACAAAGACATACACCATGAAGCTACCGTCGTAGCCCTTTGACTCGTCCGGTCCTAGAAACCGTCCGCCATAAAAAAACCGTCCGGCCAACCTTCGGCCGTCTGTCATACCATCCTACCGTCGTAGGCCGTCCTTTTCGCCCGTCTACCCGAAGGTATCCGTTTCCCACGTGCTACCATGTTTGCAACCGTTCTACATATGATTTGGCATTTGCTTCGACCGCCCATTTATGCCCCTTTTTATTTCCTTGCTGATGAAGGAACGTTTTTGTCCCGGTTGCAAGATAGTCACGTGGTCGTCCGTCTACCGTAGTAGCCGTTAGCATCGAAGCGTCCATAACATTCACGTATATTCATAACATGCAGTATATATATAATATAAGGCAAGATTTCATTCATACTTTGTAAACATACGTTTCAATCTTTGTTCATAATTCATTCTCATATATTTATATATCACGTATGTTCATATTGGCATTCATAACATTTATTCATTTAGTGTATACACTTCAGCCCCAAAAATATTTATAAATCATTTGCACATAACATAGAGGGGGGCACATAGAACTCACCTGATCGGCTAGTCTTGTTCTGTCCTAACTGCGGTCCGATGAGCGTTGCACACGATCTAGATTAATTAATCATACACGTATCAGATCTAAACCAAGTTACATTCCTAACACAGCTGACATAGGCGAACTTAATGCCTAAGTTCGCTTCCACTGGTCTAGGCGAACTTATAGGCGAACTTAATGCCTAAGTTCGCTTCCACTGGCCTAGGCGAACTTATAGGCGAACTTAATGCCTAAGTTCGCTTCCTCTGACCTATGCGAACTTAATAAGTTCGCTTACCCTTGGCCAAACGAACTAGCCAAGAGAACTTAATAAGTTCGCTTACCCTTGGCCAAGCGAACTTGCCAAGCGAACTTAATCAGGCGAACTTGATAAGTTCGCCTCCACTAAGCGAACTTAACAGGCGAACTTGCTAAGTTCGCCTGCACCAGCAGTCATCTTCCCCAAACAGTCCGAAATTCTCGGATTTGGGTTCGATTATGTCAAAACTTCAACTTTCTTTGCTCAAAACAACTGGTTTTCATTCCATATACTAAACCCAAGCTTATTCTCAAGTTTCATCCGTAAAAACGTCCTATATTCACCCGAAAACCCGGAAACCCAACCTAAGCAAAAATCTCAGTTTTGGCTCGAATGGTTACCTGGATGACGATTCTGATTTGGAGGTTTCCTTCACGAGTGCAAGAGACACGAGCGGGTGCAATCTTTTGCGATTCCGACACTTTCTCTCTCTACGGTTTTTCTCTCTCTAGAATTGTAAAGAGGAGAACAATGAGGGCCTTAGGCTATTTATAGGGGAGACCTCCCCAAGCCCGGTTCGCGACTGACTCGGCCCGACTTCGACCCGCTTGAACTCGTTAACTTTATTTCTCGTCATTTTAGGATGTTACAAAATGGGCTCCTGTGGTAGACTATGTTAGTCAAAATATCCTCTGTATTAAGAGAATCTTCTACACAAAATTCTAGAAGAAGATGACTCTCACTAATATAGATGGTCTTATAGAAAGCCATGATACAATCAAATTGATTGAAAAAACTATTGCTGATTATAAAGAACAGCTGAATAATATTCCCCAAAAGGAGGCTCCTAGCCCCTTTAAACATATTGTCAGGAAAATCCAGACTCTCAAAGAAACTGATAATACTCTCAAAGAAACTGATAATATCAGTAACAAGGAAATAATGGAATTTTATCTTTCCGAAATGAAGAAAGATATGATGAAGAATTTCAACAAAGAAGAAACATCTTCTTCAAAAACAATGTCAACCTCCTCTAAAACAGAAGATGAAGAAGATAAAGAGGAAAATGTTTCAAATGAAGCCCAGAATGATGATACAGAAACGATTGATGAAGACTACATCAACAATGTCTTAATGGAATACAAGCAGGAATTCCAGATTGAAGAATCTTCAACAAAACAAAAAGACAAAAGACAATAGACCCACATGGAGCAGAAATCGCGTCAAAAGACTCCAATAATTAAAGGAGTACTCGACAAAGTCATATAAAGCTGGTCTCATAATTGCCAGACGCCATCATCAAAAGAAGACTCAAATTATTGATGTTTACTGTTTACTTTTTGACAAATATGTCATATAGGTCCCACAATAGGACGAGTATTTTGTTGTTTTTCTTTTCTCCCCGTCTATATAAGGGGACTTCCTACCATTGTAATACACACACCGGAGAAACACAACTCTCCAATCTCTCTCTATCTTGTAATAATATCTAAGTTATAATATTAAGTCTGAAATGTGCCGGCTACAAGCGCAAGTCTGGTAATTTTTATTTAAATTGATCTAATGATCGCCTCCTTCAGAGGCTAAGCTCATAAGTGTTGAGCTGCCATGAAAACATGAACAAGCTAAATTAAAAAAAAATGTTTTAAATAGAATACTGACATATATATATACATATATATATATATATATGAAATACATAAAAAAAAAATTTTAACTTAAAGCCACTGAGAAGACCGGGCCCTGGACGGTCGCCCTCCCCCCAAGGGCCGGCCTTGGTGGTGTTTGTTATTTGGTTTTTAGAAAATCAAAATTCAAGTTAAATCGAATGCAAATAACTAATTCAAGTTTAGTTTATGAACTTACGAATTGGATTACTATACGAATTGAATTTGAGTTTGTGATTTTCGAATCGATTCTATCACAGTATTGTAGTTTTATCAATTTTTTTTATAAAAAAGCATGTACATATACTATTTTTACTATATGTATATATCATTTATTTTCTTCATAAATTAGTTTCTTCAAAAACACCATGTATTCGAACCAAATTCAAATAAATAAATGGATTTTTCATCCACTCTCTTCAATTAATCTTACATTTTCGATTGCTACTTGAATACCAGAAAAAAGAGTGTTGAACTATATCATCAAACAAAAGCTCCTTTTTATAATTCTTTTTGAGGAAGACCGCATCGTTCCGGAGTCTCCAAATCGCCCACCACGTCACATAAATCACCGAACCTAAAACCAATTTTTTACCCAAAGGACACCTATAATTATCGAACAACTCCATTATCTACACCGTTTGAAAGCATGAAGGATTCTCTACTCCGAACCAAGCAAACATCAAACTCCAAATGTTTTTTAAATTTTCACACTCAGCAAAAATATGACTAACCGTCTATGGATCATTCCCGCAAAATGGGCATGGTAAAGACGGGATGTCAACGTTTTTTGCATCGCAATTCACCAGGGTAGGAAGTCTATCTACCAAAATTCTCAAAGCACAAATGCTCACCTTTCTCGGTACAAATCTAAAAGTTATCATACTCTTCGACCCCACTGTAATATCCTAGATTTTCCGAAGTATCCTCCTCCGGTTATCATATGGTAATCTTTCGTAACCTATCTATTTTAATCCTATGGACGTATCCCTCCATAAATCCTTGCACGTATTAGTAACTTAAATCTTGAAAACTTATTAATTCTAATTCTTAAATAATAAATATAAATAAATGGATTTATATTTAAGAAAAATTAATTTTTGGAATTTTACGTAACAAAACTTAAAAACATAGACATATATATATCTTACAAAAATATAATAGATTGGATTCTTAACACTTTATAAATCTATATCTATTATTATATAAATATTTAACCTATTAACATTAAATGCTTAAACTTGTAAATTAATAATCTTACAAAATATTTTTTATAGAAAACTTATTCAATTTTTAAAAAAAAAATTAAACATATTATTTATTCATAAAATCCAGCGACTAAACTGCCATTATTGAAACTTGTTTTAAAACTAAAAATCATGTTTAACATGAAATAACAAAACCTACAAACTTCAGGAACTAATGTGCAAATAAACCAAACTTTCAATCCTGTAAATCGATCCCGAGTTCGAATCCTCCCATGACCAGTTTTGATCCTGATTATTAAAAAACGCGTTTCCCGGTTGTCACACCCCCGCCAAGGCGGAAACACGAGGGCGTAACGAATTGAAATCATATCACAAGTAATAAAGACATTCTACTAAAGTTGAAATATTTACTAATCCAATTCAAACAAAGACATAATAAAATCCAATATAACATACAGTTTGCCAAATTTTATTTAATCTGGGTCCAAAGCGTCCTATGTGAGCAATCATCATCTTAGTACCTTCACCTGAAAACATGTAGAAAATGGGTCAACTAAAAATTTGGTGAGCAATCACGATTTTATAATGAGTCAAGATAAGATACCATGATAATATAATCAAACATGAAACTTTAAACATAAGTACACGAGTCCATGACCAAACCTAATGACGAGAAAGCCCTCTAATAGACTTGGAATACACCAAATCATGATGTATGTCGGGTTTCGATCATTCAACACCCTATCTGGGGTGATGAATGGGCATGTCACACCTATAGATCCATTATCGTACTACCGTTGGCTTAGAATAAGTTAATGGTCATGTGTGATGTAGCGCGAGCGACTTAGCGATATGCGAACGTGTAATTACTGTTTAACCCATTCAAGTTATGAAAATGTTATCATGTATGATTTATTTCACAAGATTTTGATAAAGTAAAGATTTACATGTTTTCACCCCAAAACGATAAAAATAGAAAAAAGGGCAATGATATACTCACCTGATAGCGTAGTTTGAGATTTCACACAACGAATACAAATATGAAGTAAAGAATGTCCTACTCGAAAGCTACAGTCAAGGTATTATATATAAGAACTAAGCATAAATAATTGATAAGTATGGCGTGAGGATAGATTAATGGACAAATTACGGTGCTCTTAAGGTAATTGGATGTTGTTTTGGATAAAAAGAAAAGTTAGAAACTTTATCACTGCAAAACAGGTTAACGAGACAGATTTTAGTAAAACTCACGAATTTTATTGACTGACCAAACGATCGAATTAAATTCTAAAACTTTGGTGAAATCAAGCCTCACGTTTCTAGTTTTCAAATATATTTTTGTATTGTTTTTCCAGGAAGCAAAAAATTATGAAAAATCGTGGAACACAAAAAGTTAGTTGCAGTGATTTCAGTATGTGACAAAATGTTTTTGCTTAGTACGACCTCAATACAAAATTAATGTACAATTTTCCAACTGGGTTTGGAGCTATACTCAAAAACTTATATTTTAGAAAAAGAGTGGACTTATTTGGACTTGTAATGAATGAGATATGGCCTTACGAACACAGACCAAGTTTGCTGCTTGAAAACAGATTTGACTGCCGTCTATAAAAAAATACCTTCGACTAATCAAAACACGTCAAAAAATTATGAAACTTAGTTTTCTGGAAGCTATACTCCATGAACTACATTCTAGACTCAAGAATCGACTGATTTGGTTGAGTTTTGGTCGAGTTTTTAGTAAATTTTCGATTATAACGACCAACAATACGACCCTTGATGATTAAGGACAGAACATATATCATTAAAAAAATATAAAGTTTGAATCTTTTTATGGTTTTAGAACGCGTAAAAAAATTCTGGACAACAAAGAAAGAAAGAAAAGTATCGATTTTTCATACCTAAACGCGTGTGACGACTTTGCTACTCGAGACCCTTCCAAAGATGGAAACTTGTCGCTGGATTTCATAGATTTATGGATTATAAAGTAGTAAAAAAACCAGATCTTGGAAGATTAGAGCAAGAAAACTTGAATAGAACAAGGAGGGATTACTTACCGGTTTCACTAGAACACACTAGATTGCTTGAATGTGAAAGTTTTCGGATTGTGTTTGAGTGTGGCTATGGAATTTGCGACCAAAAGAGAGGAGACTGCTGGAAATCGCAGGTGGGGAGGGTATTGGGTTATAAAGGGATTTGATTTTTCTCAAATAGGGATTAAAGATGAGTAAAAAAAAAGATAAAGATGTGAAAATTTCAAATTTTTGAACAAATAGATTTAAGATAGATAGGAGGTTAAAAAAAATAAATGGAGGAGATATATAAAAAATTTCGGCCAAAGTAATATATATTTATTTTATTTTTTTTAAACAAATTATTAAACTTAAATAAATGTTAACGGTTCAACGACTTAGGATAACGTTTTAAAATTTTGACAACGTTTCTCCTAAAAAAAGAATATTAGGACATTTTAAGTAACTAAAAAAATAATACCTTTTGATATGTCGCTTAACGAGATGTGTAACAAGTGTCGGTTTTAAATCAACGATTACCAAATTTGTAAAATTTCTAGAATAAGCAAGAGTATTCTAGGATTTCAATTTAAAACTCAAATAGGGACTCAATTAATAAAAATAGGAACAAGATTATGTTAAAGTAAGTGTTAACCTCGTTCGGTGACGGTTGTCACAGTCTCCCCTAGTTAAGGTAAGTTCGTCCATGAAATTCAACTAGTAGAGACTGCATGATCTTGGAAAAGTTAAGGGTAGTTGAGTTTCATCTGGTCTTCACGTTCCGAGGTGAACGCACGACCACGTTTAGAGTTCCAATGGACTTTGACTATAGGTATATGACTTTGCTTTAACTTCTTGACTTCACGATCAATGATCTCGTTAGGTTCCTTAATGAAATGCAATTTATTATCAATACGTACCTCATCCAATGGTATATAAAAAGTGTTATCAGCTAGACACTTCTTGAGGTTAGACACATTCAATGTGTCATGCACGTTACTGAGTTCGGAAGGTAGCTTAAGTTTGGGGATGATAAGTTGTGCTAAGATTCAGATGAGTCCTTAAAGATTTTTTTTGTAGTGATTACAAGAACATGGAAGTGAAACGACTGTTTCGGTCAAAGATGATGGGTAGGGGTACTCCATGACGAGCCATAGGATTTCATGTCAGAGGATAGTCCTATACATCTAACATAATTGAAAGAGTAGGTTAATCATGTTTTTATAGTTGAAATGTCAAAAGAACGAGTTCTCACTCTTAGGCAAGGGTGAAGTTAGAGGGTTATCTGAGAAGATATCAAATTTATGTGAAGTCTAAGTGTCAAATGACGACAAAATAGATTACGTAGACTGTGCAAAGAGATTAGGTTTGTCACGTAAGGTCGAACTAGAATTTCATGAGGTAATCTGTTAAAATCATTTACTAAATCCTACTAGATTCAATGGTAGTCGTACATATAACAATATCTAGGTTAGAGTTTCAAAGGATAAGTATTGATGATCGCTTTATAACATTTCATCACACTACAAGATACATAAAAGGTATTGGACTGTTAGTTTGTCACCACTGTTAGAAAAGTCGTAGTCTTTTGTGGTGACTTTCGTCCAAGAGTTCGCACATATCAATTTGCAGAAGTCTAGATGTCGTAGTTGAGCAAGGATTAGGGATAATTTGCTCAAATGGTTTAGTAGGAAGGCTAGCTGAATGTCTAAACATGAGATATGAATTGTGTTTCATAAGACATACATGGCTTGATACATTGTTGTTGGTAAATATTGTCTGACACTAGCATGAGTCAAGAGGACTTCTCTTATTCTAAACATGTCATTCTATGTTAAGGGATAGTCAAAGTTGTCTATATAGGGAAGCGTATAGCCTTGTCCAGGAGATAGTTTCATTGAACAGGGTCTCTAGCGATAGGTTATGGGTTTTGCTAACCCAATTATTGACTCTCTCTTAATGAGGGCTTGTTGTCTGTTATTTATGGCTAGTTCTTGGTCTGGCTTCCAGTCCCACTTCTAATGCACCATTAGTGTTTATATATAGGGTGTACCGCAGCTAACCCACCACACTTTCGGCACCTAAAAGGCGTACTAGTCCCCTACCCAAACTAATCATTAATTCGACTAATGTTGGGTGGCATTATTTTCGTCAGGAGCTTGGGGTAAGTGATTTTCTCATGAGTTACTAAGGCATATTTCCTTAAAAAAAATTTAGAGTCGGGTTTCTTGCTAAAATTGGATATATATTAGGAAGAGGGATTAGATGAATGGCTTGAAATATGAGTGCCTAAGTGTAGTCTAACCCATGTTCGTCTAGTTTTCTTCACGATAATCTAGTTGTATGGTCTAAAAGTTTGAGGTATAGTTCATCATAGATTAGAGATCGGCCACTTGTGTTTAACAAATGAAGTTTGAAATTAAATAAAGTTTGTTGTCTTAGTACACATCTTCAACCTTACGATTGAAATTTGACGATCCAGAGGTTTGGGATTGAAATCAAATGTTCCTAGAGATAATGGTTATTTTTTACATGATAGGATTTTCCACGATTCACATGCAATGTAAACTTTTATTACGTGTGCACCCGTAATAATCACTTACTTTGCATGATCATCTTAGTTCATCTTATCCTCTTATAAGGTTCATTAGATTAGATCGTCAAAGGTAACTGGGTTTATGTTTTGTAGGAAACGTTTGGTAAACCAACGTTTAAATGAATAAACGGTTTATAAGTAAAAAGAGCCAGTTGGTTGATAAAAACAGCAGTTGATTGAGCCAAACTATCAACCAACTGGGTTTTGGTCGAAATGTGTTTTAATAATAACTCATAAGTTCGAAGTACAAGCGACTCGTGGATAAGCAATACAAACAATCACAAAACAGATATGTAGCAATTAACTAACGAGTGATATAACGGATAACTACGACGAATGATTCACACATGAGAATGCATAACACACAGTGAATGCTCATGAATACAACAATTAACCCATTACGAATAAGCAATTGCGTAGACTTACATGACTTCATCCAGAAATCAAAGCGTGATAAGTGTGATGAACCATTGCCGAAAATCCCGAAGGAGTCCATGCTTGGTTGCAAACTAGACTTATATGATCTCATCCAGAGGTCAACGCGTGATTGATTTTCTCATGAATGCTAGTGACAAAATCAAATATGATTGATTAACATTTCAAGTAAGTGAGTTTGATTTCGTATGAGTTAGTATGTTTAAGACACCAAGTACATTTCAAAAGCGTTAGAGAATGTTTAAGTTTGCGTAAAACGATTTAATTTGTTCTAGCATGTTCCCACACCGTGGTTTATAAACGTATTGAAAAAGGTGCTATGATATCACATACTGATGTGCGGCATTGACTGAGATTCCATCGCTCTGGCTGGTCCCGTAGTTTGTCTTGCCACTGAGTTTGGATGGTATGGATCTGATGCTAGGTAAGGGTCTCTCAGTGGAGGGTGCCTTTGGTACTTGGATCCTCATAATCATATTCCTAAACCATTCTGCTATGCAGAGTAACGGGAACCTAGAAGCTAGTTGTGCGGGTGACGGATTAACCGGTCGTGGGGACCAAAGTCTTCTTCTAGTTAGGACTCTGTCTTAGAGGGGTAATCCAGGAGGTTAGCAGGGTACGTGGCCATGCCTATCTTGAAAAGAAACGATCAAAAGTGATAGTAATGATAAGGAAAATAAACATAGGATTCGAATTGAGACGAACCCAAGTAGTAAAAAAGACACAATGGAAGTACAGCGTTCCCAAGTCTCCCCTAGTTAAGAGAATTCATCAAAAACTTAACCTGTGGAGTTTGCGTTATCCTAGATAACTAGACTAGGCGGATGATGTCATCCAGACGGTCTATAAAATAACTAACAAAACCTTACCTAGACTCCTAAGTAATAAGATGGAAAACCTATGAACTAAACCGCACTGACAGGCAAGTGAACCTATCGGGTGTAGCACAACTTAATGGTAAACCGGGTTATCGAACCCTAGAGACACTATGTAACAATACTAGACTCTGACTCGGACTAAAGATGATTTGGTTGGGGGGTTTACTACACTACTGATTATCACTAAGAATGCAACAAACTAAGGTCGAATCAAACTATCAAGGCAAATAACAAAGGTGAAATCAAGAGATGGGAAGAATACCACCTAGGTCGGAATCCTACTTGTAAAGCTCAACTTCTACCGGTTCTGGAAACTATGATGGATCTGGGATTCTAAAGATAACTGCTGAAGACAACCTAGTGGATCCCTAATAACTCTCAGGGTGTCACCAACAAAGCTACCTAAAGAGTACTAAACTCACCAGATTGTCGGATCACCTCTTAGGTATTTCCAACTATGATATTGTACCCTAATGAACGGATTACCTCTCAGTCTCACCGCCCACAATACACTCAAAGAATGCACGGGGTAATCCTAGAATAACAACTATGATTCAAATTAGAAACAGAACACTAGACACCTAAACCAACTTCCTCTCAGATAGTTGACACTCGGATTCCTAATGGTGAAGACTAACCTACTAATTCTCACCTCTCGGGTATTGAACTAGGACACACATTCAACTCTAATCAGAAATCAATGACAACTCCTATGGTTACTACGTCTAGCAAACCACCGAAAACACAAACCCTAAGATCTATGACCTAGATACGCAAATCAAACTGGTAGACAACCACAATTAACGCAAGGAACTGATATCAATCACACAATCAGAATTAAAGCATGCTTATACATCATAAATATTAAACTATGATTGTTACAAAATCATAAATCCATCAAACGAAATCAAAACCAGTAAAAACTAAAACTTTAACAAGTATTCATCAATTGACCCAGGCAGTATTATAGTTTTAGCCTAAGATCATATCTAAAACATTCATGACAGAAGAATTAAACATAATCATGGTTCAAACATAAGAAAAAAATATAAAGGTTCAAACTTTGGAACCGAAAACGCTAAATCTAACGCACCCAGGATCAAAGACTCGACCTTTTCACTTCAATTCTCTTCTCTTACCTCAAAATCGCCTCTGGTTGACGGCTAGAATACGAACTCCCTTGATAATGGGATTACAAAACTATTAAAATAAAAATTAGGTTTTTTTTCGGAACTTAGGCCCCTCGCGTACCACGAGAGAGTTGGTCTGGTCCGCGAGAGAATGGTCTATTTTTCCTATTTTTTGACTTTTTACTTCTTTGCGTACCGCGAGAGAATGGTCTATTTTTCCTATTTTTTTGACTTTTGAACTTCGGGCTTCATTCTCGTGCTAGATTTCTTCACGTTTTCACTTGTATTCATCATAAGCACATGAGAACATAACAACAACTCAATATGTAACAAGAATGACTCAAAACAAATTGAAAATTAATTAAAAATGCACGAAAATGATGGAATAAAGATGTGTGTTTTGCACAACATCAAACATCCCCACACTTAACCTTTTTTCGTCCTCGAAAAAGTCTGTAGTGGAATCATAACTGAGATCTATCTTAACAATCAATTACCAATCAGTTCAAATATACTCACGCGTTAAAAAGCATTAATCAGTATTTCTGTCCGATTAAACCCAACCGCCAACTATCTAGCCCCCGTAATGTGTTCTAATTCCATTTTATACAACAACCAATCAACCTATGTGACTCACACTTAGAAGCTACAGCTCTACCTAATCCCGTCTCAAGGTCATGTTTAGGCACGGGTTAAAGCATATAGATTTTCCCACCACGTTAAACAAAGATTTACAGATTTTTAGAAGTCAATGGATTGTGGAATGAATGGATGGAATTGAGCGTTAATTAAAGCATAAGAACTTTCGTCTAAAGGCGTCTCAACCAAGTCAATATCCCGGAAGCTAACACATAGACTTGATTTTAAACATTTAGGCACATAAATCTCACTTAGGGGTGTATTCTCCAAGTCGCCATCCCAGAGGGAAACACATAAGCAAGACTCATATTTCAAAGTAATTAAGCTCATAGTTATGGAAATTGTGTAATTATGGAATGGGCGCCACCGAAACTCAGATTTATTCTCATAAAAAGAGAGTGGTGTGCCATGGAAATTTTCAAAAACCTTTAAATTTTAACTTAACGTGGTACCTATCACTCTATGTTGACAATTTCAGTATTACCATTACCCTAAGATGAGTACCCACAAGATATCATGGTTTTATTACGTGATTAATCGTAAGTAACACTCACAGGCTATTTAAGCTATTCAAGTCGGCTGGGTCTACCAAAACATCACTAATTAGACACGTTTTCTATTATTTATTCATTTAAAACAAACAAGCAGATCCAGTTGTACTATCATTTCCCATTTATTATGCAAAAACTTATACTTTCAAAGGACATTTTTCAAAATTTTTATTTTTGTATTTTTATAAACGACACAACTAAGACACTCACATCCCCACACTTGAAAGACACATTGTCCTCAATGTGAAGCAAGACACACTAAAATAAAAATACAAAAATAAAAAAAGGAAGCGACTTAGCTGGTAATGTAGATGCAAACCAATGTATCCATCTTCGTTCTTCCTCGTGTGCACCGTATAGCATTTCGGTCGCGGTTGAACACACTGCTGGGTCGCTCAATAAGATATCAGAGTACGGACATAATAAATGTACACCTGCAAAATAAACCTCACAACAAACCCGCAACATTAAACTGACACAAATAAAAGACACAAACTCAAACTGACTATGGATGTATTGCAAGGACACGTACCCGATGGGTGGCAAAGACATATACATGAATGCCACGGCGTGATGGATCATCGGTCATGAATGGTTCCTAAGTTTCCCATGGTCGACGGTCAATGGAGTGGTGAATGATATGAATGGTGGATGATGTGATGGATGGTGGATGATGTTATGAAGTGGTAGGAGGAATGGTGGTTAATGGTGATGATAAATGGTTGTGAACGGTGGACGGTTGATTTGGGAGTGGTGGTGGGAATGTGTATGGAAGACGGGTATGGGAACCATGGGAAACAAGAAAAAAGGGTAAATCCAGGGAGGCTTCGCGTACCGCTAAGAAGCAGGCTCTGTCCCTCGCATACTGTAACATTTCTGATTTTAGTATTCGTATTTCAATTCAATATAATGCATTTCAAACTCAATACTCGTGCACTGTTTTGTGTTATTTTCTCGACATAAATTATATGCAATGATTCAATACAAATTCGCAAGTTTTACTCGATTATATGCATTTAAACACTATACAAGTAGCTATCTTATTCAAACTTGTCAAACCTGAAAGGTTAAGGACTAGAGTTGAAAAATAACAAGAAACCCTAGCTAAGCACGGTCGCGCCGAAGTGCTCTGGCATGGTCGCGCGACTAGCCTTGGAACGATCGCGCCCGGTGCCTTGGCACGGTCGCGCCTGCGTAACTGTCAAAATGTAAATACACTTTTAATCACCGATCGTCGAGAATCTGTAACCGTTCCTTCGTTTCATTCCGATTGTGAGAGTAATACCATTTTCAAATTACTCAAACGCCTCAGTTACATTCCATCAAACTCGAAGAAAAAAACTCTCTCAAGCATTCCAAAAAGCTAGAATCCGCTTTTCGATCCGAATCCCCTCAATCCAGCAGCAGAGTCACACTACTCGATCCTCCCAGGAGCTACTGATCCTTTGTAGTCGCCGGAATCATATTAGTAGACGCCGGAAGCCTTTCTCACCGACGTCGAAATTCCGTTCTACCGTGCTCCATCAATTCGATACGCTTCAGGGTAACTCTAATCGTTTCCTCAGTCGATTCAGTCTCTTTATCAAAAGCCCCTTATCAATTTGGGCTTACAATTTGTAAATCATCTCGAATCAGAACTCGTATTTTATTCAAAAATGGTTTAATCGAATCTGACCCTAATCATGTTTTCAATACAATTAAAACATCTCAGAATACTCGTAATAACTATATAAGTAAAAACCCTAACAATCCCAACATTTACAATACAAGATTTTGTCAATTCGTGTCCGATTTGGAAGAGACACGGTCGCGCTAATCATCTAGCGCGGCCGTGCCTCATGTAGCGCGGTCGTGTCGAATAGCGACGCGGTCGTGTCCTCCTGTCCATATCTTGTCATGCCCTCTGGGCTAGTCTCTGTTATTTCTAAAGATCATAGACACGACCGTGCCGGGCCAAGGCACGGTCGTGCCTGTTGACTGGTCTAGTCTGTGCCCTCGGTTGATCAACCCGGTCGTGCCCCGTCTAGCGCGGTCGCGCCCCTGGCTTGAGCACGATCGTGCCCTTCCGAGGCACGGTCGTGTGTGACTCAGAAATTGTAACAGAATTATAATTTTATATTTTTTCGATCAATAAATGTTTCGATTTTATAAAAAATATGTTTTCTGTATTTAAAAATGGATTAAAAGTTTAATCTTGGCATAAATATAATTTATTTAAAATTTTATGAAAATTAAATTTATATTTATTATCTTACACTTAAATGATATTTTAAATAATTAAGTTACAAAATTTATAAATAAATAAGATAATGATTATTTATTTAATTTACATTTTAAATCAAAATCATTTATTTATTTATACTTAATTACAATTAATATTTACATTATCTCATAAACTATAATTATATATTTATTCAATTATCTAATTCAAATCTAATCAAATTGTTTCAAAAATATTTTATTTCAAACTCTATATATTTTATTCAATACTTTTAAATACAAATCAATAGTTTTATACACAAATTCAACTTTCATTTTAGACTTAAACTTTATGCATCTATTTGATTCAATACACATTACTCTTTAGGTTAAATTGTGCATTTCGAGGATCATATTTGCTATCTATAATCTTTGTTAGCTACACTTCCATACCAAGTGAGTATTCACAACCCCTTTTTACTCTTTTACACTTTTGGGGCGGAACATGAACTCTATACACATTACACATTACACATTACATTTACACAAACAACACAAAGTACAAATCCTATTTACTTTCATGTGTGCAAATTTGAGCTTTATGCCCGAGTGCTAGGTGTGCTAACCTTTGTATGTGATTATGTGCAATCATTAACTATACAAGCCGACGGTTTTCAATGATAGATCTATTGAGTCTGACAAACCCAGCCATGGTACGCGGGGATTGAAACCGACAATACAATTTTTGCATGCTTGTTACAAGGTTTGATTGTACATGGTTAGACAATAGCTGCTCCCCATAAATGCCTTATTGATCATGATATGTAAAGGATTTGTTTTCAACTATATGCTATCTATATACAACTGTGTTATACTCACCAACTTTTTAGTTGACTTTATTTTATTCATGTTTCAGGCCTTAATATGTGAGAATGATTCAAGACGTGCTCAATATAGGATTTGGACTTAGCAATTTAAATCAAGAATTCTATGAGTTGTTTTATGTTTCTTTGTTTGAATTTGGTTTGTACTTGGATTATTTGTAATGCAAATTTAACTTTAATATATTTCAATTTAGTCAACCATGTGCTATGAACAGTCTTACATGTCCCGCCCCGATGATTCCGCCATCGGTCGGGGTGTGACAGATTTGTATCAGAGCCTTGGTTATAGGGAACTAGGTTATTAGACACTCTTGACCTAGACTATAACTTTAGGACACCCATACAATGCCATGCTACTACATGTTACATTATCAATTTCCGTGTGATTATTTTTACATGCTATCCTAAGTACTTACACTACATGATACAATACATAATGACTTATGTGTCACACTACTTGATAACTCTTGTGCTTACACTCATTACTACCTACATGCTATATGATTATCCTCCTATGTGAATATTTTTACATTGTTATACCATATGATTACATCACATGATACAATACTCAATAGTTTATGTGTCACGTTACCTGCCCACTTTTTCTTCTATGCATAGCTACCTACCTAAATTATTTAAAAACACTATCCTAAGTTTAACACACACACATACACACCAAATTATTCATACACATATGGACTCCCATACATGATACCATCACCCTTTTATGAGCAAAGACTTAAACTATTGGGCCTAATGCCCACCAATAATAAACTAAGAAGCCCATCTATCCTCCAAGAAGAAGAAGCCTGCTGAAAAGCATAAACCTTACTCTTGGGCCTCAAAGCCCAGTCCACAACAATTCCCATCATAACCATGAGCCCAACAATACTATTATTAATACATGATGGCTGGAAGAGTATGTAAGCCCATGAGGAATTCTGGCTAAGGAAAGATAGGGTACTTAAGTGTGTCTTAGTGACCCACCCCTCTTTCCTGGGAATTCTCCTCAGGGATGCATTGCTTATAGGTCAAGTGTGTTTCTAAAATACTATCGTGAAGGTTCGGCGTTATGACTAGTCAAACTCTAAAACCCATAAGAACTTCTATATTTGATACTTCATATTTCATTATCACTTACAACTTTTTCATTGTTTTTTTTTCTGCTAGACATGGACTCTTACCCTCCTCCCTCCCCGGTTTACCGTCCTGGATCAGAATCTGATTGGGAAGAAGACACTGAAACACCCGTGTATCGGTCACCAACACCCCCAACTGCTAGGACAAGGTTTGATGTAAGGGCGGACTGGATTAGGAACACCGACCCGAGACTTCAAACACCTGGATCTCCCGTACCCGTAAACCCGTATCATACACCTCACCTCCACCATCATTTTCCACCCCCACTAAGATACCCATACCTAATGTCCGAACCGCACCTTCCTAACCCTTGGGTAAGGCATACCATGACACCCCCTGGTGTAATGGGAATTCCAACCAATGACTTCCATCAATATGTAAGGAATTCAGAATTTGAGAGGCAAAGGATAGAGCAGGGAGTGATACACGACTTACAAAGACAAAGAATGGATAGCCTAGCAAACCAATTAGGATATCAAAAGGAGTTAATCTACATCCTCGAAAAAGAAATACAAGCACATCGCACGGAGACCGCCAGGACTGAAGCCAGATCTGCTACTCGAGTGACTATAGCGGTGCTCATCTTGGCGATTATCTTCTTCCTAGTGGAAAGCTACCAGAGACGTTAGAAGGAGCTTCTACTGATTTCCTTTAAATTTTCGATTTGAAAACCATTTCCTCTATGTTTTGAATAATGTTTAACATTTCAGTATTTAATCAATTCCATATATTTCAACTCTACAGTTATTGTTCATTGATTTGATCCGTGGAGCGTAAATTACACCTGTTATATTCCCATCAAATTTTCCCAAATGTCCCTTCTTTCATTCAACATGGTTTAGTACATTACCGACAATCTTTTTCATTAAATAAATCATCCTATTTTGTGATTTAAACAAAACCTCATTATCTTGTTTAATCAAAATGTTTATCAAATTTTTAGATAATATCAAAAACATAAATTTTCCATAAAACTTTTTCACCTGATAAGGAAAGTTAATACAACCAATTTTATAAAAATATTATTTCAAATTGATAAATAACTATGATTTTTCTTCATTAAAGTAAATATTTCTAAACTTTGTCTAAATCTTGTTTAGCCAATGGTTCCACTTAAAAATATTCTTTTATTAATAGTTGAAAGTTTAAATAAATAAAAAAATACTTTTCCCATAAATTGCATATTCATTTAAAATATGCGGTTCAATGATTTCACTACTTTATTGATCTACAATCAAGAACGAATTTCCTACTTTGTATTTGTAAACACAATTCCCGAATATCTCCAAAACCTCCTCGTTACCTTTCACTTGACGTTTCAAGAAAACGACCCTTACCGCGTAAACGTTAACCAAACCCACCAACCTCATTGAGATTTGAGGATTTGAACCTAACCACCACATTATGAAAGAGCGCCAAACGACACGTTTGTCCGCAGCACTTGAACCCATGCAAAATCCGTTAGTACGCATCGCACGCGAAGTTCAATACTCACGTTCACAATATATTCAATGCAATCTTATGGTACCTAAAACTCAATATTTCTCAGTATATCCAATGCTACACAAATCACATGATACATGAAACTAGTTTGCCTACAAATCACAATTTGCTCGATTAATCACGTAATGCACGAAACATGTTTAATTGCAATACACATGCTACTGGTTTGAGCACATGATACACGAAACTTAATTGTTTGCAATATACATGATACATAAGAATTGCGTCATTGATGCATAGTTCTAGATTGACCACACTATACATAAAACTCATTTTGTTACAAAGCACTTTATACTAAACGGTGTACATTATACAAAATACATGATGCTAAGTTGCTAACACTATACATGAGATCCATTTCCTACAATACACATAATACTATGTTGTTTACATTACACATTAGAGCTTATTGATTTACAAAATACAAGACGCTAAATTATTTACGCTATATATGAGACCTGTTTGATTACAAACTACGTGACACTAGATCATACATGAGACTTGTGTGCTTACTATATACTCGAAACAAAATTTGCTTACAATTATTGCAATGGATTGATTACATTATACACAAGACATGGTCATGCACTTTGTACACCAAAGCGAAGACCATAATACATTGAAACGACTCGGGGTTTGACGTATTCTTGTTCAAACACGAGCAGACTAAGAAACTTTAAGTGTTACTACTTTACTACTCTTTAGTTGCGAACCGAACCGATTAGAGACTTAGTTACTTGTTAGCGACTTTTTATGTGTAAACAATAGACGTGATTATAGTGAAATTGTGCCCCCCCTTACCCACACACAACGAAAACGATCTATACGGACCATACGATGATTTGAATAATTACGGGTGCACACGGAATTATAAAAAAAAAAATCAGCGCATGGAAACTATAGAGAAATTTTTTCGTGTGTTGTGACCTAAAACTTATCATGATGTGTAACAACGAAACTGATGTGACATGACAAAGGCATGGTGGATACGCCGATGGTACTTCCTGTATATAAGTGTCCTATCATATTACCGAAAGTAGCGTTGTTCGTGTCACGCGAAGTTTTGACCTAGACCAATGTTTATGAAATCTTTTACCCACTAACAATTTTGAACACATTAGACTACATCTTACACAAACTCTAAATTTCAAGATCCCTCCAAATCCATTTCAAGTAATACATCTTACATTTAGAATTCAAATTGCTTTTCGACAACCTTCTCCTTAAGTCCATTTCAAAAACTAAATTCATTGTCATTATTCATATTCAACCTCGATGATCAGGCTTAAGCCATATCCAACAATCAAAATTCACCGAAAATCAAAAACTCCCTCCTCCTTCTCGATTTTGCAGCCTCCATTAGATAAATTTCGGGACGAAATTCCCTTAACTTGGGGAGACTGTAACATTTTTTATTTTAGTATTCGTATTTCAATTCAATATAATGCATTTCAAACTCAATACTAGTGCACTGTTTTGTGTTATTTTCTCGACATAAATTATATGCAGTGATTCAATACAAATTCGCAAGTTTTACTCGAATATATGCATTTAAACACTATACAAGTAGCTATCTTATTCAAACTTGTCAACCCTGAAAGGTTAAGGACTAGAGTTGAAAAATAACAAGAAACCATAGCTAAGCACGGTCGCGCTTGTCCCGGCACGGTCGCGCCGAAGTGCTCTGGCACGGTCGCGCGACTAGCCTTAGAACGATCGCGCCCGGCGCCTTGGCACGGTCGCGCCTCTTTTAGGCACGGTCACGCCTGCGTAACTGTCAAAAAGTAAATACACTTTTAATCACCGATCGTCGAGATTCCGTAACCGTTCCTTCGTTTCATTCCGATTGTGAGAGTAATACCATTTTCAAATTACTCAAACGCCTCAGTTACATTCCATCAAACTCGAAGAAAAAAACTCTCTCAAGCATTCCAAAAAGCTAGAATCCGCTTTTCGATCCGAATCCCCTCAATCCAGCAGCAGAGTCACACTACTCGATCCTCCCAGGAGCTACTGATCCTTTGTAGTCGCCGGAATCATATCAGAAGACGCCGGAAGCCTTTCTCACCGACGTCGGAATTCCGTTCTACCGTGCTCCATCAATTCGATACGCTTCAGGGTAACTATAATCGTTTCCTTAGTCGATTCAGTCTCTTTATCAAAAGCCCTTATCAGTTTGGGCTTACAATTTGTAAATCATCCCGAATCAGAACTCGTATTTTATTCAAAAATGGTTTAATCGAATCCGACCCTAATCATGTTTTCAATACAATTAAAACATCTCAGAATACTCGTAATAACTATATAAGTAAAAACCCTAACAATCCCAACATTTACAATACAAGATTTTGTCAATTAGTGTCCGATTTGGAAGAGACACGATCGCGCTAATCATCTAGCGCGGCCGTGCCTCATGAAGCGCGGACGTGTCGAATAGCGGCGCGGTCGTGTCCTCCTGTCCAGATCTTGTCATGTCCTCTGGGCTAGTCTCTGTTGTGTCTAAAGATCATAGACACGACCGTGCCGGGCCAAGGCACGATCGTGCCTGTTGACTGGTCTAGTCTGTGCCCTCGGTTGATCAACCCGGTCGTGCCCCGTCTAGAGCGGTCGCGCCCCTGGCTTGAGCACGATCATGCCCTTCCGAGGCACGGTCGTGTGTGACTCAGAAATTGTAACAGAATTATAATTTTATATTTTTTCGATCAATAAATGTTTTGATTTTATAAAAATATGTTTTCTGTATTTAAAAATGGATTAAAAGTTTAATCTTGGCATAAATATAATTTATTTAAAAGTTTATGAAAATTAAATTTGTATTTATTATCTTACACTTAAATGATATTTTAAATAATTAAGTTACAAAATTTATAAATAAATAAGATAATGATTATTTATTTAATTTACATTTTAAATCAAAATCATTTATTTATTTATACTTAATTACAATTAATATTTACATTATCTCATAAACTATAATTATATATTTATTCAATTATCCAATTCAAACCTAATCAAATTGTTTCAAAAATATTTTATTTCAAACTCTATATATTTTATTCAATACTTTTAAATACAAATCAATAGTTTTATACACAAATTCAACTTTCATTTTAGACTTAAACTTTATGCATCTATTTGATTCAATACACATTACTCTTTAGGTTAAATTGTGCATTTCGAGGATCATATTTGCTATCTATAATCTTTGTTAGCTACACTTCCATACCAAGTGAGTATTCACAACCCCTTTTTACTCTTTTACACTTTTGGGGCGGAACATGAACTCTATACACATTACACATTACACATTACATTTACACAAACAACACAAAGTACAAATCCTATTTACTTTCATGTGTGCAAATTTGAGCTTTATGCCCGAGTGCTAGGTGTGCTAACCTTTGTATGCGATTATGTGCAATCATTAACTATACAAGCCGACGGTTTTCAATGATAGATCTATTGAGTCTGACAAACCCACCCATGGTACGCGGGGATTGAAACCGACAATACAATTTTTGCATGCTAGTTACAAGGTTTGATTGTACATGGTTAGACAATAGCTGCTCCCCATAAATGCCTTATTTATCATGATATGTAAAGGATTTGTTTTCAACTATATGCTATCTATATACAACTGTGTTATACTCACCAACTTTTTAGTTGACTTTATTTTATTCATGTTTCAGGCCTTAATATGTGAGAATGATTCAAGACGTGCTCAATATAGGATTTGGACTTAGCAATTTAAATCAAGAATTCTATGAGTTGTTTTATGTTTCTTTGTTTGAATTTGGTTTGTACTTGGATTATTTGTAATGCAAATTTAACTTTAATATATTTCAATTTAGTCAACCATGTGCTATGAACAGTCTTACATGTCCCGCCCCGATGATTCCGCCATCGGTCGGGGTGTGACACTTACCGCGAGGGACTGAATTATAAGCCGGCTAGAATATTTGTCTCTCGTGTACCGCGAGAAACTTGGGTCTGTGCTTCGCATACCACGAGGAGAGGTCAATCACAGAAAGTTTCAAAAAATTTTCATTTTTATACCTAGAAAATTTTAGACCCCTTAAAATCTCTCTTCAACCAAATTCCTTAAAAACCCATTCCAAGCATAAAAACTAATGTAAAAATACTTGGAACTTCGTTCCCAATGATTTTCCTGACAGAATCAAGCGTGAATCCCTGCAAGACACGACACACACTACCGAAAAACACAGAAAAGGACACGGACTCAGATCAAAGAATCATACAAACTCTACATCCCGGGCACTTGCCCTAGAATCAAATAAACCTATCAGGAGGCTTCTCCTTGATCCTAACCGGAACCGATTTTATCCTACGCGGCCTCCAAGTCCTCCTTAGCAACCATCCACACACCAACATCATATAACCCTCGTATCTATTATCCATATCTTTCCACCACAGCTTAAACCTGCCCGGTCCAAAAATAATATGCAACAAATAGCTAAGTAAATTGTCACCCCTAGACGTCCCCACACTTGGAGTTTGCACTCTATCTAGGTTACCTAAATCGATTAACTCTTGGGTTTTCTCACGAGGTGGCCTAGACCTAGGGTGGTCAGAACTAGGGGTTGACTCAACACTCACCCTCTCAGAATGGACAACAATGATGAGCGGTGGTTCAGGAATGGCATTAACTATGGATGTGATCTCTAAAACTCCACTCGGATCATCCGGGTCCTCTACAACTTCCACCAACTTCCCCACACTTGGGGTTTTGCCTATGATTGCATCTAGCTCTGCCATAATCCCCAGCAGATCATCAGGTATCTCATCGTCGTAATCGTCTGGCTCATCCAACAACTTCTTCAACTCTACCGCCCAATAGGATGGTTCTTCTAAATTAGGGGCGGGTTCACCAACTTCTAACAGTGGATCAGAGTCTTGATGATAGTCTATGAAGGCATCAAGCATGCACACGGAGTGGCTATGCCCCCCAACAACCTCCACAAACTGTGTGGCATAAAAAATTAAAGACTCATCCCCAACACGAAGTGTGAGTTTTTCGTCAAAGAAATCAATCACTGCGTTGGCGGTGCGCAAGAATGGGCGCCCTAAGATGAGTGGGACTCCGTCATCCACCTCCATATCTAGAATGACAAAATCCACGGGGAAGACAAATTTGCCTACTTTTACTAACAGATACTCCATAATTCCCCGTGGATACTTGACTGAATGGTCAGCCAAGGAAATGCTCATGCACGTTGGTTGTGGTTCGCCTAGGTCTAGTTGCTTATATAAAGAATAGGGCTTCAGATTAATGCTAGCACCTAGATCGGCCAACGCGTGGTGCACAGGAAAACTACCAAGGTGACATGGGATCATGAAATGACCCGAATCTCCCAGTTTCTCTGGCAGCTTGTTCTACACCACCGCCGAACATTGCTCACTAAGTGAGACTTTAGAGACCTCCTCGAGCTTCTTCTTGTTGGAAAGAAGATCTTTAAGGAACTTTCCATACTTTGGCATTTGCTGGAGGGTCTCTATCAGTGGTAGATTGACCTTTAGTTGTTTAAACAAGTCAAGGAATTGAATGTGTTCCCTAGCTTGCTTAAATGGCAGCAAACGTGCTGGATAGGGAACACGAGTCAGGTCAATCTTGGGGGTCTGCATCCCCGCCCCCGTCTTTTTCTCCTCTGCCTTCTCGGCAGGCACCTCAACTACTATCTCTTAGTCTACCTGCTCCTCGACCATCTTGGCATCGATCTCCTCGAATCTAGCCTTCCAGTCAATCTTCGTGACCTCCTCAGGCGACGGAATGTTGTACTTGCTGGAGTGGGAGTCATCCTCTACAACCTCTTTCTCCTCCACACTCCTGACCGACACGGCCATCACTGAAGCATTGGAGCCTGAATATTGACCTCCCTGTCGATCCTTCAGACTCTTAGCGATGTCCTCAACCGTGCGTTGCAGATCATGGAATGCTGATTGCTGATTCTTCAGTAAAGTATCATGGCCATCCAATCTCTGGCTAGCATCCCTGTCCTGCTGGACTAGGTAGGAAAGCAGATGTGACTGAGTCTCAAGCATCTCTTTGATCGAAGTCGTATCGACACTGCTCCCCGTGCTCGGTCCTGTCTCTCCTCCTCCATTCTGCTGATACTGCTGACGACCATTAAACCCCGGTGGGTTATTTCCAGATCTCCATCCCGAGCCAAATGAATTGTAGTTGTTGTACCCTCGGTTCTGGTGTTGGTTTCCAGCATAGCTCACATTCTCTTGATTATTCACTGGGCAATCATGCGTGTCGTGGCCTCCCCTGCACACTTGACACCGCTGAGCACTGAGCTCCAGCTCCTTAATTTCATTAGCCATAAAGGCGAGGGAAACAGCCACGTTAGAATCAGGAGTGACCTGATGCACACCTCTAGGAGATGTGGTGGATGATCTAGCACTAGGAATGGAAGTCCTAGAAGATGGGTACTGCTTTCGACTTGAGCAAAGCTCTCGAACATCTCCTCACACTCGGCAGGCTCAAACTTTTCCATGATATGGCCTCCCGCAGCTGTATTAAACATTTGCTTCTTCTCGAAGGTAAGGCCATTATCAAACTTCTCCACTTTCGCCCAGTCAGAAAGACCGTGCTGGGGACATCGGCTCAACAACATGTTGAACCGCTCCCATCCATGTGATAGGGCTCGTCAGGATCCATCCGGAAGGAATGGATTTTATCCCTAAAGTGAGCGGCCCTGGAAGGTGGATAGTATTTCTTAAAGAACTTGGATTCGAGATCCTCCCAAGTGGTGATCGAGTTGTCTAGACGGTTATCGAGCCAAGTAGAAGCACGTCTAAAGAGCGAGAATGGGAAGATACACAAGTAGATTGCGTCCTTAGATGCACCCGTGATATTGAAGGTATCACATATTGTAGGTCCACATGGCACTTCTACAGATCGTTCTCGTGATAAGACGTGTCATTAACTCGAAGTGCGGAATCCAACGATTGCATACACAAAAGACAATATAGACAATCAAGTAAATAACGTTCACGATTGTATTCCAATTCTCAATGGAGTTTACAGACTCAATCGTTCAACTCTGTTCTCTTCTATCAAACTGACTCTGTAAACATCTATATATAGACTACTGACCTGCATTAGGAGAAATTAACAAGTTCGCCTCTAACAGACTAAGCAAACTTATTAAGTTCGCCTCAGATAGACTTAAGCGAACTTAACAAGTTCGCCTCTGTTAGACTAGGCGAACTTAACAAGTTCGCCTCTAGCATAACTTGTATTAAACACTTAGAACATTATTCATAACAAAAACATAAAGACATTAGATCTAAAATATTACAAAGCTTTTGTCATTACAAACTATGTCCTAACAGACTCCCCCTTGACATTAGCTTGATCTTCAGTCTTCTGTCTTTATGGTGAGCTCTTCCAATTATCCGGTAATCTGCTGCCTGCATGCACTCCATATCTTCTACATATCTCCAACACACTCTTGTACTGCAATCCTTGTTCTTTCCATTCATCGGTGAACATGATTTCATTCTTTCTCAGTGTTCTCTGACCTTTCTTTGAAAAATTGATAAGATTCATTGCATCATAGAAACATACAATGACCTTATTATCTTTATCTTCAATCCTTGCTTCACCAGTATTAACATCGACATACCACCATTTCCTATTCCCAAGGAAATCTTGAGGAATCTTCTTCAATGGTATCATGTGTACAGCACTTACTGGTTTGAATTTGTACTTCCGGGTCACTTTTCCAGTCTTTTGATCTATGTTTTTCACTCTCTTTCCTTTTTGAGGCTTTAGCCTTTCATACTTCCCCGAACCACCTTCTCTCTTGATCAGATTTGCTATCACATCAGCTAATCCAACCTTGGATTTATTAATAAGTGGCTTTGAAGCTGGACCATTCATTTCACACCTTCGCAAGGTATTGAAATACTTGATCCTCGGCTTTAAGTACTGAACACCATCAGATCTTTTAATAGCAAATATTTTTGTGTCATTATCACAAAACCAACTTATGATTCTTCCTACACACCTCTCTTTATTCACATAGTTTTCTTTCTAAGCAGGTTGTGCTTGAGACTTGGGTAGCACCTTCATCCAGCTATTTACAACTTCTCTCCACTGTTCTCTGGTCATACCTGTATTTCTGTACATCACAGGTTCTTCATTCACCTTTGGAGACTCAGTGTGAGTAGTATTAGCTTCAGTATCTTTATTGGATTGAATGTTTTCATCATCAGTATCAATCTTAGAATCAATAGTATCTTCAGGCAGTGTGATGTCTTCAAATGAGTCCATAGAATCTGTTGCTCCTTCATAATTAAACTCAGGAATAACATCATCTTGGATGAAGTTATAAGGGACATTAAGACCATCACAGCCTTCATAAATCACTTTATCTTGACTTTTCTCTATCTCTATCTCCACTATCTCTCCTTCTTCTATTTCAGTATCTGACACATCATCTTCTATGTCATTGAATAATTCATCTATGTCATCAAGACATGCTATCTTTTCAGCTTCTTCCTCCTCAGACTCTGCAAAGAAATCCAATAATAAGAATTCTTCATCATTAACTCCAGATGTATCTTTGTTTCCATCAATTGATTATGATGTCGACTCCCCCTGAACTTTAGAAATAGGATTAACGTCAGCGTATTGACGATCACCCTCAATATTACCAGAAGGATCATTGTCTTCATCATCATGTCGTTGAATAGACTCAGTATGACATGCATCACGTTTCCTTAACTCCCCCTGAGCGTCAAGACGCTCAACAAGCTTGGACACTAATTCCTGCATAGCAGCAATCTGCGTAGCTTGAGTCTGAATCACCAGCTGTCGTTGAGTATCAGTAGATACAAGAGTATCCACCTGAGTTTGTAAAGCAAGCACTTGAGATTCAAGGAAAGTAATCCTATCAGAATCAGAAGGCTTAGAAGGACCAGCTGAAGATTGAGGAACTGAAGTACTGGGAGTAGGAATAACCACAGGAGGAACAGGAGTGAGAACAGGAGATTGTTCTTTAGAACCTGGAGGTGTGACAATCAAGGAAGCAACCAAAGTAGCATCCTCTACACCTTGTGAAGATTGAGCAGCAGCAATTGATGCAGCCATAACTTTTTGAGATTTAGGATCCGGAATTAAAATCACTATCAGAACTCTCATCCACTAATGTTCTTTTTCCAAGTACTGATCCGGAAGGAGGATCCCGAACAGACTTACGTCGTTGTCTTTTGGCTGTAGATTTAAGGCGTTTACCAGCATTAGCCAAAGGTATACGAGCCAACCTTTCATAATGATCTGAGGAGAAATCTCTAGACTCATCAGAATTGGTTTCTTCATAAATAGGTAAGATTGTATCACTTGAGCTAGAACTCGACTCATTCTCTGTCACCACATGCCCTTCAGCTTCATGAATGGGCGAGTTCACAGCGTCATCAACAAAGTCATCCATATCCATCCCTAGATCGTGTTCATGTTCATGAACGACCTCTTCTAGAACAGGCTCATTAACAGGTATATCAACCCGAGCTTGTGGAATTGGAACTTGTTCTTGAATAGGAATTTGTTGTTGTATGGGAACTTGTTGTTGTTGTTGAGCTTGTTGTTGTTGAACTTGTACTTGTGGAATAGGATTTTGTGGTTGTTGTTGTTGTTGTTGAACATTCTGACCTTGCCCTTGAGCTATCTCATCAGGATGAAACCAATTGTCATTTGGTGGTTCAACATAATCAGGATTAATTAAGTAACCAAACAATGGAGTATTAACAGGAATCAACGCTTGATTCTGTTGTTTCACCTTAGTGCAATCCGTAATGATAAGCTTGGACATCGGCGTCAAAGTTAATCTAATCAGATGCTGTGGGAGATCGGGAAGAAGATGATTCAGAATCATCTGGATAAACCTTGGATACATCAAAAATCCTTGACCTTCAGCAGGTGTGATTTGCATAACCATCTCCCGATAGATATATCTTGCAAAATTGAATCGTTTGTTCAACGTCAAAGCTACCATTGCAGCTTGTAAACCAGTCTTTAAACCATCTGTACCAGATTTACGAGGAGAGAGACATTGAATAATCACATGCATGAAGTATCTCCATTCACCCACCAAACCACCTTTACGTGCTTGTGTATCATTAGGGCGTCCACGGTAACCCATTCTCTGAAAGCATCCCATGATCAAAGGATTAGGATATGATATAGGATCATCAGCAGCACCACCTAATGCAAGAGCCGCACGAATAGTGTCTTAAGATATAACAATCTCCGTATTGTTGACAGTGGCACGAAGAACATGAGGTTCTACGTCAGTATCTAAATGAACTGTGTCCTAAAACTGTTGAATATACACCAGACTGATGTATGGATCTGCAGATAATGCGACACAAAGTCATGAGCGATTCAGAAATCCTATAATCCCTTGAAAGTTTATGGCCTCTGACATGTTAGGATCTAACAATGCCACCTGGTTGTGCTTGTATTCGACACGACGAGCCATCTGAAAAATTATTTAGACAACAAACACATATTAGACAAATAACAAAACACAAACAATACGAAAAACAAATTTGAAACAAAACAAAACAAACAAACAAACAAATTTTTAAAAAAATTTCAAACACACAAAAATTTTACAAGTCCAAAAACTCTTCTGACCCCAAGGCGAACTTAATAAGTTCACTTAGTTTTTCAAGAGGCGAACTTATTAAGTTCGCCTAGACAAGTTCGCTTGAACAAGTTCGCCTGAACTGTCTGTCGTTTCAAATTCAATCTCAGAAATCAAAACTCTTTCAATCCGTGTGGAAATCATGAATTAACCATTGTAAACCAATCGATTAGTACTACTAAGTCAATATCAATGTACAATTTCACGATTTAAGACAGATAGAACAACATTTAGGTCAAAACCGTCAAACGATGCAAACCGAGACAAAAACCTCATTTATCTCACTATTTAACGGACAAAAATAAATGAAATTACCTTAGTTATGTTCGCAAATCAATTTCGAACCAGAATGTATCGATTAACCACCCAACAACCACTTAATTTGAAATTTCAAAATTTTTTGAACAAGTCCAGTCAAGTTCGCTTTAGCTGTGGAGACGATGAAGTGAATAAGTTAGCCTGGATAAACCCATATACAGATTAAGTTCGCTTAGTTAGGTGAACTTGTTAAGTTTGCTTAACAAGCCCTAGGCGAACATAATAAGTTCGCTTCACCAATTTCAGGCGAACATATTAAGTTCGCTTCACCAGAAGTAGGCGAACTTAATGCCTTCAACATTTCCCTTGATCAAAATTTTTACCAACTTTCAACCCGTCACTTCTTGAACTTCCGTCAGCAGCATGTATTTGATCCAATCCCGAACAATTTAATAAAAGATTAAAATTTTCATGGAAAATAAAAAAACAAAATCTTTTTGAATTTTATCTATACAAACGAAATCACATATTTTTGGATTTTTATCTGTACAAACGGAATAACATATTTTTGGAATTTTATCTGTATAAACGGAAACACATATATTTGAATGAACATCATGAGTAAGAAGATCATATCAGTATCCGAGTATTTCATCACACATTTTAACAATAACCAAGGGTAACCTATGATATGAAACAATCCAACTCATCTTGTACTCTATGTATCTTTTTCAGTATTTATAAATCAATCAATTTGAATAATATTTGAAATGATACGCGATAAATTTCAAAGTAAATAAGATCAGGTTATGAAATGCTCAATTATTCATACCGAATTTGTAATATAAAGCATGAATTATTAAATTTGTCAATATTATATGATTTGAAACTATAAGCGTTTATTCTCCAAATTCATGTGATTTAGTATTATTTAGATGAAAAACATCGTGTACCCCACATATATGCCAAACAGAAATACAATTTGCACTATCTTCAAGACATATACAGTTTATTTTAAGATTAGATCAATTTCCAAGATGAAATTATCTCATTTAGCACAAGAATAGAAGCAGATCCTAAAGGATATAAGAATCATGATGATTCAGAATCAGAAGATTCTAATGAATTGGTTGTATAATGAGAATCAACATATTCAGGTATGAGGATCCAACTATTATCTGGATAAGATTCAATGGAGTCAGACTAGATGATGTATCTAACTGATCCAAGAGTGAATATATGTTTCAACAGATTTTGAAAGCATATCTTAGTTCAACAAAACATTGCATGTTTTTCGGGGCATGGGCAGTAATGTGAACTGAAATAGATTTGTGCTAAAGATATAATTTGATATTGGTCTCATGAAATTCTTTAAAACCATATATTCTTTATCTGATAATGATTTTTTACACACCCACCCAGGCATATAATGGATTCAAATCACAGATGTAATCATATCATATTTAATTTTCACACTACTATTAGTTTTAAAAACGATTCTAGTCTATTGACAATTCAAGTTTCAAAACTCATACACAAATTTGAAAACAGATTATCAAGATTAGAGCATGCACAACACTATCATTTCTCATTTATGCAGACTTTGAAGTTCAGATCAAATCAACTCAGTCTAATCAATCACGAATCAAAGGTCTACTAAGGTCGTGTGAAATGAACTAATCACTGATGTACTATCATTTCTTCTCTAACTTCAAATGAAGTCAAATTTTATATTTTTCAATTCGTTTTGACTTTTTATAAATTAAGAACTTTTTGACTGAAAATTTAAAATGCAGAAATGTAATAAAGCAATAAAAAAATTAAAAACAAAATTTTCCATGAAAATCTGATTTTGAAAAACTTTTATTCGGGATTGACCATACCTATCATTTTGATTAGAAATTCAAACCTGGTACGATCAAATGCCTTGGTAAACAAATCCGCAAAATTATCATCAGTGTGAACCTTTACCAGCTCAATCAACATTTTCTCTGCACAATCACGAATTAAATGATATCTAATCTCAATGTGCTTTGTTTTACTGTGCTTAACAGGATTATTAGTTATAGACATTGTAGCATTATTATCAATAAGCATAGGGGTTCGTGTGAAATTCAAACCGTAATCTCTTAATTGTTGTTGTATCCACAGGATCTATGAACAACAACTTGCAGCAGCGATGTATTCTGCTTCGCATGTAGAAATGGAGACTGTGGTTTGCTTTTTGCATTGCCAGGAAAAAAGTCGATTACCCAAGAACTGGTAACCACCTGTTGTAGATTTCATGTCCAAACAACAACCACCAAAATCAGAATCAGTATAAGCATTGAAATCAAAGTTAGAACCATGTGGATACCATAGTCCCAATCTTTGTTTTCCTTTCAAATAACGAAAGATTCTTTTTACAGCTATTAAGTGAGATTCTTTTGGTTTTGCTTGGAATCTGGAACAAATGCACACAACAATCATTATATCTGGCCTTGAAGCGGTTAAGTACATGAGAGATCCAATCATTGCTCTGTAGAGTCGACAATCCACATCTTTTCCATCCGGGTCAGAATTCAACAAGTTCGCCTCTAACAGACTAAGCAAACTTATTAAGTTCGCCTCAGATAGACTTAAGCGAACTTAACAAGTTCGCCTCTGTTAGACTAGGCGAACTTAACAAGTTCGTCTCTAGCATAACTTGTATTAAACACTTAGAACATTATTCATAACAAAAACATAAAGACATTAGATCTAAAATATTACAAAGCTTTTGTCATTACAAACTATGTCCTAACAGACTCCCCCTTGACATTAGCTTGATCTTCAGTCTTCTGTCTTTATGATGAGCTCTTCCAATTATCCGGTAATCTGCTGCCTGCATGCACTCCATATCTTCTACATATCTCCAACACACTCTTGTACTGCAATCCTTGTTCTTTCCATTCATCAGTGAACATGATTTCATTCTTTCTCAGTGTTCTCTGACCTTTCTTTGAAAAATTGATAAGATTCATTGCATCATAGAAACATACAATGACCTTATTATCTTTATCTTCAATCCTTGCTTCACCAGTATTAACATCGACATACCACCATTTCCTATTCCCAAGGAAATCTTGAGGAATCTTCTTCAATGGTATCATGTGTACAGCACTTACTGGTTTGAATTTGTACTTCCGGGTCACTTTTCCAGTCTTTTGATCTATGTTTTTCACTCTCTTTCCTTTTTGAGGCTTTAGCCTTTCATACTTCCCCGAACCACCTTCTCTCTTGATCAGATTTGCTATCACATCAGCTAATCCAACCTTGGATTTATTAATAAGTGGCTTTGAAGCTGGACCATTCATTTCACACCTTCGCAAGGTATTGAAATACTTGATCCTCGGCTTTAAGTACTGAACACCATCAGATCTTTTAATAGCAAATATTTTTGTGTCATTATCACAAAACCAACTTATGATTCTTCCTACACACCTCTCTTTATTCACATAGTTTTCTTTCTAAGCAGGTTGTGCTTGAGACTTGGGTAGCACCTTCATCCAGCTATTTACAACTTCTCTTCACTGTTCTCTGGTCATACCTGTATTTCTGTACATCACAGGTTCTTCATTCACCTTTGGAGACTCAGTGTGAGTAGTATTAGCTTCAGTATCTTTATTGGATTGAATGTTTTCATCATCAGTATCAATCTTAGAATCAATAGTATCTTCAGGCAGTGTGATGTCTTCAAATGAGTCCATAGAATCTGTTGCTCCTTCATAATTAAACTCAGGAATAACATCATCTTGGATGAAGTTATAAGGGACATTAAGACCATCACAGCCTTCATAAATCACTTTATCTTGACTTTTCTCTATCTCTATCTCCACTATCTCTCCTTCTTCTATTTCAGTATCTGACACATCATCTTCTATGTCATTGAATAATTCATCTATGTCATCAAGACATGCTATCTTTTCAGCTTCTTCCTCCTCAGACTCTGCAAAGAAATCCAATAATAAGAATTCTTCATCATTAACTCCAGATGTATCTTTGTTTCCATCAATTGATTATGATGTCGACTCCCCCTGAACTTTAGAAATAGGATTAACGTCAGCGTATTGACGATCACCCTCAATATTACCAGAAGGATCATTGTCTTCATCATCATGTCGTTGAATAGACTCAGTATGACATGCATCACGTTTCCTTAACTCCCCCTGAGCGTCAAGACGCTCAACAAGCTTGGACACTAATTCCTGCATAGCAGCAATCTGCGTAGCTTGAGTCTGAATCACCAGCTGTCGTTGAGTATCAGTAGATACAAGAGTATCCACCTGAGTTTGTAAAGCAAGCACTTGAGATTCAAGGAAAGTAATCCTATCAGAATCAGAAGGCTTAGAAGGACCAGCTGAAGATTGAGGAACTGAAGTACTGGGAGTAGGAATAACCACAGGATGAACAGGAGTGAGAACAAGAGATTGTTCTTTAGAACCTGTAGGTGTGACAATCAAGGAAGCAACCAAAGTAGCATCCTCTACACCTTGTGAAGATTGAGCAGCAGCAATTGATGCAGCCATAACTTTTTGAGATTTAGGATCCGGAATTAAAATCACTATCAGAACTCTCATCCACTAATGTTCTTTTTCCAAGTACTGATCCGGAAGGAGGATCCCGAACAGACTTACGTCGTTGTCTTTTGGCTGTAGATTTAAGGCGTTCACCAGCATTAGCCAAAGGTATACGAGCCAACCTTTCATAATGATCTGAGGAGAAATCTCTAGACTCATCAGAATTGGTTTCTTCATAAATAGGTAAGATTGTATCACTTGAGCTAGAACTCGACTCATTCTCTGTCACCACATGCCCTTCAGCTTCATGAATGGGCGAGTTCACAGCGTCATCAACAAAGTCATCCATATCCATCCCTAGATCGTGTTCATGTTCATGAACGACCTCTTCTAGAACAGGCTCGTTAACAGGTATATCAACCCGAGCTTGTGGAATTGGAACTTGTTCTTGAATAGGAATTTGTTGTTGTATGGGAACTTGTTGTTGTTGTTGAGCTTGTTGTTGTTGAACTTGTACTTGTGGAATAGGATTTTGTGGTTGTTGTTGTTGTTGTTGAACATTCTGACCTTGCCCTTGAGCTATCTCATCAGGATGAAACCAATTGTCATTTGGTGGTTCAACATAATCAGGATTAATTAAGTGACCAAACAATGGAGTATTAACAGGAATCAACGCTTGATTCTGTTGTTTCACCTTAGTGCAATCCGTAATGATAAGCTTGGACATCGGCGTCAAAGTTAATCTAATCAGATGCTGTGGGAGATTGGGAAGAAGATGATTCAGAATCATCTGGATAAACCTTGGATACATCAAAAATCCTTGACCTTCAGCAGGTGTGATTTGCATAACCATCTCCCGATAGATATATCTTGCAAAATTGAATCGTTTGTTCAACGTCAAAGCTACCATTGCAGCTTGTAAACCAGTCTTTAAACCATCTGTACCAGATTTACGAGGAGAGAGACATTGAATAATCACATGCATGAAGTATCTCCATTCACCCACCAAACCACCTTTACGTGCTTGTGTATCATTAGGGCGTCCACGGTAACCCATTCTCTGAAAGCATCCCATGATCAAAGGATTAGGATATGATATAGGATCATCAGCAGCACCACCTAATGCAAGAGCCGCACGAATAGTGTCTTAAGATATAACAATCTCCGTATTGTTGACAGTGGCACGAAGAACATGAGGTTCTACGTCAGTATCTAAATGAACTGTGTCCTAAAACTGTTGAATATACACCAGACTGATGTATGGATCTGCAGATAATGCGACACAAAGTCGTGAGCGATTCAGAAATCCTATAATCCCTTGAAAGTTTATGGCCTCTGACATGTTAGGATCTAACAATGCCACCTGGTTGTGCTTGTATTCGACACGACGAGCCATCTGAAAAATTATTTAGACAACAAACACATATTAGACAAATAACAAAACACAAACAATACGAAAAACAAATTTGAAACAAAACAAAACAAACAAACAAACAAACAAATTTTTAAAAAAATTTCAAACACACAAAAATTTTACAAGTCCAAAAACTCTTCTGACCCCAAGGCGAACTTAATAAGTTCACTTAGTTTTTCAAGAGGCGAACTTATTAAGTTCGCCTAGACAAGTTCGCTTGAACAAGTTCGCCTGAACTGTCTGTCGTTTCAAATTCAATCTCAGAAATCAAAACTCTTTCAATCCGTGTGGAAATCATGAATTAACCATTGTAAACCAATCGATTAGTACTACTAAGTCAATATCAATGTACAATTTCACGATTTAAGACAGATAGAACAACATTTAGGTCAAAACCGTCAAACGATGCAAACCGAGACAAAAACCTCATTTATCTCACTATTTAACGGACAAAAATAAATGAAATTACCTTAGTTATGTTCGCAAATCAATTTCGAACCAGAATGTATCGATTAACCACCCAACAACCACTTAATTTGAAATTTCAAAATTTTTTGAACAAGTCCAGTCAAGTTCGCTTTAGCTGTGGAGACGATGAAGTGAATAAGTTAGCCTGGATAAACCCATATACAGATTAAGTTCGCTTAGTTAGGTGAACTTGTTAAGTTTGCTTAACAAGCCCTAGGCGAACATAATAAGTTCGCTTCACCAATTTCAGGCGAACATATTAAGTTCGCTTCACCAGAAGTAGGCGAACTTAATGCCTTCAACATTTCCCTTGATCAAAATTTTTACCAACTTTCAACCCGTCACTTCTTGAACTTCCGTCAGCAGCATGTATTTGATCCAATCCCGAACAATTTAATAAAAGATTAAAATTTTCATGGAAAATAAAAAAACAAAATCTTTTTGAATTTTATCTATACAAACGAAATCACATATTTTTGGATTTTTATCTGTACAAACGGAATAACATATTTTTGGAATTTTATCTGTATAAACGGAAACACATATATTTGAATGAACATCATGAGTAAGAAGATCATATCAGTATCCGAGTATTTCATCACACATTTTAACAATAACCAAGGGTAACCTATGATATGAAACAATCCAACTCATCTTGTACTCTATGTATCTTTTTCAGTATTTATAAATCAATCAATTTGAATAATATTTGAAATGATACGCGATAAATTTCAAAGTAAATAAGATCAGGTTATGAAATGCTCAATTATTCATACCGAATTTGTAATATAAAGCATGAATTATTAAATTTGTCAATATTATATGATTTGAAACTATAAGCGTTTATTCTCCAAATTCATGTGATTTAGTATTATTTAGATGAAAAACATCGTGTACCCCACATATATGCCAAACAGAAATACAATTTGCACTATCTTCAAGACATATACAGTTTATTTTAAGATTAGATAAATTTCCAAGATGAAATTATCTCATTTAGCACAAGAATAGAAGCAGATCCTAAAGGATATAAGAATCATGATGATTCAGAATCAGAAGATTCTAATGAATTGGTTGTATAATGAGAATCAACATATTCAGGTATGAGGATCCAACTATTATCTGGATAAGATTCAATGGAGTCAGACTAGATGATGTATCTAACTGATCCAAGAGTGAATATATGTTTCAACAGATTTTGAAAGCATATCTTAGTTCAACAAAACATTGCATGTTTTTCGGGGCATGGGCAGTAATGTGAACTGAAATAGATTTGTGCTAAAGATATAATTTGATATTGGTCTCATGAAATTCTTTAAAACCATATATTCTTTATCTGATAATGATTTTTTACACACCCACCCAGGCATATAATGGATTCAAATCACAGATGTAATCATATCATATTTAATTTTCACACTACTATTAGTTTTAAAAACGATTCTAGTCTATTGACAATTCAAGTTTCAAAACTCATACACAAATTTGAAAACAGATTATCAAGATTAGAGCATGCACAACACTATCATTTCTCATTTATGCAGACTTTGAAGTTCAGATCAAATCAACTCAGTCTAATCAATCATGAATCAAAGGTCTACTAAGGTCGTGTGAAATGAACTAATCACTGATGTACTATCATTTCTTCTCTAACATCAAATGAAGTCAAATTTTATATTTTTCAATTTGTTTTGACTTTATAAATTAAGAACTTTTTGACTGAAAATTTAAAATGCAGAAATGTAATAAAGCAATAAAAAAAATTAAAAACAAAATTTTCCATGAAAATCTGATTTTGAAAAACTTTTATTCGGGATTGACCATACCTATCATTTTGATTAGAAATTCAAACCTGGTACGATCAAATGCCTTGGTAAACAAATCCGCAAAATTATCATCAGTGTGAACCTTTACCAGCTCAATCAACATTTTCTCTGCACAATCACGAATTAAATGATATCTAATCTCAATGTGCTTTGTTTTACTGTGCTTAACAGGATTATTAGTTATAGACATTGTAGCATTATTATCAATAAGCATAGGGGTTCGTGTGAAATTCAAACCGTAATCTCTTAATTGTTGTTGTATCCACAGGATCTATGAACAACAACTTGCAGCAGCGATGTATTCTGCTTCGCATGTAGAAATGGAGACTGTGGTTTGCTTTTTGCATTGCCAGGAAAAAAGTCGATTACCCAAGAACTGGTAACCACCTGTTGTAGATTTCATGTCCAAACAACAACCACCAAAATCAGAATCAGTATAAGCATTGAAATCAAAGTTAGAACCATGTGGATACCATAGTCCCAATCTTTGTTTTCCTTTCAAATAACGAAAGATTCTTTTTACAGCTATTAAGTGAGATTCTTTTGGTTTTGCTTGGAATCTGGAACAAATGCACACAACAATCATTATATCTGGCCTTGAAGCGGTTAAGTACATGAGAGATCCAATCATTGCTCTGTAGAGTCGACAATCCACATCTTTTCCATCCGGGTCAGAATTCAACAAGTTCGCCTCTAACAGACTAAGCAAACTTATTAAGTTCGCCTCAGATAGACTTAAGCGAACTTAACAAGTTCGCCTCTGTTAGACTAGGCGAACTTAACAAGTTCGTCTCTAGCATAACTTGTATTAAACACTTAGAACATTATTCATAACAAAAACATAAAGACATTAGATCTAAAATATTACAAAGCTTTTGTCATTACAAACTATGTCCTAACAGACTCCCCCTTGACATTAGCTTGATCTTCAGTCTTCTGTCTTTATGATGAGCTCTTCCAATTATCCGGTAATCTGCTGCCTGCATGCACTCCATATCTTCTACATATCTCCAACACACTCTTGTACTGCAATCCTTGTTCTTTCCATTCATCGGTGAACATGATTTCATTCTTTCTCAGTGTTCTCTGACCTTTCTTTGAAAAATTGATAAGATTCATTGCATCATAGAAACATACAATGACCTTATTATCTTTATCTTCAATCCTTGCTTCACCAGTATTAACATCGACATACCACCATTTCCTATTCCCAAGGAAATCTTGAGGAATCTTCTTCAATGGTATCATGTGTACAGCACTTACTGGTTTGAATTTGTACTTCCGGGTCACTTTTCCAGTCTTTTGATCTATGTTTTTCACTCTCTTTCCTTTTTGAGGCTTTAGCCTTTCATACTTCCCCGAACCACCTTCTCTCTTGATCAGATTTGCTATCACATCAGCTAATCCAACCTTGGATTTATTAATAAGTGGCTTTGAAGCTGGACCATTCATTTCACACCTTCGCAAGGTATTGAAATACTTGATCCTCGGCTTTAAGTACTGAACACCATCAGATCTTTTAATAGCAAATATTTTTGTGTCATTATCACAAAACCAACTTATGATTCTTCCTACACACCTCTCTTTATTCACATAGTTTTCTTTCTAAGCAGGTTGTGCTTGAGACTTGGGTAGCACCTTCATCCAGCTATTTACAACTTCTCTCCACTATTCTCTGGTCATACCTGTATTTCTGTACATCACAGGTTCTTCATTCACCTTTGGAGACTCAGTGTGAGTAGTATTAGCTTCAGTATCTTTATTGGATTGAATGTTTTCATCATCAGTATCAATCTTAGAATCAATAGTATCTTCAGGCAGTGTGATGTCTTCAAATGAGTCCATAGAATCTGTTGCTCCTTCATAATTAAACTCAGGAATAACATCATCTTGGATGAAGTTATAAGGGACATTAAGACCATCACAGCCTTCATAAATCACTTTATCTTGACTTTTCTCTATCTCTATCTCCACTATCTCTCCTTCTTCTATTTCAGTATCTGACACATCATCTTCTATGTCATTGAATAATTCATCTATGTCATCAAGACATGCTATCTTTTCAGCTTCTTCCTCCTCAGACTCTGCAAAGAAATCCAATAATAAGAATTCTTCATCATTAACTCCAGATGTATCTTTGTTTCCATCAATTGATTATGATGTCGACTCCCCCTGAACTTTAGAAATAGGATTAACGTCAGCGTATTGACGATCACCCTCAATATTACCAGAAGGATCATTGTCTTCATCATCATGTCGTTGAATAGACTCAGTATGACATGCATCACGTTTCCTTAACTCCCCCTGAGCGTCAAGACGCTCAACAAGCTTGGACACTAATTCCTGCATAGCAGCAATCTGCGTAGCTTGAGTCTGAATCACCAGCATAGCCTCTATCCAATTGTTATCATTTAAAGCCATTTCAACATTTTTGGGTTCGACCTGAGAAATAAAACATGAATGTGAGAAATCATCAAGAAAACCAGAATCTTTAATACATGTATACAAACAAGTATTGTCTACAAGAGAACGTGTTTTCACCTGTTGTAGATTTCATGTCAGGAAACAAGTCGATTACCCAAGAACTGGTAACCACCTGTTGTAGATTTCATGTCCAAACAACAACCACCAAAATCAGAATCAGTATAAGCATTGAAATCAAAGTTAGAACCATGTGGATACCATAGTCCCAATCTTTGTTTTCCTTTCAAATAACGAAAGATTCTTTTTACAGCTATTAAGTGAGATTCTTTTGGTTTTGCTTGGAATCTGGAACAAATGCACACAACAATCATTATATCTGGCCTTGAAGCGGTTAAGTACATGAGAGATCCAATCATTGCTCTGTAGAGTCGACAATCCACATCTTTTCCATCCGGGTCAGAATTCAACTTATGATTGACCGGAATTGGAGTATCATATGGGGTACAGTCCTCCATCTTGAACCGGCTCAAGATGTCTTTGACATACTTGGACTGATGAATAAAGAAACCATCTTCCTTTTGATTTACTTGTAAACCTAAGAAAAACGATAACTCTCCCATAGCTGACATTTCAAACTTCGACTTCATTAAACTCTCAAAATCTTTGCATAACCCTTCATTTGTGGAGCCAAAAATAATATCGTCCACATATATCTGCACCAGTAGGTAATCTCCCCCTGATTTCTTTATGAATAAGGTCGAGTCAATCTTGCCACGAACAAAATTATTTGCCAAAAGATGTGTGGACAATGTTTCATACCACGCTCGAGGAGCCTGATGAAGACCATAGAGGGCCTTATCAAGCTTGAAAACCATATTCGGATTAAGTGGATCTTCAAACCCCGGCGGCTGGCAAACATAAACCTCCTCCTTGACCTTACCATATAAAAATGCACTTTTCATATCCAATTGAAACACCTTAAAACCTTTATAAGAAGCAAAAGCTAGAAACAGCCGTATAGCTTCAAGCCTCGTAACATGCGCATAAACCTCGGTGTAATCAATGCCCTCTTGTTGATTGAAGCCCTGAACAACTAATCTTGCCTTGCTTCTTACCACGACACCTCGATCGTCTTTCTTACATTTAAACACCCATTTAGTACCAATCGGATATACACCCTTCAGAAGATCTACAAGATTCCAAACTTTAAGTTTGTTAAACTGAGCAAGTTCTTCCTGCATAGCCTCTATCCAATTGTTATCATTTAAAGCCATTTCAACATTTTTGGGTTCGACCTGAGAAATAAAACATGAATGTGAGAAATCATCAAGAAAACCAGAATCTTTAATACATGTATACAAACAAGTATTGTCTACAAGAGAACGTGTTTTCACTCCATCCTGCAAATTTCCGATTATATTCGTCACTGGATGATCTTTGAGTTCCTTGATGGAAGCGACCTCAGGAACCTGTAACACTTCAACACAAGTTGTATCAGATTGATAAGATAAACCATGATTAATTGAAATTTCCGAGTCTAAATTTGTAGGAATCTCCCCCGAATCCTGTGTCGAAGGTAATGAATCATCACCCAACAAAGGATCAGCAGAAGAATCTTGAAAAATAGCATTGTCATCCTCACTCTCTGAATTTTGTGGTCCCGAACAAGAAGAAACATTAGGATCGGGAGCAGAAGTAGATGGAACCGATGAATGTGGAACTGTATTTGGTAGAAAGCCATTATGCTGTGCATCCTGACATGAATCATAGAGAACAGCAGCTTCATCAGGAGAAATATCAGAAGGTAAATGAAAAGACTTGAATAAGTTTTCATAATCAAATGCCCAATCTGGTCCAATCGCCATTTGAGGTAAAGACCGATTTGAACAGTCAATATGGAACCATTCTTCAACTTGGCGCGTCTCTTTTTTTATAAACCCTCTTGGTAGTCGAATTAGCAACATACCCTATAAAAATCCCTTCAATAGCCTTAGCACTGAATTTTGTTGGGACATCTCCAACTTTCAACAGGGTGCAAGGATTACCGAAAGGTAGTAAATAATCCAGATTTGGCTTTCGATTATTCAACAACTCGTAGCAAGTCTTGTTGTGTCGCTTGACGGTCAAGACCCTGTTGAAAACGTGACACACAGTATTCACAGCTTCAGCCCAAAAAGTAACCGGAAGCTTAGAATCTGCAAGCATCGTGCGTGCCGTTTCAACCAACATCCTGTTCTTTCGTTCAGCAACACCGTTTTGTTAAGGAACATATGGCCCACTGAATTCATGATGAATTCCCTTTTGTAGACAGAATAAGCCCATCTTGCTATTCTTAAATTCGCTGCCATTGTCACTCCTAATTCTCCTGACCTTCAGATTGAACAAAATCTCCAAACTCAGGATTAAGTATTATACCAACTCAGTGGTTTCAGCTTTAGAAGAAAGAAACTTAACCCATGAAAATCTAGAGAAATCATCCATTACTACCAAACAGTATGATTTTCCACCAATGCTCCTGATACTAATCGGACCGAACAAATCCATATGCAGCAGCTCCAAAGGAGTTACGATAGAATTCTTCGATTTAGATTTGTGTGATTTCTTCCGTTGTTTCCCCGTCTTGCAAGGAATACAATCACCAGGAACTGAGAATTTCATCTTCGGAATACCAAGAACCAGATCATTCTTAACAATATAATTCATCTTCCGATAGTTGATGTGAGCTAGCTTCCTATGCCACAAAATAGAATCTGATTCCGACGCCTTGGAGAGTAAACATGTAGGAATTGAATTCGTTGTAGTAGCAACACTCATGTCAAGGACATACGTGTCATTTCTCCTCGGGGCCTTCATGAGAATCCATTCGTCAGGAATAACAAAACCAGGTTTCAAGATATAACACTCAGCATCATTGAAATGGAACGAAAACTTCTTGTCACAAACTTGTGATACACTCAAAAGATTGTGTTCAAGCTGCTCCACATAATTCACCTTCTCAAATTTGACTTTATCATTCTTTAAAGTTCCCTGTCCAGTTATGTACCCGCCTTTATTCCCCGCAAAAGCGACATAACCTCCATCAATATTTTTAACATCTTCAAGCAATCTAATATTCCCTGTCATATGTCGAGAGCAACCACTATCCACATACCATGTATTGTTGATAGTCCTCCTTGGTTGTCCCTACATAAACAACGAAAATCAGTTAGAAATAGGAACCCAAGCCATTGTGGTCTTGGGTCGTCCAGATTGATCAAAATAAACAACTTCTAGTAATTTACAATTAATATTATCATTAACTTTTGGAGTAGAAATTTTACCAACAGACTTTTTCAAAGGAGATACATTTGATTATTTTGAAAAACATTATTTGATATATTATTATCAGATTCCGATGTTTTCAAAATTTTCTTTAATTTTCTGTTTCGTCTTCTCCTTTGTGGTCTAAACAATTTTACTTCAGATTGAGAATCTTTTGAAATTCTAACATGAGGAATCTCAAGTTTCTCTTGACACACAAATGATTTAGAGTTCAATTTATCCTGCTGTTTAAATCCAGAGGATTTAACAAAAGATCGACAGAACATATTTTGCTCCAAACTAAATGATGACTTTCCCTCATCTTTTCTTTTTAGAATTTTCACCACTTTTGGTTGTGAAGGAACAGTCTTCTATTTGCCCTTGTTCTTATAAGTACAACTGACCAAAATGTGACCAGCTTCGTTGAAATGAAAGCAAACTCATCTCTCTTTATAGTTCTAAAGTAAGAAGAATTCTTTGAATTTGAAGAGCCATCAGAGGAATAAGCTTCAGAAGATTTTCCAGAACATTTTACTGTCTTCTTTGGAACATAAACCTGTGTAGGCACCTTTGATGAATGCACCTTTTGATGACCAACAGCGACAAAACCACTTGACTGTAAATTTGGGGAAAGCTTAGATGTAACAACTTTCACCTCATCAGGTTCAGTCAGAATGCATCTATCACGGGTAACAACTTTTACAACTGTTGGTTCATCCAGTTTCACCTCTTTTGGAATACCTTCGACCTTTTTCTCATCAAATTCCTCATCCTCAGAATCAGATTAGTAAACCATATCCTCACCAGTTACTGGGTTCACTTTCAAAACTGTTTTTGGATCTATTTCCTCTTCATGTATGATTTCAGGTTCAACCACATAATTTGCATTAAATGGTGGAGGAACAAATCCAATACCAGCAACCCGCTTAGTAGGATCAGCATTTGAATTAAAATAATCCAAAACAACCGAAGAATTTGTAAAATTTTCCAATTTTCTATGAAGTTTGATCACCTCAGACTCTTTGTCAGAAATTTCTTTATTCTTTTGAGCAACAACTTCAGTTTGTTTTTCTATTTTAGCATAAGCCATATCCAGATGATAAGCTTGTTCTTTATATTTCAACCCCAGAGAATTTAAGTCTCTTTTCAAAGACTCAATTCTATCGATGCACAATTTATCATTATCTTTCAGTTTCTGATTAACTGAATGCATCGATTTCATATCACAAATCAAGTTTGTGTTATCATCCATGACCCTTTGTAATTTATTTTTAACAGTAATGCAGTTAGAACAGTAAATATGACAAACAGAGTCTTTTACCTTTGACGGATCAGACATGTCTGCCATGAAAACTTTCGCAATGGGAATATTCTCTGACTCAGCACCATCTGAATCATTTTGTGTTAGAATAATATCATCTTCAGCAACACCTGATGCAACATTAGAATCAATATTCTGCTCTTGTTCTATCTCTTCATTAACAATCTGCACACTTTCACCATCACTCAAACCATCACTTGAACTCTCACTCGAACCATCACTCAAACCATCACTTGAACCATCATCAACAGCCACCTCTTCTGATATTTCAGAATGAATTTTTGCTACAATGGCTTGACTTACAGCACCCACTAAATCTTCTAGATGAATACCCGTCATAGTTCTCATCGTTTTGTGCAACCAATGCCGATGATGCAGATGCATGATTTGAATTTCTAGATGAACCATGTGATTGATTACGATTATTCTGAAAATTATTCTGCTTCTTCTGAGAATCAAACTCAACCTTTTGGTTCACATACTCTTTAGCAAAGTGACCATACTCTTGACAGTTATAACAACACACTTTGGATTTATCAAATCCCATGCGTGATCGACTATTAGATCCAATATACTTTCTGCCAGTTTTCTTCAAGAAATCCTTTGTTTGACGTATCAACATGGCCATATTCCATTGGATGTTCATTTCTTCCAGATCAACAGGGTCAATCTGTCTGAAATCTTCTTCAATAACCTCAGGATCATGAATTTTCCCTCCAATTAAATTCTCATACGAAGCCATGAATGAGGAAAACATAGCTAGATAATCATCAACAACCTTTTGATGTATATGAGATCCAGAAGATGTAGAAGTTGTTGTCGCAGAAAATCCAGAATGACTAGAATGACCAGAATGAATAAAGAACACTGATCATTAGACGAGTCTTGAGCATCGCCAGAAAAGAATGCAACTCCTGTACCAGTTTTACCAGAAGTCTTGGCAAAATACATTGAAGGATCCTGGATATGCTCCATGTTAGTCTCCTTCTTCTTCATATTCTGGTCATGCGATTGAATCTTCCCAAGAACTTCTTCAAGAGACATGGTTTTGTACTTGATATTTTCTTTTATCAAAACCGTATACACATCAAATTTTGATGGTAATGCCTCCAAGAACTTATCATTAATTTCTTCAGTTTCATATACCACGGAAGCACTCGACAGTTCACTAAGTAGATGATAGAATCTGGTAGCAAGATCATCCAAGGATTCATTTTGAAAATGTTTGAAGACCAAGAATTGCTTCTTCAGTAGCTCTTTTCTACTCTTCTTCACATCTAAACTGCCTTCACATCTTTTCTGTAATGCTTCCCATAGTTTTTGAGAAGACTTGAATTGTTTGAAACTGTGATATATTTCCTTCGGAAGAGACATCGAAATACTTGCCATCGCTTTCTTTTCCCTATCAAAAAGCAACTTTTCTTCAGTCGATAACGCTGATACCGGCTTTGGAACATTATCCTGTCCCATCCACGAATAAGTCGGATGCGTATAACCTTCTAAAATAGGAATCCAGAGACTGGTATTGGTAAAAGATACGAACTGATCAAACCTATCTTTCCAATTAGAATAATCAGCAAGATTCAACAACTTCGGTGGTTTTTGAGATGTACCAATCTCATTATCATAATTGAACATATTTGTTACTTGTACCATATTTGCCATTTTCCTAAAAAATTTCCAAGTGTTGAACACTCACTACCCTTAGGCGAAGATAATAAGTTCGCATCTGTGATACCCAAGCGAACTTAATAAGTTCGCTTAAACCAGAAACCAGAAAATCTGATTAAGTTCGCTTAAAAATAAGTTCGCTTAATTTGTGAGAAGCGAACTTGAGAAGTTCGCCTGCTAAGTTCGCCTGCACACAAAATCAGCAAGTTCGCTTGCTTCAGCAAATTCAAACTCAAGAACAGTTCAAACAGAAACCGCAAACCAAGAATCACCAAAAATCTTCGTAATTCACTGATTTGAAGGAATTAATCAAAATCAAACCGTAGGATTGTGTAATTTCTCAATTAGAACCTTTCTATCGGATCAATTTCTTCAAAATTCTCTTCAAAAACACCAAATCAGAACCAAATTAAGCTTGAAAACTCCATGGAAATGAAAATGTCAAAGATGATGAATTTCTTTTCAATTTGCATACAAAACCGTCTCAAATCACCCAGAATCACGAGCATAAGCTTTGATACCACTTGTAGGTCCTCATGGCACTTCTACAGATCGTTCTCGTGATAAGACGTGTCGTTAACTCGAAGTGCGGAATCCAACGATTGCATACATAAAAGACAATATAGACAATCAAGTAAATAACATTCACGATTGTATTCCAATTCTCAATAGAGTTTACAGACTCAATCGTTCAACTCTGTTCTCTTCTATCAAACTGACTCTGTAAGCATCTATATATAGACTACTGACCTGCATTAGGCGAACTTAACAAGTTCGCCTCTAACAGACTAAGCGAACTTATTAAGTTCGCCTCAGATAGACTTAAGCGAACTTAACAAGTTCGCCTCTGTTAGACTAGGAGAACTTAACAAGTTCGCCTCTAGCATAACTTGTATTAAACACTTAGAACATTATTCATAACAAAAACATAAAGACATTAGATCTAAACTATTACAAAGCTTTTGTCATTACAAACTATGTCCAAACACATATGCGCGCAAAGCGAGACACAAATCCGGGTGCATCCTCATCCTCAAGGCCATGAAAATGAGTAGCATGAGTGATCGTACTCATGACATGTGACGGGATCTGCCAAGAATTGACATTAGGAATGAAAGGGCGAGTGATCGAAGATCTCGCTCCCGTGACCCCATCATTGGCCCTTTGGTGTACAGTACGTCTCGCTCGTGGATCAGCGTCGCCCATGGTAGGAAATGGAATGGGGCTGGTAGAACATACCTTGGTTTTGCACAGCTCTTTCAAACGCTCCCGGAAGTCACGGGTGCGCTCGTGAAGCTCTTGCTCGGGCTCTAGGAAAGCTGAAAAATGAGGTGATCCCTGCGAGCGAGTACGGTGTATAAATGGAATGGATCAAGATAAGAAGAAACAAAAGACTCAAAGATAGAAAGACTTGATTCTAAGTTAGACCCGCAAGTAACACAAAAGACAGTCACACAGAACAGACTCAAAGAAAACAAATAAACCAAAAATCAAATAAAGAACTAGTCAAAGCTAATATTGCTATTGCCAAGTGTCCCCTGCAACGGCGCCAAAAACTTGATGTCATCAAGATGGTCTATAAAATAACTAACAAAACCTAACCTAGACTCCTAAGTAATAAGATGGAAAACCTATGAACTAAACCGCACTGATAGGCAAGTGAACCTATCAAGTGTAGCACAGCTTAACGGTAAACCGGATTATCGAACCCTAGAGACACTATGTAACAATACTAGACTCTGACTCGGACTAAAAATGATTTTTTAGGGAGTTTACTACACTACTGATTATCACTAAGAATGCAAAAAACTAAGGTCGAATCAAACTATCAAGGCAAATAACAAAGGCGAAATCAAGAGATGGGAAGAATACCACCTAGGTCGGAATCCTACTTGTAAAGCTCAACTTCTACCGGTTCTGGAAACTATGATGGATGTGGGATTCTAAAGATAACTGCTAAAGACAACCTAGTGGATCCCTAATCACTCTTAGGGTGTCACCAACTAAGCTACCTAAATCGTACTAAACTCACCAGATTGTCGGATCACTCCTCAGGTATTTCCAACTATGATATTGTACCCTAATGAATGGATTACCTCTCAGTCTCACTGCCCACAATACACTCAAAGAATGCATGGGGTAATCCTAGAATAACAACTATGATTCAGATTAGCAACATATCACTAGACACCTAAACCAACTTCCTCTTAGATAGTTGACACTCGGATTCCTAATGGTGAAGACTAACCGACTAATTCTCACCTCTCGGGTATTGAACTAGGACACACATTCAACTCTAATCAGCATTCAATCACAACTCCTATGGTTACTACATCTAGCAAATCACCGAAATCACAAACCCTAAGATCTACGACCTAGATACGCAAATCAAACTTGCAGAAAACCACAATTAACGCAAGGAATTGATATTAATCACACAATCAGAATTAAAGCATGCTTATACATCAGAATTATGAAACTAGGATTGTTACAAAATCATAAATCCGTCAAACGAAATCAAAACCGGTAAAAACTAAAACTTTAACAAGTATTCATCAATTGACCTAGGCAGTATTATAGTTTTAGCCTAAGATCATATCTAAAACATTCATGACAGAAGAATTAAACATAATCATGGTTCAAACACAAGAAACAAAGATAAAGGTTCAAACTTTAGAACCAAAAACGCTAAATATAACGCACCCGGGATCAAAGACTCGACCTTTTCACTTTAATTCTCTTCTCTAACCTCAAAATCGCCTCTGGTTATTCTCTAGATGGCTATAATACGAACCCCCTTGATAATGGGATTACAAAACTATTAAAATCAAAATTAGGTTTTTTCTCGGAACTTAGGCCCCTTGCGTACCGCGAGAGACTTGGCCTGGTCCTTCGCGTACCACGAAGAACAATATAGTCGCGCCTGGATTTCTACTTCTTCGTGTACAGTGAGAGAATGGCTTCCACGAAGACTATATTTTTCCTATTTTTTTAACTTTTGAACTTCGGGCTTCATTCTCGTGCTCGATTTCTTCACGTTTTCACTTGTATTCATCATAAGCACCTGAGAACATAACAACGACTCAATATGTAACAAAAATGACTCAAAACAAATTGAAAACTAATTAAAAACGCACGAAAATGATGGAATAAAGATGTGTGCTTTGCACAACATCAGCGGTTTCGAAGTGCTCTTAAAGACAACACTCGACATTAAGCGGCTTGATTGTTGGTGGGGTTTAGCTTGGGACAATGGTTTATGAGGTGGTCAAGGCCATCACATTAATTGAAGTCCCTAACATCATTGATGGGAAACAATGGTGGCAATGTCATTGCTTTCAGTTGTGTTACGACGAAGAGGCATTCCAACATGTTTAGATAAGATGACAGATGATAGTATGAAAACAAACAAAGGTGGAATTTCGTTTATGATCGAGTTGGTTTAAATTACAAACGAAGAAAGATCTAAACACAACATATGTGTTTGTTTCTAGAATTTGAATTTAAAGAGGAAAATAATGACAAATCAAAACTCGGGTCCGTGTGATAGATGATAGGAAGATGTGTTTTAGCCTTTAAGCGATACTCACACCAAAGATTCCTAGGAAGATGTGACGGGTCCTTACTTAGGAATTTATACACCACATCTTTCCTAGTCAGAACCCTTGGTGTACAGGTATTCACCCTTCCAGATTACACATGTTCCTATCAGCCTCCAATCGGGCCTTGGTTCTGATAGGAGTAACTATGGAATTGTCTCGACACTGCCACTTAGTCGCCGTATCTTCAGAAGTGGACCAGCTGCAATGAGTCGAGTCTAATTCTGCATCTGCATTGCTATTCTCTTGATGGTGTAGGGTTAGCCGGTCGTACTATGGCTATGTTATTCGGGCGACAAAGGCTCTCTGCGTCATACTGCAATTTCTGGGTCCTTTGGTTCCGTGTGATGGTTTGCCAAGATTAGTGTGTGTAAGGCCCCTTTTTCCGGGTGACCTCACTTATTGGATTTACTCATAAACAAAGTCATCGATACTGAACTTTAAATTTAACATATTCAATTACCAGCCAAAATCATTCACATTTGAGTACATTACAGCAGAAGTCTTAACATTTAACACATACATCAGTGTTTAACAAAAACATAAATCGGGATGTCAGTCTTTAGCCGGGTAACCTTCACGCCTTCGCACGACCCTTTTCTTTATTACCTGAAATGTATACTAAAAGTCAGCTAACGTTGGTGAGTTCTAGTTTAAAATGATTAGATATAAGCATTATTTCCTTAAAAGTATTCTTAAGTTTATACATAAAGATCATAAATACGTATTCTTAACTTTTTTCTTAACATTCATTTGGTCGTACACATATGGGTGATCAACCCGTCTTTTACTACGTATGTCACAAAGACATACGCCATGAAGCTACCGTCGTAGCCCTTTGACTCGTCCGGTCCTAGAAACCGTCCGCCATAAAAAAACCGTCCGGCCAACCTTCGGCCGTCCGTCATACTGTCCTACCGTCGTAGGCCGTCCTTTTCGCCCGTCTACCCGAAGGTATCCGTTTCCCACGTGCTACCATGTTTGCAACCGTTCTACATATGATTTGGCATTTGCTTCGACCGCCCATTTATGCCCCTTTTTATTTCCTTGCTGATGAAGGAACGTTTTTGTCCCGGTTGCAAGATAGTCACGTGGTCGTCCGTCTACCGTAGTAGCCGTTAGCATCGAAGCGTCCATAACATTCACGTATATTCATATCATGCAGTATATATATAATATAAGGCAAGATTTCAATCATACTTTGTAAACATACGTTTCAATCTTTGTTCATAAATCATTTTCATATATTTATATATCACGTATGTTCACATTGGCATTCATAACATTTATTCATTTAGTGTATACACCTCAGCCCAAAAATATTTATAAATCATTTGCACATAACATAGAGGGGGGCACATAGAACTCACCCGATCGGCTAGTCCTGTTCTGTCCTAACTGCGGTCCGATGTGCATTGCACACGATCTGGATTAATTAATCATACACGTATCAGATCTAAACCAAGTTACATTCCTAACACAGCTAACATAGGCGAACTTAATGCCTAAGTTCGCTTCCACTGGCCTAGGCGAACTTATAGGCGAACTTAATGCCTAAGTTCACTTCCTCTGACCTAGGCGAACTTAATAAGTTCGCTTACCCTTGGCCAAGCGAACTTGCCAAGCGAACTTAATCAGTCGAACTTGATAAGTTCGCCTCCACCAAGCGAACTTAACAGGCGAACTTGCTAAGTTCGCCTGCACCAGCAGTCATCTTCCCCAAACAGTCCGAAATTCTCGGATTTGGGTTCGATTATGTCAAAACTTCAACTTTCTTTGCTCAAAACAACTGGTTTTCATTCCAGATACTAAACCCAAGCTTATTCTCAAGTTTCATCAGTAAAAACGTCATATTTTCACCCGAAAACCCGGAAACACAACCTAAGCAAAATCTCAGTTTTGGCTCGAATGGTTACCTGGATGACGATTCTGATTTGGAGGTTTCCTTCACGAGTGTAAGAGACACGAGCGGGTGCAATCTTGTGCGATTCCGACACTTTCTCTCTCTACGGTTTTTCTCACTCTAGAATTGTAAAGAGGAGAACAATGAGGGCCTTAGGCTATTTGTAGGGGAGACCTCCCCAAGCCCGGTTCGCGACTGACTCGGCCCGATTTCGGCCCGCTTGAACTCGTTAACTTTATTTCTCGCCATTTTAGGATGTTACAAGTCTACCCCCCTTAAAAAGGTTTCGTCCTCGAAACCAGTTATGCGTTAAACAACCGAGGGTATAGTTCCCGCATCTCTTCTTCTTTCTCCCAGGTAGCTTCTGATCCCTTTCTGTGCTTCCATTGAACTTTGACCAATGGGATTGACTTGTTGCGTAGTCGCTTCTCAGATTGGTCAAGGATGGCTATTGGTTCCTCGACATAATTCAGACTGTTATCCACCTCGATTTCATCGTAAGGTATGTGCGCTGTGTCGTCAGCTAGGCACTTGCGTAAGTGCGACACGTGGAACGTAGGGTGTATTCCACTAAGCTCAACGGGTAGGTCGAGTCTGTAAGCAACTTGACCCACTCTCGCTAAAATCTTGAAAGGTCTGACAAACCTTGGACTTAGTTTGCCACGTTTTCTGAATCGAATGATTTCTTTCCATGGTGATACCTTTAACAGTACCATGTCCCCCACGTGAAACTCTAAATCCCTTCTTCTCTTATCCGTGTATGATTTTTGTCTGTCTTTTGCGGCTTTCATTCGAGCCTTGATTTGATCAAATTTCTCGGAAGTAGCTTTGACCACTTCAAGACTTGCAAAATCCTTCTGCCCAATTTCCCCCCAACAGATTGGGGTTCTACATCTCCTTCCATACAACATTTCAAATGGTGGCATGCCAATCGTCGAGTGATAACTGTTGTTGTATGAAAATTCTGCCAATGGTAGATGGCTGTCCCAGCTCCCACCGAAGTCGATGATGCAAGCCCAGAGCATGTCTTCTAGGGTCTGGATTGTCCTTTCAGATTGACCATCGGTTTGAGGGTGGTAAGCTGTGCTGATGTTCAATCTAGTTCCCATTTCTTCGTTAAATTTCTTCCAAAACCTTGACGTGAATCTAGTATCCCGGTCGGACACAATCGACACCGGCATACCATGCCTGCTCACAATTTCTTTGATAAAAACTTCTGCTAGTTTTTCGGACGAAGCAGTCTCACGTATTGGCAAGAAGTGAGCACTCTTCGTTAAGCGGTCAACGATCACCCAAATGGTATCATTGCCTTTAGCTGTTCGCGGTAGCTTGGTAATGAAGTCCATCGTAACCTCCTCCCACTTCCATTCCGGTATTGGTAGAGGTTGCATTTTACCGCATGGTTTCTGGTGCTCGGCCTTAACTAGTGAACACGTTAGGCACTTGTTCACGTACTCAGTTACATCATTCTTCATGCCAGGCCACCAGTACTCTTTCTTCAAATCTTGATACATTTTGTTTGTCCCGGGGTGGATAGAATAGCGAGACTTATGGGCCTCATCGAGTATTTTGGCTCTAAGCTCGCCAATCCTAGGTATCCACATCCGGCCAAACCTAGTTCGTACACCGTATGCATTTGCATCCAAATTCCCTTGTTGTCCTACTATTCTTTCCCGTTTTATATTTCTTTCTAACAGTGCTTCATCTTGAGCCTTTGATATTTCACTCATCAAATCTGGCGTTAATATCAGCTGACACGCCTTGATCCGGATAGGATCGGATTACTCCTTTCTGCTTAAGGCGTCAGCTACTACGTTTGCCTTGCCTAGATGGTACAGTATCTCACAATCATAGTCCTTTAGTAGTTCTAGCCACCTCCTTTGCCTCATATTTAATTCCTTTTGCTCGAAAAAGTACTTCAAGCTTTTATGATCGGAGTAAATGGTGCACTTAACTCCATATAGGTAGTGTCTCCATATTTTTAGGGCGAAGACTACTGCTGCTAACTCTAGATCGTGTGTTGGGTAGTTAACCTCGTGAATCCTTAGTTGTCGTGAGGCGTAAGCAATTACCTTTCCTCGTTGCATAAGTACGCATCCCAGACCTTGGCTCGACGCGTCAGAGTAGACTACCAAGTCTTCATTTCCTTCAGGTAGTGTAAAGAGTGGAGCTTGAGTTAATCATGTCTTAAGTTCCTCAAACGCGTTGTTTTGGGTTGGTCCCCATTCGTACTTTACTTCCTTCCTTTTCAGTTTGGTTAGTGGCGAGGAAATTCTTGAGAAATCTTGAATGAACCTGCGATAGTAGCCTACCAATCCCAGAAAACTTCGTATCTCTGTTGGTGTCTTCGGGATGTTCCATTCCTTTACTGTCTCAATCTTCGTAGTATCCACCATGATGCCTTTCGTGTTTATCACATGACCTAGGAATTGGACTTTCCTAAGCCAGAAAGCGCATTTGGAGAATTTTGTGTACAACTTTTCCTGCTTTAACACTTCCAATACTTCTCTTAGGTGACAGTGGTGATCACCCTCGTTCTTCGAATAAACTAGTATGTCGTCAATGAAAACTATCACTGAGCGATCCAACATCGGTCGGCATATTCTATTCATCAAGTCCATAAACGCTGCTGGTGCGTTGGTTAACCCGAATGACATTACCAGAAACTCATAATGCCCGTAACGCGTACGAAATGCGGTCTTCGGTACATCTTCTTCTCTCACCTTTAACTGATGATAACCCGACCTAAGATCGATCTTTGAGAACCAACTCGCACCTTGCAGTTGATCAAAGAGGTCATCTATTCTAGGCAGTGGGTATTTGTTCTTTACTGTCTTCTTGTTCAGTTCTCGGTAGTCAATGCACATACGCATGCTGCCGTCCTTCTTCTTTACAAACAGTACCGGAGCGCCCCATGGTATAATGCTTGGTCTAATAAATCCTTTTTCTGTTAATTCCTGTAGTTGAGACATCAATTCTTTCATTTCTGACGGAGCCAATCGGTAGGGGGCTTTGGCAACGGGCTCAGCTCCTGGCAGTAAGTCAATCTGAAATTCTATTTCCCGATCGGGTGGCAATCCAGGTAGATCCTCAAGGAATACTTCCGAAAAGTTGCACACCACGGGTACATCCTTAAGTTCCTTTGTTTTCATCCTTTCGTCAATAACGTACGCCAGATAAGATTCGCAACCGCGCCTCATATAACTTTCGGCCTTGATCATCGAGATGATGTTAGGCATCGTGCAATTCCAATACCCATAAACCGTAATTGGAGTGCCGCTTGGAGCCTTGAGGTGTATCCTCTTGCGTTTACATATGATCTGGGCTTCGTTGGCATCTAACCAATCCATACCCAGTACTACATCGAATCCTCCTAAAGTGAGAAGGAATAATCTAGAGGGGAACTTATGGCCCTCTATTTCTATGATACAATCATCGGTTACTTGGAATACTGCCGAATTTTTACCAACGGCAGTTTGTACGCTAAAGGCCTTTACTATTGTGTTGATAGTGCAATCTAGTTTACGACTAAATGCATTGGATATAAAGCTTTTACTAGCACCAGAGTCGAATAAGATAGCAGCAGGTTCATCATTTACTAGAAACGTACCTGATACGACATCAGGGTTTCCCCTTGCTTCCTCCTCAGTCAGGGCGTAGGCTCGAGTCCTAGCCTTCGGTTGTTCCTTTGCAACTTCCTTTCCCTTTCCCAAACTGGACTGCCCGGTTTTCCAGAAATCCTTAGTATGGTGTCCATATTTTCCACAACTTTGGCACTTCACATCCTTTAAACACTCTCGAGAGAAGTGCCCCGGCTTCCCGCACTTATAACACATGGTGGTGCCGATTCGGCACTCGCCAAAATGGCGTTTTCCACACTTTTTGCAAGTTTCATATTCCTCTAACCTTGGTTTCTTTATTTCAGCTACCACATTCCCTTTCCCGGTGCCCCTAGACTGGTTCTCCCACTTTCTCTTTTGTGTCTCAGGTGTCGGGTCCTCATTGGCGTAGTCGTCGTATACGATTCCGCTCAGATTCACTGCCGACTCGAAGGTCGTGGGTAGGTTGGCTTTCACATGAACACGGACCCTTTGAGGTAGGCCCTTCACATAGTACTTAATCAGTCTTTCTTCCGTCTCTACCAGGTGGGGTACCAGTTGAGCTAGTTCATTGAATCTTGAAGTATACCTGCGATGAGTCTTGTTGCCAGCTTTGAAGTTCAAGAATTCGTTCTCCACACGATCGATCTCATTCTGTGGGCAGAACTTTTGGATAATAAGCTTTTTCAAGTCTTCCCACGTCATTCTGTTGATAGCATTGGGTGACTTAGTTCTTTGAACATTCCTCCACCAACTTAGTGCTTCGTTAGTGAAAGAATGGGCAACGTACTTAACAGCTTGGTCGGATCGACACTCGCTGATGTTGATGACAGCGTTCATCCTCTCGATCCACTCGAGGGTGGCCACCGAGTCCTTGTTCCCATCAAACTTGGGTGGGTCTCCGTCCTTAAAACCTTTATAAGTGCACCCCCGTTTACTTGATCCCACCTTTATTTCATCCCCATCGCTGTCATATACCTTTTCCTCATTGTTCCTTTCATCATCTTCCTTGATTTTCTTTAATGCCTCCGATAGTAGGTCAGGCAATACATTCTTCAAAGTGAGCACGACCTCACGGGCAATAGCATCTCTGACCTCGGGTTCCAACTGTAGAGACCCTTGATGGTCGCCCCCAGTTGGGGTGACATTAGTTTGGTGCACGCTCTCAGTGTTTTCTGTGTGCACATCCTCTTCTTCTTGATGTCTTGGATTCAGTGGAGGTCTACCTACTCGACCAGTACGACCGCCTCGGCGTCCTGTCCTTCCTCCACCAGCCATAATTCCTAGTTTCCTGATAGTTATAAAGGGAATACATCAATGCCATTTCTTCAGATCATAGTTTTAGAACAGTACGAACAAGGTAAATTTTTAATTACAGTGACCGGTTTGTGATTAGAAATTTACATTGCTTTTCAGGTTCCAAACTCTTCAAATTGGTCAAGACATTGACATCTACTGGTTCTATGTTAAGGCATCTATTCCTATCTACAAACATGAACTTTAGTACTTACTTACAGTGATGGCGTCGGCGTTGGCTACCCAGACTGACACCCGTGCGTTGGTCCCATAATCAGCTTGAGTTCAGACATTTAGGGATGTTTCAATCTCTCAAACTATTGCTCTGATACCAACTTGTAAGGCCCCTTTTTCCCGGTGACCTCACTTATTGGATTTACTCATAAACAAAGTCATCAATACTAAACTGTAAATTTAACATATTCAATTAACAGCCAAAATCATTCACATTTGAGTACATTACAGCGGAAGTCTTAACATTTAACACATACATCAGTGTTTAACAAAAACATAAATCGGGATGTCAGTCTTTAGCCGGGTAACCTTCACGCCTTCGCACGACCCTTTTCTTTATTACCTGAAATGTATACTAAAAGTCAGCTAACGCTGGTGAGTTCTAGTTTAAAATGATTAGATATAAGAATTATTTCCTTAAAAGTATTCTTAAGTTTATACATAAAGATCATAAATACGTATTCTTAACTTTTTTCTTAACATTCATTTTGTCGTACACATATGGGTGATCAACCCGTCTTTTACTACGTATGTCACAAAGACATACGCCATGAAGCTACCGTCGTAGCCCTTTGACTGGTCCGGTCCTAGAAACCGTCCGCCATAAAAAAACCGTCCGGCCAACCTTCGGCCGTCCGTCATACCGTCCTACCGTCGTAGGCCGTCCTTTTCGCCCGTCTACCCAAAGGTATCCGTTTCCCACGTGCTACCATGTTTGCAACCGTTGTACATATGATTTGGCATTTGCTTCGACCGCCCATTTATGCCCCTTTTTATTTCCTTGCTTTTGAAGGAACGTTTTTGTCCCGGTTGCAAGATAGTCACGTGGTCGTCCGTCTACCGTAGTAGCCGTTAGCATCGAAGCGTCCATAACATTCACATATATTCATATCATGCAGTATATATATAATATAAGGCAAGATTTCATTCATACTCTGTAAACATACGTTTCAATCTTTGTTCATAATTCATTTTCATATATTTATATATCACGAATGTTCACATTGGCATTCATAACATTTATTCATTTAGTGTATACACCTCAGCCCCAAATGTATTTATAAATCATTTGCACATAACATAGAGAGGGGCACATAGAACTCACCCGATCGGCTAGTCCTGTTCTATCCTAACTGCGGTCCGATGAGCGTTGCACATGATCTGGATTAATTAATCATACACGTATCAGATCTAAACCAAGTTACATTCCTAACACAGCTGACATAGGCGAACTTAATGCCTAAGTTCGCTTCCACTGGCCTAGGCGAACTTAATGCCTAAGTTCGCTTCCTCTGACCTAGGCGAACTTAATAAGTTCGCTTACCCTTGGCCAAGCGAACTTGCCAAGCGAACTTAATCAGGCGAACCAAGCGAACTTAACAGGCGAACTTGCTAAGTTCGCCTGCACCAGCAGTCATCTTCCCCAAACAGTCCGAAATTCTCGGATTTGGGTTCGATTATGTCAAAACTTCAACTTTCTTTGCTCAAAACAACTGGTTTTCATTCCAGATACTAAACCCAAGCTTATTCTCAAGTTTCATCCGTAAAAACGTCCTATTTTCACCCGAAAACCCGGAAACACAACCTAAGCAAAATCTCAGTTTTGGCTCGAATGGTTACTGGATGACGATTCTGATTTGGAGGTTTCCTTCACGAGTGCAAGAGACATGAGCGGGTGCAATCTTGTGCGATTCCGACACTTTCTCTCTCTACGGTTTTTCTCTCTCTAGAATTGTAAAGAGGAGAACAATGAGGGCCTTAGGCTATTTGTAGGGGAGACCTCCCCAAGCCCGGTTCGCGACTGACTCGGCCCGACTTCGGCCCGCTTGAACTCGTTAACTTTATTTCTGGCCATTTTAGGATGTTACAGTGTGTTGTTTTAGAGGAAGGGGAATGAGGAAATACGTAAAGTTTAGAGAAACATTAAATAAATAGAGCACATAAGCACATATTTTCCTAGGGAATCTTAGGTTATAGTCTAGGTCAATTTCTAATTTAACCTAATTCTCTATAACCTGTCTCTGATACCAATCTGTCACACCCCCTCCAAGGCGGAAACACGAGGGCGTAACGAATTGAAATCATAAAACAAGTAATAAAGACATTCTATTAAAGTTGAAATATTTAATAATCCAATTCAAACAAAGACATAATAAAATCCAAGATAACATAGAGTTTGCCAAATTTTATTTAGTCTAGGTCCAGAGCATCTAATGTGAGCAATCATCATCTTAGTACCTTCGCCAGAAAACATGTAGAAAATGGGTCAATTAAAAGTTGGTGAGCAATCACAATTTTATAATGAGTCAAGATAAGATACCATGATAATATAATCAAACTTGAAACTTTAAACATAAGTACACGAGTCCATGACCTAACCTAATGACGAGAAAGCCCTCTAATAGACTTAGAATACCCCAAATCATGATGTATGTCGGGTTTCGATCATTCAACACCCTATCCGGGGTGATGAAAGGGTATGTCACACCTATGGATTCATTATCATACTACCATTGGCTTATAACAAGTTAATGGTCATGTGTGATGTAACGAGAGGGACTTAGCGATGTGTGAACGTGTAATTACTGTTTAACACATTCAAGTTATGAAAATGTTATCATGTATGATTTATTTCACAAGATTTTGATAAAGTAAAGATTTACATGTTTTCACCCCAAAACGATAAAAATAGAAAAAGGGGAAATGTTATACTCACCTGATAGCGTAGTTTGAGATTTCACACAATGAATACAAATATGAAGCAAAGAATGTCCTGCTCGAAAGCTACATTCAAGGTATTATATATAAGAACTAAGCATAAATAATTGATAACTATTGCGTTAGGATAGAATAATGGACAAATCACGGTGCTCTTAAGGTAATTGGAGGTTGTTTTGGATAAAAAGAAAAGTTAGAAACTTTATCACTGCAAAACAGTTTAAAGAGCCAGATTTTATTACAACTCACAAATTTTATTGACTGACAAACGATCGAATTAAATTCTAAACATTTGGTGACATCAAGCCTTACGTTTTTAGTTTTTAAATATATTTTTGTATTATTTTTCCAGAAAGCACAAAAATTATGAAAAATCGTGGAACACAAAAAGGTAATTGCAGTGATTTCAGTATGTGACAAAATGTTTTTTTCTTGGTACAACCTCGATACAAAATTAATTTACGATTTTCCAACTGGGTTTGGAGCTATACTCAAAAACTTATATTCCAGAAAACGAATGGACTTATTTGGACTTGTAATGAATGATATATGGCTTTACGAACACATACCAAGTTTGCTGTTTGAAAACAGATTTGACAGCCGTCTATAAAAAAATACCTTTGACTGATCAAAACTCGTCAAAAAATTATGAAACCTAGTTTTCTGGAAGCTATACTCCATGAACTACATTCTAGACTGAAGAATCAACTGATTTGGTTGAGTTTTGGTCGAGTTATGACTCTTCAAAGCTTGAAAAAAGTTGATGTTTTGATTCTGCTGTGACGGTTTGCTTTCAAAAACGAGTTTTTAGTAAATTTTCGATTATAACGACCAAGAATACGACCCTTGATGATTAAGGTCAGAACATATATCATTAAAAACTATAAATTTTGAATCTTTTTATGGTTTTAGAACGCGTAAAAAAATTCTGGACAACAAAGAAAGAAAGAAAAGTATCGATTTTTCATACCTAAACGCGTGTGACGACTTTGCTACTCGAGACCCTTTGAAAGATGGAAACTTGTCATTGGATTTCAAAGATTTATGGATTATAAAGTAGTAAAAAAATCAGATCTTGGAAGATTAGAGCAAGAAAACTTGAATAGAACAAGGAGGGATTACTTACCGGTTTCACTAGAACACACTAGATTGCATGAATGCGAAAGTTTTTGGTTTGTGTTTGAGTGTGGCTATGGAATTTGCGACCAAAAGAGAGGAGACTGCTGGAAATCGCAGGTTGGGAGGGGATTGGGGGGGTTATAAAGGGATTTGATTTTTCTCAAATAAGGATAAGGATGAGTAAAAAAAGATAAAGATGTGAAAATTTCAAATTTTAAAACAAATAGATTTAAGATAGATAGGAGCGCAGGTGGAGAGGGGATTGGGTTATAAAGGGATTTTATTTTTCTCAAATAGGGATTAAAGATGAGTAAAAAAAAAGATAAAGATGTGAAAATTTCAAATTTTAAAACAAATAGATTTAAGATAGATAGGAGGTTAAAAAAATCTAGGAGATATATAAAAAAATTTCGGCCAAAGTAATATTTATTTATTTTATTTTATTTTAAACAAATTATTAAACTTAAATAAATGTTAACGGTTCAACGACTTACGATAACGTTTTAAAATTTTGACGACGTTTCTTCTAAAAAAATAATATTAGGACATTTTAAGTAACTAAAAAAAATAATACTTTTTGATATGTCGTTTAACGAGATGTGTAACAAGTGTCGGTTTTAAATCAACGATTACCAAATTTGTAAAATTTCTAGAATAAGCAAGAGTGTTCTAGGGATTCAATTTAAAACTCAAATAGGGACTCAATTAATAAAAATAGAAACAAGATTAATGTTAAAGTAAGTGTTAACCTCGTTCGGTGATGGTTGTCACACCGGTCGAATTGAATGCTCCTCGAGCTTCCCTTCGAGCATGCGACCCTAACCCAAGACAAATCAATACTTGAATTCAATTTTAACACCACGTGGATTCAAATTCGAATTCATTTTTCTCAACCGTACAAGCATTTATAGATGAAATTGACTATAAATACCAATTGGAACACTTAGACGACATCACACTTTAACTCTCTGAACCTTCAATTCCTTCAATTCGTACCGCATTTTCTCGATTGAATCCTTGGTCAGTCGCAAAGCAGCTTATACCTGTTCTCCCTCAATCCAGGTAATTCTTATGGCCAAAATCTTCATTTTCATTCGTAAATCAAAAGCCCTCTGTCAGTTTACACAGACAGAGGGTTAATCAAGTCGTATTTGAAGGATCTTGATTCTAGGGTTCATACGGGAATTAAGGAAGAATTGAGAATGTGTTTATCAAATTCCTTTTCTGTGTTATAACCCAAAGAGGCCCGTATTCGGGTGGTTAGGTGTGTGTGTGTGACTCGCTTGGCCCGGGTTTGATCCGGCCAACCCGAGTTTGCTTCTTTTATTTGTTTTTATCTTTTTTTAATCAGTTTTAAGCCTTCTAATAATTTTTATAAATCATGTTAGGCTTTTATAAACTTAAAAATAATTTTTATTTACACTTTTATATTTTGGAATTATTTTAATTAAATTAAACTTAGTTAAAACTCATAAATATTTAATCTTTAAAAATTAGTTTAAATTCTTAAAAACTATAAAAATACTTTTAAACTTTATAAAATTTATACATTCAATAGAGATTAAATTCTATGTATCGGTGTACTAGGCTAGTACGCAGGAGGGTGTTCCTGCGTACTTAGCTTGTTCACCGGTTGGTCCTGCGTACTTAGTAAGTACGCATGGCAGTACGCATGACCAATGCCCTGCGTACTTAGCCAAGTACGCAGGTAGTGTTCCTTCCCCTATAAATAGAAGACTTGTCTTCATTTATAGGTGGAACTTCTGGAACAAGGTTGAGAGGTGTTCGGGTCGGGACGAGCTCTCCCGACCCTTGGACCGTGAGCTTAGATGAGAGATGTCTGCTCCTTCGGTATGTAGTCTGTAATACGGGATGATTTCTATGTTATGGATTACGTATCGTTTCATTATTTTTTGTCTTTGTTCGTGTTTCTCTGTCTCGTTTCTTGGTTCCCACACAAATCATAAAACAAGTCCGTATTATCTCCGCTGCGCGACGAGGCTCCCGGGACCTACACTAAGCCTCCAAACCAGATTGGTCATGCGAACTTAGTAAATACGCAAGGCTTTTGCCTTGCATACTTGTCAAGTACGCATGACCAATCCCCTGCGTACTTAGACAAGTACGCAGGTAGTGTTCCTGCCCCTATAAATAGAAGACTTGTCTTCATTTGTAGGTGGAACTTCAGGAACTAGGTTGAGAGGTGTCCGGGCGGGACGAGCTCTCCCGCCCCTGGACCGTGAGCTTAGATGAGAGATGTGTGCTCCTTCGGTATGTCGTCTGTAATACGGGATGATTTCTATGTTATGGATTACGTATCTTTTCATTATCTTTCGTCTTTGTTCTTGTTTCTCTGTCATGTTCTTCACGTTCCCACACAAATCACAGAACAGATCTGTGTACTTCCGTTGCGCGACGAGGATCCCTGGACCTACATTGTCCTTAATAATTATTTAGCCATTAGATGATTATTATAAATCCTTATTCATCATTTATACCTTAAATAATTATTGTTAATCTTTAATAATTATTCAGTCTTTCACTCAAAAATATTTATAAAACTACATTAAATTATTATTACCTAACTTGTGTAATTAATAATTATAAAACTTTCTAAATAATTACTTTAATTAATAATTAGTCTAGACTATATACTTATCAAACTTTAATATCTAAGTTTTGTGTATTTATTCAAAACCTTATTTAGAATTTGATTTAAATTTATAAACACAATCATTTCCCATCTACCTTTTGGAACCCTAGTCGACGTTAGAATCCTAGATACTTGCAATAGACTTATAGGATCAAACTTTAAACTTTAGACTTGTGTTCTTAGGCTTGTTGTGAGGATATTCTCCCTCAAAGTCTTGCTACACTAAACCTTGTTGGACATTCTTTCACCAATCCAAGTGAGTATATTTAGCCCCTTTTTGCTTTTGTCTTGTTTTTAAACTTGGGGTGGAACATGTATAACACTTTTAGAGTTATACAATTCATGCACAACTACGTCTATATGCTTATCCTTGTGTGATGTGCTTTTGAGACTTGCATGCTTAAATTAAACTTAAAACTAGCATATTCATTAACTTTGATAAAGCCTACAGTGACAATAATAGATCTATTCGTATTTGACCAATCCACCTAGTTTGATTGACCCTTCGGGGGGAGCTCATGGTGATTGTTACTAGACTTAAACTTTTAAGGGTAATATGCAAATTATGCCTAAACTTGGTTGGAGGGTTGATATGCACAATGTTTAACATGTTTGTTCTCACACTTATACCCTAGAATGCATGTACATAGTTAATTGTAAACTTTTCAAAGACTTTGTTAAACCGTGTCAAAACCTTCATATCTCACCAATTATTTTTAGTTAACAGTTTACTTATGTTTCAGGTTCTCAAGCATGAGACTTTCTTGTGATCATATAGGATGTTTTGGACCTAGAATACTATTCAAATTAAACTTGTAATCTTGTTATGTTTTGTTTCCGCTTCTTGTATTGAACCACGAAACTTATGAATGAAATATTTAAACTTTAATAGTGAACAATGTGCTTATGAACAACCGTGTCCGCCCCGACGTATAATCCGTCATCGGTTGGGGTGTGACACCCACTAGCAACAAAAACTCATCAATATGCCTTCTAACCTCCTTAACCGAAAACCATTCAGTTCCATTAATCTTCCAAATATTATAACTTGATATATATTTTTAAGCTTTTAAGATAATTTTTGGTTAAAAGGAATGATGATATATCCTACCACTCACTTAGGCTATTCGTAGTGGTTTCACATTCACGTCTGTCACGTCACCGCCACATCAACATGGGGCAATCACTAAACCAAAGCACTAAGGTGCGTAGTGGTTTCACTATCCACACACAAATTTATACACACGTATATATACATAACACACACATGCCAAGGCCCCAACACCGGTGATTTCCCTCATGCCAAGCCCCTCACGCCCCCATTCATGCCCAAGGGGGCGGTGTTCTATACCCCACGCCCTATCCACGTAGTATCACGCCTAGTTTAACGCCTCCATTACGAATGACCTTATAGAGCACATTCATCCTACTAGAGGATATAATATAGTCATGACATACTTGTACTGGAAATTCTAAGAAAACAAAAGCATAGATGTCACAAGTCACAACTCGGTTAAAATTTAATAATACAAAACTTGCAATTAATAAACTTCAGACTACCGTTGGCTATTTGGTGAAATGGTAGCCCGTATACTTCCCATAGTAGAGGTCTTTCTGTAGCTAGGTTAGGGGTTTACTCAGTTGTGGGTTCCTTCTATGGTGGGCTGCTTTGCATGTTATAGGTGTTGGCTCGAGAAACCCAAATTATCATAGAATATACAGGTGATGCAGTTCAAAAAAATAAACTTTCAGACTAAATGTAACATGCATGCACCAACTCTTCAAACATTCAAATAAACCAAAACAACATTCTGAATATAAGTTACTAACGAAGTTCAACACAATGATTGAAAAGTTTTTATAGGCATTAATAAACTGGTTAATTTTCATCGCCGAAAATTATTTAAATATAATATAAGCTTGACTAATGTAAAGTGCAATGGCCGAAAAACAAATTCGTTGTTAAAACTCCATTTTCAATTCCTATATTTACATTAACAATCGACCACAAATTCCAAATATGACTTTGTTGTTGTCGGTTTAGATCCTACCATCTGTGTGGTTTAGCGACGTAACCAAACAAGGGGCTGTTAAACTACCAAATTCAACGGTCAGTAACAACTACTTCCAAACTCTTCTCCTATATAAATCCCACATTGTATCACTTTATTTCATCGTGCAATCATCATACAAAAACATAAATAAAAAATCACCTTTCAGTTGATTTAAATAAAGGGAATAAAATGGCCATCAACCGATTTGTTGTTCTTGCACTCATCTTTGTTGCCATGGTTGCATATGTCTCGGCTGCTGATACACCCGCTGGTGCAGCAGCGGATGCCGCCGGTGAAGCCGCAGGGGCTATTGTTGGTGCCCCTGCAGGGGCACCTGATGCTGCTGGGGCTCCTGATGCTGCTGGTGCAGGCGGTGCCACCAGCGCCGCTGCTCCTGCAGAAGGTAATGCTCCATCCTTCAAGGCCTCTGGAGTTTACGCCGTTATAGCAGTTGTGGCCATTATCGGATGTTTCTTTTAAATAGTTTGTGTACAAAATAAACGCACCAATGGAACTTATATCCGTCCATTGTTTCATATATCATTCATCTTATATAATGTTGTAAATAATGTTCCCGTTTTGGATTTCACTTTTTATGACTCCTAGGGATGTATATACAAAAAAAATATGTTCATAACATGGTTGTTTTTCGTTAAAGCTGGTTTCATCGAAAAACAATGGCTTGCAGAGTTGCAGCGCAATAACATACATCCACATATCTCTCGTTTTGCATCTTATGTTATTGTAGTTCATGAACATAGACTATTGACATTATGCAACACTTGTATTAGCAAAAATACACCTTTTGTCTCATGAAAATTGCAACCATTCTAATTCACAATTAAAATTACATATTACTGCTTTATTAGTTATTACAAAAAGCTAATTATGTTAAATACATAAAAAAAATATTTTAAGTTAATGTGAATTTGATTGGTAACGAGTTAAATCTCTAGAAATAAGAAGTTAATTATAGAATTTGTGAAATGAATCGAGAATCATTTAAAGTGTAATCAAATACTTGTACTTTCTTAAATCATTTAATTTCTATAAATAAATTATTTGATAGTATTGTTTCATAATCATGTTATTAACATACTATTTTTTTGTCATAATAATATTTTTAACGGCAAATTTTTATTTGTTTCAACAAGGTTTGAACTTATAACCTCTTGATTGTGTGACTTCTCTCTTACCCCTAGACTCCGACCCGAAACCCCCCCCACCCCACCCCACCCCACACACACACACTCTATTAACATACTAACTATTAAAATAAAAAAAAATGTTGATTAAAAAATAAACATATTATAAATATAATTAGAGAAAATTACAGTTTTCGTCCATTATGCATCTTTCGTCCTTAATCTTATCTTTAGGGTTTGTTGTTCGGATTCTTACACATGTTTTTAAAATTTATACATAATAAACATAACAACAGAGGCGTGTATATGAACCGATCCAAACCAGACTTTGGATTGCCTACCATGAGTCTAGATGCAAAACCATATAGAACAAATAAAACCAACATAGGAGATTTAATGAAAACATACATTTTACGTAAACACCTAACCAAGCCAGAATCTGTAACACACGCCACAATATTGTCCGAGAAATGCCAAAGTTTAAACCTCTAGGAGTTGTATTTAAATTACAAAAGTGTAAGTGCATGGTTTTTAGTGTTGTCTTGGATGCATTATGTTTTTATAAAAGATATGGATGCGTCTTTTTAATTTTATAAAAAGCTAGGCTCATATAAATAATACTCATGTTTAGACATGTTTATAAATATTGTATGTGTTGTTAGTAAGTGTTTGAGTAATTAGGGATGCAAAAATATATATGTATCTTTATTCTTACAAAAATAATCATGCATTTCATCATAAATGCATCTATTGGTCTAAAAATAATAAAGTAGGATGTTATGATATTTGTATTGCTTCTAATATATATACATGCATATTTATATAGACAGATGCTAGTTAGGTTTATAAGAATAATGATGAATTAACTCGAATTTTGTATAATAGCGCGTTAAAATATTAATTCGCGTTGTCATGGATTAATATGAAGTCCTTGTAACATTCTAGTTTTATCAACTTGTATTCTTTGCATAACACTTAGTCGGTTTAATGTATACGTTGGCTTATCACCAACGATCATAGAGTGCTAATGTTATACCTTCATTTTTCATCAAGTTGAAATGCATCATTAATAATTTATCATAGATTGACTAGTTTCAAATAATACACATAAAATCTCAAAATGAACTAGATATAATACATAACCAAGATTTGATAATTTGACAGTTGTCACACATGTGTCCGGTGACTAATGGGCATAAAATCTGATGTGTATACACGTGACGGACCGCCATGCTAGGCGGTAACGGTCTGCCAGCCGCAATCGTAGGAACGATCCAATCAGAATTCTGCCACGTATCAGGGTGGCGGACTGCTACACGCCATGGTAACGGTCCGCTAGCCGCAATCGTAGGAACGATCTAATCAGATCTTGACGCTTAGGGCTGACGCCAGCATGGGCGGTGGCGGACCGCCACCCACCTATAAATAGCTTAACGATTTCATTAAAATTCTCACATCCATATCCGTCCTTTACACTCAAAACTCGTTCCAAAAGTCCTTACGCCCAATCCTGACAATTCCGGTTTGATTCTCGCTCATTTTAGTTCTCGCACTAAGAAGAAACGATAGTAGGAATAGAGAACGCATGCAAAAACTGGAATAGGAAGCTAGGACTCTCCTAGAGGCTCATTCTAAAGTCTTTATATTTCCACTTTGTTAAGGTGAGTAAGTTATCTCTTTTAAAACATTGTGTTAAACCTTTACGTTTACGAAAATGGCCAAATAAGTGTTAGAGGAATGATGCATAACGTTCATCTATGTACAAAGCATTCAGGCCATAAGTGTACATAAAACTTGTTGGCAGATCGTGCACCGGTTTTAACATTTAAAACAAACTTTATAAAATCAGATTTACAATTACGGAAGCGTTTTCAAAAGCACACGATAATAAAGATCTGATCTTTTCCGACTGTGATCCGATAATTAAATAAACACAATCATAGGGTGTTTAGAGTTTATACCTTTGACGAAACAACCAGTTTGTAACACTCGGGTACAAAGAACGTCACGCAAGATGACTACAACGAACTCATTACACGAAAACCTTTAAATGAGAACCCGATTCCCTTTCCCTTTTCCGGTTCGACTCGAGAGAAAGACAAGGGACACAGCGACGGTGCATGGCTGCGATGGCGACAACGAGTGGTGGACGGTCGTGGTGGCAGTGGGGTGGCCGGTTGAGGTCTACGACGCAATGGGGGGGTCGGCTTCTCCTTGCGCAAAAACCCTTGGTAGCTAGAACTAGTTTTAGGGTTTTGACTTAATGATGTATTTATAGTAAACATTTTACAAGTCAACCCCTGAATAATTAACATTTAATTATTAACTGATTAACACTTAATCAGTTCTAGTCCTTCTAGTTTATAATTACATTAATTATAAATGAAAATTACCCAAACCGATCACTTCATATTTAACTGTTAAATATAAAATCCTGACTATATAGAACCTCATTCCATAAATCATTATATTTAATTATTCAAATATTTAAATACGACATATCCAATAAATATTTCTCTAAATATTTAATTCACTAAATTCTAAAACTCGCGTTTCGTGTAATAACGTTTAACAATTAAACGATGTAATTTGTTATTTGCCCAAAGTGTAACTCTTCGGATCATACCTCGATAGCAACATTGATATTAATGATGATTGGACATCTAATATCCAACAATCTCCCACTTGGACGATTCATCGATTAACCGAGTCAATGTAGACAGTGGTGGACGCCTAGCTGGATGTCACTGCCCCTAACAAGGTATGGCGTATGGATGTGTTGTAAAACACATACGCTTTTATGCTCATTTTTAAGCCGTTTCACTTGGTTTTATCAGTCAAAATTTAATAAAGTTGATACTTAATGATATTCTTGGTGAAAATATAGGTTTGGTTGATAAACCGAAGAATTTCAGGAATAAAAGGGGGACAGAAAGAAGCGGGAATAAAGAGTTGGAGCTAAACAAGAAAAATATTAATTAATTCTGGATTGTGCCAGAAGTCGAACCGACTTCTGCTACCATGTCGGTCCGACGCGCGTTTTAAAGACAAAATCATTGCTTAATCATTGAGCCATAATCATTATGGGTTGCGTCAGCCCTAGTCGGGCCGACATCCATTCCTAGTTGGTCCGATATGCATCTAGTAGGGCAGAAAACCCTAATTCAGCCATTTTAAAAGGTTTGGTCGACATTCTTTGAGGAGTATCGATTGTTTGCGGCTGTAGACGACCAGAAGGCTTGGAGAATCGAAGAATTGGAGCTAGAGATCATCCGGATGGAGAGAGTTTGCATCTTTTCGGTTTGAAACCATCGGTTTTGCGTTCTTTTTCCTATTTCAGTATTTCACTTCGAGTTCTAACACATGTTTCCAGTATATTTTGGTTGGTTTCTCAGTATTATGAGTAACTAAACTCGTTGCTACCTATATTAGGATGAATATTGGCATGATTTGATTGTTTTCGGTTTGTTTATTGATCGTATGACGAATGCTAGTGTAAAGACTTCCGATTTAGTGTTTATGAATGTGTTTGAATATTGATTTAATACTGATCTTGCATGAACTTGTTGCTCTTGAGGTTTTATTTGAATTCTTTGGTTTGGCGGTTTGGGTAGCAATTGCACGAGAGTTAATTGTCCGAGTCGTTTTTATCATTTTCAATTTCGTGTCATAAACAATATTTTGGGAGTTTACTCCTTACTTTTAGGTCTATCTAGGACAGTCTATGAGTATAGAGCGGTTGAGACCGAGAGGTGAAATCGTTATCGAGTATGCTATGTTCTAGGTTTTGGTGAGTCCGAGAGGAAATCCAATTCCCTGCAGGTGAGCTTAATCCGGCCCTTAGGATAATTAAGGTGTGTAGGTGAGTCTAAAAGGAGATCCTGAATGTTTTAGTGATTCCTAATTCAGTCTATCATTAGAATCGGTGTCATACAGTCAGTTGTTCCGAAAGCAGTTGAGTCAGTCAATAGGATTCCTGGTCTAGGTGGTGTTTGTCTCATAGTTGGTTTTTGGTTACTTGCTTTAGTTTGTTTGGTCTACTTTAGTGTCCTATTTTCATCTTTGTTTGTTTTTCCATTTGTCTAAGCATCTTCGTGTACTTTTCAGTCTTTGAGTTGAGTCAGTATTTTAACTGTTAAATTAATTTGCATGTTTTAAAATTATAAAAAGAAAAATAGAATCATCTTTTGTGTTACATCGGTTAGGAGCCAATAGAGGTTCAGTATCGAAGGACGTCGCCTTTTGTGTCCACGGATTGATAACTCGGGCTTACTTACCTTGCTACACGTGACCGGTACACTTGCCGTAGCGTGTGATTTAGTCGTGAGTCCATTTCTAAATTTAAAACTTGGTTTATTTAATATATAAATATCACACATCACGTATTTACAATCGTCAACTAATTCCTCGTATTCAAGTAACCTTTACTTAACTAAGTACAATATCCATGGTAAACATATCTATGTGTCCTTTCTATTTAGGTCATCTGTTGAACATGGGATATGGATACAAGTCACTTCTCATATACGGTTCAACTATTATTGTTCTTGTTCTCTAATTCAAAAATGGTCTAAACAAACAACTCTTTATTTTGTGTGTGGCCACGCGATTTATACCAGTTTGAATCAACGAGGGCGCCAGAATGTCTAGATCCTAATAAAAGGATAACAGAATTCCTTTGCCCACGTATAACTGCCACTTAACTTCAGATTACTCCTGATCATATCCTTAGTACTACCTGTTAAGGTAGAGTGTTAGATAAGATCAAGGAATAAACTTTAGTCAGAGTTAGTTCTAGTGCGTGCCTCGGGTTAAAGGATCAATAGATCTTACCATATTCAAAACATCTCAAAACCTTGATCCATGAAGATAGTTTTGAAGCACGTTACGTTCAATAATCATTCTCTAATGATTATCTGTGAATATGATGTCCAACCGTTTGAACTTTCATTCTTAATGAAACAATCATCCAATTCACAATAGTCTTTCGTTTAGATCTATTCATATGAATCTGATCGACTACGAACATTTAGAATATAATATTCAAGGATTTCTAAAACGTATAAAATGTCAAACATAGAAACATCTATTTATAATGCATTTAACCGTTAAATCAATATAAAACACTAGTGTTTCTATATATTGTTTGAACGCACCCTGTACTAACAAATGAAACTCAAGTCTAGCATGTCTAACACCTATCAACATGTTCCTCACATACAAATTCAGGTATAGGTTTAGCGAATGGTTTACCTAGATATTGATTTGTGTGAATTTCGCTTTATCATGATGTCTCCAAGTTTCATGGTCCCATAAATAAAACTTAACGGTGGAAAATCCTCTTTTGAAACTCCTTTCCAAACTATTAGAAGTCATCTGAACTCCTTTCAGAATATTATCTTCTAATGTTACAGGTCACAACATTTCATGGCTGTGCAATTGTTACTCTTCTATCAGATAACACTGATGTATCGTGTAGTTATTATTAGATAACGTTGGTGTATCGTGTAATCATTCTTAGATCATTTCATGGTGTTTATATCTTAACCTTTTTAAGATCATTGTGTTTGACCGACAAGTTGTCATAACTAATCATGATCTTGTTCCAAGAACCCTTCTTGATAGTTAAAGTTGGTACTCTTAGCTTCTTATCTAATAAGATAGCATTTTCTAATCATAACACTTTATGATCACCATTATATGCTTTTCAAGCAATATCTTTTCTTCTGTGATAACTAAATTTCAAAGTTCTTTCATCGTATGAAAAATATTGACAAAGTTCATTATCCTTTTAGATTAAACTACATGAACCATTACATTTTCATCTTATCCTAATCATTATGGGTTATAGATAATGTTAACAGAAAATGTTAACGAGTTGTCTTTATTGATTTGTCACACAAAACATTTAAGACAATTTTACTAATGTCAATAGATTGCTGCGATTCTTACTTTAGAATTGTGACAATCCGGACTTTTCATGTTAACCCAGTTAGCAATCCAGTTAAACGCTGACTATTCACAAACTTCAGGGATGTGAATTGTCAATTTTCAAACTAAAATCTCAAAGACTATTTGTGTATTTAGCCTACACCTAATTATATTTGACTTTGTAAGGTCCAAATGAATTATCTAAATCATGTTGACTTTTATTAGTCAAACCAACCAAATTATAACTTTATTAATCAAATTCAAACCATAGGCACTATTCTGTTATTTTCCAAACTCGAAAACAGAAACCAGAGGGACCGATTCTGTAATTTACCTTATCTTGATTTATGTTTGACTTTAGAAAGTCAAACTCGCAGTTTTATTCCAATTCAAGCGATCATGATCGAATTCGCCCGATTTTGTAACCGTTGGACACGTCTCAGCCATTAACGATCACCATTATCACATTAAACACAGAAATTGAATAGTAATCAAACCTAATAATGGACATTTATCTCAAAACCGTCGACTCCCGCTATGAATTCATCAAATTCGGCTGATGCTTGTATTATTTCCACAAATCGAACACCTGCACATCTCAATAGAGCCTCAGAGAACCTGTGTTACACCTCAATTCAATCGGAAATAGCAGTTAAGGTCGCCGGAGCTAAAGCTATTCACAGTCGGAGTCTATTTAATCGAACACCATCAAAGCGAGCATCATTCTGGTAATCATTTACATCCCTAGTTTCGTTTAAGTGTCTAGATCAAAACCCCCTTATCAATTCAGAGTTATATTATCTAATTTATCGCGTACTAATTCTAGGGTTCATATACATTTGGATTTAATCGAGCCATACCCTAGACACAATATAAATCCAATTAAACTATATAAAAAGACTCGCCATCATCTAGTATTCGAAAGCCCTAACCTTTTGGAATCGCATAACATCGAATTAAACGAAACCAGAATCTAGGGTTCTTCGCGAATCCAATTTAGTCGAACTCAATCCTAAACTCAGTGTAAATCCAATTAAACCGTATGGGTAGATTCGAAAACCTTCAATAATCAATAGCCCCATGAATTTAAACCCTTTAATTACCAGATTTCATCAAATCGATCTCGAGTTTATAGTCTAGGGTTTCGGTGTTTCAAATCAAGAATTGATCGACCCCAACTTGATGTTTTTACAATTAAACACTTGTACAGATTCGAAAACATTCGATTAACAGAACCCCTATGTCTATATATCATATCATAACTGAATTCGTTGATTTTGGGATGGGATCTGGTCCGGATTCGCGTAAAGGGGGAAGAACACCCCAGAACGCCGTATTAAAACTAATCAGATCCGGATCCTAATGCAATGACCCTAGCGGGCGGGACTGGTTAAGTGTGTGTGCTTGTGTGGTAGAGACCCGGGTTCGAGTCTCTCCACACCGTTTTATTTTTAAACAGTTTTCCTTGTATTATTTTAACATAAAAATCAAACCATATAATATTATATTATTATATAAATGTGTTTTAGCCCGGGAAACAACCCGTAGGCTCGGGTTTGAATTATTAACCAATTTTTATATTATTCCCATTTTTATAAATAATATATTTATGATATTATCAAATAGAAAAAATATATATAATATGTTTATATTATTTTCAAACCGTAACTCCCGTTATTAAATAATATATATTTTTATATTATTTCGTCTCGTTTATTGATCTCGTGTAACGTTTCAAACTAATTAATAATATAATTATTTATATATTTTTACTCACGTTTATAATCTCGAGTAGAAAATAATATATTTATTATTTTATCACATAAATGATTATTTAGTTAATCCGTCGAGCCTAAAAATAATATATATTAAATTATATTATTTTCCTAAACTTTTGTAAACGACTTTAACGTACAAATGTATTCATTCATTTATTATTCGTTATTAACGTACGACACGTGACGCGTTCCCTTAATGATTATATTAAGTGATTCATATAATTCCGTAAACACTTTCGTCTACTCTTAAATCCTTAGAAAGCGTTAAGATGTTCTAACTTCCGTGTCGTCGTCACAAATCCCATATGTCCCTAACTTATGTGTTATAATTATAGGGCATACATAAGCCGTGCAGGCTAACACTTGAGATTCTAAATCTCATACTTGTGTGATACTACCTACTACGCAACGCAGGTGAGTTTCACGGCCCCTTTTACTGTTTTTTTATTTGGGGGAGAAAACATGTCACAACCTTTTTGGTTTATTGTAATTCATATGATATCACTGTTGAGGCTAAGCGTAACACACTATCATGAAAAGTCCTCACACACATCGGACCGTTAATATGGTATGAACGAGGTAATTTTGGTAGTACTACTGGGTTTGACAAACCCCACCCGTGTTAGTCGCGCTAACTCGATTGGAGGTCGAACGGGTGTTATATTGACCTTAACACATTAGTCAGAGTTGATAGACCTGGCTGGAGGCAAACAAACAAACACACTGTTAGTTTAGGTTGCGAGCGCTTTAGCAAAACATGAATATAGGCATGCAACCTATTGATATGCATATTGAATGTACATAATCCGTAAACACTATATTTAAAATGATTGAAAACTGTGAACTCACCAACCTAGTGTTGACTCGTTTTCTTACATGTTTTCTCAGGTTGGCACTCAGGATCACGTTAAGTCATGCATGTGTCTTGGACTCCAATTGAAATAATTTATCTACCGAATAATATTTATGTTTTGTTTGTAATTGGACTTGGGCGCGTTGTTTTGCGCATTTACTTTCATTTAACGCTTCCGCATATACGCTCTGAATCTTAATCTTTTATATTATTACATTTCGAGTCCCATATAGTGTCGTTTGAAGTAACTGATGTCTGAGATCCTGGTTTGTCACCTTCCGAAACGGTAAAACTCCGTTTGTGGAATTTGGGGGTGTGACAGATTGGTAACAGAGCCAGGTTTTAGAGAACTAGGACTGCATTCTAGACTATAGCCACACACATTAGTTACTTGGCATAGACACTTACTCCTTATGTTTTAGGAATTATGTCTACACCACCATCTTCACCACCTACCAATCAGGAACATGACATTCCTGCCATTGCATCCCCGGAGCCCAAGAGGCGTAGGCTTGAGCCCATTGATAACTCTATTGTGTATGGAGAGCCCATGCATATCCGGAATGGGAGTGACTGGGATTGGTACCCCGGTTTACTGAGCAAATGGGCTAGTGATTTGGATTTTGTACAACCGCTTTCGTATGACTAACAACTTAGTCTTAAAGTAGTGATAATTTTTATCGCTCTTTTATATTTTATCTTATAAGATCGTTCTGGAGAAATTTTACTGAAACCATTTCGGTCAAATGCAAACATTATATCACATATATATCTTTTACATGACTTAATATGTTTCATGATATCTATTAGATCCGATCTAATGAAGTATCTAATGCACTTGATTAACATGTCTCACATGTCTTTAATATTTCACGTCAAAATAGATTGGTATTGATTTCATAATTCATAATTAGGAAATAATCATAATGCATAAAAGATTTAAATAAGTCATACTTAAAATAATCAAGCAATATTCAAAAGAAATTAAATCCGGAATTTAAATTTGTTCTAAACAAAAATATGATAACATCATCAAATGGTGTAATCAACAACTCTACAAAAAGCAAGTTTGCATATGTTAAAAGACTAGCTTTTAAGCGATAAAGAAACAATGAAAAAGTTACCTTGATACCTGCAGTGTATGCATTGAAGCATTCTCTAGCAACAACAGCTTCGGGCATCTCTCTAACACGACATCTAGGTTTAGAGATCTTAGTCTTGGTCTCACCAACAACTTTGCCCTTATGCTCAGTTTTGACAATCTCTACCGGTACCTTTTTGCTTGTGAAGGACAAGTGAAGATCATCATTATACATAGCTCGAATGATGTTCTTACTCGGGTAAACTCCGGTCCTCTTAAGCTGATCAACAAACTGTGCCATTTTCAAAGCATCCTCAAGTTCAACTTTGGCGTACCATGAGATGAAATCTCTTACTTCGTCAAAACGACTAAGCAGGAGTTTATCCACTCTAAAGTCATTAAATACGTCATTAATAGTAATATCAATGACCAACTGATCGTCAATCGGAACACATGCTTTCTCGATGTCTGCCACCAAATTTCTCATGATCATAGCACGACTTAAGTGATATTTGTCCTTCAATTGTGACTATAGTGGGCCTAAGTGACTTAGGAATCGCGGTCCTAGCTTCAATAAAAATGGTGGCGTCGGATGCAGGGCAATTCACTAACCTCAACGTTTCGGCTTAGTTCAAGTGTCAAAATTAAGGGTGGCAAATATCGAATTTAATTTGGGATTTCTTTAATGTTTTAAATTACCGGTTACGGGTCAAAATATTTTGGACGACAGGTAGCATGAATCAAGTAGTGCAAATTGTTTTAGTAAACCAATTTTACTATATAAGTTCGTGAGACGGTCCAATTTTAAATACTTTATTTTAAACTAATTAACCTTTAATTAATTTAAATATGTTTTTAAATAAAAATATTAAATTTAAAAACTCGTTTTACTTTTAAATAAAACTATTTTTTATATAATTATCTGTCTGGGAAATTTTAAACCTTTTAATATTCTCATCGTTTTATAAGATTGTGTTAAATGTTTAATAAAAATATTTGTAGTTTTAAATTATTATTTTAAATAATTTTAGCAACCACAAACATACAAAACAACCATCGAGCCACTAGTAAGTATGTTCGGTTTCGTTCAATCCATCAAACGAGTAACCGAACCGGTCTAAAGGACAACAAATAAATATATAAACTTGTCGCCTCACGTTTAGTCCAAAATCTCTATCTTCAAGTTCCCATCTTTGTCAATCCTTGTCTTCAAATCTTCGTCTTGTTAGGTTTACAACTTTTTATACTTTTACATTAAAAATAAAAAATTAAAAGAAATCTAACTATTATATCCGGGTTCCAAATAACCCAAAAATAAAAATACAAATACAAATACAAAGAATATAAAAACAACCATGACAAACAAAAACCACGGGTCACTAGGGCTCGACGTATCAAACACAATCACAACCAAAACGATAAAGGTTCAATTTTTGTTAACCAAAAGTGTTAACAAATAAAATGGAGATAAAAAAAATAATTAAATACGACATATTCAATAAGCGCGCGTAGATGTGGCTCTGATACAACTGTTGGGATATCGTGCACCGGTTTTAACATTTAAAACAAACTTACTAAAATCAGATTTACAATTGCGAAAGCGTTTACAAAATCACATGATAATAAAGATCCGATATTTTCAAACAGTGATCCGATCACACATCGTTTAGATAATAATAATAATTACATAAACACAATCATAGGGTGTTTAGAATTTATACCTTTAACGAAACAATCGGTTTGTAATACTCGGGTACAAATAACGTCACGCTAGATGACTACAACGAACTCGTCACACAAAATCCTTTAAATGAGAACCCGGTTCACTTTCGGTTTTTCGGTTTGACAAGCGAGAAAGACAAGGGACGCAGCGGCATCGCACGGCTGCGATGGCGGTGGCGAGTGGTGGCTGTCGCGAAGGCAGTGGGGTGGTCGGCTGAGGTTGACGACGTAAAGAGGGGGTCTCGGCTTCTCCTTCTTGCGGAAAAACCCTTTTACAAGTCAACCCCTGAATAATTAACTGATTAACCCCTGAATAATTAACTAGTTTTAGGGTTTTGACTTAATAATATATTTATAGTAAAACATTTTACAAGTCAACCCCTGAATAATTAACTGATTCTAGTTTATAATTACACTAATCATAAATGAAACTTGCGCAAACCGATCACTTTATATTTAACTGTTAAATATAAAATCCCGACTATATATATATATCATATATATATATACATATATAACCTCATTACGTTTATCGTTATATTTAATTATTCTAAATAATTAAATACGACATATTCAATAAATACATCTCTAAATATTTAATTCACTGAATTCTAAAATTCGCCTTTCGTGTAATAACGTTTAACAATTAAACGATGGAATTTGTTCTTTTCCCAAAGTGTAACTCTTCGGATCGTACATCGATAGCAACGCAAATACTAATGATGATCGTGTTGGAGCACGTATGTGTGACAAACACTTTGGATATTGTCTCTGCTTTTGTAACTGTTCTTTTGTACTTGTATTTTGTATTTTAGTCTTTGGTGTATTGGTTATCGAGTTGTAATCGTGTCTGTATGTATTTGTAATTGTACTTGTCTTGTTGTCTTTGTTGTATGCATTGCGTACTTGGCTTGCACGTAGCAATTATATCTCGCGTACTTAGCAAGTACGCATGAAGTAAGTCTTGCGTACATGCTAAGTATGCGGGAAGGGTTTCGTGCGCACTTGCTAAGTACGCAGGTACTGTGTCTGTTAGTATATATAGCCGGTTACGCTCCTATTTGGTAACTCTTGTAATCGGCTGTGATTGATAATAGACGAAGTTTTAAAGTGACTCTTGTTTGTTTGTTGTCGGTTTACTTGTTGTGTTTGATTCTCCACCTAGTCACGGGCATTCCGCACAATGTTCGACTAGCCACACACTTGCACGATAAGATCCAAGACACTCGGGGACCTACAAGTGGTATGAGAGCAATTGCTCTTCATTTCAAGTGTTGTGAGTGTGGTAGGAGTATTTTTGACACATTTTGTGGCCTGATTACTTGACATTTGACAAGATTTTTGAAGATTTTTTAGTATAAAAGAGTCACTGTTTGTGCGTTGTGTTCATCCCAAAAATCCTTCAAATTTCAACTCTTTTGTTGTTTGTTTGAGTGTTTTGATCATCAAGGGTTTGTTAGAAACAGGTTTCTAACCTTTTGGCTTGATCAATTTGTTCATAACATCAACATTTGAAGATTTGAGCATTTTTCGGTGACCGAAAAAAGTTGATGGAGCAGGTTAATAAAGTGAGGGTCATTTACATATATCGTCTTCCTAAGTTTATTTATTACATATTTACCCAACCCCTAGTTTTAATTACATATTTTCCCTTCTTAAAGCATATATATTACATATTTACCCAATTCGTTTAAAATAATTTATTGAATTACTATTTTACCCTTAATGAACCAATTAAAAGTACTATTTACATATATCCCCTTTCTAAAACATATAAGGGTAAATAAGTAATTGTGTAAGTATTGGGTAAATATTTAATTGATTTTTATGGTTGGGTATATATGTTATTAAAGAGTTTAAGAGGGGGAAATATGCAAAAAACTCATAAAGTGAACTACGTACTTACCATTTTTGGCAAATTTATGTCTGTTCCTGCGTACTTGTCAAGTACGCAAGAGCAAATTTCTGCGTACTTGATTTCTCTTCCTGCGTACTTACTAAGTACGCAATAGAAAATTGTCAAGTGCACAAAGCAAGTTTCTTAAGTACGCAAGTTGTGCAGAATTTCTGATTTTTTACTAATTTTCACACCATGTCGAACATTCAAAAACATAAGTAGTATGCTTAATTCAGAACATTTAGAAACCACCAAAGCTGCTTAATGTAAATGATTATTCCAACTGTCTCGTATACTGATTCCACCATGTGGATACCCATCCTTGAGGGGTATAAACATCCAACACATGTATTTCTTGATGAAACTGTTTCCAAACCCATCTCCAGGCTTATTGAGGAAGAGAAGAAGGCTTATGACCTAGAGAAGAAAGCTCATGGTTCTATAACTATGACATTGACACGTGACTTATTTCACAACTTCAGAGGTTATGATACTTCAGAAGATCTTTGGAAATCATTGTAAAAAAGGTTTGAGGGTAACAGTGATGTCAAGAAGAGCAAGAGGAAGCTGTTGAGGAAAAAGTATGAATATTTCAGATACTTAGAGAGTGAATCCATTGATGAGCTAGTTTCTAGATTCTATCACTTGAAGACTGAGTTGAAGTCTTATGAATTGAAGTATCCTGATGATGAGTTGCTGGAAAAGTTTCTAGATGAATTACCACCAAAGTTTGACATGTATACTACCCTACTGTGAGAGAACCCCAAATTTTATGAGATGACATGGCATGAATCTGAGGAAGAAAGAAACTTTTAGAAGACCTCAAATTCAAGATCCGTCAATGTACTTTGGGATACCTTCTACAACAAAGTTATCGGGTTCTGGAATTGCTTTGTTCTCAGGGAATGCTACTCAGGATGAAGAAAATTCTAGAGGTTGTGGTAGTCCTAATTGTTTTGCAGCATCATGATCTGGTTCATATCAACGTCAACAGTGCTCAAGAGGTCCAGCATCTACTTCTTCAAATAAACAAAGTGATATTGCCAAGATTGTTGAAGATCATGTGGCATTATTCTCATCATGCATGCTTGCCTACGAGAACTTCATTGGTGGGAAGCTAACTGATCCTGAAAAAATTGAGGAAGATTTCAATCAAGTGGATCCGGATGACATGGAGGATATGGATATTTAATGAAATATGGCTATGATTTTGAGAAGGGCGAAGCACTTTCTAGACATAACTGGTAAAAAGTTTATCGGTGGGCATTCAAATGCTAAAGTTGGATTTGATAAGTCAAAGGCCAAGTGTTACAAGTGTCAGAACTTTGGACACTTTGCCAGAGAATGTCAGAAGGATAAGGCATTAGCTTCAGGTTTTACTCAACCAAGTCAGGGAAACAACCAAAGCTACAACAATCATGTAACATCCATGATTTTCCTATATTCGTTTTAGTACAATAACAACATTTTGACTTCCATTTCTTGTGCAATGCATTGTGTCACATAAATCATACTTAGAAACATTTCTCAAATTCAAAGTTTCATCAATACCAATTTCATAAATTTTAGAATTTACATATATCTTTATAAATCTAAAAGATCAAAGTTTTTGTATCTTTCAACCTTCATATACATACATATATATATATATATATACATATATATATATATTACATATAAAAATATGTATATAAATATAAGTTTTTAGAAAAATACATATATATACATAATTACATTTGAAATTATTAAGAAATTTATAAAATTTATTTAAGTATCAAATTGTAAACAAAAAATTTATTCTCTATATGTATATATGTATTCATTATAAATTAAACTATTGGTCTTGAACCCTTAGACATTTGGACTCCCAATTTTTAACTCCACATTTGTTGTTGGACCTTTGCACCTTAGGCTTGAACCTCTCCAAGGATTTTGAACCCTCGTCACGTCACTTTGACTTTGTAAAGTCAACAGGGATGATCTCATGCAATTCAAGCCTTAATCGATCAAATTATGAAATCAAAGGACTTGCCTTGGTTAACTGAATGATTGTCAATCAATAACCAACCCAATTAACCAATCAACTTAACGGATTTTGCGGTTAGATTCAAATTCGCACGCGTTTGACTATCCAGAGTCAAATCGAGCCAAATTCGATTTCAAATCAGGGAATTAAATGCGTCTAATGGCCGCAAATCACGCTCAGACAATACTCGCATGTTTAACAACTCAAATTATGACTCAATTCATTAGGAATTAGACGAATTGATTTAGAAATCATTCGCGTAGTAGTTTCAAGAAACCCTGATTCAATTGAGTGTTTGAAATGCAATTGGAACATAATAATCAATCCCACACCTTCACAATCTCCTTTACAAACTCTCTAAACACTCGCAAACTCGACATTTCACCTCTGGATCGCAATCAAGCACCAAGAACAGTCAATTTTTCTTGTCAGTCATTCTTAGTCGATACTCCACCAATTCAAGTAAGTTTTAGCGTTCCTGATTCGTTCTTCATTGATGAACAATAACCCTCTATTAATTACAGATGACAGATGTCACACCCCCAAATTCATTCACTTAATAAATAAATAAATAAATCAAGATTGCAACGATTGGTAACATTACACAACAGCGAAAGCTAAAATAAAGACTTCTAAGGTGTTGAACACCATTACAACTATTAAAATAAGCTAGTACATTATCCTATAACCATATAGGTCAAAACCGTCTTGAGGTTTGACGATCACGCTTTTTCGACTTCTAGGGTTTAGTCCAAATGACTAACCTATTCCAACCATGCCATAGCTGTGTGCTATCTAAAAAACATACTTAAAGTGTCAACAAAAAGGTTGGTGAGTTCACAGGTTTAAGAGTCTCAATGTAAAGTGGTTTTCCTTGAAAACACTGATAATGTATACGTGGTCATGATATAAAACTGTTTTCCTTGAAAATGTTGACAAAAGCATTTGCACGTAAACGAATGGTAAAACCATTCCTATGTAAACGATTAGCAAAACCAATTTGCACGAAAACAATTGGCAGATCCATCTGCACGAAAACGATTCAATGTATATATGATAAACAAAACAAGTAATGTTGACCCATTTGTAAACTAGCTAAGAGTACAAATAATATGTACACACATGAGCCATAATCAAATCATGACACAGGTGTTTCGCCCCTCACTCGTACCTCATGAGCAAATGTTTGAACACTATGCGGTCATTTGGCCAAAGGGACCCATGGTTAGCGTGACTAACCATGACGGGGGGTGTCAATCCCAATAGTACTATCCATAGAATCCCAGGCTAATCTATAGCTAATGATTATAAATATGATGGTCAGTGCTCTATATGTGTTAACTCATGCAAACATAAAGGTCGGGTCTTGTTTTCTTGTTATCATACAAAAAGTAGTTGTAAATATACTTCGTGTTCTTCAAACGTATCAAGTAAATATGTTTCATGTTTTCAAACGTGTAAAGCAAGTATGTTTCTCCCCCGATGTTTCTAAAACATTTAAAAAATAAAGAGGGGCCGTGAAACTCACCTGGTAGTGCGTTAGGAACGATGATGTCATTCAACCAGTGATGGAAACCAAAGTCCACATAATGTAATAGTCACACATGTATGTCCTACTTAAGTCCTGCGACACCTGTAGGTACTTTAGGAGCTTTATGAACTAACCCTAATGTTATAAAGCAAATTTAAACTCGCGTCAAGTTATCACGTGTGCGGTTGAGCCATGATATCGACTTAACGATTGAATGATAATTATTATTTAGGTCAAGTCAGGATTCTCAACTTATTTGTGTTCCAATGGTCACGTTCAAACATATTAGTTTATCAAGCTCGTGGTTGTGTAAAACAATATGCACTTATAATTAATATTCAAAATTCTTGTTCGCGTGTCCCTTAACAGAATGTGTGCAACTCTATGTTTTAGTGAATTATCATAGAGTTTTATTATATACAAGTGTTAATATATAAGTACGCATATATATAAAATTAAAACTAATAATATATTCATACAGTCGTGTATCTCGCCAGTAAACGTTATGGTTCATGTAGAATATACTTAGATTCATATGTCTATGTTTAGTATATATATACTTATATATTTTTCTATGTATGTGTTTACAGTTAAACATCGTATTGTATAATATTCAGGGGTTTATAGGATGTAAACGTTTATAATTATACATTTAGATATAATTATCATTGAATATACGTGACAACATATTTGCCAAATTAATAAAAGTCTAAGTTTTCATATTTATTCGAAACGTATTCGTTATGTTTTCAATTGTTCGTGCCTTTTATCCAAAATTTCATAATGATACGTATATTTAATTTACAATCGGGTGCATGAATATGCACATATATGTTCAAGAATAACTATCATGTTCCAAAATAATTATTTGATTTCATAAACATGTAAACATTTATATTCATGTGTGTATGTATAGATACATATATATATATATATATACATATATATATATATACCGTTATATAAAATCTTTGATGCTAACGTTATTCTGATCATATCTTAGTCGTATAAACCCCACAAATATAATAGTTGTTTTCACGTTCATGTAATGATATCTACTGGTCGTATGTACCGCTTGTTAGTCACTTTAAAGTTTCTCGTTTAATCGATTTGGCCATTTTCGAATACACTTTCTCGTTTATTAACAAATGTATATTTAATCCGAATGAGTTTTTTCTATATTAAAAATGCGTGTTTTATGTTCCCTTAATATTAATCAAGTTATTAGTCATTTTTATCGTTAATAAGTCGTTTAGGGCTCAACGCAAATAACCGTACACGCGTTTAACTTTTACGAAACTAAATATGATGACTATAGTGCGCGTTTTATACCTTTACGTTCACTCGGTTTGCATATGTAACTCATTCGTATCCGTTGACCCGTATTGACCGGTGTTACTAGTTTGACTTTTGTTGACCGAGTCCCAGGATCATTAACTCAATATCATTGTTTTCGATAACTCGAACACCCAAAAATCGCCAAAGTCGCTAGATCTACAACGTGTTCAGCGGATCTAATGTTTGCAAGGTTTATTTAACAAGAATATAGACTTGAGTTCGGGTTTTCACCTCAGATTACCGACAACGTAAGAGCTTGCCGTAGTAAACAATCGATCTGAGTAGATCCACAATGTGTAGGTTCATACCTGTCTTTTGACCTCGCCGGAACCCTAGCCCCCGATGTCTATGTGGACCACAAAGCCACCGTCTTCTATTAACACTGTCTTCGCCGTCACTGGAGGTCGTCGGACCTTCACCGCCGCCCCCTCTGCCCCACACAAACACCGCCTTTTCTGTCGCCAGAAAAGAGGGAAATGCTAGAAAAGCTCCCTGCTCGTCGGATCTACGCCACTCAACGCCGGATTTGAATAGATCTGGAACTATCAAGTGTAGATATACCGTTATTACCTCCGACTGGAGTTGTATGTAAACTGGAACACTTTCTTTTCGTCGGAGCGCACAAAATGGATGTGCAGTCGGTTGTCGTTGACCCTGCGGTCCTCCACCTCCACCCTTGTTTTCCGTCAGCGTCGCCGCCAGACGCGGTCTTGGATCCGCTGAACACAGTTTTGAAGCCGCTCTTTCGTGGTTCAACAACCACCGGGTCCTCCCCGTCATGGTCCTCTATTTCCTGCTGTGTTCGCCGGGGGAGGCCGCCGGAAGGTGGCCGACCCCCCTCCTTTATCTCGTTCTCTCTTTGAACACACACGCTGGGTTTTCAAATGATGGAGAAAGGTAGATTGAGATGTATATATAGCTAGGGTTTTTAACGTGTCTAACTCGCGTAACGAACCCGTCTCGTCCCGTTTTTTAAGTGTTAATCCGTCTCGAGCACCCGAATAATTTTGTTATAAATACTTAGAATTATGAGACGTTAATAATAATATTATTATTTAACTATTTTAAATCGTGAAATCTCCACTTCAATTGATATACGAATCAGTACGTGTTGGTTTCGTGTTTATAACGCTTTCGTTCTTTTGAATGTTTCGCGCTCCGATTTTAGGGTTTATTATTTACTAGTAAGTTTAAAATAAATATTTATAATATTTGTCGTATCAAAATACGTATCAGTAATTACCGTACCGCTTATCGTTAATCTTACGGGCATCTACGCAGTTTAACGTTCGCATATACGTACTACGCGTGTATTTAACGAAACAGTCTTTTCAAATGAATATTACTAATTCAATATCTTTCTTAATCGTTTTGCCAAGTATCCGGTAATAACCTTTGTCTGACACGTTTATCTTTTAAATCACTGAACCGCGTATGTGCTTCTATTGTTTCGTAAGCTCTTAGGATTGCGTAACAAGTTATTAAACGAAATCAAGTGGCTAGTATGATGTTCGGATTGTGTGAATTTGAAGCTCTATTAGGCTTGGGTCCTTCTTGGGTCTTAAATGGGATTGAATTTCTATTGGATCTAGTTGGGCTTAGCCTAACAGTTAGGTTTCTACATTATGAAATTTGCATGTGTCACAACAGAGGGTATCAAACCCAAATCGATTTAGGGTTCTTTTTCATTTTGTGCTAATCTGATTTGGGATTTATTTCTTGATTTCATGATTGTATATACATGTTTGGGTTGCTTGTTAGACCAGCGAAACCACCTGGGCCGACTAGTAAGCCACTGCACCGTCGAACCAGGTGGCTTGGGTTCGAAACCCATACCCGACATTTCTTTTTGTCCCTTTGATACAGGAACCCCGTCTCATCCCTGGTCCATGTTAAGTTAAATATAAACCGAATTATTATCAGAAACGACTCTTGGTCCATCTGTGAAACGTTCACCCCTCACAGAAGCCACCCGGGTTCGAACCGGGTGGTCTGTATATTTTTTTTTTGAAACAGTTTTTCACACCCAAATTAGTTTATAAACCCAATAGCAATTGGATCTGATTTGGGAAATAATGAGTAAATTTTTAGATGAGAACAATTATTTTACATTTTGAATGTTTCGTTTACACTCCATAAAGAAAATTATGATTTAACAGTTTTGTTAAAATAAAAAATTATTGAATTTTAATTAAAAAATTTCAATTACTTATTTTATTAAAATCTTGTAAAGATTTTATAAAATACATAATCATTTTGTTTCAAGAATTTCATAAAACAATAGTATAAAGCATTGTTCCCTTTTATTTATCCATTTAAGATTTAAAATTTATTTAAACAAATATAATTATACTAAATATATATTAATACATATATATTTACATTCCCTTGTTTTATTTGTTAGAGACACTTTATTTTAATAAATAAAGAAAATTTATTTATTATTTTCTTTTACATTAACAATTTATTTAGAGTTTAAATTATATTTAAATTATACTATTTTTGACACATTATTATAATAATAAACTAAATAAATAAATAAAAATTATTTATTTAAATTATTTAAATCTCAAACCCTAAGATAATTACTATATGTTTGGAATTTACAATTATTTACTTCGAATCTACATTTTTATTCAAGTACAAACACCATTTACATGACATAACACAACTTTTTGTACAAATCCACATGTATCAAAACCCATTGAACCCTAGGTCTTGCCTTAGACTTTGTGCATATTATTAATTCAAGTTCATATAATTAACTCTAGGTTAACTTTGTGATTGGAAAAATCACTTGTGCCACCTATTGGTCGTGTTATCTACACACCTAATACAAGTGAGTTTACATAACCCCTTTTACATTTTTACATACTTTGGGGTGAAACATGTTTTGCATTGAAAACTATTTGAAATTTCAACATACAATTTTACATTATGAATATTTGTGTAATTTGTGCTTGAATGCTATTAGTTAAGGCTACATATATGTGACACCCGACATTTCAGGTCAATATCCGTACACATTATGAACAAGTTTACATTACAATAAACGAGTTACATTATAATTATTTTTGTGATTTATTTAATTTCACAAACAAAGACTTTAGAGTCTAGCAAAGATCGTACATGGTCTCAATTCATACTTGGGTAATTCTAGGAATTACCGGTGCAAGTACCAGTACAAACCGACTAAGACGAACAATAGTGGATAAATTAAATATCCAGGCGTGTATATATATTACACAAATTTTAAGTTGGTCAATAAATTATTTTTAGAATAAAACTATAATACCGTGGGGAAAATAAACCGAATTAAACTACCCCTTTAAAACTCTAGTTAATAAACAAATACCCAAAAATCCAATTTGCTTGATTATTTTAACCCAAACCCCCAACCCACTTACCCCTTGACTTCTTGGCCGAAAAAGCCAGAGAAACCCCCCCTTCACTCGTCCCATGCCATAACTGAGAAAAACTCAGATAAAACCCATACCACTTTCAATCACTTTCCTCATAATTCTCATTTTTCTCTCATTTTCATACGGAAAACTTCCCATTTATCTTCAAAATCAAAGCCAAGCTTTAAGACAAAAACCATCAGGATTCAGTGTTTTCAAGTGTTTCTGAAAAGGGTTTAGCAAAAGATTCAAGATCATCTCTGTTTTCTCTCATCATCATCGCCACTGTTTTAAAGGTAAAAACTCGATATTTTCATATTATTTTCTTAAAAGCCGGAGCCAAACATGCAAAATGTTCAAACACAAGTAAGATAACAAGAAAAGTGTGTCAAATTCAAATTTTAAAACAAAATATGCAGGACTGATTCTGTCAAACAGAAGTCCAGTAATCGAAACTAGGAGTTTCGATACCTGTCGCTCAATCGAAACTAGGAGTTTCGATACCTGTTGGTCAATCGAAACTGGGAGTTTCGATACCTTTTACTCAATCGAAACTAGGTTGTTTCGATACCCAGTTTACTCAATCGAAACTAAGAAGTTTCGACACCTGACTACTCCATCGAAACTAAGTAGTTTCGATGCACATTTGTCCAATCGAAACTAAGAAGTTTCGACACCTGTACAACAGTCCCATTTGGGCAGTAACTCAAAACTATTTTATAACAAAACATGTGTTGAACAACTAAGGAGATATTCAAACAAAAACAATCAGATTTACAAAGTCGGTGAACAATTTACAATTAAGACGTTTGGTCTTAACTCAATTTACCCTTGGTATCTAGGGTACGAATAGTCAAGGTTGACTACAACAAGTTTTATCACAAGTATATACACAAACTCAAGGTGAGTTTCACGGCCCCTTTTTACTGTTTTCAATATTTGGGGGAAAAACATACTTACAATTATTTTATGGGATAACAAGAGAATAAGACACGACTTGTATGTTTACATGAGATGAGAACAACAATTTGAGGCCGGAAAAGTCCCCTGGAACAACGTAGTAACCATTAACTGTAGCCTAGGGTCCTATGAATAGTACTATGGAGAGTGACGTCTCCCGGTCATGGTTAGTCGCGCTAACCACAATCTGGAGGATTTATGGCCGCATAGAACCGGATAACGAAATTAGGGGCGTGTACAATTGTCATGGTTTGGTTACGCCTCATGTAGGAACATATTAATTGTATTCCTAGCTAGTTTACAAATGGGTCAACAATTCTTATTCTGTTTATCACATACAACTGAAACTATTTACGAACAATGAAATTTTGCAAAGAACTATTTGATTAAACCTGTGAACTCACCAACCTCGTGTTGACGATTTTAAGTATGTTTTTCAGGTAACTGAACGTGATTTCAAGGTTAGCAATGTAGATTACATGCATGCACGATGGATACTACTCAAGGAGGATTTCCCTTGTATAACTCATTGAATTGAGTCATATTTGTGAAATCTTAATGTTTTGTAAACTCATTTTACATTTTGTAATGTAAAACTTTAAACTCATTTATGTATCCATTTATCATGTATGTGTTTGCGGTAATCATATGCTTTGGAAACCAGTGAACGTCGTGCCTCGCGTTTCCGCCTTGGCGGGGTGTGACAATATACATGACACACTCGTGCGATTATTAACTCTGTACAAGCCAGCGGTAACATTGATAGATCTATTGTGTCTGACAAACCCACCCATGTAGGGTGATTGTTACCGACATTACATCATGATAACATTTGTGTTATGCCCTAAATCAGGATAATATTTGTTGTTATGCCCTAAATCAGGATACCATTTGTTGTTATGCGCTACATCAGGATAACATTTGTTGTTATGCCCTACATCAGGATAACATTTGTTGTTATGCCTTCAGTCACAAGGTTTGATCGTGCACCTAGCTTAACTTTAGATTCTCCATAAAATGCCTTATTTATCATATGTCATATGAATTGCATAAAACATTTGAAAACTACTTGAGATTTCTAAACCTGTGTATGCTCACCAACTATTTATAGTTGACCCTCTCACGTTTCAGGTGAATATGTTGATGTACACGTTTATCACATAGGAGCTTACAGACCTAGTAACAAATAAAGTTGATGTATTGTTAGCATCTGATGTTTGAACAACAACGTCCTATGCATTAGTACGAAAGCTTTATCTGGGGAGTTCATTTGACACAGATGGGATTGATGGCAGAGATTGTTGAAATGCTAGAAGCTAAGGAACGAGAAGCATCTGTTGCTGACCAACCAGAATTTGCACTTGCTCTCATGGCTATTGGAGAAACATCAAGTTCACCAACTGAGGTAGATTCTAATTCGTTTGCTATTGTTTTTTGTTCTAACTGTTTAATCTTAAAGGACGAGAATAATCAAATTCATGATAATCTCGAACCCCTACGTAGTGCGACTCTAAACTACAAAGAAACTGAAAAACGTTTTAAAGATTCAATTGAAAATCTTAAGAAAGACAAACATGATTTTTCAATTAAAATCAGCGAACAACAATTTCATTTGGATGTTGCCTATAAGGGTTTAGAGAAAAAGAATGTTGAGATAGCCAAACTGCAAAATGAGGTTCTGCAGTCAAGTGGCAAACTTGAGAAGTTGAAAAACTCTAGTTTCGTGGTGGAACACTACGAGTATATCGTACATCAAGTGAGTGACAAAGGTTTAGGTAGTAATGCCATTCCTCCACCAGTTAACGACAAGTTTGTTAATGGGCCAGTCGAAATTGATTTGTCCTTTTTAGATGAATCCTCAAGTAAGGCTGATTCAACTTCGGATGATGATGAAGGTTCTGAGGACACCAAGGTTGAGGGTGTTGTCTCAGAGGAGTTGATTGATGAACAAAAATTAACAAACACGTTGTCATTAACCTTGACAATTGCATTTTAACTGAACCTGATATTATTGAAACAAATGATAATTTGAAAATGATGTTTTATGGAGGTTTCAAAACCATAAAGCGGACAAATAAAAAATCATTTGCTAACAAATTGGGAAAGAATTATCAAGAAAATATTCAAAAACATTTTACACCCAAAAGTCAATCAGGTCAAGCACAAGCTGTTGTTTAGCAAACGACTCCTGCTACTCATCAAGCTGAATCAACAACATCAAAACCGAGAGAGCCTTACAGGAGGGTTTACAAAGAAAGAAGAGTTTGCTTTCACCGTGGTACGGTCGGTCACATCCTTGTGAACTGTCCTGAAAAGAATCAAGAGAAACAACCAGTTGTCCCACAACAGACTGAACTCCCTAAGACACTATCTATGAAGCAACCCAAAAGCCTAAGATCAAAAGTGGTGAAACACCATTGAAGCAAATGGTTAAGCCACCAGCAAAATATGTGGCTGAACCATCTATTCCAAAATGGGAAAAGCAATATGCTAAGCCCAGTGTATTTACCTCTGGTAGTACACAATCTGGTGAGAAGCCCGTGGTGAAGCTCTCTAAACCACATAGGAGAAGAAGGAGCAAGAGGTTGAGAAAACTTGAACAACAACAAGCTGGTTGTCGACCAGGTGAAGCTTCTACTAGTTCACCTGTGGTTGATGATAGCAAGCCTACTGTTCAAAAGAAAAGATCCTCGAGGAAGAAAACCAAAAGTTCTCAATCCTCTGATCCTAAATCTCCAAAAGATTCACCATTTTTTGACAGCCATGATTGTGAATTAATTGAAGTCGTTTACTTTGAGAAAAACAGATGACCGAAGACCATTATGGCTTTGGTCTCCAAAACTAATTAATTTCTTGTGTCTCGTGCAGGGATATTCGAAAGGCACTATCTCTAACCGTTGGTATGTTGATAGTGGATGCTCCTGGCACATGACATGCAACATGGCCCTGCTTCAAGATGTTAAACCATTCAGAGGTGGCTATGTGGCCTTTGCAGGCGAGAAAGGCAGCAGTATTCTTGTCAAGGAGTGGTTTCTAATGGATGTATTAGCTTCGACAACGTCAACTATCGCGAGCAGATGAAGCATAACCTGTTGAGTGTCTCTCAAATGTGCGACAAGGAGTAATCGGTTATGTTTTAGAAGTCTGAATGCTATGTTCTCAAACCTGGTTTTGAGGTTCCTAAAGATTGGATTCTGATGTAAGCGCCAAGAACAAACGACACATATCAGATTGATATGAGCGTGGCAACAACCACCTCATCAGTTGGTACTTGTTTGCTTACCAAAGAGATAGAACTTGACTCAATCTTGTGGCATAGGAAACTCGAACACCTTTCTTATCAAAAAATGAATCATCTTGTCCGAAACGGTTTGGTAACCGGAGTTCATAAGCTGAGGTTTTCCATTGCAGATGACTATATACCTTGTAAGAAGGTCAAACAGCAACGGAAATCACAAGCCCAAGATCCAAAACTCTATTGATATCCCTTTGGAGCTCCTACATACGGATTTGTTCGGGCCCATAAGTATCAGGAGTATTGGAGGTAAGTCATACTGTCTGGTTGAAAATGATGATTTCTCACATTTTTCTTGCGTGCATTTTTTAGGTACAAAGGATGAGATTGCTGAAATTCTTCAATACCTAATCTTGAGTCTGGAATCTTTATGCAAGCGGAATGTTAGAAGAATAAGGAGTGACAACGGCATAGAGTTCAAGAACGACATGATGGAGCTTTTCTGTCCCAAGAAGGGTATTCATCATTAATTGACTTGACTCTCTTTATACTAAAAGCAGCAGGTGATATTCTACTTGTGCAAGTATACGTCGATGATATTATATTTGGGTCTACAAATGTAGAGATGGGTAGGGAATTCAATAAGGTAATGAAGTATATGTTTGAAATGAGCAACATGGGTGAATTTTCATTTTTTCTGGGTCTACAAGTCAGTCAAAGGGAGGATGACATTTATCTACATCAAACTAAGTATGTACATGACATTTTGTGAAAATACAAAATGAATGATTGTACTACTTATGGAACACCTATCCCAGTCAATCATGGTCTACATCCAGACAAAGATGGAAAGGATGTGCATTGTAAATTATACCGTGGGATGATCGGATCTCTTATGTACATCATAGCTTCAAGACCCGACATTGTGTTTGCCGTCTGCTTGTGCTTGAGGTTTTAGTCACAACCGAAGGAATCTCATTTGATAGCAGTAAATAGATTTTTCAGGAACTTGAAAGGGAAACCCCGATTGGGTCTTTGGTACTCCAAGCAACAATCTTTTGAATTCAAATCCTACACTGATTCTGCGTATGGCGGTTGTAACCTCGATAGAAAAATCAACTTCCGGTGGATGTCAGTTTTTAGGAGTCAGGCTGGTCTCCTGGCAGTGTAAGAAGCAGTTAACAGTTTCTGTATCAACATGTGAATCAGAGTACATTGCTGCCGTGAGATATTGTTCTCAGATATTGTGTATTCAACAACAATTGAGAGATTACATCTTGAACTACACTAGAACTCCTTTATTCATTAACAACAATGCCACCATATCTATCACAAACAACCCGGTGAAAAATTCCAAAACTAGACTCATTGAGATTCGTCACTATTTCATCCGTGATTGTGCTGAAAAGCACTTGGTTGAACTTGTAAAAGTTCACACGGATGACAACTTTGCTGCCGTTTTCACTAAGGCGTTTGATCATGCCTGTTTTGAACATCTCGTCAACATGATAGGAATGTTCAATCCTGAGTGAAAAACCTTTTCAAATCAAAATGTTTTCATGGAAGTTAATTTTTTTTTAATTATGTATAGTTCGTTTCAATTTTCAAATATTTCAGATAAATCCAAACACAATATAAAATTAAGAAAATTTCAAGTCATTTGAAGATAAGAGGAAATAATAGAACATCAGTAAGAGATCTAAACGTCTTAGACTGCACATATGGGAAATTATTGAGTCATGATTTGTTGAAAATTTAAATTTGTTTTTCTGTTGTTAATTTGAATATTTGCATGTAACTTGAAATGTCAGTATGCTATAAGCGTTTTTGAATAATTAGTAGTGTGAAAACTAAATTAAATTACTGTTGATGCATGTTTTGGTGACAGGCACTCTGGATCAAGATCAAGCTTTTGTTATTTATATTTCAGTTTTGTTTGTATGTAATAGTACTTGTTGTATTTGTCTTTTGTTTATCGAGTTGTAATCTCTGAACTTGTAATCTTTGCATGTTTTGGTTGTACTAAGTAAATACGCAAGGAGACTAAGTCCTGCGTATTTGTTTAGTACAAATGGTTATGCGTACTTAGACAAGTATGCATGAAGGATGGTCATGCGTACTTGTCAAGTACGCATGGACCAGTTATATAAATAGCTTGGTTTGTTTCATTTTTCTGATCAGATGTAACCCAACTCACAAGTACGCATGAGTCTGTGTTGTACCAGTCCAGAAGTCATTTCTCTTGTGTTTGTACTTGTTTTGAAACACCTTGTTATAATAGGACGTGTATTTATTAGTACGAGACTGTGTTGTTTGTCTTGTTTACATTTGTACGTTGTTCCACCTAGTCATGGGGATTCCGCTCCTGGTGACTAGGCTACATACTCACACGATATCAATCCGACACACCCACCCGGAGGGACCTACAAGTGGTATCAGAGCAAATGCTCTTGTTTCCGTGTGTTGTGAGCATGTTAGGAACACTTTTCGTCAAAATGTTGTTCTGATTACATTTACATTGGTGATTCTTTGAGTCTTGTTCCATACACTTGTTCATCTTTGAAGAATCCCACAACCACCCATGTGTTGTTGTTGTTTGAATGATCTATTTACCAACAGCTGTTTAGAATCACAAATCTGATATGTTGTCTATGCTACATTGTTCATACCTAACAACTTGTTAAGTTCTTCATTTGATCAGACAAGTGGATACACTTGTTAAAGAGGCGACCTAGCTTTCTGAAACCTACGTACTTGTCAACCCTGCGTACTTGTCAACCCTGCGTACTTGTCAACCCTGCGTACTTAACAACTCCGCGTACTTATCAAACCCTGCATACTTATCAACCCTACGTACTTGTTACCTTGCGTACTTGCATACTTATAAGTAGGCAAGACCAACATTGTACGTGCATACTTGAACAAGTGTGCAAGACAATAGTTTTTTCTGTATTTCCAAAGTGTCATTATAAACTTACCCAAATGGCGAATCTCCAAAATATAAGTAGCATGTTGAATTATGATAACGAAATAGGCACTCCACAAATACCCCCAAAGTTACTAAATGTGAATGACTATTCCAACTGGAAAGCTAATTTCAAGGAATATGTTTCATACACAAATTCAAACATGTGGATACCTATTTTAGAAGGATATAAACATCCAACTCATTATTTTCTCGGTGAAAGTCAACCCAAACCAATTTCTAGACTTGATGCTGAAGAAAAGAAGGCATACGATCTAGAAAAGAAGGCACATGGTTCATTAACAATGGCACTAACCCTAGACTTACTTCATAGTTTCAGAGGTTATGATACTTCACAAGATTTGTGGAAAGCCTTGCAAAAACATTTTAGGGAAACAATGATGTTAAGAAAAGTAAGAGGGAGTTGTTAAGGAAACAATATGAATGCTTCAGATGTCTTGAAAATGAATCCATTGATGAACTTATCTCTAGGTTCTATCATCTTAAGACTGAACTTAAGTCTTATGAACTGAAATATCCCGATGATGAACTAGTTGAAAAGTTCCTTGAGGCATTACCCCCAAGTTTGACATGTACACAACCCTGTTAAGGGAAAACTCTAAATTCCATGAAATGACTATTGATGAAGCAATAGGAAAGGTTCAAGCACATGACATGAACATAAGAAAGAAAGAAACCACTAGCTGACCTCTAGTGCAAGAACCGTCAATGTACTTCGGAGCCTCTTCCACACCAAAAACCACAGGAGCGGGAATTGCTTTGTTCTAGGGGAATCCAACACAGGAAGAAGCAAATGGTTGCAGTAATCATACTTTCTTTGCTGCTGCAGGTTCAAGTTCATACCAACAAAGGAGTCCAGCATCTACATCTTCAACTACTATGGCCAAAATTGCAGAAGATCAAATAGCTTTGTTTTCATAATGCATGTTGGCATATGAAAATTTCATTGGTGGAAAACTGACTGATCCAGAACCAGTTGAAGAAGATTTCAATCAAATAGATCCAGATGACATGGAAGATATGGACATACAATGGAATATGGCCATGATCCTTGAAAGGGCAAAATGATTTCTAAGCAAAACCGGTAGAAAGTTTATCGGTGGGCATTCCAATGCTAAAGTTGTGTTTGACAATTCAAAAGCTAAGTGTTATAAATTTCTCAATTATGGACATTTTGCACGAGAATGTGTTGGAGAATATTCTGGTGACAACGAGCTTGAAGATATTATGTCTTAGTCTTAGAGTCTTTGACTTGAAATTGGTAGAATTGTTAGCAATAGTTAAAGGGGAGTCTGTTAGGACATGTTTTGTAAATGTTGATAAAATTCTGTGTAAGTTAAGAGAGAGGCGAACTTAACAAGTTCGCCTAAGCATCTTTAGGAGCGAACTTGTTAAGTTCGCCTAAGGAATATTGTTCAAGTTCATAGAAGTTCGCCTCAGCATCTTTGAGGCGAACTTGTTAAGTTCGCTTAAGGTGCTGTGTGTTCCTATAAATAGGAGTTACAAGTTCATATTTCATAGAACACTAGAGAAGAAAAAAGTGTAAGTGTGTGTTTTGGAGAGAAATGTTGTAATCAAGGATTATAGTAATACAAAGCGTTTATTTACATCGTGTTGTTGATTGTGTTACACGTTGCACGTTGATTATGGATTCCGCACGTTATCACCAGGTCGTATCGCGAGTCTAGAGATCCGTCACGCATCGAATCGGGACCTACATGTGGTATCAGCATGCGGAATCCTACCGTATTAACATTTGTATACTAATTGACAATAGAAACAACATGTAAATAAACTTTCTCTTTGTATATCACCAAAACATAGAGTTTACAGAATACAATCAATCAAGTGTTTCTACTTTTTTCTTTGTTCCAGAACAGATTCTGTAAACTCCTATTTATAGACACAAACTCTGCAATCAGCGAACTTAACTAGTTCACCTCACATGATACTAGGCGAACTTAACAAGTTCGCCTCTTAAGTTCGCCTCTAGCAGAAACTTGTTCTATCACTTAGACAAAATCTATACAATTACATAAAAACGTAAAGACAATAAGACCTAAACTATTACAAAGCTTTTGTCATACATTCTATGTCCTAACAGACTCCCCCTTGATAATAGCTTGATCTTCTATCTTAAGTCTTTATGACGAGCTCTTCCAGTTATCTGGTAATCTGCTTCCTGCGTGTACTACATATCTCTGATAGATCTCCAACACTCTTTTATACTGCAATCCTTGTTCTATCCATAAATTAGTGAAGGACAATCTTGTTAGAGGGCTTCCTGACAAAGAATTCCAGCTAGACGATCATTGCATTGCCTGCTTGAAGGGAAAACAACACAAAAGTTCCCATAAGCCCAAGACATTGAACACAAATGACACTCCTCTCCAGCTACTGCATATGGATCTCTTTGGTCCTACAAATGTCATGTCAATGGGCAAAAAGTCCTACTGTCTGGTGATCACTGATGACTCCTCCAGATTCTCTTGGGTATTCTTCCTAAGAACAAAAGATGAAACTGCTGAGATTCTCAAATCCTATATTCTCAGGGTAGAGAATCAAAGTAATCTGAAGGTAAAGATCATAAGGTGTGATCAGGGAACAGAGTTCAAAAATCACACTTTGAACAGTTTCTGTGAGAGCAAGGGCATTGAAAGGCAGTACAGTGCTCCAAGAACTCCTCAACAAAATGGGGTTGCTGAAAGAAGAAACAGGACTCTAATTGAATCAACAAGATCTATGCTGGCTGACTCAAAGCTGCCCCCTACTTTCTGGGCAGAAGCAGTAAGCACAGCTTGTTATGTGCAGAATAGAGTCCTTATTGTTAAGCCTCTCCAGAAAACTCCCTATGAACTCTGGCTCAAAAGAGTTCCCTACATTGGCTTCCTGAAGCCCTTTGGATGTCCATGTACCATCCTCATCACACATGGAGTTCTTCCTAAATTCGGTGCAAAGTCTGATGAAGGTTACTTTGTGGGTTACTCCTCTCAATCGAAGGCCTACCGAGTGTTCAATTCTAGGACTTGGATTGTGGAAGAATCTGCTAATGTGGAATGCAGGGAACACGTTGTCTGTGAACAAGGCAAAGGTCCCAACTGGCTTTTTGATATAGACTCCTTCACCCAGATATTTGAGCCCCTCATATTCTCAAATATGGAGCCTCCTTCTTCAAACTCAACACCTTCTACCTCAACCTCTTCTTCTGACTACAGACTGAAGTTTCCCAGTCCCTACATCAGGATGAAAAGGACATCCATTGATCCTCCATCAGTGGCAGAAGCTATTGAAGCCAGTGCAGGTGAAGCCGGTACATCCAACACCACAAGCAGCAATCTCTCTGACAATGAAATCCTAAATGAAGCCTCCTCAATTCATGATGAAGAGGCCTCTGATGCTCATGCTGCTGACTATGTGGAACACAATGATCAGATCCTCCAAGCTCCTCTCCACACATCTGAAGACAATACTGATCTAAACCACAGTAATCTTGAAGAGGGAATACGGCTGGATGTGATACCTGCTCAGAGAATAAACAAAGAGCATCCTCTGGAAAACATCATTGGCCAAGTCCACACAGGCATCCAGACAAGAAGTAAGTCTCATGAAGCCAACATTTGTTTGTTCTCTTGCTTTCTATCATAGGTGGAACCCAAAAGGATTGATGAAGCTCTCAAGCACAACAGCTGGATTGAAGCAATGCAGGAAGAATTGCTGCAATTCAAAAGACAAGATGTTTGGAAGCTTGTTGATCTTCCACCGGGTCAAACAGCCATTGGAACAAGATGGGTTTTCAGAAACAAGCAAGATGAGAGGGGCATCGTAGTCAAGAACAAAGCCAGACTGGTAGCTCAAGGTTACACTCAAGAAGAAGGTGTGACACCCGACAATTCAGGTCAATATCCGTACATGTTATAAACAAGTTTACATTATAATTGTTTTTGTGATTTACTTAATTTCACAAACAAGGACATTAAGGCCTAACAAAGACCGTACATGGTCTCATTTCATATTTTGGTAATTCTAGGAGTTACCGGTTCACGTACCAGGATAACCCGACTAAATACGAACACTAGTGGTTAAAATTACACTTAAATCAAATGGTTTGATTTATTTAAATCCCAACCCACTTGCTTGACTTTCTCGACCGAAAGTCAGGGGAGCCATTCCCCCACTTGCTAATTCACTCAAATTCAGATAAAAACCATACCTCCTCAATCGAAATCCCACAATCCCTTTCATACTTCTCATTTTCTTACGGCAAATTCCCAATTCTCCTTCAAGTCGAAGTCCAGTTTAAGGTAAAAATCCACCGTATTTCGGTGCTATAAGAAGAGTTCCAAGTGTTGTCTCAAGAATCAAGATAAGGAGCTCAAGATCATTCTCTGTTTCCCTGAAAATCATCATTCTCTGTTTGAGGTAAAAACTCGATATTATCCATTTCATTTTCTTTAAAATCGTAGCTGAACATACAAATCGTTCAAACGCAAGTAAGATAACAAGAAAAAAATGTGTCAAATTCAAGATTTGAACATAAAAATATACAGGACGAATTCTGTCAATCAAAGTGCAGTAATCGAAACTAGGAGTTTCGATACCTGTTCAATCGAAACTAGGAGTTTCGATACCTGTTATTCAATCGAAACTAGGAGTTTCGATACCTATTCAATCGAAACTAGGAGTTTCGATACAAGTTTACTCAATCGAAACTAGGAGTTTCGATACTAGTTGTTCAATCGAAACTAGGTAGTTTCGATACATATTGCTCAATCGAAACTAGGTAGTTTCGATACCCTTCTTGCCAATCGAAACTAGGTAGTTTCGATACCAGTTTTTGCTCATTCGAAACTAGGAAGTTTCGATATCTAATCTGCGCAATCGAAACTAGGAAGTTTCGACATCTGTTCATCAGTCACTTTGGGCAGTAGCTAAGATCTGTTTTATAACAAAACAAGTATTGAACAACTTACGTATAAGACGGGTAGTTTAACACATTAGTACCCTTGTGTGATTAGGGTACGGATATACAAGAACTAGCACAAGTTGGTTTGCTAGGATTTCATCGGACACAAGGTGAGTTCACGGCCCCCTTTTAACTCTTTACTGTTTTGTAAACATCGGGGGAGAAACATACTTACTTGTTATGTTTTGAAAATACGAATTACATTGTTTATACGTTTGACAATATGAACATTTTGGTTTAACTTCTTGTGAGTCTCCCAACCCCACTTTTACTACTGGTTTTTAAATTGTTTTTAAACAAACGGGGAGAAAACTTGCTCAACTAAACAGCTGGACAAGAACACACAACGATTGTTCGGATGAACAACACACAACGATTGTTCGGATGAACAACACTCAACGATTGGGGGAAACACATACTTACAGTTATTTTATGGGATAACAAGAGAATAAGGCACGACTTTATGTTTACATGGGATGAGAACAACACATTGGAGGCCGCTAAAGTCCCCTGGAACAACATAGTAACCATTAACTGTAGCCTAGGGTCCTATGAATAGTACTATGGAGAGTGACGTCTCCCGGTCATGGTTAGTCACGCTAACCACAATCTGGAGGATTTATGGCCGCATAGAATCTGATAACGCTTAATAGGGGCTCACACATGTCATGGTTTGGTTACGCCTCATGTATGAACATATTATTTGTATTCCTAGCTAGTTTACAAATGGGTCAACAATTCTTATTCTGATTATCACATGCAACTTGAACTATTTACGAACAATTGAGTTTAAACAAAAGAGTTTTGATCCGGTTAAAGAAATCATGTTTATACAAAAGGATTCTGATCAGGTTATAAGGATCATGTTTAAATATTGAATTTATGACGGTTAAGTCATGATAATGTTTTCAAAGGACAACTTCATATTTTATGACGGTTAAGTCATGATAATGTTTTCAAATGAAAACTACTTAGTTTTATGACGGTAAAGTCATGAACATGTTTTTGGGAAAAACTATAAGCACTATTATAACTAACTCTGTGAACTCACCAACCTTTGTGTTGACACTTTCAAGTATGTTTCTCAGGTGACCTCTAGCCTTGGCGCGGTTGGAATAGGCTAGCTATGTTGGATCAATTCCTAGTAGCTGGAAGGACGTAGAATATCAAGTCTCAAGTCTGTCGTTGATCTAGAAGAACTTAGATCATAGTATTTCTTAGTTTTAGTAATTGTATATGTAATCAAGTCTTAGAAATCATTATTACAGCTTCCGCTATCGTGTAATGAACCAATCGTTGCAACCTGTATTTATTTAATAAGTAAATAAAATATGGGGGTGTGACAGAAGGCATTGACTATGATGAAGTTTTTGCTCCCGTTGCCCGTCTGGAAGCCATTAGAATTTTTCTGGCTTATGCAGCATCCAAAAACTTTATGGTCTATCAAATGGATGTGAAGAGTGCCTTTCTGTATGGCACGATTGATGAAGATGTCTATGTCAAACAGCCTCCAGGCTTTGTAGATCCTGCACATCCAAATAAGGTCTTAAAACTGGACAAAGCTCTCTACAGCTTACACCAAGCCCTAAGAGCCTGGTATGAAACTTTATCTGGATATCTACTTAGCAACAACTTCAGAAGGGGGGCCATTGATCAGACGCTTTTCATCAAAGATGAAGGGGGAGAAATTTTGTTGGTCCAGATTTATGTTGATGACATTATCTTTGGATCTACAAGAAAGAAGCTCTGCAAAGACTTTGAAGTTCTGATGCATTCCAAATTTGAAATGAGTTCAATGGGTGAACTAAATTTCTTTTTAGGACTTCAAGTCAAACAGGTACCAACTGGAATCTTCATAAGTCAATCCAAGTATGTCAAAAGCATCTTGGAGAGGTTCAAAATGACTGACTGCTCTGCTGCAAGAACTCCTATGCAAGTGCACCATCAATTATCTCCGGATAAAGAAGGACAAGACACTGATCAACATCAGTACCGAGCAATGATAGGGTCTCTCATGTACCTCACTGCCTCAAGACCAGATATCATGTTTGCAGTTTGTCTCTGCGCAAGATTTCAAGCAGCTCCAAAAGTGTCTCATCTTCAAGCTGTCAAAAGGATTCTTCGATACCTAAAGGGAGCTCCAAAACTTGGGCTTTGGTATCCAAAGAATGAAAATGTCAATCTATATGCCTACACTGACAGTGACTATGGGGGTTGTAACTTGGACAAAAAGTCCACATCTGGGGGATGTCAATTTCTTGGAGGAAGGCTCATCTCATGGCAATGCAAAAAGCAAACATGTGTTTCTACTTCAACAGCTGAAGCAGAATACATTGTAGCTTCAAGCTGCTGTGCACAGGTCATCTGGATCCAAAATCAAATGCTTGACTATGGAATGACCTTCATGCAGACTCCAATTCACATTGACAACATGAGTGCTATCTCTATCACAAACAATCCGGTGCAGCACTCAAAGACAAAGCACATCGACATCAGGTACCATTTCATAAGAGATCAAGCTGAGAAAAAGAGAATTATTTTAACCAAAGTTCATACAAATGAGCAATATGCTGATCTGTTTACAAAATCTTTTGATGAAGCTAGATTCAGATATTTAGTTGAATCAATTGGTATGATGAACTTTGATTAAAATCCATCTCAAGTTTCTCCTTAAAATGTGTCTTTTTGTCCCTTGTTGTAAATAACAGTTATGGGTCAGCAGCATTTTTGCCCTTCAGCTGCTGACAGGTAAAAGCATCAGCAGCAAAAGTTTTGCCACTGATAGCTTTAAGTTATCAGCAGGTACATGTTTCCTGCGGATAGCTTTAAGGCTTTCAGCAGCAATTCCTTTGCTGCGGATCTTTAAACCTTTCAGCAGCAAAATCTGCTGCTGACAGACTTATCTTTCCGCAGCAACCAAGTTTGCAGCTGATAGGCTTATCCATCAGCTGCAACCAATTTTGCTGCGGATACTCTTATCTTTCAGCAGCAACCAAGTTTGCTGCTGATGGGTGAACATAAGTCTAAATTAACATTTACCCGCTGTAAAAGTAAATATCGTCAGTCTTCACCATGACTGCTCGACTGTTTTACAGCTGTAACAATGAAAAGTGAAACAGGTTGTACTGTACAAGTAGAGTTGCTTTTTCTCCGTCTGCCGTTATATCACCAAGTCAAATCATCCCTCTACCTCTTCATATTCAATTTCAAACCTAGCTCCCATCACTTTCTCTCCCGTCCCCACAGCATTCAAAGCCCTCCATAATCAACCACCATTCAAACACCCTTCTCTTTTCCCTCCAAATCCATCACAATGGCAGGCGCAGACATAAACAACCCAAACGACAAGTTTGCTCCATACCACAACCTCACTGCATACCTAATAAAAGGCAAGAAGTCCGAGGGTTTCGACGGTATGATCGACTTCCTCTGTCGGTCCAAAATTTACCATGCTCTAACCGTCAACCCAACCATATATACTTCACACATGGAAGATTTTTGGAGCTCAGCCGTGTATTCTACTGAACATGGCACTCCTCAAATCAGAGGCACAGTAGACGGTAAGGAAATGATCATCACTGAAGCAAAACTCCGCCAACACCTCAAGCTTCAGGATGAAGGGGACGCCCTCTCTTTCCCAAGAGACGTATACATGAGGACCTTTGTATCCATAGGGTACACTGGGAATCAAACAGAGTATACGATAGAGAAGGCACTCATGGGTCCCAATTGGAAGTATCTCTGCCACACTCTTCTCCAATGCATATCTCAAAAGAGGAGTGGCTGGAACCAACTCAGCTCCGGACTTGCGTTGGCAGTTCACGGTATGATAACAGGAGCAGGTTTCAATTTTTCCCACCTCATTCTTGAAGGTTTGAGATACAACCTTCAAGAAGGGGTGAAATCACAGTTCTTCATGTACCCAAGATTCTTGCAGGAAGTGTTCAATTTTGAGCACCAAGATCTTTCAAAAACTGCAAGAATCTACTCAATACTGGGACATAAGAACAACATTTTTCAAAGTATGAGAACAGTTTCATCAAAGTTCTCAAGGGCCGATGTTCCATTGTTATCTACAATGTTGAACACACATAGTGCCCAGAGTGACAGTTCAGCAAACCTAGCTGATACTGATCCCACACCCTCCACCTCACTGCCACAAACTCAACCTACTATTTCCCTTGATCGAACCCCTGTGCATTCTACTGAGGATGCACAGGCACATACATTACTCACCCCCAGTTTGATTGCTCAACCGGAACACAGGGCCCCGGTTGCAGCCAAGTATACAAGGAAGAGGGGCAAGAGAACTCCTTCTTTTCTTGCCTCCAAGGCCCAAACCCAAGCCAACATCCCTCACTCAGAATCACAACATTCTAGTGAGAATATCATAAGGGAAAGCCACATTGCTAGGGAGACTCCTTCGGAAGTCTCTCTATTAGGATTAGGATCACTTCCCGGATCCATAGAACAGCCCTTCGAGCCATTCCTTTCTTCTTTGAACTTAAGTGAAGAGGAACCTGACCAAAGTGATGTACCTTCTCCAACTACCACTATCAAGGAGGTACTGATTGGTCTTGCTTCCGAAACACCCAGCCCAAGTTCTTCACCCTTGAAGGTCCACTCTGGGAGTATTGAAAGAGTGGATGTGGACGAGGCTGTCACTACTGCTGGTCCATCAACTGACCAGGAGGACAGTGACAACATCTTTAAGACCTCAACCACGGCAACTCACGGTGAGGGTGTTTCCTTGGAAACTCCCTTCACTGAGAGGAATCCCAGGCGCCAAGAAACCACGGGTGATGGGGATGCTGAGGCTAGGTCTACGGCCCCATCTGGGTCCAAGGATTCCACAACTGTGGATGAGGACAGACTGAAACTTCATAACATGGAATTGACGGACAAGGTGGCTATGCTAGAGGCTGAAATGTCCAAACTAAGACACCAAGTCGCTATGCATGAAGCCCATCAATGCCCAACTCTATCCTCTCCCTCTCTTGTATCAGTAGGCACCCAAACTGATGCTTACCTGTCTGCTGATGCAACCAAAAAGGGGGAGATGGTTTCTATGGAAGATGATACAGACAGTCTTGACGACTGGATACAGGAGCAGGCTGCCTTCCAAAGCTCACTTTACAGGCCAGCTTTTGTACAGGTCTACGACTTGCCAGTAACAGAAGATGAAGAAGAAGAGATCTCTGAAGACTGGAAGTTGGTTGTCAGGGCTGTGGATGAAATGCTGACTGATGTTGAAGGCAAAGATCAAACATCTACATTGGTCAGCATCATCCCTGAAGCAGCAGCCATCATATGTCAATCCACTACCCCCCAAATCTTCAAATCTTCAAAGAAGCTAGAGTTTGACTCTATTCTAGCTTGGGGGTATGATGGATCAGCTGAGAGGTTTTGGATTGGATGGGAGTTCAGCGGAGTAGAAGAGCTGAACTGGAACTCTCTCAGTGCCCTCCAAGTCCTAGAATTGCATCTAACTGACTGCATCAACACTTCAGCAGATCTCTCAGCTGAACTTGCCATTGGCAGGTTTCATGACCTGATGGAGGATAATCTACCCAGGTTCCAAAGATTCCTACAAGCAGCACATCGGGTAGCTTATCCTGAATCCTCGGCGGCCGCAGAAAGAAGACTAACTCCTAGCAATCTTGAAATAACAAGGAGCAGTCTTCTCACTGAAGAAGAAGTTCTGGGCCTTCGAAGGTTCCTGTATGCCTTCCTGGTCAAGGACTTGGATGTGCTAGGTTGGGTGAGCACTAAGTCTCTTGACCACACTTTTCTGCTCTGCAACGGCTCCTCTCTCATCATCAACACTAGAAACATCCTTCATCTGCCCTCAGACTTTCTCTTCAAGATCTATCAGCTCAGAACCAACATCTGCAATGTCAACTCACTTGAAAGCCAGGCAATGATAGATACTGTCAGAGCCAAACTTGAACAAGTAGGAAGAATTACAGAGGCAGTATATGTGTCAAACTCTGACACTGACACTGACTCAGCTTCCCCTCGAGTTAACATCTGCACTGCAGCTTATGAGTCAAGATCAACTATCAAAGAAAAACTGAGAGAAATAGAAGGTCCTGAGTATCAACTTGATGAAGACGATGACCTTCCCTTATTCACATCTCAAATTGCCAATGAAGCCGAGGCAGAGATCCCAACAGCACAACAATCAGCTGTTTCTGTGATCAGTGAAGCCAGAGCAGAGGCATCCAATGTTAATAAAGGGAAGGGCATCATGACAAAAGAGGATGAAGAGAGGTTGCAAAAGGAAAAGAAAGAGAAAGAAGAGAGAAGAAGGAAAAGAGAAGAAGAAGAGTTGGCTGAAGAGATGGCTCAAAAACAAAGGCATGAAGATAGAAAGGCAGCCATACTTCTCAGACAACAGACAATCCAGCTGTATGCCAAACTGCTGGATGAAATGAAGGTAAAAGTCCTTGCAGGGTCTCAAGTTGAGGAAGATGAACAACTTGCTAGACAGCTGCAGGAACAGTTTGCAAAAGAAGAAGAAGCTAAAGAGAAAAGGAAGGAAGATGCTAAGTTTAGAATCACTGATTCTAAATTAGCAAAAGAATTAAGGGAGGAGTGGACTGAAGCTCTGATCTCTCAAGGTGAGGATGAAGACTACCTTGAAAAACTTTCAAACAAAGAGATCTACAGAGCCTTCATGGGTCAGCAAGGTCAGTTGGCAAAGAAGAAAAAGGCTGAAGAAGAAGAAAAAGGCAAACAACAGTCCAAAAAGACCATTGCCTTCAATAAAAGGACCCATTAAGAAAGGAAGGTCATGATTGACTTCCTTAAGGCCAGAGGAGATAGTGGAAAGAGGCTAGGTCCTATGAATTTCATGAACCTGCAAGCCCTCTACTTTAAAGTTAAAAAGGATGAGGAAGAAAGACTAGGGAAGAAGGGCTCCAAGAAAAGGGTACTTATCAAAGAAGATGAAGAACCAAAGACAAAGAAACCCAAGCCTTCTCCCTCACCTACCTCTTCCTCAGTCCATCATCCTTCCACTCTCCTCCCCAAACCTTCCACTCCTCCACCCAAAAAGTCCAAGTCATCCCACCCAGCTCCCACTCATCAACAGCCTCCCTTGAAGATACCCAAACCCACTCCTAAACCAGAAGACTCAAGAAATATAGTTAACTGGTTCCACAATTCACAAGATCAAGTGTTTGAGATCTTCAGGGGGAGAACTGAGAGAAGAAGATCCACTTACAGGTCTGTTGATGAGGTTCTGCAACTACCTGATTCTGATCTTCAAAGAATTTTAGAGCTGGGTGAAGCTAATGAGCCTGCAAATGAGAGTGGGAAACGTCTTGTGCTAGCAATCAAACACTACTTCAACCCTAGCAAAGATGTGATCATAAACATCAAACCACTCAAGTCCCACTCTCCATTTGTATCTTGGACCTACAATGCTGATTTGGATGAGTTCACACTGACTGATGTAAAGAAGCAGCAGATGAGATGTTCAAGCAAAGCAATCTACAAAATGCAACACAAAGACATCAAGACTCTGTCTGAACTTCCACTGAACAATCCCAGCAAGGATCCAAGAGGCTATGAGGTTGAAAGGATAGTCAGCCACATGCAAAAGCTTCAGCAGCAAAGTGATTAGAAGAATTTTTGGTTGCATCAGTCTAGGGAGAGTTTGTAGAACCAAAGACTGATTGCTACCAAATTATTCTAAGTACAAATGCTGCTGATAGGCTTATCAGCAGCATTCAACACTTGTTGCTGCTGATAGGCTTATCAGCAGCATTCAACACTTGTTGCTGCTGATAGGCTTATCAGCAGCATTCAACACTTGTAGCTGCTGATAGGCTTATCAGCAGCATTCTGCACAAGTTGCTGCTGATAGGCTTATCAACAGTGGTCATCCATGTTTGCTGCTGATAGGCTTACCAGCAGCAACCTTCACTCTTTGCAGCTGATAGCCTTATTCACTGAAGACCAAACGTTGCAGCTGACTATCCAGGCCAAGCGTCTCTGACACCTTTCTGCAAAAGCAACTGACAGACTCAAAGCAGAAGGAACCGCTATGGTCAACCAATGACGGACAACAATACATTTCTCCAAGCATGCAAACAATGATGCCTAAGAAGACGTTTCAATAAAGTTATCTAGATTATCCTTTGCGTGTAATTTAGATTAGTAAACAAGATCAACGGTCTGTGTTCGATCTGATCCTCAGAATCAAGGGTTTGTCTTGATTCTGAGTTACTATAAATACTGTGTAAACACTTCATAGTAAGTGTGTCTTGATAGTGCTTGTAGTGCTTGTCATACTTATTCATTGAGTTTCTCACTTGTAATCTTTGCATTCACAAAAGCTTAATACAACAGTGTTTATCAGTATTCTTTGTGTTTACTTGATTATAAATTGTGTAGTTGATTTTGTTTCCGCCAACCTCAACTAAGAACAGAACCATCTTGTATTCTCACGATCCTACATGTGTGTTTTGGAGAGAAATGTTGTAATCAAGGATTATAGTAATACAAAGCGTTTATTTACACCGTGTTGTTGATTGTGTTACACGTTGCACGTTGATCATGGATTTCGCACGTTATCACCATGTCGTACCGCGAGTCTAGAGATCCGTCACGCATCGAATCGGGACCTACATGTGGTTTCAGCGTGCGGAATCCTACCGTATTAACATTTGTATACTAATTGACAATAGAAACAACATGTAAATAAACTTTCTCTTTGTATATCACCAAAACATAGAGTTTACAGAATACAATCAATCAAGTCTTTCTACTTTTTTCTTTGTTCCAGAACAGATTCTGTAAACTTCTATTTATAGACACAAACTCTGCAATCAGCGAACTTAACTAGTTCACCTCACATGATACTAGGCGAACTTAACAATTTCGCCTCTTAAGTTCGCCTCTAGCAGAAACTTGTTCTATCACTTAGACAAAATCTATACAATTACATAAAAACGTAAAGACAATAAGACCTAAACTATTACAAAGCTTTTGTCGTACATTCTATGTCCTAACAGACTCCCCCTTGATAATAGCTTGATCTTCTGTCTTAAGTCTTTATGACGAGCTCTTCCAGTTATCTGGTAATCTGCTTCCTGCGTGTACTTCATATCTCTGATAGATCTCCAACACTCTTTTATACTGCAATCCTTGTTCTATCCATTCATCAGTAAACATAATCTCATTCTTTCTTAACGTCCTCTGATCTTTCTTTGAGAAGTTAATAAGATTCATTGCATCTTAGAAACTAACAATGACCTTATTATCTTTATTATCAATCCTAGCTTCACCAGTATTCACATTTACGTACCACCATTTCATATTCCCCTGAAAATCTTGTGGTATTTTCTTCAATGGTATCTTCTGTACAGCACATACTGGCTTGAACATATACTTCCAAGTCACGATCTCAGTCTTTTGATCTATAATCTTCACTTTTTTTTTCCTTTTTGTGGCTTTAATCTTTCATACTTCCCTGATCCACCTTCTCTTTTAATCAGGTTAGCAATCACATCAGCTAATCCACACTTTGATCTACTAATCAGTGGTTTTGTAGCTAGACCATTCATTTCACACCTTGGCAAGGTATTGAAATACTTGATCCTAGGCTTTAAGTATTGAACGCCATCAGATCTTTTAAGAGCAAACAACTTCGTGTTATCATCATAAAACCAACTAATGATTCTTCCAATACACCTCTCTTTATTCACATATCTTTCTTTCTGAGCAGGTTGTATAGGTGAATTTGGTAGTACTTTCATCCAACTGTTAACTACTTCTCTCCACTATTCTCTAGTCATTCCCGTCTTTCTATACATCACAGGTTCTTCATTCAGCTTAGGAGACACATGATGAGTAGTATAAACATCAGAATCTATCTTGGATTGAGTAGTATCATCAGGTGTAGTGATATCTTCAACATAGTCCATAGAATCTGTTACTCCATCATAAGAAAACTCAGGAATAACATCATCTTGGATGAAGTCATACGGTACATTCAGACCATCACTTCCTTTATATGTAACTTTATCTTTACTCTTTTCTATCTCAATTTCTACAATATCTCCTTCTTCAACTTCATTATCCATCACATCCTCTTCAACATCATCAAATAATTCGTCAATATCATCCAGACATTCTAACTTCTCAGCTTCTTCTTCTTCTTCTTCAGAATCAGCAAAGAATTCCAATAGTAAAATATCTTCATTTACTCCAGAATCATTCTTGGTTCCTTCAATATTACCTGATGTAGACTCCCCCTGAACTCTTGATATTGGATTCACGTCAGCGTATTGACGATCACCCACAATATTACCACTAGGATCATTGTTGTAATCAAGGATTATAGTAATACAAAGCGTTTATTTACACCGTGTTGTTGATTGAGTTACACGTTGATCATGGATTCCGCACGTTATCACCGTGTCGTATCACGAGTCTAGAGATCTGTCACGCATCGAATCGGGACCTACACGTGGTATCAGAGCTTTTTCTCTTAATTAGCAGAAGATTTGTGGTGTTTTCATGAACAATCAACATCAAATATCACTAAATTTACTGAGGATTTGAAGGATTTTTTTTATCTTTTTCGTGTTCTTGATAAAAATGGAAGAATTTTGATCATTTTGGATTGATTTTGGATTCTTTTGATGAAATTGATCCGATAGAAGTGTTCCTAATCAGTCCCTACACATTCATACGGTTTAGATTTGTCTAATTTGATCATATACATCAGAAATCATAATTTTCAGAGGTCTGAGTTCGTGTTTTCGTTTTTCTGAAGTTTCAGCGTTTTAGGCGAACTTGCTGATTCAGTTGAAGGCGAACTTAGGGAGGCGAACTTAATAAGTTCGCTAGGTGAAGATCAGGCAAACTTAACTAGTTCTCTTGGGATCAAGTTCGCTCAGTGAATTTCAGGCGAACTTATTAAGTTCGCTCGTGCAGTATTAGGCGAACTTATTTAGTTAGGTTGTGTTCTTAAAAAAAAAACGAGTATTTTGGCGTGAAATATCTTCTTGTCCAAATTTTTTAGGGAAAGCTTATATGGTTGTTTTGAATCATTTTTGAAATTTTGAATTTTTTTTGAAAATTTTAAAAACGAGTATTTTGGTGGGAAATGTTTTTCCGGATATTTTCACAAAAAATTTAAAATGTCAATTTCATGTGATGATAATGAGATTGGAACTATGCCACCAAGGCTTTTGTGCATATCAGATTACCATAGCTGGAAAGTCTGATTCGAACATTTCGTATCAGAAACTGATGAAAATTTTTGGAGACCAATAACAGAAGGATATGTGCATCCTACTTTTGTCTTTCTGGAATTTCGTGATGTTCCTAAACCAGTGACAACTCTTACTAAAGTAGAAAAGAAGAAGTTTGACCATGAGATGAAAACGTGTGAAACTTTAACGATGTCTTTACCAAAAGAAATCATGCATAGTCTCGGGAAGTGTCCAACTTCAAGAGATCTATAGGAAGCATTGAAGAAAAAGGGTGAAGCAACTTCTCAAGCATTAGTGGTCTTGATCAAAGAAGTATTGGAGAAGCAGGGTGATTGTCAAAGTGATTCTTCTGCAGATTTAACTGATAGTGAGAGTATTCATTCTGGTGAAAGTACTTAATCTACTGAGACTGATGTGATGACTGAAGAAAGCTTTCAGACAGTTGAAGATGATCTGAGTGAATCAGAAATTGATACAAAGCCTGTCTTTGTTGCTCAAAAGGGTGAAGCTGATGATGACGTATTCATCGCTCCTAGTGCATCTTCTTTAGAAGAAAAAGCTGAGGTAGTTTCTAACTCTGAAACATTTTGTTCTAACTGTATTTCAGTGAAGGATAAAATGATAAGGGTTATGGATTATAACATCAACCTCATTTGTGATATGAAATCCACGCATACGGTAAATCAGAAATTAAAAGATAATGAGAATGTGTGTGTTGAAAGGATAGAATCACTGAAGAGGGATATAAATTCTCTGACTTTGAAGATCAAAGAGCAGGCATATCACCTGGATATGTCCTTTGTAGAAATTGAGAAAAGAAATAATGATCTTGCTGAAAAAGATAAGGAACTAGCTGAATCTAAAGTTGAGATGATCAGATTGCATAGAAAGTTAGAAAGCTTTAGAAATTCATCATTCCTACTGGGATATTTTAATAATACAGAAGAGGGGAAGGGAACTAGTGGTATTGGTTATGTTCCTCCACCATTCAACGAAAATTATGCTGTTACACCTGAGATTATAAAAGATGAAGATTTAGATCCTAAGACCGTGTTGAAAGTGAATCCAGTCAAAAGTGAAGATATGGTGTATTCTGATGAGAGTGATGATGAATATTTTGATGAAGCTAAGGTAGAGAGGATACCGAAAGAGGTTAAGAAAGAAGAACCAAAGGTTGATTCTAATTCATCTGGAAATTATACATTTGGAAGTTCTTCAAATTCAAGGAGAGTTCCATATGTCAGAGATTATATAGACAGGCGTACATGCTTTCATTGTAATGAGATGGGACACATTGTGGTGAAATGTCCTTACAAAAATAAAGGGAAGAAGCATGTAGTTCCTGAGAAGATGAAGCCTGAATCAAAACCTGTTGAGAAAAAGTTTGTTCAGTCTCAAACTCCAAAAGAAGTTCCTGTAGGAGAATCTTCTTCAAGTGCATATTATCGTGTGAAGATTCCTTATATGAGAGAATATCGTGAGAAGAGATCTTGCTTTTACTGTGGTCTTGTGGGTCATAATCGGATTGCTTGTCCTCACAACGCCAAAGGTAACTGACATGTTACTCCAGTAAAGGTAAGAACTCCTGGTAAGTTTTATGTTAACCCAATTGTGGTTAAACCTCGTGATACACCAAATGGTAACTCAAAATCTGAGGTTAGGCTTTCTAGACCTCAAAGACGGAGGAGAAACAGAAGATTGAGAAAACTTTTAGAACAACAAGAGTTTTCACAATCTAAACATTTTTCAAATGAACATGATTGTTCAAACACTTCACATTTTAAGCAAAAAGAACTTAGTGAATAGAAGTATGTTTGGAAATCTAAAGTTTCTGTTTCTGACTCGTCGGAACAATCTCCGAAAATCGATGAGAGATTCGATTGTGAACGGAGTGCAGTTTATTATTTTGATACAGATGGACGACCCATGACTACCATGGCTTGGGTCCCAATTTCAAATTAATGTTTCTTGTTAGATGTGTAGGATTAACCAAGAGGGACTATTAATAACATTTGGTTTGTTGATAGTGGTGGTTCATAGCACATGATAGGGAATGACATCTGCAAGAGTAAAGAGTTGTTGATAACTGAGAATCTATTTGATTCAACGACTTGATGCTCAAAGGGGAGAATATTTCATACACAATGTTTTGGAAAGAATTTTACAAAGTCCAAATGAAAACCTGGAATTTAGGATGACAATGGTGAGCATAAAGTCGTTGATGCAACCATTTGACTAGTTGAGGGGGAGTCTACAGGACAAGGGGTGTACAGAACTGTGTTGGTGACAAAGGCAAAGGCATTCAATTACAGGATTACATCGGTTTGAGTTTTTAATTGATTAACTTGCTTAATCCCAAGTAACCAAGTAAATTGTTTTTCATAAAATGTTTTCATGGAAGGTTTATTTTCGTTTGTTTTACTTTCTTTGAAAAAGATTTTGAAAAAGCCAAACAAATTGAAAAAGATAAAATCAACATTACTTGAAGTTATAAGGAGAAATGATAGTACATCAGTAGATGTTCAGTCACACATGACCTTAGTTGGACTTTATGATGCTTATCTAATATATCTGTGATAAATGTTTTGATCAGAATTTCTTAGACTGCACAGTATGGGAAATGATAGCTTCATAACTACTTTTGCTTAACAAAAATTGATGCTTGGTGCTTATATTTTAATTTGGATACTAGTATGTAGTCTGAATTGTCAATAGGCTATGAGTATCTTTGGTCCATTAGTAGTGTGACAACATAATGATCTTTGTGACAACTGTGATTTGAACCCATGGTATGCCGGGTGTGTGTGTAAAAGATCATTATCAGATAAAGAATATAAGATCTAAAGTACTTCATGAGACCAGTATCGGTTATGTCGTTAAACACAATTTTTCAGTTCACTTCACTGCCCATGCCCCGAAAAACATGCAACGTGAAGTTGGACTAAGATATGTTTCTGACAACATATGTTGGAACATATACTAGCCCTTGGATCATTATCCTGATTCCATTGAATATATCTCGATAACAGTTGGATCACGCTACCCTATGTCATTGAATCAATCGATTCCTTGATCAATCTTATGTTGAAGAATTCTATTGGTACAATCTTTCTGTTCCTATGAATCATGATACTTCATCCAAACCAAGACATTTGAATCATTCGATTCTGAATCGTTTTGATTCTCTGCTTGATATTTTCCTGTGTTTATCGGTATAATTCTTCCTAGAGATTGAATATTATCTTGCAATGATCTTATATGTCTTGAAGATAGTGCACATTTAAATTTCTGTTGGCATATTTGTGGGGTACACGTTGTATTACAAAATAAATGGTACCTTAATTCACAAGAACATGGGACAAAGATACTGGTGGTTTAAATTCTTATAATATTGACAACTTAGATTGACATGTTATGTGTTGCAAATTCGTACGTAATAAGCATGTTATGATCTGATCCTATCTTCTTTGGAGTTCTTCGCGTATCATTACATGTTTTGGTTGAAGCTTAAAAGATTTGATCTTATCTGATATAAAGAAAGAATGAATCTGGATAGGATACCCATAGAATGTTTAGGGATGTTTATCCAAAATGTGTGATTGATGCATTGCTTTTACTGATATGATCTTCTTACTCGTGATGTTCGACCAAAAATATGTGATTTTGTATTTTACATTTCAGTTTATATAGAGAAAAACCAAAAAGATTTTGTCTTTCTTATGTTTGAAAAACCAAAAAGATTTTATTTTTCCAGCTTCCATGGAAATCTTAATTGTTGGTTATTCTTGGTTATTCTCCATTGCAAAAACTGAATATTGAAGACAGAAGTTGACAAGGGGTCCTTCTCCCAAGTTTTTTTCTAGATAGAAAGAGAAAGTTCAGATGGACAAGACAAAGATTACAGTGTGTTTGATGATATTTGAAGACGGATGACAATCTTCTAAAGTTGTTGTAAAGGGGAGTCTATTGGAGCATATTCTGCTGACAACGTGCTTGAAGATATTATGTCTTAATCTTAGAGTCTTTGACTTGTAATTGATAGAATTGTTAGAAACAGTTAAAGGGGAGTCTGTTAGGACATGTTTTGTAACTGTTGATAAAATTCTGTGTAAGTTCAGAGAGAGGCGAACTTTTTAGGAGCGAACTGTTAAGTTCACCTAAGGAATATTGTTCAAGTTCATAGAGAGGCGAACTTAACAAGTTCGCCTAAGCATCTTTGAGGCGAACTTGTTAAGTTCGCTTAAGGTGCTGTGTGTTCCTATAAATAGGAGTTACAAGTTCATATTCCATAGAACACTAGAGAAGAAAAAGGTGTAAGTGTGTGTTTTGGAGAGAACTATTGTAATCAAGGATTATAGTAATACAAAGCGTTTATTTACACCGTGTTGTTGATTGAGTTACACGTTGCACGTTGATCATGGATTCCGCACGTTATCACCATGTCATACCGCGAGTCTAGAGATCCGTCACGCATCTAATCGGGACCTACAAGTGGTATCAGAATGTAAGAAAGACAAGGCACCAGCCTTAGGTTTCACTCGACCAAGTCCAGGAAGCAACCGAATTACAACAACCGGAGCTTCAACAACATCACTCAAAATCAAGGAGCACTGTCCAATGCGTTGGTAGCTCAACAAGATGAGAGCTATGACTGGGGAATTCACCTGGAAGATACCAATATTTAACAAACACAAATGGGATTGATGGCAGAAATCATTGAGATGATAAAAGTTGAAGAAAGGGAAGCTGTTGCATATGCTGACCAACATGAATCTGCATTTGCTTTGATGTCAATCGGAGAAGCATCCAGCTCATCAACTGAGATAGATTCTAATTCTTTTGTTGTTATTCCTTGTCCTAATTGTTTAATACTAAAAGCAGAAAATGATAAAATTCATGATTAAATCGAACCTCTACGTAGTGCAGTTCTAAACTATAAAAGAAAATGAAAAACGTTTTAAAGATTCTATTGAAAATCTCAGAAAAGATAAACACGATTTTTCAATAAAAATCAGTAAACAACACTTTAGATGTTGCCTACAAAGAGTTAGATAAAAAGAATGTCGAAATAGCCAAACTTTAGAATGAAATTCTGAAGTTAAGTGGAAAAATTGAAAAATTGAGGAATTCTCATTTTGTGGTGGAACACTATGAATCTATCGTACGACAAGTGACTGGCAAAGGTTTAGGTATTAATGCCATTCCACCACCAGTTAACGGGACATTTGTCAATGGGCCAGTCAACATTGATCTGTCCTTTCGAGATGAATCTTCTAGTAAGGCTAATTCATCCTCATATGAAGAGTTGTATTCTAATGAATGTTCAAAAGACAACAAAGTCGAGGGTGTTGTCTCAGAGGAACTGATTGATGAACCTAAAACTAACAAAAACATAGTCAATGATCGTGACAATTGTATATTAACCGAATCTGATTTGATTGAATCTTATAGATATAAAGACTGATGGCTACAAAATTCTCTAAGTACAACTGATGCGGACTCCACAATTTTGCTGCTGACCAACAAACTGCTGCGGATATGCTTGTCTGCTGCTGATAGTTGTTCTCTTGCTGATGAACAACTCTGCAGCGGACAGCCTTATCTGCTGAAGTCCAGAGTTGCTACAGATAGGCTTCTCAGCAGCATCAAACAATTGATGCTGCTGATAGGTAAATCATCAGCAGCTTTGGATATTTGAGTTTTGTCGAGGATCTTCAACTATGCGGCTGATAGCCTTATCTGCTGAAGATTAATCGTTGCTGCTGATTGGAATATCAAAAGCATCAACTTTACTACTGACAAGTTTCTGATGCAACTCTGACACATCACATGCAGAAAGAATGTTACTGGTGAAGACAATAAAAGACAACGCTCTTCTTCCAAGTATCCAAGCAATGATGCCTAAGAAGACGTTTTATTAAAGTTAACTTTTGTAGTCTTTGTTGTCTTAACTTGTAGTATAGCTTCTAGTATACAAGATCAACGACTTGTGTTTGATCTGATCCATAGAATCAAGGGTCTGTCTTGATTCTAAGTTACTATATAAGTAGTGTATCTGTTCAGTGTACAAGAGTGCTTTCTTAGAGTTTTTCTTTGTAATCTTGTAACCATTGAAGCTTACTACAATTTGCATTTATCAGTATTCTTTGTGTTTACTTGTTAAATTGCATAGTTGTGATTGTTTCCGCCAATCTCAACTAGAATAGAACCATCTTGTATTCACCGATCTTACAAGTGGTATCAGAGCTTTGGCTCTCAGATTAAACAAACTCACACATGTTTAATCACTCTCTGGTTCTATTCACTACTATCTCTTTGCTAAAACACAATATATCACAAATCCAAAAGTGGCACAAAACAATGGTTTTGAAGATACTGGAAGCATCAACAGACCACCAAGACTAGTGTCTGGAGAAGACTATGATATGTGGAAGAGCAAGATGGAAAGTTTCTTCTGCTATAAAGTGTATGGGATGTGGAGATCCATTAAAGATGGACCATATGTACCCATGGTGGCCTCTGCTGATTCCGGAGGTCCATCAGTCCCCATAGAACCCTCAAAGTATTCAGATGAAGACATCAAGAAGATGGAGGTAGACTTCAAAGCCTTGGGAGCCATTCAGATGTGCTTGCCAAATGAAGTCCTTCACAACTTCAGAGAATGTAAGACTGCCAAGGAGCTATTGGAGGCTCTTTAGAAGATGTTTGCTGGGTAAGAAGAAGTGAAAGAAAATAGAAGAGACATTCTGAAGCAACAATATGAAAACTTTGTCTGGAAGGAAGGTGAGTCTCTTACTGTGTTGTATAACAGGTACACCAACCTTGTGGGAGAGCTACAATGCTCAAAAGTGAAGCTAGAGAATGGAGACATTCTCAAGAAGTTCATCAGGTCTCTGCCAAGCTACTGGACACTTTACACAGTGTCAATCAAAAGAACTAAAAATTTAAAGACTCTGCAGATGACTGAGCTGTTTGGCATGCTGAAGACCTATGATTTAGAAATGATTCAAGCCAAAGAGAGAAGCTCAAGTTACTAACATCCTCATCATCCACCCCCACTTCCTCTGTACTTCAATCTGACCACTCAGTTCCTAGTTCAAGCAACTACTACCCTCCCATTGTCACTCATCCCCAGACTCCAACCTCACAATCAAACAACTCACCATTTCTTCTTGAAGCCCCACCTCAAACGTCAACTTCTGCTGCCTTTTTCACTAGAAACTTAAGCAATATGTCCTTTATCAAGGAAGATCTGGAATGTTTTCATCCAGATGATCTAGAAGAAATGGATATACAGCACTTCTATGCCATGCTCTCTCTAAGATCAAAAAGGTTCTACTCTAGAACAGGAAGACCCATTCCAAGCAACAACTCCAACACCAGAGTTGGCTTGGACAAAAGCAAACTGAGATGTTACAACTGTAACCAACTTGGTCATTTTGCCAGAGAATGCAAGGCACCAAAGGCAAATCCAGTTGCTGCCCAGCCAAGGCAAGTTCATCAAGGTCAAACAAGCCAAGCTGACAACAATAAGCTACCCCTCCTATTCAAACTGCAGCCTGTGTAGCTGTTGTAACTGCTGAGTTTGACTGGAGCTTCCAGTATGAGGATCTTCCTGCCAACAATCAAGCTCTCATGGCAGACACATCAGAGATACCACCTCAGGTATATGAAAATATTTGTAGTTAGGCTTGTATTGATAAGGTTCTTGGATACAGAAAACCTAACAAGAATCTCATAGATTAAAATGAAGAGTTTCACCAAATGAAATATGAATTTAAAAATGTTAATAATTACAAAGAAAAGATTAATTGTTTAAAGAAAGAGATTTCATCATTAAAACATGAACAAACAAACCTTGAAACTTAGATTGATGATCTTCTGGTTAAGTTAAAGGCTACAAGGGCTGAATTAGCAGACCAAAAGGCCCATGTGGAAAAATATGAGTTTGCATCCAAAAAGCTACAAAGACTTTTGGATGCTCAAATCCACGAAAGGGTAACTGCTAGACTTGGGCTTCAAGCTGAACAACCCTACAATGTTGTTCCTTCACCCGCTGACTATGTAGCCATTCATGAACCAAGTTTCAATCTTTCCAATCTTGATCTGGCCAGCCGAAATCTTGATCCTGCTGTCCAAGAAACCTTTGTGCAAGAATGCACTACTTCATCTGAGTCTGAGTCCACATGCTCAGACTCCACTGAAACCAATAAAGCTCCATCACAACCTGCATTTAAAGGTATTCAAACCAACATTCCAAGCCCCTTCATCCCTTCAAAAACAGTACCAGTATCTCAACTCACCAAACAAATCAAAAACAGCTATCCTCCAAAAGGAAGAAAGCTAACTGTTGAAAAGGGACAGTATTCAACCTCCACCAACCCAAATCCTCAATCTAAATCCACCCAACCAAGGAAGGTGTTTGACATATGTCATGCGCCTGGAGAGAGAGAGCTCTATATGTTCAAAAGACATTGGACGAAGCCACTTTTGAGTACAACAAAGTTCACCCCTGGAATTTCAAAGACTTTTTCAAAAGAAAAGATTATGTGTACTTCTAAAGGAACAAACTGGCTAAATCATGTTTTGTCTGTGACAAATACAATCACACTGCCAGCACATGCTCCTACTAGCTTCAGCATAAAAGAAACCTCAAGCAACATGATTTTGAGAAGACGAACAAGAACAAAAAGGTAAGAAGTTTTGAAGCCAAGGGAACTCATTTCAGAAAATTTCCCTCCCCACCAATGAATCAGCTTCCAAAACCTCAACAATCTTGCATCATCTGTGGTGAATCAGACCACTTTGCTGCAAATTGTGAGTTTAATCCCTTCAACCAGATCCTTCATCAAGCCCCTCCTCAACAAAAAGCCTACCAGCAAAATAACTTCTACAGAGAAACCCTCTGTTAACATGGTAAAGAAGGATAAGCATACATCTGTTGTTAAACCATCAGCAGCCAGCAAAAATGCTGTTGATCAAGTAAATCCAAAGAAACCAAAGGACAAGCCTTCAGCAACAACCAAGTCTGCTGCTGCTCAAGTAAAACCATTAACAGCAACAAAATCTGCTGCTGATAAGCCAAGTCCTCAGCAGCAAAATCTGCTACTGATAAAGCAAATCTTTCAGCAGCCAAAGCAACATCAGCTGCTGAGAGAGCAAAGAGATCTGGAAAACCACCTCCTCAGCAATGGAAAGCCAAGATCCTAGCCTCTATCCATGAAAGAATCATCATTGGCTCCATTGAATGCAAGCATACTAATGCTGTAGATCCAACGACACAATTACCCAAGTCTACAAGTTCTTGGGTTCCTCCATCTAACTAGATCTCTCTCATGTGCAGGGACATCCGGGTTACAAGAATAACACCTGGGTTGTAGACAGTGGTTGTTCCAGGCACATGACCGACAACATATCCATCCTCTCCAACTTCAGACATTTCAATGGAGGATATGTTGCATTGGGAGCGATTCAAAAGGAGGATCAATTACAAGGAACTGTGTCCAATGAAAGGATGAGTATTGAAATAGTAAACTATGTCAAAGAATTAGACTTTAATCTCATGAGTGTGTCCCAGGTCTGTGATCAAAAGCATTGGATGCTTTTCACAGATAAAGAATGTTTTGTACTATCCCCTGGCTTAAACAAACCTCCTCTAGAAAAGATCCTATTGACTGCTCAGAGAAAAGATAACCTATATGTGCTTGACATGAATAAGGTCACTCCATCTGGTAGTGTATCTTGTTTTTTGTCAAAGGCATCAGTTGATGAATCAGCTCTCTGGCAAAGAGATTAAGCCATGCCAATGTAAAAACCATTAACAAGTTGGTAAAGGAAAATATTGTCGGAGGGCTTCCTGACAAAGAATTCCAACTTAAAGATCATTGCATTGCATGCTTGAAGGGGAAGCAACACAAGAGTTCTCACAAGCCCAAGACATTGAATTCAAATGACACTCCATTACAGCTGCTGCATATAGATCTCTTTGGTCCTACAAATGTCATGTTAATGGGCAGGAAGTCATACTGTCTGGTGATCACCGATGACTATACCAGATTTTCATGGGTATACTTCTTGAGAATAAAAGATGAAACTGTTGAGCTTCTTAAATCTTACATTCTTCGAGTTGAGAATCAAAGCAATCAAAAGGTGAAAGTCATAAGGTGTGATCAAGGTACAGAATTCAAGAACCACACTCTGAACTGTTTATGTGAAAGCAAGGGAATAGAAAGACAATACAGTGCTCCAAGAACTCCGCAACAAAATGGCGTTGCTGAAAGGAGAAACAGAACTCTAATTGAATCAGCAAGATCAATGTTGGCTGATTCAAAACTGCCTCTCACATTCTAGGCAGAAGCAGTCAGTACAACTTGCTATGTGCAGAATAGAGTTCTCATTGTCAAGCCTCTCAATAAGACACCTTATGAACTCTGGTTCAAAAGAGTTCCCTACATTGGATTTCTAAAACCTTTTGGATGTCCATGCACCATTCTGATCACACATAGGGTTCTTCCTAAGTTTGGTGCCAAATCTGATGAAGGATACTTTGTGGGCTATTCCTCTTAATCCAAGGCCTACATGGTATTCAACTTAAGAACAAGAATCGTGGAAGAATCAGCTAATGTGGAATGTAGGGAACACATTGCATATGAACAGGGAAAAGGCCCAGACTAGCTCTTTGATATAGACACCTTCACACAAATATTTGAGCCTCTCATCTTCTCAAATATGGAGTCTACCTCTTCCAAATCACCAGCCTCCACTTCTTCCACTCACTACAAATTAGAGTTAACTAGTCCCCATATCAGACTGAAAAGGCCATCTATTAATCCTCCATCTGTTGTGGAAGCTATTGAAGCCAGTGAAGCCAGAACCAGACTCTCAAATGTCACCAGCAGCAGGCTCTCTGAGAATGAAAATCCGAATGAACTTCAAGACACATCTGTAAATGATGTAGAGGCATCTGCTGCAGATGTTGCTGATGCTGCTGATGATAATGCTGATGCTGCTGTTGATATTGAAGACTCTTCCACCATGAATGAAGAGTTTCCTGATCAGAATCAGAGTAATCTTGGGTAAGGAATACAATTGGATGTTGTACCAGCACAAAGAATTAACAAGGAACATCCCCTGGAAAACATCATTGTCCAAGTTCACCAAGGAATTCAAACAAGAAGCAAAACTCATGAGGCTAATATATGTCTGTATTCCTGCTTTTTATCTCAGGTAGAACCAAAGAAGATAGATGAAGCTCTGAAACACAGTAGTTGGATTGAGGCAATGCAGGTAGAGTTGCTGCAATTCAAGAGACAGGATGTCTGGAAACCTGTTGATCTTCCACCTGGTCAAACTGTTATTGGCACAAGATGGGTATTCAGGAACATGCAAGATGAGAGAGGCATTGTCGTCAAGAACAAAGCCAGACTTGTAGCTCAAGACTATACTCATGAAGAGAGAATTGACTATGATGAAGTCTTTGCTCCTGTTGCCAGGCTGGAGGCCATCAGAATCTTCCTGGCATATGCTGCATCCAAGAATTTCATAGTTTATCAAATGGATGTAAAGAGTGCCTTTCTGTATGGGAAGATTGGTGAGGAAGTATATGTCAAACAGCCTCCGGGCTTTATAGATCCTGCACATTCTAACAAAGTGTTCAAACTAGACAAAGCTCTCTATGGCTTACATCAAGCTCCAAGAGCCTGGTATGAAACTCTGTCTGGATATCTACTAAGTAACAACTTCAGAAGAGGTGCCATTGACCAGACCTTGTTTATCAAAGATGAAGGGGGAGAAATCCTACGGGTACAAATATATGTTGATGACATCATCTTTGGAACAACAAGGAAGATGTTGTGTAAAGACTTTGAGGTCCTGATGCACTCAAAGTTTGAAATGAGTTCAATGGGTGAACTAAACTTCTTTTTAGGTCTTCAAGTCAAACAAGTTCCAAATGGAATCTTTATCAGCCAATCCAAATATGTTAAGAGCATTTTGGAAAGATTCAAGATGGCTGACTGCTATGCTGCAAGATGCAAGTGCACCATCAACTGATTTTAATCAAAGATGGTCAAGACACTGATCAACATCAATACCGTGCAATGATTGGATCACTAATGTATCTCACTGCCTCAACGCCAAATATCGTGTTTGTAGTATGCCTTTGTCTAAGATGCCAAGCAGCTCCAAAGAATACACATCTTCAAGTTGTCAAGAGAATTTTTAGATACCTAAAGGGAGCCTCGAGGCTTGGGCTATGGTATTCTCAAAATGATATGTTCAACCTGTATGCATACACTGATAGTGACTATGGAGGATGCAACTTGGACAAAAAATCCACATCAGGGGGATGCCAGTTTCTGGGAGGAAGACTGATTTCATGGCAGTGCAAGAAGCAAACCTGTGTATCAACTTTTACAACAGAAGCAGAATACATTATAGCTTCAAGTTACTGTGCACAAGTCATCTGGATACAAAACCAAATGCTGGATTATGGGATGACTTTCATGGCCACTCCCATTCACGTTGACAACATGAGTGCTATATCACTCACAAACAATCCGGTGCAGCACTCCAAGACAAAGCATATTGAAATCAGGTATCACTTCATAAGAGATCAAGCTGAGAAAAAGAGAATTATTTTAACCAAAGTTCATACCAATGAGCAATATGCTGACTTGTTTACAAAACCTTTTGATGAAGCTAGATTTAGATACTTAGTTGAATCCATTGGTATGATGAACTTTGACTAAAATCTGTCTCTAAAATTGTTTTAAAACGTGTTTGTCTTTTGTTGTAAATAAAAGTTATAAGTCAGCAGCAACCTTTTTTTGCAGCTGACATGACTATTCATCAGCAGCAAATAATTTTCCACTGACTACTTTAAGTTGTCAGCGCGAACAAGTTTCTTGCGGATAGCTTTAAGGCAATCAGCAACAACATCTTTGCTGCAAACTATTGCATCCATCAGCAACAATTAAGTTTGTTGCTGACAGACTTAACCATTCGCAGCAACCAAGTTTGCAGCAGATAGGCTTAACCATCCGCAGCAACCAAGTTTGCTGCTGATGGGTAAAAATAAGTCCAAATTAACTTTTACCCGCTGTAAAAAGTACTTTCAGTCTTTACCATGACTGCTATAGTGTATTACAGCTATAACAGTGAAAAGTGTATGGGTTGTACTGTACAAGTAACTTTGCTTTTTCCCTCCTCTACCATTATAACACAAATCAAATTTCTCCTTAACATCTTCACATTCAATTCCAACCTAACCGTCACCATTTTCTCTCAAGCATTCAAAACATTCAAAGCTTTCCATACTTAACCACCTTTCAAAAACTTCCCCCTTCCCTCCAAATCCAACGACAATGGCAGAGGTCGACATAAACCATCCTGATGACAAGTTTTCACCCTACCACAATCTCACTGCATACCTGGTCAAAGGAAAGAAGTCCGAAGGGTTCGATGATATGATCGATTTTCTTTGTTGATCAAAGATATATTTTGCACTAACTGTCAACCCTACCATATACATCCCTCATATGGAGGATTTTTGGAACACCATCGTCTACTCTACCGAACAGGGGATTCCCCAAATCCAAGCCAGGGTAGACGGCAAAGACATCAACGTCACTGAAGCTACTCTCAGAAAACACCTCAAGCTTCAGGACGAGGGTGCCGCCATTTCATACACCAGGGAAGTGTATATGAGGACCTTTGTATCCATAGGGTACACTGGAAATCAGAACGAATATACTGTTGAAAAGGCACTGATGGGCACTCCATGGAAGTTTCTATGCTACACTCTTCTACAGTGCATATCCCAGAAGAGAAGTGGATAGTATCAAGTGAGTTCTGCTCTCGCCTTTGCTGTTCACAGTATGGTCACTAGCCAAGGTTTCAACTTTGCACATCTCGTTTTTGAAGGTTTGAGATATAACCTTCAAGAAGGTGCAAAACATGCATTCTATATGTACCTAAGGTTCTTGTAGGAACCCCTGTGCATATCCCAGAAGAGAAGTGGATAGCATCAAGTGACCTTTCCAAACCTGCAAGAATCTACCTTATGCTGGGACATAAAAATAATATTTTTCAAAGCATGAGAACTATTTCCAAAAAGTTCTCAGGGGTAAATTTTCCATTTTTATGTACAATGATGAACATACAGAGTACACAGTGTGACAGTTCAGCAATCCCAGCTGATACTGATCCCACACCCTCCTCTTCAAAGCCTGAACATCAATCTTCTTCCATTGTTCGAACCCCTGTGCATCCTATTAAGGGTGCACAGGCATAAAAACTACTTACACCTGTTTTGGATGTCCAACTGGAACACAGGGCCCCAGTTGAGGCAAAATATACCAGAAAAAGAAAAAGGAGCAAGAAGACTCCTTCTATTCTTGTCTCACAGGCCCAATCCTAACCTAAAAGCCCTCATTTAGAATCCAAAATTTTGATAAGAATTTCAAAAGGGATAGCCAAATTATTAGAGAGACTTCCTTGGAAGTTCCTCTATTAGGATCAGGATCACATCCCGGATCCATAGAACAACCTTCTGAGCCCTTTCATTATTTTTCTTCTCTAAACTTAAGTGCAGAGGCATCTAGTCAAGATGATATGCCTTCTCCAACGACCACCTTCTCGTAGGTATTGATTGACTTGGTTGCTAATGTACCCAGCCCAAGTTCATCACCTAAGAAGGTTCACTCTGGGAGTGATGATAGAGTGAATGTGGAAAGGGCTATCACTACTACTGGTACATCAATTGACCAGGATGACAGTGATAACATCACTAAGTCCCCAACCTCGACAACTCACAGTGAGGATGTTTCTCTTGAAACACTCTTCACTAAGAGGAATCCCAGGTGCCAAGAAAACTAGGGTGATGGGGATGCAGAGGCTAGGCCTAAGGCCCCATCTAGTTCCAAGGATTCCACAACTGTGGATGAGGACAGACTGAAACTTGAAAACATGGAATTGACAGCCAGGGTGGCAATGCTAGAGGCTGAAGTGTCCAAACTATAGTACCAAGTTTCTATGTATGAAACCCATCAATGCCCTCCAGTGACTACTCCTTCCCTTGTATCAGTGGGCACTCAAACAGATGAAACTCTATGCACTGATGCAACCAAAAAGGGGGAGATAGTTATTGTTGAAGATGATGCTGACAGCCTTGATGAATGGATACAAGAGCAGGCTGATTTTCAAAGTACACTCTTCAAACCTGCTTTTGTTAAAATCCATGACTTTCCAGACTCAGTAGATGAAGAGGAAGATATCTCTCATGATTGGAAGTTAGTTGTTAGAGCTGTTGATGAGGTGTTCGAGAATGAAAGTCAAGATGAAGACACACCTTTATCATTCAGCATACTTCCAGCTGCTGCAAGTATATGAAGACAGACCATTGCCCCTTAATTCACACTGACTGCACATAAGCTAGAGTTTGACTCTATCCCAGCTTGGGGTTTGATGGTCTATCTGAGAGATTCTGGATTGGACAGGAATTTGGTGGAATAGAAGAGCTTAATTGGAATACACTAAATCCACTTCAGGTTCTGTGTCTTGATGGAGGATAATATGCCCTGGTTTGAATGGTTTCTAGAAGAAGCAAACAGGGTGGCCTATCCTAAACATACTGCAGAGTCTTCAAGAACATTAGAACAAAGACTAGCTCCAAGACTTGACTTGATAAGGAGCAGTGCTTTAACATAAGAATAAGTTCTATGTTGGAGAAGATTCTTCTACATTGAAATGGTCAGGGGCCTGGAAGTGCAAGGGGTCAAGCACTGGGTCCTCTGGTTTTTAGTTCTTCTTTTGTGATGGATCATCATTCACAATCAACAACATTCAAGAAATCCTGCTCCTCAATCCAGATTTCCTTCATAAGGTCTTTGAGCATAGGACACACATCTGCAACATCAACTCCTTAGAAATTCAAGCAATGATCAAGATTATCAAAGATTTTCTTAAAAAGGAGGGATGGCTTGCAATGGATGACTCTGACTCAGATCTATCATTTCCCTCCTCACCAACTGTTATACTGAGTGCAGCAGTATAGTCAAGAAAAGTGGCTGCTCAGAATGTCAAAGAGGCTTTTAAAGCTATACATGGGAGTGAATGGGAAAAGAAAGAGAGTGAAGCAGTCCCTTCCTCTGTGTCTGTTCCTCAGATTGCCAATGAAGCTAAAGTTGAGATCCCAACAGCATCTCTTACATCTGCTGTTGTGATCCATGAAGCTGAAGCAGAGGCATCCAATAAAGACAAGGGGAAGGGCATTATGACAGAAGAAGAATAAGAAAGAATAAAGGAAGAGAAGAGAGAAAAAGGGAAGAGAATAAGAGAAAGAGAAGAAGAGGAGATGGCTGAGTTTAGAAAGATTCAAGAAAGGAAAGCTGCCATTCTCCTCAGGGAACAACAGATCTAGTTGCATGCTAGGCAACTAGATACTTTGAAAGTTAAAGTTACTGCAACTACACAATTACAAGAAGATGAAGCTCTAGCTATTCAGCTACAGGAACAACTCAATAAAGAAGAAGAAGAAGAAGAGAGGGAAAAGAAAAGAAAAGAAAAGAAAAGAAGAGGCTAAGTTCAGGATAACTAACTCTGAACTAGCCAAAGAAATGAGAGAGGAGTGGATAGAAGCTCTGATTTCTCAAGGTGAGGATGCAGACTACCTTAAGAAATTATCAAATAAAGAAATCTATAGAGCTTCCATGGGTCAGCAAGGTCAACTGGCAAATAAGAAAAGGGATGAAGAAGAAGAAAAATCCAAACAGAAAACCAAGAAGACCATTGCATTTAATATAAGAACCCATGAAGAAAGAAGGAAGAGGAAGAGAGATTGGGGAAGACAGGCTCAAAGAAAAGGGTAAACACTCAAACTGATGATAGAAAACAAAAGAAATCAAAGCCTACTCCCTCATCCACTCCTTCCTCTATCCAAAAACCTTCTACTCTCCCTCCTAGACCTCCCCCCTCTCCACTCAAAGAGTCCAAATCCTCACACCCAGCTCCTCCTCATCAACAGCCTCCCAAGAAGAAAACCAAACCTACTACCACACAAGAAGATTCAAGAGAAATTGTTATATGGTTCTACAACAATCAAGATCAATGGTTTGAGGTTTTCAGGGGAAGGGCAGAGGTAAAAAGATCAATCTACAAATATATTGTTGAGGTAATACAGCTCCTTGATTCTGATCTTAGAAGAATGATGGAGCTGGGTGAAGCTCATGAGCCTGAGAATGAAAGTGGAAGACATATGTTGCTAGTGATCAAACATCACTTCAACCCTAGCAAAGATGCAGTCATTGATGCTAAACCTCTCCAATCCCACTTTCCATTCACTAGCTGGTCCTACAATGCTGAGAAGGATGAATTCACTATAACAACTGCTAGAGGTCAACAGATGAGATGCTCTAGCATGGCCATTTTTAAGATGCCAAGAAAGGACATCAAGTCTCTGTCTGAGCTTCCTCTTGACAATCCCAGCAAGGACCCTAGAGGCTATGAGGTAGCAAGGATAGTTGCTAACATGCAAAAGCTTCAGCAACAACAGCAGTAAGAGAGTTTTGGTAGCATCAGTCTAGGGGGAGTTTGTAGATATAAAGACTGATGGCTATAAAATTCTCTAAGTACAACTGTTGCGGACTCCACATTTTTGCTGCTGACCAAAAAACTGCTGCGGATAAGCTTTTCTGCTGCTGATAGTTGTTCTCCTACTGATGAACAACTCTGCTGTGGACAACCTTATGTGCTGAAGTCCAGAGTTGCTGCTGATAGGCTTCTCAGCAGCATCAAATACTTGATGCTGCTGATAGGCAAATCATCAGCAACTTTGGATAGTTGAGTTTTGTTGAGGATCTTCAACTATGCAACTGATAGCCTAATCTGCTGAAGATTAATTGTTGCTGCTGATTGGCATATCAAAAGCATCAACTTTACTACTGACAACTTTATGCTACAACTCTGACACATCACATGCAGAAAAAATGTTACTGGTGCAGACAATAAAAGACAGCGCTCTTCTTCCAAGTATCCAAGCAATGATGCCTAAGAAGACGTTTGATTAAAGTTAACTTTTGTAGTCTTTGTTGTCTTAACTTGTAGTATAGCTTCTAGTATACAAGATCAACGGCTTGTGTTTGATCTGATCCTTAGATTCAAGGGTCTGTCTTGATTGTAAGTTACTATATAAGTAGTGTATCTGTTCAGTTTACAAGCGTGCTTTCTTAGAGTTTTTCTCTGTAATCTTGTAACCGTTGAAGCTTAATACAATTTGCATTTATCAGTATTCTTTGTGTGACACCCGACATTTCAGGTCAATATCCGTACATGTTATAAACAAGTTTACATTATAATTGTTGTAGAACCAAAGACTGATTGCTACCAAATTATTCTAAGTACAAATGCTGCTGATAGGCTTATCAGCAGCATTCAACACATGTTGCTGCTGATAGGCTTATCAACAGCATTCAACACTTGTTGCTGCTGATAGGTTTATCAGGAACGTTCAACACAAGTTGCTGCTGATAGGCTTATCAGCAGTATTATTCTCATCTCTGCTGCTGATAGCTTTATTCTCTGAAGACCAAACGTTGCAGCTGACTATCCATGTGAAGCGCCTCTGATACCTTTCTGCAAAAGCAACTGCCACACTCCAAGCAGAAGGAACCTCAATGGTGCAACCAATAAAGGACAATGACGTTCTTCTCCAAGCATGCAAACAATGATGCCTAAGAAGACGTTTCAGTAAAGTTAACTAGATTAGCATTTGCGTGTAATTTAGATTAATAAACAAGATCAACGGCTTGTGTTAGATCTGATCCTTAGAATCAAGGGTCTGTCTTGATTCTAAGTTACTATATATATCTTGTAAACACTTCAAACAAAGTATGCTTGGTGTGCCTTGAAAGTGCTTCTTGATAGTGTTTTACTTGTAAACTTGTAATCTCAGAAGTCTAATACAACAGTGCATTTATCAGTATTCTTGTTGTTTTCTTGTTTACTTTGTTGGTTGCTATTGTTTCCGCCAATATCAACTAGAATAGAATCACCTTGTAATCTTACGATCCTACAAGTGGTATCAGAGCTTTGGCTCAAGATTAAACAAACTAACACTTGTTTAATCACTTTCTGATTCTATTCAAAACTCTATTCTTGATCAAGTCACACAAAACAAAATGGCATAAAGTCATGGATCTGAAGACATCGGTAGTATCAACCGACCACCAAGGTTGGTGTCTGGGGAGGACTATGATATGTGGAAGAACCGTATGAAAAGCTTCTTCTGCTACCATGAATACGGAATGTGGAAATCCATAAGGGATGGACCTTATGTTCCCATGGTGGCCTCTGCTGACTCCGGAGGACCACTAGTTCCGAAGGAACCCTCCAAGTATTCTGAAGAAGACATCAAGAAAATGGAGGTGGACTTCAAGGCATTAGGAGCTATCCAAATGTGCCTTCCAAATGAAGTTTTTCACAACTTCAAGGCTCACAAAAACTGCAAAGGAGTTATGGGGAGCCTTGGAAAAGATGTTTGCTGGATCTGAGGAGGTCAAGGAGAACAGACGTGACATTCTCAAGCAACAGTATGAAAACTTCGTCTAGAAGGAAGGTGAGTCACTAACAGTTTTATATAACAGGTACACGTACCTGGTTGGAGAACTGCAGTGCTCCAAGGTAAAGCTGGAGAATGAAGACATTCTCAAGAAGTTCATAAGATCTCTTCCTAGTTGTTGGACATTATATACAGTGTCCATCAGAAGAACAGAGAATCTGAAGACTCTTCAGATGACTGAGCTCTTTGGCATGCTCAAAATCTATGAATTAGAAATGATTCAAGCTAAAGAAAGGAGCTCCAGTTATCAATCAGCTACCACTTCCTCCACCACCACCTCAGCGCTTCACTCTGATCATTCTGGTCCTAGTGCATGCAACTACTATCCTCCCATTGTTACTCATCCTCAAACACCAACTGCTTCACAATCCAACTCATCACCATTTCTTCTTGAGGCACCTCCTCAACAGCCAACCTCTACTGCTTTTGTCTCTGACAACTCAAGCAGCATGCACTTCATAAAGGAGGATCTGAAATGCTTTCATCCAGATGATCTAGAAGAAATGGATATTCAGCACTCATATGCCATGCTCTCCCTCAGAGCAAAAAGGTTTTATTCTAGAACCGGGAGATCAGTTCCAAGCAACAACTCAAACACCAGAGTTGGGCTTGATAAAAGCAAGATCCGATGTTACAACTGTAACCAAATGGGTCACTTTGCTAGGGAGGGCAAGGCACCTAAAGCCAATTAGGGTGCCATCCATCAAAGAAAAGCTTACCAAGGTCAGCCCAGGCAGCAGCAGCAAGGAACTCCTCCAGCACAAACTACAGCCTGTGCAAATGTTGGAACTACAGAATTTGACTAGAGTTTTCAATATGAAGATGTTCCTGCCTCCAACCAAGCACTTATGGCAGACAATGCAGAGATACCACCTCAGGTATTTGAACATCTTTGCTCTCAAACTTGCATTGACAAAGTTTTAGGTTATAGAAAACATAACCGAAATCTAATAGATCAAAATGAAGAGTTTCACCAAATGAAATCTGAATTCAAAAAGGTCGAAGACAGTTACAAAGAAAAGATTAACTTCCTTAAGAAAGAGATTTCTTCATTAAAACATGAACAAACCAATCTTGAAACTCAGATTGACTATCTATTAGTAAAACTTAAAGCTACCAGAGCTGAACTGGCTGAACAGAAAGTTCATGTTGAAAAATATGAATTTTCATCTAAAAAGTTACAAAGATTGTTAGATATTCAAGTCCATGAAAGGGTAAAAACTGGACTTGGATATCATGATGACGAGTACAAGACAGTTCCTCCTCCTGCTGACTATGTTGCCATTCACGAACCAAGCTTCAATACTGCAAATCTTGACACGGCAAACCGAAACCTTGATCCTTCAATGGATGCATGTTTTGTGGAAGACTGCTCCACCTCTTCAGAATCTGAGTCAACCTGCTCAGACCAATGTGAAACTAGTGCAGTCCCATCTGCTCCTATCTCTGAAGCTGTTCTGAACAAAACTGAATGTCCTATTGTTACTTCAGCTATTCCAGCTCCGATCCCATTCAAACAAATCAAAATTAGCTATCCTCCAGAAGGTAGGAAGCTAAAAACTGAAAAGGGCCAGTCCTCAACCTCAGTCCAACCAAGGAAGGTGTTCGACATATGTCATGAGTCTGGAGAGAGGGTTCCAGATGTTCAAAGGACATTGGAAGAAGCTACATTTGAGCACAACAAAGCTCATCCCTGGAACTTCAAAGATTTGTTTCAAAGAAAGAACTATGTGGACTCTCACAGGGACAAGATAGCACTATCCTGCTTTGTGTGTGGCAAATACAATCACACTGCCAGCACCTGCTTTCACTACTGTGAACACCAAAGAAACTCAAAGCAGCATGCCTTTGAGAAAACAAACAGAAACAAACAGGTGAGAAGCTATGATGCAAAGGCAACAAAGTTCAGAGAATCTCTATCCCCTCAAAGAGTGAAGATGCAGAAACCTCAACAAACTTGCATCATATGTGGTGAATCAAACCACTTTGCTGCAACATGCAAGTTCAACCAATCGTTCATCTGTGTTCACCCCATCCGCAGCAAACAAAATCGCCACTGATAGAGTAAAGTCCAGGAAACCAAAGGCAAAGCCTTCAGCAGCAAAAGTCTCTGCTGCTGACAAAGAAAAATAAAAAACAACGGCATCAGCAGCAAAAGTATCTGCTGCTGACAAAGCAAAATCCAAAATAAAGCTTCCAGCAGCAAAAACTGCTACTGCTCCAGCAAAGCCTTCAGCAGCAAAATCGGCTGCGGATAAGCCAGAATTGTCAGCAACAACATCTTCTGCCGACAATGTAAAGAAAGCTAGAAAACCACCAACACAGCAATGGAAGGCCAAACAATCTCCAAGCATAACTACTGGTTCCATTGACTGCAAGCATGCTGACAATGGAAAATTAGCAACGATCTTCTACAATGCTGCATGCTACAATGATCCTCCCACTAAGTAGATATCTTCCATGTGCAGGGACATCTAGGCAATAAACACAATTCTTGGGTGGTAGATAGCGGCTGTTCCAGGCACATGACAGGCAACAGGTCCATCCTCTCTAACTTCAGACATTTCAATGGAGGATATGTTGCCTTTGGGAGTGACTCAAAGGGTGGATCTATCACTGGACAAGGAACTGTGTCCAATGAAAGGATGAGTATTGAAAGAGTCAACTATGTTAAAGAACTTGACTTCAATCTCATGAGTGTTTCCCAAGTATGTGATCAAAAGCATTGGATGCTCTTCACTGACAAAGAATGTTTCGTGTTAGCTCCTGGCCTATCTAAACCCCCCCCAGAGAAGATTCTCCTAACTGCTCATAGAAAGGACAACTTATATGTGCTTGACATGAATGAAGCCACTCCATCTGGTAGTGTTTCATGTTTTCTGTCAAAGGCATCAGTTGATGAATCCGCTCTCTAGCACAGGAGGTTAAGCCATGTTAACATCAAAACAATCAATAAATTAGTGAAGGACAATCTTGTCAGAGGGCTTCTTGACAAAGAATTCCAGCTAGACGATCACTGCATTGCCTGCTTGAAGGGAAAACAACACAAGAGTTCCCACAAGCCCAAGACATTGAACACAAATGACACCCCTCTCCAGCTACTGCATATGGATCTCTTTGGTCCTACGAATGTCATGTCAATGGGTAAAAAGTCCTACTGTCTGGTGATAACTGATGACTTCTCCAGATTCTCATGGGTATTCTTCCTAAGAACAAAAGATGAAACCGCTGAGATTCTCAAATCCTATATTCTTAGGGTAGAGAATCAAAGCAATCTGAAGGTAAAGATCATAAGGTGTGATCAGGGAACAGAGTTCAAAAATCACACTTTGAACAGTTTCTGTGAGAGCAAAGGCATTGAAAGGCAATACAGTGCTCCAAGAACCCCTCAACAAAATGGGGTTGCTGAAAGAAGAAATAGGACTCTGATTGAATCAGCAAGATCTATGCTGGCTGACTCAAAGCTGCCCCTTACTTTCTGGGCGGAAGCAGTAAGCACAGCTTGTTATGTGTAGAATAGAGTCCTTATTGTTAAGCCTCTCTAGAAAACACCCTATGAACTATGGCTCAAAAGAGTTCCCTACATTGGCTTCCTGAAGCCCTTTGGATGTCCATGTACCATCCTCATCACACATGGAGTTCTTCCTAAATTCGTTGCAAAGTCTGATGAAGGTTACTTTGTGGGTTACTCCTCTCAATCAAAGGCCTACCGAGTGTTCAATTCTAGGACTCGGATTGTGGAAGAATCTGCTAATGTGGAATGCAGGGAACACGTTGTCTGTGAACAAGGCAAAGGTCCTAACTGGCTCTTTGATATAGACTCCTTCACCCAGATATTTGAGCCTCTCATATTCTCAAATATGGAGTCTTCCTCTTCAAAATCAACATCATCTGCCTCAACCTCCTCTTCTGACTACAGACTGGATTTTCACAGTCCCTTCATCAGGATGAAAAGGCCATCCATTGATCCTCCATCAGTGGCAGAAGCTATTGAAGCCAGTACAGGTGAAGCCGGTACTTCCAACACCACAAGCAACAATCTCTCTGACCAAGAAATCTTTAATGAAGCCTCCTCAATCCATGCTGAAGAGGCCTTTGATGCTAATACTGCTGACAATGTGGAACACAATGATCAGAACCTCCAAGCTCCTCTCCTCACATCTGAAGACAATCCTGATCTAAACCAAAGTAATCTTGAAGAGGGAATACGGCTGGATGTGATACCAGCACAGAGAATAAACAAAGAGCATCCTCTGGAAAACATCATTGGTCCAGTCCACACAGGTATCCAGACAAGAAGTAAGTCTCATGAAGCCAACATTTGTTTGTTCTCTTGCTTTCTATCTCAGGAGGAACCCAAGAAGATTGATGAAGCTCTCAAGCACAACAGCTAGATTGAAGCAATGCAGGAAGAATTGCTACAATTCAACAGACAAGATGTTTGGAAGCTTGTTGATCTTCCACCTGGTCAAACAACAATTGGAACAAGATGGGTCTTCAGAAACAAGCAAGATGAAAGGGGCATCGTGGTCAAGAACAAAGCCAGACTGGTAGCTCAAGAAGAAGGCATTGACTATGATGAAGTCTTTGCTCCTGTTGCCCGTCTGGAAGCCATCGAAATCTTTCTGGCATATGAAGCATCCAAAAACTTTATGATCTATCAAATGGATGTGAAGAGTGCCTTTTTGTATGGAAAGATTGGTGAAGAGGTCTATGTCAAACAGCCTCCAGGCTTTATAGATCCTGCACATCCAAATAAGCTCTTAAAACTGTACAAAGCTCTCTATGGCTTACACCAAGCCCCAAGAGCCTGGTATGAAACTTTATCTGGATATCTACTTAGCAACAACTTCAGAAGGGGGGCCATTGATCAGACACTTTTCATCAAAGATGAAGGGGGAGAAATTTTGTTGGTCCAGATTTATGTTGATGACATTATCTTTGGATCTACAAGAAAGAAGCTCTGCAAAGACTTTGAAGTTCTGATGCATTCCAAATTTGAAATGAGTTCAATGGGTGAACTAAATTTCTTTTTAGGACTTCAAGTCAAACAGGTACCAAATGGAATCTTCATAAGTCAATCCAAGTTTGTCAAAAGCATCTTGGAGAGGTTCAAAATGGCTGACTGCTCTGCTGCAAGAACTCCTATGCAAGTGCACCATCAATTATCTCCGGATAAAGAAGGACAAGACACTGATCAACATCAGTACCGAGCAATGATAGGGTCTCTCATGTATTTCACTGCCTCAAGACCAGATATCATGTTTGCAGTTTGTCTCTGCGCAAGATTTCAAGCAGCTCCAAAAATGTCTCATCTTCAAGCTGTCAAAAGGATCCTTAGATACCTAAAGGGAGCTCCAAAACTTGGGCTATGGTATCCAAAGAATGGAAATGTCAATCTCTATGCCTACACTGACAGTGACTATGAGGGTTGTAACTTGGACAAAAAGTCCACATCAGGGGGATGTCAATTTCTTGGAGGAAGGCTCATCTCATGGCAATGCAAAAAGCAAACATGTGTCTCTACTTCAACAGCTGAAGCAGAATACATTGCAGCTTCAAGCTGCTGTGCACAGGTCATCTGGATCCAAAATCAAATGCTTGAATATGGAATGACCTTCATGCAGACTCCAATTCACATTGACAACATGAGTGCTATCTCTATCACGAATAATCCAGTGCAGCACTCCAAGACTAAGCACGTCGACATCGGGTATCACTTTATCAGGGATCAAGCTGAGAAAAAGAGAATTGTCCTATCCAAGGTTCACACAAATGAGCAATATGCTGATTTGTTCACTAAACCTTTTGATGAAGCAAGATTTCGATATCTAGTTGAATCAATTGGCATGATAAACTTTGAATAAGACATGTCTCTAATTTTTATCTTTCCTTGTAAATATGTCTATGTTTTTGTTCTTAATAAAAGGTTATAGTCAGCAGCACTTCTTTCACTACTGACAAATTTACTCTTCAGCAGCAAAGCCTTTGCCACTGATCGCTTTAAGTTATCAGCAGGAACAAGTTTCCTGCGGACAGCTTTAAGGCGGTCAGCAGCAACCTTTTTGCTGCGAAATGAATACAACAGTCAGCAGCACCCAAATCTGCTACTGAAAGACTTCACTATCCGCAGCAACCAAGTTTGCAGCGGACAGCTCACCATCGGCAGCAACCAAGTTTGCTGCTGATGGGTAAAACAAGTCTACATTAACTTTTACCCGAGGTAAAAACTACTCTCAGTCTTTACCATGAATGCTCGAGTGCTTTAAAGCTGTAACAATGAAAAGTGAAACAGGTTGTACTGTACAAGTAAAGTTACTTTTTCTTCGTCTGCCGTTATATCACAATCTCAAACGTTCCCACAACCTCTTCATATTCAATTTCAAACCTATCTCCCATCACTTTCTCTCCCGTCCCCACAGCATTCAAAGCCCTAAATAATTAACCACCATTCAAACACCCTTCTCTCTTCCCTCCAAATCCATAACAATGGCAGGCGCAGACATAAACAACCCAAACGACAAGTTTTCCCCATATCACAACCTCACTGCATGCCTAATAAAGGGCAAGAAATCCAAAGGTTTTGACGATATGATCGACTTCCTTTGTCGGTCCAAAATCCACCATGCCCTAACAGTCAACCCAACCATCTATACTTCCCACATGGAAGAGTTTTGGAGCTCAGCCGTGTATTCTACTGACCAGGGCACTCCCCAAATCAGTGGCACAATAGACGGCAAGGAGATGATTATCACTGAAGCAAAGCTCCGCCAACACCTCAAGCTTCAAGATGAAGGGGACGCCATCTCTTACCCCAGAGACGTATACATGAGGACCTTTGTATCCATAGGGTACACTGGAAATCAAACAAAGTATACGATAGAGAAGGCACTCATGGGTCCCAAATGGAAGTATCTCTGCCACACTCTTCTCCAATGCATATCCCAGAAGAGGAGTGGCTGGAACCAACTTAGCTCCGGACTTGCGTCGGCAATTCACGGTATGATATCTGGGGCGGGTTTCAATTTTTCCCACCTCATTCTTGAAGGTTTGAGATACAACCTTCAAGAAGGGGTGAAATCACAGTTCTTCTTGTACCCAAGATTCTTGCAGGAAGTGTTCAACATTGAGCACCAAGATCTTTCAAAAACTGCAAGAATCTACGTAATGCTGGGACATAAGAACAACATTTTTCAAAGCATGAGAACAGTTTCATCAAAGTTCTCAGGGGCCGATGTTCCATTGTTATCTACAATGTTGAACACGCAAAGTGCCCTGGGTGACAGTTCAGCAAACCCAACTGATACTGATCCGACACCCTCCACCTCACTGCCACAAACTCAAACTGCTGCTTCCCTTGATCGAACCCCTGTGCATTCTACTGAGGATGTACAGGCACATAATTTACTCACCCACAGTTTGATTGCTCAACCGGAACACAGGGCCCCGGTTGCAGCCAAATATACAAGGAAGAGGGGCAAGAGAACTCCTTCTTCTCTTGCCTCCAAGGCCCAAACCCAAGCCAACATCCCTCACTCAGAATCACAACATTCTAGTGAGAATATCATAAGGGAAAGCCACACTGTTAGGGAGACTCGTTCGGAAGTCTCTCTATTAGGATTAGGATCACTTCCCGAATCCGTAGAACAGTCCCCTGAGCACTTCCTTTCTCTTCTGAACTTAAGTGTTGAGGAACCTGATCAAGATGATGTACCTTCTCCAACTACCACTATCTCGGAGGTACTGATTGATCTTGCTTCCAACACACCCAACCCAAGTTCATCTACCCAGAAGGTCAACTCTTGGAGTTATGAAAGAGTGGATTTGGAAGAGGCTGTCACTACTGCTGGTCCCTCAAATGACCTGGAGGACAGTGACAACATCTTTAAGACCTCAACCACGTCAACTCATGGTGAGGGTGTTTCCTTGGAAACTCCCCTCACTGAGAGGAATCCCAGGCGCCAAGAAACCACGGGTGATGGGGATGCTGAGGCTCGGCCTACGGCCCCATCTGGGTCCAAGGATTCCACAACTGTGGATGAGGACAGAATGAAACTTCATAACTTGGAATTGACGGGCAGGGTGGCTATGCTATAGGCTGAAGTGTCCAAACTAAGACACCAAGTCTCTATGCATGAAGCCCATCAATGCCCAACTTTAGCCACTCCCTCTCTTGTATCAGTAGGCACCCAAACTGATGCTTACCTGTCTACTGATGCAACCAAAAAGGGGGAGATGGTCTCTATGGAAGAAGATACAGACAGTCTTGACGACTGGATTCAAGAGCAGGTCGTATTTCAAAGCTCACTATTCAAGCCGGCTTTTGTACAAATTCATGACTTGCCAGTCTCAGATAACGAAGAAGAAGGGACATCTGAAGACTGGAAGTTGGTCGTCAGGGCTGTTGATGAAATGTTGAATGATGCTGAAGACACAGAATAAACAAATACATCATTCTGCATCCTTCCTGAAGCAGCAGCCATCATTGGTCAATCCACAACCCCCCAACTATTCAGATCATCAAAGAAGCTAGAATTTGACTCCATTCTAGCTTGGGGGTATGATGGATCAGCTGAGAGATTTTGGATTGGATGGAAGTTTAGTGGTGTAGAAGAGCTAAACTTGAACTCTCTCAATGCCCTCCAAGTCCTACAACTGCATTTAACTAACTGCATCAACACCTCATCAGATCTCTCAGCAGAACTTGCCATTGGCAGGTTCCATGACTTGATGGAGGATAATCTACCCACTTCGAAAGACTAATTCAAAAAGCAAAACGAGTAGCTTATCATGAATCTTAGCAAGAAGACTGTCTCCTAGAAGACTTGACATTATAAGGAGCAGTCTTCTCACTAAAGAAGAAATTTGCTGCCTAAGAAGATTTCTGTACTGCCTCATCGTTAAGGACTTGGACGTGCTAGGTTGGGTGAGCACTAAGTCCCTTGACCACACTCTTCTGCTCAGCAATGGCTCCTCTCTCATCATCAACACCAGGAACATCCTTCAGCTGCCCTCAGACTTCCTATTCAAGATTTTTCAGCTCAGAGCCAACATCTGCAATATTAACTCATTGGAGAGCCAGGCAATGATGGTCACCATCAAAGCCCATCTTGAAGAAGAAGGACTGATTCCTAAGGAAGAGTCTGTGTCAACTTCTGATACTGACTCCAACTCAGATACTCCACAAGGTGAAGCCACATCTGTAGCATCTGGCACAAGATCTTCACTTAGGGATCAACTGAGGGAAATAGAAGGTCCTGAGTATCAACTTGATGAAGACAGTGACCGTCCCTCGTCAATTCCTCAACTTGCCAATGAAGCCGAGGCAGAGATCCCAACAGCACAACAATCAGCTGTTGCTGTGATCAGTGAAGCCAGAGCAGAGGCATCCAATGTTAATAAAGGGAAGGGCATTATGACAGAAGAGGATGAAGAGAGGTTGCGAAAAGAAAAGAAAGAGAAAGAAGAAAGAAGAAGGAAAAGAGAAGAAGAAGAGATGGCTCATAAACAAAGGCATCAAGAAAGAAAGGCAGCCATACTCCTAAGACAACAGACAATCCAGCTGTATGCCAAACAGCTGGATGAGATGAAAGTTAAAATCCATGCAGGGTCTCAAGTTGAGGAAGATGAACAACTTGCCAGACAGCTGCAGGAAAAGTTTGCAAAGGAAGAAGAAGAAGAGAATGAAAAGAAGAGGAAGGAAGATGCTAAGTTTAGAATCACTGATTCTAAATTAGCAAAAGAATTAAGGGAGGAGTGGACTGGAGCTCTGATCTCTCAAGGTGAGGATGCAGACTACCTTGAGAAACTTTCAAACAAAGGGATCTACAGAGCCTTCATGGGTCAGCAGGGCCAATTGGCTAGCAAGAAAAAGGCTGAAGAAGAAGAAAAAGCCAAGCTACAGTCCAAGAAGACCATTGCACTGAATAAAAGAACCCATGAAGAAAGGAAGGTCATGATTGACTTCCTTAAGGCTAGAGGAGATAGTGGAAAGAGGCTAGGTCCCATGAATTTCATGAACCTGCAAGCCCTCTACTTCAAAGTTAAAAAGGATGAGGAAGAAAGACTAGGGAAGAAGGGCTCCAAGAAAAAGGTACTTATCAAAGAAGAAGAAAAACCAAAGACAAAGAAACCCAAGCCTTCTCCCTCACCTACCTCTTCCTCAGTCCATCATCCTTCCACTCTCCTCCCCAAACCTTCCATTCCTCCACCCAACAAGTCCAAATCATCCCACCCAGCTCCCACTCATCAACAGCCTCCCCTGAAGAAATCCAAATCCTCATCTGAACCTGAAGACTCAAGAAACATAGTTGAATGGGTCTACAATCCACAGGATCAAAGGTTTGAGATATTCATGGGGAGAACTGAAAGAAGAAGATCTACATACAGGTGTGTTGATGAGGTTCTGCAACTACCAGATTCAGACCTAAGAAGAATTTTGGAGTTGGGGGAAGCTCATGAGCCTGCAAATGAGAGAGGGAAACATCTTATGCTAGCAATCAGACATTACTTCAACCCTAGCAAAGATGTGGTCATGGATATCAAACCATTCAAGTCCCACTCTCCATTTGTATCTTGGTCCTACAATGCTGATTTGGATGAGTTCACTCTGATTGATGTAAAGAAGCAGCAGATGAGATGTTCAAGCAAAGCAATCTACAAAATGCCACACAAAGACATCAAGACTCTGTCTGAACTTCCACTGAACAATCCCAGCAAGGATCCAAGAGGCTATGAGGTTGAAAGGATAGTCAGCCACATGCAAAAGCTTCAGCAGCAAAGTGATTAGAAGAATTTTGGTTGCATCAGTCTAGGGGGAGTTTGTAGAACCAAAGACTGATTGCTATAAAATTATTCTAAGTACAAATGCTGCTGATAGGCTTATCAGCAGCATTCAACACATGTTGCTGCTGATAGGCTTATCAGAAGCATTCAACACATGTTGCTGCTGATAGGCTTATCAGCAGCATTCAACACTTGTTGCTGTTGATAGGTTTATCAGCAGCGTTCAACACAAGTTGCTGCTGATAGGCTTATCAGCAGCATTATTCTCATCTCTGCTGCTGATAGCTTTATTCTTTGAAGACCAAACATTGCAGCTGACTATCCATGCGAAGCGCCTCTGACACCTTTCTGCAAAAGCAACTGCCACACTCCAAGCAGAAGGAACCTCAATGGTGCAACCAATAAAGGACAATGACGCTCTTCTCCAAGCATGCAAACAATGATGCCTAAGAAGACGTTTCAGTAAAGTTAACTACATTAGCCTTTGCGTGTAATTTAGATTAATAAACAAGATCAACGGCTTGTGTTAGATCTGATCCTTAGAATCAAGGGTCTGTCTTGATTCTAAGTTACTATATATATCTTGTAAACACTTCAAACAAAGTGTGCTTGGTGTGCCTTGAAAGTGCTTCTTGATATTGTTTTACTTGTAAACTTGTAATCTCAGAAGTCTAATACAACAATGCATTTATCAGTATTCTTGCTGTTTACTTGTTTACTTTGTTGGTTGCTATTGTTTCCGACAATATCAACTAGAATAGAATCACCTTGTAATCTTATGATCCTACAATTGTTTTTTTGATTTACTTAATTTCACAAACAAGGACATTAAGGTCTAACAAAAACCATACATGGTCTCATTTCATATGTGGTAATTCTAGGAGTTACCGGTCCACGTACCATATAAACCGACTAATACGAACGTTTGTGGTAAAATTAAATAACCAGAAAAATATATATATATATATTACACAAATTTTTACGTTGGTCAATAAGTTATTTTTAGAATAAATCATATAATATACGTAAAAGTAAACTAACGAACCCTCTCGAAGACGTTACCATGTAGCGTCACCTTTAGGTAATCATACCTACAAATAATCACCTCAACGAATTATACAACCCAAGATTTCAATATTTTCCATCAACGAGCTATAAACTTGTTAAATTTATAATACCGTGAAAAATCTAAACCGAATTAAATTACCCTTTAAAACTCTAATTGATATTAATACCCTTAATAAATTAATTAATTAATACTTAAATCAAATTATTATACAAATTTAACCCAACCCACCCCCTTGACTTTCTCGGCCGAAAATCAGAGAAACCCATTCCCACTTTTTACTTCACTCACATCCTAAATATCTATACTAAAACCCATACATTTGCCTGCGAGAATTCAGATAAAAACCATACCCCCCTCAATTGTCTATCAATTCATCCATCTCAAATCACAATTCACCTTTCTTTTTCTTTCTTTGTCTTCCTTTCATTGGCAGCAACACCGATTATCGTCACTTTCATACCTTAAGTTGAGGGAAGTTTTCAAGGTTTCAGGGAGCTCATCCGTTCTTTTCGCACAAAATCATCATCACTGTCTAGAGGTAAAAACTCAATACTATTCATATTATTTTCTTTAAACCGTAGCAAAACATACAATTTGTTCGAACGCAAGTAAAATAACACGAAAAGAGTGTCGAATTCAAGTTTAAAACATAAAAGTATACAGGACTGATTCTGTCAATCACAATTTCAGTAATCGAAACTATAGTTTCGATACCTGTTTACTCAATCGAAACTAAGTAATTTCGATACCTGTTGTTCAATCGAAACTAAGTAGTTTCGATACCTATTACTCAATCGAAACTAGGTAGTTTCGATACCTTTCTACCCAATCGAAACTAGGTAGTTTCGATACCCAGTTTGCTCAATCGAAACTAGGTAGTTTCGACAACTGTCCTGTTAAATCGAAACTAGATAGTTTCTATACCTGTTTCAGGCCCATTGGGTAGTAACTTGGAATTGTTCTTATAGCAAAACAAGTGTTGAAAAATTAAGAAGATATTTAAACAAAAGCAACCGGACTTATTAAGTCGTTGAACAATTTGCATATGATACGTTCCATCATAACACGAATTACCCTTTTGTAATTAGGGTACGAATAGTCAAGTTTGACTAGAACAAACATCGTTGCTAAACATACGCAAACTCAAGGTGAGTTTCACGGCCCCTTTTTACTGTTTTCAATATTTGGGGGAAGAACATACTTACAACTATTTTTATGTGATAACAAGAAAATAAGACTCGACTTTTATGTTTACATGAGTTAAACGATTTTAGGCCGCTAAAGTCCCCTGGAACAATTTAGTAACCATTAACTGTAGCCTAGGGTCCTATGAATAGTACTATGGAGAGTGACGTCTCCCGGTCATGGTTAGTCACGCTAACCACAATCTGGAGGATTTATGGCCGCATAGAACCGGATAACGAAATTAGGGGCGAAGAACAATTGTCATGGTTTGGTTACGGCTCATGTAGGAACATATTATTTGTATTCCTAGCTAGTTTAAAAATGGGTCAACAATTCTTATTCTGATTATCTCATGCAACTGGAACTATTTACGAACAATTGAATTTTACAAAGATCTATTTGATTTAAACCCGTGAACTCACCAACCTCGTGTTGACAATTTGAAGTATGTTTTTCAGGAAATTGACGTGATCGCAAGGTTAGCAATGTAGATTACATGCATGCACGATGGATACAACTATTTGGGGGATTTCTCTTGTATAACTCATTGTAATAGAGTCATATTTGCGAAATCTTCACTTTTGTAAACCCAATTTACATTTTTGAAATGTAAAACTTTAAACTTGTTTATGTATCCATTTATCATGTATGTGTTTGCGGTAATCATATGCTTTGGAAACCATGTAATGTTACGCCTCGCGTTTCCGCCTTGGCGGGGTGTGACAGATTTGGTATCAGAGCCATTGATTATAGCGAACTAGGTGTCTAAAATGGAACCTAGTCTATAATTTAAATGACTCACTAAAACGTTTTCATTTCATAAGCATTACATAACCAGTCATCAGGTCATGTGGATATTGTAGTCACGAGCATGTCGTCACATTCACACTCTGACCCCGACTCTACCTCTGAATCCAACGAGGAACTTTCCGCCACACGCCCCAAAAATCGAATACAAGTTCGCAGCTCCACACCACCCAATGTTGCCCTGGGAGAACCGCCTATCATCTACCTAAAGAAAAGCGGAGGACTAGTTATGGTAAAAAGTGCTAGGAAGAAGGTTCGATTTCCACGCAAGAGAACCCTGGCAGCCCGTGACCCGGAAGACTTGGAGACTGATGAGGAACCACCTAAACAACGACCCTGCTACCACCCTACTATGGACTATCCGTTGGATGCCCCGTACACTGGCACGATGGAGGGAGACGGAGAGCATTCCCTCTACCTTTGAGCTCGGAGAGTCCTCCAACTCCCCAACACCCCTGCCCCACACTGGGGAAGCCATGGAGCTCACAGTGCCCACATTAGTAGCACGCGTTCATACGCACGAGGAGCGTTTTGATGATCTCCTAGATGATATTCGGGCACATGGGGATGCAGCCACGCGACTACGCCAAGGGCTCAGATCTCGAGTACAGGCTCTGGAGGACAGCACCCGAGACATACAGGGTGCCACTGACTATCTGGAGTTGAGAGCTGACATGGACTGGCAGTTCACTGTTACGGTCCGAGACATGGTGGAGGCGCTGGAAGAAAGGACTTTGGCTGCAGAGTTTGTGGCTAGAGCTAGCTTTGTCATGGCGGGACTTGCCGTGATGATTGGATTGTACTCCCACTTCTTCTTTTAAACCTATTACGGGCGGGTTGTGTCCGTAGCACATTATGTAGTTTAAAACTTTGGTACTGATGTGGTCATGTGAACCCATTTCTTTTGTATCATTATTATATTATATAATGTTGTTTCTTTTTAATTGATATGTTAGAAAGAACGTCATGGCACCTAAGCGTGGGACACTCCGTAACACTACTGGTGACAACAACGAGACGATTTCCCCAAACGTGGAGCAACTCATAGCACAGCGAGTAGCTGCTGCCATGGAGCAGTATGAGGCAAATCGAAATAGTGGAGGAGGAAACGGCAGTGGTACCGGCGGAGGAGGTGAAGGAGGTAGCGGTACAGCCGGAGGTTCCGGAGGTAATAGAATAAATAAGCCATAACACGTAGTCATGATCCGAATTAATGACGTTATGACTTGTAATTCTACAGATGCTCCAAATAGGAAGTGCTCCTACAAGGCCTTTCTATCTTGCAACCCCCGTAACTTCAATAGCACCGAGGGTGCAGTTGGACTAATGAGATGGATAGAAAAGATGGAGTCGGTGATTGATATTAGTGAATGCACCGCTGACTGCATGGTGAAGTATTCTACATGCACACTCACTGATAAAGCATTAACCTTGTGGAATTCTCAAGTGAAAACTCTGGGAAGACAGACTGCATACCAACTAACTTGGGATGATCTAAAAGCCATGATGATCGAGGTGTACTGTCCTCGAAATGAGTTGCAAAAGATCGAATCTGAAATGTGGAATTTACAGATGATAGGAGATGATGTTGCTGGCTACACTGACCGATTCAATGAGTTAGCAAGTTTAGTTCCACACATGGTTACCCCAGAATACAAGAAAGTTGAAAGATATTTGTGGGGTCTCGCACCTCAAATCCGAAGCCTGGTGACTTCATCGAACCCTATGGATGCCAAGAGCGCTATAATTCTAGCTTTCAAGCTAAGAGATAATGCTGTGCGTGATGGTTTGTTTGAGAAGAAAGAGACCGAGGAAGGAAGGTCTGGGGAAAAGAGGAAATGGTTTGGAAAACCAAGTAATCAAAACAAGAATCAAACTTACAAGAGACTTGGAACTATGAAAGCTGTAGGTCCCTTCGTGTGTGTCGGATCGTCACATGCAAGTGGTCTACTAGTCAAACCGGGTTGCAGAATACCCGTGACTAGGTGGAGAGTCTTACTAAACAAAGTAAACCAAACACGAGAGTCACAATAAACGTTCTTTGTATTATAAACACTCGACGGTTACAGAGAGAATACAAGCTGCGTACTTAGCAGAACTGAGTTCGTCTAAACAAATGATCCTGCGTACTTAGCCTCTGTGAACCTGTCCTATTTATACAGACCTGATGCCTGCGCACTTAGCAAGTGCGCAGGACCAATTGCTCTTGCGTACTTAGCAAGTACGCATGGGTCTTCTTGCGTACTTGCTAAGTACGCAGGAGCTTTCTCCTGCGCACTTGTAAGTGTGCAAAACACTTAACAGAAAAACAACATACACTATGTAAAAGTAAATACAACTCGATAAACTATTACATAATGACACATAAATACAAAGACAAATTACAGACATTAGACATACTAACTAAGACTCTATCCAGAGTGTTGTCACAGGAAAGTGCATCAACAAACTCCCCCTTGACAACAGCTCGGGATCTTCATCGTCTTCAGTCTTCGGTCTTCAGTCTTCACAGCATCTGCTCCTTAGCTTCCATCTTCTTTTTGTAATCAAGACAGAACATGATCAACATGTCATATTTGGCAGAGAGAAGCTTCGTCCATTCGTCAGTGTGGATGCAGTACTTGTCGGCTAGTACCTCCAGATCGTTCACAGAAAAGTTGATGAAGCAGACTTCATCAAATATCCTGATCACTTCCTTTGGCACCATGTTTCCACTTGCTGACTTACCTTTACTCATTACCACAGCCTCGCCTATTTTTGGATCAATGTACCAGTACCACATGTCACCAAGAATATCTTGAGGTAACTTGCTCAGGGGAATCTTAGTTTCACATCGTACTGGCTTGTATACCAATCTCTTTATGGGCTTCTTAGTCACAGGATGCACAGCGTGCTTATCCTTGACTCTTCTGGGCACCTGAGGCTTGGGTATTCAAATTTCCCTGATCTTGCTTCCCGCTTTAGTGTTACCCACAAACCCATTGCTACTGAATGACTCGAGTGACTCAGCAGGTCACAGTTTGCGAGGTTAACTAGGCCGTACTTGGGCAAAGAGTTGAACGCCTCACTGGTTGGTTTCAAGTATTGAACCCCCCAGATCTTTTGATGGCGAACAACTGTTTGTCCTCCTTGAACCTAACAGCCAAGATCATACCTGTCGCTCCGTGCTTGTCTGTGATAGACGTCTTTTGCCACACAGGAGCTGGACCCTTTGTAGATGCAGAAGGCGTGTCTTTTTCTTTTTGTGCCTCAGGGTCCACAGGTATAGGGTCGACCGGGGAGGCTTCAGTTGTAGCTTCAACATTACTTGCCATGTCAACTGAGCCTGTGTTGAGCAGAGATTCGAGCGATGGTACTTCAAAGATCTCACCATCCTCTAACTCGTACTCTCCTTCCCCGTCGCCCTTGGGAATCTCTATCACCACATCATCGTCATCCTCATTCGAGTCATCACCAGAGTCGTTCTCTCCTTCTTCCAGATTAAGGAGAGCATCGATCTGTGCCTCTTTGGAATAGTCAGGCTCTAAATAGAGGATCTCATCATCAGATAAGTCCTTGAGCACGTCAGCCGCTGACTTCCCTTTATCTCCGCCACCACCACCTGAGGTATCACCACCCTCTTGCTGAGTAGACTCCCCCTCAGCCAATGGAACAGAAGAGATGGGCACAATCGCCAAAGCTAGGTGCTCACCTCCACTAGGACCGACTTCAGGATCCTTGTCTTTATCATCATCCTTAGTCAGATCGACTGGATGACAAGACTCGGCACCGGTGGATTTCTTTTCTTTGTCTTTCTCTTTCTCTGTCTCCTTCTCCCCCTGAGCACCTAGCTTCGCGGTCAGTTCACCAACTAATTTGACCATCGCTGCGTGCTCTTTTCTCTGCAAGTCCATCCTCAGCTCAAGTGAAGTTCTGTGGCCTAGAATCATTTCATTAGTCTTCATTAATAGTTCATTCTGTGCCATTACATTCTTCAACCGTTCATCAGTCCCCGTTCTCTGGCTACGCAGAATCTTAACTTCATCCGCCAGAGAGTTTATCTGTGCTTGTTGAGCATCAGAATCCACTTTTGACTTTTGAATAGTCTTCAACAAGCCAGAAAATTGGGTTTCTAGCACATCGATCCTAGCTTCATTTGTATCCGGATGCCTAGATGATGAGGCTTCGGCGTTGTGGATGGGGGAAGAGAAGATTGTGTCAAAGTCGAACCCCTGTGAGAAATCATCGTAGTTAAAGGGTTGACCTGATGGCTCTTTGGTGGGTGTTGGGATGGGGGATGTAATGATGGGAGTTATGGTTGGGGTGATGGTGACTGACTCTGTGAGAAGTGGAGCAGTCACCGTCACCTGGACGGTTGGAGTAGGGAGGGTCACCATCACAGGAATCACCTCTGTGACCGCCGTGACTGCCGCATCTGCTTGTACCAGTGGCCTTCTCCTCCTTCTAAACAGTTGCTGTGCTGGCATGGTAGATTCTGACTCTGGACGGGCAGCTTCAACTTGTACTGGCTGCACAGTCGGAATCTCTTCAACCCTGGGGATAACAACCTCTTGCCTATCGCCCCTTTTCTTGTTGGCTTTCTCTCGCCATCGTCTTTGTAGAGCAGCGTCAGAGTCGGAAGCCGGCTCATATTCGCTGCTCGAGCTTTGTCGTTTTCTTTTTAAAGACGACTTAGGCAGGGTTACCTGTGCCGACCTTCTCAGATGTGCCTGTGATGGTGCGTCATCGGAATCAGAAGAATCTGATTCTGTTTCCTCCGAATCGGATTCCTCAGCACCACCAACATCACCTTCATTGTCACCTTCATCATCACCTTCATCATCATCATGCTCTTCCTCTTGCTCTTCACCAGAGTCATCACTCATTTCTGGTGCTGAGTTGGGACTATACCAGTTCCAATCTTCAGGAGCGACGTATGCTTCATTCAGTAGGTGGCCAAAGAGGTCAGTGTGCGCAGGCGTAGGTTCTACACTGCCTGGCTTTAGAAACTGAGCAAAGACTCTCTTGTCCACCCTTTTTACCTGCAGTCTCTCCCCGACAGCGCGTAGGTTTGGCAGTGCATCATCGATCAGTAGCTGCACAAACCTTGGGTACAAAAGGAACCTGAACCTCTCTGCTGTATTTATCTGGTCATTTAGTGCTTTGAAGATATAGCGAGAGAAGTTATAGCCCCGATTGAGAGACAGGCCCACCATGGCTGCTGCTAGGTCATGACCCATGGCATCTTTCCCCGCTTTCCTGGATGATATACACACGATCATGATGTGGGCAAAGTAACGCCATTGATCCAATACCCACATCTTCTTGTAGGAAGCATAGTCCCTAGCCCCGACATATCCCATTCTGTGCCTCCAACACCCATCCACGTAGTAATCTGGATAGGATATCGGGTCGGTGGCAAGGTCTCCGAACTGCAATACTCTCCTTATTGTATCCTCGGAGATAGCAATAGCCCGACCGTCAACGGTAGCCCTTATGACATTCGGGGATACCGTGTAATCGTGCTCTGCGGTCTCCCAGAATTGCTCCAGGTAAGGTCTTGAGACTGTTGGGTTTGCTGAGTTTGCATAACTTATTCTTGATCTGTTGAGAAAATCCACAATCTCCCTATATTGCAAGGCTACGCCTTTCCATTCTGGTTCGGTGTTAGCCACTAGGTTGAATTCGTCAGTGAATGCACGAGCCATAGCCTGCAAACACACACAGAAAACATATTCAGAACAACTTATAACACTGGAAGTAGACACACATGACGTAGTATAGTAGTTACACTTTGAAAAAAATTTCAGACTTAAGAAAAATTTCTAAGTGTTGGTCCTGCGCACTTAGCAAGTGCGCAGGATTTTTCTCTTGCGTACTTAGCAGGTACGCAGGAAGTATTTCTTGCGTACTTGCTAAGTGCGCAAGAACAACCCTTAGCAAAAATTTTGGAAAATTGTAATTCGTTCAAAACGTGGGTTGATTAGGTCACCACTATGTCGGAATCAAGGATTCTAACCTATGGTACCATTATCAACACTACACTCGTTCAATTTTTGACCTAGGCCAGTCGCCGACCCACTGTCGGTTCAACTTCAAATGACGGATCAATCGAGGACCATGAGATGATTAGGGAGTCGATTAAAGCTTCCTATTAACTTGTTACAGATAATAAGTTACCCAAACAACCCCATATTACCCCAAATTTTGTCGGCATTAACCTAAAAAGATTCTAGGTCAGAATTCGGTCCAAAGTGACGATTAAACGGATGAAATCGGCCTATAATCTCACCACTGAGATGAAATATGATGATGAAAGTATGGACGGGACGAAAGGATGATTGGACACAAACGATTTTGAGAGTAAAATTGCAGGGGGGAACTTATGGGTTTGAAAGCGTGAAAGCTTAAAAAAATGTTCTAGGTCTCTGATTTATACCCCTCACTTAATGTTCGTGCGTACTTGTTAAGTGCGCACGAGTTAACTCTTGCGTACTTAACATGTGTGCAAGGCTTAACTCTTGCGTACTTGTTAAGTGCGCAAGTGTTACTTCGTGCGTACTTGACAAGTGCGCACAACCCTTAAGTGCGTAATTTACAACCCAGAATTTATGAAGATTTTCAAGTCAAATAACGAACAAGATAAAAATATTCAACCAAGAGGATTCAAATATAATTCATTAAGATTAAACATAAAATATTTTTGGCCTTTTTCTGATTTAAACTTGAACTATGCATAAACTTAAAAACTTAAAATCTTTTTGTTCTTTTCAAGATAGATATATACAATCATTTACACAAGCTATTTTTGATCAAAGGTACGAGCAGAGGATCATATCAGGCTAACTTATAGCAAAAATAATACAATATAAACATCAAAGAATATGGGATCATGTCATGTATTACTCTTTATTCATACGTAATAAGCACATAAACAAGTAATTCAAGTTGACAATATTATAAGATTTGAAACTATAAGCATCTTTGTATCACGTTCTTGTGTATTAAGGTATTTAATTATAAGATATACAACGTGTACCCCACTGATATGCTATGATATTTTGCACTATCTTCAAGGCATCTAAGATTTTTCCAATGATTTTCTTAATTTTCAGAATGAAGTTACATAAATTAGCACAGAAAAATCAAGCAGAATCCATAAGGATTATCAAGAATCATAAGATTCAGAATCGAGTGATTCTTTTGTCTTGGTTTCATGTGATTTTCTTCTTTGAATATCGGTATGATGATTCGGGATAATGAACATGGTGTTTGATTATAAGGTAAGGGGATCCAACTTTTATCTGGATTTGATTTCAATGAACCAGGAATGATTCAAGGGTGAATACATGCTCAACGGTTAATGTAGAGACATGTCTTGATTCAATCTCTCCTTGCATACGTGTGAGTATGGGCAGTGAGATGAACCACATTAAGTGTGCTAACAACATAACCTGAAACTGATCTCAAAAGAAAATTATTGTCAAAATCTAACATCCTTTATCTAATAGTGATCTTTTCTAATCTTTTACTCACACACGCTTGCAAACATGGGTTCAAATCACAGTTGTAATTTAGATTTAGTTTCCACACTACTAGTGATTCAAAGACGCATACAGCCTACTGACAATTCAAATTACTTGTAAATAAACAGATTAAAAACATAACAATTTTAAACAGATAAGTAAGCATGACGCAATCATTTCCCATATGAGCAGTCTATGAAGTTTAGATCATTTCTGATGTACTATCATTTCCTCTTTTCTCAAGTTAACTTTGAAATTTTCTCCATTTTCTATTTTGTTTTTGATTTTTGTAAAATATTTTAAAACTAAAAGAACTATACAGAAATTTAAAGGAATTAAAAAATTTAACTTCCATGAATTGAATTGAGTTAAGAAAACTTAGTTTTCACTCAGGATTGAACATTCCTATCAACTTGACAAGATGCTCAAAACGGGATCGATCAAATGCCTTTGTGAAAAGGTCAGCAAGATTGTCATTCGTGTGAACTTTTACAAGTTCAATTAAATGCTTTTCAGCACAATCACGGATTAAATGATGGCGAATCTCTATATGTTTAGTTTTGGAATGTTTCACCGGGTTATTTGTGATAGACATGGTGGCATTGTTGTCAATGAATAGAGGAGTTCCAGTGAAGTTTAAGCCGTAGTCTCTCAACTGCTGCTGAATCCATAATATCTGAGAACAACCGCTCGCTGCAACAATGTATTCTGCTTCACAAGTTGAGACAGAAACCGTTGACTGCTTCTTGCACTGCCAGGAGACCAGCCTGTCTCCTAAGAATTGACATCCACCAGAAGTTGACTTTCTGTCAAGGTTACAACCGCCGTAATCTGAATCAGTGTAGGCTTTGAAGTCGAATGACTGCTGCTTAGAGTACCAAAGACCTAATTGGGGTTTCCCTTTCAGGTATCTGAAAATTTTCTTTACTGCTATCATATGAGACTCCTTCGGTTGTGACTGAAACCTTGAGCACAAGCACACAGCAAACATTATATTGGGTCTTGAAGCTGTGAGATACATAAGTGATCCGATCATCCCACGGTACAACCTGCTGTCCACATCCTTTCCATCTCTGTCGGGATGCAAACCATGATTGACTGGGATTGGTGTGCCATAAGTAGTGGTATCACTCATCTTATATTTTGACAAGATGTCCTGCACGTACTTAGTTTGATGTAGATAAATACCATTCTCTCTTTGACTGACTTGCAGACCTAGAAAGAATGACAGTTCACCCATATTGCTCATTTCAAACTTGGACTTCATCACCTTCTCGAATTCCCTACACATCCCTTCATTGGTCGATCCAAAGATAATGTCGTCGACATATACTTGCACAAGAAGAATGTCACCTCCTGCTTTCCGTATGAAGAGAGTCGAGTCAATCTGTCCACGGTCGAAACCATTAGACAGTAAATGCTTAGATAATGTCTCATACCATGCCCGCGGTGCTTGATGAAGACCATAAAGTGCTTTGTCGAGCTTGTACACTTTATTGATATTATGCGGATCTTCAAAACCGGGAGGTTGAGTGACATAGACTTCTTCATGCACCTTACCATAAAGGAATGCACTCTTCACATCAAGTTGATAGACCTTGAAGCCGACATATGTGGCATAAGCCAAGAACAGTCGAATGGCCTCAATTCTAGCAACTGGGGCATATACTTCATTGTAATCCAAGCCCTCTTGTTGATAAAAACCCTGAACAACCAACCTTACTTTGTTCTTCACAACTACATGACGATCATCCGTCTTGCATTTGAACACCCATCTGGTACCAATTGGCTGAAAGCCTTTTGGCAAGTCAACTAAATCCCACACGTGCAACTTTTGGAATTAAGACAGTTCATCTTGCATCGCCTCAATCCAGCAGTTGTCAGTGAGAGCCTCCTTCACATTCTTCGGCTCTAACTGGGACACAAATGCAGCATGCAAACATGTTTCCATGACACCAGTGTCAAATATCTCTGTGTAAAGACTGGTGTTCTCAGATATGGTTCTATGACGAGTCTGAACACCGGCATAAGGATCACCAATAATGTTGTCGATTGGATGATTCCTATGCACCCTCGTCTCCGGTACAATCGGTTCTTGAATTTCTGGGTCTAGATTCGTGCTTAACTCCCCCATTTCCTGTGTTCCAGAGGAAGAAGATTCAATGTTTATTGGATCAGCTGGAGCTTCATTTCCTACAGTTGTGTTAGGATTGGCTGGAGCGTCATCTCCATCAACAAGAACATCTTCACTGTCATGAGTTCCAGATGCAGATGCAGCATTGGAATCAGGAGTTATAATTGGTGCAGTAGCACGAGTAGAAAAACTGGAGTCATTGTCGCCACAAAATAAATCATAAACATTTGCGGCGTCTTCTGCAGATAAGTCAGGAAGATTGAAGGATTTGAATAGCGCATCATAATCAAAACCCCAAGCTGGACCTTTTGGTTCTGGTGGAGTGCTGTGTTTACTACAGTCCACTTCAAACCATTCCTCGACAGTACGAGTTCATATGTTGTACACTCTCTTGCAGGGCGAATTGGCAACATATCCTAAGAAGATGCCTTCCACCGCTTTCGCATGAAATTTAGACTGACGGTCTTTATACTGTAGCAACATGGAACAAGGACTACCAAAAGGAACTAGGTAATCAAGATTGGGAAGTCGATTGTTGATCAACTCATAACATGTCTTGTTGTGCCTTTTCACAACCAGAACCCTGTTTAAGACGTGACAAGCTGTATTAACTGCTTCTGCCCAGAAAGTGACAGGAAGCTTTGCATCTGACAGCATAGTCCTTGCTGTCTCGATCAGTGTTCTGTTCTTCCGTTCATCAACTCCATTCTGCTGAGGTGTGTACGGCGCGCTGAATTCGTGACGGATCCCTCTCTTGAGACAGAAAAGTTCCATCAAATTATTCTTGAACTCAGTTCCGTTGTCACTCCTTATTCTTCTAACTTTCAGCTTGCAGAGAGATTCCAAGCTCAGGATCAGGTATTGAAGAATATCAGCAGTCTCGTCTTTTGTACCTAAAAAATGCACCCAAGAAAAACGTGAGAAATCATCAGTTACAACTAGACAGGACGACTTACCTCCAATACTCCTGATACTTATGGGGCCAAACAGATCCATGTGTAATAGCTCCAAAGGGGTATCGATAAAGTTTTGGTGCTTGGGCTTGTTAGATTTTCGTTGCTGTTTGCCCTTTTTACACGGCATACAGTCATCTGCAACGGTAAACCTCAACTTAGGAACCCCGGTTACCAAACCGTTTCGGACAAGATGATTCATTTTACGATAAGAAATATGTCCGAGTTTCCTATGCCACAAGATGGAGTCAAGTTCTGTCGCTTTTGTAAGCAAACAAGTAGCAACTGATGAGGTGGTTGTTGCCACGCTCATATCGATCTGATAAGTGTCGTTTGATCTTGGTGCTCTCATCAGAATCCAATCTTCGGGAACCTCAAAACCGGGTTTGAGAATCAGACATTCTGACTTGTCAAACATCACCGAGTACTCCTTGTCACACATTTGGGAGACACTCAACAGGTTATGCTTCAGCTGCTCGCAGAAGTTGACATTGTCAAAGCTGACACAACCGTTCGAAACCACGCCTTGACACGTGATGCTGCCACCTTTTTCTTCGGCAAAGGCCACATAGCCGCCTCTGAATGGTTTAACGTCTTGAAGCAAGGCCATGTTTCCTATCATGTGCCGGGAGCATCCACTATCTACATACCAACGGTTAGAGATAGTACCCTTCGGACGTCCCTGCACGGGTAACAAAAGAATTAGTTAGATTTGGAGACCCAAGCCATTGTGGTCTTGGGTCGTCCATCCTTCTCAAAATAAACTACTTCTTTCAACTCACAGTCATGATGACTGTTCAAAATTGGTGAATCTTTGGATGAATTTGGAACAGGAGATTGAGAACCTTTAACTTTCTTGTTCCAGAATCTCTTTTGATTCTTAACCAGAACAGTAGACTTTGGCTCAACCACAGCCGGTGAACTTGTGGAAGCTTCACCTGATTGAGTCTTAGTCAACTGTTCCAGCTTTCTCAACCTCTTATTCCTTCATCTTCTTTGTGGCTTAGAGAGTCTAGCCACAGATTTCTCACCAGTGCGTGTACTACCAGATGTAGACACACGAGGTACAGCAGGTTGCTTTACCTTTCTTGCAACAGATGGTTTGGCCTCAGATTTAATCTTAGGTTTTCCCATAGGTTGTACTGGTGGTTTCACCACATTCTGCTTTGGACTTTTGGGAGATGGTTTCACTGGTGGCGACCTGGGGATAACAGCAGGCTGTGAAACAACATGTCGTTTCCCTTGGTTCTTAGAAGGACAGTTCACAACAATGTGACCAACCAAGCCATAGTGAAAATAGTTCCTCTTGTCTACATAAGTTCTCTTGTAAGGCTCATTAGATCTGGCCTTAGATAACTCTCCATTATGAGTAGGAGGAGTTGGTTTATGAACAGAAGTCTGACCTTTTTCAGTTTGGTTTTTGGGGGTATAATACTTTTGCAAATTCTCTTTGTAACCAAGCCCATAATGAGCTGAAAAAGCCTCTTTCTTATCTTGGTTAATATTCTTATAACCCCCGTAAAGCATTACCTTAAGTTTATCATTTGTTTCAATGATATCAGGTTCAGTTAAAATGCAGTTATCACCATTAGTGATAATGTTTTTGTGGACTTTCTGTTCAGTCAACAACTCCTCAGAGACTACTCCTTCAGGGCAAGTGTCAACCGACCCATCTTCAGAAGCAGTAACATACTCCTCACTAGATGTGGAGTTAGCCTTACTTGAGGATTCATCCTTTTTAGGGGAATCATCCTTATCAGAGGACTCATCTAGACAGGTGAGATCAACGTCTAACAAGCTATTGACAAACTTCCCACTTATAGGTGGAGGAATGGCATTGGTACCAAGACCTAGGCCCTTCAATTTCCTCACTACTGATTCGTAGTGCTCCACCACAAAGCGAGAGTTTTTCAACTTCTCATTTGTACATTTTAACTGCAGGATCTCATTTTGCAGTTTGTTGATTTCATTGTTCCGTTTTTCTAACCCCCTATACGCAATATCCAAGTGAACTTGTTGCTCACTTATTTGTAAAGAATATTCACATTTTTCTTTTTTCAACGTTTCAACAGACTCTTTAAAACGTTTTTCATTTTCTTTGTTATTATGAGCTGCCATAGATAGGGGTTCGATTTTGTCTTGGAGCTTAGAAATTTCAAGCTTTAGCCCTAGACATTTAGAATAAGAAATAACAGAGAAAGGGATAGAATCTACCTCAGATGATGAACTCTGTGCTTCTCCAATGGCCATGAGGGCAACGGCAGTGGTAGACTCCTTTTCAACAGCTACAGAAGCTTCCATCTCCTCAGCTTCTTTTCTCTCAGCCTCCAACAGCTCCATGATCTCAGCCATGAGACCAACCTGTGTTTGAGAAATGATGGCGTCCTCTAGATGAACACCCCAATCTAAGTTTTCGTCATGCTGAGCTACCAGTGCATTTGACGAACCACCTTGATGTAGATTGTGGTGGCTAGTGTTGTTGTGGCCGTAGCTGTTTCCCTGGCTAGGTCTGGTGAAACCAGAGGCTGGTGCTCGGTCTTTTTGACACTCACGAGCAAAGTGTCCATAGTTCAGACACTTGTAGCATTTGGCCTTGGATTTATCAAATCCAACCTTGGCATTAGAATGTCCACCAATGAACTTTCTTCCTGTTCTGTTCAGGAAACGCTTGGCCCTCCTCAAAAGCATGGCCATATTCCATTGAATATCCATGTCCTCAATATCATCAGGATCCACTTGGTTAAAGTCTTCTTCAATAGTTTCGGGATCCGTTAGCTTGCCGCCTATGAAATTCTCATACGCAAGCATACATGATGAAAACAATGCTACATGATCTTCAGCTATTTTGACTATTGCAGAATGGTTAGCTGAAGACGTAGCTGGAGGATTTCTTGAGGTGTGTTGATGATTAGTTCCCAACCCTGATCTGGATGCATAACAAGCATGACCACCACACCCATTTGAGTGGTCTTCTTCATTGGAGTGTCCAGTAAAGAGGGCAATTCCAGAGCCCGATGATTTTGAAGTGGAAGTCGTCCCATGATACATGGAAGGGTCCTGTATCTGAGGTCTTCCCGAGCTCTCCTTCTTCATAAGATTCATGTTATGAGCTTGAATCTTACCAATAGCCTCATCTACTGTTAACTCATAGAATTTAGGATTTTCCCTCATCAGGGTTGTATACATCTCAAACTTTGGTGGCAAAGCATCAAGAAATTTTTCCACCAGTTCTTCATCGGGATATTTCAGTTCAAAAGCTTTCAACTCCGTTTGTAAATGATAGAATCTAGAGATGAGATCATCTAACGATTCATTTTCCATGAAATTGAAGCATTCATACTGCTTCCGGAGAAGATCCCGCTTACTCTTCTTAATGTCACTGTTCCCCTCAAATCTTTTCTGAAGTGCTTTCCAAAGATCCTTGGAGGTGTCATAGCCTCGGAAACTGTGAAACAATTCCCAAGTTAATGACATAGTGATTGAGGCAAGAGCCTTCTTTTCCCGATCATAAGCTTTCTTTTGTTCTTCATCAAGCTTAGAGATGGGCTTTGGCACCTCTTCATCAAGATAGATGTGTGTGGGATGCTTATATCCCTCAAGGATTGGTATCCATAATGATGAGTCGGTGTATGAAATGTAGTGCTCAAAACGCGCCTTCCAATTGGAATAATCATTTACATTTAATAGTGTTAGGCGGTTTCTGAGGTGTACCGATTTCATTATCATAATTTAACATGTTTCCAAGATTCTGAAGGTTCGACATAGTGAATTACTTGGTAAAAAATCAGAAAAATCAGACACTGTTGCGCACTTGGTTTTGGCCTTGCGCACTTGAGAAATGGTCTTGCGTAGTTAAGACTTACTCTTGCGTACTTGTTAAGTACGCAGGAGGAAATATTAAGTATGCAGGATATAACTTAAGTTCGCACAAGTTCAGTCTTGCGCACTTGTAAGTACGCAGGAGATAACTCTTGCGTAGTTAGTAAGTACGCAGAAAACTGTACTTTTTACCAAAAATGGTAAGTACGCAGGACACCTTTTCCGCAACTCTCACCAACCTTTTCCGGTCACCTGAAAATCGCCGGAGATAGTGAAAAGTAGGCTGATGATCAATGCAATCGAGCCAAAGGATCAGAAACAAGTTTCTAACCAACCTTTGATGCTCAAAACACACAAATACACAACAAAAATCGGTTTTTGAGAGATTTCTGCTTCTAAAAAAGTGCTCAAGAGCTACCCCTTTTTTATCACAAAAATCAACAAAAATAGCTCTTTTTGCTTGTAAAACTCAGTAAAACGTCTCCAAACTCACTTACAACACTCGAATTCAAGAGCAGTGCTCTGATACCACTTGTAGGTCCCTTCGTGTGTGTCGGATCGTCACATGCAAGTGGTCTACTAGTCAAACCGGGTTGCGGAATACCCGTGACTAGGTGGAGAGTCTTACTAAACAAAGTAAACCTAACACGAGAGTCACAATAAACGTTCTTTGTATTATAAACACTCGACGGTTACAGAGAGAATACAAGCTACGTACTTAGCAGAACTGAGTTCGTCTAAACAAATGTTCCTGCGTACTTAGCCTCTGTGGACCTGTCCTATTTATACAGACCTGATGCCTGCGCACTTAGCAAGTGCGCAAAACACTTAACATAAAAACAACATACAATATGTAAAAGTAAATACAACTCGATAAACTATTACATAATGACTCATAAATACAAAGACAAATTACAGACATTAGACATACTAACTAAGACTCTATCCAAAGTGTTGTCACAGGAAAGTGCATCAACAAAAGCCCTATGTTGTCAACACTGTGGAACAAAAAGGATATCTTGGAACACGACCGAAGTGTGACAAATGTGGATATCATCACAGTGGAAGGTGTACCCAATGTGGAAAGTGTAAAAAGTATGGGCATCTAGCCCATAACTGTTGGAACAATGCGAACCCTAATAAGATCAATCAAGTAGCAGGAAAGGTCAACCCAGGAGCAGAAAGGATGAATCAGGGATGCTTTGAGTGTGGAGATCCAAAGCACTTCAGAAAAGACTGTCCAAGATTGAAGAACCGAAATGACAATCAGGCCTGTGGAAGAGCATTTGTGATGGGGGCTGGTGACGCACGACAAGATCCGAACATTGTCACTGGTACATTCCCGATAAATAATCATTATGCCTCTATACTTTCCGATACGGGTGCTGATATGAGTTTTGTGTCAAATGACTTTAAGTCCCTACTCGGTATTAAGCCCAGCAAACTAGACCAAAATTATACAATTGAATTAGCAAACTGGAAATTAATTAAAACCGAAGAAGTCATTCAGGGTTGTACCTTATGTTTTAAGAACCACACATTTAGTATAGACCTGTTACCTGTTGACTTGGGAAGTTTTGACGTTGTTATTGGTATGGATTGGTTGTCGAAGAATCACGCCGAGATTGTTTGTTTTGAGAAGATTGTTCATATTCCCCTCCCGAACGGAGAAGTTCTTTCGGTTCAAGGTGAGAAGAGTGGAGTGACATTGAGGATGATAAACTGCATGAAAGCTCGTACGTATCTACGTAAAGGCTATTGCGTATTCCTGGCTCACGTCATCGAGAAGAAACCCGAGGAACGTCGACTTGAAGACATACCAATCGTTAAGGATTACCCCGAAGTTTTTCCTAAAGACTTACCTGGATTACCACCACCGAGGCAAGTCGAATTCCGAATCGATTTGGTACCAGGAGCCGCCCCGGTTGCGCGATCACCGTATCGATTAGCACCTTCTGAAATGCGGGAATTATCAAATCAACTCCAGGAGTTGCTTGATAATGGTTTCATAAGACTGAGTTTCTCACCTTGGGGAGCTCCGGTCCTATTTGTAAAGAAAAAGGATGGAACCTTTAGGATGTGTATTGATTACCGAGAATTAAACAAGCTTACAATCAAAAACCGATACCCACTTCCTCGAATAGACGATTTGCTCGATCAACTACAAGGTTCTAGCTTCTACTCTAAGATCGATCTACGTTCAGGGTATCATCAACTAAGAATCCAAGAAGAAGATGTACCAAAGACGGCATTTAGAACTCGCTATGGCCACTACGAATTCCTAGTTATGCCGTTTGGTTTGACGAACGCACCAGCTGTTTTTATGGATCTCATGAACCGAGTGTGCAAGCCATACATGGATAAATTCGTGATATTATTTATTGATGATATATTAATATATTCATGAACCAAGGAGGATCATGAACATCATCTGAAATTAATTTTGGATTTACTCAGCAACGAGAATCTTTACGCTAAATTCTCTAAGTGTGAGTTTTGGATCCGAGAAGTGCATTTTCTTGGACATGTCATCAACAAGGAAGGAATTCACGTTGATCCATCCAAAATAGAAGCGATCAAAAACTGGGAAGCACCAAAGACTCCGACAGAAGTACGTCAATTTTTGGGTTTGGCCGGCTACTACAGACGATTCATTGAGAATTTTTCAAAAATAGCCCTGCCTTTAACCACATTAACCCAGAAAGAAAAGAAGTTTGATTGGAGTGACAAGCAAGAGTCAGCTTTCCAATTACTGAAGCAGAAGCTGTGTAGTGCACCGATCTTATCCCTTCCTGAGGGAATCGACAATTTTGTCGTATACTGCGATGCATCACACCAAGGACTTGGTTGTGTGTTAATGCAAAGAGACAAAGTCATCGCATATGCCTCACGTCAACTAAAAGTGCACGAAAAGAATTATACGACCCACAACTTGGAGTTGGGCGCAGTTGTGTTTGCGCTCAAGATGTGGAGACATTATCTTTATGGTACGAGATGCACTATTTTTACTGATCACAAGAGTCTCCAACATATCTTTGATCAAAAAGAACTTAACATGAGACAACGTCGTTAGGTAGAACTACTAAACGACTATGATTGTGATATCAAGTACCATCCCGGGAAAGCCAATGTCGTAGCAGACGCCTTAAGTCGCAAGGAACGAGTTAAAACTCTTCGTGTTCGTGCCCTAGGATTAACAATTCACACGAGTCTTACTACTCAAATCCGAATGGCACAACAAGAAGCACTTAAAGAAAAGAACATCCAAAATGAAGCACTACGTGGAATGATCAAACAATTGGAGTCTAAGTCAGATGACACGTTTTACTTCATGGACAGAATTTGGGTGCCGAGTAACGGTAATTTACGTGGGTTGATTATGGATGAAGCCCACAAGTCCCGGTACTCCATTCACCCGGGTTCAGATAAGATGTATAAGGATCTAAAAGAATTATATTGGTGGCCCAATATGAAAGGAGATATTGCCACATGTGTCAGTAAATGCTTAACGTGTTCAAAAGTAAAAGCCGAACATCAGAAATCGTCTGGTTTGTTACAACAACCCGAAATTCCCGAATGGAAATGGGAACAGATTTCCATGGATTTCATCATGAAATTTCCCAAGATGTCCAGTGGTTATGATACAATATGGGTAATTGTCGATCGTTTGACAAAATCAGCTCATTTTCTACCCATCAAAGAGACGGATATAATCGAGAAACTTGCAAAGATTTATATCAAGGAAATTGTGGCTAGGCATGGAGTGCCAATTTCTATCATCTCTGATAGAGACAGCAGATTCGTGTCTAGAATCTGGAAATCATTACAAGAAGCCATGGGCACACGTCTTGACATGAGCACGGCATATCACCCACAAACGGATGGTCAAAGTGAAAGGACTATCCAGACATTAGAGGATATGCTTCGTGCGTGTGTAATTGATTTCAGAGGTAATTGGGATACTCATTTACCGTTGGCAGAGTTTTCCTCTAATAACAGCTACCACACGAGCATTAAGGCAGCTCCGTTTGAAGCTTTATATGGTCGTAAATGCCGCTCACCGCTATGTTGGGCGGAAGTTGGTGAAAAACATTTGACAGGTCCTGAGATTGTCCAGGAAACCACTGATAAGATCTTCAAAATTAAGGACCGTCTGAAAGCGGCCCGAGACAGACAAAAGAGCTATGCTGATAACAGACGGAAACCATTAGAATTTCAAATTGGTGACCGAGTAATGTTAAAAGTCTCACCATGGAAAGGCGTTGCGAGGTTTGGTAACCGTGGTAAGCTCAACCCTAGATACGTTAGACCGTTTGAAATACTGGCTAGGGTTGGCCCTGTAGCTTACAAGCTCAAACTACCGCAAGAATTAAACAACGTACATGACACATTTCACATATCGAATCTCAAGAAGTGCTTGGCAGACAAGACCTTGATCATACCGCCAGATGAAATTCATATTGATGATAAACTTCATTTCATCGAGGAACCGATTGAGATTACAGATTGGAAAGTTCAAAAGTTGAGACGTAGTCGTATCAAACTGGTTAAAGTACGTTGGAACTCAAAACGTGGTCCTGAGTATACATGGGAACGAGAAGATCAAATGAAAATGAAATACCCCTCCCTATTTGAGAATACACCAGTTCAAGATGGCATGAATTGAATTTCGGGACGAAATTCTTTTAACATAGGGAGAATGTGACACCCGACATTTCAGGTCAATATCCGTACATGTTATAAACACGTTTACATTATAATTGTTTTTGTGATTTACTTAATTTCACAAACAAGGACATTAAGGTCTAACAAAAACCATACATGGTCTCATTTCATATGTTGTAATTCTAGTAGTTACCGGTCCACATACCATATAAACCGACTAATACGATCGTTTGTGGTAAAATTAAATAACCAGAAATATATATATATATATATATATATATATATATTACACAAATTTTTACGTTGGTCAATAAGTTATTTTTAGAATAAATCATATAATATACGTAAAAGTAAACTAACGAACCCTCTCGAAGACGTTACCATGTAGCGTCACCTTTAGGTACTAATACCTACAAATAATCACCTCAACGAATTATACAACCCAAGATTTCAATATTTTTCATCAACGAGCTATAAACTTGTTAAATTTATAATACCGTGAAAAATCTAAACCGAATTAAATTACCCTTTAAAACTCTAATTGATATTAATACCCTTAATAAATTAACTAATTAATACTTAAATCTAATTATTATACAAATTTAACCCAACCCACCCCCTTGACTTTCTCGGCCGAAAATCAGAGAAACCCATTCCCACTTTCTACCTCACTCACACCCTAAATATCTATACTAAAACCCATACATTTGCCTGCGAGAATGCAGATAAAAACCATACCCCCCTCAATTGTCTATCAATTCATCCATCTCAAATCACAATTCACCTTTCTTTTTCCTTCTTTGTCTTCCTTTCATCGGCAGCAACACCGATTATCGTCACTTTCATACCTTAAGTTGAGGGAAGTTTTCAAGGTTTCAGGGAGCTCATCCATTCTTTTCGCACAAAATCATCATCACTGTCTAGAGGTAAAAACTCAATACTATTCATATTATTTTCTTTAAACCATAGCAAAACATACAATTTGTTCAAACGCAAGTAAAATAACACAAAAAGAGTGTCGAATTCAAGTTTAAAACATAAAAATATACAGGACTGATTCTGTCAATCACAATTTCAGTAATCGAAACTATAGTTTCGATACCTGTTTACTCAATCGAAACTAAGTAATTTCGATACCTGTTGTTCAATCGAAACTAAGTAGTTTCGATACCTATTACTCAATCGAAACTAGGTAGTTTCGATACCTTTCTACCCAATCGAAACTAGGTAGTTTTGATACCCAGTTTGCTCAATCGAACTAGGTAGTTTCGACAACTGTCCTGTTCAATCGAAACTAGATAGTTTCTATACCTGTTTCAGGCCCATTGGGCAGTAACATGGAATTGTTCTTATAGCAAAACAAGTGTTGAAAAACTAAGAAGATATTTAAACAAAAGCAACCAGACTTATTAAGTCGGTGAACAATTTACATATGATACGTTCCATCATAACACGAATTACCCTTTTGTAATTAGGGTACGAATAGTCAAGTTTGACTAGAACAAACATCGTTGCTAAACATACGCAAACTCAAGGTGAGTTTCACGGCCCCTTTTTACTGTTTTCAATATTTGGGGGAAGAACATACTTACAACTATTTTTATGTGATAATAAGAGAATAAGACTCGACTTTTATGTTTACATGAGTTAAACGATTTTAGGCCTCTAAAGTCCCCTGGAACAATTTAGTAACCATTAACTGTAGCCTAGGGTCCTATGAATAGTACTATGGAGAGTGACGTCTCCCGGTCATGGTTAGTCGCGCTAACCACAATCTGGAGGATTTATGGCCGCATAGAACCGGATAACGAAATTAGGGGCGAAGAACAATTGTCATGGTTTGGTTACGGCTCATGTAGGAACATATTATTTGTATTCCTAGCTAGTTTACAAATGGGTCAACAATTCTTATTCTGATTATCACATGCAACTGGAACTATTTACGAACAATTGAATTTTACAAAGATCTATTTGATTTAAACCTGTGAACTCACCAACCTCGTGTTGACAATTTTAAGTATGTTTTTCAGGAAATTGACGTGATCGCAAGGTTAGCAATGTAGATTACATGCATGCACGATGGATACAACTATTTGGGGGATTTCTCTTGTATAACTCATTGTAATAGAGTCATATTTGCGAAATCTTCACTTTTGTAAACCCAATTTACATTTTTGAAATGTAAAACTTTAAACTTGTTTATGTATCCATTTATCATGTATGTGTTTGCGGTAATCATATGCTTTGGAAACCATGTAATGTTACGCCTCGCGTTTCCGCCTTGGCGGGGTGTGACACTTTGTGTTTACTTGTTTACATTGCATAGTTGTGATTGTTTTCACCAATCTCAACAAGAATAGAACCATCTTGTATTCACCGATCCTACAAATCTAATGATAAATTGAAGAAGATGCTTTATGGAGATTTCAAAACCATAAAGCAAGCCAAAAAGGAAATATTTGCTAATAAATTGGAAAAGAATTTTCAGAAAAATATTGACAAAAACAATACTCCCAAAAATCAATCAACATCAGGGCAAAAACAACTTGCAGTTCATCAAATTGGTCCTAATATTCATCATAATAAACCATCTACATCCAAAACAAGTGAGCCTTACAAGAGAATTTTCAAAGAAAGAAGGAGTTGTTTTCACTTTGAAACTTTTGCTCATATTCTTGTGAATTGTCCAAATAAGAATAAAGAGAAACGGCCCGTTGTGACAATCCGACTTTTCAAGTTAGCCCCGTATACAATCTCGTTAAAAAATTCCGTTAAATCCTAACTCTGTTAACCTAATCTTAAACCTTAGGGTCTGATTCTGTCAATATCTGAATTCAAAATGCAGGGATCAAAGTTGTAATTAACTAAAACCCAATTCTGTTTACTTTGTAGTGAAAATTCTATTGAAATTGTTCTTGTTGACTTTTAGAAAGTCAAACCCGCATCATCTTGAGCCAAATTCGAATTCAATACCGATTTCTACCCAAATCCGTAATTGATGTGCACGGTCATTGCCATTAACGCCCGCCTTTAACTCGTTTAATCTCCATCATTGCCGAATTAATTCGATTAATGGCGAGTTATGTTGAAACCGTCGACCCTCCCGTCGATCCCTATTAAAATCACACAATTCGATTACCATTCTCACAATTGATCATTGTATCATCTCAAACGAACTGCTGTAAATCCTTTATGCGTATCAATTCGATCGAAGGAGTGGCCGAAGACCTAGAGGACGTAAGCCGTCGACGCCGGAGCACATTCCAGATGGGAACCTTCAATTCGAAGTCGTTTCTGGTAATTGAAACCTTCTACACTTTCGTTTAAGTCTTTAGATCAAAAGCCTTAACCTGATTAGGGCTTGAAGTAACGATTTTAACATGAACTCGAATCTAGGGTTCATGCGTTTATAGTTTAGTCGATCGTCATCCTAGACCCGATTATAATCCAATTAAAATATATGGTTAGACTCGAAATCATCTACTCATTGAAAGCCCCATGAATCCAAACGTTTTCATTATTAGAATCAATCAAGTTAATCCCACGTTTATAATCTAGGGTTTCGATTTTCAATCGGGCAATTAACGATCATGAACTTGTTATTTTCAAAATTAAAGGCATCCACAGATTCACCATATCCTAATTAACAAAACCCCTATGACATCAGGTTCAATTGAAATTGAAATCGGTCGAATTTGGGATTGGGTTTGGTTCGGTTCGCACTAGGGGGGAAGAACATAGTGGAACTGTTGATTAAAACCATTCTGATCTGGTCTATGTCGCGATACCCTAGTGGGCATAACTAGTTAATACTTGGTGCTGGTAGGGAGAGACCCGGGTTCGAATCCCTCCCCACTGTTTTATTTTTAAACCATTTTTCCCACTATTAATTTAATATAAAATCAAACCCCATATTATTATATTAATATATAAAATGTTTTGAGCCCGAAAACCACCCGTGGACTCGGATTTGGTCTTGCAAACCGTATTTATTATTAAAATCTATTTATAAACTAATATATTCATATTATTTTTGTACCGTGACACAAATTAAAGATAATATATTTTATATATTATTTCCTCCGTATTATAAACATTTTTATAATGTTTCAAAGTTATAAATAATATAAATATCTATATTATTTACACTCGTTTATATACTCGAATAAAAATAATAAATTTATTATTTTGTCACGCAAGTTAGTTATTTATGCTACTTCGCTAAACTTAAAAATAATGTAATAAATTATATTATTTTCCTAGACTTCTAGTTGATGACAAAACGCTCGAATATATTTATTATATACAATTTTGTCATTCGTCACGTAACGTATATATCTTAATTATTAATTAAAGAATTCTTATTACCGTTGACACGTTCGTCTACTCTTGATTATTAGAGCGTTTCTTTTGGACGTTCAATCTTCCGTGTTGTCGTCACATATTCTCATTATATCCCTAATTGTATGTGTATAATTCTAGGGCATACGTAAGCCGTTCAGGCTAACACTCGTGGTTTCAATCTTATTTTTGTGTGAACCTACCTACGCCGTTCAGCTGAGTTTTCCCGGCCCTTTTACTGTTTTACAATTTGGGGAAGAAAACATGACGTAAACATTTTTGGTTATGTAATTCATATATGTTATCACTTGTTTAACAATGCGTACACATCTATCACTAAGTCCTCACATCGGACCGTTAATATGAACATAGCAGGGTAAGTTGAGTAGTACTACTGGGTTTGACAATCCTCACCCGCGTTAGTTGCGCTAACCCGACTGGATGTCGAACGGGTGCAGTCTTGACCTAAACATGCACCATGGTTGATAGGCCTGGTGGGAGGCAAAAACATAAACAGTCAGCTGTCGGTTGCGAGCGCATTAGTTAACATGCTTATGGGTTAGCTACCTATTGATTTATATATAGAATGCACATTAACCTATTGAACTTTGTTGCAAACTGAAACCTGTGAACTCACCAACCTCATGTTGACATTTTCTTACATGTTTTCTTAGGTCGCTTAAGATAAGGCACATGTTCACACATAGGGCATGCATGGAGTTTTATGATTAAATTATAAATTATTGATTTGCTTTGTACTTTGTTTGGACTGAACACTTTGGGACTTTTCTTGGCGTTTGTTTTACGCATTTACTTTCATTTTACGCTTCCGCACTTACTTTGATCATTTATGATATATTTACGTTTTAGTCCCATATAGTTTCGTTCAATGTAACTAATGACTGAGATCCTGGTTTGTCACTTCCCAAACGGTAAAACTCTGTTAGTTGAAATTGGGGGTGTGACAGATTGGTATCAGAGTCATTGGTTATAGAGAACTAGGATTGCATACTAGACTATAACCTCACACATTAGTTACATATCATAAGCATTATGTATTGGCACTTATGTATTACGTTACAGGATCATGTCGTCAACCCCACCACCATCACCTAAGCCATCTATCTTATCATCCCCGGAGCCCAAAAGGTGTCAGACTAGTTCTAGTGACAACTCGGTAGAACAGGGTGAACCAAGTAATGCACAAGCAAGGAACACAACACTTAATTAGAGTGCATATCCAAAGATGATCCAAAGGTTGATCGAGATGGGAAATGTTACATCACCCTATTTTTGTTCAGCTTCCTCATCCTCTACTTTGCCAAGCTTGCCACGCACCATGGAACAAGCTTTTGCAGCTTTTGTGTTGATCATAACTAAGGAGTTAAAAGCGATGAAGGAATCCACTGATGAGATACCCGACATTCTGCAGCGAGAGTCACAAATAGAGGAGAATAAGGTTGGGTTAGAACTTTTGACCGCTGAGCTAAAAGTGACGGATCAGGTCCATAACCATTTGGTGGATAGGGTTACACATTTGGAGATGAGGGTGGACACCTCAGACCATGATTTAGGAGGGGTTCTGGAGAGGGTGACTCATCTAGAAGCCAAGCTACAAGTAGCAGACCATGCTGCTGAAGGACTTTGGGAGAGAGTGACCCACTTAGAAGCCCAACTACAAGCAGCCATATTTCCAGAGGACATTCCACTTTCGGACGACGAGGAGGAGCCCTTCGAGGATGAGCCCTTAGAGGAGGAGCCACCCGAGGAGGAACCAATGGAGATCGACGATGCACAATCATACGTTTCTTCTGATGACGAGAATGTTTGATGATCTTTCTATTCTATCTTTCCATTTCATTCATGTTTATTTCTCTTTTCAAACCTAGATGGGTAAGGTTGTTCCCATTCAATAAAAGCATGAGAAGTTTAATGTTTTGAGTTATTTATTTTGTAGCTTTACAATTTATTTAATTTTCAAAATGTTAGATGTTGTATTTCCTTACTTGTACATAAATAATGTTTAATATGCGATATATTTCTCATTGTTTTGTATTTGTTAATGTGAAGAATCATGTCGGGAAGAGGACGTGGAGGTCGTGCTGGTGGCCGAGGTACCATCAACATGACAGCCGTGGAGCTGGCGGAACTAATCAACGATAGTGTGGCTGAGGCTCTAGCAGCACAGAATGCTGCAGGTAAATGCTATAACCATTGACTTGTGATGTCAATTCATCTCTCAAAGCGCCTTTCACAATCTTTATAATCTCAATCCTATATTATATTTCTAAATCCAGGCCAGCAAAATCAGCAGAATCAACAACTAGCATGCACATTCAAAACATATATGCACTGCAAGCCCCACACCTTTAGTGGAGCCAAAGGAGCTGTCGGACTATCCGGTGGTTTGAAAAAGTAGAATCGGTATTTGCCATGTGTAACTGCCCATTGGCCAATCAGGTCAAATTTGCTTCTTGAACTTTGGAGGGCTCGACTTGGTGGAATGCACATGTCCAAATGTTGGGTTTAGCCATGGCCAATGCACTACCTTGGGAGGCGTTTAAGACAACGATGAATGAGGAATACTGTCCTCGGGATGAAATTCAAAAGTTGAAAGGAGAATTCTGGAACCTCAAGATGGAAGGTTCAGAAATTGAGCTTTATACCACTCATTCCCATGAGCTTGCTACTATGTGCCCGCATATGGTGACTCCTGATTACAAGAGGATTGAGTTGTATATTTGAGGTCTAGTGCCACAGATTCAGAGTATGGTTACTTCGTCCAACCCCACTACCATCTAGCAGACTATCAGACTTGCCGACAAGTTAATTGACCAAGCGGTAACTCAAGGGACTCTACCCACGAGGGGTTCAGTTTCTAAAGCTATTGATAGCCAGAAGCGCAAGTTTGATCACAACTCCAACTCTCACTCCAACTCCAAGGGATCCCAGTTCAATCAACCCAAGCAGCATCAACGAAAGTTTGAGCCTGCTAAAAACTTTAATCAGACAACCTCTTCAGGTCAAAATCAAAGTGGTTATGCGGGAAGAGCCCCCAAGTGCAATAAGGGAAATTACCACCGTGTCTATGCTTGTAACCATTTCCAATGGTATGGAAATATGGGCCACGCTGCAAAAGATTGTAGATTTGAGCTTCAGAACAAGCAACCATTCCGACCGCAAGGGTCCACAAGAGGATGTTTTCCGTACGGTAAGGAGGGACATATTCAGAGGGATTGTACTCAGTCGAAGAGGGGTGGCAATGGAAATGGTAACGGTAACGAAAATAATCAGGGCAACAATGATAAAAAAAACAATCAAGGCAACAACAATGGTGGCAATAATGGAGGGAATGGCGCGAAAGGACGAGCCTTCGTACTAGGATCTGGTGAAGCTTGATTTGATCATAATATGGTCACCGGTAAGTTTCTCTTAAACAATTACTTTGCTTCTGTCCTATTTGATACCGATGCTGATAGGAGTTTTATATCTAAGAAGCTTAGTGATATGATAAAAGAAACTCCAACTTTGTTAGAAGCTAAGTATATAATAGAGATAGCGGATGGCCAATTAATTGAAGCAACCCACATTCTTAAGGGTTGTAAGCTTGAGCTGGCTAGTCATAAACTTGATATCGACCTTATGCCGGTCACACTTGGTAGTTTGGATGTAATTGTTGGTATGGACTGGTTATCTAAAAACCAAGCTGAAATTGTTTCTCGTGAGAAAATTGTTCACATTCCTCTCCCTAGTGGAGAAATCCTTTCCGTTCAAGGAGAAAAGAGTGGTGCAGTCGTAGGCATCATATCATTCATGAAAGCGCAGAAGTGCCTGCGTAAAGGTCATACTGCTATTCTGGCATTCGTTGATGAACAACCACCAGAAGAGAAGAAAATTGATGATATTCCCATCGTTCACGATTTTCTGGAAGTATTTCCCAAAGACTTTCCTGGTCTGCCACCACACCGTCAAGTTGAATTCCAAATCGATCTAGCACCCGGAGCAGCGCCGATCGCTCGGGCACCTTATAGACTAGCACCTAGTGAATTGCAAGAGCTATCCACTTAGCTACTTGAATTGTTGGATAAAGGTTTCATCCGAACTAGCTCATCACCATGGGGAGCTCCAACTATGTTTGTTAAGAAGAAGGACGGGACTTTCCGTATGTGTATCGACTACCGTGAACTGAATAAAGTGACAATCAAGAATCGTTATCCTCTTCCTCGTATAGATGATCTCTTTGATCAACTCCAAGGATCAAGTTTCTATTCCAAGATAGATCTTAGGTCTGGTTACCATCAATTGAGAGTCCGAGATGAGGATATATCTAAGACTGCTTTCAAGACAAGGTGTGGCCACTACAAGTTTATGGTCATGCCTTTCGGATTAACCAACGCACCCGCGGTGTTCAAGGACCTCATGAACCGTGTGTGTAAGCCATACCTTGATCAATTTGTCATCGTTTTCATCGACAAAATTCTCATTTATTCCAATAACAAGGAGGAACATGAGGAACATCTACGTTTAATCCTGGAATTACATAAAAAGGAGCAGCTGTATGCTAAGTTTTCCAAGTGTGAATTCTGGATCCGGGATGTTCAATTCTTAGGACATGTGGTTAACGAGAAGGGAATACATGTCGATCCATCAAAGATTGAAGCCATCAAGAATTGGACAGCACCGATGACTCCGACAGAGGTGCGACAATTTCTAGGATTGGCTGGTTATTACCGTTGATTCATCAAGGGATTCTCTAAGATTGCACAACCCTTCACTGCCTTAACTCAAAAGGGTAAAGCCTATAACTGGGGCGATAACCAAGAGTCAGCATTCCAACATCTTAAGTAGAAACTTTGCAGTGCACCTATTCTAGCTCTTCCGGAGGGAACGCATGATTTTGTGGTGTATTGTGACGCATCCATTCAGGGTCTGGGTTATGTATTAATGCAACGAGAATAGGTGATCACTTACGCTTCACGAAAACTAAATATTCACGAGAAAAACTACACCACTCATGACCTAGAGTTGGGAGCCGTAGTTTTCGCACTTAAGATATGGAGACATTACTTGTACGGTACCAAGTGCACCATCTACACCGATCACAAGAGTCTTCAGCATATCTTCGAGCAGAAAGATCTGAACATGAGATAACTTCATTGGGTCAAGCTCTTGAATGATTATGACTGTGCGATCCGGTATCATCCAGGTAAGGCTAATGTCGTAGCTGATGCCCTAAGCTGAAAAGAAACCAAGCCCAAACGAGTTAGAGCATTACAACTTACTTTTCACCCTGGATTAACTGACAAAATCCGTAGTGCTCAACTCGAAGCCCTGGAAAAAGAGAACCTACCGCTGGAAGGTACACACGGTATGGAAGCACAACTCGAGGTCAAATCTGACGGTATTCGCTACTTCGCCGAGCAAATATGGGTTCTAGTATTCGGAAACTTAAGGGAACTAGTCATGGATGAGGCTCATAAATCTCGTTACTCTATTCATCCAGGTTCCGACAAGATGTACCATGATCTAAAGGTGATGTATTGGTGGCCAAAGATGAAGGCCGAGATAGCCACCTATGTGAGCAAGTGCCTGACTTCCGCAAAGGTCAAAGTTGAATATCAAAAGCCTTCTGGTCTTCTCCAATAACCAGAGATTCCCATGTGGAAATGGGAGAGATATCCATGGACTTTATCACAAAATTGCCACGAACTCCTACCGAATGTGATACCATTTGGGTAATCGTTGATCGTTTAACAAAGTCCGCTCACTTCTTAGCAATCAAGGAAACCGAAAAATTGGAGAAGCTTACTCGCATATACTTGAAAGAAGTAGTATCTCGGCACGGGGTGCCAACCACTATCATTTCGGATCGTGATGCACGATTCACCTCTCATTTCTTGCAATCGTTACATAAAGCTTTAGGCACGCGCCTAGATATGAGCACAGCATACCATCCTCAAACTGATCGCCAGACAGAACGTACCATTCAAACTCTGGAGGATATGCTACGAGCTTGTGTGATTGATTTAGGTAACACTAAGGAGACTTTGTAACATCCTAAAAATAAGACGACGATTAAAATAACGGGTTATGCATGAGACGAAAGGAATAAATGAACGAGGCGTGACGGGCCGGGCCAGATGGGCCGGCGAACTTGAGGGGAGGAGTCCCTTCCCTATAAATAGCCTAACACACTCCACATTTCTCTCATTTGCATGTTCTAGACAGAGAAACCGTAGAGAGAGAAAGTCGGCGGATCGATCCGAGATTCCAGCCAAGTGTTGCTCCATAGTTCATGAGAAGAACCTCCAGATCAGAAGCTCGATACAGGTAACGATCTAGCCTAGATCTGAGTTTTCGTTCATTTTTTGGTTTTGGACGAAAATGTGACGTTTTTACGAATCAAACTGGAAGAAAAACATGGATTTGAGATCCTTAATGAAAAGCAAACATTTTGAATGTAAACAAGTTTTGGATCTTGATGTGATCAGACCCGAATGCGAAAGTTAGGGTTTTTGCGGGGAAGCAGATCCTGCGTACTTATCAAGTACGCATGAAGAGGATCCTGCGTACTTATCAAGTACGCATGAAGAGGATCCTACGTACTTATCAAGTACGCATGAAGTAAAGTTTGTGCACTTATTAAGTACACAAGAGCAAGGCCAGCAAGTGAGCAGGCATCAGGCTGGTTAAGTAAAATCAATATGTTTAGAAGGTTAAACCGTTAGAGTCGGGATTTGGTCTGATGTGTATTTAACTAATCAATTTAGATCGGAAGTGACGTTGGGGGACCTTTGTTTAGGACAACCCGAATTAGCTTATCAAGTGAGTTCTAGAAGCCCTTCTTTAAATGTTTTAATTAAATGTTTTTGGGCTTGTGTGCATACATACGGAATGATGTTTTGAAATGAGGTTTACGAAACGAGGTTTACGAAGTGATGTTTACGATGTGATGTTTACGAAACTATCTTTACGGGAAGATGTTTATGAACTGTTTTGCCAAATGAAGTTTATGAAAGGTTTACGAAAGAGATGATGTTTTGTTTAATAAAACGTACAAATGATTTAACTAAAATGAGGTAAAGGTTTTATGAAAGTCACGAATGAACGAATCTGCCATGAGTTCCTACGGGAGCTAAGGTATGTATGTATGTATTGGCCTCACCCTTACGGGGGCCTTTGTGGCTGGGTAACGGTTGTACAACTAGTTGATGATGGGCTGACGACGGTCACCCATGGGATTACCGGGATCCCGGTGGAAGGTACTATTCCTTACAAGGAAATAGTGCCTAAGTTATGTTCTGCCTACCTAGAGGTAACGAGCCTTAGGAGACATATGTTTGGTCTACCTAGAGGTAACGAGCCTTAGGAGACATATGTTTGGTCTACCTAGAGGTAACGAGCCTTAGGAGACATATGTTTTGTCTACCTAGAGGTAACGAGCCTTAGGAGACATATGTTTGGTCCACCTAGAGGTAACGTGCCTTAGGGGACCTGTGTGACGGATGACTTAGAGGTAACGAGCCTTAAGTTCATCCGCTGGTATGCGATGTATGGAATTGACGGTTACGAGAAGGCGCAGATTCGATTCATGTTGACTTATGTTATGATGATGTTAAGTTATTGCATGTTTTACGTATGCTTTTGTTAAACAAATGTATGTTATGTTTTTGGAAAAATGTTTATGTTAAGGTTTTATGTAAAGCTAGAACTCACCAGCGTAGCTGACTTTTAGTATGCACATTCAGGTTAAGGGCAGGTTATGATGATGGACGGTGATGCTTGGCAAGCGAGAAGAGTTACCCAGATGATATAAAGACTAACATCCCGTTATGATTAGTATATGTTATCTTTATGTATTAGACTATGTTACGCTTCCGCATGTGGAACAATGTTATGAGTATGTTTTAATGAAATTTTCCGCTGCGTTATTTTGATATTCAAGTTAAGAATTGTTTGTGAATAAGTAAATCCAACAAGTGAGGCCTCCCGGGTTTAGGGCCTTAAAAGTTGGTCAGAGCAATAGTTTGACAGACTCGGACACTCCCAGTGTCTGTATTTAAACTGTGAATGGGACCGAAAGCGGATGCCAGTATGGGTAACTCAAGCCACAGCATCAGGTATGAAGGTAGTATATTTTTACACATATAGTAGGCCTTAGAAAGGGTTAGGTAAGGACTTATGTCTGATGGAATCACAAAGGTGGTCAAATAGAAATCGAAAGGTAGTGTAGTGGTTAATTGCAGATGGCCAGTGTATATTAACATCTTACAGTGCTTGTTAAATTTTATTTGTTTACTAGCGTGATGCCATTGTATTCCTTGTCTTATAGAACGAAATGGCGGGACGAAAGAGCGGAAGGCATGGTGGGTGCCGTACCGGTGGTCGTAACGATGGGCGCGGCAGGACTCCAGCATGCCAAGAGTACAGTGAAGAAGGAAGTTCTCACACTTAGCCAGAAGTTAGTATGCACTGGACTGAGCCGACTCATGTCGAAGGAAAACAATTCACCTTTGAACCGGAAGTGAGAGCTGCTCTGGTACGCGAGTTTACTGAGTTGATGAAGGTTTCTCTGCCATGACTATTGGCAGAAGCGTTAAAGAAGGCTAGTGAGACAGGTGGGTCTAACACGGCGGTTGGTACCCCAAACACTGAGGCAATCAACACACCGCTTAACCGTGGTTGCGGCTATAAGTCCTTCAAGGCATGTGATCTGCCGGTTCTCACTGGAAAGAAAGACGTGGTGGCTACGTTTGATTGGGTGATCCGTATGGAAGCTGCCATTCTTCTGATCGAGTGTCGAGCGGATCAAGTTGTGAAGTTTGCTGCTAACTCCTTGAGGGAGGAAGCATCCAATTGGTGGGAAGGTGTACGTCAAGCCAAGGGGGACGAGGCTGTGGATGCGATGATGTGGACTGATTTGAAAACTTGGGTGATCAAGAATTTATGTCCAAGGAATGAGATCGAAGGAATGAGATCGAAAAGGTAGAAAGGGAATTTCTGGGGATTAAGGTCAGGAGCATGACGCACCGGCAGTGCACCACACGGTTCAATGAACTGGCACGTCTGGTGCCACATCTTGTCACGACTGAAGAAAGAAAGATTTCCTGCTACATTCAAGGGCTGTCGGATCAGGTCCGCACCTATGTTAAAGCAAACGCCCCTACTACCTACGATTCGGTAGTAGAACTGAGCGGTGTGGTATTTGATGATATGGCGCTGAATGTCGTTGCCATTGAAGAGCCTAGGAAGAAGCTGAGTTTTCCCGCTAAGCGATCTGGCGGGAAGTTGTTTGGGACTCGGGATAAACAGGCTAGGGTAGGCGAGACGACAGTCTGTGGAAAATGTGGGGTAAGACATACAGGTGAATGTCGGCTAGGGACAAATCTGTGCTACAAATGTGGCAAGACTGGGCACTACTCCGTGAATGCAGGCAAGGCATTAAATGTTATAATTGTGGTGAAAGCGGTCATATGAGCCGGGAATGCGCCAAGCCCAGGATGGGTGAAGCTGGGAAAGGGAAAGGCCCGGAGAAGAGGGAAGAGAGGCCCCGAGCAAAGACTCGTGCGTATGCACTGACGCAAGAACAAGCCAGGGCAGACCCCGATGTGGCGTCAGGTACGTTCATCCTTGATAACACTTTTGTTTCTGTGTTATTTGATTCGGGTGCCAGTAAGAGTTTTATATCTGTGACTTTTTGTAAACGAGTGAAGTACACTGTCAGTAAGCTAGAAAGGGGCTTTAGCATAGAAACCGATGATGGTAGAACTGCGAGAGTGACCGATGTAGTTGACAACTCCACGATAAAAATAGAAGGTCATAGGTTCCGTGTCAGGTTGTTTGTTATGGTTTTGGGTGGGTTCGATGTCGTGTTAGGTATGGATAGGCTAACTGCCAATGAAGCGCAAATTATATGCAAACGAAAGATAATCTGACTCAAGGCTCCGGATGGTAGCGAAGTCGAGGTTTTTGGAGATCATGACACCCCGTTGCCAAACGTCATCTCGATGATTAAGGCAACAGATTACTTGAGGCGTGGATGCGAGGCTTATCTGGTGTACGTAATTGACAAGTATAAGGAAGTGAAGGAACTAGACGATGTACCCGTGGTACGCGAGTACCCGGAGGTGTTTCCAGAGGATTTGCCTGGGATACCACCCGACAGAGAGATTGATTTTTGAATCGACTTAGTACCAGATTCCCAGCCCGTGGCTAAGGCTCCATATCGACTAGCACCGATGGAAATTAAAGAACTTATGGCCCAATTAGACGAACTACTTGAGAAGGGATTTATACAACCGATCATCTTGCCTTGGGGTGCTCCGGTGTTGTTTGTGAAGAAGAAGGATGGTTCAATGAGAATGTGTATTGATTATCGCGAGTTGAACAAACGTACGGTGAAGAACAAGTACCCTTTGCCAAGGATCGACGACCTGTTCGATCAATTGTAAGGAGCAAGTTGGTTCTCAAAAATCGACCTTCGATCCGGGTACCATCAGTTGAAGGTGAGGGAAGAAGACATACCGAAAACCGCATTTCGCACGCGTTATGGACATTTCGAGTTCCGCGTAATGTTATTTGGATTGACGAACACCCCCGCAGCGTTCATGGACTTGATGAATAGGGTTTGCCGACCAATGTTGGACCGATCGGTAATTGTGTTCATCGATGATATCCTCATCTACTCCAAGAATGAGGGTGATCACGCATGTCACTTAAAGGAGGTGTTGGAAGCTCTGAAGAAGGAAAAGTTGTATGCTAAGTTATCCAAATATGCGTTCTTGCTTAGGGAAGTCCAATTCCTAGGTCATGTCATTAACCCGAACGGAATTATGGTTGACCCAGCAAAGATAATGACGGTAAGGGAATGGAATATTCCTAAGATGCCAACTGAAATCCGCACTTTCTTGGGATTGGCAGGCTACTATCAGAGATTCATCCAGGATTTCTCAAAAATAGCTTCGCCATTGACAAAGTTGACTTAAAAGGAGGTAAAGTACGAATGGGGTTCGACCCAGGATGAGGCGTTTTGGGAATTGAAGGAGAAGCTAACCAAAGCTCCAGTCTTGGCCCTTCTAGATGGCAATGAAGACTTAGTGGTATACTCTGACGCTTTGGGTTAGGGATTGGGATGCGTGTTGATGCAACACAGAAGAGTGAACGCGTAGGCGTCACGGCAGTTGAAGATTCACGAAGCTAACTATCCGACTCATGATTTGGAACTGCTGTTGTCGTATTTGCATTGAAAATCTGGAGGCACTACCTCTACGGGGTGAAGTTTACTATCTATTCCGACCACAAAAGTTTGAAGTACTTCTTCGAACAAAGAGAGCTTAATATGAGGCAGAGACGATGGTTGGAACTCCTGAAAGATTATGACTGTGAAATCATGTACCATCCTAGAAAGGCAAATGTGGTGGCTAACGCTCTAAGCCGAAAGGATGTGCATGCTCCTATTGGAGTGAAAGCTTGCCAGTTGGTGGTAACATCAGATGTGATGAGGGAAATTGAAAGAGCTCAAGATGAAGCACTTAAGGAAGAAAACATAAAGAAGGAAAGAATGGTTGGCTAACATGACAAGTTGGAATATAACACCCTTGGTGTTACGACGCGTTTTGGACGGGTATGGATACCTATGGGTGGCGAGCTTAGAACCAAAATCTTGGATGAGGCTCATAAGTCTCGATACTCTATCCATCCTATTACCAATAAAATGTACCAAGATCTGAGGAAGGAATACTGGTGGCCTGGAATGAAACATGAGGTGACAAAGTATGTAAACAAGTGCTTGACTTACTCACAAGTAAAGGCCGAACACCAGAAACCGTATGGAAAGATTCAACCACTTGATATACCGGAATGGAAGTGGGAACACATTACAATGGACTTCATAACCAAGCTACCTCGCACAGCTAAAGATCATGACGCCATTTGGGTAATTGTGGACCATTTAACGAAGAGTACTCATTTCCTACCTATTCGCGAGACGTTCTCATCGGAAAGGTTAGCGGAAGTATTTATTAACGAAGTAGTAGCACGGCGTGGGATCCCTTTGACTATCGTATCTGACCGGGACATTCGATTCACATCGAGGTTCTGGAAAAGATTTCACGAGGCGAAGGGCACGAGGCTTAATATCAGCACGGCATACCACCCACAAACGGATGGTCAGTTGGAAAGGACCATTCAAACATTGGAGGATATGCTTCGTGCTTGTATTATCAATTTTGGCCGCAGTTGGGACAGTCATCTGCCGTTAGCCGAATTCTCCTACAACAATAGTCATCACACGACTATAGGCATGCCGCCTTACGAAATGTTGTATGGGAGAATATGCAGGACCCCGGTTTGTTGGGGTGAGATTGGACAAAAGGAATTAGGGAGTCTTTAAGTTGTAAGAGAAACGTCGGAATGGTTTGATCAAATCAAAGCACGAATGAAGGCCGCGCAAGATCGTTAGAAATCCTATGCGGATAAACGACGAAGGCCTGTTGAGTTTGATGTTGGGGACAGAGTAATGTTGAAAGTGTCACCCTGGAAGGGAATCATACGATTCAGGAAGAGAGGAAAGTTAAGTCCGGGGTTTGTAGGACCATTCAGGATAATGGCACGGGTTGGTGAAGTCGCTTATCGGCTAGAGTTGCCTGATGAGTTAAGTGGGATTCATCCTACCTTCCATGTATCACACTTGCGAAAGTGCTTGGCGGATGAATCGGCTCACGTACCACTTACTGACATCGAGGTCGACAACAGCCTTAACTACATCGAAGAACCTGTGTTCGTCTTAGACAGAAAGGAGAAGCGTTTGCGTAATAAGATTATTCGATTGGTTAAAGTCCAATGGAAGCATCGAAAGGGATCGGAATCCACTTGGGAAACGGAGACGGAAATGAGGGAGTCGTACCCTCAACTATTTGACTTATGATAGGTTTCGGGGACGAAACCTATTGTAAGGGGGGTAGACTTGTAACATCCCAAAAATAAGACGACGATTAAAATAACGTGTTATGCGTGAGACGAAAGGAATAAATGAACGAGGCATAAAAGGCCGGGCAAGATGGGCCGGCGAACTTGAGGGGATGAGTCCCTTCCCTATAAATAGCCTAACACACACCCCATTTCTCTCATTTGCAAGTTCTAGAGAGAGAAACTATAGAGAGATAAAGTCGGCGGATCGACCCGAGATTCCAGCCACGTGTTGCTCTATAGCTCGTGAGAAGAACCTCCGGATCAGAAGCTCGATACAGGTAACGATCTAGCCTGGATCTGAGTTTTTGTTCGTTTTTAGGTTTTTCAGGTTTTGGACGAAAATGTGACGTTTTTACGGATCAAACTGGAAGAAAAACATGGATTTGAGATCCTTAATGAAAAGCAAACGTTTTAAATGTAAACAAGTTCGGAATCTTGACGTGATCAGACCCGAATGCGAAAGTTAGGGTTTTTGCGGGGAAGCATATCCTGCGTACTTATCAAGTACGCATGAAGAGGATCATGCGTACTTATCAAGTACGCATGGAGAGGTTCCTACGTACTTATCAAGTACGCATGAAGTAAAGTTTGCGCACTTATTAAGTACGTAAGAGCAAGGCCCTGCGCACTTGCTAAGTGCGCAGGCATCAAGCTGGTTAAGTAAAATCAGTATGTTTAGATGGTTAAACCGTTAGAGTCGGGATTTGGTCTGATGTGTATTTAACTAATCAATTCAGATCAGAAATGGCGTTGGGGGACCTTTGTTTAGGACAACCCGGATTAGCTTATCAAGTGAGTTCTAGAAGCCCATCTTTAAATGTTTTTGGGCTGGTGTGCATACTTACGGAATGAATTTTTGAAATGAGGTTTACGAAACGAGGTTTATGAAGTGATGTTTATGATGTGATGTTTACGAAACGATGTTTACGAGATGATGTTTATGAGCTGTTTTGCCAAATGAAGTTTACGAAAGGTTTACGAAAGAGATGATGTTTTGTTTAATAAAACGTACGACTACTTTAACTAAAATGAGGTAAAGGTTTTATGAAAGTCACGAATGAACGAATCTGCCACGATTTCCTATGAGAGCTAAGGTATGTATGTATGTATTGGCCTCACCCTTACGGAGGGCCTTTGTAGTTGGCTAACGGTTGTACAACTGGTTGATGATGGGGTGACGACGGTCACCCATGGGATTACCGGGATCCCGATGGAAGGTACTATTCCTTGCGGGGAAATAGTGCCTATGTTATGTTCTATCTACCTAGAGGTAACGAGCCTTAGGAGACATATGTTTGGTCTACCTAGAGGTAACGAGCCTTAGGAGACATATGTTTGGTCTACCTAGAGGTAACGAGCCTTAGGAGACATATGTTTGGTCTACCTAGAGGTAACGAGCCTTAGGAGACATATGGTTGGTCCACCTAGAGGTAACGAGCCTTAGGGGACCTGTGTGATGGATGACTTAGAGGTAACGAGCCTTAAGTTCATCCGCTGGTATGCGATGTATGGAATTGACGGTTATGAGAAGGCGCAGATTCGATTCATGTTGACTTATGTTATGATGATGTATGATGATGTTAAGTTATTGCATGTTTTACGTACGCTTTTGTTAAACAAATGTATGTTATGTTTTTGGCAAAATGTTTATGTTAAGGTTTTATGTAAAGCTAGAACTCACCAGCATAGCTGACTTTTAGTATGCACATTCAGGTTAAGGGCATGTTTTGATGATGGACGCTGATTCTTGGCAAGCGAGAAGAGTTACCCGGATGATATGATGACTGGCAACCCGTTATAATTAGTTTATGTTATGTTTATGTATTAGACTATGTTATGCTTCCGCATGTTGAACAATGTTATGAGTATGTTTTAATGAAATTTTCCGCTGAGTTTTTTGGATATTCATGTTAAGAACTGATTGTGAATGAGTAAATCCAACAAGTGAGGCCTCCTTTGTTTGGGGCCTTACAGTCTCACCTACCGTTGGTGGAGTTCTCCTACAACAACAGTTATCCCACTAGCATCAAGGCAACTCCATTCGAAGCACTATATGGACGGAAATGTCGTTCTCCTATTTGTTGGGCTGGGGTTGGGGATAGTCAACTTACGGGTGCTGAATTCGTACTTGAAACTTCTGAGAAAATCATTCAAATTAGAAACCGTATGACAGCAGCTCATGATCGTCAAAAGAGCTATGCTGATAGGCGTCGTAAACCGTTATAATTTCAAGTAAGGCATATGGTCTTATTAAAAGTCTCACCTTGGAAGGGTGTCATTCGTTTTGGGAAATAAGGCAAGCTGAATCATCATTATGTTGGACCATTCAAGATAGTGAAGAGGATTGGGCCAGTAGCGTATCAACTGGACCTACCTGAAGGACTTAGTGGTGTACACAACGTCTTTCACGTCTCAAACTTGAAGAAATGTCTGGCAGACGAGTCACTCGTGGTTCCTCTTGAGGAACTATACATTGATGAACAGTTTCGTTTCATCGAATAACCTGTGGAAATCATGGATAGGGAAGTCAAAACGCTTAAGCGTAGTAAAATTCCTATTGTCAGAGTCCGTTAGAACTCGAAACGTGGACCGGAATTCACGTGGGAGCGTGAGGATCAGATGATGCGCAAATATCCTAATCTGTTCAAGCATGCCACGTCAAACTCTTAAGGTACTATTCTAATTTTCGGGACGAAAATTCTTTCAACTAGGGGATGATTTGACATCCGAAAATTTTATTTTATTTTATATTTAATTTTCGGGTCGAAAATTCTTTAAACTAGGGGATGATGTGACAATCCGACTTTTCAAGTTAACTCCGTTAGCAATCTCGTTAAAAAATTTCGTTAAATCCTAACTCTGTTAACCTAATCTTAAACCTTAGGGTCTGATTCTGTAAATATCTGAATTCAAACTGCAGGGATCAAGTTGTAATTAACCAAAACCCAATTCTGTTGACTTTGTAGTCAAAATTCAATTAAAATTGTTCCCGCTGACTTTTAGAAAGTCTAACCCGCATCATCTTGAGCCAAATTCGAATTCAAAACCGATTTCTACCCAAATCCATAACTGATGTACACAATCATTGCTATTAACGCCCACCTTTTACTTGTTTAAACTCCATCATTGCCGAATTAATCCGATAAATGGCGAGTTATGTTGAAACCGTCGACCCTCCCATCGATCCCTATTTAAATCACACAATTCGATTACCATTCTCACAATTGATCATTGTATCATCTAAAACGAACTACTGTAAAGCCTTTACCGGTATCAATTCGATCGAAGGAGTGGCCGAATACCCAGAGGACGTAAGCCGTCGACGCCTGAGTACATTCCAGCCGGGAACCTTCAATTCGAAGTCGTTTCTGGTAATTGAAGCCTTCTACACTTTCGTTTAAGTCTATAGATCAGAAGCCCTAACCGGATTAGGGCTTGTAGTAACGATTTTAACATGAACCCGAATCTAGGGTTCATGTGTTTACAATTTAGTCGATCGCCATCCTAGACCCGATTATAATCTAATTAAAATATATGGTTAGACTCGCAATCATCCAAACATTTTCATTATCAGAATCAATGAAGTTAATCCCACATTTATAATCTAGGGTTTCGGTTTTCAATCAGGCAATTAACGATCGTGAACTTGTTATTTTCAAAATTAAAGGCATCCATAGATTCGCCATATCGCAATTAACAAAACCCCTATGACATCAGGTTTAATTGAAATCAAAATCGATAGAATTTGGGATTAAGTTTGGTTCGGTTCGCACTAGGGGGGAAGAACACAGTGGAACTGTTGATTAAAACCATTCTGATCTGGTCTATGTCGCGATACCCTAGCGGGGGAAACTGGTTAAGACTTGGTGCTGGTAAGGGGGAGACCCGGGTTCGAATCCCTCCCCACTGTTTTATTTTTAAACCATTTTTCCCACTATTAATTTAATATAAAATCAAACCCCATATTATTATATTAATATATAAAAATGTTTTGAGCCCGGAAACTACTCGTGGACTCGGGTTTGGTCTTGCAAACCGTATTTATTATTAAAATCTATTTATAAAATAATATATTCATATTATTTTTGTACCGTGACACAAATTAAAGATAATATATTTTATATATTATTTCCTCTGTATTATAAATATTTTTATAACGTTTCAAAGTTATAAATAATATAAATATCTATATTATTTACAATCGTTTATATCCTCGAATAAAAATAATAAATTTATTATTTTGTCACGCAAGTTAATTATTTATGTTACTTCGCTAAACTTAGAAATAATATAATAAATTATATTATTTTCCTAGATTTCTAGTTAATGACAAAACACTGGAATATATTTATTATATATTATTTTGTTATTAGTCGCGTAACGTATATACCTTAATTATTAATTAAAGAATTCTTATTTCCGTGGACACGTTCGTCTACTCTTGATTATTAGAGCGTTTCTTTAGGACGTTAAATCTTCCGTGTTGTCGTCACATATTCCCATTATATCCCTAATTGCATGTGTATAATTCTAGGGTATACGTAAGCCGTTGCAGGCGAACACTCGTGGTTTCAATCTTATTCTAGTGTGAACCTACCTACACCGTTAAGGTGAGTTTTCACGGCCCCTTTTATTGTTTTACAATTTAGGGGAGAAAACATGACGTAAACATTTTTGGTTATGTAATTCATATATGTTATCATTTGTTTAAAAACGCGTACACATCTATCACTAAGTCCTCACATCGGACCGTTAATATGAACATAGCGAGGTAAGTTGAGTAGTACTACTGGGTTTGAGAAACCTCACCCGCGTAAGTCGCGCTAACCCAACTGGATGTCGAACGGGTGCAGTCTTGACCTAAACATGCACCATGGTTGATAGGCATGGTGGGAGGCAAAAACATAAACAATCAGCTGTCGGTTGCGAGCGCATTAGTTAACATGCTTATGTGTTAGTTACCTATTGATTTATATATTGAACGTACATTAACCTTTTGAACTTTGTTGCAAACTGAAACCTGTGAACTCACCAACCTCGTGTTGACATTTTCTTACATGTGTTCTCAGGTTGCTTAAGATAAGGCACAAGTGCACGCATAGGGCATGCATGGAGTCTTATGATTAAGTTATAAATTATTGATTTGCTTTGTACTTTGTTTGGACTGAACACTTTGGGACTTTTCTTGGGCGAGTTTGTTTTGCGCATTTACTTTCGTTTTACGCTTCCGCATTTACTTTGATCATTTATGATATATTTACATTTTAGTCCCATATATTGTCGTTCAATGTAACTAATGACTAAGATCCTGGTTTGTCACTTCCCAAACGGTAAAACTCCGTTAGTTGAAATTGGGGGTGTGACACCCGTTGTCCAACAACAGGCCTTATCCCTGAAAAATCCACCAGTAAAGCAATTCAAGCTCACTCACAAGTTCAGTATATGGTTAAGCCAAAACATGTTGCTGCGTCACTTACTTTGAATATGAATAAGCAACATGTTGTTCCTAGTGTACCTACCCCCGGTAGTACACAATCTGGTGAAAGGAATGTGGTGAAATTATCAAGACCACAAAGGATGAAACAAAATAAGAGATTGAGAAAACTTGGACAACAGTTAGCTAGTAATGTACTAGGTAAAACCTTTACTATTTTTCCTTTTGACATTAGCAAGCCAGCTGTTCAAGGAAAACATGTATGGAGAAAGAAACTAGACATTTCTCAAGCCTCTGATTCTGACTCTCCAAAAGAGTCGCCCATTTTTTATCATCATGATTGTGAATTGATAGAAGTTGTGTATTTTGAGAAAAACGGACGACCCAAAACCACAATGGCTTGGGTCTCCAAATCTAACTAATTTATTGTGACATGTGCAGGGACAATCAAAGGGATCTATCTCAAATCGTTGGTATGTTGATTGTGGTTATTCCAGGCACATGACTTGCAACATGGCCTTACTTTAAGACGTTAAACCATTTTGAGGCGGCTATGTGGCTTTTGTAGGAGAAAAGGGAGGAAGTATAACACGTCAAAGCGTGGTTACTAATGGATGTATCAGCTTTGACAATGTCAATTATTGTGAGCAGCTATAACACAACTTGTTAAGTGTCTCTCAGAGGTGTGATAAAGAATATTCGATGATGTTTAACAAATCTGAATGCTTGGTTCTAAAGCCTGGTTTCATGGTTCAGGAAGATTGGATCGTTATGCGTGCACCAAGAAGAAATGACACTTATCAGATCGATATAAGTGTGGCAACAACCACCTCTTCAGTTGCAACCTGTTTACTTTCAAAGAAACATAAATTGACTCAATCTTATGGCATAGGAAACTCGGACACATATCATATATAAAAATGAATCATCTTGTTGGAAACGGTTTGGTAACCGAGGTTCCTAAGTTGAGATTTGCCTTTGTAAATGATTGTATGTCTTGTAAAAAGGCAAACAACAACGAAAATCCCACAAGCCAAAGATCCAAAAATCCATTGATACCCCTTTGGAGCTCTTACATAAGGATTTGTTTGGACCCATAAGTATCATGAGTATTGGTGGAAAGTCATATTGTTTGGTTATTACTGATGATTACTCACGTTTTTCTTGGGTACATGTCTTAGGTATAAAAGATGAGACTGCTTAAATTCTTCAATATCTGATTCTAAATCTGGAATCATTATGCAAGCTAAAGGTTAGAAGAATAAGGAGTGACAATGACACAGAGTTTAAAAATAATATGATGGAGCTTTTCTGTCTCACGAAGGGTATTCTTCATGAATTCAGTGCGCCATATACACCTCAGCAGAATGGAGTTGCAGAAAGAAAGTACCGAACTTTAATTGAAACTGCTAGAACAATGCTGTCAGATACCAAGCCTCCAATAATATTCTAGGCAGAAGCAGTCAATACAGCTTGTCAAGTGTTGAATAGAGTTCTGGTGGTGAAAAGACACAACAAAACAAGTTATGAATTGATCAATAATCGACCTCCTAAGCTTACTACCTAATCCCATTCGGTAGTCCATGTTCTTTATTGTTACAACACAACGATCGTAAGTCCGAATTTCATGCAAAAGCGGTGGAAGGCATCTTCTAAGGATATGTTGCCAATTCACCTTGCAAGAGAGTGTACAATATTTAAAAATTTTCCGTCGAAGAATGGTTCAAAGTGGACTGCAGTAAACACATCACTCCACCAGAACCAACAGGTCTAGCTTGGGGTTTTGATTATGATACGCTTTTTAAATCTTTCAATCTTCCTGATTTATCTGCTGAAGATGCTGGAAATCTGTATCAATACTGTAGTGGCGGCGACAACTTCAAGTTCTCAACAAGAACAACGTTATGTATTCCAACTCCCAGTTCCAATGCTGCATCTACATCTACAACACATGAAATTTACACTAAAGAAGGTACTCATGGTGAAGGAGATGGACCTCAAATTGATTCAAGAACTCATGTAGGAGATGGAGCTCCAGTTGATCCAATCAATATAGAATCCTCTTCAGGTGTAAATTATATGGGGGAGTTAAGCACGAACCTTGAAACAGATATTCAGGAAAACATTGTACCAGAGACCAGGATTCATAGGAATCATCCAATTGACAACATCATTGGTGATCCTAATACCGGTGTTCAAACTCGTCACAAAACCATAACTGAAAATACCAGTCTTTATGCGGAGATTCTTAGCACAGGCATTATGGAAACCTCTTTGAAAGCTGCTTTTGTATCTCAAATAGATCCTAAGAATGTGAAAGAGGCTCTCGCTAACAATTGTTGGATAGAGGCAATGCAAGATAAACTGTCTCAATTCCAGAAATTACATGTATGGGATCTAGTTGATTTACCAAACGGTGTACATCCAATAGGAACCAGATGGGTGTGCAAATGTAAAACTGATGATCGACACATTATGGTAAAAAATAAAACAAGATTGGTTGTTCAGGGGTTTTACCAACAAGAAGGTTTGGATTATACAGAAGTGTATGCCCTAGTTGCTAGACTTGACGCCATCCGACTGTTTCTAGCATATGCCTCTTTTCTTGGCTTCAAAGTCTTTCAACTTGATGTAAAGAGTGCTTTCCTATACAAAAATTTTCATGAAAAAGTTGATGTCACTCAACGACCTGGCTTTTAAGATCCGCTTAATCCTCATAAAGTATACAAGCTTGATAAAGCACTTTATGGCATTTATCAAGCACATAGAGCATGGTATGAGACTCTCTCTAAGCATTTATTATCCAATGGCTTAGACCAAGGGAAAATTGATTCAAATATCTTCATACAAAAAGTAGGAGGTGATCTTCTACCTGTACAAGTATACATTGATGACATTATCTTTGGGTCTACCAATGAAGAGTTGTGTAAGGAATTTGAGCACGTAATGAAGTCCAAGTTTGAAATGAGCAATATGAGAGAGTTGTCATTTTTCTTAGGTTTACAAGTCAATCAACGGGAAAATGACATTTATCTACATCAAACTAAGTATGTGCAAGATGTTCTGTCAAAATACAAAATGAATGATTGTATAGCTTATGGCACACTTATCCCAGACAATCATGGTCTACATCTAGACAAAGATGGAAAGGATGTGGATTGCAAGTTGTACAATGGGATGATCGGTTCTCTTATGTATCTCATAGCTTCAAGACCTGACATAATGTTTGCAGTCTGCTTGTGCTCAAGGTTTCAGTCACAACCAAAGGAATCTCATTTGATTGCAATCAAAAGAATCTCCAGATACCTGAAAGGGAAACCTCGATTGGGTCTGTGGTACTCTAAACAACAATCCTTTGATCTTAAAGCTTACACAGATTCTAACTATGGCGATTGCAACCTTGATAGAAAGTCAACTTCTGGTGGATGTCAATTCTTAGGAGACAGACTGGTTTCCTTACAATGTAAAAAGTAATCAACTGTTTCTATATCAACTTGTGAAGCTAAATACATTGCTGCTGCAAGCTGTTGTTCTCAGATCTTATGGATCCAACAACAATTGAGAGACTACGGCTTGAACTACACTGGAACTCCTATGTTTATTGACAACACTACCACCATGTCCATCACAAACAACCCGGTGAAATATTCCAAAACTAAACATAATGAAATTCGTCACCATTTCATCCGTGATTGTGCTGAAAAGCATTTAATTGAACTTGTAAAAGTTCACACAGATGATAATTTTGCTGATCTTTTTACCAAAGCTTTTGATCGTGCTTGTTTGGAACATCTTGTCAACATGATATGAATGTTCAATCCTGAATGAAAAACATTTTTCAAAACAAACTTGTTTCTTGGAAGTTACATTTTTCAAAACAAACCTTTATAAAAACCAAACAAAATATAAAATTTTCAAAATATCAATGTCATTTGAAGACAAGAGGAAATGATTGCACATCAGTAAGTGGGTTGATTTTCTTACATTGCACAATTTGGGAAATGATTGCACTATGACTATTTAAACTTTATTAAACTATTATTTAATTGAAATTGTCAGTAGGCTAGAAGAATTCATTAAATGTTGGTCCCTGGGTGTCTCGGATCGTTACGTGTGGGTGTGTAACTAGTCAGACCGGATGCGGAATACCCGTGACTAGGTGGAGAAACAAGCAACACTAAGTAAACTGACAACAAAATCACTTTCAAACTTAGTCTATTATAAAACTTGAAGGTTACAGAGAGAATACAACTGAGTGCAAATGACTGCGTACGTAAGTTCTGTTAACCTTGCCAATTTATACTAGACCAGGGCTCTGCGCACTTAGCAAGTGCGCAGGGAAAATTGCTCATGCGTAATTAGCAAGTACGTAGAGAGTTCTTGCGTACTTGCTAAGTACGTAGGAGATAACTCCTTCGCACATGCTAAGTGCGCAAAACACTTAGAGAATTTAGACAACGAGTACATACAATAGTAAATACAACTCGATACCTAATACATACAAGACAAGTACAAAAGCTAAGACAATATCCAGAGTGTTTGTCACACAAAAGTGCTTCAACAAACTCCCCCTAGACAACAGCTCTAGATTGTCTTCGGTTTTCACAACTCCCCAGCTTTAGCTTCCATCTTCTTCTTGTAGTTAAGGCAGAACTTGACCACCTTGTCAAATTTAGAAGAAAGGAACTTTGTCCACTCATCCGTGTACATGCAGTACTTGTCAGCTAGCGCCTCCAGATCTTTCATAGAAAAATTCATGAAACAGACTTCATCAAAAACTCTGATCAGTTCCCTTGGCACTAAGCTTCCACTCCCGGACCACACCTTTCCAATCACCACTGCCTCGCCCGATTTAGGATCTACGTACCAGTACCATATGTTACCGAGGATATCCTAAGATAACTTGCTCAGGGGGAATCCAGGTTTCACACAGAATTGGCTTGTACACCAGTTTCTTTAAACTTTTATGAGTCACGGGATGTCTAACATTCTTGTCCCTGACTCGCTTAGGCACTTGAGGCTTAAACACCTCGAACTTCCCTGATCTTCCCTCTTGCTGCAGAACCTGCCACAAACCCATCGCTACTGCGTGATTTGAGTGACCCAACAGCTCTCGGTTTGCTAGGTTCATGAGGTCGTATCTTGGCAAGGAGTTGAAAGCTTCGCTGGTAACCCCCCCAGCCCGCTTGATTGCAAACAACTTCTTGTCATCCTCAAACCTCACCACTAAGATCATCCCTGTCGCTCCATGTTTGTCTATGATTGATGTGTTTTTCTAGACAGGAGTCGGATCCTTTGATGAACTCGCAGGCATATGTTTGTCTTTCTGTGCCTCTGGATCCACAGGTGTAGGGTCGGAAGGGGAGGCTTCAGTCGACACCTCAATAGTACTAGTAGGCTTGACTGAACCTGTGTCAAGATGAGTTTCAAAGGATGGAGCTTCGAAAATCTCTCCATCTTCAAACTCATACTCTCCTTCCCCGTCGCGCTTGGGAACTTCGATTACGACATCCTCATCCTCCTCATCCCAATCATCACCAGACTCGATCTCTCCCTCTTCCAAATTACAGAGAGCATCGATCTGTGCTTCCTTGGAATAGTCCGACTCCAGTAGTAAGATCACATCATCCGACACGTCGTCAGATAGATCTTTCAAAACGTCAGCCACCGACTTTCCTTTATTACCACCTGAAGCATAACCTCCACCTTCACTCTGAGTGGACTCCCCCTCAACCATAGGCACGATGGAAATGGGAACAATCGCCAAAGCTGACGGTTTCTACTCACTTCCACTCGTTCCTGCTTCAGGATCCTTATTCTGATCATCTCCCTTGGTTAGGTCAACTAAGTGACAAGCCTCTTCACTGCTAGGCTTGGTTGATTGCTTCTCCAACAGCTCTTTCAATTTCTCCCCCTGAGCAGCAAGCGTCTTGGCCATGTCACAGACCAGTTTCACCATAGTGTCATACTCTAAACGCTGCTTGTAATCAGCCGCCCACCCTTTCTTTAGCGCGACTACCTCATCAATCAGAGAGTTATTATGCCCCTGTTTTTTGTCAAGTTCTTCTCTCGATTTCCGTAGCGTTTCAAGAAGTCCAGCGACTTGAGTCTCTAGGGTATTGATCCGGGTATCACGAGGTTAGGTCCCCTAGAAGACGATGCTTCAACTTGATTAGTCAAGAAGGAAAAGAATTCTCCAAAATCGAACCCCTGGGTGAAGTCAAAGTCAGGAAAGGGTTCAATGATGTGTTGGAGGGTGGTTGTATGGATTGAGGTAGGGATGGTTGTTGTTTGGATGGTGGTTGGGGTGATGGTGATAGACTCAGTGAAAATAGGTGTCGTCACCACCACCTGGACAGACTGTACAGGGAGGGTCACTGTCACAGGAACCTCCTCTGTGATAGTAGTAGTAGCCTCAATAGATGTTACCAATGTCCTCCTCCTCTATCGCCGATAAATTTGCTGTGAAGGTGAGGTAGAAGTCGATTCAGTGCTCGCAGCTGTCATTGTTACTTGCCTTTGAGCACTCACTTTCACCTCACGAAGAATAGGTTGGTGTTGCCTATCCCCCCAAATCTTGTTGATACTTTTCTGTCTGCGTATCTGTATAGAAGCGTCCGAATCAGAATCGGGCTCATATTCACTGCTACTCTCTTGTCACTTTCTCTTGGAAGATGACTCAGGAAGGGTCACCTTTGTCAATATCCTTGGGTGTGCCTGTGATGGTGCATCACCAAAATCTTATGAATCGGACTCGGTCTCTTCTGAGTCGGATTCTTCAGCACCCCAACTTCCCGCTTCTTCGTATCCTCCTTCTTCAGACACTTCATCCTCAGATTCAACTTCCTCCTCTTACTATTGTTCATAACTGTGTTCATTGAGTTCAGGCTCAGACTCCGCACTATACCATCTCCAATTTGCCGGTTCCACATACGCTTCATTGATCAGGTGGCCAAAGAGTGGAGTATGCTCAAGGGTAGGTTCTACACTGCCTGGCGTTAAGAACTGTGAGAAAAATTTCTTGGCCACCCGCTTAACCTGCAGTCTATCCCCAATAGCAGGTAGATTAGGCAATGCATCATTTACCAAGAGTTGCACAAATCTGGGGTATAACAAGAACCTAAACCTCCATGCTGTGTAAATCTGATCAGTGATACCCTTATAGACGTATCGAGAGAAGTTAAAGCCCCTATTCAGAGACATTCCAACCATAGCGGCTGTTAGATCATGTCCCATGGCATCCTTCCTTGCCTTCCTGAAAGAAATGCACGTGATCATTACGTGGGCAAAGTACCTCCACTGATCTAGCACCCACATCTTCTTGTAAGATGAATAATCTCGCACACCGACGTATCCCATACGTTGTCTCAAACACCCATCCACAAAATAATCAAGATAGGAAATTGGGTCGGTTACAAGATCTCAGAACTGTAAGACCTGCTTGATTGTGTCCTCAGAAATGGCAATATCATGACCTGCCACAGTAGCCCGAATGACATTGGGGGTTACTGTGTAGTCATGTTCTGTTGTATCCCAGAACTGCTCCAAGTACGGTCTTGATACGACAGGGTCTGCTTAAATAGCGTAGCTTATCCTTGAGCGGTTCAAGAAATCGATGATCTCCCAGTACTCAAGTGCAGCACCCTTCCATTCCGGTTCAGTAAGTGCCAGCAGATTGAACTCACTTGTAAATGCACGAGCCATCACTGCAAAAACAAACAGTAAACACAATAAGAACAAGAAGACTTATTGGAAATGAATACACATGACCAAATATAGCACATTCACAATGAACGGATAATTCAGACTTAGAAATATTTCAAGTTTGGCCTTCCTGCGCACTTGTCAAATACGCAGGGTTTATGTCTTACGTACTTAACATGTACGCATGACTTATGTCTTGCGTACTTGTTAAGTACGCATGACTTAACACTTAATGATATTTTTGAAAGTCCAAAATCAGTAAGTTGTGACAAATGATGATGATGTTGGTTCCCAGTCGGTCGAAAACCATGTTTCCGAACAATGTAACCTAACCCAACACCAAAGATGCACTATAACTTGTCAATTTGACCTAAGAGTCGACCCACGTATCCCCACGGTCAAACCAAGGGTCAAAACCAAGATCAAATCAAGTAATGGACAAATTTGGTAAGATAAGGCTTCAAATGATGTTATTAAACTAGTTTTAAAGCAAAATTTCACTCAAAAATGCCTAAAATCGGTCTAAATTCCATCATCAATCACTAGTTTCTCAAAGTCACAAATCGGTCCATAACACATGATTTAACGGATGAAATGGTACTAGATTCTCGCCAAATGTTAGTTAGATGATGTTGAAACTAAGATCGGGACGAAAAATCATTTAGGAACACACAATTTTTTGAGTGAAAATCGAAAAGGGAGTATACAACAGTGTTAAGTTCGTTTGAATGAGATGAACTGAGAAAAAGTTCTAACACTAGTTTATATACCTGGCCTACAACAGTCGTGTATACTTGTTAAGTGCGCAGGACTTAACTCCTACGTACTTACTAAGTACGCATGACTTAAGTCTTGCGTACTTGATAAGTACGTGGGGTTTAACCCTTACGCACTTTGTAAGTACTCAGAGACTTATGTGAAGTAAATTTTCTAACTCAAATTATGAAGAAGTTAAAGTTAAATAACGAACTTGATAAGCACATTCAATTAAGAGGAATCTAAGTCAATTCACAAAGGTTAAACACAAATATTTTTGGTTTTTCTGATTGGAATTTGAACTTTACACAAACTTAAAATCTTTTTGAACTTTTCTGAATAACGATATACACATATTCACACACAAGCTATTTTTGTTCAACGACACGAGCAAAGGATCATATCAGGCTAAACTATAGCAAAAATGATATAAGATAAACATCAAAGAATATGGGATCATGTCATGGATTACAATTTATTCATACGTAATAAGCACATAAACAAGTAATTCAAGTTGGAAATATTATAAGATTTGAATCCATAAGCATCTTAGTATCATGTTCTTGTGTGTTAAGGTAATACTTATAAATCTACAACGTGTGCCCCACAGTTATGCTATGAATTTCACTTTGCACTAATCTCAAGGCATCTAAGATTTTCCCAATGATTTTCTTAATTTCTAGAATGAGGCTACATCAATTAGCACATGAAAAATCAAACAGAATCCATAAGTATTATCAGGAATCATAAGACTCACAATTGAGTGATTCATTTGCCTGGGTTTCATGTGATTTCTTCAGTGAAACTCGGTATGATGATTCGGGATAATGAATATAATGTTTGAGGATTTAGGTAAGGTGATCCAACTTTTATCTGGATTTGATTTCAATGAATCAGGAGTGATTCAAGGGTGAATATATGATCAACGGTTGATGTCAAGACATATCTTGATTCAATCTCTCATTGCATACTTGTGAGTATGGGCAGTGAGATGAACCGCATTGATTGTGATAACGACCTAACCCGAAACTGGTCTCAGAAGAAAATAATTGCCAAAATCTAACATCCTATATCTGATAGTGATCTTTTGCATTCATTTACGCACACACACTAGCAAACATAGGTTCAAATCACAGTTGAAGTATTGATTAAATTTACACACTACTAATGATTAAAAGACGCTTATAGCCTACTGACAATTCAAATTATTAGTAAATAAGCACATTAAAAACACAACAATATAAACAATCAAGTAAGCATGACCCAATCATTTCCCATATACGCAATCTAAGACGTTTATATCATTTCTGATGTACTATCATACCCTCTTTTCTCAAAATGACTTTGAAATTTTCTCGGTTTTCTATTTTGTTTGTATTTTTGTAAAATATTTTAAAAATTAAAAGAACTATACAGAAAACATTTAAAAGAAATAAATTTAACTTCCATGAATTGAATTAATTTTAGAAAACAAGTTTTCACTCAGGATTGAACATTCCTATCATGTTGACAAGATGTTCAAAACGTGTTCGATCAAACGCCTTAGTGAAAAGGTCAGCAAAGTTGACATCCGTGTGAACCTTTACAAGTTCAATAAGATGCTTTTCAACACAATCACGGATGAAATGATGGCGAATTTCAATTTGTTTAGTTTTGGAATGTTTCATCGGGTTGTTTGTGATGGACATGGTGGCATTCTTGTCAATGAACAGTGGAGTTCCAATGAAGTTTAAGCCGTAGTTTGTCACACCCCGACCGATGGCGGAATCATCGGGGCGGGACATGTAGACTGTTCATAGCACATGGTTGACTAAATTGAAATATATTAAAGTCAAATTTCCATTACAAATAATCCAAGTACAAACCAAATTCAAACAAAGAAACATAAAACAATTCATAGCATTCTTGATTTAAATTGCTAAGTCCAAATCCTATATTGAGCACGTCTTGAATCATTCTCACATATTAGGGCCTGAAACATGAATAAAATAAAGTCAACTAAAAAGTTGGTGAGTATAACACAGTTGTATATAGATAGCATATAGTTGAAAACAAATCCTTTACAAAACATGATAAAATAAGGCATTTATGGGGAGCAGCTATTGTGTAATCAAGTACAACCAAACCTTTGTAACTAGTATGCAAATTGTGTTGTCGGTATCAATCACCACCACTTGGGTGGGTTTGTCAGACTCAATAGATCTATCATTGAAAACCGTCGGCTTGTATAGTTAATGATTGCACATAGTTTTCACAAAGACTAGCACAACTAGCACTCGGGCACAAAGCTCAAATTTTGCACACATGTATGTAAGTAGGATTTTGCACTTGTGTTGTTTGAGTAAATGTAAATGTGAAATGTGTAATGTGTATAAAGTTCATGTTCCACCCCAAAAGTGTAAAAGAGTAAAAAGGGGTTGTGAATACTCACTTGGTATGGAAGTGAAGCTAACAAAGATTATAGATAGCAAATATGATCCTCGAAATGCACAAATTAACCTAAAGGGTAAATGTGTATTGAATCAAATAGATGTATAAAGTTTAAGTCTAAAATGAAAGTTGAATTTGGGTATAAAACTATTGATTTGTATTTAAAAAAAGTATTGAATAAATTATATAGAGTTTGAAGTAAAATATATTTGAAACAATTTGATTAGGTTTGAATTGAATAAATAAATATATAATTATAGTTTATGAAATACTGTAAATATTAATTGTAATTAAGTATAAATAAATAAATGATTTTGATTTAAAGTGTAAAATAAATAATCATTATTTATAAATTTTGTAACTTAATTATTTAAATACTATTTAAGTGTAAGATAATAAATATAAATTTAATTTTTTTATAAACTTTTTAATAAATTATATTTATGCCAAGATTAAACTTTTAATCCATTTTTAAATACAGAAAACATATTTTTATAAAATCTGAAACATTTACTGATTAAATTATATTTCTGTTAAAAATTCTGAGTCTCACACGACCGTGCCTCGGGAGGACACGATCGTGCTCAAGCCACGGGCGCGACCGGGTTGATCAACAGAAGCACAATCTAGACCAGTCAACAGGCACGACCGTGCCTTGGCCCGGCACGGTCGTGTCTATGATCTTTAGACACAACAGAGACTAGCCTAGAGGGCATGACAAGGTCTGGACAGGAGGACACGACCGCGCTGATATTCGGCACGACCGCGCTACATGAGGCACGGCCGCGCTAGATGATTAGGGCGACCGTGTCTCTTCCAAATCAGACACGAATTGACAATTTCTTGTATTTTAAACGCTGGATTTGTTAGGGCTTTTGATTAATGGGTTATTACGAGTCTTTTCATATAACTTAATTGTATGAACATCGCGTTTAAGTAGGGATTCGATTAAATCATTTTCAATAAAATATGAGTTCTGATTCGGATCGATTTCTATAATGGAAGCCCAAATTGAATAGGGGCTTTCGATACTGATACAGAAGAGAATAAAATAGAAGATTCAATTACCCGGAATAGAAGTGAATCGTTAGAGAATGGTAGGAAGGAATTCTGTCGGCGGCAAGCTTGGTTTCCGGCGACCTATGCTGCGGTTCCGAATGTTTCAGCGGCTTCGGATGATTCAGAGATGGTTTGGAAATGCTTGACTGGATTGCTTTGAGAAAATTGAGAGAATTTTGGTTCTCCTTGAAATGTCCAAGCATTTGGAATTTGGTAGAATAAAACCGAAGTGATATTGAGTAATGGAAATGTTTATTGTGTTTGTTAATGTGAATAAAGTGTGTTGATGTTACGAATTTGAACGATCGGATGATTAAAGTCACAATTACGATTCAACTGTTACGCAGGCGCGAACGTGCCAAGATAGGCGCGACCGTGCCTAGGCACCGGGCGCGATCGTTCCAAAGCAGGTCGCGCGACCGTGCCAAAGCACTTGGCGCGACCGTGCTAGGACGAAGCACGACCGTGCTAGACTAGGGTTTTGTTGACATTTTTCAATTTTAGTCCTTGACTTTTCAGATTTGATAAGTTTGAATAAAATAGTTTCTTGTATAGTGTCTAAATGTATATAACCGAGTAAAACTTGCGAACTTGTATAGAATCATTGCATTTAATTTACGGCGAGAAAATAATGAGACAGTGCACGAGTATTGAATTCGAAATTGCATTACATTGAATTGAAATATGAATACTAAAAAAATCAGGAATGTTATATAGTCTCTCAATTGTTGCTGAATCCACAATATCTAAGAACAACCGCTCGCTGTAGCAATGTACTCTGCTTCGCATGTTGAGACAGAAACTGTTGACTGCTTCTTGCACTGCCAGGAGACCAGCCTGTCTCCCAAGAATTGACATGCGCCTGAGGTTGATTTTCTATCAAGGTTACAACCGCCATAGTCTGAATCAGTATAGGCTTTGAGGTAAAATGACTGCTGCTTTGAGTACCAAAGACCCAATCAGGTTTTCCCTTTCAAGTATCTGAAGATCCTCTTGACAGCTATCATACGAGACTCCTTTAGTTGTGACTAAAACCTTGACCACAAGCATACATCAAACATTATGTCGGGCCTTGAAGCTGTGAGATACATGAGATAACCGATCATCCCACTATTCAATGTACAATCCACATCATTTCTATCTTTGTCTGGATGCAAACCGTGATTGACTGTGATAGGTGTGCCATAAGTACTGCTATCATACATCTTGTATTTTGACAAGATGTCTTGCACGTACTCAGTTTGATGTAGATAGATGCCATCCTCTCATTGACTGACTTGCAGACCCAGGAAGAACGACAATTCACCGATGTTTCTCATCTTAAACTTGGACTTCATCACCTGTTCGAATTCCCTACACATATCTTCATTTGTAGACCCAGAGATAATGCCGTCGACATACACTTGTACAAGTAGAATATCACCTCCTACTTTTCGAATGAAGAGGGTCGAGTCAATCTGTCCACAATCAAAACCATTGGACAGTAGTTGTTTTGATAACGTCTCATACCATGCCCGAGGTGCTTGATGAAGTCCATAAAGTGCTTTGTCGATCTTATACACTTTATTGATATTATGTGAATCTTCAAAGCCAGTAGGTTGAGTGACATAGACCTTTTCATGAACTTTTCCATACAGGAAAGCACTCTTCACATCAAGTTGATAGACCTTGAAGCCGACATAGGAGGCACAAGCCAGAAACAGTCGAATGGCACCAAGTCTAGCAACTATGGTATATACTTTAGTGTAATCCAAGCCCTCTTGTTGATAAAATCCTTGAACAACTAACCTTGCTTTATTCTTCACTACGACATGACGATTATCCGTTTTCCACTTGAACACCCATCTGGTTCCAATTGGTTGTACACCTCTTGGCAAGTCAACTAAATCCCACACATGTAACTTTTGGAATTGGGACAGTTCATCTTGCATCGCCTCAATCAAGCAATTGTCAGCGAGAGCCTCCTTCACATTCTTCGGCTCCAACTGGGACACGAATGCATCATGTAAACATGTTTCCATGATACCAGTGTCAAGTATCTTAGCATACAAACTAGTGTTCTCAGCAATGGTTCTATGACGAGTCTGAACACAGGCATGAGGATCACAAAAAATGTTGTCAATTGGATGATTCTAATGCACTCTCGTCTCTGGTACATGCGGTTCCTGGATATTTGTCTCTAGATTCATGCTCAACTCCCCCATATCCTGTGATCCAGAAGAAGACGATTCAATGTTGATTGGATGAGCTTGAGCTTCATTTCCTACACGGGTGTTAGGATCAGTTGGAGCGTCATCTCCATCAAGATGGACAACTTCAACGTCATCACTGTCATGAGTTCCAGATGCAGATGCAACATTTGAATAAGGAGTTACAATAGGTACGGTGGCACGAGTGGAGAAATTTGAATCATCACCACCATTAAAGAAATCATTCACATTTGCGGCATCATCGGAAGACAAATCAGGAAGGTTGAAAGAATTGAATAGCGCATCATAATCAAAACCCCAAGCTGGACCAGTTGGTTCTGGTGGAATGCTATGTTTGCTACAATCCACTTCGAACCATTGCTCGACAGTACGAGTTCCTATATTGTATAATCTATTGCATGATGAGTTGGCAACATATCCTAAGAAGATGCCTTCCACTGCTTTTGCATGAAATTAGATTTTCGATCCTTGTATTGTAGCAATAAGGAATATGGACTACCAAAAGGAACTAGGTAGTCAAGATTGGGAGGTTGATTGTTGATCAACTCATAGCAAGTCTTGTTGTGCCTCTTAACAACACAACTCTGTTCAAAACATGACACGCTGTATTTACTGCTTCTGGCCAAAAAGTTACAGGAAGCTTTGTATCTGACATCATTGTCCTTGCAGTCTCGATCAAGGTTCAATTCTTCCTTTCTACAACTCCGTTCTGCTGAGGTGTGTAGGAGGCACTAAATTCGTGATGAATGCCCTTCTTGATACAGAAAAGCTCCATCAAATTATTCTTGAACTCAGTTCCGTTATCACTCCTTATTCTTCTAACCTGCAACTTGCAAAGAGATTCCAAGCTCAGGATCAGGTATTGAAGAATGTTAGCAGTCTCGTCCTTGGTTCCTAAAAGATGCACCCAAGAAAAACATGAGAAATCATCAGTTACAACCAGACAGTATAACTTACCTCCAATACTCCTGATACTTATGGGGCCAAACAGATCAATATGTAATTGCTCCAAGGGGGTATCGATGGATTTTTGGAGTTTGGGCTTGTGAGACTTTCGTTGCTGTTTGCCCTTTTTACAAGGCATACAGTCATTTGCAATGGCAAATATCAGCTTAGGAACACCGGTTACCAAACTGTTTCGGACAAAAGGATTCATTTTTCGATAAGAAATATGTCCGAGTTTCCTATGCCACAATATTGAGTCAAGCTCTATCGCTTTGGTAAGCAAACAAGTAGAAACTGATGAGGTGGTTGTTTCCACACTCATATCGATCCGATAGGTGTCGTTTGTCCTTGGTGCTCGCATCAGAATCCAGTCTTCAGGAACTTCAAAACCAGGCTAGAGAATCATGCATTCTGACTCGTCAAACTTAACCAAGTACTCCTTGTCGCACATCTGAGAGACACTCAACATGTTATGCTTCAGCTGCTCGCAGTAGTTGATGTTGTCGAAGGTAACACAACCATTCGAAACCACGCTTTGACATGTGATACTACCGACTTTCTCTCCTGCAAAGGCCACATAGCCGCCTCTGAATGGTTTGACATCTTAAAGTAGGGATGTCCCTGCACGAGTCACACACGAGTTAGTTAGATTTGGAGACCCAAGCCATTTAATGTATAAACATATTTCTTATCGAAAAATGTGGACAATAAAATATATATTTGAATGTATAAACATATATTTCATGTATTATGGATCTTTTGACATTAATTTGGACATTTTAGGTTAGTCACCAACTTTCGTACTAGTCTGGTTATACGTATACGTGAACCGATAATTACTAAAATTACCAAAGCATGAATTGAACTAACATATGACCTCAACTAGACTTAACGACTTAATTCATACAATTAAGTCTATTCAGGAAACATGAATTACGTAAATTGCATATCTAATGGGCTTGAATCTTTATTAGGCCTCAAATGAGTTTGGATTTCTATTGGGCCTAGTTGGGTTTAGCCCCAGCAACTAAGTTTTAAATTCTAAAATTTTGAAGTTATCACATTCTCCCTTCCTAAAAGAAATTTTGTCCTCGAAATTTGTTACACTCATTTGAATTAGGATTTCATATCCTTGCTCCACTTTTAATTCTTATGAAGAGTTTGTAACTCGAGCAACCAAATAGTCGGTATTTGAAGATAAAGTGCATATCACATCAACTAATGATATTGGATGTGTAAGGATTTACATTATTATTGCATTATGTAATAGTGTACGTTACTTTTGAGCATACATTATATCAATTGAGTAGCCTTAGGAAAATTCTTCAAATGTGTTCTTAGGTGACATATGTTGGCTCTAACACTAAGTGAAAAGGTCATCACTAGAGTTCTATGAACAAAATGAATTACAATCAGAAAGGTCACCTCCATGTAATGAGTGAGTCATTAAGATATTCCCTGATTGGGATGAATTAAAATAATATGTTTTTACAAACCAAGTGGACAATTCACACACCAAGTTAAATAATCCCGCATTAGATGTCAAAAAATTTCATTACGTGATCACTCTCATCAGCATGGAATTGTATGATAATCATAATTGGTAATGAAAGAAAACGTTGCATTCGTGCATGCGAAATTTTGAATGTATGTTGGCACATACTCTTTATTCATATACGTGTCTTAACGCACGAAGACTAAATCATCATTGAATCTAAAATAAATCAATGGAGGTCTAGTAAGATATGTCAGATGGTTTTAATGAGATGTTCAGGCCTTAGTTCAAAATTAGGTATCTGACTCTTTCTTGCAACCGGTAAATGCCTTCATGTATTCAATCTTTGTAGCCAAAAGATTCTAACTGACTCTTTCTTGCAACCGGAAATAGTCTGATAGAATTTGTGTCTTTCGAAATTGATTATGGGTATGAATCCGTAAGCTAGATGTCATAAAGTAATAGCAAAATCACGTATAATTTCAAAGATTTGTCGAATGTGAGGATGTCATGTCCTTAGGTTCTTTAAGGATAATGCGTAGGCATCCTATAAGATCTTGGAGAAAAGTGAATGTAAAATTAAAAGGAGTGTTGAGAAATCTAAAGGAAATGTACAGGTGTAGACCTCCAAAAGAGAAAGGTCAGATATGATTCATCATTTGTTCATTTTCCTAATAGCATACAACTTAGAACAATTAACAATCCGTAGAACACTGCAATAAACTCTTAAAATTGCATTCCTATGATGGGACGTATCTTTCAAATGGTAAAGTTCTCAACTTCCAACTTGGTCCTTAGTTCCCCACTAACGTTGGTTGGAAAGGATCATGAGTTTTAAGAACTTGTCAGCAACTGTTATTACAGTAAGTCTGAAACTTCTCTAGCATCAATTGGTATTATTTTAACTTACTATTTCACATTTCACTCATATCGATTATAATCTTAATGTCCTTAGCGAAAGGGTTTGAGTCATAAATTTAAGGTAATGAGTGTTAAATATCAAAGTTTTGGATTTTCCCTGTGTAGGTGTTAAGAAGTCGTTTCCTAACAGTATTTGCTCTAGAGCTCTCTAACTCTAGAATGCTAGGAGTAAGAGATGTCAACATGTCCCTCCTGTGGTCTTAGATCAGAGACTCAGTTAACACAATGATCCTTGGGGAAAATATAAGTACAAAAGGATGTAAGATTATCCAATTGTATCAGGTCGGGTTTCCACAATACCCTGTGGGTGTCAGGCGTAAGAGGATCAGAATAAATTTCCATTGTCGAGATGCTTTGGCATTCAATGGAACGATGATGATGCTTTGAGGGACTGTGGTTTTGGCTTTCCATTGTTGAGATGGTTTTCAAGACCTTTTAATTCTATCAGCAGCAGTTGTTGCTTTGGCTGCTAATGTCTTTGCTTGATCAGCAGCAAACTTTGCTGCTGAATACTTTGGCTGTTCAGCAGCAAACTTGGTTGCTGCTGATGGCTTTACATGATCAGCAGCAGATTTAGTTGCGGCTGAAGGCTTGGTTTTGGGCTTCTTTAGCTTCACATGATCAACAACATTTTTGCTGGCTGCTGATGGTTCAACAGATACATGCTTCTCCTTCTTTACCTTTTCTATTAAAAGTGGGTTTCTCTATGGGAGTTCTTCTATAGATTGGCTTATGTTTTGGAGTAGCTTGAACTGCTATGGAGTCTGGTTGAAAGGATTGAACTTATAATCTGCAGCAAAGTGGTCTGATTCACCACATATGATGCAGGATTGTTGAGGTTTTTTGAGGCTGCTTTCTTGGAGGAGAGAGAGAGACTATCTGAACTGTGTTTTCTTGGCTTCATAGCTTCTTACCTTCTATTTCTTGTTTGTTTTCTCAAAAGCATGTTGCTTAAGATTTCTTTGTTGCTGAAGTTAGTAGAACCAGGTGCTAGCAGTATGGTTGTATTTGCTACAGACAAAACAAGATTTAGCTGATTTATCTCTTTGAAAGTACACATAATCTTTTCTTTTAAATAGATCCTTGATGTTCCAAGGATGAGCTTTGTTGTGTTCAAAAGTGGCTTCCTACAATATTTTCTGAACATATGGAGGTCTCTCTCCAGGTATATGACAGATGTCGAACACCTTCTTGGGTTGATTAGAATGATGGCTTGTGGATGTTGAGGATTGTCCCTCTTCAATAATTAACTTTCTTCCTTTAGGAGGTTAGCTAATTTTAATATGTTTTGTGGGTTGAGATACTGGTATTGAAGGGACGAGAGGGCTTGCACCATTTGTTTGAATGACTGCAGTGGTAGGGAGTGATGGAGCTTCACTGGTTTCAGTGGAGTCTGAGCATGTGGACTCAGACTCAGATGAGGTAGTGCATTCTTGCACAAATGGTTCTTCCTTAGAAGGATCAAGATTTCTGTTTGCCAGATCAAGATTGGAAAAATTGAAGTTTGGTTCATGAATGGCTACATAGTCAGCATGTGGAGGTACAACATTGTAGGGATTTTCAGCTTGAAACCCAAGACCAGCAGTCACCTTTTCATGAATTTGATCATCCAAAAGTCTTTGCATCTTTTTGGATGCAAACTCATATTTGTCAACACTAGTTTATATACCTGGCCTACAACAGTCGTGTATACTTGTTAAGTGCGCAGGACTTAACTCCTACGTACTTACTAAGTACGCATGACTTAAGTCTTGCGTACTTGATAAGTACGTGGGGTTTAACCCTTGCACACTTTGTAAGTACGCAGAGACTTATGTGAAGTAAATTTTCTAACTCAAATTATGAAGAAGTTAAAGTCAAATAACGAACATGATAAGCACATTCAATTAAGAGGAATCTAAGTCAATTCACAAAGGTTAAACACAAATATTTTTGGTTTTTCTGATTGGAATTTGAACTTACACAAACTTATAATCTTTTTGAACTTTTCTGAATAACGATATACACATATTCACACACAAGCTATTTTTATTCAACGACACGAGCAAAGGATCATATCAGGCTAAACTATAGCAAAAATGATATAAGATAAACATCAAAGAATATGGGATCATGTCATGGATTACAATTTATTCATACGTAATAAGCACATAAACAAGTAATTCAAGTTGGAAATATTATAAGATTTGAATCCATAAGCATCTTAGTATCATGTTCTTGTGTGTTAAGGTAATACTTATAAATCTACAACAGGTGCACCACAGTTATGCTATGAATTTCACTTTGCACTAATCTCAAGGCATCTAAGATTTTCCCAATGATTTTCTAAATTTCTAGAATGAGGCTACATCAATTAGCACAGGAAAAATCAAACAGAATCCATAAGGATTATCAGGAATCATAAGACTCACAATCGAGTGATTCATTTGCCTGGGTTTCATGTGATTTCTTCAGTGAAACTCGGTATGATGATTCGGGATAATGAATATGATGTTTGAGGATTTAGGTAAGGTGATCCAACTTTTATCTGAATTTGATTTCAATGAATCAGGAGTGATTCAAGGGTGAATATATGATCAACGGTTGATGTCAAGACATATCTTGATTCAATCTCTCATTGCATACTTGTGAGTATGGGTAGTGAGATGAACCGCATTGATTGTGATAACGACCTACCCCGAAACTGGTCTCAGAAGAAAATAATTACCAAAATCTAACATCCTATATCTGATAGTGATCTTTTGCATTCATTTACACACACACACTAGCAAACATAGGTTCAAATCACAGTTGTAGTATTGATTAAATTTCCACACTACTAATGATTAAAAGACGCTTATAGCCTACTGACAATTCAAATTACTAGTAAATAAGCACATTAAAAACACAACAATATAAACAATCAAGTAAGCATGACCCAATCATTTCCCATATACGCAATCTAAGACATTTATATCATTTCTGATGTACTATCATTCCCTCTTTTCTCAAAATGACTTTGAAATTTTCTCGGTTTTCTATTTTGTTTGTATTTTTGTAAAATATTTTAAAAATTAAAAGAACTATACAGAAAACATTTAAAAGAAATAAATTTAACTTCCATGAATTGAATTAATTTTAGAAAACAAGTTTTCACTCAGGATTGAACATTCCTATCATGTTTACAAGATGTTCAAAACGTGTTCGATCAAACGCCTTAGTGAAAAGGTCAGCAAAGTTGTCATCCGTGTGAACCTTTACAAGTTCAATAAGATGCTTTTCAACACAATCACAGATGAAATGATGGCGAATTTCAATTTGTTTAGTTTTGGAATGTTTCATCGGGTTGTTTGTGATGGACATGGTGGCATTCTTGTCAATGAACAGTGGAGTTCCAGTGAAGTTTAAGCCGTAGTCTCTCAATTGTTGCTGAATCCACAATATCTAAGAACAACCGCTCGCTGTAGCAATGTACTCTGCTTCGCATGTTGAGACAGAAACTGCTGACTGCCTCTTGCACTGCCAGGTGACCAGCTTGTCTCCCAAGAATTGACATTAACCTGAGGTTGATTTTCTATCAAGGTTACAACCGCCATAGTCTGAATCAGTATAGGCTTTGAGGTAAAATGACTGCTGCTTTGAGTACCAAAGACCCAATCGGGTTTTCCCTTTCAAGTATCTGAAGATCCTCTTGACAGCTATCATATGAGACTCCTTTAGTTGTGACTGAAACCTTGAGCACAAGCATACATCAAACATTATGTCGGGCCTTGAAGCTGTGAGATACATGAGAGAACCGATCATCCCACTATTCAATGTGCAATCCACATCATTTCTATCTTTGTCTGGATACAAACTGTGATTGACTGTGATAGTTGTGCCATAAGTACTGCTATCATACATCTTGTATTTTGACAAGATGTCTTGCACATACTCAGTTTGATGTAGATAGATGCCATCCTCTCATTGACTGACTTGCAGACCCAGGAAGAACGACAATTCACCGATGTTTCTCATCTCAAACTTGGACTTCATCACCTGTTCGAATTCCCTACATATCTCTTCATTTGTAGACCCAGAGATAATGCCGTCGACATACACTTGTACAAGTAGAATATCACCTCCTGCTTTCCGAATGAAGAGGGTCGAGTCAATCTGTCCACGATCAAAACCATTGGAAAGTAGTTGTTTTGATAACGTCTCATACCATGCCCGAGGAGCTTGATGAAGTCCATAAAGTGCTTTGTCGATCTTATACACTTTATTGATATTATGTGAATCTTCAAAGCCAGTAGGTTGAGTGACATAGACCTTTTCATGAACTTTTCCATACAGGAAAGCACTCTTCACATCAAGTTGATAGACCTTGAAGCCGACATAGGAGGCACAAGCCAGAAACAGTCGAATGGCACCAAGTCTAGCAACTATGGTATATACTTCAGTGTAATCCAAGCCCTCTTGTTGATAAAATCCTTGAACAACTAACCTTGCTTTATTCTTCACTACGACATGACGATTATCCATTTCCCACTTGAACACCCATCTGGTTCCAATTGGTTGTACACCTCTTGGCAAGTCAACTAAATCCCACACATGTAACTTTTGGAATTGGGACAGTTCATCTTGCATCCCCTCAATCCAGCAATTGTCAGCGAGAGCCTCCTTCACATTCTTCGGCTCCAACTGGGACATGAATGCATCATGTAAACATGTTTCCATGATACCAGTGTCAAGTATCTTAGCATACAAACAAGTGTTCTCAGCAATGGTTCTATGACGAGTCTGAACACAGGCAAGAGGATCACCAAAAATGTTGTCAATTGGATGATTCTAATGCACTCTCGTCTCTGGTACATGCGGTTCCTGGATATTTGTCTCTAGATTCATGCTCAACTCCCCCATATCCTGTGATCCAGAAGAAGACGATTCAATGTTGATTGGATCAGCTTGAGCTTCATTTCCTACACGGGTGTTAGGATCAGTTGGAGCGTCATCTCCATCAAGATGGACAACTTCAACGTCATCACTGTCATGAGTTCCAGATGCAGATGCAGCATTTGAATCAGGAGTTACAATAGGTACGGTGGCACGAGTGGAGAAATTTGAATCATCACCACTATTAAAGAAATCATACACATTTGCGGCATCATCGGAAGACAAATCAGGAGGGTTGAAAGAATTGAATAGCGCATCATAATCAAAACCCCAAGCTGGACCAGTTGGTTCTGGTGGAATGCTATGTTTGCTACAATCCACTTCGAACCATTGCTCGACAGTACGAGTTCCTATATTGTATAATCTCTTGCATGGTGAGTTGGCAACATATCCTAAGAAGATGCCTTCCACTGCTTTTGCATGAAATTAGATTTTCGATCCTTGTATTGTAGCAATAAGGAATAGGGACTACCAAAAGGAACTATGTAGTCAAGATTGGGAGGTTGATTGTTGATCAACTCATAGCAAGTCTTGTTGTGCCTCTTAACAACACAACTCTGTTCAAAACATGACACGCTGTATTTACTGCTTCTGCCCAGAAAGTTACAGGAAGCTTTGCATCTGACATCATTGTCCTTGCAGTCTCGATCAAGGTTTTATTCTTCCTTTCTACAACTCCGTTCTGCTGAGGTGTGTACGAGGCACTAAATTCGTGACGAATGCCCTTCTTGATACAGAAAACCTCCATCAAATTATTCTTGAACTCAGTTCCGTTATCACTCCTTATTCTTCTAACCTGCAACTTGCAAAGAGATTCCAAGCTCAGGAACAGGTATTGAAGAATGTTAGCAGTCTCGTCCTTTGTACCTAAAAGATGCACCCAAGAAAAACATGAGAAATCATCAGTTACAACCAGACAGTATGACTTACCTCTAATACTCCTGATACTTATGGGGCCAAACAGATCAATATGTAATAGCTCCAAGGGGGTATCGATGGAGTTTTGGAGTTTGGGCTTGTGAGACTTTCGTTGCTGTTTGCCCTTTTTACAAGGCATACAGTCATTTGCAATGGCAAATATCAGCTTAGGAACACCGGTTACCAAACTGTTTCGGATAAAAGGATTCATTTTTCGATAAGAAATATGTCCGAGTTTCCTATGCCACAAGATTGAGTCAAGCTCTATCGCTTTGGTAAGCAAACAAGTAGCAACTGATGAGGTGGTTGTTTCCACACTCATATCGATCTGATAGGTGTCGTTTGTCCTTGGTGCTCGCATCAGAATCCAGTCTTCAGGAACTTCAAAACCAGGCTAGAGAATCATGCATTATGACTTGTCAAACTTAACGAAGTACTCCTTGTCGCACATCTGAGAGACACTCAACATGTTATGCTTCAGCTGCTCGCAGTAGTTGATGTTGTCGAAGGTAACACAACCATTCGAAACCACGCCTTGACATGTGATACTACTGACTTTCTCTCCTGCAAAGGCCACATAGCCGCCTCTGAATGGTTTGACATCTTAAAGTAGGGCATGTTTCCTGTCATGTGCCTGGAGCATCCACTATCTACATAACAACGATTAGAGATAGTACCCTTCGGATGTCCCTGCACGAGTCACACACGAGTTAGTTAGATTTGGAGACCCAAGCCATTTAATGTATAAACATATTTCTTATTGAAAAATGTGGACATTAAAATATATATTTGAATGTATAAACATATATTTCATGTATTATGGATCTTTTGACATTAATTTGGACATTTTAGGTTAGTCACCAACTTTCGTACTAGTCTGGTTATACGTATACGTGAACCGATAATTACTAAAATTACCAAAGCATGAATTGAACTAACATATGACCTTAACTAGACTTAACGACTTAATTCATACAATTAAGTCTATTCAGGAAACATGAATTACGTAAATTGCATCTCTAATGGGCTTGAATCTTTATTAGGCCTCAAATGAGTTTGGATTTCTATTGGGCCTAGTTGGGTTTAGCCCCAGCAACTAAGTTTTAAATTCTAAAATTTTGAAGTTATCACATTCTCCCTTCCTAAAAGAAATTTTGTCCTCGAAATTTGTTACACTCATTTGAATTAGGATTTCATATCCTTGCTCCACTTTTAATTCTTATGAAGAGTTTGTAACTCGAGCAACCAAATAGTCGGTATTTGAAGATAAAGTGCATATCACATCAACTAATGATATTGGATGTGTAAGGATTTACATTATTATTGCATTATGTAATAGTGTACGTTACTTTTGAGCATACATTATATCAATTGAGTAGCTTTAGGAAAATTCTTCAAAAGTGTTCTTAGGTGACATATGTTGGCTCTAACACTAAGTGAAAAGGACATCACTAAAGTTCTATGAACAAAATGAATTACAATCAGAAAGGTCACCTCCATGTAATGAGTGATTCATTAAGATATTCCCTGATTGGGATGAATTAAAATAATGTGTTTTTACAAACCAAGTGGACAATTCACACACCAAGTTAAATAATCCCGCATTAGATGTCAAAAAATTTCATTACGTGATCACTCTCATCAGCATGGAATTGTATGATAATCATAATTGGTAATGAAAGAAAACGTTGCATTCGTGCATGCGAAATTTTGAATGTATGTTGGCACATACTCTTTATTCATATACGTGTCTTAACGCACGAAGACTAAATCATCATTGAATCTAAAATAAATCAATGGAGGTCTAGTAAGATATGTCAGATGGTTTTAATGAGATGTTCAGGCCTTAGTTCAAAATTAGGTATCTGACTCTTTCTTGCAACCGGTAAATGCCTTCATGTATTCAATCTTTGTAGCCAAAAGATTCTAACTGACATTTCATCTGTCAAATCAGTATGTAGGTTAAATTGGTTCAATAACATCCTCGTAAGCTATTTTCTTTTAAATAAGTCGGAATGGTTTAGAGGAACCGTTAGTAGTTATCTAGGTAGTGAATTAGACAACTTAAGATATAGAATAAAAGTATATAGAGATATGGTCTCCTGAGATTGACCTTCGTCCTTCGTTTTGTCAAATCTCATTACGGGTAACTAGTCATAGATTGATTTCTTAATGAAATAGATGTCGAACCATAACTCGAGACAACAAAAATCTCAAGGTATCATTGAATCATCAAGATTTTTGTGGTTCATCTACAAATGTGGGTGAACCTAGGTGAAGAAGAAAGAGATGTTAGAATAATTGAGGATAGCATAGTTGACTTGGCTCAACAAATACTAAAGATCAGTGAATCTTCATGGGATTTAAGAAAAAAATGTTTGAGAATAATCTATCTTTCGTTGGTGAAGATTGAGTTATATACTCCATTAATCTCCGTTTGCACCATACCTCGATTGCGGTCTAACACTTAGGATGTGATATCATGCTTTGTGAATTCCTGGCTTGACCATCATGTCTATGAGGTATGTAAGCCTTAATAAGTTTGATATTGTTTGGAAGAAGTCACAAGTCGTCTAGGTGGGGAAATAAACACTGAGGCTGTGGAAATAGTCTGATAGAATTTGTGTCTTTCGAAATTGATTATGGGTATGAATCCGTAAGCTAGATGTCATAAAGTAATAGCAAAATCACGTATAATTTCAAAGATTTGTCGAATGTGAGGATGTCATGTCCTTAGGTTCTTTAAGGATAATGCGTAGGCATCCTATAAGATCTTGGAGAAAAGTGAATGTAAAATTAAAAGGAGTGTTGAGAAATCTAAAGGAAATGTATAGGTGTAGACCTCCAAAAGAGAAAGGTCAGATATGATTCATCATTTGTTCATTTTCCTAATAGCATACAACTTAGAACAATTAACAATCCGTAGAACACTGCAATAAACTCTTAAAATTGCATTCCTATGATGGGACGTATCTTTCAAATGGTAAAGTTCTCAACTTCCAACTTGGTCCTTAGTTCCCCACTAACGTTGGTTGGAAAGGATCATGAGTTTTAAGAACTTGTCAGCAACTGTTATTACAGTAAGTCTGAAACTTCCCTAGCATCCGATTGGTATTATTTTAACTTAATATTTCACATTTCACTCATATCGATTATAATCTTAATGTCCTTAGCGAAAGGGTTTGAGTCATAAATTTAAGGTAATGAGTGTTAAATATCAAAGTTTTGGATTTTCCCTGTGTAGGTGTTAAGAAGTCGTTTCCTAACAGTATTTGCTCTAGAGCTCTCTAACTCTAGAATGCTAGGAGTAAGAGATGTCAACATGTCCCTCCTGTGGTCTTAGATCAGAGACTCAGTTAACACAATGATCCTTGGGGAAAATATAAGTACAAAAGGATGTAAGATTATCCAATTGTATCAGGTCGGGTTTCCACAATACCCTGTGGGTGTCAGGCGTAAGAGGATCAGAATAAATTTCCATTGTCGAGATGCTTTGGCATTCAATGGACCGATGATGATGCTTTATGGGACTGTGGTTTTGGCTTTCCATTGTTCAGATGGTTTTCAAGACCTTTTAATTCTATCAGCAGCAGATTTTGCTTTGGCTGCTAATGTCTTTGCTTGATCAGCAGCAAACTTTGCTGCTGAATACTTTGGCTGTTCAGCAGCAAACTTGGTTGCTGCTGATGGCTTTACATGATCAGCAGCAGATTTAGTTGTGGCTGAAGGCTTGGTTTTGGGCTTCTTTAGCTTCACATGATCAACAACATTTTTGCTGGCTGCTGATGGTTCAACAGATACATGCTTCTCCTTCTTTACCTTTTCTATTAAAAGTGGGTTTCTCTATGGGAGTTCTTCTATAGATTGGCTTATGTTTTGGAGTAGCTTGAACTGCTATGGAGGCTGGTTGAAAGGATTGAACTTATAATCTGCAGCAAAGTGGTCTGATTCACCACATATGATGCAGGATTGTTGAGGTTTTTTGAGGCTGCTTTCTTGGAGGAGAGAGAGAGACTATCTGAACTGTGTTTTCTTGGCTTCATAGCTTCTTACCTTCTATTTCTTGTTTGTTTTCTCAAAAGCATGTTGCTTAAGATTTCTTTGTTGCTGAAGTTAGTAGAACCAGGTGCTAGCAGTATGGTTGTATTTGCTACAGACAAAACAAGATTTAGCTGATTTATCTCTTTGAAAGTACACATAATCTTTTCTTTTAAATAGATCCTTGATGTTCCAAGGATGAGCTTTGTTGTGTTCAAAAGTGGCTTCCAACAATATTTTCTGAACATATGGAGGTCTCTCTCCAGGTATATGACAGATGTCGAACACCTTCTTGGGTTGATTAGAATGATGGCTTGTGGATGTTGAGGATTGTCCCTCTTCAATAATTAACTTTCTTCCTTTAGGAGGTTAGCTAATTTTAATATGTTTTGTGGGTTGAGATACTGGTATTGAAGGGACGAGAGGGCTTGCACCATTTGTTTGAATGACTGCAGTGGTAGGGAGTGATGGAGCTTCACTGGTTTCAGTGGAATTTGAGCATGTGGACTCAGACTCAGATGAGGTAGAGCATTCTTGCACAAATGGTTCATCCTTAGAAGGATCAAGATTTCTGTTTGCCAGATCAAGATTGGAAAAATTGAAGTTTGGTTCATGAATGGCTACATAGTCAGCATGTGGAGGTACAACATTGTAGGGATTTTCAGCTTGAAACCCAAGACCAGCAGTCACCTTTTCATGAATTTTGATCATCCAAAAGTCTTTGCAGCTTTTTGGATGCAAACTCATATTTGTCAACACTAGTTTATATACCTGGCCTACAACAGTCGTGTATACTTTTTAAGTGCGCAGGACTTAACTCCTACGTACTTACTAAGTACGCATGACTTAAGTCTTGCGTACTTGATAAGTACGTGGGGTTTAACCCTTGCACACTTTGTAAGTACGCAGAGACTTATGTGAAGTAAATTTTCTAACTCAAATTATGAAGAAGTTAAAGTCAAATAACGAACATGATAAGCACATTCAATTAAGAGGAATCTAAGTCAATTCACAAAGGTTAACACACAAATATTTTTGGTTTTTCTGATTGGAATTTGAACTTTACACAAACTTAAAATCTTTTTGAACTTTTCTGAATAACGATATACACATATTCACACACAAGCTATTTTTGTTCAACGACACGAGCAAAGGATCATATCAGGCTAAACTATAGCAAAAATGATATAAGATAAACATCAAAGAATATGGGATCATGTCATGGATTACAATTTATTCATACGTAATAAGCACATAAACAAGTAATTCAAGTTGGAAATATTATAAGATTTGAATCCATAAGCATCTTAGTATCATGTTCTTGTGTTTTAAGGTAATACTTATAAATCTACAACAGGTGCCCCACAGTTATGCTATGAATTTCACTTTGCACTAATCTCAAGGCATCTAAGATTTTCCCAATGATTTTCTAAATTTCTAGAATGAGGCTACATCAATTAGCACAGGAAAAATCAAACAGAATCCATAAGGATTATCAGGAATCATAAGACTCACAATCGAGTGATTCATTTGCCTGGGTTTCATGTGATTTCTTCAGTGAAACTCGGTATGATGATTCGGGATAATGAATATGATGTTTGAGGATTTAGGTAAGGTGATCCAACTTTTATCTGGATTTGATTTCAATGAATCAGGAGTGATTCAAGGGTGAATATATGATCAACGGTTGATGTCAAGACATATCTTGATTCAATCTCTCATTGCATACTTGTGAGTATGGGTAGTGAGATGAACCGCATTGATTGTGATAACGACCTACCCCGAAACTGGTCTCAGAAGAAAATAATTGCCAAAATCTAACATCCTATATCTGATAGTGATCTTTTGCATTCATTTACGCACACACACTAGCAAACATAGGTTCAAATCACAGTTGTAGTATTGATTAAATTTCCACACTACTAATGATTAAAAGACGCTTATAGCCTACTGACAATTCAAATTACTAGTAAATAAGCACATTAAAAACACAACAATATAAACAATCAAGTAAGCATGACCCAAACATTTCCCATATACGCAATCTAAGACGTTTATATCATTTCTGATGTACTATCATTCCCTCTTTTCTCAAAATGACTTTGAAATTTTCTCGGTTTTCTATTTTGTTTGTATTTTTGTAAAATATTTTAAAAATTAAAAGAACTATACAGAAAACATTTAAAAGAAATAAATTTAACTTCCATGAATTGAATTAATTTTAGAAAACAAGTTTTCACTCATGATTGAACATTCCTATCATGTTGACAAGATGTTCAAAACGTGTTCGATCAAACGCCTTAGTGAAAAGGTCAGCAAAGTTGTCATCCGTGTGAACCTTTACAAGTTTAATAAGATGCTTTTCAACACAATCACGGATGAAATGATGGCGAATTTCAATTTGTTTAGTTTTGGAATGTTTCATCGGGTTGTTTGTGATGGACATGGTGGCATTCTTGTCAATGAACATTGGAGTTCCAGTGAAGTTTAAGCCGTAGTCTCTCAATTGTTGCTGAATCCACAATATCTAAGAACAACCGCTCGCTGTAGCAATGTACTCTGCTTCGCATGTTGAGACAGAAACTGTTGACTGGCTCTTGCACTGCCAGGTGACCAGCTTGTCTCCCAAGAATTGACATGCACCTGAGGTTGATTTTCTATCAAGGTTACAACCGCCATAGTCTGAATCAGTATAGGCTTTGAGGTAAAATGACTGCTGCTTTGAGTACCAAAGACCCAATCGGGTTTTCCCTTTCAAGTATCTGAAGATCCTCTTGACAGCTATCATATGAGACTCCTTTAGTTGTGACTGAAACCTTGAGCACAAGCATACATCAAACATTATGTCGGGCCTTGAAGCTGTGAGATACATGAGAGAACCGATCATCCCACTATTCAATGTACAATCCACATCATTTCTATCTTTGTCTGGATACAAACCGTGATTGACTGTGATAGGTGTGCCATAAGTACTGCTATCATACATCTTGTATTTTGACAAGATGTCTTGCACATACTCAGTTTGATGTAGATAGATGCCATCCTCTCATTGACTGACTTGCAGACCCAGGAAGAACGACAATTCACCGATGTTTCTCATCTCAAACTTGGACTTCATCACCTGTTCGAATTCCCTACACATCTCTTCATTTGTAGACCCAGAGATAATGCCGTCGACATCCACTTGTACAAGTAGAATATCACCTCCTGCTTTCCGAATGAAGAGGGTCGAGTCAATCTGTCCACGATCAAAACCATTGGAAAGTAGTTGTTTTGATAACGTCTCATACCATGCCCGAGGTGCTTGATGAAGTCCATAAAGTGCTTTGTCGATCTTATACACTTTATTGATATTATGTGAATCTTCAAAGCCAGTAGGTTGAGTGACATAGACCTTTTCATGAACTTTTCCATACAGGAAAGCACTCTTCACATCAAGTTGATAGACCTTGAAGCCGACATAGGAGGCACAAGCCAGAAACAGTCGAATGGCACCAAGTCTAGCAACTATGGTATATACTTCAGTGTAATCCAAGCCCTCTTGTTGATAAAATCCTTGAACAACTAACCTTGCTTTATTCTTCACTACGACATGACGATTATCCGTTTTCCACTTGAACACCCATCTGGTTCCAATTGGTTGTACACCTCTTGGCAAGTCTACTAAATCCCACACATGTAACTTTTGGAATTGGGACAGTTCATCTTGCATCGCCTCAATCCAGCAATTGTCAGCGAGAGCCTCCTTCACATTCTTCGGCTCCAACTGGGACACGAATGCATCATGTAAACATGTTTCCATGATACCAGTGTCAAGTATCATAGCATACAAACTAGTGTTCTCAGCAATGGTTCTATGACGAGTCTGAACACAGGCAAGAGGATCACCAAAAATGTTGTCAATTGGATGATTCTAATGCACTCTCGTCTCTGGTACATGCGGTTCCTGGATATTTGTCTCTAGATTCATGCTCAACTCCCACATATCCTGTGATCCAGAAGAAGACGATTCAATGTTGATTGGATCAGCTTGAGCTTCATTTCCTACACGGGTGTGAGGATCAGTTGGAGCGTCATCTCCATCAAGATGGACAACTTCAACGTCATTACTGTCATGAGTTCCAGATGCAGATGCAGCATTTGAATCAGGAGTTACAATAGGTACGGTGGCACGAGTGGAGAAATTTGAATCATCACCACCATTAAAGAAATCATACACATTTGCGGCATCATCGGAAGACAAATCAGGAAGGTTGAAAGAATTGAATAGCGCATCATAATCAAAACCCCAAGCTGGACCAGTTGGTTCTGGTGGAATGCTATGTTTGCTACAATCCACTTCGAACCATTGCTCGACAGTACGAGTTCCTATATTGTATAATCTCTTGCATGGTGAGTTGGCAACATATCCTAAGAAGATGCCTTCCACTGCTTTTGCATGAAATTAGATTTTTGATCCTTGTATTGTAGCAATAAGGAATAGGGACTACCAAAAGGAACTAGGTAGTCAAGATTGGGAGGTTGATTGTTGATCAACTCATAGCAAGTCTTGTTGTGCCTCTTAACAACACAACTCTGTTCAAAACATGACACGCTGTATTTACTGCTTCTGCCCAGAAAGTTACAGGAAGCTTTGCATCTGACATCATTGTCCTTGCAGTCTCGATCAAGGTTCTATTCTTCCTTTCTACAACTCCGTTCTGCTGAGGTGTGTACGAGGCACTAAATTCGTGACGAATGCCCTTCTTGATACATAAAAGCTCCATCAAATTATTCTTGAACTCAGTTCCGTTATCACTCCTTATTCTTCTAACCTGCAACTTGCAAAGAGATTCCAAGCTCAGGATGAGGTATTGAAGAATGTTAGCAGTCTCGTCCTTTGTACCTGAAAGATGCACCCAAGAAAAACATGAGAAATCATCAGTTTCAACCAGACAGTATGACTTACCTCTAATACTCCTGATACTTATGGGGCCAAACAGATCAATATGTAATAGCTCCAAGGGGGTATCGATGGAGTTTTGGAGTTTGGGCTTGTGAGACTTTCGTTGCTGTTTGCCCTTTTTACAAGGCATACAGTCATTTGCAATGGCAAATATCAGCTTAGGAACACCGGTTACCAAACTGTTTCGGATAAAAGGATTCATTTTTCGATAAGAAATATTTCCGAGTTTCCTATGCCACAAGATTGAGTCAAGCTCTATCGCTTTGGTAAGCAAACAAGTAGCAACTGATGAGGTGGTTGTTTCCACACTCATATCGATCTGATAGGTGTCGTTTGTCCTTGGTGCTCGCATCAGAATCCAGTCTTCAGGAACTTCAAAACCAGGCTAGAGAATCATGCATTCTGACTTGTCAAACTTAACGAAGTACTCCTTGTCGCACATCTGAGAGACACTCAACATGTTATGCTTCAGCTGCTCGCAGTAGTTGATGTTGTCGAAGGTAACACAACCATTCGAAACCACGCCTTGACATGTGATACTACCGACTTTCTCTCCTGCAAAGGCCACATAGCCGCCTCTGAATGGTTTGACATCTTAAAGTAGGGCCATGTTTCCTGTCATGTGCCTGGAGCATCCACTATCTACATAACAACGATTAGAGATAGTTCCCTTCGGATGTCCCTGCACGAGTCACACACGAGTTAGTTAGATTTGGAGACCCAAGCCATTTAATGTATAAACATATTTCTTATCGAAAAATGTGGACATTAAAATATATATTTGAATGTATAAACATATATTTCATGTATTATGGATCTTTTGACATTAATTTGGACATTTTAGGTTAGTCACCAACTTTCGTACTAGTCTGGTTATACGTATACGTGAACCGATAATTACTAAAATTACCAAAGCATGAATTGAACTAACATATGACCTTAACTAGACTTAACGACTTAATTCATACAATTAAGTCTATTCAGGAAACATGAATTACGTAAATTGCATCTCTAATGGGCTTGAATCTTTATTAGGCCTCAAATGAGTTTGGATTTCTATTGGGCCTAGTTGGGTTTAGCCCCAGCAACTAAGTTTTAAATTCTAAAATTTTGAATTTATCACATTCTCCCTTCCTAAAAGAAATTTTGTCCTCGAAATTTGTTACACTCATTTGAATTAGGATTTCATATCCTTGCTCCACTTTTAATTCTTATGAAGAGTTTGTAACTCGAGCAACCAAATAGTCGGTATTTGAAGATAAAGTGCATATCACATCAACTAATGATATTGGATGTGTAAGGATTTACATTATTATTGCATTATGTAATAGTGTACGTTACTTTTGAGCATACATTATATCAATTGAGTAGCTTTAGGAAAATTCTTCAAATGTGTTCTCAGGTGACATATGTTGGCTCTAACACTAAGTGAAAAGGTCATCACTAGAGTTCTATGAACAAAATGAATTACAATCAGAAAGGTCACCTCCATGTAATGAGTGAGTCATTAAGATATTCCCTGATTGGGATGAATTAAAATAATGTGTTTTTACAAACCAAGTGGACAATTCACACACCAAGTTAAATAATCCCGCATTAGATGTCAAAAATTTCATTACGTGATCACTCTCATCAGCATGGAATTGTATGATAATCATAATTGGTAATGAAAGAAAACGTTGCATTCGTGCATGCGAAATTTTGAATGTATGGTGGCACATACTCTTTATTCATATACGTGTCTTAACGCACGAAGACTAAATCATCATTGAATCTAAAATAAATCAATGGAGGTCTAGTAAGATATGTCAGATGGTTTTAATGAGATGTTCAGGCCTTAGTTCAAAATTAGGTATCTGACTCTTTCTTGCAACCGGTAAATGCCTTCATGTATTCAATCTTTGTAGCCAAAAGATTCTAACTGACATTTCATCTGTCAAATCAGTATGTAGGTTAAATTGGTTCAATAACATCCTCGTAAGCTATTTTCTTTTAAAAAAGTCGGAATGGTTTAGAGGAACCGTTAGTAGTTATCTAGGTAGTGAATTAGACAACTTAAGATATGGAATGAAAGTATATAGAGATATGGTCTCCTGAGATTGACCTTCGTCCTTCGTTTTGTCAAATCTCATTACGGGTAACTAGTCATAGATTGATTTCTTAATGAAATAGATGTCGAACCATAACTCGAGACAACAAAAATCTCAAGGTATCATTGAATCATCAAGATTTTTGTGGTTCATCTACAAATGTGGGTGAACCTAGGTGAAGAAGAAATAGATGTCAGAATAATTGAGGATAGCATAGTTGACTTGGCTCAACAAATACAAAAGATCAGTGAATCTTCATGGGATTTAAGAAAAAAATGTTTGAGAATAATCTATCTTTCGTTGGTGAAGATTGAGTTATATACTCCATTAATCTCCGTTTGCACCATACCTCGATCGCGGTCTAACACTTAGGATGTGATATCATGCTTTGTGAATTCCTGGCTTGACCATCATGTCTATGAGGTATGTAAGCCTTAATAAGTTTGATATTGTTTGGAAGAAGTCACAAGTCGTCTAGGTGGGGAAATAAACACTGAGGCTGTGGAAATAGTCTGATAGAATTTGTGTCTTTCGAAATTGATTATGGGTATGACTCCGTAAGCTAGATGTCATAAAGTAATAGCAAAATCACGTATAATTTCCAAGATTTGTCGAATGTGAGGATGTCATGTCCTTAGGTTCTTTAAGGATAATGCGTAGGCATCCTATAAGATCTTGGAGAAAAGTGAATGTAAAATTAAAAGGAGTGTTGAGAAATCTAAAGGAAATGTATAGGTGTAGACCTCCAAAAGAGAAAGGTCAGATATGATTCATCATTTGTTCATTTTCCTAATAGCATACAACTTAGAACAATTAACAATCCATAGAACACTGCAATAAACTCTTAAAATTGCATTCCTACGATGGGACGTATCTTTCAAATGGTAAAGTTCTCAACTTCCAACTTGGTCCTTAGTTCCCCACTAACGTTGGTTGGAAAGGATCATGAGTTTTAAGAACTTGTCAGCAACTGTTATTACAGTAAGTCTGAAACTTCCCTAGCATCCAATTGGTATTATTTTAACTTACTATTTCACATTTCACTCATATCGATTATAATCTTAATGTCCTTAGCGAAAGGGTTTGAGTCATAAATTTAAGGTAATGAGTGTTAAATATCAAAGTTTTGGATTTTCCCTGTGTAGGTGTTAAGAAGTCGTTTCCTAACAGTATTTGCTCTAGAGCTCTCTAACTCTAGAATGCTAGGAGTAAGAGATGTCAACATGTCCCTCCTGTGGTCTTAGATCAGAGACTCAGTTAACACAATGATCCTTGGGGAAAATATAAGTACAAAAGGATGTAAGATTATCCAATTGTATCAGGTCGGGTTTCCACAATACCCTGTGGGTGTCAGGCGTAAGAGGATCAGAATAAATTTCCATTGTCGAGATGCTTTGGCATTCAATGGACCGATGATGATGCTTTGAGTGACTGTGGTTTTGGCTTTCCATTGTTGAGATGGTTTTCAAGACCTTTTAATTCTATCAGTAGCAGATTTTGCTTTGGCTGCTAATGTCTTTGCTTGATCAGCAGCAAACTTTGCTGCTGAATACTTTGGCTGTTCAGCAGCAAACTTGGTTGCTGATGATGGCTTTACATGATCAGCAGCAGAATTAGTTGCGGCTGAAGGCTTGGTTTTGGGCTTCTTTAGCTTCACATGATCAACAACATTTTTGCTGGCTGTTGATGGTTCAACAGATACATGCTTCTCCTTCTTTACCTTTTCTATTAAAAGTGGGTTTCTCTATGGGAGTTCTTCTATAGATTGGCTTATGTTTTGGAGTAGCTTGAAGTGCTATGGAGGCTGGTTGAAAGGATTGAACTTATAATCTGCAGCAAAGTGGTCTGATTCACCACATATGATGCAGGATTGTTGAGGTTTTTTGAGGCTGCTTCTTGGAGGAGAGAGAGAGACTATCTGAACTGTGTTTTCTTGGCTTCATAGCTTCTTACCTTCTATTTCTTGTTTGTTTTCTCAAAAGCATGTTGCTTAAGATTTCTTTGTTGCTGAAGTTAGTAGAACCAGGTGCTAGCAGTATGGTTGTATTTGCTACAGACAAAACAAGATTTAGCTGATTTATCTCTTTGAAAGTACACATAATCTTTTCTTTTAAATAGATCCTTGATGTTCCAAGGATGAGCTTTGTTGTGTTCAAAAGTGGCTTCCTACAATATTTTCTGAACATATGGAGGTCTCTCTCCAGGTATATGACAGATGTCGAACACCTTCTTGGGTTGATTAGAATGATGGCTTGTGGATGTTGAGGATTGTCCCTCTTCAATAATTAACTTTCTTTCTTTAGGAGGTTAGCTAATTTTAATATGTTTTGTGGGTTGAGATACTGGTATTGAAGGGACGAGAGGGCTTGTACCATTTGTTTGAATGACTGCAGTGGTAGGGAGTGATGGAGCTTCACTGGTTTCAGTGGAGTCTGAGCATGTGGACTCAGACTCAGATGAGGTAGTGCATTCTTGCACAAATGGTTCTTCCTTAGAAGGATCAAGATTTCTGTTTGCCAGATCAAGATTGGAAAAATTGAAGTTTGGTTCATGAATGGCTACATAGTCAGCATGTGGAGGTACAACATTGTAGGGCTTTTCAGCTTGAAACCCAAGACCAGCAGTCACCTTTTCATGAATTTGATCATCCAAAAGTCTTTGCAGCTTTTTGGATGCAAACTCATATTTGTCAACACTAGTTTATATACCTGGCCTACAACAGTCGTGTATACTTGTTAAGTGCGTAGGACTTAACTCCTACGTACTTACTAAGTACGCATGACTTAAGTCTTGCGTACTTGATAAGTACGTGGGGTTTAACCCTTGCGCACTTTGTAAGTACGCAGAGACTTATGTGAAGTAAATTTTCTAACTCAAATTATGAAGAAGTTAAAGTCAAATAACGAACATAATAAGCACATTCAATTAAGAGGAATCTAAGTCAATTCACAAAGGTTAAACACAAATATTTTTGGTTTTTCTGATTGGAATTTGAACTTTATACAAACTTAAAATCTTTTTGAACTTTTCTGAATAACGATATACACATATTCACACACAAGCTATTTTTGTTCAACGACACGAGCAAAGGATCATATCAGGCTAAACTATAGCAAAAATGATATAAGATAAACATCAAAGAATATGGGATCATGTCATGGATTACAATTTATTCATACGTAATAAGCACATAAACAAGTAATTCAAGTTGGAAATATTATAAGATTTGAATCCATAAGCATCTTAGTATCTTGTTCTTGTGTGTTAAGGTAATACTTATAAATCTACAACGGGTGCCCCACAGTTATGCTATGAATTTCACTTTGCACTAATCTCAAGGCATCTAAGATTTTCCCAATGATTTTCTAAATTTCTAGAATGAGGTGTAATATTTCTGATTTTAGTCTTCCTATTTCAATTCAATGTAATGCAATTTTAAGTTCTATACTCGTGCAATGTCTCATTATTTTCTCGCCGTAAATTTAATGCAATTATTCTATACAAATTCGCAAGTCTTACTCGGTTATATACATATAGACACTATACAAGAAACTATTTTATTCAAACTTATCAAATTTGAAAAGTCAAGGACTAAAATTGAAAAATGTCATCAAACCCTAGTCTAGCACGGTCGTGCTTCGTCCTAGCACGGTCGCGCCAGGTGCTTTGGCACGGTCGCGCGACCTGCTTTGGAACGATCGCGCCCGGTGCCTAGGCACGGTCGCGCCATATTTGGGCACGGTCGCGCCTGCGTAACAGTCGAAACGTAAACGTGATTTCAAAACGCTCAATCATTCGAAATTCAAATCCGATTACGTTTCTTCTTCCATTAACGTGAGTTATACCATTCTTAATTATTCAACGCCTCAGTTTCATACCATCAATCTCGAATTCTCTCTCAAACAATTCAAGCAAAACTCGAATCCTATTCTGAGTCGCAAATTCCCCCGATCAAGAAAGGATTATGCATCTCCCGGATCTCCCCAAGACTCTGGACTCTCTGGCCTAGCCGGAATTGCAGCCGAAGTCGCCGGAAGCCGTTTTCTCCGTCGCTGGAACTCCCTTCTACCGATCGTTACCAATTCCTTCCTGTTTTAGGTAAGTATACTCTCCATCTCATTCGTTTCAGTATCATCATCAAAAGCCCCCTATTAATCTGGGCTTTCATTACAGAAATTGTTCGAATCAGAATTGTTATTTTAAATAAAAACGATTTAATCGAATCCATACTTAATCGCGATGTTCATGCAATTAATTTATATGATTAGACTCGTAATATCTCTTTAATCGAAAGCCCTATCAATTCCATCGTTATAAATACAAGAAATTGTCAATTCGTGTCTGACTTGGAATAGACACGGTCGCGCTAATCATCTAGCGCGGCCGTGCCTCGTGTAGCGTGGTCGTGCCGACTATAAGCGCGGTCGTGTCCTCCTGTCCAGACCTTGTCATGCCCTCTGGCCTGGTCAAGGCACGGTCGTGCCTGTTGTCTGGTCTAGATTGTGCTCCTGTTGATCAACCCGGTCGCCCCCCGACTAGCGCGGTCACGCCCGTGGCTTGAGCACGATCGTGCCCTTTAGAGGCACGGTCGTGCTAGACTCATATTATTTTTATCAGAATTATAATTTTTATATTTTAATCAGTAAATGTTTCAGATTTTATAAAAATATGTGTTCTGTATTTAAATATGGATTTAAAGTTTAATCTTGGCATAAATATGATTTATTGAAAATTTTATAAAAATTAAATTTATATTTATTTAAAATGAGGTTTTAAATAATTAAGTTACAAAATTTATTTATACTTAATTACAATTAATATTTACATTATTTCATAAACTATAATTATATATTTATTTATTTGTTCAATTCAAACCTAATCAAATTACTTCAAACATATTTTACTTTAAACTCTATATATTTTATACTAATCAATAGTTTTATACACAAATTCAACTTTCACTTTAGACCTAAACTTTGTACATCTATTTAATTCTATACGCATTACTCGATAGGTTAAATTGTGCATTCCAAGGATCATAATTGCTATCTATAATCTGTGTTAGCTACATCTTCATATCAAGTGAGTATTCACAACCCCTTTTTACTCTTTTACACTTTTGGGGTGGAACATGAACTTTATACACATTACACATTTCACAACTACATTTACTCAAACAACACAAGTGCAATATCCTACTTACATACATGTGTGCAAAATTTGAGCTTTGTGCCCGAGTGCTAGTTGTGCTAGTCTTTGTGAAAACTATGTGCAATCATTAACTATACAAGCCGACGGTTTTCAATGATAGATCTACTGAGTCTGACAAACCCACCCAAGTGGAGGTGATTGATACCGACAACACAATTTGCATACTAGTTACTAAGGTTTGATTGTACTTGATTACACAATAGCAGCTCCCCATAAATGCCTTATTTTTCATGTCTTGTAAAGGATTTGTTTACAACTATATGCTATCTATATACAACTGTGTTATACTCACCAACTTTTTAGTTGACTTTATTTTATTCATGTTTCAGGCCCTAATATGTGAGAATGATTCAAGACGTGCTCAATATAGGATTTGGACTTAGCAATATTAAATCAAGAAGTTTATGAGTTGTTTTATTTTCTTGTTTGGATTTGGTTTGTACTTGGATTATTTGTAATGGAAATTTGACTTTAATATACTTCAATTTAGTCAACCTTGTGCTATGAACAGTCTTACATGTCCCGCCCCGATGATTCCGCCATCGGTCGGGGTGTGACAGATTGGTATCAGAGCCTTGGTTATAGGGATTTAGGTTATTAGACATCTTGACCTAGACTATAACTTTAGGACACCCACTTATACTATGCTTCATGATTTTGTGCTATGTGTTACATGCTATGTGCTACTTGCTTACCATGATAAATTGTTTATTATATTTGGTACCTCACTTGTTAGAAATTTATGGCTTATTAGGATCTTCTTAAATAATACCTTTTCCTATATCCTAAAACCCCATGATATTTCTATCTTCTTTTCTATCTTTATTCTTTCTAAGCATGTGGAAAAAAAAATTCTTGAAGCAAAAATCTTTGAAATTTTTTATTTCTTCGTTAAGGTTTTTAAACTTGTTAAATTATTTGAGGACACGTGCAATCTGGAAGGGTGACACCTGTATTTTGGGTTTTCTGTCTAGGAAAGCATTTCGCATAAATCCCAATCAACCGAGGGACCCGTATGCTTTCCTGGGAATTCCCGAGATGAGTGTTTACTTATAGGCTAAAGCATGTCTCCTTGAAAAATTATATAAGTTTAAATTAACCTTAATGTGCCATAGTATTCAAGTGATTTTGTCACTTTTGAGTACAATCCAAACTATGAATATCTATTTTTTATTATTATTTTGTTATTATATTCTATTAAATCCTAGCAATTCTCATAAGTTCTTACAATCTTTCTTGTCTTGTGAAAATCTGTAGAATGCCTCCTCGTCGTGCTCCCGCCGCCAACGCCAACTCCGACATTGCTGCTATTCTTACCCAATTGGTGACACAACTCACCCAAGCCAATGGTGCCACCAATGGCAACAATGGTGGAAATGGAAGCAATAGTGGTAATAATGGTGGGAATGGTGGAAATGGTGGTAATAATCCATCTCAATGCACCATCAAGCACTTCAATTCTTGCAATCCCCTAAAGTTTTATGGAACCGAAGGAGCTACTGGACTCCTTCAATGGTTTGAAAGTATTGAGAATACCTTTCTCAATAGTGACTGTCCCGACAACCTCCGTGTTCGTCATGCTACTAGTGTCCTTCAAAAGCGGGCACTTACATGGTGGAATGGGGAGAAAAGGAATAGGGGTGTTGACATAGCTATGGCTTTACCTTGGGATGAGGTCAAAAGGTTTATGACCGAGGAGTTCTGTCCTCGAAATGAAGTGAAAAAGTTAGAAGCTGAATTTTGGGATCTTGCCCAAGATAGTGGGGAAAGCTTAGCATATACAACTCGGTTCCATGAGTTGAGTCTTCTAGTGCCCCACATGGTCACTCCTTTAGCCCGTTGTATCGAAAAGTTTATTGGTGGGCTACCAAGACAAATCCAAGATACTGTCTTAGGTAGAAATCCTGCTACTTTGGAAGATGCCATCCGCCTGTCTGCTACCCTGACTGATAATCATGTGAAAGCTGGGACTCTTACCAAAAAGGGATCTAAGAAAGTTGCTGAAACCGTAACCCCTCCTGCCCACAACAAAGAAGCCACAACTGAACCCTCTCGCAATAACAAAAAGAGGAAAGTTAGGAACTTTGCTGTGGTTACTCCTGCGGTGCCCGTTAATCAAGTTGCACCCGTAGTTCAAGCACCGGCTAAAAAGCCATATGTTGGGATTTATCCTCTTTGTGCCACCTGCAATTTTCATCATCCTCAAAATATCACATGTCGCCTTTGCACTCATTGTGGGATATATGGTCACACCATCAATATTTGTAGGGCCAAAGCTTTTGAGGGTCAAGTCAATCCACCGAACCAACCCAACCCGCGAGTGGCTAATCAAGGTGCTCCCGCCATTGATAATAGGCGTGCTTGCTATGAGTGTGGTGACCCGAACCATTTTCGTAATCTATGTCCAAGACTTGCAAATGCTAGACAAGGTGGAGCTCGTGGGCGTGCGTTCAACATAAACGCCAACGAAGCTCAAGCCAACAACGACGTGGTTAATGGTACGTTCCTTGTTAATAGTCAATATGCCTCCATTTTGTTCGATACCGGTGCCGATAAAAGTTTTGTGTCACTAAATTTTGAGCCTTTACTTGCAAAGACACGATCTCAATTAGAGAAAACCTTCACCGTTGAAATAGCAAATGGTGACTCCCTTACAATTGAGTCTATTATCTATGATTGCTGTTTAGAACTGAATGATCATGCATTCCCAATCAACCTTGTTCCAATGCCACTAGGAAGCTTTGATATTATCATAGGTATGGATTGGCTATCAAATCATCATGCCGAAGTCATTTGCTTTGAAAAGTGTATTCGAATTCCGCTGCCATCGGGAGAAACCTTAAGGGTTTTTGGTGAAAAGCCTTGCAAGGGTCTTAAGTTGATGTCTTGTACTACCGCTCAAAAGTACTTACGAAAGAAGTACATCACCTTCTTAGCTCATATTGTTCAAAAGGATGTCAAGGAGAAAAGTATCCAAGACATTCCTATCATTAGAGATTTTCCCGAAGTGTTCCCTAAGGATTTATCCGGTCTTCCTCCTGTTCGTCAAGTAGAGTTCCGAATTGATCTCATGCCCGGAGCTAACCTCGTTGCTAGAGCTCCTTATCGTCTTGCACCTTCCAAAATGCAAGAGCTCACAAGTCAACTTCAAGAACTCTCCGATAAAGGTTTCATTCGCCCAAGTCATTCACCGTGGGGTGCACCCGTCTTATTTGTTAAAAAGAAGGATGGATCATTCCGTATGTGTATTGACTACCGCGAACTCAATAAGCTTACTATCAAGAATCGTTATCCTTTGCCTAGAATCGATGATCTCTTTGATCAACTTCAAGGTTCTACTTGCTTCTCGAAGATTGATCTTCGATCCGGTTATCATCAACTCCGTGTTCAAGAAGACGACATTCCTAAGACTGCTTTTCGAACAAGGTATGGTCATTACGAGTTCATGGTTATGCCTTTCGGGTTAACCAATGCACCCGCAGTTTTCATGGATCTCATGAACCGTGTGTGCAAACCGTACCTTGATAAATTCGTGATCGTTTTCATTGACGATATCTTAATCTATTCCAAGACTAAAGCCGACCATGAAGAACACCTTAGATTGGTTTTGGACCTTTTAAAGAAAGAACAACTATATGCCAAGTTCTCCAAATGTGAATTTTGGTTAAAAGAAGTTCAATTTCTTGGTCACATCATCAACGACAAGGGTATTCATGTTGATCCTGCTAAGATTGAAACGGTTAAGAATTGGAATGCCCCGAAGACTCCTACCGAAGTTCGTTCATTTCTTGGTCTTGCGGGTTATTATCGTCGTTTCATCTCAAACTTCTCAAAGATTGCTGTCCCTCTTACCGCTTTGACCCATAAGGGTAAAACTTATGAGTGGGGACCGAAGCAAGAAGAAGCTTTCCAAACTCTTAAGCATAAGTTGTGCAATGCTCCCATTTTGACTCTCCCCGATGGAATTGATGATTTAGTTGTCTATTGTGATGCTTCTAACCAAGGTCTTGGTTGTGTCCTCATGCAACGAGGAAAAGTAATCGCTTATGCATCAAGACAACTCAAAATTCATGAAAAGAATTATACGACGCACGATCTCGAGTTGGGTGCGGTCGTATTCGCGTTAAAGATTTGGAGACATTACCTATATGGCACGAAATGTGTGGTATTCACCGACCATAAAAGTCTTCAACATATCTTCAACCAAAAAGAGCTCAATATGAGGCAACGACGTTGGGTCGAACTCCTTAACGACTATGACTGCGAAATTCGTTACCATCCCGGCAAAGCGAATGTAGTAGCCGATGCTTTGAGTCGAAAGGACCATGTTATGCTTCATTGTGCCCGTATTCAAACCGATATTCAAACCCGTATCTTAGAAGCTCAACACGTCTCTGTAACCGAGGGTAACATGTATGAAGAAATGTCGTGTGGTGTTGAACTTCTTCTTGAATCAAAACCTAATGGCTTACTATATTACTTGAACCGTATTTGGATTCCCGATCGCGATGATCTCCGTGCATTTCTCATGAACGAGGCTCATAAGACTCGTTATTCTATTCATCCTGGTGCGGATAAAATGTACCAAGATCTTCGCCAACTTTATTGGTGGCCCGGTATGAAGAAAGACATTGCTCTTTATGTGGCCAAATGCTTAACTTGCTCCAAAGTCAAAGCCGAACATCAACGTCCTTCTGGTTTACTCGAACAACCAGAAATTCCCGTGTGGAAATGGGAGAATTTAGCTATGGATTTCATTACCACTCTCCCTCGCACCTCGAGTGGTTATGATAGTATTTGGGTGATCATTGATCGACTCACCAAATCTGCCCACTTCTTACCTATTCGTGAAGACTTCAAAGTGGAGAAATTAGCCCGAATTTACATTGATGAAATTGTGAGCCGTCATGGTGTTCCCTTGAACATAATATCCGATAGAGACGCTCGGTTCACCTCTCGATTTTGGCAATCTCTCCAAAAGGCTATTGGTACTCGATTGGATTTGAGCACGGCTTACCATCCGCAAACTGATGGTCAAACCGAGCGAACAATCCAAACTCTTGAAGACATTCTTAGAGCTTGTGTAATCGATTTTGGTGGCAATTGGGATTCACATTTATCCCTTATTGAGTTTTCTTACAACAATAGCTACCACACAAGTATCAACATGGCTCCATTCGAAGCTCTCTATGGTCGCAAGTGTCGTTCTCCGATCTGTTGGAACGAGATTGGTGAAGCACAAATCACTGGTCCCGAGTTAATTCAAGAAACATCCGACAAGATTATTCAAATCCGTGACAATATTCGAGTAGCGAGGAGTCGGCAAAAGAGTTATGCCGACAAACGTCGAAAACCCTTGGAATTCCAAGTCGGTGACCTTGTTCTTCTAAAGGTGTCTCCATGGAAGGGTGTGGTCCGTTTTGGAAAGAAAGGCAAGTTAGCACCTCGTTATGTTGGTCCATTCAAAATCCTTGAAAGGATTGGGAAAGTGGCTTACAAGCTCGAGTTACCTCCATCTCTTGGCAATGTGCATCCTACATTTCATATATCTAATCTGAAGAAGTGTCTCGCCGATGAAAATCTCCATATACCGCTCGACGACGTGCGCATTGATGAAACGATGCACTTCGTTGAGAAACCGGTAGAAATTATGGCTCGTGAAGTCAAGCAGCTCAAGCGAAGTCGCATTCCTATCGTTAAAGTTCGTTGGGAATCTAAGCGTGGTCCTGAGTTCACTTGGGAACGAGAAGACCAAATGAAGCTCAAGTACCCTCATCTTTTTACTAATAATGTTGTTTCCTCTAGCTAAATTTCGGGACGAAATTCTCTCAACATGGGGAGACTGTAATATTTCTGATTTTAGTATTTCTATTTCAATTCAATGTAATGCAATTTCAAGTTCTATACTCGTGCAATGTCTCATTATTTTCTCGCCGTAAATTTAATGCAATAATTCTATACAAATTCGCAAGTCTTACTCGGTTATATACATATAGACACTATACAAGAAACTGTTTTATTAAAACTTATCAAATCTGAAAAGTCAAGGACTAAAATTGAAAAATGTCATCAAACCCTAGTCTAGCACGGTCGTGCTTCGTCCTAGCACGGTCGCGCCAGGTGCTTTGGCACGGTCGCGCAACCTGCTTTGGAACGATCGCGCCCGGTGCCTAGGCAAGGTCGCGCCATATTTGGGCACGGTCGCGCCTGCGTAACAGTCGAAACGTAAACGTGATTTCAAAACGCTCAATCATTCGAAATTCAAATCCGATTACGTTTCTTCTTCCATTAACGTGAGTTATACCATTCTCAATTATGCAACGCCTCAGCTTCATACCATCAATCTCGAATTCTCTCTCAAACAATTCAAGCAAAACTCGAATCCTATTCTGAGACACAAATTCCCCCGATCAAGAAAGGATTACGCATCTCCCTGATCTCCCCAAGACTCTGGACTCTCTGGCCTAGCCGGAATTGCAGCCGAAGTCGTCGGAAGCCGTTTTCTCCGTCGTTGGAACTCCCTTCTACCGATCGTTACCAATTCCTTCCTGTTTTAGGTAAGTATACTCTCCATCTCATTCGTTTCAGTATCATCATCAAAAGCCCCCTATTAATCTGGGCTTTCATTACAGAAATTGTTTGAATCAGAATTGTTATTTTAAATAAAAACGATTTAATCGAATCCATACTTAATCGCGATGTTCATGCAATTAATTTATATGATTAGACTCGTAATATCTCTTTAATCGAAAGCCCTATCAATTCCATCGTTATAAATACATGAAATTGTCAATTCGTGTCTGACTTGGAATAGACACGGTCGCGCTAATCATCTAGCGCGGCCGTGCCTCGTGTAGCGTGGTCGTGCCGACTATAAGCGCGGTCGTGTCCTCCTGTCCAGACCTTGTCATGCCCTCTGGGCTAGTCTCTGTTGTGTCTAAAGATCATAGACACGATCGTGCCTGGTCAAGGCACGGTCGTGCCTGTTGTCTGGTCTAGATTGTGCTCCTGTTGATCAACCCGGTCGCGCCCCGACTAGCGCGGTCGCGCCCGTGGCTTGAGCACGATCGTGCCCTTCAGAGGCACGGTCGTGCTAAACTCAGATTATTTTTATCAGAATTATAATTTTTATATTTTAATCAGTAAATGTTTCAGATTTTATAAAAATATGTGTTCTGTATTTAAAAATGGATTTAAAGTTTAATCTTGGCATAAATTTGATTTATTGAAAAGTTTATAAAAATTAAATTTATATTTATTTAAAATGAGGTTTTAAATAATTAAGTTACAAAATTTATTTATACTTAATTACAATTAATATTTACATTATTTCATAAACTATAATTATATATTTATTTATTTGTTCAATTCAAACCTAATCAAATTACTTCAAACATATTTTACTTTAAACTCTATATATTTTATACAAATCAATAGTTTTATACACAAATTCAACTTTCACTTTAGACCTAAACTTTGTACATCTATTTAATTCTATACGCATTACTCGATAGGTTAAATTGTGCGTTCCAAGGATCATAATTGCTATCTATAATCTGTGTTAGCTACATCTTCATATCAAGTGAGTATTCACAACCCCTTTTTACTCTTTTACACTTTTGGGGTGGAACATGAACTTTATACACATTACACATTTCACAACTACATTTACTCAAACAACACAAGTGCAATATCCTACTTACATACATGTGTGCAAAATTTGAGCTTTGTGCCCGAGTGCTAGTTGTGCTAGTCTTTGTGAAAACTATGTGCAATCATTAACTATACAAGCCGACGGTTTTCAATGATAGATCTATTGAGTCTGACAAACCCACCCAAGTGGAGGTGATTGATACCGACAACACAATTTGCATACTAGTTACTAAGGTTTGATTGTACTTGATTACACAATAGCAGCTCCCCATAAATGCCTTATTTTTCATGTCTTGTAAAGGATTTGTTTACAACTATATGCTATCTATATACAACTGTGTTATACTCACCAACTTTTTAGTTGACTTTATTTTATTCATGTTTCAGGCCCTAATATGTGAGAATGATTCAAGACGTGCTCAATATAGGATTTGGACTTAGCAATAGTAAATCAAGAAGTTTATGAGTTGTTTTATTTTCTTGTTTGGATTTGGTTTGTACTTGGATTATTTGTAATGGAAATTTGACTTTAATATACTTTAATTTAGTCAACCTTGTGCTATGAACAGTCTTACATGTCCCGCCCCGATGATTCCCCCATCGGTCGGGGTGTGACATGAGGCTACATCAATTAGCACAGGAAAAATCAAACAGAATCCATAAGGATTATCAGGAATCATAAGACTCACAATCGAGTGATTCATTTGCCTGAGTTTCATGTGATTTCTTCAGTGAAACTCGGTATGATGATTCGGGATATTGAATATGATGTTTGAGGATTTAGGTAAGGTGATCCAACTTTTATCTGGATTTGATTTCAATGAATCAGGAGTGATTCAAGGGTGAATATATGATCAACGGTTCATGTCAAGACATATCTTGATTCAATCTCTCATTGCATACTTGTGAGTATGGGCAGTGAGATGAACCGCATTGATTGTGATAACGACCTACCCCGAAACTGGTCTCAGAAGAAAATAATTGCCAAAATCTAACATCCTATATCTGATAGTGATCTTTTGCATTCATTTACGCACACACACTAGCAAACATAGGTTCAAATCACAGTTGTAGTATTGATTAAATTTCCACACTACTAATGATTAAAAGACGCTTATAGCCTACTGACAATTCAAATTACTAGTAAATAAGCACATTAAAAACACAACAATATAAACAATCAAGTAAGCATGACCCAATCATTTCCCATATACGCAATCTAAGACGTTTATATCATTTCTGATGTACTATCATTCCCTCTTTTCTCAAAATGACTTTGAAATTTTCTTGGTTTTCTATTTTGTTTGTATTTTTGTAAAATATTTTAAAAATTAAAAGAACTATACAGAAAACATTTAAAAGAAATAAATTTAAATTCCATGAATTGAATTAATTTTAGAAAACAAGTTTTCACTCAGGATTGAACATTCCTATCATGTTGACAAGATGTTCAAAACGTGTTCGATCAAACGCCTTAGTGAAAAGGTCAGCAAAGTTGTCATCCGTGTGAACCTTTACAAGTTCAATAAGATGCTTTCCAACACAATCACGGATGAAATGATGGCGAATTTCAATTTGTTTAGTTTTGGAATGTTTCATCGGGTTGTTTGTGATGGACATGGTGGCATTCTTGTCAATGAACAGTGGAGTTCCAGTGAAGTTTAAGCCGTAGTCTCTCAATTGTTGCTGAATCCACAATATCTAAGAACAACCGCTCGCTGTAGCAATGTACTCTGCTTCGCATGTTGAGACAGAAACTGTTGACTGCTTCTTGCACTGCCAGGAGACCAGCCTGTCTCCCAAGAATTGACATGCATCTGAGGTTGATTTTCTATCAAGGTTACAATCGCCATAGTCTGAATCAGTATAGACTTTGAGGTAAAATGACTGCTGCTTTGAGTACCAAAGACCCAATCGGGTTTTCCCTTTCAAGTATCTGAAGATCCTCTTGACAGCTATCATATGAGACTCCTTTAGTTGTGACTGAAACCTTGAGCACAAGCATACATCAAACATTATGTCGGGCCTTGAAGCTGTGAGATACATGAGAGAACCGATCATCCCACTATTCAATGTACAATCCACATCATTTCTATCTTTGTCTGGATGCAAACCGTGATTGACTGTGATAGGTGTGCCATAAGTACTGATATCATACATCTTGTATTTTGACAAGATGTCTTGCACGTACTCAGTTTGATGTAGATAGATGCCATCCTCTCATTGACTGACTTGCAGACCCAGGAAGAACGACAATTCACCGATGTTTCTCATCTTAAACTTGGACTTCATCACCTGTTCGAATTCCCTACACATCTCTTCATTTGTAGACCCAGAGATAATGCCGTCGACATACACTTGTACAAGTAGAATATCACCTCTTGCTTTCCGAATGAAGAGGGTCGAGTCAATCTGTCCACGATCAAATCCATTGGACAGTAGTTGTTTTGATAACGTCTCATACCATGCCCGAGGTGCTTGATGAAGTCCATAAAATGCTTTGTCGATCTTATACACTTTATTGATATTATGTGAATCTTCAAAGCCAGTAGGTTGAGTGACATAGACCTTTTCATGAACTTTTCCATACAGGAAAGCACTCTTCACATCAAGTTGATAGACCTTGAAGCCGACATAGGAGGCACAAGCCAGAAACAGTCGAATGGCACCAAGTCTAGCAACTATGGTATATACTTCAGTGTAATCCAAGCCCTCTTGTTGATAAAATCCTTGAACAACTAACCTTGCTTTATTCTTCACTACGACATGACGATTATCCGTTTTCCACTTGAACACCCATCTGGTTCCAATTGGTTGTACACCTCTTGGCAAGTCAACTAAATCCCACACATGTAACTTTTGGAATTGGGACAGTTCATCTTGCATCGCCTCAATCCAGTAATTGTCAGCGAGAGCCTCCTTCACATTCTGGAGCGTCATCTCCATCAAGATGGACAACTTCAAAGTCATCACTGTCATGAGTTCCAGATGCAGATGCAGCATTTGAATCAGGAGTTACAATAGGTACGGTGGCACGAGTGGAGAAATTTGAATCATCACCACCATTAAAGAAATCATACACATTTGCGGCATCATCGGAAGACAAATCAGGAAGGTTGAAAGAATTGAATAGCACATCATAATCAAAACCCCAAGCTGGACCAGTTGGTTCTGGTGGAATGCTATGTTTGCTACAATCCACTTCGAACCATTGCTCGACAGTACGAGTTCCTATATTGTATAATCTCTTGCATGGTGAGTTGGCAACATATCCTAAGAAGATGCCTTCCACTGCTTTTGCATGAAATTAGATTTTCGATCCTTGTATTGTAGCAATAAGGAATAGGGACTACCAAAAGGAACTAGGTAGTCAAGATTGGGAGGTTGATTGTTGATCAACTCATAGCAAGTCTTGTTGTGCCTCTTAACAACACAACTCTGTTCAAAACATGACACGCTGTATTTACTGCTTCTGCCCAGAAAGTTACAGGAAGCTTTGCATCTGACATCATTGTCCTTGCAGTCTCGATCAAGGTTCTATTCTTCCTTTCTACAACTCCGTTCTGCTGAGGTGTGTACGAGGCACTAAATTCGTGACGAATGCCCTTCTTGATACATAAAAGCTCCATCAAATTATTCTTGAACTCAGTTCCGTTATCACTCCTTATTCTTCTAACCTGCAACTTGCAAAGAGATTCCAAGCTCAGGATGAGGTATTGAAGAATGTTAGCAGTCTCGTCCTTTGTACCTGAAAGATGCACCCAAGAAAAACATGAGAAATCATCAGTTTCAACCAGACAGTATGACTTACCTCCAATACTCCTGATACTTATGGGGCCAAACAGATCAATATGTAATAGCTCCAAGGGGGTATCGATGGAGTTTTGGAGTTTGGGCTTGTGAGACTTTCGTTGCTGTTTGCCCTTTTTACAAGGCATACAGTCATTTGCAATGGCAAATATCAGCTTAGGAACACCGGTTACCAAACTGTTTCGGACAAAAGGATTCATTTTTCGATAAGAAATATGACCGAGTTTCCTATGCCACAAGATTGAGTCAAGCTCTATCGCTTTGGTAAGCAAACAAGTAGCAACTGATGAGGTGGATGTTTCCACACTCATATCGATCTGATAGGTGTCGTTTGTCCTTGGTGCTCGCATCAGAATCCAGTCTTCAGGAACTTCAAAACCAGGCTAGAGAATCATGCATTGTGACTTGTCAAACTTAACCAAGTACTCCTTGTCGCACATCTGAGAGACACTCAACATGTTATGCTTCAGCTGCTCGCAGTAGTTGATGTTGTCGAAGGTAACACAACCATTCGAAACCACGCCTTGACATGTGATACTACCGACTTTCTCTCCTGCAAAGGCCATGTCACACCCCGACCGATGGCGGAATCATCGGGTCGGGACATGTGAGACTGTTCATAGCACAAGGTTGACTAAATTGTAATATATTAAAGTTAAATTTCCATTTCACATAATCCAAGTACAAACCAAATCCAAACAAAGAACAATAAACAATTCATAAACTTCTTGATTTAATATTGCTAAGTCCAAATCCTATGTTGAGCACGTCTTGAATCATTCTCACATAATAGGGCCTGAAACATGAATAAAATAAAGTCAACTAAAAAGTTGGTGAGTATAACACAGTTGTATATAGATAGCATATAATTGAAAACAAATCCTTTACAAGACATGAAAAATAAGGCATTTATGGGGAGCTGCTATTGTGTAATCAAGTACAATCAAACCTTAGTAACTAGTATGCAAATTGTGTTGTCGGTATCAATCACCTCCACTTGGTGGGTTTGTCAGACTCAATAGAGACTAGCCCAGAGGGCATGACAAGGTCTGGACAGGAGGACACGACCGCGCTGATAGTCGGCACGACCGCGATACACGAGGCACGGCCGCGCTAGATGATTAGCGCGACCGTGTCTATTCCAAGTCAGACACGAATTGACAATTTCTTGTATTTATAACGATGGAATTGATAGGGCTTTCGATTAAAGAGATATTATGAGTCTAATCATATAAATTAATTGCATGAACATCGTGTTTAAGAGTGGAATCGATTAAATCCTTTTTATTTAAAATAACAGTTTTGATTCGAACGATTTATGTAATGAAAGCCCAGATTAATAGAGGGCTTTTGATGATGATACTGAAACGAATGAGATGGAGAGTATACTTACCTAAAACAGGAAGGAATTGGTAACGATCGGTAGAAGGGAGTTCCAGCGACGGAGAGAACGGCTTCCGGCGACTTCGGCTGCAATTCCGGCTAGGCCAGAGAGTCCAGAGTCTTGGAGAGATCCGGGAGGTGCGTAATCCTTTCTTGATCGGGGGAATTTGCGTCTCAGAATAGGATTCGAGTTTTGCTTGAATTGTTTGAGAGAGAATTCGAGATTGATGGTATGAAACTGAGGCGTTGAATAATTGAGAATGGTATAACTCACGTTAATGGAAGAAGAAACGTAATCGGATTTGAATTTCGAATGATTGAGCGTTTTGAACTCACATTTACGTTTCGACTGTTACGCAGGCGCGACCGTGCCTAAGCACCGGGTGCGATCGGTCCAAAGCAGGTCGCGCGACCATGCCAAAGCACTTGGCGCGACCGTGCTTAGACGAAGCACGACCGTGTCTGATTAGGGTTTCTTGACATTTTTCAACTTTAGTCCTTGACTTTTCAGATTTGATAAGTTTGAATAAAATAGTTTCTTGTATAGCATTTAAATGTATATAACCGAGTAAAACTTGCGAATTTGTATAGAATTATTGCATTAAATTTACGGCGAGAAAATAATGAGACATTGCACGAGTATAGAACTTGAAATTGCATTACGTTGAATTGAAATAGGAATACTAAAATCAGAAATGTTACAGTCTCCCCATGTTGAGAGAATTTCGTCCCGAAATTTAGCTAGAGGAAACAACATTTTTAGTAAAAAGATGAGGGTACTTGAGCTTCATTTGGTCTTCTCGTTCCCAAGTGAACTCAGGACCACGCTAAGATTCCCAACGAACTTTAACGATAGGAATGCAACTTCGCTTGAGCTGCTTGACTTCACGATCCATAATTTCCACCGGCTTCTCAACGAAGTGCATCGTTTCATCAATGCGCACGTCGTCAAGTGGTATATGGAGATTTTCATCGACGAGACACTTCTTTAGATTAGATATATGAAATGTAGGATGCACATTGCCGAGAGATGGAGGTAACTCGAGCTTGTAAGCCACTTTCCCAATCCTTTCAAGGATTTTAAATGGGCCAACATAATGAGGTGCTAACTTGCCTTTCTTTCCAAAACGGACCACACCCTTCCAAGGGGACACCTTAAGAAGAACAAGATCACCGACTTGGAATTCCAAGGGTTTTCGACGTTTGTCGGCATAACTCTTTTGCCGACTCCTCCCTACTCGAATATTGTCACGGATTTGAATAATCTTGTCGGATGTTTCTTGAATTAACTCGGGACCAGTGATTTGTGCTTCACCAATCTCGTTCCAACAGATCGGAGAACGACACTTGCGACCATAGAGAGCTTCGAATGGAGCCATGTTGATACTTGTGTGGTAGCTATTGTTGTAAGAAAACTCAATATGGGATAAATGTGAATCCCAATTGCCACCAAAATCGATTACACAAGCTCTAAGCATGTCTTCAAGAGTTTGGATTGTTCGCTCGGTTTGACCATCAGTTTGCGGATGGTAAGCCGTGCTCAAATCCAATCGAGTACCAAGAGCCTTTTGGAGAGATTGCCAAAATTGAGAAGTGAACCGAGCGTCTCTATCGGATATTATGTTCAATGGAACACCATGACGACTCACAATTTCATCAATGTAAATTCGGGCTAATTTCTCCACTTTGAAGTCTTCACGAATAGGCAAGAAGTGGGCAGATTTGGTGAGTCGATCAATGATCACCCAAATACTATCATAACCACTCGAGGTGCGAGGGAGTTTGGTAATGAAATCCATAGCTAAATTCTCACATTTCCACACGGGAATTTCTGGTTGTTCGAGTAAACCAGAAGGACGTTGATGTTCGGCTTTGACTTTGGAGCAAGTTAAGCATTTGGCCACATAAAGAGCAATGTCTTTCTTCATACCGGGCCACCAATAAACTTGACGAAGATCTTGGTACATTTTATCCGCACCAGGATGAATAGAATAACGAGTCTTATGAGCCTCGTTCATGAGAAATGCACTGAGATCATCGCGATCGGGAATCCAAATACGGTTCAAGTAATATAGTAATCCATTGGGTTTTGATTCAAGAAGAAGTTCAACACCACACGACATTTCTTCATACATGTTGCCCTCGGTTACCGAGACGCGTTGAGCTTCTAAGATACGGGTTTGAATATCGGTTTGAATACGGGCACAATGAAGCATAACATGGTCCTTTCGACTCAAAGCATCGGCTACCACATTCGCTTTGCCGGGATGGTAACGAATTTCGCAGTCGTAGTCGTTAAGGAGTTCGACCCAACGTCGTTGCCTCATATTGAGTTCTTTTTGGTTGAAGATATGTTGAAGACTTTTGTGGTCGGTGAACACCACACATTTTGTGCCATATAGGTAATGTCTCCAAATCTTTAACGCGAATACGACCGCACCCAACTCGAGATCGTGCGTCGTATAATTCTTTTCATGAATTTTGAGTTGCCTTGATGCATAAGCGATCACTTTTCCTCGTTGCATGAGGACACAACCAAGACCTTGGTTAGAAGCATCACAATAGACAACTAAATCATCATTTCCATCGGGGAGAGTCAAAATGGGAGCATTGCACAGCTTTTGCTTGAGGGTTTGAAAAGCTTCTTCTTGTTTCGGTCCCCATTCATAAGCTTTACCCTTATGGGTCAAGGCGGTAAGAGGGACAGCAATCTTTGAGAAGTTTGAGATGAAACGATGATAATAACCCGCAAGACCAAGAAATGAACGAACTTCGGTAGGAGTCTTCGGGGCATTCCAATTCTTAACCGTTTCAATCTTAGCAGGATCAACATGAATACCCTTGTCGTTGACGATGTGACCAAGAAATTGAACTTCTTTTAACCAAAATTCACATTTGGAGAACTTGGCATATAGTTGTTCTTTCTTTAAAAGGTCCAAAACCAATCTAAGGTGTTCTTCATGGTCGGCTTTAGTCTTGGAATAGATTAAGATATCGTCAATGAAAACGATCACGAATTTATCAAGGTACGGTTTGCACACACGGTTCATGAGATCCATGAAAACTGCGGGTGCATTGGTTAACCCGAAAGGCATAACCATGAACTCGTAATGACCATACCTTGTTTGAAAAGCAGTCTTAGGAATGTCATCTTCTTGAACACGGAGCTGATGATAACCGGATCGAAGATCAATCTTCGAGAAGCAAGTAGAACCTTGAAGTTGATCAAAGAGGTCATCGATCCTAGGCAAAGGATAACGATTCTTGATAGTAAGCTTATTGAGTTCGTGGTAGTCAATACACATACGGAATGATCCATCCTTCTTTTTAACAAATAAGACGGGTGCACCCCACGGTGAATGACTCGGACGAATGAAACCTTTGTCGGAGAGTTCTTGAAGTTGGCTTGCGAGTTCTTGCATTTCCGAAGGTGCAAGACGATAAGGAGCTCTAGCAACGGGGTTAGCTCCGGGCATAAGATCAATACGGAACTCTACTTGACGAACAGGAGGAAGACCGGATAAATCTTTAGGAAACACTTCGGGAAAATCCCTAATGATAGGAATGTCTTGAATACTCTTCTCCTTGACGTCCTTTTGAACAATATGAGCTAGGAAAGCGATATACTTCTTTCGTAAGTACTTTTGAGCGGTAGTACAAGACATCAATTTAAGACCCTTGCAAGGCTTTTCACCAAAAACTCTTAAGGTTTCTCCCGATGGTAGCGGAATTCGAATACACTTTTCAAAGCAAATAACTTCGGCATGATGATTTGATAGCCAATCCATACCTATGATAATATCAAAGCTTCCTAGTGGCATTGGAATAAGATTGATTGGGAATGCATGATCATTAAGTTCTAAAGAGCAATCATAGATAATAGACTCAATTGTAAGGGAGTCACCATTTGCTATTTCAACGGTGAGGGTTTTCTCTAATTGAGATCGTGTCTTTGCAAGTAAAGGCTCAAAATTTAGTGACACAAAACTTTTATCGGCACCGGTATCGAACAAAATGGAGGCATAATGACTATTAACAAGGAACGTACCATTAACCACGTCGTTGTTGGCTTGAGCTTCGTTGGCGTTTATGTTGAACGCACGCCCACGAGCTCCACCTTGTGTAGCATTTGCAAGCCTTGGACATAGATTACGAAAATGATTCGGGTCACCACACTCATAGCAAGAACGCCTATTAGCAATGGCGGGAGCACCTTGATTAGCCACTCGCGGGTTGGGTTGGTTCGGTGGATTGACTTGACCCTCAAAAGCTTTGGCCCTACAAATATTGATAGTGTGACCATATATCCCACAATGAGTGCAAAGGCGACATGGGACCCTTTGAGGATGATGAAAATTGCAGGTGGCACAAAGAGGATAAATCCCAACATATGGCTTTTTAGCCGGTGCTTGAACTACGGGTGCAACTTGATTAACGGGCACAGCAGGAGTAACCACAGCAAAGTTTCTAACTTTCCTCTTTTTGTTATTGCGAGAGGGTTCAGTTGTGGCTTTTTTGTTGTGGGTAGGAGGGGTTACGTTTTCAGCAACTTTCTTAGAACCCTTTTTGGTAAGGGTTCCAGCTTTAACATGATTATCAGTTAAGGTAGCAGACAGGCGGATGGCATCCTCCAAAGTAGCAGGATTTCTACCTAAGACAGTATCTTGAATTTGTCTTGGTAGCCCACCAATATACTTTTCGATACAACGGGCTAAAGGAGTGACCATGTGAGGCACAAGAAGACTCAACTCATGGAACCGAGTTGTATATGCTAAGTTTTCCCCACTATCTTGGGCAAGATCCCAAAACTCAGCTTCCAACTTCTTCACTTCATTTCGAGGACAGAATTCCTCGGTCATAAGCCTTTTGACCTCATCCCAAGGTAAAGCCATAGCTACATCAATACCCCTATTCCTTTTCTCCCCATTCCACCATGTAAGTGCCCGCTTTTGAAGGACACTAGTAGCATGACGAACACGGAGGTTGTCGGGACAGTCACTATTGAGAAAGGTATTCTCAATACTTTCAAACCATTGAAGAAGTCCAGTAGCTCCTTCGGTTCCATAAAACTTTAGGGGATTGCAAGAATTGAAGTGCTTGAAGGTGCATTGAGATGGATTGTTTCCACCATTTCCACCATTACCACCATTATTACCACTATTGCTTCCATTTCCACCATTGGCATTTGTGGCACCATTGGCTTGGGTGAGTTGTGTCACCAATTGGGTAAGAATAGCAGCAATGTCGGAGTTGGCGTTGGCGGCGGGAGCACGACGAGGAGGCATTCTACAAGTTTTCACAAAACAAGAAAAGATTGTAAGAACTTATGAGAATCGCTAGGATTTAATAGAATGAGAAAACCAAATAAAAGATAGTTATTCATAGTTTGGATTGTACTCAAAAGTGACAAAATCACTTGAATACTAAGGCATATTAAGGTTAATTTAAACTTTTATAATTTTCAAGGAGACATGCTTTAGCCTATAGGTAAACACTCATCTCGGGAATTCCCAGGAAAGCATACGGGTCCCTCGGTTGATTGGGATTTATGCGAAATGCTTTCCTAGACAGAAAACCCAAAATACAGGTGTCACCCTTCCAGATTGCATGTGTCCTCAAATAATTTAACAAGTTTAAAAACCTTAACGAAGAAAATAAAATTTTTTAAAGATTTTTGCTTCAAGAAAATTTTTCCACATGCTTAGAAAGAATAAAGATAGAAAAGAAGGTAGGAATATCATGGGGTTTTAGGATATAGGAAATGTATTATTTAAGAAGATCCTAATAAGTCATGAATTTCTAACAAGTAAGGTACCAAATATAATAAACAATTTATCATGGTAAGCATGTAGCACATAGCATGTAACACATAGCACAAAATCATGATGCATAGTATAAGTGGGTGTCCTAAAGTTATAGTCTAGGTCAAGATGTCTAATAACCTAAATCCCTATAACCAAGGCTCTGATACCAATCTGTCACACCCCGACCGATGGCGGAATCATCGGGGCGGGACATGTGAGACTGTTCATAGCACAAGGTTGACTAAATTGTAATATATTAAAGTTAAATTTCCATTTCACATAATCCAAGTACAAACCAAATCCAAACAAAGAACAATAAACAATTCATAAAACTTCTTGATTTAATATTGCTAAGTCCAAATCCTATGTTGAGCACGTCTTGAATCATTCTCACATAATAGGGCCTGAAACATGAATAAAATAAAGTCAACTAAAAAGTTGGTGAGTATAACACAGTTGTATATAGATAGCATAAAATTGAAAACAAATCCTTTACAAGACATGAAAAATAAGGCATTTATGGGGAGCTGCTATTGTGTAATCAAGTACAATCAAACCTTAGTAACTAGTATGCAAATTGTGTTGTCGGTATCAATCACCTCCACTTGGGTGGGTTTGTCAGACTCAATAGAGACTAGCCCAGAGGGCATGACAAGGTCTGGACAGGAGGACACGACCGCGCTGATAGTCGGCATGACCGCGATACACGAGGCACAGCCGCGCTAGATGATTAGCGCGACCGTGTCTATTCCAAGTCAGACACGAATTGACAATTTCTTGTTTTTATAACGATGGAATTGATAGGGCTTTCGATTAAAGAGATATTACGAGTCTAATCATATAAATTAATTGCATGAACATCGTGTTTAAGAGTGGAATCGATTAAATCCTTTTTATTTAAAATAATAATTCTGATTCGAACGATTTCTGTAATGAAAGCCCAGATTAATAGGGGGCTTTTGATGATGATACTGAAATGAATGAGATGGAGAGTATACTTACCTAAAACAGGAAGGAATTGGTAACGATCGGTAGAAGGGAGTTCCAGCGACGGAGAGAACGGCTTCCGGCGACTTCGGCTGCAATTCCGGCTAGGCCAGAGAGTCCAGAGTCTTGGAGAGATCCGAGAGGTGCGTAATCCTTTCTTGATCGGGGGAATTTGCGTATCAGAATAGGATTCGAGTTTTGCTTGAATTGTTTGAGAGAGAATTCGAGATTGATGGTATGAAACTGAGGCGTTGAATAATTGAGAATGGTATAACTCACGTTAATGGAAGAAGAAACGTAATCGGATTTGAATTTTGAATGATTGAGCGTTTTGAACTCACATTTACGTTTCGACTGTTACGCAGGCGCGACCGTGCCAAGATAGGCGCGACCGTGCCTAAGCACCGGGCGCGATCGTTCCAAAGCAGGTCGCGCGACCGTGCCAAAGCACTTGGCGCGGCCGTGCTTAGACGAAGCACGACCGTGTCTGATTAGGGTTTCTTGACATTTTTCAACTTTAGTCCTTGACTTTTCAGATTTGATAAGTTTGAATAAAATAGTTTCTTGTATAGCATTTAAATGTATATAACCGAGTAAAACTTGCGAATTTATATAGAATTATTGCATTAAATTTACGGCGAGAAAATAATGAGACATTGCACGAGTATAGAACTTGAAATTGCATTACATTGAATTGAAATAGGAATACTAAAATCAGAAATGTTACAGGCCACATAGCCGCCTCTGAATGGTTTGACATCTTAAAGTAGGGCCATGTTTCTTGTCATGTGCCGGGAGCATCCACTATCTACATAACAACGATTAGAGATAGTACCCTTCGGATGTCCCTGCACGAGTCACACACGAGTTAGTTAGATTTGGAGACCCAAGCCATTTAATGTATAAACATATTTCTTATCGAAAAATGTGGACATTAAAATAAATATTTGAATGTATAAACATATATTTCATGTATTATGGATCTTTTGACTTTAATTTGGACATTTTAGGTTAGTCACCAACTTTCGTACTAGTCTGGTTATACGTATACATGAACCGATAATTACTAAAATTACCAAAGCATGAATTGAACTAACATATGACCTTAACTAGACTTAACGACTTAATTCATACAATTAAGTCTATTCAGGAAACATGAATTATGTAAATTGCATCTCTAATGGGCTTGAATCTTTATTAGGCCTCATTAAGATATTCCCTGATTGGGATGAATTAAAATAATGTGTTTTTACAAACCAAGTGGACAATTCACACACCAAGTTAAATAATCCCGCATTAGATGTCAAAAAATTTCATTACGTGATCACTCTCATCAGCATGGAATTATATGATAATCATAATTGGTAATGAAAGAAAACGTTGCATTCGTGCATGCGAAATTTTGAATGTATGTTGGCACATACTCTTTATTCATATACGTGTCTTAACGCACGAAGACTAAATCATCATTGAATCTAAAATAAATCAATGGAGGTCTAGTAAGATATGTCAGATGGTTTTAATGAGATGTTCAGGCCTTAGTTCAAAATTAGGTATCTGACTCTTTCTTGCAACCGGTAAATGCCTTCATGTATGCAATCTTTGTAGCCAAAAGATTCTAACTGACATTTCATCTGTCAAATCAGTATGTAGGTTAAATTGGTTCAATAACATCCTCGTAGGATATTTTCTTTTAAATAAGTCGGAATGGTTTAGAGGAACCGTTAGTAGTTATCTAGGTAGTGAATTAGACAACTTAAGATATGGAATGAAAGTATATAGAGATATGGTCTCCTGAGATTGACCTTCATCCTTCGTTTTGACAAATCTCCTTACGGGTAACTAGTCATAGATTGATTTCTTAATGAAATGGATGTCGAACCATAACTCGAGACAACAAAAATCTCAAGGTATCATTGAATCATCAAGATTTTTGTGGTTCATCTACAAATGTGGGTGAACCTAGGTGAAGAAGAAAGAGATGTTAGAATAATTGAGGATAGCATAGTTGACTTGGCTCAACAAATACTAAAGATCAGTGAATCTTCATGGGATTTAAGAAAAAAATGTTTGAGAATAATCTATCTTTCGTTGGCGAAGATTGAATTATATACTCCATTAATCTCCGTTTACACCATACCTTGATTGCGGTCTAACACTTAGGATGTGATATCATGCTTTGTGAATTCCTGGCTTGACCATCATGTCTATGAGGTATGTAAGCCTTAATAAGTTTGATATTGTTTGGAAGAAGTCACAAGTCGTCTAGGTGGGGAAATAAACACTGAGGCTGTGGAAATAGTCTGATAGAATTTGTGTCTTTCGAAATTGATTATGGGTATGACTCCGTAAGCTAGATGTCATAAAGTAATAGCAAAATCACGTATAATTTCCAAGATTTGTCGAATGTGAGGATGTCATGTCCTTAGGTTCTTTAAGGATAATGCGTAGGCATCCTATAAGATCTTGGAGAAAAGTGAATGTAAAATTAAAAGGAGTGTTGAGAAATCTAAAGGAAATGTATAGGTGTAGACCTCTAAAAGAGAAAGGTCAGATATGATTCATCATTTGTTCATTTTCCTAATAGCATACAACTTAGAACAATTAACAATCCGTAGAACACTGCAATAAACTCTTAAAATTGCATTCCTATGATGGGACGTATCTTTCAAATGGTAAAGTTCTCAACTTCCAACTTGGTCCTTAGTTCCCCACTAACGTTGGTTGGAAAGGATCATGAGTTTTAAGAACTTGTCAGCAACTGTTATTACAGTAAGTCTGAAACTTCCCTAGCATCCGATTGGTATTATTTTAACTTACTATTTCACATTTCACTCATATCGATTATAATCTTAATGTCCTTAGCGAAAGGGTTTGAGTCATAAATTTAAGGTAATGAGTGTTAAATATCAAAGTTTTGGATTTTCCCTGTGTAGGTGTTAAGAAGTCGTTTCCTAACAGTATTTGCTCTAGAGCTCTCTAACTCTAGAATGCTAGGAGTAAGAGATGTCAACATGTCCCTCCCGTGGTCTTAGATCAGAGACTCAGTTAACACAATGATCCTTGGGGAAAATATAAGTACAAAAGGATGTAAGATTATCCAATTGTATCAGGTCGGGTTTCCACAATACCCTGTGGGTGTCAGGCGTAAGAGGATCAGAATAAATTTCCATTGTCGAGATGCTTTGGCATTCAATGGACCGATGATGATGCTTTGAGGGACTGTGGTTTTGTCTTTCCATTGTTGAGATGGTTTTCAAGACCTTTTAATTCTATCAGCAGCAGATGTTGCTTTGGCTGCTGATGTCTTTGCTTGATCAGCAGTAAACTTTGCTGCTGAATACTTTGGTTGTTCAGCAGCAAACTTGGTTGCTGCTGATGGCTTTACATGATCAGCAGCAGATTTAGTTGCGGCTGAAGGCTTGGTTTTGGGCTTCTTTAGCTTCACATGATCAACAACATTTTTGCTGGCTGCTGATGGTTCAACAGATACATGCTTCTCCTTCTTTACCTTTTCTATTAAAAGTGGGTTTCTCTATGGGAGTTCTTCTATAGATTGGCTTATGTTTTGGAGTAGCTTGAACTGCTATGGAGGCTGGTTGAAAGGATTGAACTTATAATCTGCAGCAAAGTGGTCTGATTCACCACATATGATGCAGGATTGTTGAGGTTTTTTGAGGCTGCTTTCTTGGAGGAGAGAGAGAGACTATCTGAACTGTGTTTTCTTGGCTTCATAGCTTCTTACCTTCTATTTCTTGTTTGTTTTCTCAAAAGCATGTTGCTTAAGATTTCTTTGTTGCTGAAGTTAGTAGAACCAGGTGCTAGAAGTATGGTTGTATTTGCCACAGACAAAACAAGATTTAGCTGATTTATCTCTTTGAAAGTACACATAATCTTTTCTTTTAAATAGATCCTTGATGTTCCAAGGATGAGCTTTGTTGTGTTCAAAAGTGGCTTCCTACAATATTTTCTGAACATATGGAGGTCTCTCTCCAGGTATATGACAGATGTCGAACACCTTCTTGGGTTGATTAGAATGATGGCTTGTGGATGTTGAGGAATGTCCCTCTTCAATAATTAACTTTCTTCCTTTAGGAGGTTAGCTAATTTTAATATGTTTTGTGGGTTGAGATACTGGTATTGAAGGGACGAGAGGGCTTGCACCATTTGTTTGAATGACTGCAGTGGTAGGGAGTGATGGAGCTTCACTGGTTTCAGTGGAGTCTGAGCATGTGGACTCAGACTCAGATGAGGTAGTGCATTCTTGCACAATTGGTTCTTCCTTAGAAGGATCAAGATTTCTGTTTGCCAGATCAAGATTGGAAAAATTGAAGTTAGGTTCATGAATGGCTACATAGTCAGCATGTGGAGGTACAACATTGTAGGGCTTTTCAGCTTGAAACCCAAGACCAGCAGTCACCTTTTCATGAATTTGATCATCCAAAAGTCTTTGCAGCTTTTTGGATGCAAACTCATATTTTTCAACATGGACTTTTTGGTCTGCCAACTCAGCCCTTGTAGCTTTTAACTTAACCAGAAGATCATCAATCTGAGTTTCAAGATTTGTTTGTTCATGTTTTAATGATAAAATCTCTTTCTTTAGGTAGTTAATCATTTCTTTATAACTATTTTCAACCTTTTTAATTCAGATTTTATTTGGTGAAACTATTCATTTTGATCTATAAGATCATGGTTATGTTTTCTGTATCCTAGAACCTTATCAGTACAAGCTTGAGTACAAAGATGTTCATATACCTAAGATGGTATCTCTGTTATGTCTGCCATGAGTGCTTGGTTGTTGGCAGAAAGATCTTCATACTGAAAGCTCCAGTCAAAATCAGGTTTTCCAACAGTTGCACATACTGCAGTTTGAGTGTTGCCTTGACTTGCTTGACCTTGATGAGTTTGTCTTGGCTGTGCAGCAGCTGGGTTTGCCTTTGGTGCCTTGCATTCTCTAGCAAAGTGACCGAGTTGGTTACAGTTGTAACATTTTAGCTTGTTCTTGTCTAAGCCAACTCTGGTGTTAGAGTTGTTGCTTGGAATGGGTTTTCTAGTTCTAGAATAGAACCATTTAGCTCTGAGAGATAGCATGGCATAAGAATGTTGTTTGTCCATTTCTTGATAAAGGACATGTTGCTTTGGTTTCCGGAGACAAAAGCAGCAGAAGTTGTCTGAGGTGGGGCTTCAAGAAGGAATGGTGAGTTATTTGATTGTGAGTTGGGAGTCTGGGGATGGGTAACAATGGGAGGATAGTAGTTGCTAGAACTAGGAACTGAATGGTCAGAGTGAAGTGAAGAAGAAGTGGTGGTGGATGAAGAGGCTATTGAATAACTTGAGATTCTCTCTTTGACTTGAATCATTTCTAATTCATAAGTTTTCAGCATGCCAAATAGCTCAGTCATCTTCAGAGTTTTCAGATTTTTGGTTCTTCTGATTGACACTGTTTAGAGTGTCCAGCAACTTGGCAGAGATCTGATAAACTTTTTTAGAATGTCTTCATTCTCCAACTTCACTTTAGAGCATTGGAGCTCTCCCACAAGATAGGTGTACCTTTTGTACAGGATAGTAAGAGACTCACCTTCCTGCCAGACAAAATTTGCATATTATTTCTTCAAGATATCTCTTCTATTTTCCTTCACTTCTTCTGACCCAACAAACATCTTCTCAAGAGCTTCCCATAGCTCCTTTGCAGTCTTGTATTCTCCGAAGTTGTGGAAAACTTCGTTTGGCAAGCACATCTAAATGGCTCCCAAAGCTTTAAAATCTACCTCCATCTTCTTGATGTCTTCCTCTGAGTACTTTGAGGCTTCTTTAGAGACTGATGGACTCCGGAATCAGCAGAGGCCACCATGGGTACATACGGTCCATATTTTATGGATCTCCACATTCCATACTCTTGATAGCAGAAGAAACTTTCCGTCATGTTTCTCCACATATCATAGTCTTCTCCAGACACCAGTCTTGGTGGTCTGTTGATGCTTCCAGTATCATCAAAACCATTGTTTTGTGCCATTTTTTGAATAAATGGTGTTTAGCAAATAGATAGTAGTGAATAGAACCAAAGAGTGATTAAAAAAGTGTCAGTTTGATTAATCTGAGAGCCAAAGCTCTGATACCACTTATAGGATCGGTGATTACAAGATGGATCTGTTCTAGTTGAGATTGGCAGAAAAAATCACAACTATGCAATGTAAACAAGCAAACAAAGCTAATATTGAGAAATGCAAATTGTATTAATCTTCAATGTTTACAAGCTTACAGAGAAAACTCTAAGGAAGCACACATGTAGAAAATGAAGATACAATACATATAAAGGAACTTAGAATCAAGACAGACCCTTGATTCTAAGGATCAGATCAAACACAAGTCGTTGATATTTGAAAGTTACAAGTTACACTACTATTGGTAGACAACTAAAAGACAAGTTGCTGCAAACAGTTCTGTTCAGGTCAAAAGTCTTCTTAGGAATCTTTGCAGGAGATTTCAGAAGTAGTAGCTTTGTCTTTAATCATCTGCACCAATAACATTCCCTCTACTGATAGATGTGTCAGTGTTGCAGCAGAGGTGTTAGTAGCAAAGTCAAAGGTGCTGATGATTTGCCTATCAGCAGCAACACGTGTTTGATGCTGCTGAGAAGCCTATCAGTAGCAACTCTGAACTTTATCAGATAAGGCTATCCGTAGCATAGTTGTTCATCAGCAGGAGAACATACTATCCGCAGCAATTAGCCTTATCCGCAGCAACTTGTAAGTCAGCAGCAAAATGTGGAGTCCGCAGCAATTGTACTTAGAGAATTTTATAGCCATTAGTCTTTATCTATACATGAAGCAAGCCTAAGGAAGCTTTTTGCACCAGGCGTCAGCATCATCAGCATGTTGGGGATCGGTAGGGGAGACTTTAGTCAAGGTTGCTACACCACTAGCCTCAGCAATGTATTCAGGCTCGACTACACCTGTAGTAGCACCTTCAAAGTCTGGAGCTTCAAAGATCTCTCCATCCTCAAGCTCATAAGTACCCTCACCGTCACCCTTCGGGAACTCCAACACTACATCCTGATCATCCGCATCCCAGTCATCGTCAGACTCGATCTCTCCTTCCTCAAGATTGCTGAGACCATCGATCCGAGCTTCCTTGGAATACTTCTCTATAACAACCGAATTACATCGTCAGATAAATCATGTAGGAATTCAGCCGCCCACTTTCTATGCACACTACCACCACCACTACCCGAATCTTCCTGTTGAGTAGACTCCCCCTGAGGCATAGGAACAGTGGTAATAGGAACAATCGCCAAGGCTTGTTGCTCACTACCACTAGGACCGGCCTGAGGATCCTTGTCTTTGCCATAATTGTAACATCCTAAAATTTGTAAGCGAATGGTTCGAGTTGGTGGACTGACCAAATATTTATTAACGGTCCCGGTTAGCGGAAATTTTAACATAAAAAGACCGAAAGACCATTTAATGTTTAATTCAGGAGTATAACCATACAAGACGGTTTCAGAGGGACCTGATTGGAACTTTAAGGGGGGGGGTTATATACCACCTAAATTTCAAACCCTTGCCATTTGGCTAGGGAGAGTTCGCCGGCAGCCAAGGAAAGCCGCAAGGGAGAACTGACGGCGACCGGTAGAGGAGGACGATAGTGAGTGGTGTTTCAGCGTGCGCAACATTGATAACTCAAGAAGTTAATTCCCGTTCTATGTTTTAATCTCATTTTTTGTTCCGTTTAGTTGAGAAAAATGGTATTGGGGAGGGGTGGCATCCGTAAGGCTGTGGTGTCATGGCGGTGCCATAGGTGGTGGATGCGGCCGGCGAGCACGGACGACGACTTGATCAACATGTCAGTTGGCGGTGTGAAGGGTAGCGCATGGTGATTCCCGTTTGCCATGATGGGGCTGTGATGGCTCGTTAGGGCTGCTGTTCATGGGCCAAAGAAGAAAAGGGAGAGGCTGTGGCTACGAGCGTGTGGTGAGGGAGAAGCAGCAGTGTCCTACAACTGTTGGGACCTACTATGGTAGTGCTATACGGCGGCGAGCAGCGGGCATACGAGTCCTGTCGATTAGGGTTTTGGTGCATGGCGGGGAAGCGCAGTGCAGGCGGTGACTGGCCAAGGTGGTGCCTGTGGTTGTGGTAGGCGGCATGCAACCACAGCGAAGGTGCTCAACGGAAATTGTAGGACTCATGGTGGGGCATGGGTGAGCTCGGATACGGGTTCCTGACGAGCCCGTATTTGCTTGGAGAAGAATCTTGGAGTGGGGTTTTGCAAGTGTATGCATATACGCTTACGTGCATGCATGGGGACTCGGGTTGAGCATTCAGTTTCTGAACGGGTCAAGGATGTCTCGGACCACATGTTAGAGTTTATTTATTTATACGTGATGTAATGCATGTTTAGAATGTGCGTTGAGCAGGTGATCACGCGTTCGACAGGTTTGGGCTACAAGCATGAACGGACAAGTTGCATAGCAAGGAGTCGGACTCAGTAACCGTTGAGTTTCTAATTCCCCTTTTAAACGTTTTACTATTTTTGGGGCTATCGTACATACTTACAAGTCATGTTTTATCATGTTAAATATGTAACGAGCTTTGGGGTTTAACCCAATGAATTTATGAATTTTAAGTAACCAAATATGGGGCTAAGGGGACTAGGTGTTGTCCATGGGATGTGTATCTTAAAGGTGGGTACATGTTTAGGTAACGGGACATCGCATTTGGGCATGTGCCACTATAATAAGGTGTATTGTGATAAGGATTGGTCGGGAAGAGTCGGGCTATAAGCTAAATGTTTTTGATTACATACATGTTACGTTATTATAGTGATATGTGTGGGTGTAGGTGTAGTTAATGAGTCATATACGTGTACTGTGAAATTGCATGTTTTTAATTCAGTTGTATTTTGTATGTCATTGTACTTGTGACACGGCGGGTGATGTGTTTGCGTAGTCATGTTTATGACACGACAAACGGGAATTGTGAAGTATGAGGTCCGTCAGGAAGTCACCAACGGTGACATTTATTAACAGGTTAATGATGAGCTCAGAGTGCGTTGAATGCCCTGACGAGGGTGTAGTGATAAGGTATGTGTTTGCATGCTTATATATGTGTTAATTTGCATGCTAGTAATGAGTTACATTTATTGTGTGTGAGATAGTGTTAATGTGATGTGTTGATGATAGTAATGTGACAAGTAGAGTTAGATTGACCGTTGTGTTAGGATTGCGAAGCAGTGTTGTTAACCGTTATGTCAGCTGATTGGTAACATTAGTTAAGGTTGGGCAAGTTAAGGTCTAGGGTTTGGTTGTGGTCAACCAGGTGTCGAGTTAATACGTGTGCTACAGTACGAATTATTAGTGTAGTAAGTTCGACCTACGTCGATGAAACTGCGGAATTATTATTACTCTGGATGAGTATCGGGTGGTGAACGGTTATGGGATATTGATTGATAACAGGGGTTAACCATTGTTAATCAATTGTGACACTATTTTATAAGGACCGAGGGTTCTGAGTAAAGTTTTAAATAACTATTTTGATGAGTTAGATTTTGATTAAATTAAACTATTAGAACTCACTCAGCGTAGCTGACTTTGTGTGTTCGTTAGATTGTTTTGCAGGTTAGCTTTGCGTTGAAGTATCTTGGTTTGGGAGCGGTTGTAGAGTCATGTAATTCATAAGCTGATAACATCAATGTAATTTTAAACAATGTTAACTTAGTTTCTTTTTTTTTGTAATTTCAGTATTATAACTTTATGTTTCTGTCTAAGTCTGGACTTTTGTGCCTTGTTCAATTCAAAAGAATGCCTGATTCTAAAACCTGGAGTGGTTATTCTAGAAGAACTGATTCTCATGCATGCTCCCAGAAGATTCAACACTTACAGCTTGGATATGAACAACCCATCTGGAATAGAATCTTGCTTTCTTTCAAAGACTTCTGAAGATGAATCTTTTCTATGGCACAAGAGGTTGGGACATGTTAACTTCAAGATCATGAACCATCTGGTTCGAGGAAACCTCATCACCGGATTGCCTCTCAAAGACTTTTCTCCTGTGGAACACTGTATCTCTTGTTCCAAGGGAAAACAGCACAAATCCTCTCATAAGCCCAAAACCACCAATTCCACTGACTCCCCTCTTTAATTACTTCACATGAATCTCTTCGGTCCTGTGAATGTCATGAGTCTTGGATGTAAATCATACTTCTTGGTGGTAACCGATGACTTCTCACGATTTACATGGGTGTTCTTCCTAGCTAAAAAAGATGAGTCTCCAGAGATCCTGAAGACTTATTTGCTTCAAATTGAAAACTTGTTCAATCTAAGTGTGAAGACTATTCGCAGTGATCGTGGAACAGAATTCAAGAATGCCACTCTTGATTACTTATGTGAAAGCAAAGGAATTCTCAGCAATTCAGTGCACCGCGTACTCCTTAACAGAATGGTGTAGCTGAAAGAAGAAATCGAACGTTGATAGAAGCTCCATGAACTATGATCGTCAACAATGCATGTTTTGTGAAAAATCGGGTTCTAATCACCAAAAGCTGTAACAAGACACCTTATCAGATCATGTACAAGCGAAAGCCAGTTATTGATTTCTTCAAAAATTTTGGGTGTGTTTGCACAATGTTGAATACGTCAGATCAACTGAACAAGTTTGAAGCCAAAGCCGATGAATGTTATTTCGTGGGATATTCATCTAATCAGCGGGCGTTTCGGGTTTACAACAAGTAGAGAAGGATGGTGTGTAACATCCCAAAAATAGTAAATAAGTAAATAATAAAGCGATAGAGATTTAATCGTCAAAAAAATGAAAGAAAATTGTAACATCCCGAAAATAGTAACTAAGTAAATAATAATACGATGGAGATTTAAACGTAATAAAACTAAATAACAACGGATGGGCTTGGGCTCGGCTCCAACGGGCCGAAGGAAGCCCAGGTATAAAAGGGGCAAGGCAGCCCACTAGCTCATTTCACCTTCATTTTCACCATCTTAGAGAGAGAAAGGGAGCTCGGGTCTAGAGAGAGAAAGTCGACGGATCGTCACGAGATTAGAGGAGCACGTTACAACTGAGCTCGTGAGCAAAACCGTTGAATCAGAACTTCAATCCAAGTAATGATTCAACCATAATCTGAGTTTTTGTTCATATTGGGGTTTCTCGAGTTTTAGCTAAATAGATGATGTTTTTACGGATGAAACTTGATACTAAGCTAAGAAATAGCATCTAGAATGAAAACCGCACGTTTTGATCAAAGAAAATTGTAAGATTGGCATGATCGGGTTTGCATGCAAGAACTTCGGATTTTTGCTCCAAGAACCAGGTACTGCGCACTTACCAAGTGCGCAGGAAGGAATTCCTGCGTACTTACCAAGTACACAGGAGGAAGCCCCTGCGTACTTACCAAGTACGCAGGAGGGAGACTCCTGCGCACTTGCCAAGTGCGCATGAGCAAGTCCCTGCGCACTTACTAAGTGCGCAGGCAGCAGACAGCAGGCAGCAGGCAGCAGGTTGGTTAAGTAAAGTCAGTAAGTTTAGAATGATTAAACCATTAGAGTCGGGGTTGGGTCTAATGTGTATTTAACTACTTAATCCAGATCGGAAGTGACGTTGTTGGACCTTTGTTTAGGACAACCTAGAGAAGCTTATCAGGTGAGTTCTATATGCCCCCTTCTATTTTATGTGCAAATGATTTATAAATGTTTTGGGGCTGAAATGTATACACTAAATGAATAACAGTTATGAATGTCAATGTGATCATACGTGGTATACAAATATATATATATATATATATATCTTTACACGAAATAGAATTATGAATAAAGAATGAAACGTATGATTTTTTTTATAGAATGAACGAAAGTATGACATAACGTGTAAAGAAGAAATCTTGCTTTATATCCATGTATATATTGCTTGCCAAGTATAATAAAACGTTATGGACGCTTCGATGATAACGGCTACTTTGGTAGATGGACGACCACGTGACTATCGTACAACCGGGACAAGTGCATTCCTTCATCAGCTAGGACGTACGAATGCCACAAGTGCGTTCCTTCATCAGCTAGGACGTACTAAAGTTATTAACGGACGGTCTAAGAAAAAAATTGGCATCTTATAGTAGAACGGTTGTATAAATAATAGTCGCATGGGAAACGGATACCTTTGGGTAGACGGGCGAATTACGGCCTACGACGGTAGGACGGTTGTAAGTCATGACGGACGGACAAAGGTTGCCGGACGGTTGTAAGAATAAAATGACGGACGGCACTTGTTGCCGGACGGTTGTAAGTATAGGTGGGCCATGACGATGGACCGCGGCGATTGTCTTTGTGACCTTCGCAACCAAAAGACGAGTTGATCACCCTTAAGAGTATTACCCATGAATGTAAAGAAAAGAAAAGAAAAGGTGAATGCATATATATATGTAATCACAAAATATAGAAGAAAGAGAAGCAAAAGTTATGAAAATAAATGAGACCAATGATGTGAATATATATCTATATGTATTTGCAAAGAATGATAAATGAGAAGCAATTCAAGTCAATGTGTACTTATATAAACGTATATATATACTTATGCATACTTATAAAGAAAAGAATGTTTATACCTAATTGCATTAAACTAGAACTCACCAGCGTTAGCTGACTTTTAGTATACATTTCAGGTAAAGGAAGATGAGGTCGTGCGATGGCGTGGAGGTTACCCGGCACGAGACTGACATCACTCTTTTGTTTTATATGTCTTCGAACAATGTTATGTTTTTAATTGTAAAGACTTCCGCTGTTATGATTATGTAATTGGAAGACGAATGTTTTTAATATAAATTCAGTATTTTATGACTATGTTTATAAGTAAATCCAACAAGTGAGGTTACCCGGGAAAGGGGCCTTACAAGTTGGTATCAGAGCAATAGTTTGAGAGATTCAGACATCCCTAAATGTCTGGACTCAAACTGATTATGGGACCAACGCACGGATGTCAGTATGGGTAACCAACGCCAAGGCCAGCACGGTAAGTAAGTAATAAAGTTAATGCTCTTGCATAAGAATAGATACCATAACTTAGAACAAATAGATGTTAATGCCATGACTGATTTGAAGAGTTTTGAACCCGAAAAGCAATGTAAATTAGTAATCACAAACCGGTCACTGTAATTAATAATTTACCTTGCTCGTACTGTTCCAAACTATGATCTGAAGAAATGACATTGATGTATTCCCTTTATAACTATCAGGAAACTAAGAACTATGGCTGGTGGAGGAAGGACAGGACGCCGAGGCGGTCGCACTGGCCGAGTAGGTAGACCTCCGTTGAACCAAAGAATTGAAGAAGAAGAAGAAGAAGAGAGTGTGCACGCAGAGCACACCGAAAGTGTGCACGAAACAGAAGTGACCCCAGTTAGGGACGACAGTCCAGGGCCTATACAGTTGGAACATGAAGTCAGGAATGCTATTGCCCGTGAAGTTGTGCTCACTTTGAAGAAGGTATTGCCTGATCTACTATCCGAGGCAATAAAGAAAAGTAAAGAGAAGGATGAAGGAGACAAGGAAGAGAAAGTATATGATAGTGATGGGGATGAAATAAAGATAGGATGAGCAACCGTGGGTGTACTTACAAAGGCTTTAAGGACGGAGACCCACCCAAGTTCGATGGGAGCAAGGATTCAGTGGTAACGCTTGAATGGATTGAGAGGATGAATGTTGTAATCAACATCAGCGAGTGTCGACCAGACCAGGCTGTTAAATACGTTCCTCATTCTTTCACCAACGAAGCACTAATTTGGTGGAGGAATATTCAGAGAACTAAGTCATCAAATGCTATAAACAGAATGACATGGGACGACTTAAAGAAGCTGATCATCCAAAAGTTCTGTCCACAGAACGAGATTGATCGAGTGGAAAATGAATTTCTAAACCTTAAGGCTGGAAACAAGACGCATCGCCAGTATACTTCGAGATTCAATGAGCTAGCTCAACTTGTACACCACCTGGTAGAAACTGAAGACCGTTTGATCAAGTACTACGTTAAGGGGTTGCCACAACGGGTCTGTGTTCATGTAAAAGCTAACTTACCCTCGACCTTCGAGTCGGTAGTGAATCTAAGCGGAATCGTCTACGACGACTACGCCATTGAGGACCTGGCACCTGAGACGCAAAAGAGAAAGTGGGAGAACCCGTCTAGAGGTACCGGAAGAGGGAACATAACTACTGAAAATAAGAAACCAAGGTCGGATAAATAAGAAACCTGCAAGAAGTGTGGAAGGCAAAATTTTGGCGAGTGCCGGATCGGCTCCACCACATGTTACAGGTGTGGGAAGGCGGGGCACTATTCTCGTGACTGCTTAAGAGACACTAAATGCCAAGTATGTGGACTGTTTGGTCACCTGACTAAGAATTGCAGAAAAACCAGACAATCTGGTTCGGGAAAAGAAAAGGAACAGGAACAACCAAAGACTAGGACTCGAGCTTATGCCCTGACTGAGGAGGAAGCAAGGGGAAATCCTGATGTTGTGTCAGGTACGTTTCTAGTAAATGATGAAAATGCTGCTATTTTGTTTGACTCTGGTGCTAGTAAAAGTTTTATATCAAATGCATTTAGTCGTAAATTGGATTGTACAGTCAACACCATAGTAAAGGCCTTTAGCGTACAAAATGCCGTTGGTAAAAATTCGGCAGTATTTCAAGTAACAGAGGATTGTATCATAGAAATAGAGGGTCATAAGTTTCCTTCTAGATTATTCCTTCTCACCTTAGGAGGATTCGATATAGTATTGGGTATGGATTGGTTAGCTGCCAACGAAGCTCAAATCATATGTAAACGTAAGAGGATACACCTCAAAGCTCCTAACGGTAGTCCAATTACGGTTTATGGGGATTGGAATTGCACGATGCCGAACGTCATCTCGGTGATGAAGGCCGAAAGTTACATGAGGCGCGGTTGCGAAGCTTATCTGGCGTATGTTATTGACGATAGAATGAAAACGAAAGAACTCAAGGATGTACTCGTGGTGTGAAATTTTCCGGAAGTATTCCTTGAGGATCTACCTAGGTTGCCACCCGATCGGGAAATAGAATTTCAGATTGACTTACTGCCAGGAGCTGAGCCCGTTGCCAAAGCCCCCTACCGATTGGCTCCGTCAGAAATGAAAGAATTGATATCTCAACTACAGGAATTAACAGAGAAAGGATTTATTAGACCGAGCATTTCACCATGGGGCGCTCCGGTACTATTCGTAAAGAAGAAAGATGGCAGCATGCGCATGTGCATTGACTACCGTGAATTGAACAAGAGGACAGTAAAGAACAAATACCCGTTGCCTAGAATAGACGATCTCTTTGATCAACTGCAAGGTGCAAGTTGGTTTTCAAAGATCGATCTTAGGTCGGGTTAACATCAGTTGAAAGTAAGAGAGGAAGACGTACCAAAGACCGCGTTTCGCACGCGTTATGGGCATTATGAGTTTCTCGTGATGTTCTTCGGATTGACTAACGCACCAGCAGCGTTCATGGATTTGATGAATAGAGTGTGTCGACCAATGTTGGATCGACCAGTGATAGTTTTTATAGACGACATACTGGTATATTCGAAAAGCGAGGGTGATCACCACTGTCACCTAAGGGAGGTTCTGGAGGTGCTAAAGCAGGAAAAGTTGTACGCAAAATTCTCCAAATGCGCGTTCTGGATTAGGGAAGTCCAATTCCTAGGTCATGTAATAAACCCAAACGGCATCATGGTGGATCCTGCAAAGATCGAGACAGTAAAGGAATGGAACATCCCAAAGACACCAACAGAGATACGAAGTTTTCTAGGATTGGCAGGCTACTATCGAAGGTTCATTCAAGATTTCTCAAGAATTGCCTCGCCACTAACCAAACTGACATGGAAGGAAGTAAAGTATGAATGGGGTCCAACCCAAAACAACGCGTTTGAGGAACTTAAGAAACGATTAACACAAGCTCCAGTCTTAACACTACCTGAGGGAAATGAAGACTTGGTAGTCTACTCTGACGCTTCAGGGCAGGGTTTAGGGTGCGTACTCATGCAACGAGGAAAGGTAATTGCTTACGCATCACGGCAACTAAAGATTCACCAGGTTAACTACCCAACACACGATCTAGAATTAGCAGCAGTAGTTTTCGCGTTGAAAATATGGAGACACTATCTGTATAGAGTTAAATGCACCATTTACTCCGATCACAAAAGCCTGAAGTACTTTTTTGAACAAAAGGAATTAAACATGAGACAAAGGAGATGGTTAGAGCTACTGAAAGGCTATGACTGTGAGATATTGTACCATCCAAGAAAGGCAAACGTAGTGGCTGACGCTTTAAGCAGAAAAGAAGAATCGGAACCTATACAGGTCAAAGCGTGTCAGCTGATTATAACACCAGATTTGATGAGTGAAATATCAAAGGCACAAAACGAAGCGCTATTAGAAAGAAATATAAGGCGAGAAAGAATAGTAGGACAACAAGGGAATTTGAATACAAATGCTTACGGTGTACGAACTAGGTTTGGACGGATGTGGATACCTAAGATTGGCGAGCTTAGAGCCAAAATAGTCGATGAGGCCCATAAGTCTCGCTATTCTATCCACCCCAGGACAAACAAAATGTATCAATACTTGAAGAAAGAGTACTGGTGGCCTGGCATGAAGAATGATGTGACAGAATACGTGAGCAAGTGCCTAACGTGTTCTCTAGTTAAGGCCGAGCACCAGTAACCATGCGGTAAAATGCAACCTTTACCAATACCGGAATGGAAGTGGGAGGAGATCACGATGGACTTCATTACCAAGCTACCGCGAACAGCTAAAGGCAATGATATCATATGGGTGATCATCGACCGCTTGACGAAAAGTGCTCACTTCTTGCCAATACGTGAGACTTCTTCATCAGAAAGATTAGCAGAAATTTTTATCAAGGAAATTGTGAGCAGACATGGTATGCCACTGTCGATTGTGTCTGACAGAGATACTAGATTCACGTCAAGGTTTTGGAAGAAATTCAATGAAGCAATGGGCACTAGATTGAACATCAGCACCGCTTACCACCCTCAAACAGATGGTCAATCTGAAAGGACCATTCAGACCTTGGAGGACATGCTCCGGGCCTGTATCATTGACTTCGGTGGGAGCTGGGACAGCCATCTACCATTGGCAGAATTTTCATATAACAACAGCTATCACACAACTATTGGCATGCCGCCATTTGAAATGTTATATGGGAGGAAATGTAGGACCCCAGTTTGTTGGGGGGAAATTGGACAGAAGGATTTTGCAAGTCTCGATGTGGTCAAAGCTACTTCCGAGAAATTTGATCAAATCAAAGCTTGAATGAAAGCCGCAAAAGACAGACATAAATCATATGCGGATAAGAGAAGAAGGGATTTAGAGTTTCAAGTAGGGGACATGGTACTGTTAAAGGTATCACCATGGAAGGGAATCATCAGATTCAGAAAGCGTGGCAAACTAAGTCCAAGGTTTGTCGGACCTTTCAAGATACTAGCAAGAGTGGGTCAAGTTGCTTACAGACTCGACCTACCCGTTGAGCTTAGTGGAATACACCCTACGTTCCACGTGTCGCACTTACGCAAGTGCTTAGCTGACGACACAGCTCACATACCTTACGACGAGATCGAAGTGGATAACAGTCTAAATTATATAGAGGAACCGATAGCCATTATTGACCGAGCTGAGAAACGACTACGCAATAAGTCGATTCAGTTAGTTAAAGTACAATGGAAGCACAGAAAAGGGTCAGAAGCTACATGGGAAAAAGAAGACGAGATGAGGGGACTATACCCTCAATTGTTTAGCGTATAAACAGTTTCGAGGACGAAACCTCTTTAAGGAGGGTAGACTTGTAACATCCCGAAAATAGTAACTAAGTAAATAATAATACGATGGAGATTTAAACGTAATAAAACTAAATAAGAACGGATGGGCTTGGGCTCGGCTCCAACGGGCCGAAGGAAGCCCAGGTATAAAAGGGGCAAGGCAGCCCACTAGCTCATTTCACCTTCATTTTCACCATCTTGGAGAGAGAAAGGGAGCTCAGGTCTAGAGAGAGAAAGTCGACGGATCGTCACGAGATTAGAGGAGCACGTTACAACTGAGCTCGTGAGCAAAACCTCCGAATCAGAACTTCAATCCAGGTAATGATTCAACCATAATCTGAGTTTTTGTTCATATTGGGGTTTCTCGAGTTTTAGCTAAATAGATGATGTTTTTACGGATGAAACTTGATAATAAGCTTAGAAATAGCATCTAGAATGAAAACCACACGTTTTGATCAAAGAAAATTGTAAGATTGGCAAGATCGGGTTTGCATGCAAGAGCTTCGGATTTTTGGTCCAAGAACCAGGTACTGCGTACTTACCAAGTGCGCAGGAAGGAATTCCTGCGTACTTACCAAGTACGCAGGAGGAAGTCCCTGCGTACTTACCAAGTGCACAGGAGGAAACCCCTGCGTACTTACCAAGTACGCAGGAGGGAGACTCCTGCGCACTTGCCAAGTGCGCATGAGCAAGTCCCTGCGCACTTACTAAGTGCGCAGGCAGCAGACAGCAGGAAGCAGGTTGGTTAAGTAAAGTCAGTAAGTTTAGAATGATTAAACCATTAGAGTCGGGGTTGGGTCTAATGTGTATTTAACTACCTAATCCAGATCGGAAGTGACGTTGTTGGACCTTTGTTTAGGACAACCTAGAGAAGCTTATCAGGTGAGTTCTATATGCCCCCTTCTATTTTATGTGCAAATGATTTATAAATGTTTTGGGGCTGAAATGTATACACTAAATGAATAACAGTTATGAATGTCAATGTGATCATACGTGGTATACAAATATATATATATATATATATATATATATATATATATATCTTTACACGAAATAGAATTATGAATAAAGAATGAAACGTATGATTTTTTTTATAGAATGAACGAAAGTATGACATAACGTGTAAAGAAGAAATCTTGCTTTATATCCATGTATATATTGCTTGCCAAGTATAAGAAAACGTTATGGACGCTTCGATTATAACGGCTACTTCGGTAGACGGACGACCACGTGACTATCGTACAACCGGGACAAGTGCGTTCGTTCATCAGCTAGGACGTACGAATGCCACAAGTGCGTTCCTTCATCAGCTAGGACGTACTAAAGTTATTAACGGACGGTCTAAGAAAAAAATTGGCATCTTATAGTAGAACGGTTGTATAAATAATAGTCGCATGGGAAACGGATAGCTTCGGGTAGACGGGCGAATTACGGCCTACGACGGTAGGACGGTTGTAAGTCATGACGGACGGACAAAGGTTGCCAGACGGTTGTAAGAATAAAATGACGGACGGCACTTGTTGCCGAACGGTTGTAAGTATAGGTGGGCCATGACGATGGACCGCGGCGATTGTCTTTGTGACCTTCGCAACCAAAAGACGGGTTGATCACCCTTAAGAGTATTACCCATGAATGTAAAGAAAAGCAAAGAAAAGGTGAATGCATATATATATGTAATCACAAAATATAGAAGAAAGAGAAGCAAAAGTTATGAAAATAAATGAGACTAATGATGTGAATATATATCTATATGTATTTGCGAAGAATGATAAATGAGAAGCAATTCAAGTCAATGTGTACTTATATAAACGTATATATATACTTATGCATACTTATAAAGAAAAGAATGTTTATACCTAATCGCATTAAACTAGAACTCACCAGCGTTAGCTGACTTTTAGTATACATTTCAGGTAAAGGAAGATGAGGTCGTGCGATGGCGTGGAGGTTACCCGGCACGAGACTGACATCCCTCTTTTGTTTTATATGTCTTCGAACAATGTTATGTTTTTAATTGTAAAGACTTCCGCTGTTATGATTATGTAATTGGATGACGAATGTTTTTAATATAAATTCAGTATTTTATGACTATGTTTATGAGTAAATCCAACAAGTGAGGTTACCCAGGAAAGGGGCCTTACAAAAATGGACGGGCTTGGGCTCGGCTCCAACGGGCCGAGGGAAGCACATGTATATGAGGGTCGAGACAGGCTTAGACTCTCATTTTTCACCAACACTTGCAATCTAGAGAGAGAAAGGAGAGTCGGGTCTCGAGAGAGAAAGTCGACGGATCGACACGAGATTGAAGGAGCACATTACTACTGAGCTCGTGAGCAAAACCTCCGAATCAGAATTCCAATCCAGGTAACGATTTGACCATAATCTGAGTTTTTGTTCGTTTTGAGGTTTCTCGAGTTTTAGCTAAATAGGAGACGTTTTTATGGATGAAACTTGAAAATAAGCTTAGAACTAGCATCTAGAATGAAAACCGCACCTTTTGATCAAAGAAAATTGTAAGATTGGCATGATCAGATTAACATGCAAGAATTTCGGACTTGTCCAGGAAGCAGGTCTTGCGTACTTATCAAGTACGCAAGAAGGATGTCATGCGTACTTATCAAGTACGCATGAGGAAGATCCTGCGTACTTATCAAGTACGCAAGAAGAATGTTCTGCGTACTTGTGAAGTACGCATGAGCAAGGCCCTGGGCACTTACTAAGTGCGCAGGCAGCAGACCAGTTAGTAAAGTCAGTATGTTCGCCTGATTCAGTATGATTAAACCGTTAGAATAGGGATTGGGTCTGATGTGTATTTAACTACCAAATTCAGATCGTACGTGACGTTGTTAGGCCTTTGTTTTGGACAACCAAGACTAGCTTATCAGGTGAGTTCTATGTGCCCCCCTTCTATGTTATGTGCAAATCATTTTAAATGTTTTGGGGCTGAAGTGTATACACTAAATGAATAAATGCTATGAATTTCAATGTGATCATACGTGGTATACAAATATATATATATATATATACTTATATATGAAAATGAATTATGAACAAAGAATGAAACGTATGACTATAAAGAATGAATGAAAGAATGACATAACGTAAATAAATGAAATCTTGCTTTATATTATATATATTGCATGTTATGAATGTATGTAAACGTTATGAACCCTTCTATGACAACGGCTACTTCGGTAGACGGACGACCACGTGACTATTTTGCAACCGGGACAAAAACGTTCCTTCGCAAGCTAGGACGTATAAAAAGGCACTAATGGACGGTCGAAGCAAATGCCTTAACTCAAGTAGAACGGTTGCATACATAATGGTCGCGTGGGAAACGGATGCCCTAGGGCAGATGGACAAAATGACGGACTACGACGGTAGGACGGTTTAAGAGCGGACGGACAAAGGTTGCCATACGGATTTAAGTTTCGACGGACGGTTTTCTAGAGCCGGACGATTTATGAAAAGGGCCACGAAGATAGTTCTCACTGCGATGTCTTTGTGACATTCGCGACAAGTATGATGGGTTGATCACCCTTAAGTTTATGGCCAAATAAATGTTCTCCCCAAGTAAGTATGTACATATGTATATACTCAATATGAATGTTATGTGAGAACAATAAAGCAAAGAATATGTAAAAGCTCGAATATTAAGTATATTATATATATATATAATACTCTTGATAAGATAAATATTATGTATGATTGTCTATAAACTAGAACTCACCAGCGCTAGCTGACTTTTAGTATACATTTCAGGTAAAGGAATGAAGGGTCGTGCGACGGCGTGAAGGTTACCCGACACAAGACTAACATCCCACTTATTATATGTTAAAACAATGTTATGTATTTAATTGTTAAGACTTTCGCTGTTATGTCATGTCATGTTACGTTATGTAATGATTGAATTCGAATGTTTTAGATTTAAGCTCAGTATTTATGACTATGTTTATGAGTAAATCCAACAAGTGAGGTTACCCGGGAATGGGGCCTTACAAGTTGTTATCAGAGCAATAGTTTGAGAGATTCAGACATCCCTAAATGTCTGGACTCAAGTTGATTATGGGACCAACGCACGGATGTTAGTATGGGTAAGCAACACCAACGCCAGCACGGTAAGTAAATACTAAAGTTAATGCACTTGGATAAGAATAGATACTTTAAGTTAGAACAAATAGATGTCAATGTCACAACCGATTTGAAGAGTTTTAAACCCGAAAAGCAATGTAAATTAGTAATCACAAACCGGTCACTGTAATTAATAATTTACCTTGCTCGTACTGTTCCAAACTATGATCTGAAGAAATGACATTGATGTATTCCCTTATAACTACCAGGAAACTAGGAACTATGTGTAACATCTCGGAATTTAGTATTCATATTTCAATTCAATGTAATGCAATTTCAAATTCAATGTTCGTGCACTGCCTTATTATTTTGCTTACCTTAAACGAAATGCAATGATTCAATACAAATTTACAAGTTTTGCTCGATTATATACACTTAAACGCTATACAAGTAACTATTTATTTCAAACTAATCAAACCTGAAAGGTTAAGGACTAAAGTTGAAAATTTAGCAAGAAACCCTAATTAGCACGGTCGTGCTTCGTCCTAGCACGGTCGCGCCTGTGAAACAGCTGAAACATAACTGCAACTTTAATTACCCGATCGTTCGAATCCGTAACATCCATACGTTTCTTTTCCCCTTAACGAATGTATTACCATTTTCAAATTTTACAAACGCCTCAGTTTCATTCCATCAATCTCGAAATCTCTCTCAAGCAATTCAAGCAAAAAAACTCGAATCCTCCTCTGAACCCAAATCCTCCCAATCAAGAAAGGAATTCGCATCTCCTGAATCTCGTCAAGTCTCTGGACTCTCTGGCCTAGCCGGAATTGCAACCGAAGTCGCCGGAAGCCGCTATCGCCGACGCCGGAACTCCCTCCTACCGATCGCTATCAATTCCTTACTGTTTAAGGTAATTGAATCATCCCTCCTTTTCGTTTTGGTCCATATATCAAAAGCCCCCTATCAATCTGGGCTTTCATTACAGAAATCGTCCGAATCAGAACTTATATTTTTAATAAAAAGGATTTAATCGATTTCACTCTTAAACACGAGTTACATACAATTAATTTATACTAATAGACTCGTATCGACTCAGTAATCAAAAGCCCTATCAATTCCAACACTATAAATACAAGAATTGTTCAATTCGTGTCTGATTTGGAAGAGACACGGTCGCGCTAATCATCTAGTGCGGCCGTGCCTCCTAAAACGCGGTCGTGTCGAATAGCAGCGCGGTCGTGTCCTCCTGTCCAGACCTTGTCATGCCCTCTGGGCTAGTCTCTGTTGTGTCTAAAGATCATAGACACGACCGTGCCGGGCCAAGGCACGGTCGTGCCTGTTGACTGGTCTAGTTTGTGCCCTCTGTTGATCAACCCGGTCGTGCCCCTACTAGCGCTGTCGCGCCCCTGGCTTGAGCACGATCGTGCCCTTCCGAGGCACGGTCTTGTGTGACTCAGAAATTGTAGCAGAATTATAATTTTACATTTTTTTCGATCAATAAATGTTTCGATTTTATAAAAAATGTTTTTCTGTATTTAAAAATGGATTAAAAGTTTAATCTTGGCATAAATATAATTTATTTAAAAGTTTATGAAAATTAAATTTATATTTATTATCTTACACTTAAATGATATTTTAAATAATTAAGTTACAAAATTTATAAATAAATAAGATAATGATTATTTATTTAATTTACATTTTAAATCAAAATCATTTATTTATTTATACTTAATTACAATTAATATTTACATTATTTCATAAACTATAATTATATAGTTATTCAATTATCCAATTCAAACCTAATCAAATTGTTTCAAAAATATTTTATTTCAAACTCTATATATTTTATTCAATACTTTTAAATACAAATCAATAGTTTTATACAGAAATTCAACTTTCATTTTAGACTTAAACTTTATGCATCCATTTGATTCAATACACATTACTCTTTAGGTTAAATTGTGCATTTCGAGGATCATATTTGCTATCTATAATCTTTGTTAGCTACACTTCCATACCAAGTGAGTATTCACAACCCCTTTTTACTCTTTTACACTTTTGGGGTGGAACATGAACTATATACACATTACACATTACACATTACATTTACACAAACAACACAAAGTACAAATCCTATTTACTTTCATGTGTGCAAATTTGAGCTTTATGCCCGAGTGCTAGGTGTGCTAACCTTTGTATGCGATTATGTGCAATCATTAACTATACAAGCCGACGGTTTTCAATGATAGATCTATTGAGTCTGACAAACCCACCCATGGTACGCGGTGATTGAAACCGACAATACAATTTTTGCATGCTAGTTACAAGGTTTGATTGTACATGGTTAGACAATAGTTGCTCCCCATAAATGCCTTATTTATCATGATATGTAAATGATTTGTTTTCATCTATATGCTATCTATATACAACTGTGTTATACTCACCAACTTTTTAGTTGACTTTATTTTATTCATGTTTCAGGCCCCAATATGTGAGATTGATTCAAGACGTGTTCAACATAGGATTTGGACTTAGCAATTTAAATCAAGAATTTTATGAGTTGTTTTATGTTTCTTGTTTGAATTTGATTTTGTACTTGGATTATTTGTAATGCAAATTTGACTTTAATATATTTCAATTTAGTCAACCATGTGCTATGAACAGTCTACATGTCCCGCCCCGATGATTCCGCCATCGGTCGGGGTGTGACACTATGGCTGGTGGAGGAAGAACAGGACGTTGAGTCGGTAGACCTCCATTGAATCAAAGACATGAAGAGGAAGAGAGTGTGCACGCAGAACACACTGAGAGTGTGGACGAAACAGAGGTGACCCCAACTGGGAACAGCAATCAAGGGCCTCTACAGTTAGAACCCTAGGTCCGGGATGCTATTGCCCGTGAAGTTGTACTCACTCTGAAGAAAGTATTGCCTGATCTACTATCCGAGGCACTAAAGATAAGTAGAGAGGAGGATGAAGGAGACCATGAAGAGAAAGTGTATGATAGTGATGGGGATGAATTAAAGGTGGGATCAAGCAATCGTGGGTGTACCTACAAAGGTTTCAAGGACGGAGACCCACCCAAGTTCGATGGGAACAAGGATTCAGTGGCTACGTTCGAATGGATTGAGAGGATGAACGCTGTAGTCAACATCAGCGAGTGTCGACCGGACCATGCTGTTAAGTATGTTGCCCATTCTTTCACCAATGAGGCACTAAGTTGGTGGAGGAACATTCAGAGGACAAATTCGCCAAACGCTCTTGCCAGAATGACATGGGAAGATCTGAAGAAGCTGATAATCCAAAAGTTCTACCCATAGAACGAGATTGATCGTGTGGAGAACGAGTTCCTAAACTTTAAGGCTGGTAGCAAGACGCACCGCCAGTATACTTCTAGGTTAAATGAACTAGCGCAACTGGTACCCCATCTGGTGGAGACAGAAGAACGAATGATTAAGTACTATGTAAAGGGCCTACCTCAACAGGTCCGTGTCCATGTAAAAGCTAATCTACCATCGACCTTCGAGTCAGTAGTGAATCTGAGCGGAATCGTCTACGACGATTATGCCAATGAGGACCCGGCACCTAAGACACAAAAGAGAAAGTGGGAGAACCCGTCTAGAGGCACCGGAAAAGGGAATGTAGAAACTGAAATTAAGAAACCAAGGTCGGATGAATATGAAACATGCAAGAAATGTGGAAGGCAACATCTTGGCGAGTGTCGAATCGGCACCACCACATGCTATAAGTGCAGGAAACCGGGGCACTACTCCCGAGATTGTTTGAAGGACATCAAGTGCCAAAGTTGTGGAAGATATGGACACTAGACTAGGGATTGCAGGAAAACCAGACAATCCGGTTCGGGAAAGGAAAAGGAAGCTGAAAAGGAACAACCACAGGCTAGGACTCGAGCCTACGCCCTGACTGAGGAGGAAGAAAGGGGAAACCCTGATGTTGTGTCAGGTACGTTCCAAGTTAGTGATGAACATGCTGCTATTTTATTTGACTCTGGTGCTAGTAAAATTTTTATATCCAATGCATTTAGCCGTAAACTAGGTTGCACTATCAACACCATAGTAAAGGCCTTTAGCGTACAAACTGCCGTTGGTAAAAATTCAGCAGTATTTCAAGTAACAGAGGATTGCATCATAGAAATAGAGGGCCATAAGTTTCCTTCTAGATTATTCCTTCTCACCTTAGGAGGATTCGATATAGTATTGGGTATGGATTGGCTAGTTGCCAACGAAGCTCAAATCATATGTAAACGTTAGAGGATACACCTCAAAGCTCCTAGCGGCAGTCCAATTACGGTTTATGGGGATTGGAATTGCACGATGCCGAACTTCATCTCGATGATCAAGGCCGAAAGTTACATGAGGCGCGGTTGCGAAGCTTATCTGGCGTATGTTATTGATGATAGAATGAAAACGAAAGAACTCAAGAATATACCCGTGGTGTGCAACTTTTCGAAAGTATTCCCTGGGAATCTACTTGGGTTGCCACCCGATCGGGAAATAGAATTTCAGATTGACTTACTGCCAGGAGCTGAGCCCGTTGCCAAAGCCCCCTACCGATTGGCTCCGTCCGAAATGAAAGAATTGATGTCTCAACTAGAGGAACTAACAGAAAAAGGATTTATTAGACCGAGCATTTCACCATGGGGCGCTCCGGTACTATTTGTAAATAAGAAGGACGGCAGCATGCGCATGTGCATTGACTACCACGAGTTGAAAAAGAGGACAGTAAAGAACAAATACCCACTGCCTAGAATAGACGACCTTTTTGATCAACTGCAAGGTGCGAGTTGGTTCTCAAAGATCGATCGTAGGTCGGGTTATCTGTAGGTCCCCATGGCGCGTCTACGGATCGATCTCGTGATAAGACGTGACGTTTACTCGGAGTGCGGAATCCGACGAGTCAACGTTTGTATGCATAAAAGACAAAGCAAACAATCAAGTAAATAAACTTCTCATTTCGTATTCCAATCACAATGATGTTTACAGACTCAATCAGACTTCTCTGATCTGATCTCTCTGGTTCATTTTGACTGACTCTGTAAACACACATATATATAACCAACTGACTTGATATAAGAGAACTTATTAAGTTCGCCTCTAACAGCTTAAGCGAACTTAACAAGTTCGTCTCAGTTAGACCTAAGCGAACTTATTAAGTTCGCCTCTGATAGACCAGACGAACTTAACAAGTTCGCCTCTAGGCTCACTTGTAAAACACTTAGTGACTTTAGACATTTACATACCAAAAACATAAAAACATAAGACCTAACTATTACAAGCTTTTGTCATTACAAACTATGTCCTAACAGACTCCACCTTGACAATAGCTTGATCTTCAGTCTTTAGTCTTTATCTTGAGCTCTTCCAGTTATCCGGTAGTCTGCTGCCAGCATGCACTCCATATCTTCTGCATATCTCCAAAACTCTTTTGTACTGTAGACCTTGTTCTCTCCAAACATCAGTGTACATGATCTCATTCTTTCGCAACGTCCTCTGATCTTTCTTTGAAAAATTAATAAGATTCATTGCGTCATAGAAACACACAATGACCTTATTATCTTTATCTTCAATCCTTGCTTCACCAGTATTAACATCAACATACCACCATTTCATATTCCCAAGAAAGTCTTGAGGAATCTTCTTTAATGATATCTTGTGAATATCACGCACTGGTTTATACTTGTATCTCCAGGTCACTTTCCCAGTGTTTGGATCTATGTTCTTCACTCTCTTTGCCTTTTGTGGTTTCAGCCGATCATACTTTCCTGAACTACCTTCTTTCTTGATCAAGTTTGCTATCACATCAGCCAAACCATTCTTCAATCTATTAATGAGTGGCTTTGAAGCTAAACCATTTATTTCACACCTTGGCAAGGTATTGAAATATTTGATCCTCGTCTTTAAGTATTGAACCCCGTCAGATCGTTTATTGCAAATAATTTTGATTCATCATCATAGAACCAACTTATTATCCTTCCTACACACTGCTCTTTATTCACATATTTCTCTTTCTGAGCATGTTGTGCTGGAGACTTGGGTAGCACCTTCATCCAACTGTTTACAACTTCTTTCCACTGTTCTCTTGTCATCCCTGTATCTCTGTACATCACAGGTTCTTCATTAACCTTCGGAGACTCAGTGTGAGTAGTTTCAGTTTCAGCATCTTTATTGGATTGAATAGTCTCATCATCAGTATCTATCTTTGAATCAGCAGTGTCTTCAGGCAGTGTGATGTCTTCAACGGAGTCCATAGAATCTGTTACTCCTTCATAAGTGAATTCAGGAATAACATCATCACAGCCTTCATAAGTAACACTATCTTTATCTTTCTCTATCTCAATCTCTACTATTTCTCCTTCTTCTATCTCATTATCCGACATATCATCTTCCATGTCATTGAATAAATCATCAATGTCATCAAGACATGCAATCTTTTCAGCTTCCTCTTCTTCTGAATCTCGAAAGAATTCCAATAACAGAATTTTTTCTTCATTAGTACCAGTAGTATCTTTGTTTCCTTCAAGTGATTGTGATGTCGATTCCCCCTGAACCCTAGATATAGGATTAGCGTCAGTGTATTGACGATCACCCTCAATATTTCCAGCAGGATCATTGTCTTCATCATCACGTCTTTGAATAGACTCTGTGTGACAAGTATCAGGTATCCTCAACTCCCCCTGAGCGTCAAGACGCTGAACGAGTTTGGAAACTAACGCTTGCATGTCAGCAATCTGTTGAGCTTGAGTTTGAATCACCAGCTGCCGTTGTGATAGACACAAGAGTGTTTACCTGGGTTTGTAGAGAAAGCACTTGAGATTCAAGGAAAGTAATCCTTGCAGAATCAGAAGGCTTTGACGGACCAGCTGACGATTGTGGAATAGAAGGACTTGAAGTAGTAGGAATGACTGGAGGAACAGGAGAAATCACCAGAGATGGATCCTTAGATCTTGGAGGAGTAATTATCAATGAAGCAACAAAATTAGCATCCTCGACTCCCTGAGAAGAATTTGCAGCAGCAATCGAAGCAGAAATTAACTTTTGACGCTTAGGATCTGGATTAAAGTCACTATCAGTGTCAGTACTCTCATCGAACAAAGATCTTTTGCCAAGTACTGATCCGGAAGGAGGATCCCGAATAGACTTTCTTCTTGGTCGTCTGGCTTGAGATTTAATGCGTTTGCCAGCATTAGCCAGTGGAATTGTAGCCAACCGTTCATAATCACCTAAGGAAAAATCCCTAGATTCATCACAATCGGTGCTTTCATTAACAGGTAAGATCATCTCACTTGAGCTGAAACTAGAGTCATCATCTGTCACCACAGTCCCTTCAGCATCTGGAATGGGCGAGTTCATAGCGTCATCAACGAAATCATCCATGTTCATTCCGAAATCATGTTCATGTGCATGAACGACCTCCTCTTGAACAGGTTCATGAATAGGTATTTCAACCTCAACTTGTGGAATTGGAACTTGTTCAGGAATAGGAATTTGAGGTTATATGGGAACTTTTACTTGGTGAACTAGTATCTGTTGTTGTGGAACGTGTAGTTGTGCTGGTTGTTGCTATTGGTGTTGTTGAACATTGAAGCCTTGAGCTTGAGCAATTTCATCAGGATGAAACCAGTTGTCATTAGGTGGTGCAACATAATCAGGATTGATTAAGTGCCCAAACAAAGGAGTATTGACTGGAATCAATGCCGCATTCTGCTGTTTCACCTTCGTGCAGTCGGTAAAGATACGCTTTGACATTGGAGTCAAAGTTAATCTTATAGGATGTTGTGGAATATCCGGAATAAGATGATTGAGAATCATTTGAATAAAGCGAGGATACATCAAGAATCCTTGACCTTCAGCTGGATTAATATGCATGACCATCTCCGATAGAAGTAAAGTGGAAAATTGAATCTCTTATTCAATGTTAAAGCCACCATAGCAGTTTGAAGAGCCATCTTCAATCCATCGGTACCAGCTTTGCGAGGAGAAAGGCATTGAATAATCACATGCATGAAATACCTCTATTCACCGACTAATCCACCTTTACGTGCTTGGGTATCATTCTGTTTCCCACGATATCTCATCCTTTGCAAACAACCCAGAATAAGAGTTCCTGGATAAGATAATGGATCATCAGCATTTCCACCCAAATCAAGAGCAGCACGAATCGTCTCTTCAGAAATGGCAATCTCGGTATTATTAACAGTGGCACGAAGAACATGAGGTTCAACGTCCGTATCTTGATGAACTGTGTCCCAAAATTGCTATATGTACACTAGACTTATGTAAGGATCAGCAGATAAAGCAACATGAAGACATGATCTGTTCAAAAATCCTATAATGCCTTGAAAATTTACAGCCTCGGACATGTTCGGATCTAACAATGCCACTTGATTATGTTTATATTCGACACGTCGAGCCATCTGAAAAAGTTGGACAACAAACATATTAGCAACCATAACAAACACGAACAAACAACAACACAAAACAAAATTTAAAAAAAATTTAAAACAGAAAAAAAATTTAACAAAAAAAATTACAAGTCCAAATCTTCACTGACCCCTAGGCGAACTTAATAAGTTCACTTAGTAGTGCAAGAGGCGAACTTATTAAGTTCGCCTGACAAGTTCGCTTCGAACAAGTTCGCTTCGAACAAGTTCGCTTCGAACAAGTTCGCTTCGAACAAGTTCGCTTCGAACAACTTCGCTTCGAACAACTTCGCTTCGAACAACTTCGCCTGAACCTGTGACGTTTCAAATTCAAACACAGTCTATCAAAAATCTACAAATCGAGATGAAATCATGAAATAAGCAATGAATATCAGTCGAATATCAAATTACAACCAAATCGGATGATCAATTTTATAAATCCGGTCAAAATTAGGTCAAAATCCGTCCGTTGAAAGTTTCGACGGAAACCGAGATGAAAAACATCAAATTCTCACAATTTAACGGATGAAATTCAATGAAATTACCTTAGTTGAATTCGCAATTCAATTTGGAATATGATACAACCGGTAAACAATCCTCGCAACACAGTTTAAAATTTTTGAAAATTTTCAGTCAAGTTCGCCTAAAATGAAGAAGACGATGAACTGATAAGTTCGCTTGATCTAGAACCTTAAACCCATTAAGTTCGCTTAATTAGGCGAACTTGTTAAGTTCGCTTCACAATCCTTCGGCGAACATAATAAGTTCGCTTCATCGTAGATAATCAGATTAAGTTCGCTTCACTGATTTTAAGAGAACTTATTAAGTTCGCTTCACTGTACACAGGCGAACTTAATAACTTTTCAACCTTTTTGCCTTGAACAAACATTTTATCAACTTCAACCTGTCAAATCTTGAACTTCCGTCAGCAGCATATATTCGATCCAATCCCGAACAATTTTAATAAAAGTTTAGAATTTTCATGGAAAATCAAAATCAAAATCTTTTTGAGTTTTATCTATACAAACGGAATCACATATTTTTGGATTTTATCTGTACAAACAGAAAGCACATATTTTTAGATTTTTGTCTGAAAATACTGAAAGCACATATTTTTGAATTAACATTATGAGTAAGAAGATCATACTAGTATCCGATTAATTCATCACACATTTTAGAAATAAAAGGTAACCTATAATATGAAATCATACATATCGGTTTTGTGCATTTTGCATCTTTTTCATTTTGATATATTCTTTTCAGTGTTTATAATTTCAATATATTTGAAATGATACGCGATAAATTTCAATGTAAATAAGATCAGGTTATAAAATGCTTTTTTATTTATACCGAATTTGAAATATAAAGCATGAATTCTTAAATTTGTCAATATTATATTATTTGAGACTATAAGCGTTTATTCTCCAAATTCATGTGATTTAGTACCATTTAGATGAAAAACATCGTGTACCCCACATATATGTCAAACGGAAATATAAATTGCACTATCTTCAAGACATATACAGTTAATGTTAAGATTAGATCAATTTCCAAGATGAAATTATCTCTTTTAGCAAAAGTATAAAAGCAGATCCCAATGGATATAAGAATCATGATGATTCAGAATCAGAAGATTCTAATGGATTGGTTGAATAGTGAGAATCAACAGATTCAGGTATGAGGATCCAACTATTATCTGGATGAAATTCAATGGAATCAGACTAGATGATGCATCTAACTGATCCAAGGGCGAATATATGTTTCAACAGATTTTGAAAGCATATCTTAGTTCAACAACACCTTGCATGTTTTTCAGGGCATGGGCAGTGAAGTGAACTGAAATAGATTTGTGCTAAAGATATAATTCGATATTGGTCTCATGAAATTCTTTATAACCATATATTCTTTATATGATAATGATTTTTTACACACACACCCACGCATATAATGGATTTAAATCACAGATGTAATCATATTATTTAATTTTCACACTACTATTAGTTTCAAAACGCTTTTACCCTATTGACAATTCAAGTTTCAAATTTTATACACAAATTTTAAAACAAATTATCAAGAATAAAGCATTCACAACACTATCATTTCTTATTTATGCAGACTTTGAAATTTAGATCAAATCAACTCAATTTAATCAATCATATTTTAAGGTCTATTAAAGTCGTGTGAAATGAACTAATCACTGATGTACTATCATTTCTTCTCTAACCTCAAATGATGTCAAATTTTATATTTTTCAATTTGTTTTGACTTTTTATAAATTACATTTTTTTTAACTGAAAATGTAAATGCAGAAATGTAATAAAGCAATAAAAGAACTTAAAAACAAATTTTTCCATGAAATTCTGATTTTGAAAAACTTTTATTCGGGATTGATCATACCAATCATTTTAATTAGAAATTCAAACCTGGTACGATCAAATGCCTTGGTAAACAAATCAGCAAAATTATCTTCAGTGTGTACCTTGACCAGCTCAATCAACCTTTTCTTTGCACAATCACGTATAAAATGATATCGAATTTCGATGTGCTTAGTTTTACTATTTTAACAGGATTATTCGTTATGGACATAGTAACATTATTATCAATAAGCGTAGGGGTTCTGTGAAATTCAAACTATAATCTCTCAATTGTTGTTGTATCCACAGGATCTGTGAACAACAACTTGCAGCAGCGATGTATTCTGCTTAGCATGTTGAAATTGAGACTGTGGTTTGCTTTTTGCATTGCCAGGATACAAGTCAATTACCTAAGAACTGGCAACCACCTGTTGTAGATTTCCTGTCCAGACAACAACCACCAAACTCAGAATCAGTATAAGCATTGAAATCAAAGTTAGAACCATGAGGATACCATAGTCCTAAACGTTGTTTTCCTTTTAAATACAGAAAGATTCTTTTCACAGCAATTAAGTGAGATTCTTTTGGCTTTGCCTGAAATCTGGAACAGATACACACGGCGAACATTATATCCGGCCTTGAAGCGGTTAAGTACATGAGGGATCCAATTATAGCTCTGTAAAGTCGACAATCCACATCCTTTCCTTCCGGGTCAGAATTCAACTTATGATTGACCGGAATTGGAGTATCATATGGGGTACAGTCCTCCATCTTGAACCGGCTCAAGATGTCTTTGACATACTTGGACTGATGAATAAAGAAACCATCTTCCTTTTGATTTACTTGTAAACCTAAGAAAAAGGATAACTCTCCCATAGCAGACATTTCAAATTTCGACTTCATAACACCCTCAAATTCTTTGCATAACCCTTCATTTGTCGAGCCAAAAATAATACCATCCACATAAATCTGGACCAGTAGGTAATCTCCCCCTGATTTCTTTATGAATAAGGTCGAGTTTATCTTTCCACGAACAAATTCATTCGCCAAAAGATGTGTGGATAAAGTCTCATACCAAGCACGAGGAGCCTGATGAAGACCATAGAGAGCCTTATCAAGCTTTGAAACCATATTCAGATTCAGTGGATCTTTAAACCCCGGCGGCTGACACACATAGACTTCCTCCTTGACCTTTCCATATAAAAACGCACTTTTAACGTCTAATTGAAACACCTTAAAACCTTTAAAGGATGCAAAAGCTAGAAATAGCCTTATAGCTTCGCGCCTCACAACTGGCGCATAAACCTTGGTGTAATCAATTCCTTCTTGTTGATTGAAGCCTTGGACAACTAATCTTGCCTTGTTGCATACCACGACACCTCGATCGTCTTTCTTACATTTAAACACCCATTTTGTTCCTATCGGATACGCACCTTTCGGAAGATCAACAAAATTCCAAACCTTAAGTTTGTCAAATTGAGCAAGTTCTTCCTGCATAGCTTCTATCCAATTATTGTCATTTAAAGCCATCTCAACATTCTTGGGTTCAACCTGCGAAATAAAGCATGAATGTGAGCAATCATCAAGAACACCAGAATCTTTAATGCAAGTATACAAACCAGTATTGTCAACAAGAGAACGTGTTTTCACTCCATCCTGTAAATTTCCAATTATATTCGTCACCGGATGATCTTTGAGTTCCTTGATGGATGCAACCTCAGGAACCGGCAACACGTCAACTTGAGTAGATTCAGATTGATAAGAATAATCTTGATTAATTGGAATATCTGAGTCTAAATTTGTAGGAATCTCCCCCTGAGCCTGTGTTGAAGGTAATGAATCATCACCCAACAACGGATCAGCAGAAGAATCTTGAAAAATAGCATTATCCTCCTCACTCTCTGAATCTTGTGGACCTGAACAAGAAGCAACATTAGGATCGGGAGTAGAAGTAGATGGAATCGATGAATTTGGAACTGCATTTGGTAGAAATCCATTGTGTTGTGCATCCTGACATGAATCATAAAGAACAGCAGCCTCTTCATCAGAAATATCAGAAGGTAAATGAAAAGATTTGAATAAGTTTTCATCAGTTGAAAGTAAGAAAAGAAGACGTACCAAAGACCACGTTTCGCACGCGTTACGGGCATTATGAGTTTCTCGTAATGTCCTTCGGATTGACCAACGCACCAGCAGCGTTCATGGACTTGATGAATAGAGTATGTCGACCCATGTTAGATCGATTAGTGATAGTCTTTATAGACGATATACTGGTATATTCAAAAAGCGAGGGTGATCACCGCTGTCACCTAAGAGAGGTTCTGGAGGTGCTAAAGCAGGAAAAGTTGTGCGCAAAATTCTCCAAATGCGCGTTTTGGCTTAGGGAAGTCCAATTCCTAGGTCATGTAATAAACCCAAACGGAATCATGGTGGATCCTGCAAAGATCGAGACAGTAAAGGAATGGAACGTCCCAAAGACACCAATAAAGATACGAAGTTTTCTGGGATTGGCAGGCTACTATCGAAGGTTCATTCAAGATTTTTCAAGAATAGCCTCGCCACTAACTAAGTTGACACGGAAGGAAGTGAAATATGAATGGGGTTCAACCCAAAACAACGCGTTTGAGGAACTTAAGGCACGATTAACCCAAGCTCCAGTCTTGGCACTACCTGAGGGAAATGAAGACTTAGTAGTCTACTCTGACGCTTCGGGTCAGGGTTTAGGTTGCGTACTTATGCAACGAGGGAAGGTAATTGCTTACGCCTTGCGACAACTAAAGATTCACGAGGTTAATTACCCAACACACTATTTAGAGTTAGCAGCAGTAGTTTTCGCATTGAAAATATGGAGGCACTATCTGTATGGAGTTAAATGCACCATCTACTCAGATCACAAAAGCCTAAAGTACTTTTTCGGGCAAAAGGAATTAAACATGAGGCAAAGGAGGTGGTTATAGCTACTGAAAGACTATGACTATGAGATATTGTACCATCTAGGCAAGGCAAATGTGGTGGCTGACGCTTTAAACAAAAAGGAAAAATCGGAACCTATACGGATCAAAGCGTGTCAGCTGATTATAACACCAGATTTGATGAGTGAGATATCGAAGGCACAAGAGGACGCACTATTAGAAAGAAATATAAAACGGGAAAGAATAGTAGGACAACAAGGGAATTTGGATGCAAATGCATACGGTGTACGAACTAGGTTTGGCAGGATGTGGATACCTAATATTGACGAGCTTAGAGCCAAAATACTCGATGAGGCCAATAAGTCTCGCTATTCTATCCACCCTGGGACAAACAAAATGTATCAAGACTTGAAGAAAGAATACTGGTGGCCTGGCATGAAGGATGATGTGACAGAGTACGTGAGTAAGCGCCTAACTTGTTCTCTAGTTAAGGCCGAGCTCCAGAAACCATGCGGTAAATGCAACCTCTACCAATACCGAAATGGAAGTGGGAGGAGATCACGATGGACTTCATTACCAAGTTACCGCGAACAGCTAAACGCAATGATACCATTTGGGTGATCGTCGACCGCTTGACGAAAAGTGCTCACTTCTTGCCAATACGTGAGACTTCTTTGTCAGAAAGACTAGAAGAAGTATTTATCAAGGAAGTTGTGAGCAGACATTGTATGCCGCTGTCGATTGTGTCCGACAGGGATACTAGATTCACGTTAAGGTTTTGGAAGAAATTCAATGAAGCAATGGACACTGGACTGAACATCAGCACCGCTTACCACCCCCAAACCGATGGACAATCGGAAAGGACCATTCAGACCTTGGAGGACATGCTCCGGGCCTGTATCATTGACTTCGGTTGGAGCTGGGAAAACCATCTACCATTGGCAGAATTTTCAAATAACAACAGCTATCACTCGACTATTGGCATGCCACCATTTGAAATGTTGTATGGAAGGAAATGTAGGACCCCGGTTTGTTGGGGGTAAATTGGACAAAAGTATTTCGCAAGTCTCGAAGTGGTCAACGCTACATCTGAGAAGTTTGATCAAATCAAGGCTCGAATGAAAGCCGCAAAGACAGACAGAAATCATACGCGGATAAGGGAAGAAGGGATTTAGAGTTTCAAGTGGGGGACATGGTACTGTTAAAGGTATCACCTTGGAAAGGAATCATTCTATTCAGAAAACGTGGCAAATTAAGTCCAAGGTTTGTCGGACCTTTCAAGATTTTAGCGAGAGTGGGTCAAGTTGCTTACAGACTCGACCTACCCGTGGAGCTTAGTGGGATACACCCTACGTTCCACGTGTCGCACTTACGCAAGTGCCTAGCTGACGACACAGCTGACATACCTTACGACGAAATCGAAGTGGATAACAGTCTAAATTATGTGGAGGAACCAATAGCCATTATCGACCGAGCTGAGAAACGACTACGCAATAAGTCGATTCCTTTAGTCAAAGTACAATGGTGTAAGGCCCCTTTCCCGGGTAACCTCACTTGTTGGATTTACTCATAAACATAGTCATAAATACTGAACTTAAATTAAAAACATTCATCATTCAATTACATTTCATAACAGCGGAAGTCTTAACAATTAAAAGCACAACATTGTCTTAACAAACAAAAGTGGGATGTCAGTCTTGTGTCGGGTAACCTTCACGCCCTCGCACGACCTTTTCTTCCTTTACCTGAAATGTATACTAAAGTCAGCTAACGCTGGTGAGTTCTAGTTTAATGCGTTTAGATATAAACATTCTTTTCTTTACTTCATAAGTAAGCATTATTATAAAGTCATTCATATAAATACGTATTCATAGCTTTTGCTTTTCTTTCATCTTTCTTTTCTTTATTAATGTGATTACATATATATATATATATGTGTTCACCCTTTTTCTTTCACTTTTCTTAACATTCTTTCCTTATCTTTCTTACGTGATTACATAGATATGCATTCACCTTTACTTTCTTTACCATTTATTGGTCATACACATAAGGGTGATCAACCCGCCTTTTACTGCGTATGTCACAAAGACATACGCCCTTAAGCTACCGTCGTAGCCCTTTTACTCGTCCGGTCCTAGAAACCGTCCGCCTTAACTTTTCCGTCCGGCCAACCTTCGGCCGTCCGTCTTAACCGTCCTACCGTCGTAGTCCGTCATATTCGCCCGTCTGCCATAAGGCATCCGTTTCCCACTTGAACTAATTATACAGCCGAATATTGATTTAGCGACTTACTCCACCGTAGTGGCCTTTATTTAGTCTACCTTGCTAGACTTCCTTCTCTAGCTGCATAATAGTCAAGTGGTCGTCCGTCTACCGTAGTAGTCGTTAGCTTCGTTTCCGTCCATAACGTATACTTACATTCTTCGCATGCAATATATATTTATAAAGCAAGGTTTCATTTATTTACGTTATACCATTCATTCATTCATTCTTTGCAAACATACGTGTCGTTCTTTGTTCGTAAATCATTATTCGCATTCATATGTATCTACACATATACCTTAATATATCACGTATGATCACATTGATATTCATTTCATTTATTCATTTAGTGTATACACTTCAGCCCCAAAACATTTATAAATCATTTGCACATAACATAGAAGGGGGCACATAGAACTCACCTGATGAGTAGTTTCTGTAATACACTTAGCTGGCTACTGAGCTTCACTAATGTCACTCACGATCTGTATAATAAAGTCATATACATAAGGTAGTGCTCCTAGATGACACTAGACATTACTATGCTTGAACCTAGTAGTTTTGATTGATTAGCTTATATCGAAACTTGGTAGTTTCGATAGGTTGTTCCTGTCGAAACTTGGTAGTTTCGATAGGTAGTTTCGATAGGTTGTTCCTGTCGAAACTTGGTAGTTTCGATAGGTAGTTTCGATAAGTAACTTATGTATTATCTTAGCTTCGGATCGGGGGCTCATATCGAAACTATAGTAGTTTCGATTGGGTCTGCATATATCGAAACTGGGTAGTTTCGATAGGTCTGCACATATCGAAACTAAGTAGTTTCGATGGACCTGCACATATCGAAACTAAGTAGTTTCGATGGACCTGCACTTATCGCCTTCCCAAAAATCCGAATGTTCTGCATGCGAATCTGGTCATGTCGATATCTAAATTTTCTTTGATCAAAACGTTCATTTTTCATTCTAGATGCTATACCTAAGATCACTTTCAAGTTTCATCCGTAAAATCGTTATCTTTTAGCCAAAACCCGAAACTTCCCAAAACGAACAAAAACTCATAATGTGATCGAATCGTTACCTGGATTGTAATTCTGATTCGGAGGTTTTGCTCACGGGAACAGCAGCAACGTTCTCCTGAATTCCCGAGTTGATCCGTCACTTTCTCTCTCTAGACCCGAGCTCTCCTTTCTCTCTCTAAAAGCTGCGTGTGTTGGGGAAATGAGCAGGGAAGAGGGCTGCCTTGCCTCTTATGTGCAATGGGCTTCCCTCGGCCCATTGAAGCCGGGCCCAGGCCCGCTCCCTTTTTATTTAAATATTCCAACTAAATCACCGGTCTTGCTATATTTATTCGTTTTATTATTTTTGGGATGTTACAAATGGAAGCACAGAAAAGGGTCAGAAGCTACATGGGAAAAAGAAGACGAGATGAGGGGACTTTACCCTAATTTGTTTAACGTATAAGCGGTTTCGAGGACGAAACCTCTTTAAGGAGGGTAGACTTGTAACATCCCAAAAATAGTAAATAAGTAAATAATAAATCGATAGAGATTTAATCGTCAAAATAATGAAAGAAAATGGATGGGCTTGGGCTCGGCTCCAACAGGCCGAGAGAAGCCCAGGTATATAAGGGTCGAGACAGGCTTAGACTCTCATTTTTCACCAACACTTGCAATCTAGAGAGAGAAAGGAGAGTCGGGTCTAGAGAGAGAAAGTCGACGGATCAACACGAGATTGAAGGAGCACGTTACTGCTGAGCTCGTGAGCAAAACCTCTGAATCAGAATTCCAATCCAGGTAACGATTCGACCATAATCTGAGTTTTTGTTCGTTTTGAGGTTTCTTGAGTTTTAGCTAAATAGGAGACGTTTTTATGGTTGAAACTTGAAAATAAGCTTAGAACTAGCATCTAGAATGAAAACCGCACCTTTTGATCAAAGAAAATTGTAAGATTGGCATGATCAGATTAACATGCAAGAATTTCGGACTTGTCTAGGAAGCTGGTCTTGCGTACTTATCAAGTACGCAAGAAGGATGTCATGCGTACTTATCAAGTACGCATGAGGAAGATCCTGTGTACTTATCAAGTATGCAAGAAGAATGTTCTGCGTACTTGTCAAGTACGCATGAGCAAGGCCCTGCGCACTTACTAAGTGCGCAGGCATCAAACCAGTTAGTAAAGTCAGTATGTTCGCCTGATTCAGTATGTTTAAACCGTTAGAGTTGGGATTGGGTCTGATGTGTATTTAACTACCTAATTCAGATCGTTCGTGACTTTGTTGGGCCTTTGTTTAGGACAACCAAGACTAGCTTATCAGGTGAGTTCTATGTGCCCCCTTCTATATTATGTGCAAATCATTTTAAATGTTTTGGGGCTGAAGTGTATACACTAAATGAATAAATGCTATGAATTTCAATGTGATCATACGTGGTATACAAATATATATATATATACTTATATATGAAAATGAATTATGAACAAAGATTGAAACGTATGATTATAAAGAATGAATGAAAGAAGGACATAACGTAAATGAATGAAATCTTGCTTTATATTATATATATTGCATGTTATGAATGTATGTAAACGTTATGAACCCATCTATGACAACGGCTACTTCGGTAGACGGATGACCACGTGACTATTTTTCAACCGGGACAAAAACGTTCCTTCGCAAGCTAGGACGTATAAAAAGGCACTAATGAACGGTCGAAGCAAATGCCTTAACTCAAGTAGAACGGTTGCATACATAATGGTTGCGTGGGAAACGGATGACCTAGGGAAGACGGACAAAATGACGGACTACGACGGTAGGACGGTTTAAGAGCGGATGGACAAAGGTTGCCGGACGGATTTAAGTTTCGACGGACGGTTTTCTAGAGCCGGACGGTTTATGAAAAGGGCTACGACGGTAGTTCTTACTGCGATGTCTTTGTGAAATTTGCGAAAAGTATGATGGGTTGATCACCCATAAGTTTATGGCCAAATGAATGTTCTCCCCAAGTAAGTATATATGTACATATGTATATACTCAATATGAATGTTATGTGAGAACAATAAAGCAAAGAATATGTAAAAGCTCGAATGTTAAGTATATTATATATATATAATACTCATGATAAGATAAATATTATGTATGATTGTCTATGAACTAGAACTCACCAGCGTTATCTGACTTTTAGTATACATTTCAGGTAAAGGAAGGAAGGGTCGTGCGACGGCGTGAAGGTTACCCGACACAAGACTGATATCCCACTTATTATATGTTAAGACAATGTTATGTATTTAATTGTTAAGACTTCCGCTGTTATGTCATGTCATGTTACGTTATGTAATTATTGAATTCAAATGTTTTAGATTTAAGCTTAGTATTTGTGACTATGTTTATGAGTAAATCCAACAAGTGAGGTTACCCGGGAATGGGGCCTTACATGGTGCTAGTATCCATTGATATCAATTGGCATGAAAGCAATCCCACGGACGCTGGGGACGGTCCTGATTGGCTCTTTGATGTCGAATCTTTGTTTAAGTCATTTAATCTTCCTGTATTTTCAAATGATTTAACTCCTGATAATCCCTACTTTTCTGTGAACAATCTAGGGAATGTAGGTGCTTCAAGTTCTTCCTCATCCTCTCAATAAGAAAACCTTGCACCTGCTACTGTTGAGTCATTCGTGGATTCTTCCAGTTCTGGTGCAACAAGTGAAACTGTTGAAGAAACCAATCATGCAATAGTGGATGTTACCCCATAATCAACTGCTGAAGATCCCATTTTTGATGAAGTTGACCCTCCTCTCAATAACATCACAAATCTGGATGAGATCTTGGAAGAAGATGAGATTCCTCAGTTGAGAATTCACAAGAATCATCCCACTGACAACACCTGGTCATGTCATTTAGTCTAACGAATGCCCCTGCAACATTTATGGATCTAATGAACAAGGTTTGTAAACCATTCCTTGACAAATATGTCATCGTTTTCATCGATGATATTCTTATCTATTCCCGAAGCAAGGAAGAACATGCTGAACATCTTAGAATCATTTTGGGAACCCTGAGAAAAGAAAGATTGTACGCTAAGTTTTCAATATGTGAATTTTGGAAACGAGAAGTACAATTTATTGGGCACGTGGTAAATGAACAAGGAATACAAGTAGATCCAAGTAAAATCAAAGTTGTTATGAATTGGGAAGCCCCAAAGACTCCAACAGAAATTAAAAGCTTTCTTAGACTAGCTGGCTATTACAGAAGATTCGTTAAGAATTTCTCCAAGATAGCTACACCTTTGACTTCGCTAACTCAGATGGCAGCAAAGTTTGAATGGGTCACAAAAGAGGAAGAGGCTTTCATCATTCTCAAGGATAAGCTTAGTCATGCACCAATCTTAGCACTACCTGAACGGAATGATGACTTTGTCATCTATTGTGATGCTTCCCAAACTGGTCTAGGTTGTGTGTTGATGCATCGAGACAAGGTTATTGCCTACGTATCATGCGAATTTAATGTCACACCCCGACTGATGGCGGAATCATCGGGGCGGGACATGTAGACTGTTCATAAGCACATGGTTGTCTAGATTGAATATATTAAACATCAAATTTCATAACAAGTAGTCCAAACACAACCAAATCCAAGATAGAACAAATTTGAAATACATAGAGTTCCTTTATTTAATTTAACTAAGTCCAAGCCTATGTGTAGCACATCTTGATCGATCTCACACATTAGAACCTGAAACATGAATAAAATAAAGTCAACTAAAAAGTTGGTCAGTATAACACAGGTTTATATAGATAGCATATAGTTTGTAAAACAAATCCATACATAACATGATAAATAAGGCATTTATGGGGAGCAGCTATTGTGTAACCATGTACAATCAAACCTTTGTAACTAGCATGCAAAATTGTGTTGTCGGTATCAATCACCCCAATCTGGGTGGGTTTGTCAGACTCAATAGATCTATCATTGAAAACCGTCGGCGTGAATAGTTAATGATTGCACATAATCGCATACAAAGGTTAGCACACCTAGCACTCAGGCATAAAGCTCAAATTACACACATGAATGTAAATAGGATTTGTACTTGTGTTGTTTGTGTAAATGCAAACATGTAATTTGAATAGTGTTCATGTTTCACCCCAAAAATGTAAAAGAGTAAAAGGGGCTATGTATACTCACTTGGTTTGAAGGCGTAGCTAACAAAGATACTAGATAGGATAAGGATCCTTGAAATGCACAAGTTAACCTAAAGTGTAATGTATATGGTATTAATAGTGTGCACCAAAGTCTAAGTCTAAAGTTGCATTTGGACTTGTTTAAGAAGGTCATTGATTTGTAATTGGAGGTATTTGAATAAAATATATAAAGTTTGAAAGAATATTTTTAGAATATCTTGATTAAGGTTTGAATTTGAATAATTAAATAAGTAATGTAAATAATTATTGTTTATGAAAATATTACAAGTGTTAAATGAAATTAAGTGTAAATAAATAAATGTCTTTGTTTAAACATAAAGTAAATAAATAATCATTATTTTATTTATTTATTTATACATTGTAACTTAACCATTTAAATACTTTTTAAATGAAAGGTTTAGCAATAATTGTAAATTAAATTTTTTAAACTTTAAATAATTTTCCATTTATTAAATATTTGTTCTTTCTAAATAAGATTAAATGCAATTTTATAAAAATCAGCTATTTTTATTTTGTAATTTAATCAGAATATTTATAGTTTGAAAAATACATAAAATTTATAATTCTGCCAAGAATTTGACTCACACACGACCGTGCCTGGGAAGGGCACGATCGTGCTCAAACCACGGGCGCGACCATGATAGCCAGGGCGCGACCGTGTTGATCAAACTAAGGCTTAACTAACTAAATCATTAGGCACGACCATGCCTTGGCCAGGCATGATCGTGTCTATGATCCTAAGACACGACTGAGATTAGCCAAAAGGCATGATTGGGTTTGGACAGGAGGACACGACCGCGTCTCATGAGGCACGACCGCGTCTCATGAGGCACGACCGCGCTAGATGATTAGCGCGACCGTGTCTGTTACAAATCAGGAACGAATTGACTAATTCTTATAATAACAGGGTTGGAAATCATAGGGCTTTCACCCATTAGATCATTTCGAGTCTTTTTGCATAGATTAATTGGACTTAAAAAGTGTCTAGAGTCGGATTCGATTAAATCGTTTTTGAATGAAAACTAGATTCGGGTTTAACATGATTTCCATATTGTAAGCCCAAATTAACATGGAGCTTTTGATCTAAAGACTAAATCGATAGAGGACAAGGTTTCAATTACCCGGAAAAATGGCGAATCGATGGAGTACGGTAGAGTCTTGTTCCGGCGACGTTGTGAACGGCTTTCGGCGTCCTCTGCTGCAATCCCGGCTAAACCAGAGAGTCCAGTAGTTTTAGTGAACATTGAGTAGCGTGAATTTGTTGTTTGATTGATAGAATTCAGATTGAAAGGAGGGTTTGTGTTTTCTTTGAAATGTTTGAGAGATTTTTGAGTCTAATGGAATTAAACTGAGACGTTTGTTGTAATTGAATATGTTATTTCTTTCGTTAATGGTAATGAAGTGTAAATCGGTTACGGAACTCAACGATTGGGTGATTAAAACTGTATTTACGTTTCAACTGGTACTAGGCGCGACCATGCCCAAACGAGGCGCGACCGTGCTAAGGCACCAGGCGCGATCGTTCCAAAGCAAGTCGCGCGACCGTGCCAAAGCACTCGGCGCGACCGTGCCAGAACGAGGCGCGACCGTGCCTATTAGGGTTTCTTGCTACTTTTCAACATCAGACCTTGTAACTTTAGTCTTTTGCCATATTTGTATAATTAGATACTCATGTATTGTTTAATAGGATAAAACCGAGTAAATTTGCAGATTTGCATTGAAATATAGTATTAAGTTGATGGTACGAATAGAACAAAATAGTGCACTAGAATTTGGTTTGAAATGCATTACATTGAATTGAAAATACGGATACTAAAAATCAGAAATGTTACAGTCTCCCTGTGTTGAGGGAATTTCGTCCAGAAATTTAGCTAGAGGAAACTACGGCATCAGTGAAAAGATGGGGGTACTTGAGCTTCATTTGGTCCTCTCATTCCCAAGTGAATTAAGGACCACTCTTAGACTCCTAACGAACTTTGACAATAGGAATACGACTTCGCTTGAGTTGCTTGATTTCACGATCCATAATTTCTACCGGTTTCTCAACGTAGTGCATAGTTTCGTCAATGCGCACGTCATCAAGTGGTATATGGAGACTTTCATCAATGAGACATTTCTTCAGATTAGATACATGAAATGTAGGATGCACATTGCCAAGGGATAGAGGTAACTCGAGTTTGTAAGACACTTTCCCAATCTTTTCAAGGATTTTGAATGGACCAACATAGCGAGGGGCTAACTTGCCTTTCTTTCCAAAATGGATCACACCCTTCCACGGGGACACCTTAAGAAGAACAAGGTCACCGACTTGGAATTCTAAGGGTTTTTGACGTTTATCGGCATAACTCTTTTGCCGACTTCTCGTTGTTCGGATGTTGTCACGGATTTGAATAATCTTGTCGGATGTTTCTTGAATTAGCTCGGGACCGGTGATTTGTGCTTCACCAATCTCGTTCCAACAGATAGGAGAACGACACTTGCGACCATAAAGAGCTTCGAATGGAGCCATGTTGATACTTGTGTGGTAGCTATTATTGTAAGAGAACTCAATGAGGGATAAATGTGAATCCCAGTTGCCACCAAAATCGATTACGCAGGCTCTAAGCATGTCTTCAAGCGTTTGGATTGTCCGCTCGGTTTGACCATCAGTTTGGGGATGGTAAACCGTGCTCAAATCTAATCGTGTGCCAAGAGCGGTTTGGAGAGATTGCCAGAATCGAGAAGTGAACCGGGCATCTCGGTCGGATATTATGTTCAAGGGAACACCATGACGGCTCATAATTTCATGAATGTAAAATCAGGCTAGTTTCTCAACCCGATAGTCTTCACGGATAGGCAAGAAATGAGCAGATTTGGTGAGACGATCAATAATCACCCAAATGCTATCATAACCACTCGAGGTGCGAGGGAGCTTGGTAATGAAATCCATAGCTAAGTTTTCCCATTTCCACACGGGAATTTCTGGTTGTTCAAGTAAACCCGAAGGACGTTGATGTTCGGCTTTGACTTTGGAGCAGGTTAAACATTTGGCAACATAAAGAGCAATGTCCTCTTTCATACCGGGCCACCAATATTGTGGTCGAAGATCTTGGTACATTTTATCCGCACCAGGATGAATAGAATAACGAGTCTTGTGAGCCTCGTTCATGAGAAATGTACGGAGATTATCGCGATCGGGAACCCAGATACGATTCAAGTAATAAAGTAAGCCATTTGGTTTAGATTCAAGCAGAAGTTCAACACCACACGACATTTCCTCGTACATGTTACCCTCGGTGACTGAGACGTGTTGAGCTTTTAAGATGCGGTTTTGAATGTCGGTTTGAATTCGAACACATTGAAGCATGACATGGTTCTTTCGACTCAAAGCGTCGGCTACAACATTCGCTTTGCCGGGATGGTAACGAATCTCACAGTCATAGTCGTTAAGGAGTTCAACCCAAAGTCGTTGCCTCATATTTAGTTCCTTTTAATTGAAGATATGTTGAAGACTTTTGTGGTCGGTGAACACCACACATTTTGCGACATAGAGATAATGTCTCCAAATCTTTAATGCGAATACGACCGCACCCAACTCGAGATCGTGCGTCGTATAATTCTTCTCATGAATCTTAAGTTGTCGTGATGCGTAGGCAATTACTTTGCCTCGTGGCATGAGGACACAACCGAGACCTTGGTTAGAAGCATCACAGTAGAAAACTAAATCATCATTCCCATCAGGGAGAATCAAAATAGGAGCATTGCACAACTTTTGCTTAAGGGTTTGGAAAGCTTCTTCTTGCTTTGGTCCCCATTCATAAGTCTTACCCTTGTGGATCAAAGAGGTAAGGGGAACAGCAATCTTAGAGAAGTTCGAGATGAAACGACGGTAATATCCCGCAAGACCAAGAAATGAACGAACTTCAGTGGAAGTCTTCGGGGCATTCCAATTTTTAACCGTTTCGATCTTAGCAGGGTCAACATGAATACGCTTGTCGTTGACGATATGACCAAGAAATTGAACTTCTTTTAACCAAAATTCACATTTGGAGAATTTGGCATATAGTTGTTCTTTCTTCAAGAGATCCAAAACCAATCTAAGATGTTGCTCATGATCGGCTTTAGTCTTGGAATAGATTAAGATGTCATCGATGAAAACTATCATGAACTTATCGAGATACGGTTTGCACACACGATTCATTAGTTAGCCCAAAAGGCATAACCATGAACTCATAATGACCATACCTTGTTCGGAAGGCAGTCTTTGGAATATCGTCTTCTTGCACACGGAGTTGATGATAACCAGATCGAAGATCAATCTTCGAGAAGCAAGTAGAACCTTTAAGTTGATCAAAGAGGTCATCAATTCTAGGCAAAGGATAACGGTTTTTGATAGTAAGTTTGTTGGGTTCGCGGTAGTCAATACACATGCGAAATGATCCATCCTTCTTTTTGACGAATAAGACGGGTGCACCCCACGGTGAATGACTTGGACGAATGAATCCTTTGTCGGAGAGCTCTTGAAATTGACTTGCAAGTTCTTGCATTTCAGAAGGTGCAAGACGGTATGGAGCTCTAGCCACGGGGTTAGCTCCGGGCACAAGATCAATGCGAAATTCTACTTGACGAACGGGTGGAAGACCGGATAAGTCTTCGGGGAATACTTCAGGAAAATCTTGGATAATGGGGATATCTTGGATACTCTTCTTTTTAACATCCTTTTGAACGAAATGGGCCAAAAAGGCCACGTACTTCTTTCGTAAGTACTTTTGAGCAGTAGTTCATGACATTAATTTAAGCCCTTTGCAAGGCTTTTCACCAAAGACTCTCAACGTTTCTCCCGATGGTAGAGGTATTCGGATGCACTTATCGAAACAGACGACTTCAGCATGATGATTTGATAGCCAATCCATGCCTAAGATGATATCAAAACTTCCTAGTGGCATTGGAACAAGGTTGATTGGGAATGTATGTTCATTAAGTTCTAGAGAACAGTCATAGATAATAGACTCGATTGTAAGTGAATCACCATTAGCTATTTCGACGGTAAAGGTTTTCTCTAATTGGGATCGTGTCTTTGTAAGTAAAGGTTCAAAGTTAAGTGACACGAAACTCTTATCGGCACCAGTATCGAATAAAATGGAGGCATATTGACTATTAACAAGAAACGTACCATTGACCACATCATTGTTGGCTTGAGCTTCATTGGCGTTTATGTTGAAAGCACGCCCACGAGCTCCACCTTGTCTAGCATTGACTAACTTTGGGCATTGATCACGGAAATGGTTCGGTTTGCCACACTCATAACATGCTCGCCCATTTGCAATAGCGGGTACACCTTGATTAGCCACTTGGGTGTTGGTTTGGTTTGGTAGGTTGACTTGGCCCGCAAGAGCTCTGGCCCTACAAACATTAACTGTATGGCCATATTTTCCACAATAAGTACAAAGGCGACATGGGATGCCTTAGGGATGATGGTAGTTGCAGGTGGCACAAAGTGGGTAGATTCCAACATATGGCTTTTTGGCTGGTGCTTGAACCATAGGTGCAGTTTGGTTAATAGGAATAGCAGGAGTGACCACAACATAGTTTCTAGTCTTCCTTTTCCTATTATTGCGGGAGGGTTCAGTTGTGGCTTCTTTGTTGTGAGTAGGAGGGGTTATAGTGTCAGAAACTTTCTTGGTGCCCTTTTTAGTAAGAGTCCCCGCCTTCACATGGTTATCAGTTAAGGTAGCGGACAAACGGATGGCATCTTCAAGTGTGGCAGGATTCCTTCCTAGGACAGTATCTTGAATTTTTCTAGGTAGTCCCCCAATATACTTTTCAATGCAGCGGGACAGAGGAGTGACCATGTGGGGCACAAGAAGACTCAACTGGAACCGAGTCGTATACGCCAAGTTTTCACCACTATCTTGGGCAAGATCCCAAAACTCAGCTTCAAGTTTCTTCACTTCATTTCGAGGACAGAATTCCTCGGTCATTAGCCTTTTAACCTCATCCCAAGGTAAGGCCATTGCTACATCCACACCTCTATTTCTTTTCTCCCCATTCCACCACGTGAGTGCCCATTTTTGTAGGACACTTGTGGCATGACGAACACGAAGGTTGTCGGGGCAGTCACTATTGAGAAAGGTATTCTCAATGCTTTCGAACCATTGAAGGAGTCCGGTAGCTCCTTCGGTACCATAGAACTTGAGGGGATTAAACGAGTTGAAATGCTTGAAGGTGCATTGAGATGGGTTGTTACCACCATTTCCACCATTACCACCATTTCCACTATTGCTACCATTACCACCGTTGTTGCCATTGGTGGCACTATTAGCTTGAGTGAGTTGTGTCACGAGTTGTGCAAGAATAGCAGCAATGTTGATATTGGTGTTGGCCGCGGGAGCACGACGAGGAGGCATTCTACAGATTTTCACAAGCTATGAAAAGATGTAAGAACTTATGAGAATTGTTTGGATTTAATAGAATAAGATAACAAAATAAATAGATAATCATAGTTTGGATTGTACTCGAATAGTGATATAATCACTCGAACACTATGACGCATTAAGGTTAATTAAACTTATATAATTTTCAAGGAGACATGCTTTAGCCTATAAGTAAACACTCATCTTGGGAATTCCCAGGAAAGCATACGGGTCCCTCGGTTGATTGGGATTTATGCGAAATGCTTTCCTAGACAGAAAACCCAAAATACAGGTGCCACTCTTCCAGATTGCACGTGTCCTCAAATAATTAACAAAGCTTAAAAACCTTAACGAGGAAATAAAGAAATTTTTATGTGTAGGTCCCTCGGGTGTGGTGGATCGTCACATGCAAGTGGTCTACTAGTCGGACCGGGTGCGGAATACCCGTGACTAGGTGGAGAGTCTAACTGAACAAAGTAAACCGAACACAAGAGTCACAATAATCGTTCTTTGTATTATAAACACTCGACGGTTACAGAGAGAATACAAGCTGCGTACTTAGCAAAACTGAGTTCGTCTGAACAAATGGTTATGCGTACTTAGCTTCTGTGAACCTATCCTATTTATACTGACCTGATGCCTGCGCACTTAGTAAGTGCGCAGGACCAATTACTCCTGCGTACTTAACAAGTACGCATAGGTCTTCCTGCGTACTTGCTAAGTACGCAGGAGCTTTCTCCTGCGCACATACAAGTGCGCACAACACTTATGTAAACGTAAATACAACTCGATAAACTATTACATAATGACTCTTACATACAAAGACAAAATACAGATATTAGACATACAAACCTAGACTCTATCCAGAGTGTTGTCACAGGAAAGTGCATCAACAAACTCCCCCTTGACAACAGCTCGGGATCTTCATCGTCTTCAGTCTTCAATCTTCAGTCTTCACAGCACTGCTTCCTTAGCTTCCATCTTCTTTTTGTAATCAAGACAGAACTTGATTAACTTGTCGTATTTGGCCGAGAGAAGCTTTGTCCATTCGTCAGTGTGGATGCAGAATTTGTCTGCTAGTACCTCCAGATCGTTCACAGAGAAATTGATGAAGCAGACTTCATCAAAAACCCTGATCACTTCCTTTGGCACTGTGTTTCCACTATCTGACTTACCTTTACCCATGATCACTGCCTCGCCCGTTTTTGGATCAACGTACCAGTACCACATGTCACCAAAAATATCCTGAGGTAACTTGCTCAGGGGAATCTTGGTTTCACATCGCACTGGCTTGTATACCAATCTCTTTAACGGCTTCTTAGTCACAGGATGCACTGCATGCTTATCCTTGACTCTTCTGGGCACCTGAGGCTTGAGATACTCATACTTTCCCGATCTTGCTTCACGCTGTAGTATACTCCACAAACCCATTGCTACTGCATGATTCGAATGATTCAGCAGGTCGCGGTTTGCAAGGTTAACTAGGTCGTACCTGGGCAAAGAGTTGAACGCCTCACTGGTTGGTTTCACGTATTGAACCCCTCCAGATCTTTTGATGGCGAACAACTGCTTGTCCTCCTCAAACCTGACAGCTAAGATCATACCTGTCGCTCCATACTTGTCTTTGATAGACGTCTTTTGCCACACTGGAGCTGGACCCTTTGTAGATGCAGAAGGCATGTCTTTCTCTTTTTGTTCCTCGGGGTCCACAGGTATAGGGTCGACCCGGGGGGCATCAGTTGTAGCTTCAACATTACTAGCTGTATCAACTGAGCCTGTGTCTGTTTCGAGCAGAGATTCGAGCGATGGTATTTCAAAGATCTCACCATCCTCTAACTCATACTCTAGATCCCCGTCGCCCTTGGGAATCTCGATTATCACATCATCATCATCATCGTTCCAATCATCACCAGAGTCGATCTCTTCTTCTTCTAGATTAAGGAGAGCATCGATCTGTAATTCTTTAGAATAGTCAGGCTCGAGACATAGAATCTCGCCAGCCACTGACTTCCCTTTATCACCACCACCACCACCACCACCTGAGGTATCACCACCCTCTTGCGTAGTAGACTCCCCCTCAGCCATTGACGTAGTAGAGATGGGCACAATTGCCGAAGCATGGTGCTCACCTCCACTAGGACCGACTTCAGGATCCTTGTCTTTGTCATCATCCTTAGTCAAATCGACTGGATGACAACCCTCTGCACCGGTGGATTTTTCTTTTTCCTTCTCCCCCTGAGCACCTAGCTTCTCGGTCAGTTCTGCAATCAATTTGACCATAGTAGCGTGCTCCTGCCTTTGAGCATCCAGCCTTAGCTCAATTGAAGTTCTGTGGGCTAGAATCATGTCATTCGTCTTCATTACTAGTTCATTCTGCGCCATCACATTCTTCAGCCGTTCATCAGTCCCTGTTCTCTGGCTACGCAGAATCCTAACTTCATCTGCCAGAGAGTTTATCTGTGCTTGTTGAGCATCAGAATCCTCTTTTGACTTTTGAATAGTCTTCAACAAGCCAGCAACTTGGGTTTCTAGCATATCGATCCTAGCTTCGTTTGGATCCGGATGCCTAGATGATGAGGCTTCGGCGTTGTGGATGGGGGAAGAGAAGACTGTGTCAAAGTCGAACCCCTGTGAGATGTCACCATAATTAAAGGGTTGACCTGATGTCTCTTTGGTGGGTGTTGGGGTTGGGGATGATATGATGTGAGTGGGTGTTATGGTTGGGGTGACTGTGACTGACTCCGTGAGAAGTGGAGCAGTCACCGTCACCTGGACGGTTGGAATAGGGAGGGTCACCGTCACAGGAATCACCTCTGTGACCGCCGTGACCGCCACATCTGCTTGTACCAGTGGCCTTCTCCTCCAACTAAACAGTTGCCGTGCTGGCATGGTAGATTCTGGTTGCACAGTTGGAATCTCTTCAACCCTGGGGATGGCAACCTCTTGCCTATCGCCCCTTTTCTTGTTGGTGCTCTCATGCCTCTGTCTTTGTAAAGCAGCGTCAGAGTCGGAATCCGGCTCATATTCGCTACTGGAGCTTTGTCTCTTTCTTTTTGAAGACGACGCAGGCTGGGTTACCTGTGCCTGTCTCCTCGGATGTGCCTGTGATGGTGCATCATCGGAATCAGAAGAATCTGATTCTGTAGCCTCCGAATCGGATTCCTCAGCACCACCAACACCACCTTCATCATCACCCTCATCATTACCTTCATCATTACCTTCAGCATCCTCATTCTCTTCATCTTGTTCTTCATCAGAGTGATCACTCATCTCTGGTCCCGAGTTGGGACTATACCAGTTCCAGTCCTCCGGAGCGACGTATGCTTCATTAATCAGATGGACGAAGAGGTCAGTATGCTCAGGGGTAGGTTCTACACTGCCTGGCTTTAGAAACTGTGCAAAGACTCTCTTGGCCACCCTTTTCACTTGCAGTCTCGGGTATAAAAGGAACCTAAATCTCTCAGCTGTATTTATCTGGTCATTAATTGCTTTGAAAATAAAGCGTGAGAAGTTGTAGCCCCGATTGAGAGACAATCCCACCATGGCTGCTGCAAGGTCATGACCCATCGCATCTTTCCCTGCTTTCCTGGATGAGATGCACATGATCATGATGTGGGCAAAATAATGCCATTGATCTAATACCCACATTTTCTTGTAAGAAGCATAGTCCCTTTCCCTGACATATCCCATTCTCTGCCTCCAACACCCATCCACGTAGTAATCTAGATAGGATGTCAGGTCGGTGGCAAGGTCTCTGAACTGCAGTACTCGTCTGATTGTATCTTCAGAGATTGCAATAGCCCGACCATCAACAGTAGCCCTTATGACATTAGGGGATACTTTGCAATCGTGCTCTGCAGTCTCCCAGAATTGTTCTAAGTATGGTCTTGAGACTGTTGGATTAGCCGAGATTGCATAACTTATTTTAGATCTGTTCAGAAAGTCCACAATCTCTCTATATTGTAAGGCTGCCCCTTTCCATTCTGGTTCAGTGTGCGGCAACAGATTGAATTCGTCAGTGAATGCACGAGCCATTATCTGCAAACACACACAGAAAACATAAACAGAACAATTTATAACAATGGAAATAGACACACATGACATAGAATAGTAGTTACACTTTGGAAAAAATTTCAGACTTTGAAAAATTTTCTAAGTGTTAGTCCTGCGCACTTAGCAAGTGCGCAGGATTTTACTCTTGCGTACTTAACAAGTACGCAGGAATTACTTCTTGCGTACTTGCTAAGTGCGCAAGAACAACCCTTAGCAAAAATTTCAAAGATTTAAATTCGTTCAAAATGCGGGTTGATTAGGTAGCCACTAGGTCGGAATCAGGGATTCGAACCTATGGTACCATTATCAACACCATTAACCACTAAGACACGATCAAATTTTGACCTAGGTCAGTGATCGACCCACTGACGGTTCGACTTCAACCCGTCGGATCGATCGATGACCAAAGGGAAAAACGGAGGATCGATTAGGCATCCTAATAACTTGTTAGAGACACTAGTTACCCAAACAACCCATTTTACCCCAAAAATTTTACGGATTTAACCTAAAAAATTTTAAGTCAAAAATCGGTCCAAAAAAAACACGAATCTATGGATGGAATCGGCCTAGATTCTCACCAAAGAGATGAAATACGAAGATGATAATGTGGACGGGATGAAAAACGGATTTGAACACACTCGATTTTGAGAGAAAAATCGCAGGGGGGAAAAAAATTTGGGTTTGAATGAGAAAACCAGAAAATTTTCTAAGTGTCAAACTTATACCCCACTGATATTGTTCGTGCGTACTTGCTAAGTGCGCACGAATTAACTCTTGCGTATTTAACAAGTACGCAGGAATTAACTCTTGCGTACTTGCTAAGTGCGCAAGTCTTACTTCGTGCGTACTTGACAAATGCGCAGAAACTTTAAGTGCGCAATTTTCAACTCAGAATTATGAAGATTGTCAAGTCAAATAACGAACAAGATAAAAATATTCAATCGGGAGGATTCAAATACAATTCATGAAGGTTAAACATAAAATATTTTTGGCCTTTTCTGAATTAAACTTAAACAATGCATAAACTTAAAATCTTTTTGTTCTTTTCTAGATAGAAATATACAAGTATTCACACAAGCTATTTTTGATCAAAGACACGAGAAAAGGATCATATCAGGCTAATTTTTAGCAAAAACGATACAATATAAACATCAAAGAATATGGGATCATGTCATGTATTACTCTTTATTCTTACGTAATAAGCAAATAAACAAGTAATTCAAGTTGACAATAGTATAAGATTTGAAACTATATGCATCTTTGTATCATGTTCTTGTGTATTAAGTTAATAATTATAAAATATACAACGTGTCCCCCACTTAAATGCTATGATATTTTGCACTATCTCAAGGCATCTAAGATTTTTTCAATGATATTCTTAATTTTCAGAATGAAGTTACATCAATTAGCACAGAAAAATCAAGCAGAATCCATGAGGATTATCAAGAATCATAAGATTCAGAATCGAGTGATTCAATTGTCTTGGTTTCATGTGATTTTCTTCTTTGAATATCGGTATGATGATTCGGGATAATGAACATGGTGTTTGATTATAAGGTAACGGGATCCAACTTTTATCTGGATTTGATTTCAATGAACCAGGAATGATTCAAGGGTGAATACATGCTCAACGGTTGATGTAGAGACATGTCTTGATTCAATCTCTCCTTGCATACTTGTGAGTATGGGCAGTGAGATGAACCGCATTAATTGTGCTAACAACATAACCCGAAACTGATCTCAAAAGAAAATTATTGCCAAAATCTAACATCCTTTATCTGATAATGATCTTTTCTATTCTTTTACACACACACACTTACAAACATGGGTTCAAATCACAGTTGTAATTTAGATTTAGTTTCCACACTACTAGTGATTCAAAGACGCATACAGCCTACTGACAATTCAAATTACTTGTAAGTAAACAGATTAAAAACATAATAATTTAAACAATTAAGTAAACATGACGCAATCATTTCCCATATGAGCAGTCTATGATGGTTAGATCATTTCAGATGTACTATCATTTCCTCGTTTCTCAAGTGAACTTTTGAAATTTTCTCCATTTTTTTTTATTGTTGTAAAGTATTTTAAACTAACAGAACTATACAGAAAAATTTAAAAGAAATAAAATTTAACTTCCATGAATTGAATTGATTTAAGAAAATTAATTTTTTTTCACTCGGGATTGAACATTCCTATCAAGTTGACAAGATGTTCAAAACGGGACCGATCAAATGCCTTTGTGAAAAGGTCAGCAAGATTGTCATCCGTGTGAACCTTTACAAGTTCAAGTAAATGCTTTTCAGCACAATCACGGATGAAATGATGGAGAATTTCAATATGCTTAGTTTTGGAATGTTTCACCGGGTTATTTGTGATGGACATGGTGGCATTGTTGTCAATGAATAAAGGAGTTCCAGTGAAGTTCAAGCCGTAGTCTCGCAATTGCTGCTGAATCCACAATATCTGAGAACAACCGCTAGCTGCAGCAATGTATTCTGCTTCACAAGTTAAGACAGAAATCGTTGACTGCTTCTTGCACTGCCAGGAGACCAGTCTGTCTCCCAAGAATTGACATCCGCCAGAAGTTGACTTTCTATCAAGGTTACAACCGCCATAATCTGAATCAGTGTAGGCTTTGAAGTCGAATGACTGCTGCTTGGAATACCAAAGACCCAATCGGGGTTTCCCTTTCAGGTATCTGAAAATCCTCTTCACAGCTATCATATGTGACTCCTTCGGTTGAGACTGAAACCTTGAGCACAAGCATACAGCAAACATAATATCGGGTCTTGAAGCTGTGAGATACATAAGTGATCCGATCATCCCACGGTACAACCTGCTGTCTACATCCTTCCCATCTTTGTCAGGATGCAAACCATGATTGACTGGGATTGGTGTGCCATAAGTAGTGCTATCACTCATCTTGTATTTTGATAAGATGTCCTGCACGTACTTAGTTTGATGTAGATAAATGCCATCCTCTCTTTGACTGACTTGCAGACCCAGGAAGAACGACAGTTCACCCATATTGCTCATTTCAAACTTGGACTTCATCACCTTTTCGAAATCCCTACACATCCCTTCATTGGTCGACCCAAAAATGATGTCGTCGACATATACTTGCACAAGAAGAATGTCACCTCCTGCTTTCCTTATGAAGAGAGTCGAGTCAATCTGCCCACGGTCGAAACCATTAGACAGTAAATGCTTTGATAGTGTCTCATACCATGCCCTCGGTGCTTGATGAAGACCATAAAGTGCTTTGTCTAGCTTGTACACTTTATTGATATTATGCGGATCTTCAAAACCGGGAGGTTGAGTGACATAGACTTCTTCATGAACTTTACCATAAAGGAAAGCACTCTTCACATCAAGTTGGTAGACCTTGAAGCCGACATATGTGGCATAAGCCAAGAACAGTCGAATGGCCTCAATTCTAGCAACTGGGGCATATACTTCTGTGTAATCCAAGCCCTCTTGTTGATAAAAACCCTGAATAACCAATCTTGCCTTGTTCTTCACAACTACATGACGATTATCCGTATTGCATTTGAACACCCATCTGGTTCCAATTGGCTGAAAGCCTTTTGGAAAGTCAACCAAATCCCATACATGCAACTTTTGGAATTGGGACAATTCATCTTGCATCGCCTCAATCCAGCAGTTGTCAGTGAGAGCCTCCTTCACATTCTTCGGCTCTATCTGGGACACGAATGCAGCATGCAGACATGTTTCCATGACACCAGTGTCAAATATCTCTGTGTAAAGACTGGTGTTCTCAGTGATGGTTCTATGACGAGTCTGAACACCGGCATAAGGATCACCAATAATGTTGTCGATTGGATGATTCCTATGCACTCTCGTCTCCGGTACAATTGGTTCTTGAATTTCTGGATCTAGATTTGTGCTCAACTCCCCCATTTCCTGTGTTTCAGCAGAAGAAGATTCAATGTTAATTGGATCAGCTGGAGCTTCATTTCCTACAGTTGTGTTAGGATTGGCTTGAGCGTCATCTCCAACAACATGAACACTTTCACTGTTATCAATGTTATCACTGTCATGAGTTCCAGATGCAGATGCAGCATTGGAATCAGGAGTTATAATTGGTACAGTAGCACGAGTAGAAAAAATGCCGCCATTCAATAGATTATAAACATTTTCGGCGTCTTCTGCAGATAGCTCAGGAAGATTGAAAGACTTGAATAGCGCATCATAATCAAAACCCCAAGCTGGACCTTTTGGTTCTGGTGGAATGATGTGTTTACTACAATCCACTTCGAACCATTCCTCGACAGTACGAGTTCCTATGTTGTACACTCTCTTGCAAGGCGAATTGGCAACATATCCTAAGAAGATGCCTTCCACCGCTTTCGCATGAAATTTAGATTGACGATCTTTATACTATAGCAACAAGGAACAAGGACTACCAAAAGGAACTAGGTAATCAAGATTGGGAAGTCGATTGTTGATCAACTCATAACAAGTCTTGTTGTGTCTTTTCACCACCAAAACTCTGTTTAAGACGTGACAAGCTGTATTTACTGCTTCTGCCCAGAAAGTGACAGGAAGCTTTGCATCTGACAGCATAGTCCTTGCAGTCTCAATCAGTGTTCTGTTCTTCCGTTCAGCAACTCCATTCTGCTGAGGCGTGTACGGCGCGCTGAATTCGTGACAGATCCCTTTCTTGAGACAGAAAAGTTCCATCAAATTATTCTTGAACTCAGTTCCGTTGTCACTCCTTATTCTTCTAACTTTCAGCTTGCAAAGAGATTCCAATCTCAGGATCAAGTATTGAAGAATATCAACAGTCTCATCTTTTGTACCTAAAAAATGCACCCAAGAAAAACGTGAGAAATCATCAGTTACAACTAGACAGAATGACTTACCTCTAATACTCCTGATACTTATGGGGCCAAACAGATGTATGTGTAATAGCTCCAAAGGGGTATCGATAGAGTTTTGGAGCTTGGGCTTGTGAGACTTTCGTTGCTGTTTGCCCTTTTTACAAGGCATACAGTCATCTGCAACGGTAAATCTCAGCTTAGGAACCCCGGTTACCAAACCGTTTCGGACAAGATGATTCATTTTACGATAAGAAATATGTCCGAGTTTCCTATGCCACAAGATGGAGTCAAGCTCTGTCGCTTTTGTAAGCAAACAAGTAGCAACTGATGAGGTGGTTTTTGCCACGCTCATATCAATCTGATAAGTGTCGTTTGTTCTTGGTGCTCTCATCAGAATCCAGTCATCAGGAACTTTGAAACCGGGTTTGAGAATCAGACATTCTGACTTGTCAAACATCACTGAGTACTCCTTGTCACACATTTGTGAGACACTCAACAGGTTATGCTTCAGCTGCTCGCAGAAGTTGACATTGTCAAAGCTAACACAACCGTTCGAAACCACGCCTTGACACGTGATACTGCCGCCTTTTTCTCCGGCAAAGGCCACATAGCCGCCTCTAAATGGTTTAACGTCTTGAAGCAAGGCCATGTTTCCTGTCATGTGCCGGGAGCATCCACTATCTACATACCAGCGGTTAGAGATAGTACCCTTCGGACGTCCCTGCACGAGTAACAAAAGAATTAGTTAGATTTGGAGACCCAAGCCATTGTGGTCTTGGGTCGTCCATCCTTCTCAAAATAAACTACTTCTTTCAACTCACAGTCATGATGACTGTCTAAAATTGGTGAATCTTTGGAGGAATTAGGAACAGGAGATTGAGAATCTTTAACTTTCTTGTTCCAGGATCTCTTTTGAATCTTAACCAGAACAGGAGACTTTGGTTCAATCACAGCCGGTGAACTTGTGGAAGCTTCACCTGATTGAGCTTTATTCAGCTGTTCCAGCTTTCTCAACCTCTTATTCCTTCTTCTTCTCTGTGGCTTAGAGAGTCTAGCCACAGGTTTCTCACCAGTGCGTGTACTACCAGATGTAGACACACGAGGTACAGCAGGTTGCTTTACCTTTCTTACAACAGATGGCTTGGCCTCAGATTTGATCTTTGGCTTAGCTATCGGTTGCACTGGTGGTTTCACCACATTTTGCTTTGGTCTGATAGGAGCTTTCACTACTGGCGACTTAGGGATAACAGCTGGTCGTGAAACAACATGCCGTTTCCCTGGGTTCTTAGAAGGACAGTTCACAACAATGTGACCAACCAAGCCACAGTGAAAGCAATTCCTCTTGTCAACATAAGTTCTCATGTAAGGCTCTTTAGTTCTGGCCTTAGAAAACTCACCATTGTGAGAAGGAAGAGTTGGTTTATGAACAGAAGTTTGAACTTTTACAGTTTGATGTTTGGGGGTATAATACTTTTGCAAATTTTCTTTGTAACCCAGCCCATAATGAGATGAAAAAGCCTCTTTCTTAGCTTGGTTAATATTTTTAAAACCCCCGTAAAGCATTCCCTTAAGTTTATCATTTGTGTCAATGATATCAGGTTCAGTTAAAATGCAATTATCACAATTAGTGATAATGTTTTTCTGGACTTTCTGTTCAGTCAACAACTCCTCAGAAACTACTCCTTCAGGGCAAGTGTTAACCGACCCATCCTCAGAAGCAATAACATACTCCTCACTAGATGTGGAGTTAGCCTTACTTGAGGATTCATCCTTTTTAGGGGAATCATCCTTATCAGAGGGCTCATCTAGACAAGTGAGATCAATGTCTATCAAGCTATTGACAAACTGCCCACTTATTGGTGGAGGAATGGCATTGGTACCAAGTCCTAGGCCATTCATTTTTCTCACCACGGATTCGTAGTGTTCCACCACGAAGCGAGAGTTTTTCAATTTCTCGTTAGTGCATTTGAGCTGCAAGATCTCATTTTGCAGTTTGTTAATTTCATTGTTCTTCTTTTCCAAAGCCCTATACGCAATGTCCAAATGAACCTGTTGGTCGCTTATTTTTAAAGAATAGTCTTGTTTATCTTTCTGTAGCATTTCAACTGATTCTTTAAAACGTGATTCATTCGTTTTGTAATTTTTAGCTGCCAACTTTAGGGGTCCGATTATGTCTTGGAGATCAGAAATTTCATTTTTTAGCCCTAGACATTTAGAACAAGAAACAACAGAGAAAGGGTTAGAATCTACCTCAGATGATGAACTTTGTCCTTCTCCAATTGCCATGAGAGCGACAGCAGTGGTAGACTCCTTTTCATCAGCTACAGAAGCTTCCTCTTCTTCAGATTCAGAAGATTCCTCTTCTTCAGATTCAGAAGATTCCTCTTCTTCAGCTTCCTTCCTCTCGGCCTCCTTCCTCTCGGCCTCCATCAGCTCCATGATTTCTGCCATGAGACCAACCTGTGCTTGAGCAATGATGGCGTCTTCTAGATGCACACCCCAATTAAAATTTTCGTCATTCTGTGCGACCAGTGCATTGGACTGATTACTTTGGGTATGATTGTGGTGACTTTGGTTGTTTTGGCCATGGCTGTTTCCCTGGCTAGGTCTGGTAAAACCAGAGGCCGGTGCTCTGTCCTTTTGACATTCATGAGCAAAGTGTCCATAGTTTTGACACTTGTAGCACTTGGCCTTGGATTTGTCAAATCCAACCTTGGCATTAGAATGCCCGCCAATATACTTTCTTCCTGTTCTGTTCAGGAAACGCTTGGCCCTCCTCAGTAACATGGCCATATTCCACTGAATATCCATGTCTTCAATATCATTAGGATCCACTTGATTGAAGTCCTCTTCAATAGTCTCAGGATCCGTTAGCTTTCCACCAATGAAATTCTCATATGCCAGCATGCAAGATGAGAATAGTGCTACATGATCTTCAGCTATCTTGGCAATAGCTGACTGGTTGGCTGAGCACGTATTCTGAGGAGTCTTTGAGTTTTGTTGATTTTGTTGATGAGATCCAAACCCTGATCCTGATGCATAACATGCATGACCACCACAACCATTAGAGTGGTCTTCTTCAATGGATTTCCCAGTAAAGAGTGCAATCCCAGAGCCGGAAGACATTGACGTGGAAGTCGTCCCGTGATACATGGAAGGGTCCTGTATCTGAGGTCTTCCAGAATTCTCCCTTTTTATAAGATTCATGTTATGAGCCTGAATCTTACCGACTGCCTCATCTACTGTCATCTCGTAGAACTTTGAACTTTCCCTCATCAGGGTTGTATACATCTCATATCTCGGTGGCAGAGCATCCAAAAACTTTTCCACCATTTCCACTTCTGGATATTTAAGCTCAAACGATTTCAACTCCGTTTGTAGGTGATAGAATCTAGAGATAAGATCATCTAAAGATTCATTTTCTATAAATCTGAAGCACTCATATTGCTTCCGGAGCAGATCCCTCTTGCTTTCTTGATGTCACTATTTCTTTCGAATCTTTTTTGTAAAGCTTTCCAAAGATCCTTAGAAGATTCATATCCTCGGAAACTGTGGAACAAATCCCGAGTTAATGACATAGTGATTGAACCCAATGCCTTCTTCTCTCGATCATAAATTTTCTTTTCTTCTGCATCCAGCTTAGAGATAGGCTTAGGTACGTTTTCATCAAGATACAAGTGGGTGGGATGCTTATATCCCTCAAGAATAGGTATCCATAACGATGAATCGGTGTATGAAATATAGTGCTCAAAACGGGCTTTCCAATTGGAATAATCGTTTACATTGAGCAACTTGGGAGGTTTCTGTGGAGTACCGATTTCATTATCATAATTAACATACTACTAAGGTTCTGAAGGTTTGACATGGTGAACACTTGGTCAAAAATCAGAAAAGTCAGTAGCTATTGCGCACTTAGGATTGGCCTTGCGTACTTATGAATGGTCTTGCGTATTTAATATTTGCCCTTGCGTACTTGTAAGTACGCAGGAGTAAATTGTTAAGTACGCAGGATAAGTCTTAAGTTCGCAGTTCAGTCTTGCGCACTTGTAAGTACGCAGGAGATAACTCTTCCGTATTTAGCAAGTTCGCAGAAAACTGTACTTTTTGCCAAAAATGGTAAGTACGCAGGACACCTTTTCAGCAACTCTCAGCAAACTTTTTCGGTGACCTAAAACTCGCCGGAGTTGGTAAAAAATGGTCTGATGATCAATGCAATTGAGTCAAAGGGTCAGAAACAAGTTTCTAACCAACCTATGATGCTCAAAACACACAAATACACAACAAAAATCAGTTTTTGAGAGATTTTTGCTTCTAAAAAAGTGCTCAAGAGCTACCCCTTTTTTATCACAAAAATCAACAAAATAACCTCTCTTTGCTTGTAAAACTCAGTAAAAACGTCTCCAAACTCACTTACAATGTCACACCCCGACCGATGGCGGAATCATCGGTGCGGGACATGTAAGACTGTTCATAGCACAAGGTTGACTAAATTGAAGTATATTAAAGTCAAATTTCCATTACAAATAATCCAAGTATAAACCAAATCCAAACAAGAAAATAAAACAACTCATAAACTTCTTGATTTAATATTGCTAAGTCCAAATCCTATATTGAGCACGTCTTGAATCATTCTCACATATTAGGGCCTGAAACATGAATAAAATAAAGTCAACTAAAAGGTTGGTGAGTATAACACAGTTGTATATAGATAGCATATAGTTGTAAACAAATCCTTTACAAGACATGAAAAATAAGGCATTTATGGGGAGCTGCTATTGTGTAATCAAGTACAATCAAACCTTAGTAACTAGTATGCAAATTGTGTTGTCGGTATCAATCACCTCCACTTTGGTGGGTTTGTCAGACTCAATAGATCTATCACTGTTAACCGTCGGCTTGAATAGTTAATGATTGCACATAAATTGCACACAAACAGTTAACACACCTAGCACTCAAACATAAAGCTCAAATTTTGCATACATGAATGTAAAGAGGATTTGTGGTTGTGTAGTTTATGTAAATGTAAACAATTGTGTGTATAGAGTTCATGTTTCATCCCAAAAAGTGTAAAAGTGTAAAAGGGGCTATGTAATACTCACTTGATATGAAGATGTAGCTAACACAGATTATAGATAGCAATTATGATCATTGGAACGCACAATTTAACCTATCGAGTAATGCGTATAGAATTAAATAGATGTACAAAGTTTAGGTCTAAAGTGAAAGTTGAATTTGTGTATAAAACTATTGATTTGTATAAAATATATAGAGTTTAAAGTAAAATATGTTTGAAGTAATTTGATTAGGTTTGAATTGAACAAATAAATAAATATATAATTATAGTTTATGAAATAATGTAAATATTAATTGTAATTAAGTATAAATAAATTTTGTAACTTAATTATTTAAAACCTCACTTTAAATAAATATAAATTTAATTTTTATAAACTTTTCAATAAATCATATTTATGCCAAGATTAAACTTTAAATCCATTTTTAAATACAGAACACATATTTTTATAAAATCTGAAACATTTACTGATTAAAATATAAAAATTATAATTCTGATAAAAATAATCTGAGTCTAGCACGACCGTGCCTCTGAAGGGCACGATCGTGCTCAAGCCACGGGCGCGACCGCGCTAGTCGGGGCGCGACCGGGTTGATCAACAGGAGCACAATCTAGACCAGACAACAGGCACGACCGTGCCTTGACCAGGCACGATCGTGTCTATGATCTTTAGACACAACAGAGACTAGCCCAGAGGGCATGACAAGGTCTGGACAGGAGGACACGACCACGCTTATAGTCGGCACGACCACGCTACACGAGGCACGGCCGCGCTAGATGATTAGCGCGACCGTGTCTATTCAAAGTCAGACACGAATTGACAATTTCTTGTATTTATAACGATGGAATTGATAGGGCTTTCGATTAAAGAGATATTACGAGTCTAATCATATAAATTAATTGCATGAACATCGCGATTAAGTATGGATTCGATTAAATCGTTTTTATTTAAAATAACAATTCTGATTCGAACAATTTCTGTAATGAAAGCCCAGATTAATAGGGGGCTTTTGATGATGATACTGAAACGAATGAGATGGAGAGTATACTTACCTAAAACAGGAAGGAATTGGTAACGATCGGTAGAAGGGAGTTTCAGCGACGGAGAAAACGGCTTCCGGCGACTTCGGCTGCAATTCCGGCTAGGCCAGAGAGTCCAGAGTCTTGGGGAGATCCGGGAGATGCGTAATCCTTTCTTGATCGGGGGAATTTGCGTCTCAGAATAGGATTCGAGTTTTGCTTGAATTTTTTGAGAGAGAATTCGAGATTGATGGTATGAAACTGAGGCGTTGAATAATTGAGAATGGTATAACTCACGTTAATGGAAGAAGAAACGTAATCGGATTTGAATTTCGAATGATTGAGCGTTTTGAAATCACGTTTACGTTTCGACTGTTACGCAGGCGCGACCGTGCCCAAATATGGCGTGACCGTGCCTAGGCACCGGGCGCGATCGTTCCAAAGCAGGTCGCGCGACCGTGCCAAAGCACCTGGCGCGACCGTGCTAGGACGAAGCATGACCGTGCTAGACTAGGGTTTGATGACATTTTTCAATTTTAGTCCTTGACTTTCCAGATTTGATAAGTTTGAATAAAACAGTTTCTTGTATAGTGTCTATATGTATATAACCGAGTAAGACTTGCGAATTTGTATAGAATTATTGCATTAAATTTACGGCGAGAAAATAATGAGACATTGCACGAGTATAGAACTTGAAATTGCATTACATTGAATTAAAATAGGAATACTAAAATCAGAAATATTACAGTCTCCCCATGTTGAGAGAATTTCGTCCCAAAATTTAGCTAGAGGAAACAACATTATTAGTAAAAAGATGAGGGTACTTGAGCTTCATTTGGTCTTCTCGTTCCCAAGTGAACTCAGGACCACGCTTAGATTCCCAACGAACTTTAACGATAGGAATGCGACTTCGCATGAGCTGCTTGACTTCACGATCCATAATTTCTACCGGTTTCTCAACGAAGTGCATCGTTTCGTCAATGCGCATGTCGTCGAGCGGTATATGGAGATTTTCATCGGCGAGACACTTCTTCAGATTAGATATATGAAATGTAGGATGCACATTGCCAAGAGATGGAGGTAACTCGAGCTTGTAAGCCACTTTCCCAATCCTTTCAAGGATTTTGAATGGACCAACATAACGAGGTGCTAACTTGCCTTTCTTTCCAAAACGGACCACACCCTTCCATGGAGACACCTTTAGAAGAACAAGGTCACCGACTTGGAATTCCAACGGTTTTCGACGTTTGTCGGCATAACTCTTTTGCCGACTCCTCGCTACTCGAATATTGTCACGGATTTGAATAATCTTGTCGGATGTTTGTTGAATTAACTCGGGACCAGTGATTTGTGCTTCACCAATCTCGTTCCAACAGATCGGAGAACGACACTTGCGACCATAGAGAGCTTCGAATGGAGCCATGTTGATACTTGTGTGGTAGCTATTGTTGTAAGAAAACTCAATAAGGGATAAATGTGAATCCCAATTGCCACCAAAATCGATTACACAAGCTCTAAGCATGTCTTCAAGAGTTTGGATTGTTCGCTCGGTTTGACCATCAGTTTGCGGATGGTAAGCCGTGCTCAAATCCAATCGAGTACCAATAGCCTTTTGGAGAGATTGCCAAAATCGAGAGGTAAACCGAGCGTCTCTATCACATATTATGTTCAAGGGAACACCATGACGGCTCACAATTTCATCAATGTAAATTCGGGCTAATTTCTCCACTTTGAAGTCTTCACGAATAGGTAAGAAGTGGGCAGATTTGGTGAGTCGATCAATGATCACCCAAAACCTATCATAACCACTCGAGGTGCGAGGGAGCTTGGTAATGAAATCCATAGCTAAATTCTCCCATTTCCACACGGGAATTTCTGGTTGTTCGAGTAAACCAGAAGGACGTTGATGTTCGGCTTTGACTTTAGAGCAAGTTAAGCATTTGGCCACATAAAGAGCAATGTCTTTCTTCATACCGGGCCACCAATAAAGTTGGCGAAGATCTTGGTACATTTTATCCGCACCAGGATGAATAGAATAACGAGTCTTATGAGCCTCGTTCATGAGAAATGCACGGAGATCATCGCGATCGGGAATCCAAATACGGTTCAAGTAATATAGTAAGCCATTGGGTTTTGATTCAAGAAGAAGTTCAACACCACACGACATTTCTTCATACATGTTACCCTCGGTTACCGAGACGTGTTGAGCTTCTAAGATACGGGTTTGAATATCGGTTTGAATACGGGCACAATGAAGCATAACATGGTCCTTTCGACTCAAAGCATCGGCTACTACATTCGCTTTGCCGGGATGGTAACGAATTTCGCAGTCATAGTCGTTAAGGAGTTCGACCCAACGTCGTTGCCTCATATTGAGCTCTTTTTGGTTGAAGATATGTTGAAGACTTTTATGGTCGGTGAATACCACACATTTCGTGCCATATAGGTAATGTCTCCAAATCTTTAACGCGAATACGACCGCACCCAACTCGAGATCGTGCGTCGTATAATTCTTTTCATGAATTTTGAGTTGTCTTGATGCATAAGCGATTACTTTTCCTCGTTGCATGAGGACACAACCAAGACCTTGCTTAGAAGCATCACAATAGACAACTAAATCATCAATTCCATCGGGGAGAGTCAAAATGGGAGCATTGCACAACTTATGCTTAAGAGTTTGGAAAGCTTCTTCTTGTTTCGGTCCCCACTCATAAGTTTTACCCTTATGGGTCAAAGCGGTAAGAGGGACAGCAATCTTTGAGAAGTTTGAGATGAAACGACGATAATAACTCGCAAGACCAAGAAATGAACGAACTTCGGTAGGAGTCTTCGGGGCATTCCAATTCTTAACCGTTTCAATCTTAGCAGGATCAACATGAATACCCTTGTCGTTGACGATGTGACCAAGAAATTGAACTTCTTTTAACCAAAATTCACATTTGGAGAACTTGGCATATAGTTGTTCATTCTTTAAAAGGTCCAAAACCAATCTAAGGTGTTCTTCATGGTCGGCTTTAGTCTTGGAATAGATTAAGATATCGTCAATGAAAACGATCACAAATTTATCAAGGTACGGTTTGCACACACGGTTCATTAGATCCATGAAAACTGCGGGTGCATTGGTTAACCCGAAAGGCATAACCATGAACTCGTAATGACCATACCTTGTTCGAAAAGCAGTCTTAGGAATGTCGTCTTCTTGAACACGAAGCTGATGATAACCGGATAGAAGATCAATCTTCGAGAAGCAAGTAGAACCTTGAAGTTGATCAAAGAGATCATCGATTCTAGGCAAAGGATAACGATTCTTGATAGTAAGCTTATTGAGTTCGCGGTAGTCAATACACATACGGAATGATCCATCCTTCTTTTTAACAAATAAGACGGGTGCACCCCACGGTGAATGACTTGGGCGAATGAAACCTTTATCGGAGAGTTCTTGAAGTTGACTTGCGAGCTCTTGCATTTCGGAAGGTGCAAGACGATAAGGAGCTCTAGCAACGGGGTTAGCTCCGGGCATGAGATCAATGCGGAACTCTACTTGACGAACAGGAGGAAGACCGGATAAATCCTTAGGGAACACTTCGGGAAAATCTCTAATGATAGGAATGTCTTGGATACTTTTCTCCTTCACATCCTTTTGAACAATATGAGCTAAGAAGGCGATGTACTTCTTTCGTAAGTACTTTTGAGCGGTAGTACAAGACATCAACTTAAGACCCTTGCAAGGCTTTTCACCAAAAACCCTTAAGGTTTCTCCCGATGGTAGCGGAATTCGAATACACTTTTCAAAGCAAATGACTTCGGCATGATGATTTGATAGCCAATCCATACCTATGATAATATCAAAGCTTCCTAGTGGCATTGGAACAAGGTTGATTGGGAATGCATGATCATTTAGTTCTAAAGAGCAATCATAGATAATAGACTCAATTGTAAGGGAGTCACCATTTGCTATTTCAACGGTGAAGGTTTTCTCTAATTGAGATCGTGTCTTTGCAAGTAAAGGCTCAAAATTTAGTGACACAAAACTTTTATCGGCACCGGTATCGAACAAAATGGAGGCATATTGACTATTAACAAGGAACGTACCATTAACCACGTCGTTGTTGGCTTGAGCTTCGTTGGCGTTTATGTTGAACGCACGCCCACGAGCTCCACCTTGTCTAGCATTTGCAAGTCTTGGACATAGATTACGAAAATGGTTCGGGTCACCACACTCATAGCAAGCACGCCTATTAGCAATGGCGGGAGCACCTTGATTAGCCACTCGCGGGTTGGGTTGGTTCGGTGGATTGACTTGACCCTCAAAATCTTTGGTCCTACAAATATTGATGGTGTGGCCATATATCCCACAATGAGTGCAAAGGTGTAGAACCAAAGACTGATTGCTACCAAATTATTCTAAGTACAATTGCTGCTGATAGGCTTATCAGCAGCAGTCAACACTTGTTGCTGCTGATAGGCTTATCAGCAGCATTCAACACTTGTTGCTGCTGATAGGCTTATCAGCAGCACTCAACACTTGTTGCTGCTGATAGGCTTATCAGCAGCCTTCAACACAAGTTGCTGCTGATGGGCTTATCAGCAGCAGTATTCTCAACTTTGCTGCTGATAGCTTTATTCACTGAAGACCAAACGTTGCAGCTGACTATCCATGCCAAGCGTCTCTGACAACTTTCTGCAAAAGCAACTGCCACACTCTAAGCAGAAGGAACCTCAGTGGTGCAACCAATAAAGGACCTTGTTGCGCGTCTCCAAGCATGCAAACAATGATGCCTAAGAAGACGCTTCAATAAAGTTATCTAGATTAGCCTTTGCGTATAATTTAGATTAATAAACAAGATCAACGGTCTGTGTTCGATCTGATCCTCAGAATCAAGGGTTTGTCTTGATTCTGAGTTACTATAAATACTGTGTAACCACTTCATTGTAAGTGTGCTTCTTCTCAGAGTTTTCATCTGTAATCGTTTATTCACTAAGCTTAATACAACAGTGATCTTACTAGTATTCTTTCTGTCTGTTCGATTACATTTGTGTAGTTGTTATTGTTTCCGCCAATATCAACCAGAATAGAATCACCTTGTAATCTCACGATCCTACAAGTGGTATCAGAGCTTTGGCTCAAGATTAAACAAACTAACATTTGTTTAATCACTTTCTGATTCTATTCTAAACTCTATTCTTAATCAAGTCACACAAAACAGAAATGGCACAAAGTAATGGATTTGAAGACATCGGCAATATCAACCGACCACCGAGGTTGGTGTCTGGGGAGGACTATGATATGTGGAAAAACCGTATGGAAAGCTTCTTCTGCTACCAAGAATACGGAATGTGGAAATCCATAAGGGATGGACCTTATATCCCCATGGTGGCCTCGGCTGACTCTGGAGGACCACTAGTCCCGAAGGAACCCTCCAAGTATTCTGAAGAAGACATCAAGAAAATGGAGGTGGACTTCAAGGCATTAGGAGCTATCCAAATGTGCCTTCCAAATGAAGTTTTTCACAACTTCAGGGCTTACAAAACCGCAAAGGAGTTATGGGAAGCCCTGGAGAAGATGTTTGCTGGATCTGAGGAGGTCAAAGAAAACAGACGTGACATCCTCAAGCAACAGTATGAGAACTTCGCCTGGAAGGAAGGTGAGTCACTAACAGTTTTATATAACAGGTACACGTATCTGGTAGGAGAACTGCAGTGCTCCAAGGTGACCCTGGAAAATGAAGACATTCTGAAGAAGTTCATAAGATCTCTTCCCACCTGTTGGACACTATACACTGTGTCCATCAGAAGAACGGAGAATCTGAAGACTCTCCAGATGACTGAGCTCTTTGGCATGCTTAAAACCTATGAATTAGAAATGATTCAGGCTAAAGAAAGGAGCTCCAGTTATCAATCAGCCACCACTTCCTCCACCAACACCTCAGCACTTCACTCTGATCATTCTGGTCCTAGTGCAAGCAACTACCATCCTCCCATTGTCACTCATCCTCAAACACCAACTGTTTCACAATCCAACTCATCTCCATTTCTTCTAGAAGCGCCTCCTCAACAGTCAACCTCTACTGCCTTTGTCTCTGACAGCTTAAGCAGCATGTACTTCATTAAGGAGGATTTGGAATGCTTTCATCCAGATGATCTGGAAGAAATGGATATTCAGCACTCTTATGCAATGCTCTCCCTCAGAGCAAAAAGGTTCTACTCTAGAACCGGAAGATCTGTTCCAAACAACAACTCAAACACCAGAGTTGGTTTGGATAAAAGCAAGATCCGGTGTTACAACTGTAACCAAATGGGTCACTTTGCCAGGGAGTGCAAGGCACCAAAAGCCAATCAGGGTGCCAGCCATCAAAAACAAGCCTATCAGCAGCAAGCCTATCAAGGACAGCCCAGGCAGCAGCAGCAGCAGCAAGGAACTCCTCCAGCACAAACTGCAGCATGTTCAAATGTTGGAACTACAGACTTTGACTGGAGTTTTCAATATGAAGATGTTTCTGCCTCCAACCAAGCACTTATGGCAGACAATGCAGAGATACCACCTCAGGTATTTGAACATCTTTGCTCTCAAGCTTGCATTGACAAAGTTTTAGGTTATAGAAAGCATAACCAAAATCTGATAGATCAAAATGAAGAGTTTCATCAAATGAAGTCTGAATTCAAAAAGGTCGAAGATACTTACAAAGAAAAAATTAACTGCCTTAAGAAAGAGATTTCTTCATTAAAACACGAACAAACTAATCTAGAAACTCAGATTGATGATCTATTAGTAAAACTTAAAGCTACCAGAGCTGAACTGGCTGAACAGAAAGTTCATGTTGAAAAATATGAATTTTCATCTAAAAAACTACAAAGATTGTTAGATATTCAAGTCCATGAAAGAGTAAGAACTGGACTTGGATATCATAGTGACGAGTACCAGACAGTTCCTCCTCCTGCTGATTATGTTGCCATTCACCAACCAAGCTTCAATACTGCAAACCTTGACATGGCAAACCAAACCCTTGATCCTTTAATGGATGCATGTGTTGTGGAAAACTGCTCCACCTCTTCAGAATCTGAGTCAACCTGCTCAGACAATTGTGAAACTAGTGCAGTCCCATCTGCTCCTATCTCTGAAGCTGTTCTAAACAAAGCTGAATTTCCTGTTGTTACTCCAGCTATTCCAGCACCAATCCCATTCAAACAAATCAAGATTAGCTATCCTCCAGGTGGAAGAAAGCTAAACATTGAAAAGGGAGAGACATCAGGTTTCACCAACCCAAAGTCTCAGTCAAAGCCAATCACAAAGAGAAGGGTGTTTGATATCTTTCATGCACCTGGAGAAAAGGTTCCTTATGTTCAAAAGACACTAGAAGAAGCCACTTTTGAACATAACAAAGCTCATCCCTGGAACTTCAAAGATTTGTTTCAAAGAAAGGACTATGTGCACTTTCACAGGGACAAGATAGCACTATCTTGCTTTGTGTGTGGCAAATACAATCACACAGCCAGCACCTGCTTTCACTACCTTGATCACCAAAGAAACTCAAAGCAGCATGCCTTTGAGAAAACAAACAGAAACAAACAGGTAAGAAGCTATGATGCAAAGGTAACAAAGTTCAGGAAGTCTCTATCCCCTCAAAGAGTGAAGATGCAGAAACCTCAACAAACTTGCATCATATGTGGGGAATCAAACCACTTTGCTGCAACATGCAAGTTCAACCCTTTTAATCAAGTTGCAAATCGTCCATCTGTGTTCAGCCCATCAGCAGCAAACAAAATCGCTGCTGATAAAGTAAAGTCCAGGAAACCAAAAGCAAAGCCTTCAGCAGCAAAAGTCTCTGCTGCTGACAAAGGAAAATCAAAAACAACTGCATCAGCAGCAACAAAATCGACTGCAAATAAGCCAAAATTGTTAGCAACAAAATCTTCTGCCGACAATGTAAAGAAAGCTAGAAGACCACCAGCACAGCAATGGAGGGTCAAACAATCTCCAAGCATAACAAGTGATTCCATTGACTGCAAGCTTGCTGACAATGGCAAATTAGCAACTATTATCTACAATGCTGCAAGCTACAATGTTCCTCCCACTAATTAGATATTTCCCATGTGCAGAGAAAAAGAGAATTGTCCTATCCAAAGTTCACACAAATGAGCAATATGCTGATTTGTTCACTAAACCTTTTGATGAAGCAAGATTTCGATATCTAGTTGAATCAATTGGCATGATGAACTTTGAATAAGACATGTCTCAAATTTTTATCTTTCCTTGTAAATATGTCTATGTCTTTGTTCTTAATAAAATGTTAATATCAGCAGCACTTTTTCACTGCTGACAGGTTTACTCTTCAGCAGCAAAGCCTTTGCCACTGATCTCTTTAAGTTATCAGCAGGAACAAGTTTCCTGCGGATAGCTTTAAGGCGGTCAGCAGCAACATCTTTGCTGCGGATGAATACATCCATCAGCAGCTACCAAATCTGCTGCTGAAAGACTTAACTATCCGCAGCAACCAAGTTTGCAGCGGATAGCTCACCATCAGCAGCAACCAAGTTTGCTGCTGATGGGTAAAACAAGTCTACATTAACTTTTACCCACGGTAAAAACTACTCTCAGTCTTTACCATGACTGCTCGAGTGTTTTACAGCTGTAACAGTGAAAAGTAAAAAGGGTTGTACTGTACAAGAAAATTTGCTTTTTCCCTCGTCTGCCGTTATATCAAAATCCCAAACGTCCCCACAACCTCTTCATATTCAATTTCAAACCTAACTTCCATCACTTTCTCTCCCGTCCCCACAGCATTCCAAGCCCTCCATACTTAACCACCATTCAAACACCCTTCCCTCTTCCCTCCAAATCCATAACAATGGCAGGCGCGGACATAAACAACCCCAACGACAAGTTTTCCCCATATCACAACCTAACTGCATACCTAATCAAGGGCAAGAAATCCGAAGGATTCGATGATATGATCGACTTCCTTTGTCGGTCCAAAATCCGCCATGCCCTAACAGTCAACCCAACCATCTACACTTCCCACATGGAAAATTTTTGGAGCTCAGCCGTGTATTCCACTGAACAGGGCACTCCTCAAATCAAAGGCACAGTAGACGGCAAGGAGATAATCATCACTGAAGCCAAGCTCCGCCAACACCTCAAGCTTCAGGATGAAGGGGACGCCATCTCTTACCCAAGAGACGTATACATGAGGACCTTTGTATCCATAGGGTACACTGGAAATCAAACAGAGTATACAATAGAGAAGGCACTCATGGGTCCCAAATGGAAGTATCTCTGCCACACTCTTCTCCAATGCATATCCCAGAAGAGGAGTGGCTGGAACCAACTTAGCTCCGGACTTGCGTCGGCAGTTCACGGTATGATAACAGGGGCAGGTTTCAATTTTTCCCACCTCATTCTTGAAGGTTTGAGATACAACCTTCAAGAAGGGGTGAAAGCACAGTTCTTCATGTACCCAAGATTCTTGCAGGAAGTGTTCAATATTGAGCACCAAGATCTTTCAAAAACTGCAAGAATCTACTCAATACTGGGACATAAGAACAACATTTTTCAGAGCATGAGAACAGTTTCATCAAAGTTCTCAGGGGCCGATGTTCCATTGTTATCTACAATGTTGAACACGCAAAGTGCCCAGGGTGACAGTTCAGCAAACCCAGCTGATACTGATCCCACACCCTCCTCCTCACTGCCACAAATTCAAACTACTGTTTCCCTTGATCGAACCCCTGTGCATTCTACTGAGGATGCACAGGCACATACATCACTCTCCCACAGTTTGATTGCTCAACTGGAACACAGGGCCCCAGTTGCAGCCAAGTATACAAGAAAGAGGGGCAAGAGAACTCCTTCTTCTCTTGCCTCCAAGGCCCAAACCCAAGCCAACATCCCTCACTCAGAATCACAACATTCTAGTGAGAATATCATAAGGGAAAGCCACATTGTTAGGGAGACTCCTTCGGAAATCTCTCTATTAGGATTAGGATCACTTCCCGGATCCATGGATCAGCCCTTTGAGCCATTCCTATCTTCCTTGAACTTAAGTGTTGAGGAACCTGACCAAAGTGATGTACCTTCTCCAACTACCACTATTCAGGAGGTACTGATTGGTCTTGCTTCCAAAACACCCAACCCAAGTTCTTCACCCTTGGAGGTCCACTCTGGGAGTATTGAAAGAGTGGATGTGGACGAGGCTGTCACTACTGCTGGTCCATCAACTGACCAGGAGGACAGTGACAACATCATTAAGACCTCAACCACGGCAACTCATGGTGAGGGTGTTTCCTTGGAAACTCCCTTCACTGAGAGGAATCCCAGGCGCCAAGAAACCATGGGTGATGGGGATGCTGAGGCTAGGCCTACGGCCCCATCTAGGTCCAAGGATTCCACAACTGTGGATGAGGACAGACTGAAACTTCATAACTTGGAATTGACGGCCAGGGTGGCTATGCTAGAGGCTGAAATGTCCAAACTAAGACACCAAGTCGCTATGCATGCAGCCCATAAATGCCCAACTCTAGCCACTCCCTCTCTTGTATCAGTAGGCACCCAAACGGATGCTTACCTGTCTGCTGATGCAACCAAAAAGGGGGAGATGGTTTCTATGGAAGAAGATACAGACAGTCTGGACGACTGGATTCAAGAGCAGTTTGTTCTTCAAAGCTCACAATACAAGCCAGCTTTTGTCCAAGTTCATGACTTGCCAGCCCCAGATAACGAAGACGAAGAGATATCTGAAGACTGGCAGTTGGTCGTCAGGGCTGTCGATGAAATGCTGAATGATGCTGAAGACACAGAACAAACAAATGCATCATTCAGCATCCTTCCACAAGCAGCAGCCATCATAAGTCATACATCTGCCCCCCACTTCCCACTGACATCCACACAGCTAGAGTTTGATATTATACTAGCTTGGGGGTACGATGGGAAAACTGAGAGGTTTTGGATAGGTCGGGAGTTTAGCGGAGTAGAAGAGCTAGACTGGGATTTAATTCATCCATTTGAAATCCTTGACCTATATGATCTCATCTGCATCAACAACTCATCAGACCTCTCAGCAGACCTTTCCATTGACTTGTTCTATGACTTGATGGAGGACAACCTACCCAACTTCATAAGACTAATCAAAGAACTAAAACGGGTAGAGTCTCCTGAGTCATCTCAGGCTGCAGAAAGAAGACTGTCTCCCAACAATCTTCAAATCACAAGGAGCAGTCTTCTCAATGAAGAAGAAGTTCTGAGCCTGAAAAGACTCCTGTACAAGACAATGGTCAAGGACTTAGATGTGGTTGGATGGTCTAGCAATAAGTCCTTTGACCATAATCTTCTTCTAAGCAACAGCACCTCTCTCACCATCAACACCAGGGACATTCTTCAGCTACCCTCAGACTTTCTACTAAAGATCTACCAACTAAGATTCAACATCTGCAACATCAATTCATCAGAGAGTCAGGGATTGATGCAAACTGTCAGAGCCCATCTTGTAAATGAAGGTTGGATTGAGGGGTATGAGTCTGTGTCAAACTCTGACACTGACTCCAACTCATCTTCTCCCAGAGTTGACATTAATTCTGCAGCCTATGGGTTAAGATCATCAATTAAGGATCAACTAAGAGAGATAACAGATCATGAGTCCCAAACCAACCAACCAAATGTGCTTTCCTTGTCAATCTCCGAAGATGCCGATGAAGCCGAGGCTGAGATTCCAACAGTTCCACAATCAACTGTTGCTGTGATCAGTGAAGCCAGAGCAGAGGCATCCAATTTTGATAAAGGAAAGGGCACTATGACTAAAGAGGATGAAGAGAGATTGCTAAAAGAAAAGAAGGAGAAAGAAGAAAGGAGAAGAAAGAGAGAAGAAGAAGAGATGGCTGAAGAGATGGCTTATCAAACGAAGCATCAAGAAAGAAAGACAGCCTTACTCCTAAGACAACAAACAATCCAGCTGTATGCCAAACAGCTGGATGAGATGAAAGTTAAAATCCATGCAGGGTCTCAAGTTGAGGAAGATGAAAAACTTGCCAGACAGCTGCAGGAAAAGTTTGCCAAGGAAGAAGAAGAAGAGAATGAAAAGAAGAAGAAGGAAGATGCTAAGTTTAGAATCACTGATTCTAAATTAGCAAAAGAATTAAGAGAAGAGTGGACTGAAGCTCTGATCTCTCAAGGTGAGGATGCAGACTACCTTGAGAAACTTTCAAACAAAGAGATTTACAGAGCCTTCATGGGTCAGCAGGGTCAATTGGCTAGCAAGAAAAAGGCTGAAGAAGAAGAAAAAGCCAAGCTACAGTCCAAGAAGACCATTGCACTGAATAAAAGAACCCATGAAGAAAGGAAGGTCATGATTGACTTCCTTAAGGCTAGAGGAGACAGTGGAAGGAGGCTAGGTCCAATGAATTTCATGAACCTGCAAGCCCTCTACTTCAAGGTTAAAAAGGATGAGGAAGAAAGACTAGGGAAGAAAGGCTCCAAGAAAAGGGTACTTATCAAAGAAGAAGAAAAACCAAAGACAAAGAAACCCAAGCCTTCTCCCTCACCTACCTCTTCCTCAGTCCATCATCCTTCCACTCTCCTCCCCAAACCTTCCACTCCTCCACCCAACAAGTCCAAATCATCCCACCCAGCTCCCACTCATCAACAGCCTCCCTTGAAGAAATCAAAATCCTCATCTAAACCTGAAGACTCAAGAGACATTGTTGAATGGGTCTACAATCCACAGGGTCAAAGGTTTGAGATCTTCAGGGGGAGAACTGAAAGAAGAAGATCTACATACAGGTCTGTTGATGAGGTTCTGCAACTACCAGATTCAGACCTAAGAAGAATTTTGGAGCTGGGTGAAGCTCATGAGCCTGCAAATGAGAGAGGGAAACATCTTATGCTAGCAATCAGACATTACTTCAACCCTAGCAAAGATGTGGTCATGGATATCAAACCACTCAAGTCCCACTCTCCATTTGTATCTTGGTCCTACAATGCTGACTTGGATGAGTTCACACTAACTGATGCCAAGAAGCAGCAGATGAGATGTTCAAGCAAAGCAATCTTCAAAATGCAACCCAAAGACATCAAGACTCTGTCTGAACTTCCACTGAACAATCCCAGCAAGGATCCAAGAGGATATGAGGTTGAAAGGATAGTCAGACACATGCAAAAGCTTCAGCAGCAAAGTGATTAGAAGAATTTTGGTTGCATCAGTCTAGGGGGAGTTTGTAGAACCAAAGACTGATTGCTACCAAATTATTCTAAGTACAATTGCTGCTGATAGGCTTATCAGCAGCAGTCAACACTTGTTGCTGCTGATAGGCTTATCAGCAGCATTCAACACTTGTTGCTGCTGATAGGCTTATCAGCAGCACTCAACACTTGTTGCTGCTGATAGGCTTATCAGCAGCCTTCAACACAAGTTGCTGCTGATGGGCTTATCAGCAGCAGTATTCTCAACTTTGCTGCTGATAGCTTTATTCACTGAAGACCAAACGTTGCAGCTGACTATCCATGCCAAGCGTCTCTGACAACTTTCTGCAAAAGCAACTGCCACACTCTAAGCAGAAGGAACCTCAGTGGTGCAACCAATAAAGGACCTTGTTGCGCGTCTCCAAGCATGCAAACAATGATGCCTAAGAAGACGCTTCAATAAAGTTATCTAGATTAGCCTTTGCGTATAATTTAGATTAATAAACAAGATCAACGGTCTGTGTTCGATCTGATCCTCAGAATCAAGGGTTTGTCTTGATTCTGAGTTACTATAAATACTGTGTAACCACTTCATTGTAAGTGTGCTTCTTCTCAGAGTTTTCATCTGTAATCGTTTATTCACTAAGCTTAATACAACAGTGATCTTACTAGTATTCTTTCTGTCTGTTCGATTACATTTGTGTAGTTGTTATTGTTTCCGCCAATATCAACCAGAATAGAATCACCTTGTAATCTCACGATCCTACAAAAGGCGACATGGGATATTTTGAGGATGATGAAAATTGCAGGTGGCACAAAGAAGTTAAATCCCAACATATGGCTTTTTAGCCGGTGCTTGAACTACGGGTGCAACTTGATTAACGGGCACCGCAGGAGTAACCACAGCAAAGTTCCTAACTTTCCTCTTTTTGTTATTGCGAGAGGGTTCAGTTGTGGCTTCTTTGTTGTGGGCAGGAGGGGTTACGGTTTCAGCAACTTTCTTAGATCCCTTTTTGGTAAGAGTCCCAGCTTCACATGATTATCAGTCAGGGTAGCAGACAGGCGGATGGCATCTTCCAAAGTAGCAGGATTTCTACCTAAGACAGTATCTTGGATTTGTCTTGGTAGCCCACCAATATACTTTTCGATACAACGGGCTAAAGGAGTGACCATGTGGGGCACTAGAAGACTCAACTCATGGAACCGAGTTGTATATGCTAAGCTTTCCCCACTATCTTGGGCAAGATCCCAAAATTCAGCTTCTAACTTTTTCACTTCATTTCGAGGACAGAACTCCTCGGTCATAAGCCTTTTGACCTCATCCCAAGGTAAAGCCATAGCTATGTCAACACCCCTATTCCTTTTCTCCCCATTCCACCATGTAAGTGCCCGCTTTTGAAGGACACTAGTAGCATGACGAACAAGGAGGTTGTCGGGACAGTCACTATTGAGAAAGGTATTCTCAATACTTTCAAACCATTGAAGGAGTCCAGTAGCTCCTTCGGTTCCATAAAACTTTAGGGGATTGCAAGAATTGAAGTGCTTGAAGGTGCATTGAGATGGATTATTACCACCATTTCCACCATTCCCACCATTATTACCACTATTGCTTCCGTTTCCACCATTGTTGCCATTGGTGGCACCATTGGCTTGGGTGAGTTGTGTCACCAATTGGGTAAGAATAGCAGCAATGTCGGAGTTGGCGTTGGCGGGGGGAGCACGACGAGGAGGCATTCTACAGATTTTCACAAGACAAGAAAGATTGTAAGAACTTATGAGAATTGCTAGGATTTAATAGAATATAATAACAAAATAATAAAAAAAATAGATATTCATAGTTTGGATTGTACTCAAAAGTGACAAAATCACTTGAATACTATGGCACATTAAGGTTAATTTAAACTTATATAATTTTTCAAGGAGACATGCTTTAGCCTATAAGTAAACACTCATCTCGGGAATTCCCAGGAAAGCATACGGGTCCCTCGGTTGATTGGGATTTATGCGAAATGCTTTCCTAGACAGAAAACCCAAAATACAGGTATCACCCTTCCAGATTGCACGTGTCCTCAAATAATTTAACAAGTTTAAAAACCTTAACGAAGAAATAAAAAATTTCAAAGATTTTTGCTTCAAGAATTTTTTTCCACATGTTTAGAAAGAATAAAGATAGAAAAGAAGATAGAAATATCATGGGGTTTTAGGATATAGGAAAAGGTATTATTTAAGAAGATCCTAATAAGCCATAAATTTCTAACAAGTGAGGTACCAAATATAATAAACAATTTATCATGGTAAGCATGTAGCACATAGCACAAAATCATGAAGCATAGTATAAGTGGGTGTCCTAAAGTTATAGTCTAGGTCAAGCTGTCAAATAACTTAAATCCCTATAACCAAGGCTCTGATACCAATCTGTCACACCCCGACCGATGGCGGAATCATCGGGGCGGGACATGTAAGACTGTTCATAGCACAAGGTTGACTAAATTGAAGTATATTAAAGTCAAATTTCCATTACAAATAATCCAAGTACAAACCAAATCCAAACAAGAAAATAAAACAACTCATAAACTTCTTGATTTAATATTGCTAAGTCCAAATCCTATATTGAGCACGTCTTGAATCATTCTCACATATTAGGGCCTGAAACATGAATAAAATAAAGTCAACTAAAAAGTTGGTGAGTATAACACAGTTGTATATAGATAGCATATAGTTGTAAACAAATCCTTTACAAGACATGAAAAATAAGGCATTTATGGGGAGCTGCTATTGTGTAATCAAGTACAATCAAACCTTAGTAACTAGTATGCAAAGTGTGTTGTCGGTATCAATCACCTCCACTTGGGTGGGTTTGTCAGACTCAATAGATCTATCATTGTTAACCGTCGGCTTGAATAGTTAATGATTGCACATAAATTGCACACAAACAGTTAACACACTTAGCACTCAAACATAAAGCTCAAATTTTGCATACATGAATGTAAAGAGGATTGTGTGGTTGTGTAGTTTATGTAAATGTAAACAATTGTGTGTATAGAGTTCATGTTTCATCCCAAAAAGTGTAAAAGTGTAAAAGGGGCTATGTAATACTCACTTGATATGAAGATGTAGCTAACACAGATTATAGATAGCAATTATGATCCTTGGAACGCACAATTTAACCTATCGAGTAATGCGTATAGAATTAAATAGATGTACAAAGTTTAGGTCTAAAGTGAAAGTTGAATTTGTGTATAAAACTATTGATTTGTATAAAATATATAGAGTTTAAAGTAAAATATGTTTGAAGTAATTTGATTAGGTTTGAATTGAACAAATAAATAAATATATAATTATAGTTTATGAAATAATGTAAATATTAATTGTAATTAAGTATAAATAAATTTTGTAACTTAATTATTTAAAACCTCATTTTAAATAAATATAAATTTAATTTTTATAAACTTTTCAATAAATCATATTTATGCCAAGATTAAACTTTAAATCCATTTTTAAATACAGAACACATTTTTTTATAAAATCTGAAACATTTACTGATTAAAATATAAAAATTATAATTCTGATAAAAATAATCTGAGTCTAGCACGACCGTGCCTCTGAAGGGCACGATCGTGCTCAGGCCACGGGCGCGACCGCGCTAGTCGGGGCGCGACCGGGTTGATCAACAGGAGCACAATCTAGACCAGACATCAGGCACGACCGTGCCTTGACCAGGCACGATCGTGTCTATGATCTTTAGACACAACAGAGACTAGCCCAGAGGGCATGACAAGGTCTGGACAGGAGGACACGACCACGCTTATAGTCGGCACGACCGCGCTACGCGAGGCACGGCCGCGCTAGATGATTAGCGCGACCGTGTCTATTCCAAGTCAGACACGAATTGACAATTTCTTGTATTTATAACGATGGAATTGATAGGACTTTCGATTAAAGAGATATTACGAGTCTAATCATATAAATTAATTGCATGAACATCGCGATTAAGTATGGATTCGATTAAATCATTTTTATTTAAAATAACAATTCTGATTCGAACAATTTCTGTAATGAAAGCCCAGATTAATAGGGGGCTTTTGATGATGATACTGAAACGAATGAGATGGAGAGTATACTTACCTAAAACAGGAAGGAATTGGTAACGATCGGTAGAAGGGAGTTCCAGCGACGGAGAAAACGGCTTCCGGCGACTTCGGCTGCAATTCCGGCTAGGCCAGAGAGTCCAGAGTCTTGGGGAGATCCGGGAGATGCGTAATCCTTTCTTGATCGGGGGAATTTGCGTCTCAGAATAGGATTCGAGTTTTGCTTGAATTGTTTGAGAGAGAATTCGAGATTGATGGTATGAAACTGAGGCGTTGAATAATTGAGAATGGTATAACTCACGTTAATGGAAGAAGAAACGTAATCGGATTTGAATTTCGAATGATTGAGCGTTTTGAAATCACGTTTACGTTTCGACTGTTACGCAGGCGCGACCGTGCCCAAATATGGCGCGACCGTGCCTAGGCACCGGGCGCGATCGTTCCAAAGCAGGTCGCGCGACCGTGCCAAAGCACCTGGCGCGACCGTGCTAGGACGAAGCACGACCGTGCTAGACTAGGGTTTGATGACATTTTTCAATTTTAGTCCTTGAATTTTCAGATTTGATAAGTTTGAATAAAATAGTTTCTTGTATAGTGTCTATATGTATATAACCGAGTAAGACTTGCGAATTTGTATAGAATTATTGCATTAAATTTACGACGAGAAAATAATGAGACATTGCACTAGTATAGAACTTGAAATTGCATTACATTGAATTGAAATAGGAATACTAAAATCAGAAATATTACATACAACACTCGAATTCAAGAGCAACGCTCTGATACCACTTGTAGGTCCCTCGGGTGTGGTGGATCATCACATGCAAGTGGTCTACTAGTCGGACCGGGTGCGGAATACCCGTGACTAGGTGGAGAGTCTAACTGAACAAAGTAAACCGAACACAAGAGTCACAATAATCGTTCTTTGTATTATTAACACTCGGCGGTTACAGAGAGAATACGAGCTGCGTAATTAGCAAAACTGAGTTCGTCTGAACAAATGGTTCTGCGTACTTAGCTTCTGTGAACCTATCCTATTTATACCGACCTGATGCCTGCGCACTTAGTAAGTGCGCAGGACCAATTACTCCTGCGTACTTAATAAGTACGCATAGGTCTTCCTGCGTACTTGCTAAGTACGCAGGAGCTTTCTCCTGCGCACATACAAGTGCGCACAACACTTGGAAGAAATCAACAACACATTATGTAAACATAAATACAACTCGATAAACTATGACATAATGACTCTTACATACAAAGACAAAATACAGACATTAGACATACAAACCTAGACTCTGTCCAGAGTGTTGTCACAGGAAAGTGCATCAACATTATGAATTTTCGCTTCATGAAGTTTCCACATGCTTAGAAAGATAAAGATAGAGAAAGAAAATAAGAATATTATGAGGTTTTAGGATATAGGAAAGGATATTGTTTATTTAATTTATTATTTAAGTATATACTAATAAGTCATGGATTTTTAATAAATAAGTCATCAAATAAAATAATAACTAATCATAGTAAGAATGTAGCATATAGCATGTACCACATAATATATAACATATAGCATGTAGCATATAACATGTAATCATGAAACATAGCATAAGTAGGTGTCCTAAAGTTATAGTCTAGGTCAAGGTGTCTAATAACCTAATTCCCTATAACCAAGGCTCTGATACCAATCCGTCACACCCCGACCGATGGCGGAATCATCAGGGCGGGACATGTAGACTGTTCATAAGCACATGGTTGTCTAGATTGAATATATTAAACATCAAATTTCATAACAAGTAGTCCAAACACAACCAAATCCAAGATAGAACAAAATTGAAATACATAGAGTTCCTTTATTTAATTTAACTAAGTCCAAGCCTATGTGTAGCACATCTTGATCAATCTCACACATTAGAACTTGAAACATGAATAAAATAAAGTCAACTAAAAAGTTGGTGAGTATAACACAGGTTTATATAGATAGCATATAGTTTGTAAAACAAATCCATACATAACATGATAAATAAGGCATTTATGGGGAGCAGCTATTGTGTAACCATGTACAATCAAACATTTGTAACTAGCATGCAAAATTGTGTTGTCGGTATCAATCACCCCAATCTGGGTGGGTTTGTCAGACTCAATAGATCTATCATTGAAAACCGTCGGCTTGAATAGTTAATGATTGCACATAATCGCATACAAAGGTTAGCACACCTAGCACTCGGGCATAAAGCTCAAATTGCACACATGAATGTAAATAGGATTTGTACTTGTGTTGTTTGTGTAAATGTAAACATGTAATTTGAATAGTGTTCATGTTTCACCCCAAAAATGTAAAAGAGTAAACGGGGCTATGTATACTCACTTGGTTTGAAGGCGTAGCTAACAAAGATACTAGACAGGATAAGGATCCTTGAAATGCACAAGTTAACCTAAAGTGTAATGTATATGGTATTAATAGTGTGCACCAAAGTCTAAGTCTAAAGTTGCATTTAGACTTGTGTAAGAAGGTCATTGATTTGTAATTGGAGGTATTTGAATAAAATATATAAAGTTTGAAAGAATATTTTTAGAATATTTTGATTAAGGTTTGAGTTTGAATAATTAAATAAGTAATGTAAATAATTATTGTTTATGAAAATATTACAACTGTTAAATGAAATTAAGTGTAAATAAATAAATGTCTTTGTTTAAACATAAAGTAAATAAATAATCATTATTTTATTTATTTATTTATACATTGTAACTTAACCATTTAAATACTTTTTAAATGAAAGATTTAGCAATAATTGTAAATTAAATTTTTTAAACTTTAAATAATTTTCAATTTATTAAATATTTGTTCTTTCTAAATAAGATTAAATGCAATTTTATAAAAATCAGCTATTTTTATTTTGTAATTTAATCAGAATATTTATGGTTTGAAAAATACATAAAATTTATAATTCTGCCAAGAATTTGACTCACACACGACCGTGCCTGGGAAGGGCACGATCGTGCTCAAACCACGGGCGCGACCATGCTAGCCATGGCGCGACCGTGTTGATCAAACTAAGGCTTAACTAACTAAATCATTAGGCACGACCGTGCCTTGGCCAGGCACGATCGTGTCTATGATCCTAAGACACAACTGAGATTAGCCAAAGGGCATGATTGGGTTTGGACAGGAGGACACGACCGCGCTGATAGTCGGCACGACCGCGTCTCATGATGCACGACCGCGCTAGATGGTTAGCGCGACCGTGTCTGTTCCAAATCAGGAACGAATTAACTAATTCTTATAATAACAGGGTTGGAAATCATAGGGCTTTCACCCATTAGATCATTTCGAGTCTTTTTGCATAGATTAATTGGACTTAAAAAGTGTCTAGAGTCGGATTCGATTAAATCGTTTTTGAATGAAAACTAGATTCGGGTTTAAGATGATTTCCATATTGTAAGCCCAAATTAACATGGAGCTTTTGATCTAAAGACTAAATCGATAGAGGACAAGGTTTCAATTACCCGAAAAAATGGCGAATCGATGGAGTACGGTAGAGACTTGTTCTGGCGACGTTGCGAACGGCTTCCGGCGTCCTCTGCTGCAATCCCGGCTAAACCAGAGAGTCCAGTAGTTTTAGTGAGGATTGAGTAGCGTGAATTTGTTGTTTGATTGAGAGAATTCGGATCGAAAGGAGGGTTTGTGTTTTCTTTGAAATGTTTGAGAGATTTTTGAGTCTAATGGAATTAAACTGAGACGTTTGTTGTAATTGAATATGTTATTGCTTTCGTTAATGATAATGAAGTGTAAATCGGTTACGGAACTCAACGATCGGGTGATTAAAATTGTATTTACGTTTCAACTGGTACTAGGCGCGACCGTGCTAAGGCACCAGGCGCGATCGTTCCAAAGCAAGTCGCGCGACCGTGCCAAAGCACTCGGCGCGAGCGTGCCAGAACGAGGCGCGACCATGCCTATTAGGGTTTCTTGCTAATTTTCAACATCAGACCTTGTAACTTTAGTCTTTTGCCATATTTGTATAATTAGATACTCATGTATTGTTTAATAGGATAAAACCGAGTAAATTTGCGGATTTGCATTGAAATATAGTATTAAGTTGATGGTACGAATAGAACAAAACAGTGCACTAGAATTTGGTTTGAAATGCATTACATTGAATTGAAAATACGGATACTAAAAATCAGAAATGTTACACTTAAAGTTCATGAGAAAAACTACTACGCATGATCTTGAAGTTGGTGCCATAGTGTTTGCTCTAAAGATATGGAGACACTATTTGTATGGTACTAAATGCGTAATATATTCAGACCATAAAAGCCTCCAATATATTTTTAATCAGAATGATTTAAATATGAGACAAAGGAGGTGGATGGAACTTATCAACGATTATGACTGTGAAATCAAATACCAACCCGGGAAGGCAAACGTAGTAGCATATGCTTTAAGTCGGAAAGAACGAAGCCAACCAATTAATGTAAAAGAACTACGATTAGATCTGAAATTAGACTTAATAGAGTAGATTAAGGAAATCCAACCAAAAGCATTAGAAGAAGAAAACATTAAGAAAGAGCGTATGGATGGAAAACATAAGTTATTATCCAAAGGAGATGATAGAATCATGAGATTCGAGCAAAGAATCTAGATTCCTATGTTTGGAGATATTCAAGGAAAAATATTAGATGAAGCATAAAAATCAAGATATTCCATGCATCCTGGTGCAAATAAGATGTACAAAGAACTGAAGACTCATTAGTAGTGGCCAAACATGAAAAGATCAATAGCCCAATATATAGATAAATACTTAAGTTGTCTCCAAGTTAAAATTGAGCATCAGAAACTAGCAGGGCAGTTACAATAAATATAATTACCTGTCTGGAAATGGGATCAAATTACAATGGACTTCATAACTAAACTTCCCAGAACCCAAAAGGGACATAATGCCATATGGGTCATGGTCGATAGACTGACCAAGTCAACCCATTTTATACCCATAAATGAAACATACTCTATGGATAAGTTAGCTAGAATCTATATCAATGAAATTGTGAGCCACCATGGTATACCACTGTCTATTATTTCTGATAGAGACAGTCTGTTCACATCTAGATTCTGGACAAATTTTCAGAAAGAATTGGGAAATCGACCTACCATGAGTACTACATATCATCCTCAGACTGATGGACAGAGTGAACGTACAATTCAAACTCTGAAAGATATGCTAAGAGCCTGTGTTATAGATTTCGGAGGTAATTGGGATAATCACCTTCCGTTAATCGAATTCTCCTATAACAACAGTTATCACTCTAGCTTTAAAGCTGCACCATTCGAAGCATTATATGGAAGAAAGTGTAGAACTCCTATCTGTTGGAATGTGGTAGGAGATAGTCAGTTATCTTGACCTGAAGTTATACATGAAACAACATATAAGATAGCCTAGATTAGACAGTGACTAAAGGCTGCTCAAGATCGTTAGAAAAGCTATGCTGACAAACGACGTCGACCGTTAGAATTCTGAGTCGGGAAGTATGTAATGGTAAAGGTTTCACCCTGGAAAGGTGTGGTAAGGTTCAGGAAACGAGGAAAGTTAGGACCAAGGTACATCGGACCTTACAAGATCATTGAAAGAATCAGAGCAGTAGCCTACAAGTTAGATCTACCCGAAGCTTTAGAAGGGATTCATAATACGTTTCACGTATCCTGTTTATGCAAGTGTTTAGCTAATCCTACTCATGCTATTACACTAGATGTGCACATAGACGAAAAACTTCACTTTACGGAACAACCGATCAAGATTTTAGGTACTCAGGAACGGAAATTGAGAAAGAAGTAATACCAATGGTGTTAGTTCAATGGCAAGGTCAGATCGGAGCCGACAAGACGTGGGAATTAGAGGAATAAATGAGAACCAAGTACCCTAATCTATTCACCTCTTAATTTTGAGGACGAAATTTCATAAAGGAGGGGTGATTTGTAACACCCCAGAAATTTCCCAAAGAATAAAGGACTAAATTTTCCAAAAAATTCAAAGTTGAGGGTAGGATATGAAAATAATCAAAGTCTAGGGACTTAAAATGAAAATTCTGAAAAATCAAGGGGTAGCGGACTGCTACCCAGGACCTTAGCGGTCCGCTACGTGCGGACTAAGGAAAGTTCCAGGAGCTGACATGTGTCCCTGTGACTCGCCGATGGAAATCTGACGCGTGGAGGGTGGCGGACTGCTAAGCCAGACCATAACGGTCTGCTACGTATGCTCCAATCCAATTACACCGCCACAAAGGGTAGCAGACCGCTCCCACGTAGCGTAACGGTCTGCTACGGGTCCCACTGTCACCCTATAAATAGTTGAACGATCTCATCTCATTTGCACAGACTCACACACCTTCCTAAACACATACAAACTCCAATTCTCTGATCCCAAGCCCCCGGTTCACGTAAAAGTGTATGGTTTCCAACATTTCAACTCCCAATTGTCGTAGATAGTACTAAGGGACTCTACCTGAGGTGTTTGCCATATTACTGGTTATTAAACAGAAATACTATTCAGGTGAGTTCTTAAACTGTGATGCATGAACCCTTTCATGATCTATTATGTCATGATTGATTTATGAAACATTTTTTAGTATCTTGAAACGATTGTACCGATTGTTTATATATAACGTTTTCTAAGCACTTATTGTATTTCACTTGCCCGTGGAACGGCATGTTGGACAGGACCCGTGGAACGGTCTTTGGTTATATATATACTGATGATTGTTCATAGTTATCTATGAATTTGGGGGTGGAACCCCATGGATGTGTTCAAGATACTTTGGCAGGTCATTTTAATAAACTATTTTAGTTTATGAATTCACCAGCTTTATGTTGACCCATGTTTTATCAAATGTTTTTGACCGCATCACATGTAGTCATTAGACACGGCATTCCAGGACTAGAATGACTGATGACTGATCAAGATGATTGGCATGCCAGAAACTATAAGTCCCGAATAATATGTCCCTTGTTAGGGATAAGTGATGTAACTTTTATTAATCATGTTGTAAACAATATTTTGATATTAATAGAAGTTACCATTTAGTCTTCCGCTATGTGTTTTTGTTATCAAACGTCATAGTAACTAGAAGGAAAACTTCTGACTAGTATGTAGTTATCAGACAATCGGAATGTTCTGTATAGGAAAGAGCGGTGTATAAATCTCTCCTAGAACCGTCGTTGTTACCTGGGAACATATCTGTTGGAGGTACTACTCTAGTTAGATAACTGTCCCGTATTACGGGTCTGACATTAACTGAGCAGCAGATTTGGTTGTTGCTGAAGACTTGGTTCTGGCTCCTTTTTCTTCAACTTCACCTGATCAACAACAAATTTGCTTACTGTTGATTGTTCCACGGATACTTGCTTCTCCTGCTTTACCTTTCTATTGAAAGTGGGTTTTTCTGAAGGAGTTCTTCTATAGAGAGGCTTCTTTTTAGGAGTAGGAAGAACTGCTGTAGAGGTTAGTTAAAGAATCTGGTTGAAGGTATTGAACTTACAATCTGCAGCAAAGTGGTCTGATTCACCACATATATTGCAGGATTGTTGAGGTTTTGGAAGCTCCTTCCTTGGTGGGGAGAGAGATTTTCTGAAGTGAGTTGTCTAGGCTTCATATCTTCTTACCTTCTTGTTTTTGTTTGTTTTCTCAAAAGCATGTTGCTTGAGGTTTCTTTGTTGCTGAAGGTAGTAGAAGTAGGTGCTAGCAGTATGGTTGTATTTGGCACAGACAAAGCATGATTTAGCCAATTTATCCCTTTGAAAGTACACATTGTCTTTTCTTTTGAATAGATATTTAAAATTCCATGGATGAGCTTTGTTGTGCTTAATGGTGTCTTCCTCCAATGTCTTTTGAACATATGGAGCTCTCTCTCAAGGTGCATGACAGATGTCAAACACCTTTCTGGGTTGAATGGATTTTGCTTGGGGATTGGTGGAGGTTGAAGATTGTCCCTTTTCAACAATTAACTTTCTTCCTTCAGGAGGATAACTAATTTTGATCTGTTTGGTAAGTTTAGGTACTGGTATTGAAGGAATGGAAGGGATTGGACCATTTATTTAGTGGATTCTGAGCATGTGGACTCAGCTTCAGATGATGTACTTCATTCTTGCACAAATAGTTCTACCTTGGAAGGATCAAGTTTTCGGTTTGCATGCTCAAGGTTTGACAGAGTGAAGTTTGGTTGATGGATTGCTACATAATCAGCAGGTCGAGGTACAACATTGTAGGGCTTTTCAGCTTGAAACCCAAGACCAGCAGTCACCTTTTCATGAATTTGAGCATCCAAAAGTCTTTGCAGCTTTTTGGATGCAAACTCATACTTGTCAACATGTACCTGTTGGTCTGCCAAATCAGCTCTTGTATCTTTTAACTTAACCAATAGATCATCAATCTGAGTTTCAAGGTTTGTTTGTTCATGTTTTAATGAAGAAATCTCTTTCTTTAGACAATTAATCTTTTCTTTGTAACTGTTTTCAACCTTTTTTAATTTAGATTTCATTGGTGAAACTCTTCATTTTTATCTATAAGGTTTTGGTTATGCTTTCTATATCCTAGAACCTTATCAATACAAGCTTGAGAACAGAGGTTTTCATATACCTAAGGTGGTATCTCTGTTGTGTCTACCATGAGTGCTTTGTTGTTGGCAGGAAGATCCTTATACTGAAAGCTACAGTCAAACTCTGCTGTTCCAACAACTGCACAAGATGTAGTTTGAGCAGGAGGGGTGTTTCCTTGACTTGCTTGACCTTGATGAGCTTGTCTTGGTTGTGCAGCAGCTGGATTCGGGTTTGGTGCCTTGCATTCTCTGGCAAAAGTTGGTTGCATTTGTAACATCTAAGCTTGCTCTTGTCCAACCCTACTCTAGTGTTAGAGTTGTTTCTTGGAGTAGGTCTTCCAGTTCTAGAGTAGAACCGTTTAGCTCTGAGAGATAGCATGGCATAAGAATGTTGTATGTCCATTTCTTCTAATTCATCTGGATGAAAATACTCCAGATCTTCTTTGATAAAGGACATGTGGCTTGGGTTTTCAGAGACAAAAGCAGCAGAAGTTGTCTGAGGTAGGGCTTCAAGGAGAAATGGTGAGTTACTTGATTGTGAGTTGGGAGTCTGAGGGTGGGTAAAAATGGGAGGATAGTAGTTGCTTGAACTTGGACCTGAGTGCTAAGAGTGTAGTGCAGAAGAGGTGGTGGTGGATGATGAGGCTGATGAATGACCTGTGCTTCTTTCTTTTGCTTAAATCATTTCAAATTCATATGTCTTGAGCATACCAAACAGCTCAGTCATCTAAAAGGTCATCAGATTTTCAGTTCTTCTAATTGACACTGTGTAGAGTGTCCAGCAACTTGGAAGTGATCTAATGAACTTCTTGAGAATATTATCATTCTCCAGCTTTACTTTAGAGCATTGCAGCTCTCCCACAAGATAAGTGTACCTATTGTACAGAACAGTAAGAGACTCACCTTCCTTCCAGACAAAATTTTCATATTGTTGCTTTAAGATATCTTTTCTATTCTCCATCACTTCTTCTGATCCAACAAACATCCTCTCAAGAGCTTCCCAAAGCTCCTTGGCAGTCTTGTATTCTCTGATGTTATTAAAAACTTCATTTGGCAAACACATTTGTATGGCTCCCACGGCTTTGATTTCTACTTCCATCTTCTTCAGAGTACTTTGAAGCTTCTTTAGGTACTAATGGACCTCCGGAATCAGCAGAGGCCACCATGGGTACATACGGACCATCTTTTATAGATCTCCACATTCCATATTCTTGATAACAGAAGAAACTTTCCATTATGTTCTTCCATATATCATAGTCTTCTCCAAACACCAGTATTGGTGGTCTGTTGATGCTTCCAGTATCATCAAAACCAGTGTTTTGTGCCATGCTTCTGGAAAGATGGTTTTTAGCACAGAGATAGTAATGAACAAAACCGGAAAGTGATTAAACAAGTGTGAGTTTGTTTAATTTGAGAGGCAAAGCTCTGATACTACTTGTAGGATCGGTGTTTACAAGATGGTTCTGTTCTAGTTGATATTGGCGGAAACAATAACAACTATGCAATGTAAACAAGTAACAACGATAATACTTATAAATGCAAATTGTATTAATATTCAAAGTTTACAAGTTACAGAGAAAACTCTAAGGATGCACACTTGTACAAATGGAAGATACAATACATATAAAGTAACTTAGAAACAAGACAGACCCTTGATTCTAAGGATCAGATCAAACACAAGTCGTTGATCTTTGACAGTTACAAGTTACACTACAATTGGTAGACAACTAACAGACAAGATGCAGCAAACAGTAAGGTTCAGGTCAAAAGTCTTCCTAGGAATCTTTGTAAGAGACTTCAGAAGTAGTAGCTTTGTCTTGAATCATCTGCACGTATAACATTCCTTCTACTGATAGATGTGTTAGTGCTGCAGCAGAGGTGTCAGTAGTAAAGTTAAGGATGTTGATGATTTGCCTATCAGCAGCATCAATGTTTGATGCTGCTGAGAAGCCTATCAGTAGCAACTTTGGACTTCAGCAGATAAAGCAATCAACAACATAGCACTTGCCTTATCCGCAGCGACTTGTAGGTCAACAACAAAATTGTGGAGTCCGCAGCATATGTACTTAGAGAATTTTGTAGCCATCAGTCTTTATATCTACAGAAATAACACGCTTTATCTAGAGCCACCAATGCCAGGGGAAGAAGTTTAATCACCAAGAATAGAAATATTCACCGGAGTACCACTTCTTCCGCATATCGCATGAACAACCACTCAAGGATCGCAATCAAATGTAATCCCACCTCCTGCTCAAGTGGATACTCCTCCAAAATTTCTGACAAAAAGAACGTCCCATTCTCACATACCATACATACCCAGGAAGGTTAGTAAAGGAGAAGACTGATGAATAATGTGAGAAATTCATCGAGCTTTTGAGTCAAATCCATGTCAATCTTCCCTTCCTGGATATCATACAAGAAATGCCTAAGTATGGACGTTTTTTGAAGGATTTCCTTACAAACAAGATAAACATGGAAGAGACAGTAAAGAGGACCCATCATTGCGTCGCTCTCATTAAAAGATGTCTTTCGAAGAAACTTTCAAATCCCAGAAAATTCTCCTTATCGTGTTCTATCGGACCACTGCCGATAACCTTCACAGTCGATGATCTAGGAGCAAGTGAGAAACGTAATGCCATATAAGACTCTAAATTGGAAATCCATGACCTGTTAATTCAACTAACGAACTCGCAGATGGATCGATTAAATCACCTATTGGAGTCATTGAGAACTTACTAGTAAAAGTCGGCAAGTTTGTCTTCCCTGCCGATTTCATGCTTTTAGAAATGGAACCCGATTATTCCGTACATTTGATTTTGGGTTGTCCATTTTTGGCTACTGGATCAATGAATATTTTGATAAGTAACCAAAGCTAAAGGACTTGATCAAAGGAGCATGAGACACGAGGGAAGTCGATTGCTCCCACCTGAAGAAAGACTGATGCATCACGTACGGGTCTGGCCAACGACCCATTAATTAAATGTTGCGCTTCCGGGAGGCAACCTAATGATCATAAATAAACTAAGAAGTTGGTTCATATGGTAGAAAGCATGGACATCAGGTTTGGTTTCCCAAATTTAAGTTTCTAATACTTCAGTCCCCAGGAATGCCTTCTTGATACGAGGACCTTAGTAACATAACTAATACCTTTTATTTTCCTTTTCAGTTTTTATGTTTTCTTTTGTGTGTCAAATAGCATAGCATCACCAGATAGTTTCTCTAATTCGTTGAGGAGTTACACTCCACCTCTACAACCTGAGGAATTGGCAACCACATCAAATTTATGAGAAATTCGATAAAGTCATTTGAAGCAAAGTGTTGACAAGCAGCTGATAGGCACAGCGTGACAGCATCAATAAGTTTTGGCCTTAGGTTATATACTGAATTGACCGGGGGAGTACCAGTTTCTTTTCCCTTAAAAATTCATGCATTTAAATTCCTACATAACATTCCATAACTTGCATTTGTACATTGAGGGTAATGCACAATTTTAAGTGTGGGGTGGGGAATTAGAGATTCAGGACTACTTGTAACCTCAAAGTAGTAAAACTTAACTTGTGATTTTCTACTCATTTGACTAAAACATTACTAAAAACCTACCTTTTGTAAAACCCAAAAAATTTTCAAAAATTTTAAACCCTAAAATCTAAACCTTTTCGATTTCGCACCTAATTAAATAAAATGAAGACATAGCAAGAAGAAACAAATGGTTTCAAACATAAAATAGTGGTTTCAAATGGAAATTAAAGACAAAAATAGAAAATCTAGCTAGCGTCTCAAGTAGCTCTCCACAAGAAAGTAGAGGACTACTAAGATGAACATTGTTATGGTTACTCTTACAGCAAACCGGGCCTCAGCTCTAGTCGCCTCCGTACGTGTTTCCAATATTTCTAGATCTCCTTCCATCGTGTCAATTTGGGTACCTAGATTTGTAATCAGGTCTTCCTTGTACCGTACTTGACCCAAAAGGTTGTCTATTCTCTAACTTAGCAGGTCATGACTTACCCCATGCTCCATACCCTGCCTCATAAACTCAGTGATCCTCACATATTGGTGAGAGGCATCAACTGGGACTCCTATAGCACCGGTGGGTGCCATTGTTTGTCTTGCTCTTGGGTTCGGGTGGTATGTGTCGGGTGTTAGGTAGGGGTCTCTCAGAGGGGATGGTAGTTGGTAGTGTCGGGGAGGTGCCTGATAAGGCTCTCTTGTTGGAGGTGATCCAGATGCTCTGCGTCTCGGGCTAGTGCTCTTATCCTAATTTGCTCTTATGTCAAACAATGATCTAGCAGCTGGGGGTGTTGGTGTCTGATGGTCTGGTGATCTGATGTCTTCTTCATGTTCAGACTCTGTTCTGAGATAGTATATCGGGAGGGAGGAGAGTAGGAGTCCATGTCTAGCAGAAAAAAGGATGAGATTGTAAGTGGTAATAAAATACTATATGTTAAATATAGTAGTTTTCATGAGTTTAGAGTTTGACAAGTCAAAACACCGAGTCTTCACATCAGTATATTAGAAGTAACACTTGACCTATAATTAGTGTATCCTTGATGAGAATTCCCAGGACAGAGTGGGTGGGTCACAGGTACACACTTAAGTACCTGGTCTTTCCTTAGCCAGAATCTCCTATGGGTATACACTCACTCTTCCAGCCATCATGTACTTATAACACTATTGTTTAGGCTCATGGTGATGATGAGAATCATTATGGACTGGGCTTTGAGGCCCAAAGGTGAGGTTCATTTACTCCAGCAGGCATCCTCTTCTTAGAGGGTAAGTTTGCTACTTAGTTTCTTATTAATGGGCATTAGGCCCAAGGGTGTGTACGAGTGAGAGTGTATAAAGACATAGGTATAAATAAGTGTGTGGTAAGACATAGGATAGCATTTAATAGGATTAAATAGGTAGCATGAAATCCAAAAGTGTGGTAAAGAAGGTATTACATAGATAGCAATGTTTATAAGCATGTGAGTTATCAAGTAGTGTAGCACATAAACTATCATGTATTGTATCATGCGATGTAATACTTAGAATAACATGTAACATAGTCACACAAAGTAGTAAACATGTAGCACCTAGCAATTACTCTAATACCAATTTGTCACACCCCAACCGACGGCGAAATACGTCGGGGCGGGGTATGTAGACTGTTCAAAAGCTCATGATCAAATTAATTTGCAAAATTTTATTAAACTGATTTAAAAGTACAAATACATATTGTTCATACAACCAAAGCTAACAAATATTTCAATTTAATTGTCACTAGGTTCATAAGCTCCTAAGTGGTAAACTTGTACTTCAAACATTTCCACCTGAAACATGTTTTAAAATGAGAGGGTCAACTATAAATAGTTGGTGAGCGGGATTTGTGAGATTTGAAGCTTAAATTATGGGTCTTATAAAAAACGGGAGTTTTGATTTCTTTTTGTGATTAATGAGTGATAAAGGGCGATTAAGGGTATAAAAATTGAGTGCCTGATTCAAGGATACATGATTTGGTCGGTTATGGTAACAATTTTGATTGAAATTTGGTGGATTTAAGAGTTTGGAAGGTAATTTTGACTTTTCTAAAGTCAAAATTGCATGTTGGGGATATCCAGGGTCCCAAAGACAAAGGGGGGTTCAATTAGATAGGGGTCACTTTGGGGGGTTCTTTGCTAGGAAAAAGTTCAAGGCTCAATTATTTGATTTAAATCATTTTTAATTATTTATAAAATTGTTTTTACAACATTTATAAAAACTTACTCATTATTTGTTTTATTAAAATTATTTTATAAGGAAAAGTTCCATTTTTTTATAAACATACAAATTGTGTAAATGGGTTTTTTTTTAATGTAATCAAATATACATATGTTTATATTTATAAATAAATACATGTATATATATTAAAAGATGTAAATACGTAATTAAAACTCATAGGTTTTATTTTTTATATATATATTTATTATAACAAAGTATGAACATGTATATTTACATATGTTATATATATAGGGGAGAGTTCCAGAGAAAAGCACATAGTTAGGCGAAAACCGAGAAAACCACTACAACAACAATTTTTAACCAATAATATAATAATATTTATTTTTAATTTTTATTTTTTTATAACAGAATCAATGTAATATTACACATTTTTACCAAAAAAATCATTTAAATATTGGCTTATGTATACGTAACCCATAGTATTACGTATACGTAAACAGAAAACAAAAATATTACGGTTACATATACGTAACGCATAGTATTAAACATTGTTCTCGTGGTTTTCGCCTAACTTTGTAGTTTTCTCTTGATCTCTCCCCTATATATATGTGTGTATATATATATGTGTGTGTGTGTGTATATATATATATATATATTTAGTAGAGAAAAAAATGCTATGTAATTGCAAAGATTGAAATTTTGAATTTGATACACATTGGAATTATAATCGATGTGTCACATTGTATTGAACAAGAAATGAATTCGAAATGTCATTATTGCATGAAATAATACCCGAAAATCATGGATGTTACATACAACACACGACTATATATAGCAACAAACCTTAGACCTGTGACTTGCGCACTTATCAAGTGCGTAGGAAGACCTTCCTACGTACTTAACAAGTATACACACTTTGTTCATGCGTATTTGCTATGAAACCTGCGTACCTGCTATGTGCGTATAACACTTAACAAATACACAAACGACTATTACAAGACTAAATACTTACAGACACGATTACAAGTCGATAGCAATACATAGAAATACTGAAATACAAAATACAATTACAAAAATCAGTTACAAAAGTAGAAACAATATTCAGAGTGTTTGTCACACATACGTGCTCCAACAAACTCCCCTTTGACAACAGCTCTCTATTGTCTTCGATCTTCTATCTACTTCAGCTTTGACTTAGCTTCCCATCTTCATCTTGTAGTCGAGGCGGAACTTGACTAACTTGTTTTATCTTGATGCAAGAAGCTTCGTCCATTCGTCCGTGTAGATGCATTATTTGTCGTTCAGAACCGCCAGACCTTTCATAGAGAAATTTATTAAACAGATCTCATCAAAAACCCTGATAAGTTCTCGCTGTTCCATACTTTCACCTTTCGACCTTGTCTTTTCCATCATCACCGCCACGCCCCTCTTTGGATCCACGTTCCAGTACCACATGCTCCCAACTATATCCTGAGGTAACTTTCTCATGGGAATCCTTGTCTCACATAGCACCAGCATGTAGACTAATTTCTTCAAGCTTTTGTTCATCACAGGAACTCTGACAGTCTTGTCACGGACTCTCTTAGGCATCTGAGGCTTGAATACCTCAAAGTTTCCACATCTACCCTCCCGTTGCAGTGCCCCCCACAAACCCTTTGTTGTATCGTGACTTGAATCACCAAGTAGCTCATGATTTGCTAGATTCACCACGTCATATTTAGGCAAAGAGCTGAATGCCTTATCGGTTGGTTTCAAGTATTGAACCCCCCCCCCCCAACGCATTTGATGGCACATAGTTTCTTGTCATCATCGAAGCGGACTGATAAGATCATCCATGTTGCTCTGTGCTTGTCTATGATTAAAGACGTTTGCCAAGCAAGAGGCTGACTCTTTTTGAACCATCCCTAAGGATAGTTGTTCGTCCAGGAGTCAGCATCAGCAGGTTGGGGATCGATATGGGAGGCTTTAGTCGAGGATGCTGCTCCACTAGCTTAAGCAACATTCTCAGTTTGACTGAACCTGTTTAAAAGCAGCTTCAAAGGTTGGAGCCTAAAAAATCACTCCATCCTCAAGCTCATAAACCCCTTCACCATCACTTTTTGGAAACTCCACCACCACATTCTAATCGTCTACAATCCAGTCTTCATCAGACTCGATTTCTCCTTCTTCAAGGTTGCTGAGAGCATCGATCTTTTCATCCTTGGAATAGTCAGGCTTTAGAAGTAAAATTACATCATCAGAGGTCTTGAAGCACCTCAGCTGTCGACATTCCTTACTAACTACCAACACCACTACGAGAAGAATCACGTTGAGTAGACTCCCCTGAGCCATAAGAACAGCGGTAATTGGAACAATCGCCAAGGCTTGTTGCTCACTACCACTAGGACCGGCTTGGGGATCCTTGTCTTTGTCATCATCCTTAGTCAAATCAACCGGATAACAAGCCTCATCACCAATAGTTAGCTTATGCTTCTCCTTCTCTTTCTCTATCTCTTTCTCCCCCTGAGCAACTAGCTTGGTGGACAATTTTGTCACCAGTTTCACCATTACCCCGTGTTCTTCTTTAAGACCCTGACCCGGGCATCCTACAGTTGGTTCTCATAACGGTTTATTCCCTTGAAAATACTCATTTTAGATTTATTAAACTACAGCGGAAGTCTTTATAAAAACTTTAATTACTATTTAATGTCATTTAGTTTACCTTAGGAATGCCTACACACCAATCCGAGTAATGTCGCTTCCAAGCCAAGATATGTCGACTCCGAAGCCCACCGTCGGATCGAAAACGTGTGAGAATGTAGCCTAGTAATCAGGTGCGGAATGCCTGTTACTTGGTGGAATAACATGTGAGTGAAAGAAAAGTAATCAACACAAAAATGTACTTATAAATACTCGGTCTATTGATAACTTGGTGTTTCATACAAGTACAGACACAAATAGGATGACTTCTGGACTAAGAAACTAGTGACATGTGCGTACTTGTGTATGTGGTTACATTTGTTGTGGAAATGAAACAAACCTATGCTATTTTAGACCTGGTCCATGCGTACTCAGCAAGTACGCATGACCAACCTTCATGCGTACTTGATTAAGTACGCATGACCACTTGTACATGGCAAATACGCAGGACTTCATCCATGCATATTTGTTTAGTACAAGTCTAAAATCATACAAGTTCAAATATACAATACCGATTACAAATCCATAAAGACAAGTACAACAGGTACTAAATACATACAAGACAGAAATAAATAAAAAACAAAAGCTTGAGCCAGATCCAGAGTGCCTGTCACAAAACGTGAATCAACAGACTCCCCCTTGACAGAATCTCTGGATATCTTCAGTCCTTTACGAGCTTCCCGCCAGACTTCCTCCACTGATATTTTATTTGTAATCGAAACAGAACTTTACCAGCTTGTTGTACTTGATGGCAAGAAGTTTGGTCCACTCATATGTATGTAGACAATCCTTGTCTACCAACACCTCCAAATCTGTCACTAAAAAATTGATGAAATTGATTTCATCAAACTCTTGATTGATTTCCAGCAAGCTTGTATTCTCAACCATCACAGCCTCCCCAGTAAGTGGATCCGCGTACCAATACCACCTATTACCCAGTATATCTTGAGGAATTCTCTTCAATGGTATACGGGTCTCACATCGAACATGTTTGTAGATTAGTCGTTTCAAGAATTTTCGTGTCACATGATGTATTACTGACTTGTCCTTAAAACGCCTTGGGATCTGAGGCTAAAAGATCTCAAAATTACCCGATCTTCCTTCTCTTTGCAGTACAATCCAAAGACCTCTTGCAACTGCATGTGATGATTCTCCACACAATTCACAGTTTGCTAAGTTTACTAAATCATACTTAGGTAAAGAACTGAATTCCTCAGTCGTGGGTTTCAAGTACTGTACTCCACCTGATCTTTTAATGGCAAACAATCCTTTGTTGTCTTGAAACCAAACTGATAAAATCATACCAGCTGCACCATATTTATCTATATATTGTGGTTTATACTACGATGCTTCAACCGTTTTCTTAATCCACTCATGAGGTATGTTCTTCCAGGAGGTGCCACTTGTGCCCGCTTCTTATGTTGGGTTGGGATAAGGAATGTCGACTGTGGTTTCATTCACATTAGCAATACGAATTGTAGGATCAGCCTGTTCTCTTATCTCAGGGGATTTGAAGATCTCCCCATCTTCCAACTCGTAAATTCCCTCGGCATCACCATTTGGAAATTCCACGATCACATCATTTCTAAACTCATCCCAATCATCCCCTGAGTGGCCAACCCCCCAATCATGATTTCATCATTTAGGTTAGGGCATGCACTTTACTCTTCCAGAACCTCAGCCGGTGTTTTTCCTTTATCAGCACCACCACCACCACCACCACCTTGTCGTGTAGACTCCCCCTGAGCCGAAGGCATGGCTTGAGTTGGAAAGACAACTTGTGTCTCACCTCTACCAGCACCAGAGGGTCCGGCATTGGGATTCTTGTCTTGATCCTTCTCTTTGGTAAGGTCAATTTGGTGACAACTTCCTCCTTAGCCTTTTTGCTCATCTGCCCCTAAAACTCAAGCTGTTTGGTCAACTTGGCCACCATTTCCACCATGATTTAATGCTCACCATGTTGGATCACCATTTGATTTTCCATAGTACTCCTAGTGGTAAGGAACCTATCGTTGAGGTTGTATTGCATCTTTTGAAGTTCAAAGAAAGACCTCATTTGTTCCTCCATGGCTTGCCACTATTTTGTATGCTTGGTGTTAGACTCAACAAGCATATTAATCTGCGTTTGTTGAGTGGCAACCTGTGACTCTAAGGCTGCAATTCTCTCATCCCTTGGGTCCACCACTCGTGTTGTAGACGGTTCACTGGTTTGTGTACCGTTTTAGCAAAAAGCTCTGACGAGTAAAAGTGGTGTCCCATGTCTCCAAACTCTATTCAGTGTGTCATCGGTGGTAATGTACTAACTGTGACAGTGACGGGTAGGGTTGTTGTTTGGAGAACTGAGGGTGCTGAAGTCGTGGAAACAAGAATTGACTCAGTCATTATAGGATGGACTGATGTAGGTGGCATCTGGACTGTAGTAGCCGGAAGAGAGACATTTGTTTGAATAGAAGCTTCACAAGTAGGAACAACCACTGGTGTGATTTTTCTATGTCTCCTTAGGCTGTATAGTTGTGTTAGGGTAACAGGAGCTCTTTGTTCATGAACCCGGGCATTGATTTCATCCATTATCTGTTGCCATGGGCGATCATTTTGAGTTTTCTTCTTTCGTTCAACTATATGAGGTGCCTCTTGGTTGCTATATGAGCTGTCAACATGGAAATCAGAATCTGAACTTTGTCTTCTTCGTCGTTTAGACGACGATTTTGGAAGGGATTCCCGAATATTTTTCCTCTGGTGCCGTTGATCTGGGGTGGGTTCTGAATCAGAAGAGTCAGTTACTGTTTGTTCTGATTCACTACTCTCTGGATCTTGTGCATACCCAGCATCACCATCACCCTCATCACCGTCACCATCATCATCACTAGCATCATCACTGTCATCAATATTATCATCATCATCACCCACCTCTTGTTCATCTGAGTGTTCACTTAACTCGAGTTCACTCTCTGGACTATACCATCTATCTCCTTTTGGTGCAATGTAGGCCTCGTTGATCAAGTGACCAAATAGAGGTGTGTGCATCGGTATTGGTTCTTCGGTTCCATCATTCATAAATTGCACAAACACCCTTTCATCAACCCACTTGACTTGCAGTCGCTGCCCTATTTATGGTAAATTTGGCAGGAAGTAAGTGATTAACAGCTGGATGAAATGAGGATATAATAGGAATCTGAACCTAGGAGCGGCATTGATCTGATCAAGGATAGCTTTGTATACATATCGAGAAAAATTGTATCCTTTGTTTAAAGATAAGCCAACCATAGCTGAGGCTAGATCATGCCCCATAGCATCTTTCCCCGCCTTTCTTGCTGATATACACATAATCATTACGTCGGCGAATAACGCCATTGATCTAGAAGCCACATCTTTTTGTAGGATGGATATTATATCCTCCCAACATACCCCATCCGCTTCCTCCAACATCCATCTATCATGTACTTCGGATACTTGTTGGATTGTTGCTTCAGAGATTTCTATTCTATGATTTGCCACCGTAGTAGTAATTACATTCGGTGTTTGTCTGCAATCCGGCTCAGCAGTCTCCCAGAATTGCTCTAAATAAGGACGTGATACAACTGGGTTGGCAGAGATAGCATATGAGATCTTTGATTTGTTCAGGAAAGTGGCTATTTCTTGATAACTGAGAGCAGCTCCTCTCCATTCTGGATCTATTAGTTCTAACATGTTGAAATCTTCTGTAAACGCTCGTCTAGCCATATCTGCAAAAGAAAACAAGACAAGATTAGTACTGAATATAGATCTTAACATAACTGAGTTTTAGGACATGATAAGTGTTTCCAGAATAAATTTCAACTAAAACTGCTCATGCGTACTTGTTAAGTACGCTTGGTTCGCGTGAAGTTGAGTTTTTATGCAAGTCCTAAATCAAAATTCATGGTTTAAAGTCCGTTTAGCTTATTCTAATGTTGTCAAAAAATGGTATAGAGACTCAATGCAACTAGGTTTGATGTCTATTACAATCAGCACAAGTCTCATTTGAACCAAACAGGGGCCGACGCCACTTCATATACCAAACGAAGATCAAAAACCCAAATTTTCAAGTTAAAATGATAGATTTTGTGTTAAACGACTTAGAATGATGATTAGAAACTTGAATGGTTGCTCAATTTCACATGCAAACATCATTTGTTCTTAAAAATTTGATCATCATAACCGAAGTCTCAAGAACATGAAAATCACAGAATTATAGGTGATTAAACGGTCAAAATCGAGTGTGGTTCTCACCAAATGATCTTTAGATGATGAAGTAACTAAAAACGCGATGAAAAACTGGTTTAGGAACACAAGATTTTGAGAGAAAAAAAGCGCACGTCGAGAGTGTGAGTGAGGTAGAGTTTGAATGTGGAGTAAATGCTTTGAGACGTTATATATACCCCGCCATTCACCTCATGCGTACTTAGCAAGTACTCATGAACTTCCTCATGCGTAATTAACAAGTATGCATGGTTTAAGTCAGGCGTTCTAGCTTAAGTACGTAGGACCTAAAAACATATGCAATTTTTCAACTCAAAATCAGTATGAAGAATTCTACGACGAACATGATAGATACGTTCAACTGTTGCTGTAACAAAAATGTTTCCGGAAGTTATGAAAATCTTTTTGGTTTTTCAAAGTTTTTTGGAAATGAACAGTGCAAGAAATCTTTTTGTCATTTTGTAAAGTTTTTGTTAAAACACACTGAAAATCTTTTTGTTGTTTTTCTAGGTGAATAAACAGAATACAGAGTAATTGAATACTTTTAGGGAACGTCTTTTTGGTCAAGTCATAAATAGAGGATCATATCAGGCTAAAACATGTAGCAATAGTGATACCGGATAAATTTCAAAGAACATGTGATCATATCATGACTTACTTATGTCAAATTAGTTTGAATTACTTGTCATGTTAATTCAAATTGTCAATATTATATGATTTAAAACTATAAGCATTCTTAGATCAAACTCATTTGAGTTATGGTACTATTTTAAGTTCTACAATGTGTACCCCACAACTATGTAGACAGAAAAGTAAATGCATTATCTCAAGACATCTAAGATTTTCCCAAAGATTATCAGTACCACCAGGTTGAAGTAATATCATTTAGCACATAGAAATCAAGCAGAATCAAAAAGGTTTATCAAGAATCAATTGATTCATTTGTCTTGGCTCGTGAGTATTTGTGATGATTCAGGCTAATAGATAGGGAATCCGAAGATTCGGGTAACGGGATCCAAATGTTATCTGGATGTCTTGAATGGGACATATGTGATCCAAGGGGTAATATATGCTCAACGGTTGTTGTTGAGACTTATCTTAGCTCAGCTTCCCATATCATACTTGTGAGTATGGACAGTGAAGTGAACTAAAAATTGTGCTAAAGACATAACCTGAAGCTGGTCTCAAATGATAAGCCAAAATCTTACATACTATTTCTGATAATGATTTTTTGTTAATCTTATACATACACACACAACATAACATGGGTTCAAATCACAATTGTAGAAACGATATTTAGGTTTTCACACTACTAATGATTTAATGAATGCTTCTAGCCTACTGACAATTTCAATTAAATGATATTTGAAATATTTTATGTAGTCAAAGTGCAATCATTTCCCAAATTGTGCAATCTAAGAAATTTAGATCACTAACTGATGTGCAATAATTTCCTCTAATTTTTCAAATGACATTGAAATTTTGTAAGTTTTATATTTTGTTTGGATTTTTCTTAAAAAATTAACAGAAAGTAAACTAAATTTTAAAAGAAAAAAAATGTAACCTCCAAGAAACGAGTTTGTTTTGAAAATGTTTTTCATTCAGGATTGAAATTCCTATCAAGTCGACAAGATGTTCAAAACGAGTATGATCAAAAGCTTTGGTGAAAAGATCAGCAAAATTATCATCCGTGTGAACATTTACAAGTTCAAATAAATGCTTTTAGCACAGTCACAGATGAAATGGTGACGAATTTCAATATGCTTAGTTTTGGAATGTTTCACCGGGTTGTTTGTGATGGACATGGTGGATGTATTGTCAATGAACATAGGAGTGGTAGTGTAGTTCAAGACGTAGTCTCTCAATTGTTGTCGAACCCATAAGACCTGAGAGCAGCAACTTGCATCAGCAATGTACTATGCTTCACATGTTAAGATAGAAAATGTTGACTGCTTCTTACATTGCCAGGAACCCAGTCTGTCTCCTAAAAATTGACATCCACCAGAGGTTGATTTTCTATCGAGGTTACAACCTCCATAATCAGAATCGGTATATGCTTTGAATTCAAACGACTGCTGCTTGGAGTACCAAAGACCTAATCGGGGTTTCCCTTTCAGACATCTAGAGATTCTCTTCATAGCTATCATATGAGATTCCTTCGGTTGTGACTGAAACATCGAGCACAAGCAGACGACAAACATAATATCGTGTCTTAAAGTTGTGAAAAAAAAAGATATACATAAGAGAACCTCCCACGGTACAACTTGCAGTCCACATCCTTTCCATCTTTGTCAGGATGTAAACCATAATTGACTGGGATAGGTGTGCCATAAGATGTACAATCATTCATTTTGTATTTTTTCAAAATGTCCTGTACATACTTTGTTTGATGCAGATAGATGCCATTTTCCAGTTGACTGACTTGCAGACCTAAGAAAAATGACATTTCACCCATGTTGCTCATTTCAATCTTGGACTTCATCACCTGCTCAAATTCATTACACATCTCTTCATTGGTAGACCCAAAGATGATATCATCAACGTATACTTGTATAAGTAGAATATCACCTCCTACTTTCCGTATGAAGAGAGTTAAATCAATTTTCCCTTGGTCGAAACCATTGGACAATAGATGCTTTGATAGAGTCTCATATGCTTTGATAGAGTCTCATATTCTGTATGATTTCTCAGGTTTTTCTTGGGTGCATTTTTTAGGTACAAAAGACGAGACTGCTGATATTCTTCAATACCTGATCCTGAGCTTGGAATCTCTTTGCAAGCTGAAAGTTAGAAGAATAAGGAGTGAGAACGGAACTGAGTTCAAGAATAACTTGATGGAGCTTTTCTGTCTCAAGAAAGGGATCCGTCACGAATTCAGCGCGCCGTACACGCCTCAGCAGAATGGAGTTGCCGAAAGGAAGAACAGAACACTAATTGAGACTGCAAGGACTATGCTGTCGGATGCAAAGCTTCCTGTCACTTTCTGGGCAGAAGCAGTTAATACAGCTTGTCACGTCTTAAACAGGGTTCTGGTTGTGAAAAGGCACAACAAGACATGTTATGAGTTGATCAACAATCGACTTCCCAATCTTGATTACCTAGTTCCTTTTGGTAGTCCTTGTTCCTTGTTGCTACAGTATAAAGACCGTCAGTCTAAATTTTATGCGAAAACGGTGGAAGGCATCTTCTTAGGATATGTTGCCAATTCGCCCTGCAAGAGAGTGTACAACATAGGAACTCGTACTGTCGAGGAATGGTTCGAAGTGGACTATAGTAAACACAGCACTCCACCAGAACCACAAGGTCCATCTTGGGGTTTTGATTATGATGCGCTATTCAAGTCCTTCAATCTTCCTGACTTATCTGCTGAAGACGCCGCAAATGTTTATGATTTATTGCGTGGCGACAATGACTCCAGTTTTTCTACTCGTGCTACTGCACCAATTATAACTCCTGATTCCAATGCTGCATCTGCATCTGGAACTCATGACAGTGATGACAGTGAAGATGTTCTTGTTGATGGAGATGACGCTCCAGCCAATCCTAACACAACTGTAGGAAATGAAGCTCCAGCTGATCCAATAAACATTGAATCTTCTTCCTCTGGAACACATGAAATGGGGGAGTTAAGCACGAATCTAGATCCAGAAATTCAAGAACCAATTGTACCAGAGACGAGGGTGCATAGGAATCATCCAATCGACAACATTATTGGTGATCCTTTTGCCGGTGTTCAGACTCATCATAGAACCATCACTGAGAACACCAGTCTTTACGCAGAGATATTTGACACTGGTGTCATGGAAACATGTCTGCATGCTGCATTAGTGTCCCAGGTAGAGCCGAAGAATGTGAAGGAGGCTCTCGCTGACAACTGCTGGATGGAGGCGATGCAAGATGAACTGTCTCAGTTCCAAAAGTTGCAAGTGTGGGATTTAGTTGACTTGCCACAAGGCTTTCAGCCAATTGGTACCAGTTGGGTGTTCAAATGCAAGATGGATGATCGTCATGTAGTTGTGAAGAACAAAGCAAGATTGGTTGTTCAGGGTTTTTACCAACAAGAGGGCTTGGATTACAATGAAGTATATGCCCCAGATGCTAGAATTGAGGCCATTCGACTGTTCTTGGCTTATGCCACATATGTCGGCTTCAAGGTCTATCAACTTGATGTGAAGAGTGCTTTCCTTTATGGTAAGGTGCATGAAGAAGTCTATGTCACTCAACCTCCCGGTTTTGAAGATCCGCATAATATCAATAAAGTGTACAAGCTCGACAAAGCACTTTATGGTCTTCATCAAGCACCGCGGGCATGGTATGAGACATTATCTAAGCATTTACTGTCTAATGGTTTCGACCGTGGACAGATTGACTCGACTCTCTTCATACGGAAAGCAGGAGGTGACATTCTTCTTGTGCAAGTATATGTCGACGACATTATCTTTGGGTCGACCAATGAAGGGATGTGTAGGGAATTCGAGAAGGTGATGAAGTCCAAGTTTGAAATGAGCAATATGGGTGAATTGTCATTCTTTCTAGGTTTGCAAGTCAGTCAAAGAGAGAATGGTATTTATCTACATCAAACTAAGTACATGCAGGACATCTTGTCAAAATACAAGATGTGTGATAGCACTACTTATGGCACACCAATCCCAGTCAATCATGGTTTCCATCCCGACAGAGATGGAAAGGATGTGGACAGCAGGTTGTACAGTGGGATGATCGGATCACTTATGTATCTCACAGCTTCAAGACCCGATATAATGTTTGCTGTATGTTTGTGCTCAAGGTTTCAGTCTCAACCGAAGGAGTCACATATGATAGCTGTGAAGAGAATTTTTAGATATCTGAAAGGGAAACCCCGATTAGGTCTTTGGTACTCTAAGCAGCAATCATTCGACTTCAAAGCCTACACTGATTCAGATTATGGCGGTTGTAACCTTGACAAAAAGTCAACTTCTGGTGGATGTCAGTTCTTAGGAGACAGGCTGGTCTCCTGGCAGTGCAAGAAGCAGTCAACGGTTTCTGTCTCAACTTGTGAAGCAGAATACATTGCTGCAGCGAGCAGTTGTTCTCAGATACTGTGGATTCAGCAGCAGCTGAGAGACTACGGCTTAAACTTCACTGGAACTCCTCTATTCATTGACAACAATGCCACCATGTCCATCACAAATAACCCGGTGAAACACTCCAAAACTAAACATATAGAGATTCGCCATCATTTCATCCGTGATTGTGCTGAAATGCATTTAATTGAACTTGTAAAAGTTCACACGGATGACAATCTTACTGACCTTTTCACAAAGGCATTTGATCGATCCCGTTTTGAGCATCTTGTCAACTTGATAGGAATGTTCAATCCTGAGTGAAAACTAAGTTTTCTTAACTCAATTCAATTCATGGAAGTTAAATTTGTAATTCCTTTAAATTTTCTGTATAGTTCTTTTATTGTTAAAATATTTTACAAAAATCAAAAACAAAATAGAAAATGGAGAAAATTTCAAAGTTAAATTGAGAAAAGTGGAAATGATAGTACATCAGAAATGATCTAAACTTCATAGACTGCTCATATGGGAAATGATTGTGTCATGTGTACTTAATTGTTTAAATTATTATGTTTTTAATCTGTTTATTTACAAGTAATTTGAATTGTCAGTAGGCTGTATGTGTCTTTGAATCACCAGTAGTGTGGAAACTAAATCTAAATTACAACCGTGATTTGAACCCATGTTTGTAAGTGTGTGTGCGTAAAAGAATAGAAAATATCATTATCAGATAAAGGATGTTAGATTTTGGCAATAATTTTCTTTTGAGATCAGTTTCGGGTTATGTCGTTAGCACAATTAATGCGGTTCATCTCACTGCCCATACTCACAAGTATGCAAGGAGAGATTGAATCAAGACATGTCTCTACATTAACCGTTGAGCATGTATTCACCCTTGAATCATTCCTGGTTCACTGAAATCAAATTCTATCTATCTCTAACACTGATATACATCAGTTTACAAAGAATGTCCTAACAGACTCCCTCTAAACTAATGACATCAAGTGTCTTCTGTTGAGACTTGATCTTCTGGCATTCCACTTGAGATCTTCAAATCTTCAAACTTCAGTCTTCAGTTGCCGAGTGATGACAAACCCGACTTCCTCATAACTGTAGTTTCATTGTAGACCAAAACAAGTGCTTCGATAAGAACCAACTAACTCAATACAACTCATTGTAGTTCATCCTCTCAGCAGTAGAAACCTCCACCCTGACTTAGGACTCTGAGTCTTACAATGTCTTCCTAACCAGGTAACAATAGTAGACTAAGACAACTCCAAATCAGCTGGCATATGATAGAGAGTTTGAGTTTCCAATAACCTGCATCAAACTAATCAGCTCCCATAGGAATTCCAGTAAGATAAACTTAAGTCTTCAACCAGATGTGTCCAACTCTATCCTGTATCTTCACGAGTCAACCAAATTCCCGAAGATGTTCATTTCCAATATCCCCTTTCAGGTTAAGCTCCATCTGACTAGACCAGAAACAAGGGTATGTTTCCTATCCCATCGACCAATGATAAAAGGTTCCATCTTCAACTAATAATCCAACGAATATCCAGCTTCATCTTGAAGACACATGATAGAATCAAACACGATAAATATAGTTTACACGAGAAATCACGGTTGAGATCCATGTTACGTCAAAGAGGTATATATATAGGAAGTACCAACGACTTTTCCACCACCTCTTTAATGTCTCATGAATTCTAGATTTTATCCCCCTCATTTCTCTGTAAACTATGACCAGCTTTATCACCACTTCACTCAAATCCTCAAAAAGGACAACTAGCCAACTCTAGGATTTTATTCTTTTATTCCATTGCAAAGATCCAAAACAGCAAATCCTTGGGTTCAAGTTGTTCCAGTATTCATCCCCTATTAAATAAGTATCCCAGATACTCGTAGCCTACATATTCAGGTTTGAATACCTAAACAAGATGATTCTTTTTACGAAAGACCCAAAGCAGCCACATCTTCACAAATAGACGAGACCTTTAGCCGATGACGACCCAATTGCTCCCAATAGTTCAACATTCATACCCTATTAAATAAGTATCCCGGATACTCGTAGCCTACATTTTTAGGTATGGACCCTTAAACAATGTATGACAAGTGGTATCATCCAACAAATTATGGTCCGGAAAAACCAAAATTACTATCTTCTCAAAAATGGCCCGAAACACGCGTACAAATGATCACTAAAAATTTTGGCCAAGAAAAGTTTTCCCGCCAAATTTTTTATTTTTTGAATCCCAGAGGCTAGTTCATGCGTACTTAGTAAATACGCACATAAAGGGTGCTCATGCGTATTTAGTAAATACGCAAAGCCAAGTGCTCATGCGTATTTGATAGGTTCGCAAAATGCCCGTGCGTATATGCTAAGTACGCAGAGGAAATACTCATGCGTACTTAACAAGTACGCAGGACAACTTCTCTTGCGTACTTAGTAAGTACGCAGGGCAAAACCCATGCGTACTTAGTAAGTACGCAGAAAAGCTGAATTTGCGTACTTATCAAAAAGTAACAGCGTTCTTGACAAATTTTGAGGAAAATGCTCGAAAAGTGATGGATCTGAGAAATTAATACTTCCAAAAGCTTCGAAAACATCATCTAACAAACCCTTAGCCTTCCAAACACCAAATGAAGTGATAACAAACTCGGATTTGAGGATTTTTGCAAGAAAAACTAGCGAACTTTTATTTTTCAGATCTGCTCGAAAATCCTAAAACCCGAAACTGGAACACAAATGAACGAACACCACTTGTAGGTCCCGGGAGCCTCGTCGCGCAGCGGAAATAACACGATCTGTTCTGTGATTTGTGTGGGAACAAAGAGAACGAAGCAGAGAAACACGAACAAAGACAAAAGATAATGACACGAAACGTAATCCATAACAAAGAAGTCATCCCGTATTACAGACTACATACCGAAGGAACACACATCTCTCATCTAAGCTCACGGTCCAGGGGTCGGGAGAGCTCGTCCCGACCCTGACACCTCTCAACTAGTTCCAAAGTTCCACCTACAAATGAAGACAAGTCTTCTATTTATAGGGGCAGGAACACTTCCTGCGTACTTGACAAGTACGCAAGGCAAAAGCCTTGCGTACTTACTAAGTACGCATGGTTTGGTCATGCGTACTTAACAAGTACGCAAGGCAAAAGCCTTGCGTATTTACTAAGTACGTAGGACCAAACTGGTGTGTGGGCTAAGTACTCAGGAACACCCTCCTACGTACTAGCCACGTACACCGATACATAGAATTTAATCTATAGTTACAAACATGCTTCTACATCATACCATGCTCTTGAGGCTTGATAAAGACCATAAAGTGCTTTGTCAAGCTTGTATACTTTATCGGGATGTAACGGGTCTTCAAAGCCAGGTGGTTGAGTGACATAGACTTCTTAATGCACTTTACCATACAGAAAAGCACTCTTTACATCAAGTTGAAAGAACTTGAACCCGACAAAGGAGGCATAAGCCAAAAACAGTCGGATGGCTTCAAGTCTAGCAACCGGTGCCTATACATCCGTGTAATCCAGGCCTTGTTGTTGGTAAAACCCTTGAACAACAAATCTTGCTTTATTTTTTAGCACAACGTGTCGATCGTCAGTTTTACATTTGAACACCCATCTGGTTCCTATTGGATGTATACCTCTTGGTAGATCAACTAGATCCCATACATCTAATTTCCTGAATTGAGACAGTTCATCTTGCATTGCCTCAATCCAACAATTGTCTACTAAAGCCTCTTTAATATTCTTAGGCTCTATTTGGGTTACAAAGGTAGCTTTTAAACATGTTTCCATGATACATATGTTAAGAATTTCAGCATAAAGATTGGTGTTTTCAGTTATGGTTTTGTGACGAGTTTGAACACCGGCATTAGGATCACCAATGATGTTGTCAATTGGATGATTCCTATTGTAGGTCCCAGCGTGTCTATTGATCGATATATGTTATAAAACATGTAATACGAATACGAAGTGCGGAATCCTATCGTATACGTACGTCTAGAATAATACCGAAAGTAAAACATTCACACAAGACACGATTTTGATGAAAGCTTCTTGTATTATCTCACAAATAGTACACACGAATGAATTATTCTCCTCTTCTTTTTCTTACTTACATAACTGAATCACTCATGAACTATTTATAGCCACACACTCTGCACCAGGCGAACTTGTTAAGTTCGCCTCTCTTAGTCCACGCGAACTTGACAAGTTCGCCTATGCAAACTTACACTTTTACAATAAAAAACAAACAAGACGCTAAACATAAAGACTAATCTATTACAAGGCTTGTTGTCACAAAACATGCTCCAACAGACTCCCCCTTGACAACAGCTTGGTCTTTATCTTCAAGTCTTGTTCTTCCAATTCTTCGACAAATAATTCCCTGCACATATCCTCTGAACTAGATGTTTTGTGTTATACTTCTTTTAACCAAGTATTATATTGGGAGAAAGACCCCATATAAACTTGCAACCTAAACAGCAGTCTCAATCCAAAGTTATAAGAATTTTTCACGAAAGATTAAAACAAAATCTTTTTGAATTTTTCTTAGCAGTCTCAATCCAAACTTGCAACCTATACAGCAGTCTCAATCCAAAGTTATAAGAACTTATATTTTTTTTTTAATTTTTCAAACTTTAAGCTAAAACTCACTAAAATCTTTTTGAATTTTCTTAATGAATTAAAGCAGTAACACTATATCAACTAAAATAAAAAACTTTTTGGTTTTTATCTGTACATACAGAATCACATATTTTTGGTCAAACACTACGAGTAAGAAGATCATGTCAGTATCTTTGATGTATCACATACCCATTTTGAATATAAAATCCCTAGCAGATCTAAGGGTTAACCTATGACATTCTGCATATACACAGATATTTTTCTCAGCTAACAAAAAATTAAATCTTTTGAAAATATCCATTCATTCACTAACCGCTCACAGATATCACATCTTTCTTTTTCATGGTCTTTGAATATTGACCTTTTCCTTTTTCAGAAATTTATGAAATGATGCGCGATAAACTTCAAAGTAAACAAGATCAGATCATGAAATGCTAACTTATTCATACCGAATTTGCAATATACTACATGTCTATTGAAATTGTCAACATTATAAAATTTGAAACTACAAGCATTTTTATCCCACATTCTTGTGAGTTATTACCATTTATATGAAAACAATGTGTACCCCACAAATATGCCAACAAAAATATAAAATTTGCACTATCTTCAAGACATATTGAGACCTATGCAAAGTTTAGATCAATCTCCAGGATGATACTATCTCAATTATCACATCAATGAAATCAGATCCCAAAGGATATATTGAATAAGAATGATTCAGAATCGAATGATTCATATAGCTTGGTTTGGATGAAGTATCATGATTCCTAGTAACAGAATGATTGTACTGATGGAATTCTTCAACATAAGAATGATCAAAGAATCGATTGATTCAATGACATAGGGTAGCGTGATCCAACTGTTATCTGGATATATTCAATGGAATCAAGATAATTGATTCAAGGGTGAGTATATGTTCTAACAAGTTATCAGAAACATATCTTAGTCCAACTTCACATTGCATGCTTTTTGGGACATGGGCAGTAAAGTGAACTGAAACATTGTGCTAATCAATATAGTCCGATACTTATCTCATGAAATACTTAAAGTCTCATATTCTTTATCTGATAATGATCTTTTAACACACATACCCGGCATACCATGAGTTCAAATCACAATTGTAACATAGATCATTATGTTTTCACATTACTAATGGACTAAAATGATTCTATCCTATTGACAATTCAAATTACATGTAAATATTCAAATTAAAATTTAAATGTAAAATGTCATGCAGTCATGAAGCTATCATTTCCTGTTTATGTAGACTTTAGAAGTTTAGATCAAATCAAGCAAGCAAAATCATAATAGCAGACACCAGGTAGTGAATCTATGATCATGAATATGTGATCACCTACTGATGTACTATCATTTCTTCTTTAACTTCAAGCAGTGTCGATTTTATCTTTTTCAATTTGTTTGGGGTTTTTTTCAGAAAGCAAGAAAACTATCTAAAAGTAAAGCATAAAACTATTTACTGTTAAATAATCCATAAAACAAAAAGAAAAATAACTTCCATGAAAAACCTTTTGAAAAACCTTTGTCACGTTGGATTAAGCATACCAATTATTTGAGTAAGAAATTCAAACCGTGACCGATCAAATGCTTTGGTAAATAAGTCAGCAAAATTGTCATCCGTATGAACTTTCACCAACTCAATCAGCTTCTTTTCTGCACAATCATGAATAAAATGATGTCGAATGTCTATGTGCTTAGTTTTTGAATGCTTCACAGGATTTGTTGTGACTGACATGATATCTAGACGTGACGCTGTCAAATACATCAAAGACCCGATAATTCCTCGGTATAATCGACAATCTACCTCTTTCCCTTTCAGGTCAGAATCTAGTTTGTTATTAACTTGAATTGGAGTGCCGGAAGCTAAAGCATTTTCCATATTAATCTTCTTGAGAATATCAAAAACATACTTTGTTTGATAAATATAAAAACCATCCTCCTTCTGGTCAACCTGAAGACCCAAAAAGAACGATAATTCTAAGGGTAGAATCAATTTGACCACGCTCAATTCCATTTTCAAGTAAATGCACCGACAGAGTTTCGTACCAAGCATGAGTAGCCTGATGAAGACCATACAATGCTTTATCCAATTTAAAAACCTTTTCAAGAAACTTGGGATCTTCAAAACCAGGCGGCTATTTCACATATACATCTTCCTTCACCTTTCCATACAGAAAAGCACTTTTTACGTTCAATTGAAAAACTTTGAAACCCTTGAAAGAAGCATAAGCTAGAAACAATCGGATCGCCTCTATCCTCGCAACTGGAGCGTAAACTTCAGTGTAATCAACGCCTTCTTGCTGATTAAAACCTTGAACAACATGTGTTGGAACCTAATAGTCCATAGAATCAATTAGGTTTTAGAAGTATTAACTTCAGAGTTTTCTGATAATGATCTTTTAACACACATACCCGGCATACCATGAGTTCAAATCACAATTGTATCATAGATCATTATGTTTTCACATTACTAATGGACTAAAATGATTCTATCCTATTGACAATTCAAATTACATGTAAATATTCAAATTAAAATTTAAATGTAAAATGTCATGCAGTCATGAAGCTATCATTTCCTGTTTATGTAGACTTTAGAAGTTTAGATCAAATCAAGCAAGCAAAATCATAATAGCAGACACCAGGTAGTGAATCTATGATCATGAATATGTGATCACCTACTGATGTACTATCATTTCTTCTTTAACTTCAAGCAGTGTCGATTTTATCTTTTTCAATTTGTTTGGGGTTTTTTTCAGAAAGCAAGAAAACTATCTAAAAGTAAAGCATAAAACTATTTACTGTTAAATAATCCATAAAACAAAAAGAAAAATAACTTCCATGAAAAACCTTTTGAAAAACCTTTGTCACGCTGGATTAAGCATACCAATTATTTGAGTAAGAAATTCAAACCGTGACCGATCGAATGCTTTGGTAAATAAGTCAGCAAAATTGTCATCCGTATGAACTTTCACCAACTCAATCAGCTTCTTTTCTGCACAATCATGAATAAAATGATGTCGAATGTCTATGTGCTTAGTTTTTGAATGCTTCACAGGATTTGTTGTGATTGACATGATATCTAGACGTGACGCTGTCAAATACATCAAAGACCCGATAATTCCTCGGTATAATCGACAATCTACCTCTTTCCCTTTCAGGTCAGAATCTAGTTTGTTATTAACTTGAATTGGAGTGCCGGAAGCTAAAGCATTTTCCATATTAATCTTCTTGAGAATATCAAAAACATACTTTGTTTGATAAATATAAAAACCATCCTCCTTCTGGTCAACCTGAAGACCCAAAAAGAACGATAATTCTAAGGGTAGAATCAATTTGACCACGCTCAATTCCATTTTCAAGTAAATGCACCGACAGAGTTTCGTACCAAGCATGAGTAGCCTGATGAAGACCATACAATGCTTTATCCAATTTAAAAACCTTTTCAAGAAACTTGGGATCTTCAAAACCAGGCGGCTATTTCACATATACATCTTCCTTCACCTTTCCATACAGAAAAGCACTTTTTACGTTCAATTGAAAAACTTTGAAACCCTTGAAAGAAGCATAAGCTAGAAACAATCGGATCGCCTCTATCCTCGCAACTGGAGCGTAAACTTCAGTGTAATCAACGCCTTCTTGCTGATTAAAACCTTGAACAACATGTGTTGGAACCTAATAGTCCATAGAAATCAATTAGGTTTTAGAAGTATTAACTTCAGAGTTTTCGGTCGGAAAATGTTTTCGGTCGAAAACATTTTTTCGATCAAGAAGATTTCGATCGAAAACTCTCTAGTATAAATAGTTGTGTCTTTTGTATTTCAAGTAACTTTCTCATTTTGTATTGTGATTTTACAAGTTAATCAATAGAATTTCTGTGTGTTTCTACTGTTAATACTTGATTACATTACTTGATTAACGAAGCTAATATCATGAAGTATGCATTTGGTGTGATTGATAGTATTGAGATTGCTCTTCTATGATGTGGATTTGATTTCTGAATTAATTTCGTCAATTCAGAGAGTGATTGAAGACTTTATCCTTGAATATCAACAGATCTGAGGGAATCACAAGTGGTATCAGAGCTGTTGGTTAATAGCTCTTGGTATTCAAGAAGATTTTAAGTCAAATCTGATCAAATTAAAGTAATTTGGGTGCTATTGTTGCTTTGAAGCTAGTTTTGTTGGAGATGAAGTTTGCATCAAGTTTGAAGACTTGATTCTTTACTCGGATCATCATAGAAAGTTTTTGGTCAATTCAAGTGTTCTTCTGTTGAATTGTCCGAAAAGTTTGTTTGAAGTAGCCGAAAACTCTGTCTGAAGAAATCGAAAAGTATTTCGTCCGAAAAGTATTTCGTCCGAAAAGTATTGTCCGAAATTTCATCTGTCAGAAATATTCTGACTTTTCGATCGAAAAGTATTGTACTAAGTTTTCGGTCAAAAAATTATAAGTTGGAAATTTTTCTGATTTCGACCAAGTTTCAAATTACAAGTAAAGAATGGCTGGAAAGGTATACGATATTGAGAGGGTTATTGGGAAATCACCACCGATGCTGAAATCAATATCAGAATTTTCAAATTGGAAGATAATGATGAAGGCTTATTTCAAAGTTACTGAACACACACTTTGGGAATCAATTGTAAAAGGTCCTTACATTCCTAAGACTGCAAATGCTGATGGGTTAGTCCCGATTGCTGATCCTGATCTTTATTCAGAGGAAGATAAGAAGTTAATCGAAAGGGATAACAGAGCATTGGGTTATGTTATTCTAGCACTTCCGACGGAGTTGTATTTGAATTTTGAGCAACATGAAACTGCTCAAGGTCTGTGGAACGCTTTATGCTTAAGATTTGAGGGTAATGTAGCTCTTAAGGAAAGCAGAACCGATCTTCTACTGAAGCAATATAACATGTTTAGTTATAAAAAGAATGAGACTCTCAGTGAGCAGGTGACTAGGTTTACAACCAAGATCAACAGGTTGAGAAAAATGGGAGTAAAATTTGAAGAGTATGAGCTAGGAAAGAAACTGTTAGATTCACTGCCAGATTGTTGGAGCATACCTTGTATGCTAATCAAGAACACAACTCCAGATCTGAAGAGTAAAACACTTGATGATATTATCTGTTTACTCGAGTCTTATGAATTAGATGCAAAGAAGAGAGAACTAAACAACAAAGATAAACAAAATAACTCAAGTTCAACAAATGCAGCATTATTTTATGGAAGTAGTGAAGGAAATAGTGGAACAAAACCTGAGAAAAACAAAGGTTGTTGTGAACACTCCTCTGGTGAGAAAGTCAAGTCATCTGGACAAATCCCTGAAGATCAGATTCCTCTTTCATGAGCAGCTACGATGTACTGGTGACAGGAAAGTTATAACCTGCTGTGCATGATGTATAAGATTTTTTTCAGATCAATACTGATGATTTAGAATATATGGACTTGCAATGACCGATGGCCATGATAGTTGTAAGGGCTAAAAAAGTATTTGCAGAAGATTGGGAAGGATAAGTTGCAGTTTGGTAAAATGGTTGGTTTTGAAAAAGCTAAACTCAGGTGCTACAACTGTCAACAGCTTGGTCACATCACTCGTGAGTGTGCCAAGGACAAGAAAAAGAAGGTTGAGGGAAGCGGGGTTAAGCTGGTGGAAATGATTGATAAATCTGATAAGTCAAAGAAGGCTCTAACTACACGCATATCCAAACAGCTGAGTAATTGTGAATGGGAGGATGTGATCGAGGATGCTGAGGATGAAATGGATGAAGCCTTGATGGCTGAAATTAAAGATTCAATGAAACCAGCTGATATTACCAGTGAATGTGCGCTCAAAACAGATTCTAAAGGAAAGGGCAAACTGATGTTTCTGATGAAACTTCATCTGAGAATGAGGTAAATTCTAAAAATAAATTTGATATATGTTCCTCATTGTGTGTAGATCGAATGCAAAACTATCATGCAACAAACACTTTTCTGATTGCTGAAAATGATAAACTAAAAAGAGTAAACAAAGAATTGAAACAAAATGAAGTAAATTTTACAAGAAAAATTAAAGCATTATTGAAAGATAATGTAACATTTAAAGAATATTTGGATAAAAATGATATTTTAATCAAAGATCTTTCAGAAAAACTTATCAAATCTGAAACTGATTTAATAAAAGAAAGGGTAATTGTTTCAAAGTGGAAGATGCAACAAAATGTCTTTGATGAATGTGTGATCAAACAGAGAATTGTTTATATCAAAGACGGGTTGGGTTACAACAAGGTTCCACATCCTGAGAATTTTGTACATTTTCCAGAACCGCATGAATCGAATGAGTTGATAAATGTCAAAAATTCTTTCATGATATGTATATTAATGCAGATATAAACTCAGGGTGTGTGGATGATGAAAATGAACTGGATGGAGTGAAAAGTTTTTCAGCTTTCAATAAACATTGCACTAGAGAGTTTATTAGGGACTGTAAACAGTACCTAGATGTTTACTGTAATCTAGATAAATTTGTTTCAATTTCTAGTTTAAATGCTGATGAAAAAAATATTAATGCTTCTGATTCTGATTATGATATTTCTTATGTTTCGGCATGTTCTACTAACAGTTGTGTGGAGTTTGATTGTGTGTCTGAAGTGTCATCAACATCAACTTTCTTTGATAAAGTGGTGCATACAGCTAGAGATTATGTCCCACTTAATAAACTCTCTAGTCTAGCTGGTGATGTGGTCTTAGATGAATTTGGAAATCCTCTGATTCAAGAGTATGATTTGTCAAGTGAGAGACCAAAGAAAAATAATGTCATGGCACTAGAGAATCATATTCTTACAGGTGAGACAGAGAACAATAAAGTTGTCAAAGTTAAAGTGAGTGTACCAACAAATGTCCAAAGAAAGTCTTGGTGTGTCAAAGGCAAAACCATTGATGTCAACGACAAGTTCATTGATGTCAAAGATAAGTCTATTCAAATCAAAGAACAATTAAGAGAGAAAAGTTGTGGCATAACGAGTGAAGTAGGCAAGTGTTCAAAGTCAAAGTCAAAGCCTAAGAGCTACAATTGCTTTGTGTGTGGTCAGGTTGGTCATTTTGCGAGAAATTGCAAACACAAATCTAGTGAGTCAAGGTTCACAAAGAACAAAGTGAAAGTTAAGAGCAATGTTATTTGGCATTTCAAGCGAGCGTCTGAGAACGACAGTGTGTCAGAGTCCGGAGTGATACAAAGATACAGTCGTGATTACTTGCTTTCGAGAAATTGTCATGCTTTATATTCTAATGTGTGTCGTGATTATGTGCTACCAAAGTTTGGGGATAAACGTGTCCCAAAAGGTTCACAATATGTGAAGAAATTTAACCAACCAATCTATTTTTCTAAAGAAAAAATTACTATAAAATATGCGAAAAATGTTGGTTAAGTTTGGCATGTTGTCCTGAATATGCAGAGTTTAACCGGGATGACTATTAATAATGTTTGGCATGTTGATAGCGGTTGCTCAAGGCACATGACTGGACAAAGAAAAATTCTGGGAAAATTTTTTAACTTTTGATGGAGGTTTTGTTGCATTTTCTGGAGATAAAAAGGGAGGAAAAATAACTGGTCAAGGAACAGTGTCGAATGAACTCATAACATTAGAAAAGGTAAACTTTGTGTCTCTATTGGAATTAAATTTACTAAATGTTTCTAAAGTTTGTGATAAAGACATACCATTTCATTTTACTACAAAGGAATGCTTGTTCTTAAAGCCTGGATTGGTTATTCCAGAAGAAATGATTCTGATGCGTGCTCCAAGGAAATTCAACACATATGTGGTTGACATGAATGATCATACTACACCAGTAAACGTTTCAAGTTTATTATCAAAGGCAACTGGTTCAAAATCTTATTTGTGGCATCGAAGAATGGGTCATGTGAATTTAAAGAACATGAATAACTTTGTGCATAAAGATTTGGTGCGAGGATTGCCAAATGAAAAGAGTTCATAATTGAAGAAAACTGCATGTCATGCACAAAGGGAAACAACACAAGAAGTCCTATCCAAGAAAAACCATAACAACTTTTACTAGACCTTTATTTCTTATTCATATGGATTTGTTTGGTCCAGTTCGAGTTAAAAGTATTGCGAAAAAGTGTTAGGACATAGATTGTATGACAAAAGCTTTGTAATAGTTTAGGTCTTATTGTCTTTATGTTTTTATGTAATTGTTTAGTTTTGTCTAAGTATTAGTACAAGTTATGCAAGTTCGCCTATCCTATTAGAGGCGAACTTGTTAAGTTCACCTAAGCATCTTTGAAGCGAACTTGTTAAGTTCGCCTATTGCAGAACATGTGTCTATAAATATAGATTTTACAGAGTCTATTCAGTATGCGTGAGATAGATTGAACAATCAAGTATTCTTTAAACTCTGTTTGGTGATATAAAAGATAAAGTTTATTTACCTGTTGTTTCTATTTTCGATTGATATACAAAACGTTAATACGGTAGGATTTCGCACTCTGCGTTAATGAGACGTCCTGTCACGAGATCGATCTAAGATGAGTCATGTGGACCTACAAGTGGTATCAGAGCTTTTGCTCGTGATTTACGTTTGATTCTTGGTGATTAGAGACGTTTTTGTGTACAATTTGACACGAAATTGAGCATTTTTGTATCCATGGAGTTTTCAAGTTCTTGAATCTGATTTCACTGCTAAATTCATGGATTTGAGGTTGATTTTGGTGAAATTAATTCGATAGAAGTGTTCTAATTCATGAAATACTAAATCCTATGGTTCAATTTCTTCAAATTCCTTCTAATCTGTGAGAAATGATGATTTTTGGTGCTGTTTGTTCATGTTTGGGTTAAAGTTCTTGCTGAGTTTGTTTCAGCTGTTGTAGGCGAACTTACTGAAAGTTGTTGCAGGCGAACTTAGCAGGCGAACTTATTAAGTTCGCTTCTCTCAGTTTAATCGAACTTAGTAGGCGAACTTATCAGTAAGCGAACTTATTTGATTTCTTGGTTAAGCGAACTTGTCAAATTCGCTTGTTTGGCTGAAGCGAACTTATTATCTTCACCTAAGGGGAGTTTGTGTTCAACACTTTGAAATTTTCCTGAAAATGGCAAATATGGTGCAAGTGACTAATATGTTAAATTACGACAACAAGATTGGTACAACTCAGAAACCGCCCAAATTGTTAAGTCTTACAGATTATTCCAACTGGAAAGATCGGTTTGATCAGTTAGTATCTTTTACTAATACAAGTTTATGGATTCCAATTATAGGTCCCTCGGGTGTGGCTGATCGTCACATGCAAGTGGGTCTACTAGTCGGACCGGGTGCGGAATACCCGTGACTAGGTGGAGAGTCTTACGAAACAAAGTAAACCGACAAGATAATCACTATAAATGTTAGTCTATTATAAACACTTGAAGGTTACAGAGATAAGTTCTGAGATTACAAAGTTCTGCGTATTTGCTAATCTGAATGCGTACTTATCTACTGTCAACCATTCCTATTTATACATGACCTGATGCCTACGCACTTAGCAAGTGCGCAGGACAATTTGCTCATGCGTACTTAGCAAGTACGCATAGGTATTCTTGCGTACTTGCTAAGTACGCATGAACTACTTCCTGCGCACATACAAGTGCGCAAAACACCTTAGAGAAATCTGCAACAGTCAATATGTAAAAGTAAATACAACTCGATAACTAATACATACAGACACTTAAAAAAAAGAAAAATACATATATAAAAGTACTAAACTAAGACTCTATCTATCCATAATCTATCCTTAGTGTTTGTCACAGGAAAGTGCTTCAACAAACTCCCCCTTGACAACAGCTCTGGATTATCTTCGATCTTTAGTCTTCAGTCTTCGGTCTTCACAGCTATGCATCTTTAGCTTCCATCTTCTTCTTATAGTCAAGGCAGAACTTGATCACCTTGTCATATTTAGAAGCAAGGAATTTCATCCACTCATCAATATGCATGCAATACCTGTCTGCTAGTGCCTCCAGATCTTTCACAGAGAAGTTAATGAAGCAGACTTCATCAATTACTCTGATTAGTTCCCTCGGAACTAAGCATCCACTTTCTGACCGTACCTTTTCAATCACCACGGCCTCGTCCGTCTTTGGATCTACGTACCAGTACCATATGTCACCAAGAATATCCTGAGATAACTTGCTCAGGGGAATCTTAGTTTCACATAGCACTGGCTTGTATACCAATTTCTTTAAGAATTTCTTAGTCACAGGATGTCTTGCTGTCTTATCGTTGAATCTCTTGGGCACTTGAGGCTTGAACACTTCGAACTTCCCAGATCTGGCTTCCCGTTGTAGAACCACCCACAAACCCATCGCCACTGCATGATTAGAATGACCCAGCAGCTCTCGGTTTTCTAGGTTCACAAGGTCGTATTTGGGTAAGGAGTTGAACGCTTCTCTGGTTGGTTTCAAGTATTGAACCCCTCCAGATCTTTTGATTGCAAACAGCTGCTTATCCTCCTCGAACCTTACAGCCAAGATCATCCCTGTTGCCCCTTGTTTGTCTATTATAGACGTCTTTTGCCAAACAGGAGCTGGACCATTAGATGAAGTAGAAGGCATATCTTTTTCTTTTGGTGCCTCCGGATCCACAGGAGTAGGGTCAACTAGGGAGGCTTCAGTCGTGGCTTCCACATTACTAGCATGCTCGACTGAACCTGTGTCAAGCTGAGCTTCGAAGGATGGAAATTCAAAGATCTCTCTATCTTCTAACTCATACTCTCATTCCCCGTCGCCCTTGGGAATTTCAATTACTACATCCTCATCATCATCATCATCCTAGTCATCACCAGAGTCGATCTCTCCTTCTTCTAGGTTAAAGAGTGCATCGATCTGTGCTTCCTTGGAATAGTCAGGCTCTAAGTATAAGATCTCATCATCAGATAGATCCTTAAGCACCTCAGCCGCTGACTTTCCTTTGTCACCACCACCAGAGGTATCACCACCCTCTTGATGAGTAGACTCCCCCTGAGCCATTGGAATAGCAGAGATGGGCACAATTGCTAAAGCTTGGTGCTCACCTCCACTAGGACCAGCTTCGGGATCCTTGTCTTTGTCGTCATCCTTAGTCAAGTCAACAGGATGACAAGCCTCATCACCAGTAGTTTTCTCCTTCTCTTTCTCCTTCTCCTTCTCTTCTCCCCTAAGCATCAAGCTTCTTGGCCAGATCGGAAATTAGTTTGACCATCAGCTCATGCTGTTTCTATTGAGTATCAAACCTCAGATCTAGAGATGACCTGTGACCCAGAATCATTTCATTTGTCCTAATTAGAAGCTCGTTCTGGGCCATGATGTTCTTCAGTCCCCGTTCTCTGGCTTATTAGAATCCTAACATCATCCACCAACGAATTAATCTGTGCTTGTTGAGCGTCAGATTCCTCCTTTGACTTCCGAATAGTTTCCAATAATCCAGCAACTAGGGTTTCCAAAACATCTATCCTTGTATCCTTAGGATTAGGATGTCTGGATGATGACGCTTCGGCATTGTGAATTGGGGAGGAGAAGATGGTGTCGAAGTCAAACCCTTGAGTAAATTCCCCATAGTTGAAGGGTTGATTTAAAGGTTCAATGGTGGTTGTTGGGATTGTGGATGTGATGACGGTTGTAGGTGTTATGGAAGGGGTGATGGTGACTGACTCCGTGAGAATTGGAGTAGTCACCGCCACTTGGGCAGATGTGATAGGGAGGGTCACTATCACAGGAACCTCCTCTTTGATTGAAGTGACTGCCACGTCAGGTTGTACCTGTGGCCTCCTCCTTTGTCTCCTGTATAGCTGCTGTGAAGGTGGGGTGGAGGCTGAATTAGAACTCGCAGCTGAAACTTGTACTTGATGCTGAGGACTCACCACCACCTCACTAGGAATAGGTTGTTGTTGCCTATCCCCCCTGTTCTTATGAACACTTTCACGTCTTTGCCTTTGAATAGCAGCGTTAGAGTCAGAATCTGGCTCATATTCGCTGCTAGAGGACTGTCGCTTTCTCTTCGAGGATGACTCAGGAAGGGTGACCTTCGTCGTTCTCCTCGGGTGAACCTGCGATGGTGCATCATCGGAATAAGAAGAATCAGACTCAGTCTCTTCCGAGTCGGATCCCTCAGCACCATCATTACCTTCTTCTTCGTCTCCACCATCAGACGATCCCTCTTCACTTTCAACTTCCTCCTCTTGTTGTTGTTGTTGTTCATATGAATGCTCACTCAATTCTGGCTCCGAATCGTGACTATACCATCTCCAGTCACCTAGTGCCATGTACGCTTCATTTATAAGGTGGCCAAAGAGTGCTGTGTGCTCAGGGGTAGGGAGGGTCACTATCACAGGAACCTCCTCTTTGATTGAAGTGAATGCCACGTCAGGTTGTACCTGTGGCCTCCTCCTCTGTCTCCTGTATAGCTGCTGTGAAGGTGGGGTGGAAGCTGAATTAAAACTCGCAGCTGAAACTTGTACTTGCTGCTGAGGACTCACCACCACCTCACTAGGAATAGGTTGTTGTTGCCTATCCCCCCTGTTCTTATGAACACTTTCATGTCTTTGCCTTTGAATAGCAGCGTTAGAGTCAGAATCTGGCTCATATTCGCTGCTAGAGGACTGTCGCTTTCTCTTCGAGGATGACTCAGGAAAGGTGACCTTCGTCGTTCTCGTCGGGTGAACCTGCGATGGTGCATCATCGGAATAAGAAGAATCAGACTCAGTCTCTTCCGAGTCGGATCCCTCAGCACCATCATTACCTTCTTCTTCGTCTCCACCATCCGACACCCTCTTGTCCACCCTTTTTACTTGCCATCTCTCCCCTGTAGTAGGTAGGTTTGGCAACGCATCGTTTATCAGAAGTTGCACAAACCTATGGTATAATAAGAACCTGAACCTCTCAGTTGTGTTAATCTGATCATTGATGGCTTTGAATATGTAGCGTGAGAAGTTGTAGCCCTTATTGAGAGATAAGCCAACCATGGCTGCAGCAAGGTCATGACCCATTGCATCCTTTCCAGCTTTTCTTGAGGAGATGCACATTATCATGACGTGGGCAAAGTATCTCCATTGGTCAAGCACCCACATTTTCTTATACGAAGCATAGTCTCTCGCACCGACATATCCCATTTGTTGCCTCCAACAGCCATCAACAAAGTAGTCTGGATAGGCTGTCGGGTCGGTCGAGAGATCTCGGAATTACAGGAGCCTTCTAATTGTATCTTCAGAGAAGGCGATGTCTGACCATCCACAGTAGCCCTTATAACATTGGGGGTTACCATGCAATCATGCTCCGCAGTCTCCCAATATTGCTCCAGATAAGGTCTTGAAATGATAGGGTCTGCAGAAATAGCATAGCTGATTTTTGAACGGTTCAAGAAATCAACTATGTCGCGGTACTTTAGAGCAGTACCCTTCCATTCCGGTTGAGTATTAGCTGAAGATTGAATTCGTTCGTAAACGTCCGAGCCATAATCTGCAAAAAACACACAGAAAACATAATTAGAACAACAAGTTTCATTGGAAGTGTTGGTCCTGCGTACATAGCAAGTACGCAGGAATTTTCTCTTGCGTACTTAACAAGTATGCAAGAATTACTTCTTGCGTACTTGCTAAGTGCACAAGAGCCATACTTGTTCAAAATTCCAGAAGTTTAAAGATTCAACTGAAGTTCAAATAACAGGTAGATTAGGTCACCACAAGGCCGGAATCTATGAATCTAGCCTATGGGACCAACATCTACACCAAACACTTGCTACATTCGGCCAATTTTGACCTAAAAGACCACCCAGATGAGCCGATGGTCAATCGAGGGTCTAATGGCAAAATCACGGACGAAATGGACTGATTAAGGGTCGATTACAGATTCTAATCAAGTTTTAACTATAAGGTTTTACCCAAACAACCCAAAATTTGACTAAAAATCTCGAATTAAACCCTAAGTTTTTAAAATTCAAATCGGTCTAAAATCGTGAATACACGGATGGATTGCCTCTAGATTCTCAACAAATGATTGTTACACGGTGATGATACTAGAGATGGGACGAGAAATCGGTTAGGAACACTCGAATTTTTGAGTAAAAACGTCGGAGGGAATTGAATAGGCGATTGAGAATTTGAATGTGATAAAATCTGAAAATTTTGCTAAGTCCTGTATTTATACCCAACACAAAAAGGTTGTGCGTACTTGCTAAGTGCGCAAGACTTAACTCCTGCGTACTTACAAGTGCGCAAGTCTTAACTCTTGCGTACTTGTTAAGTACGCAGGGCTTACTTCATGCGCACTTGTCAAGTACGCAGTAACCCTTAAGTGCGCAAACTTTCAACTCAAATTATGAAGATTTTCAAGTCAAATAACAAACAAGATAAAAATATTCAATCAGGAGGATTCAAATACAATTTAGGAAGGTTAAACACAAATATTTTTGACTTTTCTGAATAAGATTTAACTATACACAAACTTAAAATCTTTTTGATCTTTTCTAGATAGAAATATACAAGCATTTACACAAACTATTTTTTTTACCAAAGACACGAGCAGAGGATCATATCAGACTAACTTATAGTAAAAACGATACAATATAAACATCAAAGAATATGGGATCATGTCATGGATTACTATTTATTCATACGAAATAAGCACATAAACAAGTAATTCAAGTTGACAATATTATAAGATTTGAAACTATAAGCATCTTTGCATCACGTTCTTGTGTATTAAGGTATTAATTATAAAATATACAACGTGTACCCCACTGATATACTATAGCAATGTAAATTGCACAATCTCAAGGCATCTAAGATTTTCCCAATGATTTTCTAAATTCTCAGAATGAAGCTACATCAATTAGCACAGGAAAAATCAAGCAGAATCCATAAGGATTATCTGGAATCATAAGATTCAGAATCGAGTGATTCATATGTCTTGGTTTCATTTGATTTTCTTCATTGAATATCGGTCTGATGATTCAGGATAATGAGTATGGTGTTTGAATAAGGTAAGGGAATCCAACTTTTATCTGGATTTGATTTCAATGAATCAAGAGTGATTCAAGGGTGAATACATGCTCAACGGTTGATGTAGAGACATGTCTTGATTCAATCTTTCCTTGCATACTTGTGAGTATGGGCAGTGAGATGAACCGCATTAATTATGCTAACGACATAACCCGAAACTGATCTCAAAAGAAAATTATTGTCAAAATCTAACATCTTTTATCTGATAATGATCTTTTCTATTATTTTACGCACACACACTAGCAAACATGGGTTCAAATCACAGTTGTAATTTTAGATTAAGTTTCCACACTACTAGTGATTCAAAGACGCATACAGCCTACTGACAATTCAAATTACTTGTAAATAAGCAGATTAAAAACATAATAATTTAAACAATTAAGTAAGCATGACGCAATCATTTCCCATATGAGCAGTCTATGGCGTTTAGATCATTTCTGATGTACCATCATTTCCTCTTTTCTCAAGTTAACTTTGAAATTTTCTCCATTTTCCCTTTTTTTTTTGTAAAATATTTTGAAAAATAAAAAGAACTATACAGAAAATTTAAAAGAAATAAAATTTAACTTTCATGAATTGAATTGATTTAAGAAAACAAGTTTTCACTCAGGATTGAACATTCCTATCAAGTTGACAAGATGCTCAAAACGGGATCGATCAAATGCCTTTGTGAAAAGGTCAGCAAGATTGTCATCCGTGTGAACTTTTACAAGTTCAATTAAATGATTTTCAGCACAAACAAGGATGAAATGATGGCGAATTTCTATATGTTTAGTTTTGGAATGTTTCATCGGGTTATTTGTGATGGACATGGTGGCATTGTTGTTAATGAAAAAAGGAGTTCCAGTGAAGTTCAAGCCGTAGTCTCTCAATTGCTGCTGAATCCATAATATCTGAGAATAACCGCTCGCCGCAACAATGTATTCTGCTTCACAAGTTGAGACAGAAACCGTTGACTGCTTCTTACACTGCCAGGAAACCAGTCTGTCTCCTGAGAATTGACATCCGCCAGAAGTTGACTTTCTGTCAAGGTTACAACCGCCATAGTCTGAATCAGTGTAGGCTTTGAAGTCGAATGACTGCTGCTTCGAGTACCAAATACCCAATCGAGGTTTCCCTTTCAAGTATCTGAAAATTCTCTTCACTGCTATCGTATGTGACTCCTTCGGTTGAGACTGAAACCTTGAGCACAAGCACACAGCAAACATTATATCTGGTCTTAAAGCTGTGAGATACATAAGTGATCCGATCATCCCACGGTAAAATCTGCAATCCACATCCTTTCCATCTTTGTCAGGATGCAGACCATGAATAACTGGGGGTGTGCCATAAGTACTGCTATCATTCCTCTTGTATTTTGAAAAGATGTCCTGCACATACTTTGTTTGATGTAGATAAATGTCATCCTCTCTTTGACTGACTTGCATACCTAGGAAGAATGACAATTCACCCATGTTACTCCTTTCAAACTTGGACTTCATCACCTGTTCGAATTCCCTACACATCCCTTCATTGGTAGATCCAAAAATAATGTCATCGGAGTAGACTTGTACAAGAAGAATTTCACCTCCTACTTTCCTAATGAAGAGGGTCGAGTCAATCTATCCACGGTCGAAACCATTAGACAATAGATGCTTAGATAATGTCTCATACCATGCCCGCGGTGCTTGATGAAGACCATAAAGTGCTTGTCGAGCTTATACACTTTATTGATATTATGCGGATCTTCAAAGCCGGGAGGTTGAGTGACATAGACCCCTTCATGAACTTTTCCATATAGGAAAGCACTTTTCACATCAATTTGATAGACCTTGAAGCCGACGTATGTGGCATAAGCCAAGAACAGTCGAATGGCCTCAATTCTAGCAACTGGGGCATATACTTCCGTGTAATCCAAGCCCTCTTGTTGGTAAAAACCCTGAACAACCAATCTTGCTTTGTTCTTCACAACCACATGACGATCATCCGTCTTGCATTTGAACACCCATCTGGTTCCAATTGGCTGAAAGCCTTTTGGCAAGTTAACCAAATCCAACACGTGCAACTTTTGGAATTGAGACCATTCATCTTGCAAAGCCTCAATCTAGCAGTTGTCAGTGAAAGCCTCCTTCACATTCTTCGGCTCTAACTGGGACACGAATGCAGCATTCAGACATGTTTCCATGACACCAGTGTCAAGTATCTTCGAGTAAAGACTAGTGCTCTCAGTGATAGTTCGATGACGAGTCTGAACACCGGCATGAGGATCACCAATAATGTTGTCTATTGGATGATTCTTATGCACTCTCGCCTCTGGTACATTCGGTTCCTGAATTTATGAATCGAGATTCGTGCTTAACTCCCCCATTTCTTGTGTTCCAGAAGAAGAGGATTCAATGTTAATTGGATCAGCTGGAGCTTCTTTTCCTACAGTTGTGTTAGGAGCGTCATCTCCATTAACATGAATATCTTCACTGTCATCACCATTAAGAGTTCCAGATGCAGATGCCGCATTGGAATCAGAAGTTACAATCGGTACAGTAGCACGAGTAGAGAAACTGGAGTCATCGCCGCAACCCAATAATTCATAAACATTTGCGGCGTCAACTGCAGATAGATCAGGAAGATTGAATGACTTGAATAGCGCATCATAATCAAAACCCCAAGCTGGACTTGTTGGTACTAGTGGAATGATGTGTTTATTGCAATCCACTTCAAACCATTCCTCGATAGTACGAGTTCCTATATTGTACACTCTCTTGCAAGGCGAGTTGGCAACGTATCCTAAGAAGATGCCTTCTACTGCTTTTGCATGAAACTTAGACTGGCGGTCTTTGTACTGTAGCAACAAGGAACAGGCACTACCAAAAGGAATTAGGTAATCAAGATTGGGAAGTCGATTGTTGATCAACTCGTAACAAGTCATGTTGTGCCTCTTCACAACCAGAACTCTGTTTAAGACGTGACAAGCTGTATTAACTGCTTCTGCCCAAAATGTTACAGGAAGCTTTGTGTCACACCCCAACCGACGGCGGAATCATCGGGGCGGGACATGTAGACTGTTCATGAGCACAAGGTTCACTAGATTTCAATATTTAATCATCAATTTTATTTCAAACAATTCAACCACAAATAGCAAAATTCAACAAGTACATAAATGAAAACACAAATTGTTTTTTGAATTTAAATTAGCTAAGTCCAAACTTAAGTGTAGCAAGTCTTGATCAAACTCTCACGTTAGCACCTGAAACATGAATAAAATAAGGTCAACTAAAAAGTTGGTGATCATACACAGGTTTGTACATAGATAGCATATAGATTGTAAATAAACAAATCCTTACATAACATGATAAAATAAGGCATTTATGGAGAGCATCTATTGTGTAACCAAGTACAATCAAACCTTTGTAACTAGCATGCAAAATTATGTTGTCGGTAACAATCACCCCAATCTGGGTGGGTTTGTTAGACTCAATAGATCTATCATTGTTTACCGTCGGCTTGAATAGTTAATGATTGCACATAAATCGCACACAAAAGTTAGCACAACTAGCACTCAGGCATAAAGCTCAAATTTGCACACATGAATGTAAAGAGGATTTGTACTTGTGTACTTTATGTAAATGAAAGCAATAGATTGTATATTGTTCATGTTCCACCCCAAAAATGTAAAACAGTAAAAGGGGCTATGTAATACTCACTTGGTTTGAAGATGTAGCTAATACGAGAGACTAGATAGTAATACAAGGTCCTTGTAATGCACAACGTTAGCATAGAGTGTAATATGTATCGAATCAATAGTATGCACAATAGTGTATGTCTAAGTCTAAGGTTAAGTTGGATGTGTGTATAAGGAATTTGAAGTTGTAGGTGTTAGTGGTTTGTACTTGTTCGGTGTTGTATAAAATTAAGGTTCAAGTTTGGAATAACTAAATAACAAAACAAAATTATTATTTATTTACTTAGTTATAAAAAAATAATGTAGGTATTAGGGGTAAGTAAGTATAACCTAAATAAATAATTTTTGTTTAAATGTAAATTAAATACATAATTGTTACCTTATTTATTTATTTATAAAATATGTAACTTAGTCATTTTGTTATAAAAACGTATTAGATGTTTTATATTAAATATAAATTTCTTTACTTTATTTTCATAAAGATGTTTAAATAAATTGTGTAAATAATAATTAAGTGTAGGGTTTAACCATAAATACAAATTAAATTTTTGTAAGTTTTAAATAAATAATTTCTATTTATTTTAGAATAGAAATTTGATCTTTTTAAATAACGTCAATATAAATCTTTATAAAATCAATTCTTATTTATAAAAAATTAATCTAAAATACTTATTGTTTTTAAAATATGAAAATAATTATTCTGCCAAGACTTTTCTCACACACACGACCGTCCCTGGGACAAGGCACGATCGTGCTAGAACCACGGGCACGACCGTGCTAGTCAGGGACGCGACCGTGTTGACCAAACAGGAGGCATAATTAGGTTGTTCTCTAGGCACGACCGTGTCTGAGCCAGGCACGACCGTGTCTAGGGCTCTGAGGCACGACCAAGTCTAGCCAAGGGGGCATGACCGGGTCTGAGTGTGTGAGGCACGACCGCGCTTCATGAAGCACGACCACGCTAGAAGACTAGCGCGACCGTGTCTGTTCCAAAACAGAAACGAATTGACCGATTCTTATAATGTTAACATTGGATTTCATAGGGTTTCATCTGTAGGGTTATTACGAGTTTTTTAAAATATATTAATTGTATTTAAAATGTGTTCAAAGCGGGGTTCGATTAAATTTTTTTAGCATGAACCCTAGATTCGGGTCCGTGTTAAATTAGATATTGTAAGCCCAAATAAGGTTAGGGCTTTTGATCTATAGACTAAAAGGGAAGTGTAGGAGGTTTCAATTACCCGGAAGGATGATGAATTGATAGCGTACGTTAGAGATGAGTTCCGGTGATGACGGTTTGATCTCCGGCGTGTTCAGGAGCATCAAAGAGGATGATAATGCGTTTGCTTGGGAGGATTAAAGTCAGAATGATGGATTCGATGAGCAAAAAAGGAAGAGGTCGACGATTTTTAGTTTAAAAATCTGTAATTGGTTTTAATTCAGGTGTAATGTCGATGTTTAATTGACTAATGATGGTTGTTGTTAGATGAACGTGTAGAACCGTTACAAAGTTGAACGAGTTTAGGATTAAAGATCATTTTTACGTTTCAACTGTCAAGAGGCGCGACCGTGCCAGTAAGAGGCGCGACTGTGCCAAGACACCGGGCATGACCGTTCCAAAGCAAGGCGCGCGACCGTGCCATAGCACTTGGCGCGACCGTGCCATAGCACTTGGCGCCACCGTGCAAGAACGAGGCGCCACCGTGCCTATTAGGGTTTCTTGTTAATTTATTTATAAAATCAGTCCTTGCAAATTTCAGTATTGACAGATTTGTATAAATGTGAATTTGTGTAGAGTTTAATAGGATGTACTCGTGTAAAATTTGTGGATTTGCATTGAAACATAGTATTTATTTGTTGGTACGAATAGAACAAGTCAGTGTACTAGAATTTGGTCTAAAATGTATAACATTGAACTGAAATTTAGATAATGAAAATCAGAAATTTTACAGTATCCCCATGTTGAGGGTATGCTTTCCTGGGAATTTCCGGGATGAGTTTGTACTTATAGGCTAAAGCATGTCTCCTTGAAAATTATATGAGTTTAATTAACCTTAATGTGTCATAGTATTCAAGTGATTATATCACTATTTGAGTACAATCCCAACTATGAATTACTATTTTATTTGTTATCTTATTTTTATAAACCCAACCAACATTCATAAGTTCTTACATCTTTTCTTGTCATGTGAAAATCTGTAGAATGCCTCCCCGTCGTGCTCCCGTGACCAACACCAACAACGACATCACTACCATCGTTGCACAACTCGTAACTCAACTCACTCAAGCTAATGGTGCCACCAATGGTAACCATGGGGCAAATGGTGGTAATGGTGGAAATGGTGGTGCCAACCCACCACAATGCACCTTCAAACACTTCAACTCGTGCAATCCCCTAAAGTCTTATGGTACTGAAGGAGCTACGGGACTCCTTCAATGGTTCGAAAGTATTGAGAATACCATTCTCAATAGTGACTGCCCCGACAATCTCCGTGTTCGACATGCCACAAGTGTCTTACAAAAACGGGCACTCACGTGGTGGAATGGGGAAAAGAGGAATAGGGGTGTGGATGTAGCAATGGCCTTACCTTGGGATGAGGTTAAAAGGCTAATGACTGAGGAATTTTGTCCTCGAAATGAGGTAAAGAAACTCGAAGCCGAATTTTGGGATCTTGCCCAAGATAGTGGTGAAAGCTTGGCATATACAACTCGGTTCCATGAGTTGAGTCTCCTCGTGCCCCACATGGTCACACCTTTATCCCGCTGCATTGAAAAATATATTGGTGGATTACCTAGGAAAATTCAAGATACTGTCCTAGGGAGAAATCCCGCAACACTTGAAGATGCTATCCGTTTATCCGCTACCTTAACCGATAACCATGTGAAGGCGGGGACTCTTACTAAAAAGGGCACAAAGAAAGTCCCCGACACTGCAACTCCTTCCACCCATAACAAAGAAGCCACAACCGAACCCTCCCAACATAATAAGAAAAGAAAGGTTAGAAACTATGTTATGGTCACTCCTGCTATGCCTGTTAACCAAGTTGCTCCTATGGTTCAAGCACCAACCAAAAAGCCATATGTTGGGATCTACCCACTCTGTGACACATGCAACTATCATCATCCCCAAACCATTCCATGTCGTCTTTGCACTTAATGTGGGAAATATGGCCATACGGTCAATGTATGTAGAGCCAAAGCTCTTGCAGGCCAAGTCAACCCACCAAACCGAACCAATCCCCAAGTGGCTAATCAAGGTGTACCCGCTATTGCAAATGGGCGTGCTTGTTATGAATGTGGTAACCCAAATCATTTCCGTGATCAGTGCCCAAGGTTAGTCAATGCTAGACAAGGCGAAGCTCGTGGGTGTGCTTTCAACATAAACGCCAATGAGGCTCAAGCCAACAATGATGTGGTCAACGGTACGTTCCTTGTCAATAGTCAATATGCCTCCATTTTATTTGATATCGGTGCTGATAAAAGTTTTGTGTCACTTAACTTTGAACCCTTACTTGCAAAGACACGATCCCAATTAGAGAAAACATTCACTGTCGAAATAGCAAATGGTGATTCACTTACAATTGAATCTATTATCTATGACTGCTCTCTAGAACTTAATGAACATACATTTCCAATCAACCTTGTACCAATGCCACTAGGAAGTTTTGATATAATCATAGGCATGGATTGGCTATCAAATCATCATGCTAAAGTCATCTGTTTCGAGAAGTGCATTCGAATACCTCTACCGTCGGGAGAAACGTTAAAAGTCTTTGGTGAAAATCCTTGCAAAGGACTTAAGTTAATGTCATGCACTACCGCCCAAAAGTACCTACGAAAGAAGTACGTGGCCTTCTTAACTCATATTGTTCAAAAGGATATCAAAGAGAAGAGTATACAAGACATTCCCATCATTCGGGATTTTCCAGAAGTATTTCCCGAAGATCTATCCGGTCTTCCACCCGTTCGACAAGAAGAATTTCGCATTGATCTTGTGCCCGGAGCTAACCCTGTGGCTAGAGCTCCATACCGTCTTGCACCTTCTGAAATGCAAGAACTTGCAAGTCAACTCCAAGAGCTCTCCGACAAAGGCTTCATTCGTCCAAGTCATTCACCGTGGGGTGCACCCGTCTTATTCGTCAAAAAGAAGGATGGATCATTCCGCATGTGTATTGACTACCGTGAACTCAACAAGCTTACCCTTTGCCTAGGATTGATGATCTCTTCGATCAACTTCAAGGCTCTACTTGCTTCTCAAAGATCGATCTTCGATCTGGTTATCACCAACTCCGTGTACAAGAGGAAGATATTCCAAAGACTGCTTTCTGAACAAGGTATGGTCACTACGAGTTCATGGTCATGCCTTTTGACTAACCAATGCACCGGTGGTCTTCATTGACCTCATGAATCGTGTATGCAAACCGTACCTTGATAAATTTGTGATCGTCTTCATTGACGATATCTTAATCTACTCCAAGACTAAAGCCGACCATGAGCAACACCTTAGATTGGTTTTGGACCTCTTGCGGAAGGAACAACTATATGCCAAATTCTCCAAATGTGAATTTTGGCTAAAGGAAGTTCAATTTCTTGGTCATATCGTTAACGACAAGGGAATTCATGTTGACCTTGCTAAGATCGAAGCGGTTAAAAATTGGAATACCCCGAAGACCCCACCGAAGTTCATTCATTTCTTGGTCTTGCGAGATATTATCGTCGATTCATTTCAAATTTCTCTAAGATTGCTGTTCCTCTCACCGCTTTAACCCACAAGGGTAAAACTTATGAATCGGGACCAAAGAAAGAAGAAGCTTTCCAAACTCTCAAGCAAAAGTTGTGCAATGCTCCTATTTTGACTCTCCCTGTTGGGAATGATGATCTAGTTGTCTATTGTGATGCTTCCAACCAAGGTCTCGGTTGTGTTCTCATGCAACGAGGCAAAGTAATCGCTTACGTATCAAGACAACTCAAGATTCACGAGAAGAATTATACGACGCACGATCTCGAGTTGGGTGCGGTCGTATTCGCATTGAAGATTTGGAGACATTACCTCTATTGCACGAAGTGTGTGGTGTTCACCGACCACAAAAGTCTCCAACACATCTTCAACCAAAAGGAAATATGAGGCAATGACGTTGGGTTGAACTCCTTAACGACTATGACTGCGAGATTCATTACCATCCCAGCAAAGCGAATGTTGTAGCCGACGCTTTGAGTCGAAAGGACCATGTCATGCTTCAATGTGTTCGAATTCAAACCGACATTCAAAACCGCATCTTAGAAGCTCAACACGTCTCAGTCACCGAGGGTAACATGTATGAGGAAATGTCGTGTGGTGTTGAACTTCAACTTGAATCAAAACCCAATGGCTTACTTTATTACTTGAACCGTATTTGGGTTCCCGATCGCGATGATCTCCGTACATTTCTTATGAACTAGGCTCACAAGACTCGTTATTCTATTCATCCTGGTGCGGATAAAATGTACCAAGATCTTCGCCAACAATATTGGTGGCCCGGTATGAAAAAGGACATTGCTCTCTATGTTGCCAAATGTCTAACGTGCTCCAAAGTCAAAGCCGAACACCAACGTCCTTCCGGATTACTTGAACAGCCGGAAATTCCCGTGTGGAAATGGGAGAACTTAGCTATGGATTTCATTACCAAACTTGCTCGCACCTCAAGTGGTTATGATAGCATTTGGGTGATCATTGACCGTCTCACCAAATCTGCTCATTTCTTGCCTATCCGTGAAGACTATCGGGTTGAGAAACTAGCCCGAATTTACATTGATGAAATTGTGAGCCGTCACGGTGTTCCTTTAAACATAATCTCTGATAGAGATGCTCGGTTCACCTCTCGCTTTTGGCAATCTCTCCAAACTGCTCTTGGTACATGATTGGATTTGAGCACAGCCTACCATCCTCAAACTGATGGTCAGACCGAGCGAACAATCCAAACTCTTGAAGATATGCTTAGAGCTTGTGTAATTGATTTTGGTGGAAATTGGGATTCACATCTATCCCTAATCGAGTTCTCTTACAATAATAGCTACCACACGAGTATCAACATGGCTCCATTTGAAGCTCTCTATGGTCGCAAGTGTCGTTCTCCTATCTGTTGGAACGAGATTGGTGAAGCATAAATCACCGGTCCAGAGCTAATTCAAGAAACATCCGACAAGATTATTCAAATCCGTGACAACATCCGAGTAGCGAGAAGTCGGCAAAAGAGTTATGCCAATAAACGACGAAAACCCTTGGAATTCCAAGTCGGTGACCTTGTCCTTCTAAAGGTGTTCCCGTGGAAGGGTGTGATCCGTTTTGGAAAGAAAGGCAAATTATCACCTCGCTATGTGGGTCCATTCAAGATCCTTGAAAGGATTGGGAAAGTGGCCTACAAACTCGAGTTACCTCCATCGCTTGGTAACGTGCATCCTACATTTCATGTGTCTAACCTGAAGAAATGCCTTGCTGATGAAAATCTTCACATACCTCTTGACGACGTGCACATTGATGAAACGATGCACTTCGTGGAGAGACCAGTGGAAATCATGGATCGTGAGGTCAAGCAGCTTAAGCGAAGCCATATTCCTATTGTCAAAGTTCGTTGGGAATCTAAACGTGGTCTTGAATTCACATGGGAATGAGAGGACCAAATGAAGCTCAAGTACCCCCATCTTTTCACCGATGCCGTCGCTTCCACTAGTTAAATTTCGGGACGAAATTCCCTCAACATGGGGTTACTGTAACATTTTTGATTTTTATTATTTATATTTCAGTTCAATGTGATACATTTCAAACCAAATTCTAGTACACAGACTTGTTCTATTCGTACCAACAATTAAATACTATGTTTCAATGCAAATCCACAAATTTTACACGAGTATATCCTATTAAACTCTACATAAATTCATATTTATACAAGTTTGTCAATACTGAAAATTTCAAGGAATAATTTTATAAATAAATAACCAGAAACACTAATAGGCACGGTCGCGCCTCGTTCTGGCACGGTCGCGCCAAGTGCCTTGGCACGGTCGCGCGCCTTGCTTTGAAACGGTCGCGCCCGGTGCCTTGTCACGGTCGCGCCTCATATGGGCACGGTCGCGCCTCTCATCAGTTGAAATGTAAAAACGATCTTTAATTCTAAACTCGCTCAATTCCGTAACGGTTATACACGTTCATCTGTTAACAATCATCATTAGACGATTAAACATCGACATTACACCTGAATTAAAACCAATTACAGATTTTTAAGCTAAACCGTCGACCTCTTCATTTTTGTTTACCAAATCCACCATTCTGATCTCAATCCTCCCAAGCAAACGCATTATCATCCTCTCTAAAAACTTCTGAACGCACAGAAACAGCCGGAGTTGTAGCAGAAGATGCCGGAGATCAAACCGTCATCGCCGGAACAAGGCCTTACCATACTCCATCGATTCATCATTCTTCCGGGTAATTGAAACCTTCCACACTTTCGTTTTAGCCTATAGATCAAAAGCCCTAACCTAATTTGGGCTTACAATATTCAATTTAACACGGTCCCGAATCGAGAGTTCATTCTAAAATGGTTTAATCGAACACCGCTTTGAACATGTTTTAAATACAATTAATATATTTCAATAGACTCGTAATAACCCTACAAATGAAAGCCCCATGAATTCCAACATTAAAAATATAAGAATTAGCCAAATCGTTTTTGTTTTGGAACAGACACGGTCGCGCTAGTATTCTAGCGCGGTCGTGCTTCATGAGACACGGGCACGCCAATACCAGCGCGGTCGTGCCTCACACACTCAGACCCGGTCATGCCCCTTGGCTAGACTTGGTCGTGCCTCAGAACCCTAGACACGGTCGTGCCTGACCCAGACACGGTCGTGCCTAGTGAACAACCTAATTATGCATTCTATTTAGTCAACACGGTCGCGTCCCTGACTAGCTGGGTCGCGCCCGTGGTCCTAGCATGATCGTGCCTTGTCCCAGGCACGGTCGTGTGTGAGAAAAATCTTAGCAGAATAATTATTTCCATAATTTAAAAACAATAAGTATTTCAAATTAATTTTTAAATAAAAATAATTGATTTTATAAAATAAATAAATAGAAATTAATTATTTAAAACTTACAAAAAAAATTAAATTATTAAACCCTACATTTAAATATTATTTACACAACTTAATTACATATCTTTATGAAAATAAAGTAAGAAAAGTTTATATTTAATATAAAACAATCAATACATTTTTATAACTAAATGAATAGGTTAATCATTTTATAAATAAATAAATAAGGTAACAATTATTTATTTAATTTACATTTAAACAAAAATTATTTATTTAGGTTATACTTAATTACCCCTAATACCTACATTATTTTTATAACCAAGTAAATAAATAATAATTATGTAATTTATTTACTTAGTTATTTCAAACTCAAGCCCTAATTTTATACAACACCATTCAAGTACAAACCACTAACACTCACAACTCTAATTCCTTATACACACACCCAATCCAACCCTAGACTTAAACATAGACTATTGTACACACTATTGATTCAATACATAATACACTCTAGGTTAACGTTGTGCATTACGAGGACCTCGTTACTATCTAGTATCTCGTGTTAGATACGCTTTCAAACCAAGTGAGTATTACATAGCCCCTTTTACTCTTTTACACTTTTTGGGGTGGAACATGAACACTATACAACACTATTGCTTACATTTACCCAAACTACACAAGTACAAATCCTCTTTACATTCATGTGTGCAAATTTGAGCTTTATGCCTGAGTGCTAGGTGTGTTAACTTTTGTATGTGATTTATGTGCAATCATTAACTATTCAAGCCGACGGTAAAAAATGATAGATGTATTGAGTCTGACAAACCCACCCAGATTGGGGTGATTGTTACCGACAACGCAATTTTGCATGCTAGTTACAAAGGTTTGATTGTACTTGGTTACACAATAGTTGCTCTCCATAAATACCTTATTTTATCATGTTATGTAAGGATTTGTTTATTTACAAACTATATGCTATCTATATACAAACCTGTGTATGCTCACCAACTTTTTAGTTGACCTTATTTTATTCATGTTTCAGGTACTAATGTGTGATTTGATCAAGATTTGCTACACATAGGCTTTGGGACTTAGTTAATTTGAATAAAGGATTTTATGTATTTCAATTATGTTCTTTCTTGGATTTGGTTGTGTTTGGATTATTTGAAATGAAATTGATGTTTAATATATTACAATTTAGTCTACCTTGTGCTCATGAACAGTCTACATGTCCCTCCCCGATGATTCCGCTGTCGGTTGGGGTGTGACCTTAAGTTAATTAAACTCATATAATTTTCAAGGAGACATGCTTTAGCCTATAAGTAAACACTCATCCCGGGAATTCCCAGGAAAACATACGGGTCCCTCAGTTGATTGGGATATATGCGAAATGCTTTCCTAGACAGAAAACCCAGAATACAGGTGTCACTCTCCCAGATTGCACGTGTCCTCAAATAATTAACAAAGTTTAAAAGCCTTAACGAGGAAATAAAGAAATTTTTATAGATTTAGATCCATGAAGTTTTCACATGTTAAGAAAATGATGATAGAGGAGTAGGTAAGAATATTATGAGGTTTTAGGGTATAGGTAGGGATATTGTTTATTTAATTATTATTTAAGTATATCTTAATAAGTCATGTATTTTTTACAAGTAAAGCATCAAAAATGAAATAATAGCTAATCATAGTAGCATGTAACACATAGCATGTAGCACATATCACATAATAATGAAGCATGTCATAAGTGGGTGTCCTAAAGTTATAGTCTAGGTCAAGGGTGTCTAATAACCTAGTTCCCTATAACCAAGGCTCTGATACCAATCTGTCACACCCTAACTGACGGCGGAATCATCGGGGCGGGACATGTAGACTGTTCATGAGCACAAGGTTCACTAGATTCCAATATTTAATCATCAATTTCATTTCAAACAATTCAACCACAAATAGCAAAATTCAACAAGTACATAAATGAAAACACAAATTGTTCTTTGAATTTAAATTAGCTAAGTCCAAACTTAAGTGTAGCATGTCTTGATCAAGCTCTCATGTTAGCACCTGAAACATGAATAAAATAAGGTCAACTAAAAAGTTGGTGAGCATACACAGGTTTGTACATAGATAGCATATAGATTGTAAATAAACAAATCCTTACATAACATGATAAAATAAGGCATTTATGGAGAGCAGCTATTGTGTAACCAAGTACAATCAAACCTTTGTAACTAGCATGCAAAATTGTGTTGTCGGTAACAATCACCCCAATATGGGTGGGTTTGTTAGACTCAATAGATCTATCATTGTTTACCATCGGCTTGAATAGTTAATGATTGCACATAAATCGCACACAAAAGTTAGCACAACTAGCACTCAGGCATAAAGCTCAAATTTGCACACATGAATGTAAAGAGGATTTGTACTTGTTTTGTTTGTGTAAATGAAAGCAATAGATTGTATATTGTTCATATTCCACCCCAAAAATGTAAAAAAGTAAAATGGGCTATGTAATACTCACTTGGTTTGAAGGCGTAGCTAACACGAGAGACTAGATAGTAATACGAGGTCCTTGTAATGCACAACGTTAGCCTAGAGTGTAATATGTATCGAATCAATAGCATGCACAATAGTCTATGTCAAAGTCTAAGGTTAAGTTGGATGTGTGTATAAGGAATTTGAAATTGTAGGTGTTAGTGGTTTGTACTTGAATGGTGTTGCATAAAATTAAGGTTCAAGTTTGGAATAACTAAATAACAAAACAAAATTATTATTTATTTACATAGTTATAAAAAAATAATGTAGGTATTAGTGGTAAGTAAGTATAACCTAAATAAATGATTTTTGTTTAAAGGTAAATTAAATACATAATTGTTACCTTATTTATATATTTATAAAATATGTAACTTAGTCATTTTGTTATAAAAACGTATTAGATGTTTTATATTAAATATAAATTTCTTTACTTTATTTTCATAAAGATGTTTAAATAAATTGTGTAAATAATAATTAAGTGTAGGGTTTAACCATAATTATAAATTAAATTTTTGTAAGTTTTAAATAAATAATTTCTATTTATTTTAGAATAGAAATTTGATCTTTTTAAATAACGTCAATATAAATCTTTATAAAATCAATTCTTTTTATAAAAAAAATAATCTAAAATACTTATTGTTTTTAAAATATGGAAATAATTATTCTGCCAAGACTTTTCTCACACACACGACCGTGCCAGGGACAAGGCACGATCGTTCTAGAACCACGGGCGCGACCGTGCTAGTCAGGGACGCGCCCGTGTTGACCAAACAGGAGGCATAATTAGGTTGTTCACTAGGCATGACCGTGTCAGGGCCAGGCACGACCGTGTCAGGGCCAGGCACGACCGTGTCAGGGCCAGGCACGACCGTGTCTAGGGCTCTGAGGCACGACCAAGTCTAGCCAAGGGGGCATGACCGGGTCTGAGTGTGTGAGGCACGACCGCGCATGGGATTAGCACGATCGTGTCTCATGAAGCACGACCGCGCTAGAAGACTAGCGCGACCGTGTCTGTTCCAAAACAGAAACGAATTGACCAATTCTTATAATGTTAACGTTGGATTTCATAGGGCTTTCATCTGTAGGGTTATTACGAGTTTATTAAAATATATTAATTGTATTTAAAATGTGTTCAAAGCGGGGTTCGATTAAATCATTTTAGCATGAACCCTAGATTCGGGTCCGTGTTAAATTGGATATTGTAAGCCCAAATACGGTTAGGGCTTTTGATCTATAGACTAAAAGGGAAGTGTAGGAGGTTTCAATTACCGGAAGGACGATGAATTGATAGCGTACGGTAGAGATGAGTTCCGGTGATGACGGTTTGATCTCCGACGTCTTCTACTGCAATTCCGGCTGAAATCAACGTGTTCAGGAGCTTCAGAGAGGATGATAATGCGTTTGCTTGGGAGGATTAAAGTCAGAATGATGGATTCGATGAGCAAAAGAGGAAGAGGTCGACGGTTTTTAGTTTAAAAATCTGTAATTGGTTTTAATTCAGATGTAATGTCGATGTTTAATTGACTAATGATGGTTGCTAATAGATGAACGTGTAGAACCGTTACAAAGTTGAACGAGTTTAGGATTAAAGATCGTTTTTACGTTTCAACTGTCAAGAGGTGCGACTGTGCCACTAAGAGGCGAGACCGTGCCAAGACACCGGGCGCGACCGTTCCAAAGCAAGGCGCGCGACCATGCCATAGCACTTGGCGCGACCGTGCAAGAACGAGGCGCGACCGTGCCAGAACGAGGCGCGACCGTGCCTATTAGAGTTTCTTGTTAATTTATTTATAAAATCAGTCCTTGCAAATTTCAGTATTGACAGATTTGTATAAATGTGAATTTGTGTAGAGTTTAATAGGATTTAGTCGTGTAAAATTTGTGGATTTGCATTGAAACATAGTATTTATTTGTTGGTACGAATAGAACAAGTCAGTGTACTAGAATTTGGTATAAATTGTATCATGATTCTGCATGTTATATCTTGAAACCGGGCTTTGTAATTCCTAACGAATGGATTCTAATGAAGGCTCCAAGGAGAAAGGACACATATGTCCTAGACATGAGTGTTGCTACTACTACGGATTCAGTTCCTACATGTTTACTCTCCAAGGCGTCTGATTCAGATTCTATTTTGTGGCACAGGAAACTTGCTCACATCAATTATCGAAAAATGAATTATCTTTTGAAGAATGATCTGGTTTTTGGTGTTCCGAAAATGAAATTTTCAGTTCCTGATAACTGTATTCCTTGCAAGAAGGGGAAACAACACAAGAAGTCCCACAAATCTAAGACAAAGAATTCTATTGTAACTCCTTTGGAGCTACTGCATATGGGTTTGTTTGGACCGATTAGTATCAGGAGCATTGGTGGTAAATCTTACTCTCTGGTAGTAACAGATGATTTCTCTAAATTTTCATGGGTTAAGTTCCTTGCTTCTGAAGCTGAAACCATAGAGTTGGTACAATTCTTAATCCTGGGTTTAGAGAATTTGTTCAAACAGAAAGTCAGAAGAATTAGTAGTGACAATGGCAGAGAATTTAAAAATAGCAAGATGGGTTTATTCTGTCTTCAAAACGGAATTCATCATGAATTCAGTGTGCCATATGTACCTCAACAAAATGGTGTTGCTGAACGAAAGAACAGGACTTTAGTTGAAACTGCGCGTACGATGCTTACTGATTCTAAGCTTCGAGTAACTTTTTGGGCTAAGGTTGTGAATACTGCGTGTCATGTTTTGAACCAAGTCTTGACTGTTAGGCGACACAACAAGACATGCTATGAGTTGCTTAGTAATCGTAAGCCGAATCTAGAATATTTACTACCTTTTGGTAATCCATGCACCCTTTTGAAAGTTCGCGATGTCCCAACCAAGTTCAGTGCTAAGGCAGTTGAAGGGATCTTTCTGGGATATGTTGCTAATTCTACTACCAAGAGGGTTTATAACAAAGAGACTCGCCAGGTTGAAGAACGGTTTCATATTGACTGTTCTAATCGGTCTTTACCTCAAATGGCGATGGGACCAGACTTGGCTTTTGATTATGAGAATTTATTCAAGTCTTTTCATTTACCTTCTGATATTTCTCCTGCGGAAGCTGCTGTTTTATATGACTCATGTCAAGATGCACAGAATAGTGGTTTTCTACCGACTGCGGTTCCACATTCATCTATTCCTTCTACATCTGATCCTAATGCTGCTTCTTGTTCAGGAACACAATAGTCTAATAGTGAAGATGAAAATGTTATTTTCCAAGATTCTTTTGCTGATCCTTTGATAGTTGATGAACCTTCTAATTTGTCACAGGATCAGGGGGAGATTCCTACAAATCTGGACTCGGGGATACAAGTTAATCAAGATCTGTCTTATCAATCTGATACAACTCAAGTTGATGTGTTGCCGGTTCCTTAGGTTGCATCTATCAAGGAACTCAAAGCTCATCCGATTTCAAATATCATTGGGGATTTGCTTGATGGAGTGCAAACGCGTTCTATTCTTGACAACACTTGCTTGTATACAGGCTTTAAAGATACTGGTGTTTTTGATGTATGTTCACATTCCTGTTTTATTTCTCAGGTCGAACCAAAGAATGTCGAAATGGCGTTAAGTAATAACAATTGGATAGAGGCCATGCACGAAGAACTTGCTGTTAGGACATAGAATTGTAATGACAAAAGCTTGTTATAGTTAGATTTTGTGTCTTTATGTTTTGTTATGAAATTGTAAAGTTACCAAGTGTTTTTACTAGTAAGCCTAGAGGCGAACTTGTTAAGTTCGCCTGCTCTAACAGAGGCGAACTTAATAAGTTCGCTTAGGCATAACTGAGGCGAACTTGTTAAGTTCGCTTAGACTGTTTCAGGCGAACTTAACTAAGTTCGCTTACAGCAGTTTTGGTTCTATATATATGTGTTACAGAGTCATTAGACGGTAGAGAACAGAGATCGATCTGAGAGAGAAACAATTTTCTGATTGAGTCTGTAACCATTGTTATTTGGAATATAATTGAGAAGTTTATTTACGCGTGTTGTCGGTTAGTATACAAACGTTAATACGAAGGATTCCGCACTTCGTATTATAGAAACGTCATATCACGAGTTCGATCAGTAGTTGAGTTACCTGGACCTACACTTGCTCAGTTTGACAAACTTAAAGTTTGGAATCTTATAGATCTTCCAAAGGGTGTGTATCCAGTTGGTACAAAGTGTGTGTTTAAATAAAAGAAAGACGATCGAGGTGTTGTGGTGAGAAATAAGGCAAGATTAGTTGTACAAGGTTTCAATCAACAAGATGGAATTGATTACACCGAGGTTTATGTGCCTGTTGCTAGGCTTGAAACTATAAGGTTGTTTCTTGCTTTTGCGTCATATAAAGGGTTTAAGGTGTTTCAATTAGATGTCAAAAGTGCTTTCTTATATGGTAAAGTCAAGGAGGAAGTTTATGTGTGTCAGCCACCGGGGTTTGAAGATCCAATTAATCCATCCAAAGTTTTCAAACTTGATAAAGCTCTCTATGGTCTTCATCAAGCTCCTCAAGAGTGGTATGAAACGTTGTCTAAACATCTTCTGGAGAATGATTTTGTTCGTGGACATATTGACTCGACTTTATTCACTAAGAAAGTAGGGGGAGAATACCTACTAGTACATATATATGTAGACGATATTATTTTTGGCTCTACAAATGAAGGGTTATGCAAAGAGTTTGAGAGTATTATGAAATCAAAGTTTGAGATGTCAGCTGTGGGAGAGTTATCATTTTTCCTATGTATTCAAGTTAATCAGAAGGAAGATGGTTTCTTTATTCATCAGTCCAAGTATGTAAAGGACATCTTGAGCCGATTCAAGATGGAGGACTGTACCCCATATGATACTCCGATTCCGGTCAACCATAAATTGATTTCTGACCCGGATGGAAAAGAAGTGGATTGCCGACTCTATCGTGCAATGATTGGATCTCACATGTACTTAACCGCTTCAAGGCCAGATATAATGTTCGCTGTGTGTAATTGTTCCAGGTTCGAAGCAAAACCAAAAGAGTCTCATTTGATTGCAGTAAAGATAATCTTTCGTTATTTGAAAGGAAAACAAAGATTGGGACTATGGTTTCCTCGTGGTTCTAACTTTGATTTCAATGCTTACACTGATACTGATGTTGGTGGTTGTTGTTTTGACAGGAAATCTACTACAGGTGGTTGCCAGTTCTTGGGTAATCATCTAGTTTCCTGGCAATGCAAAAAGCAAACTACGGTCTCCATTTCAACATGCGAAGCAGAATACATTGCTGTTGCAAGTTGTTGTTTACATATCTTGTGGATCCAATAGCAATTAAGAGACTACGGTTTGAATTTTACAAGAACCCCTATGTTTATTGATAATAATGCTACAATTTCTATCACAAATAATCCTGTTAAGCACAATAAAACAAAGCACATTGAAATTAGATATCATTTTATTCGTGATTGTGCAGATAAGAAGTTGATTGAGCTGGTAAAGGTAAATACAGATGATAATTTTGCTGATCTTTTTACCAAAACATTTGATCGTTTCAGGTTTGAATTTCTGATCAAAATGATCAGTATGATCAATCCTGAATAAAAGTTTTTTAAAACAATTTTCATGGGAGATTTTGTTTTCAATTTCTTTTATTACTTTATTACATTTCTGCATTTTACATTTTAGTCAAAAATTATTATTTATAAAAATTGTAAACAAAATGAAAAATATAAAATTGACATCAGTTGAAGTTATAGAAGAAATGATAGTACATCAGTGAATAATTCATTACACATGACCTTAGTAGATATTTGATATATGAAAGTTTAAAGTATTTTGATTTGATCTAAATTTCAAAGTCTGCATAAATAAGAAATGACAGTGTTTTGAATGCTCTAATCTTGATAATATGTTTTAATTTGAATATGAGTTTGAAACTTGAATTGTCAATGGACTAGAAGCGTTTTTGAACAAATAGTAGTGTGAAAATTAAATATGATATGATTACATCTGTGATTTGAATCCATTATATGTCTGACTGTGTGTGTAAAAGATCATTATCAGATATAGAATATATGGTTTTAAGAATTTCATATGACCAATATCGAATTATGTCTTTAGCACAATCTCTTTCAGTTCACTTCACGGCCCATGCCCTGAAAAACATGCACGATGTTGTTGAACTAAGATATGTTTCTGACAACATATGTTAAAACATATATTCACCCTTGGATTAGTTAGATACATCATCTATTATGATTTCATTGAAATTTATCCAGATAATAGTTAGATCCTTCTACCTGAATCTATTAATTCTCATTATAAAGCCAATTCATTAGAATCTTTCGATTCTGAATCATTCTGATTCTTATATCCTTTGGGATCTGCTATTCTATACTTATGCTAATAGAGTTAATTTCATCTTGGAGATTGATCTAATCTTTTAATAAACTGTGTATGTCTTGAAGATAATGCAAATTTAATTTCTGTTGACATATATGTGGGGTACACGATGGTTTTCATCTAAATGGTACTAACTCACATGAATTTGAAAGAAAAATGCGTATAGTTTCAAATCATATAATATTGACAATTTAAAAATTCATGATTTGTATTGCAAATTCGGAATGAAAAATTGAGCATTTCATAACCTGATTTTGTTTATTTTGAAATTTATCGCGTATCATTTCAAGTATTATTCAAATAGATTGCAAAAGTTCATAAGATTTGAAAAAGTATTGAGTTACATAAGTATGAGTTTGATTGTTTCATATCATAGGTTACCCATAGTTGATAATAAACTTTGTGATGAATTGCTCATATACTAATATGATCTTTTTGCTCATGATGTTCATCCAAAAATATGTATTTTAGTTTGCATATATAAAATCCAAAAATATGTGTTTTCAGTTTGCTCAGATAAAAACAAAAAATATGTGATTCCGTTTGTACAGATAAAATCCAAAAATATTTTGTTTCTATCTTCCATGAAAATTTTATTTTTAAATTGTTTCAGGATTTGATCGGATACTTGCTACGGATGGAAGATCACAAGAATATGTCGTGTTGAAAGTGAAGAATTTTGTTCAAAGCAAAAGGTTTGGAGCGAACTTAATATGTTCGCCTGGTTCTGAGTAAGCAAACTTAATATGTTCGACTGAGGCTTGTTAAGCGAACTTAAAAAGTTCGCCTAATGGAGCGAACTTAATGGTGATTTAATATTGTGTTCAGGCGAACTTATTCATTTATCTTCTTCACTTTTTGAGCGAACATATAAGAGCGAACTTACGAAATATTTAGCGAACTTGTGATTTCAGATCTAGGGTTTCTAATTTGAACTTTGTGTGTTTGTTTATTGATCGGTTTTGATTCCGATTAATTATAAGGTAAATTCAACGAATTTTATCCGGTGAATCGTCTGGAATTTGTGATTTTTACCTCTGAGTTCTTCGGTTTGAAAGTTTTCACGTTTTCTGAGATTTAAACAAAGTTTTATGGATTAAAACTTGAAATTGATGATTTAAATTGTGTCGTGAGTCTTAATAGATGATAGTGTTATGATTGAATTGAGAATTTATACATGATTTAGACATGTTTGTGATTCTGTGTGGAAGTTGTATCGACATACAGGTTCAGGTGAACTTGTTCAAGCGAACTTGTTTAGGCGAACTTATTATGTTTGTCTCTTGAAACACTAAGCGAACTTAGTAAGTTCGCCTAAGGGCTCAGGAGTGTTTTGGAGTTGTGATTTTTTTTTGTGTTAAAATTTTTTTTTGTATTAAAAATATTTATGTTAAAATTTTTTTTTCTTTTCGTTTGTTTTGCTTACTAATGTGTTTTTTTCCTCTACATTTACAGATGGCTCGTCGTTTTGAGTACAAACATAATCAAGTGGCGTTATTGGATCCGAATATGTCTGAAGCCGTTAAATTTCAAGGAATTATCAACTTTCTAAATCGGTCAAGATTTCATGTGGCTTTATCTGCTAATCCGTATATCAGTTTACCGTATATTCAACAATTCTAGGATACCGTCCATCAAGATACAGATGTTGAACCTCACGTACTTCGTGCTACAGTAAATAATACTGAGGTCGCTATTTTAGTGGAAACTATTCGTGCTACATTGGCATTAGGAGGTGCTGTTGATGATCCTATGTCATATCCTGGAACACTGATAATGGGGTGTTTTCAGCGGATGGGTTACAGAGGAAAACCAAATGATACACAAGCAAGAAAAGGAGGTTTAGTTGGCGAATGGAGATATTTTATGCACGTCATCATACAATGCCTGTCACCAAGAAAGGCTGGTACTCATGGGTTGAAGAGTGTACTACAGGCTGCTATGGTTGCTTTGACACTCAACAAACGATTTAACTTTGCTTTATATATCTACCGTGAGATGGTCATGCAATTAAATCCTCTAGAAGGTCAAGGGTTCCTTATGTATCCTAGGTTCGTGCAAATGATTTTGAATCATTTAATTCCAGATTTACCTTAACATCCAATCCGTTTAACTTTGACTCCTATGTCAAAAATGATCTTTACTGATTGTACTAAGGTGAAACAACAAAATGCTGCTCTAATTCATGTTCCAACTCCTTTGTTTGGTCACATAATCAATCCTGATTATGTTGAGCCACTTAATGATCATTGGTTTCATCCTGAGGAGTTAGTTCAAGGATAAGTCCCGAATCAAGTTCCAATTCAACAACAAGTTCAAGTTCTAGTACAACAAGTTCCTGAACAACAACAACAAGTTCTTGCTCAACAACAACAACAAGTTCCTATTCCACAAGAACAGGTTCAAGTTCATGTTAATGAACCAGTTCAAGATGAGACTGCTCAAGATAATGAACAAGATTTGGGTATGAATATGGTTGATTTTGATCATGAAGCTGTGAACTCACCTATTCATGAAGCTGAAGGAAATGTTGAAGATACGAGTTCAGGTGATACTATCTTACCTGATTCTGAAGATACTAATACTGATTCGTCTAGAGATTTTAGTTCAGATCATTATGCAAGGTTGGGTACGTTACCATTGGCTAATGCAGGAAAACGAATTAAATCTAAAGCCAGAAAACCGAGGCGTAAGACTGTTCGGAATCCTCCTTTTGGATCAATTCTTGGCAAGAGAACTTTAATAAATGAAAGTTCTGACTCGGATAGTGATGCTATTCCAGTTCCTAAAGATTAGAAGCTTATGTCTGCTTCTATTGCTGCTGCTCATTCATCTCAAGGTGTTGAGGATGCTAATTTTGTCGCTTCCTTATTGATTACACCTCCTGCTTCTAAACATACATCTCCAGTGCTTTCTCCACATGTTCCACACACATCTAAAGCTGGTCCTTCAAAGTCGTCTGATTCTGAAAGAATTACATTCCTTGAATCATAGGTGCTAGCTTTACAGACTCAAGTAGATACTCCTGTGTCTACTGATTCTCAAAGACAATTGGTTCTTCAAGTTCAAGCTACACAGATTGCTGACATGCAGTTATTGGTGTCTAAACTTGTTGAGCGTCTTGACGCTCAGGGGGAGTTAAGGATACATGATACATGTCATGCTGAATCAATTCAACGAAAAGAAAATGATGATAATGATCCTAGTGGTAATGTTGAGGGTGATCGTCAATACTCTGACGTGAATCCAATATCCAGAGCTCAGGGGGAGTCGACATCACATACTATTCAAGGAACCAAGCATGATTCTCGAATTAATGAAGAAATATTTCAAGATTATGAAGAACAGAAAACTAAGAAATTAGAATGTGTGGATGATATAGACGAGTTATTTGATGATGATGAAGAAGATGTGTTGGATAATGGAGTTGAAGAAGGAGTGATCGTAGAGATTGAAATAGAAAAGAGTAAATCTAAGGTTACATATGAAGGAAGTGATGGTCTAAATGTTCCGTATAACTTCATCCAAGATGATGTTATTCCTGAGTTTTCTTATGATGGAGTAACAGATTCTATGGACTCTGTTGAAGACATCACTACACCTGATGATACTACTCAATCCAAGATAGATTCTGATGTTGATACTACTCATGATGTGTCTCCTAAGCCGAATGAAGAACCTGTGATGTATAGAAATACAGGAATGACTAGAGAACAGTGGAGAGAAGTCGTTAACAGTTGGATGAAAGTACTACCAAAGTCACCTATACAGCCTGCTCAGAAAGAAAGATATGTGAATAAAGTGAGGTGTATTGGAAAGATCATAAGTTGGTTTTATGATGATGAAACTAAGCTGTTTGCTCTTAAAAGATCTGATGGTGTTCAATATTTAAAGCCTAGGACCAATTATTTCAATACCTTGTCAAGGTGTGAAATGAATGGTCTAGCTATGAAACCATTGATTAATAGATCTAAGTGTGGATTAGCCGATGTGATTGCAAATTTAATAAAGAGAGAAGGTGGATCAGGGAAGTATGAAAGGTTAAAACTACAAAAGGGAAAAAGAGTGAAGATCGTAGATCAAAAGACTAAGAATGTGACTTGGAAGTATAAGTTCAAGCCAGTACGTGCTGTACAGAAGATACCATTGAAGAAAATTCCATAAGATTTTCTGGGGAATATGAAATGGTGGTATGTAAATGTGAATACTGGTGAAGATAGGATTGATGATAAAGATAATAAGGTCATTGTTAGTTTCTATGATGCAATGAATCTTATTAATTTCTCAAAGAAAGATCAGAGAACGTTAAGAAAGAATGAGATCATGTTCACTAATGAATGGAGAGAACAAGGACTGCAGTATAAAAGAGTGTTGGAGATATGTCAAAGATATGGAGTGCATGCAGGAAGCAGATTACCAGACAACTGGAAGAGCTCGTCATAAAGACTGAAGACAGAAGATCAAGCTATTGTCAAGGGGGAGTCTATTAGGACATAGATTGTATGACAAAAGCTTTGTAATAGTTTAGGTCTTATTGTCTTTATGTTTTTATGTAATTGTTTAGTTTTGTCTAAGTATAAGTACAAGTTCTGCTAGAGGCGAACTTGATAAGTTCGCCTATCTTATTAGAGGCGAACTTGTTAAGTTCGCCTAAGCATCTTTGAAGCGAACTTGTTAAGTTCACATAATGCAGAACATGTGTCTATAAATATAGAGTTTACAGAGTCTGTTCAGTATGCGTGAGATAAATTGAACAATAAAGTAAGTATTCTATAAACTCTGTTTGGTGATATAAAAGAGAAAGTTTATTTACCTGTTGTTTCTATTGTCGATTGATATAAAAAACGTTAATACGGTAGGATTCCGCACTCCGCGTTAACGAGACGTCCTATCACGAGATCGATCTAAGATGAGTCATGTGGACCTACAAAAAGTCATATTGTCTTGTTATCACAGATGACTTTTCAAGATTTTCATGGGTGTTTTTCCTTGCAACAAAGGATGAAACACCTGAAACAATTATTGATTTTGCCAAAAGAATAGAAAACATCTGTGATAGCAAAGTTTCAATCATTCACAGTGACAATGGAACAGAATTTAAAATAAACTGATAAGTTTGTTGTGTGAAGAAAAAGGAATAACACATTAGTATAGTGCTGCAAGAACACCACAACAAAATGGAGTAGCTGAAAGGAAGAATAGAACTTTAATAGAAGCTGCTCGAACAATTCTTGTCGATTCCAAGTTGCCCATTATCTTCTAGGCTGAAGCATTAAACACTGCATGTTATGTTTTAAACAAAGTTATTATGGTGAAGCAACTTACAAATACTTCGTATGAACTATTCTATAAACGAAAGCCATATATCAAGTTCTTCAAAGCATTTGGTTGTTCTTTTACATTGTTGAATACACAAGATTCATTGCCAAAATTTGTAGCTGTCGGTGATGAATGCTATTTTTTGGGTTATTCTTCATATCAGAAAGCTTATAGAGTGTACAACAAAAGAAACAAAATTATTCAAGAATCGTTTTATGTGGAGTGGCAAGAACTAAATACTCATACAGATCAAAATGGACCTGATTGGTTCTTTGATGCTGAAGTAATCTTCAAAACTTTTGATCAACAACTTCAAATGGATTCTAATGAAGCAAGTGCTTCGGGTACTGTAACTGAGTCTTCTACAAGTAGTGATCTATCTGTTGGAAAGGTTTTGGTTGGACCACAGAATTTGATGATTCAAAATGAGATGTCTGAGAATGTTACTACATCAACTCAAACACATGAAGATCTTGTTGATAACTCTTTCACTAATGTTGATTCTAAAGTACAAGAAATTCCAAGTAGAAATGATGAACTAGTAGTTAATGAAGTTTAGTTGGATACTGTAAATGATCAGACTGAGGATGTAATTCAAACAAGTTCTTCTAGTGTTGAAGATTCAAATGATCAATTACCAGATTTGAATGATACAAACATGCCAGAATATGTGGAAGTTAAGCATACTCAAAATCATCAAATCCATTCTACTCATCCAGTTGAGAATATTATTGGATCTCTTGAATTTGGAGTAAATACAAGAAGTTAAACTGGAAATATAAATGTCTGTTTGTGCTCCAATTTCTTATCTCAAGATGAACCAAAGAATGTTACCGTTGCTTTACAAGATCCAAGTTGGATTGAAGCTATGTAAGAAGAAATGCTTCAGTTTAAGAAGTTAAACGTGTGGCATCTTGTTGACTTACCCGAGGGAAAATATCCAATTGGAACGAAGTGGGTATTCAGAAACAAAAAGGATGATCATGGGATTGTAGTTCGGAACAAAGCTCGTTTGGTTGTACAAGGTTTTTATCAAGAGGAAGGACTAGATTATGATGATGTCTTTGCTCCTGTTGCACGAATTGAAGCCATACGAATCTTTTTGGCTTATGCATCGTACAAGAAATTTACTGTTGTAACATCCCAAAAATAGTAAATAAGTAAATAATAATACGATAGAGATTTAAACGTCATAAAAAGAAATAAGAACGGATGGGCTTGGGCTCGGCTCCAACGGGCCGATGGAAGCCCAGGTATATAAGGGGCAAGGCAGCCCACCTTCTCCACTTCCCCTTCATTTCACCATCCTAGAGAGAGAAAGGAGAGTCGGGTCTAGTGAGAGAAAGTCGCCGGATCGACACGAAATTGAAGGAGCACGTTACTACTGAGCTCGTGAGCAAAACCTCCGAATCATAATCACAATCCAGGTAACGAATCGACCTTAAACTGAGTTTTTCTTTGTTTTGGGGTTTCTTGGGTTTTAGCTAAATAGGAGACGTTTTTGTGGATGAAACTTGAAAATAAGCTTAGAACTAGCACCTAGAGTGAAAACCGCACATTTTGATCAAAGAAAATTGTAAGATTAGCATGATCGGATTAACATGCAAGAATTTCGGATTTTTGGTCCAGGAACCAGGTATTGCGTACTTACCAAGTACGCAAGAGGGACTTCCTGCGTACTTACCAAGTACGCAGGAGGAAGATCCTGCGTACTTACCAAGTGCGCAAGAAGGACCCTCTACGCACTTGTCAAGTGCGCATGAGTATGGTCCTGCGCACTTAGCAAGTGCGCAGGCAGCAGACAGTAGGCAACAGGCTGGGTAAGTAAAGTCAGTAAGTTTAGAATGGTTAAACCATTAGAGTCGGGGTTGGGTCTAATGTGTATTTAACTACCTAATCCAGATCGGAAGTGATATTGTTGGACCTTTGTTTAGGACAACCTAGAGAAGCTTATCAGGTGAGTTCTATGTGCCCCCTTCTATGTTATGTGCAAATCATTTTAAATGTTTTGGGGCTGAAATGTATACACTAAATGATTAAATGTTATAAATGTCAATGTGATCATACGTATATATATAAATACTTATATATGAAAATGAATTATGAATAAAGAAAGAAGCGTATGATTTTAAAGAATGAATGAAAGAAGGACATAACGTAAAAGAATGAAATCTTGCTTTATATTACATATATATTGCATGCTATGAATGAATGTAAACGTTATAAACCCTTCTATGACAACGGCTACTTCGGTAGATGGACTTTTAGTATACATTTCAGGTAAAGGAAGAAAGGGTCGTACGATGGCGTGAAGGTTACCCGACACAAGACTGACATCCCACTTTAATATATGTGTTAAGACTTCCGCTGTCAAGTTATGTTATATTATGTAATTGAATGACGAATGATTTGTAATTGAATGATGAATGTTTTTAATTTAAATTCAGTATTTATGACTATGTTTATGAGTAAATCCAACAAGTGAGGTTACCCGGGAAAGGGGCCTTACAAGTTGGTATCAGAGCAATAGTTTGAGAGATTCAGACATCCTTAAATGTCTGGACTCAAGCTGATTATGGGACCAACGCATGGATGTCAGTCTGGGTAGCCAACGCCAACGCAGGCACAATAAGTAAGTACTAAGGCTAATACACTTGGGTAAGAATAGATACTCAAACCTAGAACCAATAGATGTCAATGTCATGACCAATTTGAAGAGTTTGGAACCCGAAAAGCAATGTAAATTTCTAATCACAAACCGGTCACTGTAATTAAAAATTTACCTTGTTCGTACTGTTCTAAGACTATGATCTGAGAGAATGACATTGATGTATTCCCTTTATGACCATCAGAAAACTAGGAACTATGGCTGGAGGAGGAAGAACTGGACGCCGAGGCGGTCGCACTGGCCGAGTGGGTAGACCTCCGTTGAATCGAAGAAGTGAAGAGGAAGAGAGCGTGCACGCAGAACACACTGAAAGTGTGCACGAAACTAATGTGACCCCAACTGGGGACGGCAATCAAGGGCCTATATAGTTGGAACCCGAGGTTAGGGATGCTATTGCCCGCGAGGTTGTACTTACTCTGAAGAACGTATTGCCTGACCTATTATCTGAGGCACTAAAGAAAAACAAAGAAGAGGATGAAGGGAAAAATGAAGAGAAAATTTATGACAGTGACGGGGATGAAGTAAAAGTGGCATCAAGCAATCGTGGGTGTACATACAAAGGTTTTAAGGACGGAGACCCACCCAAGTTTGATGGTAGCAAGGATTCGATGGCTACTTTCGAATGGATTGAGAGGATGAACGCTGTAATCAACATCAGCGAGTGCCGACCAGACCAGGCGGTCAAATATGTTGCTCATTCTTTCACCAATGAAGCACTAGGTTGGTGGAGAAACATCCAAAGAACAAAGTCGCCAAATGCTCTTGCCAGAATGACATGGGAAGACCTGAAGAAGCTCATAATCCAAAAGTTCTGCCCACAAAATGAGATTGATCGTGTGGAGAACGAGTTCCTAAACTTCAAGGCTGGCAACAAGACTCATCACCAGTATACTTCAAGATTCAACGAGCTGGCCCAACTGGTACCACACTTGGTGGAAACTGAAGAACGTATGATCAAATACTATGTCAAGGGTCTGCTGCAAAGGGTCTGTGTTCAGGTAAAAGCTAATCTACCATCGACCTTCGAGTCGGTAGTCAACCTGTCTGGAATCGTCTATGACGATTATGCCAATGAGGACCCGGCACCTGAGACACAAAAGAGAAAGTGGGAGAACCCGTCTAGAGGCACCGAAAAAGGGAAAGAAACAGCTGAAATTAAGAAACCAAGGTTGGACGGATATGAAACATGCAAGAGATGTGGAAAGCAACATCTGGGCGAGTGTCGAATAGGCACCACCGTGTGTTATAAGTGCGGGAGGCCGGGGCACTACTCCCGAGATTGTTTGAAGGATGTCAAATGTCAAGTATGTGGATTGTTTGGACATCTGACAAAGAACCGCAGGAAGGCCGGCCAATCTGGTTCGGGAAAGGAGAGGGAACGGGAACAACAAAAGGCAAGGACTCGGGCCTATGCCTTAACTGAGGAAGAAGCAAGGGGAAATCCTGATGTCGTGTCAGGTACGTTTCTAGTTAATGATGAACGTGCTGCTATTTTATTTGATTCTGGTGCTAGTAAAAGCTTCATATCAAATGCATTTAGTTGTAAACTGGATTGCTCTATCAACACCATAGTAAAGGCCTTTAGCGTACAAACTGCCGTTGGTAAAAATTCGGCAGTATTCCAAGTAACAGAGGATTGCGTCATAGAAATAGAGGGACATAAGTTTCCTTCTAGATTATTCCTTCTCACCTTAGGAGGATTCAATATAGTGTTGGGTATGGATTGGCTAGCTGCCAACGAAGCTCAAATCATATGTAAACGTAAGAGGATACACCTCAAGGCTCCAAGCGGCACCCCAATTACGGTTTATGGGGATTGGAATTGCACGAATCCGAACATCATCTCGATGATCAAGGCCGAAAGTTACATGAGGCGCGGTTGCGAAGCTTATCTGGCATATGTTATTGATGATAGAACGAAAATGAATGAACTCAAGAATGTACCCGTGGTGTGCAACTTTCCGGATGTATTCCCTGAGGATCTACCTGGGTTACCACCCGATCGGGAAATAGAATTTCAGATTGACTTACTGCCAGGAGCTGAGCCCGTTGCCAAAGCCCCCTACCGATTGACTCCGTCAGAAATGAAAGAATTGATGTCTCAACTAGAGGAACTAACCGAGAAAGGATTTATTAGATCGAGCATCTCACCATGGGGCGCTCCGGTACTATTTGTAAAGAAGAAGGACTGCAGTATGTGCATGTGCATCGACTACTGCGAATTGAACAAGAGAACAGTAAAGAACAAATACCCACTACCTAGAATAGACGACCTTTTTGATCAACTGCAAGGTGCGAGTTGGTTCTCAAAGATCGATCTTAGGTTGGGTTACCATCCGTTGAAAGTAAGAGAAAAAGACGTACCAAAGACCGCGTTTCGCACGCGTTATGGGCATTATGAGTTTCTCGTGATGTCCTTCGGATTGACCAACGCACCAGCAGCGTTCATAGATTTGATGAATAGAGTATGTCGACCAATGTTGGATCGATCGGTGATAGTTTTTATAGATGACATACTGGTGTATTCAAAAAGAGAGGGTGATCACCACTGTCACCTAAGAGAGGTTCTGGAGGTGTTAAAGCAGGAAAAATTATACGCAAAGTTCTCCAAATGCGCGTTCTGGCTTAGGGATGTCCAATTCCTAGGTCACGTAATAAACCCAAACGGAATCATGGTAGATCCTGCAAAGATCGAGACAGTAAAGGAATGGAACGTCCCAAATACACCAACAGAGATACGAAGTTTTCTGGGATTGGCAGGCTACTATCGAAGGTTCATTCAAGATTTCTCAAGGATAGCCTCGCCACTAACTAAACCTGAACCTCTCTGCTGTATTTATCTGGTCATTTAGTGCTTTGAAGATATAGCGAGAGAAGTTATAGCCCCGATTGAGAGACAGGCCCACCATGCCGCTGCTAGGTCATGACCCATGGCATCTTTCCCCGCTTTCCTGGATGAGATGCACACGATCATGATGTGGGCAAAGTAACGCCATTGATCCAATACCCACATCTTCTTGTAGGAAGCATAGTCCCTTGCCCCGACATATCCCATTCTGTGCTTCCAACACCCATCCACGTAGTAATCTGGATAGGATGTCGGGTCGGTGGCAAGGTCTCCGAACTGCAATACTCTCCTGATTGTATCTTCAGAGAACGCAATTGCCCGACCATCAACGGTTGCCCTTATGACATTAGGGGACACCGTGCAATTGTGCTCTGCAGTCTCCCAGAATTGCTCTAGGTAAGGTCTTGAGACTGTTGGGTTTGCTGAGATTGCATAACTTATTCTTGATCTGTTGAGAAAATCCACAATCTCCCTGTATTGCAAGGCTGCGCCTTTCCATTCTGGTTCGGTGTTAGCCACTAGGTTGAATTCGTCAGTGAATGCATGAGCCATAGCCTGCAAACACACACAGAAAACATATTCAGAACAACTTATAACACTGGAAGTAGACACACATGACACAGTATAGTAGTTACACTTTGAAAAATTTTTCAGACATAGAAAAAATTTCTAAGTGTTGGTCCTGCGCACTTAGCAAGTGCGTAGGTTTTTCCTCTTGCGTACTTAACAAGTACGCAAGAATTACTTCTTGCGTACTTGCTAAGTGCGCAAGAACAACCCTTAGCAAAAAATTCAGAATTTTAAAATCGTTCAAAGCGTGTGTTGATTAGGTCGCCACTAGGTCGGAATTATGGATTCCAACCTATGGTACCATTATTAACACCACAAAACACTACACTACGAGCAATTTTGACCTAGGTCAGTCGAACGACCCACTGACTGTTCAACTTCAATCGACGGATCAGACGATGACTTAGAGAATGAATAGAGGATCGATTAGGCGTGTATTAGCAAATTAATGTCAATAAGTTACCCAAACAACCCCAGATTATCCCAATTTTTAGTCGGATTTAACCAAAAAAATTCTAAGTCAGAAACACGGTCCAAATGTCATGAATCTACGGTTGGAATCGGTCTATAATCTTACCAAGGAGATGAAATAGGATGATGAAAATATTAACGGGATGAAAAGAGGGTTTTAACACACTCGATTTTTTAGAGTAAAGTTGTAAGGGGGAACTTTGGGTCTGAAAGTGTAAGTCTGAGAAAAGTTCTAAGTGTCAGATTTATACCCCCACTCAATGTTCGTGCGTACTTGTTAAGTGCGCACGAGTTAACTCTTGCGTACTTAACAAGTGCGCAAGGCTTAACTCTTGCGTACTTGTTAAGTGCGCAAGTGTTACTTCGTGCGTACTTGACAAGTGCGCACAACCCTTAAGTGCGCAATTTACAACTCAGAATTTATGAAGATTTTCAAGTCAAATAACGAACAAGATAAAAATATTCAACCAAGAGGATTCAAATACAATTCATGAAGGTTAAACATAAAATATTTTTGGCTTTTTCTGATTAAACTTGAACAATGCATAAACTTAAAAACTTAAAATCTTTTTGTTCTTTTCAAGATAGATATATACAATCATTTACACAATCTATTTTTGATCAAAGACACGAGCAAAGGATCATATCAGGCTATCTTTTAGCAAAAACGATACAAAATAAACATCAAAGAACATGGGATCATGTCATGTATTACTCTTTATTCATACGTAATAAGCACATAAACAAGTAATTCAAGTTGACAATATTATAAGATTTGAAACTATACGCATCTTTGTATCATGTTCTTGTGTATTAAGGTATTAATTATAAGATATACAACGTGTACCCCACTGAGATGCTATGATATTTTGCACTATCTTCAAGGCATCTAAGATTATTTTCAATTATTTTCTTAATTTTCAGAATGAAGTTACATCAATTAGCACAGAAAAATCAAGCAGAATCCATAAGGATTATCAGGAATCATAAGATTCAGAATCGAGTGATTCTTTTGTCTTGGTTTCATGTGATTTTCTTCTTTGAATATCGGTATGATGATTCGGGATAATGAACATGGTGTTTGATTATAAGGTAAGGGGATCCAACTTTTATCTGGATTTGATTTCAATGAACCAGGAATGATTCAAGGGTGAATACATGCTCAACGGTTAATGTAGAGACATGTCTTGATTCAATCTCTCCTTGCATACTTGTGAGTATGGGCAGTGAGATGACCCGCATTAATTGTGCTAACAACATAACCCGAAACTGATCTCAAAAGAAAATTATTGTCAAAATCTAACATCCTTTATCTGATAGTGATCTTTTCTAATCTTTTACTCACACACGCTTGCAAACATGGATTCAAATCACAGTTGTAATTTAGATTTAGTTTCCACACTACTAGTGATTCAAAGACGCATATAGCCTACTGACAATTCAAATTACTTGTAAATAAACAGATTAAAAACATAATAATTTTAAACAGATAAGTAAGCATGACGCAATCATTTCCCATATGAGCAGTCTATGAAGTTTAGATCATTTCTAATGTACTATCATTTCCTCTTTTCTCAAGTTAACTTTGAAATTTTCTCCATTTTCTATTTTGTTTTTGATTTTTGTAAAATATTTTAAAAACTAAAAGAACTATACAGAAACTTTAAAGGAATTAAAAATTTAACTTCCATGAATTGAAATGATTTAAGAAAACTTAGTTTTCACTCTGGATTGAACATTCCTATCAAGTTGACAAGATGCTCAAAACGGGATCGATCAAATGCCTTTGTGAAAAGGTCAGCAAGATTGTCATCCGTGTGAACTTTTACACGCTCAATTAAATGCTTTTCAGCACAATCCCTTCATTGGTCGACCCAAAGATAATGTCGTCGACATATACTTGCACAAGAAGAATGTCACCTCCTGCTTTTCGTATGAAGAGAGTCGAGTCAATCTGTCCACGATCGAAACTATTAGACAGTAAATGCTTAGATAATGTCTCATACCATGCCCGCGGTGCTTGATGAAGACCATAAAGTGCTTTGTCGAGCTTGTACACTTTATTGATATTATGCGGATCTTCAAAACCAGGAGTTTGAGTGACATAGACTTCTTCATGCACCTTACCATAAAGGAAAGCACTCTTCACATCAAGTTGATAGACCTTGAAGCCGACATATGTGGCATAAGCCAAGAACAGTCGAATGGCCTCAATTCTAGCAACTGGGGCATATACTTCATTGTAATCCAAGCCCTCTTGTTGATAAAAACCCTGAACAACCAAACTTGCTTTGTTCTTGTTGATAAAAACCCTGAATACACCCTACGTTCCACGTGTCGCACTTACGTAAGTGCCTAGCTGACGACACAGCTCACATACCTTACGACGAGATCGAAGTGGATAACAGTCTAAATTATATAGAGAAACCGATAGCCATTATTGACCGAGCTGAGAAACGACTACGCAATAAGTCGATTCAGTTAGTTAAAGTACAATGGAAGCACAGAAAAGGGTCAGAAGCCACATGCGAAAAAGAAGACGAGATGAGGGGACTATACCCTCAATTGTTTAGCGTATAAACAGTTTCGAGGACGAAACCTCTTTAAGGAGGGTAGACTTGTAACATCCCAAAAATAGTAAATAGGTAAATAATAATACGATAGAGATTTAAACGTCATAAAACGAAATAAGAACGGATGGGCTTGGGCTCGGCTCCAACGGGCCGATGGAAGCCCAGGTATATAAGGGGCAAGGCAGCCCACCTTCTCCACTTCCCCTTCATTTCACCATCCTAGAGAGAGAAAGGAGAGTCGGGTCTAGTGAGAGAAAGTCACCGGATCGACACGAAATTGAATGAGCACGTTACTACTGAGCTCGTGAGCAAAACCTCCGAATCATAATCACAATCCAGGTAACGAATCGACCTTAAACTGAGTTTTTCTTTGTTTTGGGGTTTCTCGGGTTTTAGCTAAATAGGAGACGTTTTTGTGGATGAAACTTGAAAATAAGCTTAGAACTAGCATCTAGAGTGAAAACCGCATATTTTGATCAAAGAAAATTGTAAGATTACCATGATCGGATTAACATGCAAGAATTTCGGATTTTTGGTCTAGGAACCAGGTATTGCGTACTTACCAAGTACGCAAAAGGGACTTCCTGCGTACTTACCAAGTACGCAGGAGGAAGATCCTGCGTACTTACCAAGTGCGCAAGAAGGACCCTCTGCGCACTTGTCAAGTGCGCATGAGTATGGTCCTGCGCACTTAGCAAGTGCGCAGGCAGCAGACAGTAGGCAGCAGGTTGGGTAAGTAAAGTCAGTAAGTTTAGAATGGTTAAACCATTAGAGTTGGGGTTGGGTCTAATGTGTATTTAACTACCTAATCCAGATCGGAAGTCACGTTGTTGGACCTTTGTTTAGGACAACCTAGAGAAGCTTATCAGGTGAGTTCTATGTGCCCCCTTCTATGTTATGTGCAAATCATTTTAAATGTTTTGGGGCTGAAGTGTATACACTAAATGATTAAATGTTATAAATGTCAATGTGATCATACGTATATATATATAAATACTTATATATGAAAATGAATTATGAATAAAGAAAGAAGCGTATGATTTTAAAGAATGAATGAAAGAAGGACATAACGTAAAATAATGAAATCTTGCTTTATATTACATATATATTGCATGCTATGAATGAATGTAAACGTTATAAACCCTTCTATGACAACGGCTACTTCGATAGACGGACGACCACGTGACTATTTTGCAACCGGGACAAAAACGTTCCTTCGCAAGCTAGGACGTATGAAAAGGTATTAATGGACGGTCGAAGCACATGCCTTAATCAATGTAGAACGGTTGCATACATAATGGTCGCGTGGGAAACGGATGCCCTAGGGCAGACGGACAAAATGACGGACTACGACGATAGGACAGTTAAAGAGCGGACGGACAAAGGTTGCCGGACGGATTAATGAATGACGGACGGTTTTCTAGAGCCGGACGGTAATGAAATGGGCTACAACGGTAGTTCTGACAGCGATGTCTTCGTGACATTCGTGACAAGTATGACGGGTTGATCTCCCTTAAGATTATGGCCAATATGTGTTCTCTCAAAGGAAGTATGTATGTACATATGTATATACCCTCAATGAATGTTATGTGAGAACAGTAAAGTAAAGAATATTTAAAAGTATTAATATATATATATATATACATTATATTCATGATAAGGTAAATATTATGTATGATTGTCTTTAAACTAGAACTCACCAGCGTTAGCTGACTTTTAGTATACATTTCAGGTAAAGGAAGAAAGGGTCGTACGATGGCGTGAAGGTTACCCGACACAAGACTGACATCCCACTTTAATATATGTGTTAAGACTTCCGCTGTCAAGTTATGTTATATTATGTAATTGAATGACGAATGATTTGTAATTGAATGATGAAGGTTTTTAATTTAAGTTCAGTATTTATGACTATGTTTATGAGTAAATCCAACAAGTGAGGTTACCCGAGAAAGGGGCCTTACAACTGTATATCAAATGGATTTAAAAACAGCTTTTCTGTATGGGTGGTAAAGGTAGAAGTTTACGTGAATCAACTACCAGGTTTTGAAGATCCAGCTCATCCATTTCAAGTGTATAAGCTTGATAAAGCATTGTACGGGTTACATCAAGCGCCTCGTGCGTGGTATGAAACCTTGTCAATACGTCTTACATAAAATGGCTTCGTTCATGGAACAATTGACAAGACCTTATTCCTGAAGAAATATGATGCTGATTTGTTGATTGTATAAGTTTATGTCGATGATATTATCTATGGATCAACAAATGAAGCTGTTTACAAAGAATTTGAACAAGTTATGAAATTAAAGTTTGAAGTGAGCTTGATGGGAAAAATGCAGTTTTTTTCCGGGGTTACAAGTTGAGCAGTCTGAATCAGGAATTCTTATTTATCAGGCCAAATATATGAAAGATATTCTTACAAAATTCAAAATGACTGATTGCAAATCAGCTTCAACACCAATTGCTCCTCATGAACCTTTAACTGTCGATGCGTCTGGAGTTGAAGTAAATCAAAAGATGTACAGGTCAATGATTGGCTCGTTGATGTATTTGACTGCTAGTCGACCAGACATCATGTTTGCTGTTTGCTCTTGTGCCAGATATCAGGCAGCTCCAAAAGAATCTCATGAATCAGCTGTTAAACGAATTTTTCGATATCTTAAGGGTTGCGTAAATTTAGGTTTATGGTATCCTTCTGATTCTGAATTTAATGTCTTTGCTTACACTGACAGCGATTATGGAGGTTGTAATTTGGACAGGAAGTCAACTTCAGGTGGATGTCAATTTTTGGGGGAGAGACTAGTGTCTTGGTAGTGTAAGAAACAAACAAATGTATCCACATCAACTGCTGAAGCTGAGTATACTGCTACCTCGAGCTGTTGTTCACAAGTTATCTGGATTCAACATCAAATGCTAGATTTTGGAGTAAATTTCCTGGAAACTCCGATTTATTGTGACAACGAGGCAGTGCTTGGAATAGTAAAAAATCCCATTCAGCATTCCAAAACAAAGTACATTGCGATCAGGTTACATTTCATTCATGACTGTTTTGAAAATGGGCTGATTAAAGTGGTCCATGTCGATACCCTAGAGCAAAAAGCCGATATTTTTACAAAAGCTTTTTCAACGGATCGGTTTAACTTTTGGGTTGAGATGTTGGGGATGATTTCATTTAAAAAAAAATTAAAAAATAATAATAATAATAATAAATATTTTTTTTTATAATAAATAGTCCATTTTTTAACTGAAAGACCTTAGAAATCTGTTTCTCAAAACGATTTTCTTTTAAGTGTTAAAATTGTGTTGGGTATGCTTTATATGTGTGTTAGCTTAATGGATGTTTGTTCTCATACGTAATATAATTAGTAAATAAAGTCACATCATAATTTTAGGGGCAGAATAAAAGAAAAAGAAAATTTATGTGTCTGAATGACGTATATATAGGAAATGTTAGTACAAGTGTGCTGAGCTTATGCATAGCATGAATTGGATATAATGGTGACATCCGGTTACAATTTTTGATATGCTAGTAGGCTCTGCATTTGTAAATTAGGCGATATTTGTGCAATTAACTAAATAGCAATCTTTGTGTTTTACCCACATCGAGTATCGGTACTTTCATCATTCATTTGAATGCAAAGTGAATCTAGTCATACCATGAGACTAGGATCTTGATGAGTTCTTAGCATAATTTGTTTGCTCTATTGACTATATACGTCAAATATATGATTTAGAGTTAAACACCTTCATATAACTGATGGTTCTAGTGAAAATCTCGGATGGAAACCAGGAAGTCAGTCTGTTTCGCCCTTTGAATCATTCGTGATTTCAATTGACATATCCAATATCTTACGGATATCCGCATACCCAAATCATTCATGATTCTTCACATCTCATATGAATCAATATGATTTTGTACTATCTCAGAAACCAAGACAATGAATCAAAATGATTCTTAATCGATATGATTCCAATCAAATCCACTTGGATTATTTTTCCTGTGCTAAGAACGCTACCTTCATGCTGGAGATTGGATCATGATCTGGTGAAATTTTGTGTTAATTCTAAGTTCATTCCATCTCGATTGTGGGGTACACACTTTATTGATTAATATAACCCTAAATGTCACACAGTATTTGCTGAAACGTGATGCATGAGTTTATGTGGATAACAATACTGTCAATCAAGGTTGAACTGTTTAGATCCTGATTTGATATGCAGTGTAGTTAAGACAATATACATTTATGATCTTATGTCATTTCAGTTTATCAAAAGAAAATGTATGTGAATAAAGTAGTTATGATCTGGATTTTATGTTTAAAGTTTTTTTGTTTTTCTTTTATGTGTGAAAAATAAAGTTTTGGAACAGGTCTTAATGATGACAAAATGGACTTAAATAAAAAAAAAATTGGTTTGAAAATTTTTAAAATTTATCATGTTTGGAGTTTTCGGTCAAAATCTCTTGACCGAAAATTAATCATCTGAAATAGTTTTCGATCTAAAAGTCATGATTGAAGTTTTCGGTCAAGATTTGAAAAGTCTATATATTCAAATTTTTCGATTGAAAAGATTTTTCCCACTTATATTCTCTCGACCATATCATTTCAAAATTCATCTTGTTTTACAAGTGTTAAAGAGTCGTACGAAAAAGTGGTCGATCGTGACGTCATCTAGATTCTCAGTGGTTTTCGATCATCCAAGTATGTTCTCGTGATTCATAGAGGTTGATAGGTTAGATCCAAAGCCGTAGTTTTAATTTGAATTTATGACTTTTTGAATCTCCCGAAAACTAGGAAGAATGAACCAAAAAGTCTGTTGAATGGATCGAAAAGTGTTTTAGGTGGAAATGAAGTTAATTCTGATTCGTCCGAAATGTGTTTTCGACTGAAAAATGTTTTCTATCGAAAAATCATGGCTTGAGAAATTTTTTGAAAAATAAGAGTTTTCGATCAGAAAAGACGTTTAATGAAAATTCTGTAGAAAAGTTTTCAATCGAAATTGTCATGGTTTATATTGTTGATTACAAAAGTTTTCGATCGAAAAGTTGAAAGTTAGAAAGGTATAACTCAGAGTTTTCGATCGAAATGTTGATGTACTAATTAAGAGTTTTCGATCGAAAAGTTCAAAGTTGTGATTTCAACTTTTCTGGTCAAAAAGGTTAAAAGGAGTTGTTCGATCTAAAAGGTTGCAAATAAGGGAGTTTTCGATCGAAATGTCCAGAGTTTAGGATTTTTTATAAATTTTCTAATTTTATGTGTTTATTCTTTACAGATATGAACCGTTTGAAATTTGAATCCAAGCACAATATATGTGCGTGCTTAACCACAAACACCAAAAAGCACGTGGTTATGAAGAGATTGTCAGGTTCTTGATAAATTCCAGAATTCACACAACAATATCCACACAAGTTAGAGTGTTTGAGAAACATGTGAGGGAGTTTTGGGATAATGTAGAATACAAGAACGAAACAAGGAGATCTGGATAGAAAGCTCTGTTGGTGGAAATACAATAAAACTTACAGAACAAGTTATTCGTGAAGTGTTAAATTTCAGAGACACAGATGATTTCCCTTACAAAATTAATCACATTGCAATCTCAGGGATAATTCTGAGTATGGGATATGAAGGAACATTTCTAAGAAGACAGGTGACCAAAACTATGTTTGCAAAACAATGGAGATACCTTGTCCATGTGTTAATTAATTGCATGAGTCCCAGAACATCTGCTTTTAATCAAATAGGTGAAGTATTCAGTAGAGCGTTAGTGTGTCTGGCAACTCATAGAAAATTCATTTTTTCAAGAATGATATTCGAGGCAATGATTAGTAACTTCGTGGGACCAAGGCAAAACTACAAGTTTCTAATGTACCCAAGATTTGTACAAATGATTATTAATACACTGTTGCCGAATCTGGAAAACGATGGTGTTGAACTGCCTTTGGATTCAATGAAAGAAGAAATCTTCAGCAGCATGAATAATGTGAGGAAGACAAGAAAATTTAGTGATACTGTGACACCACTATTTCCTAATATGCTTGAAGAAAACCCTGATCTAGATTTTACTATTGAAGATGAAATCAATGACTTAATGGTATAAGATATAGAAGATGGAGTTGATAGTGACAATGATGAAACTAACCAAGTGCAGAATAATGATCAGGGAAATGATAATGATCAAGGTCATGGTGATGGTCAAGTAAATGTTATTCAACAGGAAGGTCAAGTTCAAGTTGAAGAACATGATATGTTTTTTGAAGAAAACAGAGTTCTTGAAGTAAATGAAGAAGTTACTGAACCATTACTGAGTCACACAGAAGAATTTATTGCTGAAGCTGATGGTGTCTTAAGTGTGCACACTGAAGTGTTAGAAATTAATGATGAATAGTTAATTGTCACAGCAACAACCTCATCAAAGAAAAGAAAAGAACTTGAACAAACAAAGACCGTACCTTCTAGACCTCCTTCGTCTAAGGGTATTGTGATTACTGATCCAGAATTACAGAAGAAAGAGAAAATTACAACAAGACTTGATAAAGGCAAGGGTAAAGCTAAAGAGGTATCAGAGAAGCATAAGTCCAAAAGATCTAGAGGTTATGAGTTGGTTGATGAAGAGTTTCTTAACTATGCAACAAGGGAAACTGCAGATGTTGTTAGTCAATTGAAGACTCAGATCTCAAACTTGCAAAGTAGAGAAGCTACTAATTCCAGAGAGATCAGAGAGTTGAAAATTGAAAGTACTAAACAAAAGGGTGTAATAGCTCAACAACAGCAACAGATTTATCAACTTCAGAAGATGGTATAGGATTTAATAGCTCTTACGGGTGTTCAAATTGGTACAAATCTAGCAGAAAATGTTGAAGAGATTCATAGTCCAGCAGCCACTGAACCAATTCCTTCTACGAGTGAACAAGTTCAAACTCTAGTTTTTTTGAAACAACTATGTATGAAGACAACATGTTATTTGATGTTGATATGCTTCTCAATGATGAAGGTGAAGGATTGGAGAAAATTGATGAGAACCAAGAAGAGAAGGAGCAGGAAGAAGAAGAAGTTGATGAAGAAGTGGTGATCACTTGTGAAAGAAAAAGATGATAACAATTCTTCAGATGACGATGATAATAGTGGTGGTACTGGTGGTGTTTGTGGAAGTGAAAAAACATTTAAAGATGTTGAACAAGAAACTCCAACCAACACTGAATACAAAAAGTACGAATACGAACAACAACAGACGTATGTTGAAGAAGATGGTTCAGTGATAGGTAATTTGGATAAGCTTGTAGATGAAAGAGAGCCATTTACTGTTCCTGAAGATATTGAATCACCATCTAAAAGGTCAAAGACTTCAAAGATTGACAGGAGTACTTGGTGGACAGTGACTGAGAAGCCATAAATTGTAGAAAAGATTACACAGACAATAAAGAGTCCAGAACAAGCATTAACTGGTGAAATATTAGCATGCATGTATGATGGTGAAAAGAAGATGTATGTAATAAAGAGATGTGATGGGAATATCTAGTATTTTGACAGAAGTTCAAAGTTAAACACATTGCCATACTGGGATATTCGAGAGCTAAGTCAACTGAAGATGATCAATCCATCGAACAATTCATTTGCTGCTAATTTTGAAGAATTTTTAAAGAGAGAGTTTGGAAAAGCTAAATTTGAAAAGTTCAAACCACAGGTGCCTGAATGCAGAAAGTTGAAAAGAAATGATAAAGACGACAAAAGAAGGTTTAGATACATTGTGAAGCCTGCTGATATAGTTTCAACTGTTTACATTCTAGCACGTAAAGAGACATTCATTAAAAGCTTCAAGAAGTGGGTGTATGACAGCAAAACACATGAAGCTGTAATTATACAGGATCATTTACCAGAAGTCAGAGTTTTTGATCCAGTGGATTTGTTTAGCTTTTCTGATGATGATCTAAAGATTTTGTATAAGAATCCTATTAGATGTGATATGAGCACGAAGATTAAAACTAAATCAAAGTTGTATATGAGAGTCGTGGCTCGATGTTTGTCAAGAAGACATGAAGCTGAAGTGACCAAGAAGAGACTTGCTGCTCTGGATGCTAAGAACCTAAATGTTAAAGTCCAAACCAAGCCTTCAAAAGACAACTTTTGAAGAATTGATGTTCTGTGGACTAGGGGGAGATTGTTGGAACCTAATAGTCCATAGAAATCAATTAGGTTTTAGAAGTATTAACTGCAGAGTTTTCGGTCGGAAAATGTTTTCGGTCGAAAACATTTTTTCGATCAAGAATATTTCGATCGAAATCTCTCTAGTATAAATAGTTGTGTCTTTTGTATTTCAAGTAACTTTCTCATTTTGTATTGTGATTTTACAAGTTAATCAAGAGAATTTCTGTGTGTTTCTACCGTTAATACTTGATTACATTACTTGATTAACGAAGCTAATCATCATGAAGTATGCATTTGGTGTGATTGATAGTATTGAGAATGCTCTTCTTTGATTTGTTCATTTTGATGTGGATTTGATTTCTGAATTGATTCCGCCAATTCGGAGAGTGATTGAAGACTTTATCCTTGAATATCAACATATCTGAGGGAATCACAACAAGTCTAGCCTTATTACATACCATAACTCCACGATCATCACGTTTACATTTGAAAACCCATTTCGTGCCAATAGATCTTGAACCCTTGGGTAAGTCAACCAAATCCCAAACATGCAATTTATCAAATTGAGCCAATTCTTCCTGCATGACCTCAATCCAACAATCATCATCCAAAGCCTCAACCATATTCTTAGGTTCAGTTTGAGAAATAAAGCAAGCATGTAAACATGTCTCCAAGATACCTGTATCCACAAACTGAGTATACAAACATGAATTTTCTACAAGAGTACGATGCCTCGTTTGCAGTCAAATCTCCAATAATATTGTCAGTTGGATGATTCTTATGCACACGAGATTGAAGAATATCTGAAGCTTGAATAACGGTATCAAGATTTGAAAGCAACTCCCCCACAACTGATGCCGATGCTGATGAATCATCAACTATGTCCTGGAAATCAATTGAAGACTCCTGAAACACAGTTTCATCATCATCAGAGTCATCATGTTGTGTTGTACCCGAAGTTGAAGCTACATTAGGATCAACTGAAGGAGTATCCACAATCAGAATAACCGAACGAGGATCAATAATTGAATCATCATTGCAGTAGGACTGATAGAGTATTTCAGCTTCAGTAGGAGAAAGTTCAAGAGTAACATTGAAAATCTGAATAAAACATCATAATCAAATACCCGAGAAGGACCTTTTGCATCCTGAGGAACAGAACGATTATCACAGTCAATATGAAACCACTCTTCAATTTGACGTGACTCTTTATTAAACACTCTCTTATTATGACAATTAGCAACATATCCCAAGAAAATTCCGTCAATCGCCTTCGAGCTGAATTTCGTAGGAACATCGCGAGTCTTTAACAAGGTACACGGATTTCCAAAGGGCAAAAGATACGCCAAATTAGGCTTTCGATTGTTCAGCAATTCATAACACGTTTTGTTGTGTTTCTTCACGGTCAAAACCCTATTGAGAACATGACAAGCTGTATTTACGGCCTCTGCCCAAAATGTAACCGGCAGCATTGAATCAGATAACATAGTACGAGCCGTCTCAATAAGAGTTCGATTGTTCCATTTAGCAACACCATTCTGTTGAGGAACATAAGGAGCACTGAATTCATGATGAATACCCTTTGTCAAACAGAATAAACCCAAATTTCCGTTCTTGAATTATGTGCCGTTGTCACTCTGAATTCTCCTGACTTGCAAATTGAATAATTTCTCAAGGCCCACAATTAGGAACTTAAGAAGTTCAGCTATTTCATCCTTAGAAACAAGAAATTTTATCCAAGAAAACCAAGAGTAATCATCTGTCACAACCAAACAATAAGATTTGCCTCCTTCACTCTTGACAATAATAGGTCCGAACAAATCTATATGCAACAAATCTAGAGGAGTCACAATTGAATTAATCAACTTTGAAGGATGAGACTTCCTGTGCTGCTTCCCTTTCTTGCATGGAATACAGTCGTCATTCACATGAAATCTCATAACTGGGACACCAGAAATCAACCTATTCTTGACAAGATAATTCATTTTTTCTAAAATTAATGTGAGCCATTTACCGGTGCCACAAAGTTGAATCGGATTCGGAAGCATTCAAAAGAAGACACGTTGGAACAGACGACGTTGTCGTTGCTGTGCTCATATCAAGCATGTATGTATCATTATTTCGAGGAGCTCGCATAAGTATCCAATCTTCTGTTATCACAAATCTCGACTTTAGAACCAAACATTCTGACTTATTAAAGTGAAATGAGAAATATTTATCACAGACTTGCGAAACATATAACATATTATGCTCCAACTGCTCAACATAGTTGACTTTCAATGGAATCAGTAAAGATAATGTATCAATATGATCCAAGGGCTAGTATATGATTGACAGATGTTGTCAAGTACATATCTTGATTATACTTCAAATTGCATGCTTTTCGGGACATGGGCACTGAAGCAAATCGAATGAATAGTGCTAAGGACATAACCCGAAACTGATCTCATAGGAAAATCCTTATTAAAAGCTAATATTCTTTATCTGATAGTGATCTTTTAACACACACACCCAGGCATAAAATGGGTTTAAATCACAGATGTAATCATATTATATTCAATTTTCACACTACTATTAGTTTTAAAACGCTTTTAGCCTATTAACAATTCAAGTTTCAAATTTTATACACAAATTTTAAAACAAATTATCAAGAATAAAACATTCATAACACTATCATTTCTTATTTATGCAGACTTTGAAATTTAGATAAAATCAACTTATTTTAATCATTCATATATCAAGGTCTACTAAGGTCGTGTGAAATAAACTAATTACTGATGTACTATCATTTCTTCTCTAACCTCAAATGATGTCAAATTTTATATTTTTCAATTTGTTTTGACTTTTTATAAATTCAGAACTTTTTGACTGAAATGTAAATGCAGAAATGTAATAAAGCAATAAAAGAAATTAAAAAAAAACAAAATTTTCCATGAAATTCTGATTTTGAAAAGCTTTTATTCGGGTTTGATCATACCAATCATTTTAATTAGGAACTCAAACCTGGTACGATCAAATGCCTTAGTGAACAAATCAGCAAAATTATCTTCAGTATGTACCTTGACCAGCTCAATCAACCTTTTCTCTGCACAATCACGGATAAAATGATATCGAATTTCGATGTGCTTAGTTTTACTATGTTTAACAGGATTATTCGTTATAGACATAGTAGCATTGTTATCAATAAATATAGGGGTTCCTGTGAAATTCAAACCGTAATCTCTCAATTGTTGTTGTATCCACAGGATCTGTGAACAGCAACTTGCAGCAGCGATGTATTCTGCTTCGCATGTTGAAATCGAGACTGTGGTTTGCTTTTTGCATTGCCAGGATACAAGTCGATTACCTAAGAACTGGCAACCACCTGTTGTAGATTTCCTGTCCAAACAACAACCACCAAAATCAGAATCAGTATAAGCATTGAAATCAAAGTTAGAACCATGAGGATACCATAGCCCTAAACGTTGTTTTCCTTTTAAATACCGAAAGATTCTTTTCACAGCAATTAAGTGAGATTCTTTTGGCTTTGCCTGAAATCTGGAACAGATACACACGGCAAACATTATATCTGGCCTTGAAGCGGTTAAGTACATGAGGGATCCAATCATAGCTCTATAAAGTCGACAGTCCACATCTTTTCCTTCCGGGTCAGAATTTAACTTATGATTGACCGGAATTGGAGTATCATATGAAGTACAGTCCTCCATCTTGAACCGGCTCAAGATGTCTTTGACATACTTGGACTGATGAATAAAGAGACCATCTTCCTTTTGATTTACTTGTAAACCTAAGAAAAATGATAACTCTCCCATCGCAGACATTTCAAATTTCGACTTCATAACACCCTCAAATTCTTTGCACAACCCTTCATTTGTCGAGCCAAATATAATATCATCCACATAAATCTGTACCAGTAGGTAATCTTTCTTGTAGGTCCAGGTAACTCAGCTACTGATCAAACTCGTGATATGACGTTGATATAACACGAAGTGCGGAATCCTTCACGTTACCGATTTGTATACAAATTGACAACACGCGTAAATAAACTTCTTGATTATATTCAGAATGACAATGGTTACAGACAACTGTTCACTTCTGTTCAACTCACTGTCTAATGACTCTGTAACAGATATATATAGAACCAAAACTGATGTAAGCGAACTTAGTTAAGTTCGCCTGAAACAGACTAAGCGAACTTAACAAGTTCGCCTCAGCTATGCCTAAGCGAACTTATTAAGTTCGCCTCTGATAGGTCAGGCGAACTTAACTAAGTTCGCCTCTAGGCTTACTACTAAAAACACTTAGCAACTTTACAATTTCATGACAAAACATAAAGACATAAAATCTAACTATTACAAGCTTTTGTCATTACAAATCTATGTCCTAACAGACTCCCCCTTGACAATAGCTTGATCTTCTGTCTTCAGTCTTTATCTTGAAGTCTTCCAGTTATCCGGTAGTCTGCTGCCAGCATGCACACCGTATCTTCTGCATATCTCCAAAACTCTTTTATACTGTAGACCTTGTTCTATCCATTCATCAGTATACATTATCTCATTCTTTCGCAGCATCCTCTGATCTTTCTTTGAAAAATTAATAAGATTCATTGCGTCATAGAAACACACAATGACCTTATTATCTTTATCTTCAACCCTTGCTTCACCAGTATTAACATCAACATACCACCATTTCATATTCCCAAGAAAGTCTTGAGGAATATTCTTTAATGGTATCTTGTGTATAGCACGCACTGGTCTGTACTTGTATCTCCAGGTTACTTTCCCAGTCTTAGGATCTGTAATCTTCACTCTCTTTCCCTTCTGTGGCTTCAGCCTTTCATACTTACCTGAACTACCTTCTTTCTTTATCAGGTTTGCTATCACATCAGCCAAACCATTCTTCGATCTATTTATGAGTGGCTTTGAAGCTAGACCATTTATTTCACACCTCGGCAAGGTATTGAAATATTTGATCCGTGGCTTTAAGTATTGAACGCCATCTTATCGTTTGATTACAAACAATTTTGATTCACCATCATAAAACCAACTAATGATCCTTCCTATACACCGCTCTTTATTCACATATTTTTCTTCCTAAGCAGGTTGTATTGGAGACTTGGGTTGTACCTTCATCCAACTATTTACTACTTCTCTCCACTGTTCTCGTGTCATACCTGTATCTCTGAACATCACAGGTTCTTCATTAATCTTTGGAGACTTAGTGTGAGTAGTTTCAGTTTCAGCACTCTTAGTGAATTGAAGATTCTCATCATCAGTATCCATCTTTGACTCAGCTGTATCATCAGGCAATGTGACGTCTTCAATAGAGTCCATAGAGTCAGTTATTCCGTCATAAGAGAATTCAGGAACAACATCCTCTTGGATGAAGTTATACGGCACCTTAAGACCGTCACAGCCTTCATATGTAACACTATCTTTATCTTTCTCTATTTCAATCTCCACTATTTCTCCTTCTTCTATCTCAGTGTCTGACATATCATCTTCCATGTCATTGAATAAATCATCAATGTTGTCAAGACATTCAATCTTTTCAGCTTCCTCTTCTTCTGAATCTTGAAAGAATTCTAATAACAGAATTTCTTCTTCATTATTACCCGAAGTATCTTTATCTTTGTTTCCTTCAAGAGATTGTGATGTCGACTCCCCCTGAACTCTAGATATAGGATTAGCGTCAGTGTATTGACGATCACCCTCAATATTTCCAGCAGGATCATTGTCTTCATCATCACGTCTTTGTATTGACTTAGTGTGACAAGTATCAGGTATCCTCAACTCCCCCTGAGCGTATTGACGATCACCCTGAACTCTAGATATATTGATCATACCAATCATTTTAATTAGGAACTCAAACCTGGCACGATCAAATGCCTTAGTGAACAAATCAGCAAAATTATCTTCAGTATGTACCTTGACCAGCTCAATCAACCTTTTCTCTGCACAATCACGGATAAAATGATATCGAATTTCGATGTGCTTAGTTTTACTATGTTTAACAGGATTATTCGTTATAGACATAGTAGCATTGTTATCAATAAACATAGGGGTTCCTGTGAAATTCAAACCGTAATCCCTCAATTGTTGTTGTATCCACAGGATCTGTGAACAGCAACTTGCAGCAGCGATATATTCTGCTTCGCATGTTGAAATCGAGACTGTGGTTTGCTTTTTGCATTGCCAGGATACAAGTCGATTACCTAAGAACTGGCAACCACCTGTTGTAGATTTCCTGTCCAGACAACAACCACCAAAATCAGAATCAGTATAAGCATTGAAATCAAAGTTAGAACCATGAGGATACCATAGCCCTAAACGTTGTTTTCCTTTTAAATACCGAAAGATTCTTTTCACAGCAATTAAGTGAGATTCTTTTGGCTTTGCCTGAAATCTGGAATAGATACACACGGCAAACATTATATCTGGCCTTGAAGCGGTTAAGTACATGAGGGATCCAATCATAGCTCTATAAAGTCGACAGTCCACATCTTTTCCTTCCGGGTCAGAATTTAACTTATGATTGACCGGAATTGGAGTATCATATGAAGTACAGTCCTCCATCTTGAACCGGCTCAAGATGTCTTTGACATACTTGGACCGATGAATAAAGAAACCATCTTCCTTTTGATTTACTTGTAAACCTAAGAAAAATGATAACTCTCCCATCGCAGACATTTCAAATTTTGACTTCATAACACCCTCAAATTCTTTGCACAACCCTTCATTTGTCGAGCCAAATATAATATCATCCACATAAATCTGTACCAGTTGGTAATCTCCCCCTGATTTCTTTATGAATAAGGTCGAGTCTATCTTTCCACGAACAAAGTCATTCGCCAAAAGATGTGTTGATAAAGTCTCATACCACGCACGAGGAGCCTGATGAAGACCATAGAGGGCCTTATCTAGCTTGAAAACCATGTTCGGATTCAGTGGATCTTCAAACCCCGGCGGCTGACACACATAGACTTCCTCCTTGACCTTTCCATATAAAAATGCACTCTTGACATCTAATTGAAACACCTTAAATCCTTTAAAGGAAGCAAAAGCGAGAAACAACCTTATAGCTTCAAGCCTTGCAACCGGCGCATAAACTTCGGTGTAATCAATTCCTTCTTGTTGATTGAAGCCCTGGACAACTAATCTTTCCTTATTGCGTACCACAACACCTCGATCGTCCTTTTTACATTTAAACACCCATTTTATTCCTATCGGATACGCACCTTTCGGTAAATCAACCAGATTCCAAACCTTCAGTTTATCAAATTGAGCTAGTTCTTCCTGCATAGCTTCTATCCAGTTATTGTCATTTAAAGTCATCTCTACATTCTTGGGTTCAACCTGTGAAATAAAGCAAGAATGTGAGCAATCATCAAGAACACCAGAATCTTTAATGCAAGTATACAAACAAGTATTGTCAACAAGAGAACGGGTTTTCACTCCATCCTTTAAATTTCCAATTATATTTGTCATCGGGTGATTTTTGAGTTCCTTGATGGATGCAACCTCAGGAACCGGCAACACGTCAACTTGAGTAGAGTCAGATTAATAAGAATAATCTTGAGGAATTGGAATTTCCGAGTCCAAATTTGTTGGAATCTCCCCCTGAGCCTGTGTCGAAGGTAATGGATCAACACTCAACAGCGGATCAGCAGAAGAATCTTGAAAAATAGCATTATCCTCCTCACTCTCTGAATCTTGTGGACCGGAACAAGAAGCAACATTAGGATCGGGAGCAGAAGTAGAAGGAATCGATGAATTGGGAACTGCATTTGGTCGAAATCCATTATGCTGTGCATCTTGACAATAATCATACAGAACAGCAGCATCTTCATCAGAAATATCAGAAGGTAAATGAAAAGACTTGAATAAGTTTTCATAATCAAATGCCCAATCCGGACCAATCGCCATTTGTGGTAAAGATCGATTTGAACAGTCAATATGGAACCATTCTTCAACTTGGCGTGTCTCTTTGTTATAAACCCTATTGGTAGTCGAATTAGCCACATACCCCAGAAAAATCCCTTCAATAGCCTTCGCACTGAATTTTGTCGGGACATCTCGAACCTTCATTAGGGTACACGGATTACCAAAAGGTAGTAAATATTCCAGATTCGGCTTTCGATTATTCAGCAATTCATAGCAAGTCTTGTTATGTCGCTTGACGGTCAAGACCCGGTTCAAAACATGACACGCAGTATTCACAGCTTCAGCCCAAAAGGTGACTGGTAGCTTAGAATCTGCAAGCATCGTGCGAGCTGTTTCGACTAACGTCCTGTTCTTTCGTTCAGCGACACCGTTTTGTTGAGGAACATATGGCGCACTGAATTCATGATGAATTCCTTTTTGTAAACAGAATAAGCCCATTTTTCTATTCTTAAATTCGCTGCCATTGTCACTCCTGATTCTTCTGACTTTCAGATTTAATAAATTCTCCAAACCCAGGATTAAGTATTGAACCAACTCAGTGGTTTCAGCTTTAGATGAAAGAAATTTAACCCATGAAAATCTGGAGTAATCATCAGTTACTACCAAGCAGTACGATTTCCCACCAATGCTCCTAATACTTATTGGACCGAACAAATCCATATGCAGCAATTCCAACGGAGTTACGATAGAATTTGTCGATTTTGACTTGTGAGATTTCTTTCTTTGCTTCTCCTTCTTGCACGGAATACAATCATCAGGAACTGAGAATTTCATTTTCGGAATACCAAGCACAAGATCATTCCTAACAATGTAGTTCATCTTCCTGTAGTTTATGTGAGCTAGCTTCCTGTGCCACAATATTGAATCAGATTCCGACGCCTTGGAGAGTAAACATGTTGGAATTGAATCCGTTGTAGTGGCGACACTCATGTCAAGGACATACGTGTCATTTCTCCTTGGAGCCTTCATAAGAATCCATTCATCAGGAATCACAAAACCCGGTTTCAGAATATAACATTCATGATCGTTGAAATGGAACGAAAATTTCTTGTCACAGACTTGTGATACGCTTAAAAGATTGTGTTCCAGCTGCTCAACATAATTCACCTTTTCAAATTTTACTTTGTCATTCTTTAACGTTCCCTGGCCTGTTATGTACCCGCCTTAATTACCCGCAAAAGCGACATAACCACCATCAATTTTAATCACATCCTCAAGCAATTTCACATTCCCTGTCATATGTCGAGAGCAACCACTATCCACATACCATGTATTGTTGATAGTCCTCCTTGGTAGTCCCTACATAAACAACGAGAATCAGTTAGAAAGTGGAACCCAAGCCATCGTGGTCTTGGGTCGTCCCGATTGATCAAAATAAACTACTTCTTGTAATTTACAATCAATTTTATCATTCACTGTTGGAACAGAAGTTTGACAATCAGACATTTTCAAAGAAGAAACATTTTTATTATTTTTAGAAACATTATTTGAAAAATTATTTTCAGATTCAGATGTTTCTAAAATTTTCTTTAATTTTCTGTTTCTCCGTCTTCTTTGAGGTCTTGACAATTTAACCTCCTGAAAAGTATCTTTTGAAATCCTTGCTTTTGGAATCTCAAATTTCTCTTTGCAAACAAAGGATTTAGCATTCAATAAATTCTGTTGTTTAAATCCATAGGATTTAACAAAAGAATGATCAGTCATATTTTTCTCCAGACTGAAAGACGACTTTCCCTCATCATTTCTTTTTAAAATTTTCACCACTTTCGGTTGTGAAGGAACAGCCTTCATTTTACCCTTGTTCTTGTATGGACAATTAATCAAAATATGACCAACTTCATTGCAGTGAAAACACACTATTCGTTCGTGATAAGTTCTGAAATAAGGTGTTTTCTTCGAATTTGAAGAACCATCAGAAGAAGACGCTTCGGATGAATGCCCAGAACAATTAACCGGCTTCTTAGGAACATAAGTCTATTTTAGCACCTTTGAAGAATTCACTTTTTGAAAACAAGCCGCAACAAACCCACTTGACTTTAATATTGGAGAAAGTTTAGTTTGAACCACCTTCACCTCTTCAGGTTCTGTCAAGATGCACCTATCCCGAGTAACATTCTTCACAATCTTTGGTTCATCAATTTTCACCTCTCTCGGAATGCCTTCAACCTTTGAATCATCAAATACTTCATCCTCTGTATCAGAATCATACACCATGTCTTCACCCGTTACTGGATTCACTTTTAATACTGTCTTGGGATCAATCTCCTCTTCATGAATTATTTCAGGCTCAACTACATAATTTCCATTGAACGGAGGAGGAACAAACCCAATACCAGCAACCCTTTTTGTGGGATCAGCATTAGCATTAAAATAATCCAACACTACAGATGAATTCTCAAACTGTTCCAGCTTTCTATGTAACTTTATCACCTCAGATTCTTTTTCCGAAATTTCCTTGTTCTTTTGGGCAACTACTTCATTTTGTTTTTCAATTTCAGCATAAGCCATATCAAGATGATAACCTTGCTCTTTGTATTTTAACCCAAGAGAATTTAAGTCTCTTTTCAAAGACTCAATTCTATCAATGCACAGTTTATCATTATCTTTCAGTTTCTGATTTACTGAATGCATTGATTTCATGTCACAAATCAAATTGGTGTTATCATCCATGACCTTTTGCATTTTATTTTTAACAGAAATACAGTTAGAACAAAATATATCATAAACAGAGTCTTTTACCTTAGTCGGGTCAGACATGTCTGCCATGAATACTTTGGCAACTGGAATATTTTCTGCATCATCACCAACTGAAGTATTTTCTGTAAGAACAATTTCCTCATCAGCAACCCTTGTCACATCATCAGAATCAATATTTTGCCCTTTTTCTTCCTCATCATCAACACTTGGAACACTCTCACCATCACATGAATCATCACTAGAGCTTTCATCATCAGTAGATTCTTCTGATTTTTCTGAATGAATTTCTGCAACAAAAGCCTGACTAACAGCACCCACCAAATCTTCCAAATGAATGCCCCAATCATAGTTTTCGTCATTTTGAGCAACTAAAGCTGATGAAGCAGATGCATGATTTGTATTACCAGAAGGACCATGATTTTGATTACCAGATGAACCATGTGACTGATTCCTATTATGCTAAACGTTAGATTGCTTCTTTTGAGAATCAAATTCTACCTTTGGCTTCACACACTCTTTAGCAAAGTGACCATACTCTTGACAGTTGTAACACCTAACTTTGCTCTTATCAAACCCCATACGCGATCGACTATTTGAACCAATATATTTCCTACCAGTTCTCTTCAAGAAATCTTTAGCCTGTCGCATCAACATTGCCATATTCCATTGGATATTCATTTCTTCCAGATCAACAGGGTCAATCTGTTTGAAATCTTCTTCTATAACCTCAGGATCATGTATTTTACCTCCAATGAAATTTTCATATGATGCCATGAATGAAGAAAACATAGCCAAATAATCATCAGCAACTTTCTGATTCACATGAGATCCAGATGATGTTGAAGCAGTAGTAGCAGAAAATCCAGAATTGCTTGAATGGCCAGAATAAGTTGGAACTCCAGAACACTGATCATTTGTAGACTCTTTAGCATCACCAGAAAAAAATGCCACACCAGTACCAGATTTACCAACAGATTTGGCAAAATACATCGAGGGATCCTGGATATGCTCCAAATTAGTCTCTTTCTTTTTCAAATTCATGTCATGTGACTGGATCTTCCCTAGGACTTCTTCAAGAGACATGGTTTTGTACTTAACATTTTCCTTGATCAAAACCGTATACACATCAAACTTTGATGGTAAAGCCTCCAAGAATTTATCATTTATTTCCTCAGTCTCATATACCACAGATTCACTATCCAGTTCACTAAGAAGATGATAGAATCTTGTAGCAAGATCATCCAAAGATTCATTCTGAAAATGTTTAAAAACTAAGAACTGCTTCTTTAGTAACTCTTTTCTACTTTTCTTCACATCTAAACTCCCTTCACACCTTTTCTGTAGAGCTTCCCACAGCAGTTGAGAAGACTTGAACTGTTTAAAACTGTGATAAATTTCTTTTGGTAGAGACATCGAAATGCTAGCCATTGCTTTCTTTTCTCGATCAAATAACAACTTCTCTTCAGTAGATAAAGCAGACACTGATTTTGGAACATCAGCTTTTCCCATCCATAAATAAGTAGGGTGTGTATATCCTTCCAAAATTGGAATCCACAAACTAGTATCGGTAAAAGATACGAATTGATCAAACCGATCTTTCCAATTTGAATAATCAGATAGATTCAGCAACTTCGGAGGTTTTTGAGATGTACCAATCTCATTGTCATAATTGAACATGTTTGTGACTTGAACCATATTTGCCATGTTAAAAAAAATTCTGAAAAAATTTTCTAAGTACTGAACTTCTTTACCCTCAGGCGAACTTAATAAGTTCGCTTTAGGGAGTACTAAGCGAACTTAATATCAGGCGAACAAGACAAGTTCGCTTAAGGAGGAAATCTGGTAAGTTCGCTTAACAGCTAAGTTCGCTTGAAATGTGAAAAGCGAACTTAATAAGTTCGCTTAAACAGGAACTCAGCAAGTTCGCTTAAACTGCTGTAACAGAATCAATCAGAGTCTTCAACCAAACACGAACCGAAGCCTTCAAAATTCATGATTGCTCAGCGAATTGATGGAATTTAAGGAAATTGATCCGTAGGATTATGAATTTTAACAAATGTAACAGTTTTATCGGTCTAATTTCGTCAATTATACTTCCAAAATCACGAATTCAGTCAAGAAACAGTCTTCAAGAACTTGAAAAACGCCATTGTTGCAAAAACTTCAAGAATGTTGAAAATCTTGTCGAATTGTACACAAAAACCGTCAATTATCACCAAGAATCGTACTAAATTCATGAGCACTTTGCTCTGATACCACTTGTAGGTCCAGGTAACTCAGCTACTGATCAAACTCGTGATATGACGTTGATATAACACGAAGTGCGGAATCCTTCGCGTTACCGATTTGTATACAAATTGACAACACGCGTAAATAAACTTCTTGATTATATTCAGAATGACAATGGTTACAGACTCAATCAGACAATTGTTCACTTCTGTTCAACTCACTGTCTAATGACTCTGTAACAGATATATATAGAACCAAAACTGATGTAAGCGAACTTAGTTAAGTTCGCCTGAAACAGACTAAGCGAACTTAACAAGTTCGCCTCAGCTATGCCTAAGCGAACTTATTAAGTTCGCCTCTGATAGGTCAGGCGAACTTAACTAAGTTCGCCTCTAGGCTTACTACTAAAAACACTTAGCAACTTTACAATTTCATGACAAAACATAAAGACATAAAATCTAACTATTACAAGCTTTTGTCATTACAAATCTATGTCCTAACATATATATATATATATATATATATATATAGATATTTTTTTTATATACATTTTCATATCCAATTTATATCAACATATAAATTTTTTTCTAAAATGAAACTTCTACAACACTGGTATAAATCCACACACATCAAAACTCATTGAACCCTAAACATTGCTTTAGACCTTGTGCATGTTTTGATTCAAGTTCATACATTTCACTCTAGGTTAAACTGGTGATTTGCAAGAGTCATTTTTGCTACCTATTACTCGTGCTATCTACACCATTTGATACATGTGAGTATTACATAGCCCCTTTTTTACTCTTTTACACTTTTTGGGGTGAATCATGAACTCTATACAAACAGTTGCTTACATTTACACAAACTACACAAACACAAATCCTCTTTACATTCATGTGTGCAAATTTGAGCTTTATGTTTGAGTGCTAGGTGTGTTAACTGTTTGTGTGCAATTTATGTGCAATCATTAACTATTTCAAGCCGACGGTTAACAATGATAGATCTATTGAGTCTGACAAACCCACCCAGATTGGGGTGATTGTTACCGACACACAATTTGCATGCTAGTTACAAAGGTTTGATTGTACTTTGGTTACACAATAGTTGCTCCCCATAAATGCCTTATTTTATCATGTTATGTAAGGATTTGTTAATTCACATCTATATACTATCTATGTATAACCCTGTGTATGCTCACCAACTTTTTAGTTGACTTTATTTTATTCATGTTCCAGGTGCTAACATATGAGTTTGATCAAGGCATGCTACACATAGGATTTGGACTTAGTTAATTTTAATTCAATAACAATTTGTATTTCAATTATGTACTTTGGAATTGGTTTATGTTTGTTGAATTTAATTGGATTTAATATATTACAATTTAGTCAACCTTGAGCTCATGAACAGTCTACATGTCCCGCCCCGACGTATTCCGCCGTCGGTTGGGGCGTGACAATCTCCCCAGTCATAGATGTCGTCTTGTTGAGCAACCAGTGCATTGGATGGTGCTCCTTGATTTTGACTGCGGTTGTTGCTGAAGCTCTGGTTGTTGTATTTTTGGTTGCTTCCCGAACTTGGTCGGGTGAAACCTGAGGCCGGTGCCTTGTCTTTCTGACATTCTTGTGCAAAGTGTCCATAATTCTGGCATTTGTAACACTTAGCTTTTGATTTATCAAAACCAATTTTAGCATTAGAATTCCCACCGATGATCTTTCTACCGGTTCTATTCAGAAAACGTTTAGCCCTCTTATGATCATGGCCATATTCCACTGAATATCCATATCTTCCATGCCATCTAGATCTACTTCATTGAAATCTTCTTCAATTGTCTCTAGATCAGTTAGTTTGCCACCAATGAAGTTTTCATGTGCCAACATGCAAGATGAAAACAAAGCTATATTGCAAAAGCAGGTGAGGATGTAGATGTTGGACTTCTCTGTTGGTGTGAACTTGAACCTGTAGCAGCAAAACAGGTATGACTAATGCTGCCATTTTCTTCTTCTTATGTAGGATTCCCTAAGAACAAAACAATACCTGGTCCTGTGGTTTTTGATGTGGAATAGGCTCCAAAGAACATTGACGGTTCTTGTACTAACGGTCTGCTAGTGGTTTCTTTTTTCTTAAATTCATGTCATGTGCTTGGACTTTTCCTATTACCTCATCAATGATCATTTCAAAAAATTTAGAGTTTTCTTTTAAAAGGGTTGTGTACATGTCAAACTTGGAGGGTAATGCATCAAGAAACTTTCAACTAGTTCATCATCGGGATATTTTAATTCATAGGACTTAAGTTCAGTCTGAAGATGATAGAATCTAGAGATAAGTTCGTCAATGGATTCATGTTCAAAATATCGGAAATATTCAGATTGTTTTCTTAACAATTCCTTTTTACTCTTCTTAACATCACTGTTACCCTCAAACCATTTTTGCAAAGCTTTCCACGAGTCTTTAGAGGTATAATAACCTCTAAAACTGTGAAATATGTCTCGGGTTAGTGCCATCGTTAAAGAACCATGTGCCTTCTTTTCTAGATCGTATGCTTTCTTCTCTTCAGCATCAAGTCTAGAGATCGGTTTGGGTTGGTTTTCACCAAGAAACTAAAATAGGTATCCACATGTTTGAATATGTGTGTGATACATATTCCTCAAATCTGGCTTTCTAGTTAAATAGTCATTCACATTTAGTAACTTTGGGGGTTTATGTGGAGTTCCTATTTCATTATCATAATTCAACATACTATTGATATTTTGAAGATTAGCCATTGGGTAAGATACCGTAACAGTCGTTCACACTATACTTGGATGTTTGAAATTTTTCAGATTTTGTTTCTGGTCTTGCGTATTTGTTAAGTACGCATGAACAATTTTGTTCTTGTGTACTTATACAGAGTGGCAAGTGCGCATAATAACAAGTTCGTATACTTGATAAGTATGCATGAATGTTAAATACGCAGAGATGACGAGTACACAGAAATGACACGTGTGTTAGATGACAAGTTGTTTAAGGACACAAGTATGTAGGATACAAGTAGGCAAGGATAAAAGTACACAAGGATAATAAGTATGCAAGACTGATAAGTAATCAGTGCTCAAGTACGTAGTGATGATAAGTACACAGGTTAGACAAGACAGAAATGACAAGTACGCATGGGACAGAAAGGTAAGTTTTGACAAATGTATCCACTTGTCTTGATCAAAAAGTGATCTTAACAAGTTAATAGTTATGACTAATGTGGTTTGGACAAGTGATCAGGTTTGTGACATAAAACATAGATTGGTGAATTGATCAATATAACAACACAAGGATGGAAATGGGATTCATTTCTAGATGAACAAGTGTATGAAACAAGACTCAAAGAACCTCCAATGCAGATGTAATCAGAACCACATTTTGATCAAAAGGGTTCCTAACAAGCTCACAACACTCGGAAACAAGAGCAAATGCTCTGATACCACTTGTAGGTCCCTCCGGGTGGGTGTGTCGGATCGAAAACGTGTGAAAACGTAGCCTAGTAATCAGGTGCGGAATGCCAGTTACTAGGTGGAAAATGTGAGTGAAAGCAAAGTAATCAACACAAGAATGTACTTATAAATACATGGTTTATCGATAACTTGGTGTTTCATACAAATACAGACACAAATAGGTTGACTTCTAGAGTGAGAAACTACTGACTTGTGCGTACTTGTGTGTGTCCTTACATCTGTTGTGAAAATGAAACAAACCTATGCTATTTATAGACCTGGTCCATGCGTACTTAGCAAATACACATGATCAACCTTCATGCGCACTTGACTATGTACGCATGAGCACTTGTACATTGTAAATACGCAGGACTTCATCCATGCGTATTTGTTTAGTATAAGTCCAAAATTATACAAGTTCAAATATACAATACAGATTACAACTCGATAAACACAAGTACGACAGGTACTAAATACATACAAGACTGAAATAAATAACAAACATAAGCTTGAGCCCGATCCAGAGTGCGTGTCACAAAACAAACATATATAGAAAGTCAGCTACGCTTAGTGAGTTCTAATAGTCTAAATTAATTAAAAGCCAACTCATCACAAAAGTTATTTAAACCTTACTCAGGATCCTCCGATCCTTATAAGATAGATTCACAACTAATTAACAAATAGATAAACCATGTTATCAAATGATATCCCAAACAGTTACCACCCAAAACTCATCCCATCTTAATAATCCGGCAATCTCATCGACATGGATCGAACTTACTATGCTAACAACTCATACTTGAGTACACGTATTTACTCGACACCTGTTTAACAAAATAATTACCAAGACATCGTCTTACTAAGCCTTGATTAAGGCTCTTACCAATCAAGTGACACGATAGTTATCAAAACCGCATAAAAATCCTGACACAACGGTCAGTCTATCTCTACTCATCACATTAATAACATCCACACATCACATTTATTCTATTGCACGCACCGTAATTATAACTCAACACACATATGCAACCTAATACATGTATATATAAATATATATGCACACAAACACATACCTCATCACTGCACCCTCGTTAGGGTTACCCTCGTGAGGGTGTTCGACACACCCTAAGCTCATAACTAACCTGTTAAATGAACGTCAACATAGGTGAATTCCCGAAGGACTCCGTCCTTCACAAGTCCCGCTTCCCATATCGCAAGGACAATAATGTAAACATACAACGACGAACACATAACACAAAACAAAATACTAGCAATTACATGACTCATTAACTAAGCATAAACCCACAATCATTTCTCAAGAATACATATCCTACATATACTCATACCTGGCTAACCCATACCCCAACTCTTCCTGAGTGACTCATAACACGACACATACACCAATTATCATAACCCTTGCCCCACCATACGTTCTAAAGATAAGATACAATTCCTTAGTCCCACAATTGAACATATACGTTCGTAGCTCATCGGGTAAAATCCCAAACCATGAAACATGTTCAGTTTAACAAAATACTTTCCCTAAGTATATACGATAGTCCCAAAACATTAAAAAAAATTTAAACAGGGTATTAGAAACTCACTGGTTGCGAAGCTTTTTTTCCGTAAGCCGCGTACCTGCAAACGCGTAGTCCGATACGAACCTGTCGTCAAATGAATTACTCAGATCAACCCTATTACCACAATAACACTATCCCATCTACTCTGGACCAGGAGCTACAAGCTCAGTCTAAATCTTCTCAAACCGTACAACCGACGCACTCGTTCGCGTACAAAACCCCTAAATTAACGTTACCGAAAAATGTTCCAGATTGTCGTCCCCGACAATTTTATCACATCCCAAAATAGTCCCCATGTTAAACTTAGCAGTTTTGTACGAAACTACTGAGTACCACACGAGAAGAAACTTGTTTTGCTTATAACTCGACCATACAATTTCCATTTCGCGCAATCCACCCATCTACCGCTGCTCCTTGAACACCGATTCGATATTTAGCACGTTCCGTTTCATGCGTCCATATTCGAGTAGCTTAAAACCGATCGAAATTAAATCCGTTTTAGGCGAATAATATGTCCACGCGTCCGTATTACCGAACCCTTTCAAACACAGCAGTTGCCGTCGACGGAAACCGCCGCTTCAATCGCCGAAAAATTAAACAGTCACCGAAATTGCCTAATACGCGAGTCCGTCTTCCCATGGGGATAGTGACTCTGTGGATACGCCTATGGGTTGATTCTTATGTGCTTAATTGATAGACTGCAGCCTATGTGCAACCTTCCGGGATAGTGACTTGGGAGACGCACCCTTAGATGAGGTTGATTCATATATAATTAATAATAATCATTCCATTCGTTCCATAATCCATTGATTTCTAAAAATCTATAAATCTTAGTTTAACGTGTTGGGTAAATCGACATGGTTGAACCCGTGACTAAACATGACCATGAGACGGGATTAGGTAGAGATGTAGCTTCTAAGTGTGAGACACATAGCTGGATTAGTTGGCGGTTGGGTTTAATCGGACATAAATACTAATTATTGCTTTTTAACGCGTGAGTATGTTTAACTAGTTGGTAATTGACTATTAAAGTGAGATCGTAGTTATGATTCCATTGCAGACTTTCTCGAGGACGAAAAAAGGTTAAGTGTGGGGATGTTTGATGTAGTGCAAAGCACACATCTTTATTCCATCATTTTCGTGTGTTTTAGATTAGTTTTCTATTTGTTTTGAGTCGTTTTTGTTACATATTGAGTCTTTGTTATGTTCTTAGGTGCTTCTGATGAATACAAGTGAAAATACGAAGAAACCGAGTAAGAGAATAAAGTCAACGGTTCAAAAGCGAAAATGGTGAATTTCAAGTCTTCGCGAGAATCAATCCTTTTGCGGTACCCGAGGATTCAAGAAATCTGCCCTGACTAATTTGGCCCTCGTGGTATGCGAGGTACTAGCCATAACCTTTCGCGGTACGCGAGAGGCCCGTAAAATCCGAAAAAAGCCCTAAAATCAGTTTTAATAGAATTGTAACATCGTTATCAAAGGAGTTCGATTTATTGCCGTATAGAGAAAGTCCAGAGGCGATTTTGGGAGACAGTAAGAAGAATTAAAGCTAAAGATCAAAGCCTTGGACTCCGGGTTTGTTAGATTAACTAGTTCGATTTTCCAAGATGGCATCTTTAAGTTTGTTTTCTGAGATTGAACACATGTTTATCTTTTTACTTCTGTGTTTGAATGTTTTAAGCATGATCCTAGGCTAATCTCTTATATTTCCTAGGTCTTATGATGAATACTTGTTTAAGTTTTGATTTTTATCGGTTTTTGGATTGAATGATGGTTTTATGATTTTGTAAACGATCTTAGCTAATTATTATGATGAATATGCATGTTTAAATCTGATTTTGTGATTAATTATTCATTCCTTGCGTTGATTGTGGTTGTCTGCCGTGTTCAATTAGCGTATCTTGATCATAGATCTTAGGGTTTGTGATTTTGGTGGTTTGCTAGACGTAGTGACCATAGGATTTGTTAATTGACTGCTGATTAGAGTTAAGTGTGTGTCCTAGTTCAATACCCAAGAGGTGAGAATTAGTCGTTTAGTCTTTGTCATTAGGAATCCGAGTGTCAACTGTTTGAGAGAAAGTTGGTCTAGGTGTTTAGTGATTGTTGCTATCCTGAATCATAGTTTTTATCCTAGGATTATCCCGTGCATTCCTTGAATGTATTGTGGATAGTGAGACTAAGAGGTAATATGTCCAATAGGGTACTTTGTCATAGTTGGAAATACCTGAGAGGTGATCCAACAATCTGGTGAGTTATTACATCTCTAGGTAGTCTAGCTGGTGACACCCTGAGAGTGATTAGGGATCGACTAGGTTGTCTAGAGCTGTTTCCTTAGAAACACAGATGCATCATTGTTCAAGAACCGGTAGAAATTGTGCTTTGCACGTAGGATTCTGACATAGGTAGTAATTTTCCCATATCTTGATTTCACTTTTGTCTTGTCTTGATAGCTTGAGTCGACCTTGTTTAGTGCATTCTTAGTGATAATAAGTAATTTAGTATAACCCCCCATCAATAAAATCTTTAGTCAGAGTCTAGTTTGTTATTCATAGTGTCTCTAGGGTTCGATATTCCGGTTTACCATTAAGTTGTGCTACACTCAATAGGTACACTTTCCTGTCAGTGCGGTTTTGTTCATACGTTTCCCATTTAATACGTAGGAGTCTAGGTTAGGTTTTGTTAGTTATTTTATAGACCGTCCGGATGACATCAAGTTTTTGGCGTCGTTGTCGGGGACACTTAGCAATAGCAATATTAGCTTTGACTAGTTCTTTGTTTGATTTTTGGTTTATTTTGTTTTCTTTGAGTCCATCTTGTTTGCTTGTCTTCTGTGCTACTTGTGTGTCTAATCTAGAATCAAGTCTTTCTGTCATTTAGTCTTTTTTTTCCTTCTTTTCTTGTGACTTTCTGTTTATGCACCATACTCGCTCGCAGGGATCACCACCATATTCTGCTTCCTTAGAGCCTGAGCGAGAGCTTTACGAGCGCACTCGTGACTTTCGAGAGCGTTTGAAAGAGTTATGCAACAACCAGGTTCGTCCTATTAGCCTAGTTCCATTTCATACTATTGGCGATGTTGGAACCTATTAGTCCACAAAAATCAATTAGATTTAGTTTTGTAAAACTTTAGTGTTTTCGGCCGAAAACACTTTTCTATCAGAAGATTTCGATCGAAACTCTTTAGTATAAATAGTTTTGTCTTTTGTATTTCAAGTAACGATTCTCATTTGTATTGTGATTTGCAAATTTATCAAAGAGAATTTCTGTATGTTTTTGCTGTTAAATCTTGATTACATTGCTAGATTAATGAAGATAATCGTCATGATTATATGCATCTTGTGTGATTGATTGTATCCTTATTGTTCATCTTTGATTTGATCATTTTGGTGGACTTGGATTTCTGGACTGATTCCGCCAATTCAGAGAGTGATTGAAGACATTATCCTTGAATATCTGCAGATCGAAGGGATTCATAAGTGGTATCATAGCTGTTCGTAAAGATCTCTTGGTATTCAAGAAGAATTTTAGTCAAAATTGATTGAATTGAAGTAAATTGGGTGCTATTGTTGCTGATTTGAAGCTAATATTGATGGAGATGAAGATGTTCGGATTACACGATCACACACGAACACACACACACGAAAGCAGTAATGAACACGGGGTTTAACATGGTTCGGTCTAAACTGACCTACGTCCACGGGTGGAAACTAGGATATTCTTTATTAGAGGCAACACAAATTACAAGTACAACACATTGTATTTATAGAGACTAAACTAGGGTTAGGAAACTTAATCCCCAAGTAAACCCAATTAGGGCCCAAAACCAATTAGGCTTAGCAACCGGGCTAGGGCCGGCTGCCCTTAACCTGTGCCTGCTCTAAAAGGCCTACGAACCCAACAATCTCCCACTCGGAGGCCTTGAATGCTTTCGTCTGCTCTCTCAAATGTACTTCTGTAATCTGTCAACGGAACTTCATGCTCCTCCTAGTTACCACCACCTTCTCATCAATTAACCTGAAGGCCCGTTAAAGCTACCCTAAGCTTCAACTCATCAGTCACAACCAGTGACTCGTTCTCTGTCCCTGCCTGCTCCCACTGTAACGAACCTGTTACACTGCTGGCATCTGAAACATCCTGAGAACTCACACTCTCCATCATAAGCAAGTAATCCACTGGAGAGACTTTTCCGGTCGGAATGTTGGTCTTCTTAACCCATTGTAACACTGGAGCTGTAACTGAAACACGACCTGTGCTTCCACTGTCACGATGCCCTCTACCTGGTTTAACCTTCCGAACTCGTTCATCCTGAATCTTCACTTTGACTCTGGGTTGCTCACTTGCAAAGCAAACCCTCTTCTGCCCACGAGATTCTGTGAACCGGATTTTGTTTTCTTTCTGAACCGGTAATGCCTCAATCTGCATTTTTCACCAGCTAAAATCCACACCGTTAAACTTTTCAATCTGCACCTTCCTTTCTTCTGCCATGATAAACACAATGACATGACTAAAAGAAACGGAATCGAATAAACAAAACCATAACTGAAATAAACTTGAAACAATAGCACCTGATTAACGATCACTGGTCTATGGTCTCATTTCTCTGATCTTCACAAACGGCTTTCTAAAACACGCTAGTCAATCTGATCTACACGCAACCCCAAAAAAAAGTCAAAAACAAAACAGCAAAACTGCTGTTTGACTTTCTGTTGACTGGTCAACGTTGACCAGAGTTGACCGGCACGGTCAACAGCAACTTCCGGGGCAGATCTGCGTTTTTACTGTTTGTGGTACAGTAGCGGCGGCGGCGACGACACTGTAGCGACGGTACTGTTCACGCGCACCTGTAGCGATGGCAGTACTGTAGCGGCGGAACCCTAATCTGGCGGCGGCAAACAGTCAACGGTTCGTGTGGTCTGATCTCGAGCCAAAGCTCTGATACCAGTTGTTGGGATTAAACACGATCACACAGGAACACACACACACGAAAGCAATAATGAACACGGGGTTTAACGTGGTTCGGTCTAAACTGACCTACGTCCACGGGTGGCAACTAGGATATTCTTTATTAGAGGCGACACAAATTACAAGTACAAAACATTGTATTTATAGAGACTAAACTTGGGTTAGGAAACTTAATCCCCAAGTAAACCCAATTAGGGCCCAAAACCAATTAGGCTTAGCAACTGGGCTAGGGCCGGCTGCCCTTAACCTGTGCCTGCCCTAAAAGGCCTACGAACCCAACAATGCAGTTGTTGGGATTAAACACGATCACACACGAACACACAAACACGAAAGCAGTAATGAACACGGGGTTTAACGTGGTTCGGTCTGAACTGACCTACGTCCACGGGTGGCAACTAGGATATTCTTTATTAGAGGCGACACAAATTACAAGTACAAAACATTGTATTTATAGAGACTAAACTATGGTTAGGAAACTTAACCCCCAAGTAAACCCAATTAGGGCCCAAAACCAATTAGGCTTAGCAACCGGGCTAGGGTCGGCTGCCCTTAACCTGTGCCTGCCCTAAAAGGCCTACGAACCCAACAGAAGTTTGCATCAAGTTTGGAGACTTGATTTTTTACCCGGATCGTCACAGAAAGTTTTTAGTCAATTCAAGTGTTCTTCTGTTGAATTGTCTGAAAAGTCTGTTTGAAGAAGCCGAAAAGTCTGTTTGAAGAAGCCGAAGAGGATAAATTTCATACTTTTCGACCGAAAATTATTGTCTGAAATTTCATCTGTTCGAAATATTCAGACTTCTAGAACGAAAAATTATTGTTCGAAATTTCATCTGTGTTCGAAATATTCAGACTTTTCGACCAAAAAGTATTGTCCTAAGTTTTCGACCGAAAAGTTCTAAGTTGGAAATTTTTCTGATTTCGACCAAGCTTAAGATTACAAGTACAGAATGGCTGGAAAGGTATACGATACTGAGAGGGTTATTGAGAAATCACTACCGATGCTGAAATCAATATCAGAATTTTCAAATTGGAATATAATGATGAAGGAGTATTTCAAGTTTACTAAACACACATTTTCAGAATCTATTGTGAAGGGTCCTCATATTCCCAAGACTTCAAATGCTTATGGGTTAGTCCCGATTGTTGATCCTGATCTTCATTCAGAGGAAGATAAGAAGTTAATCGAGAGGGATAACAGAGCGTTGGGTTCTATTATTCAAGCACTTCCGATTGAGTTGTATTGAATTTTGAGCAACATGAAACTGCTCAGGGTTTATGCAATGCTTTGTGCTGAAGATTTGAAGGAAATGCAGCTCTTCAGGAAAGCATAATCGATCTTCTACTGAAGCAATATAACATGTTTAGTTATAAGAAGAATGAGACTCTCGGTGAGCAGGTGACCAGGTTTACAACCATGATCAACAAATTAAGAAAAATTGGAGTGAAATTTGAAGAGTATGATCTAGGGAAGAAGCTGTTAGACTCATTGCTAGATTGCTGGAGCATACCTTGTATGCTGATCAAGAACACAACTCCAGATCTGAAGAGTAAAACCCTTGATGATATTATCTGTCTACTCGAGTCTTATGAATTGGATGCAAAGAAGAGAAATCTGAACAACCAGGATAAACAAAATAACACAGGTTCAACAAATGTATCACTTTTCTCTGGAAGCAGTGAATGAAGTAGTGGAACAAAATCTGAGAAAAGAAAAGGTTGTTGTGAACACTCTTCTGGTGAGAAAGTCAAGTGATTTGGACAAATCCCTGAAGATCAGATTGCTCTGTTCGGAGCTTTCATGAGCAGCTATGATGCATTGGTGACATGAAAATTACAACCTTCCGTGCATGATGTAGAGGATCTTGTTCAGAACAATCCTGATGACTTGGAATATATGGACTTGCAATGGCAAATGGCCATGATAGATGTAAGGGCTAAAAAGTATATGCAGAAGGTTGGGAAGGACAAGTTGCAGGTTGGAAAAAAGGTTGGTTTTGACAAAGCTAAACTCAGGTGCTACAACTGTCAAGAACTTGGTCACTTCGCTCGTGAGTGTACCAAGGACAAGAAAAAGAAGGTTGAGGGAAGTGAAGTAAAGCTAGTGGAAATGATTGATGAGACTGACAAGTCAAAGAAGGCTCCAACTGCAGTCATGTCCAAACAACTTAGCAATTGTGAATGGGAAGACGAGATCGAGGATGCTGAGGATGAACTAGATGAAGCCTTGATGGCTGAAATTGAAGATTCAAAGAAACCAGCTGAAATTGCTAGTGATTGTGCGCTCAAAACAGATTCTAAAGGAAAGGGCAAAGCTGTTGATTCTGATGAAACTTCATCTGAGAGTGAGGTAAATTCTGATAATGAATTTGACATATGTTCCTCATTGTGTGTAGAACGAATGCAAAATTATCATGCAGCAAACACATTTCTACTTGCTGAAAATGATAAACTAAAAAGAGTAAACAAAGAATTGAAACTAAATGAAGTAAAATTTTCAAGAAAAATTAAAGAATTGTTGAGAGACAATGTAACATTTAAATAATATTTGGATAAAAAGGACGTTTTGATTCTAGATCTTTCAGAAAAACTTGTCAAATCTGAAACTGAGTTAATAAAAGAAAGGGTAATTATTGCAAAGTGGAAGATGCAACAAAATGTCTTTGTTGAATGTGTGAGTAAACAGAGAACTGTTTACATCAAATACGGGTTGGTTACAACAAATTTCCACATCCTGAGAATTTTGTACCATTTCCTGAACCGCATGAATCAAATGAGCTGATGAATGCGGGTAACCCTAACTTTCATGATATGTATATTAGTGCAGATATAAACTCAGGCTGTTTGGATGATGATAATAAACTTGATGGAGTGAAAAGTTTTTCAGCTTTCAATAAACAGTGCACTAGGGAGTTTATTAGGGACTGCAAACAGTACCTAGATGTTGACTGTAATGTAGATAAATTTGTTTCAGTTTCTAGTGGTAATGTTGATGTAAACAATATTCAAGTTTCTGATTCTGATTCTGATTTTTCTTATGTATCGGCATGTTCTACTAATGGTTGTCATGATTTTGATTGCGTGTCTGAAGTGTCATCAACATCCACTTTCTTTGATAAAGTGGTACATACAGCTAGAGATTATGTCCCACTTCATAAACTCTCAAGTCTAGTTGGTGATGTGGTCTTAGATGAGTTTGGAAATCCTCTGATTCAAGAGTATGATTTCTCAAGAGTGAGACCAAAGAAAAATGATGCCATAGCACCAGAGAATCATATTCTTACCAGTGAGACAGAGAGAAATAAAGTTGTAAAAATTAAAGTGAGTATACCAACAACTTTTCAAAAAAAGTCTTGGGGTGTCAAAGGCAAATCCATTGATGTCAAAGATAAGCCTATTCAAATCAAAGGAAAATTTAGAAAGAAAGGTAGTGGCATAAAGAGTGAAGTAGGCGAGTGTTCAAATTCAATGCCTAAGAGCTACAATTGCTGTGTGTGGTCAAGTTGGTCATTTTGCGAGAAATTGCAAACACAATTCTAGTGAGTCAAAGTTCACAAAGAACAAAGAGAAATTTAAGAGCAAAGTTACTCAGCATTTCAAGGGAGCGTCTAGGAACGACAGTGTGTCAGAGTCTCGAGTGACACAACAATACAGTCGTGATTACTTGCTTTCTAGAAATTGTCATGCTCTATATTCAAATGTTTGTCGTGATTATGTGCTACTAATTTTGAGGATACACATGTCCCAAAAGGTTCCAATATGTGAAGAAATTTAACCAACCAATCTATTTTGATAAAGAAAAAATGACTAAGAAATATGCGAAAAATGTTGGTTATGTTAGGAAAGTTAAAAATGAACAGTCTTCTCATATGGTTGGAACAAAGAAGAATATAAAATTGAAAGACAAGTTGTTGTGACTAAGACAGTACAAGGTCAAAGTCAGCCCGGGTCCAAGATGATCTCGGTACCTGTTTCTCATTAAATTTGTCTTGAATGTGCAGAGTTTAACCGGGAGAACTATTAATAATGCTTGGAATGTTGATAGCAGTTGCTCAAGGCATATGACTGGACAAAGAGAAATTCTGGAAAACTTTTGACCTTTTGATGGTGATTTTGTTGCATTTGCTGGAGATAAAAAGGGAGGAAAAAAACTGGTCAAAGAACAGTTTCGAATGATCTCATAACATTAGAGAAAGTAAATTTTGTGTCTCAATTGGAATTCAATTTACTAAGTGTTTCTCAAGTTTGTGATAAAGACATACTAGTCCATTTTACTGCAAAGGAATGCTTGTTCTTAAAGCCTGGACTGGTTATTCCGGAAGAAATGATTCTGATGCGTGCTCCAAGGAAGTTCAACACATATGTAGTTGACATGAATGATCATACTACACCATTAAATGTCTCATGCTTATTATCAAAAGCGACTGAATCAAAATCTTATTTGTGGCATCGAAGAATGGGTCATGTGAATTTAAAGAACATGAATAACTTAGTGTATAAAGATTTGTTGTGAGGATTGCCAAAGAAAGAGTTCATAATTGAATAAAATTGGATGTTATGTGTAAAGGGACAACAACATAAGAACTCCCATCCAAGAAAAACCATAACAACTTTTACTAGAACTTTATTTCTGATACATATGGATTTGTTCGGTCCAGTTCGAGTTAAAAGCATTACGAAAAAGTCATATTGTCTTGTTATCACAGATGATTTTTAAAGATTTTCATGGGTGTTTTTCCTTGTAACAAAGGATGAGACACCTGAAACAATTATTGATTTTATCAAAAGAATAGAAAACATTGTTAAGACATAGTTTGTAATGACAAAAGCTTGTAATAGTTAGATCTTATGTCTTTATGTTTTTGTTATGTAAAAAGTCACTAAGTGTTTATTCAAGTTTACCTAGAGGCGAACTTGTTAAGTTCGCCTGGTCTAACAGAGGCGAACTTAATAAGTTCGCTTAAGTCTATCTGAGGCGAACTTGTTAAGTTCGCTTAGTCTGTTAGAGGCGAACTTAATAAGTTCGCTTATAGCAGGTAAGACGGCTATATATATGTGTGTTTACAGAGTCAGTTGGAAGGGATTAGTGAGAGACAGAACAGAGAATTATCTGATTGAGTCTGTAAACCATTATGATTTGGAATACAATTAAGAAGGTTATTTACGTGATTGTCTACATTGTCTTTTATGCATATAAACGTTGATTCGTTGGATTCCGCACTTCGAGTTAACGTCACGTCTTATCACGAGATCGATTCGTAGAAGCGCCATGAGGACCTACAAGTGGTATCAGAGCCTATGCTCGTGATTCTTGTTGATTCTAGATGGTTTTATATGCAAATTGACATGAAATTCGTCATTTTTGAGTTTTTCATTTCCATGGAGTTTTCAAGACTGATTCAGATCTGATTTGGTGTTTTTGAAGAGGATTTTAATGAAATTGATCCGATAGAATGCTTCTAATTGACAAATTACACAATCCTACGGTCCAATTTTGATTAATTCCTTCAAATCAGTGATTAATGATGATTTCAGTATGTCTCTGGTTCGCGAAAGTGGTCTGAAGTGTTCTTGATCTTGATTCTGTTACTGCAAGTGAACTTGCTGATTTGTGTGCAGGCGAACTTGTCAAATTCGTTTATCACAGGATTAAGCGAACTTATTTTTAACCGAACTTAAGCAGATTTTAAGTTTCTGGTTTTAGCGAACTTATTAAGTTCGCTTCTCATTAAGTTCGCTTGGGTGTCTCAGAGGCGAACTTATTATCTTCGCCTAAGGGTAAAGGAAGTTCAACACTTGGAAAATTTTTCAGGAAAAATGGCAAATATGGTTCAAGTCACGAATATGTTCAATTATGACAATGAGATCGGTACATCTCAAAAACCTCCGAAGTTGTTGAATCTAGCTGATTATTCAAATTGGAAAGATCGGTTCGACCAGTTTGTATGTTTTACCGATACTAGTTTGTGGATTTCGATTTTGGAAGGTTATACGCATCCGACTTATTCGTGGATGGGACAGGATAATGTTCCAAAGCCGGTGTCAGCATTAACTACTGAAGAGAATTTGCTATTTGATAGGGAAAAGAAAGCGATGGCTAGTATTTCGATGTCTCTTCCGAAGGAAATATATCACAGTTTCAAACAGTTTAAGTCTTCTCAACAACTGTGGGAAGCATTACAGAAAAGGTGTGAAGGAAGATTGGATGTGAAGAAGAGTAGAAAGGAGCTATTAAAGAAGCAGTTCTTGGTCTTTAAACATTTTCAAAGCGAATCCTTAGATGATCTTGCTACAAGATTCTATCATCTTCTTAGTGAACTGGCAAGTGCTTATGTGGTGTATGAGACTGAGGAAATCAATGATAAATTCTTGGAGGCTTTACCATCAAAATTTGATATGTACACGGTTTTAATCAAAGAGAATATTAAGTATAAAACCATGTCTCTTGAAGAAGTTCTAGGGAAGATTCAGTCGCATGACATGAATATGAAGAAGAAAGAGACTAACTTGGAGCATATCCAGGATCCCTCAATGTATTTTGCCAAATCTAACGGTAAATCTGGTAATGGAGGGGCATTCTTTTCTGGTGATGCTCAAGATTCTTCAAATGATCAATGTTCTGGAGTTCCAATTCATTCTGGTCATTCAAGCCATTCTGGATTTTCTGCGACTACAGCTTCTACTTCATCTGGATCTCATTTGAATCAGAAGGTTGCTGATGATTATCTTGCTATGTTTTCTTCATTCATGGCATCATATGAGAATTTTATTGGAGGTAAAATACATGATCCTGAGGTTATAGAAGAAGATTTCAAACAGATTGACCCTGTTGATTTGGAAGAAATGAATATCCAATAGAATATGGCCATGTTGATACGTCAAGCTAAAGATTTCATGAAGAAAACTGGTAGAAATCATACATGAAGAGGAGATAGATCCAAAGACTGTGTTAAAGGTGAATCCGGTAACTGGGGAGGATATGGTGTATGAGTCTGATTCTGAAGATGAGGTGTTTGATGATAAGAAGGTCGAGGGCATTCCAAAAGAGGTAAAAATTGATGACCCAACAGTTGTTAAAACTGTTACCCGAGATAGATGCATTCTGACTGAACCTGAAGAGATGAAAGTTGGTACATCTAAGCTTTCTCCAACTTTACAGTCGAGTGGTTTTGTCGCGGCTGGTTATCAAAAAGTGTATTCTTCAAAAGTGCCAACACAGGCTTATGTTCCAAAGATGCCGATAAACTGTTCGGGACATTCCTCTGAAGCTTATTCCTTTGATGGATCCTCAAATTCAAAGAAAACTCCTTATTTCAGAACTTATCAAGAAAGAAGAGTGTATTTTCATTGCAACGAGGCTGGTCACATTCTAATCAATTGTCCTTACAAGAACCAGGGTAAAATGAAGACTGTTCCTTCACAACCAAAAGTGGTGAAGATTCTGAAAAGAAAAGACGAGGGAAAGTCGTCTTCTAGTTTGGAGAAAAATTTGCCTGGTCGATCTTTTGTTAAATCCTCTGGATTTAAACAACAGGATAAATTGAATTCTAAATCTTTTGTATGCAAAGAAAAACTTGAGATTCCTAATGTTGGAATTTCAAAAGATTCTCATCAAGAAGTTAAATTGTCTAAACCTCAAATGAGAAGACGAAACAGAAAATTGAAGAAAATTTTGGAAACATCCGAATCTAACAATAATATATCAAATAATGTTTTTCACAATAATAAAAATGGATCTTCTTTGAAAATGTCTGATTTTCAAACTTATGTTCTAAAAGTGATTGATAAGATTGATTGTAAATTACAAGAAGTTGTTTATGTTGATGCACTTTCCTGTGACAACACTCTGGATAGAGTCTTAGTTTGTATTTCTAATGTCTGTAATTTGTCTTTGTATGTAAGAGTCGTTATGTAATAGTTTATCGAGTTGTATTTACTTTTAAATAATGTATGTTGTTTTCTGCTAAGTGTTTTGCGCACTTACATGTGCGCAGGAGAAAGCTCCTGCGTACTTAGCAAGTACGCAAGAACACCTTTGCGTACTTGTTAAGTACGCAAGAGCAATTGGTCCTGCGCACTTGCTAAGTGCGCAGGCATCAGGTCTGTATAAATAGGATAGGTTCACAGAGACTAAGTACGCAGAACCATTTGTTTAGACGAACTCAGTTCTGCTAAGTATGCAGCTTGTATTCTCTCTGTAACCGTCGAGTGTTTATAATACAAAGAACGTTTATTATGACTCTCGTGTTTGGTTTACTTTGTTTAGTAAGACTCTCCACCTAGTCACGGGTATTCCGCAACCCGGTGCGACTAGTAGACCACTTGCATGTGACGATCCGACACACACGAAGGGACCTACAAGTGGTATCATGCGTACTTGCCAAGTACGCAAGAGAAAAGAGCACGCAACGATGGTCAAATTAGTTGGTGAACTGACCGCGAAGCTAGGTGCTCAGGGGGAGAAGGAGACAGAGAAAGAGAAAGAGAAAGACAAAGAAAAGAAATCCACCGGTGTCGAGTCTTGCCATCCAGTCGATCTGACTAAGGATGATGATAAAGACAAGGATCCTGAAGTCGGTCCTAGTGGAGGTGAGCACCTAGCTCGGCGATTGTGCCCATCTCTTCTGTTCCATTGGCTTAGGGGGAGTCTACTCAGCAAGAGGGTGGTGATACCTCAGGTGGTGGTGGCGGAGATAAAGGGAAGTCAGCGGCTGACGTGCTTAAGGACTTATCTGATGATGAGATCCTCTATTTAGAGCCTGACTATTCCAAAGAGGCACAGAATGATGCTCTCCTTAATCTGGAAGAAGGAGAGATCGACTCTGGTGATGACTGGAATGAGGATGACGATGATGTGGTGATAGAGATTCCCAAGGGCGACGGGGAAGGAGTGTACGAGTTAGAGGATGGTGAGATCTTTGAAGTACCATCGCTCGAATCTCTGCTCGACACAGGCTCAGTTGACATGGCAAGTAATGATGAAGCTACAACTGAAGCCTCCCTGGTCGACCCTATACTTGTGGACCCCAAGGCACAAAAAAGAGAAAGACATGCCTTCTGCATCTACAAAGGGTCCAGCTCCCGTGTGGCAAAAGACGTCTATCATAGACAAGCACGGAGCGACAGGTATGATCTTAGCTGTTAGGTTCGAGGAGGACAAGCAGCTGTTCGCCATCAAAAGATCTGGGGGGATTCAATACTTGAAACCCACCAGTGAGGCGTTCAACTCTTTGCCCAAGTACGACCTAGTTAACCTTGCAAATCGCGATCTGCTAAGTCACTCGAATAATGCAGTAGCAATGGGTTTGTGGGTAACACTACAGCGGGAAGCAAGATCAGGGAACTTTGAATACCTCAAGCCTCAGGTGCCCAGAAGAGTCAAGGATAAGCACGCTGTGCATCCTGTGACTAAGAAGCCCATAAAGAGATTGGTATACAAGCCAGTGCGATGTGAAACTAAGATTCCCCTGAGCAAGTTACCTCAGGATATTCTTGGTGACATGTGGTACTGGTACGTTGATCCAAAAACAGGCGAGGCTGTGGTAATGAGTAAAGGTAAGTCAGCAAGTGGAAATATTGTGCCAAAGGAAGTGATCATGATATTTGATGAAGTCTGCTTCCTCAACTTTTCTGTGAACGATCTGGAGGTACTAGCCGACAAGTACTGCATCCACACTGACGAATAGACGAAGCTTCTCTCTGCCAAATACGACAAGTTGATCAAGTTCTGTCTTGATTACAAAAAGAAGATGGAAGCTAAGGAGCAGATGCTGTGAAGACTTAAGACCGAAGACTGAAGACGATGATGATCCTGAGCTGTTGTCAAGGGGGAGTTTGTTGATGCACGTTCCTGTGACAACACTCTGGATAGAGTCTTAGTTAGTATATCTAATGTCTGTAATTTGTCTTTGTATTTATGAGTCATTATGTAATAGTTTATCGAGTTGTATTTACTTTTACATAGTGTATGTTGTTTTTCTGTTAAGTGTTTTGCGCACTTACAAGTGCTCAGGAGAAAGCTCCTGCGTACTTAGCAAGAACGCAAGAAGACCCATGCGTACTTGTTAAGTACGCAAGAGCAATTGGTCCTGCGCACTTGCTAAGTGCGCAGGCATCAGGTCTGTATAAATAGGATAGGTTCACAGAGACTAAGTACGCAGAACCATTTGTTTATACGAACTCAGTTCTGCTACGTACGCAGCTTGTATTCTCTCTGTAACCGTCGAGTGTTTATAATACAAAGAACGTTTATTGTGACTCTCGTGTTTGGTTTACTTTGTTTAGTAAGACTCTCCACCTAGTCACGGGTATTCCGCAACCCGGTGCGACTAGTAGACCACTTGCATGTGACGATCCGACACACACGAAGGGACCTACAAGTGGTATCAGAGCATTGCTCTTGAATTCGAGTGTTGTAAGTGAGTTTGGAGACGTTTTACTGAGTTTTACAAGCAAAAAGAGGTATTTTTGTTGATTTTTGTGATAAAAAAGGGTAGCTCTTGAGCACTTTTTTAGAAGCAAAAATCTCTCAAAAACCGATTTTTGTTGTGTATTTGTGTGTTTTGAGCATCAAAGGTTGGTTAGAAACTTTATTCTGATCCTTTGGCTCGATTGCATTGATCATCAGCCTACTTTTCACTATCTCCGGCGATTTTCAGGTGACCGGAAAAGGTTGGTGAGAGTTGCTGAAAAGGTGTCATGCGTACTTACCATTTTTGGTAAAGAGTACAGTTTTCTGCGTACTTACTAACTACGAAAAGAGTTATCTCCTGCGTACTTACAAGTGCGCAAGACTGAACTTGTGCGAACTTAAGTTATATCCTGCGTACTTAATATTTCCTCCTGCGTACTTAACAAGTACGCAAGAGTAAGTCTTAACTACGCAAGACCATTTCTCAAGTGCGCAAGGCCAAAACCAAGTGCGCAACAATGTCTGATTTTTCTGATTTTTGACCAAGTAATTCACTATGTCGAACCTTCAGAATCTTGGAAACATGTTAAATTATGATAATGAAATCGGTACACCTCAGAAACCGCCTAAACTATTAAATGTAAACGATTATTCCAATTGGAAGGCGTGTTTTGAGCACTACATTTCATACACCGACTCATCATTATGGATACCAATCATTGAGGGATATAAGCATCCCACACACATCTATCTTGATGAAGAGGTGCCAAAGCCCATCTCTAAGCTTGATGAAGAACAAAAGAAAGCTTATGATCGGGAAAAGAAGGCTCTTGGCTCAATCACTATGTAACATCTCGGATTTTTAGTATTCCTATTTCAATTCAATATAATGCAATTTCAAGTTCTATACTCGTGCAATGTCTCATTATTTTCTCGCCGTAAATTTAATGCAATGATTCTATACAAATTCGCAAGTTTTACTCGATTATTTACATTTAAACGCTATACAAGAAACTATTTGGTACAAACTTATCAAACCTGAAAAGTCAAGGACTAAAGTTGAAAAATATCAAGAAAACCCTAGTTAGCACGGTCGTGCTTCATCCTAGCACGGTCGCGCCAAGTGCTTTGGCACGGTCGCGCCTATCTTGGCACGGTCGCGCATGCGTAACAGTCGAAACGTAAATACAGTTTCAAAACGCCCGATTGTTCGAAATTCAAAACCGATACGTTTCATTTTCATTGACAAAGAAAATAATTTTGCCATTTACGATCATTACCATTCGATTGCATATTCTCTCAAGAAAAACGTCCAAATTATCTCCCAAGCCTCGAATCTCTGTTTTCGATCAAAATTCTACCAATTATTCAAGGAACTCGATCCTCCGATCATTTCTAAGGTTTCTAAAGGGTTGGATCAGCCGAAATCGCAGCAGAAGCCGCCGGAAGCCAATCTTGCCGTCGCCGGAACTCCCTTCTTCTGATCGCTATCAATTCCCTTCTTTTTGAGGTAATTAAATCATCCCTCTCTTTCGTTTCGGTCCATGTATCAAAAGCCCTCCGTCAATTCGGGCTTTCATTACAGGAATCATTCAGAACCAGAATCCTTTTTATAAGAAAAATGGTTTAATCGGAATCACTCCTAATCATGTTATTAATGCAATTAAAATATCTCAGAACACTCGTAATAACCCATAAATGAAAAGCCCTAACAATTTCACCAATTAAAATACAAGAAATTCTCGATTCGTGTCTAAATTGGAATAGACACGGTCGCGCTAATCATCTAGCGCGGTCGTGCCTCTTTTAGCGCGGTCGTGCCGTTTATCAGCGCGGTCGTGTCCTCCTGTCCAGACCTTGTCATGCCCTCTGGGCTAATCCCTGTTGTGTCCAAAGATCATAGACACGACCGTGCCGGGCCAAGGCACGGTCGTGCCTGTCAAACTTGTCTAGATTGTGCTCCTGTTGATCAACCCGGTCGCGCCCCGACTAGCGCGGTCGCGCCCGTGGCTTGAGCACGATCGTGCCCTTCCGAGGCACGGTCGTGCTAGACTCAGAATTTTTAACAGAATTTCAATTATATATATTTTAATCAGTAAACATTAAAGATTTTATAAAAATAGGTTTTCTGTATTTAAAAATAGATTAAAAGTTTAATCTTGGCACAAAAATAATTTATTGAAAAGTTTATAAAAAAAAATTTAATATTTATTATCTTTACTTAAATGATATTTTAAGTTACAAAATTTATAAATAATGATTAGTTATTTAATTTACATTTTAAATCAAAAATCATTTATTTATTTATACTTAATTACAATTAATATTTACATTATTTTATAAACTATAGTTATACACTTACTTATTTAATTCAAACCTAATTAAATTGTTTCAAACATATTTTACCTCAAACTTTATACGTTTTTCTTATCCAACACTTTTTAAATACAAACCAATGGTTTTATATACAAATCCAACTTTCATTTTAGACTTAAACTTTATGCATCTATGTGATTCAATACATATTACTCTTTAGGTTAAAGTGTGCATTTCAAGGATCTTAATTGCTATCTATATTCCTTGTTAGCTTCACTTCCATACCAAATGAGTATTCACAACCCCTTTTACTCTTTTACACTTTTGGGGTGGAACATGAACTTTATACACATTACACATTTCACCACTACATTTATACAAACAACACAAGTGCAATATCCTACATACATACATGTGTGCAAAATTTGAGCTTTGTGCCCGAGTGCTAGTTGTGCTAGTCTTTGTGAAAACTATGTGCAATCATTAACTATACAAGCCGACGATTTTCAATGATAGATCTATTGAGTCTGACAAACCCACCCATGGTACGCGGTGATTGAAACCGACAACACATTTGTTTTGCAAGCTAGTTACAAGGTTTGATTGTATATTTGGTTACACAATAGTTACTCCCCATAAACGCCTTATTTATCATGTCATGTAAAGGATTTGTTTTCATCTATATGCTATCTATATACAACTGTGTTATACTCACCAACTTTTTAGTTGACTTTATTTTATTAATGTTTCAGGCCCCAATATGTGAGATTGATTCAAGACGTGTTCAACATAGGATTTGGACTTAGCAAAATAAATCAAGAATTTTATGAGTTGTTATGTTTCTTGTTTGAAATTGATCTTGTATTTGGATTTCTTGTAATGCAAATTTGACTTTAATATATTTCAATTTAGTCAACCATGTGCTATGAACAGTCTTACATGTCCCGCCCCGATGATTCCGCCATCGGTCGGGGTGTGACACACTATGTCATTAACTCGGGATTTGTTTCATAGTTTCCGAGGCTATGACACCTCCAAGGATCTTTGGAAAGCACTTCAGAAAAGATTTGAGGGGAACAGTGACATTAAGAAGAGTAAGCGGGATCTTCTCCGAAAGCAGTATGAATGCTTCAATTTCATGGAAAATGAATCGTTAGATGATCTCATCTCTAGATTCTATCATTTACAAACGGAGTTGAAAGCTTTTGAACTGAAATATCCCGATGAAGAACTGGTGGAAAAATTTCTTGATGCTTTGCCACCAAAGTTTGAGATGTATACAACCCTGATGAGGGAAAATCCTAAATTCTATGAGTTAACAGTAGATGAGGCTATTGGTAAGATTCAAGCTCATAACATGAATCTTATGAAGAAGGAGAGCTCGGGAAGACCTCAGATACAGGACCCTTCCATGTATCATGGGACGACTTCCACTTCAAAATCATCGGGCTCTGGAATTGCCCTCTTTACTGGACACTCCAATGAAGAAGACCACTAAAATGGGTGTGGTGGTCATGCTTGTTATGCATCCGGATCAGGGTTGGGAACTAACCATTCTGCAATAGTCAAAATAGCTGAAGATCATGTAGCATTGTTTTCATCATGTATGCTTGCTTATGAGAATTTCATTGGCGGCAAGCTAACGGATCCCGAAACTATTGAAGAAGACTTTAACCAAGTGGATCCTGATGATATTGAGGACATGGATATTCAATGGAATATGGCCATGCTTTTGAGGAGGGCCAAGCGTTTCCTGAACAGAACAGGAAGAAAGTTCATTGGTGGACATTCTAATGCCAAGGTTGGATTTGATAAATCCAAGGCCAAATGCTACAAGTGTCTGAACTATGGACACTTTGCTCGTGAGTGTCAAAAAGACCGAGCACCGGCCTCTGGTTTCACCAGACCTAGCCAGGGAAACAGCCACGGCCACAACAACACTAGCCATCACAATCAACATCAAGGTGGTTCGTCAAATGCACTGGTAGCTCAGCATGACGAAAACTTTGATTGGGGTGTTCATCTAGAGGACGCCATCATTGCTCAAACACAGGTTGGTCTCATGGAGCTGTTGGAGGCTGAGAGAAAAGAAGCTGAGGAGATGGAAGCTTCTGTAGCTGTTGAAAAGGAGTCAACCACTGCCGTTGCCCTCATGGCCATTGGAGAAGCACAGAGTTCATCATCTGAGGTAGATTCTAACCCTTTCTCTGTTATTTCTTGTTCTAAATGTCTAGGGCTAAAGCTTGAAATTTCTAAGCTCCAAGACAAAATCGAACCCCTATCTATGGCAGCTCATAATTACAAAGAAAATGAAAAACGTTTTAAAGAGTCTGTTGAAACGTTGAAAAAAGAAAAATGTGAATATTCTTTACAAATAAGTGAGCACCAAGTTCACTTGGATATTGCGTATAGGGGGTTAGAAAAACGGAACAATGAAATCAACAAACTGCAAAATGAAATCCTGCAGTTAAAATGTACAAATGAGAAGTTGAAAAACTCTCGCCTTGTGGTGGAGCACTATGAATCAGTAGTGAGGAAATTGAAGGGCCTAGGTCTTGGTACCAATGCCATTCCTCCACCTATAAGTGGGAAGTTTGTCAATAGCTTGTTAGACATTGATCTCACCTATCTAGATGAGTCCTCTGATAAGGATGATTCCCCTAAAAAGGATGAATCCTCAAGTAAGGCTAACTCCACATCTAGTGAGGAGTATGTTACTGCTTCTGAAGATGGGTCGGTTGACACTTGCCCTGAAGGAGTAGTGTCTGAGGAGTTGTTGACTGAACAGAAAGTCCACAAAAACATTATCACTAATGGTGATAACTGCATTTTAACTGAACCTGATATCATTGAAACAAATGATAAACTTAAGGTAATTCTTTACGGGGGTTATAAAAATATTAACCAAGTTAAGAAAGAGGCTTTTTCAGCTCATTATGGGCTTGGTTACAAAGAGAATTTGCAAAAGTATTATACCCCCAAAAACCAAACTGAAAAAGGTCAGACTTCTGTTCATAAACCAACTCCTCCTGCTCATAATGGAGAGTTATCTAAGGCCAGATCTAATACAAGAGAACTCATGTGGACAAGAGGATGTGTTTTCATTGTGGCATAGTTGGTCACATTCTTGTGAACTGTCCATCAAAGAACCAAGGGAAACGGCATGTTATCTCACAGCCAGCCGTTATCCCTAAGTCGCCAATAGTGAAACCTCCCAGAAGTCCAAAGCAGAATGTGGTGTAACCACCAGTACAACCTATCGGAAAACCTAAGATTAAATTTGAGGCCAAACCATTTGTTGCAAGAAAGGTAAAGCAACCTGCTGTACCTCGTGTGTCTACATCTGGTAGTACACGCACTGGTGAGAAATCTGTGGCTAGACTCTCTAAGCCACAAAGAAGAAGAAGGAATAAGAGGTTGAGAAAGCTGGAACAACTGACTAAGACTCAATCAGGTGAAGCTTCCACAAGTTCACCGGCTGTGGTTGAGCCAAAGTCTACTGTTCTGGTTAAGAATCAAAAGAGATCCTGGAACAAGAAAGTTAAAGGTTCTCAATCTCCTGTTCCAAATTCATCCAAAGATTCACCAATTTTGAACAGTCATCATGACTGTGAGTTGAAAGAAGTAGTTTATTTTGAGAAGGATGGACGACCCAAGACCACAATGGCTTGGGTCTCCGAATCTAACTAATTCTTTTGTTACTCGTGCAGGGACGTCCGAAGGGTACTATCTCTAACCGTTGGTATGTAGATAGTGGATGCTCCCGGCACATGACAGGAAACGTGGCCTTGCTTCAAGACGTTAAACCATTCAGAGGCGGCTATGTGGCCTTTGCCGGAGAAAAAGGCGGCAGTATCACGTGTCAAGGCGTGGTTTCGAATGGTTGTGTCAGCTTTAACAATGTCAACTTCTGTGAGCAGCTGAAGCATAACATGTTGAGTGTCTCCCAAATGTGTGACAAGGAGTACTCGATGATGTTTGACAAGTCAGAATGTCTGATTCTCAAACCCGGTTGTGAGGTTCCCGAAGACTGGATTCTGATCAGAGCACCAAGATCAAACGACACTTATCAGATCGATATGAGCGTGGCAAAAACCACCTCATCAGTTGCTACTTGTTTGCTTACAAAAGCGACAGAACTTGACTCCATCTTGTGGCATAGGAAACTCGGACATATTTCTTATCGTAAAATGAAACATCTTGTCCGAAACGGTTTGGTAACCGGGGTTCCTAAGTTGAGGTTTACCATTGCAGATGACTGTATGCCGTGTAAAAAGGGCAAACAGCAACGGAAGTCTCACAAGCCCAAGCTCCAAAACTCTATCGATACCCCTTTGGAGCTATTACACATGGATCTGTTTGGCCCCATAAGTATTAGGAGTATTGGAGGTAAGTCGTTCTGTCTAGTTGTAACTGATGATTTCTCATGTTTTTCTTGGGTGCATTTTTTAGGTACAAAAGACGAGACTGCTGATATTCTTTAATACCTGATCCTGAGCTTGGAATCTCTTTGCAAGCTGAAAGTTAGAAGAATAAGGAGTGACAACGGAACTGAGTTCAAGAATAATTTGATAGAACTTTTCTGTCTCAAGAGAGGGATCCGTCACGAATTCAGCGTGCCGTACACACCTCAGCAGAATGGAGTTGCTGAGCGAAAGAACAGAACACTGATCGACTGCAAGGACTATGCTGTCAGATGCAAAGCTTCCTGTCACTTTCTGGGCAGAAGCAGTTAGTACAGCTTGTCACGTCTTAAACAGGGTTCTGGTTGTGAAAAGGCACAACAATACATGTTATGAGTTGATCAACAATCGACTTCCCAATCTTGATTACCTAGTTCCTTTTGTTAGTCCTTGTTCCTTGTTGCTACAGTATAAAGACCGTCAGTCTAAATTTCATGCGAAAGCGGTGGAAGGCATCTTCTTAGGATATGTTGCCAATTCGCCCTGCAAAAGAGTGTACAACATAGGAACTCGTACTGTCGAGGAATGGTTTGAAGTGGACTGTAGTAAACACAGCACTCCACCATAACCAAAAGGTCCAGCTTGGGGTTTTGATTATGATGCGCTATTCAAATCCTTCAATCTTCCTGACTTATCTGCAGAAGACGCCGCAAATGTTTATGATTTATTGCGTGGCAACAATGACTCCAAATTTTCTACTCGTGCTACTGCACTAATTATAACTCCTGATTCCAATGCTGCATCTGCATCTGGAACTCATGATAGTAATGACAGTGAAGATGTTCTTGTTGATGGAGATGACGCTCCAGCCAATCCTAACACAACTGTAGAAAATGAAGCTCCAGCTGATCCAATAAACATTGAATCTTCTTCCTCTGGAACACAGGAAATATGGGAGTTAAGCACGAATCTAGATCCAGAAATTCAAGAACCGATTGTACCGGAGACGAGGGTGCATAGGAATCATCCAATCGACAACATTATTGGTGATCCTTATGCCGGTGTTCAGACTCGTCATAGAACCATCACAGAGAACACCAGTCTTTACACAGAGATATTTGACACTGGTGTCATAGTAACATGTCTGCATGCTGCATTCGTGTCCCAGTTAGAGCCAAAGAATGTGAAGGAGGCTCTCACTGACAACTGCTGGATTGAGGCGATGCAAGATGAACTGTCTCAATTCCAAAAGTTGCACGAGTGGGATTTAGTTGACTTTCCAAAAGGATTTCAGCCAATTGGTACCAGATGGGTGTTCAAATGCAAGACGGATGATCGTCATGTAGTTGTGAAGAACAAAGCAAGATTGGTTGTTCAGGGTTTTTATCAACAAGAGGGCTTGGATTACAATGAAGTATATGCCCCAGTTGCTAGAATTGAGGCCATTCGACAGTTCTTGGCTTATGCCACATATATCGGCTTCAAGGTCTATCAACTTGATGTGAAGAGTGCTTTCCTTTATGGTAAGGTGCATGAAGATGTCTATGTCACTCAACCTCCCGGTTTTGAAGATCTGCATAATATCAATAAAGTGTACAAGCTCGACAAAGCACTTTATGGTCTTCATCAAGCACCGCGGGCATGGTATGAGACATTATCTAAGCATTTACTGTCTAATGGTTTCGACCGTGGACAGATTGACTCGACTCTCTTCATATGGAAAGCAGGAGGTGACATTCTTCTTGTGCAAGTATATGTCGACGACATTATCTTTGGGTCGACCAATGAAGGGATGTGTAGGGAATTCGAGAAGGTGATGAAGTCCAAGTTTGAAATGAGCAATATGGGTGAACTGTCATTCTTTCTAGGTCTGCAAGTCAGTCAAAGAGAGAATGGTATTTATCTACATCAAACTAAGTACGTGCAGGACATCTTGTCAAAATATAAGATGAGTGATAGCACTACTTATGGCACACCAATCCCAGTCAATCATGGTTTGCATCCCGACAGAGATGGAAAGGATGTGGACAGCAGGTTGTACCGTGGGATGATCGGATCACTTATGTATCTCACAGCTTCAAGACCCGATATAATGTTTGCTGTGTGCTTGTGCTCAAGGTTTCAGTCACAACCGAAGGAGTCTCATATGATAGCAGTAAAGAGAATTTTCAGATACCTGAAAGGGAAACCCCAATTAGGTCTTTGGTACTCTAAGCAGCAGTCATTCGACTTCAAAGCCTATACTGATTCAGATTACGGCGGTTGTAACCTTGACAGAAAGTCAACTTCTGGTGGATGTCAATTCTTAGGAGACAGGCTGGTCTCCTGGCAGTGCAAGAAGCAGTCAACGGTTTCTGTCTCAACTTGTGAAGCAGAGTACATTGCTGCAGCGAGCAGTTGTTCTCAGATACTGTGGATTCAGCAACAGTTGAGAGACTACGGCTTAAACTTCACTGGAACTCCTCTATTCATTGACAACAATGCCACCATGTCCATCACAAATAACCCGGTGAAACATTCCAAAACTAAACATATAGAGATTCGCCATCATTTCATCCGTGATTGTGCTGAAAAGCATTTAATTGAGCTTGTAAAAGTTCACACGGATGACAATCTTGCTGACCTTTTCACAAAGGCATTTGATCGATCCCGTTTTGAGCATATTTTCAACTTGATAGGAATGTTCAATCCTGAGTGAAAACTAAGTTTTCTTAACTCAATTCAATTCATGGAATTTAAATTTTTTAATTCCTTTAAATTTTCTGTATAGTTCTTTTAGTTTTAAAATATTTTACAAAAATCAAAAACAAAATAGAAAATGGAGAAAATTTCAAAGTTAACTTGAAAAAAGAGGAAATGATAGTACATCAGAAATGATTTAAACTTCATAGACTACTCATATGGGAAATGATTGCGTCATACTTACTTATCTGTTTAAAATTGTTATGTTTTTAATCTGTTTATTTACAAGTAATTTGAATTGTCAGTAGGATGTATGCGTCTTTGAATCACTAGTAGTGTGGAAACTAAATCTAAATTACAAATATGATTTGAACCCATGTTTGCAAGCGTGTGTGAGTAAAAGATTAGAAAAGATAACTATCAGATAAAGGATGTTAGATTTTGACAATAATTTTCTTTTGAGATCAGTTTCTTGTTATGTTGTTATCACAATTAATGCGGTTCATCTCACTGCCCATACTCACAAGTATGCTAGGAGAGATTGAATCAAGACATGTCTCTACATTAACCGTTGAGCATGTATTCACCCTTGAATCAATCCTGGTTCATTGAAATCAAATCCAGATAAAAGTTGGATCCCCTTACCTTATAATCAAACACCTTGTTCATTATCCCGAATCATCATACAGATATTCAAAGAAGAAAATCACATGTAACCAAGACAAAAGAATCACTCGATTCTGAATCTTATGATTCCTGATAATCCGTATGGATTCTGCTTGATTTTTCTGTGCTAATTAATGTAACTTCATTCTGAAAATTAAGAAAATAATTGGAAAAATCATAGATGCCTTGAAGATAGTGCAAAATATCATAGCATATCAGTGGGGTACACGTTGTATATCTTATAATTAATACCTTAATACACAAGAACGTGATACAAAGATGCTTATAGTTTCAAATCTTATAATATTGTCAACTTGAATTACTTGTTTATGTGCTTATTACGTATGAATAAAGAGTAATACATGACATGATCCCATATTCTTTGATGTTTATATTGTATCGTTTTTGCTATAAGTTAGCCTGATATGATCCTCTGCTCGTACCTTTGATCAAAAATAGCTTGTGTAAATGATTGTATATATCTATCTTGAAAAGAACAAAAAGATTTTAAGTTTTTAAGTTTATGCATAGTTCAAGTTTAAATCAGAAAAAGGCCAAAAATATTTTATGTTTAATCTTCATGAATTGTATTTGAATCCTCTTGGTTGAATATTTGTATCTTGTTCGTTATTTGACTTGAAAATCTTCATAAATTCTGAGTTGTAAATTGCGCACTTAAGGGTTGTGCGCACTTGTCAAGTACGCACGAAGTAACAATTGCACACTTAACAAGTACGCAAGAGTTAAACCTTGCGCACTTGTTAAGTACGCAAGAGTTAACTCGTGCGCACTTAACAAGTACGCACGAACATTAAGTGAGGGGTATAAATCAGAGACTTAGAACATTTTTTAAGCTTTCACGCTTTCAAACCCAAAGTTTCCCTCTGCAATTTTACTCTCAAAATCGTTTGTGTCCAATCATCCTTTCGTCCCGTCCATACTTTCATCATCATATTTCATCTCAGTGGTGAGATTATAGGCCGATTTCATCCGTTTAATCGTCACTTTGGACCGGATTCTGACCTAGAATCTTTTTAGGTTAATGCCGACAAAATTTGGGGTAATATGGGGTTGTTTGGGTAACTTATTATCTGTAACAAGCTAATAGGAAGCTTTAATCGACTCCCTAATCATCTCATGGTCCTCGATTGATCCGTCATTTGAAGTTGAACCGACAGTGGGTCAGCGACTTGCCTAGGTCAAAAATTGAACGAGTGTAGTGTTGATAATGGTACCATAGGTTAGAATCCTTGATTCCGACCTAATGGCGACCTAATCAACCCACGTTTTGAACGAATTACAATTTTCCAAAATTTTTGCTAAGGGTTGTTCTTGCGCACTTAGCAAGTACGCAAGAAATACTTCCTGCGTACTTGCTAAGTACGCAAGAGAAAAATCTTGCGCACTTGCTAAGTGCGCAGGACCAACACTTAGAAATTTTTCTTAAGTCTGAAATTTTTTTCAAAGTGTAACTACTATACTACGTCATGTGTGTCTACTTCCAGTGTTATAAGTTGTTCTGAATATGTTTTCTGTGTGTGTTTGCAGGCTATGGCTCGTGCATTCACTGACGAATTCAACCTAGTGGCTAACACCGAACCAGAATGGAAAGGCGCAGCCTTGCAATACAGGGAGATTGTCGATTTTCTCAACAGATCAAGAATAAGTTATGCAATCTCAGCAAACCCAACAGTCTCAAGACCTTACCTGGAGCAATTCTGGGAAACTACAGAGCACGATTGCACGGTATCCCCGAATGTCATAAGGGCTACCGTTGACGGTCGGGCTATTGCTATCTCCGAGGATACAATAAGGAGAGTATTGCAGTTCGGAGACCTTGCCACCGACCTGACATCCTATCCAGATTACTACGTGGATAGGTGTTGGAGGCACAGAATGGGATATGTCAGGGCTAGGGACTATGCTTCCTACAAGAAGATGTGGGTATTGGATCAATGGCGTTACTTTTCCCACATCATGATCGTGTGCATTTCATCCAGGAAAGCGAGGAAAGATGCCATGGGTCATGACCTAGCAGCGGCCATGGTGGGCCTGTCTCTCAATCGGGGCTATAACTTCTCTCGCTATATCTTCAAAGCACTAAATGACCAGATAAATACAGCAGAGAGGTTCAGGTTCCTTTTGTACCCAAGGTTTGTGCAGCTACTGATCGATGATGCACTGCCAAACCTACGCGCTATCGGGGAGAGACTGCAGGTAAAAAGGGTGGACAAGAGAGTCTTTGCTCAGTTTCTAAAGCCAGGCAGTGTAGAACCTACCCCTGCGCACACTGAACTCTTTGGCCACCTACTAATGAAGCATACGTCGCTCCTGAAGATTGGAACTGGTATAGTCCCAACTCAGCACCAGAGATGAGTGATGACTATGGTGAAGAGCAAGAGGAAGAGCATGTAGATGATGAAGGTGATGATGAAGGTGATGTTAGTGGTGCTGAGGAATCCGATTCGAAGGCAACAGAATCAGATTCTTCTGATTCCGATGACGCACCATCACAGGCACATCCGAGAAGGTCGGCACAGGTAACCCTGCCTGCGTCGTCTTCAAAAAGAAAACGACAAAGCTCGAACAGCGAATATGAGCCGGCTTCCGACTCTGACGCTGCTCTATAAAGACGAAGGCGAGAGAAAGCCAACAAGAAAAGAGGCGATAGGCAAGAGGTTGCTATCCCCAGGGTTGAAGAGATTCCGACTGTGCAGCCAGTACAAGTTGAAGCTGCCCGTCCAGAGTCAGAATCTACCACGCCAGCACGACAACTGTTTAGAAGGAGGAGAAGGCCACTGGTACAAGCAGATGTGGCAGTCACGGCGGTCACAGAGGTGATTCCTGTGACGGTGACCCTCCCTACTCCAACCGTCCAGGTGACGGTGACTGCTCCACTTCTCATGGAGTCAGTCACCATCACCCCAACCATAACTCCCATCATTACATCCCCCATCCCAACACCCACCAAAGAGCCGTCAGGTCAACCCTTTAACTACGGTGATTTCTCACAGGGGTTCGACTTTGACACAATCTTCTCTTCCCCCATCCACAACGCCAAAGCCTCATCATCTACGCATCCGGATCCAAATGAAGCTAGGGTCGATGTGCTAGAAACCCAAGTTGCTGGCTTGTTGAAGACTTTTCAAAAGTCAAAAGAGGATTCTGATGCTCAACAAGCACAGATAAACTCTCTGGCGGATGAAGTTAGGATTCTGCGTAGCCAGAGAACGGGGACTGATGAACGGTTGAAGAATGTCATGGCATAGAATGAACTGTTAATGAAGACTAACGAAATAATTCTATGCCACAGAACTTCACTTGAGCTGAGGATGGACTTGCAGAGAAAAGAGCACGCATCGATGGTCAAATTAGTTGGTGAACTGACTGCGAAGCTAGGTGCTCAGGGGGAGAAGGAGACAGAGACAGAGAAAGAGAAAGACAAAGAAAAGAAATCCACCGGTGCCGAGTCTTGTCATCCAGTCGATCTGACTAAGGATGATGATAAAGACAAGGATGCTGAAGTCGGTCCTAGTGGAGGTGAGCACCTAGCTTTGGCGATTGTGCCCATCTCTTCTGTTCCATTGGCTGAGGGGGAGTCTACTCAGCAAGAGGGTGGCGATACCTCAGGTGGTGGTGGTGGAGATAAAGGGAAGTTAGCGGCTGACGTGCTCAAGGACTTATCTGATGATGAGATCCTCTATTTAGAGCTCGACTATTCCAAAGAGGCACAGATCGATGCTCTCCTTAATCTGGAAGAAGGAGAGATCGACTCTGGTGATGACTGGAATGAGGATGACGATGATGTGGTGATAGAGATTCCCAAGGGCGACGGGGAAGGAGAATACGAGTTAAAGGATGGTGAGATATTTGAAGTACCATCGCTCGAATCTCTGCTCGACACAGGCTCAGTTGACATGGCAAGTAATGTTGAAGCTACAACTGAAGCCTCCCCGGTCGACCCTATACCTGTGGACCCCGAGGCACAAAAAGAGAAAGACATGCCTTCTGCATCTACAAAGGGTCCAGCTCCCGTGTGGCAAAAGACGTCTATCATAGACAAGCACGGAGCGACAGGTATGATCTTGGCTGTTAGGTTCGAGGAGGACAAAAAGTTGTTCGCCATCAAAAGATCTGGGGAGGTTCAATACTTGAAACCCACCAGTGAGGCGTTCAACTCTTTGCCCAAGTACGACCTAGTTAACCTCGCAAACCGCGATCTGCTAAGTCACTTGAATAATGCAGTAGCAATGGGTTTGTGGGTAACACTACAGCGGGAAGCAAGATCAGGGAAATTTGAATACCTCAAGCCTCATGTGCCCAGAAGAGTCAAGGATAAGCACGCTGTGCATCCTGTGACTAAGAAGCCCATAAAGAGATTGGTATACAAGCCAGTACGATGTGAAACTAAGATTCCCATGAGCAAGTTACCTCAGGATATTCTTGGTGACATGTGGTACTCGTACGTTGATCCAAAAACAGGCGAGGCTGTGGTAATGAGTAAAGGTAAGTCAGCAAGTGGAAACATGGTACCAAAGGAAGTGATCAGGATATTTGATGAACTCTGCTTCATCAACTTTTCTGTGAACGATCTGGAGGTACTAGCCGACAAGTACTGCATCCACACTGACGAATGGACGAAGCTTCTCTCTGCCAAATACGACAAGTTGATCAAGTTCTGTCTTGATTACAAAAAGAAGATGGAAGCTAAGGAACAAGTGCTGTGAAGACTGAAGAATGAAGACTAAAGACGATGAAGATCACGAGCTGTTCTTAAGGGGGAGTTTGTTGATGTACTTTCCTGTGACAACACTCTGGATAGAGTCTTACTTTGTATTTCTAATGTCTGTAATTTGTCTTTGTATGTAAGAGTCGTTATGTAATAGTTTATCGAATTGTATTTACTTTTACATAATGTATGTTGTTTTCTGCTAAGTGTTTTGCGCACTTACATGTGCGCAGGAAAAAGCTCCTGCGTACTTAGCAAGTACGCAAGAACACCTTTGCGTACTTGTTAAGTACGCAAGAGCAATTGGTCCTGCGCACTTGCTAAGTGCGCAGGCATCAGGTCTGTATAAATAGGATAGGTTCACATAGACTAAGTACGCAGAACCATTTGTTTAGACGAACTCAGTTCTGCTAAGTACGCAGCTTGTATTCTCTCTGTAACCGTCGAGTGTTTATAATACAAAGAACGTTTATTGTGACTCTCGTGTTTGGTTTACATTGTTTAGTAAGACTCTCCACCTAGTCACGGGTATTCCGCAACCCGGTGCGACTAGTAGACCACTTGCATGTGACGATCCGACACACACGAAGGGACCTACAGTTTATTTTGATCAAACTGGACGACCCAAGACCTCGATGGCTTGGGTTCCTATTTCTAACTGATTCTCGTTGTGTATGTAGGGACAACCAAGGAGGACTATCAACAATACATGTATGTGGATAGTGGTTGTTCTCGACATATGACAGGGAATGTTAGATTGCTTGAGTATGTTAAACAAATTGATGGCGGTTATGTCGCTTTTGCGGGTAATAAAGGTGGATACATAACTGCACAGGGTACGTTACAGAATGACAAAAGTCAAACATCAGAAGGTGAATTATGTTGAGCAGCTGGAACACAATCTTTTATGTGTATCACAAGTTTGTGACAAGAAGTTTTCATTCCATTTCAACGATGCTGAATGTTATATTTTGAAACTGGGCTTCGTGATTCCTGATGAATGGATTCTCATGAAGGCTCCGAGGAGAAATGACACGTATGTCCATGACATGAGTGTCGCCACTACAACAGATTCAATTCCTACTTGTTTACTCTCCAAGGCGTCAGAATCTGATTCAATATTGTGGCACAGGAAGCTAGCTCACATTAACTATAGGAAGATGAACTACATTGTTTGGAATGATCTGGTTCTTGGTATTCCAAAATTGAAATTCTCAGTTCCTGATGATTGTATTCCTTGCAAGAAGGGGAAGCAAAGAAAGAAATCTCATAAATCTAAATCGATGAATTCTATCGTAACTCCTTTGGAGCTGCTGCATATGGATTTGTTCGGTCCTATCAGTATCAGGAGCATTGGTGGAAAATCATACTGCTTGGTAGTAACTGATGATTACTCCAGATTTTCATGGATTAAGTTTCTTTCTTCTAAAGCTGAAACCACTGAGTTGGTACAATACTTAATCCTGGGTTTGGAGAATTTATTCAATCTGAAAGTTAGAAGAATCAGGAGAGACAATTGCAGCGAATTTAAGAATAGCAAAATGGGCTTATTCTGTCTACAAAAAGGAATTCATCATGAATTCAGTGCGCCATATGTTCCTCAACAAAACGGTGTCGCTGAACGAAAGAACAGAACTTTGGTAGAAACGGCTCGTACGATGCTAGCAGATTCTAAGCTTCCAGTCACTTTTTGGGCTAAAGCTGTGAATACTGCATGTCATGTTTTGAACAGGGTCTTGACCGTCAAGCGATATAACAAGACTTGCTATGAATTGCTGAATAATCGAAAGCCGAATCTGGATTATTTACTACCTTTTGGTAATCCTTGCACCCTATTGAAAGTTCGAGATGTCCCAACAAAATTCATTGCAAAGGCTATTGAAGTATGTGGCTAATTCGACAACCAAGAGGGTTTATAACAAAGAGGCGCGCCAAGTTGAAGAATGGTTCCATATTGATTGTTCAAATCGGTCTTTACCACAAATGGCGATTGGTCCGGATTGGGCATTTGATTATGAAAACTTATTCAAGTCTTTTCATTTACCTTCTGATATTTCTGCTGAAGATGCTGCTGTTCTATATGAGTCTTGTCAGGATGCACAGCACAATGGATTTCTACCAAATGTAGTTCAAAATTCATCGATTCCATCTACTTCTGCTCCCGATCCTAATGTTGCTTCTTGTTCAGGTCCACAAGATTCAGAGAGTGAGGAGGATAATGCTATTTTTCAAGATTCTTCTGCTGATCCGTTGTTGGGTGATGATCCATTACCTTCGACACAGGAACAGGGGGAGATTCCTACAACTTTAGCCTCGGATATTCCATTTAATCAAGATTATTCTTATCAATCTGACTCTACTCAAGTTGACGTGTTGCCGGTTCCAGAGGTTGCATCCATCAAGGAACTCAAAGATCATCCCGTGACGAATATAATTGGAAATTTACAGGATGGAGTGAAAACACGTTCTCTTGTTGACAATACTTGTTTGTATACCTGCCTTAAAGATTATGGAGTTGTTGATGATTGCTCACATTCATGCTTTATTTCGCAGGTTGAACCCAAGAATGCTGAGATGGCTTTAAATGACAACAATTGGATATAAGCTATGTAGGAAGAACTTGCTAAATTTGACAAACTTAAGGTTTGGAATCTTGTTGATCTTCCGACGGGTGCGTATCCGATAGGAACAAAATGGGTGTTTAAATGTAAGAAAGACGATCGAGGTGTTGTGGTACGCAACAAGGCAAGATTAGTTGTCCAGGGCTTCAATCAACAAGAAGGAATTGATTACACCGAGGTTTATGCGCCGGTTGCGAGGCTCGAAGCTATAAGGCTGTTTCTAGCTTTTGCTTCTTTTAAAGGTTTTAAGGTGTTTCAATTAGACGTCAAAAGTGCGTTTTTATATGGAAAGGTCAAGGAGGAAGTCTATGTTTGTCAGCCGCCGGGGTTTGAAGATCCACTGAATCCGAATATGGTTTTCAAGCTTGATAAGGCCCTCTATGGTCTTCATCAGGCTCCTCGTGCGTGGTATGAAACAATATCCACACATCTTTTGGCAAATGACTTTGTTCGTGGATAGATAGACTCGACCTTATTCATAAAGAAATCAGGGGGAGATTACCTACTGGTGCAGATTTATGTGGACGATATTATTTTTGGCTCAACAAACGAAGGGTTATGCAAAGATTTTGAGGGTGTAATGAAGTCGAAGTTTGAAATGTCTGCTATGGGAGCGTTATCATTTTTCTTAGGTTTGCAAGTAAATCAAAAGGAAGATGGTTTCTTTATTCATCAGTCCAAGTATGTCAAAGACATCTTGAGCCAATTCAAGATGGAAGACTGTACCCCATATGATACTCCAATTCCGGTGAATCATAAGTTGAATTCTAACCAGGATGGAAAAGATGTGGATTGTCGACTTTACAGAGCTATGATTGGATCTCTCATGTACTTAACCGCTTCAAGGCCAGATATAATGTTCGCCGTGTGCTTCTGTTCCAGATTCCAGGTGTCACACCCCGACCGATGGCGGAATCATCGAGGCGGACAATGTGATGATTGTTCAAAAGCACATGATAGCTAAAGGTTGCATAATTCATTAATTTAATTTAAAGACAACAAGATCCAAATACAATACATTCCAAATAACCTAGTCTAGTTCAAAACATTGATTTATTTAACTAGGTCCATAGTTCCTAAATGGAGAGATCTTCGGCAAGCAGTCACATATCCAAACCTGAAACATTATTTAAATCAAGTGTCAACTAAAAAGTTGGTGAGTACATAGGTTTAGTATTTCCTGTAAATAGTGGTTGTAAATCGTTTTGCAACTCATTGTTTATATTGTTAAACATAGTATATGATGTAACATTTATTTAATCACAATTCAAACCGAGTTTGACGCGCTTGAACAGAGCACAACAGCTAAGTCCGGTATGCTTGAATATAGTTACCCACTATATCCGGTATGATTGAATATAACACGCGGTTATATCCGAGTATGCAGTAATAAACACCCTAACCGGGTGGGCTGGTCAGGCACAATAGATCTATCAATATTACAGTTGGTTGTCTTGTGTTTAAATGTATGTACATCCAAAGAATAAACATATAGTCTCATGTATAACACGTACAAACAATGTGAGTAGCATGTATAATGTTTCACCCCAAAACGTATAAAAATGTAAAAATAGGGGCTATGTAACTCACCTTGCAAGCGGGTATTTTTCCACGCGTGTAGGTGATAAGTATGTGGAAGCCTAAGCACGTTGATACCCTATGTAGACAAATGGGTATTATTGTATGTTTACATGTATGTGCGTATTCGTATTTAAATGAGTATAGGTTTTATAATAATATCCGTAATATAAAATGTGGTAGAAAATGAATATGATTTTGTAAAACTTTGACTTATAAAATTTTACATTTTTAAATAATTAATCATTATGTATTTAAACAATAATAATAAATAAAAAGATAAGTCTTTATTTGATTAATTATGTTGATGTTTTATATATTAAAATTTATTTTAACAAGTTTATTAAAATTATTGCTAGGTTCATATAAAAATAATGAGACATTTTATATATTACATGTATTTTAATAAGTTTATAAAATGTTACAAGATTTATAAAAAAATATAGAACATTTTATATTTAAAAATGTAATTAAGTGAGTTTATAAAGATATTACAAGATTTAAAAAAAATATAGGACATTTTATAACTAAAATGTAATTAAATAAGTTTATAAAGATATTACAAGATTTATATAAATATGGGCATTTTATATCTAAAAATGTAATTAAGTAAGTTTATAAAAAATATTACAAGATTTATAAAAATATAGGATATTTTATGTCTAAAAATGTAATTAATTAAGTTTATATAAATATTGCAAGATTTATAAAAGTATGTGATATTTTATATATATTATAATGTATTTTAATAAGTTTATATATATATAAAATAAATGGGATGGTTTATAAAAATATAGTTTAATTGATTTTAAAATAAACGAACGAGTAAACCGACTCGTTTTAGTATTTATTGCATAAAAAGAGTATTAGGATAATTAAATAAAATAAATAAATGAAAACAGAATTAAAAATAAATAAAAAAAATTTGGCCGTAGGCTAACCGGGATCGAACCCGCGACCTGAGACACAAACACACACACGCATAACCAGCCGGGCTATCGCCCATCGCTGGTTATGTGTGTGATGTTTAATACTTAACCCTTACACGAATTGGTCGCTGGTTCTCGGCAATTCGCAGACCAAGTCACCGAGAACTTTGGTTTGCTCGGAAATTGTCGGAATTTGTTCGGAAATTGATATGCATTACTTAGCCATTAGTAAAACGAAGGTAAAGGAACAAAATGTGGTGATAATACCTGACTCGAAGTGGTCCGAGAAGTTGGAACAAAACTTCGAAAAAACGCACAACTGAACTCGGGTTCTGGTCCAAATTGGAACTTCTAAGGGGGCTGGGGAGCTTCGTCTGGATGTCACGAACACGGTGGTATCCTCAATTTAAAGGGAGACTAGACAGAGAGGGGGTGGCGAGCTCGGACAGGTCCGTAAATGGCCGTTTATGGAGTAGCCCAATCCTTATAATGAAATATGAAATTGAGGGTGTCTGGACATTCGTCTGGACGAGACGAAGCTAAAGAGCTATCAAGCACGCGTGGAGGTTGACTGTCGGCTCGAAATCGTGGCGTGGGTTTTCGGCCACCAACCGGATTAGACGATCCGTATGTTGGGGAGACCAATTGGTCGGGGCCTTTCGTTCGCGTGGGAGAGACGAGTCCAGGGAAGCTTTTGTCGGGTGTTGAGGTGCAGGGAACAGCCCTGTCGGGGTGTTCGCCGGAGAAAGCTTCGGACCGCCGGACCATGGTTGGGGGTGACCGGAAACACGATTTGGGACTTGGCAGATTTAGTCCCTGAAGTTTGGTCTTGTTTTAATTTAGTCCTTGAATTAATTACGGATGAATCCCTGTGGTTTCATTTGACCAGAAACAGCCCCTCAACGATTTTAAATTTTAAATCCTTTTAGTTTGGTTAATTACAATATAACCCCTGAACTTTTATTTAAATAATTAATTAGATTCTTTTTTTCAATTTCAATTAATTTATTTTATACTTATATATTTTATAAATCCACTTTCTTTAATAAAACTAATCTTTTTTAAATAATTATCTTTTTGAAATAATGCATTAAATTATTTATTTAAATCATTAAGTTTATTTAACTTAAATTCTTTTAAACTAAAATGAAATTTAAGTTTATAAGATTTATAAAACTTATGTTTTTATTTAAAAATCCATCTTTTTAAATGGTTAGTTTAATAAAATTGAAAACCATCGATTTATTTATATAAATTATTTAATTTAATAACATAATTTACATAGTTTATAACCTTAAAATATTTTTAAAATTTACTTTAAAAATACATAAATTGTACGCCAATTTGTATAAATTTGATTAAATATACGTGTATATGATTTGAAATAGAATGTTAATATTTATGTGACAATTATTACAACAAAAATTTTGAAAGGTCACAGTCTCCCCAAGTTGAAGAAATTTCGTCCCGAAATTCGATTAGCGAAGGTTATAGAAGCGGGAAAGAGATGTCAAAAGGTTTAGGATGGAATTACTTCACAAGAGAAATATTCAGCGGGGAAATATCGTATGATGACGGATGACGATGCTAATTCGAGTCGAGTTTTCAACTAATTGCTCTAATAGTATAAGGAGATTTATGCATACCATTGCTCATACAACGCATGAATGTAAACTACTAGAACTCAGATTTAACAATATTGGTGCCAATCACTTTGTGACATGGCATTTTCCTTTAAAACTCCATCTCACGGGTGTTCATATTTTCAAGTTTTGCAAAAACATTTTCTAAAATCCGGTCCTCCTCTTAGTACTTATGCACGGTTTATACTCGTTATATCAAGTGGGTTTATGTATAGGGTGTACTAGCGGCTAACCCACCACCCCTTTGATATACTGGGGATCCCCCGTGCATAATTACTAGGATTTAGATCATTTTAATCAAATCACCTTTCTCAATTGAAAATTGTACAATGAAATGCGTGCAATTTATAAATGTTATCACGTTTATGAGTGGTTTCATAGCACAAATATGTCTAACAATTCAAGAACCGATCCTCTTCCTAGTACTTATGCATGGTTTATACTCGTTATATCAAGTGGGTTTATGTATAGGGTGTACCAGCGGCTAACCCACCACCCCTTTGATATACCGGGGATTCCCCGTGCATAATTACTAGGATTTAGAACTTCAACAATTCAAGTAGACTTTAACAGAGCTAGCAAGTTGTATGACTAAATTTAAACATAATAGATTTGTTTCGCGAAAGTATAGGAATGAGATAGCTGTTATATGCAATCACGGATTTTAGAATTTATAGCAATGGATTTCCCATCCGCTATTACCATGATATACGAGTTATCAAAATTGGTTGGTTGTTTAGCAAATAGATGGTTAAGAGCAAGAGACACAATTTTGAATATTGAATAAAACGGATGTATAAAGATAGAGAACAAGGGACGTACCGTTGACAGTGTCGTCATTGGCCGGAGTCTTGTTAGTATTTATATTAAAGGCTCGTCCACGAGGACCACCTTGATTTTGAAGTCTTGGACATTGGTTCCGAAAGTGGTTTGGGTCTCCACATTCGTAACAGGCCCGTCCATAGGTGATAGCGAGAGGCATTGGATGATTGCCTTGAGTAGCTTGATTAACGATAGTGCGAGCACGGCAAGTAGTAACAACGTGTCCATAGCATCCACATTTTGAGCATAGACGGCATGCAGCATGCGGGGCATGGTGATACTTGCAAGTAGGGCATTGGGGAAATGAACCTACATAGTTTCTCGGAATTTGACCCACAGGAGTAACTTGGGTCACAGGTACGGCAGGAATGATGGCCGCAAAGTTTTGGGCCTTACGCTTCCTATCATGACGGGAAGATTCGGGCTCTTTGTCTTTGTCGGACACGGAAGTAGCAGCTTTGTCGACCACTTTCTTGGTACCCTTCCTAGATAAGGTACTTGCTTTGACATGATTGTCAGTCAACACAGCAGACAAACGGATAGCGTCCCCGAGAGTGGAGGGATCACTTCCCGATACGGTGTCTTGGATTGGCATAGGCAGTCCACCTATGTATTTCTCAATTCTCCGTGCTAAGGGAGTAACCATGTGGGGCACGAGCAGACTCAGTTCTTGAAAACGAGTGGTGTAAGCCAAATTTTCTCCGCTATCTTGGGTGAGATCCCAAAACTCAGCTTCGAGCTTCCTCATTTCGTTGCGAGGACAGAACTCGTCAGTCATAAGTCGTCTCATTTCGTCCCAAGACAAGGACATAGCAGATTCGTTGCCTCGAGTACGCTTCCCACCGTTCCACCAGGTGAGTGCTCGTTTTTGGAAGACGCTGGCAGCATAACGGACTTTGAGGACGTCGGGACAACCGCTGTTTAGGAAAGTACTCTCCATACTTTCAAACCATTGAAGAAGGCTAGTAGCACCTTCCGTCCCGAAGAATTTGGTGGGGTTGCAAGAATTGAAATGCTTGAATGTGCAGTATGGTGGGTTTGCACCCTTCCCTTGCGTATTAGACCCATTACCATTGTTGTTAGCTTGGATCATTTGGCCTACTAGTTGAGTAAGTAGTGCAGCAAGGTCAACGTTGGAGTTGCTAGAGTTAGCATGTCGAGGAGGCATTCTAACACCATAAGAAAAGACAATGATATTTTAGATAAGATGGATATATATGAGTTATAGCGGGAAATAATGTAAGCAGAAAAACGGGATTCATCATGACGCGTGCCAGTGCATGTGTATTTATTCTAGGTTGATGGGGGAAACTAAGTCATCTATTCCGGATAGAACATGATGTTATAGGTCATTACTCGCGTAATAGGAATTGCCAGGACTTGCATGCACTACAAATTGTTATTACGTGTGCACCCGAAACAATGATTTGTTTGCATGTTCGTCTAGTTTTTCCTATTTTGCTATAATGTCCCCAGATTTTGAGTTCAAGTTCGGATTGTATCCTTGCGAATACATTGACTTATCAACGTTAAATAATTCCCCAAAACTTTCAAAGAGACATGCTTTAGCCTATAGGTAAACACTCACTTCAGAAATTCCCAGGAAAGCATACGGGTCCGTTTATTTGGATTTATACGAAATGCTTTCCTAGACAGAAAACCCAATGTACAGGTGTCACCCTTCCAGATTGCACGTGTCTTTTACTGATTTCGGGAAATTAAGTCGTTGACGAGATTTTCAAGATTTTAATAGATTTGAGAGTCCATGAGTATAAAACGTGTAGGGATGTTGCGATTTATAAGGATTAGGAGAGAGTATGGACAAGGATATGTAGTGTATTTGTTTGCATAAGTGTGTTGATCAAATGTGTATGTATAGTATGTATCATGTATCAAAATCTTGTATGTATAAGTCTCATGTACCAAACTCGGGAAAATTCAGGCAATTCCTAACTACAAATAATTCACATAGCAATTAATCATTTAGCACATAACACATAAAAAGGGAGTCCTAAGGTTATAGTCTAGGTCATTGTGTCTAATAACCTAATTCCCTATAACCATGGCTCTGATACCAATCTGTCACACCCCGACCGATGGCGGAATCATCGAGGCGGACAATGTGATGATTGTTCAAAAGCACATGATAGCTAAAGGTTGCATAATTCATTAATTTAATTTAAAGACAACAAGATCCAAATACAATACATTCCAAATAACCTAGTCTAGTTCAAAACATTGATTTATTTAACTAGGTCCATAGTTCCTAAATGGAGAGATCTTCGGCAAGCAGTCACATATCCAAACCTGAAACATTATTTAAATCAAGTGTCAACTAAAAAGTTGGTGAGTACATAGGTTTAGTATTTCCTGTAAATAGTGGTTGTAAATCGTTTTGCAACTCATTGTTTATATTGTTAAACATAGTATATGATGTAACATTTATTTAATCACAATTCAAACCGAGTTTGACGCGCTTGAACAGAGCACAACAGCTAAGTCCGGTATGCTTGAATATAGTTACCCACTATATCCGGTATGATTGAATATAACACGCGGTTATATCCGAGTATGCAGTAATAAACACCCTAACCGGGTGGGCTGGTCAGGCACAATAGATCTATCAATATTACAGTTGGTTGTCTTGTGTTTAAATGTATGTACATCCAAAGAATAAACATATAGTCTCATGTATAACACGTACAAACAATGTGAGTAGCATGTATAATGTTTCACCCCAAAACGTATAAAAATGTAAAAATAGGGGCTATGTAACTCACCTTGCAAGCGGGTATTTTTCCACGCGTGTAGGTGATAAGTATGTGGAAGCCTAAGCACGTTGATACCCTATGTAGACAAATGGGTATTATTGTATGTTTACATGTATGTGCGTATTCGTATTTAAATGAGTATAGGTTTTATAATAATATCCGTAATATAAAATGTGGTAGAAAATGAATATGATTTTGTAAAACTTTGACTTATAAAATTTTACATTTTTAAATAATTAATCATTATGTATTTAAACAATAATAATAAATAAAAAGATAAGTCTTTATTTGATTAATTATGTTGATGTTTTATATATTAAAATTTATTTTAACAAGTTTATTAAAATTATTGCTAGGTTCATATAAAAATAATGAGACATTTTATATATTACATGTATTTTAATAAGTTTATAAAATGTTACAAGATTTATAAAAAAATATAGAACATTTTATATTTAAAAATGTAATTAAGTGAGTTTATAAAGATATTACAAGATTTAAAAAAAATATAGGACATTTTATAACTAAAATGTAATTAAATAAGTTTATAAAGATATTACAAGATTTATATAAATATGGGCATTTTATATCTAAAAATGTAATTAAGTAAGTTTATAAAAAATATTACAAGATTTATAAAAATATAGGATATTTTATGTCTAAAAATGTAATTAATTAAGTTTATATAAATATTGCAAGATTTATAAAAGTATGTGATATTTTATATATATTATAATGTATTTTAATAAGTTTATATATATATAAAATAAATGGGATGGTTTATAAAAATATAGTTTAATTGATTTTAAAATAAACGAACGAGTAAACCGACTCGTTTTAGTATTTATTGCATAAAAAGAGTATTAGGATAATTAAATAAAATAAATAAATGAAAACAGAATTAAAAATAAATAAAAAAAATTTGGCCGTAGGCTAACCGGGATCGAACCCGCGACCTGAGACACAAACACACACACGCATAACCAGCCGGGCTATCGCCCATCGCTGGTTATGTGTGTGATGTTTAATACTTAACCCTTACACGAATTGGTCGCTGGTTCTCGGCAATTCGCAGACCAAGTCACCGAGAACTTTGGTTTGCTCGGAAATTGTCGGAATTTGTTCGGAAATTGATATGCATTACTTAGCCATTAGTAAAACGAAGGTAAAGGAACAAAATGTGGTGATAATACCTGACTCGAAGTGGTCCGAGAAGTTGGAACAAAACTTCGAAAAAACGCACAACTGAACTCGGGTTCTGGTCCAAATTGGAACTTCTAAGGGGGCTGGGGAGCTTCGTCTGGATGTCACGAACACGGTGGTATCCTCAATTTAAAGGGAGACTAGACAGAGAGGGGGTGGCGAGCTCGGACAGGTCCGTAAATGGCCGTTTATGGAGTAGCACAATCCTTATAATGAAATATGAAATTGAGGGTGTCTGGACATTCGTCTGGACGAGACGAAGCTAAAGAGCTATCAAGCACGCGTGGAGGTTGACTGTCGGCTCGAAATCGTGGCGTGGGTTTTCGGCCACCAACCAGATTAGACGATCCGTATGTTGGGGAGACCAATTGGTCGGGGCCTTTCGTTCGCGTGGGAGAGACGAGTCCAGGGAAGCTTTTGTCGGGTGTTGAGGTGCAGGGAACAGCCCTGTCGGGGTGTTCGCCGGAGAAAGCTTCGGACCGCCGGACCATGGTTGGGGGTGACCGGAAACACGATTTGGGACTTGGCAGATTTAGTCCCTGAAGTTTGGTCTTGTTTTAATTTAGTCCTTAAATTAATTACGGATGAATCCCTGTGGTTTCATTTGACCAGAAACAGCCCCTCAACGATTTTAAATTTTAAATCCTTTTAGTTTGGTTAATTACAATATAACCCCTGAACTTTTATTTAAATAATTAATTAGATTCTTTTTTTCAATTTCAATTAATTTATTTTATACTTATATATTTTATAAATCCACTTTCTTTAATAAAACTAATCTTTTTTAAATAATTATCTTTTTGAAATAATGCATTAAATTATTTATTTAAATCATTAAGTTTATTTAACTTAAATTCTTTTAAACTAAAATGAAATTTAAGTTTATAAGATTTATAAAACTTATGTTTTTATTTAAAAATCCATCTTTTTAAATGGTTAGTTTAATAAAATTGAAAACCATCGATTTATTTATATAAATTATTTAATTTAATAACATAATTTACATAGTTTATAACCTTAAAATATTTTTAAAATTTACTTTAAAAATACATAAATTGTACGCCAATTTGTATAAATTTGATTAAATATACGTGTATATGATTTGAAATAGAATGTTAATATTTATGTGACAATTATTACAACAAAAATTTTGAAAGGTCACACCAGGCAAAGCCAAAAGAATCTCACTTAATAGCTGTGAAAAGAATCTTTCGATATTTGAAAGGAAAACAACGTTTGGGGCTATGGTATCCTCATGGTTCTAACTTTGATTACAATGCTTATACTGATTCTGATTTTGGTGGTTGTTTTTTGGACAGGAAATCTACAACAGGTGGTTGCCAGTTCTTAGGTAATAGACTTGTGTCCGGGCAATGCAAAAAGCAAACCACAGTCTCTATTTCTACATGCGAAGCAGAATATATTGCTGCTGCGAGTCGTTGTTCACAAATCATGTGGATACAACAGCAATTGAGTGATTACGGTTTGAATTTCACAGGAACCCCTATGCTTATTGATAATAATGCTACTATGTCCATAACTAATAATCCTGTTAAACATAGTAAAACTAAGCACATCGAAATTCGATATCATTTTATTCGTGATTGTGCAGAGAAAAGGTTGATTGAGCTGGTCAAGGTACACACTGACGATAATTTTGCTGATTTGTTTACCAAGGCATTTGATCGTACCAGGTTTGAATTTCTAATTAAAATGATTGGTATGATCAATCCCGAATAAAAGCTTTTCAAAATCAGAATTTAATGGAAAATTTTGTTTTTTGCTTTATTACATTTTTGCATTTACATTTTCAGTTAAAAAGTTTTCAATTTATAAAAAGTCAAAACAAATTGAAAAATATAAAAGTTGACATCATTTGAGGTTAGAGAAGAAATGATAGTACATCAGAGATTAGTTCATTTCACACGACCTTAGTCGACCTTTGATATATGATTGATTAAACTGAGTTGATTTGATCTAAATTTCAAAGTCTGCATAAATGAGAAATGATAGTGTTGTGAATGCTCTAATCTTGATAATTTTTTTTCAAATTTGTGTATGAGATTTGAAACTTAAATTTTCAATAGACTAAAAGCGTTTTGAAACTAATAGTAGTGTGAAAATTAAATATAATATGATTACATCTGTGATATAAATCCATTATATGCCTGTGTGGGTGTGTAAAAGATCATTATCAGATAAAGAATATATGGTTATAAAGAATTTCATGAGACCAATATCGAATTATATCTTTAGCACAAATTTATTTCAGTTCACTTCACTGCCCATGCCCCGAAAAACATGCAAGGTGTTGTTGAACTAAGATATGCTTTCAAAATCTGTTGAAACATATATTCGCCCTTGGACCAGTTAGATACATTATCTAGTCTGACTCCATTGAATTTTATCCAGATAATAGTTGGATCCTCATACCTGAATCTGTTGATTCTCTCTATTCAGCTAATTCATTAGAATCTTCTGATTCTGAATCATCATGATTCTTATATCCTTTGAGATCTGATTCTATTCTTGTGCTAAAAAAGATAATTTCATCTTGGAAATTGATCTAATCTTAACATTAACTGTATATGTCTTGAAGATAGTGCAATTTATATTTCTGTTTGGCATATATGTGGGGTACACGATGTTTTTCATCCAAATTGTACTAAATCACATGAATTTGGAGAATAAACGCTTATAGTTTCAAATTTTATAATATTGACAAATTTAAAAATTCATGCTTTATATTTCAAATTCGGTATAAATAAAAGAGCATTTTATAACCTGATCTTATTTACTGTGAAATTTATCGCATATCATTTCATATATTATTCACATTGAATGAGTTTCAAAATGAAAAAGATGCAAAGTGCACAAGACTGAGTTGGATGGTTTCATATTATAGGTTACCCTTTGTTATTACTAAAATGTGTGATGAATTAATTGGATACTGATATGATCTTCTTGCTCATGATGTTTAGTAAAAAATATGTGATTTCAGTTTATTCAGATAAAAATCCAAAAATATGTGTTTCCGTTTGTACAGATAAAATCCAAAAATATGTGTTTCCGTTTGTATAGATAAAATCCAAAAATATGTGATTCCGTTTGTATAGATAAAACTCAAAAAGATTTTGATTTTGATTTTCCATGCAAATTCTAAACTTTTATTAAAATTGTTCGGGATTGGATCGGATACATGATGCTGACGAAAGTTCAAGACTTGAAAGGTTGACGTTGGTAAAATTTTGTTCAAGGCAAAAGTGAATAGATATTATGTTCGCCTGTGTACAGTGAAGCAAACTTAATAAGTTCGCTTAAGAACAGTGAAGCGAACTTAATCTGCTTGTCTGTGGATGGTGAAGTGAACTTAGCATGTTCGCCGAAGGCTTTTTAAGCGAACTTAACATGTTCGCCTAAATAAGCGAACTTAATGTATTTAAGGCTCTTGGCCAAGCGAACTTATCAGTCATCATCTTCTCTGTTCGAAGCGAACTTATCTGCATTTTCTTCGAAATTTTTTAATCTGTGTTGTTAGGGTTGTTTGTTGATTCCATCTTATTCCAAATTGATTTGCGAACACAACTACAGTAATTTCACTGATTTTCATCCGTTCAATCGTGTGTATTTTGCTGTTTTCCTCTCGGTTTACTTCGTGAGCATGCCAGAACGGTTTTTGACCTAATTTTGACTAAAAATATAAAATTGATCATTAGAATTGTTTACTTAGTGATAATCGATCGATATACAATACTTGTTTCATGTGTTTCAATCGATTTGCCGGATTTTTGAAATTCAGTCTTTGAATTTGTATCGTCACAGGTTCAGGCGAACTTGTTCCAAGCGAACTTGTTCAGGCGAACTTGTTCAGGCGAACTTAATAAGTTCGCCTCTTGCAACACTAAGCGAACTTATTAAGTTCGCCTAGGGGTCAGAGGGTATTTGGACTTGTGATTTTTTAGTGTTAGAAATTTTTTTTGTTTAAATTTTTTTTTAACATTTTTTTTGTTTGTGTTTGTTATGTTTACTAATGTGTTTTGTTGTTCGAATATTTTCAGATGGCTCGACGTGTCGAATATAAGCATAATCAGGTGGCATTGTTAGATCCTAACAAGTCAGAGGCAGTCAATTTTAAAGGAATAATCGGATTTCTGAATCGTTCGCATCTCCATACTGCTTTATCTGCTGATCCTTACATTAGTCTGGTATACATACAACAATTTTGGGATACAGTTCATCAGGATACGGGCGTAGAACCTCATGTTCTTCGTGCCACTGTCAATAATACTGAAATTGCCATATCTGAAGAAACAATTCGTGCTGCTCTTGCTTTGGGTGGTAATGCTGAAGACCCATTGTCATACCCGGGCACTCTTATTATGGGTTGTTTTCAAAGAATGGGTTATCGTGGGAGACAGAATGATACACAAGCACGTAAAGGTGGCTTAGTCGGTGAGTGGAGATACTTCATGCATGTGATTATTCAATGCATCTCTCCTCGTAAAGCTGGAACCGATGGTTTAAAGATGGCTCTTCAAACTGCAATGGTGGCTTTAACGTTGAATAAGCGATTCAATTTTGCACTTTACTTCTATCGAGAGATGGTCATGCAGATTAATCCGGCTGAAGGTCAAGGATTTTTTATGTATCCTCGCTTTATTCAAATGATTCTAAATCATCTTATTCCGGATCTTCCACAACATCCTATAAGATTAACTTTGACTCCGATGTCAAAGCGCATCTTTACTGATTGCACGAAGGTGAAACAGCAGAACGCAGCATTGATACCGGTTAATACTCCTTTGTTTGGTCACTTAATCAATCCTGATTATGTTGCACCAGCTAATGATAACTGGTTACCACAAATTCCACAGCAACCGATACAACAACAAGTTCCAGTTCAACAATCTCAAGTTCCCGTACAACCATAAATTCCTATTCCTGAACAAGTTCCTATTCCACAAGCTGAGGTTGAAATACCTATTCATGAACCTGTTCAAGAGGAGGTCGTTCATGCACATGAACATGATTTAGGAATGAACATGGATGATTTCATTGATGACGCTGTGAACTCGCCCATTCATGAAGCTGAAGGGAATGTGGTGACTGATGATGAATCTAGTTCAAGCTCAAGTGATACAATATTACATGTTACTGAAGGTAGTGACTCTGATGAATCTAGGGATTTTTCCTCAGATCATTATGATCGGTTAGCTGCTATTCCACTAGCTAATGCTGGAAAACGCATTAAATCTCAAGCCAGTCGACCAAGAAGAAAGTCTGTTCAGGATCCTCCTTCCGGTTCAGTACATGGAAAAAGATCCTTGGTTGATGAGAGTACTGATTCTGATAGTAACTTCAATCCAGATCCAAAAACTCAAAAGCTAATGTCTGCTTCAATAGCTGCTTCTCAATCTTCGCAGGGAGTAGAGGATGCTAATTTTGTTGCTTCCTTGATTATTACTCCTCCAAGATCTAAAGATACATCTTCGGTTATAACTCCTGTTCCTCCAATCATTACTCCTACTGCAAGTCCTTCGATTCCACAATCATCAGCTGGTCCGTCAAAGCCTTCTGATTCTGAACGGATTACTTTCCTTGAATCTCAAGTGCTTACTCTACAAACACAAGTGAATACTCTTGTTTCTACTGATTACAATGGCAGCTGGTGATTCAGATTCAAGCTCAACAGATAGCTGACATGCAAGCATTAGTGTCTAAACTCGTTCAGCGTCTTGACGCTCAGGGGGAGTTGAGGATACACGATACATGTCACACAGAGTCTATTCAAAGACGTGATGATGAAGACAATGATCCTGCTAGATATGTTGAGGGTGATCATCAATACACTGACGCTAATCCTATATCAAAGGTTCAGGAGTCGACATCACAATCACTTGAAGGAAACAAAGATACTTCTGGTGCTAATGAAGAAGAAATTCTATTATTGGAGTTCTTTGCAGATTCTGAAGAAGAAGAAGCTGAAAAGATTGCATGTCTTGATGACATTGATGATTTATTCAATGACATGGATGATGAAGTGTCTGATAATGAAATAGAAGAAGGAGAGATAGTAGAGATAGAGATAGAGAAAGATATTGTTACTTATGACGGCTGTGATGGTCTTAAAGTGCCATATAACTTCATCCAAGATGATGTTATTCCTGAATTCACTTATGAAGGAGTAACAGATTCTATGGACTCTGTTGAAGACGTCACACTGCCTGAAGATACTGCTGATTCAAAGATGGATACTAATGATGACAATATTCAATCCAATAAAGATGCTGAAACTGAAACTACTCACACTAAGTCTTCGAAGGTTAATGAAGAACCTGTGATGTACAGAAATACAGGGATGACAATAGAACAGTGGAGAGAAGTTGTAAACAGTTGGATGAAGGTGCTACCCAAGTCACCAACACAACTTGATCAGAAAGAGAAATATGTGAATAATGAGCGGTGTGTAGGAATGATCATAAGTTGGTTCTATGATGGTGATACAAAATTATTTGCAATTAAAAGATCTGACGGTGTTCAGTACTTAAAGCCGAGGATCAAGTATTTCAATACCTTGCCAAGGTGTGAAATGAATGGTCTAGCTTCAAATCCTCTTATTAATAGATTGAAGAATGGTTTGGCTGATGTGATAGCAAACTTGATCAAGAGAGAAGATAGTTCAGGAAAGTATGAACGACTGAAACCACAAAAAGGAAAGAGAGTGAAGAACACAGATCAAAAGACTGGGAAGGTGACCTGGAGTTACAAGTATAAACCAGTACGTGCTGTACACAAGATACCATTGAAGACGATTCCACAAGATTTCCTTGGGAATATGAAATGGTGGTATGTCGATGTTAATACTAGTGAAGCAAGGATTGAAGATAAAGACAATAAGGTCATTGTGTGTTTCTATGACACAATGAATCTTATAAATTTTTCAAAGAAAGATCAGAGGATGTTGAAAAAGAATGAAATAATGTTCACTGATTAATGGAAAGAACAAGGATTACAGTACACGAGGGGAGATATGCAGAAGATATGGAGTGCATGCTGGCAGCAGACTACCGGATAACTGGAAAAGTTCATCATGAAGACTGAAGACTGTAGATCAAGCTATTTGTCAAGGGGGAGTCTGTTAGGACATAGTTTGTAATAAAAAAAGCTTGTAATGGTTAGATCTTATGTCTTTATGTTTTTGTTATGTAAAAAGTCACTAAGTGTTTATTCAAGTTTACCTAGAGGCGAACTTGTTAAGTTTGCCTAGTCTAACAGAGGCGAACTTAATAAGTTTTCTTAAGTCTATCTGAGGCGAACTTGTTAAGTTCGCTTAGTCTGTTAGAGGCGAACTTAATAAGTTCGCTTATAGCAGGTAAGACGGCTATATATATGTGTGTTTACAGAGTCAGTTGGAAGGGATTAGTGAGAGACAGAACAGAGAATTATCTGATTGAGTCTGTAAACCAGTGTGATTTGGAATACAATTAAGAAGGTTATTTATGTGATTGTCTACATTGTCTTTTATGCATATAAACGTTGATTCGTTGGATTCCGCACTTTGAGTTAACGTCACGTCTTATCACGAGATCCATTCGTAGAAGCGCCACGAGGACCTACAAACATCTGTGATAGCAAAGTTTCAATCATTCGCAGTGACAATGGAACAGAATTTAAAAATAAACTGATAAATTCGTTTTGTGCAGAAAAAGGAATAACACATCAGTGTAGTGCTACAAGAACACCACAACTTCAAGACCTTTGATCAACAACTTCAAATGGATTCTAATGAAGCAAGAACTTCAGGTACTGTAACTGAGTCTTCTACAAGCAGGGATCTATCTGTTGAAAAGTTTTTGGTTGGACCATAGAATGTGATGATTCAAAATGAGATGTCTGAGAATGTTACTACATCAACTTAAACACATGAAGATCTTGTTGATAATTCTGTCACTAATGTTGATTCTGAAGTACAAGAACTTCCAAGTACTGATGATGAACCATCAGTTATAGAAGTTCAGTTGGATCCTGTAAATGATCAGACTGAGAATATAATTCAAACAAGTTCTTCAAGTGTTGAAGATTCAAATGATCAATTACAAGAGTTGAATGATTTAATTATACCAGAGTCTGTGGAAGTTGAACCTATTCCAAATCATGGAATTCATTCTGCTCATCCAGTTTAGAATATTATTGGATCTCTTGAGGATGGAGTTAAGACAATAAGCCAAACTGGAAATATTAATGTCTGTTTGTACTCCTGCTTCTTATCTCAAGAGGAACCAAAGAATGTTACTGTAGCTTTACAAGATTCAAGTTGGATTGAAGCTATGAAAGAAGAACTTCTTCAGTTTAAGAAGTTAAACGTGTCGCATCTTGTGGACTTACCTGAGGGAAAATATCCAATTGGAACGAAGTGGGTTTTCAGAAGAAAAAAGGATGATCGTGGGATTGTAGTTCGGAACAAACCACGTCTGGTTGTACAAGGTTTTTATCAAGAGGAAGGACTGGATTATGATGATGTCTTTGCTCCTGTTGCACGAATTGAAGCCATACGTATATTTTTGGCTTATGCATCGTACAAGAAGTTTACTGTATATCAAATGGATGTAAAAACAACTTTTATGTATGGGGTGGTAAATGAAGAGGTTTACGTGAATCAACCACCGAGTTTTGAAGATCCCGCTCATCCATTTCAAGTGTATAAGCTTGATAAAGCACTGTACAGGTTACATCAAGCGCCTCGTGCGTGGTATGAAACCTTGTCAACACATCTTACATCGAACGGCTTCGTTCGTGGAACAATTAACAAGACCTTATTCCTGATGAAATATGACGCTGATTTGTTAATTGTACAAGTTTATGTTGATGATATTATCTTTGGTTCAACAAATGAAGCTCTTTACAAAGAATTTGAACAAGTTATGAAATAAAAATTCGATGTGAGCTTGATGGGAAAAATGCAGTTCTTTCTGGGGTTACAAGTTGAACAGTCTGAATCTGGGATTTTTATCCATCAGGCTAAATATGTGAAAGATATTCTCACAAAATTCAAGATTAATGATTGCAAACCAGCTTCAACACCAATTGCACCCCATGAACCTCTCACTGTGGATTTGTTTGGAGTTGAAGTTAATCAAAAGATGTATCGGTCAATGATTGGCTCGTTGATGTATCTGACTTCAAGCCGACCGGATATCATGTTTGATGTTTGCTCCTTTGCCAGATATCAGGCAACTCGAAAAGAATTGTTGAAGCACTTTCCTGTGACAAACACTCTTGATAGATAGTCTTAGTTTTGTACTTTCATGTATGTATTTGTCTTTGTTTGTAAGTGTCTGTATGTATTAATAATCGAGTTGTATTTACTTTTACATATTGCTTGTTGCAAATTTCTCTAAGTGTTTTGCGCACTTGTATGTGCGCAGGAATTAGTTCCTGCGTACTTAGCAAGTACGCAAGAATACCTTTGCGTACTTGCTAAGTACGCATGAGCAAATTGCCCTGCGCACTTGCTAAGTGCGCAGGCATTAGGTCGTGTATAAATAGGAATGGTTGACAGTATATAAGTACGCAGTCATAGTTGCAAATACGCAGAATTTGTAATCTCAGTATTTCTCTCTGTAACCTTCAAGTGTTTATAATAGACGAAAGTTTAAAGTGATCATCTTGTCGGTTTACTTTGTGTTGTAAGCCTCTCCATCTAGTCACAGGTATTCCACACCCGTTCCGACTAGTAAACCCACTTGCATGTGATGATCTGCCACACCCGAGGGACCTACAAGTGGTATCAGAGCTTTTGCTCTTGATTTCGAGTGTTGTGAGTGAGTTTGGAGAGTTTTCTACAGAGTTTTACAAGCAAAAGGAGGTGTTTTTGTTAATTTTTGTGAAAAAATAGGGGTAGCTCTTGAGCACTATTTTAGAAGCAAAAATCACTCAAAAACCGACTTTTGTTGTGTATTTTGAGTGTTTTGAGCATCAAAGGTTGGTTAGAAATAAGTTTCTGACCCTTTGGCTAATTTTGATTGTTCATCCGTCCGATTTTTGACATCTCCGGTGTGTTTCCAGTGACCGGAATAGTTTGTTGGGAGTTGGTGAAAAGGTGTTCTGCGTACCTACCATATCTAGCAAAAAGTACAGTCTTGCTGCGTATTTACTAAATACGCAAGACTAATCTCTTGCGTACTTACTAAATACGCAAGACTAATCTTGTGCGTATTTAAGTTATATCCTACGTACTTATCAAGTACGCAAGAGCAAATCTTAAATACGCAAGACCATTCCTCTAAGTGCGCAAGGCAAATATCAAGTGCGCAAGTGTCTCTGATTTCTCTGAAATTTGACTAAGTGTTCACCATGTCGAATCTTCCGAACCTTGGAAACCTTTTAAACTATGACAATGAGATCAGTACTCCTCAGAAACCGCCAAAGCTGCTAAATGTAAATGATTATTCTAACTGGAAGGCACGCTTTGAGCATTACATTTCTTACACCGATTCTTCGTTATGGATACCAATCCTAGAGGGATATAAGCATCCCACACACATCTATCTTGATGAAGTCATGCCCAAGCATATCTCTAAACTTGAGGAAGAAGAAGAGAAAGTTTATGATAGAGAGAAGAAGGCTCTTGGTTCTATCACTATGGCATTAACTTGGGAGTTGTTCCACAGCTTCAGAGGTTATGACAACTCTAAGGATCTTTGGAAGGCACTACAGAAAAGATTCGAATGGAATAGTGATATCAAGAAGAGTAAATGGGATCTACTCAGGAAGCAGTATGAATGCTTCAGATTTTTGGAGAATGAGTCTTTAGATGACCTCATCTCTAGATTCTATCATCTGCAGACAGAATTGAAAGCTTTTGAGCTCAAGTATCCCGATGAAGAGTTGGTGGAAAAGTTTCTGGATGCTTTGCCACCCAGGTTTGAAATGTACACAACCCTGATGAGAGAGAATCCAAAATTCTATGAAATGACAGTGGAGGAGGCAATTGCAAAGGTTCAAGCTCATAACATGAACCTTAGAAAGAAGGAGAGCTCATGAAGACCTCAGATACAAGACCCTTCTATGTATCATGGGACGTCTTCTACAACCAAATCTTCTGGCTCTGGAATTGCCCTTTTCTCTGGAAACTCTACTGTGGTGGTCATACATGCTATGCATCTGGATCAGGTTCTGGATCTCATCAACAACATACCTCAAGAAATCCTCCCGCTATAACTTCAGCTAACCAATCAGCTATAGCCAAAATAGCTGAAGATCATGTAGCACTATTTTCATCTTGTATGCTGGCCTACGAGAACTTCATAGGTGGAAAGCTTACAGATCCCGAGACAATTGAAGAAGATTTTAATCAAGTGGATCCTAATGACTTGGAGAACATGGATATTCAATGGAATATGGCCATGATACTGAGGAGAGCCAAGCATTTCCTGAACAGAACAGGAAGAAAGTTCATTGGCGGGCATTCTAATGCCAAGGTTGGTTTTGACAAATCCAAGGCCAAATGCTATAAGTGTCTAAACTTTAGACACTTTGCTCATGAATGTCAGAAAGACAGAGCACCGGCTTCGGGTTTCACCAGATCTAGCCAAGGAAACAACCATGGCTACAACAACACAAACAACCACAACCAAAGCCATGATGGTTCGTCCAATGCACTGGTAGCTCAATAGGATGACTGCTTTGATTGGGGTGTTCATCTGGAAGATGCCATCATTGCATAAACTCAGGTTGGTCTCATGGCTGAGATCATGGAGTTGATGGAAGCTGAGAAAAAGGAAGCTGAGGAGAAGGAAAAGGAAGCTTCTGTAGCTGATCAAGAGGAATCTACTACTGCTGTTGCTCTCATAGCTATTGGAGAGGCAACAAGTTCATCAACTAAGGTAGATTTTAATCCTTTTTATGTTAATTCTTGTTCTAAATGTCTAGGCTTAAAACTTAAAAATTCTAAGCTTCAAGACAAGGTCGAACCCCTTCGCATTGCAGCTCTAAGTTATAAAGAAAACAGAAAACCTTTTAAAGATTCAATTGAAACGTTGAAAAAGGAAAAACTTGAGTATTCACTAAAAATGAGCGATCAACAGCTTCACTTGGATATTGCATACTTGTAGTTGAAATGTTCTAATGAGAAGTTGAAAAACTCTCGTTTTGTGGTGGAACACTACGAATCTGTAGTGAGCCAAATGAATGGCTTAGGGCTGGGTACTAATGCCATTCCTCCACCAGTTAGCGGGAAGTTTGTCAATAGTTTAGTAGACATTGATCTAACTTGTCTTGATGAGTCCTCAGGAAAGGATGATTCCTCTAAAAAGGATGATTCCTCAAGTAAGGCTAACTCCACATTTAATGAGGAGTTCTTTACTGCTTCTGATGATGGGTCGGTTAACACTTGCCCTGAAGGAGTAGTATCTGAGGAGTTGTTATCTGAACAGAAAGTCAAGAAAAACATTATCACTAATAGTGATAACTGTATTTTAACTGAACCCGATATCATTGAATCTAATGATAAATTAAAGGTAATGCTTTATGGGGGGTATAAAAATCTTAATCAAGTAAAGAAAGAGGCTTTTTCAGCTCACTATGGGCTTGGTTACAAAGAAAATTTGCAAAAATACTATACTCCCAAGAACCAATCTGTATCGGGTCATGTAACATTTCTGATTTTCCGACCCTATTTTAATTTATTTTAACTAATAAAATAACAACACGACATTAAATCATATACTTGTTCAAACCTACGCCTCATTAATCGTTAGCCGATCGTATTCAATTCAAAAGTTTAGAACTCATAATCACATGGTAACGCCTCTTAGAGTTAATCCAGTTAGTAATCCCGTTGGGTGTTCGGTTAAATCCTAACCAAGCTAATCATGTCAAAGCTGAAGTTGCAAGGGCTGATTTTGTAAATAACCATAAACCCTAGTAGGCACGGTAGGCCTCGTTCTGGCACGGTCGCGCGCCTTGCTTTGGAATGCTCGCGCCCGTTGCCTTGGCACGATCGCGCCTCGTTTAGGCACGGTCGCGCCTCTCATCAGTTAAAACGTAAATGCAGCCTTTAATCGCAGGGAAGTTTGAATTCGTAACCGATATGCGCATCATTATCATTAACAAAATACAATAAATTGAATAATCATTTCAATTATATCCAATAACACAAAGAAATTCGATTAGTCTCAAGAAAACGAAATTCTTTCAATTGAAATCACAATTCGTCTATTCTAAATCGAAATCCTCCCAAGCAAACGCTCCAACGAACTCCCCTGAAACTCCCGAAAACCATGAAGCAGTCGGAATTGCAGCAGAAGACACCGGAAACCAAAACCATCGTCGCCGGAACTCACCTCTACCGTACGGTATAAATTCATCCTCTTTTCGGGTAATTGAAACCTCCTATATCTTGGTTTTAGTCTATAGATCAAAAGCCCCAACATAAATTGGGCTTACAATAACGAATTTAACATGAACCCGAATATAGACTTCATTCTAAAACGGTTTGATCAAATCCTACTATGGATATGTTTTAAATGCAATTAAACTATACAAATAGATTAGTAATAACCCTACAGATGAAAGCCCTATGAATTCCAACATTAACAATATAATAATTAGTCAAATCGATTCTGTTTTGGAACAGACATGGTCGCGCTAGCATTCTAGCGCGGTCGTGCTTCATGAGCCACGGTCGCGCCAAATAACAGCGCGGTCGTGCCTCACACACTCAGACCCGGTCATGCCCTTGGCTAGACTTGGTCGTGCCTCAAAACCCTAGACACGGTCGTGCCTGGCACAAGACACGATCGTGCCTAATGAACAGCCTAATTATGCATTCTGTTTAGTCAACATCGCGTCCCTGACTATAACGGTCGCGCCCGTGGTTCTAGCACGATCGTGCCTTGTCCCAGGCACGGTCGTGTGTGTGAGAAAAGTCTTGACAGAATAATTATTTCCATAATTTAAAAACAATAAGTATTTCAAATTAATTTCTAAATAAAAATAATTGATTTTATAAAATAAATAAATAGAAATTGTTTATTTAAAACTTACAAAAATTAAATATATATTCATTGTTAAACCCTACGCTTAAACATTATTTACACTATTTACTTAAACATCATTAATAAAACAAAGTAAAGAAATTAATATTTATTATAAAACATCTAATACATTTTTATAACTAAATGACTAAGTTACACATTTTATAAATAAATAAATAAATAAGGTAACAATTATTTATTTAATTTACATTTAAACAAAAATCATTTATTTAGGTTATAATTAATTACCTTTAATACCTACATTATTTTTATAACTAAGTAGATAAATAATGATTTATTTATTTAGTTATTCAAACCCAAAATCTTGATCAAAATATTCTAAAAATATCTATTTAAAATCTTTCATTTTATACAATATCTTTCAAGTACAAACCACAAGCTTTATACGCACATCCAACTCAACCTTAGACTTAGACATAGACTATTGTGCACACTATTAATTCAATATACATTCCACACTAGGTTAACGTTGTGCATTACAAGGATCATATTACTATTTAGTATCTCGTGTTAGATACGCCTTCGAATCAAGTGAGTATTACATAGCCCCTTTTACTCTTTTACACTTTTTGGGGTGGAACATGAACACTATACAACACTATTACTTACACTTACACAAACTACACAAGTACAAATCCTCTTTACATTCATGTGTGCAAATTTGAGCTTTATGCCTGAGTGCTAGGTGTGTTAACTTTTGTATGCGATTGTGTGCAATCATTAACTATTCAAGCCGACGGTAAACAATGATAGATCTATTGAGTCTGACAAACCCACCCAGATTGGGGTGATTGTTACCGACAAACCCAATTTTGCATGCTAGTTACAAAGGTTTGATTGTATTTGGTTACACAATAGCTGCTCTCCATAAATGCCTTATTTTATCATGTTATGTAAGGATTTGTTTATTCATAATCTATATGCTATCTATATACAAACCTGTGTATGCTCACCAACTTTTTAGTTGACCTTATTTTATTCATGTTTCAGGTACTAATGTGTGATTTGATCAAGATTTGCTACACATAGGCTTTGGGACTTAGTTAATTTGAATAATGGATTTTATGTATTTCAAATATGTGTCTTTCTTGGATTTGGTTGTGTTTGGAATATTTGAAATGAAATTGATGTTTAATATATTACAATTTAGTCAACCTTGTGCTCATGAACAGTCTACATGTCCCGCCCCGATGATTCTGCCGTCGGTTGGGGTGTGACAGATTGGTATCAGAGCCTTGGTTATAGGGAACTAGGTTATTAGACACCCTTGACCTAGACTATAACTTTAGGACACCCATACATTTCCATGCTACTACATGTTACATTATTAGTTCTTGTGTAAACATTTTTACATGTTATTCCTAAGTATCTACACTACGTGATACAATACATAATGACTTATGTGTCACACTACTTGATAACTTTTGTTCTTACACTCATTACTATCTACATGCTATATGATTATTTTTTTGTGAATATTATTACATGTTATGCTATATAACTACATCATATGATACAATACCTAATAATCTATGTGTCACATTACCTGCCAACTTTTTCTCCTATTCATTGCTACCTATTTAATCTATTTAAAAGTGCTATCCTAAGTTTCCACACATACTCATACACACTTAGTTATTCATGCACCCCTAAACTCACATACATAATATCACACCTCTTGTGAACAACAAATTTTTAAACTATTGGGCCTAATGTCCTTCAATAATAAACTAAGAAGTCCATCAATCCTCCAAGAAACAAAAGCCCACTGAAATGCATAAACCTTACTTTCGGGCCACAAGGCCCAGTTCACAACAATTCTCATCATGACCATGAGCCCAACAATAGTGTTATTAATACTTGATGGCTGGAAGAGTGTGTAGGTCCATGAGTGATTCTGGCTAAGGAAAGATAGGGTACTTAAGTGTGTCCTAGTGACCCACCCCTCTTTCCTGGGAATTCTCCTCAGGGATACAATACTTATAGGTCAAGTGTACTCCTAAAATACTATTGTGAAGACTCGGCGTTATGACTAGTCAAACTCTAAACCTATGAGAACTCCTATATTTGACACTCAGTATTTTATTATTGCTTACAACCTTTCCATTGTTTTCCTGCTAAGCATGGAGTCCTACTCTCCTACCTCCCCGGTATACCGTCCCGAAGAAGAGTCGGATTGGGAAGAAGACATCAGATCATCCGTGCATCGATCACCAACACCCGTAGCTGCTAGACCCAGGTTTGATGTAAGGGTAGATTAGATTAGGAACACTGGCCCAAGACTTTGAACACCTGGATCAGCCGCACCCAGAAACCCGTATCAGACACTCCATCTCCATAATCAGTTACCACCTCCACTAAGAGACCCATATCTAATGCCCGACCCGTATTACTCTAATCCTTGGGTAGGGCATATCATGGCACTCACTAGTACTATCGAAATTCCAATCAATGGCACGCACCAATATGTAAGGACCTCAGAATTTGAGAGGCAAAGAATGGAGCAAGGGTTAATGCACGACTTGCAAGGACAAAGAATGAATTGCCTAGCAAACCAATTAGGGTACCAAAAGGAGTTAATCCCCATCCTCGAAAAAGAAATACCGGAGCATCGCACAGAGACAGCTAAAGCTGAAGCCAGATCGACTACCCGAGTAACCATAGCGGTGCTCGCCTTGGGAATTATTCTCCTTCTAGTGGAAAACTACAGGAGGCGATAACAGAATTATTTCTCTTATTTATTTCAGTTTGAGAACCATTTCCCTGTGTTTTGAATAATGTTTTACATTCCAGCATTTACTAAATTTTATATTTTTCAAATCTAAAGTTATTATTCATTAATTCAATACGTTGAGTGTGAATTACACCCATCATATTTTCATCAAAATTCTCCAAGTATCATCTTTCTCATGCACCACAATTTAGTACACTACGAGCAATCTCCTTCGTAAACAAATCATCCTATTGTTTGATTTAAACAAACCTCATTATTTTGTTCAAACAAAATATTTATCAAACTTTTAGATAGTATCAAAAACATAAATTTTCCATAAAACTTCTCTCCTGATAGGGAAACTTAATACAATCTATTTTATAATAATATTATTTCGAATTGATAAATAATTATGATTTATCCTCATTAAAGAAAAATATTTCTATACCCTGGCTAAATTAGTACACGGCTACTTGTTTAGCCAATAATTTCGGTTAAAAATATTCTCTTATTAATAGCTAAAATTTTAAATTAAAATATTTTTCCTATAAATTGTCTATTTATTTGAAGTATGTGACTCAATGGATTCACTACGTTATATATCTATAACCAAGAACAATTTACCTCTTTCTATTTTCAAACAAAGATCAGTATTTGTAAACACATTTCCCCGAATGTTTTTTTAGAACCCCCTCGCTACCTTTCGCTTGTCGCTTCAAGAGACGATCCATACCGCGTAGACGTTAACCTTCCCCATCAACCTCAATGAGATTTAAGAGCTAGAACCTAACAACCACATCATACAGGAACGCCAAACAACACGCTTGTCCGCAACACTCGATCACATACAACACCCGTTAGTATACATCACACACGAAGTTCAATAACTTACGTATGCACGTTCACAATATACCCAACGCAACCACATGGTACATGAAACCCAATTATTCTCAATATACCCAATGCTACACAAATTACATAATATATGAAACTAGTTTGCCTACAAATCACAATTTACTAGATTGATCACATAACACACGAAACATGCTTAATTCCAATACACTTGCTACTAGATTGAGCACATAATACACGAAACTTAGTTGTTTGCAATATACATGACACATAACCGTTGTTTGTTTGATACATAATTCTAGATTGACCACATTAACATGAAACTCATTTGGTTAGAAGGTGCATCATACTAAACTGTGCACATTATGCAATATACATGATACTAAACTGTTTATATTACACATGATACTATATTTTTTACATTCCACATGAGAGCTTCTGACTTACAAAATACATGATGCTAAGTTGTCAACACCATACATGAAATTCGTTTCCTACAATACATGTGATACTAGGTTGTTCACATTACACGTGAGGACTTGTTGACTTACAAAATACATGATGCTAAGTTATCGACACTATACATGAACTTCATCTCCAACAATACACATGATACTATGTTGCTTACATTCCACACGGGAGCATAATGATTTACAAAATACATGGCGCTAAATTGTTCACGCGATACATGAGACCTATTTGATTTCGGGCTACGTGACACTAGATCATACATGAGACTTGTGTGTTTACTTTATACACGAAACAAAATTTGCTTACAATTATTGCAATTGATTGATTTCATTATACACAAGACATGGTCACGCATTTTTGTTCACCAAAGTTGAAGACCATAATACACTGAAACGACTCGGGGTTTGACGTATTTTTGTTCAAACACGAGCAAACTAAGAAAATTTAGGTTATACTACTCTTTAGTTGTGAACTTACCTGCTTAAGGACATAGTTATTTGTTAGCGACTTTTTTGTGAAAACAATGGACATGGACGGAGTGAAATTGTGCCCCTCTTGACCCGCACACAACGAGATGATCTATACGTACCATGCGATGATTTGAGTAATTACTGGTGCACACGGAATTATAAAAATCAGCACATGGGAAACATAGTGAAATTTTGTCGTGTGTTGTGACCTAAAACTTATCATGATGTGTAACAACGAAACTGATGTGATATGACAAGGACATGGTGGATACGCCGATGGTAATTCCTATATATAAGTGTCCTATCATATTATCAGAAGTAGCGTTGTTCGTGTCACGTGAAATTTTGACCTAGACCAATGTTTATGAAATCTTTTACCCGCTGACAAATTTTAAAGTATATTATACTACACCTTACACAAACCCTAATTATCAAGATTCCATCAAATTCATTCCAATTAATGCTTTTCATCTTTAGAATCCATATTATTATTTAACCATCTCCTCCTTAGGTTCATTTCAAAAATAAAAAATAAAAAAAAAATTCATTATCACCTTTCATATTCAACTATAAGTATCAGGCCTAAGCCATGTCAACGATTACACTCCCCAGAATCCAACAATCAAAACTCACCGAGAACCCAAAACTCCCACCTTTTCTTGATTTTAATAGCCTCCATTAGTTAAATTTTGGGACGAAATTCCCTTAACATGGGGAGACTGTAACATTTCTCATTTTTCGACCCTATTTTAATTTATTTTAACTAATAAAATAACAACACGACATTAAATCATATACTTGTTCAAACCTAAGCCTCATTAATCGTTAGCCGATTGTATTCAATTCAAAAGTTTAGAACTCATAATCACGTGGTAACGCCTCTTAGAGTTAATCCAGTTAGTAATCCCGTTGGGTGTTCTGTTAAATCCTAACCAAGCTAATCCTATCAAAGCTGAAGTTGCAAGGGCTGATTTTGTAAATAACCAGAAACCCTAGTAGGCACGGTCGTGCCTCGTTCAGGCACGGTCGCGCCAAGTGCTATGGCACGGTCGCGCGCCTTGCTTTGGAACGGTCGCGCCTCGTTTAGGCACGGTCGCGCCTCTCATCAGTTAAAACGTAAATGCAGCCTTTAATCACAGGGACGTTTGAATTCGTAACCGATATGCGCATCATTATCATCAACAAAAAACAATAAACCGAATAATCATTTCAATTATATCCAATAACACCAAGAAATTCGATTAGTCTCAAGAAAACGAAATTCTTTCAATTGAAATCACAATTCGTCTGTTCTAAATCGAAATACTCCCAAGCAAAAGCTCCAACGAACTCCCCTGAAACTCCCGAAAACCTTGAAGCAGTCGGAATTGCAGCAGAAGACGCCGGAAACCAAAACCGTCGTCGCCGGAACTCACCTCTACCGTACGGTATCAATTCATCCTCTTTTCGGGTAATTGAAACCTCCTACATCTTGGTTTTAGTCTATAGATCAAAAGCCCCAACATAAATTGGGCTTACAATAACGAATTTAACATGAACCCGAATATAGACTTCATTCTAAAACGGTTTGATCAAATCCTACTATGGACATGTTTTAAATGCAATTAAACTATACCAATAGACTCGTAATAACCCTACAGATGAAAGCCCTATGAATTCCAACATTAACAATATAATAATTAGTCAAATCGATTCTGAATTCCAACATTAACAATATAATAATTAGTCAAATCGATTCTGTTTTGGAACACACACGGTCGCGCTAGCATTTTAGCGCGGTCGTGCTTCATGAGACCCGGTCGCGCCAAATACCAGCGCGGTCGTGCCTCACACACTCAGACCCGGTCATGCCTTTGGCTAGACTAGGTCATGCCTCAAAACCCTAGACACGGTCGTGCCTGGCCCAAGACACGATCGTGCCTAATGAACAGCCTAATTATGCATCAGTCTCTGTTCTCTGGCTACGCAGAATCTTAACTTCATCCGCCAGAGAGTTTATCTGTGCTTGTTGAGCATCAGAATCCTCTTTTGAATTTTGAATAGTCTTCAACAAGCCAGCAACTTGCGTTTCTATCACATCGATCCTAGCTTCATTTGGATTCGGATGCGTAGATGATGAGGCTTTGGCGTTGTGGATGGGGGAAGAGAAGATTGTGTCAAAGTCGAACCCCTGTGAGAAATCACCGTAGTTAAAGGGTTGACCTGACGGCTCTTTGGTGGGTGTTGGGATGGGGGATGTAATGATGGGAGTTATGGTTGGGGTGATGGTGACTGACTCCGTGAGAAGTGGAGCAGTCACCGTCACCTGGACGGTTGGAGTAGGGAGGGTCACCGTCACAGGAATCACCTCTGTGACCGCCGTGACTGCCACATCTGCTTGTACCAGTGGCCTTCTCCTCCTTCTAAACAGTTGCCGTGCTGGCGTGGTAGATTCTGACTCTGGACGGGCAGCTTCAACTTGTACTGGCTGCACAGTCGGAATCTCTTCAACCCTGGGGATAGCAACCTCTTGCCTATCGCCCCTTTTCTTGTTGGCTTTCTCTCGCCTTCGTCTTTGTAGAGCAGCGTTAGAGTCGGAAGCCGGCTCATATTCGCTGCTCGAGCTTTGTCGTTTTCTTTTTGAAGACGACTCAGGCAGGGTTACCTGTGCCGACCTTCTCGGATGTGCCTGTGATGGTGCGTCATCGGAATCAGAAGAATCTGATTCTGTTGCCTCCGAATCGGATTCCTCAGCAAAACCAACACCACCTTCATCATCACCTTCATGTTCATCATCACCTTCATCTTGTTCTTCATCAGAGTGATCACTCATCTCTGGTCCCGAGTTGGGACAATACCAGTTCTAGTCCTCCGGAGCGACGTATGCTTCATTGATCAGGTGGCCGAAGAGTTCAGTATGCTCAGGGGTAGGTTCTACACTGCCTGGCTTTAGAAACTGTGCAAAGACTCTCTTGTCCACCTTTTTTACCTGCAGTCTCTCCCCAATAGCACGCAGATTTGGCAATGCATCATCGATCAGTAGTTGCACAAACCTCGGGTATAAAAGGAACCTAAACCTCTCTGCTGTATTTATCTGGTCATTAATTGCTTTGAAAATATAGCGAGAGAAGTTGTAGCCCCGATTGAGAGACAGGCCCACCATGGCCGCTGCTAGGTCATGATCCATGGCATCTTTCCCCTCTTTCCTGGATGAGATGCACACGATCATGATGTGGGCAAAGTAACGCCATTGATCCAATACCCACATCTTCTTGTAGGAAGCATAGTCCCTTGCCCCGACATATCCCATTCTGTGCCTCCAACACCCATCCACGTAGTAATCTGGATAGGATGTCGGGTCGGTGGCAAGGTCTCCGAACGGCAATACTCTCCTTATTGTATCCTCGGAGATAGCAATGGCCCGACCGTCAATGGTAGCCCTTATGACATTCGGGGATACCGTGCAATCGTGCTCTGCAGTCTCCCAGAATTGCTCCAGGTAAGGTCTTGAGACTGTTGGGTTTGCGAAGATTGCATAACTTATTCTTGATCTGTTGAGAAAATCCACAATCTCCCTGTATTGCAAGGCTGCGTCTTTCCATTCTTGTTCGGTGTTAGCCACTAGGTTGAATTCGTCAGTGAATGCACGAGCCATAGCCTGCAAGCACACACAGAAAACATATTCAGAACAACTTATAACACTGGAAGTAGACACACATGACACAGTATAGTAGTTACACTTTGAAAAAAATTTCAGACTTAGAAAAAATTTCTAAGTGTTGGTCCTGTGCACTTAGCAAGTGCGCATGTTATTTCTCTTGCGTACTTAACAAGTACGCAAGAATTACTTCTTGCGTACTTGCTAAGTGCGCAAGAATAACCCTTAAGAAAAAAAAATTCAGAATTTTAAAATCGTTCAAAGCGTGGGTTGATTAGGTCGCCACTAGGTCGGAATCAGGGATTCCAACCTATGGTACCAATATTAACACCACAAAACACTACACCACGAGCAATTTTGACCGAGACCCGTCGCTGACCCACTGTCGGTTCAATTTCAATCGACGGATCAATCGAGGACCATTAGATGATTAGGGAGTCGATTAAGGCTTCCTATTAGCTTGTTACAGATAGTAAGTTACCCAAACAACCCCAAATTACCCCAAATTTTGTCGGCATTACCCTAAAAGATTCTAGGTCTGAATATGGTCCAAAGAGATGATTAAACGGATGAAATCGGTCTAAAATCTGACCACAGAGATGAAATACGATGATGACAATGTGATTGGGATGAAAAGTCCGGTTGGAACACTCGAAATTTTTGAGGAAAATGGTCGGAGGAAATATCACAGGAGAAAACGATTTGAAAGTGATAAACCCTAAAAAGTTTTCTAAGTCCTGTATTTATACCCAACACATATTGGTCGTGCGTACTTAGCAAGTGCGCAGGACTTAACTCCTGCGTACTTACCAAGTACGCATGACTTAAGTCTTGCGTACTTGTTAAGTACGCAGGGTTTACCTCATGCGCACTTATCAAGTACGCAGAGACTCTGATGTGCGCACACTTTCAACTCAAATTATGAAGATTTTCAAGTCAAATAACGAACAAGATAAAAATATTCAACCAAGAGGATTCAAATACAATTCATGAAGATTAAATATAAAATATTTTTGGCCTTTTTTTTTTTTTTTTGATTTAAACTTGAACTATGCATAAATTTAAAAACTTAAAATCTTTTTGTTCTTTTCAAGATAGATATATACAATCATTTACACAAGCTATTTTTGATCAAAGGTATGAGCAGAGGATCATATCAGGCTAACTTAAAGCAAAAACGATACAATATAAACATCAAAGAATATGGGATCATGTCATGTATTACTCTTTATTCATACGTAATAAGCACATAAACAAGTAATTCAAGTTGACAATATTATAAGATTTGAAACTATAAGCATCTTTGTATCACGTTCTTGTGTATTAATGTATTAATTATAACATATACAACGTGTACCCCACTGATATGCTATGATATTTTGCACTATCTTCAAGGCATCTAAGATTTTTCCAATGATTTTCTTAATTTTCAGAATGAAGTTACATCAATTAGCACAGAGAAATCAAGCAAAATCCATAAGGATTATCAGGAATTATAAGATTTAGAATCGAGTGATACTTTTGTCTTGGTTTCATGTGATTTTCTTCTTTGAATATCGGTATGATAATTCGGGATAATGAACATGGTGTTTGATTATAAGGTAAGGGGATCCAACTTTTATCTGGATTTGATTTCAATGAACCAAGAATGATTCAAGGGTGAATACATGCTCAACGGTTAATGTAGAGACATGTCTTGATTCAATCTCTCCTTGCATACTTGTAGTGAGATGAACCGCATTAATTGTGCTAACAACATAACCCGAAACTGATCTCAAAAGAAAATTACTGTCAAAATCTAACATCCTTTATCTGATAGTGATCTTTTCTAATCTTTTACTCACACACGCTTGCACACATGGGTTCAAATCACAGTTGTAATTTAGATTTAGTTTCCACACTACTAGTGATTCAAAGACGAATACAGCCTACTGACAATTCAAATTACTTGTAAATAAACAGATTAAAAACATAACAATTTTAAACAGATAAGTAAGCATGACGCAATCATTTCCCATATGAGCAGTCTATGAAGTTTAGATCATTTCTGATGTACTATCATTTCCTCTTTTCTCAAGTTAACTTCGAAATTTTCTCCATTTTCTATATATATTTTTTTTTGATTTTTGTAAAATATTTTAAAACTAAAAGAACTATACAGAAAGTTTAAAAGAATTGAAAATTTAACTTCCATGAATTGAAATGATTTAAGAAAACTTAGTTTTCACTCAGGATTGAACATTCCTATCAAGTTGACAAGATGCTCAAAACGGGATCGATCAAATGCCTTTGTGAAAAGGTCAGCAAGATTGTCATCCGTGTGAACTTTTACAAGTTCAATTAAATGCTTTTCAGCACAATCACGGATGAAATGATGGCGAATCTCTATATGTTTAGTTTTGGAATGTTTCACCGGGTTATTTGTGATGGACATGGTGGCATTGTTGTCAATGAATAGAGGAGTTCCAGTGAAGTTTAAGCCGTAGTCTCTCAACTGCTGCTGAATCCACAGTATCTGAGAACAACCGCTCGCGGCAGCAATGTATTCTGCTTCACAAGTTGAGACAGAAACCGTTGACTGCTTCTTGCACTGCCAGGAGACCAGCCTGTCTCCTAAGAATTGACATCCACCAGAAGTTGACTTTCTGTCAAGGTTACAACCGCCATAATCTGAATCAGTGTAGGCTTTGAAGTCGAATGACTGCTGCTTAGAGTACCAAAGACCTAATCGGGGTTTCCCTTTCAGATATCTGAAAATTCCCTTCACAGCTATCATATGTGACTCCTTCGGTTAAGACTGAAACCTTGAGCACAAACATACAGCAAACATTATATCGGGTCTTGAAGCTGTGAGATACATAAGTGATCCGATCCTCCCACGGTACAACCTGTTGTCCACATCCTTTCCATCTCTGTCGGGATGCAAACCATGATTGACTTGGATTGGTGTGCCATAAGTAGTGCTATCACTCATCTTGTATTTTGACAAGATGTCCTGCACGTACTTAGTTTGATGTAGATAAATACCATTCTCTCTTTGACTGACTTGCAGACCTAGAAAGAATGACAGTTCACCCATATTGCTCATTTCAAACTTGGACTTCATCACCTTCTCGAATTCCCTACACATCCCTTCATTGGTCGACCTAAAGATAATGTCGTTGACATATACTTGCACAAGAAGAATGTCACCTCCTGCTTTCCGTATGAAGAGAGTCGAGTCAATCTGTCCACGGTCGAAACCATTAGACAGTAAATGCTTAGATAATGTCTCATACCATGCCCGCGGTGCTTGATAAAGACCATAAAGTGCTTTGTCGAGCTTGTACACTTTATTGATATTATGCGGATCTTCAAAACCGGGAGGTTGAGTGACATAGACTTCTTCATGCACCTTACCATAAAGGAAAGCACTCTTCACATCAAGTTGATAGACCTTGAAGCCGACATATGTGGCATAGGCCAAGAACAGTCGAATGGCCTCAATTCTAGCAACTGGGGCATATACTTCATTGTAATCCAAGCCCTCTTGTTGATAAAAACCCTGAACAATCAACCTTGCTTTGTTCTTCACAACTACATGACGATCATCCGTCTTGCATTTGAACACCGAAAGCCTTTTGGCAAGTCAACTAAATCCCACACTTGCAACTTTTGGAATTGAGACAGTTCATCTTGCATTGCCTCAATCCAGCAGTTGTCAGTGAGAGCCTCCTTCACATTCTTCGGCTCTAACTGGGACACGAATACAGCATGCAGACATGTTTCCATGACACCAGTGTCAAATATCTCTATGTAAAGACTGGTGTTCTCAGTGATGGTTCTATGACGAGTCTGAACACCGGCATAAGGATCACCAATAATGTTGTCGATTGGATAATTCCTATGCACCCTCGTCTCCGGTACAATCGGTTCTTGAATTTCTGGATCTAGATTCGTGCTTAACTCCCCCATTTCCTGTGTTCCAGAGGAAGAAAATTCAATGTTTATTGGATCAGCTGGAGCTTCATTTCCTACAGTTGTGTTAGGATTGGCTGGAGCGTCATCTCCATCAACAAGAACATCTTCACTGTCATTACTGTCATGAGTTCCAGATGCAGATGCAGCATTGGAATCAGGAGTTATAATTGGTGCAGTAGCACGAGTAGAAAAACTAGAGTCATTTTCGCCACGTAATAAATCATAAACATTTGCGGCGTCTTCTGCAGATAAGTCAGGAAGATTGAAAGACTTGAATAGCGCATCATAATTAAAACCCCAAGCTGGACCTTTTGGTTCTGGTGGAGTGCTGTGTTTACTACAGTCCACTTCAAACCATTCCTCGACAGTACGAGTTCCTATGTTGTACACTCTCTTGCAGGGCGAATTGGCAACATATCCTAAGAAGATGCCTTCCACCGCTTTCGCGTGAAATTTAGACTGACGGTCTTTATACTGTAGCAACAAGGAACAAGGACTACCAAAAGGAACTAGGTAATCAAGATTGGGAAGTTGATTGTTGATCAACTCATAACATGTCTTGTTGTGCCTTTTCACAACCAGAACCCTGTTTAAGATGTGACAAGCTGTATTAACTGCTTCTGCCCAGAAAGTGACAGGAAGCTTTGCATCTGACAGCATAGTCCTTGCAGTCTCGATCAGTGTTCTGTTCTTCCGTTCAGCAACTCCATTCTGCTGAGGTGTGTACGGCGCGCTGAATTCGTGACGGATCCCTCTCTTGAGACAGAAAAGTTCCATCAAATTATTCTTGAACTCAGTTCCGTTGTCACTCCTTATTCTTCTAACTTTCAGCTTGCAAAGAGATTCCAAGCTCAGGATCAGGTATTGAAGAATATCAGCAGTCTCGTCTTTTGCACCTAAAAAATGCACCCAAGAAAAACGTGAGAAATCATCAGTTACAACTAGACAGAACGACTTACCTCCAATACTCCTGATACTTATGGGGCCAAACAGATCCAAGTGTAATAGCTCCAAAGGGGTATCGATAGAGTTTTGGAGCTTGGGCTTGTGAGACTTCCGTTGCTGCTTGCCCTTTTTACACGGCATACAGTCATCTGCAACGGTAAACCTCAACTTAGGAACCCCGGTTACCAAACCGTTTCGGACAAGATGATTCATTTTACGATAAGAAATATGTCCGAGTTTCCTATGCCACAAGATGGAGTCAAGTTCTGTCGCTTTTGTAAGAAAACAAGTAGCAACTGATGAGGTGGTTGTTACCACGCTCATATCGATCTGATAAGTGTCGTTTGATCTTGGTGCTCTCATCAGAATCCAGTCTTCGGGAACCTCAAAACCGGGTTTGAGAATCAGGCATTCTGATTTGTCAAACATCACCGAGTACTCCTTATCACACATTTGGGAGACACTCAACAGGTTATGCTTCAGCTGCTCGTAGAAGTTGACATTGTCAAAGCTGACACAACCGTTCGAAACCACGCCTTGACACGTGATACTGCCGCCTTTTTCTCCAGCAAAGGCCACATAGCCGCCTCTGAATGGTTTAACGTCTTGAAGCAAGGCCATGTTTCCTGTTATGTGCCGGGAGCATCCACTATCTACATACCAACGGTTAGAGATAGTACCCTTCGGACGTCCCTGCATGAGTAACAAAAGAATTAGTTAGATTTCGAGACCCAAGCCATTGTGGTCTTGGGTCGTCCATCCTTCTCAAAATAAACTACTTCTTTCAACTCGCAGTCATGATGACTATTCAAAATTGGTGAATCTTTGGATGAATTTGGAACAGGAGATTGAGAACCTTTAACTTTCTTGTTGTAGGGTCTCTTTTGATTCTTAACCAGAACAGTAGACTTTGGCTCAACCACAGCCGGTGAACTTGTGGAAGCTTCACTTGATTGAGTCTTAGTCAGCTGTTCCAGCTTTCTCAACCTCTTATTCCTTCTTCTTCTTTGTGGCTTAGAGAGTCTAGCTACAGATTTCTCACCAGTGCGTGTACTACCAGATGTAGACACACGAGGTACAGCAGGTTGCTTTACCTTTCTTGCAACAGATGGTTTGGCCTCAGATTTAATCTTAGGTTTTCCCATAGGTTGTACTGGTGGTTTCACCACATTCTGCTTTGGACTTTTGGGAGATGGTTTCACTGGTGGCGACCTGGGGATAACAACAGGCTGTGAAACAACATGCCGTTTCCCTTGGTTCTTAGAAGGACAGTTCACAACAATGTGACCAACCAAGCCACAGTGAAAACAGTTCCTCTTGTCTACATAAGTTCTCTTGTAAGGCTCATTAGATCTGGCCTTAGATAACTCTCCATTATGAGCAGGAGGAGTTGGTTTATGAACAGAAGTCTAACCTTTTTCAGTTTGGTTTTTTGGGGTATAATACTTTTGCAAATTCTCTTTGTAACCAAGCCCATAATGAGCTGAAAAAGCCTCTTTCTTAACTTGGTTAATATTTTTATAACCCTCATAAAGCATTACCTTAAGTTTATCATTTGTTTCAATGATATCAGGTTCAGTTAAAATGCAGTTATCACCATTAGTGATAATGTTTTTGTGGACTTTCTGTTCAGTCAACAACTCCTCAGAGACTACTCCTTCAGGGCAAGTGTCAACCGACCCATCTTCAGAAGCAGTAACATACTCCTCACTAGATGTGGAGTTAGCCTTACTTGAGGATTCATCCTTTTTAGGGGAATCATCCTTATCAGAGGACTCATCTAGACAGGTGAGATCAATGTCTATCAAGCTATTGAAAAACTTCCCACTTATTGGTGGAGGAATGGCATTGGTACCAAGACCTATACCCTTCATTTTACTCACTACTGATTCGTAATGCTCCACCACAAAGCGAGAGTTTTTCAACTTCTCATTTGTACATTTTAACTGCAGGATCTCATTTTGCAGTTTGTTGATTTCATTGTTCCGTTTTTCTAACCCCCTATACGCAATATCCAAGTGGACTTGTTGCACACTTATTTGTAAAGAATATTCACATTTTTCCTTTTTTAACGTTTCAACAGACTCTTTAAAACGTTTTTCGTTTGCTTTGTAATTATGAGCTGCCATAGTTAGGGGTTCGATTTTGTCTTGGAGCTTAGAAATTTCATGCTTTAGCTCTATACATTTAGAACAAGAAATAACACAGAAAGGGTTAGAATCTACCTCAGATGATGAACTCTGTGCTTCTCCAATGGCCATGAGAGCAACGGCAGTGGTAGACTCCTTTTCAACAGCTACAGAAGCTTCCTTCTCTTCAGCTTCTTTTCTCTCAGCCTCCATCAGCTCCATGATCTCAGCCATGAGACCAACCTGTGTTTGAGCAATGATGGCGTCCTCTAGATGAACACCCCAATCAAAATTTTCGTCATGCTGAGCTACCAGTGCATTTGACGAACCACCTTGGTGTTGATTGTGGTGGCTAGTGTTGTTGTGGCCGTGGCTGTTTCCCTGGCTAGGTCTGGTGAAACCAGAGGCCGGTGCTCGGTCTTTTTGACACTCACGAGCAAAGTGTCCATAGTTCAGACACTTGTAGCATTTGGCCTTGGATTTATCAAATCCAACCTTGGCATTAGAATGTCCACCAATGAACTTTCTTCCTGTTCTGTTCAGGAAACGCTTGGCCCTCCTCAAAAGCATGGCCATATTCCATTGAATATCCATGTCCTCAATATCATCAGGATCCACTTGGTTAAAGTCTTCTTCAATAGTTTCGGGATCCGTTAGCTTGCCGCCTATGAAATTCTCATACGCAAGCATACATGATGAAAACAATGCTACGTGATCTTCAGCTATTTTGGCTATTACGGAATGGTTAGCTGAAGACGTAGCTGGAGGATTTCTTGAGGTGTGTTGATGATTAGTTCCCAACCCTGATCCGGATGCATAACAAGCATGACCACCACACCCATTTGAGTGGTCTTCTTCATTAGAGTGTCCAGTAAAGAGGGCAATTCCAGAGCCCGATGATTTTGAAGTAGAAGTCGTCCCATGATACATGGAAGGGTCCTGTATCTGAGGTCTTCCCGAGCTCTCCTTCTTCATAAGATTCATGTTATGAGCTTGAATCTTACCAATAGCCTCATCTACTGTTAACTCATAGAATTTAGGATTTTCCCTCATCAGGGTTGTATACATCTCAAACTTTGGTGGCAAAGCATCAAGAAATTTTTCCACCAGTTCTTCATCGGGATATTTCAGTTCAAAAGCTTTCAACTCCATTTGTAAATGATAGAATCTAGAGATGAGATCATCTAACGATTCATTTTCCATGAAATTGAAGCATTCATACTGCTTCCGGAGAAGATCCCGCTTACTCTTCTTAATGTCACTGTTCCCCTCAAATCTTTTCTGAAGTGCTTTCCAAAGATCCTTGGAGGTGTCATAGCCTCGGAAACTGTGAAACAATTCCCGAGTTAATGACATAGTGATTGAGCCAAGAGCCTTCTTTTCCCGATCATAAGCTTTCTTTTGTTCTTCATCAAGCTTAGAGATGGGCTTTGGTACCTCTTCATCAAGATAGATGTGTGTGGGATGCTTATATCCCTCAAGGATTGGTATCCATAATGATGAGTCGGTGTATGAAATGTAGTGCTCAAAACGCGCCTTCCAATTGGAATAATCGTTTACATTTAATAGTTTAGGCGGTTTCTGAGGTGTACCGATCTCATTATCATAATTTAACATGTTTCCAAGATTCTGAAGGTTCGACATAGTGAATTACTTGGTCAAAAATCAGAAAAATCAGACACTGTTGCGCACTTGGTTTTGGCCTTGCGCACTTGAGAAATGGTCTTGCGTAGTTAAGACTTACTCTTGCGTACTTGTAAGTACACAGGAGGAAATATTAAGTACGCAGGATATAACTTAAGTTCGCACAAGTTCAGTCTTGCGCACTTGTAAGTACGCAGGAGATAACTCTTGCGTAGTTAGTATGTACGCAGAAAACTGTACTTTTTACCAAAAATGGTAAGTACGCAGGACACCTTTTCAACAACTCTTACCAACCTTTTCTGGTCACCTGAAAATCGCCAGAGATAGTGAAAAGTAGGCTGATGATCAATGCAATTGAGCCAAAGGATCATAAACAAGTTTCTAACCAACCTTTGATGCTCAAAACACAAAAATACACAACAAAAATCGGTTTTTGAGAGATTTTTGCTTCTAAAAAAAAAGTGCTCAAGAGCTACCCCTTTTTTTTATCACAAAAATCAACAAAAATACCACTTTTTGCTTGTAAAACTCAGTAAAACGTCTCCAAACTCACTTACAACACTCGAATTCAAGAGCAATGCTCTGATACCACTTGTAGGTCCTTTCGTGTGTGTCGGATCATCACATGCAAGTGGTCTACTAGTCAAACCGGGTTGCCGAATACCCGTGACTAGGTGGAGAGTCTTACTAAACAAAGTAAACCAAACACGAGTGTCACAATAAACGTTCTTTGTATTATAAACACTCGACGGTTACAGAGAGAATACAAGCTGCGTACTTAGCAGAACTGAGTTCGTCTAAACAAATGTTCCTGCGTACTTAGCTTCTGTGAACCTATCCTATTTATACAGACCTGATGCCTGCGCACTTAGCAAGTGCGCAGGACCAATTCCTCTTGCGTACTTAGCAAGTACGCATGGGTCTTCTTGCGTACTTGCTAAGTACGCAGGAGCTTTCTCCTGCGCACTTGTAAGTGCGCAAAACACTTAACAGAAACACAACATACATTATGTAAAATTAAATACAACTCGATAAACCATTACATAATGACTCATAAATACAAAGACAAATTACAGACATTAGACATATTACGTAAGACTCTATCCAGAGTGTTGTCACAGGAAAGTGCATCAACATTTCACATGGACACGGACCCTTTGAGGTAGGCCCTTCACATAATACTTGATCATTCGCTCTTCTGTCTCCACCAGGTGGGGTACCAGTTGAGCTAGCTCATTGAATCTAGAGGTATACTGGCGGTGCGTGTTGTTGCCCGCCTTAAAGTTTAGGAATTCGTTTTCCACTTGATCAATTTCATTCGGGGGACAGAACTTTTGAATTATAAGCTTCTTCAGGTCTTCCCATGTCATTCTGCCGATAGCGTTTGTTGACTTTGTTCTCTGAATGTTTCTCCACCAACCTAGTTCTTCGTTGGTGAAAGAATGAGCAACATATTTAACCGCCTGGTCCGGTCGACACTCGCTGATGTTAATTACAGCGTTCATCCTCTCAATCCATTCAAGCGTTGCCACTGAATCCTTGCTCTCATCGAACTTGGGTGGGTCTCCGTCTTTGAATCCTTTGTAAGTGCACCCACGATTGCTTGATCCCATTTTCACTTCATCCCCATCACTATCATACACTTTCTCTTCATGGCCTCCTTCATCATCCTCTTTACTTTTCTTTAGTGCCTTGGATAGTATATCAGGCAATACTTTCTTCAGAGTGAGCACAACTTCACGGGCAATACCATCCCTGACTTCGGGTTCCAACTGTATCGGCCCTGGATTGTCGTCTCCAGTTGGGGTCACTTCTGTTTCGTGCACACTCTCGGTGTGTTCTGCGTGCACACTCTCTTCTTCTTCTAGTCTTTGATTCAATGGGGGTCTACCTACTCAGCCAGTGCGACCACCTCGGCGTCCTGTTCTCCCTCCACCAGCCATAATTCTTAGTTTCCTGATAGTTATAGAGGGAATACATCAATGTCATTTCTTCAGATCATAGTTTGGAACAGTACGAGCAAGGTAAATTTTTAATTACAGTGACCGGTTTGTGATTACTAATTTACATTACTTTTCGGGTTCAAAACTATTCAATTCGGTTGTGACATTGACATCTATTTGTTCTAAGTTAAGGTGTCTATTCTTATCCAAGTGTATTAACTCTAGTACTTACTTACCGTGCTGGCGTTGGCGTTGCTTACACATACTGACATCCGTGCGTTGGTCCCATAATCAATTTGAGTCCAGACATTTAGGGATGTCTGAATCTCTCAAACTATGGCTCTGATACCGACTTGTAAGGCCCCATTCCCGGGTGACCTCACTTGTTGGATTTACTCATAAACATAGTCGTAATTACTGAACTTAAGTTTAAAACATTCAGAAGTAGCGGACGCAAACATTGTTCAAATTACATGTCATAACAGCGGAAGTCTTAAAAATTTAAAACATAACATTGTCTTAATATAAATAAAAGTGGGATGTCAGTCTCGTGCCGGGTAACCTTCACGCCTTCGCACGACCCTTCCTTTCTGTACCTGAAATGTATACTAAAAGTCAGCTAACGCTGGTGAGTTCTAGTTTAAAACTATTAAGTATAATCATTCTTTTCTTTATAAGTATACATAATTATATACATTCATAACTTTTTCTTTTCTTTCATCTTTCTTTTGTGATTACATATATATAAATACGTATTCATAAACTTTTGCTTTTCTTTCATCTTTCTTTTGTGATTACATATATATATATATGCATTCACCTTTTTCTTTTCTTAACTTTCATAGGTCATACACTTAAGGGTGATCAACCCGTCATTTGTTTGCGAATGTCACAAAGACAAACGCCACGGTCCATCGTCATGGCCCGCCATTCTTACAACCATCCGGCAACTTGTGTCCGTCCGTAATTTTATTCTTACAACCGTCCGACAACTTGTGTTCGTCCGTCATGACTTACAACCGTCCTACAGTCGTAGGCCGTAATTCGCCCGTCTACCCGAAAGTATCCGTTTCCCATGCGACTATTATTTATGCAACCGTTCTACTAATCATAATATGCCATTTGCTTCGACCGTCCATTAATGGCTTTTGTACGTCCTAGCTGATGAAGGAACGTATTTGTCCCGGTTACAAAATAGTCACGTGGTCGTCCGTCTACCGAAGTAGCCGTTATCATCGAAGCGTCCATAACTTTTTCTTATACTTGGCAAGCAATATATACATGGATATAAAGCAAGATTTCATTCTTACACGTTGTGTTATTCTTTCATTCATTCTATATAATCATACGATTCATTCTTTGTGCATAATTCATTTTCGTATATATATATATATATATAAGATATATATTAGTATAACACGTATGATCACATTAGCATTCATATCATTTAATCATTTAGTGTATACATTTCAGCCCCAAAACATTTAATAAGGTTTGCACATAACATAGAAGGGGGCACATAGAACTCACCTGAAAAGCTAGTCTTGGTTGTCCTAAACAAAGGTCCAACAACGTCACGTACGATCTGAATTTGGTAGTTTAAATACACATCAGACCTAACCCCGACTCTAACGGTTTAATCATTCTAAACATACTGACTTTACTTACTGGCCTGCTGCCTGCGCACTTAGTAAGTGCGCAGGGCCTTGCTCATGCGCTCTTGACAAGTACGCAGGATCTTTCTCCTGCGTACTTGGTAAGTACGCATGATCTTTCTCCTGCGTACCTGCGTACTTGGTAAGTACGCATGATCTTTCTCCTGCGTACCTGCGTACTTGGTAAGTACGCATGATCTTTCTCCTGCGTACTTGGTAAGTATGCAGGACGTCCTTCCTGCGTACTTGATAAGTACGCAGCATCTGTTTCCTGGACAAGTCCGAAATTTTGCATGTTAATCCGATCATGCTAATCTTAAAATTTTCTTTGATCAAAAGGTGCGGTTTTCACTCTAGATGCTAGTTCTAAGCTTATTTTCAAGTTTCATCCATAAAAACGTCTCCTATTTAGCTAAAACCCGAGAAACCCCAAAACAAACAAAAACTCAGATTATGGTCGAATCTTTACCTAGATTGTGATTCTGATTCGGAGGTTTTGCTCACGAGTTAAGTAGTAACGTGCTCCTTCAATTTCGTGTCGATCCGTCGACTTTCTCTCTCTAGACCCAACTCTCCTTTCTCTTTCTAGCTTGCAAGTGTTGGTGAAAAATGAGAGCTTCAAGGCTGTCTTGGCCTTTATAAACCTGGGCTTCGCTCGGCCCGTTGGAGCCGAGCCCAAGTCCATCCGTTTTTCTTTCATTTTTGACGATTAAATTTCTATCGCGTTATTAATTACATATTTACCATTTTCGGGATGTTACAAAAAGCCAAAGATCAAATCTGGTAGCCAAAGATCAGACTTAGGCCAAACCATTTGTTTCAAGGAAGGGAAAGCAACCCGCTATACCTTGTGTATCTACCTCTGGTAGTATACCTACTGGTGAGAAATCTGTGGTGAAACTCTCTAAGCCACAGAGGAGGAGAAGGAATAAGAGGTTGAGAAATCTAGAATAGCTGACTGGAGTTCAATCAGGTGAAGCTTTCATTAGTTCACCGGCTGTTGTTGAACCTAAGTCTACTGTTCCAGTTAAGAAACAAAAGAAATCCTGAAACAACAAAAATAAAAATTCTCAATCTCCTGGTCCTAAATCTTCTAAAGATTCATCCATTTTGAACAGTCACGACTGTGAGTTAAAAGTGGTTGTTTATTTTTAAAAAGACGGACGACCCAAGACCACTATGGCTTGGGTCTCCAAAACTAACTAATTCTTTTTGTGACTCGTGCAGGGACGTCCGAAGGGTACTATCTCTAACCAATGGTATGTAGATAGTGGATGTTCCTGGCACATGGCAGGAAACATGGCCTTGCTTCAAGACGTGAAACCATTCAGAGGCGGCTATGTGGCCTTTGCTGGAGAGAAAGGCGGCAGTATCACGTTTCAAGGCGTGGTATCAAATGGTTGTGTCAGTTTTGACAATGTCAACTTTTGCGCGCAGCTGAAGCATAACCTGCTGAGTGTCTCTCAAATGTGTGACAAAGAGTACTCGGTGATGTTTGATAAGAATGAATGCTTGATTCTCAAGCCTGGTTTTGAAGTTCCTGAAGACTGGATTCTGATGAGAGCGCCAAGGACAAACGACACCTATCAGATTGATATGAGCGTGGCGACAACCACCTCATCAGTTGCTACTTGTTTGCTTACCAAAGCGATAGAGCTTGACTCTATCTTGTGGCATAGGAAACTCGGACATATTTCTTATCGTAAAATGAACCATCTTGTCCGAAACGGTTTGGTAACCGGGGTTCCTAAGCTGAGATATACCGTTGGAGATGACTGTATGCCTTGTAAAAAGGGCAAACAACAGCGGAAGTCTCACAAGCCCAAGCTCTAAAACTCCATTGATACCCCTTTGGAGCTATTACACATGGATCTGTTTGGCCCCATAAGTATCAGGAGTATTGGAGGTAAGTCATTCTGTCTGGTTGTAACTGATGATTTTTCACGTTTTTCTTGGGTGCATTTTTTAGGTACGAAGGAAGAAACTGCTGACATTCTTCAATACCTGATCCTGAGCTTGGAATATCTTTGCAAGCTGAAGGTTAGAAGAAGAAGGAGTGACAACGGAACTGAGTTCAAGAATAATTTGATGGAACTTTTCTGTCTCAAGAAGGGGAGCCGTTATGAATTCAGCGCCCCGTACACACTTCAGCAGAATGGAGTTGCAGAACGGAAGAACAGAACATTGATTAAGACTGCAAGGACTATGCTGTCAGATGCAAAGCTTCCTGTCACTTTCTAGGAAGAAGCGGTCAATACAGCTTGTCACGTGTTAAACAAGGTTCTGGTTGTGAAGAGGCACAACAAGACTTGTTACGAGTTGATCAACAATCGACTTCCCAATCTTGATTACCTAGTTCCTTTTGGTAGTCCCTGTTCCTTATTGGTACAATACAAAGACAGCCAGTCTAAGTTTCATGCAAAAGCGGTGGAAGGCATCTTCTTAGGATACGTTGCCAACTCGCCTTGCAAGAGAGTGTACAATATAGGAACTCGTACTGTCGAGGAATGGTTTGAAGTGGATTGCAGTAAACACAGCATTCCACCAGAACCAACAGGTCCAGCTTGGGGTTTTAATTATGATGCGCTATTCAAATCATTCAATCTTCCTGATCTATCTGCAGTTGACGCCTCAAATGTTTATGAATTATTGGGTGGTGGTGATGACTCCAGTTTCTCTACTCGTGCTACTGTACCGATTGTAACTCCTGATTCCAATGCTGCATCTGCATCTGGAACTCATGATAGTGATAACAGTAAAGATGTTCATGTTGATGGAGATGACGCTAAAGCTAATCCTAACACTAGTGTAGGAAATGAAGCCCCAGCTGATCCAATTAACATTGAATCTTCTTCTTCTGGAACACAGGATATGGGGGAGTTAAGCATGAACCTTGATTCATAAATTCAGGAACCGAATGTACCAGAGGCGAGAGTGCATAAGAATCATCCAATTGACAACATTATTAGTGATCCTCATGTAGGTGTTCAGACTCGTCATCGAACCATTACTGAGAACACTAGTCTTTACTCAGAGATACTTGACACTGGTGTCATGGAAACATGTCTGCACGCTACATTCGTGTCCCAGTTAGAGCTGAAGAATGAGAAGGAGGCTCTCGCGGTCAACTGCTGGATTAAGGCGATGCAAGATGAATTGTCTCAATTCCAAAAGTTGCATGTTTGGGATTTGGTTGACTTGCCAAAAGGCTTTCAGCCAATTGGAACCAGATGGGTGTTCAAATGCAAGACGGATGATCGTCATGTGGTTGTGAAGAACAAAGCAAGATTGGTTGTTCAACGTTTTTATCAACAAGAGGGCTTGGATTACACGGAAGTATATGCCCAAGTTGCTAGAATTGAGGCCATTCGACTGTTCTTGGCTTATGCCACATATGTCGGCTTCAAGGTCTATCACCTTGATGTAAAGAGTGCTTTCCTATATGGAAAAGTTCATGAAGAGGTCTATGTCACTCAACCTCCAGGCTTTGAAGATCCGCATAATATCAATAAAGTGTATAAGCTCGACAAAACACTTTATGGTCTTTATCAAGCACCGCGGGCATGGTATGAGACATTATCTAAGCATCTACTGTCTAATGGTTTTGACCGTGGACAGATTGACTCGACCCTCTTCATTAGGAAAGCAGGAGGTGACATTCTTCTTGTACAAGTATATGTCGACGACATTATTTTTAGATCTACAAATGAAGGGATGTCTAGGGAATTCGAGCAGGTGATGAAGTCCAAGTTTGAAATGAGTAACATGGGTGAATTGTCATTTTTCCTGGGTCTGCAAGTCAGTCAAAGAGAGGATGGCATTTATCTACATCAAACTAAGTATGTGCAGGACATCTTGTCAAAATACAAGATGAATGATAGCAGTACTTATTGTACACCTATCCTAGTCAATCATGGTCTGCATCCTAACAAAGATGGAAAGGATGTGGATTGCAGATTATACCGTGGGATGATCGGATCACTTATGTATCTCACAGCTTCAAGACCCGATATAATGTTTGCTGTATGCTTGTGCTCAAGGTTTCAGTGTCAACCGAAGGAGTCACATATGATAGCCGTGAAGAGAATTCTCAGATACTTGAAATGGAAACCCTGATTAGGTCTTTGGTACTCTAAGCAGCAGTCATTCGACTTCAAATCCTACACTGATTCAGACTATGACGGTTGTAACCTTGACAGAAAGTCAACTTCTGGTGGATGTCAATTCTTAGGAGACAGACTGGTTTCTGGCAGTGTAAGAAGCAGTCAACGGTTTCTATCTCAACTTATGAAGTAGAATACATTGCTGCGGCTAGCGGTTGTTCTCACATATTGTGCATTCAGCAGCAATTGAGAGACAACGACTTAAACTTCACTGGAACTCCTTTATTCATTGACAACAATGCCACCATGTCCATCACAAATAACCTGGTGAAACATTCCAAAACTAAACATATAGAAATTCACCATCATTTCATCCGCGATTGTGCTGAAAAGCATTTAATTGAACTTGTTAAAGTTCACACGGATGACAATCTTGCTGACCTTTTCATAAAGGCATTTGATCAATCCCGTTTTGAGCATATTTTCAACTTTATAGGAATGTTCAATCCTGAGTGAAAACTTGTTTTTCTTAAATCAATTCAATTCATGAAAGTTAAATTTTATTTTCTTTTAAGTTTTCTGTATAGTTCTTTTAACTTTCAAAAACATTTTACAAAATAGAAAATTGGAGAAAATTTCAAAGTTAACTTGAGAAAAGAGGAAATGATAGTACATTAGAAATGATCTAAACGTCACATACTGCTCATATGGGAAATGATTGCGTCATGCTTACTTAATTGTGTAAATTATTATGGTTTTAATCTGCTTATTTACAAGTAATTTGAATTGTCAGTAGGTTGTATGCGTCTTTGAATCACTAGTAGTATTAAACTTAATCTAAAATTACAACTGTGATTTGAACCCTTGTTTGCTAGTGTGTGTGCGTATAAGAATAGAAAAGATCATTATAAGATAAAGGATGTTAGATTTTGGCAATAATTTTCTTTTGAGATCAGTTTCGGGTTATGTCGTTAGCACAATTAATGCGGTTCATCTCACTGCCCATACTCACAAGTATGCAAGGAGAGATTGAATCAAGACATGTCTCTACATCAACCGTTGAGCATGTATTCACCCTTGAATCACTCCTGATTCATTAAAATCAAATCCAAATAAAAGTTGGATTCCCTTACCTTATTCAAACACCATATTCATTATCCTGAATCATCATACCGATATTCAATGAAGAAATCAAATGAAACCAAGACAAATGAATCACTCGATTATGAATCTTATGATTCCTGATAATCCTTGCGGATTATGCTTGATTTTTACTGTACTAATTGATGTAGCTTCATTCTAAAAATTTAGAAAATAATTGGGAAAATCTTAGATGCCTTGAGATAGTGCAATTTACATTGCTGTAGTATATCAGTGTGGTACATGTTGTATATCTTATAATTAATACCTTAATACACAAGAACGTGATACAAAGATGCTTATAGTTTCAAATGTTGTCAACTTGAATTACTTGTTTATGTGCTTATCACGTATGAATAAATAGTAATCCATTACATGATCTCATATTCTTTGATGTTTATATTGTATCATTTTTGCTATAAGTTAGTCTGATATGATCCTCTGCTCGTATCTTTGATAAAAAATAGTTTGTGTAAATACATGTATATTTCTATCTAGAAAAGATCAAAAAGATTGAAGTTTATGAACAGTTCAATCTTAATCAGAAAAGCCAAAAATATTTGTGTTTAACATTCCTGAATTGTATTTTAATCCTCCTGATTGAATATTTTTATCTTGTTCGTTATTTGACTTGAAAAACCTTAACAATTTGAGTTGAAAGTTTGCGCACTTAAGGGTTTCTGTGTACATGACAAGTGCGCATGAAGTAAGCCCTTCGTACTTAACAAGTACGCAAGAGTTAAGTCTTGCGCACTTGTAAGTACGTAGAAGTTAAAGCTTGCGCACTTAACAAGTACGCAAGACCATTATTTGTTGGGTATATATAAAGGAGTTAGAAATTTTTTTAGATTTTTATCACATTCAAACTCAAACGCCTGTTCAATTCCCTCCGCAAATTTTCCTCAAAAATCCAAGTGTTCCAAACCATTTTTTCGTCCCATCTCTAGTATCATCATCTTCTTACAATCATTTGGTGAGAATCTAGATCCAATCCATCCACAAAATCACATTTTATGGACGATTGAGACGTTAAAAATTTTAGGGCTTAATCCGTTGATTTTAGAAAAAATTTAGGGCATTTAATAACAATTTATGACTAAAACTTGTTAAGAATCATCAGTCGATCCCTTAATCACTCGATTTCATCCTTGATTTTGCCCTTTGACCATCGATTGACCGTAGGTTCATCTGGGTGGTCGATTAGGTCAAAATTGAACTAGTGTAGCTGGTATTTAATGTGAATGTTGGTCCCATAGGCTAGAATCATGCATTCCGACCTAGTGGTGATCTAATACACATCAAATCTTGAACATCTGTTGATTTTTTAGATTTCTGGAATTTTGAACAAGTGCGTTTCATGCGTACTTGTTAAGTACGGAAAAGGAAATTCCTGCGTACTTGTTAAGTACGCAAGAGGAAATTCCTGCGTACTTGCTAAGTACGCAGGACCAACACTTGGGAAAATTTCTATGTCTTTAATTCAGTTCAAAGAGTAACTGCTATACTGAGTCATGTTTATTCAATTCCAATGAAACTTGTTGTTCTGATTATGTTTTCTGTGTGTTTTTGCAGATTATGGCTCATGCGTTTACGAATGAGTTCAATCTTCTAGCTCATACTCAACCTGAATGGAAGGGTGCAGCTCTGTAGTACCGAGAGATAGTTGATTTCTTGAACCGTTCAAGAATCAGCTATGCTATTTCAGCTGACCCTATAGTTTCAAGAGCTTATCTTTAGCAATTTTGGGAGACCGCGGAGCATGATTGCACGGTAACCCCCAATGTTATAAGGGCTACCGTTGCGGGTCATGATATTGCCTTTTCTGAAGACACTATTAGACGGGTCTTGCAATTTAGAGATCTTTCCAACGACCTGATAGCCTATCCTGACTACTTTATGGACGGCTGTTGGAGGCAACGAATGGGGTATGTCGGTGCGAGAGACTACGCTTCTTACAAGAAAATGCGGGTGCTTAATCAATGGAGATATTTTGCCCACATCATGATCATGTGAATCTCCTCAAGAAAAGCTTGAAAGGATGCAATGGGTCATGACCTTGCTGCTGCCATTGTTGGTTTATCTCTCAATAAGGGCTACAACTTCTCACGATACATATTCGAAGCCATCATTGATCAGATTAACACGGCTGAGAGGTTCAGATTCTTATTATACCCAAGGTTTGTGCAACTTCTGATTGACGATGCGTTGGCAAACCTACCTGCAACTGGGGAGATATTGCAAGTTAAAAGGGTGGACAAAAGAGTGTTTGCACAGTTTTTAAAGCCAGGCTGTGTAGAACCTACCCCTGAGCATACAACACTTTTTGGCCACCTAATAAACGAAGCATATGTGGCACCAGCTGACTGGAGATGGTATAGTCATGATTCGGAGCTAGAGTTGAGTGAACATTCAGATGAACAACAACAACAACAAGAGGAGGAAGTTGAAAGTGTAGATGGATCGTCGGAAAATGGAGACGAAGAAGAAGGTCATGATGGTGCTGAGGGATCCGACTCGGAAGAGACAGAGTATGATTCTTTTGATTCTGATGATGCACCATCGCAGGCTCACCCGAGGAGAATGACGAAGGTAACCCCACCTGAGTTGTCCTCAAAGAGAAAGCAACAAGCTTCAAGCAGCGAATATGAGCCAGATTCTGACTCTAACGCTGCTATACAGAGACAGAGGCGTGAAAGTGTAAACAAGAACAAAGGGGATAGTCAGCAACTTGCTATTCCCAGTGAGGTGGAGGTTACTGCTCTGCAGCAAGTATAAGTTCCAGCTGCAAGTACTGATTCAGCCTCTACCCCACCTTCACAGCAATTATACCGGAGACAAAGGAGGTTCCTGTGATAGTGACCCTCCCTGTCACATCTGTCCAGGTGGTGGTGATTAATTCAATTCTCATGGATTCAGTCACCATCACCCCTTCCATAACACCTGCAACCGTCATCACATGCTCAATCCCAACAACCAACATTGAACCGATAAGTCAACCCTTCAACTGCGGAGAATTTACTCAATAGTTTGACTTCGATATTATCTTCTCCTCGCCAATTCACAATGCTGAAGCATCTACCTCTAGACATCCTGATCCTAATGAAGAAAGGATAGTAATTCTGGAAACCCAAGTTGCTGGTCTGTTGGAAACTATTCAGAAGTCAAAGGAGGAATCTGATGCTCAACAAGCACAGATTAATTCGTTGGTGGACGAAGTTAGAATTCTACGAAGCCAGAGAACGGGGATAGACGAGAGACTGAAAAACATAATGGCCCAGAATGAGCTTCTAATCAAGACAAACAACATGATTCTGGGGCACAGGTCATCTCTCGAGCTGAGGTATGATATGCAGAAAAAAGAGCATGAGCTGATGGTCAAACTAATTGCTCATCTAACCAAGAAGCTTGATGCTCAAGGGGAGAAAGATAAGGAGAAGGAGAAAGAAAAGACAACTATTGGTGATGAGGCTTGTCATCCTTTGGATTTGACAAAGGTTGAGGACAAAGACAAGGATCCTGAAGTCGGTCCTAGTGGGAGTGAGCACCAAGCTTTGGCAATCGTGCCCATTTCTACTATTCCAATGGATGAGGGGGAGTCTACTCATCAAGAGAGTGGAAATACTTCTGGTGGTGGTGGTGACAAAGGAAAGTCAGTGACTGATGTGCTTAAGGATCTATCTGACGATGAGATCTTATACTTAGAGCCTGCCTATTCCAAGGAAGCACAGATCGATGCTCTCTACAACCTAGAAGAAGGAGAGATCGACTCTGGTGATGATTGGGATGAAGATGATGAGGATGTAGTGATAGAAGTTGCCAAGGGCGACGGGGAAGGAGAGTATGAGTTAGAAGAGGGAGAGATCTTCGAAGTTCCTTCCTTCGAATCTCAGCTCGACACAGGTTCAGTCGAGCATTCTAATAATGTTGAAGCCTCGACTGAAGCCTCCCAAGTTGACCCTACACTTGTGGATCCGGAGGCACCGAAAGAAAAAGATATGCCTTCTACTTCATCTAAGGGTCCAGCTCATGTTTGGCAGAAGACGTCTATCATATACAAACAAGTGGCAACAATATGATCTTGGCTGTAAGGTTCGAGGAGGATAAACAGTTGTTTGCAATCAAAAGATTTGGGGGTTCAATACTTGAAACTAACTAGTGAAGCGTTCAACTCCTTACCCAAATACGACCTTGTGAACCTAGCAAACCGAGAGCTGCTGGGTCATTCTAATCACGCAGTGGCGATGGGTTTGTGGCAGGTTCTGCAGCGGGAAACAAGATGTGGGAAGTTCGAAGTGTTCAAGCCTCAAGTGCCCAAAAGAGTCAAGGATAAGAAAGCTAGACATCCTGTGACTAAGAAGTACTTAAAGAAATTGGTATACAAGCCAGTGCTATGTGAAACCAAGATTCCCCTGAGCAAGTTATCTCAGGATATCCTCGGTGACATGTGGTACTGGTACGTAGATCCAAAAACGGGCGAGGCTGTGGTGATAGGAAAGGTACGGTCAGAAAGTGGATGCTTAGTGCCAAGGGAACTAATCAGAGTATTTTATGAAGTCTACTTCATTAACTTCTTTGTGAAAGATCTGGAGGCACTAGCAGACACGTATTGCATGCATACGGACGAATGGACGAAATTCCTTGCTTCTAAATATGACAAAGTGATCAAGTTCTGCCTTGACTACAAGAAGAAGATAGAAGCTAAAGATGCATAGCTGTGAAGACTGAACACCGAAGACTGAAGACTAAAGATCGAAGATGATCCAGAGCTGTTGTCAAGGGGGAGTTTGTTGAAGCACTTTCCTGTGACAAACACTCTGGATAGATAGAGTCTTAGTTTTGTACTTTCATGTATGTATTTGTATTTGTTTGTAAGTGTCTGTATGTATTAGTAATAAAGTTGTATTTACTTTTACATATTGCTTGTTGCAAATTTCTCTAAGTGTTTTGCGCACTTGTATGTGCGCAGGAATTAGTTCCTGCGTACTTAGCAAGTACGCAAGAATACCTTTGCGTACTTGCTAAGTACGCATGAGCAAATTGCCCTGCGCACTTGCTAAGTGCGCAGGTATCAGGTCGTGTATAAATAGGAATGGTTGATAGTAGATAAGTACGCAGTCAAACTAGCAAATACACAGAATTTGTAATCTCAGTATTTCTCTCTGTATCCTTCAAGTGTTTATAATAGACGAAAGTTTAAAGTGATCATCTTGTCGGTTTACTTGTGTTGTAAGACTCTCCACCTAGTCACGGGTATTCCGCACCCGGTCCGACTAATAGACCCACTTGCATGTGACGATCCGCCACACCCGAGGGACCTACAAGAATCTCATGAATCGGCTGTTAAACGAATATTCCGATATCTCAAGGGTCAAGTAAATTTAGGTTTATTGTACCCTTATTATTTTGAATTTAATTTCTTTGCTTACACTGACATCGATTATGGAGGTTGTAATTTGGAAAGGAAGTCAACTTCAGGTGGATGTCAATTTTTGGGGGAGAGACTGGTGTCTTAGCAGTGTAAGAAACAAACGAATGTATCCACATCATCTGCTGAAGCTGAGTATACTGCTGCCTCGAGTTGTTGTTCACATGTTATATGGATTCAACATCAAATGCTAGATTTTGGAGTGAATTTTCAAGAAACTTCGATTTATTGTGACAACGAGGCAGTGCTCGGAATAGTATAAAATCCTATTCAGCATTCCAAAACAAAACACAATGCGATCAGGTTACATTTCATTCGTGACTGTTATGAAAATGGGCTGATTAAGATGATCCATGTTGATACCCTAGAGCAAAAAGCCGATATTTTTACAAAAGATTTTTCATCTGATCTGTTTAACTCTTTGGTTGACATGAAAGACCTCAAAAATATGTTCCTCAAAAAGTTTTTCTTTTAAGTGTTAAAATTGTGTTGTGTATGCTTTATATGTGTGTTAGTTTACTATGTGTTTGTATCAGTGTTAAATTTGTTTGTTCTCATATGTGGTATAATTAGTAAATAAAGTTACATCACAATTTTAAGGGGATAATAAAAGAAAAAGAAAATAAACAAACTGAAACATATGTAGGGTGTATTTGATTTGTGTGAAAAATTGAAAACATATGAAAAATATAAATAAGTGTGTCTGATTGACGTATAAATAGGAAATGATAGTATAAGTGTGTGCTGATCTTATGTATGAATTGGACATGACGGTGACATCGGTTACAATGTTTAATATGCTTGTAGGCTTGACATATGTAAATTAGGCGATATTTGTGTGATTAACTAAATTGCAATCTTAGTGTTATCCTCATCGAATATCGGTACTTTCATTATTCGAATGTTAAGTGAATCAATACATACCATGAGACGAGGATCTTGATGGGTTTTTAGCACAATTTGTTTACTCTATTGACTATACCCGTCCAATATACGATTTAGAGTTAAACATCTTTATACAGTTTATGGTTCTGGTGGAAATCTCAGATGGAAACCAGAAGTCAGTCTGTTTCGGCCTCTAAATCATTCGTGATTTCAATTGACATATCCAATACTCTATGGATATCCGCATACCCGAATCAAATCTGATTCCAAAATTTCATCACTTCATGATATATCTCATATGAATCAAATTAATTAAGTGTTCGTTCCATCAGAAACCAAGATATAAGAATCAAAAAGATTCTCATCAAATCCATTTGGATTATTTTTCTGTGCTAAAAACGCTACCCTCATGCTGGTGATTGGATTATGTTTCTGTGAAACTTTGTGTTGCGTATTAGTTTAATCCATCTCGATGTTTGGATACATTTTGTATTGATAAATCTTATCTTAAATGTCACACAATATCTGCTGAAATATGATGTTTGAGTTTAAGCTGAAAAATATACTAGCAATCAATGTTAAACTGATTAGATCCTGATTTGATATGCAGTGTAGTTAAGACAGTATACATTTATGATCCTATGTCAGTTCAGTTCATCAAAAGAAAAATAAAGTGTTGAAATATGTGTAAGAAAAGGTAAAAAGAAAATAGTAGCAATAAATATATAACTATGTGTTTTGATTTTATCTGTTTTCTGTGTTTTTAAAAAATAAATAAATAAATAAAAATAAAAAAATAATAATAATAAAAAATTAGTTTACAAGTGTGCGTTCTTATCTGGTTATGATTGAAATTGTGAAAATTATTAAAAATTGTAACATGTTTTAATGATGTCAAAATGGACTTAAATAAATAAAAATATAATTTCAATGTTTGGAGATTTTGACCGAAAAGTTTTAAGTTGGAAAAGCTTTAAACGAAGTTTTTGGTCAGTTTTGAAAATCTGTATATTCAAATGTTTCGAATGAAAAGTCTTTTTCACTTTTTCGATTTCTCTCGACTACCATTAAAGAGTTCAACGAGTTTTTACAAGTGTTGAGGTTTCGTGCGAAAAAGTGTTCGATCGTGACGTCATCGTGTTCCTTAGTAGATTTCGATCATCCATGTATGTTCTCGTGATTCGTAGAGGTTGATAGGTTAGATCCAAAACCTTAGTTTACGGTTGAATATATGAATATTTGAATTGCCCGAAATCTTAGTTGACAGGATCGAAAAGTCTCATGGATGGTCTGAAAAAGTGTTTCAGATGGAAATGAAGAGTCGTCTGATTCGTCCGAAATAGTTTTCGACCGAAAAGTGTTTTCGATCGAAAAGTCCATGCTTGGTTATTGGTTTAATTAATGAAATTTTTCGATCAAAAAGTTGTATGGATAAAATTCCAAGTTTTTAATAAAAAAGTTGACTAAGAGTTTCGATCGAAAAGGTAAAGTACTGAAAGAGTTTTTTATCGAAGTGTTCAAGGTTGTAAGGTTTTCATTAGTGGTTTTTAAAGGTTTTCTATCGAAAAAGTTGTACTTAAGGGATTTTTCGATCAAAATGTCAAAAGTTAAGAATTTTTTAGAAATTTTCTAACTTTTTGTTTTTCTTTACAGATATGAATAGGTTAAAGTTTGAACCTAAGCACAACATCCATGCCTGTTTAACTACTAATACAAAGAAGGCACGTGGCTATGAGGAGATTATGAGGTTTCTAACAAAATCAAGAATTCATACTACAATTTCTACACAAGTGCGTGTGTTTGAAAAAACGTTAGGGAATTTTGGGACAACGTGGAGTACAAACATGTCAATAAAGAGATCTGGATTGAAAACACAGTTGGAGGAAACAAGATTAAGGTTACTGAGCAAGTGATTAGAGAAGTATTAAACTTCAGAGAAGCAGCTGATTTTCCTTACAAGATCAATCATATTGCAGTTTCAGGAATTATAATGAACATGGGATATGAAGGAACATTTTTAAGAAGACAAGTCACTATTGGGAAACAATGGAGGTACCTTGTCCATGTTCTAATACATTGTATGAGTCCTAGAACGTCTGATTTCGATCAAATTGGTGAAGTATTCAGCAGGGCGTTAATTTATCTAGCAACTCATAGAAGATTTAACTTTTCAAGAATGATATTTGAGGCAATGATTAGAAACTTTGTGGGACCAAGGCAAAATTACAAGTTTCTTATGTACCCAAGATTCATACAGATGATCATCAACACACTACTGCCAAATCTGGAAAATGATGGTGTTGAACTGCCTTTAGAGTCAATGCAAGAAGTGATTTTCAGTCGCATGAATAATGTGAGAAAGACAAGTAGATTTAGTGGCACTGTGACACCATTATTTCCTAATATGCTTGAAGAGAATCCTGATCCAGATTTTACACTTAAAGATGAGATAAATGATTTAATGGCCGAGGATATAGAAGATGAAGTTGACAGTGAAAACGATGAAAATGATCAAGTGAATAATGATGATCAGGGAAATGATGATAATAAAGGTCATGATGGTGGTCAAATGAATGTAATTCCAGAAATTCAACAAGAAGTTCAAGTTGAAGAACTAAGAGTTGATACACATATGGGTGAATATGAAGCACATGACTTGATTTTTGAAGAGAACATAATTCCTGAAGTGAATGAAGAGGTTACAGAACCGTTATTAAGTCACACATAAGATTTTATTGCTGAAACTGAAGATGTGTTAAGTGTGAATACTGAAGTGTTGGAAGTTAACGATGAACAGTTAATAGCAACAGCAACAACCCCATCAAAGAAGAGGAAAGAACCTGAAAAGACAAAGACCATACCTTCTAGACCTCCTCCGTCTAAGGGTATCGTGTTTACTGATCCAGAGTTATAGAAGAAAAAGAAAACAACAACACTTGATAAAGGCAAGGGAAAGGCTAAAGAAGTACCAGAAAAGCACAAGTCTAAGAGATCAAGATGTTATGATTTGGTTGATGAAGAGTTTCTTAACTATGCAACCAGGAAAACTACAGACGTTGTAAGTCAGATGAAGACTCAAATCTCAAACTTGCAAAGTAGAGAAGCTACTAATACCAGAGAGATCAGAGAATTGAAAATTGAATGTAATAAACATAAGGGTTTAATTGCTCAACAACAACAGCGGATTGATCAACTTCAAAAGATGGTACAAGATCTAATAGCTCATATGGGTGCTCCAATTGGTATAAATCAATATGAAAATGTTAAAGATGTTCAAAGTCCAGCAGCTACTGAACCAATTCTTTCAACAAGTGAACAAGTTCAAACTCCAATCTATGAAGCAAACATGTATGAAGACAATACTCTGTTTGATGTTGATATGCTTCTAAATGATGAAGGTGAAGGATTGGAGAGAACCGATGAGAACAAAGAAGATACAAAGAAGAAAGAAGAAGATGATGAAGAAGTTGTAATCACTGGAGAAAAGAAAGATGATAACCATTCTTCAGATGATGACAATAATAGTGGTGGTGCTGGAGGTGTTGGTGGAAGTGGAAGAACAACTGAAGATGCTGAACAAGATACTCAAACCAACACTGAATACAAAAAAGTATGAATACGAACAACAACAAACGTATGTTAAAGAAGATGGTTCATTGATCGGTAAAATGGATAGGCTTGTAGATGAAAGAGAACCATTTACTGTTCCTGAAGACATTGAAACACCATCTGAAAAGTCAAAGACTTTAAAGATTGATAAGAGTTCTTGGTGGACAGTTACTGAGAAGCCATCCATTGTTGAAAGGCTTACACAGACGATTAAGAGTCTAGAATAAGCTTTGACTGGAGAAATATTGGCATGGATGTATGATGATGAGAAGAAAATGTATGTGGTAAAGAGATGTGATGGGAATATCTAGTATTTTGATAGAAGCTCAAAGTTAAAGACATTGCTATACTGGGATATTAGAGAGTGTGGAAAAGCTAAGTTCGAAAACTTCAAGCCACAAGTGCTTGAATGAAGAAAGTTGAAAAGAAACGATAAAGATGGCAAGAGAAGGTTTAGATACATTGTGAAGCCAGCTGATACAGTTTCAACTGTATACATCCCAGCACATAAAGAGACGTTCATCAAAAGCTTCAAGAAGTGGATGTATGACAGCAAAACACATGAAGCTGTGATCACGCAGGATCATTCACCAAAAGTCAGAGTTTTTGATCCAGTTGATTTGTTTAGCATTTCTGATGAAATTGACGATTTTATACAAGAATCCTATCAGGTGTGATATGAGCATGAAGATTAAAGTTGAGACAAAGTTGTATATGAGAGTCGTGGCTCGATGTTTGTCAAGAAGACATGAAGCTGAAGTGATCAAGAAGAGACTTGCTGCTCTGGATGCTAAGAAGCTAAATATTAAAGCCAAAACCAAGCCTGCAAAAGACAACATGTGAAGAATTGATGTTTTGTGGAATAGGGGGAGATTGTTGGAACCTAGTAGTCCATAGAAATTATTTAGATTTAGTTTTGATAACTTTAGAGTTTTCGGTCGAAAACACTTTTCAATCAGAAGATTTCGATCGAAACTCTTTAGTATAAATAGTTTTGTCTTTTGTATTTCAAGTAACGATTCTCATGTGTATTGTGTTTTGCAAATTTATCAAAGAGAATTTCTGTGTGTTTTTGCTGTTAATTCTTGATTACATTGCTGGATTAATGAAGATAATCATCATGATTATATGAATCTTGTGTGATTGATTATATCCTTATTGTTCATCTTTGATTTGATCATTTTGGTGTGACTTGGATTTCTGGATTGATTCCGCCAATTCAGAGAGTGATTGAAGACATTATCCTTGAATATTAGCATATCGAAGGGATTCACAGGCGACGCTGATCCTCCAGCGAGGCGTACAGTACACCAGAGGGCCAGTGATGGGGTCACTGGGGCAAGATCTTCGATCACCCGACCCGCCATTCCAAACACCAATTCTTGGCAGATCCCATCACATGTTATGGGTACGATCACTTATGCTACTCAAATCCGTGGCCTTAAGGATGTGGATGCACCCGGACATGTGTCCCACTTTGCGCACATATGTGATACTTTCAACATCACGGGTGTGTCTAAGGATGCAATATACTTGTGTTTCTTCCCATTCTCCCTCTCTGGGCGTGCATCCATTTGGCTTGAAACCCTCCCTAACAATTCCATCACCACTTGGGAGGATCTCGAAGCCAAGTTTTTCAAGAAATATTATCCACCTTCCAGGGCTGCTCGCCTGAGGGATCAAATCCACTCCTTCTGGATGGATCCCGATGAACCCTATCACATGGCCTTGGAGCGGTTGAGCTGATGTCCCCGGCACAGTCTTTCTGACTGGGCGATAGTGGAGAAGTTCTATAACGGCCTTACCTTCGAGAAGCAGCGGATGTTCAATACAACTGCGGGAGGCCACATCATGGAAAGATTTGAGCTTGCTGAGTGTGAGGAGATCTTCTAGGACTTCTATTCCTAGTGCTAGATCATCCACCACATCTCCCGTAGGTGTGCATCAGGTCACTCCTGATTCTAGCGTGGCTGCTGCCCTCGCCTCAATGGCCAATGAAATCAAAGAGTTGAAGCTCAGTGCTCAGAGGTGTCAATTGTACAGGGGAGGCCACAACACCCGTGATTGCCCGGTAAATAATCAAGAGCAGGTGAGTTTTGCTGGCAACCAATACCAGAACCGAGGGTACAACAACTATAATTCTTTTGGCTCAGGATTGAGATCTGGAAACAACCCACCTGGGTTTAACGGTCGTCAGCAGCAGCCTGGATATGGAGATACGGGACCTAGCATGGGAAGCAGTGTTGACACGACTACGATAAAGGAGATGCTTGTGAGTCAGACAAAGCTTCTTGCCCACTTAGTCCAGCAGGATAGGGATGCTAGGCATAGATTGGATAACCACGACACTCTACTGAGGAATCAACAGTCGACATTCCATGATTTGCAACGCACTGTTGAGGACATCGCTAAGAGCTTGAAAGATCGACAGGGAGGTCCCTCTTCAAGCTCGAATGCTTCAGTGATGGCCGTGTCAATTAGGAGTGTGGGGCAGAAAGAGGTTGTTGAGGATGACCCCCACTCTAGTGTGTACAATATTCTGTCACCTGAGGAGGTCAAGAAGATAGACTGGAGATCTCGATTTTCTAAGATCGATGCTAAGATGGCCGAGGAAAAGGTAGACGAGGAGAAAATAGTTGAGGTTCCTACCGAGAAGGCAGAGGAGGAGAAGAAGGGGGCAAAGATGAAGTCCCCCGAGATTGACCTGACTCGTGTTCCTTACCGAGCATGTTTTCTACCATTTAACTATGTTCAAACAACTGAAGGTCAATATTCCACTGATAGAGACTCTCCAGCACATGCCAAAGTATGGCAAGTTCCTAAAAGATCTTCTTTTTAATAATAAGAAGCTAGAAGAGGTCTCCAAAGTCCCACTTAGTGAGCAATGCTCTGCGGTGGTGCAGAACAAGCTGCCCGAGAAATTGGGAGATTCAGGGCGTTTCACGATTCCATGTCTCTTAGGCAGTTTGCCCTTGCAGCATGCGTTGGCTGACCTAGGTGCTAGCATCAATCTGATACCCTATTCTTTATACAAGCAGCTAGACCTTGGTGAACCAAAGCCGACGTGCATGAGCATATCCTTGGCTGACCGTTCATTCAAGTATCCATGGGGAATTGTGGAAAATATTCTAGTGAAAGTAGGTAAATTTTTCTTCTTCGTGGACTTCGTTATTCTAGACGTGGAGGTGGATGATAGAGTCCCACTCATCGTCAGGCACCCATTCTTGTGCACCGCCAAGGCATTGATCGATGTCTTTAATGGAAAGTTCACACTTCGTGTTGGGGATGAGTCAGTTATATTTGATGCCACACAGTCCGTGAAGGATGTCAGAGAGCATAGCCATTCAGTGTGCATGCTTGATGCCTTCATGGACTATCATCAGGACTCTGATCCAGAGATAGAAATAGGTGAGCCCGCCCCGAATTTAGAAGACCCATCTGATTGGGCGGTAGAGTTGGAGCGATTGTTAGATGAGCTGGATGAATATGACGATGAGGTGCCTGGTGATCTGATGGAGATGATGGCAGAGTTAGATATGATCATAGGCAAAACACCAAGTGTGGGGAAGTTAGTGGAGATTGTTGAGGATACTGATGATCCAGGAGAAGTGTTATAGGTCATTGCCCTCTATAATCCGATTCCGGAGCCTTTACCCATTCTGTGTTTGAGAGGAAGAGTTGCTGAGTCTACCCCTAGTGTGAGTGCCCATAGGTCTAGGCCACCCCGAAAAAGAACTCGAGCTTTGATAGAGTCATCTAGGTTGAGGGGAGTGAAAACCCCGAGTGTGGGGTCGACGACGGGTGATAATTTACTTAATTATTTGTTGCATATCTTGTTTGGACCGGGTAGATATAAGTTGTGGTGGAAAGACATGAGTGATAGTTACATGGGACATTTGATGTTGTTGGGTGTAGTGTTGATGTGGAGGACCGGTAGTCCGCAGAGGATGAAGGCGGTACCGGTTAGGATCAAGGAGAAACTCCTGATGGGGTTGTTTGAATCTCGGGCACGTGCTTGGGATGTAGAGTTTGTATGTTTTTCATTGGTTTGTGTCCGTGTCAAAATTATGTGTTTTTGGTATTTGTGTGTGTCGTGTCTTGTAGAGATTCGGGCTCCATTTGGCATGAGAAATCCTTGGGAACGAAGTTCCATGTATGTTCTACGTTGGTTTTATCATTGGGAACAAGTTTTAAAGGGTTTGGGTGAAAAATATTTTTAGGAGGAAAAAAGTTTTCTAAGTATAAAATAATTAAAAAGCTCTTAACTTTCTGTGAATGAGGGTCCCTCGCGGTACGCGAGGCTCTGGTGGACAACCTTCGCGGTACGCGAAGTTAAAACTTTTGAGCCGGCTTAATATCTACTCCCTCGCGGTACGCATGGGGTGGGCAGGGTTCTTTCGCGGTACACGAGAGCCCCCTGATTTTCTCATTTGCCCTCTGTTTCCCATGGTTTCCCATACCATTCACCCTCACCGGCTCCACCACCATCCTTCACCGTTTACCATCCACCACCGTTCACATACCACCATATCATCAATCACATCATCTTCGTACCATCCACCACCATTCACATACCACCGTACAAACCGTTCGTGACCGATGATCTACCTTGTTGTGGCATTCCTGTCTGTGTGTTTTCCACCCATCGGGCATGTATCCTTACATATCTATCAAGAGTCTTAGTGAGTCAGTTTGAGTCTTTTGTTTGTGTCAGTTTAATGATGCGGGTTTGTGTGAGGTTTATTTTGCAGGTATTATTCGTCTTGCCCGTACTCAATTTCCATTTGAGCAGGACGAATGCTTCTATTATTGTGTAAAGGCAACCCAGAAATGTGTGCAACCGCGACCGAAATGCTATACGGTGCACACAACGAAGAACGAAGTTGGGTACATTTGTTTGCATCTACATTTCTAGCTAAGTCGCCTTTTGTTTTTATTTTTGCATTTTTATTTTCAGTTGTGTATTGCTTCACATTGAGGACAATGTGTCTTTCAAGTGTGGGGATGTGAGTGTCTAGTCTAGTAATTTGTGTCTTTTCAAAAAATCCAAAAATACAAAAAAATTGAAAAATTTGAAAAATGTCCTTTGAAATTAAAAGTTTAGCATAATAAATAGAAGATGATAGTACAACTGGATCTACTTGTTTGAGTTTAAATGAAACAAATAATAGAAAACGCGTCTAATTAGTGATGTTTTGGTAGAGCCAGCCAGCTTGAATAGCTTAAATAACCTGTGAGTGTTACTTAGCATTAATCACGTAATAAATTCATGAAATGTTGTGGGTGCACAACTTAGGCTGTCGGTAATACTGAAACTGTCAATATAGGGTTATACGTACCACGTTAAGCAAAAATTTAGAGGTCTTTGAAATTTCTTGACACACCATTCTCTTTTTACAAGAATAAATCCGAGTTTGGTGGCGCCCGCATCCATAATTCTTTCTAATAGTGAGTATAATTAATAAACTGAAAGTTTGAGTCTTGACCTACGTGTTTCCCATGGCGATAGTGACTCTGTGGATACGCCTATGGGTTGATTCTTAGGTGCTTAATTGATAGAATGCTGCATATGTGCTCCCTTCAGGGATAGTGACTTGGGAGACGCACCCCTAGATAAGGTTGATTCATATATAATTAATAATACTCATTCCATTCGTTCCATAATCCAAAGATTTCTAAAAATCTGTAAATCTTAGTTTAACGTGGTGGGCAAATCTACATGGTTTAACCCGTTCCTAAACATGACCGTGAGACGGGACTAGGTAGAGTTGTAGCTTCTAAGTGTGAGTCACATAGATGGATTGATTGTTGTATAAATTGGAATTAGAACACATTACGGGGGCTAGATAGTTGGAAGTTGCGTTTAATCGGACAGAAATACTGATTATTGCTTTTTAACGCGTGAGTATGTTTAACTGATTGGTAATTGACTATTAAAACACACATATTTATTTCATCATTTTAGATTAGTTTTCTATTTGTTTTGAGTCGTTTTTGTTACATAATGAGTCTTTGTTATGTTCTCATGTGCTTATGATGAATACAAGTGAAAATACGAAGAAACCGAGCACGAGAATAAAGTCTAGGGTTCAAAAGTGAAAAATGGTGAATTTCAAGTCTTCGCGGTACACGAAGACCAGAATCAATCCTTTCGCGGTACCCGAGGATTCAGGAAACCGGCCTTGACTAATTTGGCGCTCGTGGTACGCGAGAGGCCCGTAAAATCCGAAAAAGCCGTAAAATTGATTTTAATAGAATTGTAACCTTATTATCGAAGGAGTTCCATTTATTCCGTATAGAGAGAGTCCGGAGGCGATTTTGGGAGCCAGGAAGGAGAATTAAAGCTAAAGATCAAAGCCTTGGACTCCGAGTTTGTTAGATTAACTTGTTCGGTTTTCCAAGATATCTTTACGTTTGTTTTCGGAGATTGAACCCATGATTATGTTTTTACTTCTGTATTTGAATGTTTTGAGCATGATCTTAGGCTAAACTCTTATATTGCCTAGGTCTTATGACGATTACTTGTTAAAGTTATGATTTTTATTGGTTTTTGGATTGAATGAAGGTTTTATGATTTTGTAAACGATCTTAGCTAATTATTATGATGAATATGCATGTTTAAATCTGATTGTGTGATTAGTTATTGATTCCTTGTGTTGATTGTGGTTGTCTGCCATGTTCAATTAGCGTATCTTGATCATAGATCATAGGGTTTGTGATTGTGGTGGTTTGCTAGACGTAGTGACCATAGGAGTTGTTATTTGACTGCTGATTAGAGTGAAGTGTGCGTCCTAGTTCAATACCCTAGAGGTGAGAATTAGTCGTTTAGTCTTCGTAATTAGGAATCCGAGTGTTAACTGCCTGAGAGGAAGTTGGTCTAGGTGTTTAGTGATTGTTGCTATCCTGAATCATAGTTGTTATCCTATGATTACCCCGTGCATTCCTTGAATGTATTGTGGATAGTGAGACTGAGAGGTAATCTGTCTAATAGGGTACTTTGTCATAGTTGGAAATACCTGAGTGCTGATCCAACAATATGGTGAGTTATTACAACTCTAGGTAGTCTAGTTGGTGACACCCTAAGAGTGAGAGGTAATCCACTAGGTTGTCTAGAGCTGTTTCCTTAGAAACCCAGATCCATCATTATTCAAGAACCGGTAGAAGTTATGCTTTGCACTTAGGATTCTGACCTAGTTAGTATTTTTCCCATATCTTGATTTCACTTTTGTCTTGTCTTGATAGCTTGAGTCGACCTTGTTTAGTCCATTCTTAGTGATAATAAGTAGTATACTAAACCCACATCAATCAAATCTTTAGTCCGAGTCAGAGTCTAGTTTGTTATTTATAGTGTCTCTAGGGTTCGATATTCCGGTTTACCATTAAGCTGTGCTACACTCGATAGGTACACATGCCTGTCCGTGCGGTATAGTTCATAGGTTTCCCATTTATTACTTAGGAGTCTAGGTTAGGTTTCGTTAGTTATTTTATAGACCGTCTGGACGACATCAGCATTCCTTTTGTATTCTTCATTGACAGAATTCTTCATATGGAATGTATCCCATGGAGTCCTTCTCGTCACCTTGTCCTCTTTGTGCTGAAGTCTTTAGCGTCGTCATCTCGACCCTGTCATAACTATCTCTACTCAGTGTCCGAGTAACGCTTTCATCATCAACTCTCGTAGCTCCACCCATTGGGTTCGTGCTCCGAATACCCGAGATATAAGTATAGGTATCTCATAAGAGCGCCTTGTCGATCAAAACGAATGACGTCAAAACACATCGTATCACCTCGTTATAGAAACTTTGATAAGCCTTCAGGATAGAAACACTATGCCAGAGCATCTCTGCCACTCGTCCTATGCACGAATAAGTGTGTACTAATTGGACTCATAACGTCAGATCATAATAATAAAACCTATCATGTTTAGAGTATGTATAGGTATAGCATATTATCTCTCTAACTCGCATAAAGCACACACATAACTACTAGACCTGAGCAAATCTATGTGTTATACAATATGACCTTGTCATTAATAGACACACAAACTCCTGAACTCTACCTTGTATTTATTATAATGGTAGCCCCTACCACACGTCATCACATAGTCACACAGAGTTCACCCAGTCGTACCCCATACGGGTCGTTCCAATGTTTCATGATGACATACTACTCAATCTAGACACAAGACATCAGTCTACACATTTTAAAATCCTAATTTCTCACAGGACCTCGTCCTGAACATTTACACCTACTAAAGATGTATAATCATTACTCCCCACAGGACCCTATCCTGAATACTTGCACAAGGTGCAACGCACCCATTACACTTCAAACCATCACCTAGACATTAACACATAGGTGACACTATCATACGACTGTTAACACGGACAAATTCAAAATTCATGTCTATACAAGTCTACTCACACCACCTAATCAACCATGCTCTAGTATCACAAAAAAAATAACATTTGTAGGATCGGTGAATACAAGATGGTTCTATTCTTGTTGAGATTGGCGGAAACAATCAAAACTATGTAATGTAAACAGGTAAACACAAAGAATACTGATTAATGAAAATTGTATTAAGCTTCAATGTTTACAAGATTACAGAGAAAACTCTAAGCAAGCTCAGTTGTACAAAATGAAGATACAATACATATAAAGGAACTTAGAATCAAGACAAAACCTTGATTCTAAGGATCAGATCAAACATAAACCGTTGATCTTGGACAGTTACAAGCTATGCTACAATTGGTAGACAACTAAAAGACAAATTGCAGCAAAAAGTTGTGATCATGTCAAGATTATTCTTAGGAATCTTTGTAGGAGACTTCAGAAGTAGTTTGTCTTTGATCATCTGCACCAATAACATTTCTTCTGCTGATAGATGTGACAGTGTTGTAGTAAAGGTGTCAGTAGCAAAGTCAAAGATGCTAATGATTTTCCTATCAGCATCATCAAGTGTTTGATGCTGATGAGAAGCCTATCAGCAGCAACTCTGGACTTCAGCAGATAAGGCTATCCACAACATAGTTGTTTATCAGCTGGAGAACATCTATCCGCAGCAACTAACCATATCCGCAGCAGCTTATTGGTCAGTGGGAAAATTGTGGAGTCCGCAGCAGTTGTACTTAGAGAATTTTGTAGCCATCAGTCTTTATATCTACAAATTCCCATAGTCTGATGCTACCAAAACTCTCTTACTGCTTTTGTTGCTGAATCTTTTTCATGTTGGCAACAATCCTTTATGTCTCATAGCCTCTAGGGTCCTTGCTTGGATTGTCAAGAGGAAGTTCAGATAGAGACTTGATATCCTTGCTTGGCATACTAAAGATGGCCTTGCTAGAACATCTCATCTTCTGACCTCTGACATCTGTCACAGTGTATTCATTCTTCTCAGCATTGTAGGACCAACTAGTGAATGGAAAGTGGGATTAGAGAGGTTTAACATCAATCATTACATCTTTTCTAGGATTGAAGTGATGTTTGATCACTAGCAACAGATGCCTCCCACTTTCATTCTCAGGCTCATGAGCTTCACCCAGCTCCATCATTCTTTGAAGATCAGAATCTGGAAGCTGCATCACCTCATCAACAGATGTGTAGATTGATCTTTTTACCTCTGCCCTTCCCCTGGAGACTTCCAACCATTGATCTTGATTGCTATGGAACCCTACTACTATTTCTCTTGAATCTTCTGGTGTGGTAATAGGTTTGGTTTTCTTCTTGGGAAACTGTTGATGAGGAGGAGATGGGTGAGAGGATTTGGACTCTTTGGGTGGAGAGGAGGAAGGTCTAGTAGGGAGAGAGGAAGGTTGTTGGATAGAGGAAGGAGTGGATGAGGAAGTAGGCTTGAGTTTCTTTTGTTTTCTATCATCAGTTTGAGGGTTTACCGTTTTCTTTGAGCCTGTCTTCCCCAATCTCTCCTCTTCTTCCTTCTTAACTTTGACATATAAGGCTTGCATGTTCATGAAGCTCATGGGACCCAGCCTCTTTCCACTCTCTCCTCTAGCCTTCAGGAAGTCCGTCATAACCATCCTTTTTTCAAGGGTTCTTATATTAAATGCAATGGTTTTCCTGGTTTTCTGTTTGGATTTTTCTTCTTCTTCAGCCCTTTTCTTATTTGCCAGTTGACCTTGCTGACCCATGAAAGCTCTATAGATTTCTTTATTTGATAATTTCTCAAGGTAGTCTGCATCCTCACCTTGAGAAATCAGAGCTGCAGTCCACTCCTCTCTCGTCTCTTTGGCTAATTCAGAGTCCGTTATCCTGAACTTAGCTTCTTATCTTTTCTTCTTCTCTCTTTCTTCTTCTTCTTCTTTATTAAGTTGTTCCTACAGCTGAAGAGCTAGAGCTTCATCTTCTTTTAATTGTGTAGCTGCAGAAACTTTGACCTTTAACTTATCCAGTTGCCAAGCATGCAACTGGATCTGCTGTTCTCGGACGAGTATGGCAGCTTTTCTTTCTTGGATCTTTATTAAGCTCAGCCATCTCCTCCACTTCTTTTTCTTTTCTTTTCTTCTCCTTTTCTTTCTTCTCTTTCTCTATTCTTTCTTATTATTCTGTCATGATGCCCTTCCCTTTGTCTTTATTGGATGCCTCTGCTTCAGCTTCATGGATCAAAACAGTAGATGTGAGAGATGTTGTTGAGATCTCTGCTTCAGCTTCATTGGCAATCTGAGGAGCAAACAAGGTGGAAGGGACTGCTTCACTCTCTTCCTTCTCCCATTCATTCCCATATGCAGCCTTAAAAGCCTCTATAACATTTTGAGAAGACACTTTTCTTGACTCTACTGCTTCATTCTGTATGACAGTTGGTGAGGTGGGAAGGGTTAGGTCTGATTCAGAATCATCCATAGCAATCCATCCCTCCTTTTCAAGAAAAGCTTTGATAATCTTGATCATTGCTTGACTTTCTAAGGAGTTGATGTTGCAGATGTGTGTCCTAAGATCAAAGACCTTATACAGGAAGTCTGGGTTGAGAAGCAGGATTTCTTGAATGTTGTTAATTTTAAAAGATGATCCATAACACAGGAAGAACTGAAAGCCAAAGGACCCAGTGCTTAACCATCCATGCACTTCTAGGCCCCTGACTACTTCAATATAAAAGAATCTTCTGAATTGAAGTACTTGTTCTTCTGTTAAGACCCTGCTCCCTATCAAGTCAAGTCTTGAAGCTGGTCTTTGTTCAGCTGCCCTTGAAGACTCTACAGTTGATGGATAAGCCAATTTAGTTGCTTCTTGAAGAAACCATTCGAACCAGGGGATGTTATCCTCCATCAAATCACAGAATCTATCAATTGAAAGTTCTGCTGAGAGATCTGTGGAAGTGTTGATGCATCTTGTTAAGTACAGGTCAAGGATTTTGAGTGGATTCAGTGTATTCCAATTCAGCTCTTCTATTCCACCAAATTCCCATCCAATCCAGAATCTCTCAGATAGACCATCATACCTAAGCTGGAATAGAGTCAAGTTCTAGCTTATGTGCAGTCAGTGTGAATTGAGGGGCAATGGTGTGTCTTGATATACTTGCAGCAGCTGGCAGTATGCTGAATGATAGAGGTTTGTCTTCATCATCACTTTTATTTTCCAGGACCTCATCAACAGCTCTGACCCCTAACTTCCAATCCTCAGAGATTTCTTCATCTTCATCTACTGAGTCTGGCAAGTCATGAACATTAAAAAAAGCAGGCTTGAAGAGTGTACTTTGAAATGCAGCCAGATCTTGTATCTGTTTGAGTTCCCACTGATACAAGGGAAGGAGTAGTCACAGGTGGGCATTGATGGGCTTCATGCATAGAGACTTGGTGCTTTAGTTTGGACACCTCAGCCTCTAGCATAGCCACCCTTGCAGTCAATTTCATGTTTTCAAGTTTCAGTCTGTCCTCATCCACAATTGTGGAATCCTTGGAACTAGATGGGGCCTTAGGCCTAGCCTTAACCCCATCACCCTTGTTTTCTTGGCAACTGGGATTCCTCTGAGTGAAGAGTGTTTCAACAGAAATATCTTCACTATGTATTGCCATGGTTAGGGACTTAGTGATGTTATCACTGTCCTCCTGGTCAATTGATGGACCAGAAGTAGTGACAGCCCCTTCCATATTCACTCTCTCATCACTCCCAGAGTGACCCTTCTCAGGTGATGAACTTGGGCTGGGTACTTTGGCAGCCAAGTTAATCAGTACCTCCAAGATAGTGGCAATTTGAGAAGGTACATCATCATGACACGGTGCCTCTGTACTTAAGTTCAAAGAAAACGAAGAGTGTATCGGCTCAAAAGGTTGTTCTATGGATCCGGGATGTGCTCATGTTCCTAATAGAGGGACTTCCAAGGAAGTCTCTCTAACAATTTGGCTATCCCTTATGATATTCTCATCAGAATGTTGGGATTCTGAATGAGGGCTTTTAGGTTGGGATTGGGCCTGAGAGACAAGAATAGAAGGAGTCTTCTTGCTCCTTTTTCTTTTTCTGGTATAACTTGCCTCAACTGGGGCCCTGTGTTCCAGTTTGGCTTCCAAAACAAGTGTAAGTATTTGTTGTGCCTATGCACCCTGGATAGGATGCACAGGGGTTCGAATAATGGAAGCAGTTTGATGTTTAGGCTTTGAAGTGGAGGGTGTGGGATCAGTATCAGTTGGGATTGCTGAACTGTCACCCTTGGTGCTTTGTATGTTCATCATTATAGATAAAAATGGAACATTGACCCCTGAGAACTTTTTGGGAATAGTTCTCATGCTTTGAAAAATGTTGTTTTTATGCTCCAACATTAGGTAGATTCTTGCAGGCTAGGAAAGATCTTTTAGTTCATTATTAAACACTTCCTGCAAAAACCGTGGGTACATAAAGAAGGCCTTCTTTGCACCTTCCTGAAGGTTATATCTCAAGCCTTCTAAAATCAGATGTGCAAATCTTAAGCCTTGGCCAGTAACCATACCGTGGACAGAAGAGGCAAGAGCAGAACTCACTTGATGCCATCCACTTCTCTTCTTAGATATGCATTGAAGAAGAGTATGGCATAGAAACTTCCATGGAGGACCCATCAACGCCTTTTCTATTGTGTGTTCGTCCTGATTTCCAGTATACTCTATGGATACAAAGCTCCTCATATATTCTTCTTCGGTGTATGAGATGGCGGCCCCCTCGTCCTGAAGCTTGAGGTGTTTTCTGAGTGTAGCTTCAGTGACAGTGATGTCTTTGCCGTGTACCTTGGCTGTGATTTGGGGAATACCCTGTTCGATTGAGTAGACGACTGTGTTCCAGAAATCCTCCATATGAGGGATATAGATGGTAGGGTTGACAGTGAGTGCAAAATAGATCTTTGAGCGAAAAAGGAAATCGATCATATTATCAAACCCTTTGGACTTCTTTCCTTTAACCAGGTATGCGGTGAGATTGTGGTAGGCTAGAAACTTGTCATCAGGATGGTTTATGTCGACCTCTGTCATTGTCGTTGGATTTGGAGGGAAGGAGGAAGTTTTTTAAAGATGGTTAAGTATGAAAAGCTTTGAATGCTTTAGAGAAAAGGGTGAGAGTTAGGTCGGAATTGAATGTGAAATGGTTAAGGAGAAATTTGATTTGTGATATAACGGCAGAGGAGGGAAAAAGCAAAGTTACTTGTACAGTACAACCCATTCACTTTTCACTGTTTTACAGCTGTAATACACTGTAGCAGTCATGGTAAAGACTGAAACTACTTTTTACAGCGGGTAAAAGTTAATTTGGACTTATTTTTACCCATCAGCAGCAAACTTGGATGTTGCAGATGGTTAAGCCTATAAAGCTGCAAACTTGGTTGATGTGGATGGTTAATTCTATCAGCAGCAAAGTCAATTGCTGTTGATGGATATAATTATCCGCAGCAAAGATGTTGATGCTGGTTGCCTTAAAGCTACCCGCGGGACACTTGTTCCTGCTGATAACTTAAGGTCGTCAGTGGCAAATTCTTTGCTGTTGATGATTAAATCTATCAGCAGCAAAAATGTTTGCTGCTGACTTATAACTTTTATTTACAAAAAAAGACAAACACATTTTATTCAGAAATTTGTAGAGACGGATTTTAGTCAAAGTTAATCATTCCAATGGATCCAACTAAATATCTAAATCTAGCTTCATCAAATGGTTTTGTAAACAAGTCAGCATATTGCTCATTGGTATGAACTTTGGTTAAAATAATTCTCTTTTTCTCAGCTTGATCTCTTATGAAATGATACCTGATGTCAATGTGCTTTGTATTGGAGTGCTGCACCGGATTGTTTGTAATTGATATAGCACTCATGTTGTCAATGTGAATGGGAGTAGCCATGAAAGTAATTCCATAATCCAACATTTGGTTTTGTATTCAGATGACTTGTGCACAGCAACTTGAAGTTGCAATGTATTCTACTTCTGCTGTAGAAGTTGATACACAAGTTTGCTTCTTGCACTGCCATGAAATCAGTCTTCCTCCCAGAAACTGACATCCTCCTGATGTGGACTTTTTTACCATGTTGCATCCTCCATAGTCACTGTTAGTGTATGCATACAGGTTGAACTTATCATTTTTAGAATACCATAGCCCAAGTCTTAGGGCTCCCTTTAGGTATCTAAAAATTCTCTTGATAGGTTGAAGATGTGTATTCTTTGGAGAGGCTTAGAATCTTGCATAAAGGCATACTGCAAACATGATATCTGGCCTTGAGGCTGTGAGATACATGAGTGATCCTATCATTGCATGAACTGATGTTGATCAGAGTCTTGACCATCTTTGTCTGGAGTCAGTTGATGGTGCACTTGCATAGGAGTTCTTGCAGCAGAGCAGTCAACCATCTTGAATCTTTCCAAAATGCTCTTGACATATTTGGATTGGCTGATGAAGATTCCATTTGGAACTTGTTTGACTTTAAGACCCAAAAAGAAATTTAGTTCACCCATTGAACTCATTTCAAACTTTGAGTGCATCAGGACCTCAAAGTCTTTACACAACTTCTTCCTTGTTGATCTAAAGATGATGTCAACAACATAGATTTGTACCAGTAGGATTTCTCCCCCTTAATCTTTGATAAACAAGGTATGGTCAATGGCACCTCTTATGAATTTGTTGCTTAGTAGATATCCAGACAAAGTTTCATACCAGGCTCTTGGAGCTTGATGTAAGCCATAGAGAGTTTTGTCTAGTTTGAACACTTTGTCGGGATGTGAATGATCTACAAAACCTAGAGGCTGTCTGACATATACTTCCTCATCAATCTTCCCATACAGAAAAGCACTTTTGACATCCATTTGATAAACTATGAAATTCTTGGATGCAGCATATGCTAGGAAGATTCTCATGGCCTCCAGCCTGGCAACAAGAGCAAAGACTTCATCATAGTCAATTCCCTCTTCCTGAGTGTAGCCTTGAGCTACAAGTCTAGCTTTGTCCTTGACTACAATGCATCTCTCATCTTGCTTTTCCTGAATACCCATCTTTTGCTAATAACAGTTTGACTAGGTGGAAGATCAACAAGTTTCCAGACATCCCGCCTCTTGAATTGCAGCAACTCTTCCTGCATTGCCTCAATCTAACTTCTGTGGTTCAGAACTTCATCTATCTTCTTTGGTTCTACCTGAGATAGAAAGCAGGATCACAAGAATATATTGGCCTCATGAGTTTTGCTTCTTGCTTGAACTCCTTGTTGAACTTGGCCAATGATATTTTCCAGGGGTTGTTCCTTGTTGATTCTCTGTGCTTATACAACATCCAACTGTATTCCTTGCTCAAGGTTCCTTTTATTCTAATCAGGAAACTATTCATGGTGGAACAGTCTTCAATATCCACAACATCATCAGCATTATCAGCAACAACATCAGCATCATCTGCAGCAGATGCCTCTACATCATTTACAGATGTGTGTTGAAGTTCATTCTGATTTTCATTCTTAGAGAGGCTGTTGCTTGTGACATTTGAGAGGCTGGTTCTGGCTTCACTAGCTTCAATAGCTTCCAAAACAGATGGAGGATCAATAGATGGCCTTTTTAGTCTTATAGAGGGACTAGTGAACTCCAATCTGTAATTAGTGGAAGCTGGTGCTTTGGAAGAGGTAGACTCCATATTTGAGAAGATGAGAGGATCAAATATTTGACTTAATGAGTCTATATCAAAGAGCCAGTCTGGGCCTTTACCCTGTTCACATGCAATGTGTTCCCTATATTCGACATTGGCTGATTCTTCCACAATTCTTGTTCTTGAGTTGAATAATCTGTAGGCCTTGGATTGAGGGGAATATCTCACAAAAGTATCCTTCATCAGATTTGGAACCAAACTTAGGAAGAACCCAATGTGTGATCAGAATGGTACATGGACATCCAAAAGATTTTAGAAATCCAATGTAGGGAACTCTTTTGAACCAGAGTTCATATGGTGTCTTGTTGAGAGGCTTGACAATGAGAACTCTATTCTGTACATAGCAAGCTGTGTTGACTGCTTCTGCCCAGAATGTGAGAGGTAGTTTTGAATCAGCCAACATTGATCTTGCTGATTCAATTAGAGTTATGTTTCTCCTTTTAGCAACTCAATTTTGTTGAGGAGTTCTTGGAGCACTATATTGTCTTTCTATGCCCTTGCTCTCACAAAAACAATTTAATGTGTGGTTCTTGAACTATGTACCTTGATCAAACCTTATGACCTTGACTTTCTGATTGCTTTCATTCTCTACCCTTAGAATGTATGATTTGAGAATCTCAACATTTTCATCTTTTGTTCTCAAGAAGTATACCCATGAGAATCCGGTATAGTCATCAGTTATCACAAGACAGTATGACTATTTGCCCAATGACATGACATTTGTAGGACCAAAGAGATCCATATGCAGCAGTTGTAGTGGAGTGTTATTTGAATTCAATGTCTTGGGCTTGTGAGAAATCTTGTGTTGCTTCTCCTTAAGGCATGTAATGCAACGATCTTCAAGTTGGAATTCTTTGTCCGGAAGCCCTCTAACAAGATTTCCCTTCACCAACTTGTTGATGGTTTTTACATTGACATGGCTTAATCTCCTGTGCCAGAGAGCTGATTCATCAACTGATGCCTTTGACAGAAAACAAGATACACTACCAAATGGAGTGATCTCATTCATGTCAAGCACATATAGGTTATCTTTTCTTTAAGCAGTCAGTAGAATCTTCTCTCGAGGAGGTTTGTTTAAGCTAGGGGAGAGCACAAAATATTCTTTATCTGTGAAAAGCATCCAATGCTTTTGATCACAGATCTGAGACACACTCATGATATTGAAGTCCAATTCTTTGACAAAGTTTACTCTTTCAATACTCATTCTCTCATTGGACACAGTTCCTTGTCCAGTAATTGACCCTCCTTTTAAATCACTCCAAAAGGCAACATATCCTCCATTGAAATGTCTGATGTTGGAGAGGACGGATCTGTTGCCGGTCATGTGCCTGGAACAACCACTGTCTATAACCCAGGTGTTATCCTTGTGACCTAGTTTTCCCTACACATGAGAGAGAGATCTAGTTAGAGGGAGGAACCCAAGAACTTGCAGACTTGGATGAGTGTTACTTTGGATCAGCAGCATCATTATGCTTGCACTCAATGGAGCCAATGATGATGCTTTGAGGGATAGAGGCTGGGGTCTTGGCTTTCCATTGTTGGGATGGTTTTCCAGATCTTTTGACTCTGTCAGCAGCTGATGTTGCCTTTGCTGTTGAAGGTTTTGCTTGATCAGCAGCAAATTTTGCTGTTGATGACTTTTGCTTATCAGCAGCAGATTTGGTTGCTGCTGATGGTTTTACTTGATTAGCAGCAGACTTGGTTGCTGTTGAAGGCTTGGTTTTAGGTTTCTTAGGTTTCTCATGATCAGCAGCATTTTTGGTAGCTGTTGATGGTTCAACAACAGATGCGTGCTTCTCCTGCTTTACCTTTCTATTGAAAATGGGTTTCTCTGTGGGAGTTCTTCTATAGATTGCTTTCTGCTTTGGAGTAGCTTGAGCTGGTTGAAGGATCTGGTTGAAAGGATTGAATTTGGAACTTACAGCAAAGTAAAGTGGTCTGATTCACCACAAATGATGCAAGATTGTTGTTGTTTTGGGATCTGCTTCCTTGGTAGGGAGAGAGAGTTTCTGAAGTGAGTTGTCTTGGCTTCATAGATTCTTACCTTTTTGTTTTTGTTTGTCTTCTCAAAAGAATGTTGCTTGAGGTTTCTTTGCTGCTGAAGGTAGTAGAAGCATGTGCTAGCAGTATAGTTGTATTTGCCACAGACAAAGCATGATTTAGCCAGTTTGTCCCTTTGGAAGTACGCATAGCCTTTTATCTTAAACAGATCTTTAAAATTCAAGGGATGAGCTTTGTTGTGCTCAAAGGTGGCTTCCTCCAATGTCTTTTGAACAAATGGAGCTCTCTCTCTAGGTGCATGACAGATGTCAAACACCTTCCTTGGTTGGATGGATTTAGAGACTGTCCCGTTTCAACATTTAGCTTTCTTCCTTTTGGAGGATAGCTAATTTTGATTTGTTTGGATGGTGGGGGCAGTAGTATTGAAGCAGTTGGTACTGGTATTGAAGGAATGAAAAGGCTTGGGCTAAATGTTTGGATCATTTTACCAGACTTGGTTGTTTGAAAATTACTTCATTTGTGGGAAGTAATGGGGCTTCATTTGTTTCAGTGGAGTCTGAGCATGTAGACTCAGACTCAGATGAAGTAATGCATTCTTGCATAAAGGATTCTTGCATAGAAGGATCAAGGTCTCGGTTTTCCATGTCAAGATTGGAGAGATTTAAGCTTGGTTCATGGATGGTTACATAATCAGCAAGTGGTGCAACAATTTTATACTGGTCAGCATGGTACCCCAGACTAGTCTTTACTCTGTCATGAACTTGGACTTCTAAAAGTCTTTGCAGCTTTTTAGATGCAAATTCATATTTCTCAACATAAACTTTCTGTTCTGCCAACTCTACTCTGGTAGCTTTTAATTTAACCAATAGATCATCAATCTGAGTTTCAAGATTTGTTTGCTCATGTTTTAATGATGAAATCTCTTTCTTTAGGTAGTTAATCTTTTCTTTATAACTGTTTTCAACCTTTTTAATTCAGATTTTATTTGGTGAAACTCTTCATTTTGATCTATAAGGTTTTGATTATGCTTTCTGTAACCTAGAACCTTATCAATACAAGCTTGGGAACAAAGATGTTAATATACCTGAGGTGGTATCTCTATAGTGTCTGTCATAAGAGCTTGGTTATTGGTAGGAAAATCCTGATACTCGATGCTCCAGTCAAATTCAGCAGAACAGCTACACAAGCTGCAGTTTGAGCAGGAGGAGTGGCTTGTTGCTTTTGTTGATGTCTTGGCTGAGCTTGGTGAGCTTGTCTTGGCTGAGCAGCAGCTGAGTTTGCCTTTGGTGCCTACATTCTCTAGCAAAATGAACAAGTTGGTTACAGTTGTAACATCTCAGTTTGCTTTTGTCCAAGCCAACTCTGATGTTGTAGTTGTAGCTTGGAATTGGTATTCCTATTCTAGAGTAGAACCTTTTTGCTCTTAGAGAAAGCATGGCATAGGAGTGCTGTATATCCATTTCTTCTATATCATCCAGATGAAAACATTCCCGATCTTCCTTGATAAAGGACATATTTCTTGAGTTTTCAGAGACAAAGGCAGCAGAAGTGGATATTTGAGGTGGGCTTCAAGAAGAAATAGTGAGTTGTTTGATTGTGAGGTTGGAGTCTGGGGATGAGTGACAATAGGAGGATAGTAGTTGCTTGAACTAGAGACTGTGTGGTCAGAATGTAGTGTAGAAGAGGTGGGGGTGGATGATGAGGCTGTAGAATAACCTGAGCTTCTTTCTTTGGCCTGAATCATTTCTAATTCATATGTCTTGAGCTTGCCAAAAAGCTTAGTCATATGTAGAGTTTTGAGGTATTCAGTTCTTCTGATAGACACTGTATAGAGTGTCCACCAGTGGGGAAGAGATCTGATAAACTTTTTGAGAATGTCCTCATTCTCCAACTTCACATTTGAGCATTGTAGCTCTCCCACAAGGTAGGTGTACCTGTTGTACAGAATAGTAAGAGACTCACCTTCCTTCCAGACGAAATTTTCATATTGTTGCTTCAGAATGTCTCTTCTGTTTTCCTTCACTTCTTCTGACCCAGTAAACATCTTCTCAAGAGCCTCCCATAACTCCTTTGCAGTCTTTTACTCTCTAAAGTTGTGAAAAACTTCGTTGGGCAATCACATTTGGATGGCTCCCAAAGCTTTGAAATCTACCTCCATCTTCTTGATGTCTTCCTTTGAATACTTTGAGGGTTCTTTAGGGACTGATGGACCTCCGGAATCAGCAAAGGCCACCATGGGAACATATGGTCCATCTTTAATGGATCTCCACATCCCATACTCTTGATAGCAGAAGAAACTTTCCATCCTGTTCTTCCACATATCATAGTCATATCCAGACACCAGTCTTGGTGGTCTGTTGATGCTACCAGTATCATCAAAACCATTGTTTTGAGCCATTTCAGAGTAAATGGTGTTTTAGCAAAGAGATAGTAGTGAATAGAACAAGAGAGTGATTAAACAAGTGTGAGTTTATTTAATCTGATAGCCAAAGCTCTGATACCACTTGTAGGATCGGTGAATACAAGATGGTTCTATTCTAGTTAAGATTGGCGGAAACAGTCACAACTATGCAATGTAAACAGGTAAACACAAAGAATACAGATAAATGCAATTTGTATTAAGCTTCAATGTTTACAAGATTACAGAGAAAACTATAAGGAAGCACACTTGTACAAAATGAAGATACAATACGTATAAAGGAACTTAGAATCAAGACAAACCCTTGATTCTAAGGATCAGATCAAACACAGATCGTTGATCTTGGACAGTTACATGCTATGCTACAATTGGTAGACAACTAAAAGACAAATTGCAGCAAACAGTTTTGATCAGGTCAAAAGTATTCTGTGGAATCTTTGCAGGAGACTTCAGAAGTGGTTTGTCTTTAATCATCTGTACCAATAACATTTCTTCTGCTGATAGATGTGACAGTGTTGTAGCAGAGGTGTCAGTAGCAAAGTCAAAGGTGATGATGATTTGCCTATCAGCAGCATCAAGTGTTTGATGTTGCTGAGATGTCTATCAGCAGCAACTCTGGACTTCAGCATATAAGGCTATCCGCTGCATAGTTGTTCATTAACAGGAGAACAGCTTTCCGCAGCAACTAACCTTATCTGCAGCAGCTTGTTGGTTAGTGGCAAAACTGTGGAGTCCGCAGCTGTTGTACTTAGAGAATTTTTTACCATCGGTCTTTATTTCTACAACATTTAATGCTAATTTACATTATTCAGAATGCATTCACACAATTACATTATACCGCACATATTCCAGTATTGTAAACACAATCATACGTCGTCACATACACAAATGTCATTTATTAGGTTCAAATCGTCATGCAGTAAGACTAACAAAATTGCCAAAGTCAAATAATCACTATTTGAATTGAGCATCACTCCACGTAAACGGCTAATCAGTTATAACATCAACTCACTCTGAAATGCCTTGTGACAACTGCTACACTAACCAATCATCAACCAGTCCAGCATCCCCAAACTCCACCCGCCAAATCACTGCTAGACCGCATCAGGGGTATCTGGTGTGTCCTCCTCTGGTTCTCGTGAAGGAGTGCACTCTTAACCGCCGCAAGTGATCGATCCCTCAACCATGTAGGTCCACATCCTGGAGGAAAATCACATTCAGCTGGAGTGATTACTATAGGCACCAATCCAGAATATGAGAGTAATCATAAACTGGCAAATAACGGTGATCAAATGCATTTGGTGCTCTACATTACTGCGCGGATTCTAAACCTTTCACATCATACTCAAACTAGCTTTCTATCTTTCACGCACACCGGATGCACATGCATCCCAACAACTAACATAGTATCACAAAATAATACATCAAATTATCATAATAATCACAATTACACACCACATATGGTTACACACAAATTCATTAAACCATGTGAACACACACGACTATCTCACATAACGCACATAATGTAATTAATGCTACTCCACATTACTTAACTCACACATAATCTCACTTAATCATACCACACAAGTCCACATAGTATTACACTACACAGTTAATACTCTAACAATTCATGCATAACTCAAAAGACGTACCTCTTGGCTCGCGGTTACTCGTGGTGGCATTCGTTTCACCCTCATCCCATTTTCAGTTTAAGTTAAGGTATTTTATTTGAATAAAAACACCGATTTTCTCTTAAACCACGGCTCTGTTACCAACTTGTAAGACCCCGACCTAGGCATCCTACAGTTGGTTCTCATAACGGGTTATTCCCTAGAAAATACTCATTTTAGATATATTAAACTATAGCGGAAGTCTTTCAAAACACTTTAATTACTATTTAATGTTGTATAGTTTACCTTAAGAATGTCTACACACCAATCCGAGTAACACCGCTTCGAAGCCAAGATACGTCGACTCCAAGGCCCACCTGCATCACAATCTAACGTACATACAAAGTCAGCTACACTGAGTGAGTTCTAACAGTTTAATTTAATTAAAAGCCAACTCGTTACAAAATTTATTTAAACCTTACTCAGGATCCTCCGATCCTTATAAGATATATTCACAACTTATTAACAAATAGATAACCCCTGTTATCATATGATATCCCAAACAGTTACCACCCAAGACTCATCCCATATTAATAATCCCGCAATCTCATTGACATAGATTGAAATTACTACGCTAACAACTCATACTCTAGTACACGTATTTACTCGACACCTGGTTAACAAGACAATTCCCTAGACATCGTCTTAATCAGCCTTGATTAAGGCTCTTACCAATCAAGTGGCACAATAGTTATCAACACCGCATAAAAATCCTGACACAATGGTTAATCTACCTCTACTCATCACATTAATAGCATCCACACATCACATTTATGCTATTGCACGCACCATGTAAGGCCCCAAATCTGGAGACCCGACTCGTTGGCATACACGTAAGCACAATAGTCAAAGACGTCAAATAAACTCAATTTAATGCAGCGGAAATCAAATAGTCAACAAAGGTCAATGACCTGTTCCAAACACAAATAAGACAAAGTACTAATAAATAAATAGTTCAACGACACAACGGAAAATAAATGTCATCACGAGCGATCACGGTAACTAATCGCCATCCAGAAGCCGCCAACTCACACTTTCTCTTTAGCTGAAATACATGCTAAAAAGTCAGCTACACTGAGTGAGTTCTATAGTGATTCATTCGGGAGTATTAAGTCCCGAAAATGTAATAAAAACGATTTACGTCACAAAGGTTTTCTCATATGATTCATCGTTTATTCAAAAAATATATTTTATCGACGCACACGAAATCATGCCAACTAATCAAAGGACACAAGTGATCATGATTTGTTGCCTGTTCATTGTCAGTCATAGCATCTCAATGACTAACACCGACTTACTATCGAGCTTAAGCAACCCATTTCGCCTGACTAACGTCAAACTAGTTTCCCTTTGACTATCGTCAACTCGATGTCAAATTACTCTTAATCTACAATCACGACATTTAAATACGTTGTAGGTCCTGATTTCAATCAGAAATCACTCAAATGATCGATTACACACACAGGCGGAATCTGTTTGTATGGTGGTGAAATAGAGGATAGAGACAGAATCGGTGAAAATAACAGCTAACCACACTTAGAATCAACACAGGAATGATATGAAAATGTAAGAACATTTCATCAAACAAGTGCAAATTGTATTGATTCTTCAAGAACAGTGAAAGAGAAAATTCATGGTTACAGCCGCTACTCACACTCTAAACATTCTCAAACTAGGCTATTTATAGTAAGTTGACAACCATCGAAACTATGCTAACCGAAACTAGCAGTTTCGTTTGAGCATTTACAAATGATAGAACAAACTGTCAAAACATACTATCTATCGAAACTACTAATTTCGATTGAACAAATCTTAATCGAAACTAAGTAGTTTCGATGACCCAGACTTAGACTAATAAACAGTAAATTTCATAAACTGAAATTACAAATAAGGAAAGTAAATTAACAATCTTCTAAATACATTATTGACAACATCTTGCAAAAGTACTAGACTCTACAATCTCCCCCTAAGCTGTTGCATCAATGTCTTCAACTCTTCACTAACTAGTTGGTCCTTCAGTCGACTTCTGGATGTAAGGCTTCACATGTAAGGTCACAACCCTTTGATATGCCTTTGCATCTGATTCATCATCATCACAGTAAGCTTGAATATGATTCTTGAACAAGACCTCCAAATCTTCCGGCTGAAACTTCAACAGTTCCATCGGCTCAAATATTACTATGTCTTCTTCGCCTTCACACTCTATTACAGCACTACCAATGTTTGGATTGTGGTACCACCTTTTGAAAGTGTAGAGTTGAAAAGGCACAGACTTGGCTAATGTGATAGTTTTGTGAGTTTGAGCTGGAGGGTTTCTCAGAAAGACATAAGGCTTCTTAGTCTTGGGATTAAACCTTGTATTTGAAATCTTCTTCTTTGTCTTTCTAGGCTTCATCCCATTAAAGTCATTGTTGACTTGGACGTGCAGAAAATGCTCAAAGTCTGAAGCCATCATCACATTACCTGGATTTTGAAGTGGAAGCTCGGCCAGATCATATAAGGGAAGAGTTTGAAAGTCTTTCATGTTCTTGAATTGTTGAACCCCTCCCTTGTACCTTCTAATTATGAAGAGCTTTCTTTCAGCATCATACATCCACCCAACAGGAGGCCTCTTTAGTTCTTGATGCTAAGCTATCCACTCATATGTCTAGGGACTCTCCTCCTCTACTATCTTTCTCATCCATGGTTTCTTTGGGTTAGGACAGTTGGGATCAGGTGTTGGTTGAATAGGTACATTTGGTTGAGTTGGTTCAGTGGGAGTTGTTTCAGATGGAGTAGGTTCTTCAGTGACTGTTGGCTTTACTAAGTCAACCTTTACACTTGCTTCAGTTTGATCCTCATCAGATAGTGCCTGGATCTTATCCCCTCTTCTGTGAAGTACCTAACTTTTTCAGCCTATAACCAAAGTTGTCAATCTCATCCAGTAGAGCAGTGAGTTCATCATCTGATCCAATATCTTCTTCATCAAGCACCACTACTTCAACACTTGACTCTTTCCCTTTTCCATTTTCCCTCTCTCCACTCCTCTCCTCTCCTCTCACTAGTAGATGGGAGATCAAACTCTGGTTCTTCAACTTTAACTTCCACAGTTTCCTTCGTCTTGGCAGCAAGGCCAGAGTAGATAGTCATAGCAGACTCGGGGTTTGTGACAAAGGCAGGGGAAGAGGGTTCAACTCCAGAGGTGGTCTCCCCCTGAACTGAAGAAGATGTAGCTTGTTGCTCCACATGCTTGACTAGTGCGGCTTTCAGTTGCTCAACTATTTCAGCTAATGCATTGAAATCTTGTTGTTGTTTAGATATTTCCTTTTGTTGAGTTGCAAGTTGGGTTTGCTGGACATCAAGCTGGGTGTGTAACCCACCAAACTCCAGCTTTAGGTCCTTAACCTCTTCTTTACATTCCTTTAGCTCGGTCTTTAACCCTTCAATCACCTTGTCCTTTTCTAGAACATGATCTTGCAGCTTTTTACTTCAAGGCTTAAAGTCTTAACTCTTGGTACAGAGGATGTTGGTTCATGAGCGGGTGATGTAGGTGGTGTAGGGATGTGTACATGTTGTGGATATGGTGCTGGTGTTGGTTGAGGTGTTAGTTGTGGTGAAGGTTAAGGTGTAGGGTGTGGTATTGGTTGTGGTGAAGGTTGAGGTGTTGGTTGTGGAGTAGTATGTTCTGTGATGTCAAAGAGAGACTCAGAGGATGATGATAGTTCTTCAAGCCCAGTTTTTATTCTCTTAGATCTTGGCTCTTCAAGCTCATAATCCGAGCTAGAGTCAGCTTGTCTCTTAGATGAAGATGCAGGAGGCTCAATCCTTTCATCAGACTCAGACTTGTAATAATCAGAGCCATAGATCCCTTCATCCAGATTCCCACTTGACTATGCACTCTCCTCAATTTCTTGTACATCTTGTTCAACTGTAACTTGTATTTGTTCAATCTCGTGATCAACAAAAGGAGCATCAATCACGGGCTCAACAATAGGCTCAATGATTGGCTGTTCTTCTTCCTGTTCATGAGGATTTCCACTTCAATATCAGGTTCAGCCACTTGTTGGTTACCTTGATCTAGTTCCATTTCCTCTTCTTCTTCAGATGATGACAACTCAATTTCAAGTTCTGGATCCACATCAGGGACAAACTCTTTCTCTTCACCAATAACATGTCCAAACAGGGGAATGTCAATAATTGCTCTGTTTGTTCTCTTGTTTGTGCTCTTCATATAACTTAGAGTTTTGGCAATCATGTGATAAAAAACAAACACGTTGCCACCTTGCCAAGAAAGTCAGGACTGGGACAAACTCTGCACTTTTAGGGTCATTTGCATCAAGGAAAGCACAGATATTGTGCCTTTTCACAAATAATAGATCCATATCTGCAAACACACAATGTTCATAAAGTTTGACACTTAGAAAATTTTCAGTAGAAACCTGATCGAACTACTTAAACTAACACTTAGAGAATTTCTTAAACAAGCCCTTCGAAACTAAGTAGTTTCGGTCAACACTTAAAATTAAAAAAAAAACATCCTTATCGAAACTGCTAGTTTCAGGTGAAGACACTTCGATCAAAACAACAAGTTTCGATCCAAGGACTTGAAAAATTTTGAAACCATCAACTGAAACTAAGTAGTTTCGGGCAAAAAGACTTGGGCACAATTTCAATCTTGTGCACATTTGGGTATCGAAACTACTAGTTTCGATTAAAAACCTGTTTAAATTTTGAAAACCCTTTTTTATCGAAACTCCTAGTTTCGATGCCCAAACTTTTGAACAGACTTTGAAGACTAAAAGAAATAAAAAAATGTATATACAAACACAGAAAATGCTTATTACATAGATGAAAAAGGTAAGAATAGCCTGAGGGAGTCGAAACTTCATCTTACCTAGTAATAAACTATAATATGCAAAACATGTACAATAAAATAAGTTCAATGATAATGGTGAGGTTATATACAAGAAATCAACTCACAACGACTCTTATTATGAAGATTCAGTCATAAAATTCTCAACAATAAAACCCTAGGTCAGGCACTTTGCAAAAAACACGCACATAAGTGCCGAAATCGGTACCTGATGAGGATGACGACGGAGGATCAAGTTATAAACCCTGATTGTGCGACTTAGAACGAAGGCTTTGAGAGAATTTGTGTGTGAAAATGGAGGTGTAAAGGTTTGGAAGAGTGCAAGTGAAGCTTGACGAGGAGGAAACCTGATTATGAAGTAATTTAATTTTCTCATTACACAAATGACAATTTCGCCCCTATTGAAACTACTAGTTTCGATAGGGCATGGTAGTTTCGGGTGACTGGATGTTTCGGGTGATTGGGAGTAGTTTCGATAGCCATGAATCAGATAAGAAAAAGAAAACTAAATCACTAAAATATTTACATCTTTATACAGCCTAACATCAAATAAAATATTCACAAGATATTTACACTTGGAAAAGATCCAACATAAGATCAGATCTGGTCAGTCTCTTGAAACACTTCCTTTTGCAATCAACAACTGTGAGTCCCTCGAGATAGCCGATATTTGTGCATAGTAAACCCGAACATTTGTTTGTACATAGTTTTCATGTGATTATATGGTACCAATTAAGAATGATACAACGTGTACCCCATATATAGAAATAAAATGGTTTTGAAAACCTATCAATCCTCAAGAAATACCCATATTCATCATATCATCTCTTTCTGATTAACCAAGGTACCATCTTAGTAAGTCAAAGATACATCCAAAACAAAAAAAAGAAATCCAAGTGGATTAGAAGATATTTAAAAGGAAAAATATCCAAGTCGATATTAAAAGATACGAACATTCTAGATCTTTGCGTAAGCAAAACAGAAAAAGTGGTAAAATTATCCAATGGGATAGGAAAAGATTGAACACCCCAGATATTTGCGTAAGCAAAACAGACGTGGTCACATCATCCAAGTGGATGGGAAAAGGATGAACACCCGAGATCTTTGCGTTAGTAAAACATACGAGGTCATCGGCGGTAAATATCGTTACTTTGACGGTCACCTGGTGTATGAATAGGAATCCAACACGTAGGACTATATCTGATTGAATTGGTTTTCTTAATAGATAAAATGAGTTACATGTTCCAATAATGGGTTCAAACACACAAGTATGATATAAGATTTAGGTTTTCACACTACTTATAAGTTTTAACCATATGTCAGGCCTACCAGCTATACCTCAGTAAACACAATCGCTTTTGGCCCATCCAATGTTCAAGAGATATGATCAGACTCTATCATTTCTCAAACGTCGGATACGATTATCCTGAAACACAACATTTTTTAAGTTTAAAAGTTACTTACAAGATTTGGTATTCACAGATATATACCAAACTGATAAAGCAATTCCTTTCTTTTTAACACCAAATTTCAATTTCTCCCCCAAAAGATTTGCTTTAACACAAATTAAACTGTACTGAAAACTAAAATCTTTTTGGTAATTTTCTTGAATATTAAGCAAAAACATAAAACAAACGAATATGCACAAGGATTACTGAAAGTTGATCATGCCAATCCAGTTGGGCAAATCTGGCAGAGTCAAAGGCTTTTGTAAAGATCTCTGCGGTTTGCTTGTCGGTTTTGACTTCAATGATTTGGGTATGTTTCTTTTCAACACAGTCACGGATAAAGTGATGTTTACTCTCAATGTGTTTAGTTTTGGAATGATGAACTGGGTTTTTGGTGATATGAGGAACGGCAGTGTTTTCACACAGGATTGGTGTCTCATGGAATGTGATCCCATAGACAAGCATCTGATGGTGTATCCATCTGACTTGGGAACAAAAAGGGCTGCGGCAATGTATTCGGATTCGACGGTGGATTGGGAAACGGTGGATTGTTTCTTACATTGCCATGAGACAAGGCGGTTACCAAAGAACTGACAACCTCTAGAAGTAGATTTGCGGTCTAAGTTGCATCCCCCGTAGTCCGAATCTAAATAAAGCCACAAGATCAAAAATATTATTTTTAGGATACCAAAGACCCAGTTTTGGTTTATACTTTAAATATCTCAAAATACGTTTGACTGCAACTAAGTGAGAGAGTTTAGTATTAGCCTGAAAACGTGCACACAAGCACACTGCAAACATTTGTCGGGTCTGCTAGCAATGAGATACATGAGATATCCTATCATGGAACCATAGAGGTGCTAATCAACGCTTTCGCCATCCAAATCGGGAGACAGACAATGTCGAACTTCTACAGGAGTTTTCACTGGATGGGACTCAGCCATTTTGAACTTGGTCAGGATGTCCTTGACATATTTCTCTTGATGAATGAGAATTCCTGACTCGGACGGATCAACATGCAATCCTAAAAAGAACCTCATTTCTCCCATAGAGCTCATTTCAAACTTAGAACGCATCACTTTTTCAAATTCTTTGCACAGACGAGGATTGGTGGATCCAAAGATGATATCATCAACATAAGTTTGCACCAAGATTGTATCCTCTCCATCCTTCCGTTTAAACAAAGTTTGGTCAATTGCTCCTCGTGTGAAACCATTATTAAGTAGATGCTTAGATAACGTCTCATACCACACACGAGGTTCTTGATGAAGATCGTACAATGCCTTGTCTAATTTGTATACACGGTCTGGAAAGTTAGGATCAATGAAACCCGATGGCTGCTTGACATAAACTTCTCCTTGAAACTTTCCAAACAGAAATGCGCTTTTGACATTCATTTGATTAACAATGAAGTCCATATAGGCTGCATAGGCGAGAAACATTCTGATGACTTCTAAGCGAGCCACTGGTGCAAATACTTCCTCAAAATCAATTCCTTCCTCTTGATAGAAACCTTGGTACAACCAAGCGGGCTTTATTCTGAACCACAATTCCTCCTTCATCCTTTTTGTTTCGAAATAACCAAAGAGTGCCGATAGGTACTTTGTTCTTGGGAAGATCCACTAGATTCCAAACATTTAGTTTTGAGAATTGTTCTAGCTGTTCTCAAGCAAGGCTTCTTTGATGTTCTTAGGTTCCACTTGAGATATGAAGCACGAGAACATGTTGTTATATAATGCATCACATATTGTCTTCAGTAGTTGATTGTGGGGCAACGTCTACTATTGGATGTTTGTTTCCTTCAACAGTTTCACTTGTTGCACCAGAACCGGAAGAGTCCACATTCGATTCAACATCAGCTGGTGCAGGGATTTCATTTTGAATGGATGAGGAAGAACTTGAGGCATTTATATTCCCTAGATTGTTCACAGAAAAATAAGAATTATCAGGACTTAATTCATTTCAAAACACAGGAAGATTAAATGATTTAAACAAATATTCGACATCAAAAAGCCAATCAGGACCGTCCTTAGCGTCTGTATGATTGCTTTCATGCCAATTGATATCAATAGATTCCAGAACCATCCTTCTCTGTTTGTTGTAAACACGAAACACCCGTTGATTAGATGAATAGCCCACAAAATAGCATTCATCGGCTTTGGCTTCAAAACTTGTTTAGCTGATCTGAAGTATTCAGCATCGTGTAAACACACCCAAACTTTCTAAAGAAATCAATAACTGGCTTTCGCTTGTACATGATCTCATAAGGTGTCTTGTTGCAGCTTTAGGTGATAAGAAATTGATTTTGCACAAAGCATGCGGTATTAACTGCCTCGGTCCAAAACATGATAGGAAGCTTGGAATCAACGATCAGAGTTCATGCAACTTCAATCATTCTGTTGAGGAGTACGCGGTGCACTGAATTGTCGAGTGATTCCTTTTCTTTCACAGAAAGAATCAAGAGTGGCATTCTTGAATTCTGTTCCATGATCGTTGCGAATAGTCTTCATGCTCAGACTGAATAGGTTCTCAATTTGAAGCAGATAATTCTTCAGGATCTCTGGAGTCTCATCTTTCTTAATCAGGAAAAACACCCAAGTAAACCGAGAGAAGTCGTCGGTTACCACCAAACAGTAGGATTTGCGTCCAAGATCCATGACACTCACAGGACCGAAGAGATCTATGTGAAGTAATTGAAGAGGGGAGTCAATGGAATTTGTGGTTTTGGGCTTATGAGAAGATTTGTGTTGTTTTCCCTTGGAACATGAGATACAGTGTTCCATAGGAGAGAAGTCTTTGAGAGGCAAACCGACGACGAGATTTCCTCTAACCAGACGTGTAGAAGCATGTTTTCTAACTATAGATTAAATTCTATGTATCGGTGTACGTGGCTAGTACGTAGGAGGGTGTTCCTGAGTACTTAGCCTGCACACCAGTTTGGTCCTGCGTACTTGTCAAGTACGCAGCTAGTGTTCCTTCCCCTATAAATAGAAGACTTGTCTTCAATTGTAGGTGGAACTCTGGAACAAGGTTGAGAGGTGTCCGGGTCGGGAAGAGCTCTCCCGACCCCTGGACCATGAGCTTAGATGAGAGATGTGTGCTTCTTCGGTATGTAGTCTGTAATACGGGATGACTTCTTTGTTATGGATTACGTTTCATTTCATTATCTTTTGTTTATATTTGTGTTTCTCTGTCTCGTTTCTTTGTTCCCACACAAATCACAGAACTGGTCCGTGTATATCCGTTGCGCGACGAGGCTCCCGGGACCTACAAGTCTTGTAGGTCCCTCGGGTGTGGCGGATCGGCACATGCAAGTGGGTCTACTATTCGGACCGGGTGCGGAATGCCCGTGACTAGGTGAAGAGTCTAGCTAAACAAAGTAAACCGACAAGAGAAAACACTTTAAACGTTCTTTGTATTATAAACACTTGAAGGTTACAAAGAAAAGCACTGAGGTTACAATCTGCGTATTTGCGTTTATGCCTGCATACTTAACTTCTGTCAACCTATCCTATTTATACAAGACCTGATGTCTGCGCACTTAGCAAGTTCGCAGGGCAAAATGCTCTTGCGTACTTAGCAAGTACGTAAAGTTACTCTTGCGTACTTGCTAAGTACGCAGGAGCTTTCTCCTGCGCACTTACAAGTGCGCAAAACACTTGGAGAATTTTGCAACAATCAATATGTAAAAGTAAACACAACTCGATAAACTAATACATAAAGACTCTTACATACAAAGACAATTACAAACAATACAAAACAACCTAAGACTAAGACTCTATCTATCCAGAGTGTTTGTCACAGGAAAGTGCTTCAACAAACTCCCTCTTGACAACAGCTCTGGATAATCTTCAGTCTTCGATCTTCACATCTTCAGTCTTCACAGAACTTGATCTTCAGCTTCCATCTTCTTCTTGTAATTAAGGCAGAACTTAATCACCTTGTTGTATTTAGAAGCAAGGAGCTTTGTCCACTCATCCGTGTAGACGCAGTAGCGTTCTGGTAGTACCTCCAGACCATTCACAGAAAAGTTGATGAAGCAGACTTCATCAAAAATTCTGATCCGTTCCTTTGGCACCATATTTCCGCTCTCTGAACGTCCTTTACCCATGATCACAGCCTCGCCCGTTTTTGGATCTACGTACCAGTACCACATGTCACCAAGAATATCCTGAGATAACTTGCTCAGGGGAATCTTAGTTTCACATTGCACTGGCTTGTATACCAATTTCTTTAAGTGCTTCTTAGTCACAGGATGTACAGCGTGCTTATCCTTGACTCTCTTGGGCACTTGAGGCTTGAACATCTCGAACTTCCCTGATCTTGCTTCTCGCTGCAGAACCACCCACAAACCCATCGCCACTGCGTGATTGGAATGACCCAGCAGCTCTCGGTTTGCTAGGTTCACAAGGTCGTATTTTGGCAAGGAGCTGAACGCTTCACTGGTGGGTTTCAAGAATAGCTGCTTGTCCTCCTCGAACCTCACAGCCAAGATCATCCCTGTTGCTCCGTGTTTGTCTATTATAGACGTCTTTTGCCACACAGGAGTTGGACCCTTTGATGAAGTAGAAGGCATGTTTGTTTCTTTGGGTGCCTCTGGGTCCACAGGTTCAGGGTCAACTGGGGAGGCTTTAGTCGAGGCTTCTACATTACTAGCCTACTCGACTGAACCTGTGTCGAGCGGAGCATCGAAGGATGGAAATTCAAAGATCTCTCCATCTTCTAGCTCGTACTCTCCTTCCCCGTCACCCTTGGGAATTTCGATCACAACGTCTTCATCATCATCATCCCAATCGTCACCAGAGTCGATCTCTCCTTCTTCTAGATTGAAGAGAGCATCGATATGTGCTTCTTTGGAATAGTCAGGCTTTAGATATAGGATCTCATTATCAGATAAGTCCTTAAGTACTTCAGCCACAGACTTTCCTTTATCACCACCACCACCACCAGAGGTATCACCACCCTCTTGATGAGTCGACTCCCCCTAAGCCATTGGAATAGCAGAGATGGGCACGATTGCTAAAGCTTGGTGCTCACCTCCACTAGGACCGGCTTCGGGATCCTTGTCCTTGTCGTCATCCTTAGTCAAGTCGACCGGATGACACGCCTCATCACTAGTAGTCCCCTTTTCCTTCTCTTTCTCTTTCTCGTTCTCCTTCTCCCCCTGAGCATCAAGCTTCTTGGTCAGATCGGCAATCAGTTTGACCATCAGCTCATGCTCCTTCCTTTGAGTATCAAACCTCAGCTCTAAGGATGTCCTATGACCCAGAATCATTTCATTCGTCTTGATCAGGAGCTCGTTCTGGGTCATCACGTTCTTATGTCTTTCATCAGTCCCCTTTCTCTGGCTATGTAGGATTCGAACTTCATCTGCTAAAGACGTAATCTGTGCTTGTTGAGCGTCAGACTCCTCCTTTGATTTCTGAATAGTCTCCAGTAAGTCAGCAATTTGGGTTTCCAGAACATCTATCCTTTCAGCATTCGGATCAGGATGTCTGGATGATGACGCCTCGGTAGTGTGAATAGAGGAGGAGAATATGGTATCAAAGTCAAACCCTTGTGTGAAATCTCCATAATTGAAGGGTTGACTTAAAGGCTCAGTGGTGTTAGTTGGGATGGAAGATGTGACGAGAGTTGTAGGGGTAATGGTAGGGGTGATGGTGACTGACTCTGTGAGAACTGGAGTAATCACTGCCACCTGAGTAGTTGTGGTAAGGAGGGTCCCTATCACAAGAATCACTTCTGTGATTGTAGTGACGGCCACTTCACTTTGCACTTGCGGCCTCCTCCTCCTACGGTAAAGCTGCTGTGAAGGTGGGGTGGAGGCTGAATCCGGACTAGCAGCTGACACTTGTACTTACTCCTGAACCTCCATCACACTAGGGATAGAGGGTTGTTGCCTATCGCCCCTGTTCTTGTGAATGCTTTCCCTTCTCTGTCTTTGTATAGCAACGTCAGAGTCAGATCCTGGCTCGTATTCGCTGCTAGAGGATTGTCGCTTTCTCTTGGAGGACGACTCAGGTAGGGTTACCTTAGCCGTTCTCCTCGGGTGTACCTGTGACGATGCATCATCGGAATCAGAAGAATCTGACTCAGTCGCTTCCGAGTCGGATCCCTCAGCACTGTCATTTCCTCCTTCATCATCTCCATCATCAGACGATCCATCATCACTCTCCATTTCCTCTTCTTGTTGTTCCTGTTGTTCGTCGGAGTGTTCACTCAATTCTGGCTCCGAGTCGTGACTGTACCATCTCCAGTCACCAGGGGCCACATATGCTTCATTGATGAGGTGGCCAAAGAGTTCTGTATGCACAGGGGTAGGATCTACACTGCCTGGCTTTAGGAATTGGGCGAATACTCTTTTGTCTACTCTCTTTACTTGCAGTCTCTCCCCTATAGCAAGAAGGTTTGGCAATGCGTCATTAATCAGAAGTTGCACAAACCGAGGGTATAACAAGAACCGAAACCTCTCTGCTGTGTTGATCTGGTCATTGATGGCCTTAAAGATGTAGCGGGAGAAGTTGTAGCCCTTGTTGAGAGAAAGGCCGACCATGGCTGCTGCAAGGTCATGACCCATGGCATCTTTCCCAGCTTTCCTTGATAAGATGCACATGATCATGACGTGGGCGAAGTATCTCCATTGGTCTAACACCCACATCTTTTTGTATGAAGCATAGTCCCTTGCACCGACATATCCCATTCTTTGTCTCCAACAGCCGTCCACAAAGTAGTCTGGATAGGCTGTCGGGTCGGTTGCAAGATCTCTGAATTGAAGGACCCTTCGGATAGTATCTTCAAAGAAAGCAATAGCATGACCAGCAACGGTAGCGCTTATAACGTTGGGGGTTACCGTGCAGTCGTGCTCCGCCGTCTCCCAAAATTGCTCGAGGTAGGGTCTTGACACGATCGGGTCAGTAGAAATGGCGTAGCTGATTCTTGAACGGTTCAAGAAATCAACTATGTCTCTATATTGCAAAGCTGCACCCTTCCACTCAGGTTCAGTGTTAGCTAACAGGTTGAATTCGTTAGTAAATGCCCGAGTCATGATCTGCAAAAACACACAGAAAACATAATCAGAACAACACATATAATTGGAAACGGATAAACATGACTCAGTATAGCAGTTACTCTTTGAATTGAATTTCAGACTTAGGAATTTTTGCCAAGTGTTGGTCCTGCGTACTTAGGAAGTACGCAGGAGTTTCCTCTTGCGTACTTAACAAATACGCATGAAGTGCTTCTTGCGTACTTGTTAAGTACACAGGAAACGCACTTGGTGAAAAAGTCAGAAATTTGAAGTTCAACATGATGATAAAAAATTGGTGTGTATTGGGTCACCACTAGGTCGGAATCAATGATTCTAGCCTATGGGACCAACAACAACACCAAATTCTTGCTAAACTTGACCTAATTTGTTCTAACAGTCGAACGAGCAACCGTCGGTTCAAATTCTAGCCTAAAGTCAAAATCAAACACTCGAATGGACGATTAATGGTCGATTAGTGATCGATAAATGATTCTTAACAAGTTTTAATTATAAGGTTTTACCCAAACAACCCAAAAATTGTCTAAAAAATCTCGAGCAATAACCTAGGATAATCGGTCCAAAATTGAGAGTTTTTGTGGATGGATTAAGCCCAAAATCTCACCAAATCGATGTAATGAAGTGATGAAACTTGTAGTGGGACGAAAAATCGGATTAAGTGATGAAACTTACAAGTGCGCAAGCATTAACTTTTGCGTACTTACAAGTGCGCAAGACTTAACTCTTGCGTACTTGTTAAGTACGCAGGGCTTACCTCATGCGCACTTACAAGTACGCACAAACCCTTAAGTGCGCAAACTTTCAACTCAAAATTATGAAGTTTTTCAAGTCAAATAACGAACAAGTTAAAAATATTCAATCAAGAGGATTCAAATACAATTCAGGAAGGTTAAACACAAATATTTTTGGCTTTTCTGAATAAAATTGAACTATGCATAAACTTAAAATCTTTTTAATCTTTTCTAATAAAAATATACAAGTATTCACACAAACTATTTTTGATCAAAGACACGAGCAGAGGATCATATCAGGCTATCTTTTAGCAAAAACGATACAATATAAAACATCAAAGAATATGGGATCATGTCATGAATTACTAATTATTCATACGTAATAAGCACACAAACAAGTAATTCAAGTTGACAATATTATAAGATTTGAAACTATAAGAATCTTTGTATCACATTCTTGTGTATTAAGGTATTAATTATAAGATATACAACGTGTACCCCACTGATATGCTATACTAACGTAAGTTGCATTATCTCAAGGCATCTAAGATTTTCCCAATGATTTTATAAATTTTCAGAATGAAGTTACATCTATTAGCACAGGAAAAATCAAGCAGAATCCATAAGGATTATCAGGAATCATAAGATTCGGAATCGAGTGATTCATATGTCTTGGTTTCATTTGATTTTCTTCATTGAATATCGGTATGATGATTCAGGATAATATATATGGTGTTTGAGTTTTAAGGTAAGGGGATCCAACTTTTATCTGGATTTGATTTCAATGAATCAGGAGTGATTCAAGGGTGAATACATGCTCAACGGTTAATGTAGAGACATGTCTTGATTCAATCTCTCCTTGCATACTTGTGAGTATGGGCAGTGAGATGAACCGCATTCAATCTCTCCTTGCATACTCGACGCAGCAATGTATTTTGCTTCACAAGTTGAGACAGAAACCGTTGACTGCTTCTTGCACTGCCAGGAGACCAGTCTGTCTCCTAAGAATTGACATCCACCAGAAGTTGACTTTCTGCCAAGGTTACAACCGCCATAATCTGAATCAGAGTAGGCTTTGAAGTCGAATGACTGCTGCTTAGAGTACCAAAGACCTAATCGGGGGTTTCACTTTCAGGTATCTGAAAATTCTCTTCACGGCTATCATATGTGACTCCTTCGGTTGAGACTGAAACCTTGAGCACAAGCACACAGCAAACATTATATCGGGTCTTGAAGTTGTGAGATACATAAGTGATCCGATCATCCCACAGTACAATCTGCTATCTACATCCTTTCCATCTTTGTCAGGATGCAGACCATGATTAACTGGGATAGGTGTGCCATAAGTACTGCTATCATTCATCTTGTATTTTGACAAGATGTCCTGCACATACTTAGTTTGATGTAGATAAATGTCATCCTCTCGTTGACTGACTTGCAGACCCAGGAAGAATGATAATTCACTCATATTGCTCATTTCGAACTTGGACTTCATCACCTGCTCGAATTCCCTACACATCCCTTCATTGGTAGATCCAAAGATAATGTCGTCGACGTATACTTGTACAAGAAGAATGTCACCTCCTGCTTTCCTAATGAAAAGAGTCAAGTCAATCTGTCCATGGTCGAAACCATTAGACAGTAAATTCTTAGATAATGTCTCATACCATGCCCGCGGTGCTTGATGAAGACCATAAAGTGCTTTGTCGAGCTTATACACTTTATTGATATTATGCGGATCTTCAAAACCGGGAGGTTGAATGACATAGACCTCTTCATGAACTTTACCATAAAGGAAAGCACTCTTCACATCAAGTTGATAGACCTTGAAGCCGACATATGTGGCATAAGCCAAGAACAGTCGAATGGCTTCAATTCTAGCAACTGGGGCATATACTTTCGTGTAGTCCAAGCCTTCTTGCTGATAAAAACCCTGAATAACCAATCTTGCTTTGTTCTTCACAACAACATGACGATCATCCGTCTTGCATTTGAACACCCATCTGGTTCCAATTGGCTGAAAGCCTTTGGGCAAGTCAACCAAGTCCCATACGTGCAACTTTTGGAATTGAGACATTCATCTTGCATAGCCTCAATCCAGCAGTTTTCAGTGAGAGCCACCTTCACATTCTTCGGCTCTAACTGGGACACGAATGCAGCATGCAGACATGTTTCCATGACACCAGTGTCAAGTATCTCTGTGTAAAGACTGGTGTTCTCAGTGATGGTTCGATGACGAGTCTGAACACCGGCATAAGGATCACCAATAATGTTGTCGATTGGATGATTCCTATGCACTCTCGTCTCCGGTACAATCGGTTCCTGAATTTCTGGATCAAGATTCGTACTTAACTCCCCCATTTCCTGTGTTCTAGAGGAAGAAGATTCAATGTTGATTGGATCAGCTAGAGCATCATTTCCTACAGTTGTGTTAGGATTAGCTTGAGCGTTGTCACACCCCGACCGATGGCGGAATCATCGGGGCGGGACATGTAGACTGTTCATAGCACATGGTTGACTACATTGAAATATATTAAAGTCAAATTTGCATTACAAATAATCCAAGTACAAAATCAAATTCAAACAAGAAACATAAAACAACTCATAAAATTCTTGATTTAAATTGCTAAGTCCAAATCCTATGTTGAACACGTCTTGAATTAATCTCACATATTGGGGCCTAAAACATGAATAAAATAAAGTCAACTAAAAAGTTGGTGAGTATAACACAGTTGTATATAGATAGCATATAGATGAAAACAAATCCTTTACATATCATGATAAATAAGGCATTTATGGGGAGCAGCTATTGTCTAACCATGTACAATCAAACCTTGTAACTAGCATGCAAAAATTGTATTGTCGGTTTCAATCACCGCGTACCATGGGTGGGTTTGTCAGACTCAATAGATCTATCATTGAAAACCGTCGGCTTGTATAGTTAATGATTGCACATAATCGCATACAAAGGTTAGCACACCTAGCACTCGGGCATAAAGCTCAAATTTGCACACATGAAAGTAAATAGGATTTGTACTTTGTGTAGTTTGTGTAAATGTAATGTGTAATGTGTATAAAGTTCATGTTCCACCCCAAAAGTGTAAAAGAGTAAAAAGGGGTTGTGAATACTCACTTGGTATGGAAGTGTAGCTAACAAAGATTATAGATAGCAAATATGATCCTCGAAATGCACAATTTAACTTAAAGAGTAATGTGTATTGAATCAAATTGATGCATAAAGTTTAAGTCTAAAATGAAAGTTGAATTTGTGTATAAAACTATAGATTTGTATTTAAAAGTATTGAATAAAATATATAGAGTTTGAAATAAAATATTTTTGAAACAATTTGATTAGGTTTGAATTGGATAATTGAATAACTATATAATTATAGTTTATGAAATAATGTAAATATTAATTGTAATTAAGTATAAATAAATAAATAATTTTGATTTAAAATGTAAATTAAATAAATAATCAGTATCTTATTTATTTATGAATTTTGTAAGTTAATTATTTAAAATATCATTTAAGTGTAAGATAATAAATATAAATTTAATTTTCATAAACTTTTAAATAAATTAGATTTATGCCAAGATTAAACTTTTAATCCATTTTTAAATACAGAAAACATATTTTTATAAAATCGAAACATTTATTGATCGAAAAAAATGTAAAATTATAATTCTGCTACAATTTCTGAGTCACGCACGACCGTGCCTCGGAAGGGCACGATCGTGCTCAAGCCAGGGGAGCGACCGCGCTAGTCGGGGCACGACCGGGTTGATTAACAGAGGGCACAAACTAGACCAGTCAACAGGCACGACCGTGCCTTGGCCCGGCACGGTCGTGTCTATGATCTTTAGACACAACAGAGACTAGCCCAGAGGGCATGACAAGGTCTGGACAGGAGGACACGACCGCGCTGCTATTCGGCAGGACCGCGTTTCATGAGGCACGGCCGCGCTAGATGATTAGCGCGACCGTGTCTCTTTCAAATCAGACACGAATTAAACAATTCTTGTATTTATAGCGCTGGATTTGATAGGGCTTTTGATTACTGAGTTATTTCGAGTCTTTTCATATAATTTAATTGCATGTAAATCGTGTTTAAGAGTGAAATCGATTAAATCCTTTTTATTAAAAATATAAGTTCTGATTCGAACGATTTCTGTAATGAAAGCCCAGATTGATAGGGGGCTTTTGATATATGGACCGAAATGAAAAGGAGGGATGATTCAATTACCACAAACAGTAAGGAATTGATAGCGATCGGTAGGAGGGAGTTCCGGCGTCGGCGGTAGAGGCTTCCGGCGACTTCGGTTGCAATTCCGGCTAGGCCAGAGAGTCCAGAGACTTGACGAGATTCAGGAGATGCGAATTCTTTTCTTGATTGGGAGGATTTGGGTTCAGAGGAGGATTCGAGTTTTTTTGCTTGAATTGCTTGAGGGAGATTTCGAGATTGATGGTATGGAACTGAGGCGTTTGTAAAATTTGAAAATGGTAATACATTCGTTAAGGGGAAAAGAAACGTATGGATGTTACGGATTCGAACGATTGGGTAATTAAAGTTGCAGTTACGTTTCAACTGTTTCACAGGCGCGACCGTGCCTAAATATGGCACGACCGTGCTTAGGCACCGGGCGCGATTGTTCCAGGACCAGTCGCGCGATCGTGCCGAGGCACTTGGCGCGACCATGCCAGGACGAAGCACGACCGTGCTAGACTAGGGTTTCTTGACATTTTTCAACTTTAGTCCTTGACTTTTTCAGGTTTAATGTGTTTGAATTAAATAGTTCCTTGCATAGTGTTTAAATGTATATAATCGAGCAAAACTTGTAAATTTGTATTGAATCATTGCATTTCGTTTAAGATAAGCAAATTAATAAGGCAGTGCACGAACATTGAATTTGAAATTGCATTACATTGAATTGAAATATGAATACTAAATTCCGAGATGTTACAGTCTCCCCATGTTGAGAGAATTTCGTCCCGAAATTTAGCTAGAGGTTACAACAGTATCAATAAAGAGATGAGGGTACTTGAGCTTCATTTGGTCTTCTCGTTCCCAAGTGAACTCAGGACCACGCTTAGATTCTCAACGAACTTTGACAATAGGAATGCGACTTCGCTTGAGCTGTTTGACTTCGCGATCCATAATTTCCACCGGCTTCTCAACGAAGTGCATTGTTTCATCAATGCGCACGTCGTCAAGCGGTATATGGAGATTTTCATCAGCGAGACACTTCTTCAGATTAGATATATGAAATGTAGGATGCACATTGCCAAGAGATGGAGGTAACTCGAGATTGTAGGCCACCTTCCCAATCCTTTCAAGGATCTTGAATGGACCAACATAATGAGGTGCTAACTTGCCTTTCTTTCCAAAACGGATCACACCCTTCCACGAAGACACCTTAAGAAGAACAAGATCACCGACTTGGAATTCCAAGGGTTTTCGACGTTTGTCGGCATAACTCTTTTGCCGACTCCTCGCTACTCGAATATTGTCACGGATTTGAATAATCTTGTCGGATGTTTCTTGAATTAACTCGGGATCGGTGATTTGTGCTTCACCAATCTCGTTCCAACAGATAGGAGAACGACACTTGCGACCATAGAGAGCTTCGAATGGAGCCATGTTGATACTTGTGTGGTAGCTATTGTTGTACGAAAACTCAATAAGGGATAAATGTGAATCCCAATTGCCACCAAAATCGATTGCATAAGCTCTAAGCATGTCTTCAAGAGTTTGGATTGTTCGCTCGGTTTGACCATCAGTTTGCGGATGGTAAGCCGTGCTCAAATCCAATCGAGTACCAAGAGCCTTTTGGAGAGATTGCCAAAATCGAGAAGTGAACCGAGCGTCTCGATCAGATATTATGTTCAAAGGAACACCATGACGGCTCACGATTTCGTCGATGTAAATTCAGGCTAGTTTCTCAACCCGATAGTCTTCACGAATAGGCAAGAAATGAGCAGATTTGGTGAGTCGATCAATGATCACCCAAATACTATCATAACCACTCGAGGTGCGAGGGAGTTTGGTAATAAAATCAATAGCTAGATTCTCCCATTTCCACACGGGAATTTCGGGTTGTTCGAGTAAACCAGATGGACGTTGATGTTCGGCTTTGACTTTGGTACAGGTTAAGCATTTGGCCACATAAAGAGCAATATCTTTCTTCATACCGGGCCACCAATAAAGTTGGCGAAGATCTTGGTACATTTTATCCGCACCAGGATGAATAGAATAACGAGTCTTATGAGCCTCGTTCATGAGAAATGTACGGAGATCGTCGCGATCGGGAATCCAAATACGGTTCAAGTAATAGAGTAAGCCATTGGGCTTTGATTCAAGAAGGAGTTCAACACCACATGCATTTCTTCGTACATATTACCCTCGGTTACCGAGACGTGCTGAGCTTCTAAGATATGGGTTTGAATATCGGTTTGAATACGGGCACAATGAAGAATAACATGGTCCTTTCGACTCAAAGCATCGGCTACAACATTCGCTTTGCCGGGATGGTAACGAATCTCGCAGTCGTAGTCGTTAAGGAGTTCGACCCAACGTCGTTGCCTCATATTAAGTTCTTTTTGGTTGAAAATATGTTGAAGACTTTTGTGGTCGGTGAACACCACACATTTCGTGCCATATAGGTAATGTCTCCAAATATTTAACGCGAATACGACCGCACCCAACTCGAGATCGTGCGTCGTATAATTCTTCTCATGAACTTTGAGTTGCCTAGATGCATAAGCGATTACTTTGCCTCGTTGCATGAGGACACAACCAAGACCTTGGTTTGAAGCATCACAATAGACAACTAAATCATCATTTCCATCGAGGAGAGTCAATATGGGAGCATTGCACAGCTTTTGCTTGAGGGTTTGAAAAGCTTCTTCTTGTTTCGGTCCCCATTCATAAGTCTTACCCTTGTGGGTCAAAGCGGTAAGAGGGACAGCAATCTTTGAGAAGTTTGAGATGAAACGACGATAATAACCCGCAAGACCAAGAAACAAACAAACTTCGGTAGGAGTCTTCGGGGCATTCCAATTCTTAACCGTTTCAATCTTAGCAGGATCAACATGAATACCCTTGTCGTTGACGATGTGACCAAGAAATTGAACTTCTTTTAGCCAAAATTCGCATTTGGAGAATTTGGCATATAGTTGTTCTTTTCTCAAGAGATCCAAAACCAATCTAAGATGTTCTTCATGGTCGGCTTTAGTCTTGGAATAGATTAAGATATCATCAATGAAAACGATCACGAATTTATCAAGGTACGGTTTGCACACACGATTCATGAGATCCATGAAAACTGCGGGTGCATTGGTTAACCCGAAAGGCATAACCATGAACTCGTAATGACCATACCTTGTTCGAAAATCAGTCTTGGGAATGTCATCTTCTTGAACACGGAGCTGATGATAACCGGATCGAAGATCAATCTTTGAGAAGCAAGTAGAACCTTGAAGTTGATCAAAGAGATCATCAATTCTAGGTAAGGGATAACGGTTCTTGATAGTAAGCTTATTGAGTTTGCGGTAGTCAATACACATGCAAAACGATCCATCCTTCTTCTTAACAAATAAGACGGGTGCACCCCACGGTGAATGACTCGGGCGGATGAATCCCTTGTCGGAGAGCTCTTGAAGTTGACTTGCAAGCTCTTGCATTTCGGAAGGTGCAAGATGATAAGGAGCTCTAGCAACGGGGTTAGCTCCAGGTATAAGATCAATACGGAACTCTACTTGACGAACGGGAGGAAGACCAGATAAATCCTTAGGAAAAACTTTGGGGAAATCCCGAATGATCGGAATGTCTTGGATACTCTTCTCCTTGACATCCTTTTGAACAATATGAGCTAAAAAAGCAATGTACTTCTTACGTAAGTACTTTTGAGCGGTAGTGCATGACATCAACTTAAGTCCCTTGCAAGGCTTTTCACCAAAACCCTTAAGGTTTCTCCCGATGGTAGCAGAATTCGGATACACTTTTCAAAGCAAATGACTTCGGCATGATGATTTGATAGCCAATCCATACCTATGATAATATCAAAGCTTCCTAGTGGCATTGGAACAAGGTTGATTGGGAATGAATGGTCATTTAGTTCTAAGGAGCAATCATAAATAATGGACTCAATGGTAAGGGGGTCACCATTTGCTATTTCAACGGTGAAGGTTTTCTCTAATTGGGATCGTGTCTTTGCAAGTAAAGGCTCAAAATTTAGTGACACAAAACTTTTATCGGCACCGGTATCGAACAAAATGGAGGCATATTGACTATTAACAAGGAACGTACCATTAACCACGTCGTTGTTGGCTTGAGCTTCGTTGGCGTCTATGTTGAACGCACGCCCACGAGCTCCACCTTGTCTAGCATTTGCAAGTCTTGGACATTGATTACGAAAATGGTTCGGGTCACCACACTCATAACAAGCACACCCATTAGCAATGGCGGGAGCACCTTGGTTAGCAACTTGAGGTACGGTTCAGTTTGGAGGGTTGACTTGGCCCGTAAGAGCTTTGGTCCTACAAAAACTAACCGTATGACCATATCTCCCACAATAAGTACAAATGCGACATGGGATGTTTTGGGGATGATGGTAGTTGTAGGTGGCACAAAGTGGGTAAATTCCACCATATGGCTTTTTGACCAGTGTTTGAACCATAGGTGCAGCTTAGATAACCGGAATAGTAGGAGTAACCACAGCAAAATTTCTAACTTTCCTCTTTCTATTATTGCGAGAGGGCTCGGTTGTGGCTTCTTTGTTGTGAGTAGGAGGGGTTACGGTTTCAGAAACTTTCTTAGAACCCTTTTTGGTAAGAATTCCAGCTTTCACATGATTATCAGTTAAAGTGGCAGATAGACGAATAGCATCCTCCAAAGTAGCAGGATTTCTACCTAAGACAGTATCTTGGATTTGTCTTGGTAGCCAACCAATATAATTTTCGATACAACGGGACAAAGGAGTGACCATGTGGGGGACTAGAAGACTCAACTCATGGAACCGAGTTGTATATGTAAGCTTTCCCCACTATCTTGGGCAAGATCCCAAAATTCAGCTTCTAACTTTTTCACTTCATTTCGAGGACAGAACTCCTCGGTCATAAGCCTTTTGACCTCATCCCAAGGTAAGGCCATAGCTATGTCAACACCCCTATTCCTTTTCTCCCCATTCCACCATGTAAGTGCCCGTTTTTGTAGGACACTTGTCGCATGACGAACACGGAGGTTGTCGGGACAGTCACTATTGAGAAAGGTATTCTCAATGCTTTCGAACCATTGAAGAAGTCCGGTAGCTCTTTCGGTACCATAGAACTTTAGGGGATTGCACGAGTTGAAGTGCTTGAAGGTGCATTGAGATGGATTATTACCACCATTTCCACCATTTCCACCATTATTACAACTATTGCTTCCATTTCCACCATTGTTGCCATTGGTGGCACCATTGGCTTGGGTGAGTTGTGTCACCAATTGGGTGAGAATAGCAGCAATGTCGGTGTTGGCGTTGGTTGCGGGAGCACGACGAGGAGGCATTCTACAGATTTTCACAAGACAAGAAAAATTGTAAGAACTTATGAGATTTTATAGGATTTAATAGAATGAGATAGCAAAATAAAATAGATATTCTTAGTTTGGATTGTACTCAAAAGTGACAAAATCACTTGAATACCATGACACATTAAGGTTAATTAAACTTATATAATTTTTCAAGGAGACATGCTTTAGCCTATAAGTAAACACTCATCTCGGGAATTCCCAGGAAAGCATACGGGTCCCTCAGTTGATTGGGATTTATGCGAAATGCTTTCCTAGACAGAAGACCCAAAATACAGGTGTCACCCTTCCAGATTGCACGTGTCCTCAAATAATTTAACAAGTTTAAAACCTTAACGAAGAAATAAAAATTTTTTTGAGATTTTTTTTTTTTTCAAGGATTTTCCACATGCTTAGAAAGGATAAAGACAGAAAAGAATATAGAAATATTATGAGGTTTTAGAATATAGGAAAGGATATTATTTATTTAATTATTAAGAATATCCTAATAAGTCATGGATTTAAAAACACATAAGTCATCATAATGCAATAAATAATCATACTAAACATGTAACATATAACATATAGAACATAGCATGTAACACATAGCACAAAAATCATGAATCATAGTATAAGTGGGTGTCCTAAAGTTATAGTCTAGGTCAAGGTGTCTAATAACCTAATTCCCTATAACCAAGGCTCTGATACCAATCTGTCACACCCCGACCGATGGCGGAATCATCGGGGCGGGACATGTAGACTGTTCATAGCACATGGTTGACTAAATTGAAATATATTAAAGTCAAATTTTCAATACAAATAATCCAAGTACAAAATCAAATTCAAACAAGAAACATAAAACAACTCATAAAATTCTTGATTTAAATTGCTAAGTCCAAATCCTATGTTGAACACGTCTTGAATTAATCTCACATATTGGGGCCTAAAACATGAATAAAATAAAGTCAACTAAAAAGTTGGTGAGTATAACACAGTTGTATATAGATAGCATATAGATGAAAACAAATCCTTTACATATCATGATAAATAAGGCATTTATGGGGAGCAGCTATTGTCTAACCATGTACAATCAAACCTTGTAACTAGCATGCAAAAATTGTATTGTCGGTTTCAATCACCGCTATTATGAGGGACTTATGTGGAGCAGCTATTGTCTAACCATGTACAATCAAACCTTGTAACTAGCATGCAAAACCTTGTAAGGCCATAGCTATGTCAACACCCCTATTCCTTTTCTCCCCATTCCACCATGTAAGTGCCCGTTTTTGTAGGACACTTGTCGCATGACGAACACGGAGGTTGTCGGGACAGTCACTATTGAGAAAGGTATTCTCAATGCTTTCGAACCATTGAAGATGTCCGGTAACTCCTTCGGTACCATAGAACTTTAGGGGATTGCACGAGTTGAAGTGCTTGAAGGTGCATTGAGATGGATTATTACCACCATTTCCACCATTTCCACCATTATTACAACTATTGCTTCCATTTCCACCATTGTTTCCATTGGTGGCACCATTGGCTTGGGTGAGTTGTGTCACCAATTGGGTGAGAATAGCAGCAATGTCGGTGTTGGCGTTGGTTGCGGGAGCACGACGAGGAGGCATTCTACAGATTTTCACAAGACAAGAAAAATTGTAAGAACTTATGAGATTTTATAGGATTTAATAGAATGAGATAGCAAAATAAAATAGATATTCTTAGTTTGGATTGTACTCAAAAGTGACAAAATCACTTGAATACCATGACACATTAAGGTTAATTAAACTTATATAATTTTTCAAGGAGACATGCTTTAGCCTATAAGTAAACACTCATCTCGGGAATTCCCAGGAAAGCATACGGGTCCCTCAGTTGATTGGGATTTATGCGAAATGCTTTCCTAGACAGAAGACCCAAAATACAGGTGTCACCCTTCCAGATTGCACGTGTCCTCAAATAATTTAACAAGTTTAAAACCTTAACGAAGAAATAAAAATTTTTTTGAGATTTTTTTTTTTTCAAGGATTTTCCACATGCTTAGAAAGGATAAAGACATAAAAGAAGATAGAAATATTATGAGGTTTTAGAATATAGGAAAGGATATTATTTATTTAATTATTAAGAATATCCTAATAAGTCATGGATTTAAAAACACATAAGTCATCATAATGCAATAAATAATCATACTAAACATGTAACATATAACATATAGAACATAGCATGTAACACATAGCACAAAAATCATGAATCATAGTATAAGTGGGTGTCCTAAAGTTATAGTCTAGGTCAAGGTGTCTAATAACCTAATTCCCTATAACCAAGGCTCTGATACCAATCTGTCACACCCCGACCGATGGCGGAATCATCGGGGCGGGACATGTAGACTGTTCATAGCACATGGTTGACTAAATTGAAATATATTAAAGTCAAATTTTCAATACAAATAATCCAAGTACAAAATCAAATTCAAACAAGAAACATAAAACAACTCATAAAATTCTTGATTTAAATTGCTAAGTCCAAATCCTATGTTGAACACGTCTTGAATTAATCTCACATATTGGGGCCTAAAACATGAATAAAATAAAGTCAACTAAAAAGTTGGTGAGTATAACACAGTTGTATATAGATAGCATATAGATGAAAACAAATCCTTTACATATCATGATAAATAAGGCATTTATGGGGAGCAGCTATTGTCTAACCATGTACAATCAAACCTTGTAACTAGCATGCAAAAATTGTATTGTCGGTTTCAATCACCGCTATTATGAGGGACTTATGTGGAGCAGCTATTGTCTAACCATGTACAATCAAACCTTGTAACTAGCATGCAAAACCTTGTAAGGCCATAGCTATGTCAACACCCATATTCCTTTTCTCCCCATTCCACCATGTAAGTGCCCGTTTTTGTAGGACACTTGTCGCATGACGAACACGGAGGTTGTCGGGACAGTCACTATTGAGAAAGGTATTCTCAATGCTTTCGAACCATTGAAGATGTCCGGTAACTCCTTCGGTACCATAGAACTTTTGGGGATTGCACGAGTTGAAGTGCTTGAAGGTGCATTGAGATGGATTATTACCACCATTTCCACCATTTCCACCATTATTACAACTATTGCTTCCATTTCCACCATTGTTTCCATTGGTGGCACCATTGGCTTGGGTGAGTTGTGTCACCAATTGGGTGAGAATAGCAGCAATGTCGGTGTTGGCGTTGGTTGCGGGAGCACGACGAGGAGGCATTCTACAGATTTTCACAAGACAAGAAAAATTGTAAGAACTTATGAGATTTTATAGGATTTAATAGAATGAGATAGCAAAATAAAATAGATATTCTTAGTTTGGATTGTACTCAAAAGTGACAAAATCACTTGAATACCATGACACATTAAGGTTAATTAAACTTATATAATTTTTCAAGGAGACATGCTTTAGCCTATAAGTAAACACTCATCTCGGGAATTCCCAGGAAAGCATACGGGTCCCTCAGTTGATTGGGATTTATGCGAAATGCTTTCCTAGACAGAAGACCCAAAATACAGGTGTCACCCTTCCAGATTGCACGTGTCCTCAAATAATTTAACAAGTTTAAAACCTTAACGAAGAAATAAAAATTTTTTTGAGATTTTTTTTTTTCAAGGATTTTCCACATGCTTAGAAAGGATAAAGACATAAAAGAAGATAGAAATATTATGAGGTTTTAGAATATAGGAAAGGATATTATTTATTTAATTATTAAGAATATCCTAATAAGTCATGGATTTAAAAACACATAAGTCATCATAATGCAATAAATAATCATACTAAACATGTAACATATAACATATAGAACATAGCATGTAACACATAGCACAAAAATCATGAATCATAGTATAAGTGGGTGTCCTAAAGTTATAGTCTAGGTCAAGGTGTCTAATAACCTAATTCCCTATAACCAAGGCTCTGATACCAATCTGTCACACCCCGACCGATGGCGGAATCATCGGGGCGGGACATGTAGACTGTTCATAGCACATGGTTGACTAAATTGAAATATATTAAAGTCAAATTTTCAATACAAATAATCCAAGTACAAAATCAAATTCAAACAAGAAACATAAAACAACTCATAAAATTCTTGATTTAAATTGCTAAGTCCAAATCCTATGTTGAACACGTCTTGAATTAATCTCACATATTGGGGCCTAAAAATGAATAAAATAAAGTCAACTAAAAAGTTGGTGAGTATAACACAGTTGTATATAGATAGCATATAGATGAAAACAAATCCTTTACATATCATGATAAATAAGGCATTTATGGGGAGCAGCTATTGTCTAACCATGTACAATCAAACCTTGTAACTAGCATGCAAAAATTGTATTGTCGGTTTCAATCACCGCTATTATGAGGGACTTATGTGGAGCAGCTATTGTCTAACCATGTACAATCAAACCTTGTAACTAGCATGCAAAACCTTGTAAGGCCATAGCTATGTCAACACCCCTATTCCTTTTCTCCCCATTCCACCATGTAAGTGCCCGTTTTTGTAGGACACTTGTCGCATGACGAACACGGAGGTTGTCGGGACAGTCACTATTGAGAAAGGTATTCTCAATGCTTTCGAACCATTGAAGAAGTCCGGTAGCTCTTTCGGTACCATAGAACTTTAGGGGATTGCACGAGTTGAAGTGCTTGAAGGTGCATTGAGATGGATTATTACCACCATTTCCACCATTTCCACCATTATTACAACTATTGCTTCCATTTCCACCATTGTTGCCATTGGTGGCACCATTGGCTTGGGTGAGTTGTGTCACCAATTGGGTGAGAATAGCAGCAATGTCGGTGTTGGCGTTGGTTGCGGGAGCACGACGAGGAGGCATTCTACAGATTTTCACAAGACAAGAAAAATTGTAAGAACTTATGAGATTTTATAGGATTTAATAGAATGAGATAGCAAAATAAAATAGATATTCTTAGTTTGGATTGTACTCAAAAGTGACAAAATCACTTGAATACCATGACACATTAAGGTTAATTAAACTTATATAATTTTTCAAGGAGACATGCTTTAGCCTATAAGTAAACACTCATCTCGGGAATTCCCATGAAAGCATACGGGTCCCTCAGTTGATTGGGATTTATGCGAAATGTTTTCCTAGACAGAAGACCCAAAATACAGGTGTCACCCTTCCAGATTGCACGTGTCCTCAAATAATTTAACAAGTTTAAAACCTTAACGAAGAAATAAAAAATTTTTTGAGATTTTTTTTTTTTTTCAAGGATTTTCCACATGCTTAGAAAGGATAAAGACATAAAAGAAGATAGAAATATTATGAGGTTTTAGAATATAGGAAAGGATATTATTTATTTAATTATTAAGAATATCCTAATAAGTCATGGATTTAAAAACACATAAGTCATCATAATGCAATAAATAATCATACTAAACATGTAACATATAACATATAGAACATAGCATGTAACACATAGCACAAAAATCATGAATCATAGTATAAGTGGGTGTCCTAAAGTTATAGTCTAGGTCAAGGTGTCTAATAACCTAATTCCCTATAACCAAGGCTCTGATACCAATCTGTCACACCCCGACCGATGGCGGAATCATCGGGGCGGGACATGTAGACTGTTCATAGCACATGGTTGACTAAATTGAAATATATTAAAGTCAAATTTTCAATACAAATAATCCAAGTACAAAATCAAATTCAAACAAGAAACATAAAACAACTCATAAAATTCTTGATTTAAATTGCTAAGTCCAAATCCTATGTTGAACACGTCTTGAATTAATCTCACATATTGGGGCCTAAAACATGAATAAAATAAAGTCAACTAAAAAGTTGGTGAGTATAACACAGTTGTATATAGATAGCATATAGATGAAAACAAATCCTTTACATATCATGATAAATAAGGCATTTATGGGGAGCAGCTATTGTCTAACCATGTACAATCAAACCTTGTAACTAGCATGCAAAAATTGTATTGTCGGTTTCAATCACCGATATTATGAGGGACTTATGTGGAGCAGCTATTGTCAAACCATGTACAATCAAACCTTGTAACTAGCATGCAAAACCTTGTAAGGCCATAGCTATGTCAACACCCCTATTCCTTTTCTCCCCATTCCACCATGTAAGTGCCCGTTTTTGTAGGACACTTGTCGAATGACGAACACGGAGGTTGTCGGGACAGTCACTATTGAGAAAGGTATTCTCAATGCTTTCGAACCATTGAAGAAGTCAAGTAACTCCTTCGGTACCATAGAACTTTAGGGGATTGCACGAGTTGAAGTGCTTGAAGGTGCATTGTGATGGATTATTACCACCATTTCCACCATTTCCACCATTATTACAACTATTGCTTCCATTTCCACCATTGTTTCCATTGGTGGCACCATTGGCTTGGGTGAGTTGTGTCACCAATTGGGTGAGAATAGCAGCAATGTCGGTGTTGGCGTTGGTTGCGGGAGCACGACGAGGAGGCATTCTACAGATTTTCACAAGACAAGAAAAATTGTAAGAACTTATGAGATTTTATAGGATTTAATAGAATGAGATAGCAAAATAAAATAGATATTCTTAGTTTGGATTGTACTCAAAAGTGACAAAATCACTTGAATACCATGACACATTAAGGTTAATTAAACTTATATAATTTTTCAAGGAGACATGCTTTAGCCTATAAGTAAACACTCATCTCGGGAATTCCCATGAAAGCATACGGGTCCCTCAGTTGATTGGGATTTATGCGAAATGCTTTCCTAGACAGAAGACCCAAAATACAGGTGTCACCCTTCCAGATTGCACGTGTCCTCAAATAATTTAACAAGTTTAAAACCTTAACGAAGAAATAAAATTTTTTTTGAGATTTTTTTTTTTTTCAAGGATTTTCCACATGCTTAGAAAGGATAAAGACAGAAAAGAAGATAGAAATATTATGAGGTTTTAGAATATAGGAAAGGATATTATTTATTTAATTATTAAGAATATCCTAATAAGTCATGGATTTAAAAACACATAAGTCATCATAATGCAATAAATAATCATACTAAACATGTAACATATAACATATAGCACATAGCATGTAACACATAGCACAAAAATCATGAATCATAGTATAAGTGGGTGTCCTAAAGTTATAGTCTAGGTCAAGGTGTCTAATAACCTAATTCCCTATAACCAAGGCTCTGATACCAATCTGTCACACCCCGACCGATGGCGGAATCATCGGGGCGGGACATGTAGACTGTTCATAGCACATGGTTGACTAAATTGAAATATATTAAAGTCAAATTTTCAATACAAATAATCCAAGTACAAAATCAAATTCAAACAAGAAACATAAAACAACTCATAAAATTCTTGATTTAAATTGCTAAGTCCAAATCCTATGTTGAACACGTCTTGAATTAATCTCACATATTGGGGCCTAAAACATGAATAAAATAAAGTCAACTAAAAAGTTGGTGAGTATAACACAGTTGTATATAGATAGCATATAGATGAAAACAAATCCTTTACATATCATGATAAATAAGGCATTTATGGGGAGCAGCTATTGTCTAACCATGTACAATCAAACCTTGTAACTAGCATGCAAAAATTGTATTGTCGGTTTCAATCACCGCGTACCATGGGTGGGTTTGTCAGACTCAATAGATCTATCATTGAAAACCGTCGGCTTGTATAGTTAATGATTGCACATAATCGCATACAAAAGTTAGCACACCTAGCACTCGGGCATAAAGCTCAAATTTGCACACATGAAAGTAAATAGGATTTGTACTTTGTGTTGTTTGTGTAAATGTAATGTGTAATGTGTATAGAGTTCATGTTCCACCCCAAAAGTGTAAAAGAGTAAAAAGGGGTTGTGAATACTCACTTGGTATGGAAGTGTAGCTAACAAAGATTATAGATAGCAAATATGATCCTCGAAATGCACAATTTAACCTAAATAGTAATGTGTATTGAATCAAATGGATGCATAAAGTTTAAGTCTAAAATGAAAGTTGAATTTGTGTATAAAACTATTGATTTGTATTTAAAAGTATTAAATAAAATATATAGAGTTTGAAATAAAATATTTTTGAAACAATTTGATTAGGTTTGAATTGGATAATTGAATAACTATATAATTATAGTTTATGAAATAATGTAAATATTAATTGTAATTAAGTATAAATAAATAAATGATTTTGATTTAAAATGTAAATTAAATAAATAATCATTATCTTATTTATTTATGAATTTTGTAACTTAATTATTTAAAATATCATTTAAGTGTAAGATAATAAATATAAATTTAATTTTCATAAACTTTTAAATAAATTATATTTATGCCAAGATTAAACTTTTAATCCATTTTTAAATACAGAAAACATATTTTTATAAAATCGAAACATTTATTGATCGAAAAAAATGTAAAATTATAATTCTGCTACAATTTCTGAGTAACAAACGACCGTGCCTCGGAAGGGCACGACCGTGCTCAAGCCAGGGGCGCGACCGCGCTAGTCAAGGCACGATCGGGTTGATCAACAGAGGGCACAAACTAGACCAGTCAACAGGCACGACCGTGCCTTGGCCCGGCACGGTCGTGTCTATGATCTTTAGACACAACAGAGACTAGCCCAGAGGGCATGACAAGGTCTGGACAGGAGGACACGACCGCACTGCTATTCGGCACGACCGCGTTTCATGAGGCACGGCCACACTAGATGATTAGCGCGACCGTGTCTCTTCCAAATCAGACACGAATTGAACAATTCTTGTATTTATAGCGCTGGATTTGATAGGGCTTTTGATTACTGAGTTATTTCGAGTCTTTTCATATAATTTAAATGCATGTAAATCGTGTTTAAGAGTGAAATCGATTAAATCCTTTTTATTAAAAATATAAGTTCTTATTCGGACGATTTCTGTAATGAAAGCCCAGATTGATAGGGGGCTTTTGATATATGGACCGAAACGAAAAGGAGGGATGATTCATATACCTCAAACAGTAAGGAATTGATAGCGATCGGTAGGAGGGAGTTCCGGCGTCGGCGGTAGCGGTTTCCGGCGACTTCGGTTGCAATTCCGGCTAGGCCAGAGAGTCCAGAGACTTGACGAGATTCTGGAGATGCGAATTCCTTTCTTGATTGGTAGGATTTGGGTTCAGAGGAGGATTCGAGATTTTTTGCTTGAATTGCTTGAGAGAGATTTCGAGATTGATGGTATGAAACTGAGGCGTTTGTAAAATTTGAAAATGGTAATACATTCGTTAAGGGGAAAAGAAACGTATGGATGTTACGGATTCGAACGATCGGGTAATTAAAGTTGCAGTTACGTTTCAGCTGTTTCACATGCGCGACCGTGCCTAAATATGGCACGACCGTGCCTAAATATGGCACGACCGTGCTTAGGCACCGGGCGCGATCGTTCCAGGACCAGTCGCTCGATCGTGCCGAGGCACTTGGCGCGACCGTGCCAGGACGAAGCACGACCGTGCTAGACTAGGGTTTCTTGACATTTTTCAACTTTAGTCCTTGACTTTTTCAGGTTTAATGTGTTTGAATTAAATACTTCCTTGCATAGTGTTTAAATGTTTATAATCGAGCAAAACTTGTAAATTTGTATTGAATCATTGCATTTCGTTTAAGGTAAGCAAAATAATAAGGCAGTGCACGAACATTGAATTTGAAATTGCATTACATTGAATTGAGATATGAATACTAAATTCCGAGATGTTACAAGCGTCATCTCCAACAACAAGAACATCTTCACTGTTATCACTGTCATGAGTTCTAGATGCAGATGTAGCATTGGAATCAGGAGTTACAATCGGTGCAGTGGCACGAGTAGAGAAGATGGAGTCATTTTCGCCACCCAATAATTCATAAACATTTGCGGCGTCAACTGCAGATGTACCAGGAAGATTGAATGACTTGAATAGCACATCATAATCAAAACCCCAAGCTGGACCTGTTGGTTCGAGTCGAATGCTGTGTTTACTGCAATCCACTTCAAACCATTCCAAGGCGAGTTGGCAACGTATCCTAAGAAGATGCCTTCCACTGCTTTTGCATGAAACTTAGACTGGCGGTCTTTGTACTGTAGCAACAAGGAACAGGGACTACCAAAAGGAACTAGGTAATCAAGATTGGGAAGTCAATTGTTGATCAACTCGTAACAAGTCTTGTTGTGCCTTTTCACAACCAGAACTCTGTTTAAGACGTGACAAGCTGTATTAACGGCTTCTGCCCAGAATGTGACATGAAGCTTTGCATCCGACAGCATAGTCCTTGCAGTCTCAATCAGTGTTCTGTTCTTCCATTCAGCAACTCCATTCTGCTGCGGCATGTACGGCGCGCTGAATTCGTGACGGATCCCTTTCTTGAGACAGAAAAGCTCCATCAAATTATTCTTGAACTCAGTTCCGTTGTCGCTCCTTATCCTTCTAACTTTCAGCTTGCAAAGAGATTCCAAGATCAGGATCAAGTATTGAAGAATATCAGCAGTCTCGTCCTTAGTACCTAAAAAATGCCCCCAAGATAAACGTGAGAAATAATCAGTTACAACCAGATAGAACGACTTACCTCCAATACTCCTGATACTTTTGGGGCCAAACAGATCCATGTGTAATAGCTCCAAAGGGCTATCAATAGAGTTTTGGAGCTTGGGTTTGTGAGACTTCCGTTGCTGTTTGCCCTTTTTACAAGGCATACAGTCATCTGCAATGGTAAATCTCAGCTTAGAAACCCCGGTTACCAAACCGTTTCGGACAAGATGATTCATTTTACGATACGAAATATGTCCGAGTTTCCTATGCCACACGATGGATTCGAGCTCTGTCGCTTTTGTAAGCAAACAAGTAGCAACTGATGAGGTGGTTGTTACCACGCTCATATCGATCTGATAGGTGTCGTTTGTTCTTGGCGCTCTCATCAGGATCCAATCTTCGGGAACTTCAAAACCGGGTTTGAGAATCAGGCATTCTGACTTATCAAACATCACCGAGTACTCCTTATCACACATTTGGGAGACACTCAACAGGTTATGCTTCAGCTGCTCGCAGAAGTTGACATTGTCAAAGCTGACACAACCGTTCGATACCACGCCTTGACACGTGATGCTGCCGCCTTTTTCTCCATTAAAGGCCACATAGCCACCTCTGAATGGTTTAACATCTTGAAGCAGGGCCATGTTTCCTGTCATGTATCGGGAGCATCCACTATCTACATACCAGCGGTTAGAGATAGTACCCTTCGGACGTCCCTGCACGAGTCACAGAAGAATTAGTTAGATTTGGAGACCCAAGCCATTGTGGTCTTGGGTCGTCCATCCTTTTCAAAATAAACTACTTCCTTTAACTCATAGTCATGATGACTTTTCAAAATTGATGAATCTTTAAAAGAATTAGAATTGGGAGATTGAGAATTTTTGGATTTGGCAGTCTAGGATCTCTTCTGTTTCTTAACCGGAACAGTAGACTTAGATTCAACAATAGCAGGTGAACTTGTGGAAGCTTCACCTGATTGAACTGAAGTCAGCTGTTTCAGCATTCTCAAACTCTTGTTTCTTCTACTTCTCTGTGGCTTTGAGAGTTTCACCACATGCTTCTCACCAGTGCATGTACTACCAGATGTAGACACACGAGGTGCAGCATGTTGCGTTACCTTTCTTGTAACAGATGGTTTAGCTTCAGACTTTATCTTAGGCTTTACCATCGGTTTGACTGGTGGTTTCACCACTTTTTTTTTTGGATTTTTGGGAGCTTTCACTGATGGCGACCTGAGGATAACAGCTTGTTGTGGAACAGCATACCGTTTTCCCTTGGTTCTTAGAAGGACAGTTCACAATAATGTGACCAACCAAGCCACAGTGAAAACAATTCCTCTTGTCTACATAAGTTCTCTTGTAAGGCTCATTAGATCTGGCCTTAGATAACTCAGCATTATGAGAAGGAGGAGTTGGTTTATGAACATTAGTCTGAACCTTTACAGTTTGGTTTTTGGGGGTATAGTATTTTTCCAAATTTTCTTTATACCTAAGCCCATAGCGAGCTGAAAAAGCCTCTTTCTTTGCTTGGTTAAGACTTTTATAACCCCCATAAAGCATTACCTTTAGATTATCATTTTTTTCAATGATATCGGGTTCAGTTAAAATGCAATTATCACCATTAGTGATAACGTTTTTCTTTACCGTTTGTTCAGTGAACAACTCCTCAGATACTGCTCCTTCAGGGTAAGTGTTAACCGACCCAGCTTCAGAAGCAGTAACAAACTCCTCACTAGATGTGGAGTTAGCCTTACTTGAGGATTCATCCTTTTTAGGGGAATCATCCTTATCATAGGACTCATCTAGACAAGTGAGATCAATGTCTATCAAGCTATTGACAAACTTCCTGCTCACTGGTGGAGGAATGGCATTAGTACCCAAACCTAACCCATTTAGTTGTCTCACCACAAATTCGTAGTGTTCCACCACAAAGCGAGAGTTTTTCAACTTCTCATTAGTGCATTTTAACTGCAAGATCTCATTTTGCAGTTTGTTGATTTCATTGTTCCGTTTTTCTAACCCTCTGTATGCAACATCTAAGTGAAGCTGTTGATCACTTATTTTTAAGGAATATTCACACTTTTCCTTTTTTAACGTTTCAATAGAATCGTTAAAACGTTTTTCATTTTCTTTATAGTTTAGAGCAGCCATACTTAGGGGTTTGATTTTGTCTTGGAGCCTAGAATTTTCAAGTTTTAGCCCTAGACATTTAGAACATGAAATAACGGAAAAAGGGTTAGAATCTACCTCAGAGGATGAACTTGTTGCTTCTCCATGTAGGTCCCTAATTCGGTGCGTGACGGATCTCTAGACTGGCGGTACAACACGGTGATAACGTGCGGAATCCATGATCAACGTGCTCGTGTAACTCAATCAACAACAACGGTGTAAATAAACTCTTTGTATTTCCACCACAATATCAGGTTACAAAATTCACAGAAATCTCTATCGTCTACTCTGATATCGTCTCTATCTCTCTCACTTCTCTTACAACAGACTCTGTAACTATATATATAAGCACCAGTTCTGCAGTAACAAGTTCACCTAAAAGATGCTTAGGCGAACTTATTAAGTTCGCCTCTAATAGGCTAAGCGAACTTAATAAGTTCGCCTCAGATAGACTAAGCGAACTTAACAAGTTCGCCGCTGATAAACCAGGCGAACTTATTAAGTTTGCCTCTCTATGAACTTACACAGAATTTTATCAACAGTTACAAAACATGTCCTAACAGACTCCCATTTAACTGTTGCTAACAATTCTATCAATTACAAGTCAAAGACTCTAAGACTAAGACATAATATCTTCAAGCTCGTTGTCACCAGAATATGCTCCAACAGACTCTCCCTTTACAACAACTTTAGAAGATTGTCATCCATCTTCATATATCATAAAACAAGTTGTAGTCTTCGTCTTGTTCGTCTGCACATTTTCTCTTTATTTCTAGAAGAAAACTTGGGAGAAGGACCCCTTATCAACTTCTGTCTGCAATATTCAGTTTTTACAAAGGAGAACAACCAAGAATAACCAACAATTAAAATTTTCATGGAAGCTGTAAAAATAAAATCTTTTTGGTTTTTCAAACATAAGAAAGACAAAATCTTTTGGGTTTTTCTTTGTACAAACTGAAATGTAAAATACAAAATCACATCTTTTTGGTCGAACATCACGAGTAAGAAGATCATATCAGTATATATGAGATATCAATCACACATCTTGGATATAAAATCCATATAATATCAAATGGTATCCTATGTCATTCTTTCAAGCCTTGAGCAATCAAACGAATATCTTTTAAGATTATCACACTCTATCTTTTCAAGACTTTCATATTGCATGATATGATACGCGATAAACATTCAAAGAAAATAGGATCAGCCTATGACACACAAATTCAAATTTTCAATATTATAAGATTTGAAACTAAAGCATCTCATTCCAACTTTCTTGTGAGTTAAGGTACCATTTTAGTATGAAATACAACGTGTACCCCACTAGTATGCCAATAGAAATTAAATGCACTTTCTTCAAGACATATAAGATTTTACTAAATATTATCCAAATTTCCGGAATGAGGAGACATCACTTAGCACATGAATAGCAAAATCCAAATTGGATTGTATAGGACTCAATGAGATTCAGAACCGAATGATTCAATGTCTTGGCTTATATATGTGGAATCATAAGATTCAGGTACGTGGATCCAACTGTTATCTGGATTATGAATTCAATGGAATCAGTAAAGATGATTTATCAATATGATCCAAGGGCTAGTATATGTTTGACAGATGTTGTCAAGTATATATCTTGATTATAGTTCAAATTGCATGCTTTTCGGGACATGGGCATTGAAGCAAATCGAATGAATAGTGCTAAGGACATAACCCGAAACTGATCTCATAGGAAAATCTTTATTAAAAGCTAATATTCTTTATCTGATAGTGATCTTTAAACGCACACACCCAAGCATAAAATGGGTTCAAATCACAGTTGTAACATATGAAATTATGTTTTCACACTACTAATGGTTCAGTGACGCTTTTAGTCTACTGACAATTCAAATTATATGCATACACAACACTATCATTTCCTATTTGTGTAGTCTCTGAAGTTTAGATCAAAACATATAATTCAGATATATTAACATAAAGCACCAACCAGTCAATCTAAGGTCATGTGTGAAAGAACATCTACTGATGTACTATCATCTCTTCTATAACTTCAAGTAATGTCGATTTTAACTTTTTCAATTAGTTTGGCTTTTTCAAAATCTTTTTCAAAGAAAGTAAAACAAACGAAAATAAAATCTTCCATGAAAACATTTTATGAAAAACATTTTACTTGGTTACTCAGGATTAAGCAAGTCAATCAATTAAAAACTCAAACCGATGTAATCATGTAATTGAATGTCTTTGCCTTTATCAACACAGTTCTGTACTCCCCCTGTCCTGTAGACTCCCCCTCAACTAGTCAAATGGTTGCATCAACGACTTTATGCTCACCATCGTCATCCTAAGTTTTAGGTTATCATTTGGACTTTGTAAAACCTTTTCCAAAACATTGTGTGTGACATATTCTCCCCCTTGAGCATCAAGTTGTTGAAACAAATAGATTCTCAGTTATCAACAACTCGTTACTCTTGCAGATGTCATTCCCTGTCATGTGCTTAGAACCACCACTATCAACAACCAAAATGGTATTAATAGTCCCTCTTGGTAAATCCTGCACAACTTACAAGAAACATTAATTTGAAATTGGGACCCAAGCCATGGTAGTCATGGGTCTTCCATCTGTATCAAAATAATAAACCTCACTCCATTCACAATCGAATCTCTCATCTATTTTCGGAGATTGTTCCGACGAGTCAGAAACAGAAACTTTAGATTTCCAAACATACTTCTGTTCATTAAGTTCTTTTTGCTTAAAATGTGAAGTGTTTGAACATTTTCTTTCATTTGAAAATTGATTTAATTGTGAAAACTCTTGTTGTTCTAAAATTTTTCTCAATCTTTTGTTTCTCCTCCGTCTTTGAGGTCTAGAAAGCCTAACCTCAGATTTTGAGTTACTCTTTAGTGTATCATGAGGTTTAACCACATTTGGGTTAACATAAGGCTTACCATGAGTTCTTAACTTTTCTAGAGTAACATGTCGGTTACCTTTGGCTTTGTGTGGACAAGTAATCCGAATATGACCCACACGACCACAGTAAAAGCAAGATCTCTTCTCACTATATTCTCTCATATAAGGAATCTTCACACGATAAGATGCACTTGAAGAAGATTCTCCTACATGAACTTCTTTTGGCTTTATTTTCTCTGAAACTCCAGATTTTGCAACAGGTTTTGATTCAGGCCTCATCTTCTCAGGAACTACATGCTTCTTCCCTTTATTTTTGTAAGGACAGTTCACCACAATGTGTCCCATCTCATTACAATGAAACCATGTACGCCTGTCTTTATAATCTCTGACAAATGGAACTCTCCTTGAATTTGAAGAACTTCCAAATGTATAATTTCTAGATGAATTAGAATCAACCTTTGAGTCTTCTTTCTTAATCTCTTTCGGTATCCCCTCTACCTTAGCTTCATCAAAATATTCATCATCACTCTCATCAGAATACACCATATCATCACCTGTGACTTGATTCACCTTCAACACAGTCTTAGGATCTAAATCATCATCGGTTATAATCTTAGGTGTAACAGAATAGTTTCCATTGAATGGTGGAGGAACATATCCAATACCACTAGTTCCCTTCCCCTCTTCAGTATTATCGTGATAATATCCTAATAAGAATGATGAATTTCTAAAGCTTTCTAATTTTCTATGCAATCGGATCACCTCTGCTTTAGATTCAGCTAGTTCCTTATCTTTTGCAGCAAGATCATTATTTCTTTTCTCAATTTCTACAATGGACATATCCAGGTGATATGCCTGCTCTTTGATCTTCAAAGTTAGAGAATTTATATCCCTCTTCAATGATTCTATTCTCTCAATAAACACATTCTCATTATCTTTTAATTTATGATTTACTGTGTGCATCGATTTCATATCACAAATGAGGTTGACGTTGTCATCCATAAGTCTCATCATTTTATCCTTAACTGAAACACAGTTAGAACAAAACGTTTCAGAGTTAGAAAATACCTCACGTTTTACTTATGAAGAAGATGCACCAGGAGCCATGAAAACGTCATCATCAGCTTCACCCTTTTTCTTCAATGCTTCCCATAGATCTCTTGAAGTAGGACACTTCCCGAGACTATGAATGATTTCTTTTAGTAAAGACATCGTTAACGTTTCACTCGTCTTCACCTCTCGATCAAACTTCTGCTTTTCTAGTTTACTAAGAGATGTCACTGGTTTAGGTACATCATAATATCCCATATAGTCATAAGTAGGATGCACATATCCTTCAAATATGGATGTCCAAAAGTTTTCATCAGTTTCTGATACGAACTGTTCGAACCGGACTTTCCAGCTACTGTAATCTGATATGCACAAAAGTCTCGGTGGCATAGTTCCAATCTCATTATCATCACATGAAATTGACATTTTGAAATTTTTGCGAAAATATCCGGAAAAAATTTCCCGCCAAAATACTCTTTTTAAAAAATTTCAAAAATCAAAATTTCAAAAATGATTCAAAACAAGCATGTAAACTTTCCCTAAAAAATTTGGACAAGAAGAAATTTTCCGCCAAAATAGAACACTGGCAAATAGATAAGTTCGCCTGATACTGTACAAGCAAACTTAATAAGTTCGCCTAAGAGACACCCAAGCGAACTTAATGTGAAGCGAACTTAATAAGTTCGATTAAACTATAAACTTGAAATCTGCTTAAGTTCACTTAAAAATAAGTTCGCCTAAAATAAGTTCGCTTAATCCTGTGAGAAGCGAACTTGACAAGTTCGCCTGCTAAGTTCACCTGCACACAAATCAGCAAGTTCTCTTGCAGTAACAGAATCAAGATCAAGAACACTTCAGACCAAATTCGCGAACCAGAATCATACGGAAATCATCATTAATCACTGATTTGAAGGAATTAATCAAAATTGGACCGTAGGATTGTGTAATTTGTCAAATAGAAGCTTTCTATCGGATCAATTTCGTCAAAATCCTCTTCAAAAACACCAAATCAGATCTGAATCAGTCTTGAAAACTCCATGGAAATGAAAATATCAAAGATGATGAATTTGATGTTGATTGGACACGAAAACACCACGAATCTTCTGCTAATCAAGAGCAAAGTCTCTGATACCACTTGTAGGTCCCTAATTCGGTGCGTGACGGATCTCTAGACTCGCGGTGCAATACGGTGATAACGTGCGGAATCCATGATCAACGTGCTCGTTTAACTCAATCAACAACAACGGTGTAAATTAACTCTTTGTATTTCCACCACAATATCAGGTTACAAGATTCATAGAAATCTCTCTCGTCTACTCTGATATCGTCTCTATCTCTCTCACTTCTCTTACAACAGACTCTGTAACTATATATATAAGCACCAGTTCTGTAGTAGGCGAACTTAACAAGTTCGCCTAAAAGAATAAGTTCGCCTCTAATAGGCTAACCGAACTTAATATGTTCGCCTCAGATAGACTAAGCGAACTTAACAAGTTCGCCGCTGATATAAGTTCGCCTCTCTATGAACTTACACAGAATTTTATCAACAATTACAAAACATATCCTAACAGACTCCCCTTTAACTGTTGCTAACAATTCTATTAATTACAAGTCAAAGACTCTAAGACTAAGACATAATATCTTCAAGCTCGTTGTCACCAGAATATGCTCCAACACTCCAATGGCCATGAGAGCAACAGCAGTAGTCGATTCCTCTTTATCAGCTACAGGAGCTTCCGTATCTTCAGCTTCCTTCACCTTCTCTGTAGCCGTAGTTGTAGATTCTTCTAGGTTTGCCATAGAAGCTTCCCTTTTCTCTGCTACCATCATCTCCATGATCTCAGCCATGAGACCAACCTGGGTTTGTGCGATGATGGCATCCTCAAGATGAACACCCAAATCAAAGCTTTCGTCCTGTTGGGCTACCAGTGCATTGGACGTTCCAGCTTGGCTTTGATTTTGGTGGTTTGAGTTGTTGTGGCCATGGATGTTTCCTTGGCTGGGTCGGGTAAAACCAGAGGCCGGTGCTCTGTCTTTCTGACACTCACGAGCAAAGTTTCCATAGTTCAGATACTTGTAGCATTTGGCCTTAGATTTGTCAAACCCGACCTTGGCATTAGGATGCCCACCAATAAACTTTCTTCCTGTTATGTTCAGGAAACGCTTGGCTCTCCTCAAAAGCATGGCCATATTCCATTGAATATCCATGTCCTCCATGTCATCAGGATCCACTTAATTAAAATCTTCTTCAATCGTCTCTGGATCAGTAAGCTTGCCACCAATGAAATTCTCATACGCAAGCATACAAGATGAGAATAGTGCTACATGATCTTCAGCTATTCTGGCTATAGCTGAGTGGTTAGCCAAAGACGTAGCAGGAGGATTTCTTGATGTATTTTGATGATGAGACCCCAACCCTGATCCTGAAGCATAGCAAGCATGACCACCACACCCAGTTGAGTGGTCTTCTTCAGTAGGATTTCCAGTGAAGAGGGCAATTCCAGATCCCGATGACTTGGATGTAGAAGTCGTCCCATGATACATAAAAGGGTCTTGTATCTGGGGTCTTAAAGAGCTCTCCTTTCTTCTTAGGTTCATGTCATGAGCTTGAACCTTTCCTATTGCCTCCTCTACTGTCAACTCATAGAATTTAGGATTTTCCCTCATCAGGGTTGTGTAGATCTCAAATTTGGGTGGTAAAGCATCTAAAAACTTTTCCACCATCTCCTCAGCTGGATACTTGAGCTCAAAAGCCTTCAACTTAGTTTGTAAATGATAGAATCTAGAGATGAGATCATCTAAAGATTCGTTCTCTAAAAATCTGAAGCACTCATACTGCTTCGTGAGAAGATCCCTCTTACTCTTCTTGATGTCACTATTTCCTTCAAATCTTTTCTGTAAAGCTTTCCAAAGATCCTTGGAATTTTCATAACCTCGAAAACTATGGAACAATTCCCGATTTAATGCCATAGTGATCGAACCAAGTGCCTTCTTTTCTTGATCATAAGCTTTCTTTTCTTTGTCAGTAAGCTTAGAGATAGGTTTGGGCATGGTTTCATCAAGATAGATGTGCGTGGGATGCTTATATCCCTCAAGGATTGGTATCCATAGTGATGAGTCGGTATAAGAAATGTAGTGCTCGAAACGTGCTTTCCAATTAGAATAATCGTTCACGGTTGGTGGTTTCTGTGGTGTACCGATCTCATTATCATAATTAACAGGTTTCCCAAATTCTGAAGATTCGACATAGTGAACACTTAGTCAAATTTCAGAAAAATCAGACACAGTTGCGTACTTGATTTTTTTGGGCCTTACGCACTTGAGAAATGGTCTTACGTATTTAGATTTGCTCTTGCGTACTTGTAAGTACGCAGGAATAAATGTAAGTACGCAGGATATACCTTAAGTTCACACAAGTTCAGTCTTGCGCACTTATAAGTACGCAGGAGATAAGTCTTGCGTATTTAGTAAGTACGCACAAAACTGTACTTTTTGCCAGAAATGGTAAGTACGCAGGATACCTTTTCAGCAACTCTCACCAAACTTTTTCGTTCAACTAAAACTCGCCGGAGATGGTAAAAATTGGTCTGATGATCAATGCAAATGAGCCAAAGGGTCAAAAACTTGTTTCTAACCAACCTTTGATGCTCAAAACACTCAAATACACAACAAAAATCAGTTTTTGAGTGATTTTTGTTTCTAAAATAGTGCTCAAGAGCTACCCCTATTTTATCACAAAAAATCAACAAAAGTACCTCTTTTTGCTTGTAAAAACTCTCCAAACTCACTCACAACACTCGAAATCAGGAGCAATGCTCTGATACCACTTGTAGGTCCTGGGAGCCTCGTCGCGCAGCGGATATACACGGACCTGTTCTGTGATTTGTGTGGGAACCAAGAAACGAGACAGAGAAAACACGAACAAAGACAAAATATAATGAAACGAAATGTAATCCATAACAAAGAAGTCATCCAGTATTACAGACTACATACCGAAGGAGCACACATCTCTCATCTAAGCTCACGGTCCAGGGGTCGGGAGAGCTCTTCCCAACCCGGACACCTCTCAACCCTTTTCCAGAGTTCCACCTACAAATGAAGACAAGTCTTCTATTTATAGGGGAAGGAACACTACTTGCGTACTTGACAAGTACGCAAGGCAAAAGCCTTGCGTACTTACTATGTACGCATGGTTTGGTCATGCGTACTTGACAAGTACGCAAGGCAAAAGCCTTGCGTACTTACTAAGTACGCAGGACCAAACTGGTGTGCGGGCTAAGTACTGAGGAACACCCTCCTACGTACTAGCCACGTACACCAATACATTGAATTTAATCTATAGTTACAAAACATGCTTCAACAAACTCCCTCTTAACTATAGCATCAAATTCTATCTATCACTAACACTGATAATCATCAGTTTACAAAGAATGTCCTAACAGACTCCCTCTAAACTAATGACATCACGTGTCTTCTGGCGAGACTTGATCTTCTGGCATTCCACTTGAGATCTTCAAATCTTCAAACTTCAGTCTTCAGTTGCCGAGTGATGACAAACCCGACTCCCTCATAACTGTAACTTTCATTGTAGACCAAACCAAGTGCTTCAATAAGAACCAACTAACCCAACACAACTCATTGTAGTTAATCCTCTCAGTAGTAGCAACCTCCACCCTGACTTAGGACTCTGAGTCTGACAATGTCTTCCTAACCAGGTAACAATAGTAGACTAAGACAACTCCAAATCAGCTGGCATATGATAGAGAGTTTGAGTTTCCAATAACCTGCATCAAACTAATCAGCTCCCATAGGAATTCCTGTAACATAAACTTAAGTCTTCAACCAGATGTGTCCAACTTTATCCTATATCTTCACGAGTCAACCAAATTCACGAAGATGTTCATTTCCAATATCCCCTTTCAGTTTAAGCTCCATCTGACTAGACCAGAAACAAGGGTATGTTTCCTATCCCATCGGCCAATGATAAAAGGTTCCATCTTCATCTAATAATCCAACGAATATCCAGCTTCATCTTGAAGACACACGATAGAATCGAACACGAAAAATATAGTTTACACGAGAAATCACGGTTGAGATCCATGTAACGTCGTCAAGTACGCACGTAGTGTTCCTTCCCCTATAAAGAGAAGACTTGTCTTCATTTGTAGGTGGAACTTCTGGAACAAGGTCGAGAGGTGTCCGGGTCGGGAAGAGCTCTCCCGACCCCTAGACCGTGAGCTTAGATGAGAGATGTGTGCTCCTTCGGTATGTAGTCTGTAATACGGGATGACTTCTTTGTTATGGATTACGTTTCATTTCATTATCTTTTTTCTATGTTTGTGTTTCTCTGTCTTGTTTCTTTGTTCCCACACAAATCAAAACAGGTCCGTGTATTTCCGCTGCGCGACTACAAGACGGTTCATGGTTTTGAAATTAACGTGTCCCAACCTCTTGTGCCATAGAAAAGATTCATCTTCGGATGCTTTTGAAAGAAAGCAAGATTCTATTCCCGATGGGTTGTTCATATCCAAGCTGTAAGTATTGAATCTTCTGGGAGAACGCATGAGAATGAGTTCTTCTCGAATCACCACTCCTGGTATCAAGATCAGGCAATATCTTGAATTGAACAGGGCATAAAATTCTTTATCACACATCTGAGAGACGCTCATCATATTGTACTACAATTGAGGAATGATGTTGACATGTTCCAGTCTATTTACACCGTTTGAGACTGTTCCTTGACCTTCAATCTTTCATCCTCTTGGATTCCCAGCAAAATCCACATAGTCTCCATCCATTGGATGATAATCTTGCAGCGAGTTAATTGACCGGTCATATGTCTTGAACAACCACTATCTACATGCCAGATGTTATCTCCAATTCTTCTTGGTTGACCCTATACACAATGAATCATTTAGACATTTTTACCAAATCCATTGCTATCAAGTAGTTTCTTGTCAAGAGAAGACATCTCATGGGAATCATAATCAGAATCCTCCTTTGATGAAGCATGGTCATCATATAGAATATTATTTTTAACTTTCCAGGTTTTTTTCAAACTGTTTTTGGCCTTTTTAATTCTTTTACGCCTAAATTTTCTACAATGAGGAGACTTATACGGCACATTTGACTTTAATAAAAATTTGGTAGACGATTATTCATTACAATGAATTGTTGTCAAATTACAACTTTTTGAAACATGATTTGAAGCACCACAACTAAAACAAACTTTATCACAAGACGCCTTAGTCTCATAATTGTCATCGGAAGATGAAGATGATTGTGATGTTGAGGCATCTGAACATTATATGATTCTCTCATCAATAACTTTGTCTTGAAGACTTTGTTCTTCCTTTAATCTAAAAAATGCCATGTTGCTCATGGTTTCTCGTGGTACATCATTCACAATAATTCATGCACTTTTAAACTTGGTAACACAAGGCACAACATTCAAAGATTTAGGAATAAAAGGTAAAGCATTTCTAAATTTAGAAATGTCATTTCCCAAACCCACATGCTCAGAAGGCATACAATCAAAATACAAATTTTCAACGTGTTCACAAATATCTGGTTTTGACACGGACATATTATTACATTCATCCGACACAAGTTCATTTAAAACACTTCTAGAACTAGAGCTCTCATCACAATCATCCTCTGAAGTTACACATTTTAATTCTGCACATGAAGCAATACTGTCAGAATCTAAGGATTTAATATAATCATCGATAGAAAAAGTTCACACATAAGGAGTAGGAACATGAGCAACAGGCATATCAACAAATCTACCCGACTTAGAGTAAGGTGGAGGATGAGAATTATATCCAAGACCCGCTGTGCCTTTTCTATTAAATTATTTATCAATTACCCCAAACAAATTTTTCTGATCCATATCCATGTGGTGAACTTGTAATTTAGCCTTTTTAGCCTCTTGTACTCTTTCAGTCAAATTTTTTTTATTAATGGTTTGAGTATTAAGTTGCACAATTAAAGAACGGTTTTCTCCAGAAATATCACGAATTTTCTTTAAGTACAATTTCTCATTTTTGGCTACAGTCATACATCACCTTAATGTGATCTCGTTCATCAATCAAAGCTTGATTGATGAATCTATATTTTTGAATTTCATTTAAACATGATCTAGCATTACACAGTTTAGAAATAACCTCAGCTGGTATAGCAGTGAGATCCTCAGCTGGCTCGATCATGACACACTTTCCTTTCTCTTCCACGTCTGCCATCAAGGCTTTGTCAGCAGCTTCCTCGGTCTGTTCTCCCCAGTGATAGTGTCCATCAACTTGACAAACAAGAGTTGTGGTTTCTAGAGGAATTCTTCTTCTCATGCTGATCTTTGGATGAAGGCTCCTTAGAGTTCCTAGCAAAATGACACAGCTGGTCACAGTTGTAGCACCTCACCTTCTTGATGTCAAACCCAAGAGTCTTTCCCTGCCTGAATCTATCCATACCTGTCCTTTTAATGAATCTCTTGGCCCTTAAAGTCAGCATGGCCATGCACCAATCAATGTCCATTTTCTCCAAATCATCAGGATTGATCTGCTCCAAGTCATCAGGTTGAAAACTGACCGGTGTCATGTTTCAAGGAATCAGTGCATCATAGCATGACATGAAAGCAGTCATGATTGTGACATATTCATCGGGAATCATGGTGATAGTCTTTTGAGGAGCAGAGGAACCGGTAGATTGAATCCCAGCAGCAGAAGGAGGAACATCAGTCTGAAAGTATGAACTACTAGATGAGCTTGATCCAGCAATATGAGCGGTGTTTCCTGACTAGTTGGTGGGAGTGACTGCTCCTTTCTTGATCTCGATCTCATAAGTTTCAAGGATGCTGCAGAGTTCTTGCTGAGAAATATTACTTAGTTTTTTAGTCTTTTTTATCATGATATGGTACATGTTCCATTCCTTAGGAAGAGCATCTAGAAGTTTCTTGTTCTACTCCATAGTCGGATATTCAACACCCATCACTTTCAATCTTGAGACTATGCTTGAGAACCGGTTGACTAAATCCGACATGGATTCTCCTCTAACACTGCTGAACATTTTATACTGCTTCTTGACCAGATCTCTATTACTTTCCCTAACTTCAGCACTTCCCTCAAATATAGTACACAACGCTACCCATAAGCCTTTGGTTGTGGTGTACTCAGCAAAACTGTTGAAGATATCCATAGGAAGAGCCATAGCAATAGTTCCATAAGTATTGTTGTCTTGGGAAATCAAGGCAATGTCCTTGTAATCATATTCAGCAATGGTCTTAGGACGCTGAACATCAGCAGTAGTGATAACGGGTTTGTGGGGACCATCGGTGATGGAGGTCAACAAGGTATGATCATGAAATTGAAAGAAGCTCTTCATTTTCTTGGTCCAGTCACCAAAAGTCCCTTGTAGACACAAGAAAAGGTGGCTTGTTTCCTCCAGAATACTCATTGGTGCTTGAAGTCGCCATAATCTCAGAAACTTGAAATTAAACAGTAGCTAGTTTTGGGTGAATAGGGTTGATCGAAACTATTTAGTTTCGATTGAGAAAATACTGACTGAAACTCCTAGTTTCGATTGAACAATGACTGCCTGAAAGTCCTAGTTTCAATCGAAGAAACTGAATCCGAAACAACTAGTTTCGATCATGAACACTTAGCAAAAAAAAACTAGTTTCGATAGCCCAAAGTTTCGGGTGATCAATCCAATCCAGACAAAAAGTACAGAGAAGAAGTTTCGATGACCAAAGAAATTAAGAGAATGTTCCCTAGTAGTTTCGATGCCTTCTTCCCCAAACTCAGAAAAACTCCATTGATGAAAAGCTTCAAAAATCAATATCACGGAAATGACAATCCAATCATGCGAAAATCTTCGACTAAGCCTCCTGATCATGACACCAACCTCCAATCTTGAAACCTCGAACAAATGCCTTCGGAAATCGATGAAACAGTGAGAAAACGGTAATGAAATAGTGCTCCGAAAATTTGATGTAGGGACCACCGAAAAAACACACAAATCACCTAGAATCGATCACTAAAACCTGAGAATACTCAGAAACAAGAGCATAAAGCTCTTATACCAATTGTAGGTCCTGATTTCAATCTGAAATCACTCAAATGATCGATTACACACACACACATAGGCGGAATCTGTGTGTATGGTGGTGAAACAGAGGATATAGACAGAATCGGTGAAAATAACAGCTAACCACACTCAGAATCAACACATGAATGATATGAAAATGTAAGAACAATGCATCAAACAAGTGCAAATTGTATTGATTTATCAAGAACAGTGAAAGAGAAAATTCAAGGTTACAGCTGCTAGTCACACCCAAAACATTCTCAAACTAAGATATTTATAGTAAGTTGACAGTCATCGAAAATATGCTAACCAAAACTAGTAGTTTCGGTTGAGCATTTACAAATGATAGAACAAATTGTCGAAACTTACTATCTATCGAAACTACTGGTTTCGATTGAACAAATCTCAATCGAAACTAAGTAGTTTCGATGCCCCAGACTTAGACTAATAAATAGTAAATTACACAAACTGAAATTATAAATAAGGAAACTAAATTAACAATGTTCAAAATACTTTAATGACTACACTTACAAAAGGACTAGACTCTACATACGTGACACCAAATCATACGCATACAAACATGACTATTATTTAATAACAAGGACAATAATGCCAAAACTCTTTCTACACGTGCATTCTATATACAATGCACGTTGCATGTATTCATGCCCAAAACAGCAAAACGTTTAAAAGTGGGCGATAGAAACTCACATTTGCAACACACGCCTCGATCTCTAGAATTCGCTAACGCCTTGAGCTTGCTCTTCGACCTTGCACCTATAATATAAACAATCCATGAATCAATACGCGACTTGACATTTATTCTCTCGTTACCTCGCGCACCCCAAATTGGTGAACGATCACCCGTGCATGCATGGCTTGCATGCGACGCGTAAACGCTAGAAAGTACCCAACCCGACTCCCCGGACGGCCTCACACCTAACCCTTCGGCTTCCGGCAGCCTCCACAGCCGACTCATCGTTGTTGTCGGATCATCGAGGATAGCATTGGTCACCCGCAACCGTCACCGGCCTCGTCGCCTTGTCCCGGCAGTGAACCACCTTAACGACAGCCGCCTCCACCTTCCTCGCACTTGAACCGCCATGAACAGCCCCTTCGGGGACTACCGTGTCCGTCCAGTACCATCCCCGGCTGCCTAGCGTGCTCCCCGGCCTCCCTGCTGCTGTCGTGCCCTTCCTGCGCCACCACAGCCGCACTCGTTTCCCCCTCTCGGCTAAGCGACACTCCCCACGAACACTCTCTGGTTGTCGGCCAAAGCAAAACCCAACCACCACGCATCAAGAATCAAACGAAATTAAATATACGGAGGGAGTAAATGATTATACCTTGAAATCGAATGATTCGTGCGAGCCGATTACCCGATCTAACACTCCTACTTACGAGAATCATTCTTGCAAAAACCCTGGAACCATAAAACATGTTAAAACGATGATCCGATGATCATATCACGCAACGGGGGATTAGACATGGCGATAATACCGTGGATTCGTCACGAGCTACCACGGTCAGCCTCTTCTTCCTTCTCCCTTGATCTCGGCTACCGCAAAACTCAAATGGGGGTCTCCCCATTGCCTCAACCCTTTAGGGTATGACACCCTTGAACCTGGCTTCAGCCCTTGCGGCTTCCTCTCGGGCTTGGCCCTTCCCGTCTCTTTTATAAAACGTACCCTTGAGATTAATTACTAACGATAAATTACTGCTCCCGTCAAGTCTCCTGTACCCGAGCACATTTATTTACAAAGTTTACAAACCCGTTTTCTTAAACCAAAAACCGGGATGTTACAAGTCTTCCCCCCCTAGAGAGGTTTCGTCCTCAAAACCTGCGTCTTTATGAAACAAGTGCGGATAACGTTCACGCATATCTGCTTCCGGCTCCCAAGTGGCCTTGGATCCCTTGCGATGCTTCCATTGCACTTTGACAATTGGGATCACCTTCTTTCGCAACCTCTTTTCCTTTCTATCCAGTATAGCCACTGTTTCTTCTACATAATTTATCTTATCATCCACCACAATGTCGTCTAATGGTACGTGTTCTGTAGCATCTGCCAAACACTTCCGCAAATGGGACACAAGAAAAGTTGGGTGTATCCCTGCCAGTTCATCTACAACAGTAGTCAATAAGCAACGCTACCAACACGTTCTTCTATCATAAATGGTCCATTATACCTAGGACTACGCTTTCCACATTTCTGGAAACGGATAACGCCTTTCCAGGGCAACACCTTAAGTATCACATAATCTCCTGCATTGAATTCTATAGGTCGATGTCTCTTATCAGCGTAAGACTTCTTTCGATCCTAAGCGGCTTTCATCCTTTGCTTCACTAGTTCAAACTTCTGGGAAGTTGCTTTTACGACACTAACGCTTTTTGTCCGATCTCTCCCCACCACACCGGGGTCCTACACCTTCTTCTATAAAGCATTTCGTACGGCGGCATCCCAATAGTCGCATGATAACTATTTTTATATAAGAATTCCGCCAATGGTAGGTGACTATCCCATGCACCCCCAAAATCAATCACACATTCACGTAATATGTCCTCCAATATCTGTATCGTCCGCTTTGACTGTCCGTCAGTCTGAGGGTGATACGCAGTGCTAATGTGCAACCTCATCCCCATAGCTTCATTGAATTTCTTCCAAAACTTTGATGTGAATCTCGTATCCCGGCCGGATACGATAGAAATCGGCACTCCGTGCCTGGCCACAATCTCACTAACAAACACTTCTGACAACCTCTCTGACCAGAACGTCTCTCTAATCGGTAGAAAATGAGCGCTTTTTGTTAATCGTTCTACTACTACCAAAATCGTATCATGCCCCTTTGCCGTCTTGGGCAATTTCATAATAAAATCCATTGTAATATGCTCCCACTTCCACTTTCGGAATCTCTAAAGGTTGTACTTTGCCACATGGATTCTGATGCTCCGCCTTAACTTGCGAGCATGCCAAACACTTGCTCACGTACTGGGTCACATCGTGCTTCATTCCTGGCCACCAGTAGTTACCCTTCATATCCTGGTACATCTTTGTTGTTCCCGGATGTATCGAGTATCTTGACTTGTGCAACTAGTCAAGTACTTGCTCTCTAAATCCCCCAAACCTCGGCATTCAGATACGGTCATCCTTGACCCACACCATTTGACTGTTCTCAGTCAACAGATCACGTTGTCCAAAAATCCTTTCTTCTTTTAGCCTCTCATCTCGCACGGCTTCCATTTGCACGTCCTTTAATAACCTCAAGAAATCTTGCGTTACCACTAGTTGACACGCTTTAACTCTAATTGGCGTGTGTTCCTCTGTACGGCTTAACGCGTTGGCAACTACATTTTCCTTACCTGGATGGTAAAGGATCTCACAGTCGTAGTCCTTGATGAACTTCCTTTAATAAACGGCTAACCACAAGAAGCTACACACCTCCGTTGGAGTCTTAGGAGCGTTCCACTTCACCAATGCCTCAATCTTTGCGGGATCCATCATAATCCCTTCTAGGTTAACAACATGCCCCAGAAATTGCACTTCCCGTAGCCAAAACACACGCTTCGATAATTTAGCGTAGTGCTTTTCTCGCCTCTACGTCTCTAACACTTCTCATAGATGATCTCCATGTTCCTCTTCACTCTTAGAGTAGATTAGAATATCATAGATGAATACAATCACCGATCTATCCAGCATCGGTCGGCACACGCAGTTCGTTAAGTGCATGAATGTTGCTGGAGCATTCGTCAATCCAAAGGACATAACCAAGAATTCATAATGCCCATAACGTGTCCTAGATGCAGTCTTCGGAATATCCTCTTCCCTAACCTTCAACTGGTGATACCCTGACCTCATATCTATACGTGAAAACCACTTTGCTCCTTACAGCTGATCGAACAGGTCATCGATACGCGGTAACGGATACTTGTTCTTAACTGTCAACTTATTGAGCTCCCGGTAGTCGATGCGCATACGCATACTACCATCCTTCTTTTTTCACAAACATGATCGGTGCACCCCATGGTGAGATACTAGGTCTTATAAACCCCTTATCTAACAAGTCTTGAAGTTGCTCCATGAGCTCCTTCATCTCGGTCGGTGCTAATCGGTAGGGACCTTTAGCAACCGGCTTCTAAATGAATCTGGAACTCGATCTCCCTCTTCGGTGTTACTCCCGTTAGGTCATCTAGAAAGACATCCGGAAATTCATGCACCACTGGAACCTCCGACAAGTCTAGACTTTTTTCTTCAGTACTAGTGACGTACGCTAAATACGCCCCACACCAACGCTTCAACTACTTCACCGCCTTCATCATAGAGATAACCCTCGGTAGAGAGCTGTAAGGCCCCTTTCCCAGGTAACCTCACTTGTTGGATTTACTCATAAACATTGTCATAAATATTGAACTTAAATTTAAAACATTCGAGAGTAACGGAAGCAAACACCATTCGAATTCATAACATAACATAACAACGAAAGTCTTAACAATTAAAAACATAACACTGTCTTAACATATATAAAAGTGGGATGTCAGTCGCTTGCCAGGTAACCATCACGCCTTCGCACGACCCTTCCTTTCTTTACGTGAAATGTATACTAAAAGTCAGCTAACACTGGTGAGTTCTAGCTTAAAAACAATCAGACATAACATTTATCTTTTCGTTAAGTATTATATATATATACACGTGTATTCGCTTATTCTTTGCTTTACGGTTCTCACATAACATTCATACTGAGTATATACATATGTACATACATACTTACTTTGGGGAGAACATTCATTGGTCTTACACATATGGGTGATCAACCCGTCATAATTACTACGTGAGTCACAAAGACAAACGCCATGAGAACTACCGTCTTAGTCCATTTCATAAATCGTCCAGCCCTAGAAACCGCCTGTCGTAACATAAATCCATCCGGAAACCTTTGTTCGTCCGCCTAAAACCCGTCCTACCGTTGTACTCCGTTCATTCGCCCGTCTGCCCAAAGGCATCCGTTTCCCATGCGGCTATTATGTATGCAACCGTTATACATGTAATAAGGCATTTGCTTCGACCGTCCATGAGTGCCTTTTATACGTCCTAGCTTATGAAGGAACGTTTTTGTCCCGGTTGCAAAATAGTCACGTGGTCGTCCGTCTACTGAAGTAGCCGTTAGCTTCGTTTCCATCCATAACGTATACATACATTCATAGCATGCAATATATATAATTATAAAGCAAGATTTCATTCATTTACATTATGCCATTCTTTCATTCATTCTTTGTCAACATACGTTTCATTCTTTATTCATAATTCATTTTCACATATATATATATATATATATTGCATGAACTCGAATGGTGTTTGCTTCCGTTACTCTCGAAGGGGGCACATAGAACTCACCTGATGAGCTAGTCTAGTCCTTTCCTAATAGCGTCCAATGAGTGCCACACACGATATGGATTGGTTAATTACACATACATCATACCTAATTTAAATTACCCACTTTTACTTCAGCTGAACTAGGCGAACTTAAGGCTAAGTTCGCTTCCTAAAGTCTAGGTGAACATATAGGCGAACTTGTCCAAAGTTCGCCTGACTTGACCAAGCGAACTTAACCAAGCGAACTTAAACATGCGAACATAATCAGGAAAACATAATCAGGCGAACATGCTAAGTTCGCCTCTTGATGGCCATAAGCGAACTTGCCAGGCGAACTTGATAAGTTCGCCTCAACCTTGCAAGGCGAACTTGATAAGTTCGCATGTCGAACAGTCTTCTTCCCCAACAAGTCCAAAATTCTTGCATGCTAACCTGATCAGGCCAATATTACAACTTTCTTTGTTCAAAACGTGCGGTTTTCATTCTAGATGCTAGGCCTAAGCTTATTTTCAAGTTTCATCCGTAAAAACGTCACATATTTAGCTAAAACCCGAAAATCCCAAATTAAACAAAAACACAGTTTAGGGTCGAATCGTTACCTAGATTGGGATTCTGATTCGGAGGTTTTGCTCACGAGCTCAGCAGTAACGTACTCCTTCAATTCCGGGTCGATCCGTCATCTTTCTCTCTCTAGGCCCGAGCTCTCCTTTCTCTCTTTAAATTGCAAATGGTGGAAGTTTGGAAGTTTGAGGGTGTCTTGACCCTTATTTATTTACTATTTTTAGGATGTTACAAGTCTACCCTCCTTAAAGATGTTTCGTCCTCGAAACAGTTTATACGTAAAACAATTGAGGGTATAGTCCCCTCATCTCGTCTTCTTTCTCCCATGTCGCTTCTGACCCTTTTCTGTGCTTCCATTGTACTTTAACTAAATGAATCGACTTATTGCTTAGTCATTTCTCATCTCGGTCAAGAATGGCTATTGGTTCCTTCACATAATTTAGACTGTTATCCACTTCGATCTCGTCGTAAGGTATGTGAACTGTGTCGTCAGATAGGCACTTGCGTAAGTGCGACACGTGGAACGTAGGGTGTATTCCACTAAGCTCAACCGGTAGGTCGAGTCTGTAAGCAACTTGACCCACTCTCGCCAAAATCTTGAAAGGTCCGACAAACCTTGGACTTAGTTTGCCACGTTTTCTGAATTGGATGATTCCTTTCCATGGTGATACCTTTAATAATACCATGTCCCCTACTTGAAACTCTAAATCCCTTATTCTCTGATCCGCGTATGATTTCTGTCTGTCTTTTGCGGCTTTCATTCGAGCCTTGATTTGATCAAATTTCTCGGAAGTAGCTTTGTCCACTTTGAGACTTGCAAAATCTTCTCACGATTGCTTGATCCCACCTTTACTTCATCCCCATCACTGTTATACAGTTTCTCTTCGTGGTCTCCTTCATCCTCCTCTCTTCTTTTCTTTAGTGCCTCGGATAGTAGATCAGGCAATACTTTCTTCAGAGTGAGTACAAATTCGCAGACAATAGCATCCCTAACCTCAGGTTCCAACTGTAGAGACCCTTGATTGTCGTCCCAAGTTGGGGTCAAATCTGTTTCGTGCACACTCTCAGTGTGTTCTGCGTGCACACCCTCTTCCTCTACATGTCTTTGATTCAATGGAGGTCTACCGACTCAGCCAGCGCGACCGCCTCGTCGTCCTGTTCTTCCTCCACCAGCCAGAGTTCCTAGTTTCCTGATAGTTATAAAGGGAATACATCATTGCCATTCCTTCAGATCATAGTTTTAGAACAGTACGAGCAAGGTAAATTTTTAATTACAGTGACCGGTTTGTGATTACTAATTTACATTGCTTTTCGGGGTCAAAACTCTTCAAATCGGTTGTGACATTGACATCTATTTGTTCTAAGTTAAGGTATCTATTCTTATCCAAGTGCATTAACTTTAGTACTTACTTACCGTGCTGGCGTTGGCGTTGGTTACCCATACTGACATCCATGCGTTGGTCCCATAATTAGCTTGAGTCCAGACATATAGGGATGTCTGAATCTCTCAAACTATTGCTCTGATACCAACTTGTAAGGTCCCTTTCCTGGGTAACCTCTCTTGTTGGATTTACTCATAAACATAGTCATAAATACTAAACTTAAATTTAAAACATTCGAGAGTAACGGAAGCAAACACCATTCGAATTCATAACATAACATAACAGCGGAAGTCTTAACAATTAAAAACATAACATTGTCTTAACATATATAAAAGTGGGATGTCAGTCGCTTGCCGGGTAACCATCACGCCTTCGCACGACCCTTCATTTCTTTTCCTGAAATGTATACTAAAAGTCAGCTAACGCTGGTGAGTTCTAGTTTAAAAACAATCAGACATAACATTTATCTTATCGTTAAGTGTTATATATATATACGTGCATTTGCTTATTCTTTGCTTAACTGTTCTCACATAACATTCATAATGGGTATATACATATGTACATACATACTTACTTTGGGGAGAACATTCATTGGTCATACACATATGGGTGATCAACCCATCATAATTACTACGTGAGTCACAAAGACAAACGCATTGAAAACTAGCGTCGTAGTCCATTTCATAAACCGTCCGGCCCTAGAAACCGTCCGTCGTAACATAAATCCGTCTGGAAACCTTTGTCCGTCCATCTAAAACCCGTCCTACCGTCGTAGTCCGTTCATTCGCCTGTCTGCCCAAAGTGTAGAACCAAAGACTGATTGCTACCAAATTATTCTAAGTACAAATGCTGCTGATAGGCTTATCAGCAGCATTCATCACATGTTGCTGCTGATAGGCTTATCAGTAGCATTCAACACATGTTGCTGCTGATAGGCTTATCAGCAGCATTCAACACTTGTTGCTGCTGATAGGCTTATCAGCAGCATTCAACACTTGTTGCTGCTGATAGGCTTATCAGCAGCATTCAACACATGTTGCTGCTGATAGGCTTATCAGCAGCATTCAACACTGGTTGCTGCTGATAGGTTTATCAGCAGCGTTCAACACAAGTTGCTGCTGATAGCTTTATTCTTTGAAGACTAAACGTTGCAGCTGACTATCCATGTGAAGCGCCTCTGACACCTTTCTTCAAAAGCAACTGCCACACTCCAACCAGAAGGAACCTCAATGGTGCAACCAATAAAGGACAATAACGCGCTTCTCCAAGCATGCAAACAATGATGCCAAAGAAGACGTTTCAGTAAAGTTAACTAGATTAGCCTTTGCGTGTAATTTAGTTTAATAAACAAGATCAACGGCTTGTGTTAGATCTGATCCTTAGAATCAAGGGTCTGTCTTGATTCTAAGTTACTATATATATCTTGTAAACACTTCAAACAAAGTGTGTCTGAATAGTGCTTGCTGTGCTTTCATAGTGCTTCTTAATAGTTTTTTAGTTGTAAACTTGTAATCTCAGAAGTTTAATACAACAGTGCATTTATCAGTATTTCTGCTGTCTACTTGTTTACTTTGTTGGTTGTTATTGTTTCCGCCAATATCAACTAGAACAGAATCACCTTGTAATCTTACGATCCTACAAGTGGTATCAGAGCTTTGGCTCAAGATTAAACAAACTAACATTTGCTTAATCACTTTCTGATTCTATTCAAAATTCTATTCTTGATCAAGTCACACAAAACAAAAATGGCACAAAGCAACGGGATTGAAGACATCCTGAAGCAGCAATACGAAAACTTTGTCTGCAATAAAGGTGAGTCACTAACCAGTGTGTATAACAGGTACACCTAGTTGGTAGGAGAGCTGCAGTGCTCTAAGGTGAAACTGGAGAATGAAGACATTCTCAAAAGGTTCATCAGATCTCTTCCTAGTTGCTGGACACTTTACACAGTGTCAATAAGAAGAACTGAAAATATGAAGATACTGCAGATGACCGAGCTCTTTTGTATGCTAAAAGCCTATGAATTAGAAATAATTCAAGCCAAAGAAAGAAGCTCAAGCCATCAATCAGCCTCTTCCACCACCTCTCCCGCGCTTCACTCTGACCACTCAAGTCCTAGTTCAAGCGACTACTATCCTACCAGACAAGCACACCAAGCTCAACCAAGACACCAACTATAGCAACATGTCAATCCTCCAGCACAAACTGCAGCCTGTACAAATGTTGGAACTACTGACTTTGACTGGAGCTTCTAGCCTGAGCATCTTTCTGCCAACAATCAAGCTCTCATGACAGACACATTAGAGGTATCCTCTCTAACTTCAGACATATCAGAGGTACCACCAAAGGTATATGAAAATCTATGTACTCAAGAGTGCATTGATAAGGTCCTTGGATATAGGAAACATTACCAGAAGCTCATAGATCAAAATGAAGAATTTCACCAAATGAAATCTGAATTTAAAAAGGTTGAAAATAGTTACAAGGAAAAGAATGATTGTTTAAAGAAAGAAATTTCATCATTAAAACATGAACAAACAAACCTTGAAACTCAAATTGATGATATTCTGGTTAAGTTGAAAGCTGCAAGGGCTGAATTGGCAGACCAAAAGGTCCATGTGGAAAAATATGAATTTGCATCCAAAAAGCTGCAAAGACTTTTAGATGTTCAAATCCATGAAATGTAAGAACTGGGTTGGGATATCCTGCTGACAAGTATAAAACCGTCGCACCTCCTGCTGATTACGTTGCCATCCATGAACCAAGCTTCAATCTAGCAAATCTTGACATGGCCAACCGAAATCTTGACCCTGTTGTCAAAGAAACCCCTGTGCATGAATGCACTACTTCATCATATTCTGGTTAAGTTGAAAGCTGCAAGGGCTGAATTGGCAGACCAAAAGGTCCATGTGGAAAAATATGAATTTGTAACCAAAAAGCTGCAAAGACTTTTAGATGTTCAAATCCATGAAAATGTAAGAACTGGGTTGGGATATCCTGCTGACCAGTATAAAACCGTCGCACCTCCTGCTGATTACGTTGCCATCCATGAACCAAGCTTCAATCTAGCAAATCTTGACATGGCCAACCGAAATCTTGACCCTACTGTCAAAGAAACCCCTGTGCATGAATGCACTACTTCACCCTCAAGTGATAGTCAATAAAGATGAAGTCCCTATTATATCTTCAATACCAGTTCCTAAACCCTTCAAACAAATCAGAATTAGCTATCCTCCAGAAGGAAGAAAGCTAACTATTGAAAAGGGACAGTCTTCCACCTCCACCAACTCAAAGCCTCCTTTCAATTCAATCCAGCCAAGGAAGGTGTTTGACACATATCATGCACCTGAAGAAAGGGTTCCATATGTTCAAAAAACATTGGAAGAAGCTACTTTTGAGCACAACAAAGCTCACCCTTGGAATTTCAAAGACCTTTTCAAAAGAAAGGATTATGTGCATCTGTCAAAGGATAAACTGGCAAAATCATGTTTTGTCTGTGGGAAATATAACCACACTGCCAGCACCTGCTTCTACTACCTACAGCAGCAAAGAAACCTCAAGCAACATGCTTTTGAGAAGACAAAGAAGAACAAACAAGTAAGAAGCTTTGAAGCTAAGACAACTTAATTCAGAAAATCTCTTTCTCCACCAAGGGAGCAGTTGTCAAAGCCTCAAAATTATTGCATCATCTGTGGAGAATCAAACCACTTTGCAGCAAACTGTAAGTTTAACCCTTTCAACCAGATTCTTCAACAAGCCCCTCAAAGACAAAGGGTAAAGAAGGATCAACATACATCGGTTGTTAGTCCAGTTAAGCTCAAGAAAACGGAGCAGAAGCCTTCAGCAGCAACCAAATCTGCTGCTGATAAGCTAACAAAGTCCGCAGCAAAAGTGTTCACTGCTAATAAAGCAAGATCCAAGGGAAAGCCTTCAGCAGCAACAAAGTCTGCTGCTGCTCAAGCAAAGCCTTCAGCAACAACACAGTCTGCTGCTGCTCAATCAAAACCATCAGCAGCAACACCAGCTGCTGCAGCTATGCCAAAGTCATCAGCATTCACGCCAGCTGCTCATAGGTAAAAAAAAACTGGAAAACCTATACCTCAGCAATGGAAGGTGAAGATACCACCAAGCATCATCATTGGCTACGTTGAATGTGCACATGCTAACACAAATAATCCAAGAACCCTTTTCTACAAGAACGCAAGCTCTTGGATTTCTCCCACTGGTATGATGAACTTTGTTTAAAATCTTTCTCCAAAATCAGATTCTGTAAATGTGTTGGTATCTTGTTGTAAATAAAAGTAATAAGTCAGCAGCACTTTTGCCTTTCAGCTGCTGACAGGTTTAATTTTTAGCAGCAGTGGATTTGCCACTAACTGCCTTAAGTTATCAGCAGGAACAAGTTCTCCTGCGGATAGCTTTAAGGCAATCAGTAGTAAAATCCCTGCTGCAGACCATTGCATCTATCAGCAGCAATTAAGTTTGCTGCTGACAGACTTAACCATCGGCAGCAACCAAGTTTGCTGCTGATGGGTAAAACAAGTCTACATTAACTTTTACCTGAGGTAAAAACTACTCTCAGTCTTTACCATGACTGCTCGAGTGCTTTACAGCTGTAACAATGAAAAGTGAAACAGGTTGTACTGTACAAGTAAGGTTGCTTTTTCTTCGTCTGCCGTTATATCACAATTTCAAACGTTCTCACAACCTCTTCATATTCAATTTCAAACCCTAAACCCATCACTTTCTCTCCCGTCCCCACAGCATTCAAAGCCCTCCATAATTAACCACCATTCAAACACCCTTCTCTCTTCCCTCCAACTCCATAAAATGGCAGGCGCAGACATAAACAACCCCAACGACAAGTTTTCCCCATATCACAACCTCACTGCATGCCTAATAAAGGGCAAGAAATAAGAAGGTTTCAATGATATGATCGACTTCCTTTGTCGGTCCAAAACCCTCCATGCCCTAACAGTCAACCCAACCATCTATACTTCCCACATAGAAGATTTTTGGAGCTCAGCCGTGTATTCTACTAACCAGGGCACTCCCCAAATCAAAGGAACAGTAGACGGCAAAGAGATGATCATCACTGAAGCAAAGCTCCGCCAACACCTCAAGCTTCAAGATGAAGGGGACGCCACCTCTTACCCAAGAGACGTATACATGAGGACCTTTGTATCCATAGGGTACACTGGGAATCAAACAGAGTATACGATAGTGAAGGCACTCATGGGTCCCAAATGGAAGTATCTCTGCCACACTCTTCTCCAATGCATATCCCAGAAGAGAAGTGGCTGGAACCAACTCAGCTCCGGACTTGCGTCGGCAATTCACGGTATGATAACTGGGGCGGTCTTCAATTTTTCTCACCTCATTCTTGAAGGTTTGAGATACAACCTTCAAGAAGGGGTGAAATCACAGTTCTTCATGTACCCAAGATTCTTGCAGGAAGTGTTCAACATTGAGCACCAAGATCTTTCAAAAACTGCAAGAATCTACTCAATTTTGGGACATAAGAACAACATTTTTCAAAGCATGAGAATAGTTTCATCAAATTTCTCTGGGGCCGACGTTCCATTGTTATCTACAATGCTGAACGTACAAAGTGCCCAGGGTGACAGTTCAGCAAACCCAGCTGATACTGATCCCACACCCTCCTCCTCACTGCCACAAACTCAAACCGTTGCTTCCCTTGATCGAACCCCTGTGCATTCTACTGAGGATGCACAGGCACATAATTTACTTACCCACAGTTTGCTTGCTCAACCGGAACACAGGGCCCCGGTTGCAGCCAAATATACAAGGAAAAGGGGCAAGAGAACTCCTTCTTCTCTTGCCTCCAAGGCCCAAACCCAAGCCAACATCCCTCACTCAGAATCACAACATTCTAGTGAGAATATCATAAGGGAAAGCCACACTGTTAGGGAGACTCCTTCGGAAGTCTCTCTATTAGGATTAGGATCACTTCCCGGATCCATAGAACAGCCCTTTGAGACATTCCTATCTTCTTTGGACTTAAGTGTTGAGGAACCTGACCAAAGTGATGTACCTTCTCCAACCACCACTATCAAGGAGGTACTGATTGGTCTTGCTTCCGAAACACCCAACCCAAGTTCTTCACCCTTGAAGGTCCACTCCAGGAGTAATGAAGGAGTGGATGTGGAAGAGGCTATCACTACTACTGGTCCATCAAATGACCAGGAGGACAGTGACAACATCTTTAAGACCTCAACCACAGCAACTCACGGTGAGGGTGTTTCCTTGGAAACTCCCCTTACTGAGAGGAATCCCAGGCGCCAAGAAACCACGGGTGACGGGGATGTTGAGGCTCGGCCTAAGGCCCCATCTGGGTCCAAGGATTCCATAACTGTGGATGAGGACAGACTGAAACTTCATAACTTGGAATTGACGGCCAGGGTGGCTATGCTAGAGGCTGAAGTGTCCAACCTAAGACACCAAGTCTCTATGCATGAAGCCCATCAATGCCCAACTTTAGCCACTCCCTCTCTTGTATCAGCAGGCACCCAAACTGATGCTTACCTGTCTACTGATGCAACCAAAAAGGGGGAGATGGTCTCTATGGAAGAAGATACAGACAGTCTTGACGACTGGATTCAAGAGTAGGTTCTACTTCAAAGCTCACTATTCAAGCCTGCGTTTGTACAAATTCATGTCTTGCCAGCCACAGATAAAGAAGACGAACAGAAATCTAAAGACTGGAAGTTGGTCGTCAGGGCTGTCGATGAAATGCTGAATGGTACTGAAGACACAGAACAAACAAATACACCATTCAGCATCATCCCTGAAGCAGCAGCCATCATTGGTCAATCCTCAACCCCCCAACTACTCAGATCATCAAAGAAGCTAGAATTTGACTCCATTCTAGCTTGGGGGTATGATGGATCATCTGAGAGGTTTTGGATTGGATGGGAGTTCAGCGGAGTAGAAGAGTTGAACTGGAACTCTCTCAATGCCCTCCAAGTCCTACATCTGCATTTAACTAACTGCATCAACACCTCAACAGATCTCTCAGCAGAACTTGCCATTGGCAGGTTCCATGACCTGATGAAGGATAACCTACCCAGGTTCCAAAGATTCCTACAAGTAGCACATCGGGTAGCTTATCCTGAATCCTCGGCGGCCGCAGAAAGGAGACTGACTCCTAGCAATCTTGAAATAACAAGGAGTAGTCTTCTCCCTGAAGAAGAAGTTCTGGGCCTTCAAAGATTCCTGTATGCCTTCCTGGTCAAGGACTTGGAGGTGCTAGGTTGGGTGAGCACTAAGTCCCTTGACCACACTTTTCTGCTCAGCAACGGCTCCTCTCTCATCATCAACACCAGGAACATCCTTCAGCTGCCCTCAGACTTCCTATTCAAGATTTTTTAGCTCAGGGCAAACATCTGCAATGTCAACTCTCTTGAAAGCCAGGCAATGATAGCTACTGTCAGAGCCCATCTTGAAGAAGAAGGACTGATTCCTCAGGAAGAGTCTGTGTCAACTTCTGATGCTGACTCCAACTCAGATACTCCACAAGTTGAAGCCACATCTGCAGCATCTGGCACAAGATCTTCTCTTAGGGATCAACTGAGGGAAATAGAAGGTCCTGAGTATCAACTTGATGAAGAAAGTGATCATCCCTTGTCAATCCCTCAACTTGCCAATGAAGCTGAGGCAGAGATCCCAATAGCAGCATCATCATCTGCTGTTGTGATCAGTGAAGCTGAAGCAGAGGCATCCAATGTAAACAAAGGAAAGGGAATCATGACTGATGAAGATGAAGAGAGGTTGCAAAAAGAGAAAAGAGAGACAGAAGAGAAAAGAAGAAAAAGAGAAGAAGAGGAGATGGCTGACCTGAAAAAGGCTCAAGAAAGAAAAACAGCCATTCTCCTAAGAGAACAAACCATCCAGCTGTATGCTAAACAGCTGGATGAACTAAAAAGAAAGATTCATGCAGTTGACCGGATTGAAGAAGATGCAGCTCTTGCTCTTCAACTGCAGGAAAAATTCAATAAAGAAGAAGAAGAATTGGAGAAGAAGAAGAAAGAAGAAACTAAGTTCAGGATAACCGATTCTGAACTAGCTAAAGAAATGAGGGAGGAGTGGGTAAAGACTCTAGTCTCTCAAGGTGAGGATGCAGACTACCTTGAGAAACTTTCAACCAAAGAGATTTACAGAGCCTTCATGGGTCAGCAGGGTCAATTGGCTAGAAAGAAAAAGGCTGAAGAAGAAGAGAAAGCCAAGCTACAGTCCAAGAAGACCATTGCCTTTAATAAAAGGACCCATGAAGAAAGGAAGGTCATGATTGACTTCCTTAAGGCTAGAGGAGATAGTGGAAAGAGGCTAGGTCCCATGAATTTCATGAACCTGCAAGCCCTCTACTTCAAAGTTAAAAAGGATGAGGAAGAAAGACTAGGGAAGAAGGGCTCCAAGAAAAGGGTACTTATCAAAGAAGAAGAAAAACCAAAGACAAAGAAACCCAAGCCTTCTCCCTCACCTACCTCTTCATCAGTCCATCATCCTTCCACTCTCCTCCCCAAACCTTCCACTCCTCCACCCAACAAGTCCAAATCATCCCACCCAGCTCCCTCTCATCAACAGCCTCCCTTGAAGAAATCCAAATCCCCATCTGAACCTGAAGACTCAAGAAACATAGTTGAATGGGTCTACAATTCACAGGATCAAAGGTTTGAGATCTTCAGGGGGAGAATTGAAAGAAGAAGATCTACATACAGGTCTGTTGATGAAGTTCTGCAACTACCAGATTCAGACCTAAGAAGAATTTTGGAGCTGGGTGAAGCTCATGAGCCAGCAAATGAGAGTGGGAAACATCTTATGCTAGCAATCAGACACTACTTCAACCCTAGCAAAGATGTGGTCATGAATATCAAACCACTCAAGTCCCACTCTCCATTTGTATCTTGGTCCTACAATGCTGATTTGGATGAGTTCACTCTGATTGATGTAAAGAAGCAGCAGATGAGATGTTCAAGCAAAGCAATCTACAAAATGCCACACAAAGACATCAAGACTCTGTCTGAACTTCCACTGAACAATCCCAGCAAGGATCCAAGAGGCTATGAGGTTGAAAGGATAGTCAGCCACATGCAAAAGCTTCAGCAGCAAAGTGATTAGAAGAATTTTGGTTGCATCAGTCTAGGGGGAGTATGTAGAACAAAAGACTGATTGCTACCAAATTATTCTAAGTACAAATGCTGCTGATAGGCTTATCAGCAGCATTCATCACATGTTGCTGTTGATAGGCTTATCTGCAGCATTCAACACATGTTGCTGCTGATAGGCTTATCGGCAGCATTCAACACTTGTTGCTGCTGATAGGCTTATCAGCGGCATTCAACACTTGTTGCTGCTGATAGGCTTATCAGCAGCATTCAACACATGTTGCTGCTGATAGGCTTATCAGCAGCATTCAACACTGGTTGCTGCTGATAGGTTTATCAGCAGCGTTCAACACAAGTTGCTGCTGATAGCTTTATTCTCTGAAGACCAAACGTTGCAGCTGACTATCCATGTGAAGCACCTCAGACACCTTTCTGCAAAAGCAACTGCAACACTCCAAGCAGAAGGAACCTCAATGGTGCAACCAATAAAGGACAATAACGCGCTTCTCCAAGCATGCAAACAATGATGCCAAAGAAGACGTTTTAGTAAAGTTAACTAGATTAGCCTTTGCGTGTAATTTAGTTTAATAAACAAGATCAACAGCTTGTGTTAGATCTGATCCTTAGAATCAAGGGTCTGTCTTGATTCTAAGTTACTATATATATCTTGTAAACACTTCAAACAAAGTGTGTCTGAATAGTGCTTGCTGTGCTTTCATAGTGCTTCTTAATAGTGTTTTACTTGTAAACTTGTAATCTCAGAAGTTTAATACAACAGTGCATTTATCAGTATTCTTGCAGTCTACTTGTTTACTTTGTTGGTTGTTATTGTTTCCGCCAATATCAACTAGAACAGAATCACCTTGTAATCTTACGATCCTACACAAAGGCATCTGTTTCCCACGCGGCTATTATGTATGCAACCGTTCTACATGTAATAAGGCATTTGCTTCGACCGTCCATGAGTGCCTTTTATACATCCTAGCTTATGAAGGAACGTTTTTGTTCCGGTTGCAAAATAGTCACGTGGTCGTCCGTCTACTGAAGTAGTCGTTAGCTTCGTTTCCGTCCATAACGTATACATACATTCATAACATGAAATATATATAATTATAAAGCAAGATTTCATTCATTTACGTTATGCCATTCTTTCATTCATTCTTTGTCAACATACGTTTCATTCTTTGTTCATAATTCATTTTCATATATATATATATATATATATATATATATATATATATATATATATATATATATATTTGTATACCACGTATGATCACATTGGCATTCATAGCATTTATTCACTTAGTGTATACACTTCAGCCCCAAAACATTTAAAATGATTTGCACATAACATAGAAGGGGGCATATAGAACTCACCCGATGAGCTAGTCTCGTCCTGTCCTAACAACGTCCAATGAGTGCCACACACGATCAGGATTGGTTAATTACACATACATCAGACCTAGTTTAAATTACCCACTTTTACTTTAGCTGAACTAGGCGAACTTAAGGCTAAGTTCGCTGCCTAAAGTCTAGGCGAACATATAAGAGAACTTGTCCTAAGTTCGCCTGACTTGACCAAGCGAACTTAATCAGGCGAACATAATCAGGCGGACTTAATAGGCGAACTTGCTAAGTTCGCCTCTTGATGGCCATAAGCGAACTTGCCAGGCGAACTTGTCAAGCGAACTTATGTTCGCCTCTTAAGGCTATGTTCGCCCCAACCTTGCCATAAGTTCGCCTGTCGAACAGTCTTCTTCCCCAACTAGTCCGAAATTCTTGCATGCTAACCTCATCAGGCCAATCTTACAACTTTCTTTGTTCAAAACGTGCGGTTTTCATTCTAGATGTTAGTCCTAAGCTTATTTTCAAGTTTCATCCGTAAAAAACGTCACATATTTAGCTAAAACCCGAAAATACCAAATTAAACAAAAACTCAGTTTAGGGTCGAATCGTTACCTAGATTAGGATTCTGATTCGGAGGTTTTGCTCACGAGCTCAACAGTAACGTGTTCCTTCAATTCCGGGTCGATCCGTCAACTTTCTCTCTCTAGGCCCAAGCTCTTCTTTCTCTCTCTAAATTGTAAATGGTGGAAGTTTGGAAGTTTGAGGGTGTCTTGACCTTTATATACCTGGGCTTCCCTCGGCCCGTTGGAGCCGATCCCAAGCCCATCCATTTTTCTTTCATTTTTGATGATTAAATCTCGATCGCGTTATTATTTATTTATTTACTATTTTTTGGATGTTAAAAGAGCTCTCCCTATCGCCGTAAACCATCACTACCGTCCCTTCTAAAGACCTCCACCTTATCATTTTCTGTCGGCAATCAATGTTTGCATCGAACGCGGCCAACCAATCCATTCCCAACACAACATCAAAACTACCTAGAGCGATAATAAATAGTCTAGTAGGGAACCTATGACCCTCTAAATCAATAAAATAGTCATCTAACCCTTCAATGACTCTGGTGGGCGATCCCACCGCGGTCTCCACACTAAACGGCTTTTCAATCATCCTAGTCGTCTTATATACCATCATTTATATATGTTTTACATGCATAATTATCCCCATAATTAGCACAAATTATAGAGAATATGATAAGATATAATACTTAATCCACTTATTTGTGTTACAATAGGATAATTAACCATTGCATACAAAAACATGAAGAAAACACCCAAAAACAAGGAGAAATCAGCATTCGAAAAACATTATGTGACACCTGACATTTCCAGGTCAATATCCATACATTTCTTAAACGCGTTTATATTTTCAAGTTTCCTGATTTACTTAATTTCATAGATTAGGTCATTAAGTCCAGCAAAGGTCATACGTTTATTTCAATTCATGCTTTGATAATTTTAGGAATTATCGGGTCACATTTACGTAAAACTCGACTAATACGAACATTAGTGACTAATCTAAATATACAGAATAATGTCCAAAGATCCATGATAAATGAAATATATGTTTATACCTTCAAATATATATATTTTAGAGTCCACATTTCATGAAAACGGTCCATAACGACACCTTTCGAGAATTATCGCGTACCGCCTCCCTTAAACACATATACATATGATTAATCATATCTACAACGTATATAACATGTGATTTAAATGTTTTCCACCAAACTAGTCACTAATTAGTTATTTACTAATTTAAATATCGTTAGAAACCTAAAGCCAAGCTAAAACACCCGTTACGAATCCTAATCGAGATTAAGTAGCTAACAACCAAAATATCTTACACCTAAACACACTTGACCAAGTAATCTACCCAACCCCCATTTTCATTTGAAAAATCTTAGCCAAACAAGGGGCCCCACCCACCCTCACATATTGCTTCTTTGACTAGCTAAAACAAGGACTACACCTTGCTCTTTCACTTCCAAGATCTTTTTTTTATATCATCCTATCTTTCATTCATATCAATCCACACCAAAATCGAAGATCACACTCAACCTCCCACTATCCCACTAAAACTCACGGCCACAAACCACACACCCCTCCTCAACCTTTATTCAAAATCCATCCAAGAATTTAGGTACTCCCAAGAAGATCAAAGTGAATTTTGCAAGGATTAAGGCTTGGAACTTCCTTATAATTCCTTCTATCCTAGTTGTTGTGAGTTTTATAGATATATACATTCATCCTCTTCATTTTACTAGCACCAAGTTGTTGTCATGCATAAAACTCCATCCAAAAGAACAATGCTCAAAAACTAGCTTAAATTATGATTTAAAAATTAAAAAAAACTTTTAAAAACACATGACCATGTTTTATGAACTTGCTAAAGCTTCTAAACAAGTACCAACACACAGTACATACAAGATCTTACATGAAGAATTATTCATATGAGGAATAGGTAGTGATTTTATGGAACATAGGTAAAAGTCTTATATCTTGTGTTAAAAAAAAGTGTATGAACGCTTTTTTTTTAACATTATCAGCGTAGTATTAGAGGGAAAAATATGTAAACTTAAATTTCACACATGTAAAAGAGCTTAAAATAAATAGGTTTAACTTATAACATGGTGAAAAAGTCTAGATCTATAATCGCGAAAACTTTAATTTGGAAGCTTGGTTTTATATGAGATTTTCGGACACAAAAAGTACAAGGAACAAATGGTTAAACTGGACAAATCTGGACTTGAGACTTGTAAGCATGCTAGACACAACATGAAGTTTAATAAGGGACTTAACCTAGTGCTAAAACAAGCATACATTGGGAAGAAACATGTTAAAATGTAAAAGATTATGCAAACAGTGAGCTGGCAGGTTTTTATACCAACTTTACAAGGCCATAACTCGGTCCATACTCACCCAAACTTGTTGAATTTTTGGTCTAAAATCAAGTATAAAGTGTCAGTAATCCAACTAAAGTGGTTTCGCAAAATTTCATTGAATTTTAATGCCCCAAAAAGGTCCTATGAGAAAAGGTATCAAATATGTTATTTTTGCAGAAATTTCATGTCACTTTTGAAAGGTCATAACTTGGTAATAACAAGTCCAAATAAGTTGATTCCACTTCCTAGAGTCAGTATAATAGGTATAGAACAAAATTTGTAGGGCCTCACGTCATGAAAATGGGTTTAAGTCAGTCAACTAAAAAGAAATTCTCAAGGTACTCCATAAATGAACACTTCTAACCCCACCTATCCAAATGAAATTTTAAAAATACTTAAACATATCATAAATGGGTATTTCATACATCTCTGTAACCATAATACATGTAGGTATCTTGGTATTAAAATTCGTGACCAAACAAATTCGTTTGATTAATCAAAAGGACAACGCATCAAAGGCCTAAATTTCTGGAAATTCCGACAAACTAAGGTTACTTTAATAATACGGTTTAAGAGAAATGCCTATCAAAACCCTAACATGAGATATATATAACAACTTGTAGACACATATTTATATATGTAACATCAAACTTGTATATATTTCCTTGTTAAACACGTATACCTATCATGAAAGTAAAATCACCAACGGTTCGTCGGGTCGCATTTTTCTAAACATAACACTTACGTTATTGAATTTAACATATTGGATGGACTTTGTACATGACCGACTTGTATGTTAACACTAAATACTAAGGTCATAAGATAACCGTCATTATTTAGGTCACGGCCAGAACGGTCTTTTATCCACTTGGACTATTTGCTAGCACATTCATAAAACTCACAAGGTGAGTTCACTGCCCCTTTTTACTTATATATGTTTTAGAAACATCGGGGGAGAAACATACTTGCCTGGCACGTTTAGAAAACATGAAACTTTATTGTCTTGAAATCCTTGATAAAACTTGAAACAAACTTTATTTATACGTTTGAAACAAGCAAACTTGACCGACCACTTATGTTTACATGAGACATTCGTTGAGATCTCGAAGTCCCCTGTTACAGTTTATTAACCATTAACTTAATTAGTTGGGATAATATGAATAGTACTATTGGGATTCACACTCTCAGTCATGGTTAGTCGCGCTAACCGAGGGTCTGTATGGCCCAATGGCTGCACATTATCTTAACTCTTGAACCCTGGGGAACGGGTAAGGGGCGAAACACCCGTGTTTGGTTTGGTTAACACTTATGTAAAATAAACTTCATATGCTTAGCTAGCTATGGTGGTCAACTTGATAGGTCAAACTTGATACGATTACTTGGTTTCGTTTAACGTATACTTGAGACTTGATTTTATAAACATTGGCTAACATGTACTTGTTAATACTAAACATGTGAACTCACCAACCTCGTGTTGACACTTTTAAGTATGTTTTTCTGGAAATTAAACGCGGATGCAAGGGCAATACTTGTAGGGTTCATGCATACACGATTGATACTGCTTTTGAAGATTTTTCTTTATAACACATCGCACTTGAGTTATATTTGCAAAATCTTACTATTTTGGGACTTGAACAAATATTTTGGTTGTAAACCTTTAACTTTAAATTATGTATCCAGTTTGTATGTAAGTGTTTGCGATAATCATATGCTTTGGGAACCATGAACGTTACGCCTAGCGATTCTGCCTTGGCGGGGTGTGACAGATTGGTATCAAAGCCATTGATTATGTGACATCCGGCCTTTTCAAGTTAACTTCGTTAGCACAAACCCAGTTAGTCTAGTTAACTCAGTCATAAACCACAAGGACTAATTCTTTAAAAAAAAAATCCAAACATCAACACATAAAACCCAGGGACAAAAACAGTAATTACCCTAACTCAAATAGTTTGACTCCTAATAGTCAAAATGGATTAGTTTCACTCAAAATCGACTTAGTTGACTTGTAAAAGTCAAACTCCCTTGTTCTTGATCCAAATCCGTATCTCTAACCACAAAACTGTTCGAATTCAGAATTCGTAACGCATAGCATTCATAGTTTCGACCATTATTATGACGTTTCTAACCGTTTATCATTGTTAATCATTGCAAATTAACTTCCCCAACTGTAACCGTCGACCCCTCTCGTCGATCTCTATCAAACTCGCACAATTTGATTACCATTCTCACAATTTAACATCTGCACACCTTAAACGAACCATTGACAAGCTTTTACACATCCTAATCTAGCCGGAAACGCAGTCAAAGTCACCTGAGATCAAACCATGAATGACGGAACCCATTCTAGCCGATCACCATCAATCTGACATCAATTGAGGTAATCGAACACACTCACAGTTTCGTATTCCCATCTAGATCAAAAGCCCTGTGATAATTCAGGCTTACAATATCGATTCAAACTTGAACCGATCCTAGGGTTCATCTTGTAACTGGTTTAATCGAACACCAGTCTAGACCTGATCTCAATCCAATTAATATACTTGGATAGGTTCGCAATCCAACACTCAGTGAAAGCCCCATGATTCCAACCTATAACAATATCGAATTCAACTGGTTTAATCTCATGTTCATAAACTAGGGTTTCGGGTTTTCAATTGAGAAATTTACCAATGTAAACGTGATAACTTTACGATTAAATGCACCCACATGTTCGAATTAGATTGAAAATCAAAACCCCTAAACTCTTGTCGCATATCACTGTTGGAATCGAAGGTATTGAGGTTGGTTTTGTGATCGGGTCGCGTAAGGGGAAGAACACCGGAGACCTAAGGGTTAAAACCCATTCTGATCCAACTTCTAATGCGATGACCCTAGCTTGCGTGATGGTTAGATCGTTGGTGTGGTGGGGAGGAGACCCGGGTTCGAGTCTCCCCGCCCCTATTTTGTTTAAATCACTTTTACCCAATTATTTTTAATATAAAACAATTTCCTATATTATTATATTATATTTATATGTTCTTAGCCCCGTAAACCACCCGTAGACTCGGGTTTAAAATTATAACTATTATTTAATGTTATTTCCACTTATAAAATAATATATTTATATTATTTTCAAACCACGACTCCGAATAAATAATATATTTATATTATTTCCAACATGTAACTCCAATTAAAAATAATATATATTTTATATTATTTTCACCCCGTTTATAAACATTGTGTAACGTTTCAAACTATTAATTAATATAATTGTTTATATTATTTACCCTCGGTTTTATCCTCGAATGAAAATAATATATTTATTATTTTGCCACATAAATGATTATTTATTAATCATACGAACTTAAAAATAATATATTAAACTATATTATTTTCCTAACCATTTTAAATGGCACAAACTTATAAATATATTTATTAATTAATATTATTCGTAATTAGAGACATTCGACACAAAACACTTTCATAATATTTAGAAACTCTTATTCTCGTGGACACGTTCGTCTACTCGTTGGTCCTACGTGTATCATAGGACACCCAAATCTTCCGTGTCGTCGTCACAAAATCCCATATAAAATTTAAAAAAAAATTACGTGTTAAGTAGGTTTTGTATTCATAGTGTTTTTGCACTAGGTTGTACAAACTCTATAAAACATCATTAAAAACGACGTACAAATACCATAAAAAAATCATAAATTAAACAAAAATCATAAAAAAACATTTAAACTAGACATTTTATTATGTTTTTGAAGTGAATGTGTTATGGTGTTTTTAGAATTAGGCAAGTTTTTGAACCACGGGAGTTTATTATATTTTTAAAAGAGCATGTTTCATCTGAAAAAGAAAAACACCATAAATAAAACACGTAAAACCATTATGGTAATGGTGTCCAGAAATGCATTTTATGTTTTCTGCTTGATCGCGTACGATCTCTTGCAACTCTCGCGTTCATAGAGCTGAACGCCAAAGATAACGATTCATCGGAGGTATTGGAAAATCTGAAAAACGCATTTTCTGTTTTCTGTACAATCACAGTTCAAAACACACCATAAATTTGTCCAGTTTAAAAACACCATAATACACCCACTTCAAAAACAATATAAAAGAAAACACCTAAAACTATAATGGTAATTGCATCAAAAAAATACCATAAAACGCATTTTAAATTTTGTACACAATCACAGTTCAAAACACACAATAAAGTTGCCTAGTTTCACTAGCGTTGTTCTGTTTTTCGCACGATCGGTGATAAAAAACACCAGAAAACTGCATGAAAAAGTCACCATGAAAAACGTTTTTCTGTTTTCTATTTTCATAACGTTTTTTTATAATGTTTTTTCACTACGTTTTTTCTTGGCGTTTCTTTATAACTTTTCTCACTGCGTTTTTCATGGACGTTTTTCACTCCGTTTTTCCGGATGTTTTTTTCATGGTGTCTTTTTCATGGCGTTTTTTTAAGACTTTTTCATAACGTTTTTATGATGTTTTTTTCACTACTTTTTTTCATGGCGTTTTTATGACTTTTTTCACTACGTTTTTCATTAACGTTTTTCACTGCGTATTTTCATGACGTTTTTTTCATGGTGTCTTTTTCAAAGAGTTTTCTGGTATTTTTGATAACCGATCGTGCGGAAAATAGAAAAACACATGTGAAACTGGGCGTGTTATGGTGTTTTTAAATTGGGCAACTTTATGGTGTGTTTTGAACTGTGATTATGCAGAAAACAGAATGGTAATTGCATCAAAAAACACCATAAAACTTATTCTTAGTTTTCTACACAATCACAATTCAAAACACACTATAAAGTTGCACAGTTTAAAAACACCACAACACGCCCAGTTCCACAAGTGTTTTTTCTGTTTTCCGCACGATCGGTGATCAAAAACACCATAAAATTGCATGAAAAAGACTCCATGAAAAACGTTTATCTATTTTCTGTTTTTCTGTTTTCATAACGGTTTTTTTTATGTTTTTTCACTGCGTTTTTTTATGGTATAAGAAAACACCATAAAGAAAACACTTAAAACCATAATGGTAATTGCATCACCATAAAACACATTTTTAGTTTACTGTACAATCACAGTTCAAAACACACCATAAAGTTGCCCAGTTTAAAAACACCACAACACGCCCAGTTTCACAAGCGTTTTTCTATTTTCCGCACGATCGGTGATAAAAAAAAACACCAGAAAACAGCATGAAAAAGACACCATGAAAAAAACGTCATGATAGTGCGGAAAAAACACCATAAAACGCATTTTTCGTTTTTTGCACAATCACAGTTCAAAACACACCATAAAGTTGCCCAGTTTAAAAACATCATAACTCACCTAGTATCACATGCATTTTTCTATTTTCCGCATGATCGTTGATCAAAAACATCATAAAACTCCATGAAAAAGACACCATAAATAAAGACAGTGAAAAAAACATCATAAAAAAGGTTATAAAAAAGTCTTGAAAAAACGCAATGAAAAAGACACAATGAACAAACGCAGTGAAAAACTTCCATGAAAAAAACAGTAAAAAAAGTCATAAAAACGCCATGAAAAAATTCAGTGAAAAAAACATCATAAAAAACGTTATGAGAAAGTCTTGAAAAAACGCCATGAAAAAAACGTAATGAAAAAACACAGTAATAAAAGTCTTCAAAAACGCCATGAAAAAACGTAATAAAAAACGTCATGAAAAAACGCCATAAAAACTTCTTGAAAAAACGCCATGAAAACGTATTGAAAAAACACTATGAAAAAACGCAGTGAAAAACTTCCATAAAAACGTAATATAAATGAGTTAATTAAACAATAGAATTACACGTATTTAAACTTAGTAATTCTGGGAGAACAATTACAAGATTTATCTAATAAAATGGATAGGATTATATCCTATTTTAAAGAAAAAATAATATCTACCAATAAAAATTTACAAGAAAAAATTATTACTCCGATTATCCAACTACCTCCGAAAGTAACAGATTTTAAAATAAAATCTCAAGATAATTTAATAACAACTCTAAATGATACTATTAATGCTCTTAAAAATCTTAAAAGTAGTACTATAACAGAATTTCATGAACAGAATTTCATGAAGAAAATTATCAAGAAGAAATAAATAATCAAATTTTCAAACTTTCTAAATAGGCAGATAAACCAACCCAAAGAAAATATTACCAACCTAGACCGACTACTCAAGATGTTATTATAGAAGAACAAGAGTATATTGTTAATAACTCTTATAGTGGAAAAATGATCTATGAATGGAACATAGATGGTCAGACTGAAGGATAAATTTATAATGTTGTCCATAGAATGCTTATGTATAGCACTATCTGTAATAATAATAATAATTTTGTTAGAACTATAGCAAACATGATTATTTCTGGGTTTATAGGCCAACTAAAAGGATGGTGGGATAATTATTTATCTCAAGATGATAAAAATAATATCCTTAACAGTGTCAAACAAGAAGAAGAAACTAGTAATATTGAAAGTAATGCAGTTTACACATTAATTGTAATCATTATAGAACATTTTACAGGCAGATGGTCTTAAGACTTTGAAAATATAATAACTCTACTACAAAATTTAAGATGTAGGACTCTCACGTCTTTTAGATGGTATAAAGACACTTTCTTATGTAGAGTTATGGAACTCCCTCAGACTAATAGCCCACATTGGAAGTCAAAATTCATAGATTAACCTTCCACATTTATTTGCTGAAGGAATAAGAAACAAACTAAGAATATATGGAGTCATAAATTATGAAAACTACACTTATGGTAAACTTATAGGTACCTGTATCTAAGAAGGTTTAAGTTTATGTAATGAAATAAAACTTAATCAATAAATTAAAAAAAATTCTCTGAATGAAAAAAGACAACTAGGAGAGTTCTGTGGTCAATTTGGTATAGAAAATAGACTTGATAAGTCATCTAAAACTAGAAAAAGAAATTCTTCTCCTACGAGACATTATAAAAGAAAGAAAAATAGAAAAGAAGACAGCAAACCTAATAAAGAAAAAAACTATAAAGAAAGATTTTTTTTTTCAAATGAATTCAAAAAATTAATAAAATGCAGAAAGTGTGGTAAATTAGGCCACAAAGCAAAAACATGTTGGGTTAGAAAAAAACTTAACAAAATAGAAGATCGGGAATTAAGAGATAAAATTAATGAAGTTTTATTAAATGAAAACTTTGAAGAAACTGATTCTGAGCAATCATTATTAGAAGAAGAAAATCTAAATATTTTAGAATATGAAAGCTTTTATTCATCTTCAGAAGAAGAAGATCAGTGTTCAACAAACTGTAAAAAAGATTGTTGCAAAAACCCTTCTAGTATATTAGAAGAATGTCTTTATCAAATTATTTTCCAATTTCAAAACATGGAAATTAATGTTTTAAGCAATGAGATTTTAGATCTCTTAAGAGTTGTAGATGATCCTCAGATTAAAGAAAAATTAATTTCTGAATATTTAAAACAACAAAAATCTGAGGAAAAACATCTTCCTCTAACAATTCTCAAAAAGATTTAAAACATTTTTCTCTAGCCGAATTACAAAGACAACTAGTTGAAAGAAACCAAGTTTCTAGACCTGTTAATATACATGATCTAAAAACTAAAATTGATAATCTAAAGATTGAAATTAAAATACTTCAAAAAGATAATAGAAATCTAGAAGAAAGAATCATAAGACTTGAAATTCCTCAAAATAATATCATTTTAAATGAAAATGAAAAAATTTCACAAAATAATTCAAGAACATTTTTGGAAAGTATCAGGGATATTATAACCACACAAAATGGAACATCAAAGTTAAACTTCTTATTGAAGATAATTTCTTCATAACTGTTACAGCATTGGTTGATAGCGGTGCTGATCTATACTGTATACAAGAAGGAATTATACCTACAAAATATTTTTATAAAACCTCCCATACTTTAAGTTCTACTGGAGAAGAATGATTAAAAATTGAATATAAATTACTACAGGTTCATGTCTGTCAAAATGAAACCTGTATTCCAACTAGTTTTCTTCTCGTTAAAAATCCCACTAGCCAAGCCATACTTGGAACCCCTTTCTTAAATAAAATTTTTCCTTTAAAACATATTGATAATAAAGGAATAACTAGATCTTTTCAAAATAAAGATATATATTATCCATTCATTACAAATCCTTTTTCCAAGACTTTGAATAATGTAAAAGAATCTCTTTTATAAGCAAAAATAAATCAAATTAATTTTTTATAAAAAGAAATATTTTCTTTAAATATTCAAGATAGAATAAATAATCCAAAGTTACAGGATAAGATAAAAATTATTAATAATCAATTTACCCTGCAAATATGCAATGATTATCCAAATATTTTTTGGAACAAAAAGAAACATATTGTTTCCCTTCCTTATGAAAATGGTTTTAATGATAGTAGAATTACTACTAAAGCTATACCTTGTCAAATGAATTCTGAATATATGAAATTATGTAAACAAGAGATCAAATCTCTTCTTAACAAAAACTTAATTAGAAGATCAAAATATCCTTGGTCTTGCACTGCTTTCTATGTTAATAAACATTCGAAACAAGAGAGAGGTATTCCTAGACTAGTTATAAATTACAAACCTCTTAATAAAGTTTTAAAATGGATCAGGTATCCTATACCTAATAAAAAATATTTATTTGATAAATTACATAATGCTATAATATTTTCAAAATTTGACTTTGTTGAAGCACTTTCCTGTGACAAACACTCTGGATAGATAGAGTCTTAGTCTTAGGTTATTTTGTCATGTTTGTAATTGTCTTTGTATGTAAGAGTCTTTATGTATTAGTTTATCGAGTTGTATTTACTTTTACATATTGATTGTTGCAAAATTCTCCAAGTGTTTTGCGCATTTGTAAGTGCGCAGGAGAAAGCTCCTGCGTACTTAGCAAGTACGCAAGAGTAACTTTGCGTACTTGCTAAGTATGCAAGAGCATTTTGCCCTGCGCACTTGCTAAGTGCGCAGACATCAGGTCTTGTATAAATAGGATAGGTTGACAGAAGTTAAGCACGCAGGCATAAACGCAAATACGCAGAATGTAACCTTAGTGCTTTTCTCTGTAACATTCAAGTGTTTATAATACAAAGAATGTTTAAAGTATTTTCTCTTGTCGGTTTACTTTGTTTAGCTAGACTCTCCACCTAGTCACGGGCATTCCGCACCCGGTCCGACTAGTAGACCCACTTGCATGTGATGATCCGCCACACCCGAGGGACAAACAAGTGGTATCAGAGCATTGCTCCTGATTTCGAGTGTTGTGAGTGAGTTTGGAGAGTTTTTTACAAGCAAAAAGAGGTATTTTTGTTGATTTTTGTGATAAAATAGGGGTAGCTCTTGAGCACTATTTTAGAAACAAAAATCACTCAAAAACTGATTTTTGTTTGTGTATTTGAGTGTTTTGAGCATCAAAGGTTGGTTAGAAACAAGTTTCTGACCCTTTGGCTCATTTGCATTGATCATCAGACCAATTTTTACCATCTCCGGCGAGTTTCAGGTGACCGGAAAAGTTTGGTGAGAGTTGCTGAAAAGGTATCCTGCGATTTCTGGCAAAAAGTACAGTTTTGTGCGTACTTACTAAATACGCAAGACTTATCTCCTGCGTGCTTATAAGTGCGCAAGACTGAACTTGTGTGAACTTAAGGTATATCGTGCGTACTTACATTTATTCATGCGTACTTACAAGTACGCAAGAGCAAATCTAAATACGTAAGACCATTTCTCAAGTGCGTAAGGCCCAAAAAAATCAAGTACGCAACTGTGTCTGATTTTTCTGAAATTTGACTAAGTGTTCACTATGTCAAATCTTCAGAATTTGGGAAACCTGTTAATTATGATAATGAGATCGGTACACCACAGAAACCACCAAACGTGAACGATTATTCTAATTGGAAAGCACGTTTCGAGCACTACATTTCTTATACCGACTCATCAGTATGGATACCAATCCTTTAGGGATATAAGCATCCCACGCATAGCTATCTTGATGAAACCATGCCCAAACCTATCTCTAAGCTTACTGACGAAGAAAAGAAAGCTTATGATAGAGAAAAGAAGGCACTTGGTTCGATCACTATTGTATTAACTCGGGAATTGTTCCATAGTTTTCGAGGTTATGAAAATTCCAAGGATCTTTGGAAAGCTTTACAGAAAAGATTTGAAGAAAATAGTGATATCAAGAAGAGTAAGAGGGATCATCTCAGGAAGCAGTATAAGTGCTTCAGATTTTTAGAGAACGAATCTTTAGATGACCTCATCTCTAGATTCTATCATTTACAGACTGAGTTGAAGGCTTTTGAGCTCAAGTATCCAGATGAAGAGATGGTGGAAAAGTTTTTGGATGCTTTACCACCCAAATTTGAGATGTACACAACCCTGATGAGGGAAAATCCTAAATTCTATGAGTTGACAGTAGAGGAGGCAATAGGAAAGGTTCAAGCTCATGACATGAACCTAAGAAGAAAGGAGAGCTCTGGAAGACCCCAGATACAAGACCCTTCTATGTATCATGGGACGACTTCTACATCTAAGTCATCGGGCTCTGGAATTGACCTCTTCACTGGAAATCCTACTGAAGATGACCAGTCAACTGGGTGTGGTGGTCATGCTTGCTATGCTTCAGGATCAGGGTTGGGGTCTCATCAACAAAATACCTCAAGAAATCCTCCTGCTACGTCTTCAGCTAACCACTCGGCTATAGCCAGAATAGCTGAAGATCATGTAGCACTATTCTCATCTTGTATGCTTGCGTATGAGAATTTCATTGGTGGCAAGCTTATTGATCCAGAGACGATTGAAGAAGATTTTAATCAAGTGGATCCTGATGACATGGAGGACATGGATATTCAATGGAATATGGCCATGCTATTGAGGAGAGCCAAGCGTTTCCTGAACAGAACAGGAAGAAAGTTTATTGACAGCCATCCTAATGCCAAGGACGGGTTTGACAAATCTAAGGCCAAATGCTACAAGTGTCTAAACTATGGACACTTTGCTCGTGAGTGTCAGAAAGACAGAGCACCAGCCTCTGGTTTTACCCAACCCAGCCAAGGAAATAGCCATGGCCACAACAACTCAAACCACCACAATCAAAGCCAAGCTGGAACGTCCAATGCACTGGTAGCCCAACAGGATGAAAGCTTTGATTGGGGTGTTCATCTTGAGGATGCCATCATCGCACAAACCCAGCTTGGTCTCATGGCTGAGATCATGGAGATGATGGAAGCAGAGAAAAGGGAATCTTCTATGGCTGATCTAGAAGAATCTACAACTGCTGCTACAGAGAAGGTGAAGGAAGCTGAAGATATGGAAGCTCCTGTAGCTGATGAAGAGGAATCGACTACTGCTGTTGCTCTCATGGCCATTGGAGAAGCAACAAGTTCATCCTCTGAGGTAGATTCTAACCCTTTTTCTGTTATTTCATGTTCTAAATGTCTAGGGCTAATACTTGAAAATTCTAGACTCTAAGACAAAATCGAACCCCTAAGTATGGTAGCTCTAAACTACAAAGAAAATGAAAAACGTTTTAAAGATTATATTGAAACGTTGAAAAAATAAAAGTGTGAATATTCTTTAAAAATAAGTGATCAATAGCTTCACTTAGATGTTGCATACAGGGGGTTGGAAAAACGGAACAATGAAATCAACAAACTGCAAAATGAGATCTTGCAGTTAAAATGCACTAATGAGAAGTTAAAAAACTCTCGCTTTGTGGTGGAACACTACGAATCTGTAGTGAGACAAATGAATGGGTTAGGGCTAGGTACTAATTCCATTCCTCCACCAGTGAGCGGGAAGTTTGTCAATAGCTTAATAGACATTGATCTCATTTGTCTAGATGAGTCCTCTGATAAGGATGATTCCCTTAAAAAGGATGAATCCTCAAGTAAGGCTAACTCCACATTTAGTGAGGAGTTTGTTACTGCTTCTGAAGATGGGTCGGTTAACACTTACCCTAAAGGAGCAGTATCTGAGGAGTTGTTCACTGAACAAAAGGTAAAGAAAAACGTTATCACTAATGGTGATAATTGCATTTTAACTGAACCCGATATTATTGAAACAAATGATAATCTAAAGGTAATGCTTTATGGGGGTTATAAAAATCTTAACCAAGCAAAGAAAGAGGCTTTTTCAGCTCACTATAGGCTTGGGTATAAAGAAAATTTGGAAAAATACTATACCCCCAAAAACCAAACTGTAAAGGTTCAGACTAATGTTCATAAACCAACTCCTCCTTCTCATAATGCTGAGTTATCTAAGGCCAGATCTAATGAGCCTTACAAGAGAACTTATGTAGACAAGAGGAATTGTTTTCACTATGGCTTGGTTGGTCACATTATTGTGAACTGTCCTTCTAAGAACCAAGGGAAAACGGTATGCTGTTCCACAACAAGATGTTATCCTCAGGTCGCCATCAGTGAAAGCTCCCAAAAATCCAAAACAAAATGTGGTGAAACCACCAGTCAAACTGATGGTAAAGCCTAAGATAAAGTCTGAAGCTAAACCATCTGTTACAAGAAAGGTAACGCAACATGCTGTACCTCGTGTATCTACATTTGGTAGTACAGGCACTGGTGAGAAACCTGTGGCGAGACTCTCAAAGCCACAGAGAAGAAGAAGAAACAAGAGGTTGAGAATGCTGGAACAGCTGACTTCAGTTCAATCAGGTGAAGCTTCTACATGTTCACCTGCTGTTGTTGAATCTAAGTCTCCTGTTCCGGTTAAGAAACAGAAGAGATCCTGGACTGCCAAATCCAAAAATTCTCAATCTCCCAATTCTAATTCTTTTAAAGATTCATCAATTTTGAACAGTCATCATGACTGTGAGTTAAAGGAAGTAGTTTATTTTGAAAAGGATGGACGACCCAAGACCACAATGGCTTGGGTCTCCAAATCTAACTAATTCTTTTGTTACTTGTGCAGGGACGTCCGAAGGGTACTATCTCTAACCGCTGGTATGTAGATAGTGGATGCTCCCGGCACATGACAGGAAACATGGCCCTAGTTCAAGATGTTAAACCATTCAGAGGCGGCTATGTGGCCTTTGCCGGAGAAAAAGGCGGCAGCATCTCATGTCAAGGCGTGGTTTCGAACGGTTGTGTCAGCTTTGACAATGTCAACTTCTGCGAGCAGCTGAAGCATAACCTGTTGAGTGTCTCCCAAATGTGTGATAAGGAGTACTCGGTGATGTTTGACAAGTCGGAATGCCTGATTCTCAAACCCGGTTTTGAAGTTCCCGAAGATTGGATCCTGATGAGAGCGCCAAGAACAAACGACACCTATGAGATCGATATGAGCGTGGCAACAACCACCTCATCAGTTGCTACTTGTTTGCTTACCAAAGCGACAGAGCTCAACTCCATCTTGTGGCATAGGAAACTCGGACATATTTCGTATCGTAAAATGAATCATCTTGTCCGAAACGGTTTGGTAACCGGGGTTCCTAAGCTGAGATTTACCGTTGCAGATGACTGTATGCCTCGTAAAAAGGGCAAACAGCAACGGAAGTCTCACAAGCCCAAGCTCCAAAACTCTATTGATACCCCTTTGGAGCTATTACACATGGATCTGTTTGGCCCCATAAGTATCAGGAGTATTGGAGGTAAGTCATTCTGTCTAGTAGTAACTGATGATTTCTCACGTTTTTCTTGGGTGCATTTTTTAGGTACTAAGGACGAGACTGCTGATATTCTTCAATACTTGATCCTGAGCTTGGAATCGCTTTGCAAGCTGAAAGTTAGAATGATAAGGAGTGAAAACGGAACTGAGTTCAAGAATAATTTGATTGAGCTTTTCTGTCTCAAGAAAGGGATCCGTCATGAATTCAGCGCGCCGTACACGCCTCAACAGAATGGAGTTGCTGAACGGAAGAACAGAACACTGATTGAGATTGCAAGGACTATGTTGTCGGATGCAAAGCTTCCTGTCACATTCTGGGCAGAAGCCGTTAATACAGCTTGTCACGTCTTAAACAGAGTTCTGGTTGTGAAGAGGCACAACAAGACTTGTTACGAGTTGATCAACAATCGACTTCCCAATCTTGATTACCTAGTTCTTTTGGTAGCCCTGTTCCTTGTTGCTACAGTACAAAGACCGCCAGTCTAAGTTTCATGCAAAAGCGGTGGAAGGCATCTTCTTAGGATACGTTGCCAACTCGCCTTGCAAGAGAGTGTACAACATAGGAACTCGTACTATCGAGGAATGGTTTGAAGTGGATTGCAGTAAACACAGCATTCCACCTGAACCAATAGGTCCAGCTTGGGGTTTTGATTATGATACGTTATTCAAGTCATTCAATCTTCCTGATCTATCTGCAGTTGACGCCACAAATGTTTATGAATTATTGGGTGGCGACAATGACTCCAGCTTCTCTACTCGTGCCACTGTACCGATTGTAACTCCTGATTCCAATGCTGCATTTACATCTGGAACTCATGACAGTGATAACAGTGAAGATGTTCTTGTTGTTGGAGATGACGCTCAAGCTAATCCTAACACAACTGTAGGAAATGAAGCTCCAGCTGATCCAATCAACATTGAATCTTCTTTCTCTGGAACATAGGAAATGGGGGAGTTAAGCACGAATCTTGATCCAGAAATTCAGGAACCGATTGTACCGGAGACGAGAGTGCATAGGAATCATCCAATCGACAACATTATTGGTGATCCTTATGCCGGTGTTCAGACTCATCATCGAACCATCACTGAGAACACCAGTCTTTACACAGAAATACCTGACACTGGTGTCATGGAAACATTTTTGCATGCTGCATTCGTATCCTAGTTAGAGCCGAAGAATGTGAAGGAGGCTCTCACTGACAACTGCTGGATTGAGGCGATGCAAGATGAATTGTCTCAATTCCAAAAGTTGCACGTGTGGGATTTGGTTGACTTGCTAAAAGGCTTTCAGCCAATTGGAACCAGATGGGTGTTCAAATGCAAGACGGACGATCGTCATGTGGTTGTGAAGAACAAAGCAAGATTGGTTGTTCAGGGATTTTATCAGCAAGAGGGCTTGGATTACACGGAAGTATATGCCCTAGTTACTAGAATTGAAGCCATTCGACTGTTCTTGGCTTATGCCACATATGTCGGCTTCAAGGTCTACCAACTCGATGTGAAGAGTGTTTTCCTTTATGGTAAAGTTCATGAAGAGGTCTATGTCACTCAACCTCCCGGTTTTGAAGATCTGCATAATATCAATAAAGTGTATAAGCTCTACAAAGCAGTTTATGGTCTTCATCAAGCACCGCGGGCATGGTATGAGACATTATCTAAGCATTTACTGTCTAATGGTTTCGACCGTGGACAGATTGACTCGACTCTCTTCATTAGGAAAGCAGGAGGTGACATTCTTCTTGTACAAGTATACGTCGACGACATTTTTTTTTATCTACCAATGAAGGGATGTGTAGGGAATTCGAGCAGGTGATGAAGTCCAAGTTTGAAATGAGTAATATGGGTGAATTGTCATTCTTCCTGGGTCTGCAAGTCAGTCAAAGAGAGGATGGCATTTATCTACATCAAACTAAGTATGTGAAGGACATCTTGTCAAAATACAAGATGAATGATAGCAGTACTTATGGCACACCTATCCCAGTCAATCATGGTCTGCATCCTGACAAAGATAGAAAGGATGTAGATAGCAGATTGTACCGTGGGATGATCGAATCACTTATGTATCTCACAGCTTCAAGACCCGATATAATGTTTGCTGTGTGCTTGTGCTCATGGTTTCAGTCTCAACCGAAGGAGTCACATATGATAGCCGTGAAGAGAATTTTCAGATACCTGAAAGGGAAACCCCGATTAGGTCTTTGGTACTCTAAGCAGCAGTCATTCGACATCAATGCCTACACTGATTAAGATTATGGTGGCTGTAACCTTGATAGAAAGTCAACTTCTGGAGGATGTCAATTCTTAGGAGACAGACTGGTCTCCTGGCAGTGCAAGAAGCAGTCAACGGTTTCTGTATCAACTTGTGAAGCAGAATACATTGCTGCGGCGAGCGGTTGTTCTTAGATACTGTGGATTCAGCAGCAGTTGAGAGACTACGGCTTAAACTTCACTGGAACTCCGTTATTCATTGACAACAACGCCACCATGTCCATTACAAATAACCCGGTGAAACATTCCAAAACTAAACATATAGAGATTTGCCATCATTTCATCCGTGATTGTGCTGAAAAGCATTTAATTGAACTTGTAAAAGTTCACACGGATGACAATCTTGCTGACCTTTTCACAAAGGCATTTGATCGATCCCGTTTTGAACATCTTGTCAACTTGATAGGAATGTTCAATCCTGAGTGAAAATTAATTTTTCTTAAATCAATTCAATTCATGGAAGTTAAATTTTATTTCTTTTAAATTTTCTGTATAGTTCTTTTAAGTTTCAAAATATTTTACAAAAACAAAAACAAAATAGAAAATGGAGAAAATTTCAAAGTTAACTTGAGAAAAGAGGAAATGATAGTACATCAGAAATGATCTAAACGTCACAGACTGCTCATATGGGAAATGATTGCGTCATGCTTACTTAATTGTTTAATTTGTTATGTTTTTAATCTGCTTATTTACAAGTAATTTAAATTGTCAGTAGGCTGTATGCGTCTTTGAATCACTAGTAGTGTGGAAACTAAATCTAAATTACAACTATGATTTGAACCCATGTTTGCAAGTGTGTGTGCGTAAAAGAATAGAAAAGATCATTATCAGATAAAGGATGTTAGATTTTGGCAATAATTTTCTTTTGAGGTCAGTTTCGGGTTCTGTCATTAGCACAATTAATGCGGTTCATCTCACTGCCCATACTCACAAGTATGCAAGGAGAGATTGAATCAAGACATGTCTCTACATTAACTGTTGAGCATGTATTCACCCTTGAATCACTCCTGATTCATTGAAATCAAATCCAGATAAAAGTTGGATCCCCTTACCTTAAAACTCAAACACCATATATATTATCCTGAATCATCATACCGATATTCAATGAAGAAAATCAAATGAAACCAAGCCATATGAATCACTCGATTCTGAATCTTATGATTCCTGATAATCCTTATGGATTCTGCTTGATTTTTCCTGTGCTAATAGATGTAACCTCATTATGAAAATTTAGAAAATCATTGGGAAAATCTTAGATGACTTGAGATAATGCAATTTACATTAGTAAAGCATATCAGTGGGGTACACGTTGTATATCTTATAACTAATACCTTAATACACAAGAACGTGATACAAAGATGCGTATAGTTTCAATTCTTATAATATTGTCAACTTGAATTACTTGTTTATGTGCTTATTACGTATGAATAAATAGTAATCCATGACATGATCCCATATTCTTTGATGTTTATATTGTATCGTTTTTGCTAAAAGATAGCCTGATATGATCCTCTGCTCGTGTCTTTGATCAAAAATAGTTTGTGTGAATACTTGAATATTTTTATTAGAAAAGATCAAAAAGATTTTTAGTTTATGCATAGTTCAATTTTATTCAGAAAAGCCAAAAATATTTGTGTTTAACCTTCCTGAATTGTATTTGAATCCTCTTGATTGAATATTTTTAACTTGTTCATTATTTGACTAGATAAACTTCATAAATTTGAGTTGAAAGTTTGCACACTTAAGGGTTTGTGCGTACTTGTAAGTGCGCATGAGGTAAGCCCTGCGTACTTAACAAGTACGCAAGAGTTATTTGATCCTCTGCTCGTGTCTTTGATCAAAAATAGTTTGTGTGAATACTTGAATATTTTTATTAGAAAAGATCAAAAAGATTTTTAGTTTATGCATAGTTCAATTTTATTCAGAAAAGCCAAAAATATTTGTGTTTAACCTTCCTGAATTGTATTTGAATCCTCTTGATTGAATATTTTTAACCTGTTCGTTATTTGACTATATAAACTTCATAAATTTGAGTTGAAAGTTTGCGCACTTAAGGGTTTGTGCGTACTTGTAAGTGCGCATGAGGTAAGCCCTGCGTACTTAACAAGTACGCAAGAGTTAAGTCTTGCGCACTTGTAAGTACGCAAGAGTTAAAGCTTGCGCACTTGTAAGTACGCACGAGTTAAAACGTGCACACTTATTACGTACGCACGGCCTTTTAGTGTGGAGTATATAAAGAGGACTTAGAGATTTTCAGGATTTTTCACCACATTCAAACAGATTTTTCCCTCTGCAAACTTACTCGATTTGGTGAGATTTTGGGCTTAATCCATCCACAAAAACTCTCAATTTTTGACCGATTATCCTAGGTTATTGTTCGAGATTTTTTACGCAATTTTTGGGTTGTTTGGGTAAAACCTAATAATTAAAACTTGTTAAGAATCATTTATCGATCACTAATCGACCATTAATCGTCCATTCGAGTGTTTGATTTTGACTTTAGGCTAGAATTTGAACCGACGGTTGCTCGTTCGACTACTAGAACAAATTAGGTCAAGTTTAGCAGGAATTTGGTGTTGTTGTTGGTCCCATAGGCTCGAATCGTTGATTCCGACCTAGTGGTGACCCAATACACACCAATTTTTGACCATCAGTTTGGATTTCAAACTTCTAAACTTTTCACCAATTACGTTTCCTGCGCACTTAACAAGTACGCAAGAAGCACTTCCTGCGTACTTGTTAAGTACGCAAGAGGAAACTCCTGCGTACTTGCTAAGTACGCAGGACCAACACTTGGCAAAAATTCCTTAGTCTGAAATTCAGTTCAAAGAGTAACTGCTATACTGAGTCATGTCTATCTGTTTCCAATGATACGTGTTGTTCTTATTATGTTTTCTGTGTGTTTTTGCAGATCATGGCTCGGGTGTTTACTAACGAATTCAACCTGTTAGCTAACACTGAACCTGAGTGGAACGGTGCAGCTTTGCAGTACAGAGACATAGTTGATTTCTTGAACCGTTCAAGAATCAGCTACGCCATTTCTGCTGACCCAATCGTGTCAAGACCCTACCTTGAGCAGTTTTGGGAGACTGCAGAGCACGACTACATGGTAACCCCCAATGTTATAAGGGCTACCATTGATGGTCATGCTATTGCTTTCTCTGAAGATACTATACGAAGGGTCCTTCAATTCAGAGATCTTGCAACTGACCCGACTGCCAATCCAGACTACTTTGTGGACGGCTGTTGGAGACAAAGAATGGGATATGTCGGTGCAAGGGAGTATGCTTCATACAAAAAGATGTGGGTGTTAGACCAATGGAGATATTTCGCCCACGTCATGATCATGTGCATCTCATCAAGGAAAGCTGGGAAAGATGCCATGGGTCATGACCTTGAAGCAGCCATGGTCGGCCTTTCTCTCAACAAGGGCTACAACTTCTCCCGCTACATCTTTAAGGACATCAATCACCAGATCAACACAGCGGAGAGGTTTCGGTTCTTGTTATACCCTCGGTTTGTGCAACTTCTGATTAATGAGGCGTTGCCAAACTTTCCTGCTATAGGGGAGAGACTGCAAGTAAAGAGAGTGGACAAAAGAGTATTCGCCCAATTGCTAAAGCCAGGCAGTGTAGATCCTACCCCTGTGCATACAGAACTCTTTGGCCATCTCATCAATGAAGCATATGTGGCCCCTGGTGATTGGAGATGGTACAGTCACGAATCAAAACCAAAATTGAGTGAACACTCCGACGAACAACAGGAACAGCAACATGAGGAAATGGAGACTGATGACGGATCGTCTGATGATGGAGACGACGAAGGAGGAAATGATGGTGCTGAGGGATCCGACTCGGAAGCGACTGAGTCAGATTCTTCCGATTCCGATGATGAACCATCGCAGGTACACCCGAGGAGAACGGCTAAGGTAACCCTACCTGAGTCGTCCTCCATGAGAAAATGACAGTCCTCTAGCAGCGAATACGAGCCACGCTCTGACTCTGACGCTGCTATACAAAGACAGAGAAGGGAAAGCATTCACAAGAACAGGGGCGATAGGCAACAGCCCTCTATCCCTAGTGTGGTGGAGGCTCAGCAGCAAGTACAAGTGTCAGCTGCTTGTCCGGATTCAGCCTCCACCCCACCTTCACAGCAGCTTTACCGTAGGAGGAGGAGGCCGCAAGTGAAAAGTGAAGTGGCCGTCACTACAATCACAAAAGTGATTCCTGTGATAGTGACCCTCCCTACCATAACTACTCAGGTGGCGGTGATTACTCCAGTTTTCACGGAGTCAGACACAATCACCCCTACCATTACCCCTACAACTCTCGTCACATCTTCCATCCTAACTACCACCACTGAGCCTTTAAGTCAACCCTTCAATTATGGAGATTTCACATAAGGGTTCGACTTTGATACCATATTCTCCTCCCCTATTCACACTACCGAGGCGTCATCATCCAGACATCCTGATCCGAATGCTGAAAGGATAGATGTTCTGGAAACCCAAGTTGCTGACTTACTGGAGACTATTCAAAAATCAAAGGAGGAGTCTGACGCTCAACAAGCACAGATTAAATCTTTGGCAGATGAAGTTCGAATCCTACGTAGCCAGAGAACGGGGAGTGATGAAAGATTGAAGAATGTGATGGCCCAGAACGAGCTCCTAATCAAGACGAATGAAATTATTCTGGGTCACAGGACGTCCCTGGAGCTTAGTTTTGATACTCAAAGGAAGGAGCATGAGCTGATGGTCAAACTGATTGCCGATCTGACCAAGAAGCTTGATGCTCAGGGGGAGAAGGAGAAGGAGAAAGAGAAAGAGAAAGAGAAGGAAAAGAGGACTACTGGTGATGAGGCGTGTCATCCGGTCGACTTGACTAAGGATGACGACAAGGACAAGGATCCCGAAGCCGGTTCTAGTGGAGGTGAGCACCAAGCTTTAGAAATCGTGCCCATCTCTGCTGTTCCAATGGCTCAGGGGGAGTCGACTCATCTAGAGGGTGGTGATACCTCTGGTGGTGGTGGTGGTGATAAAGGAAAGTCAGTGGCTGAAATACTTAAGGACTTATATGATGATGAGATCCTATATCTAGAGCCTGACTATTCCAAAGAAGCACAGATCGATGCTCTCTTCAATCTAGAAGAAGGAGAGATCGACTCTGGTGATGATTAGGATGATGATGATGAAGACGTTGTGATCAAAATTCCCAAGGGTGACGGGGAAGGAGAGTACGAGCTAGAAGATGGAGAGATCTTTGAATTTCCATCCTTCGACGCTCCGCTTGACACAGGTTCAGTCGAGCACGCTAGTAATGTAGAAGCCTCGACTGAAGCCTCCCTAGTTGACCCTGAACCTGTGGACCCAGAGGCACCGAAAGAAACAGACATGCCTTCTACTTCATCAAAGGGTCCAGCTCCTGTGTGGCAAAAGACGTCTATAATAGACAAACACGGAGCAACAGGGATGATCTTGGCTGTAAGGTTCGAGGAGGACAAGCAGCTGTTCGCTATCAAAAGATCTGGGGGGGTTCAATACTTGAAACCCACCAGTGAAGCGTTCAGCTCCTTGCCCAAATACGACCTTGTGAACCTAGCAAACCGAGAGATGCTTGGTCATTCCAATCACGCAGTGGCGATGGGTTTGTGGGTGGTTCTGCAGCGAGAAGCAAGATCAGGGAAGTTCGAGATGTTCAAGCCTCAAGTGCCCAAGAGAGTCAAGGATAAGCACGCTGTACATCCTGTGACTAAGAAGCGCTTAAAGAAATTGGTATACAAGCCAGTGCGATGTGAAACTAAGATTCCCCTGAGCAAGTTATCTCAGGATATTCTTGGTGACATGTGGTACTGGTACGTAGATCAAAAAACGGGCGAGGCTGTGATCATGGGTAAAGGACGTTCAGAGAGCGGGAACATGGTGCCAAAGGAACTGATCAGAATTTTTGATGAAGTCTGCTTCATCAACTTTTCTGTGAAAGATCTGGAGGTACTAGCAGAACGCTACTACGTCTACACGGATGAGTGGACAAAGCTCCTTGCTTCTAAATACGACAAGGTGATTAAGTTCTGCCTTAATTACAAGAAGAAGATGGAAGCTAAAGATCAAGCGCTGTGAAGACTGAAGATGTGAAGACCGAAGACTGAAGATTATCCAGAGCTGTTGTCAAGGGGGAGTTTGTTGAAGCACTTTCCTGTGACAAACACTCTGGATAGATAGAGTCTTAGTCTTAGGTTGTTTTGTCTTGTTTGTAATTTTCTTTGTATGTACGAGTCTTTATGTATTAGTTAATCGAGTTGTATTTACTTTTACATATTGATTTTTGCAAAATTCTCCAAGTGTTTTGCGCACTTGTAAGTGCGCAGGAGAAAGCTCCTGCGTACTTAGCAAGTACGCAAGAGTAACTTTGCGTACTTGCTAAGTACGCAAGAGTAACTTTGCGTACTTGCTAAGTACGCAAGAGCATTTTGCCCTGCGCACTTGCTAAGTGCGCTGGCATCAGGTCTTGTATAAATAGGATAGGTTGACAGATGTTAAGCACGCAGGCATAAACGTAAATACGCAGATTGTAACCTCAGTGCTTTTCTCTGTAACCTTCAAGTGTTTATAATACAAAGAACGTTTAAAGTGTTTTCTCTTGTCGGTTTACTTTGTTTAGCTAGACTCTCCACCTAGTCACGGGCATTCCGCACCCGGTCCGACTAGTAGACCCACTTGCATGTGACGATCCGCCACACCCGAGGGACCTACAGACTTGAAATCTGGATATTGGCAAATCCAAATTAATGAAAAAGACAGGTATAAGACTACTTTTGTTTTACCTACTAGCATTATGAATGAAATGTTATGCCATTTGGATTAAAGAATGCCCCATCTGAATTTCAGAATATCATGAATGATATTTTTATTCCCTATAGTGATTTTATAATAGTCTACATAGATGATATCCTTGTATTTTCAAAAGACATTGAAACTCATTTTAAACATCTTAATTGAATTTCAATGAAACTCGGCCCAATCTTTTACTAAAAGGATTGAGCCGAATCCAACATGCATATATTTTAGATAGATACATACTTATATAGATATAGAAAATTTCAAATAAAAACTCGAAGACTAAACAACTCAAATTTTTCTATTTTTTTGTTGGATCCACAATTAATCCTATGAATCCTTAGGATTGGGATATTCTTTTAGATCCTGGAGTTTCCCTGGATCGAGACAAGTATCACAACTCTTTCTACCCATCATGTATATTGTCCTTTTTGTTCCGTATTCGTATTGTAATAGAAATTTAACTTATTATTAGTTATTAGACGAGATTTTACGAAAAAATTGTTCGTAGGTTCGTGGAGAGAACAAATCTTTTTTTTCAATACTCACACTCCTTATTAGTTAATAATCCTAGTGATATATTCAAGAATATCATTATAAATAATGGTTTAGTTATTTCTAGACCAAAAATGATGCTTTTTCAAACAAAAATCAGATTTTTAGGGCATAATATTGAAACTGGAAACATTATTTCTATTAATAAAAGCATTGAATTTGTGTCTAAATTTCCACATGAAATTCATGATAAAACTCAACTTCAAATATTCTTAGGAAGTCTAAATTATATTCTTCCTTATTATAAAAATTTGGCTGAGGATACTTCCATATTAAATGACAGACTAAAAAAGAATCCTCAACCATGGCCTGAAAAACATACTAAAACTGTTCAGAAAACTAAGCAGAAAATTCAAAACCTTCCTTGCTTAATGATAGCCAACCCAGATTGGGAAAAAAATATTGAAACAGATGCCTCTAATATAGGCTATGGTGGAATTCTAAAACAAATCTCACCAATAAATAAACAAGAAAATTTGGTAAGATTTCATTCAGGAAAATAGAATAAAAGTCAAAAAAACTTATGCTATTATTGCAAAAGAAATTCTAGCAACAGTAAAATGTGTTTTAAAATTTCAAGATGATTTATATAATCAAAAGTTTACTATAAAAACTGATTGTTAAGCAGCAAAATTTATGTTTGCTAAAGATTTCAAACATGATGTCTGAAAACAAATGTTTGCAAGATGGCATTCACATTTAGCCCCATTTGATTTTGATATTGTTTATAAAAAAGGTAGTGATAATAGTCTTCCTGATTTTCTTACCAGGGAATATCTTGAATAAAATGGCTCATTACAAAGGCCCGATTAAAAGATATCTCTCTGATATTCAGGACCAGAGAGAAGAAATTGCTCATGATATTTCACACCAACAAATTAATATTATTGAAATACAGAATAACCTTTTTTTATCCCCAAAAACGATATCTTATTATGTTAATAATAAGAATAACCATATTGCTTATCTGAGAAAAAGATCACAAATATTACGTGATAACATGATTATTATCTCATGTGGATGATTTTTTTCAGAAATGCTTCCTTGGGATCAAGGAAGAGGAGGTAGTGGAAGATCTTCCTCTTATAGAGGAAGAGGTATTTCAAATCCAAGGTTCATATCCCAAATTGGAAACCGAAAGCTAGTAAGAGAGAATATTTCCTCATTATCTGGTTTAACTACACAATCAAATAACATCCTTTATAAGGAATTTTTGGCTTATAAAGCTTCAAAAGAAAAGTCTAATGACTCCGAATCATCATATGCTAAAACTGTTTCTAATGAAGCAGAAGATGATATAAAAAGTTAGGCTCAAAGCCCCCATAAAGAGGTTATACTTCTCTTAGAAAGTAAAGATATCAAATGGAAAGATAATCCATGGCTGTTGATAAAAAGATATATGGATACAAGATTCTATCATACGGAGGCTTATAAGCCTAGACAATACTATTAACATATTCTGAAAGAAGAAAATTGTGAGATCGAACACTATCATAGTGGCCAGCCTAATGTTCATAACTTCAGTAAGATAGTGATAAAATGTATTATATCTGTAGAAGCATGGGAAACTTCTTCATTAAAAGAAAGGGAGATCATACATCCCCAAACAAAAGTCCTAATTAAATATAATTACTGGGATTACATAAATACATTTTATAAAACATTCTTATATGAAAACCCAAGACAAAAACATTCTTGGTTCATAAAAATGTGTTCTCATACTTATGGACAGGAAATTCCAGTCTGGTTCTATAATTGGTGGCAATCTTTTGGCCCCTCAGTAAATATTCTTCCTGATTTATATAAAAACTTATATACCCAATGGTAGATGTTTCTCCTGCCTTAATAGAGGCTCAGCAAAATAAAATTTTCATTAAAGATATGCCTGTATCACATTTTTATTTCCAGTTCAGTATTCCATGGATATGGAAATGGTCTCTAGGAGTTGGTTATACCAACCAGAATATTTTTTGCATCAAAAGAACATTTTTTATAAAATTTTGGAAAAAGATGACCATAATAAACAATGATGGTATCATAGAAAGCCATGATACTATAGAGAAAATTAAAAAGACAATTCAAGATTATATTGATCAGGTAAATAGCCATCCTCATAAGGAAGCTCCGAGCCCTTTCAGACACATTGTCAGAAAAGTCAAAACTTTTAAAGGTACTGATCAAATTAGCAATAAAGAAATCATGGATTTCTATCTAGCAGAAATGAAAAAAGATATTATAAAGAATTTTAAAAAAGAAGGAGGATCTCTTTCAACAATGTCTACATCGTCCCAGACTGAAGAAGATGAAAATACAGAAAGATTTTTTCATGAATGACAGAAATATACTACTGATCCTTTAGATGAAGATTATATCAACACAGTTCTTTTAGAATACAGGCAAGAATTCAGCCTAGAAGAATCATCTGGAAAGCTAAAAAACAAAATATCATAATTGACCACTCAAGAGCATGATCAAAAGACTCCAATAATAGTTGGCGTGGCACACACAATTATGCACTCTGGCATTATAATTGCCAGTTGTTGAAGCACTTTCCATGTGACAAACACTCTGGATAGACTGTTAGTTTTGTACTTTCATTGTATGTATTTGTCTTTCTTTGTAAGTGTCTTTATGTATTAGTTATCGAGTTGTATTTACTAATGCATGTTGATAGTTGCTGAAATCTCTAAGTGTTTTGCGCACTTGTATGTGCGTAGGAATTAGTTCGTGCGTACTTAGAAAGTACGCAAGAATACCTTGCGTACTTGCTAAGTACGCATGAGCAATTTGCCCTGCGCACTTGCTAAGTGCGTAGAGACCAGGTCGTGTATAAATAGGAAAGGTTGACAGTAGACAAGTACGTAGTCAGATACTCAGACTTTGTATACTCAGTATTTCTCTCTTTAACCTTCAAGTGTTTATAATAGACGAAAGTTTAAAGTGATTCTCTTGTCGGTTTACTTTGTGTTGTAAGACTCTCCACCTAGTCACGGGCATTCTGCACCCGGTCTGACTCAGGAACACACTTGCATGTGGCGATCCGCCACACCCGAGGGACCTACAAATGGTATCAGAGCATTGCTCTTGATTTCAAGTGTTGTGAGTGTGTTTTGAGAGTTTTCTACAGAGATTTTACAAGCAAAAGTGGGTATTTTTGTTGATTTTTGTGATAAAATAGGGGTAGCTCTTGAGCACTATTTTAGAAGCAAAAATCACTCAAAAACCGATTTTTGTTGTGTATTTGAGTGTTTTGAGCAACAAAGGTTGGTTAGAAACAAGTTTCTGACCCTTTGGCTCATTTTGTTTGTTCATCTGTCCAATTTTTGCCATCTCCGGTGAGATTCTAGTGATTGGAATAGTTTGGTGAGAGTTGGTGAAAAGGTTATCTGCGTACTTACCATATCTGGCAAAAAGTTCAGTCTTGATGCGTACTTATCAAGTTAGCAAGAATAATCTTTCTGCGTACTTAAGTTAAACCTTGCGTACTTATCTTCTACACCTGCGTACTTAGCAAGTACGCAACAGCAAATCATAAGTGCGCAAGACTATTTCTCTAAGTGAGAAAGGCCAATATCAAGTCCGCAAGTGTCTTTTACCTTTCTGAAATTTGACTAAGTGTTCACCATGTCGAATCTTCAGAACCTCGGTAACCTTCTGAACTATGACAACGAGATTGGAACACCTCAGAAACCGCCAAAGTTGCTAAATGTAAATGATTATTCTAACTGGAAAGCACGCTTTAAGCATTACATTTCTTATACCGATTCTTCGTTATGGATACCAATTCTAGAGGGATATAAGCATCCCACACACCTTTACCTTGATGATGTAATGCCCAAGCCTATCTCTAAACTCGATGAAGAAGAAAAGAAAGTTTGTGATCGAGAGAAGAAGGCTCACGGTTATATCACTATGGCCTTGACTAGGGAGTTATTTCACAGTTTCAGAGGATATGATAACTCCAAGGATCTTTGGAAGGCGTTACAGAAAATATTCGAGGGCAATAGTGACATCAAGAAAAGTAAGCGGGATCTCCTCAGGAAGCAGTATGAGTGCTTCAGATTTCTGGAGAACGAATCTATAGACGAGTTCATCTCTAGATTCTATCATTTGCAGACTGCGTTGAAAGCTTTTGAGCTAAAATATCCTAATGAAGAATTAGTTGAAAAGTTTCTAGATGCTTTGCCACCCAAGTTTGAGATGTATACAACCCTGATGAGAAAAAAATTCTAAGTTCTATGAGATGACAATTGATGAGGCAATTTGAAAGGTTCAAGCTCATGACATGAACCTAAAAAGGAAAGAGAGCTCAGGAAGACCTCAGATACAAGACCCTTCTATGTATCATGGGACGTCTTCTACAACCAAGTAATCGGGATCTGGAATTGCTCTGTTCTCAGGAAACTCTCATGAGGAAGAAACTGTAAAGGCTTGTGGTGGTCATGCATGCTATGCAGCATCTGGCTCTGGATCTCATCATCAGAACTCCTCAAGAAATCCTCCCGCTACATCTTCAGCTAACCAATCAGCGATAGCCAAGATATCTGAAGATCATGTGGCTTTATTCTCTTCTTGCATGCTTTCCTATGAGAACTTCATTGGCGGTAAGCTAACGGATCCTGAAACAATAGAAGAAGACTTCAATCAGGTAGATCCGGATGATATAGAGGAAATGGACATTCAGTGGAATATGGCCATGATATTGAGGAGAGCCAAGCCTTTCCTGAACAGAACTGGCCGAAAGTTCATTGGTGGCCATTCTAATGCCAAGGTTGGTTTTGACAAATCTAAGGCCAAGTGCTATAAGTGTCTGAACTTTGGACACTTTGCTCGTGAATGTCAAAATGATAGAGCACCGGCTTCGGGTTTCACCAGACCTAGCCAAGGAAATAACCAAGGCTACAACAACTCAAACAACCACAATCAAAGCCAAAGTGGAACGTCCAATGCACTGGTAGCTCAACAGGACGAAAGCTTTGATTGGGGTGTTCATCTGGAGGATGCTCTTATTGCACAAACTCAGGTTGGTCTCATGGCTGAGGTTATGGAGATGATGGAAGCTGAGGAAAGGGAAGCTTCTGTGGCTGATCCAGAAGAGTCTACAATTGATGTTGCCCTCATGGCTATCGGAGAGGCATCACATTCATCGAATGAGGTAGATTCTAATCCTTTTACTGTCATTTCTTGTTCCAAATGTCTAGGCTTAAAATTTGAAAACTCTAAGCTTCAAGAAAAGGTCGAACCCCTTCGTATTGCAGCTTTAAGCTACAAAGAAAACGAAAAACGATTTAAAGATTCAACTGAAACGTTGAAGAAAGTAAAACGTGATTATTCACTTAAAATGAGCGATCAACAGCTTCACTTGGATATTGCATATAAGGGGTTAGAGAAAAGGAACAATGATATCAATAAGCTGCAAAATGAGATCTTGCAGTTGAAATGTACTAATGAGAAGTTGAAAAATTCTCGTTTTGTGGTGGAACACTACGAATCAGTAGTGAGACAAATGAATTGCTTAGGGCTGGGTACTAATGCCATTCCTCCACCAGTTAGCGGGAAATTTGTCAACGGCTTAGTAGACATTGATCTAACTTGCCTTGATGAGTCCTCAGGTAAGGATGATTCCTCAAGTAAGGCCAACTCCACATCTAATGAGGAGTTCTTTACTGCTACTGATGATGGGTCGGTTAATACCTGCCCTGAAGGAGTAGTATCTGAGGAGTTGTTATTCGAACAGAAAGTCAAGAAAAACATTATTACTAATAGTGACAATTGTATTTTAACTGAACCCGATATCATTGAATCAAATGATAAATTAAAGGTAATGCTTTATGGGGTGTATAAAAATCTTAATCAATTTAAGAAAGAAGTTTTTTCAGCTCACTATGGGCTTGGTTATAAAGAAAATTTGCAAAAATACTATACTCCCAAAAACCAATCTATATCGGGTCAAACTCCTGTTCACAAACCAACTCCTCCTACTCATAATGCTGAGTCATCTAATGCCAGATCAAATGAGCCTTATAGGAGGACTTACACAGACAAGAGGACTTGCTTTCACTGTGGTCTGGTAGGTCACATCCTTGTGAACTGCCCTTCTAAGAACCAAGGAAACGGCCTATTGTTTCACAACTGGCTGTCATCCCTAAGTCACCACAAGTGAAGCATCCCAAAAGTCCAAAGACAAATGTGGTGAAACCACCAATAAAATCGATGGTAAAGCCAAAGATAACCTCTAAGGCTAAACCATCTGTTTCAAGAAAGGGAAAGCAACTTGCTATACCTTGTGTATCTACCTCTGGTAGTATACCTACTGGTGAGAAATCTGTGGTGAAACTCTCTAAGCCATAGAGGAGAAGAAGGAATAAGAGGTTGAGAAAGCTAGAACAGCTGATTGGAGTTCAATCAGGTGAAGCTTCCATTAGTTCACCGGCTGTTGTTGAACCTAAGGCTACTGTTCCAGTTAAGAAACAGAAGAGATCCTAGACTGCCAAATCTAAAAGTTCTCAATCTCCTAGTTCTAATTCTTATAAAGATTCATCCATTTTGAACAGTCACGGCTGTGAGTTAAAAGAGATTGTTTATTTTGAAAAAGACGGACGACCCAAGACCACTATGGCTTGGGTCTCCAAATCTAACTAATTCTTTTTGTGACTCGTGCAGGGACATCCGAAGAGTACAATCTCTAACCGTTGGTATGTAGATAGTGGATGCAACCAGCACATGACAGGAAACATGGCCATGCTTCAAGACGTGAAACCATTCAAAGGCGGCTATGTGGCCTTTGCTGGAGAGAAAAGGCGGTAGTATCACTTGTCAAGGCGTGGTGTCAAATGGTTTTGTCAGTTTTGACAATGTCAACTTTTGCGAGCTGCTGAAGCTTAACCTATTGAGTGTCTCCCAAATGTGCGACAAGGAGTACTCGGTGATGTTTGACAAGAATGAATGCTTGATACTCAAACCTGGTTTTGAGGTTCCTGAAGATTGGATTCTGATGAGAGCGCCAAGGACAAACGACACCTATCAGATTGATATGAGCGTGGCAACAACCACCTCATCAGTTGCTACGTGTTTGCTTACCAAAGCGACAGAACTTGACTCTATCTTGTGGCATAGGAAACTCGGACATATTTCTTATCGTAAAATGAATCATTTGGTCTGAAACAGGTTGGTAACCGGTGTTCCTAAGCTGAGATTTACCATTGCAGATGACTATATGCCTTGTAAAAAGGGCAAACAGCAACGGAAGTCTCACAAGCCCAAGCTCCAAAACTCCATCGATACCCTTTGGAGCTATTACATATTGATCTGTTTGGCCCCATAAGTATCAGGAGTATTGGAAGTAAGTCATTCTGTCTGGTTATAACTGATGATTTCTCACGTTTTTCTTGGGTGCATTTTTTAGGTACGAAGGACGAAACTGCTGACATTCTTCAATACCTGATCCTGAGCTTGGAATCTCTGTGCAAGCTGAAGGTTAGAAGAATAAGGAGTGACAACGGAACTGAGTTCAAGAATAATTTGATGGAACTTTTCTATCTCAAGAAGGGTATCAGTCACGAATTTAGTGCCCCGTACACACCTCAGCAGAATGGAGTCGCAGAACGGAAGAACAGAACATTGATTGAGACTGCAAGGACAATGCTGTCAGATGCAAAGCTTCCTGTCACTTTCTGGGCAGAAGCAGTTAATACAACTTGTCACATCTTGAACAAAGTTCCGGTTGTGAAGAGGCACAACAAGACTTGTTACGAGTTGATCAACAATCGAACTCCCAATCTTGATTACCTAGTTCCTTTTGTTAGTCCCTGTTCCTTGTTGCTATAGTACAAAGACCGCAAGTCTAAGTTTCATGCAAAAGCGGTGGAAGGCATCTTCTTAGTGTACAACATAGGAACTCGTACTGTCGAGGAATGGTTTGAAGTGGATTGTAGTAAACACCGCATTCCACCAGAACCAACTGGTCCAGCTTGGGGTTTTGATTATGATGCGCTATTCAAGTCAGTCAATCTTCCTGATTTGTCTGCAGTTGATGCCGCAAATGTATATGAATTATTTGGTGGCGGTGATGACTGCAGTTTCTCAACTCGTGCTACTGTATCGATTGTAACTCCTGATTCCAATGCTGCATCTGCATCTGGAACTCTTAATGGTGATAACAGTGAAGATGTTCATGTTGATGGAAATGACGCTCAAGATAATCCTAACACTAGTGTAGGAAATGAAGCTCCAGCTGATCCAATTAACATTGAATCTTCTTCTTCTAGAACACAGGATATGGGGGAGTTGAGCACGAACCTTGATTCAGAAATTCAGGAACCGAATGTACCAGAGGCGAGAGTGCATAAGAATCATCCAATTGACAACATTATTGGTGATCCTCATGTCGGTGTTCAAACTCGTCATCGAACCATTACTGAGAACACTAGTCTGTACTCGGAGATACTTGACACTGGTGTCATGGAAACATGTCTGCATGTTGCATTCGTATCCCAGTAAGAGCCGAAGAATGTGAAGGAGGCTCTCGCTGACAATTGCTGGATTGAGGCGATGCAAGATGAATTGTCTCAATTCCAAAAGTTGCATGTGTGGAATTTGGTTGACTTGCCAAGGGGCGTATGACCAATTGGCACCAGATGGGTGTTAAAATGCAAGACGGATGATCGTCATGTTGTGGTGAAGAACAAAGCAAGATTGGTTGTTCAGGGTTTTTATCAATAAGAGGGCTTGGATTACACGAAAGTATATGCCCCAGTTGCTAGACTTGAAGCCAATCGACTGTTTCTGGCTTACGCTTCATATGTTGGCTTCAAGGTCTATCAACTTTATGTGAAGAGTGCTTTCCTATATGGAAAAGTACATGAAGAGGTCTATGTCACTCAACCTCCCGGCTTTGAAGATCTGCATAATATCAATAAAGTGTACAAGCTCGACAAAGAACTTTATGGTCTTCATCAAGCGCCACGGGCATGGTATGAGACATTATCTAAGCATCTACTATCTAATGGTTTCGACCGTGGACAGATTAACTTGACCCTCTTCATTAGGAAAGCAAGAGGTGACATTCTTCTTGTACAAGTCTACGTCGACGACATTATGTTTGGATCCACAAATGAAGGGATGTGTAGGGATTTCAAACAGGTGATGAAGTATAAGTTTGAAATGAGTAACATGGGTGAATTGTCGTTCTTCCTGGGTCTGCAAGTCAGTCAAAGAGAGGATGGCATTTATCTACATCAAACCAAGTATGTGTAGGACATCTTGTCAAAATACAAGATGAATGATAGCAGTACTTATGGCACACCTATCCCAGTCAATCATGGTCTGCATCCTGACAGAGATGGAAAGGATGTGTCTTGCAGATTATACTGTGGGATGATCGGATCACTTATGTATCTCACAGCTTCAAGACCCGATATAATGTTTGTTGTGTGCTTGTGCTCAAGGTTTCAGTCACAACCGAAGGAGTCCCACATGATAGCTGTGCAGAGAATTTTCAGATACTTGAAAGGGAACCCCTATTAGGTCTTTGGTACTCTAAGCAGCAGTCATTTGACTTTAAAGCTTATATTGATTCAGACTATGGCGGTTGTAACCTTGACAGAAAGTCAACTTCTGGTGGATGTTAATTCTTGGGAGACAAACTCCTCGCAGTGTAAGAAGCAGTCAACGGTTTCTGTCTCAACATGTGAAGCAGAATACATTGCTGCAGCGAGCAGTTGTTCTCAGATATTGTGGATTCAGCAGCAATTGAGAGACTACGGCTTGAACTTCACTGGAACTCCTCTGTTCATTGACAACAATGCCACCATGTCCATCACAAATAGCCGAGTGAAACATTCCAAAGCGAAACATATTGAAATTCGCCATCATTTCATCAGTGATTGTGCTGAAAAGCATTTAATTGAACTTGTAAAGGTTCACACGGATGACAATCTTGCTGACCTTTTCACTAAGGCATTTGATCGACCCCGTTTTGAGCATCTTGTCAACTTGATAGGAATGTTCAATCCTGAGTGAAAATTTTGTTTTTCTCAAATCAATTCAATTCATGGAAGTTAAATTTTATTTCTTTTTAAATCTTTTGTATAGCTCTATTAATTTTCAAAATATTTTACAAAATAAAAAAAAAACAAAATAGAAAATGGAGAAAATTTCAAAGTTAACTTGATAAAAGAGTAAATGATAGTACATCAGAAATGATCTAAACGTCATAGACTACTCATATGAGAAATGATTGCGTCATGCTTCCCTAATTGTTTAAATTATTATGTTTTTAATCTGTTTATTTACAGGTAATTTGAATTGTCAATATGCTGTATGCGTCTTTGAATCACTAGTATTGTGGAAACTAAATCTAACTTACAACTGTGATTTGAACCCATGTTTGCTAGTGTGTGTGCGTAAAAGAATAGAAAAGATCATTATCAGATAAAGGATGTTAGATTTTGGCAATAATTTTCTTCTGAGATCAGTTTTGGGTTATGTCGTTAGCACAATTAATGCGGTTCATCTGACTGCCCATACTAACAAGTATGCAAGGAAAGATTGAATCAAGACATGTCTCTACATTAACCGTTGAGCGTGTATTCACCCTTGAATCACTCCTGATTCATTGAAATCAAATCCAGATAAAAGTTGGATTCCCCTACCCTAATACTCAAACACCATATTCATTATCCTAAATCATCATACCAATATTCACTGAAGAAATCAAATGAAACCAAGACAAATGAATCACTCGATTCTGAATCTTATGATTCCTAATAATCCTTATGGATTATGCTTGATTTTTCCTGTGCTAATTGATGTAGCTTCATTCTGAAAATTTAGAAAATAATTAGGAAAATCTTAGATGCCTTGAGATAGTGCAACTTACATTACTGTAGCATATCAGTAGGGTACACGTTGTATATCTTATAATTAATACCTTAACACACAAGAACGTGATACAAAGATGCTTATAGTTTCAAATCTTATAATATTGTCAACTTGAATTACTTGTTTATGTGGTTATTACGTATGAATAAATAGTAATCCATGACATGATCCTATATTCTTTGATGTTTATATTGTATCGTTTTTTCTATAAGTTAGCCTGATATGACCCTCTGCTCGTGTCTTTGATAAAAAAAAATATATACTTTGTGTGAATACGTGTATATTTCTATCTTGAAAAGATCAAAAAGATTTTAAGTTTGTGTATAGTTCAATTTTAATCAGAAAAGCCAAAAATATTTGTGTTTAACCTTCCTGAATTGATTTTGATTTTGAATTCTCTTGATTGAATGTTTTTATCTTGTTCGTTATTTGACTTGAAATCTTCATAATTTGAGTTGAAAGTTTGCGCACATAAGGGTCTCTACGTACTTGATAAGTGCGCATGAAGTAAGCACTGCGTACTTAACAAGTACGCAAGAGTTAAGTCTTGTGCACTTAGTAAGTACGCAGGAGTTAAGTCTTGCGCACTTAGCAAGTACGTAAGACCTTTTTGTGTTGGGTATAAAAACAGGACTTATAAAATTTTCAGATTTTTTATATCATTCAAATAGTTTCGCCTGTTCATTTCCCTCTGCAAATTTTACTCAAAAAATTTGAGTGTTCTTAACCGATTTTTCGTCCCATTACTAGTATCATCATCGTTATACAATCAATTGGTGAGAATCTAGAGGCATTCCATCCGCAAAATGACAATTTTTGGACCGATTCAGAATTTGAAAAATTTTAGGGTTTCAATCTTGATTTTAGACAAATTTTAGGTCATTTTATGAACATTTTATGACTAAAACGTGTTAAGAATCTTCAATCGATCCCCTATCAGACCTTAATCGTCCTGATTGTTGTTAATTTTGACCTTGGCTTGGATTTGACCGTCGGTTCGACTGAGTCGCCACTTAGGTCAAAATTGTGACAAATGTAGCACTTATTTGGTGTTGATATTAGTCCCATAGGCTAGAATCATGTATTCCGACCTTGTGGTGACCTAATCCACATCTTTTTTTAAACATCTGTTGAAATTTTTGGATTTTTGGAAAATTGTACAAGTGCGTTTCTTGCGCACTTAACAAGTACGCAAGAAGTAATTCATGCGTACTTGTTAAGTACGCAAGAACAAATTCCTGCATACTTGCTAAGTACGCAGGACCAACACTTGTGAAAAATTTCTAAGTATGAAATTTCAGTTCAATGAGTAACTGCTATACTGAGTCATGTGTTTTCAATTCCAATGAAACTTGTTGTTCTTAATGTGTTTTCTGTGTGTTTTTGCAGGTATGGCTCGTGCGTTTACAAATGAGTTCAATCTCCTAGCACATACAGAACCAGAGTGGAAGGGTGCTGCACTGTAGTACCGAGAGATAATTGAATTCTTGAACCGTTCAAGAATCAATTATGCTATTTTTGCAAACCCGATTGTTTCAAGACCATATCTCGAGCAATTATGGAAGACCGCGGAGCATGATTGCATGGTAACCCCCAATGTTATAAGGGCTACCGTGGCGGGTCATGACATCGCCTTTTCTGAAGACACAATTAGACGGGTCTTGCAATTTTGAGATCTCTCCACCGACCCAACAGCCTATCCTGACTATTTTGTGGATGGTTGTTGGAGGCAACGAATGGGGTACGTCGGAGTTAGAGATTATGCTTCATACAAGAAAATGTGGGTGCTCGATCAATGGAGATATTTTGCCCACGTCATGAACATGTGTATCTCCTCAAGAAAGGATGCAATGGGTCATCATCTTGCTGCAGCCATGGTTGGCTTATCTCTCAATAAGGACTACAACTTCTCAAGATACATATTCAAAGCCATAAATGATCAGATAAACACGGCTGAGAGGTTCAGGTTCTTGTTATAACCAAGGTTTGTGCAACTATTGATTGACGATGCGTTGCCAAACCTCCCTGCTATTGGGGAGAGATTGCAAGTCAAGAGGGTGGACAAGAGGGTGTTTGCACAATTATTGAAGCCAGGCAGTGTAGAACCTACCCCTGAGCACACAACACTCTTTGGCCACCTGATAAACGAAGCGTATGTGGCACCGGCTGACTGGAGATGGTTTAGCCAAGACTCAGAGCCAGAGCTAAGTGCACATTCGGATGAACAACAACAACAACAAGTAGAGGAAGTTGAAAGTGTGGATGAATCGTTGGAAAGTGGAGACGAAGAAGCAGGTCATGATGGTGATGAAGGATCCGACTCCGAAGAGACAGAGTCTGATTCTGATGATGCACCATCACAGGCACACCCGAGGAGAACGACGAAGGTGACCCTTCCTGAGTCATCCTCAAAGAGAAAGTGATAGTCATTAAGCAGTGAATATGAGCCAGATTCTGACTCTGACGCTGCTATTCAGAGACAAAGGCGTGAAAGTATAAACCAGAACAGGGGGGATAGGAAGCAACATGCTATTACCAGTGAGGTGGAGGTCAGTGCCCAGCAGCAAGTACAAGTATCGGCTGCAGTACTGATTCAGCCTCTACCCCACCTTCACAGCAATTATACTGGCGACAGAGGAGAAGGCCATAGGTACAACCTGATGTGGCGGTCACTACTAGCACAGAGGAAGTTCCTGCGACAGTGACCCTCCCTGTCACATCTGTCCAGGTGGCGGTGACTACTCCAATTCTCACAGAGTCAGTCACCATCACACCTTCCATCACCCCTACAACCATCATCACATCCAAAATCCCTACAACCACCGAACCTATAATTCAACCCTTCAACTAAGAAGAATTCACTCAGGGGTTTGACTTTGATACTATCTTCTCCTCCCCAATTCACCATGCTGAAGCGTCTACATCCAGACATCCTGATCCTAATGTACAAAGGATAGAAATTCTGGAAACCCAAGTTGCTGGTCTACTGGAAACTGTTCGGAAGTCAAAGGAGGAATCTGACGCTCCACAGGCATAGATTAATTCGTTGGTGGACGAAGTTAGAATTCTAAGAAGCCAGAGAACGGGGACAGACGAGAGACTTAAGAATGTAATGGCCCAGAATGAACTTATAATCAAGACAAATAATATGATTCTGGGACACAGGTCGTCTCTTGAGCTGAGGTTTGATATGCAACAGAAAGAGCATGAACTGATGGTCAAACTAATTGCAGATCTGACCAAGAAGCTTGATGCTCAGGGGGAGAAAGAGAAAGAGAAGACATCAACACCTACTGGTGATGAGCCATGTCATCCTGTTGATTTGACTAAGGATGATGACAAAGACAAGGATCCCGAAGTCGGTCCTAGTGGAAGTGAGCACCAAGCTTTAGCAATTGTGCCTATTTCTGCTATTCCAGTGGCTGAGGGGGAGTCTACTCATCAGGAAGGTGGTGATACCTCTGGTGGTGACAAAGGAAAGTCAGTGGCTGATGTTCTAAAGGATCTATCTGATGAGGAGATCTTATACTTAGAGCCTGACTATTCCAAGGAAGCACAGATCAATGCTCTCTACAATCTTGAAGAAGGAGAGATCGACTCCGGTGATGATTGGGATGAAGATGATGAGGATGTAGTTATTGAAGTTCCCAAGGGAGATAGGGAAGGAGAGTATGAGTTCGAAGATGGTGAGATCTTTGAAGTGCCATCCTTTGAATCTCAGCTCGACACAGGTTCAGTCGACACTGCTAGTAACATTGAAGCATGGACTGAAGCCTCCCCAGTTGACCCTACACCTGTGGATCCAGAGGCACCGAAAGATAAAGATATGCATGCTAGTTCATCAAAGGGTCCAACTCCTGTTTGGCAAAAGACTTCTATCATAGACAAACAAGGAGCAACAGGGATGATCTTAGCTGTAAGGTTCGAGGAAGATAAGCAGTTGTTCGCAATCAAACGATCTGGGGGGTTCAATACTTAAAACCAACAAGTGAAGCGTTCAACTCCTTACCTAAATACGACCTTGTGAACCTAGCAAACCGAGAGCTGCTGAGTCACTCAAATCACGCAGTGGCGATGGGTTTGTGGCAGGTTCTACAGTGGGAAGCAAGATCAGGGAAGTTTGAAGTGTTCAAGCCTCAAGTGCCCAAGCGAGTCAAGGATAAGAATGCTAGACATCCTGTGACTAAGAAACGCTTAAAGAAACTAGTATACAAGCCAGTTCTATGTGAAACCAAGATTCCCGTGAGCAAGTTATCTCAGGATATCCTCGGTGACATGTGGTACTGGTACGTAGATCCTAAAACGGGTGAGGCTGTGGTGATAGGAAAGGTATGGTCAGAAAGTGGATGCTTAGTGCTGAGGGAACTAATCAGAGTATTTGATGAAGTCTGCTTCATTAACTTCTCTGTGAAAGATCTGGAGGCACTAGCAGACACGTATTGCATGCATACGGACGAATGGACGAAATTCCTTGCTTCTAAATATGACAAGGTGATCAAGTTTTGCCTTGACTACAAGAAGAAGATGGAAGCTTAAGATGCAGGGCTGTGAAGACCGAAGACGATCCAGAGCTGTTGTCAAGGGGGAGTTTGTTGAAGCACTTTCCGTGTGATAAACACTCTGGATAGAGTCTTAGTTTTGTACTTTCATTGTATGTATTTGTCTTTGTTTGTAAGTGTCTTTATGTATTAGTTATCGAGTTGTATTTACTAATACATGTTGATAGTTGCTGAAATCTCTAAGTGTTTTGCGCACTTGTATCTGCGCAGGAATTAGTTCCTGCGTACTTAGCAAGTACGCAAGAATACCTTGCGTACTTGCTAAGTACGCATGAGCAATTTTCCCTACGCACTTGGTAAGTGCGCAGAGACCAGGTCGTGTATAAATAGGATAGGTTGACAGTAGACAAGTAGGTAGTCAGATACTCAGACTTTGTATACTCAGTATTTCTCTCTGTAACCTTCAAGTGTTTATAATAGACGAAAGTTTAAAGTGATTCTCTTGTCGGTTTACTTTGTGTTGTAAGACTCTCCACCTAGTCACGGGCATTCCGCACCCGGCCCGACTCAGGAACACACATGCATGTGATGATCCGCCACACCCGAGGGACCTACACCAGTCACTATTTACTTTTTGAAAAGCTAGCAAAATAATTGCTATTTACTGTTTTCTTTTTGACATAATTGTCTAGCTAGGTCCCATATTGGGAATCTTGTAAGCTTTTCCCTGCCTATATAAGGAGACTTTCTTCTCTTGTAAAATCATCTCGGGGAACACCTCCACTACTACTCTTGTAAAATTACTTTGAAATAAAATTTGAATTTCATCTTGTGAATCTTGAAGTTCATCATCCGAAAGAAAAAAAACAGGTAAAATTTACTTTTTGATATTTTTTATTTTTCAACGATTGCCTCTATCAGAGGCTAAGTCTTTTAAGTGTTGAAATGTTTATATAAATTGAACAAGTAAGTTTAAAAAAATGTATAAAATTGAAAATATTTTTAAGAATAGAATATAGACAGGTTAATGACATAATAGAATAATAAGTTGGTAGTTGAATTTTTGGTGACCTCGTAGCTGCTAATGCCAGGATGGGCGCAAAATGTTTTTATGGTCTGACCTTTACTAATCCCATCTTAGCTTTCCATATTGTCTTTGTAAAAAATCCTATTGGTCTATAATTATTAAATGTTTTTAATTTTATGCTATTGTTTTTAATATTTATATTTTGGTTGTTCGATCCTGTAAATATATATATATATATATATATATATATATATATATATATAATAAATAAAGGTTTTCTATGCCATGTGCCACCTTCACATTCATTCTTATCATTTTTTCCCGCCTCTCTCTTATTAAATACACTTCTATTTTTAATAATAATATATTTTTAAAGAAATACTAATCTATATATTATATTAATAAATAAATCTTCTAACATATTTTGACGAGTGTATCTGTTAACAGATTATATTGTATTCCACGAGTTTGTTCAATCCGTGTAAAACACGAGTTTTAAAAAAATAAAATTGTTATTATTTAATATATAATATTATATTTATTCGACCCGTGTAATACACGGGATTTTAACCTAGTATGTAATATGTAAATCTTTATTACTAAATATATATAATATTACATTTATTTAACCTCTGTAATACATCGGGTTTCTAAAGTTTAACATGAGTGAACATTTATTAGTTAAATAAAAAAAATTAATACTTAGCTAAAAAAATGTTTTAAAAAATTAACTTAACAAAATTTATAACTGTCACGTAAAAGTTTATTCAATCCATGTAATACACGGGTTTTAAAGACATAAATTTTTTTATTATTAAGTATATAAAATTACATTTATTCAACCCGTGTAATACACGGGATTCTAACCTAGTATACATACATATATATATATATATATATATATATATATATATATATATATATATATATATATATATATATATATATAGGGTTAAGATCAAATGAGAACGCATAAATACTTGATAAAAGTAATAATAGTAATAAGAATAATAACGTTAATAATAAGTGTATTTCTAAATTAATTATACTCATACCTCAATAGCATAATGACAATACTTAATACAAATTTTATTATATTAAAGTTGTATTATTTATGCATATGTTTATATAAAATAAAAGGCTTGCATGTTATTCATAAGTATATCTATATATTAAAAGCTATTATAAGTTTCGTATATAACACTGTCTTTAGTTTATATCTATTATTCTCGTTTATACCAACATACAATAGTTTTTGTAACTTTACATTTACTAAATAATATATTTTATAATTATATGTGTGTATATTTACATACTATATTCCTAAATAAAGCGTTAAATATTTGTAACTAAATGTATAAACGTATGTTTATAGGAACAGTTTCTGAATAATTATATAAGTGTAAATATATGCATATCTATATTTCTAAATAATATTTTATACTTATAACTAAATATGTATATATATATATATATAGATTTTTATATCCTCGTTTTATTCGAACGGAGACCTGGTTATTACAAATACACGAACGAGGTTCGATTTTACATTTAAATCTCGGAGTCGGATCTTAATCGGTTAAGCTCAATTAGCCTATTACACATGTTTACATACAAACAAATATAATTTACAGAATAAATACAAAAGCTTGGCACACGTTTATACCTCACTAATCATACGCGAACCCGCAAGTAAATGACCCGTTTAGCTCGGTTTCACACCACGTTAGCTTCTCCCTTGTCGTTCCAGACGTTAACCACCTTTAACCCGAGTTGACCAAAACCCGAGATAGCCGGGAAGGACCCGAACAGTCCCGAATACCCGGGTGACTTCCCATCCACCCTGTTGACAACTTGTAGGATCGTGAAAGTACAAGATGGTTCCGTTCTTAGTTGAAATTGGCGAAAAAAATAACAACTACACAAGAATAATCGAGTAAACAGAAAGCATACTTTTAAGAACACTGTTGTATTAAGCTTTTGCAAATAAACGATTACGAATGAAACTCAATCAAAAAGCACACTTACAATGAAGTGTTTACACAGTATTTATACTCACTTAGAGTCAATACAGACCCTTGATTCTAAGGGTCAGATTTAACACAGACCGTTGATCTTTTGTATATAGCTAACTTCTACACGTTTAGTCTAAAACTAGTTAACTTTATTGAAGCGTCTTCTTTATGCATTATTGCTTGCATGCTTGGAGAAGAGCATTGTTGTCTTTCATTGGTTGTGCCATTGAGGTTCCTTCTGTGTTGAGTGTGTCAGTTGCTTTTGCAGAAAGTTGTCAGCGACGCTTGGCATGGATAGTCAGCTGCAACGATTTGTCTTCAAGGCATATGGTTGTCAGCAGCAAAGATGAGGATCAGCAGCAAGATGTAACCATCCAAAGCTGCTGATGATTTGCCTGTCAGCTAAGAAGCCTATCCACAACAACTTTGGTCTTCAGCAGATAAGGCTATCCGCAACAAATTTGTTCTTCAGCAGGAGAACAAGTATCCGCAGCAGTTAAGCTTGTCTGCAGTTGTTTGTTGGTCAGCAGCAAACTCTGAGATCAGCAGCATTTGTACTTAGAGAATTTTGTAGCCATTAATCTTTATTTCTACAAACTCCCCCTACACTGATGCTACCAAAATTCTCTTACTGCCTTTGTTGCTGAAGCTTTTGCATGTTTCTGACTATCCTTTCAACCTCATATCCTCTCTGGTCCATGCTGGGATTGTTAAGAGGAAGCTCAGATAGAGTCTTGATGTCTTTGCTTGTCATTTTGAAGATAGCTTTGCTTGAACACCTCATCTTCTGTCCTTTAACATCTGTTAGAGTGAATTCATTCTTCTCAGCATTGTAGGACCAGCTGATGAATGGAGAGTGGGATTGAAGAGGTTTGGCATCAATGATTTCATTTTTGCTGGGGTTGAAGTATTGTCTGATTGCTAGCAATAGATGTCTCCCACCTTCATTCTCAGGCTCAGAGGATTCACCTAGCTCCATCATTCTTCTTAGATCAGAATCTGGAAGCTGCAGTACCTCATCAACAGATATATAGATTGATCTTTTAGGTTCTGTCCTCCCCCTAAACACTTCAAACCATTGGTTTTGAGGGTTGTATGACCATCTGATTATTTCTCTTGAGTCTTCTGGTTTGGAAGTGGGTTTGTTTTTCTTTTTGGGAGGTTGTTGATGAGTAGGAGCTGGATGTGAGGATTGAAATACAGCATGCTCTTGAATCCAGCCTGCTTTGAAATACAACCTGCTCTTGAATCCAGTCGTCAAGACTGTCTGAGTCTTCCTCCATTGGGACCATCTCCCCCTTTTTGGTTGCATCCGTGGACAAAATAAGCATCAGTTTGAGTGCCCACTGATACAAGGGAGGGAGTAGGTAAAGTTGGGCATTTATGGGCTTTATACATAGAGACTTGGTGTCTTAGTTTGGACACTTCAGCCTCTACCATAGCCACCCTGGCCGTCAATTCCAAGATATGAAGTTGCAGTCTGTCCTCATCCACAGTTATGGAATCCTTGGATCCAGATGGGGCCTTAGGCCTAGCCTCTTCATCCCCATCACCCATGGTTTCTTGGCGCCTGGGATTCCTCTTAGTGAGGGGAGTTTCCAAGAAAGCATCCTCACTGTGAGTTACCGTGGTTGAGGTCTTAGCAATGTTGTCACTGTCCTCCTGGTCATTTGATGGACCAACAGTAGTGACAGCCTCTTCCACATCCACTCTTTCATAACTCCTAGAGTGGACCTTCAGGGTAGTAGAACTTGGGTTGGGTGTGTTGGAAGCTAGATCAATCAGTACCTCCGAGATAGTGGTAGTTGGAGAAGGTACATCATCTTGATCAGGTTCCTCAACACTTACGTTCAGAAGAGAAAGGAAAGGCTCAGGGGGCTGTTCTATGGATCCGTGAAGTGATCCTGATCCTAATAGAGAGACATCCAAAGGAGTCTCCCTAATAATGTGGCTGTCCCTTATGATATTCTCACCAGAATGTTGTGATTCTGAGTGAGGGCTGTTAGGTTGGGTTTGTGCCTTGGAGGCAAGAGAAGAAGGAGTTCTCTTGCCCCTTTTCCTAGTATATGTCGTTGCAACCGGGGCCCTGTGTTCCGGTTGAACGATAACATCCAAAAGAGGTGTAAGTAATTTTTGTGCCTGTGCATCCTTAGTAGTATGCACAGGGGTTCAAATGGTAGAAGCAGACTGTTTTTCAGGATGTGAGGTGGAGGGTGTGGGATCAGTATCAGCTGGGATTACTGAACAGTCACCCGGGGTACTTTGTATGTTCAGTATTGTAGATAACAATGGAACATTGACCACTGAGAACTTTTTGGAAACAGCTTCATCTTATAACTCCAAATCGGTGAAAATGCAGATCTTCGTGAAAACCCTACCGGGTAAGACGATCACGTTGGAGGTCGAATCCTCCGACACAATCGACAATGTGAAGGAAAAGATCCAAGACAAGGAAGGCATCCCGCCAGACCAGCAGCGTCTAATCTTCACCGGAAAACAGATCGAGGACGGCAGAACCCTAGCCGATTACAACATCCAGAAGGAGTCAACTCTCCACCTCATCCTCCGTCTCCGTGGTGGCGCAAAGAAGCGCAAGAAGAAGACCATGGAAGGCGGAGGCAAGTGCGGAGCTCACCCGATGCCATTTGCTCCTCTTCTGAGATATGCATTAGAGAAGAGTGTGGCAGAGATACTTCCATGGAGGGCCCATCAGCGCCTTCTCTACTGTATACTCATTTTGATTTCCAGTGTACCCTATGGATACAAAAGTCCTCATGTACTCGTCCTTTGAGTATGAGATGGCTGCTCCCTCATCTTGAAGCTTAAGATGTTTTCTGAGTGTGGCTTCCAAGATGGTGATATCCTTGTCGTCTACTTTGGCTTTAATTTAGGGAATCCCATGTTCGGTTGAGTAGACGGCGGTACTCCAAAAATCCTCCATATGAGGGATATATATGGTAGGGTTGGTTGTGAGGGTAAAGTAGATTTTTGATCGACATAAGAAGTCGATCATATCATTAAATCCTTTGGATTTCTTTCCTTTGGTAAGATATGCTGTAAGGTTGTGGGATGGGATGGGGAGAACTTATAATCATGGTTATTGATGTCTGCCATTGTTATTTGATTTGGTGGGAAGGTTAGAATATGGGAGGCTTTGAATGTTTTAAAGATGGAGGGCTTGAATATGGTGGGGACTTGAGAGAAAGTGATGTGGGTTTAGGGTGAAATTGAAGGTGAAGAGGTGGTAAGGAAATTTGATTTGTTCTTATAACGGCAGAAGAGGGAAAAAACAAAATGACATGTACAATACAACCCAATTTACTTTTCATTGTTACAGCTGTAATACACCGAGGCAGTCATGGTAAAGACTGACGTTAATTTTTACAGCGGGTAAAAGTTAATTTGTACTTAAATTTACCCATCAGCAGCAAACTTGGTTGCTATGGATGAATAAGCATGTCCGCTGCAACCTTGGTTGCTGCGGAAGGTTAAGTCTATCAGCAACAAACTTTTATGCTGCTGATGGATTTAATAATCCGCGGCAAGGATGTTGCTTCTGACAGTCTTAAAGAAATCCGCAGGAAACCTGTTCCTGCTGATAACTTAAAGCAGTCAGCTGCAAATCTTTTGCTGCTGAAGATTAAATCTGTCAGCAGTTAACTCATCTGCTGCTGATATATAACTTTTATTTACAACAAAGGACATACACATTTACAACAAAGGATAGACGCATTCAACTGAACCAATGATGATGCTTGGTGGTTTCTTTGCCTTCCATTGTTGAGTTGGTGGTTTTCCAGCTCTCTTTGCCTTTTCAGCAGCAGAAGCTGCATCCGAGGACTTTGACTTATCAGTAGCAGATTTTGTTGTTGCTGATGGTTTTACTTGAGCAGCTGCAGACTTTGTTGCTGCTGAAGGCTTTCCTTTTGGTTGCTTGGGCTTTACTCGATTAGCAGCAGTTTCGTTGGCTGCTAAAGGTTTAAGAACAGACGTATGCCTATCCTTCTTCACCTTACTGATAGGCTTTTGTATAATTGGGGTTGGAAGAAGAATCTGATTGAAAGGATTAAACTTACAATTTCCAGCAAAGTGGTCTGATTCACCACAGATGATGCAAGATTGTTGAGGTTTTGACAACTGCTCCCTTGGTGGAGAAAGAGAGTTTCTGAATTGAGTTGTCTTGGATTCAAACCTTCTTACCAGTTTGTTCTTCTTTGTGATCAGCTTTGACTAAGGCTTGGGGTTTGTGGGTCCTGATGTCTGTCCCTTTTCAATGTTTAGCTTTCTTCCATCTGGAGGATAGCTGATCTTGATCTGTTTGAATGGTACAGGGGTTGGAACAGCTGGAAGAACAGCAGGAACTTCAACTTTATTCAGAACAGCTTCAGATGGGGTTGCACTGGTTTCATCATGGTCTGAGTAGGTTGACTCAGATTTCGATGAGGTAGTGCAGTCTTCGACGAAAGGTTCATCCGTTGAAGGATCAAGGTTTCGGTTTGTAGTGTCAAGATTTGCAACATTTAAGCTTGGTTCGTAAATGGCAATATAGTCAGCAGGAGGAGGAACAGAATTGTACTGATCATTGTTATACCCAAGTCCAATCTTTACCTTCTCATGGAATTGAATATCTAAAAGTCTTTGTAACTTTTTGGAGGAAAATTCATATTTTTCAACATGAACTTTCTGTTCTGCCAGTTCAGCTCTGGTAGCTTTTAGTTTGACCAGTAGATCATCAATCTGAGTTTCAAGATTAGTTTGCTCTTGTTTTAGCGATGAAATCTCTTTCTTAAGGCAGTTAATCTTTTCTTTATAAGTATTTTCAACCTTTTTGAACTCAGATTTTATCTGATGAAACTCTTCATTTTTATCTATAAGGTTTTGGTTATGCTTTCTATAACCCAAAACTTTATCAATACAGGCTTGAGAGCAAAGATGTTCAAATACCTGAGGTGGTATCTCTGTAGTGTCTGCCATAAGAGCATGATTGTTGACATGCAGTTCTTCATACTGGAAGCTCCAGTCGAACTCAGAAGTTCCAATAGTTATACAGGCTACAGTTTGAACTGGAGGAGTAGCTTGTTGTTGTTGTTGTCTAGGTTGGGCTTGGTGAGCTTGTCTTAACTGAGGAGTAGCTGGATTTGCTCTTGGTGCCTTGCATTCTCTAGCAAAGTGACCCAGTAGGTTACAGTTGTAACATCTTAGTTTGCTTTTATCCAAGCCAACTCTGGTGTTGGAGTTGTTACTTGGAATGGGTCTTCCGGTTCTAGAGTAGAACCTTTTTGCTCTTATAGAGAGCATGGCATACGAGTGCTGTATGTCCATTTCTTCTAAATGATCTGGATGAAAGCATTCCATATCCTCCTTGATAAAGGACATGTTGCTTGAGTTTTTAGAAACAAAAGCAGCAGAGGTTGATGTTTGAGGGGGAGCTTCTAGGAGAAATGGTGAGCTTTTTGTTTGAGAGGTAGAACTGAGTGGTCAGAGTGAAGCGCAGATGAGATGCTGGAGGAAGAAGATGCTGATTGATGATTGGAGCTCCTTTCCTTGGCTTGAATCATTTCTAATTCATATGTTTTCAGCATGCCAAAGAGCTTTGTCATCTGGAGAGTTTTTAAATTCTCCGTTCTTCTTATAGACACTGTGTATAGTGTCCAGCAGCTTGGGAGAGATCTGATAAAATTTTTGAGAATATCTTCATTCTCTAGCTTTACTTTTGAGCACTGCAGCTCACCTACAAGATAAGTATATTTGTTATATAAAACAGTTAGAGACTCACCTTCCTTCCAGACGAAGTTTTCATATTGCTGCTTCAGGATGTCTCTTTTGTTTTCTTTGACTTCCTCTAAGCCAGCAAACATCTTCTCATGAGCCTCCCAGAGCTCTTTAGCAGTTTTGTAACTTCTGAAGTTATGAAAAACTTCATTTGGAAGGCACATTTGGATAGCTCCTAGTGCCTTGAAGTCTCCATCTTCTTTATTTCCTCTTCTGAGTACTTGGAGGGCTCCTTTGGAACTGGTGGTCCTCCATAGTCAGCAGAGGCCACCATGGGAGTGTAGGGTCCATCCCTGATGGATTTCCACATTTCGTACTCCTGATAACATAAAAAGCTTTCCATGAGATTCTTCCACATGTCGTAGTCTTCCCCAGATACCAATCTTGGTGGTCGGTTGATGCTGCCGATGTCTTCAAATCCATTGCTCTGTGCCATCTTTGTTTTTGTGGTGACTTGATGAAAGAGAGAGTTTAGAATAAAACCAGAAGTGATTAAACAAGTGTGAGTTTGTTTAATCTAAGCCACAGCTCTGATACCACTTGTAGGATCGTGAAAGTACAAGATGGTTCTGTTCTTAGTTGAAATTGGCGGAAACAATAACAACTGCACAAGTATAATCGAGTAAACAGAAAGAATACTTTTAAGAACACTGTTGTATTAAGCTTTTGCAAATAAACGATTACAAATGAAACTCAATCAAAAAGCACACTTACAATGAAGTGTTTACACAGTATTTATACTCACTTAGAGTCAAAACAGACCCTTGATTCTAAGGATCAGATCTAACACAGACCGTTGATCTTTTGTATATAGCTAACTATTACACGTTTAGTCTAAAACTAGTTAACTTTATTGAAGCGTCTTCTTTATGCATTATTGCTTGCATGCTTAGAGAAGAGCATTGTTGTCTTTCATTGGTTGTATCATTGAGGTTCCTTCTGTGTTGAGTGTGTCAGTTGCTTTTGCAGAAAGTTGTCAGTGACGCTTGGCATGGATAGTCAGCTGCAACGATTTGTCTTCAAGGCACACGGCTGTCAGCAGCAAAGATGAGGATCAGCAGCAAGAAGTGACCATCCAAATCTGCTGATGATTTGCCTGTCAGCAGCATCAAGTGTTGATGCTGCTGAGAAGCGTATCCGCAGCAACTTTGGTCTTCAGCAGATAAGGCTATCCGCAGCAGATTTGTTCTTCAGCAGGAGAACAAGTATCCGCAACAGTTAAGCTTGTCTGCAGCTGTTTGTTGGTCAGCAGCAAACTCTGAGATCAGCAGCATTTGTACTTAGAGAATTTTGTAGCCATCAGTCTTTATTTCTACACAACTCCTACCGCCGGTTCACAAAACTGCCACCATAATCTATCCAAACATTTTGTAATACATGGGAAGGAAACCTAGCCACTTTAATCATCATTTTTAACCAAATCTCACTGGAAATTCAAATACAGAACCAACGTTTAATGTGGCCAGATTTACAAAGAAAGGACGATATGTTTAAGAGAGCAAACTCAAAGGAGTCTTTCTCGAAAAACGCCTTTTACCGAAACTAACGATAGTGTTATATACGGAACTTATATAAGCTTTTAATATATGGGTGAACAACATCATTGTCGATATTAGTATTATCGAAAGGTATTTACCTTATGAATACCTTATGGTTTTCGACGACCCGGAGAAACGGGCTTAAACTCTAGTACTGCCGTCGTTGCTCTTCCTGAAGCGGCCTTCGATGCGCCTTTTTTTGCCAATCTCTCCCCTTCCGTCGATATATCTGGGTTTGGAAATCTAACCTCCGCCGCAGTCGTATACCAGAGGGGCCGTCAGAGGGTGGCCGGTCTCCTCCCCGTCTGCTCTACCTCTCTCTCTAGGTTTTTGAGATGATGGTTAGGGAAAATGGGTAGAGACTGGGTATAGGATTTGTAAGAGAATTGAAGATGTAGTAAGGGAAAGACGATGCTCACCACTACCAACACAACCGCCGTCAGATCGGCAGGAAGGGCCGCGAGGATGTGGCCGGCACCCTCCATCTCCCTCGTGATCTCTCTCTGCTACACACATATGTGTGTGGTTTGTTTAGTCTGAAGGTGATAATGAAAAAGAAAAACAAAGATGTCTGTATTAATGAAAGAAAGATATAAATTGCCTTGGATTTATCAAGATTTGATCTGACATTAGAAATAGGATATCTCAAAAGGATATTATACGATTTTCAAAATAATATTGATAAAATCCTTTAGTATCTAGAAGTGGTAGGCAAATGGTAGTATAAACAGAACTGGTTTTGACATATCGTTTTTTTCTTGAGTCTACGTCATGTCTGATTAATTCGTATATTACTTCTATAATTTTTATAATAATAAGACATGGTAATAAATATAGTTTAAACATTTATTTCCTGAAATAACACGTTCTGATGATGTTCAAGCCGGTATGCGTAGACACCGTGTGTCTCATACGCGTTCGTCTAAATAAATGTATCCCGCTTCGCTTAAATAATATTATTAATAATTCTAATAAATTAACATAAATAATGATTTAATTTATCTACTTACTCGTGAATTCTAAAATAGGCCAATGATGCTCCTGTATCGCGTGTCTAACCGCGAATGATTAAATTAAACGTTTTGCATCTCAGGATTAGTTATTATTTTACAATTCCTATAATAATATATCGTGCCAGTATATGACATTTAAATATTTGTTTTGGAAAATCTTCGACTTGGTTGCTGTCTAAGCCGGTACATATTGACAACGCGCGTGGCCCACGCGTTCACTTAAACCATTGATTCACGGTCCTATAATAAAAATATTATTAACCATAATATTAAATAATTATATATTTTACTGTGCTAATTCTAAAATAGTCGGTATCCTTCTGTACCGCACTCACACGCCTCTACTTCGGGTAAAACGTTTCGCGTTCCGAAACTAATTATGATGTGCTACATAATATTAATATTTAATACGATAGGTATAAAGTAATTACTTGTTTATAATATATTTAGTTATACTGGGTTTAGCATAACCCGCTGATGTCTACACCGGTGTTTGTTGTTGTCGCGTATCCAACGTCGCATATCTCGCGTATAAATTCCTAATCAGTCACCCAAATAGATACTAATAATTATTAATAATACTTATTTGAGGTTTAACTCGTACGCGCGTGATGTGTTGTAAAACACACATGTTTATCGAACGCTTTTCACCTCATTCAGGTTGGTTTGATCGTCAAATTAATGAGATTTGGGTATTTATTTGGTTATTCATTTAATTTGCAGGTCTATAAGATAATTTGAAAGGGTAGTATAAACTGAAGTGGTTTTGACATATCGTGTATTTTCTGGGGTCTACGTCATGCCTAATTAATTCGTATATTATTTCTATAATTTTTATAATAATAAGGCGTGGTAATAAATATAGTTTAAACATTTATTTCCTGAAACCATTCTGATGATGTTCAAGCAGGTATCCGTAGACACCGTGTGTCTCATACGCGTTCGCCTAAATAAATGTATCCCGCTCCGTTTAAATAATATTATTAATAATTCTAATAAATTAATAAAAATAATGATTTAATTTATCTACTTACTCGTGAATTCTAAAATAGCCCGATGACGCTCCTGTATCGCGTGTCTAACCGCGAATGCTCAGATTAAACGTTTTGCATCTCAGGATTAGTTATTATTTTACAATTCCTATAATAATATATCGTGCCAGTATATGACATTTAAATATCTGTTTTGTAAAATCTCCGACTTGGTTGCTGTCTAAGCCGGTACATATTGATAACACGCGTGCCCCACGCGTTCACTTAAACCATTGATTCGCGGTCCTATAATTTATTAATAATAATATTATTAACCATAATATTAAATAATTATATATTTTATTGTGCTAATTCTAAAATAGTCGGTATCCTTCTGTACCGCGCTCACACGCGTCTACTTCGGTTAAAACGTGTCGCGTTCCGAAACTAATTATGATGTGCTACATAATATTAATATTTAATACGATAGGTATAAAGTAATTACTTGTTTATAATATATTTAGTTATACTGGGTTTAGCATAACCCGTTGATGTCTACACCGGTGTTTGTTGTTGTCGCGTATCCAACGTCGCATATCTTGCGTATAAATTCCTAATCAGTCACCCAAATAGATACTAATATTTATTAATAACATTTATTTGAGGTTTAACTCGTACGAGCGTGATGTGTTGTAAAACACACATGTTTATCGAACGCTTTTCACCTCATTCGGGTTAGTTTGATCGTCAAATTAATGAGATTTGGGTATTTATTTGGTCATTCATTTAATTTGCAGGTTTATAAGAGAATTTGAAGTATTTCTGGAAGAAAGATCGTACCCGAAAGTACCCGAAGGAACCTAGAAGAAAAATAAATAAAATTCTAAAAAATGCACCCATAGCGGATAAGGATACTACTAGCGGTCAGCCACGCCTTTGAAGAACATAATGTTGGATATTAGATGTCCGATCATTGACAATATCAACGTTGCTATCGAGGTACGATCCGAAAAGTTACACTTTGGGCAAAGAACAAATTATATCGTTTAATTGTTAAACGTTATTAAACGAAACAACAATTAAGAATTCAGTGGATTAAATATCTAGAGAGATATTTATTCGTTACGTCGTATTTAATTATTTAGAATAATTAAATCTAACGAGAGGCGGGATGTGATGTTATATATATTTGTGTAATATATATATTGACATGTTTTTATTTTTAATAGTTAAATATAGAACCAGTTTGGTTAGCACAAGAATGTTTATTAATTAGTGTAATTATAAACTATAAGGACTGCAACTGATTAATTGTTATTAAGCTAATAATTAAAGGTTAATTGTTCAGGGTTTTAAGTGTAATTAGATTTACTATAAATATAACATTATGCTAAAACCCTAATTCTAGTTCTAGCTACCTCCAAACTTGCGCAAGAAGGAAGAAAACCGGGTACCCGATTTTGCGACCCAACCGACCGGCCGTCGTGCGCTACCACCTCCACCACCGTGACCGGCCGCCGCTGCCCCTTGTAGCGCAGCCTCACCGAATCCAGCCTATGCCGTCGCCGTGACCTCCTCCGCGAGCCGAATCGGAAGAGAATTGTGAACTGGTTTTTTCGACTAGAGGTTTTCATGTAATGTGTTCGTGTGACGAGCTCGTTGCTATCATCTAGCGTGACGTTCATTGTACCCGAGTGTTTCAATACGGTTGATTCGTCAAAGGTATAAAACCCTAAACACCCTATGGTTGTGTTTATTTATTTATTTATTATTGTCTAAACGTTGTGTAATCGGATCACTAAAGGGAATCCGGATCTGATCTGTTAATGGTATTGTTAAATAGGTTCCACCAAATATACTTGATTTATTTATTTAAAAGGTTTAAATAATAATTGTTTTAAAAGTTAAAACTGGTACCATGATTCTCAACAGTGGTATCAAAGCCACCTTTACGCGCGTTTAGACATAATTGTTTATTTTAAATCGATCTATTGTTTTATTTGTCAAAACTTTTGTTTGACAAAAGATCGAGCCTGTATCGTTTTTGGTTGTGATTGTGTTTGGAACATCGAGCCCTAGTGACCCGTGGTTGTTTGTCATGTTTGTTTTTATTATCTTTGTATTTTATTTTTGGGTTATTTGGAACCCGGATGTAATAGATAGGTTTCTTCTATTTTTATTTTTTATTTTTTATTGTAAAAGTATAAAAGTTGTAAACCTATCAAGACGAAGATTTGAAGACTTGGATTGACAAAGACGGGAGTTTGAAGATAGAGATCTTGGACTAAGTGGGAGGCGACAAGTTTATTTATTTTTATTTTTGTTGTCCCTTAGACCGGTTCGGTTACTTGTTTGACGGCTCAAACGAAACCGAACAAACTTACTAGTTGCTCGATGGTTGTTTTGTATGTTTGTGGTTGATATAATTATTTAGGATGATAATTAAAACCGCAAATATTTTTATAAAATTATTTAACACAATCTTATAAAACGACGAGAATATTAAAAAGTTTAAAATTTCTTGAAAATGTAATTAAATAAAAGTAGTTTTTATTTAAAAGTAAAACAAGTTTTTAAATTTAATTGTTTTATTTAAAAACATATTTAAATTAATTAAAGGTTAATTAGTTTAAAATTTAGTTCGTGACTAACGACAAATTTAGATTAAATAAGGTATTTAAAATATTACTGTGGAGAGTGTTGAAAAGCTTTTCAAGAACTTATATAGTAAAATTGGTTTACTAAAATTTACATGACTGATTTCATGCTATGCGTCGTCCAAAATGTTTTTGACCCTTAACCGGTAAATTAAAACATTAAAGAAATCCCAATTATTAAATTGATATTTTTGCGCCACCCTTAATTATGACACTTCAACTAGACTAAAAAGTCAATGTTAGCGAATTACCCTGCATTCGACGTCACGATTTTGGTTAAAGGTAGGATCGCGATTCCTAAGTCACTTAGGCCGGGACTACAGTCACAATTGAAGGACAAATATCACTTAAAGACGTTTAAGCGGGCGTAAATGAGGGAAACGTATCTAAGCGAGACCTTGCTTGTCATGCCCCTCAAACCAAGAGTTGTATAGTTGAAACAATCGGTAATCGTTACCTACCTGTCTAGCTATAACAGTGAAAAGTGCTTAGCCATTCACTGTAACATAGTAAACCGGGATCTTATTCTTAATTATAAATACTTTTGTCTTTAGGTCATTAATATAATTAAGATAATTAAAGCTTGAAAATACTAAAATTTAATTGAATTTTGTAGATGGCTTGTTAGAGCATAAATTTGCATCTGTAGCAAAAATTCTAAGTGTATATGTAGCGAACATGTTAAGTTCGCCTAAGGGAATGTTTAGGCGAACTTACTAAGTTCGCCTATAGAGTTATGGGCGAACTTGTTAAGTTCGCCTGCAGACTCAGTTTGCCTACAAATAAGACATTAAGTTGTTCATTTGTAGCAAGCAATGCTAGAGTTAGCATACACAGAGAGGGAGTGATTCTCTGTGTGAAGTGAGTCACAATCCCTAGGTAGAGCTCACCTAGGGATTGCAATTGGAGCTTAAACGTAGAGATGTACACTTCTTCGGTATTGTATTCGGTTTTATGTTTGATTCACTTCGTGCTTCCTTCTCAATGCAAATCATCGAGTAATTATGATCGTGATCGTCTTGCTCGTTAGAACGTGATCGTCTTGCTCGTTAGAAGACGTCATAGGGACTTTCAATTGGTATCAGAGCTTCGACTCAGAACCAAGGGACTAATCGCCTGTCGGTTCACAATTACTCGTGATTTGATATTTAATTCCGCATATTCATTATCGAGACGTTAAAAGAATGAGTTTTTACAGTGGAATTTGTCAAATTCAAAGTATTTTATGATTTTGATGATTCTAAAGGTGTTAGAGCTTGAAGAGATGAAGGTTTTACCACCAAAACAAGAAGATTCGGCAATTAGGTTGTCTGCTGAACGGTTACGGGCGAACTTATTAGGTTCGCTGGATGATTCTAATGCGAACTTGTTAAGTTCGTTAGAGGTTGTTTGGAGACGAAGTTGGTATGTTCGTTGTACTGTTCAGGCGAACTTGTTATGTTCACTGACACTGTTATAAGCGAACTTGTTGGATGAGTGATAATTAAAAAAAAAAAAAAACGTTTTTTGGCGGGAAATTTTTTCTTGTTCAAAATTTTCAGGGAGCATATGTATGCTTGTGTCGGGCTATTTTTGAGAAGATAGTGATTTTGGTTAGTTTCGGGGCCAGAATTCAAATTTTATGTGTGGCCTGGTGAAACAAGGGTGAGATTTGTGAGTTGGATGATTTTTGACTGAAAAATCTTATTGTCTAGGTATTCAAACATGAAAATATGGGCTACGATTATCTGGGATACTTCTTTATTAGTGAATGAATGTTGAAGCAGTTTGAATATGGGTTATCATTGACTTAAGATCTCAGATTGTTCGTGATGAAGTATTGTTTGGGTATTTGCAAAGAAAAGAGGGAGATAAAACTTTTCAGATGTTTTGTTTCTTTGCAAAAACAGTTTAAGTGATCAAGATCGTCAAAATTATTCGACATGATTTGATTATGGTTTGATTTCTCATTTGGGATCTGGGCGGAATCCAGATAGACAACCTATTGTAGGAGGTGTTAACCAGGAATGAAAATCAGATTGTAGATTGTTGGATTCACGATGATTACTATCGAATGTTTGTGTGAGACTTATTCAAGTATGTTTGAAATGAAGCTGGTTATCTGTTGTTAACTAGTTGAAGATGGAACCTTTATTATATGCCGGTTAAATAAGAAACGTCCTTCTATTTCTGATTTAATGCGGAGATGCTTGTGTCATGAAGGGGAGATCAGATATGAAAGACTTCGGGTAATTGGTTTGGTGGAAAAGGTACGAGACAAAGTCAAAACACTTCTGGTGAAGATGGAGATCAATGAAAAGATTGGTTTTTGCACATCATCTTGGAGTTTCAGTTTGTTTCAAACTGGGATTCTTGTCTTTTGTGAAAGTTGATTAGTTTGATGCTGATTTTTGGAAATTTGGAATCTCTATCTTATGTCGGTTGGTTTATTGAGGTCTAAGCAATGTGGGTTAGATTATTGAATCAATACGGGGTCGTTAACGTAGAGAGGATGGACTACAATGAAAGGTGTTGGATTCGTCAGTTTTCATGAAGATGCCAAACAAAATTGTTCTAAACCGGATGCGTTAGTTTAGAGGGAGCTTGTTTTATCAAACAAATTGAACTCAAGATTGAAGCATTGCAGGTTGAAGATCAAAGTGTAATTCCAAATATCAAGTCTTACTAGGTAAAGTGAAGACCCAGGATCAACAGTCAAGGGGGAGTCTGTTGAACTCAAGATTGAAGCATTGCAGGTTGAAGATCAAAGTGTAATTCCAAATATCAAGTCTTACTAGGTAAAGTGAAGACCCAGGATCAACAGTCAAGGGGGAGTCTGTTGAGAAACGTTTTTGTGACTGATGATTTATTAGTATTTTGTATAGAATTGTTTGCAACAGCTAAGAGGGAGTCAATTAGAGCATAAATTTGTATCTGTGGCAAAAATTTTAAGTGTATATGTAGCGAACAGGTTAAGTTCGCCTAAGGGAATGTTTAGGCGAACTTAACAAGCGAACTTACTAAGTTTGGCTATAGAGTTAAATTCGCCTGCAGACTCAGTTTGCCTATAAATAGGAAATTAAGTTGTTCATTTGTAGCAAGCAATGCTAGAGTTAGCATACACAGAGAGGGATTGATTCTCTGTGTGAAGTGAGTCACAATCCCTAGGTAGAGCTAACCCATGGATTGCAATTGGAGCTTAAACGTAGAGATGTGCACTTCTTCGGTATTGTAATCTGTGATGACGAGTTCGTTATCGATTATATATATGAATCGATACTGTTCCATCTCTGTTCTGTATTGGGTTTTATGTTTGATTCACTTCGTGCATTCGTCTCAATGCGAATCATCGAGTAATTCGTTGTAATCGTGATCGTCTTGCTCGTTAGAAGACGTCACAGGGAATTTCATGGCTCCGTCTGCTGATATTGTTATCCTAGATCGTTGTAACGATATTCTTAAAATCAAACTCGATGGAACCAACTTCTTTGAATGGCACTACAATCTAAAGAAAGTCCTTAGATATAATAAGAAGATGCATGTTCTAAAATACCCTGTACCATAACAGCCACCTAGAGATGCTGGGAAATTTATTCTAAAGGCTTGGAACAAATTTAGGGATGATACCTCTGATATAACAAACCTTATACTTGTTAGGACATGTTTTGTAACTGTTGATAAAATTCTGTGTAAGTTCTGCTAGAGGCGAACTTAATAAGTTCGCCTAGTATATATCAGAGGCGAACTTCATAAGTTCGCTTAGCCTATCAGAGGCGAACTTAATAAGTTCGCTTAGCCTATCAGAGGCGAACTTAATAAGTTCGCTTAAGTCTATCAGAGGCGAACTTATTAAGTTCGCTTAGTCTGTTAGAGGCGAACTTAATAAGTTCGCCTGGTGCAGAACAGTAGCTTATATATACAGTTACAGAGTTCTGAGTGTGAGACAATATCAGAGTAGACTTTATTAGAGACAGAATCTTGTAACCTGATATTGTGGTGGAATACAAAGCGTTTATTTACACCGTTGTTGTTGATTGAGTTACACGAGCACGTTGATCATGGATTCCGCACGTTATCACCGTGTCGTTCCGCGAGTCTAGAGATCCGTCATGCACCGAATTAGGGACCTACAAGTGGTATCAGAGCCTTTGCTCTTGATTAGCAAAAGATTCATGGTGTTTTCGTGTCTAATTAACATCAAAAATCTGAGATTTTGAAGCTTTTTCATCTTTTTGTGTTCTTGATAAAAATGGAGAATTTTTGACAAATTTGGATTGATTTTGGATTGTTTTGATGAAATTGATCCGATAGAAAGGTTCTAATTGAGAAAATACACAATCCTACGGTTTGATTTTGTCTAATTCCTTCAAATCAGTGATTTATGATGAATTCAGTATGGTTCGTGTTCGCGATTTTGGTTTGAATCTGTTCTTGATCTGGATTCTGTTACTACAAGCGAACTTGCTGTTTGTTGTGCAGGCGAACTTAGGGAGGCGAACTTAATAAGTTCGTTTGGTGAATATTAGGCGAACTTAATAAGTTCGCGTGGTGCAGAGTAGGCGAACTTAATCAGGCGAACTTAACAAGTTCGCTTGGGTCAACTTAAGTTCGCTTGAATTAAAAAAAAAAAAATCGCAAAAAGAGTCTCGGGTCAACTTAAGTATTTTGGCGGGAAATTTCATCTTGTCCAAATTTTTTAGGGAAAGTTTATATGCTTGTTTCGAATCATTTTTGAAATTTTGAAATTTTTTAAAAAGAGTATTTTGGCGGGAAATTTTTTTCCGGATATTTTCGCAAAAATTTCAAAATGTCAATTTCGTGTGATGATAATGATATTGGAACTATGCCACCAAGACTTTTGTGCATATCAGATTTTCGTAGCTGGAAAGTCCGGTTTGAACAGTTCGTATCAGCAACTGATGAAAACTTTTGGACATCCATATTTGAAGGATATGTGCATCCTACTTATGACTATATGGGATATTATGATGTTCCTAAACCAGTGACAGCTCTTACTAAAGTAGAAAAGCAGAAGTTTGATCGAGAGATGAAGACGCGTGAAACTTTAACAATGTCTTTACCAAAAGAAATCATTCATAGTCTCGAGAAGTGTCCAACTTCAAGAGATATATGGGAATCATTAAAGAAAAAGGGTGAAGCAACTTCTCAAGCGTTTGTAGTCTTGATCAAAGAAGTATTGGAGAAGCCGAGTTATTCTCAAAGTGATTCTTCTGCAGATTTAACTGATAGTGAGAGTATTCGTTCTGGTGAAAGTACTCAATCTACTGAGACTGATAGTGATGAGTGAAGAAAGTTTTCAGACAGTTGAAGATGATCTTAGTGAATTAGAAAATGATGCAGAGCCTGTCATTGTTGAATAAAAGAGTGACGCTGATAATGACGTATTCATGGCTCCTGGTGCATCTTCTTCAGAAGTAAAACCTGAGGTATTTTCTAACTCTGAAACGTTTTGTTCTAACTGTGTTTCAGTTAAGGATAAAATGATGAGGGTTTTGGATGACAACGTAAACCTCATTTGTGATATGAAATCGTTGCACACGGTAAATAAGAAATTAAAAGATAATGAGAATGTGTGTATTGAGAGAATAGAATCACTGAAGAGAGATATAAGTTCTCTGACTTTGAAGATCAAAGAGCATGCATATCACCTGGATATGTCCTTTGTAGAAATTGAGAAAAGAAATAATGATCTTGTTGAGAAAGATAAGGAACTACCTGAATCCAAAGCAGAGGTAATCAAATTGCATAGAAAGTTAGAAAGCTTTGGAAATTCATCATTCTTATTAGGATATTATCATAATAATACTGAAGAACGGAAGGGAACTAATGGTATTGGTTATGTTCCTCCACCATTCAACGGAAATTATTCTGTTACACCTGAGATTATAAACAAAGAGGATTTAGATCCTAAGACTGTGTTGAAAGTGAATCCGGTCACAGGTGAAGATATGGTGTATTCTGATGAGAGTGATGATGAATATTTTGATGAAGCTAAGGTAGAAGGGATACCGAAAGCTGTTAAGAAAGAAGACTCAAAGGTTAATTCTAATTCATCTGGAAATTCTACATTTGGAAGTTCTTCAAACTCAAGGAGAGTTTCATATGTCAGAGATTATAAAGACAGGCGTACATGCTTTCATTGTAATGAGATGGGACACATTGTGGTGAACTGTCCTTACATAAATAAAGGAAAGAAGCATGTAGTTCCTGAGAAGGTGAAGACTAAATCAAGACCTATTGAGAAAAAGTTTGTTCCATCTCAAACTCCAAAAGAAGTTCGTGTAGGAGAATATTCTTCAAATGCATCTAATCGTGTGAAGATTCCTTATATGAGAGATTATCGTGAGACGAGATCTTGCTTTTACTGTGGTCTTGTTGGTCATATTCGGATTGCTTGTCCTCAACAAGACAAAGGTAACCGACATGTTACTCCAGAAAAGGTAAGAATTCTTGGTAAGCCTTATGTTAACCCAAATGTGGTTAAACCTCGTGATACACCAAAGGGTAATTCAAAATATGAGGTTAGGCTTTCTAGACCTCAAAGACGGAGGAGAAACAGAAGATTGAGAAAAATTTTAGAACAACAACAGTTTTCACAATCAAATCAATTTTCAAATGAAAGAAAATGTTCAAACACTTCACATTTTAAGCAAAAAGAACTTAATGAAAAGAAGTATGCTTGGAAATCTAAAGTTTCTGTTTCTGACTCGTCGGAACAATCTCCTAAAATTGATGAGAGATTCGATTGTGAATGGAGTGAGGTTTATTATTTTGATACAGATGGACGACCCATGACTACCATGGCTTGGGTCCCAATTTCAAATTAATGTTTCTTATTAGATGTGAAGGATTTACCAAGAGGGACTATTAATACCATTTTGGTTGTTGATAGTGGTGGTTCATAGCACATGACATGGAATGACATCTGCATGAGTAAAGAGTTGTTGATAACTGAGAAATTTATTTGATTCAACGACTTGATGCTCAAGGGGGAGAATATGTCACACACAATGTTTTGGAAAGAGTTTTACAAAGTCCTAAAGATAACCTGGAACTTAGGATGACGATGGTGAGCATAAAGTCGTTGATGAAACCATTTGAATAGTTGAGGGGGAGTCTACAGGGCAGGGGGAGTACAGAACTGTGTTGGTGACAGAGGCAATGACATTCAATTACAGGATTACATCAGTTTGATTTTTTAATTGATTGAATTGCTTAATCTTGAGTAACCAAGTAAAATGTTTTTCATAAAATGTTTTCATGGAAGGTTTATTTTTGTTTGTTTTACTTTCTTTCATAAAAATTTTGAAAAATCCAAACAAATTGAAAAAGATAAAATCGACATTACTTGAAGTTATAGAAGAGATGATAGTACATCAGTAGATGTTCTTTCACACATGACCTTAGATTGACTGGTTGGTGCTTTATGTTAATATATCTGAATTATATGTTTTGATCTAAACTTCAGAGACTGCACAAATAGGAAATGATAGTGTTGTGTATGCATATAATTTGAATTGTCAGTAGACATAATTGCATATGTTACAACTGTGATTTGAACCCATTTTATGCCTGGGTGTGTGTGTTAAAAGATTACTATCAGATAAAGAATATTAGCTTTTAATAAAGATTTTCCTATGAGATCACTTTCGGGTTATGTCCTTAGCACTATTCATTCGATTTGCTTCAGTGCCCATGTCCTGAAAAGCATGCAATTTGAAGTATAATCAAGATATGAACTTTACAACATCTGTCAAACATATACTAGCCCTTGGATCATATTGATAAATCATCTTTACTGATTCCATTGAATTCATAATGCAGATAACAGTTGGATCTACGTACCTGAATCTTATGATTCCACATATATAAGCCAAAACATTGAATCATTTGATTCTGAATCTCATTGATTCCTATACAATCCAATTTGGATTCTGCTATTCATGTGCTAAGTGATGTCTCCTCATTCTGGAAATTCGGATAATCTTTAGTAAAATCTCATATGTCTTGAAGATAGTGCATTTACTTTCTGTTGGCATACTAGTGGGGTACACGTTGTATTTCATACTTAAATGGTACCTTAACTCACAAGAAAGTGGGAATGAGATGCTTTAGTTTCAAATCTTATAATATTGACAATTTGAATTTGTGTGTCATAGCCTGATCCTATTTTTCTTTGAATGTTTATCGCGTATCATAACATGCAGTATGAAAGTCTTGAAAAGATAGAGTGTGATAATGTTGAAAGATATTAGGTTTATTGGTCAAGGCTTGAAAGAATGACATAGGATACCAATTGATATTATATGGATTTTATATCCAAGATGTGTGATTGATATCTCATATATACTGATATGATCTTCTTACTCGTGATGTTCGACTAAAAAGATGTGATTTTGTATTTTACATTTCAGTTTGTACAGAGAAAAACCAAAAAGATTTTGTGTTTCTTATGTTTGAAAAACCAAAAAGATTTTGTCTTTCTTATGTTTGAAAAACCAAAAAGATTTTATTTTTCCAGCGTCCATGGAAATCTTAATTGTTGGTTATTCTTGGTTGTTCTCCTTTGCAAAAACTGAATATTGCAGATAGAAGTTGACAAGGGGTCCTTCTCCCAAGTTTTCTTCTAGATTAAAAGAGAATGTGCAAATGAACAAGACGAAGACTACAATGTGTTTGATGATATATAAGACGGATGACAATCTTCTGAAGCTGTTGTCAAGGGGGAGTCTGTTGGAGCATATTCTGGTGACAACGAGCTTGAAGATATTATGTCTTAGTCTTAGAGTCTTTGACTTGTATTTGATAGAATTGTTAGCAACAGTTAAAGGGGAGTCTGTTAGGACATGTTTTGTAACTGTTGATAAAATTCTGTGTAAGTTCTGCTAGAGGCGAACTTAATAAGTTCGCCTAGTATATATCAGAGGCGAACTTAATAAGTTCGCTTAGCCTATCAGAGGCGAACTTAATAAGTTCGCCTGGTCTATCAGAGGAGAACTTAATAAGTTCGCTTAATTCTATCAGAGGCGAACTTATTAAGTTCGCTTAGTCTGTTAGAGGCGAACTTAATAAGTTCGCCTGGTGCAGAATAGTAGCTTATATATACAGTTACAGAGTTCTGAGTGTGAGACAATATCAGAGTAGACTTGATTAGAGACAGAATCTTGTAACCTGATATTGTGGTGGAATACAAAGCGTTTATTTACACCGTTGTTGTTGATTGAGTTACACGAGCACGTTGATCATGGATTCCGCACGTTATCACCGTGTCGTACCGCGAGTCTAGATATCCGTCACGCACCGAATTAGGGACCTACAAGTGGTATCAGAGCTTCAATCCGGCACTTATCAGCTTATGACATGATACGTAACTTGAAGGAGAGATACCATCAATATTACAATAAGGATCCCTCTTACTCTTTGATGACATACATTAAAGATGAGGCTTTGGAGAATCCAGATCATGCCATGATCATGAGAAAGTTGGTGTCAGACCTCGAGAAAGCACGTGTTCCAATTGATGATCACTTGGTCATTAACATGATTATTAGTGACATATTTGATTACTATAGAGTGGATAAACTCCTAGCTAGTCGTTTTAACAAGCTGAGAGATTTCATTTCGTGGTACGCCAAAGTTGAACGAGAGGATGCTTTAAAAATGATTCAATTTGTTGATCAGCTTGAGAGGACCGGGGTTTATCCAAGTGATGACATCATTCAAGCTATGTTCAGTGATGATCTACACTTGTCCTTCATAAGCAAAGAGGTACCGGTAATGACTGTCAAGACCGGGGATAAGGGGATCGCTTATGGTGAGACGAAAGCAAATATCTCTAAAACAAAGCGTCGTGTTAGAAAATTGCTCGAAGCTGCTGAAGTTAGTGGATGCATATATGCATATACTCATGGTATCTAGGAAACTTTTCCATTGTTTCTTTATCGCTTAAAAGTTACACTTTTAACGTATGCAAACTGGCTTTTTGCAGAGATAAAAGAAAGGAAGGAAAGGAAGAAGAAAAGAAAGACGGACACATCCATTTGATGATGTTATCTTATTTTTGTTTAGAACAAATTTAAATTCTGAATTTATTTTCTTTTGAATGCAGCTTTATTATTTTAAGTATGACTTATTTAAATCTTTAATGCATTATGGTTGTTGCCTGCAATGAATTAAGAATTCGTTACCATCTATCTGACATGAAGACATGTGAGACATGTTAGTCAAGTCCATTAGATAATTAATTTGATCAGATCTAATAGATACCATGAAACATATTAAGTCCTATAAAAGACATATATGTGATATAAAGTGTTTACATATGACTTTATGACTGAAATAGTTTCAATAAATTCCTCTAGAAAAGATCTTATGAGATAAGATATAAAAGAGCAATAAGAGTTATCGCTACTATAAGACTAAGTAGTTAGTCATACAAAGCAGCTTCACAAGATCCAAATCACTAGCCTTGAACCATAAGGTTCATCCAGAACAGGTATAAAAATTCATATGAGATATGAATATTAAAGAGACTTATAACAAATAAGGATAGGATGTTATGAACCCCTATATGAAATAGTTTCGTCTACTGCCTTAAAAAATACTTCAATAAGATTGAAACTGTTCATAACCGAGATATACATGATTCTTGAACTAGAAACAAGCGTTGTTTAAAGTTCTGAATAAAGAGTATCATTCAATTGCATAGACATAGAGTTTCATATACAGAAAAGGATCAGATCCTAGAAATATATAAATGTTTATCATAAACAAAATATGTGATCCTTTACATTTGATAAATTTATAAATGTTTATAATAAACAAAATATGAGATCTTTTACAATTGATAAGTATATGAAAGAAAAGATGAGATCTTTTACAACATACACTATGGATCATACGATGAAAGAATGAGATTATTTAGTTAAATCATCCAATGATGATCCAAACACACAATCCGTTTAAGACAAATAAAGATTTGATCAGACTACACATGAATGAGATTCATCAAGACCTAGAAGTTGTTTTAGAAACAACAAATGGATCGTTAATACTAGAAGCCTAACATATTATCAAAGGTTGATAAAATAGGAATTGGATTCCTAGTATCCTTAAAAGGATACAGATTACAAGTTTTGAAAAGTTATCTAAACTAATCAAAATCAACATGTATTATGAATACTATAATGTTCTTGTAATAAATTAGCTTCAAGAAAAGTATAGAAGTCTAGACATGTCTGAGAACAATGAATCGTTGAAACTGATATGATCTTTTCAAATTAGATTCAATAATATAGATGCAAAGGCTAGTGGGAGTGAATACCGAACATTGAATCATTGAAACTGATATGATCTTTTCAAATTAGATTCAATAATATAGATGCAAAGGCTAGTGGGAGTGAATACCTATAACAATAAGAATGTGTAAGAGACACATTATTAAGAGGAATGTATAGTGATGCACGGAAAAACCACATATAGGGATGATAAGTGTTATCATAAAGTGTATAATGATACACAAAATAAAGAGGGGATGATAAGTGTTATCATGGAATGTATAGTGATACATTACTGAAATTACGAGTTATATTTTAAAACATATCATTGAAAGATAATGTATCTTTAGAAGATCAAATTTCAAAGCTAACATTGACTGCATTCATATATATGTGATATATAAGAGGGAAAGATTCTAAAGTAAGAATTGCAGCAATCTATTGACATTAATAAAGATGTCTTAAATGTTTTGTGTGGCAAATCAATAAAGACATATACCGTTAACATTCTCCAAAACCCATAGTAATTGGGATAAGATGAAAATGAAATGGTTCATATGGTTTCATCTAAAAGGATAATGAGCGTTGTCAATATTTTTCATACGATGAAAGAACTTTGAAATTTAGTTATGACGAAAGAAAGAAAAGGGATAGTGCTTGAGAAGCACATGATGGTGATCATAAAATGTTATGATGAGACAATGCTATCTTATTTGATAAGATGCTAAGAGTATCAACTTTGACTATCAAGAAGGGTTCTTGGAACAAAGTCATAATTAGTTATGACAACCTATTAGTCAAACACAACGATCTTAAAGGTTAAGATACAAACACCATGAGATGATCATTGAGAGTTATTACACGATACATCAACATTATCTGATAATGATTATGATACATCAACATTATCTGATAGAAAAGTTCCATCAATAACATTTTCACAAACATGAGATGTTGTGACCTAGAAACATTGGAAGATAGTATTCTGAAAGTGTTTTCAGATAACTTCTAATAGTTTGGAATGATGTTCCAAAAGAGAGTTTTCCATAATTAAGTTTCATTATTGGGATCATGAAACTTGGATACATCACGATAAAACAAATTTACACAAATCAATATCTTGCTGATCCATTCGCTAAACCTATACCTCAATCTATATGAGGAGCATGTTGATAGGTGATAGACTTAAGTTTGATTTGTTAGTATTTGGTGCCTTTTGAACAATATAGAAACATTGGTATTTTATATTGGCTTAAAGGTTAAGTGCATTATAAATAGATGTTCTTATGATTCGATATTTTATACGTTTTAGAAATCCTTGAATATTATGTTAAATTCTAAATGTTCGTAGTCGATCAGATTCATGGGAATCAATCTGAATGTGAGACTATTGTGAATTGGATGGTTAGTTCATTATGAATGAAAGACCAAGAAGTTGGTGACCATATTCATAGATAATTATTAGAGAATAATTATTGAACGTAACTCGCTTCAAAACTATCTTCATGGATCAAAGTCTTGATAAGTTTTGAATATGGTAAGATCTATTGATCCTTCGACACGAGGCACGCACTAGAACTAACTCTGAATAAAGTTTATTCCTTGATCTTATCTAACGTTGTACCTTAACTGGCAGTAAAAAGGATATGATCAGAAATAATCAGAAGTTAAGTGGGAGTTGTACGTGGCCAAAGGAATTCTGTTATCCTTTAATTAGGATCTGGACATTCTGGTGCCCTCGTTGATTCAAACTGGTATAAATCGCGTGGCAACGCACACACTAGAGTCATTTGTTTAGACCATCTTTGAATTAGAGAACGAGAACAAGAATAGTTGAACCACATATGAGAAGTGACTTGTATCCATGTCTCATGTTCAACGAATGACCTAAATAGAAAGGATACACACACACACACACACACACACATATATATATATATATATATATATATATATATATATATATGTTTACCATGGTTATTGTACTTGGTTAAGTAAGAGTTACTTGAACACAAGGAACCAGTTGACGATTATAAATACGTCATACCTTGTTTGGGGCAGTGAGATGCAGCTAGGCGTCCACCACTGTCTATGTTGACCTGATTAATCGATGAATCGACTAAGTGGGAGATTGTTGGATATTAGATGTCCGATCATCTATAATATCAACGTTGCTATCGAGGTACGATCCGAAGAGTTACACTTTGGGCAAAGAACAAATTATATCATTTAATTGTTAAACGTTATTACACGAAACAAGAATTAAGAATTCGGTGGATTAAATATCTAGATAGATATTTATTCGTTACGTCGTATTTAATTATTTAGAATAATTAAATATAACGAGAGGCGGGATGTGATGTTATATATATATATATATATATTGACATGTTTTTATATTTAATAGTTAAATATAGAACCAATTTTGTAGAGTCGTGTAATTTAAGCTGTTGTCATTATTATGTTTTGAACAATATAGTTTAGTTTCTATTATTGTAATTTCAGTGTATGTAATTTACTGCTTTAATAGTTTAAGTCTGGGCCATCGAAACTGCTTAGTTTCGATTGAGGTTTCATCAATCGAAACTAGTAGTTTCGATAGATAGTAGTTTCGACAGGTTTGACTATCACTTGTAAATGTTCATCTGACACTAGAAGTTTCGGTTGACATAGTTTCGATACCTGTCAACTACTATAAATAGCCTAGTTTGACAATGTTTAGGGTGTGAGTAGCGGCTGTAACCCTGAACCTTTCTCTTTCACAAGTTTCTGAATCAATACACATTTTGAAGTTGTTTATGTTGTTGTTCTTACAATTTCGTACCATTTTGTGTTGATTCAAGTGTGGTTAGCCTATTAGCTTCACCATTTCTGAATCTACCTTCTGTTTCACCACCATACACACTGTTTCCGCCTCTGTGTATATGTAATCTATCATCTGAGTGATTTCTGAGTGAAATCAGGACCTACAAGTTTGGTTAGCACAAGAAAGTTTATTAATTAGTGTAATTATAAACTATAAGGACTGGAACTGATTAATTGTTATTCAGTTAATAATTAAAGGTTAATTGTTTAGGGTTTTAAGTGTAATTAGATTTACTATAAATATAACATTATGCTAAAACCCTAATTCTAGTTCTAGCCACCTCCAAACTTGCGCAAGAAGGAAGAAAACCGGGCTCCCGGATTTGTGACCCAACCGATCGGCCGCCACCGCCGTGCGCTACCACCTCCACGACCGTGACTGGCTGCCACAGCCCCTTTTTGCGCAGCCTCACTGAAGTCGACCCTTGCCGTGACCTCCTCCACGAGCCGAACCTGAAGAGAACCGTGAACCGGTCTTTTCGACTAGAGGTTTTCGTGTAACGTGTTCGTGTGACGAGCTCGTTTTCGTCATCTAGCGTGACATTCACTGTATCCGAGTGTTTCAATCCGGTTGATTCGTCAAAGGTATAAAACCCTAAACACCCTATGGTTGTGTTTATTTATTTATTATTATCTAAACGTTGTGTAATCGGATCACTGAAAGGAATCCAGATCTGAGCTGTTAATGGTATTGTTAAATCGCTTCCGCTAAATGTACCTGATTTATTTATTTGAAAGGTTTAAATAATAATTGTTTTAAAAGTAAAAACTGGTACCATGATTCCGAACACATAATCATTGCGATGTCAGGCGCGCGTGTCATTCTTTGCTGAGATAAGCCCTTAACGGACCGCTAAGTCTTGTGGTAGCGGTTCGCCTTGACGGGCCAGAAAACCCTACTAAGTCATTATATAGAGTTTTGTCGAGTTTCATTAGGGGGGATCGTTCATTTGCGGCTGTAGACGACCAAGGAGCTCTGGAGATCGATGTTTTCAAGCCTAGGAACACAAGGATCAAGAGTTATTGAAGCTTTTTGGTTTGAGACGATTTAGTTTTCTTCTTTTTATCTAATTCAGTTGTTTAGTTTGATTCCAGAGATGCTTGAACATTGTTTTATGTCGTTTGTTACTTTAATGAGTAGCTAGTTTCATTAGCTACCTAGGTTTGGATGATTATGCATGTGTGACGTTTTCAGTATTGTAATCGTATGATTTTTTTCGTTAATCTTAGAGTCAGTATGTTGGTTTCTTATTGATGATGATGTATGCTGTATTTACTTGATTTCTACTTCCATGATCATGTCCTACTTGTCTTAGTTGATTCCGTGTCTTCTAGGTTGGGTTTTGCATGCTAGATGTCCTTACTTTGTGTTTTGATCGATAAACAACTCACTTGACCATATCGGTTGGTGTTTAGGCTGTAGTTTGATAGTAAAATTAGTATCCTACCTGTTCTTGAAACCTACCAAGTGATAGAATTAGCCTGAAACCTCCTACCCATTGTCCTTTTAGTTTAGATTGCGCTACCTTAAGAGTCTGTCTTTTCTTGGTGTTAGTGTTCTTAGGGTCTATTTGCTTCCTTCATATCTGATTGTCCTCTGCTCTGGGGTTGTCGATCACGACCTTTCACAGCATTGAGAGTGGTGAGACCGACCGGAGAACCCTCTTTTGCCATTTTAGCTTAACCTATACCGACCTTCACCCGAGTCTTCTAGTTTTCTCAGGAAGTAGCAACATACCTGGTTAGCCTTAGAATTGATTCTTTATAGATAGTCATATGATCATTACCATCATTGCACGTGTATAGGAGTTCTGCCTAGGTGGTTGTTTTACTTCTTTGATTTATTCCGAGTCCTTTTGTGTTTGTTTGCTTGCTCATTTGTTACAATTGGTCATCATTTAGAGTCGTTAAGTCTAGAGTCTTTAAGTCATTTGTATTTTGGTTCATGTTTTTAGATTTGTAGTAAATCTCATCTTGAATTGTTCATTAGGATAGGACCCGATAGAGGTTTATTATCGAGGGTTGTCTTAGGTGTCGACGGATTGATATCAGGACTTACCTTTACTTAACTACATACGTACCAGTACACTTACCGTGTGTGTGGTTGAGTTTTGGGTATTTTCCCTTTTAAAACTATTGTGTAATTGGACTTTAATTTTATATATATTTCCTACACGTCGAGTTTTTGGCGCCGTTGTCGGGGACATTCATAGGTAACTTTGAGAACGACCCGAGTCGAGGGTCTTCTATTTTTTATTTGATCTTCATTCTATTTTTTTTCCTTTTGTGTCAGATTAGTGTAGGTCCCTTATTTGCTATTTGTTCCTCAGATTAGGTTTGACCTTTTTAGTATTGTGAGTCTACTTTTGTTGTCTTTTTCTTGCAGTACATGCGACATACCCGATCTGCAGGACCAGAGTTTATCAAGTTAGCCGAACCTGAGAGATTCTTTCACCAGAGACAGCGAGTCAGAGTTAAGATGGGAGATCAACCACCTGTTAGGAAGACCTTCGGGGACTATGCTAAACCCACTACCGGAGGAGGTTTGAGTATCACTAACCCTGTACTAGATGCCAATAATTGACAGATTCCTTCTCATCTTACCAACACTATCACACACTCTCCACAGTTCCATGGGTTGACCGATGAAGACCCAAATTCACACCTGAACTGTTTTGTGATGATATGCGATACCTTTCGCATTGATGTGTTGCAAAACACATGTATTTATCCTTGTATATTTGTGCAAAATTGTAAAGTTTTGTACTCGTTTTGTGTCGTTTTTGGTTCTTTCTGAGTTTGGGTCGTATCTGCAGGTTATAGTGTGCTAAGGAAGCGGAAAATAGAGTAAAATCCCGGAGAAATCAAGCACATGTGAAAAGAGGACCCTCGCGGTACGCGAGGGAGGAACCAGAAATCCCTCACGGCACACGAGGGAAGCAAGGAGGACGCCCGACTAAATTGTCCCCCGCGAGGGACCTTCCCATTTCTCTCGCGGTACGCGAAAGGGGCGTATCCCGTGAAAAACCCTAATTTTTAGTTGTGATTGATTTAAATGACTATCTTCTTCATTATACGTTTTGATTGCTGTCAAGAGATTGTTTTTGGGCGATTTTGGGCAAAGGAAGAAGCTTTAGATCAAGATCTTGAAAAATTGGATCATTAACGGTTAGACATTGAATCATTCGGTCACGATTGATCGAGTTGGTTGTTTTGATTTACTTTCGAACCTTATGTTTGATATGTTTGATTTGAATCTTCTGTTTCTACCATATGATTCTTGGATAAAACCTTAGATCTACCTAGGTTAATGATGAACGGATGCTAAATTTAGGATATTTATCGTTTATGGATCTTGTTTTGGATTTTATGCTATAGTACAAATCTGATTTCACTTGTTTAATGAGTTTGCATGCTTGATTTTGATCTTTGAATGGTTGATGAATCCTTACATATCTTGTTTGAATGTCTTTCAATTGATAGGTGTGTATTAGATCACTTATTGTGTGTTTATGGTTCATATGTGGTTTGCTAGACGTCAGTAACCATAAGATAATCAATTAACAAGTAATAAATCAAGTGTTCTTCTTATCTAAAAACCTGAAAAGAAATAGATAATCGATTAGTCTTCGGTGTTAGGATTTCTGAGAGTGAATAGTCTGAGAGGACGTTTCCTTAGGGTTTTGGTATCGTTGTTAATTTGTGTTAGACAGGTTGATTTCAGATTGCTCCTTGCATCTTGATGTATTGAGATAGTAATACCAAGAGGTGAGCTATTTTTTGAGTTCTTTAGCATAATCGGTGATACCGAGATGTAATTCGAGTACTGGTGTTGTTAGTATCCCTTAAGTTCCTTCTAGTCACATTCTGAGATGGATCAGGAATCCATTAGGTAGTTTGAGGGTGTTATATCTTAGAATCCCAGTTCCATTGCATGTCATAATTGATAGAAGCCAAGTTTAGTAATCAGGATTCACAACCTAGGTAGAGTCTTCCATTCCTTACTGATTTCCCGAGTCTTTGTGTTGTTGGTTATTTGTTTTCTTCATTCAGTTTTATTAAGTCTAGTAGTTAATTTTAGTTCGTAGAATTCCCCCCCCCCCCCTTAATCAAATAAACCAGTTAAGTTCTAGTCAGAGTCTAGTTAGCGTTATAGTTAGTGTCTCGTGGGTTCGATATTCGGACTTCGTTTAGTTGTGTTACATGTGATAGGTACACTTGCATGTCTTTGTGATCTAGTTTAGTAGGTTTGTCTAGAGTATAACCAGGGTGTCTAGGTTAGTTTTGTGTTTAATTTTATAGACCGTTTGACCGACATCAAGTTTTTGGCGAGATAGTGATACCGAGATGTGAGCTGTCTTTTGAGTTCTTTTGCATAATCGGTGATACCGAGAGGTAATCCGAGTACTGGTGTTGTTAGTATCCCTTAAGTTCCTTCTGCTCACATTCTGAGATGGATCAGGAATCCATTAGGTAGTTTGAGGGTGTTATATCTTAGGATCCAAGTTCCATTGCATGTTTCATAATCGATAGAAACAAAGTTTAGTATTCATGATTCACATCCTAGGTAGAGTCTTCCATTCCTTACTGATTTCCTGAGTCTTTGTCTTGTTAGTTATTTGTCTTCTTCATTCAGTTTAATTAAGTCTAGTAGTTAATCTTAGTTCATAGAATCCCCCCTCCCAATCAAATAAACCAGTTAAGTTCTAGTCAGAGTCTAGTTAGTGTTATAGTCAGTGTCTCGTGGGTTTGATATCCGGACTTCCTTTAGTTGTATTACAATTGATAGGTACACTTGCCTATTTTTGTAGTCTAGTTTAGTAGGTTTGTCTAGAGTATAACTAGAGTGTGTAGGTTAGTTTTGTGTTTAATTTTATAGATCGTTTGACCGAAATCAAGTTTTTGGCGCCGTTGCCGGGGATACTTGGCAATAGCAAAAATTAGCTTTGATTAGTTCATATTTGATTATTTTTTGTTTTCTCTTTTATTTTTAGTTTATTTCCTTAGTTTTTTTATTTTCTATTTTTGTCTTGAGTGGTACTTGTGTGTCCTAGTTTGAGTCTTTCTTGTGTTCTTCGTTTCTTCTTTGTTTTCTGTCTAGTGTATGCAACGTACTCGTTCGCAAGGATCACCTGACTTTGAAGCATATTCCGAGCCAGAGCGGAAACTTCACGAGCGCAGTCAAAAGTTTTGTGAGCATTTGTGTGAACTAGTTGAGAAAAAGGTACGCATTCCTATTCCTATTGCTGACATGGGTGACGCTAATGCCCCTGCTAGACGTACTGTTCACAAGAGGGCATTTGATGGTTTCACGGGTGCTAGGTCCTCTATCACCCGTCCTGCTGTGCCTAATGCTAATAACTGGCAGATACCATCTCATGTGAAGAGCACTATCAGTAACTCTAATCAGTTCCACAGACTCAAGGACGAGGATGCGCCAGGAAATCTGTCCCGCTTTGCGCGTATTTGCGATACCTTTCACATTACTGGTGCTACTGATGATGCCATCTTGTTTCGTCTTTACCTATTCACTCTCTCTAGTCGTTCTACCACTTGGTTGGATACACTGCCCAGGATTCCATTACCACGTGGGAGGATCTGAAGGCCAATTTTTTGAAAAAGTATTATCCACCGTCTAAGGCCGCCCAGCTGAGGGATCAGATCCACTCGTTCCGTATAGACCCCGATGAGCCATACTACATGGTTTGGAAAAGATTCAATACTTTGCTTAGTAAATGTCCTCAACATGGCATTTCTGATTGGGCATTGGTTGAAAAGTTCTATAATGGTCTTACATTTGAGAAAAAAACAGATATACAATACTGCTGTAGGAGGTCACATCATGGACAAGAAGGAGCCGGAGGAGTGTGAGGAGATGTTTGAGAGCTTTGTTCAAGCTGAACAACAATAGCCTTCTTCTAGGAATTCCATTCCTAGTGCTAGGACACCTACTTTTTCCACTAGAGGTGTTCAGCAGGTCAACACTGATACTAGCATGGCTACTACACTTGCAGCTATGGCAAAGGAGATTAAGGAGCTGAGGATGACTGCTATGAAGTGTGAGGTGTGTAGAGGAGGTCATGACACCATCGATTGCCCTGTCACTCAACAGGAACAAGTGGACTTCCAGGGGAGCCAAAAACCCCCTTTATTTAACTCAGGATGGGGAAACCACCCTAACTTCAGTTGGAGACCCACCTAGGTTTCAACCCGTAAGAATCAGTATGGAGGAGATAGAGATGGAGGACAGAACTCTGGTAGCAGTCCGGAGAGAAGAAGATTGAGGAGATGTTGGCTATCCAGACTCAGTTGCTTGCCCAGTTGGTGAGGACAGACCAGGAGACTCAGAGCAAGTTGAAGGAGCATGACACATTACCGAGGAGTCAGCAGTCTGCATTCTTAGAATTGCAGCGTACATTGGGAGACATTGCACGCAAGCTGACAAACATATCTGGAGGTTCCTTTTCGGGTAGTACTAAGACTAACGCTAATGCCACTCTAAAGATTGTGACCACGCGCAGTGGTAAAGGAGGAGAGAGTGAGCAGACGCCGGTAGCTAATGATGATGATCAGCCGGTTTATGAGGAGATAGAGGTGGAGACACCTAAAGGGGCACACGAGAGGCGAGTCCCAGCGAGTACCATGCCCAACGGTGAGTCTCCTGCTGAGAAGGAGGGGAGTGAGGTGAAGAAGAAGACCCCTGATGTTGATCTTACTCGTGTTCCATATCCTGCTCGCATGATGCAGCAGAAATATGCTAGGGATAATGGAAAATTTCTAGAGTTGTTTAAGCAGCTCAAAATCAATCTTCCGTTTGTCTAAGCCCTCCGGCATATGCCTAAATATGCTAAATTCCTTAAGGATCTTCTGTCCAATAAGAAGAAGCTGGAGGACCTTTCCACTGTCACTCTTAATGAACGATGTTTTGCAGTGGTCCAGATCAAGCTACCAGAGAAATTAGCAGATCCGGGTGTCTTCACGATCCCGTGTTTGTTTGGTAACTTGACTCTGCACCACGCGTTGGCCGATCTCGGTGGTAGCATCAACCTAATGCCATACTCTCTCTTAGAGAAGCTAGGGCTTGGAGATCTGGCCCCTACGCGCATGAGCATATCTTTAGCCGACTGCTCGGTCAAATATCCACGGGGATTAGTGGAGAATCTGTTGGTGAAGGTTGATAAGCTTGTTTTCCCTGCGGACTTTGTCATTCTTGATATGGAGGTTGACGATAGAGTTCCACTCATTTTGGGACGGCCCTTCCACGAGGAATAGCGCACCGCCAAGACATTGATTGATGTCTTCGATGGTAAGATAACACTTCATGTGGGGGATGAGAATGTCACCTTCGATGTCATGAAGTCGATGAAGAATTCTAGTGGTCAGGACGATTCCGTGTTCTTTCTAGACACTTTCAAATCTCACATGGATCGTTGCCTTGATTATGTGTGTGGCGCTGACTTGCTTAACGCAGATCACCCGGGTGAGGAGAACCAGGAGGTTGAGACTGATGCTCATCCGGAGCAAGGTTCGAGCCACATGGCTTGTACACCTCCTGAGTACCCAGAGGTATTTGAGGTTGTTGAGGTCACCGAGGAGGAGAAGAAGCCCTAGGTTGAGGCACCACCATCCCTTGAGCTTAAAGAGCTACCATCACACTTGGAGTATGCTTTCTTGGATGGTGAACCCGGTTTACCCGTCGTGATTTCTGTTGCACTGACGGAGGAGGAGAAGAAGAGGTTGATAGATGTGTTGAATGCACATAAAGAGGCTATTGCGTGGAAGCTCACAAACATAGAGGGCATCAACCCTACTTTATGCACGCATAGGATACTCATGGAGGATGAGCACAAGCCTGTTGTGCAACCTCAAAGGAGGCTTAACTCTAACATGTATGATGTAGTGAAGAAGGAGGTCCTTAAACTCCTTGATGCTGGATTGATATATCCTATTTCTGATTCAGCATGGGTTACTCGACTCAGGTCGTCCCGAAGAAGGGTGGGATGACAGTTGTGAAGAATGAGAGATGAGTTAATCCCTACTAGAACAGTCACTGGTTGGAGAGTGTGCATTGACTGTAGGCGACTGAATGATGCCACTAGAAAGGACCACTTCCCCCTTCCTTTCGTTGACAAGATGCTGGAGCACCTAACGGGGCAATAGTTCTACTGTTTCCTAGATGGCTTCTCAGGTTTTTTCCAAATCCCCATTACCCCGAAGGATCAGGAGAAAACCACCTTTACATGCCCGTACGGTACCTTCACGTACCGGCGTATGCCATTCGGGTTATGTAATGCTCCAGCCACCTTCCAGAGGTGCATGGTGGCTATCTTTCAGGACATGATCGAGACTTCCATGGAGGTTTTCATGAATGATTTTTATGTATTCGGGAGTTCATTCGATCACTGTTTGCTTAATCTGGAGAAGATGATGAGTAGATGCATAGAGACAAAGTTGATGCTTAATTGGGAGAAGTGTCACTTCATGGTTACTGAGGGGATTGTGTTAGGTCACAAAGTTTCACGTGCCGGTATTGAAGTGGATAGAGCTAAGATTGATACTATTAATAAACTTCCACCACCGACCAATTTCAAATCCGTTCGTAGTTTCTTAGGTCATGCAGGTTTCTATAGGCGATTCATTAAAGATTTTTCAAAGATCACCCGACCCATGACTCGTCTTCTTGAAAAGAACATCCAGTTTGAGTTTGATGCGGATTGTCTTAAGGCGTTTTAGTTCTTGAAGGAGCAGTTAGTTTGTGCTCCCATCTTAATAGCCCCGAACTAGAGCTTGCCCTTTGAGCTCATGTGTGATGCAAGTGATTTCGCAGTCCGGGATGTCTTAGGTCAAAGGATAGAGAAGCACTTCCACCTGATCTATTACGCGAGTAAAACTCTTAACGATGCTCAAGAGAATTACACAACTACCGACAAGGAGTTGTTAGCGGTGGTGTTTGCTTTCGATAAGTTTTGTTCCTATTTAGTGCTCTCTAAGACCATTGTCTACACGAATCATGCGGCATTGCGATACCTGTTCGCAAAGAAAGATGCCAAACCTAGATTGATTCGATGGATTCTCTTGCTTTCTGAGTTTGATATTGAGATTAAAGACAAGAAGGGAGTAGTGAATGTAGCAACCGACCATTTGTTGAGGTTAGAGGATCCCAGGAGGGAAGAGATTCGGGAGGAGGCCATAGAAGATACATTTCCCCATAAGTCCTTGATGATGGTTAGTGTGAGACCCGACATAAAGCCGGTGATTTACAAGAGTGCTGAGGCGCAAGGTTTGCCATGGTTTTTTGACATTGCAAACTACTTGGTTGATGGTGTAGTGGTTAAGGGCATGACATCCCAACAGAGGCGTAAATTCTTTGCCGATGCCAACCACTACATATGGGATGCTCCATATTTGTTTCGTGTGGGAGCTGATAGAGTCTTGAGGAGGTGTGTGAGCAAAGAGGAAGGTGTAAAGATCCTTAAGCATTGTCATGAGGGCTTGACGGGAGGTCACAACGGACCCTCTTACACCGCCAAAAAGGTCTTTCATTTTGGTTTTTATTGGCCTACAGTATTCAAGGATGCTCACGAGTTAGTGAAACGGTGTGATGCGTGTCAACGCACCGGTAACACCTCATCACGGAATGAGAAGGCCCAGAACCCGATCCAAGTTGTTGAAGTATTTGATATTTGGGGCATTGACTTCATGGGTCCGTTCCCTGCATCACGAGGGAACTGGTACATTCTTGTGGCGATAGACTATGTTTCTAAGTGGGCTGAGGCTCAAGCCTTACCTATAAACGATGCCCGAGTAGTGGTAGGATTTCTGAAGAAGTTGTTCAGCATGTTTGGTACTCCTAGAACCCTGATTAGTGATAGGGGCACGCATTTCTTCAATGCCCAGATGGAGAAGGTGTTGTCACGCTACGGGGTCACCCATCAGCTATCGACTGCCTATCATCCGCAGACTAGCTGGCAGGTTGAGGATGCGAACAGGGGAGTTAAGAGGATCTTGGAGAAAACTGTCGGTAAGAATAGGAAGGATTGGTCCGACAAGTTAAATGATGCACTTTGGGCTTTTAGAACTGCTTTCAAAACACCTATTGGGACCACACCCTTTAGGATGATCTATGGCAAGGTGTGTCATCTACCGGTAGAGCTAGAACACAAGGCATATTGGGCCTTAAAGGCAGTCAACCTTGATTTTCCTAAAGCAGCACAACACAGGTTTCTCTAGTTGCATGAGTTAGATGAGTTGTGTGACGAGGCATACGCATGTTCTTGGAGTTACAAAGAGCGTACAAAGGCATTGCATGATCATCGTTTGAAGGGAGTGAAGGACTTCAAGTGTGGGGATAAGGTCTTGGTATATAATTCTAGGTTAAAACTATTCCCAGGAAAGCTTAAGTCGAGGTGGACAGGAGCGTACACGGTGAAAGAGGCATTTCCATACGGTACAGTGGAGTTACATGATGGTGAGGGTAGCTCGTGGAAGGTTAATGGTCATAAACCGATTGAGAATGTTGAGGGGGATGAGATTCTCCTCGACAAGCCAGGAAACTAAAACTAAGTGTGGCTGAATGTGTAGAGTTTGTAAACTTCTGTGTTCTATTTAATTTTTTAAGTTTTTGTATATTTTCGGTTTGTGTTTTTGTGTTTTCATGTGTTTCAAGGAATTGTGTCCAGATTGAAGAAGAAAAACCATCAAAACCAATGTTCCAGGTATGTTTGCATTCAATTCTAAGGTTGGAATGGGTTTTGAAGGAAGTTGGGTAATAATAAATTTTAATGATAAAAAATTTGGGTAAGTAAAAACGAGCCATCTTTCTGTGAATGAGGGCTCCCCGCGGTACGCGACACAAATGAGATAAGTCTCCCGCGGTACGCGAGAGACAAAAGAGGCCAGCCATAATCCCTATCCCCCGCGGTACGCGAGTGATCATCTCAAGTCTCTTGCGGTACGCGGAGCAATGAAGTGCCTCCACCGCCTCTTCAGCCTATCGCGGTACGTGAGACGTGTGAAGCCAACACCCCGCGGTACGTAGGAGCCTTCTAATTTTAGAAAAAAAATATTCAATTAAAATAACCCCCGGTAGGGGTCTTCTTCCATTTCCACCCCCATCACCACTCTCCAGCGATTCACCCTCCACCATCACCGTCGACTTCCACTTACTAAACACCTACCACCACCAAATTCCACTCGTCGCCTGTCTCCAACCATCATACACCACCCGCTCCCACCACCGACTACACCACCTGTAACCACCATCACCATTGCCCCATTCACTAGTAACCGTCCATCATCACCACCATTTCAGGCTACCACAGGGTACACCACAAGGGGGTTCTAGTCGATTTTCACTTTCTCGTTCAATTTCGTCGTCATCAAGGTATGTACCCCTGTTAATTTGTGTATTTCTAGTCGGTTGTTTGAATTGAGTAATATGTTAGTGTCAATTGAGTCGGGTCTCAGTAGCTTGTAATGGAATAGTCGTTTGGAATTTCATTAGTATATATATGTCAGTTGATTTTGAGGCGGTTGATTTGAATTGAGTAATATGGATTTCATAAGGTCTTGGTATGCTAACTAGGTGTCAGTGTGATTTCGTCGGTATTCTGGATGTAGTGGAATAGTCATTGTGGTTCATTGCGCTTAACTCGTTTCTAAAACTCTATATATGACAAATTAGTTTGAGTTGAGTTCAGGGCAAAAAGGGGACGGATTTAATTGGCCATATACACATGTTTGAATCCCCGTAGAATTGTGTAATTTGTTATAACTGTTGTAGTGTTATGTAACTTGTGTACTGGGATATCCTATAGTCTTTCTTTTCAGGTTTAGATCGCTTCGCCTGTACTCAATCTCCATTCGTCGAGGTAGTCTGGTTTTTATATAAACATAAAGGGTATCCCGAATTTTTCAATTTGTTTTTTAGTTTTTGTAGCGTCTTATTTGTATACTAACAGGCCGGACGACCATGAATGAAATGCTATAAGGTCACCCGGCCCGATATCATATTTGTTATTGTATACCTATTGTACTAACTTTTTTGTTGTAGGCATGTTTGATCCAGGACAGTCTTCTAGCGCAGCCGGTGGGGCCAAGCGCAGGCGTGGACCGGTGCCCCATCCACGAGGCGAGCCCGAGGAGCCGCGTCCGATCCGTCAGGCCCCGTGTGTCATTCGATAAGCGGTTCCAGAGTTTCGTCCAGCCGCCGATGCAAAGCCAGTGCCGCTGGACGCCAGAGTTCTTAGCCACCACACATTGCTTCGATTCGAGCTCATGACAGAGGAGTCGGTGCGGCTAGAGCAGTTTATAGACATGGATTTATATCAGCACCACAGGATCGACTGGTCGCTAGTCCAGGAGCTAGGGCAGCTGAAGAGGCTATAGGACCTGTTGGGCGACCGTTGGACCGCGGCTTTGGCGTGTGACATGACGCAATACTAGGAGCTCACCGTCGAGTTCCATTCCACTTTTTGGTACGTCACAGGCCAGTTCGAGGATGAGGTCACGGTTTCCATTTCCCTGGGCCGACCCGTCTATGAGATGTTGGTACCACAGCTCGCCATAGCCACCGGCTGGTACACAGAGGCCGAGGTGGTGGGGCAGAGATTTATTCATAGCCTACGAGGGCTATTCAAGCAGTGCCACGACCAGGGGTCAGCGACAGTGAGTTGCGTGACTTTTGGCATTCATTAGCCGATGGACCGTACTCCTCTTCTCTGGTGGAGTCGTCCATTCGCGACCCCTCTGTTCCGATATATTCATAGGATCTTAGCTTGAACTCTCATTGGACGCCAGTCCGGTATTGAGAAGTGCAGCCATCTAGATCTTTCCTGCGTTTATTGTATCATTGGTCGTCGAGAGGCTAACCTGGCCAGCATTCTCATTTCATCTATCGTCGGGGGTCGTCGAGGTGGGCCGGGGGTCGTCGAGGTGGGCCCGAGGCTAGGCTGGAGCTAGGGTTGTATGTTAGTAGGATAGCGGAACAGTTAGGAGTGTTCGATCGTTATCCGGGCCATCTACTCACATCTGGCCCGGATACGTTCCCATATGGTTTGTAGGAGTTGAGGTTGGCAGGGATCATTGCGATGGATGATCCGCCGCGGTTTGTAGAGATCCAGCAGGGTCCACAGGTCCCACCACCTGTCGGGACGCCTTTCGAGCAGGCCATACAGATGGGGGCGCCCACAACACGCCAGCGCATTCCACATCACATAGAGCGCCCCCAGTTCCAGCATCCACTACGCTTGAGTCCGCCAGCACCACTCACCCTAGAGGCGCTTAGAAATCAGATTTTTGCTAGGATGGACCACCATGATGAGGCCATTCGATATATGATGTAGCAACCGGGTATAGAGATTCCACCATTCTTCAGGGCACCCGACCCAGACCAGCTAGATCAGCCTGATACAGGTGGAGACCCGCAGTGATCATCTACAGCACCTTTTGCCGGGTTGCACATATTTCTTTGTATTTCTCTTTCTGTATTTTTCTTTTTATGTACTTAATTCCGTTTGTATTTTGTCATGCATATAAAACACTGATGTATATATTATTTTGTACTTGGGAGATCGGCAAGGTTGGTTGTGTTGTATATATATATATATTATTGTGGTTGCTAGTTTGTTTAGAAATCAGCCACTTTCGTTCGTGAGGAATTATTGGAATCTTGGTGAGTTGAGCGCGTTCGAATAGAGGGCTATGGAACATGACTTACGGGGAATATCATTGTAACACCCCCAAATTTATTCACTTTTCTAAATAAATGAATAAATTAAGGTTGCAATGATTGGTAACATTACACAATAGCGGAAGCTAAATAAAGACTTCAAAATTAGACGAACACCCTGTCTTCATATTCTAAGGCCTTATTCCAAACGCTTAACCTATTCCAACCGTGCCAAAATCATGTGATTCCTGAAAAACATGCTCAAAATGTCAACGTAATGTTGGTGAGTTCACCGGTTTTAAATGACTACAATTGGCAAAACCATTGGTAATAAATCGTTTGGCAACAAAACATTTGTACGAAATCCTTTGGCAAAAACCATTTGCACGAAATTGATTGACAAAACTATTTGTATAGGTACTAATGGCAAAATCCTTTGCTCAAAATTTATGGGCAAACCATCAGTTCGTATACCATTGGCAAAACCCTTTTGCTCGAAATTGTCTGGCAAAGCCATTGATACGTATACCATGGACAAAACGTTTTGCTCAAAATTTATTATGCATATGTTAAACAAAACAAGTTAGCGGTTGATTTATCGATGTAAAGCTAGCACAAACGAATTATGTGATGCACAAGCCTATAACCAAACCTTTAACGAATTCTCGATTTTGCCCCAGCCCATTGTCCCTTTAAACAATGAGAAACAACAATACCTAATATGCAATCATTTGACCCTACTGGTCATGGTTAGAGCGACTAACCATGATTGGGGGTGTCAACCCGAATAGTACTATTCGTATCGATCTACGGCTAAGTCCATAGCTAATGGTTATAGTTCGGAATACCGAGGACTTTTAGGTGGAACTCATGCACACAAAGGAATCAGATGCTTGTTTCTCGTTTTCTAGTTATCATACCATTTAAAATCAACATGTTTTTCCCTCAAATATAGAAAACAGTAAAAAGGGGCAGTGAAACTCACATGAGAGATGTGTTAGGAACACTAATGTCCTTCTGTTAGCAATGAAAACAAATGTCCACGTGATAGCCACGATTTTACGTCCTATTCAAGTCCTACGATACCTGTAGGTACTTAAAAGTTTTATAGACTAATCCTAATAATATAAGGCGAGTCTAAACTCGTGTTGAGTTATCACGTGTGCGGTTGAGCTCTGTTGATTCTTAACGGTATTACCGATTCGGTAATATTAGTTGCTTAATTCGAATTGGGTTTCTCGGCTCAAATATGTTTCAATAGTTTTATTTGAGAATATTAGTTTGCCGTGGACACGATCATATATAACTATGTGCACGTATAATTTATAATAATATTTCACGTTCGTTAATAGTATTTGTTTGTCTTTACGTAGCGTATACACATAACTATACTTACTCTAGTATATTTAACTAACATGTTTTATTTATTCAACCCTTAACCGAATATATATATATATATATATATGTATAACTTTTCTTGTTGCATATAATCATCTCATTTGTTTCCAACAAAACATACGTTTATAAACCATGTTTATATATATATATATATATATATATATATATATATATGTGTGTGTGTGTGTGTGTGTGTGTGTGTGTACGTAAGTGAAATAGCTTTACAAATACTATTAACGTCTTAGGTTTAAAACTATATAATGTGTGTGTGTGTACGTAAGTCGAGGTATGAAACTATATAATTACATATACCTTTACACTCTTTGAACATAATAATATAATGTCTTAGGTTTTGAAATCGTTCGTACCAATATATGTCCAAAATTTTGAAATCATACGTTTATTTAAATCCGTAATTGAATATGATAGTTTACGAATAAACGTCCGATTTTTTTGTATGATGAGATTTCATATCGGTGTGTGTGTATATATATATATATTCATCTTTACATACGTGTGTATGTGTGTGTACATATATATGTTTGGGTCTAGTGTTGCTTTATATAATAATCGATTGATTTTATATAATGCATATGTATAAATACATATCTATCATCATATTTAAGTTATGTCTATTAATCATTGATATTTACAAAAACACTTATTTAGTCAATAACGTTATAAATTGATTCGTATTGGTTTAGCATATTCAAACGTAATGTACAAGATGCGAGTTTATCCTTAAAATAATTGATATCTAAAGTATCCCATATAATAACTGTCAACGGTTTATATATATAACGAATATCTTGTGAATGTTTATACGACTAAAGTGGTGATTATTATTCATATACATATACTTATATATATATATATATATAACGGTCGATTGTCATGTTAAAGTTTTCGTCTTACTTATTTTATATTCCTTTTCTAAAACTATTTATTTCGTTTGAACGGTTCACTTTTGTCGATAATACATTTTACATGGCTTGTTAGATATTTAACACCAAGCTAATATATATATATATTTATTTATATACTTTTATCATTAACGAATCACTTAAGCTCAACGTGTTCAACCGCACCCGTGTCTAAGTTCGCGTAAATTAAATATAATATTTTAGTGCGCGTTTTATACCTTTCGAGAGCCCCGTTTACAAACCAACACGTCCTAAACCTCACGTTTCACGTGTCGAACACGTGTGACTTTCGTTGACTAGGTTTAACCGATGCTCGGGATGTCGTTTCCTGTCCAAAAACACACGTTTTACACTTGGGAATGGAACCCGGCAACCAAAATCACCCTATCAATAACGTATAATAACGGATCTAAACAGGAATATAACCACGATTTCAAAATCAACTTATATGAACAAAAAAGAGCTCAAACCTTGTAGATCAGGATGTTAGAATGATGAACGAAGCAGATCTGTTCTGTTTGGGGTTCGCGGGAACCCTAGCCCCGTCGCCGGAGCTTCGTCGGAAAGTCGTTTTCATCCAGAAAACTCGTCGCCGTCCTTATTCTCTTGAATCCGTAGCCACTGTCACTAATGGTGGTCCCTGGTTCATCTTTACGCCGCCTCCGTTGCTGCTGGGGTTTGACCTCCATGAATCCACCGTCCAGCACCACCACTTGAGCCACAGCCGCCGTCACCATGGTGGCTCTCCCCTTTTTTCGACGCCGGTTAGCACCTCTCCTCTGTCGCTGGTGCTACTGCTTCCGTATACAACAGGGCGGGGCCGTCGAAAAGGGGGCCGCACCCTCCATCTCTTCTGCTCTCTCTCTCTCTCTCACTCTAGGATTTAGGGTTTTACGGACTGAGATGATGAAATAGAGAAGGAAAACGGAGATGCCATGAAGAAGACGATGTTGCCGTTGTTGTGACGCCGTCGCCTTGGTGGAAGAATCTGTAACATTTCTGATTTTCATTATCTATGTTTCAATACAATGTGTTACATTTCAAACCAAATTCTAGTACACCGACTTGTTCTATTTGTACCAACAATTAAATACCATGTTTCAATGCAAACCCATAAATTTTACACGAGTATACCCTATTAAACTATACATAAGTCCATATTTATACAAATCTGTCAATACTGAAACTTGCAAGGATTGAATTTTATAAATTAACAAGAAACCCTAATAGGCACGGTCGCGCCTCATTCTGGCACGGTCGCGCCTCGTTCTGGCACGGTCGCGCCAAGTGCTATGGCACGGTCGCGCGCCTTGCTTTGGAACAGTCGCGCCCGGTGCCTTGGCACGGTCGCTCCCGGTGCCTTGTACGGTCGCGCCTCATATGGGCACGGTCGCGCCTCTTGACAGTTGAAACGTAAAAACGATTTTAATCATAAATTCATTCAACTCGGTAACCGTTAAACACGTTCGTCTAATAACAAACATCATTAATCAATTAAATAACGACATTACACCAGAATTAAAACCAATTATGGATTTTAAATTGAAACCGTCGACCTCTTCATCTCTTACTCGTCGAATTCGTCATTTCTATTGATACTCCCTCAAACCAAACAACTACGCACCATAGCTAACTCTCTCTGAAGTTTTTACGCACACCAATCTCACCGGAATTGCAGCAGAAGACGCCGGGGATCAAGCCCGTCATTGCCGGAACTCATTCTACTCGTACACCATCGATTCATCCTCCTTCCGGGTAATTGAAACCTTCCACACTTTCGATTTAGTCTATAGATCAAAAGCCCCAAACTAATTTGGGCTTACAATAGAGAAATTATCACGAACCTGAATCTGGGGTTCGTTCTAAAATGGTTTAATCGAACCCTACTTTGAACACGTTTTAAATACAATTAATATATTCCAATAGACTCGTGATAACCCTACAGATGAAAGCCCAATGAATTCCAACATTAACAATATAAGAATTAGTCAAATCGTTTCTGTTTTGGAACAGACACGGTCGCGCTAGCCTTCTAGCGCGGTCGTGCTTTATGAGACACGGTCGCGCCAAATACCAGCGCGGTCGTGCCTCACACACTCAGACCCGGTCATGCCCTTGGCTAGACTTGGCCGTGCCTCAAAACCCTAGACACGGTCGTGCCTGGCACAAGACACGATCGTGCCTAGTGAACAATCTAATTATGCATTCTGTTTAGTCAACACGGTCGCGTCCCTGACTAGCACGGTCGCGCATGTGGTTCTAGCACGATCGTGCCCTGTCCCAGGCACGGTCGTGTGTGTGAGAAAATTTTGACAGAATAATTATTTTCATATTTAAAAAAAAACAATATGTATTTCAGATTAATTTTTAAATAAAAAGAATTGATTTTATAAAGGTTTATATTAACGTTATTTAAAAAGATCAAATTTTTATTCTAAAATAAATAGAAATTATTTATTTAAAACTTACAAAATTTAATTTATATTTATTGTTAAACCCTATACTTAATTATTATTTACACAATTTATTTAAACATCTTTATAAAAATAAAGTAAAGAAATTTATATTCAATATAAAACATCTAATACATTTTTATAATCAAATGACTAAGTTACATATTTTACAAATAAATAAATAAGGTAACAATTATTTATTTAATTTACATTTAAACAAAAATCATTTATTTAGGTTATACTTACTTATCCCTAATACCTACATTATTTTTATAACTAAGTAAATAAATAATAATTTTGTTTTGTTATTTAGTTACTTCAAACTCAAACCTTAATTTTATACAACACCATTCAAGTACAAACCACTAACACTCACAACTCCAATTCCTTATACACACACTTAATCCAACCCTAGACTTAGACATAGACTATTGTACACACTATTGATTCAATACATATTACACTCTAGGTTAACGTTGTGCATTACGAGGACCTCGTTACTATCTAGTATCTGGTGTTAGCTACGCCTTCGAATCAAGTGAGTATTAAATAGCCCCTTTTACTCTTTTACACTTTTTTAGGGTGGAACATGAACACTATACAACACTATTGCTTACATTTACACAAACTACACAAGTACAAATCTTCTTTACATTCATGTGTGCAAATTTGAGCTTTATGCCTGAGTGATAGGTGTGTTAACTTTTGTATGCGATTTATGTGCAATCATTAACTATTCAAGCTGACGGTAAACAATGATAGATCTATTGAGTCTGACAAACCCACCCAGATTGGGGTGATTGTCACCGACAACACAATTTTGCATGCTAGTTACAAAGGTTTGATTGTACTTGGTTACACAATAGCTGCTCTCCATAAATGCCTTATTTTATCATGTTATGTAAGGATTTGTTTATTTACAATCTATATGCTATCTATATACAAACATGTGTATGCTCACCAACTTTTTAGTTGACCTTATTTTATTCATGTTTCAGGTGCTAATATGTGAGTCTGATCAAGGCATGCTACACATAGGCTTGGGCTTAGTTAATTTGAATAAAGAATTCTATGTATTTCAATTATATTCTTTCTTGGATTTGGTTGTGTTTGGATTATTTGAAATGAAATTGATGTTTAATATGTTACAATTTAGTTAACCTTGTGCTCATGAACAGTCTACATGTCACGCCCCGATGATTCCGCCGTCGGTTGGGGTGTGACAGATTGGTATCAGAGCCTTGGTTATAGGGAACTAGGTTATTAGACACTCTTGACCTAGACTATAACTTTAGGACACCCACTTATGCCATGCTTCATGTTTATGTGATTATGTGCGTGTTACATGCTTACTATGATTAGTTATTATTTCGTTTTTAATACCTTACTTTTTAAAAATTCATGACTTATTAGACTATACTTAAATAATAAATTAAATAAACAATATCCCTACCTATACCCTAAAACCTCATAATATTCTTGCCTACTTCTCTATCATCATCTTCTTAGCATGTGGAAACTTCATGGATCTAAAACTATAAAAATCTTTTTATACCCTCGTTAAGGTTTTTAAACTTTGTTAATTATTTGAGGACACGTGCAATCTGGAAGGGTGACACCTGTATTCTGGGTTTTCTGTCTAGGAAAGCATTTCGCATAAATCCCAATCAATCGAGGGACCCGTATGCTTTCCTGGGAATTCCCGGGATGAGTATTTACTTATAGGCTAAAGCATGTCTCCTTGAAAATTATATGAGTTTAATTAATCTTAATGTGTCAAAGTATTCAAGTGATTATATCACTATTTGAGTACAATCCAAACTATGATGTACTATTTTAATTGTTTTCTTATTCTTTTAAATCCAAACAACATTAATAAGTTCTTACATCTTTTCTTGTTTTGTGAAAATCTATAGAATGCCTCCCCGCCGTGCTACCGTAACCAACAACAACACCGATATTGATACCATTGTTGCACAACTTGTGAATCAACTCACTCAAGCTAAAGGGGCCGCCAATGGTAACCATGGAGCTAATGGGGGTGGTGGTGCCAACCCACCACAATGCACCTTCAAACACTTCAACTCGTTCAATCCTCTTAAGTTCTATGATACCGAAGGAGCTACGGGACTTCTTCAATGGTTCAAAAGTATTGAGAATACCTTTCTCAATAGTGACTGCCCCGATAACCTCCGTGTTCGTCATGCCACAAGTGTCTTACAAAAACGGGCACTCACGTGGTGGAATGGGGAAAAGAGGAATAGAGGTGTGGAAGTAGCAATGGCCTTACCTTGGGATGAGGTTAAAAGGCTAATGACTGAAGAATTTTGTCCTCGAAATGAGGTAAAGAAACTGGAAGCCGAGTTTTGGGATCTTGCCCAAGATAGTGGTGAAAGCTTGGCATATACAACTCGGTTCCATGAGTTGAGTCTCCTCATGCAACTATCATCATCCCCAAAACATTCCATGTCGCCTTTTCACTCACTGTGGGAAATATGGCCATACATTCAATGTTTGTAGAGCCAAAGCACTTGCAGGCCAAGTCAACCCACCAAACCGAACCAACCCCCAAGTGGCTAATCAAGGTGTTCCTTCTATTGCAAATGGGCGTGCTTGTTATGAATGTGGTAACCCAAATAATTTCCGTGATCAGTGCCCAAGGTTAGTCAATGCTAGACAAGGCGGAGCTCGAGGGCATGCTTTCAACATAAACGCATATGAAGCTCAAGCTAACAATGATGTGGTCAACGGTACGTTCCTTGTCAATAGTCAATATGCCTCCATTTTATTTGATACCGGTGCCGATAAAAGTTTTGTGTCACTTAACTTTGAACCCTTACTTGCAAAGACACCATCCCAATTAGAGATAACCTTCACTATCGAAGTAGCAAATGGTGATTCGTTTACAATTGAATCTATTATCTATGACTGCTCTCTAGAACTTAATGATCATACATTTCCAATCAACCTTGTACCAATGCCACTAGGAAGTTTTGATATCATCATAGGCATGGATTGGCTATCAAATCATCATGCCGAAGTCATCTGTTTCCAGAAGTGCATCCGAATACCTCTACCGTCGGGAGAAACGTTAAGAGTCTTTGGTGAAAAGCCTTGCAAAGGACTCAAGCTAATGTCATGCACTACCGCCCAAAAGTACTTACGAAAGAAGTACGTAGCCTTCTTAGCTCATGTTGTCCAAAAGGATGTCAAGGAGAAGAATATCCAAGACATTCCCATCATTCGGGATTTTCCAGAAGTATTTCCCGAAGATCTATCCGGTCTTCCACCCGTTCGACAAGTGGAATTTCGCATTGACCTTATACCCGGAGCTAACCACGTGGCTAGTGCTCCTTACCGTCTTGCATCTTCTGAAATGCAAGAACTCGCAAGTCAACTCCAAGCGCTCTCCGACAAAGGTTTCATTCGTCCAAGTCATTCACCGTGGGGTGCACCCGTCTTATTCGTCGAAAAGAAGGATGGATCATTCCGCATGTGTATTAACTACCGCGAACTCAACAAGCTTACCATCAAAAACCGTTACCCTTTTCCTAGGATTGATGATCTTTTCGATCAACTTCAAGGCTCTACTTGCTTCTCAAAGATTGATCTTCGATCTGGTTATCACCAACTCCGTGTACAAGAGGAAGATATTCCAAAGACTGCTTTCCGAACTAGGTATGGTCACTACGAGTTCATGGTCATGCCTTTTGTACTAACCAATGCACCCGTGGTTTTCATGGACCTCATGAATCGTGTGTGCAAACCGTACCTTGATAAATTTGTGATCGTCTTCATTGATGATATCTTAATCTACTCCAAGACTAAATCCGATCATGAGCAACACCTTAGGTTGGTTTTGGACCTCTTAAGGAAGGAACAACTATATGCCAAGTTCTCCAAATGTGAATTTTGGCTAAAGAAAGTTCATTTTCTTGGTCATATCGTTAACGACAAGGGAATTCATGTTGACCCTGCTAAGATCGAAGCGGTTAAGAATTGGAATGCCCCGAAGACCCCCACCGAAGTTTGTTCATTTCTTGGTCTTGCGGGATATTATCGTCGCTTCATCTCAAATTTCTCTAAGATAGCTGTCCCTCTTATCGCTTTAACCCACAAGGGTAAACCTTATGAATGGGGACCAAAACAAGAAGAAGCTTTCCAAACTCTCAAGCAAAAGTTGTGCAATGCTTCTATTTTGACTCTCCCTGATGGGAATGATGATCTAGTTGTCTACTGTGATGCTTCTAACCAAGGCCTTGGTTGTGTCCTCATGCAACGAGGCAACGTAATCGCTTACGCAACAAGACAACTCAAGGTTCACGAGAAGAATTATACGATGCACGATCTCGAGTTGGGTGCGGTCGTTTTCACATTGAAGATTTGGAGACATTACCTCTATGGCACAAAGTGTGTGGTGTTCACTGACCACAAAAGTCTCCAACACATCTTCAACCAAAAGGAACTCAATATGAGGCAACGACGTTGGGTTGAACTCCTTAACATCTATGACTGCGAGATTCGTTACCATCCCGGCAAAGCGAATGTTGTAGCCGACGCTTTGAGACGAAAATACCATGTCATGCTTCATTGTGTCCGAATCCAAACCGACATCCAAAATCGCATCTTAGAAGCTCAACACGTCTCAGTCACCGAGGGTAATATGTATGAGGAAATACCATGTGGTGTTGAACTTCAGCTTGAATCAAAACCCAATGGCTTACTTTATTACTTGAACTGTATTTGGGTTCCTGATCGCGATGATATACGTACATTTCTTATGAACGAGGCTCACAAGACTTGTTATTCTATTCATCCTGGTGCGGATAAAATGTACCAAGATCTTCGCCAACAATATTGGTGGCCCGATATAAAGAAGGACATTGCTCTCTATGTTGCCAAATGTCTAACGTGCTCCAAAGTCAAAGCCGAACACCAACGTCCTTCCGGATTACTTGAACAACCGAAAATTCCCGTGTGGAAATGGGAGAACTTAGCTAAGGATTTCATTACCAAACTTCCTCGCACCTCAAGTGGTTATGATAGCATTTGGGTGATCATTGACCGTCTCACCAAATCTGCTCATTTCTTGCCTATCCGTGAAGACTATCGGGTTGAGAAACTAGCCCGAATTTACATTGATGAAATTGTGAGCCGTCACGGTGTTCCCTTAAACATAATCTCCGATAGAGATGCTCGGTTCACCTCTCGCTTTTGGCAATCTCTCCAAACTGCTCTTGGTACACGATTGGATTTGAGCACGGCCTAGAATCCCCAAACTGATGGTCAGACCGAGCGAACAATCCAAACTCTCAAGGATACGCTTAGAGCTTGTGTAATTGATTTTGGTGGCAATTGGGATTCACATCTATCACTAATCGAGTTCTCTTACAATAATAGCTACCACACGAGTATCAACATGGCTCCATTTGAAGCTCTCTATGGTCGCAAGTGTCGTTCTCCTACCTGTTGGAACGAGATTGGTGAAGCACAAATCATCGGTCCCGAGCTAATTCAAGAAACATTCGACAAGATTATCCAAATCCGTGACAACATTCGAGTAGCGAGAAGTCGGCAAAAGAGTTATGCCGACAAACGACGAAAACCCTTGGAATTCCAAGTCGGTGACCTTGTTCTTCTAAAGGTGTCTCCGTGGAAGGGTGTGATCCGTTTTGGAAAGAAAGGCAAATTAGCACCTCGCTATGTGGGTCCATTCAAGATCCTTGAAAGGATTGGGAAAGTGGCTTACAAAATCGAGTTACCTCCATCGCTTGGCAATGTGCATCCTACATTTCATGTGTCTAATCTGAAGAAATGCCTTGCTGATGAAAACCTCCACATACCTCTTGATGAAGTGCACATTGATGAAACGATGCACTTCGTTGAGAAACTGGTAGAAATCATGGATCATGAGGTCAAGCAGCTCAAGCGAAGCCGTATTCCTATTGTCAAAGTTCGTTGGGAATCTAAACGTCGTCCTGAATTCACTTGGGAATGAGAGGACCAAATGAAGCTCAAGTACCCCCACCTCTTCACCGATGTCGTCGCTTCCACTAGCTAAATTTCGGGACGAAATTCCCTCAACATAGGGATACTGTAACATTTCTGATTTTCAATATCTATGTTTCAATACAATGTGATACATTTCAAACCAAATTCTAGTACACCGACCTGTTCTATTTATACCAACAATTAAACACATGTTTCAATGCAAACCCACAAATTTTACACGAGTATACCCTATTAAACTATACATAAGTCCATATTTATACAAATCTGTCAATACTGAAACTTGCAAGGACTGATTTTTATAAATTAACAAGAAACCCTAATAGGCACGGTCGCGCCTCGTTCTGGCATGGTCGCGCCAAGTGCTATGGCACGGTCGCGCGCCTTGCTTTGGAACGGTTGGTAAATAATAATTACTGCTCAACTCGAAAGACGTACCACTTGGCTCGTGGTTACTCGTGGTGGTTGGCACGGTCGCGCCTCTTGACAGTTGAAACGTAAAAACGATTTTAATCCTAAATTCATTCAACTCGGTAACCGTTATACACGTTCGTCTAATAACAAACATCATTAATCAATTAAACAACGACATTACACCGGAATAAAAACCAATTATGGATTTTAAATTGAAACCGTCGACCTCTTCATCTCTTACTCGTCGAATTCGTCATTTCTATTGATACTCCCTCAAACCAAACAACTACGCAACATAGCTAACTCTCTCTAAAGTTTTTACGCACACCAATCTCACCAAAATTGCAGCAGAAGACGCCGGAGATCAAGCCCGTCATCGCCGGAACTCATTCTACCCATACACCATCGATTCATCCTCCTTCCGGGTAATTGAAACCTTCCACACTTTCAATTTAGTCTATAGATCAAAAGCCCCAAACTAATTTGGGCTTACAATAGCGAAATTATCACGAACCCGAATCTAGGGTTCGTTCTAAAATGGTTTAATCGAACCCTACTTTGAACACGTTTTAAATACAATTAATATATTCCAATAGACTCATAATAACCCTACAGATAAAAGCCCAATGAATTCCAACATTAACAATAAAAGAATTAGTCAAATCGTTTCTGTTTTGGAACATACACGGTCGCGCTAGCCTTCTAGCGCGGTCGTGCTTCATGAGACACGCTCGCGCCGCGGTCGTGCCTCACACACTCAGACTCGGTCATGCCCTTGGCTAGACTTGGTCGTGCCTCAAAACCCTAGACACGGTCGTGCCTGGCCCAAGAAACGATCGTGCCTAGTGAACAGTCTAATTATGCATTCTGTTTAGTCAACACGGTCGCGTCCCTGACTAGCACGGTCGCGCCTGTGGTTCTAGCACGATCGTGCCCTGTCCCAGGCACGGTCGTGTGTGTGAGAAAATTTTGACAGAATAATTATTTTCATATTTAAAAAAAAAACAATAAGTATTTCAGATTAATTTTTAAATAAAAAGAATTGATTTTATAAAGATTTATATTAACGTTATTTACAAAGATCAAATTTCTATTCTAAAATAAATAGAAATTATTTATTTAAAACTTACAAAATTTAATTTATATTTATTGTTAAACCCTATACTTAATTATTATTTACACAATTTATTTAAACATCTTTATAAAAATAAAGTAAAGAAATTTATATTCAATATAAAACATCTAATACATTTTTATAACCAATTGACTAAGTTACATATTTTACAAATAAATAAATAAGGTAACAATTATTTATTTAATTTACATTTAAACGAAAATCATTTATTTAGGTTATACTTACTTATCCCTAATACCTACATTATTTTTATAACTAAGTAAATAAATAATAATTTTGTTTTGTTATTTAGTTACTTCAAACTCAAACCTTAATTTTATACAACACTATTCAAGTACAAACCACTAACACTCACAACTCCAATTCCTTATACACACACCCAATCCAACCCTAGACTTAGACATAGACTATTGTACACACTATTGATTCAATACATATTACACTCTAGGTTAACGTTGTGCATTACGAGGACCTCGTTACTATCTAGTATCTCGTGTTAGCTACGCCTTCGAATCAAGTGAGTATTACATAGACCCTTTTACTCTTTTACACTTTTTAGGGTGGAACATGAACACTATACAACACTATTGCTTACATTTACACAAACTACACAAGTACAAATCCTCTTTACATTCATGTGTGCAAATTTGAGCTTTATGCCTGAGTGCTAGGTGTGTTAACTTTTGTATGTGATTTATGTGCAATCATTAACTATTCAAGCCGACGGTAAAAAATGATAGATCTATTGAGTCTGACAAACCCACCCAGATTGGGGTGATTGTTACCGATAACACAATTTTGCATGCTAGTTACAAAGGTTTGATTGTACTTGGTTACACAATAGCTGCTCTCCTTAAATGCCTTATTTTATCATGTTATGTAAGGATTTGTTTATTTACAATCTATATGCTATCTATATACAAACCTGTGTATGCTCACCAACTTTTTAGTTGACCTTATTTTATTCATGTTTCAGGTGCTTGTAACATCCAAAAAAAAAATGACAGTTATAATAACGGAATAAACGAACGAGGCATGGCGGGTCGGGTCGGATGGGTCAGCTGGTTATAAATAGCCTATGCCACCCCTTTTCTCTCATTTGTAACTTTTAGAGAAAGAAACCGTAGAGAGAGAAAGTTGGCGGATCGACCCGAGACTTCAGCAAAGTGTTACTCCATAACTCGTGAGAAGAACCTCCGGATCAGAAACTCGATTCAGATAACGATCCGACCTAAATCTGAGTTTTAGTTCGTTTTTGGGTTTTTCGGGTTTTGGGTGAAAAGGTAAGGTTTGAACGGATGAAACTGAAAGATAGTCATGGATTTGAGTTCCTTAATGGAAAACGAACGTTTTGAATGCAACAGGTTCGGGATCTTGACATGATCAGACCCGAATGCGAAAGTTAGGGTTTTTTCGTGAAGAACAGGTCGTGCGCACTTGCTAAGTGCGCACGGAGCAGGTCCTGTGCACTTGCTAAGTGCGCAGGAGGAGGGACCTGCGCACTTGCTAAGTGCGCAGGAGGAGGGACCTGCGCACATGATAAGTGCGCAGGCAGCAGGGTCTGCGCACTTGCTAAGTGCGCAGGCAGCAGGGTCTGCGCACTGGCCAAGTGCGCAGACATCAGAACTGGTTAAGTGAAGTCAGTATGTTAGAATGGTTAAACCGTTAGAGTCGGGATTGGTCTGATGTGTATTTAACTAATCAATTCAGATCGGAAGTGACGTTGTTGGACCTTCGTTTAGGACAACCCATATTAGCGTATCAGGTGAGTTCTAGAAGCCCTCTTTTAAATATTTTATATAATATTTTTTGGGCTGGTGTGCATACTTACGAAATGATGTTTAACGAAATGATGTTTAACGAAATGATGTTTTAACGAAACGATGTTTACGAAAGGAAAGGTTTTGAAGTGTTTTTGCCAAAAAGGGTTACGAATGCTTTATGAACGGTCTAAATGAGGAAATGTTTAATGAGAAGAGAAAGAGGTAAAGGTTTTAAAGAAGTCATTACAAATCTAATCTGTCGAATGAATGGAATTGAGGAATGAAGTCTGGGAATGAGATTCCCAGCCTTGTGGTAGATTATGGACAGCGAGCCATAGTTGCCACAAGAACAACAGGGGCATTGTCTCTGTGGCATGTCAATGGTTATGATGTTGTACAACTGGTAAGGGAGTAACGACGGTTACTCAGGGGTTAACGTGACCCTATGTAAGGTTAAATTATGATCCGACGGTGTCATGGCCGTGAGCCTTGGCCGTCGATGGAAGTTTTTGGTTTATGGACATGAGAGCCATAAGGGCAACTGAATGGGTATTGTCGGTCCTCGCGCAGTTAGCCTTGGGGGCAATACCAAAAGGGAATTGAAGGAATGTATGGTATTGTCGGTCTTCGTGCAGTTAAGCCTTAGGGGCAATACCATACTAAATGACACAACGAAGGGTAACACAGATTTAGATAATAATGTATGACTTAAATGAATGTTAAAAGTTTTAATGAACGATCCGTTTAACGGTGTTTATGATTATGATGTTGATGATGATATGGGTACGAAACCTTTTTAAAGATGTTAGATTATTACATGCTTTTGTGAAAGGTTTTACTAAATGAATGATACGTTTTTGGCAAATGTTGATGTTAAAGTTTTTATGAAATGCTAGAACTCACCAGCGTAGCTGACTTTTTAGTATGCACATTCAGGTTAAGGAAGGTATGGACGATTGACGGTGATGCTTTGCAAACGAGAAGAGTTACCCGGTCGATCATGAAGACTGGCATCCCGTTATGAGTTGTTTATGTTAAGTTTATGTATTTGACAATGTACGCTTCCGCATGTATGAACAAGTTTTTAGTTATGTTGAATGAAATTTTTCGCTGCGTTATTTGATATTCATGTTTAAGAACTGTTTGTGAATGAGTAAATCCAACTAGTGAGGCCTCCCGGGTTTGGGGCCTTACAGTGCTAATATGTGAGTCTGATCAAGGCATGCTACACATAGGCTTAGGACTTAGTTAATTTGAATAAAGAATTCTATGTATTTCAATTATGTTCTTTCTTGGATTTGGTTGAGTTTGGATTATTTGAAATGAAATTGACGTTTAATATATTACAATTTAGTCAACCTTGTGCTCATGAACAATCTACATGTCCCGCCCCGATGATTCCGCCGTCAGTTGGGGTGTGACAGAATCCGCCGTGGCTGGCCGGAAAAGGGGCAGCTCCTCCCTTCTCTCTCTTTAGAATGTGTGGTGTTGTAAGTGCAAAATGAGAGGGAAAGACTATAAGAAGCTCATATAGCTAGGGTTTTTATGAGTTGTGTGAAAGGTAGGTAAATACCGGGTATTACCCGCAACTTACTAGTGTAATGTCTCGAAATCTCGTACCCCATAATTATTTTTCCTCATAATAAATAATACTAAAATAAATGTTTGAAATGTTTATTTCGCTGTAATTTATCATCGGGAGATATTTGAGTCGGTACATTTCGGACGTGTGACTAAACCTCTGATATTATTAATGTTTCCTGTTGCGTTGATGTTATTATAAATTTTAAAATAATGTTATAATAAGTATTTTATAATACTTGTCCTACTAAGTTGTGTTCCAGTGATTTTTTTTATTTTTAACTGTATTAAAGTGACCCGTCAACGTATATGACGTGGTTGAATGTTTACAAACACGCACTTCGCGTTAAATATTCTAAACAACATTCCCATGTGTATAATAATAGTTAGTATTAATAATTCGTTGTTTAAGTAACTGTTCTGCTAAATATTCCAGAAATCAACCGACGTTTGACACGTTAAACGTTTAAAATACTGAATCGCGTGCGTACATTTATTCATTCTTAAGTGCTCAGAATCGCATCAAGTCATTAGGTGAAACCTAGTGCTTAGTATGATATTTGGATTATGTAAATTGGAATCTCTAACGGGCTTGGATCCTTAGTGGGCCTCAAATGGGCTTGGATTTCTGTTGGGCCTAATTAGGCCTAGTTGGGACTAGTCGGTTTAGCTCGACAATTAGGTTTTAGGTTCTAGAATTTTTGCAGGTGTTACAATCATAGTCATTATACCAGGGAAGTCTGTTCCAACTTTTGTACATTTTATTTTTCTTTTTTTTTATTTCTGTCTTATTTTAATTTTCTTCTTTAATTTTTGTAAATTTTTGTTATTTTATCGTCGTTTCTTGGTCCACATTGAGGACAATGTGAGTTTTAAGTGTTATTTAGGATTAATAACTTAATTAAATCATGAAATCTCATGGGTTCTCATCTTAGGGAAACAGTAAATTGAAACTGTCAACATAGGGTGATCGTTACCACGTTAAACTGGAATTTTGAGGTTTTTTATGAAATATCTTGGCACACCACTCTCTTTTTATGAAAATAAATCCGAGATTCGGTGGCGCCCGCATCCATAAGTCCATTTAACCATGAGCAAAATTAAACAGTTGAAAGAATAAGTTTTGATTTATGTGTTTCCCACCAGGATGGTGACTTGGTGGATACACCCCTAGATTGAAATCTTGTGTGCTTTAATGTTTTATACCGTATCCTATGCGTTACCCATCGGGATGGTGAGTTGATGGACGCACCCCTAGGAGAGGTTCATTCATGTTTAAATAATGATCATTTTTCATCCATCTGACCTGTTAACCATCTTTATTTCTAAAAACATGTAAATTCAAGTTTAGCATGGTGGGAAGATCTATATGATCTAACCCGTGCCAAGACATGACCATGAGATGGGAGTAGGTGGAACTGTAGCTTTTAAGTGTGAGACCCATAGTTTGATGGATGTACTGTATAAAATGGAATTAGAACACTTATCGGGGGCTTGAAAATTGGTGTTTGGGTTTAGTCGGATAGAAATACCAGTTATTACACTTTAATGCTTGATTATATTTGTGCTGATTAATAATTGAGATTGACAAAGTTATGTCCAGTTATGATTACATTCCATATATCATTTTGATTATACCTAATTTTTAGTTATGATTGATTTAAATGACTATATTCTTCATTATTCATTGTGATTGTCGTCAAGAGATTGTTTTTGGGCGATTTTGGGCAAAGGAAGAAGCTTTAGATCAAGATATTGAAAAATTGGATCATTAACAGTTAGACATTGAATCGTTTGGTCACGATTGATCGAATTGGTTGTTTTGATTTACTTTCGAACCTTATTTTTGCTATATTTGTCTTTGAATCTTCTGTTTCTACCATGATTTTGGCTAAAACCTTAGATCTACCTAGGTTAATGATGAACGAATGCTAAATTTTGGATTTTTATTGTTTATGGATCTTGTTTTGGATTTTATGCTTTAATACATATCTGGTTTCACTTGTTTAATGAGTTTGCATGCTTGATTTTGATCTTTGAATGGTTGATGAATCCTTACATATCTTGTTTGAATGCCTTTCAATTGATAGGTGTGTATTAGATCATTTACTGTGTTTGTGTTTCATATGTGGTTTGCTAAACGTCAGTAACCATAGGATAATAAATTAACATGTAATAAATCAAGTGTTCTTCTTATCTAAAAACCTGAAAAGTGATAGATAATCGGTTAGTCTTCGGTGTTAGGATTGAGTGAACGGTCTGAGAGGACGTTTCCTTAGGGTTTTGGTATCATTTTTAATTTGTGATATACAGGTTGATTTCAGATTGCTCCTTGCATCTTAGATGTGTTGAGATAGTGATACCGAGAAGTGATCTGTCTTTTGAGTTCTTTAGCATAATCGGTGATACCAAGATGTAATCCGAGTACTGGTGTTGTTAGTATCCCTAAAGTTTCTTCTGGTCACTTTCTGAGATGGATAAGGAATCCATTAGATAGTTTGAGGGTGTTATATCTTAGGATCCCAGTTCCATTGCATATTTCATAATCCATATAAGCCAAGTTTAGTAATCAGGATTCACAGCATAGGTAGAGCCTTCCATTCCTTACTGATTTCTCGAGTCTTTGTCTTGTTGGTTATTTGTCTTCTTCATCCAGTTTAATTAAGTCTAGTATTTAATCTTAGTTCGTAGAATCTCCCCCCCCCCCCCCAATCAAATAAACCAGTTTAGTTCTAGTCAGAGTCTAGTTAGTGTTATAGTCAGTGTCTCGTGGGTTCGTTATCCAGACTTCCTTTAGTTTGTAAGGTCTAGATTTGTGTAATCTATATTTATATAGATTTGTATGATGAAAATGTTGTAATAGATCGCTTAGGAATATCATGTAATCCAATATTGTACATGAAGACCTAAGTTGCAGCCATCAATGCAATGCAACTTAGTACCAAAGAATGATGATGCTACCGACCGCCAGGTACTGAAGAACTTAGTTACCACCGAAGAGCTAAGTAAATGTCGAAGAGGTAAATCGTCTATACCGATCCCCATGGTTAAACGATATTGAGAGATTGATGGCCTTGGATTTGGAGATTTTCCCTAGTATCTCATAATAAAAAGTATTCTGGTAATAGTTTTCCTAAATAATTATGTTGTAATATTTAGGACAAGGAACTATAAATTCCATCCCCATCCTCATTTGAGAGTGTGACTGAGTGAGGTAGAAACCCTAGCCACCATATGAGTAACCTCACCCCTTGGACATGTTCGAAGGGGTGGATGAGAGTTCCACCACTAAGATCTTCATCTTAGAATATTCTTGTAAATCTTGATCATATTTACTTGAATACATGAATAAAGAGTGTTTTAATGATATATTTTATACTTTGGTGTTCTTACAAGTTCATATTGTTCTTGTTTGGTTATCATTCTCATTCACACCCATCGTTACATTCTCTTTCAATATTACTATATGTTATCCATGTTATCCGCATGTCTTACGAGGTTTTTACAATTGGTATCATAGCCTGGTTCCCGAATCAAGCATTTTCATCATTGTTTGATTCAAACCAAGCTCTTGGATCGAGGTATTATGTTAGAGATGATGAAGATGGAGTTCAAGGCTGCTTTGTACAAGTATTTTAAACTCAAATCTAGGGCCAAATGATATTAAAGCCAGTACTACAAGAAGAAAAATGATTCTGGGCAAAATTTAAATAAATCCAGGTGATTCAACAACAAATTCTTGAATATCAATATTTGTTCAAATACATTTAGCTTGTTTACCGTTTAACACATCATATCTAACTAGGTTTGAACAAATTTATGGAATAATCACTGTTCCATGGGTATTCTTTACCAAACAACCAAAATTTCATGTCATCTCCATAAATTCTACAAGCTACTTAGATTTACAAATGAAAATTTAGGTTTTGTAGGGTAGAAAAGAGTGGCGGCTGATGTTATGAAATTAGGGTTCTGGATGGTGGAAAGGTCGGCGGCTGCTGTATAAAATTAGGGTTTCTTTTTGAGTTTGTGCTATCAGCAGCAAATTCAATAATAAGCGGCAATTAACTCTATCAGCAGCAAGTTTGAAAACTGAACCATCAGCTGCAAAACTAACCCTATCCGCAACAAACTCATACATCTGCTGCAAAATTTTTGATCAGCAGCAACACTGATAGTTGCTTTACTAATCAACAGCAAATAAGGTTAGCAAAAAGTTGTGTTACAGAGCCATCCACTGAAAATTGAAAGGTCAGCAGCAAAAACAGGTTAAACGAACCATCCACAGCAAGTTTGAATAAAATTCAACTATCAGTAGCAAACTCATAAATTACGTCTTTTAGTTGAAACTTGAAGAGATCAAAAGGTGGGGTTTTCTCTTGCAGTCGGCAACCTCAAAACACCTTCACCTGCTCGAAACCGTAATAGTAGTAAGTTCAGCTCCTCATGTTAGTCTTAGTTGTGAACTTTCTTCATTGAAAGAAACTATTTCTGAAATCGGATGGTGACGGAATAGACAAAGAAGACGATACTAATTTGGTGGTCGACGGTCTCTAATAACTCTATTGATAGACTGTTACTTTGCTTCTTTACTTGGAAGCGGTGATTGATTCTTTTTAGGGTCCTTGTGTGAATGATGGTGGCAATAGCAAATGGGAGGCTGATGTTGTTACTGTTCTAGGTTTGGGGCAAACTTCATTGAACTAATTCTTTAAATGCCGCTAATATGTTGAAGCTTGTTAATGGGCTAATTCAAGTGTATTTCATCTCTCGTGGGCCTCAAGAATATAATAGCATATGGATCAAGCAATGTGTTTCATCTCTCGTGGGGCTCAAGATAAATCCCACATGATTTCTTGAACAAAAGCAGATTCATGGGTTTACATGGATTGATAGGTATTTACTCTTTGTGCCACTCATTCATTTTTTTAATTAAAAATTGCTACCATGAAAATTAATGGTGTTTGGTAGCAAATTTGAATAAACAATTGGTCAGTAGCAAATCTTAATATCCAAGTGATAAAGTAAATATTTTGGAAAGCATTTACCAAAATTCTTCCAGGGTGGATTTGTTTATTTTTTGGGCAACAAAAGGAAAGTTTGTGAATTAGTCATGAAGTCGAGACAAACTCTTGGAAGTCTTGAAAATCATTGAAAAATTATAGGAGGCATTTTCAAGAAGTTAGAAATAGTAAGCAATATCGTAATTTATTTTGTGTGATATCTCCTTTTGGTTGTTGGTGGACAAATTAAAAGGATGCATTGATAGAGTTTCGTCGAAGATGGTAGTACATGGTTTTGACACTCGCTTGCAAGGCAAAAACAATCAAGATCATTTAATATGTTTCGTGTTTCTCGTTGCACATTGATCCCTAATTAGTTACATCTCGTTGTGGGGACAAAACCCTAAACTCTTAATTCCTTGGGTTGGTAATTAGAAGAACTAAATGCTTATATTTAGGGGGAGTTTCAATGAAGGGGGAGAAGTACAACGAAAGATGTGAGATTATACGATGATTGTTTAGAATTCAAACAAGATGTATGTTTTCATGGTTGAGATGAAGAAACAAGATACTAACAAATAAGGTGGAGATCTTCTACGAGCTCATAGAAGCCTTCATGATGTTATTTGTGGTCAAACTTTGTTTCATTGAATTTCTAAGTATTATACAAATTTCATCAACAAATAGGGGGAGATTATAAGGTCTAGATTTGTGTAATCTAGATTTATATAGATTTGTATGATGAAAATGTTGTAACAGATCGCTTAAGAATATCATGTAATCCAAGATTGTACATGAAGACCTAAGTTGCAGCCATCAATGCAATGCAATGCAACTTAGTACCAAAGATTGATGATGCTATCGACCGCCTGGTACCGAAGAACTTAGTTACCATTGAAGATCTAAGTAAATGTCGAAGAGGTAAATCGTCTATACCGATCCCCACGGTTAAACGATATTGAGAGATTGATGGCCTTGGATTGTGAGATTTGACATAGTATCTCATAATAACAAGTATTCAGGTAATAGTTTTCCTAAATATTTATGTTGTAATATTTAGGACAAGGAACTATAAATACCATCCCCATCCTCATTTGAGAGCGTGACTGAGTGAGGTAGAAACCCTAGCCACCATATGAGTAACCTCACCCCTTAGACATGTTCCAAGGGGTGGATGAGAGTTCCACCACTAAGATCTTCATCTTAGAATATTCTTGTAAATCTTGATCATATTTACTTGAATACATGAATAAAGAGTGTTTTAATGATATATTTTATACTTTGGTGTTCTTACAAGTTCATATTGTTCTAGTTTGGTTATCATTCTTATTCACACCCATCGTTACATTCTCTTTCAATATTACTATATTTGATTCATGTTATCCGCATGTCTCACGAGGTTTTTACAATTGGTATCAGGACCTGGTTCCTGAATCAAGCATTTTCATCATTGTTTGATTCAAACCAAGCTCTTGGATCGAGGTATTATGTTACAGATGATGAAGATGGAGTTCAAGGTTGCTTTGTACAAGTCTTTTGAACTCAAATCTAGGGCCAAATGATATTCAAGCCGGTACTACACGAAGAAAAATGATTCTGGGCAAAATTGAAATAAATCCAGGTGATTCAACAATAAATTCTAGAATATCAATATTTGTTCAAATACATTTAGCTAGTTTACCGTTTAACACATCATATCTTGCTAGGTTTGAACAAATTTATTGAATAATCACTGTTCCATGGGTATTCTTTACCAAACAACCAAAATTTCATGTCATCTCCACAAATCCTACAAGCTACTTAGATTTACAGATGAAAATTTGGTTTTGTACGATAGAAAAGGGTGGCGGCTGATGTTATGAAATTAGGGTTTTGGATGTTGGAAAGGTCGCGGCTGCTGTATAAAATTAGGGTTTCTTTTTGAGTTTGTGCTATCAATAGCAAATTCAGTAATAAGCGACAATTAACTCTATCAGCAGCAAGTTTGAAAACTGAACCATCAACTACAAAGTTAACACTATCCGCAGCAAACTCATACATCTGCTACAAACTTTTTAATCAGCGGCAACACTGAAAGTTGCTTTACTAATTAACAGCAAATAAGGTTAGCAGAAAGTTGTATTAGAGAACCATCCGCTGAAAATTGAAAGGTCAACAATAAAACATGTTAAACTAACCATCCATAGCAAGTTTGAATAAGGTTCAACTATCAGTAGCAAACTCAGAAATTAGGTCTTTTAGTTGCAACTTGAAGAGAACAAAATGTAGGGTTTTCTCTTGCAATCGGTAGCCTCAAAACACCTTCACCTGCTCGAAACCGTAATAGTTGTAAGTTCAGCTCCTCATGTCAGTCTTAGTTGTGAACTTTCTTCATTGAAAGAAAATATTTCTGAAATCGTATGGTGACGGAATAGACGAAGAAGATGATACTAATTTGGTGGTCGACGGTCTCTAATAACTCTATTGATAGACTGTTACTTTGCTTCTTTACTCGGAAGCGGCGATTGATTCTTTTTAGGGTCCTTGTATGATTAATGGTGTCAATAGCAAATGGGAGGTGGTTGTTGTTACTGTTCTAGGTTTGGGGCAAACTTCATTGAACTAATTCTTTAAATGTCGTTAATATGTTGAAGCTTGTTAATGGGCTAATTCAAGTGTATTTCATCTCTCGTGGGCCTCAAGAATATAATAGCATATGGATCAAGCAATGTGTTTCATCTATGGTGGGGCTCAAGATAAATCCCACATGATTTCTTTAACAAAAGCAGATTCATGGGTTTACATGGATTGATAGGTATTTACTCTTTGTGCCACTCATTCATTTTTTTAATTAAAAATTGCTACCATGAAAATTAATGGTGTTTGGTAGCAAATTTGAATAAACAATTGGTCAGTAGCAAGTCTTAATATCCAAATGATAAAGTAAATATTTTGGAAAGCATTTACCAAAATTCTTCCCGGGTGGATTTGTTTATTTTTTGGGAACAAAAGAAAAGTTTGTGAATTAGTCATGAAGTCGAGACAAACTCTTGGAAGCCTTGAAAATCATTGAAAAATTATAGGTGGCGTTTTCAAGAAGTTAGAAACAGTAAGCAATATCGCAACTTATTTTGTGTGATATCTCCTTTTGGTTGTTGGTGGACAAATTAAAAGGATGCATTGATAGAGTTTCGTCGAAGATGGTAGTACATGGTTTTGATACTCGCTTGCAAGGCAAAAACAATCAAGATCATTTAATATGTTTCATGTTTCTCGTTGCACTTTGATACCTAATTAGTTACGTCTTGTTGTGGGGACAAACATCCTAAACTCTTAATTCCTTGGGTTGGTAATTAGAAGAACTAAATGCTTATATTTAGGGGGAGTTTCAATGAAGGGGGAGAAGTACAACGAAAGATGTGAAATTATACGATGATTGTTTAGAATTCAAACAAGATGTATGTTTTCATGGTTGAGATGAAGAAACAAGATACTAACAAATAAGGGGGAGATCTTCTACGAGCTCATAGAAGCCTTGATGATGTTATTTGTGGTCAAAATTTGTTTCATTGTATTTCTAAGTCTTATACATATTTCATCAACAAATAGGGTGAGATTGTAAGGTTTAGATTTGTGTAATCAAGATCAATATAGATTTGTATGATGAAATTGTTGTAATAGATCGCTTAGGAATATCATGTAATCCAAGATTGTACATGAAGACCTAAGTTGCAGCCATCAATGCAATGCAACTTAGTACCAAAGATTGATGATGCTATCGACCGCCCGGTACTGAATAACTTAGTTAGCACCGAAGAGCTAAGTAAATGTCGAAGAGGTAAATCGTCTATACCGATCCCCATGGTTAAACGATATTGTGAGATTGACGGCCTTGGAATGTGAGATTTGCCCTAGTATCTCATAATAACAAGTATTCGGGTAATAGTTTTTCTAAATATTTATGTTGTAATATTTAGGACAGGGAACTATAAATACCATCCCCATCCTCATTTGAGAGCGTGACTGAGTGAGGTAGAAACCCTAGCAACCATATGAGTAACCTCACCCCTTGGACATGTTCCAAGGGGTGGATGATAGTTCCACCACTAAGATCTTAATCTTAGACTATTCTTGTAAATCTTGATCATATTTACTTGAATACATGAATAAAGAGTGTTTTAATGATATATTTTATACTTTGGTGTTCTTACAAGTTCATATTGTTCTTGTTTGGTTATCATTCTCAATCACACCCATCGTTACATTCTTTTTCAATATTACTATATTTGATTCATGTTATCCGCATGTCTCACGAGGTTTTTACAATTGGTATCAGGACCTGGTTCCTGAATCACGCATTTTCATCATTGTTTGATTCAAACCAAGCTCTTGGATCAAGGTATTATGTTACAGATGATGAAGATGGAGTTCAAGGCTGCTTTGTACAAGTGTTTTGAACTCAAATCTAGGGCCAAATGATATTCAATCTGGTACTACATGAAGAAAAATGATTCTGGGCAAAATTGAAATAAATCAGGTGATTCAACAATAAATTCTTGAATATCATTATTTGTTCAAATACATTTAGCTAGTTTACCGTTTAACACATCATATCTAGCTAGGTTTGAACAAATTTATTGAATAATCACTGTTCCATGGGTATTCTTTACCAAACAACAAAAATTTCATGTCATCTCCACAAATCCTACAAGCTACTTAGATTTACAGATGAAATTTTGGTTTTGTTCGGTAGAAAAGGGTGGCGGCTGATGTTATGAAATTAGGGTTCTGGATGCTGGAAAGGTCGCGGCTGCTGTATAAAATTAGGGTTTCTTTTTGAGTTTGTGCTATCAGCAGCAAATTTAGTAATAAGCGGCAATTAACTCTATCAACAGCAAGTTTGAAAACTGAACCATCAGCTACAAAGTTAACACTATCCGCAGCAAACTAATACATCTGCTGTAAACTTTTTGATCAGCAGCAACACTGCTAGTTGCTTTACTAATCAACAGCAAATAAGGTTAGCAGAAAGTTGTATTAGAGAACCATCCACTGAAAATTGAAAGGTCAGCAGTAAAACAGGTTAAACAAACCATCCACAACAAGTTTGAATAAGGTTCAACTATCAGTAGCAAACTCAGAAATTAGCTCTTTTAGTTGCAACATGAAGAGATCAAAAGGTAGGGTTTTCTCTTGCAATCGGCAGCCTCAAAACACCTTCACCTGCTCGAAACCGTAATAGTAGCAAGTTCAGCTCCTCATGTCAGTCTTAGTTGTGAACTTTCTTCATTGACAAAAAATATTTCTGAAATCGGATGGTGACGAAATAGATGAAGAAGACAATACTAATTTGGTGGTCGACAGTCTCTAATAACTCTATTAATAGACTGTTAGTTTGCTTCTTTACTTGGAAGCAACAATTGATTCCTTTTGGGGTCCTTGTGTGAATGATGGTGGCAATAGCAAATGGGAGGCGGTTGTTGTTACTGTTCTAGGTTTGGGGAAAACTTCATTGAACTAATTCTTTAAATGCCGCTAACATGTTGAAGCTTGTTAATGGGCTAATTCAAGTGTATTTCATCTCTCGTGGCCCTCAAGAATATAATTGCATATGGATCAAGCAATGTATTTCATCTCTGGTTGGGCTCAAGATAAATCCCACATGATTTCTTGAACAAAAGCAGATTCATTGGTTTACATGGATTGATAGGTATTTACTCTTTGTGCCACTCATTCGTTTTTTTTAATTAAAAATTGCTACCATGAAAATTTCATTGTGTTTGGTAGCAAATTTGAATAAACAATTGGTCGGTAGAAAATATTAATATCCAAATGATGAATTAAATATTTTGGAAAGCATTTACCAAAATTCTTACTAGATGGATTTGTTTATTTTTTGGGCAACAAAAGAAAAGTTTGTGAATTAGTCATGAAGTCGAGACAAACTCTTGGAAGCCTTGAAAATCATTGAAAAATTATAGGAGGCGTTTTCAAGAAGTTAGAAACAGTAAGCAATATCGCAATTTATTTTGTGTGATATCACCTTTTGGTTGTTGGTGGACAAATTTAAAGGATGCATTGATAGAGTTTCGTCGAAGATGGTAGTACATGGTTTTGACACTCGCTTGCAAGGCAAAAACAATCAAGATCATTTAATATGTTTCGTGTTTCTCGTTACACTTTGATCCCTAATTAGTTACGTCTCGTTGTGGGGACAAACACCCTAGACTCTTAATTCCTTGGGTTGGTAATTAGAAGAACTAAATTCTTATATTTAGGGGGAGTTTCAATGAAGGGGGAGAAGTACAACGAAAGATGTGAAATTATATGATGATTGTTTAGAATTCAAACAAGATGTATGTTTTCATGGTTGAGATGAAGAAACAAGATACTAACAAATAAGGGGGAGATCTTCTACGAGCTCACAGAAGCCTTGATGATGTTATTTTTGGTCAAAATTTGTTTCATTGTATTTCTAAGTATTATACATATTTCGTCAACAAATAGGGGGAGATTGTAAGGTCTAGATTTAATCTAGATTTATATAGATTTGTATGATGAAAATGTTGTAATAGATCGCTTAGGAATATCATGTAATCCAAGATTGTACATGAAGACCTAAGTTGCGCCATCAATGCAATGCAACTTAGTACCAAAGATTGATGATGCTATCGACCGCCTGGTACCGAATAACTTAGTTACCACCGAAGAGCTAAGTAAATGTCGAAGAGGTAAATCGTCTATACCGATCCCCACGGTTAAACGATATTGAGAGATTGATGGCCTTGGATTGTGAGATTTGCCCTAGTATCTCATAATAACAAGTATTCGGGTAATAGTTCTCCTAAATAATTATGTTGTAATATTTAGGACAAGGAACTATAAATACCATCCCCATCCTCATTTGAGAGCGTGACTGAGTGAGGTAGAAACCCTAGCCACCATATGAGTAACCTCACCCCTTGGACATGTTCCAAGGGGTGGATGAGAGTTCCACCACTAAGATCTTCATCTTAGAATATTCTTGTAAATCTTAATCATATTAACTTGAATACATGAATAAAGAGTGTTTTAATGATATATTTTATACTTTGGTGTTCTTACAAGTTCATATTGTTCTTGTTTGAACTCCTTTGTGAACTTGGCCAAGGATATTTTCCAGGGGATGTTCCTTGTTGATTCTCTATGCTGGTACAACATCCTATCGTATCTCTTGCTCAAGATTGCTCTGATTCTGATCAGGAAACTCTTCATTCATGGTGGAAGAGTCTTCAATATCAACAACAACATCAGCGTTATCAGCAGCATCTGCAGTAGAGGCCTCTACAGCATTCACAGATGTGTCTTCATTCAGATTTTCATTTTCAGAAAGGCTGCTTCTGGTGACATTTGAGATTCTGGTTCTGGCTTCACTAGCTTCAATAGCTTCCACAACAGATGGAGGATCAATAGATGGCCTTTTCAGTCTGATAGAGGGACTGGGGAACTCCAATCAGTAGTCAGAGGAAGATGATGAAGCTGGTGCTTTGGAAGAGGTAGACTCCATATTTGAGAAGATGAGAGGCTCGAATATTTGTGTGAATGAGTCTATATCAAAGAGCCAGTCTGGGCCTTTTCCCTATTCACATGCGATGTGTTCCCTACATTTCACATTGGCTGATTCTTCCACTATTCTTGTTATTGAGTTGAAAACTCTATAGGCCTTAGATTGAGAGGAATAGCACACAAAATATCCTTCATCAGATTTGGCACCAAACGTAGGAAGAACCCCATGTGTTATTAGAATGGTGCATGGACATCCAAAATGTTTTAGAAATCCAATGTAGGGAATTCTTTTGAACCAGAGTTCATATGGTGTCTTGTTGAGAGGTTTGAAAATGAGAACTCTATTCTGCACATAGCAACATATACTGACTGCTTCTGCCCAGAATGTGAGAGGCAGTTTTGAATCAGCGAACATTGATCTTGCTGATTCAATTAGAGTTCTGTTTCTTCTTTCAGCAACCCCATTTTGTTGAGGGGTTCTTGGAGCACTATATTGTATTTCTATTCCCATGCTCTCACAAAAATAGTTCAGAGTGTGGTTCTTGAACTCTGTACCTTGATCTGTAAGGCCCCAAACCCGAGAGGCCTCACTTGTTGGATTTACTCATTCACAAACAGTTCTTAAACTTGAATATCAAATAAAGCCGCGGAAAACTTTCATTTAAACATAACCGTAACATTGTCAGACATGCGGATGCGTAAACATTGTCTAAAACATTCATTACATAACATAAACATAAACGTAACGGGATGTCAGTCATCGTATCATTCGGTTAACTCTTCATCGCTTGCCAAGCGTCACCGTCCCTCCGTACATGTCCTTAACCTGAATGTGCATACTAAAATTCAACTACGCTGGTGAGTTCTAGCTTTACATAAAACCTTAACATAAACATTTTGCCAAAGACATAACATTTAGTTATTTAACAAAAGCTTACGTAATATGCAATAACTTAACATCAACAAAACATCGTAACATAGCATCATAACATAATTCAACATGAACCAAATCTGTGCCTTCTCGTAACCGTTAATTCCATACATCGCATACCAGCGGATGAACTTAAGGCTCGTTACCTCTAAGCCATCCGTCACCCAGGTCTCCTAAGGCTCGTTACCTCTAGGTAGACCAAACATATATCTCCTAAGGCTCGTTACCTCTAGGTAGATAGAACATAACTTAGGCATTATTTCCCCGTAAGGAGTAGTACCTTCCATCGGGATCCCGATAATCCCATGGGTGACCGTCGTCACCCCATCATCATCAACCAGTTGTATAACTATTAGCCAGCCACAAAGCCCCCCCATAAGGGTGATGCCAATTCATACATACATACATACATACATACATACCCTAGCTCCCGTAGGAACTCGTGGCAGATTCGTTCATTCATGACTTTCATAAAACCTTTACCTCATCTTAGTTAAAGCATTCACACATTTTATTAAACAAAACATCATCTCTTTCGTAAACCTTTCGTAAACTTCATTTGGCAAAACATTTCGTAAACATCATCTCGTAAACATCATTTCGTAAAACATCATTTCGTATGTATGCACACCAGCCCAAAAACAATAATTAAAGTATTTAAGAAGGGCTTCTAGAACTCACCTAATAAGCTAGTCATGTTGTCCTAATCGAAGGCCCAACAACGTCACGTACGATCTGAATTAATTATTTAAATACACACCAGACCCAATTCCGACTCTAACGGTTTACTCATTCTATTTTAGGCGAACTTAGCGACCATACAGGCGAACATAGGCCAAGTTCGCCTAGTTCATGCCCAACGAACTTAGTAAGTTCGCCTCCTCTACATTAGGCGAACATGTTAAGTTCGCCATCCTTGCTTCAGGCGAACATGCTAAGTTCACCTGAACTGGTTCTTTTTCCAAAACAACCCAAACCGTAATGAGGACGTTTAGGTAAAATATGCTTCCTTAATTTTTAACGAAAATCGGACAGAGTCCCGTTTGTTTTCTGGTCTAAACCCGACAATTCCATTTGTCTATTTTCCATCCCAAATCAACCAACAATAATCCATATCAACCGTGTATTAATTACTAACATTAATAACCATCTTTCTATACTTTTATCATTTATAAAAATAATAAATCTTGGTGGTTATTGTTTGTTTCATATATATATATATATATATATATATATATATATATATATATATATATATATATATATATATATATATATATATAGGGGAGTGTTCCAGAGAAAACCACAAGTTAGGCGAAAACCGAGAAAACCACTTATAGGCCTACTTATAAGGGACTTTTTCTTAGCATATCCTTGAAGCATTCCCACGCCTCATATACTGATCCACCATCGTCTTGAGTGAAAGTGGTGATATCATTTCTTAACTTAGCAGTCTTGGCCGGTGGGAAATACTTCGATAAGAACTTCTAGGCGAGATCGTCCCACTTGGTGATTGACCCGGTAGAGAGAGAATTCAACCATGCCTTAGCTCATTCCCTTAAGGAAAAAGGGAACATACGGAGGCGAATAACGTCATTCGACACCCCGTTTAGTTTAAAGGTATCACAAATCTCGAAGAAATTTGCGATATGGGCATGTGGATCCTCATTGGGTAATCCGCTAAAAGTGCATGATGAACGGATCATGTGAATAACATGAGATTTGATCTCAAAGTTTTTAGTGTCGATGGTTGGTCTTGTGATACTAGACCCTAACGTGTCCAGTGACGGTCTTGAAAATTCGGCGATAGTACGGTTTTCTACGGCCATTTTTCTAGCACGGTTTTCTCGAACTCGGAGGTGAAAGAATCTTTCAGGTTCTGCTAAAGGTTGATATAAACCAGTAGTAGAACTTTGGGTCATACACTACCTGCAACAAAGCGTGAAAGAAAATTATAAGGAAAATAAAAGGCTAATCCGTTAACTCAATTTTTTCTTGAAATCACCGTGTCCCTGGCAACGGCACCAAAAACTTGATGTGGTTTGTGAATTAAGTATATAAAAATATAATAAATATATTTTTAGGTTGATTTCATAAGATCAGGTTTTAAATTTATAAATTAAAATGATAACTACGTTAACTTAAAACACACACAATAGGCAAGTGTACCTATTGCATCGTAATATAGTTAGGTAAGAACCAAGTATCGAACCAATGGACACGGTCAAGTTCCAATACTCAACTTTTGTTATCGTTTAGCCGGATTAATTAGTGAGTGGTTTTTGTGAGCTTGTGAAGCAGAAAAATAAATGACGGTAAAGTAAATAACATAAAAGTAAAAATGTGCGTGAAGTGTGTAGCAGAAATGTAACTAGCAGAATAGTAAATAGCAGAAAATGTGCTTCGGGATTCGAGTCAGCTTGGTACGTGATAATGTTAAGTTAACTAACTCAGTGGTATGACTACTACAAAGTTGTGACCCGGGTCACCGCTAGAGCCTCGTCCTCACTACATTTGATTTGCAAATTATATTCTTTAAAAAGTGGTAGTGCTTCCCGTTAGGGACAACATTTTCCCTCAACCCATCGAATGGTCATCTCCGGGTTCGTTTAAGACATCGGACTTAAAATGCTTTATATTAAAGTTATTTAGGTGATTATATTTTACTCACCGGGAGACGGTGTAACAATGGGACCAAGTACAAAGACGTACCATTCCCAACATGAGTTCACCAATTCTTGGTCGCATAATAATATCGTATAAAGATGTACGATCTTAGAAGTATAGACCAAGCCTTGGCTTATCAATCTCTACTCGTATAAAGACGTACGAGTTTCAAAGGAAGTTTGATTAAAAAGGGTTTTACGATCTTACTCTTTAAAACCAAGACACTCATAAACATAAAGACGGATTTAGACAATAATAAAATCCCATGAAAAGATGGTTTTTGAGAACGAATTAGTTAAAGACATAAACAAACCACTTCATTAATAGGTTAAACATTAACATGCACCAAACATCATCTTCACCCTATCAATACAAAGAAGTTTTAGCCACGAATGGCCATAATGACTAGCGTAATGATGAGTTTCATAGGCTCCTCTATTGTGGAACAAGGAGGAAGAGCCCCTCTACTCTCTACTCTAACTACGAGAATGTTCTCTTCTTGAGTGTTCTTTAGGTCTGGATTGCTATGTGGAATGAAGAACTCAAGCCTCCTATTTATAGGCCTCAAAGGCCTAGGGAATCAAACAGGGTACAGAGGACACGGTACTGGGCCGTGGGGAGCAGCAGAGGCCAATGCACGGCCGTGCATTGGGATGCACGACCGTGCATCCCCCTGTTTTTCTCCAGTTTTATCTTTTAGCCGCTTGTTGACTATTGTTGACCAACTTTGACTTCTTGGGGGTCAATGCTCCGAGAATGAATTTTCTAGAAGCTTGAATTCTTGGTGTTTTTGATAGGATTTAGCTTGATTTGTATTTTTAACACCGAATAACCTGCAATTACAAAATATAAGTGTTTTAAGCATAAATTGCAAGGTTATTATTCAATTAGTACCATAATGTGGGATTATTATGTATGTAAAATATGTATAAATGATGACATATCATGCATGCATAGTGTCTACTTGATATATTTAATAATTGTCAAACTATTGAACATTTATTATGTTTCTGTTATTGTTAGACTTGGGCGCGTTGTTTTGCGCATTTACTTCTTGTTTAAACCCTTCCGCATTAACTCTAAACTTTTATATTATTTCAATTTGAGTCTCATATTGTGTCGTTCAATGTAACTAATGACTGGGATCCTGGTTTGTCACACACCAAATGGTAAAACTCCGTTAGTGGAATTTGGGGGGTAACAGATTGGTATCAGAGCCATGGGTTGTAGAAAAATAGGACTACATACTAGAATATAACCTCACACATTAGTTACCCGACATATACATTTAAGTTTGGCACTTATATCTTACGTTATAGGCTATGTCTTCACCACCTACATCATCCATTGCTTAGGAGCACGATGTTCCTATCTTGTCTTCGTCGGAGCCCAAGAGGCGTCAGCTTGGTCCTATTGATGACTCTACTGAGTATGGTGTGCCCATTCATGTGCGGAAGAGAGATAACCTGCACGGATGGGATTGGTACCCATGGGTGATCCGGAGCTGGATCAAGCGGGAAGGGGTCCCATCCCCATATTTTGGAGCTACATCTTCTACAACACCGACCTTACAAGTGCTGCCATGCACCATGGAACAGGCTTTTGCAGCTTTTGTGGCTACTATGGATCGGGAGATCCATAACATGAGATAGGTTGTTGGAGAAATCACATGCATTCTGTAGCGCGAAAAACATGCAGGTGAGACAAAGGAGGAGGTTGAGCATCTGACTGCGGAGTTGGCAGTAACAAACCAGCTCCACAACACATTAGTGGACAGAGTCCAACATTTGGAAGCAGAGTTGGATGCATCAGAGGCTACCAATGAAGTAGCCATGACCAGGATTGTGCACCTACAGGCATAGCTTGAGGCTTCCCTTTGGGCAGGAAATGCACCGGATTCTGAGTCCGAGGAGGAGGGACCAACTGATGAGGAGGAGGATGCTCAGTCGGTTATTTCCTCAGCTGGCAGTGACATTTGATGTCTTATCTCACTATATCTTTTCAAAAACCTAGATGGGTATAGTTGTTCTCATTCAATAAAGATCATAAGAATTTATTATTTTGAGTTATTTATTTTGTAGCCATTACAATTTACTTAATCACGAAATATTAGATGTTATGTTAGTTGTCATTATTTTACTTGTACATATATGATGTTGAAATGCGATATATTCCTCCTTATTTATATTTTTGAATGTGAAGAAGCATGTCTGGAAGAGGACGCGGAGGTCGTGGTACCATCAATATGACAGCAGCAGAGCTAGCAGCACTTATCAATGATAGTGTGGCTGAAGTTTTGGCAGCATAGAATGTTGCAGGTAAATTCGATATCCATTGACTTTAACAAGTCAATTCATCCCTCAAAACATCTTTCCCAAACCTTGTAACCTCAATTGTGTGTTGTATCTCTAATCCAGGTCAGTAAATAACCAACCGGTCTACACCTTTAAGACCTTCATGGACTGTAAGCCCCACACTTTTAGTGGAGCTGAAGGAGCCGTTGGTCTGCTCTGATGGTTCGAGAAGGTTGAATCTGTGTTTGCCATGTGTAACTGTCCACAGGCAATCCAAGTCAAGTTTGCATCAGGTACTCTGGAAGGCCCTGCTCTCTCATCTGGTGGAATTCCCAAGTCCAAATGCTGGGTCTGGATATGGCTAACGCTCTACCATGGGAGGAATTCAAAACCATGATGAGGGAGGAGTACTGCCCTCAGGATGAGGTTAAGAAATTGGAGGGAGAATTCTGGAATCTAAAGATGGAAGGTTCCAAGATTAAAGTCTACACTACCCGCTCTCATGAGCTTGCTGTTATGTGTCCCCATATGGTGACCCCTGTCTACAAAAGGATTGAAATGTATATCAACGGTCTGGTGCCCCACATCCAAAGTATGGTCACCTCTTCAAACCCTACCACTGTACAACAAACCATAAGGCTTGCTCACAAACTGACCAATCAAATGGTGACTCAAGGAACTCTACCTGCGAGAGGTTCAACTTCCAAAGCCACCGACAACAACAAGTGCAAGTTTGATAACAACTCCCACACTAAGGGATCCCAGTCTAACCAACCCCATCAACAACAGCGTAGGTTTGAGCCTACCAAGACTTTCAACCAGACGGCCTCTTCATGTCAAAACCAGGGTGGTTATTCGTGGAGATACCCCAAGTGAAACAAGTGTAATTCTCACCATCTCGGTGCTTGTAACCGTTGCCAGCTGTGTGGTAAGATGGGCTGCAGAGGTGAACTACAAGCCAAATAGCCTTTCCAGCAACCAGGATCTACAAAAGGTTGTTTTGAGTGTGGTAAGGAAGGACACTTTCGAAAGGATTGTCCTAAACTGAACAAAGGGGGTAATGGCAACAATAACCATAACCAAGGTAACAACAACAACAATGGTAAAAATAACGGCAACTATGGCGGAAACGATGCGAAAGGACGAGCCTTCGTGCTTGGATCCGGAGAAGCCAGATATGATCACAATGTGGTTACCGGTAAGTTCCTTCTAAACTACTATTTTTCTTCTGTCCTTTTTGACACTGGTGCTGATAGGAGTTTTATATCTAAGAAACTTAGTGACTTGATAAAAGAAACTCCAACCCTACTAGAAGCTAAGTACATCATAGAAATTGCTGATGAACATATAATTGAAGCAACCCACATTCTTAAGGGTTGTAAGCTTGAATTGGCTGGTCATAAACTTAATATTGACTTTATGCCGGTCACACTCGGTAGTTTTGACATAATTTTCGGTATGGATTGGTTATCTAAGAACTGTAGGTCCCTTCGTGTGTGTCGGATCGTCACATGCAAGTGGTCTACTAGTCAAACCGGGTTGCGGAATACCCGTGACTAGGTGGAGAGTCTTACTTAACAAAGTAAACCAAACACGAGAGTCACAATAAACGATCTTTGTATTATAAACACTCGACGGTTACAGAGAGAATACAAGCTGCGTACTTAGCAGAACTGAGTTCGTCTAAACAAATGGTTCTGCGTACTTAGCTTCTGTGAACCTATCCTATTTATACAGACCTGATGCCTGCGCACTTAGCAAGTGCGCAGGACCAATTGCTCTTGCGTACTTAACAAGTACGCAGAGGTGTTCTTGCGTACTTGCTAAGTACGCAGGAGCTTTCTCCTGCGCACATGTAAGTGCGCAAAACACTTAGCAGAAAAACAACATACATTATGTAAAAGTAAATACAACTCGATAAACTATTACATAACGACTCTTACATACAAAGACAAATTACAGACATTAGAAATACAAACTAAGACTCTATCCAGAGTGTTGTCACAGGAAAGTGCATCAACAAAGTCCCCCTTGACAACAGCTCGGGATCTTCATCGTCTTCAGTCTTCATTCTTCAGTCTTCACAGCACTTGTTCCTTAGCTTCTATCTTCTTCTTGTAATCTAGGCAGAACTTAATCACCTTGTCATATTTAGCAGAGAGAAGCTTTGTCCATTCGTCAGTGTGGATGCAGAACTTGTCTGCTAGTACCTCCAGATCGTTCACAGAGAAATTGATGAAGCAGACTTCATCGAAAACCCTGATCACTTCCTTTGGCACTATGTTTCCACTATTTGACTTACCTTTACCCATAACCACAGCCTCGCCCGTTTTTGGATCAACGTACCAGTACCACATGTCACCAAGAATATCCTGAGGTAACTTGCTCAGGGGAATCTTAGTTTCACATCGTACTGGCTTGTATACCAATCTCTTTATGGGCATCTTAGTCACAGGATGCACAGCGTGCTTATCCTTGACTCTTCTGGGCACCTGAGGCTTGAGGTATTCAAAGTTCCCTGATCTTTCTTCCCGCTGTAGTGTTACCCACAAACCCATTGCTACTGCATTATTCGAGTGACTTAGCATATCGCGGTTTGCAAGGTTAACTAGGTCATACTTGGGCAAAGAGTTGAACGCCTCACTGGTGGGTTTCAAGTATTGAACCCCCCCCAGATCTTTTGATGGCGAACAGCTGCTTGTCCTCCTCGCACCTAACAGCCAAGATCATACCTGTCGCTCCGTGCTTGTCTGTGATAGACGTCTTTTGCAACACGGGAGCTGGACCCTTTGTAGATGCAGAAGGCATGTTTTTATCTTTTTGTTCCTCGGGGTCCGCAGGTATAGGGTCGACAGGGGAGGCTTCAGTTGTGGCTTCAACATTACTTGCCATGTCAACTGAGCCTGTGTCGAGCAGAGATTCGACCGATGGTACTTCAAAGATCTCACCATCCTCTAACTCGTACTCTCCTTCCCCGTCGCCCTTGGGAATCTCTATCACCACATCATCGTCATCCTCATTCCAGTCATCACCAGAGTCGATCTCTCCTTCTTCCAGATTAAGGAGAGCATCGATTTGTGCCTCTTTGGAATAGTCAGGCTCTAAATAGAAGATCTCATCATCAGATAAGTCCTTGAGCACGTCAGCCGCTGACTTCCCTTTATCTCCGCCACCACCACCTGAGGTATCACCACCCTCTTGCTGAGTAGACTCCCCCTCAGCCAATGGAATAGAAGAGATGGGCACAATCGCCAAAGCTAGGTGCTCACCTCCACTAGGACCGACTTCAGGATCCTTGTCTTTATCATCATCCTTAGTCAGATCGACTGGATGACAAGACTCGGCACCGGTGGATTTCTTTTCTTTGTCTTTCTCTTTCTCTGTCTCCTTCTCCCCCTGAGCACCTAGCTTCGCGGTCAGTTCACCAACTAATTTGACCATCGCTACGTGCTCTTTTCTCTGCAAGTCCATCCTTAGCTCAAGTGAAGTTCTGTGCCCTAGAATCATTTCGTAAGTCTTCATTAACAGTTCATTCTGTGCCAAGACATTCTTCATCTGTTCATCAGTCCCCGTTCTCTGGCTACGCAGAATCTTAACTTCATCCGCCAGGGAGTTTATCTGTGCTTGTTGAGCATCAGAATCCTCTTTTGACTTTTAAATAGTCTTCAACAAGCCAGCAACTTGGGTTTCTAGCACATCGATCCTAGCTTCATTTGGATCCAGATGCCTAGATGATGAGGCTTCGGCGTTGTGGATGGGGGAAGAGAAGATTGTGTCAAAGTCGAACCCCTGTGAGAAATCACCGTAGTTAAAGGTTTGACCTGACGGCTCTTTGGTGGGTGTTGGGATGGGGGATGTAATGATGGGAGTTATGGTTGGGGTGATGGTGACTGACTCCGTGAGAAGTGGAGCAGTCACCGTCACCTGGACGGTTGGAGTAGGGAGGGTCACCGTCACAGGAATCACCTCTTTGACCGCCGTGACCGCCACATCTGCTTGTACGAGTGGCCTTCTCCTCCTTCTAAATAGTTGCCATGCTGGCGTGGTAGATTCTGACTCTGGACGGGCAGCTTCAACCTGTACTGGCTGCACAGTCGGAATCTCTTCAACCATGGGGATAGCAACCTCTTGCCTATCGCCCCTTATCTTGTTGGCTTTCTCTCGCCTTCGTCTTTGTAGAGCAGCGTTAGAATCGGAAGCCGGCTCATATTCGCTGCTCGAGCTTTGTCGTTTTCTTTTTGAAGACGACTCAGGCAGGGTTACCTGTGCCGACCTTCTCGGATGTGCCTGTGATGGTGCGTCATCGGAATCAGAAGAATCTGATTCTGTTGCCTCCGAATCGGATTCCTCAGCACCACCAACACCACCTTCATCATCACCTTCATGTTCATCATCACCTTCATCATCCTCATTCTCTTCATCTTGTTCTTCATCAGAGTGATCACTCATCTCTGGTCCTGAGTTGGGACTATACCAGTTCCAGTCCTCCGGAGCGACGTATGCTTCATTAATCAGGTGGCCGAAGAGTTCAGTATGCTCAGGGGTAGGTTCTACACTGCCTGGCTTTAGAAACTGTGCAAAGACTCTCTTGTCCACCCTTTTTACCTGCAGTCTCTCCCCAATAGCGCGTAGGTTTGGCAGTGCATCATCGATCAGTAGCTGCACAAACCTTGGGTACAAAAGGAACCTGAACCTCTCTGCTGTATTTATCTGGTCATTTAGTGCTTTGAAGATATAGCGAGAGAAGTTATAGCCCCGATTGAGAGACAGGCCCACCATGGCTGTTGCTAGGTCATGACCCATGGCATCTTTCCCCGCTTTCCTGGATGAGATGCACACGATCATGATGTGGGCAAAGTAACGCCATTGATCCAATACCCACATCTTCTTGTAGGAAGCATAGTCCCTTGCCCCGACATATCCCACTATGTGCCTCCAACACCCATCCACGTAGTAATCTGGATAGGATGTCGGGTCGGTGGCAAGGTCTCCGAATTGCAATACACTCCTGATTGTATCTTCAGAGAACGCAATTGCCCGACCATCAACGGTTGCCCTTATGACATTAGGGGACACCGTGCAATCGTGCTCTGCAGTCTCCCAGAATTGCTCCAGGTAAGGTCTTGAGACTGTTGGGTTTGCTGAGATTGCAAAACTTATTCTTGATCTATTGAGAAAATCCACAATCTCCCTGTATTGCAAGGCTGCGCCTTTCCATTCTGGTTCCGTGTTAGCCACTAGGTTGAATTCGTCAGTGAATGCACGAGCCATAGCCTGCAAACACACACAGAAAACATATTCAGAACAACTTATAACACTGGAAGTAGACACACATGACACAGTATAGTAGTTACACTTTGAAAAAATTTTCAGACTTAGAAAAAATTTCTAAGTGTTGGTCCTGCGCACTTAGCAAGTGCGCAGGTTTTTCCTCTTGCGTACTTAACAAGTACGCAAGAATTACTTCTTGCGTACTTGCTAAGTGCGCAAGAACAACCCTTAGCAAAAAAATTCAGAATTTTTTAAAATCGTTCAAAGCGTGTGTTGATTAGGTCGCCACTAGGTCGGAATCAGGGATTCCAACCTGTGGTACCATTATTAACACCACAAAACACTACACTACGAGCAATTTTGACCTAGGTCAGTCGAACGACCCACTGACTGTTCAACTTCAATCGACGGATCAGACGATGACTAAGAGAATGAATAGAGGATCGATTAGGCGTGTATTAGCAAATTAATGTCAATAAGTTACCCAAACAACCCCAGATTATCCCAAATTTTAGTCGGATTTATCCAAAAAAAATTCTAAGTCAGAAATACGGTCCAAATGTCATGAATCTACGGTTGGAATCGGTCTATAATCTCACCAATGAGATGAAATACGAAGATGACAATGTGATTGGGATGAAAAATCCGGTTGGAACACTCGAAATTTTTTTTGAGGAAAATGCTCGGAGGGAATAGCACAGGAGAAAAACGATTGAAAAGTGATAAACCCTAAAAAATTGTCTAAGTCCTGTATTTATACCCAACACATATTGGTCGTGCGTACTTACTAAGTGCGCAAGATTTAACTTCTGCGTACTTACTAAGTATGCATGACTTAAGTCTTGCGTACTTGTTAAGTACGCAGGGTTTACCTCATGCGCACTTATCAAGTACGCAGAGACTCTTATGTGCGCACACATTCAACTCAAATTATGAAGATTTTAAGTCAAATAACGAACAAGATAAAAATATTCAACCAAGAGGATTCAAATACAATTCATGAAGATTAAACATAAAATATTTTTGGCCTTTTTCTGATTTAAACTTGAACTATGCATAAACTTAAAAACTTAAAATCTTTTTGTTCTTTTCAAGATAGATATATACAATCATTTACACAAGCTATTTTTGATCAAAGACACGAGCAGAGGATCATATCAGGCTAACTTATAGCAAAAACGATACAATATAAACATCAAAGAATATGGGATCATGTCATGTATTACTCTTTATTCATACGTAATAAGCACATAAACAAGTAATTCAAGTTGACAATATTATAAGATTTGAAACTATAAGCATCTTTGTATCACGTTCTTGTGTATTAAGGTATTAATTATAATATATACAACGTGTACCCCACTGATATGCTATGATATTTTGCACTATCTTCAAGGCATCTAAGATTTTTCCAATGATTTTCTTAATTTTCAGAATGAAGTTACATCAATTAGCACAGAAAAATCAAGCAAAATCCATAAGGATTATCAGGAATCATAAGATTCAGAATCGAGTGATTCTTTTGTCTTGGTTTCATGTGATTTTCTTCTTTGAATATCGGTATGATGATTCGGGATAATGAACATGGTGTTTGATTATAAGGTAAGGGGATCCAACTTTTATCTGGATTTGATTTCAATGAACCAGGAATGATTCAAGGGTGAATACATGCTCAACGGTTAATGTAGAGACATGTCTTGATTCAATCTCTCCTTGCATACTTGTGAGTATGGGCAGTGAGATGAACCGCATTAATTGTGCTAACAACATAACCCGAAACTGATCTCAAAAGAAAATTATTGTCAAAATCTAACATCCTTTATCTGATAGTGATCTTTTCTAATCTTTTACTCATACACGCTTGCAAACATGGGTTCAAATCACAGTTGTAATTTATATTTAGTTTCCACGCTACTAGTGATTCAAAGACGCATACAGCCTACTGACAATTCAAATTACTTGTAAATAAACAGATTAAAAACATAATAATTTTAAACAGATAAGTAAGTATGACGCAATCATTTCCCATATGAGCAGTCTATGAAGTTTAGATCATTTCTGATTTACTATCATTTCCTATTTTCTCAAGTTAACTTTGAAATTTTCTCCATTTTTTTTATTTTTTTTTTATTTTTGTAAAATATTTTAAAACTAAAAGAACTATATAGAAAATTTTAAAAGAATTGAAAATTTAACTTCCAGGAATTGAAATGTTTTAAGAAAACTTAGTTTTCACTCAGGATTGAACATTCCTATCAAGTTGATAAGATGCTCAAAACGGGATCGATCAAATGCCTTTGTGAAAAGGTCAGCAAGATTGTCATCCGTGTGAACTTTAACAAGTTCAATTAAATGCTTTTCAGCATAATCACGGATGAAATGATGGAGAATCTCTATATGTTTAGTTTTGGAATGTTTCACCGGGTTATTTGTGATGGACATGGTGGCATTGTTGTCAATGAATAGAGGAGTTCCAATGAAGTTTAAGCCGTAGTCTCTCAACTGCTGCTGAATCCACAGTATCTGAGAACAACCGCTCGCTGCAGCAATGTATTCTGCTTCACAAGTTGAGACAGAAACCGTTGACTGCTTCTTGCACTGCCAGGAAACCAGCCTGTCTCCTAAGAATTGACATCCACCAGAAGTTGACTTTTTGTCAAGGTTACAACCGCCATAATCTGAATCAGTGTAGGCTTTGAAGTCGAATGACTGCTGCTTAGAGTACCAAAGACCTAATCGGGGTTTCCCTTTCAGATATCTGAAAATTCTCTTCACAGCTATCATATGTGACTCCTTCGGATGAGACTGAAACCTTGAGCACAAACATACAGCAAACATTATATTGGGTCTTGAAGATGTGAGATACATAAGTGATCCGATCATCCCACGGTACAACCTGCTGTCCACATCCTTTCCATCTCTGTCGGGATGCAAACCATGATTGACTGGGATTGATGTGCCATAAGTAGTGCTATCACTCATCTTGTATTTTGACAAGATGTCCTGCACGTACTTAGTTTGATGTAGATAAATACCATTCTCTCTTTGACTGACTTGCAGACCTAGAAAGAATGACATTTCACCCATATTGCTCATTTCGAACTTGGACTTCATCACCTTCTCGAATTCCCTACACATCCCTTCATTGGTCGACCCAAAGATAATGTCGTCAACATATACTTGCTCTGATACCACTTGTAGGTCCCTTCGTGTGTGTCGGATCGTCACATGCAAGTGGTCTACTAGTCAAACCGGGTTGCGGAATACCCGTGACTAGGTGGAGAGTCTTACTAAACAAAGTAAACCAAACACGAGAGTCACAATAAACGATCTTTGTATTATAAACACTCGACGGTTACAGAGAGAATACAAGCTGCGTACTTAGCAGAACTGAGTTCGTCTAAACAAATGGTTCTACGTACTTAGCTTCTGTGAACCTATCCTATTTATACAGACCTGATGCCTGCGCACTTAGCAAGTGCGCAGGACCAATTGCTCTTGCGTACTTGCTAAGTACGCAGGAGCTTTCTCCTGCGTACATGTAAGTGCGCAAAACACTTAGCAGAAAAACAACATACATTATGTAAAAGTAAATACAACTCGATAAACTATTACATAACGACTCTTACATACAAAGACAAATTACAGACATTAGAAATACAAACTAAGACTCTATCCAGAGTGTTATCACAGGAAAGTGCATCAACAAACTCCCCCTTGACAACAGCTCGGGATCTTCAAAACCGGGAGGTTGAGTGACATAGACTTCTTCATGCACCTTACCATAAAGGAAAGCACTCTTCACATCAAGTTGATAGACCTTGAAGCCGACATATGTGGCATAAGCCAAGAACAGTCGAATGGCCTCAATTCTAGCAAATGGGGCATATACTTCATTGTAATCCAAGCCCTCTTGTTGATAAAAACCCTGAACAACCAACCTTGCTTTGTTCTTCACAACTACATGACGATCATCCGTCTTGCATTTGAACACCCATCTGGTACCAATTGGCTGAAAGCCTTTTGGCAAGTCAACTAAATCCCACACGTGCAACTTTTGGAATTGAGACAGTTCATCTTGCATCGCCTCAATCCAGCAGTTATCAGTGAGAGCCTCCTTCACATTCTTCGGTTCTAACTGGGACACGAATGCAGCATGCAGACATGTTTCCATGACACCAGTGTCAAATATCTCTGTGTAAAGACTGGTGTTCTCAGTGATGGTTCTATGACGAGTCTGGACACCGGCATAAGGATCACCAATAATGTTGTCGATTGGATGATTCCTATGCACCCTCGTGTCCGGTACAATCGGTTCTTGAATTTCTGGATCTAGATTCGTGCTTAACTCCCCCATTTCCTGTGTTCCAGAGGAAGAAGATTCAATGTTTATTGGATCAGCTGGAGCTTCATTTCCTACAGTTGTGTTAGGATTGGCTGGAGCGTCATCTCCATCAACAAGAACATCTTCACTGTCATTACTGTCATGAGTTCCAGATGCAGATGCAGCATTGGAATCAGGAGTTATAATTGGTGCAGCAGCACGAGTAGAAAAACTGGAGTCATTGTCGCCACGTAATAAATCATAAACATTTGCGGCGTCTTCTGCAGATAAGTCAGGAAGATTGAAAGACTTGAATAGTGCATCATAATCAAAACCCCAAGCTGGACCTTTTGGTTCTGGTGGAGTGCTGTGTTTACTACAGTCCACTTCAAACCATTCCTCGACAGTACGAGTTCCTATGTTGTACACTCTCTTGCATGGCGAATTGGCAACATATCCTAAGAAGATGCCTTCCACCGCTTTCGCATGAAATTTAGACTGACGGTCTTTATACTGTAGCAACAAGGAACAAGGACTACCAAAAGGAACTAGGTAATCAAGATTGGGAAGTCGATTGTTGATCAACTCATAACATGTCTTGTTGTGCCTTTTCACAACCAGAACCCTGTTTAAGACGTGACAAGCTGTATTAACTGCTTCTGCCCAGAAAGTGACAGGAAGCTTTGCATCTGACAGCATAGTCCTTGCAGTCTCGATCAGTGTTCTGTTCTTCCGTTCAGCAACTCCATTCTGCTGAGGTGTGTACGGCGCGCTGAATTCGTGACGGATCCCTCTCTTGAGACAGAAAAGTTCCATCAAATTATTCTTGAACTCAGTTCCGTTGTCACTCCTTATTCTTCTAACTTTTAGCTTTCAAAGAGATTCCAAGCTCAGGATCAGGTATTGAAGAATATCAGTAGTCTCGTCTTTTGTACCTAAAAAATGCACCCAAGAAAAACGTGAGAAATCATCAGTTACAACTAGACAGAACGACTTACCTCCAATACTCCTGATACTTATGGGGCCAAACAGATCCATGTGTAATAGCTCCAAAGGGGTATCGATAGAGTTTTGGAGCTTGGGCTTGTGAGATTTCCGTTGCTGTTTGCCCTTTTTACACGGCATACAGTCATCTGCAACGGTAAACCTCAACTTAGGAACCCCGGTTACCAAACCGTTTCGGACAAGATGATTCATTTTACGATAAGAAATATGTCCGAGTTTCCTATGCCACAAGATGGAGTCAAGTTCTGTCGCTTTTGTAAGCAAACAAGTAGCAACTGATGAGGTGGTTGTTGCTACGCTCATATCGATCTGATAAGTGTCGTTTGATCTTGGTGCTCTCATCAGAATCCAGTCTTCGGGAACCTCAAAACCGGGTTTGAGAATCAGACATTCTAACTTGTCAAACATCACCGAGTACTCCTTGTCACACATTTGGGAGACACTCAACAGGTTATGCTTCAGCTGCTCGCAGAAGTTGACATTGTCAAAGCTGACACAACCGTTCGAAACCACGCCTTGACACGTGATACTGCCGCCTTTTTCTCCGGCAAAGGCCACATAGCCGCCTCTGAATGGTTTAACGTCTTGAAGCAAGGCCATGTTTCCTGTCATGTGCCGGGAGCATCCACTATCTACATACCAACGGTTAGAGATAGTACCCTTCGGACGTCCTTGCACGAGTAACAAAAGAATTAGTTAGATTTGGAGACCCAAGCCATTGTGGTCTTGGGTCGTCCATCCTTCTCAAAATAAACTACTTCTTTCAACTCACAGTCATGATGACTGTTCAAAATTGGTGAATCTTTGGATGAATTTGGAACAGGAGATTGAGAACCTTTAACTTTCTTGTTCCAGGATCTCTTTTGATTCTTAACCAGAACAGTAGACTTTGGCTCAACCACAGCCGGTGAACTTGTGGAAGCTTCACTTGATTGAGTCTTAGTCAGCTGTTCCGGCTTTCTCAACCTCTTATTCCTTCTTCTTCTTTGTGGCTTAGAGAGTCTAGCCACAGATTTCTCACCAGTGCGTGTACTACCAGATGTAGACACACGAGGTACAGCAGGTTGCTTTACCTTTCTTGCAACTGATGGTTTGGCCTCAGATTTAATCTTAGGTTTTCCCATAGGTTGTACTGGTGGTTTCACCACATTCTGCTTTGGACTTTTGGGAGATGGTTTCACTGGTGGCGACCTGGGGATAACAGCAGGCTGTGAAACAACATGTCGTTTCCCTTGGTTCTTAGAAGGACAGTTCACAACAATGTGACCAACCAAGCCACAGTGAAAACAGTTCCTCTTGTCAACATAAGTTCTCTTGTAAGGCTCATTAGATCTGGCCTTAGATAACTCTCCATTATGAGCAGGAGGAGTTGGTTTATGAACAGAAGTCTGACCTTTTTTAGTTTGGTTTTTGGGGGTATAATACTTTTGCAAATTCTCTTTGTAACCAAGCCCATAATGAGCTGAAAAAGCCTCTTTCTTAACTTGGTTAATATTTTTATAACCTCCGTAAAGCATTACCTTAAGTTTATCATTTGTTTCAATGATATCAGGTTCAGTTAAAATGCAGTTATCACCATTAGTGATAATGTTTTTGTGGACTTTCTGTTCAGTCAACAACTCCTCAGAGACTACTCCTTCAGGGCAAGTGTCAACCGACCCATCTTCAGAAGCAGTAACATACTCCTCACTAGATGTGGAGTTAGCCTTACTTGAGGATTCATCCTTTTTAGGGGAATCATCCTTATCAGAGGACTCATCTAGACAGGTGAGATCAATGTCTATCAAGCTATTGACAAACTTCCCACTTATTGGTGGAGGAATGGCATTGGTACCAAGACCTATACCCTTCATTTTCCTCACTACTGATTCGTAGTGCTCCACCACAAAGCGAGAGTTTTTCAACTTCTCATTTGTACATTTTAACTGCAGGATCTCATTTTGCAGTTTGTTGATTTCATTGTTCCGTTTTTCTAACCCCCTATATGCAATATCCAAGTGAACTTGTTGCTCACTTATTTGTAAAGAATATTCACATTTTTCTTTTTTCAACGTTTCAACAGACTCTTTAAAACGTTTTTCGTTTGCTTTGTAATTATGAGCTGCCATAGATAGGGGTTCGATTTTGTCTTGGAGCTTAGAAATTTCAAGCTTTAGCCCTAGACATTTAGAACAAGAAATAACAGAGAAAGGGTTAGAATCTACCTCAGATGATGAACTCTGTGCTTCTCCACTGGCCATGAGAGCAACGGCAGTGGTAGACTCCTTTTCAACAGCTACAGAAGCTTCCATCTCCTCAGCTTCTTTTCTCTCAGCCTCCAACAGCTCCATGATCTCAGCCATGAGACCAACCTGTGTTTGAGCAATGATGGCGTCCTCTAGATGAACACCCCAATCAAATTTTTCGTCATGCTGAGCTACCAGTGCATTTGACGAACCACCTTGATGTTGATTGTGGTGGCTAGTGTTGTTGTGGCCGTGGCTGTTTCCCTGGCTAGGTCTGGTGAAACCAGAGGCCGGTGCTCGGTCCTTTTGACACTCACGAGCAAAGTGTCCATAGTTCATACACTTGTAGCATTTGGCCTTAGATTTATCAAATCCAACCTTGGCATTAGAATGTCCACCAATGAACTTTCTTCCTGTTCTGTTCAGGAAACGCTTGGCCCTCCACAAAAGCATGGCCATATTCCATTGAATATCCATGTCCTCAATATCATCAGGATCCACTTGGTTAAAGTCTTCTTCAATAGTTTCGGGATCCGTTAGCTTGCCGCCTATGAAATTCTCATACGCAAGCATACATGATGAAAACAATGCTACATGATCTTCAGCTATTTTGACTATTGCAGAATGGTTAGCTGATGACGTAGCTGGAGGATTTCTTGAGGTGTGTTGATGATTAGTTCCCAACCCTGATCCGGATGCATAACAAGCATGACCACCACACCCATTTGAGTGGTCTTCTTCATTGGAGTGTCCAGTAAAGAGGGCAATTCCAGAGCCTGATGATTTTGAAGTGGAAGTCGTCCCATGATACATGGAAGGGTCCTGTATCTGAGGTCTTCCCGAGCTCTCCTTCTTCATAAGATTCATGTTATGAGCTTGAATCTTACCAATAGCCTCATCTACTGTTAACTCATAGAATTTAGGATTTTCCCTCATCAGAGTTGTATACATCTCAAACTTTGGTGGCAAAGCATCAAGAAATTTTTCCACCAGTTCTTCATCGGGATATTTCAGTTCAAAAGCTTTCAACTCCGTTTGTAAATGATAGAATCTAGAGATGAGATCATCTAACGATTCATTTTCCATGAAATTGAACCATTCATACCGCTTCCGGAGAAGATCCCGCTTACTCTTCTTAATGTCACTGTTCCCCTCAAATCTATTCTGAAGTGCTTTCCAAAGATCCTTGGAGGTGTCATAGCCTCGAAAACTGTGAAACAATTCTCGAGTTAATGACATAGTGATTGAGCCAAGAGCCTTCTTTTCCCGAACATAAGCTTTCTTTTGTTCTTCATCAAGCTTAGAGATGGGCTTTGGCACCTCTTCATCAAGATAGATGTGTGTAGGATGCTTATATCCCTCGAGGATTGGTATCCATAATGATGAGTCGGTGTATGAAATGTAGTGCTCAAAACGCGCCTTCCAATTGGAATAATCGTTTACATTTAATAGTATAGGCGGTTTCTGAGGTGTACCGATCTCATTATCATAATTTAACATGTTTCCAAGATTCTGAAGGTTCGACATAGTGAATTACTTGGTAAAAAATCAGAAAAATCAGACACTGTTGCGCACTTGGTTTGGCCTTGCGCACTTGAGAAATGGTCTTGCGTAGTTAAGACTATTAAGTACGCCGGATATATCTTAAGTTCGCACAAGTTCAGTCTTGCGCACTTGTAAGTACGCAGGAGATAACTCTTGCGTAGTTAGTAAGTACGCAGAAAACTGTACTTTTTACCAAAAATGGTAAGTACGCAGGACACCTTTTCAGCAACTCTCACCAACCTTTTTTGGTCACCTGAAAATCGCCGGAGATAGTGAAAAGTAGGCTGATGATCAATGCAATCGAGCCAAAGGATCAGAAACAAGTTTCTAACCAACCTTTGATGCTCAAAACACAAAAATACACAACAAAAATCGGTTTTTGAGAGATTTTTGCTTCTAAAAAAGTGCTCAAGAGCTACCCCTTTTTTATCACAAAAATCAACAAAACTACCTCTTTTTGCTTGTAAAACTCAGTAAAACGTCTCCAAACTCACTTACAACACTCGAATTCAAGAGCAATGCTCTGATACCACTTGTAGGTCCCTTCGTGTGTGTCGGATCGTCACATGCAAGTGGTCTACTAGTCAAACCGGGTTGCGGAATACCCGTGACTTGGTGGAGAGTCGTACTAAACAAAGTAAACCAAACACGAGAGTCACAATAAACGATCTTTGTATTATAAACACTCGACGGTTACAGAGAGAATACAAGCTGCGTACTTAGCAGAACTGAGTTCGTCTAAACAAATGGTTCTGCGTACTTAGCTTCTGTGAACCTATCCTATTTATACAGACTTGATGCCTGCGCACTTAGCAAGTGCGCAGGACCAATTGCTCTTGCGTACTTAACAAGTACGCAGAGGTGTTCTTGCGTACTTGCTAAGTACGCAGGAGCTTTCTCCTGCGCACATGTAAGTGCGCAAAACACTTAGCAGAAAAACAACATACATTATGTAAAAGTAAATACAACTCGATAACATACATTATGTAAAAGTAAATACAACTCGATAAACTATTACATAACGACTCTTACATACAAAGACAAATTACAGACATTAAAATACAAACTAAGACTCTATCCAGAGTGTTGTCACAGGAAAGTGCATCAACAAGAACCAAGCTGAAATTATATGTCGTGAGAAAATCGTTTACCTTCCTCTCCGGAGTGGAGAAACTCTTTATGTTCAAGGCGAAAGGAGTGGTGCAGTCGTTGGCATCATATCCTTCATGAAAGCACAAAAGTGTCTTCGAAAAGGTCATACTTCGTCGTCGAGCAGCCATCTAGGGAGAAGAAGATTGACGACATCCCAATCGTACGTGACCATCCGGAAGTATTTCTCGAAGATTTTCCTACTCTTCCACCGCATCGTCAAGTGACATCCCAACCCCTAACTGCCTTAACCCAAAAGGGTAAAATCTATAACTGGGGTGACACCCAGGAATCAGCATTCCAACTCCTAAAACAGAAACTCTGCAGTGCACCCATCCTAGCTCTTCCGGAGGGAACGGATAATTTCGTGGTATATTGCGATACATCTATTCAGGGGCTTGGTTGTGTACTAATGCAATGCGAGAAAGTGATCTCCTACGCTTCTTGTCACACCCCGACCGATGGCGGAATAATCGGGGCGGGACATGTAGACTGTTCATGAGCATAAGGTTGACTAAATTGAAATATATTAATCATCAAATTTCATTACAACATTCATGACAAAACAATCCAAGAAAAACAACATAATTGAAATACATAAGTTCTTTATTTAATTTAACTAAGTCCAAGCCTATGTGTTGCACATCTTGATCAAACTCACACATTAGTACCTGAAACATGAATAAAATAAAGTCAACTAAAAAGTTGGTGAGAATAACATAGGTTTGTATATAGATAGCATATAGTTTGTAAAACAAATCCTTACATAACATGATAAATAAGGCATTTATGGGGAGCAGCTATTGTGTAACCAAGTACAATCAAACCTTTGTAACTAGCATGCAAAATTGTGTTGTCGGTATCAATCACCCTACCTAGGTGGGTTTGTCAGACTCAATAGATCTATCATTGAAAACCGTCGGCTTGAATAGTTAATGATTGCACATAAGTGTTCACAAAAGTTAGCACACATAGCACTCAGGCATAAAGCTCAAATTGCACACATGAATGTAAATAGGATTTGTACTTGTGTTGTTTGTGTAAATGTAAACAGTAGTTTGAGTAGTGTTCATGTTTCACCCCAAAAATGTAAAAGAGTAAAAGGGGCTATGTATACTCACTTGGTTTGAAGACGTAGCTAACAAAAGGTACTAGATAGTAATAAGGATCCTTGAAAAGCACAAGTTAACCTAAAGTGTAATGTATATTGTATCAATAGCGTGCACAAAGTTTGAGTCAAATGTTGAACTTGGATTTGTGTATAAAGCCATTGATTTGTATTTGAAAGTATTGAATACGATATAAAGTTTGAAATAAATATTTTTGGAACATTTTGATTAAGGTTTGAAATTGAATAGCTAAATAAGTAGGTTAAATAATTATTGTTTATGAAAATAGTGTAAGTATTTGATGTAACTAAGTATAAATAAGTATTTGATGTAACTAAGTAGGTTAAATAATTGTTTTCGTTTAAATAATTATTTTTGGAACTCACACACGACCGTGCCTGGGAAGGGCATGATCGTGCTCGAACAACGGGCGCGGCCGTGCTAGTCAGGACGCGACCGGGTTGATCAAACGGAGACATAACTAGACAAATTACTAGGCACGACCGTGCCTTGGCTCGGCACGATCATGTCTATGATTCTGAGACACAACTAAGATTAGCCAAAGGGCATGACTGGGTCTGAACAGGAGGACACGACCGCTCTGGTACCAGCACGACCGCGTCTCATGAGGCATGACCGCGCTAGATGATTAGCGCGACTGTGTCTCTTCCAAATCAGACACGAATTGACTGATTCTTATATTGTTAGTGATGTAAATCATAGGGCTTTTATTTATAGTATTATTACGAGTATGATGGGATGTTTTAATTGTATTAACAACATGTTCAGGGTCGAAATCGATTAAACCATTTTGAATAAAACATAGATTCTGATTCGGGATGATTTCTATAATGGAAGCCCAAATTAATATGGGGCTTTTGATCTATGGACTAAAACGAACGAGGAAAAGGTTTCAATTACCTGGGAGGACGATGGATGAATAGAGTTCGGTAGAAAAGAGTTCCCGCGACGATGCGAACGGCCTCTGGCGTCTTCTACTGCAAATTCCGGCTACTTCAAAGGGTCAGTAGCTTCTGGAAGGATCGTATATCGTGAATCTTCTGTTTGGTTGAGAGAATTCGGATCGAAGGAAGGGTTTATGTTTTCTTTGAAATGTTTGAACGATTTTTCGAGTCCGAATGAATTAGACTGGGACGTTTGTGTAATTGAAAATGTTATTACTCTCGTAAATGGAAATGAAGTGAGGAACGGTTACGGAACTCAACGATCGAGCGATTAAAACTGCATTTACGTTTCAACTGATGTGAGGCGCGACCGTTCCAAAACGTGGCGCGACGGTGCCTACTAGGGTTTCTGGTTATTTACAAAATCAGCCCTTGCATCTTCAGCTTTGACAGAATTAGTCTGGTTAGGATTTAACAGAACACCTAACGGGATTACTAACTGGATTAACTCTAGGAGGTGTTACCACATGATTATGAGTTCTAAATCTTTGAATTGAATACGATCGGCTAACGATTAATGAGGTGTATGTTTGAACAAGTGTATGTTTTAATGTCGTGTTGTTATTTTATTAGTTAAAATAAATTTAAAATAGGGTCGGAAAAATCAGAAATGTTACAGTCTCCCCATGTTAAGAGAATTTCATCCCGAAATTTAACTAAGGAGGCTACTAAAGATCAAGAAAAAGGCGGAAGTTTTGGGTTCTCGGTGAGTTTTGATTGTTGGATTTTGGGGAGTGTAACCATTGACATGGCTTAGGACTAATACTCAAAGTTGAATATGAAGAGCGATAATGAATTTTGTTTTGAAATAAATTTAAGGAGGAGATTGTCGAATAAAAATTCTGAATTCTAAATGTGAGATGTATTATTTGGAATGAATTTGATGGGACGTTGATCGGTAGGGTTTGTGCATTATGTAGTCTGATATGTTTAAAAATGTCAGTGGGTAAGAGATTTCGTATACATTGGTCTAGGTCAAAACTTCATGTGACAGGAACAACGCTACTTCTGATAATATAATAGGACACTTATATATAGGAAGTACCAACGGCGTATCCACCATGTCCTTGTCATAACACATCAGTTTCGTTGTTACACATCATGATAAGTTTTAGGTCACAACACACGACAAAATTTCACTATGTTTCCCATGTGCTGATTTTTATAATTCCGTGTGCACCCGTAATTACTCAAATCACCGCATGGTACGTATAGATCATCTCGTTGTGTGCGGGTCAAGAGGGGAAAATTTTCACTCCGTCTATGTCCATTGTTTTCACATAAAAGTCGCTAACAAATAACTATGTCCTTAAGCATGTAAGTTCACAACTAAAGAGTAGTATAACCTAAAGTTTCTTAGTTTGCTCGTGTTTAAACAAGAATACGTCAAACCCCGAGTCGTTTCCATGTATTATTGTTTTCAACTTTGGTGAACAAAGTGCATGACCATGTCTTGTGTATAATGTAATCAATCATTTGTAATAATTGTAAGCAATTTGGTTTCATGTATAAAGTAAACACACAAGCCTCTTGTGTAGCATGAACAGCTAGCATTATATATTTTGTAAATCAATGAGCTCTCACGTGGAATGTAAACAACATAGTATCATGTGTAATATAAACAATTTAGTATCATATATATTGCATAATGTACACAGTTTAGTATGATGTACTTTGTAATCAAATGAGTTTCATGTTTAATGTGGTCGATCTAGAATTATGTATCAAACAAACAATGGTTATGTGTCATGTATATTGCAAATAACTAAGTTTCGTGTATTATGTGCTCAATCTAGTAGCATGTGTATTGCAATTAAGCATGTTTCGTGTGTTATGTGATCAATCCAGTAAATTATGATTTGTAGGAAAACTAGTTTCATGTATTATGTAATTTGTGTAGCATTGGGTATATTGAGAATAATCGAGTTTCATGTATCATGTGGTTGCGTTGGGTATATTGTGAACGTGTATACGTAAGTTGTTGAACTTCGTGTGTGATGTATACTAACGGGTTTTGCATATGATCGAGTGTTGCGGACAAGCGTGTTGTTTGGCGTTCCTGTATAATGTGGCAGTTGGGTTGTAGCTCTTAAATCTCATTGAGGTTGATGGGGGGGTTAACGTTTACGCTGTACGATCGTCTCTTGAAGTGGGAAGTGAAAGGTAACGAGGAGGTTCTGAAAATATTCGGGGAATGTGTTTACAATTACTGATCTTTGTTTGAAAATAGAAAGTGGTAAATTGTTCTTAATTGTAGATATATAAAGTAGTGAAACCATTGGATCACATAATTTAAATAAGTAGACAATTTATGGGAAAAATCTTTTAATTTAAATTTTCAACTATTAATAAAAGGATATTTTTAAGCAGAATTATTGGCTAAACAAGTAGTCGTATACTAATTTAGCCAGGGTTTAGGAATATTTTTCTTTAATGAGGAAAATCATAATTATTTATCAATTCGAAACAATATTTTTATAAAATAGATTGTGTTAAGTTTCCCTATCAGGAGAGAAGTTTTATGGAAAATTTACGTTTTTGATACTATCTAAAAGTTTGATAAACATTTTGTTTGAACAAAATAACGAGGTTTGTTTAAATCAAATAATAGGATGATTTGTTTACGAGGAGATTGTTGGTAGTGCACTAAATTGTGGTGAATGAGAAAGATAATACTGTAGGTCCAGGTAACTCAACTACTGATCGAACTCGTGATATGACGTTGCTATAACACGAAGTGCGGAATCCTTCGTGTTAACGTTTGTATACTAACCGACAATTCAAACAACACGCGTAAATAAACTTCTCAAATATATTCAGATTCACAATGGTTTACAGACTCAGTCAGACCAATCTCATTCTCTCTGTTATGTTCTGTTCTGTGTGTCTAATGACTATGTAAACACATATATATAGAAACTAACATGCTGTAAGCGAACTTGTTAAGTTCGCATGAAACAGACTAAGCGAACTTAACAAGTTCGCCTCAGTTAGACCTAAGCGAACTTATTAAGTTCGCCTCTGATAGACCAGGCGAACTTAACAAGTTCGCCTCTAGGCACAATTGTAAAAACACTTAGCAACTTTATACAATTACATAACAAAAACATAAAGACATAAAATCTAACTATTACAAGCTTTTGTCATTACAAATCTATGTCCTAACAGACTCCCCCTTGACAATAGCTTGATCTTCTGTCTTCAGTCTTTATCTTAAACTCTTCCAGTTGTCCGGTAGTCTGCTGCCAGCATGCACTCAATATCTTCTGCATATCTCCAAAACTCTTTTATACTGTAGACCTTGTTCTCTCCATTCATCAGTATACATGATCTCATACTTTCGCAGCGTCCTCTGATCTTTCTTTGAAAAATTAATAAGATTCATTGCGTCATAGAAACACACAATGACCTTATTATCTTTATCTTCAACCCTTGCTTCACCAGTATTAACATCAACATACCACCATTTCATATTCCCAAGAAAGTCTTGAGGAATCTTCTTTAATGGTATCTTGTGAATAGCACGCACTGGTCTATACTTGTATCTCCAGGTTACTTTCCCAGTCTTAGGATCTGTGTTCTTCACTCTCTTTCCCTTCTGTGGTTTCAGCCGTTCATACTTACCCGAACTACCTTCTTTCTTTATCAGGTTTGCTATCACATCAGCCAAACCATTCTTCGATCTATTTATGAGTGGCTTTGAAGCTAGACCATTTATTTCACACCTCGGCAAGGTATTGAAATATTTGATCCTTGGCTATAAGTATTGAACACCGTCTGATCGTTTGATTGCAAATATTTTTAATTCACCATCATAGAACCAACTTATGATCCTTCCTATACACTGCTCTTTATTCACATATTTCTCTTTCTGAGCAGGTTGTGCTGGAGACTTGGGTAGTACCTTCATCCAACTATTTACTACTTCTGTACACTGTTCTCGTGTCATCCCTGTATCTCTATACATCACAGGTTCTTCATTAATCTTTGGAGACTCAGTGTGAGTAGTTTCAGTTTCAGCACCCTTATTGAATTGAAGATTCTCATCATCAGTATCCATCTTTGACTCGGCTGTATCATCAGGCAATGTGACGTCTTCAATAGAGTCCATAGAGTCAGTTATTCCGTCATAAGAGAACTCAGGAACAACATCCTCTTGGATGAAGTTATACGGCACCTTAAGACCGTCACAGCCTTCATATGTAACATTGTCTTTATCTTTCTCTATTTCAATCTCTACTATTTCTCCTTCTTCTATCTCAGTGTCTGACATATCCTCGTCCATGTCATTGAATAAATCGTCAATGTCATCAAGACATTGTTCCAGCTTCCTCTTCTTCTGAATCTTGAAAGAATTCTAATAACAGAATTTCTTCGTCATTAGTACCCGAAGTATCTTTGTCTTTGTTTCCTTCAAGAGATTGTGATGTCGACTCCCCCTGAACTCTAGATATAGGATTAGCGTCAGTGTATTGATGATCACCCTCAATATTTCCAGCAGGATCATTGTCTTCATCATCACGTCTTTTAATTGACTCTATGTGACAAGTATCAGGTATCCTCAACTCCCCCTGAGCGTCAAGACGTTGAACGAGTTTGGACACTAATGCTTGCATATCAGCAATCTGTTGAGCTTGAGTCTGAATCACCAGCTGCCGTTGAGAATCAATAGACACAAGAGAGTTAACTTGTGTTTGTAGAGATAGCACTTGAGATTCATGGAAAGTTATCCTGTCAGAATCAGAAGGCTTTGACGGACCAGCTGTTGATTGTGGAATAGAAGGACTTGAAGTAGTAGGAATCTCTGAAAGAACAGGAGATTGAACTGGAGATGAATCCTTAGATATTGGAGGAGTAATTATCAGAGAAGCAACAAAATTTGCATCTTCAACTCCTTGAGTAGATTTTGCAGCAGCAATCGACGTAGACATTAACTTTTGACGTGTAGGATCCGGATTAAAGTCACTGTCAGTGTCAGAACTCTCATCGACCAAAGATCTTTTTCCATGTACTGATCCAGAAGGAGGATCCCGAACAGACTTGCGTCGTGGTCGTCTGGCTTGAGATTTAATGCGTTTTCCAGCATTAGCCAGTGGAATAGCAGCCAACCATTCATAATGACATGGGGAAAAATCCCTAGATTCATCAGAATCAGTGCTGTCATCATCAGATGATATTGTATCACTTGAACTGGAACTAGACTCAGCTTCTGTCACCACATTCCCTTCATGTTCATGAATGGGCGAGTTCACAGCTTCATCAACAAAATCATCCATGTTCATACCAAGATCTTGATTAGGATCATGAACGACCTCTTCTTGAACTGGTTCCTGAATAGGAATATCAACTGCAGCTTGTGGAATAGGAACTTGTTCAGGAATAGGAATTTGAGGTTGTACAGGAACTTGTATTTGTGGTTGTTGAACTTGTATTTGTGGAACTGGTATCTGTTGTTGTTGTGCAGGTTGTTGTGGTTGAACATTAACGCCTTAAGCTTGAGCAAGTTCATTAGGATGAAACCAGTTGTCATTAGGTGGTGCAACATAATTAGGATTGATTAAGTGCCTAAACAGTGGAGTATTGACTGGAATCAACGCAGCATTTTGTTGTTTCACCTTTGTACAATCTGTAAAGATACGTTTTGACATCGGAGTCAAAGTCAATCTTATGGCATGTTGTGGAAGATCCGGAATAAGATGATTGAGTGTCATTTGAATAAATCTAGGATACATCAAGAAACCTTGATCTTCAGCTGGATTGATCTGCATTACCATCTCCCGATAGAAATAAAGAGGAAAATTGAATCTTTTATTCAATGTTAAGGCCACCATTACTGTTTGAAGTGCCATCTTCAAGCCATCGGTACCAGCTTTTCACGGAGAGATACATTGTATAATCACATGCATAAAATACCTCCATTCACCCACTAATCCACCTTTCCTAGCTTGGGTATCATTTTTTCTTCCACGATATCCCATCCTTTGAAAACAACCCATAATAAGAGTGTTAGGATAAGATATTGGATCTTCAGCATTTCCACCCAAATCAAGAGCAACACGAATCGTCTCTTCTGAAATTGCAATCTCGGTATTTTTTACTGTTGCACGAAGGATATGCGGTTCCACGTCGATATCTTGATGTACCGTATACCAGAATTGTTGTATATACACCAAGCTAATATAGGGATCCGCAGATAATGCAACATGCAGTCTTGATCGATTCAGAAAATTGATGATGCCTTGAAAATGAACTGCTTCTGGCATATTAGGATCTAACAACGCCACTTGATTATGCTTATATTCAACACGTCGAGCCATCTGTGAAAATATCGGACAACACAACAAACATTAGTATACTTACACATATATGAAACACACATTTAATAATACACACAAACAAAGAAAAACAAAAAAAATTCAAAAAAAAAAATCACAAGTCCTTTTCACTTCTGACCCCTAGGTGAACTTAATAAGTTCGCTTAGTAGTGCAAGAGGCGAACTTATTAAGTTCGCCTGACAAGTTCGCTTACAAGTTCGCCTGAACCTGAGACGTTTCAAATTCAAACACAGATTTTCCAAACTTCGCCAAATCGATAGAAATCGAGAAAATACGCATATAAAATCAATCGAATATCACATTATAACTAAAAATGATGATCAATTTTATATTTAGGTCAAAAACGTCCTTGAAACAGTCCGACGAAAACCGAGATTAAAAACCATCGAATACACTCAATTTAGCGGATGAAAATCGACGAAAATACCTTTGTTAGATTCGCAATTCAATTTTGATCATGATTCAACCAGAAAATAACACTCACAACACAGATTCAAAGTTTTGAGAATTTTTGGGCAAGTTCGCTTGAGTCAGAGGAAGACGATGAGTAAGACAAGTTGGCCTGAATCAACCCTTATTCAGATTAAGTTCGCTTGATTAAGCGAACTTGTTAAGTTCGCTTAACAAGCCTTCGGCGAACAAGATAAGTTCGCTTCACCCTTAAGTTCGCTTCACCCTAGACTGAAGATTAAGTTCGCTTCACTGATTTAAGCGAACATATTAAGTTCGCTTCACTGTACACAGGCGAACTTAATTAATTTTCAACCTTTTTGCCTTGAACACAAATTTTACCAACTTCAACCTTTCAAATCTCGAACTTCCGTCAGTAACACATATTTGATCCAATCCCGAACAATGTTAATAAAAGTTTAGAATTTTCATGGAAAATAAAAATCAAAATCTTTTTGAGTTTTATCTATACAAACGGAAACACATATTTTTGGTTTTTCTCTGAATAAACTGAAATCACATATTTTTTGTTTTTCTCTGTACAAACAGAATTACATATTTTTTACTTTTATCTGAATAAACTGAAATCACATATTTTTGGTTTGAACATCATAAGCAAGAAGATCATATCAGTATTCAAGTAATTCATCACACATATTATCAATAACAAAGGGTAACCTATAGTAAGAGACCATTCAACTCAATTTTGTGCATTTTGCATCTTTTTCATTTTGAAACTCATTCAATTTGAATAATATTTGAAATGATACGCGATAAATTTCAAAGTAAATAAGATCAGATTATAAAATGCACTTTTATTTATACCGAATTTGAAATATAAAGCCTGAATTCTTAAAATTGTCAATATTATATTATTTGAAACTATAAGCGTTTATTCTCCAAATTCATGTGATTTAGTACCATTTAGATGATAAACATCGTGTACCCCACATATATGCCAAATAGAAAATAAATGCACTATCTTCAAGACATATATAAGATTTTACTAAAGATTATCCAAATATTCAGAACGAGGAGACATCACTTAGCACATGAATAGTAGAATCCAAATTGGATTGTAAAGGAATCAATGAGATTCAGAATCGAATGATTCAATGTTTTGGCTTATATTTATGGAATCATAAGATTCAGGTAAGTGGATCCAACTGTTATCTGGATTATGAATTCAATGGAATCAGTAAAGATGATTTATCAATATGATCCAAGGGCTAGTATATGTTTGACAGATGTTGTCAAGTACATACTTGATTATACTTCAAATTGCATGCTTTTCGGGACATTGGCACTGAAGCAAATCGAATGAATAGTGCTAAGGACATAACCCGAAACTGATCTCATAGGAAAATCTTTATTAAAAGCTAATATTCTTTATCTGATAGTGATCTTTTAACTCACACACCCAAGCATAAAATGGATTTAAATCACAGATGTAATCATATTATATTTAATTTTCACACTACTATTAGTTTCAAAACGCTTTTAGCCTATTGACAATTCAAGTTTCAAATTTTAAAACAAATTATCAAAAATAGAGCATTTACAACACTATCATTTCTTATTTATGCAGACTTTGAAATTTAGATCAGATCAACTTATTTTAATCATTCATATATCAAGGTCTACTAAGGTCGTGTGAAATGAACTAATCACTGATGTACTATCATTTCTTCTCTAACCTCAAATGATGTCAAATTTTATATTTTTCAATTTGTTTTGACTTTTTATAATTTAGACTTTTTGACTGAAAATGTAACTGCAAAAATGTAATAAAGCAATAAAAGAACTTAAAAAAAATTTCCATGAAATTCTGATTTTGAAAAACTTTTATTCGGGATTGATCATACCAATCATTTTTATCAAGAATTCAAACCTGGTACGATCAAATGCCTTAGTAAACAAATTAGCAAAATTATCTTCAGTGTGTACCTTGACCAGCTCAATCAACCTTTTCTCTGCACAATCACGTATAAAATGATATCGAATTTCGATGTGCTTAGTTTTACTATGTTTAACAGGATTATTCGTTATAGACATAGTAGCATTGTTATCAATAAGCATGGGGGTTCCTGTGAAATTCAAACCGTAATCTCTCAATTATTGTTGTATCCACAGAATTTGTGAACAGCAACTTGCAGCAGCAATGTATTCTGCTTCGCATGTTGAAATCGAGACTGTGGTTTGCTTTTTGCATTGCCAAGATACAAGTCGATTTCCTAAGAACTGGCAACCACCTGTTGTTGATTTCCTGTCCAGACAACAACCACCAAAATCAGAATCAGTATAAGCATTTAAATCAAAGTTAGAACCATGAGGATACCATAGCCCTAAACGTTGTTTTCCTTTTAAATACCGAAAGATTCTTTTCACAGCAATTAAGTGAGATTCTTTTGGCTTTGCCTGAAATCTGGAACAGATACACACGACGAACAATATATCCGGCCTTGAAGCGGTTAAGTACATGAGGGATCCAATCATAGCTCTGTAAAGTCGACAATCCACATCTTTTCCTTCCGGGTCAGAATTTAGCTTATGATTGACCGGAATTGGAGTATCGTATGGGGTACAGTCCTCCATCTTGAACCGGCTCAAGATGTCTTTGACATACTTGGACTGATGAATAAAGAAACCATCTTCCTTTTGATTTACTTGTAAACCTAAGAAAAACGATAACTCTCCCATAGAAGACATTTCAAATTTTGACTTCATAACCCCCTCAAAGTCTTTGAACAACCCTTCATTTGTCGAGCCAAATATAATATCATCCACATAAATTTGTACCAGTAGGTAATCTCCCCCTGATTTATTTATGAATAAGGTCGAGTCTATCTTTCCACGAACAAATTCATTCGCCAAAAGATGTGTAGATAAAGTCTCATACCACGCACGAGGAGCCTGATGAAGACCATTGAGGGCCTTATCTAGCTTGAAAACCATGTTCGGATTCAGTGGATCTTCAAACCCTGGCGGCTGACACACATAGACTTCCTCCTTGACCTTTCCATATAAAAATGCACTCTTGACGTCTAATTGAAACACCTTAAAACCTTTAAAGGAAGCAAAAGCTAGAAATAGCCTTATAGCTTCAAGTCGCGCAACCGGCGCATAAACTTCGGTGTAATCAATTCCTTCTTGTTGATTGAAGTCCTGTACAACTAATCTTGCCTTATTGCCTACCACGACACCTCGATCGTCTTTCTTACATTTAAACACCCATTTTGTTCCTATCGGATACGCACCATTCGATAAATCAACAAGATTCCAAACCTTCAGTTTGTCAAATTGGGCAAGTTCTTCCTGCATAGCTTCTATCCAGTTATTGTCATTTAAAGCCATCTTGACATTCTTGGGTTCAACCTGCGAAATAAAGCAAGAATGTGAGCAATCATCAAGAACATCAGAATCTTTAATGCAAGTATACAAACAAGTATTGTCAACAAGAGAACGGGTTTTCACTCCATCCTGTAAATTTCCAATTATATTTGTTACTGGATAATCTTTGTGTTCCTTGATGGATGCGACCTCAGGAACTGGCAACACTTCAACTTGAGTAGATGTAGATTGATAAGAATAATCTTGAGGAATTGGAATTTCTGAGTCTAAATTTGTTGGAATCTCCCCCTAAGCCTGTTGCGAAGGTAATGGATCATCACTCAACAACGGATCAGCAGAAGAATCTTGAAAAATAGCATTATCCTCCTCACTCTCTGAATCTTGTGGACCGGAACAAGAAGCAACATTAGGATCGGGAGCAGAAGTAGATGGAATCGATGAATTGGGAACAGCATTTGGTAGAAATCCATTGTGCTGTGCATCTTGACAAGAATCATAAAGAACAGCAGCATCTTCATCAGAAATATCAGACGGTAAATGAAAAGACTTGAATAAGTTTTCATAATTAAATGCCTAATCCGGACCAATCGCCATTTGTGGTAAAGACCGATTTGAATAGTCAATATGGAACCATTCTTTAACTTGGCGTGTCTCTTTGTTATAAACCCTCTTGGTGGTTGAATTTTGTTGGGACATCTCGAACCTTCAGTAGGGTACACGGATTACCAAAAGGTAGTAAGTATTCCAGATTCGGCTTTCGATTGTTTAACAATTCATAGCAAGTCTTGTTATGTCGCTCGACGGTCAAGACCCTGTTCAAAACATGACACGCAGTATTCACAGCTTCAGCCCAAAAGGTGACTAGAAGCTTAGAATCTGCAAGCATCGTGCGAGCTATTTCGACCAACGTCCTGTTCTTTCGTTCAGCGACACCGTTTTGTTGAGGAACATATGGCGCACTGAATTCATGATGAATTCCTTTTTGTAAACAGAATAATCCCATTTTGCTGTTCTTAAATTCGCTGCCATTGTCACTCCTGATTCTTCTGACTTTCAGATTGAATAAATTTTCCAAACCCAGGATTAAGTATTGTACCAACTCAGTGGTTTCAGCTTTAGAGAAAAGATAAATCTGGAGTAATCATCAATTACGACCAAGCAGTACGATTTCCCACCAATGCTCCTAATACTGATAGGACCGAACAAATCCATATGCAGCAACTCCAAAGGAGTTACGATAGAATTCGTCGACTTCGATTTGTGAGATTTCTTTCTTTGCTTCCCCTTCTTGCACGGAATACAATCATCAGGAACTGAGAATTTCATTTTCGGAATACCAAGCACAAGATCATTCCTAACAATGTAGTTTATCTTCCTGTAGTTTATGTGAGCTAGCTTCATGTGCCACAATATTGAATCAGATTCCGATGCCTTGGAGAGTAAACATGTTGGAATTGAATCCGTTGTAGTGGCGACACTCATGTCAAGGACATACGTGTCATTTCTCCTTGGAGCCTTCATGAGAATCCATTCATCAGGAATCACAAACCCCGGTTTCAGAATATAGCATTCATGATCGCTGAAATGGAACGAAAACTTCTTGTCACAGACTTGTGATACGCTTAAAAGATCGTGTTCCAGCTGCTCAACATAATTCACCTTTTCAAATTTTACTTTGTCATTCTTTAACGTTCCCTGACATGTTATGTACCCGCCTTTATTACCCGCAAAAGCGACATAACCACCATCAATTTTAATCACATCCTCAAGCAATTTCACATTCCCTGTCATATGTCGAGAGCAACCACTATCCACATACCATGTGTTGTTGATAGTCCTCCTTGGTTGTCCCTACATAAACAATGAGAATCAGTTAGAAAGTGGAACCCAAGCCATCGTGGTCTTGGGTCGTCCGGATTGATCAAAATAAACAACTTCTTGTAATTTACAATCAATATTATTATTTACTTTTGGAACAGAAGTTTGACAATCAGACCTTTTCAAAGAAGAACCATTTTTATTATTTTGAAAAACATTATTTGATATATTATTGTCAGATTCAGATGTTTCCAAAATTTTCTTTAATTTTATGTTTCTTCTTCTTCTTTGAGGTCTAGACAATTTAACCTCCTGAAAAGTATCTTTTGAAATCCTAACTTTTGGAAAGTCAAGTTTTTTCTCTGCATACAAAAGATTTAGCATGCAATGTATTCTGTTGTTTAATTCCATGAGAATTAACAAAAGATCGCCCAGTCATATCTTTCTCCAAACTAGAAGACGATTTTCCCTCATCTTTTCTTTTCAGAATCTTCATCACTTTCTTGTATGGACAATTAATCAGTCATATACTGTATGGACAATTAATCAAAATATGACCAGGCTCATTGCAATGAAAGCACACTCTTCTTTCTTGATAACTTCTGAAATAAGATGTTTTCTTTGAATTTGAAGAACCATCAGAAGAATAAGCTTCAGAGGAATGCCCTGAACAATTTATCGGCTTCTTAGGAACATAAGTCTGTTTTGGCACCTTTGAAGAATTTACCTTTTGAAAACCAGCCACCACAAACCCACTTGACTGTAAGATTGGAGAAAGTTTAGTTTGAACCACTTTCACCTCTTCAGGTTCAGTCAAAATGCACCTATCCCGAGTAACATTCTTCACAACCTTTGGTTCCTCAATTTTCACTTCTCTCGGAATGCCTTCAACCATTGAATCATCAAACACTTCATCCTCTGTATCAGAATCATACACCATGTCTTCACCCGTCACTGGATTCACTTTTAATACTATCTTGGGATCAATCTCCTCTTCATGAATGATTTCAGGCTCAACCACATAATTCGCATTGAACGGTGGAGGAACAAACCCAATACCAGCAACTCTTTTGTGGGATCAGCATTAGCATTGAAATAATCCAGAACTACAGATGAATTCTCAAACTGTTCTAGCTTTCTATGTAACTTTATTACCTCAGATTCTTTTTCAGAAATCTCCTTGTTCTTTTGGGCAACAAATTCATTTCGTTTTTCGATTTTAGCATAAGCCATATCTAGATGATAACCCTGTTCTTTGTATTTTAACCCAAGAGAATTTAAGTCTCTTTTCAAAGACTCAATTCTATCAATGCACAGTTTATCATTATCTTTTAGTTTCTGATTAACTGAATGCATTGATTTCATGTCACAAATCAAGTTTGTGTTATCATCCATGACTTTTTGAAGTTTATCTTTAACAGAAATGCAATTAGAACAGTATATATGACAAACAGAGTCTTTTACCTTAGTCGGATCAGACATGTCTGCCATGAATACTTTAGCAATTGGAATATTCTCTGAATCTTCACCAACTGAAGCATTTTCTGTAAGAACAATTTCTTCCTTAGCAACCCCTGACACAGCATCAGAATCAATACTTTTCTCTCTTTCTTCCTCATCATCAACACTTGGAACACTATCACCATCACATGAATCATCACTAGAACTTTCATCATCAGTAGACTCTTCTGGTTTTTCTGAATGAATTTCTGCAACAAAAGCCTGACTCACAGCACCCACCAAATCTTCCAGATGAATGCCCCAATCATAATTTTCATCGTTTTGAGCAACTAGAGCTGATGATGCAGATGCATGATTTGTATTACTAGAAGGACCATGACTTTGATTACCAAATGAACCATGTGACTGATTCCTATTATGCTGAAAGTTAGATTGCTTCTTTTGAGAATCAAATTCTACCTTTTTCTTTACACACTCCTTAGCAAAGTGACCATACTCTTGGCAGTTGTAACACCTAACTTTGCTCTTATCAAAACCCATATGCGATCGACTATTTGAACCAATATATTTTCTCCCAGTTCTCTTCAAGAAATCTTTAGCTTGTCGCATTAACATGGCCATATTCCATTGGATATTCATTTCTTCCAGATCAACAGGGTCAATCTGTCTGAAATCTTCTTCTATTACCTCAGGATCATGTATTTTACCTCCAATGAAATTTTCATATGATGACATGAATGAAGAAAACATAGCAAGATAATCATCAGCAACTTTCTGATTCACATGAGATCCAGATGATGTTGAAGCAGTAGTAGCAGAAAATCCAAAATGGCTTGTATGACCAGAATAAATTGGAACTCCAGAACACTAATCATTTGAAGACACTTGAGCATCACCAGAAAAGAATGCCACTCCAGTACCAGATTTACCAACAGATTTGGCAAAATACATCGAGGGATCCTGGATATGCTCCATATTAGTCTCTTTTTTCTTCATATTCATGTCATGTGACTGAATCTTCCCTAGGACTTCTTCAAGAGACATGGTTTTGTACTTAACATTTTCTTTGATCAAAACCGTATACACATCAAACTTTGATGGTAAAGCCTCCAAGAATTTATCATTGATTTCCTCAGTCTCATATACCACAGATGCACTAGCCAGTTCACTAAGAAGATGATAGAATCTTGTAGCAAGATCATCCAAAGATTCATTTTGAAAATGTTTAAAGACTAGGAACTGCTTCTTTAGTAATTCTTTTCTACTCTTTTTCACATCCAAACTCCCTTCACACATTTTCTGTAAAGCTTCCCACAATTGTTGAGAAGACTTAAACTGTTTAAAACTGTGATAAATTTCTTTTGGAATAGACATACAAATGCTAGCCATTGCTTTCTTTTCTCGATCAAATAACATCTTCTCTTCAGTAGTTAATGCTGACACTGGCTTCGGAACATCATCCTTTCCCATCCATGAATACGTAGGATGCGTATATCCTTCCAAAATCGGAATCCACAAACTAGTATCGGTAAAAGATACGAATTGGTCAAACTGATCTTTCCAATTTGAATAATCAGCTAGATTCAGCAACTTTGGAGGTTTTGAGATGTACCAATCTCATTGTCATAATTGAACATGTTTGTGACTTGAACCATATTTGCCATGTTTAAAAAAATTTTATGAAAAATTTTCCAAGTATTGAGCAGCCTTACCCTCAGGCGAACTTAATAAGTTCGCTTTAGTGAGTACTAAGCGAACTTGAGATCAGGCGAACAAGACAAGTTCGCTTAAGGAGGAAATCTGGTAAGTTCGCTTAACAGCTAAGTTCGCTTAAAATGAGACAAGCGAACTTAATAAGTTCGCTTGCTAAGTTCGCCTGCACAGGAACTCAGCAAGTTCGCTTAAACTGCTGTAACAAACTCAGAGGAATCTTTTCTCAAACACGAACCAAGAACTTCAAAAATCATGATTTCTCAGCGAATTGATGGAATTTAAGGAAATTGAACCGTAGGAATATGAATTTTATCAAATAGAACAGTTCTATCGGACTAATTTCGTCAAAAACACGTCCAAAAACACGAATTCAGCAGAGAAACGATCTTCAAGAACTTGAAAAACTCCATTGTTGCAGAAACTTCAAAAATGTTGAATTTCTTGTCGAATTGTACACAAAAACCGTCACTAATCACCGAGAATCGTACTTAATTCACGAGCATACGCTCTGATACCACTTGTAGGTCCAGGTAACTCAACTACTGATCGAACTCGTGATATGACGTTGCTATAACACGAAGTGTGGAATCCTTCGTGTTAACGTTTGTATACTAACCGACAATTCAAACAACACGTGTAAATAAACTTCTCAAATATATTCAGATTCACAATGGTTTACAGACTCAGTCAGACCAATCTCGTTCTCTCTGTTCTGTTCTGTGTGTCTAATGACTCTGTAAACACACATATATATATAGAAACTAACCTCCTGTAAGCGAACTTGTTAAGTTCGCCTGAAACAGACTAAGCGAACTTAACAAGTTCGCCTCTAGGCACACTTGTAAAAACACTTAGCAACTTTATACAATTACATAACAAAAACATAAAGACATAAAATCTAACTATTACAAGCTTTTGTCATTACAAATCTATGTCCTAACAAATACTTTGAGAATTTTGATGAAAATATGATGGGTGTAATTCACGCTCAACGTATTGAATTTATGAATAATAACTTTAGAGTTGGAAAATATAAAATTTAGTAATGCTGAAATGTAAAACATTATTCAAAACACAGGGAAATGGTTCTCAAACTGAAATAAATAAGAAAAAATAATCCTGTTAACGCCTCCTGTAGCTTTCCACTAGGAGAAGAATAATTCCCAAGGCGAGCACCACTATGGTCACTCGGGTAGTCGATCTGGCTTCAGCTTTAGCTGTCTCCGTGCGATACTCCAGTATTTCTTTTTTCGAGGATGGGGATTAACTCCTTATGGTACCCTAATTGGTTTACTAGGCTATTCATTCCTTGTCCTTGCAGGTTGTGCATTAACCCTTGCTCCATTCTTTGCCTTTCAAATTCTGAGGTCCTTGCATATTGGTGCGTGTCATTGATTGGAATTTCGATAGTACTAGTGAGTGTCATGATATGCCCTACTCAAGGATTAGAGTAATACGGGTCGGGCATCAGATTTGGGTCTCTTAGTGGGAGTGGTAGTTGATTGTGGGGATGGGGTGTCTGATACGGGTTTCTGGGCGCGGCTGATCCAGGTGTTCGAAGTCTTGGGCTGGTGTTCTTAATCCAATCTACCCTTACATCAAACCTTGGTCTAGCAGTTGCGGGTGTTGGTGATCGATGCACGGGTGATCCGGTGTCTTCTTCCCAATCAGACTCTTCTTTGGGACGACATACCGGGGAGGTAGGAGAGTAGGAGTCCATGCTTAGCAGGAAAACAATGGAAAGGTTGTAAGCGATAAAATACTGAGTGTCAAACATTGGAATTCTCATAGGTTTAGAGTTTGACTAGTCATAACGCCGAGTCTTCACAATAGTATTTTAGGAGTACACTTGACCTATAAGTAGTGTATCCCTGAGAAGAATTCCCAAGAAAGAGGGGTGGGTCACTAGGACACACTTAAGTACCCTATCTTTCCTTAGCCCGAATCCCTCATGGGCCTACACACTCTTCCAGCCATCATGTATTAATAACACTATTGTTGGGCTCATGGTCATGATGAGAATTGTTGTGAACTGGGCCTTGTGGCCCGAAAGTAAGGTTTATGCATTTCAGTGGGCTTTTGCTTCTTGGAGGATAGATGGACTTCTTAGTTTACTACTGATGGGCATTTAGGCCCAAAACTTTAAAAATTTGTTGTTCACAAGAGGTGTGGTATTATGTATGTGAGTTGCATGAATAACTAAGTGTGTATGAGTTTGTGTGGAAACTTAGGATAGCACTTATAAATAAATTAAATAGGTAGCAATGAATAGGAGAAAAAGTTGGCAGGTAATGTGACACATAGATTATTAAGTATTTTATCATATGATGTAGTTATATAGTATAACATGTAGGAATATTCACATAAAAAAATAATCATATAGCATGTAAATAGTAATGAGTGTAAGCACAAAAGTTATCAAGTAGTGTGACACATAAGTCATTATGTATTGTATCACGTAGAGTAAATACTTATGATAGCATGTAAAAATATTTACACAAGAACTAATAATGTAACATGTAGTAGCATAGCATTGTATAGGTGTCCTAAAGTTATAGTCTAGGTCAAGGGTGTCTAATAACCTAGTTCCCTATAACCAAGGCTCTGATACCAATCTGTCACACCCCGACCGATGGCGGAATCATCGGGGCGGGACATGTAGACTGTTCATGAGCACAAGGTTGACTAAATTGAAATATATTAATCATCAAATTTCATTGCAACATTCATGACAAAACAATCCAAGAAAAACAACATAATTGAAATACATAAGTTCTTTATTTAATTTAACTAAGTCCAAGCCTATGTGTAGCACATCTTGATCAAACTCACACATTAGTACCTGAAACATGAATAAAATAAAGTCAACTAAAAAGTTGGTGAGAATAACACAGGTTTGTATATAGATAGCATATAGTTTGTAAAACAAATCCTTACATAACATGATAAATAAGGCATTTATGGGGAGCAGCTATTGTGCAACCAAGTACAATCAAACCTTTGTAACTAGCATGCAAAATTGTGTTGTCGGTATCAATCACCCTACCTGGGTGGGTTTGTCAGACTCAATAGATCTATCATTAAAAACTGTCAGCTTGAATAGTTAATGATTGCACATAAGTGTTCGCAAAAGTTAGCACACATAGCACTCGGGCATAAAGCTCAAATTGCACACATGAATGTAAATAGGATTTGTACTTGTGTTGTTTGTGTAAATGTAAACAGTATTTTGAGTAGTGTTCATGTTTCACCCCAAAAATGTAAGAGAGTAAAAGGGTCTATGTATACTCACTTGGTTTGAAGACGTAGCTAACAAAAGGTACTAGATAGTAATAAGGATCCTTGAAAAGCACAAGTTAACCTAAAGTGTAATGTATATTGTATCAATAGCGTGCACAAAGTTTGAGTCAAATGTTGAACTTGGATTTGTGTATAAAGCCATTGATTTGTATTTGAAAGTATTGAATACGATATAAAGTTTGAAATAAATATTTTTGGAACATTTTGATTAAGGTTTGAAATTGAATAGCTAAATAAGTAGGTTAAATAATTATTGTTTATAAAAATAGTGTAAGTATTTGATGTAACTAAGTATAAATAAATAATTGTTTTTGTCTAAATATAAATTAAATAAATAATCACTTCCTTATTTATTTATTTATAAAATATGTAACTTAACCATTAAGATACTTTTTAAATGAAAGGTTTAACAATAATTGTAAATTTAATTTTTATGAACTTTAAATAAATAATTTTTCTATTTATTCCAAGATTAACTATTTGATCTTTCTAAATAGAATTACTGCATTTTTATAAAAATCAACTATTTTTATTTTGAAATTTAATCAGAAATACTTATTGTTTGAAAAATATATAAAAATTATAATTCTGCCAAAAATTTAACTCACACACGACCGTGCCTGAGAAGGGCACGATCGTGCTCGAACCACGGGCGCGGCCGTGCTAGTCAGGACGCGACCGGGTTGATCAAACGGAGACATAACTAGACAAATCACTAGGCACGACCGTGCCTTGGCTCGACACGATCGTGTCTATGATTCTGAGAAACGACTGAGATTAGCCAAAGGGCATGACTGGGTCTGAACAGGAGGACACGACCGCTCTGGTAACCAGCACGACCGCGTCTCATGAGGCACGACCGCGCTAGATGATTAGCGCGACCGTGTCTCTTCCAAATCAGACACGAATTGACTGATTCTTATATTGTTAGTGATGTAAATCATAGGGCTTTTATTTATAGTATTATTACGAGTATGATGGGATGTTTTAATTGTATTAACAACATGTTCAGGGTCGAAATCGATTAAACCATTTTGAATAAAACATAGATTCTGATTCGGGATGATTTCTATAATGGAAGCCCAAATTAATATGGGGCTTTTGATCTATGGACTGAAACGAACGAGGAAAAGGTTTCAATTACCTGGGAGGATGATGGATGAATAGAGTTTGGTAGAAAAGGGTTCCGGCGACGATGCGAACGGCCTCCGGCGTCTTCTACTGCAAATTCCGGCTACTTCAAAGGGTCAGTAGCTTCTGGGAGGATCGTATATCGTGAATCTTCTGTTTGGTTGAGAGAATTCGGATCGAAGGAATGGTTTATGTTTTCTTTGAAATGTTTGAACGATTTTTCAAGTCCGAAGGAATTAGACTGGGACGTTTGTGTAATTGAAAATGTTATTACTCTCGTAAATGGAAATGAAGTGAGGAACGGTTACGGAACTCAATGATCGAGCGATTAAAACTGCATTTACGTTTCAACTGATGTGAGGCGCGACCGTGCCAACAATAGGCGCGACCGTGCAAAAACGTGGCGCGACCGTGCCTACTAGGGTTTCTGGTTATTTACAAAATCAGCCCTTGCAACTTCAGCTTTGACATAATTAGTCTGGTTAGGATTTAACAGAACACCTAACGGGATTACTAACTGGATTAACTCTAGGAGGTGTTACCACATGATTATGAGTTCTAAATCTTTGAACTGAATACTATCGGCTAACGATTAATGAGGTGTAGGTTTGAACAAGTATATGTTTTAATGTCGTGTTGTTATTTTATTAGTTAAAATAAATTTAAAATAGGGTCAGAAAAATCAGAAATGTTACACTTCTCGTCAAACCCACGAGAAAAACTACACAACTCATGACTTAGAGTTGGGAGCCATAGTTTTTGCACTAAAGATCGGGAGACATTACTTGTACGCTACCAAGTGCACTATCTACACCGATCACAAGAGTCTTCAACATATCTTTGAACAGAAAGAGTTGAACATGCGACAGCGTCGTTGGGTCAAACTCTTGAATGACATGACTGTGCGATCAGATATCATCCGGGCAAGGCTATTGTGGTAGCTGATGCCCTAAGTCGGAAGGAAACCAAGCCAAAACGAGTTCAAGCATTACATCTTACTATTCACATCGGACTACCTGATAAAATACGTAGTGCTCAACTCGAAGCCCTTAAAGAGGAAAACCTAGCTACCGTTGGAAGCCACAGACGGTATGGAAGAACAACTTGAGGTTAAATCAGATGACATTAGCTACTTCGCAGAGTGAATATGGGTTCCATTGTATGGAAATTTAAGGGAACTGGTTACGGATGAAGCTCACAAATCTCGATACTCAGTTCATCCAAGTTCCGACAAAATGTAGCATGACCTAAAGGTGTTATATTGGTGTCCAAAGATGAAGGCTGATATAGCCACCTATGTGAGCAAGTGCCTAACTTGCGCAAAGGTCAAAGTGGAATACCAAAAGCCTTCTGGTCTACTTCAACAAACAGATATTCCGATGTGGAAATGGGAGCAAATATCTATGGACTTTATCACCAAATTGCTCCGAGCTCCTAGCGGATGTGACACCATATGGGTAATCGCCGATCGTTTGACGAAGTCCGCTCACTTCTTGGCAATCAAAGAGACTGAAAAATGGATAAACTTACTCGTGTTTACTTAAAGGAATTAGTCTCTCGACACAGGGTGCCAATTTCTATCATCTCCGATCGTGACGCACGATTCACCTCATGTTTCTAGCAATCTTTACAAAAAGCTCTTGGCACGCGCCTGGACATGATCACGGCATATCATCCTCAAACAGATGGCCAAACGGAATGTACTATTCAAACTCTTGAGGATATTCTACTTCGGTAACAGTTGGGAAACTCACTTGCATTTGGTGGAGTTCTCCTACAATATCAGTTATCACACTAGCATCAAAGCAGCCCAATTCGAGGCATTATACAGACGGAAATGTCTATCTTCTATTGTTGGGCTGAAGTTGGGGATAGCCAACTTACGGGTCCTGAACTCGTATTCAAAACCTCCGAAAAGATCGTTCATGTAACCTTTCTGATTTTCATGTTTTTCCTATGTATTTTATGCCGTGCAATAAAAGATTTCAACCTTACATTTATTGTTCATATACACTTACAAGCATACACGCGTTCATTATAATACAATATTAACGAAAACAATCTTACAAACCTCGAGGACCAAACTTGACCAAAACACAAAACAACATCAATATTACAAAACTACAAGGACTAGTCTTGATATTTCCAAAACCAACACAAGCACGGTCGTGCTTAGTCCTAAGCACGGTCGCGCTTGTGCCATGACCACGGTCGTGCTTAACATTAAGCACGGTCGCGCCTCGTTTACAGTTTGACTCCGCAAAGTCAAACCGACTCAAATCTTGTCCAAAAATAGATTGTAAACACGTTTAGAAGGTCGCGAAACTTGCAGAAGAAGATATTCGGCTAATTGAGACTAAAACACGACCAAATACACATGCAATCGTCCAAATACTCGCAAATTCTAAACCGACTTTTTTTTTAAAACGAATCAAGTATTTGGGGCAAGAATCAAACGCATTAAGTTAAGCCCATACCTACCCGAGACATATATAAACTTCCCTAAACCCTAAATCCATCATTCCATCATCTCTATCTCGTCTGTCGATCAAGAAAAAGCCGCGAAGTCTCCCCGTAGCCGTCTGCACTTGTTGCCCATTCAAAACAGGTTAGTAATAGTTCATTAGGATCGTCTCTCCAAGCTAATCGAAAGCCCTAACTTAATTCGTAACCACATTACATGATTTTACAGAATTGAATCTGAGTTTTGATAAAAAATGGTTTTAAACGATCGACACGATAAACAGAATATAAACCTAATTAAATGGTGTAATTCGATTCGCAAACATCATATCAATGAAAACCCTAAGTTTCTAATCTGTTTTATTACAAGAATCAGGCGAATTGCTTCTGGAATTGACCAGACACGGTCGCGCCAGCCTATGAGCGCGGTCGTTCCTGACCAAGCACAGTCGTGCCCCGTAAGAGGCCCGGTCGTGTTTACCGATCAAACCAAGTCCTGACCTAGTCAAAACCCTAGGCGCGGTGTTGTCGGATACGGACGCGGTCGTGTCTCAGGACCAGACTCTTGTTTTGACTTCTGACCAACTCGGGCGCGTTACCGACCAAGCGCGGTCGCGGTCGTGCCGGGCGCGGTCGTGCCATATACAAGCACGGTCGTGCTCATCCCTTAAACAGAATCTTTATTTTTATTTTTATTCTGTTAATTTGATAAATAAATTAAATAACAGTTTAAATAATTATTTTTATAAACTAATTACTGGAATACCTTACACTGTTCCGAATGAACATTTTTTTATTTAAACTTATATTTTAAATAAATATTCTATTACTTAAACTAATACAAATAAATATATATAATAAATAACATAGTTAATTATTATTTTTAAGACAAACCCTACACGTTTAAGAATGACAAATTCACTTCCGTCATTAAATAACGCAAATCAATAACACATATACATTGTTCATTAGGTCGAACTTAGCAATCTACAACACACCGCCATTACATACTTGCTTGTGCGACCTACACTCTGCATAACAAGTGAGTTACATAGCCCCTCTTTTACTCTATTTACAAAACTTTTTGGGGTGGAACATGCGTTCAATTACTATGTTTTCAATTATACACGAATACAGTTTCCATCTTACATACATGTATGCAATTCTGTGCTTTATGCTTGAGTTCTAGGTGTGTAGACTATATACGCTATTCACAATCATTAACTATTAGCCGACAGTATACAGTGATAGTACTATTGAGTCTGACAAACCCACCCAGGTAGGGTGACTGTTGCTGACAACACGATTTGATTTCAGTTACAAAGGTTTGATTGAATACACAGGTCACACGATGGTTCCTCTCCATAAACGCCTTTATTGACATGTTTTGTATGAACTGTATACACACAACACGTTTTTGCTATCACACAACAAAACCTATGTTTTCTCACCAACTCTTGTAGTTGACCCTCTCATTTAACCATGTTTCAGGTACCAATGTTTGAAGTGATCAAGATATGCTACACATAGGATTTTGACCTAGTTTTAATTGAACCAGTTATATTTTGATGTAATTTTCATTATTGTTTGGTGGATTGAATCTATGTTTTGTTGAACTTGTATGATTGCAATGAAAACGATTATTAATTATTTAAACTTTAGTAAACCATGAGCAATGAACAGTCTGCACGCTTCACGCCCCGACGTTTCCGCCGTCGGTTGGGGTGTGACAGATTGGTATCAGAGCCTTGGTTATAGGGAATTAGGTTATTAGACACCTTTGACCTAGACTATAACTTTAGGATACCCACTTATGCCATGCTTCATGATTTACATGCTATGTGCTACATGCTATATGATATATGCTACATGTTTTATATGTATATATGAATAACAACTTAAATAAACAATATCCCTACCCATATCCTAAACCACATATCCTTCATGCCTGCTTCCATGTCATCATCAACATAACCTGAATCATATTCTTAGACTTGGGTCTATAAAATTTTCTTTTACACCCGTTAAGGATTTTAGACTTTGTTTAATTGTTAAAGGACACGTGCAATCTGGAAGAGTGACACCTGTATTCTGGGTTTTCTGTCTAGGAAAGCATTTCGTATAAATCCCAACCAACCGAGGGACCCGTATGCTTTCCTGGGAATTCCCGGGATGAGTGTTTACTTATAGGCTAAAGCACGTCTCCTTGATAATTATCTGAGTTTAAATTAACCTTAATATGTCATAGTACTCGAGTGATTATGTCACTATTTGAGTACAATCCAAACTATGAACTACTTACATCTATTTATTCTTCTATTTAATCCAAGAAAATCTCACAACTCTTATTGTGTCTAAATCTGTAGAATGCCTCCCCGTCGTGACAACAGCAACAACAGCAATAACACTGACCTGGCTGCTTTACTCACACAGCTGGTGAACCAAATTACCCAAGCCAACAACAACAATAATGGCCATGCCAGTGGAAGTGCTGCTACTGGAGGTGGTGGTGGTGCCAACCCGCCACAATGCACCTTCAAACACTTCAACTCCTGTAATCCCCTCAAATTCTATGGCAGCGAAGGAGCCACGGGACTCCTTCAATGGTTTGAAAGCATTGAGAGCACTTTCCTCAATAGCGACTGTCCCGACAACCTCCGTGTTCGTCATGCTACTAGTGTCTTTCAAAAAAGGGCGCTTACTTGGTGGAACGGTGAGAAAAGGACTAGGGGAGTGGATGTAGCAATGGCACTGCCGTGGGATGAGTTGAAAAGGATCATGACTGAGGAATTCTGTCCTCGAAATGAGATGAAAAAGCTAGAAGCGGAATTTTGGGATCTTGCTCAAGATAGTGGTGAAAGCTTAGCATACACCACCCGTTTTCACGAGCTGAGTCTACTTGTGCCACACATGGTTACACCTCTGTCTAGGTGTATTGAAAAGTACATTGGTGGTCTACCTAGACAAATTCAAGATACTGTGGTAGGAGGAAATCCTGCTACTCTGGAGGATGCTATCCGTTTATCAGCTACACTTACTGACAATCATGTTAAAGCGGGTACACTTACAAGAAAGGGTGCCAAGAAAGTTTCTGACACAACAACACCTCCCGCTCATGTCAAAGAAGTCCAAACTGAACCATACCGCAACACTAGGAAGAGAAAGGTCAAGAACTGTGCTGTAATCACTCCGGCTGCTCCAGTAAATCAAGTTGCACCCATGGCTCACAACCCAGCAAAGAAACCCTATGGGGGCAACCACCCACTTTGCAACACCTGCAACTACCATCACCCTCCAAACATACCTTGTCGCCTTTGCAACCACTGCGGGAAACATGGCCACACAGCCAATATTTGTCGAGCCAAGGCACTTGCCAACCAAACCAAGCCAGCAAATCAAGCCAATCATCAAGCAACTAACCAAGCCATCCCCTCCATTACAAATGGACGTGCTTGCTTCGAATGTGGTGACCCGAACCACTTCCGTAACCAGTGCCCAAGACTGATCAATGTTAATCAAGGCGGAGCTCATGGGCGTGCTTTCAACATCAACGCCAATGAGGCTCAGGCCAACACTGATGTGGTTAACGGTACGTTCCTTATGACTAATCATTATGCTTCTATACTATTTGATACTGGAGCCGATAAAAGTTTTGTGTCACTAGACTTCGAACCGTTACTTGCAAAAACCCGGTCTAAACTAGAGAAAACCTTTACCGTTGAGGTAGCCGATGGTAACACCGTTGCAATTGACACCATCATTTATGATTGCTCCCTAGAACTAAATAAACACACCTTTCCAATCAACCTCATACTAATGCCATTAGGAAGTTTTGACGTCATCGTAGGTATGGATTGGTTGTCGAAGCACCACGCCGAAGTCATGTGCTTTGAAAAATGCATCCGTATACCACTCCCATCCGGCGAAACGTTGAAGGTACTTGGTGAGAAACCTTGCAAAGGACTCAAACTAATGTCATGCATTACCGTCTAAAAGTATATACGAAAGAAGTGCATGGTTTTCCTAGCCCACGTTATCTGAAAAGAAGACAAGAAGAGGAGTGTACAAGACATCCCCATCGTTCGAGATTTTCCTGAAGTTTTTCATGATGACTTACCAGGTCTTCCACCTGTTCGGCAAGTGGAATTTCACATCGATCTTGTACCTGGAGCAAACCCGGTGGCTAAAGCTCCATACCGGCTTGCACCTTCCGAGATGCAAGAACTTGCAAGTCAACTTCAAGAACTCGCCGACAAAGGGTTCATACGCCCGAGTCATTCACCGTGGGGTGCGCCGGTCTTATTTGTTAAAAAGAAGGACGGTTCTTTCCGCATGTGTATTGACTATCGAGAACTCAACAAGCTTACAATCAAAAACCGCTACCCTTTACCTAGGATTGACGATCTCTTCGATCAACTCCAAGGTTCTACCTACTTCTCGAAGATTGATCTTCGATCTGGTTATCATCAACTCCGTGTGCAAGAGGAGGATATTCCCAAGACTGCCTTCCGAATGAGATATGGTCACTACGTGTTCATGGTTATGCCTTTTGGGCTAACCAATGCACCTGCTGTCTTCATGGACCTCATGAATCGCATGTGCAAACCATACCTTGATAAATTTGTTATCGTGTTCATTGATGACATCTTGATCTATTCCAAGACCAAGGAAGATCATGAACAACACCTTAGGTTGATTTTGGATCTCTTGAAAACCGAACAGCTATACGCCAAGTTCTCCAAATGTGAATTTTGGCTAAAAGAAGTTCAATTTTTGGGTCACCTTGTCAATGAAAAGGGAATTCATGTTGACCCCGCCAAAATTGAAGCTGTTAAGAATTGGAAAGCTCCTAAAACCCCTACCGAAGTTCGTTCGTTTCTTGGCTTAGCAGGTTACTATCGAAGGTTCATCTCTAATTTCTCCAAGATCGCTGTTCCCCTCACTGCCTTAACCCAAAAAGATAAACCCTATGAGTGGGGACCGAAACAAGAAGAAGCCTTTCAAATTCTCAAACGAAAGTTGTGCAATGCTCCTATCCTCACCCTTCCTGAAGGTGAAGATGATCTAGTTGTTTACTGTGATGCTTCAAAACAAGGTCTTGGTTGCGTTCTCATGCAACGAGGCAAGGTGATCGCTTATGCATCAAGACAACTCAAAATCCATGAGAAGAATTATACGACGCATGATCTGGAGTTGGGTGCTGTCATATTTGCGTTGAAGATTTGGAGACATTATCTCTATGGCACGAAATGTGTGGTGTTCACCGACCACAAAAGCCTCCAACATATCTTCAACCAAAAGGAACTCAACATGAGACAACGACGTTGGGTTGAACTCCTCAACGATTACGATTGCGAAATTCGTTATCATCCCGGCAAGGCTAATGTTGTAGCCGATGCACTAAGCCGTAAGGAACATGTCATGCTTCAAAGTGTCAAGATCCATTCCGATATACAAGTTCGTATTCTAGAAGCTCAACATGTCTCGGTTACCGAGGGCAATATGTATGAGGAAATGTCTTGTGGTGCTGAATTCCAATTAGAGACTAAGACCAATGGCTTGCTTTATTTTCTAAATCGTATTTGGGTTCCCGATCGTAACGATCTCCGAGCATTCATCATGACCGAAGCACACAAGTCTCGATATTCTATCCATCCTGGAGCGGATAAAATGTACCAAAATCTTCGTCCACAATATTGGTGGCCTGGTATGAAGAAAGACATTGCTTTGTTTGTAGCAAAATGTCTCACATGTTCTAAAGTCAAAGCTGAGCATCAACGTCCTTCTGGGTTACTTGAACAACCGGAAATCCTCGTGTGGAAATGGGAGAATCTAGCTATGGATTTCATCACTAAACTCCCTCGCACTTCGAGCGGTTATGACAGCATCTGGGTGATCATTGACCGTCTCACTAAGTCCGCACACTTCTTGCCTATCCGTGAAGACTATAAGGTTGAGAAATTGGCCCGAATTTACATTGACGAGATCGTGAGTCGTCACGGCGTTCCTTTGAACATAATCTCCGATAGAGATGCTCGTTTCACTTCTTGGTTTTGGCAATCTCTTCAAAAGGCACTTGGTACACGATTGGATTTGAGCACGGCCTACCATCCCCAAACTGATGGTCAGACCGAGCGAACAATCCAAACCCTGGAAGACATGCTGAGAGCCTGTGTCATCGACTTTGGTGGCAATTGGGATTCACATTTGGCACTTATCGAATTTTCCTACAACAATAGTTACCACACCAGCATCGACATGGCTCCGTTTGAAGCTCTCTATGGTCGTAAGTGTCGTTCTCCCATCTGTTGGAACGAGATTGGTGAAGCACAAATCACCGGTCCCGAGTTAATTCAAGAAACCTCCGACAAGATTTTCCAAATCCGTGACAACATTCGAGTTGCGAGGAGATGGCAAAAGAGCTATGCCGACAAACGACGCAAACCCTTGGAATTCCAAGTTGGTGATCTTGTACTTCTAAAGGTGTCTCCTTGGAAGGGGGTGATCCGTTATGGGAAGAAAGGCAAGCTAGCACCTCGCTATGTGGGTCCATTCAAGATCTTTGAAAGGATTGGGAAAGTGGCTTACAAGCTCGAGTTACCTCCATCACTTGGCAGCGTACATCCTACATTTCATGTGTCCAACCTCAAGAAGTGTCTTGCTGATGAAAACCTTCATATACCTCTTGACGATGTGCGCATTGATGAAACGATGCACTTCGTTGAAAAACCAGTCGAGGTTATGGATAGTGAGATAAAACAACTCAAGCGCAGCCGTATTCCTATTGTCAAGATTCGTTGGGAATCTAAACGAGGACCCGAGTTTACTTGGGAACGAGAAGACCAAATGAAGCTCAAGTACCCACATCTTTATGCTGAAGCAGTAGCCTCAACCAGTTGAATTTCGGGACGAAATTCCCTCAACATGGGGATACTGTAACCTTTCTGATTTTCATGTTTTTCCTATGTATTTTATGCCGTGCAATAAAAGATTTCAACCTTACATTTATTGTTCATATACACTTACAAGCATACACGCGTTCATTATAATACAATATTAATGAAAACAATCTTACAAACCTCGAGGACCAAACTTGACCAAAACTCAAAACAACATCAATATTACAAAACTACAAGGACTAGTCTTGATATTTCCAAAACCAACACAAGCACGGTCGTGCTTAGTCCTAAGCACGGTCGCGCTTGTGCCATGACCACGGTCGTGCTTAACATTAAGCACGGTCGCGCCTCGTTTACAGTTTGACTCCGCAAAGTCAAACCGACTCAAATCTTGTCCAAAAATAGATTGTAAACACGTTTAGAAGGTCGCGAAACTTGCAGAAGAAGATATTCGGCTAATTGAGACTAAAACACGACCAAATACACATGCAATCGTCCAAATACTCGCAAATTCTAAACCGACTTTTTTTTTAAAACGAATCAAGTATTTGGGGCAAGAATCAAACGAATTAAGTTAAGCCCATACCTACCCGAGACATATATAAACTTCCCTAAACCCTAAATCCATCATTCCATCATCTCTATCTCGTCTGTCGATCAAGAAAAAGCCGCGAAGTCTCCCCGTAGCCGTCTGCACTTGTTGCCCATTCAAAACAGGTTAGTAATAGTTCATTAGGATCGTCTCTCCAAGCTAATCGAAAGCCCTAACTTAATTCGTAACCACATTACATGATTTTACAGAATTGAATCTGAGTTTTGATAAAAAATGGTTTCAAACGATCGACACGATAAACAGAATATAAACCTAATTAAATGGTGTAATTCGATTCGCAAACATCATATCAATGAAAACCCCAAGTTTCTAATCTGTTTTATTACAAGAATCAGGCGAATTGCTTCTGGAATTGACCAGACACGGTCGCGCCAGCCTATGAGCGCGGTCGTTCCTGACCAAGCACAGTCGTGCCCCGTAAGAGGCCCGGTCGTGTTTACCGATCAAACCAAGTCCTGACCTAGTCAAAACCCTAGGCGCGGTCGTGCCGGATACGGACGCGGTCGTGTCTCAGGACCAGACTCTTGTTTTGACTTCTGACCAACCACGGGCGCGTTACCGACCAAGCGCGGTCGCGTACGTGCCGGGCGCGGTCGTGCCATATACAAGCACGGTCGTGCTCATCCCTTAAACAGAATCTTTATTTTTATTTTTATTCTGTTAATTTGATAAATAAATTAAATAACAGTTTAAATAATTATTTTTATAAACTAATTACTGGAATACCTTACACTGTTCCGAATGAACATTTTTTTATTTAAACTTATATTTTAAATAAATATTCTATTACTTAAACTAATACAAATAAATATATATAATAAATAACATAGTTAATTATTATTTTTAAGACAAACCCTACACGTTTAAGAATGACAAATTCACTTCCGTCATTAAATAACGCAAATCAATAACACATATACATTGTTCATTAGGTCAAACTTAGCAATCTACAACACACCGCCATTACATACTTGCTTGTGCGACCTACACTCTGCATAACAAGTGAGTTACATAGCCCCTCTTTTACTCTATTTACAAAACTTTTTGGGGTGGAACATGCGTTCAATTACTATGTTTTCAATTATACACGAATACAGTTTCCATCTTACATACATGTATGCAATTCTGTGCTTTATGCTTGAGTGCTAGGTGTGTAGACTATATACGCTATTCACAATCATTAACTATTAGCCGACAGTATACAGTGATAGTACTATTGAGTCTGACAAACCCACCCAGGTAGGGTGACTGTTGCTGACAACACGATTTGATTTCAGTTACAAAGGTTTGATTGAATACACAGGTCACACGATGGTTCCTCTCCATAAACGCCTTTATTGACATGTTTTGTATGAACTGTATACACACAACACGTTTTTGCTATCACACAACAAAACCTATGTTTTCTCACCAACTCTTGTAGTTGACCCTCTCATTTAACCATGTTTCAGGTACCAATGTTTGAAGTGATCAAGATATGCTACACATAGGATTTTGACCTAGTTTTAATTGAACCAGTTATATTTTGATGTAATTTTCATTATTGTTTGGTGGATTGAATCTATGTTTTGTTGAACTTGTTTGATTGCAATGAAAACGATTATTAATTATTTAAACTTTAGTAAACCATGAGCAATGAACAGTCTGCACGCTTCACGCCCCGACGTTTTCGCCGTCGGTTGGGGTGTGACAGTTCAAATTAGAAACCGTATGGCGGCGGCTCGTGATCGTCAAAAGAGCTATGCCGATAAGCGTCGTAAATCGTTAGAGTTTCAAGTAGGCGAAATGGCCTTATTAAAAAGTCTTACCTCGGAAAGGTGTAATTCATTTTGGGAAACGAGGCAAACTAAATCTTCGTTATGTTGGACTGTTCAAGATAGTGAAGAGAATTGGCCCAGTAGCATATCAACTAGACCTACCCAAAGGACTTAGTGGTGTACACAACGTCTTTCATGTCTCGAACTTGAAGAAATATCTAGCAGACGAGACACTCGTTGTTCCTCTTAAGGAACTACAAATCGATGAACAATTGCATTTCATTGAAGAACCAGTAGAAATCATGGACAAGGAAGTCAAAACGCTCAAACGCAGTAAAATGACTATTGTCAGAGTTCGTTGGAACTCGAAACGCGGACCTGAATTCACATAGGAGCGCGAGGATCAGATGATGCACGAGTATCCTCATCTGTTCAAGCACTCCATGTCAAACACTTAAGGTACTATTCTAATTTTCGAGACAAAAATTCTTTCAACTAGGGGATAATGTGACATCCCAAATTTTTTTTTATTATTTTAATTTTTAGGACGAAAATTCTTTCAACTAGGGGACGATGACAAATTTCGGTTAACACTATTAACTCAAACTCCGTTATCTCACACGAACTCAGTTAGTCAGCTAACTCTGTTACAAACCTTAGGGACTTATTCTGTCAATATTTAAACTGAAACTACAAGTACCAAGGTTGTATTTATCCTAAACCAATTCTGTTGACCATACAAAGTCAAAATTGAGAGACTTTGTTCCTGATTGACTTTCAAAAGTCAAACTAGAGTTGTTCTAATTCTAAATTCATAACCTATAACCCAAATTCGTTCAAATCCGTAACTGATATGGGTGTTAATAGCAATTTTGACATTATGGGATCATTTAACAAAATCATTATGCACGAATTAATCAAACTAAAGCCATTTAACCCGTAACCGCCGAAACCTCCACTATCATGATCAAATTCACTTGATTAGTCTGTTATTCTCGCAAATCGAACACCTGCACATCTCAATCAAGTCTCAGAGAAACGTTTACACACACCAATTTCATCAGAGAAGTGGCCGGAGTCATCGGGGACCAAAGCCGTCGAGGTTGTAGCACGTTCTAGTCGTACACCATCAATTCTCACTCATTCTGGTAGTTGTTTACGTCTGTAGTTTTATTTTTCATCTATAGAACAAAAGCCCTATGTTAATTTAGGCTTACATTATCGATTTTAACTCGAACTAGATTCTAGGGTTCATCCGAATACGATTTGATCGAACCCTAACCTAAACACAATTTCAATCTAATTAATTAGTATAGTTAGAATCGAAATTCATTGTTTGTTAAAAGCCCTATGGTTTCAATCCTTGATATCATCGAATTTGACAAATTTAAATCTGTGTTCATAAAACTAGGGTTCGGTTTTTCAAACGAGTAATTAACGACTTTAAACTTGTTGTTTTTGAAATTAACTACACCCTCAGGTTCGAAATTCATTGAGTAACAAAACCCCTAAGCATTGGATTCGAATCGCGGTTGATTTCATTGGTAATCGGACTTGTTTAGGTTGGGCTTGCATGGGGAAGTAGAACCCACGAGACCTGTGTGTTAAAACCATTCCGATCCGGATTGCTATCGCGATGGCCTAGCGGGTCGGAATGGTAAGTGTGTTGGTTTGTGTAGGTGTGGTCACGCGTTCGAGTCCCGTCCCTGTCCCAACTGTTTTGGTTATTTTCTTTTTGGGCTGAAATGACTTGGGCACGGATCAGACTACAAAAGAAATACGGACTGGATTATTGTACCAACTGGACGCCCAGTCCAGTTGGTTAAGTTGTTAACTTTTCAAAGATTAGACCCGGGTTCGAATCACACAACCCACATTTATTTTTCTGAGTAATTTTTAAGTTATATTTTTAAATAAAATCATTCCCTACGTTATTATATCAATATATTAATAGGTTTTGAGCTGGAAAAACACCCGTAGGCTCGGGTTTGGTTTTATAACCCATATTTAATTTCCACTTATAAAATAATATATTTATATTATTTTCAAACAGTGACTCTGAATAAATTAATATAATTATATTATTTTCAACCCGTAACTCAAATTAATAATAATATAATTATATATTATTTTCGTCAAATTTATAAACATTCTGTAACATTTCAAACTAATAAATAATATATTTATTTATATTATTACCCAAGTTGTTATGATCTGAAAAAAAAATAGTTTTATTATTTTTGGTCACACAATTAATTATCGTGTTATTTTTCAAAGTTTAAAATAATATAATAATGTATATTATTTTCCTAAACCAATGTTTAATGGTATAAACACCAAATATATATATTTAAGAATATTATTCGTAATTAGAGTCTTTAGATACGAATCGAATATATCCTATCTTTATTATTAAGGAAAGCCCTTATTCCCGTTGACAAGGTCGTCTACTAGTTAATCATTAGAGCGTCATAGGATGTTCAATCTTCTGTGCCGTCATCACAAAAATCTCATTGTATCCCTAATTGTTATATGTATAATTCTAGGGCATACGTAAGCCGTTGTAGGCTAACACTTGTGGTCCCTGTCTCATCCTTGTGTAAATCTACCCACTACTCAATTCAGGTGAGTTTTCACGGCCCCTTTTACTATTTTAAATTGGGGACGAAAACATGATGCAAACTATTTTTGATTACTGTAATTCGTATATTATCATTGTTGAGGCTAAGCGTAACACACTATCACTGAAAGTCCTTGCACACATCGAGTCGTTAATATGGATCTTAGCGTGGTAATGTTTAGTAGTACTACTGGGTTTGACAAACCTCACCGGCGTTAGTCGCGCCAACACGATTGGAGGTCGAACGGGTGAAATAATAGCTTTAGTAAGACAGGAACATAGGTTAGCTAACTATAGATACACATATTGAATGTACATAATCTGGTAAACGCTTTATTACAATATTGAAACCTGTGAACTCACCAACCTAGTGTTGACACGTTTTCTTACATGTTTTCTCAGAACGTTAAGCAGGTGCACGCTAGGGCATGCATGGTTTCTACTTGATATATTTAATAATTGTCAAAATATTGAACATTTATTATGTTTCCGTTATTGTTAGACCTAGGCGCGTTGTTTTGCGCATTTACTTCTTTTTTAAACGCTTCCGCATTAACTCTGAACTTTTATATTATTTCAATTTAAGTCCCATATAGTGTCATTCAATGTAACTAATGACTGAGATCCTGGTTTGTCACGCACCAAACGGTAAAACTCCGTTAGTGGAATTTGGAGGTGTGACAACCACCGGCGACCACGTTACCACCATCACTAATGTCATTACTACGATCTCCTGCCATCACTACCCACTATCACCACCAACATTAATACCATCCATCGAGCGCCACCAATACCCACCATCACCACCGTGTTCAAGCATTCCTGGAGTCGGTCACGCATCATCACTACTAACCACCCCCATCGTCGTCTTCAACCCTCTAAAAACCCAAGGTATACTTTGCACCCTTCATTTTTGTATAATTTCTTGTATCTCGACTGTATTTAGGTATATTAGGGTAAATTTTATCATCCATTGACTCAATTTTGAGCTTATTCGACCCCCCCCCCCCCACGTACTCAATCATCATTCGGGGGGTTACCATCGAATTTAGGGTTTTAGATTGGGTGTCAGACCGACACCCTAGTTCTAACGGTCCGTTGAGGGGCTGATTTTGTGTTTGTGCAATAGATTAGGTAGCAGACCGCTACACTTCTCTTAGTGGTTCGCCACCCCTTATGCCCGAAAAAAAATTAATTTTTTTTAATTCAATTGTATATTTGCATTATTGTGTTTTGCTGTATATGTTTTGGTTTAACATTGAGTGTGAATATATTTTTATAAATAATTTTGTACAGTTTACTTCACTTATATTTTTATAAATTAACTCCTCCTAAATTAATTTTGTATATATTTTAATAAAATTATAATTATAAATGTATTTAAATTTTATAAATTCAAAAATGTAATTACTTTGTACCAATCGCCACCTCTTGTGCACCGTATCAGGCCGGGTTACAAGCCCGGCCGCGCTTGTTGTTAAGTTTGTACTAACTTTATATTGCAGGATTATGGCGTCGAGTTCGTCAGCGGCCGGCGGTGGCCGCAAGAGAGGTTGATCTTGCGAGCGATCGCGGATTCAGTATGCAGCAGCACCTCCATCGCCGCCACCACCTCAAGGAGTCGCCGAGGGCGAGCAGGCTGATTAAGGAGCACGGGCAGCCACCGCACGACCAGCGCAGAGGGCGCGTCATACACTACTGTTGTTCGTGCCAGGATCTGATGAGCACGATCACCTTCAGAGGATCATTCAGCTTCAACATCACCAAGCACGCACCATTGACTGGGATTCGATGGGGAAACTTGGCGTCCGCTAGAGGTTAGAAGAGATTGTGACACCGAGATAGAGGATTTTGCTCGATTCAGAGGGTCCGCAGTTCAAGGAGCTGACGATGCAGTTCTTCTCCACATTACACCTCATCGGTGGTCGTTTCGATAACGACCACGTTGTTCAGTTTTCACTAGGGTGTCGCCTACATAGCATTAGCATCCCACGGTTTGCCATCCGCATGGGATTATACACCAAGGCGGAGACATCCCAGCCCACTTCAAAAAGAGCATCAGATGCTTATTTATAGATACCGATACACCTGGCGTGACATCCGACCGACTGCATAGCTGGTGGATTACCGTTGCCGATGCGATATTTCACCCGAGAATACCTACATCACACATCCGCGACCCGGTGATCCAATTCCTACACTGCATCATCGACTGCACCATTCAGGGACGTTTTATGGGGATCAAGAAGGTCACTTTGCAGGATCTTCTCATCTTCTACTGTTTGGTAGAGAGACAGTCGGCCAATCTGGCCACCATTTTGATGTCCTCTCTGTTTTCACCTACTATCCCCCTTCCACACTCACCGTATGCAGCAAATGGGCATTTGCCCCTACGAGGACGAGCAATTTTGTACCACTCAGACTCGTCCATCTTGCAATTCCGCCACCCGGTTTAGGTCCTGACGATGTGGCTCCCATCGGCGTAGCACCACCGCGCCAGCCACGTTCGAGGGCGAGGCCCCGTCCCGAGGGCGAATCACCAGTCACACTCGAGAGCCTTCATGATGATCACCAGACCTTTCGGGATGAGGTACGGGCCGAGTTACAGGCACTTTGGGGGATGCTTCAGCGGATCATAGACCATCTTCACATCCCCCCTGATGCTCATCCACCACCACCGTAGTCGGGTTTGTTATTGTACTATGATCTTGTGTACTGTACTATTTCTGTATTTTTAGTTTCCTTTTGTACTTGTATTTCTTGTTGTATTTGTACTAGCTTTTGTATTCAGGTACGGTTTGGTGAACGGTAGGTTTGTTGTAAATTTTATCTCCTTGTATTTTGTAAATTTTCGTATGTAATTCAGTTTATGTATATCTTGTATGTTGATGCTTGGTTGTGTAGTATTATATAGAGAATGACATACGACGTTGAACTTGGAAATGAGAACATTCCACACGCATCAGAGTACCATTATCATCAGGGGAGTTTAACTTTTATTTCTGCTTTATTTTATTTTTATTTTCGTTCTTCTTTAGTTTTAGTTTCTTTTTATCTTTCTTTCGAACACATTAGGGAAAATGTGCATTTCAAATGTGAGGATGGGGGGTATTTTAGATTTAGCTAAAATAAAAATAAATAAATAAATAAATAATTTAAAAATTCAAAAATATTGTGTTTGCTGTTGAAAGTCCCGAGAGCTTCACATTCTATTTTTAAATCCGGGCACACAAAAGACCTGTTTTTGTGCGATGTAAACCAAGAGCTTTAGGCGGGTTGGGTGTGGGTTTGCGTTTCCTTAACGCGGTGTTCTCCAAGTATTCGGGGTTAAGTTTTTTCAACTAGTCGTTTTTCAATAATAAAATCAATTAGGATGCCTAGGAGAGTATAGCATACTAGACGGTAATAATTGTGCATAACTTGTATCGGCAGCCCGATTCCACACAGTTCAGTGAGATTTTTGAGCCTTTGACTTCAAATTTTTTTTTGTTGTGTGTTTTACCTGCATGATTTATCCGGTTAGAACTTGATTATCTTGATACATATCAAGACCCTAGGTATAAACAACACACGGAAATGATTTAAGGCATTAGGATTTAGCCCTTTTTGTTTAGCCTTTTCTTTTGTTTATCCTCACCTGATCATTAACCCCTAGTTAGCCCATTTGAGCCTTTTGCCCTTTTGTTTCAAAAACCCACTTAATACACCTTTAGCCTTTGTAGCCTTTTCGTTTTAAACCCGTGTCACTGGTCCGGATTAATTGTAGTTTGTGCAGTTAGTAACAGAAAGAGAAATAAAGAAAGAAAAAGTTGTAAGTGTTGAGAATAAGTTGTAAAAATAAAAAAAATTAAAAAAAAGAGAGAGAAAAGTATTGAGAAAATCACAAAATAGGGTATTCCAAAGAACAAGTTTGAGGATCAAAGATCCTTTGATCCTCACAGTTCAGAATAGTTTAGATTTACTTGTTTGTTCTGTTTCTTTTATCCGGGCCAGTTTCACCTTAGCCACTTAAAGCCAGTTTCACCTTAGCCACTTAAAATCACATATCCATACCCTGAACCCTAGCCTAACATTACAACCCAGCTAAAGACCTTTTTGATCTGTGTGTTTGTCTTCACATTCGGGTGGAGATTTGATTGATTCTCAAGCATATGACTTAGACATTTCATTTGTAGGCCTGAGAATTAGAATAGGAGCTTGCACATCTTTTGCTAGTCATAGAAAATAAACCGAGAGGACAGAACTCTTGTGAGGGATACGAGTTGTGCATGGTTAAAGTTTGAAAGAAAGCGAGTCTTGAATAGGCATACCCATGTTTTCCAAAAGTTAGGTCCATATAGACTGGTTGAATTGTAAATCTATTGAACGTTGTAAAACTTGAGGAGTCATTCGTTGTTTTTGGATTTCGTGGCTTGTTTCTGACTTTAGCTTGAGGTTCTTATATTCATTTGATTACTAAGTTGGATTTATTGCTCTGAATTTATCTACTTAATCGTGAATTCTAAAATAGCTCGAATGAAGCTCCTGTATCGCGTGTCTAACCGCGAATGCTCAGATTAAACGTTTCGCATCTCGAGATTAGTTATTATTTTACAATTCCTATAATAATATATTATGCCAGTATATGACATTTAAATATTTGTTTTGTAAAATCTCCGTCTTGGTTGCTATCTAAGCGGGTACATATTGACACCGCGCGTGCCCCACACGTTCGCTTAAACCATTGATTCACGGCCCTATAGTTTATTAATAATAATATCATTAACCATAATATGAAATAATTATTTATTTTATTGTGCTAATTCTAAAATAGTCGGTATCGTTCTGTACCACGCTCACGCGCATCTACTCCGGGTAAAACGTGTCGCGTTCCGAAACTAGTTATGATGTGCTAAATAATATTAATATTTAATACGATAGGTATAAAGAAATTACTTGTTTATAATATACTAGGTTATATACCTATGTATTACATGAGGTTGTTTAATAGAAAAATAAAATTACAATAAATAAAATTATTTGTTTCCTTAATTAAGTAATAATTATAATTCAAAATTTATTTTATTTTTTTAAAAGAAAATTAACATAATTAGATTTCAAAATTGTAAGTTTACTTAAAATAGGAAAAATTAGAAAATTTTAGTGAGAAAAAATATAATAATGACATGTGGCATTTTTGGAATGGTTTATTAGAATAAAGATTTAGTTATACCCGGTTTAGCATAACCCGTTGATGTCTACACCGATGTTTGTTGTTGTCACGTATCCAACGTCGCATATCTCGCGTATAAATTCCTAATCAGTCATCCAAATAGATACTAATATTTATTAATAAAACTTATTTGAGGTTTAACTCGTACGAGCGTGATGTGTTGTAAAACAAACATGTTTATCGAACGCTTTTCACCTCATTCGGGTTGGTTTAATCGTCAAAATAATGAGATTTGGTTATTCATTTAATTTGCAGGTCTATAAGAGAATTTGAAGTATTTCTGGAAGAAAGATCATACCTGAAAGTACCGCAGGAACCCGGAAGAAAAATAAACAAAATTCTGGAAAAAGCACCCGTAGCGGACCGCTAAGGATACTGCTAGCGGTCCTCCATGCCTTCGAAGAACATAATCATTGCGCTGTGAGGCGTGCGTGTCATTCTTTGCTGAGATAAGCCCTTAGCAGACCGCTAACTCTTGTGGTAGCGGTCCGCCACCGTCTTGACAGGCCAGAAAACCCTAATCAGCCGTTATAAAGAGTTTTGTCCAGTTTCATTAGGGGGGATCATTCGTTTGCGGCTGTAGACGACCAAGGAGCTCTGGAGATCGAATTTTTCAAGCTTGGGAATACAAGGATCAAGAGTTATTGAAGCTTTTCGGTTTGAGACGATTTGATTTTCTTCTTTTTTATCTATTTTAGTTGTTTAGTTTGATTCCAGAGATGCTTGAACATTGTTTTATGTCATTTGTTACTGTAATGAGTAGCTAGTTTCATTAGCTACCTAGGTTTGGATGATTATGCATGTGTGATGACGTTTTCGGTATTGTAATCGTATGATTTGTTTTGTTAATCTTAGAGTCAATATGTTGGTTGCTTATTGATGATGATGTATGTTGTATTTACTTGATTTCTGCTGCCATGATCATGTCCTACTTGTCTTAGTTGATTCTGTGTCTTCTAGGTTGGGTTTTGCATGCTAGATGTCCTTACTTTGTGTTTTGACCGATACACTACTGACTTGACCATTGTCACACCCCGACCGATGGCGGAATCATCGGGGCGGGACATGTAGACTGGTCATAAGCATAAGGTTGACTAGATTGAATATATTAAACGTCAAATTTCATTGCAAGTAATCCAAACACAACCAAATCCAAGATAGAAACTAAAATTGAAATACATAGAGTTCTTTTATTTAATTTAACTAAGTCCAAGCCTATGTGTAGCACATCTTGATCAATCTCACACATTAGAACCTGAAACATGAATAAAATAAAGTCAACTAAAAAGTTGGTGAGTATAACACAGGTTTATATAGATAGCATATAGTTTGTAAAACAAATCCATACATATCATGATAAATAAGGCATTTATGGGGAGCAGCTATTGTGTAACCATGCACAATCAAACCTTTGTAACTATGTAAGGCCCCTTTCCCGGGTAACCTCACTTGTTGGATTTACTCATAAACATAGTCATAAAATACTGAATTTATATTAAAAACATTCGTCATCCAATTACATAATCATAACAGCGGAAGTCTTTACAATTAAAAACATAACATTGTTCGAAGACATATAAAACAAAAGAGGGATGTCAGTCTCGTGCCGGGTAACCTCCACGCCATCGCACGACCTTATCTTCCTTTACCTGAAATGTATACTAAAAGTCAGCTAACGCTGGTGAGTTCTAGTTTAATGTGATTTGATATAAACATTCTTTTCTTTACTTTATAAGTATGCATTACTGTATAGTCATTCGTATAAATACGTATTCAGAACTTTTGTCTTTCTTTCATCTTTCTTTTCTGTATCTTTGTGATTTCATATATATATATATATATATATATATATATATATATATATATATATATATGCATTCACCCTTTTCTTTCTTTTCTTTCTTTCTTTAATTTCATGGGTCATACTATATAAGGGTGATCAACCCGTCATTTGCTTACGAATGTCACAAAGACAATCGCCGCGGTCCATCGTCATGGCCCGCCTATACTTACAACCGTCCGGCAACTAGTGCCGTCCGTCATTTTATTCTTACAACCGTCCGACAATCTTTGTCCGTCCGTCATGACTTACAACCGTCCTACCGTCGTAGGCCGTAATTCGCCCGTCTACCCGAAGGTATCCGTTTCCCGTACGACTATTATTTATACAACCGTTCTACTATAATATGCCAATTGCTTCGACCGTCCATTAATGGCATTCGTACGTCCTAGCTGATGAAGGAACGCACTTGTCCCGGTTGTAAAATAATCACATGGTCGTCCGTCTACCGAAGTAGCCGTTGTCATCGAAGCGTCCATAACATTTTCTGTACTTGGCAAGCAATATATACATGGATATAAAGCAGGATTTCCTTCTTTCATATTGTGTTATACTTTCATTCATTCTTTATAATCATGCTTTTCATTCTTTATTCATAATTTCTCTTTCGTGTATAGGTATATATATATACTTGCATAACACATATGATCACATTGACATTCATAACATTTATTCACTTAGTGTATACATTTCAGCCCCAAAACATTTGAAAACATTTGCACATAACATAGAAGGGGGCACATAGAACTCACCTGATGAGTAGTTTCTGTAATACACTAAGCTGGCTACTGGGCTTCACTAATGTCACTCACGATCTGTATAATAAAGTCATACACATAAGATGGTGCTCCTAGTTGACACTAGGCATTACTATGCTTAAACATAGCAGTTTCGATTGATTAGCTAATATCGAAACTTGGTAGTTTCGATAGGTTGTTTATGTCGAAACTTGGTAGTTTCGATAGGTAGTTTCGATAGGTAGTTTCGATAAGTAACTTATGTATTATCTTAGCTTCGGATCGGGGGCTCATATCGAAACTATGGTAGTTTCGATAGGTAGTTTCGATAGGGTCTGCATATATCGAAACTAAGTAGTTTCGATGGGTCTGCACATATCGAAACTAAGTAGTTTCGATGGGTCTGCACTTATCGCTTTCCCCAAAAATCCGAATGTTCTGCATGCGAATCTGATCATGTCGATATCTAGATTTTCTTTGATCAAAACGTTCGTTTTTCATTCTAGATGCTATACCTAAGTTCACTTTCAAGTTTCATCCGCAAAATCGTTATCTTTTAGCCAAAACCCGAAAACTCCCAAAACGAACAAAAACACTCATAATGTGATCGAATCGTTACCTGGATTGGATTTCTAATTTAGAGGATATGATCACGAGAACAGCAGCAACGTTCTCCTGAATTCCCGAGTTGATCCGTCACTTTCTCTCTCTAGACCCGAGCTCTCCTTTCTCTCTCTAAAAGCTGCGTGAGTTGGGGAAATGAGCAGGGAAGAGGGCTGCCTTGCCTCTTATGCGCATGGGCTTCCCTCGGCCCATTGAAGCCGGGCCCAGGCCTGCTCCCTTTTTGTTTAAATATTCCAACTAAACCACCGGTCTCGCTATATTTATTCGTTTTATTATTTTTAGGATGTTACAAACTAGCATGCAAAATTGTGTTGTCGGTATCAATCACCCCAATCTGGGTGGGTTTGTCAGACTCAATAGATCTATCATTGAAAACCGTCGGCTTGAATAGTTAATGATTGCACATAATCGCATACAAAGGTTAGCACACCTTGCACTCGGGCATAAAGCTTAAATTGCACACATGAATGTAAATAGGATTTGTACTTGTGTTGTTTGTGTAAATGTAAACATGTAATTTGAATAATGTTCATGTTCCACCCCAAAAATGTAAAAGAGTAAAAAGGGGCTATGAAATACTCACTTGGTTTGAAGGCGTTGCTAACAAAGGTACTAGATAGGATAATAATCCTTGAAATGCACAAGTTAACCTAAAGTGTAATGTATATGGTATTAATAGTGTGCACAAGAGTTTAATCCTAAGGTTGTATTTGGACTTGTGTAATAAGTCATTGATTTGTAATCGGAGGTATTGAATAAAATATATAAAGTTTGAAATAATATTTTTATAACACTTTGATTAAGGTCAGAGTTTAAATAATTAAATAAGTAATGTAATAATTATTGTTTATGAAAATTATTATAAGTGTTAAATGAATTTAAGTGTAAATAAATAAATGTTTTTGTTTAAATATAAGGTAAATAAATAATCATTATTTTATTTATTTATTTATAAAATGTAACTTAACCATTTAAATACTTTTTAAATGAAAGGTTTAGCAATAATTGTAAATTAAATTTTATAAACTTTAAATAAATAATTTTCCATTTATTAAATATTTTTTCTTTCTAAATAAGATTAAATGCAATTTTTATAAAAATCAACTATTTTTGTTTTGTAATTTAATCAGAATATTTATGGTTTGAAAAATACATAAAATTTATAATTCTGCCAAGAATTTAACTCACACACGACCGTGCCTGGGAAGGGCACGATCGTGCTCAAACCACGGGCGCGACCATGCTAGCCAGGGCGCGACCGTGTTGATCAAACTGAGGCTTAACTAACAAAATCATTAGGCACGACCGTGCCTTGGCCAGGCACGATCGTGTCTATGATCCTAAGACACGACTGAGATTAGCCAAAAGGCATGATTGGGTCTGGACAGGAGGACATGACCGCGCTGGTAGTCGGCACGACCGCGTCTCATGAGGCACGACCGCGCTAGATGATTAGCGCGACCGCGTCTGTTCCAAATCAGGAACGAATTGACTAATTCTTATAATAACAGGGTTGGAAATCATAGGGCTTTCACCCATTAGATTATTTCGAGTCTTTTGGCATAGATTAATTGGATTTAAAACGTGTCTAGAGTCGGATTCGATTAAATCATTTTTGAACGAAAACTAGATTCGGGTTTAAGATGATTTCCATATTGGAAGCCCAAATTAACATGGGGCTTTTGTTCTAAGGACTAAATCGATAGAGGACAAGGTTTCAATTACCCGGAATGATGGCGAATCGATAGTGAACGGTAGGAAGGAGTTCCGACGTCGGCGAGCTTGGTTTCCGGCGTCTTCTACTACGATTCCGGTTGCTTCAAGTGGGTCAGTAGCTTATGGGAGGATCGTTTGTGCGTTTGCTTGGGAGAATTGCAAACAATTTGGAGAATTCGACGGTCTAGTGGACGATTTTGTTGATTATTAGATGAATTGATGAAATTCCGTTTATTTGTTGTAATTAGGATGATCAAGTGGCTTAACTCTGTTTGTTAATAGTTGGAACGTGTAAAACGGTTATGAAATCGAACGTCTCTTTGATTAAAGGTTGTATTTCCGTTTCAACTGGTACTAGGCGCGACCGTGCCCACATGTGGCACGACCGTGCTAAGGCACCAGGCGCGATCGTTCCAAAGCAAGTCGCGACCGTGCGACCGTGCCAGAACTAGGCGCGACCGTGCCTATTAGGGTTTCTTGAAATTTTTCAACATCAGACCTTGTAACTTTGGTCTTTGACATATTTGTATAAATAGATACTTATGTAGTGTTTTAGTAGGTTATAACTAGGGGTGCAAACGAGCCGAGCTGCTCGCGAGCTACTCGAGATTGGCTCGTTAAAAAGCTCGAAACGAGCCGAGCTTAAACGAGCTCGAGCCGAGCTCGAGCCTAAGAATAAGCTTGTTTATTAAACGAGCCCGAGCCCGAGCTTCACTTATCGAGCTCGAGCCGGCTCGCGAGCCTTAACGAGCCTTTTATTTATATAATGTTTTTAATATATTTAATATATATTTATAAAATAATAATAATTAGTATATATAAAATTAAGATAAATATAATTAAATAATATGTATTATGTTATATATAAAAACTATAATAAAATTTATATAAAAATAATTATAAATATATATAAATTAATTAATATATAATAAACGAGCCGAGCCCGAGCCGAGCTCGAGTTTGTAAAGCTACCAACGAGCCGAGCCCGAGCTTCAAAATTAGAGCTCGAATCGAGCCGAGCTCGAGCTCGAGCTCACAGTAAGTTAAACGAGCCGAGCTCGAGCCTAGTCAAGCTCGGGTTCGGCTCGGCTCGTTTGCACCCCTAGTTATAACCGTGTAAAATTTGTTGGTTAACATTGAAATATAGTATTTAATTGATGGTACGAATAGAACAAAACAGTGCACTAGAATTTGGTTTGAAATGCATTACATTGAATTTGAAATACGGATACTAAAAATCAGAAATATTACAGTCTCCCCGTGTTGAAGGAATTTCGTCCCGAAATTTAGCTAGAGGAAACTACGGTATCAGTGAAAAGATGGGGGTACTTGAGCTTCATTTGGTCCTCTCGTTCCCAAGTGAATTTAGGACCACGCTTAGACTCCCAACGAACTTTGACAATAGGAATACGACTTCGCTTGAGTTGCTTGATTTCACGATCCATAATTTCTACCGGTTTCTCAACGAAGTGCATAGTTTCGTCAATGCGCACGTCATCAAGTGGTATATGGAGATTCTCATCATCGAGACATTTCTTCAGATTAGATATATGAAATGTAGGATGCACATTGCCAAAAGAGGGAGGTAACTCGAGTTTGTACGCCACTTTCCCAATCCTTTCAAGGATTTTGAATGGACCAACATAGCGAGGGGCTAACTTGCCTTTCTTTCCAAAACGGATCACCCCCTTCCATGGGGATACCTTAAGAAGAACAAGGTTTTCGTCGTTTATCGGCATAACTCTTTTGCCGACTTCTCGATGTTCGGATGTTGTCATGGATTTGAATAATCTTGTCGGATGTTTCTTGAATTAGCTCGGGACCGGTGATTCGTGCTTCACCAATCTCGTTCCAACAGATAGGAGAACGACACTTGCGACCATAAAGAGCTTCAAATGGAGCCATGTTGATACTTGTGTGATGGCTATTATTGTAAGAGAACTCAATGAGGGATAAATGTGAATCCCAATTTCCACCGAAATCGATTACACAAGCTCTAAGCATGTCTTCAAGTGTTTGGATTGTCCGCTCGGTTTGACCATCAGTTTGGGGATGGTAAGCCGTGCTCAAATCTAATCGTGTGCCAAGAGCGGTTTGGAGAGATTGCCAAAATTGAGAAGTGAACCGAGCATCGCGATCGGATATTATGTTCAAGGGAACACCATGACGGCTCACAATTTCATCAATGTAAATTCGGGCTAGTTTCTCAACCCGATAGTCTTCACGGATAGGCAAGAAATGAGCAGATTTGGTGAGGCGATCAATGATTACCCAAATGCTATCATAACCACTCGAGGTGCGAGAGAGTTTGGTAATAAAATCCATGGCTAAGTTCTCCCATTTCCACACGGGAATTTCCGGTTGTTCAAGCAATCCGGAAGGACGTTGGTGTTCGGCTTTGACTTTGGAACACGTTAGACATTTGGCAACATAGTGAGCAATGTCCTTTTTCATACCAGGCCACCAATATTGTTGGCGAAGATCTTGGTACATTTTATCCGCACCAGGATGAATAGAATAACGAGTCTTGTGAGCCTCGTTCATGAGAAATGTACGGAGATCATCGCGATCGGGGATCCAAATACGGTTCAAGTAATACAGTAAGCCATTGGGTTTTGATTCAAGCAGAAGTCCAACACCACATGACATTTCCTCGTACATGTTACCCTCGGTGACTGAGACGTGTTGAGCTTCTAAGATGCGGTTTTGAATGTCGGTTTGAATTCGAACACATTGGAGCATGACCTGGTTCTTTCGACTCAAGGCGTCGGCTACAACATTCGCTTTGCCGGGATGATAACGAATCTCGCAGTCATAGTCGTTAAGGAGTTCAACCCAACGTCGCTGCCTCATATTGAGTTCCTTTTGATTGAAGATGTGTTGGAGAATCTTGTGGTCGGTGAACACCACGCATTTCGTGCCATAGAGATAATGTCTCCAAATCTTTAATGCAAATACGACCGCACCCAACTCAAGATCGTGCTTCGTATAATTCTTCTCATGAATCTTAAGTTGGCTTGATGCATAAGCGATTACTTTGCCTCGTTGCATGAGGACACAACCGAGACCTTGGTTGGAAGCATCACAGTAGACAACTAGATCATCATTCCCATCAGGGAGAGTCAAAATGGGAGCATTGCATAACTTTTGCTTGAGGGTTTGAAAAGCTTCTTCTTGTTTTGGTCCCCATTCATAAGTCTTACCCTTGTGGGTCAAAGCGGTAAGAGGGACAGCAATCTTAGAGAAGTTTGAGATGAAACGACGGTAATATCCCGCAAGACCAAGAAATGAACGAACTTCAGTGGGGGTCTTCGGGGCATTCCAATTCTTAACCGTTTCGATTTTAACAGGGTCAACATGAATACCCTTGTCGTTGACAATATGACCAAGAAATTGAACTTCTTTTAACCAAAATTCACATTTGGAGAATTTGGCATATAGTTGTTCCTTCTTCAAGAGATCCAAAACCAATCTAAGATGTTGCTCATGGTCGGCTTTAGTCTTGGAATAGATTAAGATGTCATCGATGAAAACTATCACGAACTTATCGAGGTACGGTTTGCACACACGATTCATGAGATCCATGAAAACTGCGGGTGCATTGGTTAGTCCAAAAGGCATAACCATGAACTCGTAATGACCATACCTTGTTCGGAAGGCAGTCTTTGGAATATCGTCTTTTTGCACACGGAGTTGGTGTTAACCAGATCGAAGATCAATCTTTGAGAAGCAAGTAGAACCTTGAAGTTGATCAAAGAGATCATCAATTCTAGGTAAAGGATAACGGTTTTTGATAGTAAGTTTGTTGAGTTCGCGGTAGTCAATACAAATGCGAAATGATCCATCCTTCTTTTTGACGAATAAGACGGGTGCACCCCACAGTGAATGACTTGGACGGATGAATCCCTTGTCGGAGAGCTCTTGAAGTTGACTTGCAAGTTCTTGCATTTCAGAAGGTGCAAGACGGTATGGAGCTCTAGCCACGGGGTTAGCTCCGGGCACAAGATCAATGCGAAATTCTACTTGTCGAACGGGTGGAAGACCGGATAAGTCTTCGGGGAATACTTCAGGAAAATCTCGGATAATGGGGATATCTTGAATACTCTTCTTTTTGACATTCTTTTGAACGATATGGGCTAAAAAGGCCACGTACTTCTTTCGTAAGTACTTTTGAGCAGTAGTGCATGACATTAGTTTAATCCCTTTACAAGGCTTTTCACCAAAGACTCTTAGTGTTTCTCCCGATGGTAGAGGTATTCGGATGCACTTCTCGAAACAAATGACTTCGGCATGATGATTTGATAGCCAATCCATGCCTCTGATGATATCAAAGCTTCCTAGTGGCATTGGAACAAGGTTGATTGGGAATGTATGATCATTAAGTTATAAAGAGCAATCATAGATAATGGAGTCAATTGTAAGAGAGTCACCATTTGCTACTTCAACGGTAAATGTTTTCTCTAAAAGGGATCGTGTCTTTGCCAGTAAAGGTTCAAAGTTAAGTGACATAAAACTTTTATTGGCACCGGTAACGAATAAAATGGAGGCATATTGACTATTAACAAGAAACGTACCATTGACCACGTCATTGTTGGCTTGAGCTTCATTGGCGTTTATGTTGAAAGCACGCCCACGAGCTCCACCTTGTCTAGCATTGACTAACTTTGGGCATTGATCACGGAAATGGTTCGGGTTGCCACACTCATAACATGCTCGCCCATTTGAAATAGCGGGTACACTTTGATTAGCCACTTGGGTGTTGGTTTGGTTTGGTAGGTTGACTTGGCCCGCAAGAGCTTTGGCCCTACAAACATTAACTGTATGGCCACATTTCCCACAATAAGTACAAAGGCGACATGGGATGCCTTGGGGATGATGGTAATTGCAGGTGGCACAAAGTGGGTAGATTCCCACATATGGCTTTTTGGCCGGTGCTTGAACCATAGGTGCAGTTTGGTTAACAGGAATAGCAGGAGTGACCACAGCATAGTTTCTAGTCTTCCTTTTCCTATTATTGCGGGAGGGTTCGGTTGTGGCTTCTTTGTTGTGGGTAGGAGGGGTTATAGTGTCAGAAACTTTCTTGGTGCCCTTTTTAGTAAGAGTCCCCGCCTTCACATGATTATCGGTTAAGGTAGCGGACAAACGGATGACATCTTCAAGTGTTGCGGGATTCCTTCCTAGGACAGTATCTTGTATTTGCCTAGGTAGTCCCCCAATATACTTTTCAATACAGCGGGACAGAGGAGTGACCATGTGGGGCACAAGAAGACTCAACTCATGGAACCGAGTCGTATACGCCAAGTTTTCACCACTATCTTGGGCAAGATCCCAAAATTCGGTTTCAAGTTTCTTCACTTCATTTCGAGGACAGAATTCCTCGGTCATTAGCTTTTTAACCTCATCCCAAGGTAAGGCCATTGCTACATCCACACTTCTATTTCTTTTCTCCCCATTCCACCACGTGAGTGCCCGTTTTTGTAGGACACTTGTGGCATGATGAACACGAAGGTTGTCGGGGCAGTCACTATTGAGAAAGGTATTCTCAATGCTTTCGAACCATTGAAGGAGTCCGGTAGCACCTTCGGTACCATAGAACTTGAGGGGATTACACGAGTTGAAATGCTTGAAGGTGCATTGAGATGGGTTGTTACCACCATTTCCACCATTTTCACTATTGCTACCATTACCACCATTGTTGCCATTGGTGGCACTATTAGCTTGAGTGAGTTGTGTCACGAGTTGTGCAAGAATAGCAGCAATGTCGGTATTGTTGTTGTGGCCGCGGGAGCACGACGAGGAGACATTCTACAGATTTTCACAAGATAAGAAAAGATGTAAGAACTTATGAGAATTGTTTGGATTTAATAGAATAAGATAACAAAATAAATAGATAATCATTATTTGGATTGTACTCGAATAGTGATATAATCACTCGAATACTATGACACATTAAGGTTAATTAAACTTATATAATTTTCAAGGAGACATGCTTTAGCCTATAAGTAAACACTCATCCCGGGAATTCCCAGGAAAGCATACGGATCCCTCGGTTGATTGGGATTTATGCGAAATGCTTTCCTAGACAGAAAACCCAGAATACAGGTGTCACCCTTCCAGATTGCACGTGTCCTCAAATAATTAACAAAGTTTAAAAACCTTAACGAGGAAATAAAGAAATTTTTATGAATTTAGCTTGTAAGGCCCCTAAACCGGGTGACCTCACTTGTTGGATTTACTCATAAACATAGTCATAAATACTGAACTTAAATTAAAAACATTCATCATTCAATTACAAATCATTCGTCGTTCAATTACATAACATAACATAACAGCGGAAGTCTTAACACATATATTAAAGTGGGATGTCAGTCTTGTGTCGGGTAACCTTCACGCCTTCGCATGACCCTTTCCTTTGTTACCTGAAATGTATACTAAAAGTCAGCTAACGCTGGTGAGTTCTAGTTTAAAGACAATCATACATAAAATTTATCTTATCATGAATATAATGTATATATGTATATTCGTACTTTTAAATATTCTTTACTTTGCTGTTCTCACATAACATTCATTGAGGGTATATACATATGTACATACATACTTTCTTTGAGAGAACACATATTGGCCATAATCTTATGGGAGATCAACCCATCATACTTGTCGCGAATGTCACGAAGACATCGCAGTCAGAACTACCGTCGTAGTCCGTTTCATTACCGTCCGGCTCTAGAAAACCGTCCGTCATATCATTAAATCCGTCCGACAACCTTTGTCCGTCCGCTCTTTACTGTCCTACCGTCGTAGTCCGTCATTTTTGTCCGTCTGCCCTAGGGCATCCGTTTCCCACGTGACCAATATGTATGCAACCGTTCTACATTAGTTAAGGCTTGCTTCGACCGTCCATTAATACCTTTTCATACGTCCTAGCTTGCGAAGGAACGTTTTTGTCCCGGTTGCAAAATAGTCACGTGGTCGTCCGTCTACCGAAGTAGCCGTTGTCACTGAAGGGTTTATAACGTTTACATTCATTCATAACATGCAATATATATGTAATATAAAGCAAGATTTCATTCTTTTACGTTATGTCCTTCTTTCATTCATTCTTTATAGTCATACGCTTCATTCTTTATTCATAATTCATTTTCATATATAAATATTTATATATATATATATATATATACGTATGATCACATTGACATTTATAACATTTATTCATTTAGTGTATACACTTCAGCCCCAAAACATTTATAAATCATTTGCACATAACATAGAAGGGGGCACATAGAACTCACCTGATGAGTAGTTTCTTTAATACACTAAGCTGGCTACTGAGCTTTGCTAATATCACTCACGATCTGTATAATAAAGTCATACACATAAGGTGGTGCTCCTAGATGACACTAGACATTACTATGCTTGAACATAGTAGTTTCGATTGATTAGCTTATATCGAAACTTGGTAGTTTCGATAGGTTGTTTCTGTCGAAACTTGGTAGTTTCGATAGGTAGTTTCGATAGTAACTTATGTATTATCTTAGCTTCGGATCGGGGGCTAATATCGAAACTATGGTAGTTTCGATTGGGTCTGCATATATCGAAACTGGGTAGTTTCGATAGGTCTGCACATATCGAAACTAAGTAGTTTCGATGGGTCTGCACATATCGAAACTAAGTAGTTTCGATGGGTCTGCACTTATCGCCTTCCCCAAAAATCCGAATGTTCTGCATGCGAATCTGATCATGTCGATATCTAAATTTTCTTTGATCAAAACGTTCGTTTTTCATTCTAGATGCTATACCTAAGTTCACTTTCAAGATTCATCCGCAAAATCGTTATCTTTTAGCCAAAACCCGAAACTTCCCAAAACGAACAAAAACTCATAATGTGATCGAATCGTTACCTGGATTGGATTTCTGATTCAGAGGATATGATCACGAGAACAGCAGCAACGTTCTCCTGAATTCCCGAGTTGATCCGTCACTTTCTCTCTCTAGACCCGAGCTCTCCTTTCTCTCTTTAAAAGCTGTGTGAGATGGGGAAATGAGCAGGGAAGAGGGCTGCCTTGCCTCTTATGTGCATGGGCTTCCCTCGGCCCATTGAAGCCGGGCCCAGGCCCGCTCCCTTTTTGTTTAAATAATCCAACTAAATCACCGGTCTCGCTATATTTATTCGTTTTATTATTTTTGGGATGTTACAGTCTACCCTCCTTAAAGAGGTTTCGTCCTCGAAACTGTTCATACGTTAAACAATTGAGGGTATAGTCCCCTCATCTCGTCTTCCTTTTCCCATGTAGCTTCTGACCCTTTTCTGTGCTTCCATTGTATCTTGACTAACGGTATCGACTTATTGCGTAGTCGTTTTTCAGCTCGGTCAAGAATGGCTATTGGTTCTTCTACATAATTTAGACTGTTATCCACTTCGATCTCGTCGTAAGGTATGTGAGCTGTGTCGTCAGCTAGGCACTTGCGTAAGTTCGACACGTGAAACGTAGGGTGTATTCCACTAAGCTCAACGGGTAGGTCGAGTCTGTAAGCAACTTGACCCACTCTTGCTAAAATCTTGAAAGGTCCGACAAACCTTGGACTTAGTTTTCCAGGCTTTCTAAATCGGATGATTCCTTTCCATGGTGATACTTTCAACAGTACCATGTCCCCCACTTGAAACTCTAAATCCATTCTTCTCTTATCCGCGTATGATTTCTGTCTGTCTTTTGCGGCTTTCATTCTAGCCTTGATTTGATCAAATTTTTCAGAAGTTGCTTTGACCACTTCGAGACTTGCAAAATCCTTCTGCCCAATTTCCCCCCAACAAACCGGGGTTCTGCATTTTCTCCCATATAACATTTCAAATGGCGGCATGCCAATAGTCGTGTGATAGCTGTTGTTATATGAAAATTCTGCCAATGGTAGATGGCTATCCCAACTCCCACCGAAGTCAATGATACAGGCCCGGAGCATGTCCTCCAAGGTCTGAATGGTCCTTTCAGACTGGCCATCGGTTTGAGGGTGGTAAGCGGTGCTGATGTTCAGTCTTGAGCCCATCGCTTCGTTGAATTTTTTCCAAAATCTAGATGTGAATCTAGTATCCCTGTCGGACACAATTGACAGCGGCATACCATGTCTACTCACAATTTCCTTGATAAATACTTCTGCTAGCTTTTCAGACGAAGAAGTCTCACGTATTGGCAAGAAGTGAGCACTTTTCGTCAAGCGGTCGACGATCACCCAAATGGTATCATTGCCTTTAGCTGTTCGCGGTTGCTTGGTAATGAAGTCCATCGTGATCTCCTCCCACTTCCATTCTGGTATTGGTAAGGGTTGCATTTTACCGCATGGTTTCTGGTGCTCGGCCTTAACTAGTGAACACGTTAAGCACTTATTCATGTATTCAGTCACATCATTCTTCATGCCAGGCCACCAGTACTCTTTCTTCAAGTCTTGATATATTTTGTTTGTCCCGGGGTGGATAGAATAACGAGACTTATGGGCCTCATCGAGTATTTTGGCTCTAAGCTCGCCAATCTTAGGTATCCATATCCGGCCAAACCTGGTTCGTACACCGTATGTATTTGCACTTAAGTTCCCTTGTTGTCCTACTATTCTCTCCTGTTTCACATTTCTTTCTAACATTGCTTCATCTTGTGCCTTTGATATTTCACCCATCAAACCTGGCGTTATAATTAGCTGACACGCTTTGATTCGGATAGGTGTCGATTCTTCCTTTCTACTTAAAGCATCGGCCACTACGTTTGCCTTACCCGGATGGTACAATATCTCACAGTCGTAGTCTTTCAGTAACTCTAGCCACCTCCTTTGCCTCATGTTTAATTCCTTTTGTTCGAAAAAGTACTTCAGGCTTTTGTGATCGGAGTAGATGGTGCATTTAACTCCATACAGATAGTGCGTCCATATCTTCAACACGAAAACTACTGCTGCTAATTCTAGATCGTGAGTTGGGTAGTTAACCTCGTGAATCTTTAGTTGTCGTGAAGCATAAGCAATTACCTTTCCTCGTTGCATAAGTACGCAACCTAAACCCTGCCCCGAAGCGTCAGAGTAGACTACCAAGTCTTCATTTCCCTCAGGTAGAGTCAAGACTGGAGCTTGGGTTAATCGTGTCTTGAGTTCTTCAAACGCGTTGTTTTGAGTCTGACCCCATTCATACTTTTCTTCCTTCCGTGTCAGTTTAGTCAGTGGTGAGGCTATTCTTGAGAAGTCTTGAATAAACCTTTGATAGTAGCCTGCCAATCCTAGAAAACTTCATATCTCTGTTGGTGTCTTTGGGATATTCCATTCCTTTACTGTCTCGATCTTTGCAGGATCCACCATGATGCCGTTTGGGTTTATCACATGACCTAGGAATTGGACTTCCCTAAGCCAAAACGCGCATTTGGAGAATTTTGCGTACAACTTTTCCTTCTTTAGCACCTCCAGAACTTCTCTTAGGTGACAGTGATGATCACCCTCGCTTTTTGAATATACCAGTATGTCGTCTATAAAAACTATCACTGATCGATCCAACATTGGTCGACATACTCTATTCATCAAATCCATGAACGCTGCTGGAGCGTTAGTCAATCCGAAGGACATCACGAGGAATTCATAATGTCCATAACGCGTGCGAAATGCGGTCTTTGGTACGTCTTCTTCCCTTACTTTTAACTGATGGTAACCCGACCTAAGATCGATCTTTGAGAACCAACTCGCACCTTGCAGTTGATCAAAAAGGTCGTCTATTCTAGGCAATGGGTATTTGTTCTTTACTGTCCTCTTGTTCAATTCGCGGTAGTCAATGCACATACGCATGCTGTCGTCCTTCTTCTTTACAAAAAGTACCGGAGCGCCACATGGTGAGATGCTCGGTCTAATAAATCCTTTTTTGGTTAGTTCCTCTAGTTGAGACATCAATTCTTTCATTTCTGATGGAGCCAATCGGTAGGGGGCTTTGGCAACGGGCTCAGCTCCAGGCAGTAAGTCAATCTAAAATTCTATTTCCCGATCTGGTGGCAACCCAGGTAGATCCTCAGGGAATACTTCCGAAAAGTTGCACACCACGGGTACATTCTTGAGTTCTTTCGTTTTCATTCTATCATCAATAACATATGCCAGATAAGCTTCGCAACCGCGCCTCATGTAACTTTCGGCCTTGATCATCGAGATGACGTTTGGCATCGTGCAATTTTGTAACGAACCAAAATCCGGGTCTCGTTATAAATAAATAAATATTTCTAATTAAATATTATGGTGGAAATAATATTTAGAAATAAGTTGAAACAACTGGGTTTCAAGTTAGTATCGGGGTTACGCTAGTTTTGGAATGAAAGGGGAGAAAAGGAAAGTTGAGGGACTGAATATGTAATATGACAAATCTGCCATATTTGACTATAGAAGTCAAAATTGAACTCATTTTGAGTTGTTTGGTCGTTCAAGAGGAAGAGGGGAGAAAACGGGATTGAAGCCAAAATCGTGCATTTGAAGCTTGAAACTTGAAGGTGTTGGCTCACACATCACCTCTCTAACATCAAGTAAGTGTTGATCATCCCTTTCCTCTCATTCTTGAGGTGTTCTTGGTGGGTTTTGATAGAAACTCGAATTTATGTATGCATGTGGTGAAATAGTGTTAGATTATTAATAATCTAGCTAAACTAAAGTTAAAGAATGATGATTAACATCTTAGAACCCTTTGATTTTGATTATGAGAAGTTAGGGTTCATATGGTGAAAATTGGGGGTGTTTGGATCATAATGCTAGAATGTTGAATTAATGAAGATTAAGTGTTTTTAAGATGTTATACACTTGAACAAACACCAAATTAACTTAATAATAATTTTTGAAAGAAGAATTAGTGTTAAGATTAAGTTAATGAAACTCAAGTAGGTGAGTTTGTGGTGAAAAAGGGTGTTTGGTTATGAGGATAACCCAAACGGGTCAATTTGGGTTGAAATTGGGAAATTGAGTTGTGAACTCAATTGTAATGAAATTTTGGTATATGTTAGATTACTAAACTAGGCGAATGTGTTTAGGTAATCAAATTGCAAAGCTTGAGAGCGGTGCGGGATCTTCTAACCCGAAAGGTAAGTGCCTATGCACTTACTTAGTATTGATGATAAATGGTGAATTTTGTGAATTATGTGTTATGTGATTGTGTACATACTTGTGATATGATAAATTGTGAATGATTTAGTATGTACAATGAATGAATGTAGTTATAGTGTTAAGCTATAATGGAAATGGATCATGTGTTGATCATAAATGAAACGGGGATAAATGAGTTTTATGCAAGGTTGTATGTATAATATGTAAAGTTGCATAATTTGTTATGTGGTATGAATGAGCATGAAATTGTATGCATAATTGAATGAATGTAGTTATAGTATTTATACTATAATGGATATGTTGATATGGAGTTATGGTCTATGAACCATAATGCATAGAATGGATATGGAGTTATGGTCTATGAACCATAATGGATAGAATGGATATGGAGTTATGGTCTATGAACCATAATGGATAGAATGGATATGGAGTTATGGTCTATGAACCATAATGGATAGAATGGATATGGAGTTATGGTCTAAGTACCATAATGGATAGATTAGTATTGGAGTTATGATCTCGTATCCTATGGGATATGAAGTTATGGCCTACGTGCCATAATGGAAATGGAAAAGTGATAATGAAATGAGGAAAGTAACTTGTAGGTGATATACAAGTGTATGAAATCCTTAATTGACCAAATGGGTGTTAACGGGTCAAATGGGTGAAAGGTGTGAAAACAAGTTGTAATCACTTGTTTGTTATGTTTAACACATTACAATGGTAATATGTTGATGAAATGCTAAAGTATGGAACTCTAATAGACCAAATAGATGCAAACGGGTCAAATGGGTGAAAAGAGTGAAAACAAGTTGTAAATACTTGTTGGTTATGTTTATCTCATTACTAATGGTGATATGTTTATATGGTTGTAGGAAAGGCTCTGAAGTAGTCCAAGTCAAGTCCAAGGCATGAAGAGTTCTCGTATGCACTTTTGGTATTTTAAGGATTTTCGTAAAATCCATGTAAAGTTGTGTAATTTGGCACAAAAGTTATATTTTGGTGTAATCATATGTTGTCATGATGTTTTTGGTCAAAAACCCATGTGTTGGGTGAATTTGTTGTCTTGTATTTTGGAAAAAGATGGAAATTTGGCTAAGTATGAAACCTGCAGAAAAACTGGAAACTTTCTGTGAAAACAGGTCCCTCGCGGGGCGCGAGGGAGGTGGCCTATGTTTCTCGCGGGACGCGAGAGGTAAAAATAAAAAATAAAAAAAATAAAAATAAAAAAATTCTGGGATTTAGACTTCCGCGCGTTAAAGTTTTATTTTTTTTAAAAGTGGTATGTTTCAACTTGGTATCAGAGCAATGGTTTGAGGGATTTGGTGTGGTGGCACCAAACTCAAACCGGATGCTCTTGATATGGGGGAAAATGATACGAGAATCCTTGAAGGACTTGACTAAGACTCGGAGCTTACGGAAACGAAAGGTTAGTAATGATCTGATAAGGTGTTTATGTATATGTATGAATGATTGGTAAAGTGTTATGTGTGCCGAAACTTGTCTTGTGATTTGTTATATGAATATGATAATTGTAATTGGGCATAACGCATTATTAAACATGTCTGGCCAATATGATTAATAAGACGAGATGTGCAAGAGCTTTTATGATAACCATATGACAATGAACATTAGCAAGGAGTAGGTGAAGGTGGTTATATGTGTATGTATGTATGTATGTATATGGATGATTAGATGGGGTAATACATATACACATAGATAAGATATAGTGCCTTAACAAGTGGGTAGATTAAAGACCTATAAGTAGGTAGAACATCTACAACTTAGTTAAAAATTGGTCGGGGAGACTAAGGGGCACTTGTGTAAGTAAAAGAAATGGTGGATGAAAGTCATCTTAAGGACTCAAGTATGTTAGAGTCTAGTCGTGTATCACCTCGTGGGTGGTGAAGAACATGGAATAGGTTGGGAGAAAAAGAATGCATCAATCTAGCGGAGAATGGCTAGAGCTTTCTTTCATGTTGTATCGATCTTCCTTCAAGGAAGATAGGGCTCTTTGAGGTGATCCTTGGGAGGAACAGTGTGAAGCCTAGAGAGCGGGAAGAACTACGGTTGGTGAACCGAAGTGGAAGGAAAACCTTGTTTTCACAAGAGGGTTCGTGGTGTACGAACCAAAGGAGTTAAAGGGTGAGAGTTAATAGCTGATTAATTAACAATGAATCACTATGATGGTCTTGGCTTTTGAAGCAATCCATTGTGATTGGTAGATGGCGTATTACTCACGATGAGTAGACTCCGGGACGTGGAAGATATGTAAATAAATCGGGTTTCCCGATTCTATCTGGTGACGTGTTAATCTGTTCTCATTAGAGACAGTGAAACACGAGGTATACGAACTGGTGTATATACATGGCTTGTGCCATTGACATCAACCGGGGATATAAAAGGGATACTTAGTATTCCAGTTGAGAAAGAGGATTTGATAAGGGTCATTGAACCTCTGTGCCTTGTTCTAAAGCACATAAACTTTTCGGTGGAAAAGGAAAATGGAAGAGTGCGTATTGTCACTGACAGTCAGGGGTAGGATGAAACTGACCAGAGGTCTCGTGGTTTGTAGACTTTATGGTTGAGGTGTGTAGAGCATAAACTGCTCATAGGTGGTAGATTAATCGAAGATAGTCGTTTATATCTCTGAGCTAATGTTGTTTATACTCAATTTCGTTGTGAACTTATTGAGAAGTCCCAGAAGGAAGAGGTTTTACTTTGGAACGGCTGGGTATGCCGTTTTGGCCTTGGTGAAAATCCAATTTTTGGATGGGGTGGTGAATTCAGAAGAAATACTTGTGGACCCGTTAAAGATTGAATGGTTAGTGGGTGAATGTTAAAATGTACATTGTACGCAAATAGTGATATACATAAGTGAAATATGTATATAAAGGGGTGAAATGTGCATAGGTGAAATATATACATGGATGGTGGATGAAGTCTTGGAACTTCATAAATGATGTTGGAAGTCTTTTGTACTTCACAAACGGTGTTTGATAACGAAGTCTTCGAACTTCAAAGGCGGATTTGGTGATTGAGATCCTTGAATCTCAAAGGATGACTTATGATTAAGTCATTGGAGATACTTAGAATGTTTGGGTCACGGATAGGGATCTTCCTTCCAGTGTTGTAAAAGAGGATTCAAGTAAGGAAATTGATGTATCCTTACTCGAGGAAGTCTCATGCTTTCTTGGTTAAGAAGGGGTTGAATTGAAGACTCGAGCTTCAATGGGTGTTGGGATCCTCGAATCCCAATCGGTATGAACTTGAGAACTTGAGTCTCAATGGGTGGATTGGTGAGGTAATTTTGAAACATCCATTGCTGAGTTTCATGGTGGGTTATTATCGGCGATTTATTGAGAATTTCTCTAGGATTGCCATGCCGATGACGAAATTAACGCGTAAGGAGACTAAGTTTGTTTGGGATGCCGAGCAAGAATCTGCCTTTCAACTTTCGAAAGAAAAGTTGACTAAGGCACCTATTTTGTCCTTGTCAGACGAGACCGAAGATTTTGTTGTTTATTCGGATGCCTCGCATTCGGGGTTGGGATGTGTTTTGATGCAAAGGGGGAAAGTGATTGCCTATGCATCTAGGCAATTAAAGACTCATGAGGAGAATTACCTAACCCATGATTTAGAGCTTGCAGCCGTGGTTTTCGCGCTCAAGATTTGGAGGCATTATTTGTATGGTGCTAAGTGTACGATCTACACGGATCACAAAAGTCTCAAATATTTCTTTGACCAAAAGGACCTCAATATGAGGCAAAGTCGGTGGCTTGAATTGGTTAAGGATTATGATTGTGAGATACTTTATCATCCGGGTAAAGCGAATGTTGTGGCGGATGCGCTTAGTAGGAAGCCAAGTCATTCACCTATCAAGGTGAAGTCATTTAAGATGACAATTTCATCATCTCTTAATGATGAAATCCGGGAGGCCCAAGTGTTAGCACTTGGTGGTGACTTGAAGAAAGAACGGATGATTTCTTATGTTGATAAGCTTGGTGAAAATAGCATGGGTTTGAAGACATGCTTTGATAGAATTTGGATACCTAGGTTGTCAAGTGTCTTGACAACCATTCTTGACGAGGCGCATAAATCCAAATATTCTATCCATCCGGGGGCCACAAAGATGTTTTATGATTTGAGGTGTCATTTTTGGTGGCCGGGTATGAGGCGTGATATTGTTAAGTATGTGGAGAGGTGTCTCACATGCTTAAGGGTTAAGGCGGAGCATCAAAAGCCGTATGGAAAGCTTCAACCGCTTGAAATACCACTTTGGAAATGGGAAAATATAACCATGGATTTGATCACTAAACTACTAAAGACTCGAAAGGGTTATGATGCGATATGGGTAGTAGTGGATCGGTTGACGAAGAGTGCACATTTCCTTCCTATAAAGGAAACGTATTCTTCGGATAGATTGGCGGAAATGTATGTGAAGGAAATTGTGTCACGTCATGGGGTGCCGGTGTCGATTATATCGGATCGTGATACGAGATTTACTTCTCGTTTTTGGAAGAAATTCCATGAGGATATGGGGACTAGGTTGAATCTTAGCACCGCTTATCATCCACAAACGGATGGTCAAAGCGAGCGAACGATTCAAACGCTCGAGAATATGTTGCGAGCGTGTGCCTTGGATTTTGGTGGTAGTTGGGACGACCATTTACCGTTGGCGGAATTCTCTTACAACAATAGTTACCATTCTAGTATTGGTATGCCGCCTTTTGAGGCATTGTATGGGAGAAAGTGTCGAACACCCATGTGTTGGGGTGAAATTGGTCAACGGGAGCTTGGTAGTGTCGAAGTGGTCAAGGAAACTAATGATAGTATTGACCAAATTAGAGCACGCTTGAAGGCGGCTCAAGATCGCCAAAAGTCTTATGCGGATAATAGGAAGCGGGCGATTGAGTTTCAAGTGGGGGACTTTGTGCTTTTGAAAGTCTCTCCTTGGAAAGGGGTGATACGGTTTAGGAAACAGGGGAAGTTAAGCCCACGTTTCGCCGGACCGTTTAAGGTGATAGTAAGGGTGGGTGCGGTAGCTTATCGTTTGGAGCTATCGGAGGGACTAAGTAGACTTCATAGCACGTTTCATGTGTCTCATTTGCGAAAATTTTGACGGATGAATCTACTTTTGTCCCATTGGATGATATTGTATTGGATGATAAGTTGATTTATGTTGGGGAAACAGTGGCAATCTTGGATAGAAAGTTGATGCGTTTACGCATTAAAGAGATTAGCCGAGTTTTGGCAAGGTGGAAACATAAGAAAGGAGCGGAAATGACTTGGGAAAAGCGAGGAAGAAATGCTCAAATGTTATCCGAACCTTTTTGTGTGAATTCGGGTTTCGGGGACGAAACCCAAATAAGGGGAGGTGATTTGTAACGAACCAAAATCCGGGTCTCGTTATAAATAAATAAATATTTCTAATTAAATATTATGGTGGAAATAATATTTAGAAATAAGTTGAAACAAGTGGGTTTCAAGTTAGTATCGGGGTTACGCTAGTTTTAGCTAGTTTTGGAATGAAAGGGGAGAAAAGGAAAGTTGAGGGACTGAATATGTAATATGACAAATCTGCCATATTTGACTATAGAAGTCAAAATTGAACTCATTTTGAGTTGTTTGGTCGTTCAAGAGGAAGAGGGGAGAAAACGGGATTGAAGCCAAAATCGTGCATTTGAAGCTTGAAACTTGAAGGTGTTGGCTCACACATCATCTCTCTAACATCAAGTAAGTGTTGATCATCCCTTTCCTCTCATTCTTGAGGTGTTCTTGGTGGGTTTTGATAGAAACTTGAATTTATGTTTGCATGTGGTGAAATAGTGTTAGATTATTAATAATCTAGCTAAACTAAAGTTAAAGAATGATGATTAACATCTTAGAACCCTTTGATTTTGATTATGAGAAGTTAGGGTTCATATGGTGAAAATTGGGGGTGTTTGGATCATAATGCTAGAATGTTGAATTAATGAAGATTAAGTGTTTTTAAGATGTTAGACACTTGAACAAACACCAAATTAACTTAATAATAATTTTTGAAAGAAGAATTAGTGTTAAGATTAAGTTAATGAAACTCAAGTAGGTGAGTTTGTGGTGAAAAAGGGTGTTTGGTTATGAGGATAACCCAAACGGGTCAATTTGGGTTGAAATTGGGAAATTGAGTTGTGAACTCAATTGTAATGAAATTTTGGTATATGTTAGATTACTAAACTAGGCGAATGTGTTTAGGTAATCAAATTGCAAAGCTTGAGAGCGGTGCGGGATCTTCTAACCCGAAAGGTAAGTGCCTATGCACTTACTTAGTATTGATGATAAATGGTGAATTTTGTGAATTATGTGTTATGTGATTGTGTACATACTTGTGATATGATAAATTGTGAATGATTTAGTATGTACAATGAATGAATGTAGTTATAGTGTTAAGCTATAATGGAAATGGATCATGTGTTGATCATAAATGAAACGGGGATAAATGAGTTTTATGCAAGGTTGTATGTATAATATGTAAAGTTGAATAATTTGTTATGTAGTATGAATGAGCATGAAATTGTATGCATAATTGAATGAATGTAGTTATAGTATTTACACTATAATGGATATGTTGATATGGAGTTATGGTCTATGAACCATAATGCATAGAATGGATATGGAGTTATGGTCTATGAACCATAATGGATAGAATGGATATGGAGTTATGGTCTATGAACCATAATGGATAGAATGGATATGGAGTTATGGTCTATGAACCATAATGGATAGAATGGATATGGAGTTATGGTCTAAGTACCATAATGGATAGATTAGTATTGGAGTTATGATCTCGTATCCTATGGGATATGAAGTTATGGCCTACGTGCCATAATGGAAATGGAAAAGTGATAATGAAATGAGGAAAGTAACTTGTAGGTGATATACAAGTGTATGAAATCCTTAATTGACCAAATGGGTGTTAACGGGTCAAATGGGTGTTAACGGGTCAAATGGGTGAAAGGTGTGAAAACAAGTTGTAATCACTTATTTGTTATGTTTAACACATTACAATGGTAATATGTTGATGAAATGCTAAAGTATGGAACTCTAATAGACCAAATAGATGCAAACGGGTCAAATGGGTGAAAAGAGTGAAAACAAGTTGTAAATACTTGTTGGTTATGTTTATCTCATTACTAATGGTGATATGTTTATATGGTTGTAGGAAAGGCTCCGAAGTAGTCCAAGTCAAGTCCAAGGCGTGAAGAGTTCTCGTATGCACTTTTGGTATTTTAAGGATTTTCGTAAAATCCATGTAAAGTGGTGTAATTTGGCACAAAAGTTATATTTTGGTGTAATCATATGTTGTCATGATGTTTTTGGTCAAAAACCCATGTGTTGGTTGAATTTGTTGTCTTGTATTTTGGAAAAAGATGGAAATTTGGCTAAGTATGAAACCTGCAGAAAAACTGGAAACTTTCTGTGAAAACAGGTCCCTCGCGGGGCGCGAGGGAGGTGGCCTATGTTTCTCGCGGGACGCGAGAGGTAAAAAAAAAAAAAAAAAAAATTTTCTGGGATTTAGACTTCCGCGCGTTAAAGTTTTGTTTTTTTTAAAAGTGGTATGTTTCAAATTCCAATCCCCATAAACCGTAGTTGGACTGTCGCTAGGAGCTTTTAGGTGTATTCTCTTACGTTTACATATGATTTGAGCTTCGTTGGCAGCTAACCAATCCATACCCAATACTATATCGAATCCTCCTAAGGTGAGAAGGAATAATCTAGATGGAAACTTATGTCCCTCTATTTCTATGATGCAATCCTCTGTTACTTGAAATACTGCCGAATTTTTACCCACGGAGTTTGTACGCTAAAGGCCTTTATTATGGTGTTGATAGTGCAATCCAGTTTACGACAAAATGCATTTGATATGAAGCTTTTACTAGCACCAGAATCGAATAAAATAGCAGAACGTTCATCATTAACTAGAAACGTACCTGACACGACATCAGGGTTTCCCCTTGCTTCTTCCTCAGTTAAGGCATAGGCCCGAGTCCTTGCCTTTTGTTGTTCCTGTTCCTTCTCCTTTCCCGAACCAGATTGGCCGGCCTTCCTGCAATTTTTGTCAGATGCCCAAAAAATCCACATACTTGGCATTTGGCGTCCTTCCAACAATCTCGGGAGTAATGCCCCGGCCTCCCGCACTTATAACACACGGTGGTGCCGATTCGACACTCGCCACTATGTTGCTTTCCACATTTCTTGCACGTTTCATATCCGTCCAACCTCGGTTTCTTAATTTCAGTTGTTTCATTCCCTCTTCTGGTGCCCCTAGATGGATTCTCCCATTTTCTCTTTTGTGTCACAGGTGCCGGGTCCTCGTTGGCATAATCGTCGTAAACGATTCCAGACAGGTTGACTACCGACTCAAAGGTCGAGGGTAAGTTGGCTTTTACGTGGACACGGACCCTTTGCGGCAGACCCTTGACATAGTATTTGATCATACGTTCTTCGGTTTCCACCAAGTGTGGTACCAGTTGGGCCAGCTCGTTGAACCTTGAAGTATATTGGCGATGAGTCTTGTCGCCAGCTTTGAAGTTTAGGAACTCATTCTCCACACGATCAATCTCATTCTGTGGGCAGAACTTTTGGATTACGAGCTTTTTCAAGTCTTCCCATGTCATTCTGGCAAGAGCATGTGGTGACTTTGTTCTTTGAATATTTCTCCACCAACCTAGTGCTTCATTGGTGAAAGAATGAGCAACATATTTAACCGCCTGGTCTGGTCGGCACTCGCTGATGTTGATTACAGCGTTCATTCTCTCAATCCATTCCAAAGTAGCCACCGAATCCTTGCTACCATCAAACTTGGGTGGGTCTCCATCTTTGAAACCTTTATAAGTGCACCCTTTAGTGCTTGACCCCACTTTTATCTCATCCCCGTCGCTGTCATATACTTTTTCTTCGTGGTTTCCTTCATCCTCCTCTTTACTTTTCTTTATTGCCTCGGATAGTAGATCAGGCAGTACCTTCTTCAAAGTGAGCACAACCTCACGGGCAATAGCATCCCTGACTTCAGGTTCCAATTGTATAGGCCCTGAACTGTCGTCCCTAATTGGTGTCACTTCTGTTTCGTGCACACTTTCGGTGTGCTCTGCGTGCACACTCTCTTCTTCTTCAACTCTTCGGTTCAACGGAGGTCTACCTACTCGGCCAGTGCGACCGCCTCGTCGTCCGGTTCTTCCTCCGCCAGCCATAATTTCTTAATTTCCTGATAGTCATAAAGGGAATACATCAATGTCATTTCTTCAGATCATAGTTTGGAACAGTACGAGCAAGGTAAATTTTTAATTACAGTGACCGGTTTGTGATTACTAATTTACATTGCTTTTCGGTTTCAAAACTCTTCAAATCGGTTGTGACATTGACATCTATTTGTTCTAAGTTAAGGTATCTATCCTTATCTAGAGCATTAGCTTTAGTACTTACTTACCGTGCTGCGTTGGCGTTGGTTACCCATACTGACATCCGTGCGTTGGTCCCATAATCAGTTTGAGTCCAGACATTTAGGGATGTCTGAATCTCTCAAACTATTGCTCTGTTACCAACTTGTAAGGCCCCTAAACCGGGTGACCTCACTTGTTGGATTTACTCATAAACATAGTCATAAATACTGAACTTAAATTAAAAACATTCATCATTCAATTACAAATCATTCGTCGTTCAATTACATAACATAACAGCGAAAGTCTTAACACATATATTAAAGTGGGATGTCAGTCTTGTGTCGGGTAACCTTCACGCCTTCGCACGACCCTTTCCTTTGTTACCTGAAATGTATACTAAAAGTCAGCTAACGCTGGTGAGTTCTAGTTTAAAGACAATCATACATAAAATTTATCTTATCATGAATATAATGTATATATGTATATTCGTACTTTTAAATATTCTTTACTTTGTTGTTCTCACATAACATTCATTGAGGGTATATACATATGTACATACATACTTTCTTTGAGAGAACACATATTGGCCATAATCTTAAGGGAGATCAACCCATCATACTTGTCGCGAATGTCACGAAGACATCGCAGTCGGAACTACCGTCGTAGTCCGTTTCATTGCCGTCCGGCTCTAGAAAACCGTCCGTCATATCATTAAATCCGTCCGGCAACCTTTGTTCGTCCGCTCTTTACCGTCCTACCGTCGTAGTCCGTCATTTTTTTCCGTCTGCCCTAGGGCATCCGTTTCCCACGTGACCATTATGTATGCAACCGTTCTACATTAGTTAAGGCTTGCTTCGACCGTCCATTAATACCTTTTCATACGTCCTAGCTTGCGAAGGAACGTTTTTGTCCCGGTTGCAAAATAGTCACGTGGTCGTCCGTCTACCGAAGTAGCCGTTGTCACAAAAGGATTTATAACGTTTACATTCATTCATAACATGCAATATATATGTAATATAAAGCAAGATTTCATTCTTTTACGTTATGTCCTTCTTTCATTCATTCTTTATAGTCATACGCTTCATTCTTTATTCATAATTCATTTTCATATATAAATATTTATATATATATATATATATACGTATGATCACATTGACATTTATAACATTTATTCATTTAGTGTATACACTTCAGCCCCAAAACATTTATAAATCATTTGCACATAACATAGAAGGGGGCACATAGAACTCACCTGATGAGTAGTTTCTTTAATACACTAAGCTGGCTACTGAGCTTTGCTAATATCACTCACGATCTGTATAATAAAGTCATACACATAAGGTGGTGCTCCTAGATGACACTAGACATTACTATGCTTGAACATAGTAGTTTCGATTGATTAGCTTATATCGAAACTTGGTAGTTTTGATAGGTTGTTTCTGTCGAAACTTGGTAGTTTCGATAGGTAGTTTCGATAGTAACTTATGTATTATCTTAGCTTCGGATCGGGGGCTCATATCGAAACTATGGTAGTTTCGATTGGGTCTGCATATATCGAAACTAAGTAGTTTCGATGGGTCTGCACATATCGAAACTAAGTAGTTTCGATGGGTCTACACTTATCGCCTTCCCCAAAAATCCGAATGTTCTGCATGCGAATCTGATCATGTCGATATCTAAATTTTCTTTGATCAAAACGTTCGTTTTTCATTCTAGATGCTATACCTAAGTTCACTTTCAAGATTCATCCGCAAAATCGTTATCTTTTAGCCAAAACCCGAAACTTCCCAAAACGAACAAAAACTCATAATGTGATCGAATCGTTACCTGGATTGGATTTCTGATTCAGAGGATATGATCACGAGAACAGCAGCAACGTTCTCCTGAATTCCCGAGTTGATCCGTCACTTTCTCTCTCTAGACCCGAGCTCTCCTTTCTCTCTTTAAAAGCTGCGTGAGATGGGGAAATGAGCAGGGAAGAGGGCTGCCTTGCCTCTTATGTGCATGGGCTTCCCTCGGCCCATTGAAGCCGGGCCCAGGCCCGCTCCCTTTTTGTTTAAATAATCCAACTAAATCACCGGTCTCGCTATATTTATTCGTTTTATTATTTTTGGGATGTTACATAGCTTCATGAAGTTTCCACATGCTTAGAAATGTAAAGATAGAGAAGAAGATAAGAATATTATGAGGTTTTAGGATACAGGGAAGGATATTGTTTATTTAATTTATTATTTAAGTATATACTAATAAGTCATGGATTTTTAATAAATAAATCATCAAATAAAATAATAACTAATCATAGTAAGCATGTAGCACATAGCATGTAACACATAATATATAACATATAGCATGTAGCATATAACATGTAATCATGAAACATAGCATAAGTAGGTGTCCTAAAGTTATAGTCTAGGTCAAGGTGTCTAATAACCTAATTCCCTATAACCAAGGCTCTGATACCAATCTGTCACACCCCGACCGATGGCGGAATCATCGGGGCGGGACATGTAGACTGTTCATAAGCACAAGTTTGACTAGATTGAATATATTAAACGTCAAATTTCATTGCAAGTAATCCAAACACAACCAAATCCAAGATAGAAACTAAAATTGAAATACATAGAGTTCTTTTATTTAATTTAACTAAGTCCAAGCCTATGTGTAGCACATCTTGATCAATCTCACACATTAGAACCTGAAACATGAATAAAATAAAGTCAACTAAAAAGTTGGTGAGTATAACACAGGTTTATATAGATAGCATATAGTTTGTAAAACAAATCCATACATATCATGATAAATAAGGCATTTATGGAGAGCAGCTATTGTGTAACCATGCACAATCAAACCTTTGTAACTAGCATGCAAAATTGTGTTGTCGGTATCAATCACCCCAATCTGGGTGGGTTTGTCAGACTCAATAGATCTATCATTGAAAACCGTCGGCTTGAATAGTTAATGATTGCACATAATCGCATAAAAAGGTTAGCACACCTAGCACTCGGGCATAAAGCTCAAATTGCACACATGAATGTAAATAGGATTTGTACTTGTGTTGTTTGTGTAAATGTAAACATATAATTTGAATAATGTTCATGTTCCACCCCAAAAATGTAAAAAGAATAAAAAGAGGCTATGAAATACTCACTTGGTTTGAAGGCGTTGCTAACAAAGGTACTAGATAGGATAATGATCTTTGAAATGCACAAGTTAACCTAAAATGTAATGTATATGGTATTAATAGTGTGCACAAGAGTTTAATCCTAAGGTTGTATTTGGACTTGTGTAATAAGTCATTGATTTGTAATCGGAGGTATTGAATAAAATATATAAAGTTTGAAAGAATATTTTTATAACACTTTGATTAAGGTCTGAGTTTAAATAATTAAATAAGTAATGTAAATAATTATTGTTTATGAAAATTATTATAAGTGTTAAATGAATTTAAGTGTAAATAAATAAATGTCTTTGTTTAAATATAAGGTAAATAAATAATCATTATTTTATTTATTTATTTATAAAATGTAACTTAACCATTTAAATACTTTTTAAATAAAAGGTTTAGCAATAATTGTAAATTAAATTTTATAAACTTTAAATAAATAATTTTCCATTTATTAAATATTTGTTCTTTCTAAATAAGATTAAATGCAATTTTTATAAAAATCAACTATTTTTGTTTTGTAATTTAATCAGAATATTTATGGTTTGAAAAATACATAAAATTTATAATCTGCCAAGAATTTAACTCACACACGACCGTGCCTGGGAAGGGCACGATCGTGCTCAAACAACGGGTGCGACCATGCTAGCCAGGGCGCGACCGTGTTGATCAAACTGAGGCTTAACTAACTAAATCATTAGGCACGACCGTGCCTTGGCCAGGCACGATCGTGTCTATGATTCTAAGACACGACTGAGATTAGCCAAAAGGCATGATTGGGTCTGGACAGGAGGACACGACCACGCTGGTAGTCGGCACGACCGCGTCTCATGACGCACGACCGCGCTAGATGATTAGCGCGACCGCGTCTGTTCCAAATCAGGAACGAATTGACTAATTCTTATAATAGCAGGGTTGGAAATCATAGGGCTTTCACCCATTAGATTATTTCGAGTCTTTTTGCATAGATTAATTGGATTTAAAACGTGTCTAGAGTCGAATTCGATTAAATCATTTTTGAACGAAAACTAGATTTGGGTTTAAGATGATTTCCATATTGGAAGCCCAAATTAACATGGGGCTTTTTTTCTAAGGACTAAATCGATAGAGGACAAGGTTTCAATTACCCGGAATGATGGCGAATCGATAGCGAACGGTAGGAAGGAGTTCCGACGTCGGCGAGCTTGGTTTACGGCGTCTTCTGCTACGATTCCGATTGCTTCAAGTGGGTCAGTAGCTTCTGGGAGGATCGTTTGTGCGTTTGCTTGGGAGAATTGCAAACAATTTGGAGAATTCGACGGTCTGGTGGATGATTTTGTTGATTATTAGATGAATTGATGAAATTCCGTTTATTTGTTGTAATTAGGATGATCAAGTGGCTTAACTCTGTTTGTTAATAGTTGGAACGTGTAAAACGGTTATGAAATCGAACGTCTCTGTGATTAAAGGCTGTATTTCCGTTTCAAATTGTACTTGGCGCGACCGTGCTAAGGCACCAGGCGCGATCGTTCCAAAGCAAGTCGCGTGACCGTGCCAAAGCACTCGTCGCGACCGTGCCAGAACTAGGCGCGACCGTGCCTATTAGGGTTTCTTGAAATTTTTCAACATCAGACCTTGTAACTTTGGTCTTTGACATATTTGTATAAATAGATACTTATGTAGTGTTTTAGTAGGTAATAACCGTGTAAAATTTGTGGGTTAACATTGAAATATAGTATTTAATTGATGGTACGAATAGAAATGTTATAACCATAGCGGTTGGTGTTTAGGCTGTAGTTTGATAATAAAATTAGTATCCTACCCGTTCTTGAGACCTACCAAGTGATAGAATTAGCCTGGAACCTCCTACCCATTGTCCTTTGAGTTTAGATTACGCGACCGTACGAGTCTGTCTTTTCTGACATGGTGTTAGTGTTATTAGGGTATATTTGCTTCCTTCATATCGGATTTTCCTCTGCTCTGGGGTTGTGGATCACGACCTTTCACAGCATTGAGAGTGGTGAGACCGATCGGAGAACCCTCTTTTAACATTTTAGCTTAACCTATCCCGACCTTCACCCGAGTCTTCTGGTTTTCTCAGGAAGTAGCAACATACCTGGTTAGCCTTAGAATTGATTCCATAGAGATAGTCATATGATGAATACCATAGTAATTGCATGTGTATTGGATTCCGGCCTAGGTGGTTGTTTTAGTTCTTTGATTTACTCCAAGTTCTTTTGTGTTTGTTTGCTTGCTCATTTGATACAGTTGGTCATCATTTAGAGTTGTTAAGTCTAGAGTCTTTAAGTCATTTGCATTTTGGTTCATGTTTTTAGGTTTTTAGTGCCTTGAATTGTTCATTAGGCTAGGACCCGATAGAGGTTTATTATCGAGGGTTGTCTTAGGTGTCCACATATTGATATCCGGACTTACCTTTACTTCACTACATACGTACCGGTACACTTTCCGTGTGTGTGGTAGAGTTTTGGGTATTTTCCCTTTTAAAAATATTATGTAATTGGACCTCAATTTTATATATATTTCCTACACATCAGAGCGTGTTAATCATTCTAACAGTTCTCCGCTTAAAAGGTTTAGTTCGTGATGAATTATATCTAACAGTGTAACGATCCGTCAGACAATGTTTATTAGTTCGTTTTGGATTCGGTTCGTATATTGGGCCTTTAGTTGGGTCGTTAATGGGTCGAGCCTTTTTATCTTCAGTTGGGCAAGCCCAATGGGCCTAATATAGTTGTGTAAGCACAATGTATGTATTGGGTTCTAAATTGTAGCCCATAGTGCTCGAGTTTGTTATTCAGTAGTTCAAGTATCAAAATAGACGACATGTAATAATAAAAATCAGGCCCTAAATTTGGGGTTGTTACACAATAGCAAATGAATTAGAATCTACCTCAGTTGATGAACTTGATGCTTCTCTAATAGCCATGAGAGCAAGTGCATATTCGGGTTGGTCAACAGCAGATGCTTCCCGTTCCTCAGCTTCCAGCAAGTCAATAATCTCTGCCATCAAACCCATCTGTATCTGAGCAAGAATGGCATCTTCCAGATGAACTCCCCAGTCAAAGCTTTCCACCTGTTGAACCACTAAAGCATTAGACATTGCTCCTTGATTCTGACTGTGGTTGTTCTGATTGTTATAGCTTTGGTTATTTCCCTAACTTGGTCGAGTAAAACCTAAAGCTGGTGCCTTATCCTCCTGACATTATCTTGCAAAGTGTCCAAAGTTCTGACACTTGTAACACTTGGCATTTGACTTATCAAATCCAACTTTAGCATTTGAATTCCCACCGATAAACTTTCTACTAGTTTTGTTCAGAAAACGCTTAGCCCTTCTCAAGATCATAGCCATATTCCATTGAATATCCATATCCTCCATGTCATCTAGATCCACTTGATTTAAATCTTCCTCAATTGTTTCATGGTCAGTTAGCTTCCCACCAATGAAGTTCTCGTAGGAGAGCATGCATGATGAGAATAATGTCACATGATCTTTAGCAATCTTGGCAATAGCACTTTGTTGATTTGAAGATGTAGATGTTGTACCTTTTGAGCAATGTTTATATGAACCAGATCCTGATGCTGCAAAACAAGTAGGACTACCACAACCTTTAAAATTTTCCTCCTCCTTAGTAGCATTCCCTGATTATAAAGCAATTCAAGAACCCGATGACTTTGCCGTGGAAGGTCTCGCAAAGTACATTGATGGATCTTGAATTTGAGGTCTTCCAGAAGTTTCTTTCTTCCTCAGATTCATGGCATGTGCTTGAATTTTTCCTATCGCTTCATCAGTTTTCATCTCATAAAATTTGGGGTTCTTTCTTAGTAGGGTAGTATACATGTCAAACTTTGGTGGTAATGCATCAAGAAACTTTCCCACCAACTCATCATCTGGATACTTTAATTCATAAGACTTCAGCTCAGTCTTCAAATGATAGAATCTAGAAACAAGCTCATCAATGGATTCATTCTCCATGTATCTGAAGCATTCATACCGTTTCCTCAACAGCTCCCTCTTGCTCTTCTTGTCATCACTGTTACCCTCGAAACTTTTCTACAACACTTTCCAAAGATCTTGTGAAGTATCATATGCTCTGAAGTTGTGAAATAAGTCACGTGTCAATGCCATAGTTATAGAACCATGAGCTTTCTTCTCTAGGTCATAAGCCTTCTTCTCTTCCTCAGTAAGCCTAGAGATGGGTTTGGGAACAGTTTCATCAAGGAATACATGTGTTAGATGTTTATACCCCTCAAGAATGGGTATCCACATGGTGGAATCAATTTACGAGACATATTCCTCAAAACGTGCTTTCCAATTAGAATAATTATTTACATTAAGCAGCTTTGGTGGTTTCTGCGGAGTCCCTATCTCGTTGTCATAATTAAGCATGCTACTTATATTCTGAATGTTTGCCATGGTGTGAAACTTAGTAAAAATCCAGAAATCATGCACAACTTGCGTACTTAGTGAAATGGCTTTACGCACTTAACACAGTGTTCTTGCGTACTTAACAAAGTGTTCTTGCGTACTTAAACAAGTACACATGAAAGAAAATTAAGTACGCAGGGATTTGTTCTTGCGTACTTAACAAGTACGCATGAATAGAAGAATTTTTGCCAAAAAAAGGTAAGTACGTAGTTCAGTTTTTCAACCTGCTCCACAAAATTTTTTCGGCACCAAAAAATGCTCAAATCTTCAGATATTGATGTTATGACCAAATTGGTCAAGCCAAAGGTTAGAAACTTGTTTCTAACAAACCCTTGATGATTAAAACACTCAAACAAACAACAAATGGGTCAAAATTTGAAGGTTTTTTGGGATGAAAACAATGCACAAGTTTGTGACTATTTTATACACAAAAATTTTCAAAAATCCGGTCAAAAGTCAAGTAATTAGGCCACACAATGTGTCAAAAATACTCCTAACACACTCACAACACTCGAAATCAAGAGCAAATGCTGTGATACCAGTTGTAGGCCCACGGGTGTCTCGAATCATATCGTGCGAGTTTGTGAGTAGTCGAACTGGGTGCGGAATGCCCATGACTTGGTGGAGAAACAAACACAACAAGTAAATAGACAACAAACAAGATTCACTGAAAAACTTCGTCTATTATCAATCACAGCAGATTACAAGTTACAAGTGAGAGCGTACTTGTCAACTACAACACACGGCTATTTATAGCAACAGACCTGTGATTTGCGCACTTATCAAGTGCGCAGGAAGACCTTCATGCGTACTTAGCAAGTACGCACACTTTGTTCATGCGTACTTGCTAAGTGCGCATAACACCTAACAAACACACAAATGACTATTACAAGACCAAATACTTACAGACACGATTACAACTCGATAACCGGTACATACAAAGACTGAAATACAAAATACAATTACAAAGAACAGTTACAAAAGCATAAACAATATCCAAAGTGTTTGTCACACATACATGCTCCAACAGGTGGCACAAGCAAGAACAATTCCCACCATTCTACGGCTTGTCAAAAAGTGTCGCCAAAAGAAGAGCCAAAAGATACGACAAATGTGTGAAGTGTGACAACTGGAGCCACGATGGAAAGTGTAGCAACTGGAGCCACGATGGAAAGTGTAGCAAGAATCAAACTTACTCCCAACATGAGTATACGCACCTTATCAAAGTAGGATCCGTTAGGCTACAAGCCAAAAGATCCATGTGGAAAGGCAGCAATATGTATTACACAGCGATGGAAGAGTTGAGAATGATAAGAGATCTTGGTTTTGGCAATCTGACCATAAATAAGCCCTCAGATTAGTTATACCCTCAAGATCTGAGTACTGTAGAGGGACCTGCTAGTATTTTCCATTTAAACCATGAAGTCGTAGCTGCGTGTTCCATGATAGTTGCAGCCTTTTCAAACCCTTTAAATCCCAAACAATCCAAAAAGATTTTCATTTTCACCCTTCATTTTTATTTTAGCCACATTACTACCCTTTTTAAAGTCCTATTGATTCATGCATACTATTTAGTTAGTTGGTGGAGACTTGATTTGCGTACAAGCTTATGACCATTGCATAATTCGATTCGAACTTGAGTGTTCCACTTAACTTACATTATCCATACATATATAACCCTAAAGTTGAGTGAACATTGTGAGGAGTGAGGGATTATGCATAATTAAAGTTCTAGTAGGCTTGCCATGGATTCCATCATCTTAAAATAGAAAAATACATAAATAGAATAAGCGACTCAAGAGTTATCCTGGAGTTTCCAACTACTTGGAACTCCATTACATTTTGTAAAGTTTTTAGTTATGGGTATGATCATGCATGAGTTTGCTTGAGGATAAGCAAAGTTTAAGTGTGGGGTGTTATGATGTGTCATCATTTATATATGTCTTTACATGCATAATAATCCCCATATTATGGTACTAATTGAACAATAACCTTGCAATTGATACTTAAAACATTTATATTTTGTAATTGCAGGTCATTTTGAGACCTATAAATAGAGGGTTTGGGTTCTTGGTTTCACACACCATAACAAAACCAAAGATAGAGAGAATAGTTCGTTTCTAGCAGTATTAGAGTAGTGATAAAGAGTAGAGGGGCTCCTCCTCCTTGTTCTGCAATAGAGAAGCCTACGAAACTCAGTGTTACGCTAGTTAGTATGGTCATTCGTGGCTAAACTCTTTGTATTGCTAGGGTGAAGATGAAGTTTGGTGCATGTTAATGTTTGACGTATTAATTTAGTGGTATGTTTATGTCTTTAATTATTCATTCTTAAAACCACCATTTGTTGGGCTTTTATTATTGTCTAAATCCGTCTTTATATTTGTGAGTGTTCTTGATTTTAAAGTGTAAGATCGTAAAACCTTTTTAATCAAACTTCCTTTGAAGCTTGTACGTCTTTATACAAACAGCGATTAATAAGCCAAGGCTTAGTCAATACTATTAATATCGTACGTCTTTATACGAACTTATTATGTGACGAAGAATTGGTGAACTCATGTTGGGAACAGTACGTCTTTATACTTGATCCCATTGTTACACCGCCTCCCGGTGAGCAAAATATAGTCACATATTTAACAATAATATAAAGCACTTAAGTTCGATGTCTTAAACAAACCTAGAGATAGCATTCAAAGGGTTGAGGGTAACTGTCGTCCCTAGCGGGAGGCACTACTATTTTAATTTAAAGATTTTAATTCGTGAATCGAATGTTGTGAGGACGAGGCTCTAGCGATGACCCGAGTAACAAGTTTGTAGTAGTCATACCATTGAATTAGTCAACATAACATTATCACGCACCAAGCGGATTCGAAGCCCAAAGCAATACACTTCGTGACCTGATCATTTCTAAGATATATACTCTTATGCTATTTACTATTCTGTTTGTTACATTTATATTACACACATCACACACGTTTTTTACTTTTATGCTATTTACTTTACCGTTATTTACTTTTCTGTCATTTACTTATCTGCTTCACAAGCACACAAAACTCACTCGTTAATTAGTCCGGCTAAATGTTAGAGCAAGAATTTGTAAATGTAGCAAACATTTTAAGTGTATATGTAGCGTACAAGTTAATTTTGCCTAAGGGAATGTTTAGGCGAACTTAACAAGCGAACTTACTAAGTTCGCCTATAGAGTTATGGGCGAACTTGTTAAGTTCTCCTGTAGACTCAGTTTGCCTATAAATAGGACATTAAGTGTTCATTTGTAGCAAACAATGCTAGAGATAGCATACACAGAGAGGGAGTGAGTCTCTATGTGAAGTGAGTCACAATCCCTAGGTAGAGCTCACCTAGGGATTGCAATTGGAGCTTAAACGTAGAGATGTACACTTCTTCGGTATTGTAATCTGTGATGACGACTTCGTTATCGATTATTTACGAACGATTATGTTTCATCTATCTTCTATGTTTCGTGTTTGTGTTTGATTCACTTCGTGCTTCCGTCTCAATGCGAATCATCGAGTAATGCGTTTGATCGTGGTTATTTTACTCGTTAGAAGACGCCACAGGGACCTACAATAAACGATAACAAAAGTTGAGTATTGGAACTAGACCATATCCATTGGTTCGATACTTGAATCTTACCTAAACTATATTACGCTGCGCTAGGTACACTTGCATATTGTGTGTGTTTTAAGTTAAAGTAGTTATCATTTTATAACTTTAAAACCTAATCTTGTGAAACCATAATCTCTAAATATTATTATATAATATTTAATTTAATCCGTGATCACATCATGGGCACAAACCACAAGGAGTATTCAACAAAACTCCTAGAGTATGCACGCATAGTTCCTCACTTGGTGTCACACCCCCAAATTCCACTAACGGAGTTTTACCATTCGGTGCATGACAAACCAGGATCGCAGTCATTAGTTACATCAGACGACACTATATGGGACTCAAATTGAAATATTATAAAAGTTCAGAGTAAAATGCGAAAGCGATGAATAAAAAGTAAATGTACAAAACAAACGCGCCCAAAGTCTAGTTCAAAACAAAGTAAATACGATAGTCTAAATGTCTTGATTATAAATAAGATAATATTAGGACTCCATGCATGTCCTAATCGTGCACCTGTGCCTTAGCTTAGCGTCCTAAGAAAACATGTAAGAAAACGGGTCAACACTAGGTTGGTGAGTTCACAGGTTTCAATATAGTAATAAAGCATTTACCAGATTATGTACATTCAATATGTGTATCTATAGGTAGCTAACCTATGTTCATGTCTTACTAAAGGGCTTGTAACCAAAGCTGACTTTTTGTGTTTATTTGCCTCCTGCCAGGTCTATCAACTCTGACAAATGTGAGTATGCTAACATTTCACCCGTTCGACCACCAATCGAGTTAGCGCGACTCATGCGGGTGGGATTTGTCAAACCCAGTAGTACTACTAAACATTACCTCGCTAAGATCCATATTAACGGTTCGAAATGTGTGAGGACTTTCAGTGATAGTGTGTTACGCTTAGCCTCAATAGTGATAACATATGAATTACAGTAATCTAAAATAGTTTGTGTCATGTTTTCTCCCCCAATTTAAAACAGTAAAAGGGGCCGTGAAAACTCACCTGAGTTGCGTAGGTAGATTCACACAAGAATGAGATTGGAACCACAAGTGTTAGCCTGCAACGGCTTACGTATGCCCTAAAATTATACACATAATAATTAGGGATACAAAGGGATTTGTGACGACGACATGTAAAGTTGAACGTCCTAAAACGATCTAATGATCAAAGAGTAGACGAGTGTGTCCATGGGAATACGGATTTCTAAATATAATATTTAAGATAAATACGCTTCTCGTCGAATGATTCTAATTACAATAATAATATATAATAAATATATTCGTTTGTTTATACCATTAATAATGATCTAGGAAAATAATATAATTTATTATATTATTTTTAAACTTAGAGAATAACACGATAGTTAAATTTGGTGACAAAATAATAAAACTATTATTTTATTCAGATCATAATAACGTGGGAAACAACATAATTAAATATTATTTATTAGTTTGAAATGTTACACGAGTTTTATAAACGTGACGAAAATAATATATAAATATATTATTATTAATTGAAGTCAAGTGCTGAATAATAATAAATATATTATTATATATGTGGGAAATATTATTAAAAACGAGTTATAAAATCAAACACAAGTATACGGGTGTTTTCCGAGTTAAAAATATACTATTATATTTTAATATAATAAAATACAGTATTATGTATCAAGGTTTCTTTCACACACGACCGTGTCTAGGGCAAGGCACGACCGTGTCAGGGTTAGTGGCACGACCGTGTTTGCCAGGGGCGCGACCATGCTGGTAGATCAGAGGACAACCAGGTCAAATCACGAGGCACGACCGTGCCAGTTCTTGGCTCGACCGTGTCAAGGGTTCTGGGTGCGCGACTATGTCAAGCCAGGAGGCACGACCAGGTCAGAGTATGAGGCACGACCGTGCCAAGGGCTAGGTATAACCGTGTCTCCTGGATACACAGTCACAGTGCTTTCCCCTCTTTTACAGACCAAACCAACATGTCCCAAATCCTTCTGATTTCAATCGCGATTGACCAAAAGGATATGGGGGTTCTGTTTAACAGTGCCATGCGAATCAGAGGGTGGTTTTAATTGCAAAAACACCGAGCTTTAGATCGTTTAATTCCTGTTCAAAAATTTGAACCCTAGATCAAGAACACGAGATCAAATTGATTAAATTGGATAAGATTACTTGTTAAAATCATAGGGCTTTCAATAAACAGAGGATTGCGATTCTAATGAAGAAATTTAATTAGATTGAGATCGGGTTTAGAGTGTAGGTTGATTAAACCAAAAATATGAAGAACCCTAGCTCTGATTCGAGTTTAATTCGATGATATAAGCCCTGAATAGGTTAGGGCTTTCAATCTGGACACTAAAACGAAGATAAGGGTATGTTCAATTACCTCAAACACTAACGAATTGAAGGGGACCGACTAGAACATGCCGACTTGATTTCCGGCGACTCCGGCTTCGTTCTCCGGCCAAATTAGAATGTGCAAATGCTTCTGGGAGTTGCGAGAGAGAGGTGTGGATCATTTGTTTGCACAGAGGTGATCTAAAATAATCGAATTCGAGTGTTTTGGTAATGTAATCGACGATTTTGGATTTAAAATTTATAATGGGGATTAATTTGAAAATTGCGGGTGTTAAAGTTGTAAGGCCCCAAACCCGGGAGGCCTCACTTGTTGGATTTACTCATTCACAAAAAGTTCTTAAACTTGATTATCAAATAACGCAGCGGAAAATACTTCAAATAAACATAACCATTACATTGTTTAACAACGGAAGCGTAACATATTCTATTATATAAACATATCATAATCTAATCATAACGGGATGCCAGTCTTCATGATCAACCGGGTAACTCTTCTCGCTTGCCAAGCATCACCGTCCATCATCCATACCTGCCTTAACCTGAATGTGCATACTAAAAAGTCAGCTACGCTGGTGAGTTCTAGTTTTAACATAAAACCTTAACTTCAAATAATTTGCCAAAAACATAACTTCATACTTCATTTAATAAAAAGCGTACGTAAAATAATGCAATAACAAAACATAACACTTCATAAACATAAGTCAACGAACATATCAAATCTGCGCCTTCTCGTAACCGTCAAATCCAAACGTCACATACTGGCTGAATAACCTAAAGATCACCACCACTAGGCCCATCAATCACCGTACTGTCCTTCGGGTGAAGAACTCCTAGGGCTCGATACTTAGGTTATTCAACACTACTTCAAGCATGGCATCACAAGGATGACACGTACCAAACTTCAAGCACTGCGCCCCGTAAGGCGCAAGTACCAAACTTCAAGCACGACTACCCCGTAAGGTAAATCGTACCAAACTTCAAGGATCACGATAATCCCCTTGGTGACCGTCATCACCCCAGTTGTACAACAGTTGGCCAGCCACAAAGGCCCCTAAAAGGTAAAGGCCCATAACACACTTCCCATCCCTTAACCTTCATTCCCTAAGGAATATTGGCAGATTCGTTCGTTTGTGACTTTCATAAACCTTCGCTTCTTTTACTTCAAAAACTTCAGTTAAAGCATTCGTACGTTTTATTAAAAACATTCATTCGTTCATTAACACACTTCATAAACTTCTTTTGGCAAAATATTTCATAAACACTTCCTTCATAACCTTTCCTTCTAAAACATCACTCATAAACGTCATTTTATAAAACGTTACATACAACCTTCATAAACATCGTTTTATAAAATCTTTACATCGTTACGTATGCACACCAGCCCAAAAACATTATTAAAACATTTAAAACAGGGCTTCTAGAACTCACCTTATAAGCTAGTCTCGGTTGTCCTAAACGAAGGTCCAACAACGTCACTTCCGATCTGAATTGATTAGTTAAATACACATCAGACCAATCCCGACTCTAACGGTTTAACCATTCTAACATACTGACTTCACTGAACCAGTTGTGATGTCTGCGCACTTGGCAAGTGCGTAGACCCTGCTGCCTGCGCACTTAGCAAGTGCGCAGACCCCTCCTCCTGCGTACTTAGCAAAGGCGCAGGTCCCTCCTCCTGCGCACTTAGCAAGTGCGCAGGTCCCTCCTCCTGCGCACTTAGCAAGAGCGCAGGACCTGCTCCGTGCGCACTTAGCAAGTGCGCACGACCTGTTCTTCGTGAAAAACCCTAACTTTCGCATTCGGGTCTGATCATGTCAAGATCCCAAACCTGTTGCATTCAAAACGTTCTCCATGATTATCTTTCAGTTTCATCCGTTCAAACCTTACCTTTTCACCCAAAACCCGAAAAACCCAAATACGAACTAAAACTCAGATTTAGGTCGGATTGTTACCTGAATCGAGTTTTTGATCCGGAGGTTCTTCTCACGAGTTATGGAGTAACACTTTGCTGAAGTCTCGGGTCGATCCGCCAACTTTCTCTCTCTACGGTTTCTCTTTCTAAAAGTTGCAAATGAGAGAAAAAGGGTGGCATAGGCTATTTATAGCCAGCTGACCCATCCGACCCGACCCGCCATGCCTCGTTTGTTTATTCCGTTATTATAACTGTCGTTTTATTTTTGGGATGTTACAAGTCTACCCCCCTTACAATAGGTTTCGTCCCCGAAACCTATCGTAAGTCAAATAGATGAGGGTACGACTCCCTCATTTCCTTCTCCGTTTCCCAAGTGGCTTTCGATCCCTTTCGATGCTTCCATTGGACTTTAACCAATTGGATAACTTTGTTACGTAAACGTTTCTCCTTCTGATCAAGGATGGCCACGGGTTCTTCGATGTAAATAAGGCTGTTGTCAACCTCGATATCAGTAAGTGGTACGTGAGCCGATTCATCCGCCAAACACTTTCGCAAGTGTGATACATGGAAAGTAGGATAAATCCCACTTAACTCATCAGGCAACTCCAACCGATAAGCGACTTCTCCAACCCGTGCCATTATCTTGAATGGTCCGACAAACCTCGGACTTAACTTTCCTCTTTTTCTGAATCGTATGATTCCCTTCCATGGTGACACTTTCAGCATTACTCTGTCACCAATATCAAACTCAATAGGCCTTCGTCGTTTATCCGCATAGGATTTCTGACGATCTTGTGCGGCCTTCATTAGCGCTTTGATCTGATCAAACCTTTACGACGTCTCTCTTACGACTTCGAGACCTCCTAATTCCTTCTGTCCAATCTCACCCCAACAAACCGGGGTCCTACATCTTCTCCCATACAACATTTCGTAAGGCGGCATGCCTATCGTCGTGTGATGACTATTGTTGTAGGAGAATTCAGCTAACGGCAGATGGCTGTCCCAACTGCCACCAAAGTTGATAGTACAAGCACGGAGCATATCCTCCAATGTCTGAATGGTCCTTTCGGAATGACCATCCGTTTGCGGGTGGTATGCTGCGCTGATATTAAGCCTCGTGCCCATCGCCTCGTGAAATCTTTTCCAGAACCTCGATGTGAATCGTGTGTCCCGGTCAGATACAATCGTCAAAGTCATCCCATGCCGTGCTACTACTTCGTTAATAAATACTTCCGCTAACCTTTCCGAGGAGAACGTCTCACGGATAGGTAGGAAATGGGCACTCTTCGTTAAACGGTCCACAATTACCCAAATGGTGTCATGACCTTTAGCTGTGCGAGGTAGCTTAGTTATGAAGTCCATGGTAATGTGTTCCCACTTCCATTCCGGTATATCAAGTGGTTGAATCTTTCCATACGGTTTCTGGTGCTCGGCCTTTACTTGCGAGCAAGTCAAGCACTTGTTACATACTTCGCCACATCACGTTTCATTCTAGGCCACCAGTATTCCTTCCTCAGATCTTGATACATTTTATTGGTACCGGGATGGATAGAGTAACGAGACTTATGAGCCTCATCCAAGATCTTGGTTCTAAGCTCGCCACCCATAGGTATCCATACCCGTCCATAACGTGTTCTAACACCAAGGGTGTTATATTCTAACTTGTCCTGTTGGCCAACCATCCTTTCCTTCCTAGTGTTTTCTTCCTTAAGTGCTTCATCTTGAGCTTTTTCAATTTCCCTCATCACATCTGATGTTACCACTAACTGGCAAGCTTTCACTCTAATAGGAGTAGTTGCCTCCTTTCGGCTTAGAGCGTCAGCCACCACGTTTGCCTTTCCAGGATGGTATATTATTTCGCAGTCATAGTCTTTCAACAGTTCCAACCATCGCCTCTGTCTCATATTAAGTTCCTTTTGTTCGAAGAAGTACTTCAAACTTTTGTGGTCAGAGTAAATAGTAAACTTCACCCCGTAAAGGTAGTGCCTCCAGATTTTCAATGCGAATACGTCAGCAGCAAGTTCCAAATCATGGGTTGGATAATTAGCTTCGTGAGTCTTCAACTGTCGTGACGCATACGCGATCACTCTTCCGCGTTGCATCAACACGCATCCCAATCCCTGACCCGAAGAGTCAGAGTATACCACTAAGTCTTCATTGCCCTCGGGAAGGGCCAAGACTGGAGCTTGGGTTAGCTTTTCTTTCAATTCCTTAAATGCCTCATCCTGGGTCGAACCCCATTCGTACTTTACCTCCTTCCGTGTCAGCTTTGTCAATGGCGAAGCTATTTTAGAGAAATCCTGGATGAATCTCCGATAGTAGCCTGCCAATCCTAAGAAACTACGGATTTCGGTTGGCGTCTTAGGAATGTCCCATTCCCTTACCGTCACTATCTTTGCTGGGTCAACCATAATGCCGTTCGGGTTAATGACGTGACCTAGGAATTGGACTTCCCTAAGCCAGAACGCGCATTTGGAGAACTTAGCATACAGTTTCTCTTTCTTCAGAGCCTCTAACACCTCCTTTAAGTGACATGCGTGATCACCCTCATTCTTGGAGTAGATAAGGATATCATCGATGAACACGATTACCGATCGATCCAGCATTGGTCGACAAACTCTATTCATCAAATCCATGAACGCTGCGGGCGCGTTCGTTAATCCAAAAGACATTACGCGAAACTTAAAATGTCCATAACGCGTGCGAAATGCAGTTTTCGGTATGTCTTCTTCCCTCACCTTCAATTGATGGTACCCGGACCGAAGGTCGATTTTTTGAGAACCAACTTGCGCCTTGCAATTGATCGAACAGGTCGTCGATCCTTGGTAAAGGGTACTTGTTCTTCACCGTACGTTTATTCAACTCGCGATAATCAATACACATTCTCATCGAACCGTCTTTCTTCTTCACAAACAACACCGGAGCACCCCACGGCGAGATGCTCGGTTGGATAAATCCCTTCTCAAGTAACTCGTCTAGTTGTGCCATTAACTCTTTCATCTCCACCGGTGCTAGTCGATACGGAGCCTTAGCCACGGGCTGGGCATCTGGTACTAAGTCAATTCGGAACTCAATTTCTCTATCGGGTGGTATCCTAGGCAAATCCTCTGGAAACACCTCTGGGTACTCGCGTACCACGGGTACATCGTCTAGTTCCTTCACTTCCTTACACTTGTCAAATACGTACACCAGATAAGCCTCGCATCCGTGCCTCAAGTAATTTGTTGCCTTAATCATCGGGATGACGTTTGGCATCGGGGCGTCACGATCTCCAAAAACCTCGACTTTGCTACCATCCGGAGCCTTGAGTTGGATTATCTTTCGTTTACATATGATTTGTGCTTCATTGGCAGTTAACCAATCCATACCCAACACAACATCAAACCCTCCCAAAACCATAACAAACAATCTGACAGGGAATCTATGACCTTCTATCTTTATCGTGGAGTTGTCAACTACATCGGTCACTCTCGCGGTTCTACCCTCAGCGGTTTCTACGCTAAAGGCCCTTTCTAGCTTACTCACATTATACTTCACTCGTTTACAAAAAGTCACAGATATAAAACTCTTACTGGCACCCGAATCAAATAACACAGAAACAAGAGTGTTGTCAAGGATGAACGTACCTGACGCCACGTCGGGGTCCGCCCTGGCCTATTCCTGCGTCAGCGCATAGGCGTGAGTCTTTGCTCGGGGTCTCTCTTCTTTCTTCTTCGGGCCTTTCCCTTTCCCGGCTTGACCCATTCTGGGCTTGGTGCATTCCCGGCTCATATGATCACCTTCCCCACAGTTGTAGCATTTGAAGCCTTGCGTGCATTCACGGGAATAGTGTCCGGTTTTTCCGCATTTAAAGCATAGATTAGACCCTAACCGACATTCACCCGTATGTCTTACCCCGCATCTTCCACAGACTGTCGCCTCGCCTACCCTGGCCTGCTTGTCCCTAGCCCCAAACAACTTCCCACCCGATCGTTTAGCGGGAAAACTCAGCTTCTTCTTGGGCTCTTCAATGGCAACGACGTTCAGCGCCAGATCATCAAATACCACGCCGCTCAGTTCTACTACCGAATCATAAGTAGTAGGGGCGTTTGCCTTAACATAGGTGCGGACCTGGTCCGGTAGTCCTTGTATGTAGCATGCAATCTTTCTTTCCTCAGTCGTGACAAGATGTGGCACCAGACGTGCCAGTTCATTGAATCGGGTTGTGTATTGCCGGTGCGTCATGCTCCCGGCCTTCAAACCTAGAAATTCCCTCTCTACCTTCTCAATCTCGTTCCTTGGGCAGAAATTCTTGATCACCAAAGTTTTCAAGTCGGCCCACATCATCGCATCCACAACCTCGCTCCCTTTTGCTTGACGTACACCTTCCCACCAATGGGATGCTTCCTCTCTAAAGGGGTTAGCAGCAAATTTCACCACTTGATCCGCCCGGCATTCGCTGAGACGAATGGCAGCTTCCATACGGATCACCCAATCAAACGTAGCCACCGTGTCTTTCTTTCCAGTGAGGACCGGTGGGTCACATGCCTTAAAGGACTTATAGTCGCATCCGCGGTTAAGCGGTGCGTTAATTGCCTCAGTGTTCGGGGTACCAACTGTCGTGTTGGACCCACCCGTCTCGTTAACCTTCTTCATCGCTTCAGCTAACAGACCTGGCAGAGAAGCCTTCATCAACTCGGAGAACTCTCGAGCTATAGCTGCCCTCACTTCTGGTTCAAAAGTGAAAGGTTGTTCTTCAACCTGTGTCTGCTCAGCTTCATGAACACTAACCGCCAGTTCAGTGTGAACACTTCCTTCTTGGCGCGCGAGGATCCTACCACGCCCACCATTTCGACCGCCGGTACGACCACCGGTACGGCCACCACGCCTTCCGTTTCCTCTTCTTGCCATTTTGTTCTATAAGACAAGAATCCAATGTTATCACGCTAGTTAACAAATAAAATTCAATAAGTACTGTAAGATGTTAATATACACTAGCCATCTGCAATTAACCATTACACTACCTTTAGATTTCTATTTGACCACCTTTGTGATTCCATCAGAACACAAGTGTAACATCTCGGATTTTTAGTATTCCTATTTCAATTCAATATAATGCAATTTCAAGTTCTATACTCGTGCAATGTCTCATTATTTTCTCGTCGTAAATTTAATGCAATGATTCTATACAAATTCGCAAGTTTTACTCGATTATTTACATTTAAACGCTATACAAGAAACTATTTGGTACAAACTTATCAAACCTGAAAAGTCAAGGACTAAAGTTGAAAAATATCAAGAAAACCCTAGTTAGCACGGTCGTGCTTCATCCTAGCACGGTCGCGCCAAGTGCTTTGGCACGGTCGCGCCTGCGTAACAGTCGAAACGTAAATACAGTTTCAAAACGCCCGATTGTTCGAAATTCAAAACCGATACGTTTCATTTTCATTGACAAAGAAAATAATTTTGCCATTTACGATCATTACCATTCGATTGCATATTCTCTCAAGAAAAACGTCCAAATTATCTCCCAAGCCTCGAATCTCTGTTTTCGATCAAAATTCTACCAATTATTCAAGGAACTCGATCCTCCGATCATTTCTAAGGTTTCTAAAGGGTTGGATCAGCCGAAATCGCAGCAGAAGCCGCCGGAAGCCAATCTTGCCGTCGCCGGAACTCCCTTCTTCTGATCGCTATCAATTCCCTTCTTTTTGAGGTAATTAAATCATCCCTCTCTTTCGTTTCGGTCCATGTATCAAAAGCCCTCCGTCAATTCGGGCTTTCATTACAGGAATCATTCAGAACCAAAATCCTTTTTATAAGAAAAATGGTTTAATTGGAATCACTCCTAATCATGTTATTAATGCAATTAAAATATCTCAGAACACTCGTAATAACCCATAAATGAAAAGCCCTAACAATTTCACCAATTAAAATACAAGAAATTCTCGATTCGTGTCTGAATTGGAATAGACACGGTCGCGCTAATCATCTAGCGCGGTCGTGCCTCTTTTAGCGCGGTCGTGCCGTTTATCAGCGCAGTCGTGTCCTCCTGTCCAGACCTTGGCATGCCCTCTGGGCTAGTCCCTGTTGTGTCCAAAGATCATAGACACGACCGTGCCGGGCCAAGGCACGGTCGTGCCTGTCAAACTTGTCTAGATTGTGCTCCTGTTGATCAACCCGGTCGTGCCCCGACTAGCGCGGTCGCGCCCGTGGCTTGAGCACGATCGTGCCTTTCCGAGGCACGGTCGTGCTAGACTCAGAATTTTTAACAGAATTTCAATTTTATATATTTTAATCAGTAAACATTACAGATTTTATAAAAATATGTTTTCTGTATTTAAAAATAGATTAAAAGTTTAATCTTGGCACAAAAATAATTTATTGAAAAGTTTATAAAAAAAAATTAATATTTATTATCTTTACTTAAATGATATTTTAAGTTACAAAATTTATAAATAATGATTAGTTATTTAATTTACATTTTAAATCAAAAATCATTTATTTATTTATACTTAATTACAATTAATATTTACATTATTTCAAAAACTATAGTTATACACTTACTTATTTAATTCAAACCTAATTAAATTGTTTCAAACATATTTTACCTCAAACTTTATACGTTTTTCTTATCCAACACTTTTTAAATACAAACCAATGGTTTTATATACAAATCCAACTTTCATTTTAGACTTAAACTTTATGCATCTATGTGATTCAATACATATTACTCTTTAGGTTAAAGTGTGCATTTCAAGGATCTTAATTGCTATCTATATTCCTTGTTAGCTTCACTTCCATACCAAGTGAGTATTCACAACCCCTTTTTCTCTTTTACACTTTTGGGGTGGAACATGAACTCTATACTCATTACACAATACACATTTACATTTACACAAACAACACAAGTGCAAAAATCCTATATACATACATGTGTGCAAAAATTTGAGCTTTGTGCCCGAGTGCTAGGTGTGTTAACCTTTGTATGCTCTTATGTGCAATCATTAACTATACAAGCCGACGGTTTTCAATGATGGATCTATTGAGTCTGACAAACCCACCCATGGTACGCGGTGATTGAAACCGACAACACATTTGTTTTGCATGCTAGTTACAAGGTTTGATTGTACATTTGGTTACACAATAGTTACTCCCCATAAACGCCTTATTTATCATGTCATGTAAAGGATTTGTTTTCATCTATATGCTATCTATATACAACTGTGTTATACTCACCAACTTTTTAGTTGACTTTATTTTATTCATGTTTCAGGCCCCAATATGTGAGATTGATTCAAGACGTGTTCAACATAGGATTTGGACTTAGCAAAATAAATCAAGAATTTTATGAGTTGTTATGTTTCTTGTTTGAAATTGATCTTGTACTTGGATTTCTTGTAATGCAAATTTGACTTTAATATATTTCAATTTAGTCAACCATGTGCTATGAACAGTCTTACATGTCCCGCCCCGATGATTCCGCCATTGGTCGGGGTGTGACAACAAGTCCTTACCTAACCCTTTCTAAGGCATACTATATACGTAAATATATATACTACCTTCATACCTGATGCTGTGGCTCGAGTTACCCGTACTGGAATCCGCTTTCGGTCCCATTCACAGTTTAAGTTCATACACTAGGAGTGTCCGAATCTCTCAAACTATTGCTCTGATACCAACTTGTAAGGCCCCAAACCCGGGAGGCCTCACTTGTTGGATTTACTCATTCACAAACAGTTCTTAAACTTGATTATCAAATAACGCAGCGGAAAATACTTCAAATAAACATAACCATTACATTGTTTAACAACGGAAGCGTAACATATTCTATTACATAAACATATCATAATCTAATCATAACGGGATGCCAGTCTTCATGATCAACCGGGTAACTCTTCTCGCTTGCCAAGCATCACCGTCCATCATCCATACCTGCCTTAACCTGAATGTGCATACTAAAAAGTCAGCTACGCTGGTGAGTTCTAGTTTTAACATAAAACCTTAACTTCAAATAATTTGCCAAAAACATAACTTCATACTTCATTTAATAAAAAGCGTACGTAAAATAATGCAATAACAAAACATAACACTTCATAAACATAAGTCAACGAACATATCGAATATGCGCATTCTCGTAACCGTCAAATCCAAACGTCACATACTGGCTGAATAACCTAAAGATCACCACCACTAGGCCCATCAATCACCGTACTGTCCTTCGGGTGAAGAACTCCTAGGGCCCGATACTTAGGTTATTCAACACTACTTCAAGCATGGCATCACAAGGATGACACGTACCAAACTTCAAGCACTGCGCCCCGTAAGGCGCAAGTACCAAACTTCAAGCACGACTACCCCGTAAGGTAAATCGTACCAAACTTCAAGGATCACGATAATCCCCTTGGTGACCGTCATCACCCCAGTTGTACAACAGTTGGCCAGCCACAAAGGCCCCTAAAAGGTAAAGGCCCATAACATACTTCCCATCCCTTAACCTTCATTCCCTAAGGAATATTGGCAGATTCGTTCGTTTGTGACTTTCATAAACCTTCGCTTCTTTTACTTCAAAAACTTCAGTTAAAGCATTCGTACGTTTTATTAAAAACATTCATTCGTTCAATAACACACTTCATAAACTTCTTTTGGCAAAATATTTCATAAACACTTCCTTCATAACCTTTCCTTCTAAAACATCACTCATAAACGTCATTTTATAAAACGTTACATACAACCTTCATAAACATCATTTTATAAAATCTTTACATCGTTACGTATGCACACCAGCCCAAAAACATTATTAAAACATTTAAAAGAGGGCTTCTAGAACTCACCTTATAAGCTAGTCTCGGTTGTCCTAAACGAAGGTCCAACAACGTCACTTCCGATCTGAATTGATTAGTTAAATACACATCAGACCAATCCCGACTCTAACGGTTTAACCATTCTAACATACTGACTTCACTGAACCAGTTCTGATGTCTGCGCACTTGGCAAGTGCGCAGACCCTGCTGCCTGCGCACTTAGCAAGTGCGCAGACCCCTCCTCCTGCGCACTTAGCAAGTGCGCAGGTCCCTCCTCCTGCGCACTTAGTAAGTGCGCAGGTCCCTCCTCCTGTGCACTTAGCAAGTGCGCAGGACCTGCTCCGTGCGCACTTAGCAAGTGCGCACGACCTGTTCTTCACGAAAAACCCTAACTTTCGCATTCGGGTCTGATCATGTCAAGATCCCAAACCTGTTGCATTCAAAACGTTCGTTTTCCATTAAGGAACTCAAATCCATGATTATCTTTCAGTTTCATCCGTTCAAACCTTACCTTTTCACCCAAAACCCGAAAAACCCAAAAACGAACTAAAACTCAGATTTTGGTCGGATTGTTACCTGAATCGAGTTTCTGATCCGGAGGTTCTTCTCACGAGTTATGGAGTAACACTTTGCTGAAGTCTCGGGTCGATCCGCCAACTTTCTCTCTCTACGGTTTCTCTCTCTAAAAGTTGCAAATGAGAGAAAAAGGGTGGCATAGGCTATTTATAGCCAGCTGACCCATCCGACCCGACCCGCCATGCCTCGTTCGTTTATTCCGTTATTATAACTGTCGTTTTATTTTTGGGATGTTACAGCAGGGGAGGACACGACACACTAGACTGTCCCGTCAATAAGCCAGACTATGTGAGCTATGTTGGTAACCAGTACCAGAATCGAGGGTACAACAATCAAAATTCATTTGGCTCGGGATGGAGATCTGGAAGAAACTCATCGGGGTTTAATGGTCGCCAACAGTTTCAGTAGAATGGAGGAGGAGATACAGGAGCTAGCTCGGGAAGCAGTGTCGACACGATTGCGATAAAGGAGATGATCGAGAATCAGACACAGATGCTTACCCACATGGTCCAAAGGGACAGGGAAGCTAGGCAGAGATTGGACAGCCATGATACACTACTGAAGAATCAGCAATCCGCTTTCCATGATCTGCAACGCACGGTTGAGGACATCGCTAAGAGCTTGAAGGATCGATAGGGAGGTCCATCTTTAAGCTCCAACGCTTCAGTGATGGCCGTGTCGGTTAGGAGTGTGGAGAAGGAAGAGATTGTCGAGGATGACTCCCACTCCGGCAAGTATAACATTCCGTCACGTGGGGAGGTCAAGAAGATTGACTGGAGGGCTCGATTCGCTGAGATCGATGCGACCTGACTCGTGTTCCCTACCCAGCACGTTTGCTGCCATTTAAGAAAGCTAGGGACTTCCTTGACATGTTTAAACTTCTCAAGGTCAATCTCCCTCTCATATAGACCCTCTAGAGTGTGCCAAAATATAGCAAGTTCCTTAAAGATCTTCTCTCCTACAAGAAGAAACTCGAGGAGGTCTCAAAAGTCTCACTTAGTGAGCAATGCTCTGCGGTGGTGCAGAACAAGCTGCCAGAGAAACTGGGAGATTCAGGTCGTTTCACGATCCCATGTCACCTAGGCAGTTTGCCTTTGCACCACGCGTTGGTCGATGTAGGTGCTAGCATCAATCTGACGCACTATTCCTTATATATGCAGTTAGACCTTGGCGAACCACGGCCGACACGCATGAGTATTTCCTTGGCTAACCGGTCAGTCAAGTATCCATGAGGAATTGTGGAGAATATTTTGGTGAAAGTAGGCAAATTTGTCTTCCCCGTGGATTTTGTCATTTTAGATATGGAAGTAGATGATGGAGTCCCACTCATCTTAGGGCGCCCATTCCTGCGCACCACCAAGGTAGTAATCGATGTCTTTGATGGGAAACTCACACTTCGTGTGGGGGATGAGTCAGTTATATTTGATGTCACAAAGTCCGGGGAGGATGTTGGCGAGCGTAGCCACTCCGTGTGCATGCTTGATGCCTCCATGGACGATCATCGGGACTCTAATCCAATAGTGGACACTATTGATAGAGATGAAGGAGAGACGATAGAGGAGCCTTCAGATTGGTAGGAGGAGTTTAGAAAGAAACTGGTAGGTTCCTCGTTCCTAGGTGCTGGCGATGATGATTACAGTTTGAATGACATATTAGCACACGTAGGGTCGATAATCTGTGATACACCCGTGGTGGAGAGTTTAGAGGATCATGATGGTCCGGTTGAGAAGGTAGAGGTCGTACCATTAGAATTACCTATTCCTGGACCTCTATCTGTTATTCGTGCTGAGGGGAGAGAGACTGAGTCACCTCCTCGGTCTAGGCCACCCCGAAAGAGAACCCGTGTTTCATTAGATTCATCTAGGGCGCGGGTAGTTAAAACCCCAAGTGTGGGGACATCTAGGGATGACAGATTACTTGGTTATTTGATACATATGAAGGAGTGGAGTGATGGCTGTGATAAGAGTTTTATGCTTGATAGGGATTTGAGTGAGATAAGTTTGTGCACGACCGGGAGACCGCAGAGGATGAAGTCGGTACCGGTTAAGATCAAAGAGAAACCTCCTAATAGGCGTGTTTGAGTCTTGGGAAAGTGCCCGGGATGTAGAGTTTGTATGCATTACGTGGTTGAGTCAGTGTCATTTTCGGTGTTTTTAGGTATTGTGTTTTGTGTGTGTCGTGTCTTGCAGGGATTCGCGCTTGATTTGGCATAGAAAATCATCGGGAACGAAGTTCCAGGTATGTTTACATATGTTTCTATGCTTGGGGCAGGGTTTTAATGAATTTGGATGAAAAAAGGTTTTAAGGGGTCAAAAATATTCTATGTATAAAAATTTAATTTTCCTTTGGTCATAATTTCCTTTCCCTTATCTTTGTTGGATGCCTCTGCTTCGTCTTCACTGATCATAACAGCAGATGATTGTGCTGCTGTGGGAATCTCAGCCTCAGCTTCATTGGCAGTTTGGGGAATGGATAAGGTAGGGGAACTGACTTCATCTTCTTCCCATTCCATACCTGTCACATCCTTCCATGCCTCTTTCATCTTTTCCTCTTCTCTTCTTTTTTATTCTTCTTCTGTGTTCAATCTGACTGTTGGAGAAGACAGAAAGGATAGGTCTGAGTCAGATCCAGATTCCTCCTTGTACAGAGAAGCCTTGATGATCTTGATCATTTCTTGACTTTCTAAGGAGTTGACATTGAAGATGAGTGATCTGAGCTCAAAGACCTTGTGCAGGAAGGCTGAAGGTAGGAGCAAGATCTCCTTGATGTTGACTGTTAGAGAAGATCCATTGCTCAGGAAGAAGGTAAAGTCATGGGAGTCAGTGCTTGTCCATCCTTGCACTTCGACATCCCTGACCATTCTATTGTACAGGAATCTTCTCTAGCACCGAATTTCTTCTTTTGTGAGAAGACTGCTCCTTATTATTTCAAGTCTTCTAGGAGACAGTCTTCTTTCTGCTGTTGTTGAAGATTCAGGATAGGTTACCCTTTTTGCTTCTTGTATTTGTCTTTGAAAGTTGGGTAGATTATCCTCCATCAAGTCATAGAACCTGCCAATGGCAAGTTCTGTTGAGAGGTCCGTTGAGTTGTTGATGCATTGTAGATGGTATAGGTGAAGGACTTGGATGCTGTTGAGAAAGTCCCAGTTTAGCTCTTCTACTCCGCCAAACTCCCAACCAATCCAGAACCTCTCAGACTTTCCATCATACCCCCAAGCTAGTATTGTATCAAACTCTAGCTGTGTTGAATTCAGTGGAAATTGGGGGGAAGTGGAGTGACTTATGACGGCTGCTGCTTCAGGGATGATGCTGAAAGATGCATATGTTTGTTCTATGTCTTCGGCATCATTCAGCATCTCATCAACAGCCCTAACGACTAACGTCCAGTCTTCAGATGTCTCTTCTTCTTCGTTATCTGAAGTTGGCAAGTCATGAACCTGTACAAAAGCTGGCTTGAAAAGTGTGTTTTGAAATACAACCTGCTCTTGAATCCAGTCGTCAAGACTGTCTGAGTCTTCCTCCATTGGGACCATCTCCCCCTTTTTGGTTGCATCAGTGCACAAATAAGCATCAGTTTGGGTGCCCACTGATACAAGGGAGGGAGTAGGTACAGTTGGGCATTGATGGGCTTCATGCATAGAGACTTGGTGTCTTAGTTTGGACACTTCAGCCTCTAGCATAGCCACCCTGGCCGTCAATTCCAAGTTATGAAGTTTCAGTCTGTCCTCATCCACAGTTGTGGAATCCTTGGATCCAGATGGGGCCTTAGGCCTAGTCTCTTTATCCCCATCACCCATGGTTTCTTGGCGCCTGGGATTCCTCTCAGTGAGGGGAGTTTCCAAGGAAGCATCCTCACTTTGAGTTGTCGTGGTTGAGGTCTTAGCAATGTTGTCACTATCCTCCTACCGGCTAAGTCGTTTCCTGTTTTTATTTTTAGTGTGTCTTGCTTCACATTGAGGACAATATGTATTTCAAGTGTGGGGATGTGAGTGTCTTAGTTTGTATCTTTATAAAAATACTAAAATACAAAAAAATTTAAAAAATTTAAAAAAATGTCCTTTGAAATCAAGAAGTTTTTGCATAATAAATGGAAAATGATAGTACAACTGGATCTGCTTGTTGAGTTTAAATGATTTAAATAATAGAAAACGCGTCTAATTAATGATGTTTTGGTAGACCCAGCAAGCTTGAATAGCTTAAATAGCATGTGAGTGTTACTTAGGATTAATCACGGAATTAAATCATGATATCTTGTGGGTACTCATCTTAGGGTAATGGTAATACTGAAACTGTCAACATATGGTGATAGATACCACGTTAAGTAAATATTTAGAGGTTTTTGAAAATTTTCATGGCACACCACTCTCTTTTTATGAGAATAAATCTGAGTTTCGGTGGCGCCAATTCCATAATTCCACAATTCCATAACTATGAGCTTAATTACTTTGAAATATGAGTCTTGCTTATGTGTTTCCCTCTGGGATGGCGACTTGGAGAATACACCCCTAAGTGAGATTTATGTGCTTAAACGTTTAGAATCGAGTCTATGTGTTAGCTTCCTGGATAGTGACTTGGTTGAGACACCTCTAGACGAAAGTTCTTATGCTTTAATTAACGCTCAGTTCCACCCATTCATTCCATAATCCATTGATTTCTAAAAACATGTAAATCTTAGTTTAACGTGGTGGACAAATCTACATGGTTTAACCCGTGCCTAAACATGACTGTGAGGCGGGATTAGGTAGAGCTATATCTTCTAAGTGTGAGTCACACAGATGGATTGATTGTTGTATAAAATGGAATTAGAACACATCACGGGGGGCTAGATAGTTGGTGGTTGGGTTTAATCGAACAGTAATACTAATTATTGCTTTTTAACGCGTGAGTATATTGAACTACTAATTGGTAATTGATTATTAAAGTTAGATCGCAATTATGATTCCATTGTAGACTTTTTCAATGACGAAAAAATGTTAAGTGTGGGGATGTTTGATGTAGTGCAAAGCACACATCTTTATTCCTATTGTTTTCGTGTGTTTTCACTAGTTTTGTATTCATTTTGAGTCATTTTTGGTTTTTATTGAGGCTACTTTGTGTTTACAGGTGCTCGAGGTAATAATGAGTGAAAACCCGAAGAAACCGAGCACGAGAATGAAGTCCAGGGTTCAAAGTGCAAAAATGGTGACTTTCATTCCCTCGCGGTACGCGAGATAACCAGAAGAGTCCTTCGCGGTACGCGAAGGAAGAAGAATCTGAACCCGACTGTTTTGGCCCTCGAGGTACGCGAGGGGATTGCCTAACTCTCTCGCGGTACGCGAGAGAGTCGTATTCTGTGAAATTTTGTAAAAACCTAATTAAATAGAATTGTAATCCCATTATCAAGAGAGTGGGGATCTTAGCCATCTAGGGAGCAAAAAGAGACGATTTTGGGAGTCTTGGAAACAATTGAAGAGCAAGATCAAGGCTTTCGATTCCGGGTTTGTCTAGATTAGATTATTCGGGTTTAAAGTTTCAATCTTTGTTTAAAATTAGTTTGTTCTGGATCATGTGTTGCTTGATTACTTCTGTTATTCTTGTTTTGAACATGATTCTAGGCTAAACTTTATATACTGCCTAGGTTACATAATGAATATTTGGTAAAGTTATGATTTTTATCGGTTTTTGGATTCGAATGATGGTTTTATGATTTTGTAAACGATTTTAGTTAATAATTGTAATGAATATGCATGCTCAAGTTTGTTTGTGTGATTGATTTCAATTTCGTATGTTGATTATGGTTGTCTGCCAGTTTGATTAACGTATTGTGATCATAGATTCTAGGGTTTGTGATTGCGTGTGGTTAGCTAGAGATAGTGACCATAGGAGTTGTGATTTGGCTGCTGATTAGAGTTGAGTGTTCTTCCTAGTTCAATACCCGAGAGGTGAGAATTAGTCGTTTAGTCTTCGCCATTAGGAATCCGAGTGTCAGCTGTCTGAGAGGAAGTTCTGATCTTATTATACGATTCCTTAATTATTTGAGCTAGGCGGGATGCTAGAAATATGTTATAAATCAACGATTGAAAAACTATTAACCACTGTTAGTGTCGACAGTTAGTGTCGCTAGGGAACTAATATCGTTTAAACACTTAGTGTCGTCGGGCAGTGTCACCTGACGTCAGTGTCGTTAGAAGAGTGTTGCCAGAACTTTCGTTCGAGACTTAGTGTCATTTACGTGCATGGCGACATAGTTAGTTTCGCCAAAAGTGGAATGACACGTGTCCCCAAAAGTGGAATGACACGTGTCCCAATCACAGGAAACCTCGGGAGATGTACATCATTGTCCCCATTTAGTGTCGCCTGATGAAGATAGTGTCGTCTCATGAAGATCTTCATCAACAGATTCATTTTCAACCCAAGTTTCCAACTTTTTACGTTCAACTAGTTAGACCTGACCCCGCCGCGAAGTGCAGGTAAGAAGCAAATAAGTTTGGGTGACCGACCTGGATCGGAAAGTTGGGTAGCGACGAGGGTTTATAAGTTTAGAGTAAAAGAAGCACCAGCATTACCGATCTCACTGCATCATTTTGTGGAGTGAAAGAAATGGCGTTAGCCTTTGATGAATACGGCAGGCCGTTTATAATACTGAGGGAACAAGAAAGTAAGAGTAGGCTAAGAGGTCTAGATGCTCAAAAAGCTAACATCGCGGCCGGCGTTGCGGTGTCTCGCATCCTCCGTACGTCTCTTGGTCCTAAAGGCATGGACAAGATGCTCCAGAGCCCCGACGGCGATATCACCATCAGTACTATTTTAACTCTTTCTTTATTACGGTGTCATTTCCATTTTCGTGACTTGAATGATAGGGTTTTTTTGGTGTCACATTATTTGATCCATATGAAAGAAGTGTTTCTGATGGAGTTTGTAGTGGCTCAACACTTTATTGAATTGTTTATTTTATTACAAATTGTAAGCTGAAATTGTTTGTTTGGCATCTCACACTAAGTGTCATTCCTAGACACTCAAGAATATCCACACATGGTACTTTAACATATGCATTTAAAAGTAAAATACAAATACTGATAACACAAGGCAGAACAATGGATTTGCAGCAAAAAAGTGTACATGTTTATGGTTTTTGTCTGTATCTTTTATGTCAAAAAGTTTAGGTGTCTATAACAAATAGCAAACAAGTTTGATTTATGGAAGCATCTGTTAATTTAACTGTTATTTTTCTCACATTTAACTTCATTTCCAGCAAATGATGGTGCGACAATCTTGGAGCAAATGGATGTTGACAATCAAATTGGAAAACTTATGGTTGAGCTGTCACGAAGTCAAGATTATGAAATCGGTGATGGAACAACTGGGGAAGTTGTTATGGCTGGTGCACTTCTAGAACAAGCTGAGAAGCTTCTAGAACGTGGAATTCATCCCATTCGAGTTGCAGAAGGATTTGAAATATCTTCAAGGATTGCTGTTGATCATTTAGAACAAATAGCACACAAGTTTGATTTCAGTGGCACGAATATCGAGCCTTTGGTTCAAACGTGCATGACCACCTTATCCTCCAAAATGTAAGTTTTTGCTATTTTGTATTTCATGAAATGATTACTTTTCAGAGCTGCATGAAATAGAAACAAACTTTACATTCTTCAGATTATTGCAACCAACTTTAAACTAGGTGCAAAATGGAAATCAACTTACATTTCATTACTGATGTTAGGAACGTAATTACATTTTATTATCGTTTGTAGCAACGAATGACTTGTTCAACCAGCAAGTCATTTTTTAACTGGCGTCTTCTTGTTTCTCTTAAGTGTATATGTTTATGCAATGTGACATCAGATGTGACATATTAAGTAGTTTTAAATATCTATGTTTTTTAAACTTGTAGATAAATTAATTTTTTTATTTTTTTACGAACCTTCTTATTCATATATGGCAGCTGGCATGCCATAAATACCATCAATCAGTGCCTTATCAGCAGTTTACAGCTAAAATGAAGTTAAAACAACTTATTTCACACTAAGGTTAAACTTGTAATTTTGATTCAACTAGTAATAATCAGTTTGAAACAAGCTATCTTAATCTACTTACCCAAAACAACTTATTTCACCCCTAAGCAGCTAAGCACGAACACTTTTCTTCATTCACACACCCGAAAGTGCTTATCTGCCATTAAGCAGTGCAATTTGTTTGAAGCATTATATCGTTCCACTTGTACAGTTTCTCTCAATCTGATTAGTTCTACCTCTCAGTGTGAATCGATGCAAGCGTAGTTTGGCTGAGATTGCTGTAAAAAGTGTCATGGCTGTTGCGGACTTAGAAAGAAAAGATGTTAACCTAGATCTTATTAAAGTGGAGGGAAAAGTAGGTGGGAAATTGGAAGATACAGAACTTATTCATGGAATTATTGTTGATAAAGATATGAATCACCCACAAATGCCAAAACAAATTTTAGATGCAAAATTGCTATTTTGACTTGCCCGTTTGAGCCACCAAAGCCTAAGACAAAACATAAGGTTGACATTGATACCGTTGAAAAGTTTCAAACTTTATGTAAGCAAGAACAAAAGTACTTCGGTGACATGGTTCAGAAATGCAAGGTAAGATTGATATTTATATCAAGTAAAGTAGAGGTGGGAATTTCACCTCGTTTACTTATGAATGAGTTGATTTGGGTTGAGTTCTATTTCAAATGGGTCAGGTACAAATGGCACTAAAAGTAAATGGGTCAATTGGATAGAACAAGTCAAAAGTGACGCAAAGTTTATTTTTAATAGGTAAAACCCTCATAAAACATTTCTCAAAAAGATTTAGACTTTTTTTTTAATTGGTCAAAAGTGGCCTGGAATTTTGCATCAAGAATCCTAAATCATTTAAAGAAAAGATACAATTGTTGTCCAGTCAAACAGAAAAAAAAATCCTTAAAAAGGAAACAGATCAAATTGGTGAGAAGTGGTCCAATTTTTATTTTTGATGCCTAAACCCTCATAAATTATTCTTTTAAAAGATTATATTGTTGTTGAAATATTAAACTTTCTTTAATCATACTTTAACACATCAATTATCTATAAAAAACCAAAGATTTTTTAGAAAGATTGTTTCCGGTTGATTAGACCTGATCTGTTTTGACCTTCAGTAAAACATTGCTCGTTTTGGCTTGTTACCCAACCCGCCCATTCTTTGCCTTTATTACCTGCGTGTGTTGTACTGTTGTTACGTGTGTGTGTATGTGTATGTGATTGGTTGTTGGAACTTCATTCCCTAATAACTTTAACTTTGACTGATTCAGGATGTAGGGGCAACATTGGTAATTTGTCAATGGGGGTTTGATGATGAAGCAAACCACTTACTAATGAACAGAAATTTGCCAGTTGTCAGATGGGTTGGTGGTGTAGAACTCGAGCTTATAGCAATAGCAACAGGTTTGTGCATGCTAATTAGCTATTTAAAACAAAGCTTTGTTTAGTATTGTACTGTTAATATAGCTGCTAAATACGTTCTTTTTCTTTTTTCTTGTGCGGGTGGTAGAATTGTTCCCAGGTTCCAGGAACTAACACCTGAAAAACTAGGAAAGGTAATTATTGCCATAATCACACGAAAATGGCATTGCTTTAATACTACATAAAAAGGTATGAGAAAAAAATGTATTATATTGTAATATAATTATCTTTTTTAAAAGGACAGGCTGGTTTGGTTAGAGAAAAGGCATTTGGTACCACAAAATATAGAATGCTTTATATTGAGCATTGTGCCAACTCAAAGGCTGTAACCATTTTTATTCGTGGAGGTAAGTTAGCTAGTTGTATTTATTGTAAACTAACATTATTAAGATGTTAATAAACAATATTGAATTCGAACATCTTCGTTTTTTTACTTGAATTATTTTGCGAGTAATCAGGTAACAAGATGATGATAGAGGAGACTAAACGCAGTATCCATGACGCATTGTGTGTTGCTAGAAATCTCATTCGTAATAACTCGATTGTATATGGTGTGTTGGGATATAGGCTTCGGGTCAGCCGGCCCTAGCCCGAAGCGGGCCCAGTTTAGTTAACTTGTTGATTAAGGGTCTAACCCTAATTTATGCCTATAAATTAATCTCTTGTACTTGTAATTCATTATCACTCTATAAAGAAAACCCTAGTTGCCCCCATGGATGTAGGTCACATTGACCGAACCACGTAAATCTTGTGTCTCTTTATCTTTCTTGTTTGTGTGTTGCGTGTTTGATCCTAACAACTAGTATCAGAGCTCGGGCTCTTGATCGATCAATCGCAACCACAAGTCAGTTCACCGCCGCCGCCACCGTGTGAGCAGTAACCGTCGCTACAGTACTGCTGCACGCGTGAACAGTAACGTCGCTACAGTGTTTCCGACGCTACAGTGTTTCCCCGCGCTACAGTGTTTCCCGGCTGCTACAGTGCCGCCGCTACAGTACTTGCTGCTAGGGTTTGACCAGAAAAAGTCAACAGCTGTTGAGTTTGACCAGAAAAAGTCAAACAGCCGCTGTTTTGTTTGATTTAGCTGCTGCGATTTTCGGGTGGGCTGCACGTTTTACAAGGTTAGGTTTTTTGGGTTATTTTTGGTATTTTTCAAGAAGCTCAGGTGCGTTATCAACTCCTTTTGTTTTTTGATTTTTTGAAACTGATCTCACGGGTAGTGTGCGTTAGAACAACACTCAAGTTCAGGCAGCCGGCCAAAGTTGTGTTCGAACACTATTCCAGTTTTGACTCGATCGTTAAGCATTTGTAGTTGGATAATGGCTGAGGAAGGAAAGACCAAGATAGAAAAGTTTGACGGGCAGAACTTTGGATGGTGGAGAATGCAAATCACCGATTTGCTAATTCAGAAGGATTTGGATCTAGTACTAGAACCACCGCCCACACCGATAACACCAGTTTGGTTGGCACTTGACAAGAAAGCCAAGTCAACTATAAGGCTTGCTCTGTCAATGAACGTTGCCTACAACATCTTGGAGGAAACCACAGCACGTGGCATAATGGATGCGTTGGCCAACATGTATGAGAAACCATCAGCTGCTAACAAGGTGTTTCTGATCCGGGAATTGGTTAATACCCGCATGAAAGAGGGAAGTTCAGTTACTGATCATATTAATGTTTTTAATTCTCATCTGAGACGTCTGTCTTCAGTAAACTTTAAAATTGATGATGAGTTACAGGCGTGCTTACTTTAGAAGACTCTAGAAGAAGAAGTACCGGAGAATCATCAAATTCTGTGCTAAGTACTAAGTCAAGGGGGAGAAAGAGTAAAAGGGGGAAAACAGAGGTAGATCCAAGTCAAGAAAGAGAGGTTAGTCAAAGCCAAGGGCTGACATTGAATGTTGGAACTGCAAAGAGAAAGGGCATTTCAGAAACCAGTGCCCCAAACCGCCGACCGTAAAGAAAGAAGTAAACAATGTGACAGTCGAAAAACATGATGATGAAGAATCTGAAGATGAGACTCTCATATGCTGTGTTGAGAGTTCCGTGGAATCCTGGATCATGGATTCAGGTGCATCATTCCACGCGGTCTCATGCCCTGATATGGTCCGAAATCTTCGAACAGGTAATCACGGTAGAGTTCGGTTAGCTGATTATCAGATTCTTGATATTACAGGGATTGGTGATGTAGACTTAAAGACTTCCTTGGGAACCACTTGGACATTGGAGAATGTCAGGGTTATTCCAAACCTCAGGAGAAAGTTGATCTCTGTCGGGCAGTTAGACGATCTGGGATATGATGTTACTTTCGGTGGAGGGCAATGGAAGGTCGTTAAGGGAAATATGGTGATTGCAAAGGGTAAGAAACGGTGTACGTTATACATGGTTGAAGTACCCGCAAGTGGTATTAATGCAGTGACAAGCGGGTCGAGTCCTTCAAGTTTGTGGCATCAAAGGCTCGGCCATATGAGTGAAAAGGGGATGAAAATGCTCGTCGCCAAGGGAAAACTTCCAGAGATAAAACGGGTCGAGTCAGAGTTCTGTGAACCTTGTGTTCTCGGGAAGAAAAAGAAGGTGTCATTTGTGAAGACTGGCAAGACACTTAAAGCTCAGAAATTGGAGCTCATTCATTCAGATGTTTTTGGACCAACACCAGTTCCATCCTTAGGAGGCTCGAGATATTATGTAACCTTCATAGATGACGCCACACGCATAGTATGGGTGTATTTTCTTAAAAATAAATTTGAAGTTTTTGATTTTTTAAGAAATGGAAAACTGTTGTTGAACTTGAAACTGATTTGAAGGTAAAATGCTTGAAGTCGGATAACGGAGGGGAATACATCAGCACAGAGTTCACTAATTTCTGTGCTGAACATGGCATTCGGATGATAAAGACAGTTCCAGGCATTCCTCAACAAAATGGAGTCGCAGAAACAATAAATAGAACGTTGAACGAAAGAGCCAGAAGTATGAGATTGAATGCAGGGCTCCCAAAGACGTTCTAGGCAGATGCAATTAACACTGCAACCTATCTTATCAACTGTGGGCTTTCGGTATCGTTGGGCTATAAAGTTCCTGAAGAAGAATGGAAGGGTAAATCGGTCAAATATGAGCACTTGAAAGTTTTCGGGTGCAGTGCTTATGACCTAAATAAAGATGGTGACAAGCTGGATGCAAAAGCCAAGAAATACACCTTCATTGGCTATGGGGCAGATCAAATGGGCTACAGGCTGTGGGATTTTGAAAGAAGAAAGGTAATCAGAAGTAAACATGCTACCTTCAATGAAGCAGAATTGTACAAAGACAGGAAAGATTCTAAGGTTCAGAAAGAGTACGTGGAGGTTGAGATAGAAAACCAGAAACCGGTTCCCGAACCTGATGTTGACATGTTTCCCGATGGTGGTAATGATGAAGAGTCGGGAGGAGTTTCTGACAGTGGGAGTTCAGAGTCTGAAGATGAACAACCCCCTCAGCAGCCCGACCAGTCTGCAAACTGGGTCAGAAGGTCCACCAGAGTTACTAAACAGCCTGACAGATACAGTCCCGGTCCTTCAGTTAATTATATTCTCTTGACAGAAAATGGTGAACCAGAGAATTACACTGAAGCGATAAAGGTGAAAGATTCGCTCCAGTGGGAGCATGCTATGAAGGATGAAATGAGCTCTTTGAATAAGAACAAAACATGGGTCTTAGTCAAGCTTCCACCAGACAAAAGAGCTCTACAAAACAAATGGGTCTTCAGGGTCAAGGACGAACATGATGGGTCTAAACGGTACAAAGCCCGTTTAGTTGTCAAGGGATTTAAATAGAAGAAGGGGGTTGATTACGATTAGATCTTCTCTCCAGTGGTGAAAATGACAACCATTAGATTAGTTCTGAGTCTTGTAGCAGCAGAAAGCTTACAACTAGAGCAGCTAGACGTGAAGACTGCTTTTCTTCACGGTGATCTCGATGAAGACATTTACATGGCACAACCTGAGGGTTTTCAGGTTGCTGGGAAAGAGAATTGGGTCTGCAAACTGAAAAAGAGTTTATATGGTCTGAAACATGCGCCTAGACAATGGTACTTGAAGTTTGATAACTTCATGGAGAGGTCACGGTTCAAGAGATGCCAGATGGATCATTGTTGCTATTTGAAGAAGTTCAGCAACTCTTATATCATACTGTTACTTTATGTTGATGATATGTTGATTGCAGGATCTGATATGAAAGAAATTAGCAAGTTGAAGAAACAGATGTCTCAAGAATTTGAGATAAAAGACTTGGGTTCAGCCAAACAGATTTTGGGAATGAGCATAACCAGAAACAAAAATGATGGTTCTCTTACACTTTCTCAGGAAAAATACATAGGGAAAGTGTTAGAGAGGTTCAAGATGAACAGTGAAAAGACCAAGCCTAGAAATACTCCATTAGGAAGTCACTTGAAGCTTACCAAGGACCAATGTCCTAAAACTGAAGAAGAAAGAGCAGAGATGGCTAGCGTTCCTTATGCATCAGCAGTCGGCAGTCTTATGTATGCCATGGTCTGCACTAGACCAGATATAGCTCATACCGTTGGGGTCATCAGTAGGTTCATGTCTGATCCAGGGAAAGAACATTGGGAAGGTGTCAAGTGGGTGCTCAGATACTTGAAGGGTACTCAGAAGATGGGGTTATGTTTTAAGGGGAAAGATGCTATACTCAGGGGTTACACTGATGCAGATCTAGGTGGTTGTAAAGGGTCGTTTAAGAGCACGACAGGGTTTGTTTTCACAGTGGGAGGTACAGCAGTGAGCTGGATGTCCCGTCTTCAAAAGAGTGTTGCTTTATCAACTACAGAAGCCGAGTACATGGCTGTTGCTGAGGCCAGCAAAGAATTAATTTGGTTAAGAACATTTCTTGAAGAGTTGGGGAAACGACAATTTGATTACTCATTGTATTGTGACAATGAGAGTGCAGTGAAACTTGCCAAGAATCCCGTCTATCATGGGAAGACAAAGCACATAGGGATGAGATATCACTTCATCAGAGAATTGATCAATGAAGGAACAATCAGTCTGAAAAATATCTCGGGTGCGAAGAATCCAGCAGATATGTTTACCAAATCTGTGGCGCTGGATAAGCTGAAGCTTTGCATAGCTTCAGCTGGTCTCTAGGAATAATGTTGAGGAGACGGGGTAACTAGGGAGTACTAAAGATCAGAGGGGTTTTCATTTGCAGAAGTACAAAGTGGAGGTGAACGTGTTTCGAAGCCTCCAAGTGGGAGATTGTTGGGATGTAGGCTTCGGGTCAGCCGGCCCTTGCCCGAAGCGGGCCCAGTTTAGTTAACTTGTTGATTAAGGGTCTAACCCTAATTTATGCCTATAAATTAATCTCTTGTACTTGTAATTCATTATCACTCTATAAAGAAAACCCTAGTTGCCCCTGTGGATGTAGGTCACATTGACCGAACCACGTAAATCTTGTGTCTCTTTATCTTTCTTGTTTGTGTGTTGCGTGTTTGATCCTAACATGGTGGGGGAGCTACAGAAATTTCATGCTCAATTGCAGTTGAAGCTGCTGCTGATAAATATCCAGGAGTTAAACAGGTACCATTAGTAATATCCTTAAAACAATCTTCAAACTTGTCCAAGTAGTACAGGTGGTAGTTTCAACACATTCGTAAATCGGTCAATTGGGGTTTAAATTTATACGGTGGAACATTTCTCACTCTGTAACACAAAATAAACAGGCTAGGGTTGGTCCTAAACGAGTCAGCTCGCCTAACTCATTTCATGGTGTTCATGTTTGGTTGTGGATAAACAGGTCAACCCGGTCAACCTTTTTAGTATTAAGATAATAAACTTTAGATATATATATATATGTAGGATCGTGAAAGTACAAGATGGTTCTGTTCTTAGTTGAAATTGGCGGAACAATAGCAACTACACAAGTATAATCGAGTAAACAGAAAGAATACTAATAAGAACACTGTTGTATTAAGCTTTTGCAGCTAAACGATTACAAATGAAACTCAATCAAAAAGCACACTTACAATGAAGTGTTTACACAGTATTTATACTCGCTTAGAGTCAAGACAGACCCTTGATTCTAAGTATCAGATCTAACACAGACCGTTGATCTGTTGTATATAGCTAACTATTACACGTTTAGTCTAAAACTAGTAAACTTTATTGTAGCGTCTTCTTTGTGCATTATTACTTGCATGCTTGGAAAAGAGCATTGTTGTCCATCATTGGTTGTGCCATTGAGGTTCCTTCTGCTTTGAGTGTGTCAGTTGCTTTTGCAGAAAGTTGTCAGTGACGCTTGGTATGGATAGTCAGCTGCAACGATTTGTCTTCAAGGCATGCGGCTGTCAGCAGCAAAGATGAGGATCAGCAGCAAGATGTAACCATCCAAAGCTGCTGATGATTTGCCTGTCAGCAGCATCAAGTGTTGATGCTGCTGAGAAGCCTATCCGCAGCAACTTTGGTCTTCAACAGATAAGGCTATCCGCAGCAGATTTGTTCTTCAGCAGGAGAACAAGTATCCGCAGTAGATAAGCTTGTCCGCAGCAGTTTGTTGGTCAGCAGCAAACTCTGAGATCAGCAGCATTTGTACTTAGAGAATTTTGTAGCCATCAGTCTTTGTTTCTACAAACTCCCCGTAGACTGATGCTACCAAAATTCTCTTACTGCCTTTGTTGCTGAAGCTTTTGCATGTTTCTGACTATCCTTTCAACCTCATATCCTCTCTGGTCCATGCTGGGATTGTTAAGAGGAAGCTCAGATAGAGTCTTGATGTCTTTGCTTGCCATTTTGATGATAGCTTTGCTTGAACACCTCATCTTCTGTTCTTTAACATCTGTCAGAGTGAATTCATTCTTCTCAGCATTGTAGGACCAGCTGATGAATGGAGAGTGGGATTGAAGAGGTTTGGCATCAATGATTTCATTTTTGTTGGGGTTGAAGTAATGTCTGATTGCCAGCAATAGATGTCTCCCACCTTCATTCTCAGGCTCAGAGGATTCACCCAGCTCCATCATTCTTTGTAGATCAGAATCTGGAAGCTGCAGTACCTTATCAACAGATATATAGATTGATCTTTTAGGTTCTGTACTCCCCCTAAACACTTCAAACCATTGGTCTTGAGGGCTGTATGACCATCTGATTATTTCTCTTGAGTCTTCTGGTTTGGAAGTGGGTTTGTTTTTCTTTTTGGGAGGTTGTTGATGAGTAGGAGCTGGATGTGAGGATTTGGACTCTGAGGGAGGAGAGGAGGGAGGTCTAGGGAGGAGAGTGGAAGGTTGTTGGATTGAGGAGTGTTGGGTGAGAGAGAAGGCTTGGATTTCTTTGATTTCCTTTCTTCTTCTTGAGTGTTTACCCTTTTCTTAGAGTCTTTCTTCTCCAATCTTTCTTCCTCATCCTTCTTTACTTTAAAATAGAGGGCTTGCAGGTTCATGAAATTCATGGGACCTAGCCTCTTTCCATTCTCTCCTCTAGCCTTAAGGAAGTCAATCATGATCTTCCTTTCTTCATGGGTCCTTTTATTAAAGGCAATGGTCTTTTTGGACTTTTGTTTGGTTTTTTCTTCTTCTTCAGCCTTCTTCTTCTTTGCCAATTGACCCTGCTGACCCATAAAGGCTCTGTAAATTTCTTTGTTTGATAGTTTCTCAAGGTAGTCTGCATCCTCACCTTAAGAAACTAGAGCCTTTACCCACTCCTCTCTCATTTCTTTGGCTAGTTCAGAATCAGTTATTCTGAACTTAGCCTCTTCCTTCTTCTTCTTCTTTAGTTCTTCTTCTTCCTTGTCAAATTGTTCCTGCAGTTGAAGAGCAAGAGCTTCATCTTCTTCAATCTGATAAACTGCAGGAATCTTTACTTTGAGCTCATCCAGCTGTTTTGCATACAGCTGGATTTGTTGTTCTCTGAGGAGAATGGCTGTGAGTCTATCTTGAGCTTTCTTTGTTTCAGCCATCTTCTCTTCTTCTTCTTCTTCTTCTTTCTTCTTTCTCTTTCTTTTCTCTTAGCAGCCTCTCTTCGTCTTCTTTGGTCATAATTTCCTTTCCCTTATCTTTGTTGGATTCCTCTGCTTCGTCTTCACTGATCATAACAGCAGATGATTGTGCTGCTGTGGGAATCTCAGCCTCAGCTTCATTGGCAGTTTGGGGAATGGATAAGGTAGGGGAACTGACTTCATCTTCTTCCCATTCCATACCTGTCACATCCTTCCATGCCTCTTTCATCTTTTCCTCTTCTCTTCTTTTTTATTCTTCTTCTGTGTTCAATCTGACTGTTGGAGAAGAGAGAAAGGATAGGTCTGAGTCAGATCCAGATTCCTCCTTGTACAGAGAAGCCTTGATGATCTTGATCATTTCTTGACTTTCTAAGGAGTTGACATTGAAGATGAGTGATCTGAGCTCAAAGACCTTGTGCAGGAAGGCTGAAGGTAGGAGCAAGTTCTCCTTGATGTTGACTGTTAGAGAAGATCCATTGCTCAGGAAGAAGGTAAAGTCATGGGAGTCAGTGCTTGTCCATCCTTGCACTTCGACATCCCTGACCACTCTATTGTACAGGAATCTTCTCCAGCACCGAATTTCTTCTTTTGTGAGAAGACTGCTCCTTATTATTTCAAGTCTTCTAGGAGACAGTCTTCTTTCTGCTGTTGTTGAAGATTCAGGATAGGTTACCCATTTTGCTTCTTGTATTTGTCTTTGAAAGTTGGGTAGATTATCCTCCATCAAGTCATAGAACCTGCCAATGGTAAGTTCTGTTGAGAGGTCCGTTGAGTTGTTGATGCATTGTAGATGGTATAGGTGAAGGACTTGGATGCTGTTGAGAAAGTCCCAGTTTAGCTCTTCTACTCCGCCAAACTCCCAACCAATCCAGAACCTCTCAGACTTTCCATCATACCCCCAAGCTAGTATTGTATCAAACTCTAGCTGTGTTGAATTCAGTGGAAATTGGGGGGAAGTGGAGTGACTTATGACGGCTGCTGCTTCAGGGATGATGCTGAAAGATGCATATGTTTGTTCTATGTCTTCGGCATCATTCAACATCTCATCAACAGCCCTAACGACTAACGTCCAGTCTTCAGATGTCTCTTCTTCTTCTTTATCTGAAGTTGGCAAGTCATGAACCTGTACAAAAGCTGGCTTGAAAAGTGTGTTTTGAAATACAACCTGCTCTTGAATCCAGTCGTCAAGACTGTCTGAGTCTTCCTCCATTGGGACCATCTCCCCCTTTTTGGTTGCATCAGTGCACAAATAAACATCAGTTTGGGTGCCCACTGATACAAGGGAGGGAGTAGGTACAGTTGGGCATTGATGGGCTTCATGCATAGAGACTTGGTGTCTTAGTTTGGACACTTCAGCCTCTAGCATAGCCACCCTGGCCGTCAATTCCAAGTTATGAAGTTTCAGTCTGTCCTCATCCACAGTTGTGGAATCCTTGGATCCAGATGGGGCCTTAGGCCTAGTCTCTTTATCCCCATCACCCATGGTTTCTTGGCGCCTGGGATTCCTCTCAGTGAGGGGAGTTTCCAAGGAAGCATCCTCACTTTGAGTTGTCGTGGTTGAGGTCTTAGCAATGTTGTCACTATCCTCCTACCGGCTAAGTCGTTTCCTGTTTTTATTTTTAGTGTGTCTTGCTTCACATTGAGGACAATATGTATTTCAAGTGTGGGGATGTGAGTGTCTTAGTTTGTATCTTTATAAAAATACTAAAATACAAAAAAAAATTAAAAAATTTAAAAAAATGTCCTTTGAAATCAAGAAGTTTTTGCATAATAAATGGAAAATGATAGTACAACTGGATCTGCTTGTTGAGTTTAAATGATTTAAATAATAGAAAACGCGTCTAATTAATGATGTTTTGGTAGACCCAGCAAGCTTGAATAGCTTAAATAGCATGTGAGTGTTACTTAGGATTAATCACGGAATTAAATCATGATATCTTGTGGGTACTCATCTTAGGGTAATGGTAATACTGAAACTGTCAACATATGGTGATAGATACCACGTTAAGTAAATATTTAGAGGTTTTTGAAAATTTTCATGGCACACCACTCTCTTTTTATGAGAATAAATCTGAGTTTCGGTGGCGCCAATTCCATAATTCCACAATTCCATAACTATGAGCTTAATTACTTTGAAATATGAGTCTTGCTTATGTGTTTCCCTCTGGGATGGCGACTTGGAGAATACACCCCTAAGTGAGATTTATGTGCTTAAACGTTTAGAATCGAGTCTATGTGTTAGCTTCCTGGATAGTGACTTGGTTGAGACACCTCTAGACGAAAGTTCTTATGCTTTAATTAACGCTCAGTTCCACCCATTCATTCCATAATCCATTGATTTCTAAAAACATGTAAATCTTAGTTTAACGTGGTGGACAAATCTACATGGTTTAACCCGTGCCTAAACATGACTGTGAGGCGGGATTAGGTAGAGCTATATCTTCTAAGTGTGAATCACACAGATGGATTGATTGTTGTATAAAATGGAATTAGAACACATCACGGGGGGCTAGATAGTTGGTGGTTGGGTTTAATCGAACAGTAATACTAATTATTGCTTTTTAACGCGTGAGTATATTGAACTACTAATTGGTAATTGATGTTCTAAACGTAGTTATTAAATTATTAACTAAATTAACCTATTCTAGAAACTAAGTTATACTCTAGACTCTCTAAAACTCGACTAAACTACTAACCGGCAAGTGAACCGATCGACTCTAGTACAGCTAAATAAGTCCGGAAATCGAACCCACGAAACTCTATTTATTACGTAAATTAGACTCACTTAAACAAACTGACTGACACGACTAATTGTTTTTATATTTGGGGGGGGGGGGTTGTCTAAAATCCTAAGAGAAAGGCGATTAAATTACTATCAATTAACTAAATTACCTAAGACACGAAGGTGATTTTGGGTTTTACTTCAGATGACGATGGGTAACTACCTATACTGGAATCCTGGGATACTTCAAGCTATACTTTTAACGGATGCAAGTTAATAAGGAACCGGGATCATAAATTTCTAACCTCTTGAGAAACCGAACAGGACTCCCGACCCTTTTCGGGAAGACGCCTAAGGAACTCTGAAGGCTGCTGAAAAATTAAATGTCCCATCCCCACACTTAAATGTTGCATTGTCCCTAATGCAGGAACGGAGAGAAATGAAAATACAAGATATACAACTGGAAAAGACTTAGCTGTTAATAAAGCAAGACTGTCAACGTGCCAGTCAATTTCCACTAGTGCCCTCCATACCGAACGTGCCCAGCCAACAATCCTCATTTATCACACACGAACGGAAGCGGCAACATCACAACAACCTAAACATAATCAAAATACTCGTAGAGAAAACCATTCAGTTTGTTCAAGCCAAACACAAACCAACCCACCCAATGTATCAATGTATTAAAACATCACAAACCATAGAAACTGAAAACATCATAAACGAAAAATAAATAGAAAGGACACGATAACAGCTGCATAATCCCCACACTATTCTTCGTCCTCTTCACTCTCAGCCTCAAAAATCGGAAACTCTGGTGGTGAGCGGTCGGCACCATACTGACCTGAGCTGTCCGGTTGTCCATAAGAACCATACTGACCATAACCACCGTACTGCTGACCACTCGACCCCTGAGGCGCGAAAAAACTCGGGACATTCATATTCATGTTTCCCATCATATACCTCAGTGCCTCCTCCTGACGTTGCTGCCCAGTAGAAAGCAGCGTCCTGATCTCATTATGGTCAGTGGTCATCAACCCATGTAAGTCCCTAAACCCATGCTCCATCCTATCATACATCGAATCCAATGTGAGGGGGTCCGGTCGTGGCTGTTGGAGAGGATATTGTGGTGCTGGCCTCTCAGACCGATGCAATGGTCTCTGATAATGGGTCGGTATCCCGGACTGCATAGCTGCTGCAGCCTCAGATCCTGCTGGTGGTTGACCCTGTGGCCCTGCTCGAATCGGTTCCCAACTAGGCGGTTCATGCATACTGAGAATCCCTGCATACTGTAATTCTCTAACCCCCATCATAACTGTAACCGGCCCATCTTTCAAATACCTCGCCTCATATTTGTCAAACACCCGAAGACTTTCAGCAATTCTAGTCACATAAGGACCCATGTAGACACCAGCATCCGGACCACCCCTCTAAGTCCTTTTCATGGACCATGCGATAATACTGGCCACATTTGCAGGCCTCTGCTCCACCATACACATCAAACAAAACAGATCAACCTGGTTGATCTTATTCTCCCCCGAGCCTCTGCCAACAAGTGTCGCTGTCAAGATCTTATGAATATACCTGTAGACCGGATCGATAATTTCTGAATTCAACATACTCCCTGAGAAGGGAGCATTTGAGATAGTACCCCAAAACCTAACCAGATCATTCCTCACCAAGCTGTAATCATGCTGCTTCGTAAAGACACCCCTCACACTAGTGATAAACTCCGGTGTTTGAACCCCTGCCTGTGTATATAACTGAGTAGCCACTGCAAATTGGGGCATGGTCATCTCGTACACCTGTCTACCCAGAGAAAACGAGACCGCATCATGTTGCTCAAAATTTCCCTGCTTGTACCTGAAAGTAGCATGGAACTCTAAAGTCAACTCCTCATATTGTGGAGCCATACAACACAATGCAGCCCTGAACTTATCACCCAGCAACGCTTCGATCCTATCTCTTTGGCCAATGTTATCTAGAAGCGTCCAATCGATCGTCCTAAATTGTAGTAGATTTGTATCAATCAATGTATCCAATTTCCGCGATTCCTGAGTTCCCAACTCAAATTGCAGAAGCGGGTGTTCTCGAAGCCTCGTGACTCTACAGTTAGGGATACGTTCTCTGGTATGATACTTGATCATCCTTTGACCCAGATTTGGATTATAGTCCTGCTCAGCCGCATCTCCTCGCGGGCGCGGTGTTGGGCCTCTTTGCTTCCTTCCTGATCTGCTTGACGAACCTTCACCTGACATATCTGCACATGAATAATCAAACAAAGAAAAAAAAAGCAGAAAGTCAGTATTCACAAACTATTTTTTTTTTAATAAAATATCAACCGTATAGCATTTCATTCGCTGTTGCACCAGAAAACCTGAAGTTACAAACACTTTGGGCGACAATTTACAAGAACTAATTATAAGTTTAGACTAAACTCGCCCGAATGGAGATTGAGTACGGGCGAGTAGCCTTTAACCTGTCAAAACATAAAATTACCCAAAAACTAACCCGAAACAACAAAAAAAAAACGACTCACTAACTAGACTCAATGTACATTACCTCCCTCGGCACTTTAATTGTCCCCAATTAAACCTAAGTGCCACAACAAACCGACATTGAGTACAGAGCTTAAGTTATCCCGAACTAAACCACCTCAATTTCTGAATGTTCCCAAACCAAGCCACCGGCACAGACACAACCAAAACAGCCCCGAACTTACCCATCCGCACTGCATTTATCAACAAAGACCCAAACTAACCCAACCTCACTGCAATTATCATCAAAGAACAATCTAACTAAACGACACGATGAAGAACCGACAACTAAACATGCAAAACTACCCACTACCGATCAAAACTCGAAGACTAAAAGATTACAAAATTACAAAATACAAGAAAACATACCTGGAGAGCGAGTTAATCAGTAAGAAAACTAAGAAACAAGAGGTACACCCAGAACCCCGTGAAAATATATGTTGGTGAGTGAACAAATGAGTAGTTTCTGGTGGTTTTAAGGTGTAGGATGATATGATAGGTGTAAGAGGGTCAAAAATGGTGAATGGGGTGTAAAAATGGTGGATTTGTGGTGGGTTGGTGGTGGAGGCCGTAAGGTATTTTAGGGTTTGTAAGGAGAAAAGTGATTGCAGGTTTGGGGAAAAGAGGTTTTGTTCTAGAGAGAAGGGGGTCTCGCGGCCCGCGGCGAGTGTGGGGGTGTGTCTCGCGGGTGGCGAGGAGCCTCGCGGCGCGCGACCTAAATATTCAATCCCTCGCGGGTGGCGAGGGGCCTATTTCAACAGAAAGTTTCGAGATTTTGCCAGCTCCATGCCTTAGAAAAAATTTTAAGTTTTCCAAACCTCCCAAAAACTCATTCCAAATAAAATCTAACACTGAGACTAACCTGGAAATTCGTTTTCATGTTGATCGTTGCTCTCCAACGGTGATGTTTTCCTGCACAAGACTCAAAAACACAAGACACAAAAACAAAAACTACGAAAAATTACAAACTTTACACTTGAGCTTTCACTCAAGACTCTATACTTGGGCGTTATTAGGAGGTATTTCGAGAGGAGTTTCCTCCACTTCGGTAAGATCTATGGGTCCCCCTACATAGTGTTTCAAACGGTGGCCATTTACTTTCCATGTATTCCCATCGGCTTCATCTAACAACTCAATCGTCCCGTATGGAAAAACCTCCTTGACCACATATGGTCCCGACCACTTGGACTTCAACTTCCCCCCAAACAACTTCAACCAGGAGTTATAAACAAGTATCTTATCCCCCTTTCTAAACTCCCTCACTCTCCTGAGCCTCCTATCGTGCAATGCCTTAGTTTTCTCCTTAATATTCCATGAACGTGCATATGCCGCATCTCTAAGCTCCTCTAACTCATGAATTTGGAAAAATCGTTTTCGAGCGGCTTCGGTTAAGTCTAGGTTCACGGTTTTGAGAGCCCAAAGCGCACGATGTTCCAATTCGACGGGTAGGTGACATGCTTTTCCATAAACGAACATAAATGGGGTGGTTCCTAAGGGTGTTTTGTATGCGGTTCGGAACGCCCATAAAGCATCATCTAGCTTCTCGGACCAATCTTTCCTATTTTTCCCTACGGTTTTCTCTAGGATTCGCTTCACTCCTCGATTGGCATTCTCAACTTGACCGCTTGTTTGGGGGTGATATGCGGTGGACAAACGATGAGTGACCCCGTAGCGTGCTAACGCTTTTTCCATCACGGCGTTGCAAAAATGAGTGCCACGGTCACTTATGAGAGCTCTTGGTGTACCAAAACGAGTGAATAACTTCTTTAGGAATCTCACCACCACTCGGCCATCATTTGTCGGAAGATCTTGAGCCTCTACCCACTTTGAAACATAGTTAATCGCCACAAGGATGTACCGATTTCCACTAGAGATGGGGAATGGTCCCATGAAGTCAATGCCCCAAACGTCGAATATTTCAAGGATCTGGATTGGATTTTGAGGCATCTCGTTCTTGGATGAGATATTTCTGGTACGTTGGCACGCATCACATCTCCTAACAAACTCTAAGGCATCCTTAACTACCGAAGGCCAATAAAATCCACAATCAAACACCTTTTGGGCGGTGGTGTGAGGACCATGGTGACCTCCCGTTAAACCCTCATGAACATGCCTAAGGATCTCATTACCTTCCTCCTTCGTCACACACCTCCTAAGAATCCTATCTCCTCCTACCCTAAAAAGAAAAGGGTCATCCCAAATGTACCTCCTAGCATCCCTAAAAAATTTCTTCCTCTATTGGGTTGTCATACCCTTCAACACAACTTCATTCGCTAGGTAATTTGCCAAATCGGAGAACCATGGCATACCTTCCTTCTTCGCTGCCACAAACTCAACCGACTCGTGAGGGAATTTATCACCTATCGCCTCCTCAAGAATCTCCTCTCTCTTCAGGTCCTCCAACCGTGACAAATGGTCGGCCGCAGCATTCTCCGCTCCTCTCTTATCCTTAATTTCTATATCGAACTCGGAGAGCAATAGGATCCACCGTATGAGACGTGGCTTAGCATCTTTCTTTTGGAAGAGAAAACGCAAAGTAGAATGGTCAGTGAAAACGGTGGTTTTCGAAAGCACGAGGTATGAACGGAATTTATCGAATGCGAATACTACGGCTAGGAGCTCTTTCTCTGTGGTGGTATAGTTTTCTTGAGCATCATTTAGAGTTTTGCTCGCGTAGTAGATGGGGTGGAAGTGCTTATCCCGTCTTTGCCCCAAAACCGCACCAACTGCGTAGTCACTCGCATCACACATGAGCTCAAAAGGCAAGCTCCAGTCGGGTGATATAAGAATGGGGGCACTGATTAACTTTTCTTTCAAAAAATCAAAGGCTTCGAGACACTCCTCATCGAAGACAAATGGGGCATCCTTCTCGAGGAGTCGAGTCATGGGCCGAGTAATTTTGGAAAAATCCTTGATAAAACGCCTATAAAAGCCCGCATGACCGAGAAAACTACGGATCGACCTAACACTCGTCGGTGGGGGTAACCTGCTGATTGTATCTATTTTGGCTCTATCCACCTCTATGCCATCTCATGAGATCTTATGGCCTAACACTATCCCTTCCGTCACCATGAAGTGACATTTCTCCCAATTCAACATCAATTTCGTCTCCGTACACCGCTTCAACATCTTCCCCAAATTAATCAAACACTGGTCGAAGGAGCCTCCATAAACCGAGAAGTCATCCATGAAAACTTCCATGGAAGTCTCAATCATATCCTGGAATATAGCGACCATACAACGCTGGAAGGTAGCCGGAGCGTTACATAACCCGAATGGCATGCGGCGGTACGCATATGTGCCATAAGGGCATGTAAATGTCGTCTTATCCTGATCCTTCGGTGCGATGGGAATCTGGAAGTATCCCGAAAATCCATCGAGAAAACAGTAAAACTGTTGACCCGCCAGACGCTCCAACATCTGATTGATGAACGGTAGAGGGAAATGGTCTTTCCGGGTGGCGTCGTTTAATTTTCAGTAATCAATGCACACACGCCAACCGGTGACCGTACGCGAAGGGATTAGCTCATTCTTCTCATTCATGACCACTGTCATCCCCCCTTTCTTCGGGACAACTTGGGTCGGGCTCACCCATGGGAATCAGAAATTGGGTAAATCACCCCGACATCTAGCAACTTCAAAACCTCATTCTTCACTACCTCTTGCATGTTTGGATTGAGACGCCTTTGAGGTTGAACCACCGGCTTATATTCATCCTCCATAAGAATCCGGTGAGTACAATAGGCGGGGCTTATGCCCTTAATATCCGAAAGGCTCCATGCAATTGCCTCTTTGTGCAACTTCAGCACCTCTAACAACCTCAACTTCTCCTCCTCCATCAACTTAGAGGAGATAATAACGGGAAGACTCGAACCCTCTCCTAAATAAGCATACTCTAGGTGTGAAGGCAAAACCTTTAGTTCTAGAGGGGTTGGTATCTCTAAGGGAGCTCTTTCACTTTCATTCATAACCTCACTAAGCTCCATCACCTCGGGAAACCACAGGGTTTCCTCCTCTTCTTCTTCACTCTCCTCCAATTCATCTAGTACTCCCCCTCCCAAAAAATCGACTCCACTGATATACTCGAGACATTGGTCCACGCCCGACATGAATGAATTCAAGAAATAGACGGAATGGCATGGGCCGCTAAAATCACTAGAATCGTTTGGGTGTTGCATGGATCTAGCTACCTCAAATGTGACCTTCTCGTCACCAACGCAGAGTGAAATTTTTCCATCATAAACATCGATGAGTGCCTTTGCGGTGCGCAAAAATGGACGGCCTAGAATGATAGGAACTCCCTCATCAGCTTCCATATCAAGAATGACAAAATCGACCGGGAAGACAAACTTATCGACCTTAACAAGTAAATTTTCAATGATACCACGAGGGTATTTGACGGAACGATCGGCTAAGGATAAAGTCATGCGAGTGGGTGAAAGTTCACCTAGGTCTAGCTTCTCATAGAGGGAAAACGGCATCAGGTTGATGCTAGCACCTAGGTCAGCTAAAGCTCTACATTAGGTATCACTACCGAATAGGCATGGAATGGTGAAGATACCCGGATCCGTCAGTTTTTTCGGTAATTTGTTCAAAACAACCGCGGAACAACCTCCGGTCAATGGAATGTTTGAGAGCTCCCCCAATCGATCCTTTCTTTTAAGAAGGTCCTTCAAAAACTTGGCATATTTGGGCATGCATTGGAGAGCCTCAATGAACGGGAGATTAATTTTTAGTTGTTTGAACATGTCGAGAAAATGCCCGTATTCCTTGGCATATTTCTGTTGCTTAAGGCGGGCATGATACGGGACTCGTGAAAGATATATAACTGGTGAAGGCCTAGACTCTATCGGTCTCTTCTCAACGATCATCTCCACTTGGGGCTCGACGGTGTGTGCGGTAATTGCTGGGTCTAGCCTAGATTGCACTTTACCGGGAGCCTTCAACTTAATTTCTTTATCAACTGGCTCCTCCTCCAATTCCTCTTGCCCTTCTCTCACTTTCGGTTCACCTAAAATTCTTCCGCTACGAGTGGTGATGGCTGTAGCATGAGCATTCGGATTGAGTTGAGTGCCACCCGGAAATTGACCGGGTAACCTCTCCTCAAGTTTTCTAGCCATGTCACCAACGGACCTTTGAAGGTCAAGGAAAGCGGACTGCTGATTCTTAAGAAGAATATCATGTTCAGAAAGAGTTTTCTGGGTGACCTGATCCTTAACAACTAACTGTGACAGGAGTTCCTCAATTCTATCTAAACCCTTGTTTGAACCCTGACCACTAGATGATCCCTGACCAACTGAACCTCCATTACCATTACCCTGTCCCTGGTTGTTAAACTGATTTCCAAACTGACCCTGTCCACCTGAACTCCCAGAACTGAACCGACCTTGACCCCGATTAAAATTAGATTGGAAACTAGGGGGGTTACCGGAAGAACGCCAATTTGAATTATTATTATTATTACGCCAGTTCGAATTATAGTTATTATTATTAAAAGCATTTAATGGACCTCTCGACTGACCGGCTACGAAATCGACTTGTTCCTCACTCATCAACGGGCAATGTAAAGTGCTATGACCTCCCCTACAGAACTCACATTTGTCTACCTTGGCTTTTATCTCTTTCATCTCACGGTGCAAGTTCTCTAGAGCAACAGCAACACTAGTATCCAGTGTGACCTGGTGAACACCTCTGGTAGATGAGGTTGCACTAGTGATAGGAGTGGTATTCCTATTTGCTGACCGCTGCTCAGACTCAGATTGGGCAAAACTCTCAAACATATCTAGGCATTCGGTTACTGATTTCTTACCCATGAGGTGTCCTCCCGCTAAAGTATCAAAACGAGCTTTCGTGTCATAATTGAGACCATTATAGAATTTCTCTACAAGGGCCCAATCAGAGAGACCATGCTGGGAGCATCGAGCGAGTAGGTTTTGGAAACGCTCCCAAGCAAGGTAATAGGACTCATCGAGTTCCATGCGGAACAAGTGAATCTGATAACGGAGGCGAGATGCCTTAGCGGGTGGGAAATACTTCTTGAGAAATCCATCCCTAAGTGTGGCCCAAGTAGTGTATGTGCCTGCGGGTTGAGAATCGAGCCAAGTGGCAGCTCGATCGGCTAGAGTGAACGGGAAAAGTTGGAGAAAGATGGCATCATTGGAGGCTCCTTGTAGCTGGAACGTACCTAAAATGCGAGTGAGGCGGGCGATATGTGCAGGTGCGTCCTCATCATCACGACCGTGAAATTGACACGTGTTAGAGATGGCGGTCATGATGTACGAAGGGATTTGCCACGAATTTTCATTGGCGATGGGTGGAATAGTGATGGGTGAGTTTACACCAGTGAATCCTAGGGTGGATTGTTGGTGAACAGTCTGACGGTCGGCCATTTGGTCGACTTGGAAAGGTGGTGGGCTGGATGGTGGTGAAGAAAAAATACTAACCTCCGACGCGATATCCGTTAGCGGGAAGTTGTTCTCCTTCTTTGGCTTAGGTAGCGGCCCCTTTGAGCGCGTATGCATAAACTTGGTTCTCAAAAAATGCAAAACCAACACAAGGAAACAGGTGAGAAGACTCTATTATTATACTAAAAAAAATTTATTTTTTTTATTTTACGAAAGACAACTAAAAAGACACGACTGATTAGATAACTACGACTCAAAATATTACACAAGTAGTACGTATTTATTATGCAGTCTGATCAAAGCTAATGAACGCAATCGCCAAGAGTCCCCGGCAGCGGCGCCAAAAACTTGATGTTCTAAACGTAGTTATTAAATTATTAACTAAATTAACTTATTCTAGAAACAAAGTTATACTCTAGACTCTCTAAAACTCGACTAAACTACTAACCGGCAAGTGAACCGATCGACTCTAGTACAGCTAAATAAGTCCAGAAATCGAACCCACGAAACTCTATTTATTACTTAAATTAGACTCACTTAAACAGACTGACTGACACGACTAATTGTTTTTATATTTGGGGGGGGGGGGTTGTCTAAAATCCTAAGAGAAAGGCGATTAAATTACTATCAATTAACTAAATTACCTAAGACACGAAGGTGATTTTAGGTTTTACTTCAGATGACCATGGGTAACTACCTATACTGGAATCCTGGGATACTTCAAGCTATACTTTTAACGGATGCAAGTTAATAAGGAACCGGGATCATAAATTTCTAACCTCTTGAGACACCGAACAGGACTCCCGACCCTTTTCGGGAAGACGCCTAAGGAACTCTGAAGGCTGCTGAAAACACCGGTTGATCTAGACTTCCTCTCGGTTATCTAAATGTTTATGTAAAATACCCTAATATGATCTACTCCCTCTCGGGTTGTAAACCTAGGATGACTTGGGTTCTTGATTCGACTCGATAGACAAATATTAGCAAGGCAACTACGACAGACTTCTCTCAAAGACCACCCTAGCAATTTACCAATTTAGACCTATCAATAATCTCGCACCTCTCGGCTATTAAGATTAGTATAACACCTAGACCTATTCAATTATCAAATATAGCTTCTAAGGTATTTTGGCCAATTAACCCAACAAATCACAACGCAAGTTAATGATCTAGCATGACCCTATTACGCGAAAGACATTCACCAAAGATCATACAAAGCAATATATAACAATTAGAATAATTCTAAGCATGCATATTCAACGAATCAATAATCAAGTTTGCTACTTCATCATGAAATCCAAAATTAACAAGCATCCAATATAAAAATCACAACTTTAGCATCCCATTCATCATAGTCTAGGTAGTTTATCTAATTTAGCTACTCATCATTATCCAAATCAAAGACGCAATTTCAACAAAGTGGAAAGACATGGTAAAAATTAAGAAAACAAAGAATTGATAAACCCGGATAGCCAAATCACGAGCTTGATCGATCCTAGGACTCCAACCTTCAACCGTTTCTCCTTCTTGCTTCAAATTGCTCCAAAATCTCTCCAAAATTCGTCCTAGATTCTTCAAAATCGGCTAGGGTTCTTTAAGAATATGATTGAGATGTATTTATACCCTAATCCAGCATCAACCCACCTGAAAGTCGAAACATTCTGTGGAAAATAGGCTTTCGCCACCCGCGGGGCCCATTGGCTTCCATTCTCGCGGGTGGCGAGGAGTTAATAACTGGATGTTGTGATACAACTCCCTCGCGGCCCACGAGGGACAACTCCTGACCTTCTCGCGGGTGGCGAGAAGGTGTTTCTTCTTGAATTTCCTGCTTTTAATTGTCTTTGACCTCCCGCTCTCTTCCGGTACTCGGTTTTGCATATTTTTGACTCGTTTTCTGCCTATTTCAGCAACAACTATCACTCGAGACCTGGTAAACACAAATGGATCAGCAGTAACAAATTCTAACTAAAAACTAAAAGAAAACTAAACTAAACCACTCAAACTAAACACGATAAATGGGTGTATTTTGCAATACATCAGTAATTGATTATTAAAGTTAGATCGCAATTATGATTCCATTGCAGACTTTTTCGAGGACGAAAAAATGTTAAGTGTGGGGATGTTTGATGTAGTGCAAAGCACATATCTTTATTCCTATTGTTTTCGTGTGTTTTAACTAGTTTTGTATTCATTTTTGAGTCATTTTTGGTTTTTATTGAGGCTACTTTGTGTTTACAGGTGCTCGAGGTAATAATGAGTGAAAACCCGAAGAAACCGAGCACGAGAATGAAGTCCAGGGTTCAAAGTGCAAAAATGGTGAATTTCATTCCCTCGCGGTACGCGAGATAACCAGAAGATTCCTTCGCGGTACGCGAAGGAAGAAGAATCCGAGCCCGACTGTTTTGGCCCTCGAGGTACGCGAGGGGATTGCCTAACTCTCTCGCGGTACGCGAGAGAGTCGTATTCCGTGAAATTTTGTAAAAACCTAATTAAATAGAATTGTAATCCCATTATCAAGAGAGTGGGGATCTTAGCCATCTAGGGAGCAAAAAGAGACGATTTTGGGAGTCTTGGAAGCAATTGAAGAGCAAGATCAAGGCTTTCGATTCCGGGTTTGTCTAGATTAGATTATTCGGGTTTAAAGTTTCAATCTTTGTTTAAAATTGGTTTGTTCTGGATCATGTGTTGCTTGATTACTTCTGTTATTCTTGTTTTGAACATGATTCTAGGCTAAACTTTATATACTGCCTAGGTTACATGATGAATATTTGGTAAAGTTATGATTTTTATCGGTTTTTGGATTCGAATGATGGTTTTAAGATTTTGTAAACGATCTTAGTTAATAATTGTGATGAATATGCATGCTCAAGTTTGTTTGTGTGATTGATTTCAATTCCGTGTGTTGATTATGGTTGTCTGCCAGTTTGATTAACGTATTGTGATAATAGATTCTAGGGTTTGTGATTGCGTGTGGTTAGCTAGAGATAGTGACCATAGGAGTTGTGATTTGGCTGCTGATTAGAGTTGAGTGTTCTTCCTAGTTCAATACCCGAGAGGTGAGAATTAGTCGTTTAGTCTTCGCCATTAGGAATCCGAGTGTCAGCTGTCTGAGAGGAAGTTCTGATCTTATTATACGATTCCTTAATTATTTGAGCTAGGCGGGATGCTAGAAATATGTTATAAATCAACGATTGAAAAACTATTAACCACTGCTAGTGTCGCCAGTTAGTGTCGCTAGGGAACTAATATCGTTTAAACACTTAGTGTCGTCGGGCAGTGTCACCTGACGTCAGTGTCGTTAGAAGAGTGTTGCCAGAACTTTCGTTCGAGACTTAGTGTCATTTACGTGCATGGCGACATAGTGTCGCCAAAAGTGGAATGACACGTGTCCCCAAAAGTGGAATGACACGTGTCCCAATCACAGGAAACCTCGGGAGATGTACATCATTGTCCCCGATTAGTGTCGCCTGATGAAGATAGTGTCGTCCCATGAAGATCTTCATCAACAGATTCATTTTCAACCCAAGTTTCCAACTTTTTACGTTCAACTAGTTAGACCTGACCCCGCCGCGAAGTGCAGTTAAGAAGCAAATAAGTTTGGGTGACCGACCTGGATCGGAAAGATGGGTAGCGACGAGGGTTTATAAGTTTAGAGTAAAAGAAGCACCAGCATTGCCGATCTCACTGCATCATTTTGTGGAGTGAAAGAAATGGCGTTAGCCTTTGATGAATACGGCAGGCCGTTTATAATACTGAGGGAACAAGAAAGTAAGAGTAGGCTAAGAGGTCTAGATGCTCAAAAAGCTAACATCGCCGCCGGCGTTGCGGTGTCTCGCATCCTCCGTACGTCTCTTGGTCCTAAAGGCATGGACAAGATGCTCCAGAGCCCCGACGGGGATATCACCATCAGTACCATTTTAACTCTTTCTTTATTACGGTGTCATTTCCATTTTCGTGACTTGAATGATAGGGTTTTTTTGGTGTCACATTATTTGATCCTTATGAAAGAAGTTTTCTGATGGAGTTTGTAGTGGCTCAACACTTTATTGAATTGTTTATTTTATTACAAATTGTAAGCTGAAATTGTTTGTTTGGCATCTCACACTAACTGTCATTCCTAGACACTCAAGAATATCCACACATGGTACTTTAACATATGCATTTAAAAGTAAAATACAAATACTGATAACACAAGGCAGAACAATGGATTTGCAGCAAAAAAGTGTACATATTTATGGTTTTTGTCTGTATCTTTTATGTCAAAAAGTTTAGGTGTCTATAACAAATAGCAAACAAGTTTGATTTATGGAAGCATCTGTTAATTTAACTGTTATTTTTCTCACATTTAACTTCATTTCCAGCAAATGATGGTGCGACAATCTTGGAGCAAATGGATGTTGACAATCAAATTGGAAAACTTATGGTTGAGCTGTCACGAAGTCAAGATTATGAAATCGGTGATGGAACAACTGGGGAAGTTGTTATGGCTGGTGCACTTCTAGAACAAGCTGAGAAGCTTCTAGAACATGGAATTCATCCCATTCGAGTTGCAGAAGGATTTGAAATATCTTCAAGGATTGCTGTTGATCATTTAGAACAAATAGCACACAAGTTTGATTTCAGTGGCACGAATATCGAGTCTTTGGTTCAAACGTGCATGACCACCTTATCCTCCAAAATGTAAGTTTTTGCTATTTTGTATTTCATGAAATGATTACTTTTCAGAGCTGCATGAAATAGAAACAAACTTTACATTCTTCAGATTATTGCAACCAACTTTAAACTAGGTGCAAAATGGAAATCAACTTACATTTCATTACTGATGTTAGGAACGTAATTACATTTTATTATCGTTTGTAGCAACGAATGACTTGTTCAACCAGCAAGTCATTTTTTAACTGGCGTCTTCTTGTTTCTCTTAAGTGTATATGTTTATGCAATGTGACATCAGATGTGACATATTAAGTAGTTTTAAATATCTATGTTTTTTAAACTTGTAGATAAATTAATTTTTTTATTTTTTTACGAACCTTCTTATTCATATATGGCAGCTGGCATGCCATCAATACCATCAATCAGTGCCTTATCAGCAGTTTACAGCTAAAATGAAGTTAAAACAACTTATTTCACAATAAGGTTAAACTTGTAATTTTGATTCAACTAGTAATAATCAGTTTGAAACAAGCTATCTTAAACTACTTACCCAAAACAACTTATTTCACCCCTAAGCAGCTAAGCACGAACACTTTTCTTCATTCACACACCCGAAAGTGCTTATCTGCCATTAAGCAGTGCAATTTGTTTGAAGCATTATATCGTTCCACTTGTACAGTTTCTCTCAATCTGATTAGCTCTACCTCTCAGTGTGAATCGATGCAAGCGTAGTTTGGCTGAGATTGCTGTAAAAAGTGTCATGGCTGTTGCGGACTTAGGGAGAAAAGATGTTAACCTAGATCTTATTAAAGTTGAGGGAAAAGTAGGTGGGAAATTGGAAGATACAGAACTTATTCATGGAATTATTGTTGATAAAGATATGAATCACCCACAAATGCCAAAACAAATTTTAGATGCAAAATTGCTATTTTGACTTGCCCGTTTGAGCCACCAAAGCCTAAGACAAAACATAAGGTTGACATTGATACCGTTGAAAAGTTTCAAACTTTACGTAAGCAAGAACAAAAGTACTTCGGTGACATGGTTCAGAAATGAAAGGTAAGATTGATATTTATATCAAGTAAAGTAGAGGTGGGAATTTCACCTCGTTTACTTATGAATGAGTTGATTTGAGTTGAGTTCTATTTCAAATGGGTCAGGTACAAATGGCACTAAAAGTAAATGGGTCAATTGGATGGAACAAGTCAAAAGTGGCGCAAAGTTTATTTTTAATGCGTAAAACCCTCATAAAACATTTCTCAAAAAGATTTAGACTTTTTTTTGAATGGGTCAAAAGTGGCCTGGAATTTTGCGTCAAGAATCCTAAATCATTTAAAGAAAAGATACAATTGTTGTCCAGTCAAACAGAAAAAAAAATCCTTAAAAAGGAAACAGAACAAATTGGTGAGAAGTGGTCCAATTTGTATTTTTGATGCCTAAACCCTCATAAATTATTCTTTTAAAAGATTATATTGTTGTTGAAATATTAAACTTTCTTTAATCATACTTTGACTCATCAATTATCTATAAAAAACCAAAGATTTTTTAGAAAGACTGTTTCCGGTTGATTAGACCTGATCTGTTTTGACCTTCAGTAAAACATTGCTCGTTTTGGCTTGTTACCCAACCCGCCCATTCTTTGCCTTTATTACCTGCGTGTGTTGTACTGTTGTTACGTGTGTGTGTGTGTATGTGATTGGTTGTTGGAACTTCATTCCCTAATAACTTTAACTTTGACTGATTCAGGATGTAGGGGCAACATTGGTAATTTGTCAATGGGGGTTTGATGATGAAGCAAACCACTTACTAATGAACAGAAATTTGCCAGTTGTCAGATGGGTTGGTGGTGTAGAACTCGAGCTTATAGCAATAGCAACAGGTTTGTGCATGCTAATTAGCTATTTAAAACAAAGCTTTGTTTAGTATTGTACTGTTAATATAGTTGCTAAATACGTTCTTTTTCTTTTTTCTTGTGCGGGTGGTAGAATTGTTCCCAGGTTCCAGGAACTAACACCTGAAAAACTAGGAAAGGTAATTATTGCCATAATCACACGAAAATGGCATTGCTTTAATACTATATAAAAAGGTATGAGAAAAAAATGTATTATATTGTAATATAATTATCTTTTTTAAAAGGACAGGCTGGTTTAGTTAGAGAAAAGGCATTTGGTACCACAAAATATAGAATGCTTTATATTGAGCATTGTGCCAACTCAAAGGCTGTAACCATTTTTATTCGTGGAGGTAAGTTAGCTAGTTGTATTTATTGTAAACTAACATTATTAAGATGTTAATAAACAATATTGAATTCGAACATCTTCGTTTTTTTACTTGAATTATTTTGCGAGTAATCAGGTAACAAGATGATGATAGAGGAGACTAAACGCAGTATCCATGACGCATTGTGTGTTGCTAGAAATCTCATTCGTAATAACTCGATTGTATATGGTGTGTTGGGATGTAGGCTTCGGGTCAGCCGGCCCTAGCCCGAAGCGGGCCCAGTTTAGTTAACTTGTTGATTAAGGGTCTAACCCTAATTTATGCCTATAAATTAATCTCTTGTACTTGTAATTCATTATCACTCTATAAAGAAAACCCTAGTTGCCCCCATGGATGTAGGTCACATTGACCGAACCACGTAAATCTTGTGTCTCTTTATCTTTCTTGTTTGTGTGTTGCGTGTTTGATCCTAACAACTGGTATCAGAGCTCGGGCTCTTGATCGATCAATCACAACCACAGGTCAGTTCGCCGCCGCCGCCACCGTGTGAGCATTAACCGTCGCTACAGTACTGCCGCGCGCGTGAACAGTAACGTCGCTACAGTGTTTCCCCGCGCTACAGTGTTTCCCGGCTGCTACAGTGCCGCCGCTACAGTACTTGCTGCTAGGGTTTGACCAGAAAAAGTCAACAGCTGCTGAGTTTGACCAGAAAAAGTCAAACAACCGCTGTTTTGTTTGATTTCGCTGCTGCGATTTTTGGGTGGGCTGCACGTTTTACAAGGTTAGGTTTTTTGGGTTATTTTTGGTATTTTTCAAGAAGCTCAGGTGCGTTATCAACTCCTTTTGTTTTTTGATTTTTTGAAACTGATCTCACGGGTAGTGTGCGATAGAACAACACTCAAGTTCAGGCAGCCGGCCAAAAGTTGTGTTCGAACACTATTCCAGTTTTGACTCGATCGTTAAGCATTTGTAGTTGGATAATGGCTGAGGAAGGAAAGACCAAGATAGAAAAGTTTGACGGGCAGAACTTTGGATGGTGGAGAATGCAAATCACCGATTTGCTAATTCAGAAGGATTTGGATCTAGTACTAGAACCACCGCCCACACCGATGACACCAGTTTAGTTGGCACTTGACAAGAAAGCCAAGTCAACTATAAGGCTTGCTCTGTCAATGAACGTTGCCTACAACATCTTGGAGGAAACCACAGCACGTGGCATAATGGATGCGTTGGCCAACATGTATGAGAAACCATCAGCTGCTAACAAGGTGTTTCTGATCCGGGAATTGGTTAATACCCGCATGAAAGAGGGAAGTTCAGTTACTGATCATATTAATGTTTTTAATTCTCATCAGAGACGTCTGTCTTCAGTAAACTTTAAAATTGATGATGAGTTACAGGCATGCTTACTTTTGTCTTCATTACCTGATAGTTGGTCAGGAACAATCACTGCAGTCACAGGTTCTGTTGATGTTTTAACGTTCAGCAAGGTTCGTAATTTGATCTTGAATGAAGACTCTAAAAGAAGAAGTACCGGAGAATCATCAAATTCCCTGCTGAGTACTGAGTCAAGGGGGGGAAGAGTGAAAGGGGGAAAAACAGAGGTAGATCCAAGTCAAGAAAGAGAGGTCGGTCAAAGCCAAGGGCTAACATTGAATGTTGGAACTGCAAAGAGAAAGGGCATTTCAGAAACCAGTGCCCCAAACCGCCGACTGTAAAGAAAGAAGTAAACAATGTGACAGTCAAAAAACATGATGATGAAGAATGTGAAGATGAGACTCTCATATGCTGTGTGGAGAGTTTCGTGGAATCCTGGATCATGGATTCAGGTGCATCATTCCACGCGGTCTCATGCCCTGATATGGTCCGAAATCTTTGAACAAGTAATCACGGTAGAGTTCGGTTAGCTGATGATCAGATTCTTGATATTACAGGGATTGGTGATGTAGACTTAAAGACTTCCTTGGGAACCACTTGGACATTAGAGAATGTCAGGGTTATTCCAAACCTCAGGAGAAAGTTGATCTCATTCGTAATAACTCGATTGTATATGGTGTGTTGGGATGTAGGCTTCGGGTCAGCCGACCCTAGCCCGAAGCGGGCCTAGTTTAATTAACTTGTTGATTAAGGGTCTAACTCTAATTTATGCCTATAAATTAATCTCTTGTACTTGTAATTCATTATCACTCTATAAAGAAAACCCTAGTTGCCCCCGTGGATGTAGGTCACATTGACCGAACCACTTGTGTCTCTTTATCTTTCTTGTTTGTGTGTTGCGTGTTTGATCCTAACATGGTGGGGGAGCTACAGAAATTTCATGCTCAATTGCAGTTGAAGCTGCTGCTGATAAATATCCCGGAGTTGAACAAGTACCATTAGTAATATCCTTAAAACAATCTTCAAACTTGTCCAAGTAGTACAGGTGGTAGTTTCAACACATTCGTAAATCGGTCAATTGGGGTTTTAATTTATACGGTGGAACATTTCTCACTATGTAACACAAAATAAACAGGTTAGGGTTGGTCCTAAACGAGTCAGCTCGCCTAACTCATTTCATGGTGTTCATGTTTGGTTGTGGATAAACAGGTCAACCCGGTCAACCTTTTTAGTATTAAGATAATAAACTTTAGATATATATATATATATATATGTAGGATCGTGAAAGTACAAGATGGTTCTGTTCTTAGTTGAAATTGGCGGAAACAATAGCAACTACACAAGTATAATCGAGTAAACAGAAAGAATACTAATAAGAACACTGTTGTATTAAGCTTTTGCAGATAAACGATTACAAATGAAACTCAATCAAAAATCACACTTACTATGAAGTGCTTACACAGTATTTATACTCACTTAGAGTCAAGACAGACCCTTGATTCTAAGTATCAGATCTAACACAGACCGTTGATCTGTTGTATATAGCTAACTATTACACGTTTAGTCTAAAACTAGTTAACTTTATTGAGGCGTCTTCTTTGTGCATTATTACTTGCATGCTTGGAAAAGAGCATTGTTGTCCGTCATTGGTTGTGCCATTGAGGTTCCTTCTGCTTTGAGTGTGTCAGTTGCTTTTGCAGAAAGTTGTCAGTGACGCTTGGTATGGATAGTCAGCTGCAACGATTTGTCTTCAAGGCATGCGGCTGTCAGCAGCAAAGATGAGGATCAGCAGCAAGATGTAACCATCCAAAGCTGCTGATGATTTGCCTGTCAGCAGCATCAAGTGTTGATGCTGCTGAGAAGCCTATCCGCAGCAACTTTGGTCTTCAACAGATAAGGCTATCCGCAGCAGATTTGTTCTTCAGCAGGAGAACAAGTATCTGCAGTAGATAAGCTTGTCCGCAGCAGTTTGTTGGTCAGTAGCAAACTCTGAGATCAGCAGCATTTGTACTTAGAGAATTTTGTAGCCATCAGTCTTTGTTTCTACAAACTCCCCCTAGACTGATGCTACCAAAATTCTCTTACTGCCTTTGTTGCTGAAGCTTTTGCATGTTTCTGACTATCCTTTCAACCTCATATCCTCTCTGGTTCATGCTGGGATTGTTAAGAGGAAGCTCAGATAGAGTCTTGATGTCTTTGCTTGCCATTTTGATGATAGCTTTGCTTGAACACCTCATCTTCTGTTCTTTAACATCTGTCAGAGTAAATTCATTCTTCTCAGCATTGTAGGACCAGTTGATGAATGGAGAGTGGGATTGAAGAGGTTTGGCATCAATGATTTCATTTTTACTGGGGTTGAAGTAATGTCTGATTGCCAGCAATAGATGTCTCCCACCTTCATTCTCAGGCTCAGAGGATTCACCCAGCTCCATCATTCTTTGTAGATAAGAATCTGGAAGCTGTAGTACCTCATCAACAGATATATAGATTGATCTTTTAGGTTCTGTACTCCCCCTAAACATTTCAAACCATTGGTCTTGAGGGCTGTATGACCATCTGATTATTTCTCTTGAGTCTTCTGGTTTGGAAGTGGGTTTGTTTTTCTTTTTGGGAGGTTGTTGATGAGTAGGAGCTGGATGTGAGGATTTGGACTCTGAGCGAGGAGAGGAGGGAGGTCTAGGGAGGAGAGTGGAAGGTTGTTGGATTGAGGAGTGTTGGGTGAGAGAGAAGGCTTGGATTTCTTTGATTTCCTTTCTTCTTCTTGAGTGTTTACCCTTTTCTTGGAGCCTTTCTTCTCCAATCTTTCTTCCTCATCCTTCTTTACTTTAAAATAGAGGGCTTACAGGTTCATGAAATTCATGGGACCTAGCCTCTTTCCATTCTCTCCTCTAGCCTTAAGGAAGTCAATCATGATCTTCCTTTCTTCATGGGTCCTTTTATTAAAGGCAATGGTCTTTTTGGACTTTTGTTTGGTTTTTTCTTCTTCTTCAGCCTTCTTCTTCTTTGCCAATTGACCCTGCTGACCCATAAAGGCTCTGTAAATTTCTTTGTTTGATAGTTTCTCAAGGTAGTCTGCATCCTCACCTTGAGAAACTAGAGCCTTTACCCACTCCTCTCTCATTTCTTTGGCTAGTTCAGAATCAGTTATTCTGAACTTAGCCTCTTCCTTCTTCTTCTTCTTTAGTTCTTCTTCTTCCTTGTCAAATTGTTCCTGCAGTTGAAGAGCAAGAGCTTCATCTTCTTCAATCTGATAAACTGCAGGAATCTTTACTTTGAGCTCATCCAGCTGTTTTGCATACAGCTGGATTTGTTGTTCTCTGAGGAGAATGGCTGTGAGTCTATCTTGAGCTTTCTTTGTTTCCGCCATCTCTTTTTCTTCTCTTCTTCTTCTTCTTTCTTCTTTCTCTTTCTTTTCTCTTAGCAGCCTCTCTTCGTCTTCTTTGGTCATAATTTCCTTTCCCTTATCTTTGTTGGATGCCTCTGCTTCGGCTTCACTGATCATAACAGCAGATGATTGTGCTGCTGTGGGAATCTCAGCCTCAGCTTCATTGGCAGTTTGGGGAATGGATAAGGTAGGGGAACTGACTTCATCTTCTTCCCATTCCATACCTGTCACATCCTTCCATGCCTCTTTCATCTTTTCCTCTTCTCTTCTTTTTTATTCTTCTTCTGTGTTCAATCTGACTGTTGGAGAAGAGAGAAAGGATAGGTCTGAGTCAGATCCAGATTCCTCCTTGTACAGAGAAGCCTTGATGATCTTGATCATTTCTTGACTTTCTAAGGAGTTGACATTGAAGATGAGTGATCTGAGCTCAAAGACCTTGTGCAGGAAGGCTGAAGGTAGGAGCAAGATCTCCTTGATGTTGACTGTTAGAGAAGATCCATTGCTCAGGAAGAAGGTAAAGTCATGGGAGTCAGTGCTTGTCTATCCTTGCACTTCGACATCCCTGACCATTCTATTGTACAGGAATCTTCTCCAGCACAGAATTTCTTCTTTTGTGAGAAGACTGCTCCTTATTATTTCAAGTCTTCTAGGAGACAGTCTTCTTTCTACTGTTGTTGAAGATTCAGGATAGGTTACCCTTTTTGCTTCTTGTATTTGTCTTTGAAAGTTGGGTAGATTATCCTCCATCAAGTCATAGAACCTGCCAATGGCAAGTTCTGTTCAGAGGTCCGTTGAGTTGTTGATGCATTGTAGATGGTATAGGTGAAGGACTTGGATGCTGTTGAGAAAGTCCCAGTTTAGCTCTTCTACTCCGCCAAACTCCCAACCAATCCAGAACCTCTCAGACTTTCCATCATACCCCCAAGCTAGTATTGTATCAAACTCTAGCTGTGTTGAAGTCAGTGGAAATTGGGGGGCAGTGGAGTGACTTATGATGGCTGCTGCTTCAGGGATGATGCTGAAAGATGCATATGTTTGTTCTGTGTCTTCGGCATCATTCAGCATCTCATCAACAGCCCTAACGACTAACATCCAGTCTTCAGATGTCTCTTCTTCTTCGTTATCTGAAGTTGGCAAGTCATGAACCTGTACAAAAGCTGGCTTGAAAAGTGTGCTTTGAAATACAACCTGCTCTTGAATCCAGTCGTCAAGACTGTCTTAGTCTTCCTCCATTGGGACCATCTCCCCCTTTTTGGTTGCATCAGTGGACAAATAAGCATCAGTTTGGGTGCCCATTGATACAAGGGAGGGAGTAGGTACAGTTGGGCATTGATGGGCTTCATGCATAGAGACTTGGTGTCTTAGTTTGGACACTTCAGCCTCTAGCATAGCCACCCTGGCCGTCAATTCCAAGTTATGAAGTTTCAGTCTGTCCTCATCCACAGCTGTGGAATCCTTGGATCCAGATGGGGCCTTAGGCCTAGTCTCTTCATCCCCATCACCCATGGTTTCTTAGCGCTTGGGATTCCTCTCAGTGAGGGGAGTTTCCAAGGAATCATCCTCACTTTGAGTTTCCATGGTTGAGGTTTTAGCAATGTTGTCACTGTCCTCCTGGTCATTTGATGGACCAGCAGTAGTGACAGCCTCTTCCACATCTACTCTTTCATAACTCCTAAAGTGGACCTTTAGGGTAGAAGAACTTGGGTTGGGTGTGTTGGAAGCAAGATCAATCAGTACCTCCGAGATAGTGGTAGTTGGAGAAGGTACATCATCTTGATCAGGTTCCTCAACACTTAAGTTCAGAAAAGAAAGGAAAGGCTCAGGGGGCTGTTCTATGGATCCGGGAAGTGATCCTGATCCTAAGAGAGAGACATCCAAAGGAGTCTCCCTAATAATGTGGCTGTCCCTTATGATATTCTCACCAGAATGTTGTGATTCTGAGTGAGGGCTGTTAGGTTAGGTTTGGGCCTTGGAGGCAAGAGAAGAAGGAGTTCTCTTCCCCCTTTTCCTAGTATATGTCGTTGCAACCGGGGCCCTGTGTTCCGGTTGAACGATAACATCCAAAAGAGGTGTAAGTAATTTTTGTGCCTGTGCATCCTTAGTAGTATGCACAGGGGTTCGAATGGTAGAAGCAGACTGTTGTTCATGATGTGAGATGGAGGGTGTGGGATCAGTATCAGTTGGGATTGCTGAACTGTCACCCGTGGTACTTTGTATGTTCAGTATTGTAGATAACAATGGAACATTGACCCCTGAGAACTTTTTGGAAACAATTCTCATGCTTTGAAAAATATTATTTTTATGTCCCAACATGATGTAGATTCTTGCAGGTTTTGAAAGTTCTTTTAGTTCTTGATTGAAAACTTCCTGCAAGAATCTTGGGTACATAAAAAATTGTTGCTTTGCACCCTCTTGAAGGTTATATCTCAAACCCTCAAAGATGAGGTGTGCAAAGTTGAAGCCTTGGTTAGTTACCATACCATGGAAGGCGGAGGCAAGTGCGGAGTTCACCTGATGCCATCCACTCCTCTTCTGGGATATGCATTGGAGAAAAGTGTGGCAAAGATACTTCCATGGAGGGCCCATCAGCGCCTTTTCGATCGTATACTCGGTCTGATTTCCAGTGTATCCAATGGATACAAAGGTCCTCATGTATTCGTCCTTCGAGTATGAGATGGCTGCTCCCTCATCTTGAAGCTTAAGATGTTTTCTGAGTGTGGCTTCCAAGATGGTTATATCCTTGCCGTCTACTTTAGCTTTAATTTGGGGAATCCCCTGTTCGGTTGAGTAGACGGCGGTACTCCAAAAATCCTCCATATGAGGGATATATATGGTAGGGTTGGTTTTGATCGACATAAGAAGTCGATCATATCATTAAATCCTTCGGATTTCTTTCCTTTGGTAAGATATGCTGTAAGGTTGTGGTATGGGGAGAACTTATCATCATGGTTATTGATGTCTGCCATTGTTGTTTGATTTGGAGGGAAGGTTAGAATATAGCGGGCTTTGAATGTTTTAAAGATGAAGGGCTTGAATATGGTGGGGACTTGAGAGAAAGTGATGTGGGTTTAGGGTGAAATTGAAGGTGAAGAGGTGGTAAGAAAATTTGATTTGTTTTTATAACGGCAGAGGAGAGAAAAGGCAAAATGACTTGTACAGTACAACCTTATTTACTTTTTATTGTTACAGCTGTAATACACCGAGGCAGTCATGGTAAAGAATGACGTTAATTTCTTTTACAGCGGGTAAGAGTTAATTTGGACTTGAATTTACCCATCAGCAGCAAACTTGGTTGCTGTGGACGAATAAGCCTGTCCACTGCAACCTTAGTTGCCGCGGAAGGTTAAGTCTGTCAGCAGCAAACTCAATTGCTGCTGATGGATGCAATGATCTGCAGCAAGGATGTTGCTGCTGAGAGCCTTAAAGCTATCCGAAGGAAACTTGTTCCTTCTGATAAGTTAAAGCAGTTAGGGGCAAATTCTTTGTTGCTGAAGATCAGACCTGTCAGCAGCAAAAAAGGATGCTGCTGACTTATAACTTATATTTACAACAAAGGACAGACACATTTACAACAAAGGATAGACGCATTCAACTGAACCAATTATGATGCTTTGTGGTTTCTTTGCCTTCCATTGTTGAGTTGGTGGTTTTCCAGCTCTCTTTGCCTTTTCAGCAGCAGAAGCTGCATCTGAGGACTTTGGCTTATCAGCAGCAGATTTTGTTGCTGCTGATGGTTTTACTTGAGCAGCTGCAGACTTTGTTGCTGCTGAAGGCTTTCCTTTTGGTTGCTTGGGCTTTACTCGATCAGCAGCAGTTTTGTTGGCTGCTGATGGTTTAAGAACAGACGTATGCCTATCCTTCTTCACCTTACTGATAGGCTTCTGTATAATTGGGGTTGGAAGAAGAATCTGATTGAAAGGATTAAACTTACAATTTGCAGCAAAGTGGTCTGATTCACCACAGATGCTGCAAGATTGTTGAGGTTTTGACAACTGCTCCCTTGGTGGAGAAAGAGAGTTTCTGAATTGAGTTGTCTTAGCTTCAAACCTTCTTACCTGTTTGTTCTTCTTTGTCTTCTCAAAAGCATGTTGCTTGAGGTTTCTTTGCTGCTGAAGGTAGTAGAAGCAGGTGTTGGCAGTGTGGTTGTATTTTCCACAGACAAAGCATGATTTGGCTAGTCTGTCCCTTGAAAGGTAAACATAGTCCTTTCTTTTGAATAGGTCTTTAAAGTTCCATGGTTGAGCTTTGTTGTGCTCAAAGGTGGCTTCTTCCAATGTCTTTTGAACATGTGGAACTCTTTCTCCAGGCGCATGACATATGTCAAACACCTTTCTCTGAGGCTTTGAGGTTGAAGACTGCCCCTTTTCAACATTTAGCTTTCTTCCTTCTGGAGGATAACTAATTTTGATTTGGTTGAAAGACATAGGAACCGAAACAGCTGGTAAAGGAACAGGAGTACTTGTTTGAATGACTTCAAGAACAGGCGGTTCGGGTACTTGTACTGGTGATGAGACCTCCTCAGTTTTATTGGACTCTGAGCAAATTGACTCAGATTCTGACGAGGTAGTGTATTCTTGCACCAGTGGTTCATGTCTTGAAGGATCAACATCTCGGTTGGCCTTTTCAAGATTTGAGAGATTGAAGCTTGGTTCATGGATGGTAACGTAGTCAGCAGGAGGTGCAACGGCTTGATATTGTTCAGCATGATACCCCAGACCAGTTTTTACCTTTTCATGAATTTGAGCATCCAAAAGTCTTTGCAGCTTTTTGGATGCAAATTCATATTTGTCAACATGAACTTTCTGTTCTACCAATTTTGCTCTAGTAGCTTTTAATCTGGCCAGTAGATCATCGATCTGAGTTTCAAAATTGGTTTGTTCATGTTTTAGTGATGAAATCTCTTTCTTTAGGCAGTTAATTTTTTCTTTGTAACTGTCTTCGACCTTTTTGAATTCATATTTCATTTGATGAAACTCTTCATTTTGATCTATGAGGTTTTGATTATGCTTTCTGTAGCCTAAAACCTTATCAATACAGGCTTGGGAACATAGATGTTCATATACCTGAGGCGGTATCTCGGTTGTGTCTGCCATAAGGGCTTGGTTGTTAGCAGGCAGATCTTCATATTGGAAGCTCCAGTCAAAGCAGATGTTCCAACAGCTGCACACGCTGCAGTTTGAGCTGGAGGAGTAGCTTGTTGTTGTTGTCTTGGTTGGGCTTGGTGAGCTGCTGGGTTTGCCCTAGGTGCCTTGCATTCTCTAGCAAAATGACCCAGTTGGTTACAATTGTAACATCTTAGTTTGCTTTTATCCAAGCCAACTCTGGTGTTAGAGTTATTACTTGGAATGGGTCTTCCAGATCTAGAGTAGAACCTTTTTGCTCTTATAGATAATATGGCATACGAGTGTTGTATGTCCATTTCTTCTAAGTCATCTGGATGGAAGCATTCCAGATCCTCCTTGATAAAGGACATGTTGTTTGAGTTTTCAGAAACAAAAGCAGCAGAGGTTGAGGCTTGAGGAGGAGCTTCAAGAAGAAATGGTGAGGTATTTGATTGAAAGGTAGAAGTTTGAGGATGTGTGACTATGGGAGGATAGTAGTTGCTAGTACTAGGACCTGAGTGGTCAGAGTGAAAAGCAGAAGAGGTGGTGGTGGATGTTGAAGCTGTTTGGTAGCTTGAGCTCATTTCCTTGGCCTGAATCATCTCTAATTCATAGGTTTTAAGCATACCGAATAGCTCAGTCATCTGAAGAGTCTTCAGATTCTCAGTTCTTCTGATGGACATTGTGTAAAGTGTCCAGCAACTAGGTAGAGATCTGATGAATTTCTAAAGAATATCTTCATTCTTCAACTTCACTTTTGAGCACTGCAGCTCACCTACAAGATAAGTATATTTGTTATATAAAACAGTTAGAGACTCACCTTCCTTCCAGACGAAGTTTTCATATTGCTGCTTCAGAATGTCTCTTCTGTTTTCTTTGACTTCCTCTGAGCCAGCAAACATCTTCTCAAGAGCCTCTCAGATCTCTTTAGCAGTTTTGTAACTTCTGAAGTTATGAAAAACTTCATTTGGAAGGCACATTTGGATAGCTCCTAGTGCCTTGAAGTCCACCTCCATCTTCTTTATGTCCTCTTCTGAGTACTTGGAGGGTTCCTTTGGAACTGGTGGTCATCCAGAGTCAGCAGAGGCCACCATGGGAGTGTAGGGTCCATCCTTGATGGATTTCCACATCCCGTACTCCTGATAACAGAAAAAGCTTTCCATGCGATTCTTCCACATGTCGTAGTCTTCCCCAGATACCAATCTTGGTGGTCGGTTGATGCTGCCGATGTCTTCAAATCCATTACTCTGTGCCATCTTTGTTTTTGGTGACTTGATGAAAGAGAGAGTTTAGAATAGAACCAAAAGTGATTAAACAAGTGTGAGTTTGTTTAATCTGAGCCAAATCTCTGATACCACTTGTAGGATCGTGAAAGTACAAGATGGTTATGTTCTTAGTTGAAATTGGCGGAAACAATAGCAACTACACAAGTATAATCGAGTAAACAGAAAGAATACTAATAAGAACACTGCCGTATTAAGCTTTTGCAGATAAACGATTACAAATGAAACTCAATCAAAAAGCACACTTACAATGAAGTGTTTACACAGTATTTATACTCACTTAGAGTCAAGACAGACCCTTGATTCTAAGGATCGGATCTAACACAGACCGTTGATCTGTTGTATATAGCTAACTATTACACGTTTAGTCTAAAACTAGTTAACTTTATTGAGGCGTCTTCTTTGTGCATTATTACTTGCATGCTTGGAAAAGAGCATTGTTGTCCGTCATTGGTTGTGCCATTGAGGTTCCTTCTGCTTTAAGTGTGTCAGTTGCTTTTGCAGAAAGTTGTCAGTGACGCTTGGTATGGATAGTCAGCTGCAACGATTTGTCTTCAAGGCACGCGGCTGTCAGCAGCAAAGATGAGGATCAACAGCAAGATGTGACCATCCAAAGTTGTTGATGATTTGCATGTCAGCAGCATCAAGTGTTGATGCTGCTGAGAAGCCTATCCGCAGCAACTTTGGTCTTCAGCATATGAGGCTATCCGCAGCAGATTTGTTTTTCAGCAGGAGAACAAGTATCCTCAGCAGATAAGCTTGTCTGCAGCAGTTTGTTAGTCAGCAGCAAACTCTGAGATCAGCAGCATTTGTACTTAGAGAATTTTGTAGCCATTAATCTTTGTTTCTACAATATACTAGGTTAGATTCCCTTGTGTTACACGGACTGAATCATGAAAAGAATACAATAAATAACTATTTTATATGTTGATAGATTATTATTAGATTTTATAGTGTCACGGTTAGCAGATAACTTATAAAGCAATTACATAGTAGCAATTCATAATATTATAAAAAATTAAAAATTAACACATCTAAATCTTATTAGTTATAATGATATAGTTAAAGTTAATTATAAATATTGTATTTAAAAAAGGAAGTTATTAGTCAAGCAAAAGTTGTCCTACATTTAATTTTTAAAATCATAAGAAAGATGGAAACGTTTAAATGGTATTTAACCAATGTAAGAGTTTAAAATAATTAAAATAAATAATTGGAAAATTTTTAGGCGGGAAAACAAAGATTTAGAGGCTCTAGAATGATGACACATGACACCTCAAAACCTTTGTTTATTATAGAGTATAGATATGTGTGTGTGTGCGTGTGTAAGTTCTACTCTTACAACCCGTTGACCTGACCAATCTGTTTAAAATCCCTTACTTTTTTGATCCGTTTAGATAAACGTGTTACGACTTACGCGGGTCATGCCAGGGTTGCATAGATTAAGTGTCTCCGACACTTAGGGTTGCGTTTTAGTGGTAGGCGGTACCAACCCGCCAACCTGAACCCAACTCGAATTGCCACCTCTAGTATTTTACTGATAACGAGTAAAATATAAAAACTTAGCTAAGAGTGAAATGTTTCGAATGATTTAAGTGTGTCAAAAATTGCCTGAAGTGTGTAAATGCTTACAAGGTCCTACATATTTGTATTTAAAATAATTTATGGTATCATGTTGCTAATATGGTTTTTCTAATCATATTTAATACCTAAATTATTTACAAAAAAAAAAAAAAAAAAAAGGTGGACGATAAAGTTTTTCCGAGTCAGCCCAGCCCTATCTGTTTACCCCTGCACCTAAAGTGTAGCTTTTTGACCCGAACCCATATTGACAGATTGTTGAACACACTCAATTTGTCTGTTTTCATCTGAACTGTAATCTTGTAGCACTTGGCTATATATTTTTTACAGAGGCCTAAGTTGTTTCGACTCTTGACACATTGGATTTGTGGGTCCCATTATATAAACATATACTGAATTTGTTTTTTGTTGACAGTATGCCATCAGGGCTTTTGCAGATGCTTTGGATTCTGTCCCCATGGCTCTTGCTGAGAATAGCGGTCTGCAAACCATTGAAACACTATCTGCCGTGAAAGCTCAGAAAATTAAGGTATTTTGACACTAGATTGTAGCATGGTGTTCTAAAATGGGCAAGTCGGGTAGGTTTTGGGTAATGGATCAAAATAGTAATATTTTAGCGCGACTCAAATTGGTTGATTTTTCAGTGAGGGCCAAAACTGAACTGGTCGGGTTGACGACTTGTCTATTTTTGTCCATTTTTTTTTAATTTATTTAATGTATTAATATAACTATAAAAGCTCTATTATGAAAACAATAATCTTATATGTTTTATGCATCTGAAAACACTTTTGACGTTACTCAACAACCCATTTGACCTTTTTTAGCTAATTTCATTTTTGTTTATTGGAAAAAATATTTATTTATATTGTCGAATAAGACTAGGAAGGATGTGTGCTGCTTTTGGAGTAGAAGAATGTTGTAATGGTACGTGGTTTAATATCTGGTTTAAATATGATATGTAGGACAACAATCATTGCTGTGGCATAGACTGCAACGATACTGGCAAAAATGATATGCGTGAGCAAAACGTATTCGAAACCTTAATTGGCAAGCAACAACAGATCTTGCTTGCTACACAAGTCGTGAAAATGATCTTGAAGATTGATGATGTCATCTCTCCATCAGATTATTGACCAACCTATCTACCTTCAATTTTTGCTCAATGTAGAACACTGCAAACAATTCATTTTTGGAAAACCTGATCTATGTTATGTACGTACGGTCTTATGCCTTGGTATAATTTGTTTCGTAATTGTGTGTTTATTTTAGAAAAGTACGTTTTAGTGTTCTACTGGGGTTTAGGATTGCTGCCATTTTTTGACTAACGTCGCATCTGTTTGTTGTTTCTTTTTTCTTTAAAAAGGTGATTTAACATTCTTAGTGGATTTTACATTTAAATTATTAAATACAAGGGATTTGTCAAGCCAAATTCACCAAAAAAGATGTTTAAAAAATAATAACCGGATGAAAGCAAATAAGTGAGTTGTTTCGTCTGATTTTTTTTATGTAAACTGATGTATTTTCTTTTTCTCGTTTATGTTTATGTTAAAATTCTAAACCAAGTTTTTTATAACCAAATTAATACATAAATTAAACAGATATTTGAAGAGGTGACTCCTTTCTAAATGTTAGCATTGTAGGCTTCATATATATATATATATATATATATATATATATATATATATATATATATATAGGGGAAGGTTCCACTAAAAAGTGGTTTTTCGCTAAGAAACGCTAAGAAATGGGTCAAACGAACTCCGATTGAGCTCATTCCAGCGGCGTTGGAACTGTCTCATCAGACTCTAATCCGGACCCAAAAACCTAAACCCCCCTCCACCCGCACCTCCAAAAACCTAAACCCCCCCTCCAACCCCACCCCAAAAAGCCTAAAACCACCACCTCCACCCCCCAAAAAACTAAACATCCCACCTTCCAAAAACCTAAACCCAACCCCCCCCCCCAAAAAAACCTAAATCCCCCACCCCCACCCCCAAAAAAACCTAAACCATAAAATCTAAACCCTAAAAGCTAAACCGTAAGGCTAAAACCCTAAAATTCAAACGTAAAATCTAAACCTTAAAAGCTAAACCCTAAAAGTTAAGATGATAGAGTTCGACGAGACGGTTCCAACGCCGCTGAAATGAGCTCAATCGGAGTTCGTTTGATATCGTTTATAAGCGTTTTGGCCATTTCTTAGAGTTCTTAGCGAAAACATACTTCTTATTTGATCCTCCCTCTATATATATATATATATATATATATGGTTAAGTTTATGAGAGAACTCAGTTTAATGAGAGAACTAGAGAACCACTAGAAAAAGAAGGGATGAAATTTTAAAGAGCAAGGGTAAAATTGGAACTTACAATATATAAATCTTTAAACATTTCTATCTTTTGCATACATTATTATTTTTTTTTAAAATTGCACCATTAAATCAAGAATTTCTTTAATCTTTCATTTGAGTATAAATAACGTTATAAAAAATAAGAATTAACTCGTCGTTTTTTTCTTATTATTTTCAATATTGCATATGTGTAGTATCACCCCAAAAACCTCACCCCCACCCAAAAATCTAAACCCCCACCCCTACCAAAAAACCTAAACCCCACACACCCACCCCAAAAAACCTAAACCCACCACACCCCCACCCGAAAACCTAAACCCCCACCACACCCCCACCCGAAAACCTAAACCCCTACCGACCCCCACCCGAAAACCTAAACCCCCCACCCAAAAACCTAAACCCACCCACCCCACCCAAAAACCTAAACCCATCCACCTGACCCACCCCCACCCAAAAACCTAAACCCACCGCACCTACCCCCTACCCTCAAAAACCAAACCCTAAACGTAATACTGCATATGTGTAGTACCACCCCAAAAACCTAACCCACCCACAAAAACCTAAACCCTTCACCCCTCCCCCCAAAAAAAAACCTAAACCCACCCACCCACCCCCCATCCAAAAACCTAACCTAAAAGCTAAGCTAAACCCAAAAACTAAACCCTAAAGCTAAACCGACTACTTTTTCTAGTTTTTTTAATGAGGACGACGTGAGAAACAAGGTATCCGAACCACTTTTTTAGTTTTTTATTTATATTTTGAGTTATGATTTTTTTTTTTTTAAATTTACTTTTAAAGAGGAGTTCTCTAGTTCTCTCCTTAAATGTTAGTTTTCTTATGAACTTCACCGTATATATATATATATATATATATATATATATATATATATATAGGGGGAGGTTCAAATAAGAATTCTAATTTGGCTAAGAAATATAAGAAGTAATTTTATCCATTCAATTGGATGATCAAGGGTAGAGATTTAAATGTATGAAAAATAAGGGGTGGAAGGGTATTTAAGTAATAGCTACTTTTGTTGACTTTTTCCAACAAGCTCCACTTTTTTTTTAAACGTTCATAACTTTTTCATAGGACATTATTTTTTTAAAAAAAATTACATCATAAAATCGAGCGTTTTTTTATCTTTAATTTGAATATAGTATTGCTATATTTTTTTGTAAAAACAAAAACGACACTTGATGAAATTGTGTTACTTCCCGTAAATGTGCTGGTTTCCCGTAAATGTGCTGGTTTATGATAAAACAGCACAATTTAGCATATTAAAAATTTGCTGGTTTCTGGTAAAACAGCACAATTTACGTAAATGTACTGGTTTCTTTAATGTGTGTTACTTTTAGTCAATTATTATATGTCTAATTTGGTAGCATTCTTTAAAAATAAAAATTTAAAGCATTTATACACCAAAAAAAAATTTGTGCTGCTTTTGTTTTGTGTTGGTTTGATATACTAGTTTTGTTGTGTTGGTTTTGTTTGTGTTTGGTTAGCTAAGAAAAGCAAGTTACACAATTAACCGTGTTCTTTCACAATTAATTGTTAAGTTTGGTGTTTTTTTATGATAAAGCAGCACAGTTAACTGTGCTGTTTTACAATACATCACAGTTAATTGTGTTGTTTACTATAAATCAGTACATTTACGTAAATTAGTACAGTTTCACCAAGTGTCGATTTTGTTTTTACAGTAAAATATAGTAATACTATACTCGAATTAAAGGTAAAAAAGCGCTCGATTTTATGGTTTATTTTTTTTTAAAATAAGGTCGTATGAAAAAGTTATGTACGTTTAAAAAAAAGGGTGAATTTGAAAATCATCAACAATTGTGGATTTTCCAAAAATGCCCTCCACCCTTTATTTTCCTACACCTAAATCCATACCCTTGATTATCTAATTGAATGAATGAGATTGCTTCTTATGCTTCTTAGCAAAGTAACACTTTTTAGAGGAACCATCTCATATATATATATATATATATATATATATATATATATATATATATATATATATATATATATATATATATATATATATATATATATAAATATATATATATGGTTAGGATCATTTGAGAACTCTAAATATCTTGAGAACTCCTATCAATAGGTTATATTTTTTGAATTTTGTATTTTTTATTTATTGTTGTGATATATATATATATATATATATATATATATATATAGAGAGAGAGAGAGAGAGGGGGAAGATCCCCTAAGAAGGAGATTTTGTCTAAATAGCCTTAGAAAGATTATGGAGATTACATGTGGTACTTCTCATAATTATGTTTAAAGGGCATTTAGGTCCTACAACTCAAACTTTCACCCACTTTTTTCTCAAATTACAACACAAAAAATTTAGTACAAAAAAATACAGCACCAAAAATTTAAGACAAAAAATTCAGCACAAAAATTTTAATAAAAAAACTTCAACATAAAAAATATAGCACAAAAAATATAGTACAAAAAAATCTAGTACAAAAATGTTAGTATAAAATAGAAAAAAACCAACTTTTTTATTTTTTTTAGTTTTTTATATATCAATATGGTACTCAAATTAAGATAAAAAAAATTCTTGATTTTATGGTGCAACTTCTTTAAAAAAATAGTTTCGTATGAAAAAGTTATGGACGTTTTAAAATAGTGAGGAATTTGGAAAAAGTCAACAAAAGTGGCTATCTCCAAAATACCCTCACTTTCCTCTATTTTCCTAAGTTTTGATCTCAACCATTGATTACAAAAATGAAAAGCCAATATTACTTCTTAGACTTTTTAGACAAAATCATCTTCTTATTTGATCCTCCCTCTATATATATATATATATATAGGTGAAATAGGTTGTTGGCTCTCAAAACAGTTTATTAATATTTAGCATTATTATCTAATTTATTTTAATTAATACATAAATAGATATAAATACAAGATTTTGTTCCTTTATTAAACAAGCTTTCTTGAATCTTTATACAGCCCTAAGGAAATTTTGAGGATGAAGCCCCCCAACATTATCCTAATACAATTTTCTACCTACATTCTTTACAGATCCTTCTTTTGTTTCTATGTACACTAATAAATATATACATGGAAGGAACAGACACCAAATTGAAAATAAAATACATAAACAATTTCAAAGATTAGTAGTAGTCATCATAGGATTCTGCTTACTGAAATCGATCTCCACCCGTTCAGGTGTTGGCCTTTCGGTTTGGTTGGCCACAAGTTCCACACCCAGTTGACCTTTGTCACCCGCCCCGAATGCATATAATTTCCCGCTTTCTGTTAGCGCAAATGTGTGGGCATTCCAATAGATCGAGTTTGTAAGGCTGATTTGCACCACCCTTTCATTAATCTGCTTTAATGATGTCACTAACTTCGGGCTCAAGATTTTAGCATGCTGATTTCCCTAAATAAAAATGTAACATTAAATCATCAATATTGTTGTAGGGGAGGGTTCCAGAGAACAAGTTAGGCGAAAACCGAGAAAACCACTAAAAAAACCAATTTTACCTAATCATATAATATGTTTATTTTTTGTTTTATTTTATTTATATTTATTTATAAGAGTATCAATGTAATATTAAACATTTTTACCAAAAAACATTTTTACACATAGTGTTACGTATACGTAAACATAAAACAAAAAAATTGTGGTTACGTATACGTAAATCAAAAAAAATTGTGGTTGGATACGTATACGTAAATAAAAAAATTGCCTGAAATGATATGGGTTTCTCGGTTTTCGCCTAACTTTATGGTTTTCTCTTGATCCCTCCCCTAGTGTTGTATACCAAAAAACAATTATATATCATGTAATCTTGTTCTTTAAACAACTCAATGGCAAATGCTGAATGCTTACAGTTTGTATGATACAATAAGGTATATAATTGTGTTTATGACTCAAATAGTAAAATATTGAATCCAAGTGTTGTATCATATCATCTTCTTGTCTTTAAGTAACTCAATGGCAGATGCTAAATAATATCATCTTTAACTAAACCGAGAACGTAGAAGATTAAAGAAAGTGCAAACCTGTGCATCAGCATCTGCAGTATTATGCCCGAGACTTGATGATTCACCACATCCAAAAGAATAAACATCACCATCACTAGAAACAACAAAAGTAGTATAATCCCCTGTAGCAACATGTACAGCTTTTACATTGCTTAAAGATTCAACCACTTTTGGAACTGAATCACAATCTTCATTCCCATGGCCTAAACAACCGTACCGGCCCCACCCCCATGTGCACACCCTGCCATCAGTCCCAACCACGGCTGCGTGCCATGCACCGGCTGCAACCACCATGGGTTGTAGGTTCAAAGTTTGAAACTGTTCTATCAGCCTTGGCTGTTTCTCATCGGTTTTGGTCCCATGCCCTAGTTTCCCTCCTAACCCGCATCCAACTGAGTACACCGACCTGTTTGAGAAACCGATTTAACATGATAGGTACATCAAGATTTTTGACCAGGAACAATTTATTATTTAATATACAAAAAGATGCATAACTTAAAACAACTTTCATAAAAAGTAACATGCTCTTTAGAGTGCCACGACACAAGTTCTTGAAACTTAAGTGCTGCTAGGTTGACTCACCAAAATTTAAGTTGTTATGAAAATTACCTAAACAACGTTACGATCTTTATGCAATTGGCGTAATAATAGTTAAATGTCACGCATTTTTCTCAAGTTCTTGAAACTCAGATGCGACTAAAATTTGTCCGAATTCAAATGTAACAAAAGGTACTCAATTTGACCCAATACATTTGACCCCGGACTCCGGAGAGTATTTTTGGCATGTACTAAAAAGTACTCTTTTGATCTGAACCATTTGACATGTTTACCAAAATCCACCCATTTTTCCATCTTAAGTAAAAAAATAAAAACCCAAAATTATTAGACCAAAAAATTTCATGAAACTCATTTATTAAATTTTGACCCAAACCCGTTTGACTCAGTTGTCTTGTTTTGAAATGTACTAAAACATACTGATTTTGACCCAACACCATTTGTCCATGTGACTATTTTTATCATGTATTAAAAAAATACGTATTTTGATCCGAACTCATTTGACCCAGACAAACTTGGTAATTGTATCTTGTAATTGTATAATATTACAAAGGAGTATAAATAGAATACATATTTACACATTGAACCCATCTACTATAGACTAAGTTATTATTTGTCTAATATTCCTCCGCAAGCTAAAGGCGGGTAGCAACTAGTAGCTTGGACCGTAGATGGACAAATCATTCAGAGGGCAACGGTGTTAGGTATCACGAGTCGTTATCGCAGCGGAATAACACACACACGCAGACAATCGATAAACAGAAAGTAAAAGACACGAGAGATTTACAGTGGTTCAGCCCCGATTGGCCTACGTCCACTTTGCAACTAGGGTTCTTTATTATTAGGTGCTCAAAGATACAAGTTACATCATAGGTTCTATTTATAATACTAGGATTAGGGTTAATAACTTAATTAACAAGAAACTAATAACAGGGCTCAAGCCCATTAGGGCCGGCTCCCTCCTTATTTCCTGCGCAAGCCTTCACAACCCAACAATCTCCCACTTGAAGGCCTTGCGAATACTCCAGCCCGCCATCAAGCACACAATAACCTAGAGTCAGTAACTCCAGTATCTTCTATATCCAAAGTGTCTCGAGCCTTCAGTCCCCACAAACAAGCTCAGACTTCATCAAAAACCCCTGGTTGCAATCCCCCTCTCATCATGTACATGAAGGGGCAGTTGAAGCTCCCTCGAGCTCCAACCCAGCAGTCATTTCAGACCCATCCTCTATCTTAACTGGTTTGCACATTCCACCGGTTCCAGAGATGCATCGAGAATCATCACCACTCTCCACATTCAGCAAGTGTTTCCATGGAGAGAATTTATCAATCAGACTACCGGTCTTCAAAACCCAACGTTGTTTTGTAACTGTGCCCGGAACACGCCCCGTGCTCCCACTGTCACTAAACCCCTGAACTAGTTTAGACCTCCGATCCGGCTCAGCTTGAGTCACCTTAACACCAGGATTCACCCTTGCAAAATGAACCCTCTTTTGCTCCTTTGACTCAGCGAACCCGACTTTGTTATGCTTAGCCGGGACGGTTACTCCCTCAGCAGATACTTCAACCATATACAGTGACCTCTTCTTATTTCCCCGAGCAATAACAAGATTTCCATTTGTCACTTTCCATTTGCCACCACCGAACTTTACTTCCATTCCTTGTCCATCCAACTGACCGACAGAAATAAGCTTCGTCTTCAGACCTGGAATCACCCAGACGTTCTTCAAGTTCCATGTAGTTCCCAATGGAGTTTTCAGACCTATATCTCTCATGCCCGTTACTTTAAGAACCTCACCGTTTCCTAAACGTACCTTCCCAAAGTCGCCTACTTTCAGATTCACCATCGTTTCCCCGCTGTGTATGGCGTGAAACGAAGATCCAGAATCCATAACCCAAGAGTCAGTGGCAGACTCTACACAGCAAACCAGTGTTTCATCCTCAGATTCTTCTTCTTCCTGAACACTATTCACTTCCTTTTTCTTTCCCGGACATTGACTTTTCACATGTCCAATTTCATTGCAGCTCCAGCACTTCACATTCTTTCGAGTTCTAGACGAACTCCTTCCCCTACTCCCACTGTTCCTGTTATTTTCCCTTCCTCTGCCCACATTGAATAAATCAGAAGAAGATCCTCCACTAGTGTTCCTCCGACGAATGTCTTCACCCAAAATACTATCCCGGATCTCGTTAAACTTCAAATTTCCAGCTCCAACAGAATTAGAGATCGCTGTCACATAACCTGACGAGCTGTCAGGCAAAGAGGATAACAGGATCGCCGCCTGAATATCATCATCAAGCTTTGTCCCAACGGTCGATAACCTGGACAAAATTGAATTTATGTTATTAATGTGATCTGGTACTGAGCTTCCCTCGTTCATCCTCATCGTGAACAACTCCCTCAACAAGAACACCCTGTTAAAGGCAGACGGCTTTTCATACATATTTGACAAAGCCGTCATCATACCATGAGTCGTGGTTTCCTTCATGATATTAAACGCTACACTAGTCAAAGCCAGTATAATCTTACCTCTCACCTTTTTGTCCTTAGATTTCCATATCACTTCGTCGGCTTGACTCAAATCAATTGGTTTTTCTTCTAATGCCATCTCCAAATCGTTTTCACCGAATAACGCCTCTATTTGCATCTTCCACCATGCAAAATCAGTCCCGTTAAACTTCTCGATTTGAACTTTCCCGTCTTCAGCCATTGCAAACGAGAGCAACCTCCAATAACAAACCCTAAAACCCGAAACACCTGAACCGACGCTTCACCTACAAAACCGAGTGTAACCAACAGTGCTATGGATTCTCGGCTAAGGATTCTGTGGATGACCGAGAGATAGTTATTTGCTTCCTTGCAGACCAAGAGATCAGATTTGAACCTAGGTAGATGGTGAATCCCCCGGTGGATCGACGGTCATCTGGGCAACCAGTCCAGTCAGCGTCCGAGAAGGCACGCAAAGAGGAGGTGTAAGCATCAGTATAGGCGTGTAAAGTAGATCCAGAATTCTGCGTAATCAATAGTCTAAAGGATGATGTTCCATGCAAGTACTGTAGAATCCGCTTAACAGCAGCCCAATGGTTCTCAGTTGGTGAATGCATAAACTGACATACCTTGTTAACGGCATAGGCGATGTCGGGGCGAGACAAGGTGACATATTGGAGAGCACCAAGAAGCTGACGATATCGAGGTGGATCATCATATAACGGGCTGTCACGAGAGGATAAATTTGCTAATGTAGACATGGGTGAAGGAACCGGAAATTAAAGACCAACCTGTGAATAGTTTTTTTTTATTTTTTTTAATTTTGTATAACCCTTATAGTATATACAATATAAGCTTTTAGCCCGTTTCATTTTCTATTAATTTCGTTTTCCTTTAATAACTTTCGTTCGTTAGCTTTTTTCAAAATACGGAGTGCGCGACTGTTTTTAGATAGACAAGCTCTATGTAGAAGTTTCAAAATATATTTCTGTTGAGACAAAATCAGACCTGATCCTTTTGTAATTACCTTGATACCCAAGAAATATGATAGAGGGCCCAGATCCTGAATTGCAAAGGTGGTGCTGAGACTTTTAATAACATGCTCAATGGCCTGAGAATCATTGCCAGTCAAAATTATATCATCAACATAGACGAGCATGTATAGGATTGTGCCCCGAGAAGAGTAGATGAATAAAGAAGGGTCGGTTTTGGACCCTGTGAAGCCAAGAGCATTCAAGGCCCCGAATAGCCTATTAAACCAGGCGCGAGGAGCCTGCTTCAGTCCATATAAAGAATTGTGAAGCAAACATACATGATCCGGATGTTTTGGATCAATAAAGCCCTGTGGTTGCTTTAATTACACTGTCTCTGTCAAGTCACCATGCAAGAACGCGTTTTGAATGTCCAATTGTCTAAGGGACCATTGTTTCGTTACAACGATAGAAAGAACGGTGCGTATGGTGGTCGATTTTACCACCGGGCTGAATGTTTCGTGGTAGTCAACCCCGGGTTGTTGATTAAAACCTTTGGCCACTAAACACGCTTTGTAACGTAATGGCACCTGTTTGATCTCTTTTAAGTTTATACACCCATTTACAGTCAACCACATTTGTATTAGGAACCGGTGGGACCAAAGACCACGTATTATTACGAATCAGCGCTGCATATTCAGCAGCCATGGCAGCCTGCCACTGTGGAGATCTGTTGGCAACAACAAAGGAGGTTGGTTCAGTTTCATTGGTGGAGGTTGTGGTGTTATAGGCTGTGGGATTAAAGGGAACCCGAGGAGCTGGATTTTGGCGTAGATTGGGGGGTCAGGTTCTTGGTGATGGAGCGGTGGGTGTAGGTGTAGGTGTAGGTGCAGGTTCAGAAGTAGTCACTGGTGGTGGGGGGGGGGGGGGTTGAGGAGACCGGTTCCTCCGACTGTATGTGCGGAGAAGGGGTGTGGCAGAAGCTGGTGGGGTAGGTGGAAAGGTAGCTATGATCGGTACTCAAGGGCTGGTAGGGGGAGTACGTGTGTCCATATCCTCCGATTGAGCGAGAGGAATAGGAGGAGAAGGGTAACCGGATACATACGGGTCAGTGGTAGATTAGGTGGTGGGAGAGGATGAAACCTGAAGGAAGGGAAAGTGATGTTCATCAAAACGAACGAGACGGGCAATGTATATACGATTAGATGTCGAGTCAAGACACCGATAACCATGATGAGCAGGACTATACCCGAGAAACACACAAGGCATGGACCGAAAGTCCATTTTGTGTTTATTGTAGGGTCGTAAGTGAGGATAGCATAGGCATCCGAAAACCCGTAAAAAGTAGAAATCAGGTTTACGTTTGAACACATGTTCAAATGGGGAAGTGTTGGAAGCGGTGCGGGAGGGCATTCTGTTGATAAGGTAAACTTTCGTGTCGAAGACAAAATGCCAAAACCGGGATGGGACGGCAGATTTGGGCAAGGAAAGTTAGACCCGTTTCAACCATATGTCAATGTCGTCTTTCGACGAATCCGTTTTGCTCGCTAGTATGGGGGCACGAGCGTCGGTGGATGATCCCGAGAGGAGAGAAAAAAACTTGAGAGATTTCGGAATTCTCCACCCTAATCGGTTTGCACAGATTTGAGCTTGGTTTGAAATTGTCGTTCAACCATAACAAGAAACTGTTTAAAAATAGCATACACATCCGATTTATGTTTTAATGGGAAAATCCACATGTAACGGGAAAAATGGTCAACACATAGTAAGAAATAGTTATGCCCGTCAGATGAAGTAACAAGTGCTGGACCCCACACATCACAAAAAACCAAATCCAACATACAATTACTTTTAAAATCCGAAGACGACAAATGAAGTTTAGACGACTTCCCAATAGAACAGGAATTACAAGAAGAAAGTGAACTTTTATTCAAAACAGGAAGACAATATTTAGATAACATGGAATTTAAAAGCTGTGAATGAGGATGTCCAAGCCGTTGATGCCATGTTTGAACATGAGCACGAACGGCAGTGAAAGCAACTCTTGAGACGGGTTGAATTGAAGGTAGACTGATGGAGTAGAGGCTATGCTTACTTGGACCCGTGAGGAGGGTATTGCGTGTAAACTTGTCCTTCACAGCAAAAAAAAGTGGCATGAAACTCAAAGAAAACATGATTATCATGACAATTTTTTAACAGAAAGCAGATTCTTTTTAATTTGTGGTACATGTAATATGTTGGAAAGAGAAAAGGTTTTGTTTGGTGAATGAAAACGAGTGGAACCAATGTGAAGGATAGGTAACCCCTTACCGTTGCCAACATGGAGAGCATCTTCACCATAGTAGGGCTCGGCAGTGCCAAAACTGGAGAGATCAAGAGCCACATGGTTGTTTGAGCCGGTGTCAGGCAACCAAGAAGTAGATGCCTGCGAACGGTAGTCTGCAAAGTTTGCGGAAGACTGTTGCCTTGGCCGAATAGTTTCCGGATCACGGTTAGGACATTGAGACGGAATGTGTCCTATTCCACACCTATTACAAGTGCCATAAACCGTATTCTAGTTCGAAGCCCAATTAAATTGATTCCTATTACTCCCAGAAGGTCGATTGTTGGATCCTTGACCACGATGGCTGTTGAAGCTACGGCCACGACCACGTGAGTTCTGAGAATAGGAAGTAAAAAAGGACTGTGATTGCTGATTTGTTGGTTGAAGTTGGAAACCGAGATGTGAGAAGTTGTTGTAGGGCCTGCAATGTATCAGGTTGTGAAGTTCCTGGTATTGTCAGGGATGGTTTCTGGACAACAGCTGTGAAGGCTTGTGAGGGAGGCACGGGCGGGATAGATTTTTTCAGCATGTAATCGTGATCAGACAGAAGGCCGTACGGTTCTGTAAAAACTGTTTGTGTTTGTCTTGTAAGAATTGTTGATTTCAACCCATTATATTCTTCAGGGAGACCTGCCATGACTAACAAGACAAGGTCTTTTTCCTTAACAGGTTCACCAATATTGGCAAGAGCATCAGAGTATTCACGTGCTCGAGTAAGGTATGCATAGCAGGTCTCATCACCCTGCATCTCCAGCTTGAGGAGCTGTGTTTTGAGGGTATATTCTCTAGACGCTGTTTTGGTGCGTAGGCATTTGCTAGAGACAGCCATAGGTCACGAGAGGTGGTACCTTGAACGTGCGGGAATGAAGCTTCAGAGATGGTGGAGATAAGCAACATGCGAACATGATTGTCATTAGCCACCCAAGTTGCAAAATTGGGATTAGGCTGAGGCGGCTTCGGAGCATCTTTGTCTGATGAGGGAGCCGGCTGTTCAATAAGCAATGAAGGACATGGAATTGTCCCATCCACGTAACCGATAAGATGATTTGTGATGAGAAACGGTGAGATCATGGTCTTCCAGAAACCATAATTGGTGGGGGATAAAGTAAAGCCAAACTTATGGGAGTTATGAGAGGATTTCTCGGTTGTGGAGAAGGCAGCAAGCAGAGCCATGTATGGCCTGATGAAAGCTTGATCGTAAAAAAAAGAAGGAAGAGGATCAAGAATGGCATGTGGCTGCTTTTAGGGTTACAAAGGAATTAGCTCTGATACCAAGACAAACTTGGCAATTGTATCTTGTAATTGTATAATAATATGATGATTACAAAGGAGTATAAATAGAATACATATTTACACATTGAACCCATCTACTTTAGACTACGTTATTATTTGTCTAATAGACCCATTATCAAAACTGGTCGATCTACCCATTTTTTCATCTCTAGTCAAAATGCCAACCTAAAAGCTATTAGACCCAAAAGTTTTTTGAAACTCACATGACACTAAATTTTGAGCAAAGCACATTTGACTTGGCGTCTTGTTTTGAAATGTACTAAAAGCAGTAGTCAAAAGCTCACAAGGCCCATAGGTGAGGTGAGGCGAGACGCCTCAAGTAAACGCAACGCAAGGAGCCTTTGGCCTGGTCCAGGCAAAATTCAATTTCTTTTTAAAACATTTTTTTTAAATGTACTAGAACATACTGATTTTGACCCAATACAATTTGACACACATGTATACTTTTAAAAGGTACTAAAAATTACCCATTTTGACCCCTATCAGTTTGGTGTGTAACCAAAACGGAAAGACCCGCCACAATTTTCACCTCTAGTAAAAATGAAAGCAAAGCTGTTTGACCCAAAAGTTTCTTGAACTCACATGCCACTAAATTTTGACCCACATGTCTATTTTTTACATGAAAAAAGCACTCATTTTGACAAAACCTATTTGACCTGTTACCAAACCAAGAAAGTAGCAATATCCAAGTTGGATTGACCAACCCGTGTTGCAGCGTGTCCGGTTTGGGTTACAAGAACCCGCCCACCCGAATCTGACAATAATTGGCACCCCTAATTAGAGGTACTCATTTTGACCCGAACTCGTTACCAAAATGGGTGATCCCACCCATTTTTCCATATCTAATAAAAAAGCAGACCAAAAGCTATTAAAAAACTAGAAAGTCTCTTGAAAGTTGAAACTCACATGCCACTAGGTTGACAAGCCAACGCAAGAAGATAGCAATATCCAGCCACAATCTGAACCACAGGTATGTTTTCAAGTGGGCCCAGCAATGGCCGTGGTTCAAGATCAGTTGGTTCGGTCTGGTGACCGAGTTTATTCTCATTTCCCCAAGAAAACGTGTAGACTCTTCCTTCTCGTGATAATACAGCTGTAAAAAAATTTCCAATAGCAGCTTGTACCACGAATACGTCTTTCAAAGACTCGACTATTTGAGGAGTGTTGACTTGTTGACTTCCTTGAACTCCATACTCTACTTCCCCAAATGAGTCTTTTCCAAAGGCGTAAACCTGCCCAGAATCACTGATTAGCATAGTTCGGGCCGCCCCTGCTGCTGCGTGTATTATACGTATTCCTGCCAAAGATCTACAACATACAGAACTCGTTAAAACAAAGGGAATCGGTAGCAGACTAAAGGTGGCAATTTCAACCCAGTTTACCTAAAGGTCTATATGAAATTACATTTAATTTCCATCTGGTAAAATGGGTAAAGCTTAAAAACTTGGATAAAACATGAAACGATTCAAACGAGTCAAAAGTCACATAAAGTGTATTTTTAATGGATAAATCTTCCTACTTCATTTTGTTTAGAAAAGTAGATCATTAATGAAATAATGTAATTTTGTTATTATATTTAACATTCTAAATATTTACAAAAGTTTGGGACAAAATGTGTTACATGTCAATCCGACTCGTACCAAAATTACCATTTTTGACCCATTATCCAAACTGCCTGACACACACATTTTTCCATCTCTAGTAAAGACTAAAGGGGACTCCTTCGACCTGTTTACTTAAAAATCAGTTGATTTAAGTTACAATGTATTAATGATTGCTAAAATGAGTTTATATAAAAATAGTCAAAAATCACCCACATCGTGTTCAAAAGCTTACAGACTTCTACAAATATTTTAATACTATAGTTTTATAAGTGTACTTAATACACTCAACCGGGCCTGTTTAAAAAGAACCAGTTGTGAACCGTTTAATCAAATGGCCCGCCCCACCTATATTGTCACCACTAGTAGAAAAGGGTCAAATCTTTCACGAATCAAGAACTGAAACCTGATTATGCGAGGCCGGGACTCCTCTTCGGTGGTTCCATGACCTAATTGGCCCGAGCTATTTGTCCCGAAAGTATAAACAGACCCTTTTGAAGTCACGGCGATACTATGGCCTGGCCCGGCTATAGCCTGAGACTTTTCCCTTCTAGAACATGTTTCTCCAGCCAACAAGAATCTTAAAACCAATTTCCAAGAACCCCCACATCTTAATTTCAAGTCTTCACGTTTTTCTAAAGTCATTGGTCTAAAAATTGCTCTTTTTTGGCACATATCAAGAGCTGCAAGCTCAGATAAACATAGTTCATGATCAGAGGCAAAATGGGCAGGTTGCCTAAAGAAAGAACATGTAGCCTGAAAAAAAAAACACAATTTTTCACAAAGAAATAAGCAGCACCATCAATTATAAATGTTGGTTAAAATCTTTTTTATCTTTTAAATTTAAAAAATATTAACTTGCCTCTAGTTTTGCTAGATCTTGTGGGTCAAGATTACAACCAGTGAGAACATGAAGAACAATTGAAGGGTTTGCAGATAATGGGAACTCTCCTGGAGTTGCATCTCCAAAACAATGTCGGGTTTGTCGGTTGAATGATGGACTCGTGGGCATGGGAACGGGTTGATCGGGAATGTTGTGGTATTGAATACTTTGTGTTCCACTCGTGGAGGCATCCATGGGCACTGCTCAATTCTGCAGTGCCCACATTAATCAAGATGAGAAGATTTAACTGCTAGAAGTCACATAAAGATATGTCAAAAATAACCACATTATTGTTTTTTTTTCTTTTTGTTAATTTTCCTGTCTAAAAACTAGTAGAATCACATTATTTCTTTATTCAAAGCCTCAATTTCCAGAAATCATCAAGTGCTAGAAATCAGACACATTATGGTATTTTGGACCGAAAACTTGTAGAATCAGTGAATCACATTATTCTCTCTATTCAAAGGCTGAGTTCACACAATTCAGGGGGGTGTTTGGATGTGCATCTTTGCAATGGGATTCCGTTGCAAAAACACAATCCAAACACTCCATTAGTTAGAAAACAAGAACATACCTTGAAATATTGCTTAATTCAGAACCACCTTAAGTCCCAAAAACTACAAAAAACAACAAGATCAACATAAGAAACAGTCAAATACACCCATTACAGATAAAATTGATGAGACGTGTGTGGAGGAACATGATTTAACAAATTTGGCCAAACATGAAGACAAAAGGTTATTTATAAGCAAGAAATAAAGGAAACAATACTATTGCTTCACGAAAGGATATTCCATCCCAAAAAGAAAACTTTCAATCAAAGCATCAGATGAATTAGAATGGTTGGAAAAATCAAGAAAGCAATTAAAGAATCTGAAGACAAATATGATCCTGATCATCAGTAAACAATCAAGAAAAGATAAATATGGTTTGGATAAGATAAAGATTGCACATTTATGATCATCAGAAAAAACATGTAACAAAGAAATCAAGATCAGAATAACCCACCCAGAAAAACAGAAACTTTATTCGATCAACACCAACTTGAATCAAATTGTTCAAGTGCGATTGATGATTAAATAAGTTGTTGAATTGGAAGAATTTAGGAGGGGGAGAGAGAGAGAAACAGGGATTTTATTGATTGAACGAAAATAAATAAGGAGGCTTTGTTTTGTATGAATGGATGGGCATTTTGGGGTTCTCTTTTTGTATACGTTTCTACAACACATTACTTGATGATTCAAGATCACCTCCTCATCTTTCTTTTCCGTTCTACTTTGGATAAAAATAGATAACTATTTAGATTTTTTATATTGATTTTTAAATTACAACTAGAGGGTCTATCCGCGCTCCGCAGTAGGTATCGGGTCCATCATTAATAAAATTTAAGTGAAAACGCAAGCGCAACGGTAAAATTAATGTTAATAAAAAATAAACATAAAACTAAATAATAAAAAAATGAAGAAAACTAAATTAAAAAATTAACGGTTCGGGTGGTCGAAAACCATAAAAACGAATAACGATAGGAGTTCCGATAAAAAATACCGACAATGATATTGTTCGCTCATAATAGGTTCGACTAGTCACGGTACCACAACGCTAACGACGCTCGTTATAGACAACGATAAAAAAATCGATTTAAAAAAAATATATCGAAACGTTGACAAAAAAAAACTAAAAACAACGACGCACTCCATATTTTGAAAAAAAGTTAAAGAACGAAGTTATTAAAGTAAAACGAAATTAATATAACATGAAGCGGGTTAAAAGCGTATATTATATATATTATAAGGGTTAAAAATAAAAAAAATAAAAAAAATACGTGGCAAAGTATGTATGGTAAAGCCACTATTCATTTCAACTTTCTTTTAATCTTATTACGAATAGCCGTTCAAAGGACATCTTGGTGGTAAAATAGTTGTACAGTAAAGAGTTTGTGTGTTCGACGATAAAACCAGAAACAATAGCCGGTTTTAAAACATATTGTATCTTTCTCTTTTAATTTATAGAATTTCTTAGAATTACAACATAAATATATATATATATATGGGAAGTTTTCGCTAAAAAGTGGTTTTTCGCAAAGAAACGCTAAGAAGTGGGTTAAACGAACTCCGATTGAGCTCATTTCAGCAGCGTTGGAACCGTCTCATTGAACTCTAATCCGGACCCAAAAACCTAACCTCCCTCCACCCGCACCCACAAAAACCTAACCCCCCCTCCAACCCCACCCCAAAAAGCCTAAAACCCCCACCCCCACCCCCATCCCCCAAAAAAACCTAAACCATAAAATCTAAACCCTAAAAGCTAAACCCTAAGACTAAAACCCTAAAATTCAAACGTAAAATCTAAACCTTAAAAGCTAAACCCTAAAAGCTAAGATGATAGAATTCGATGAGACGGTTCCAACGCCGCTGAAATGAACTCAATCGGAGTTCGTTTGATATCGTTTCTAAGCGTTTTGGTCATTTATTAGAATTTTTAGCGAAAACATACTTTTTATTTGATTCTCCCCATATATATATATATATATATATATATATATATATATATATATATATATAATATGATTTATTTCAAGTAAAAAAATTCATTACAAACTGTGAATGCATTCAAATAAAAATTCAACATTTATCATAATCTCTTGTTCCCTCGCCATCGACACAACTGCTACCGTCGCCGTCGCCACCATCATCATGAGACTCCAGTTTATTTAACAAATTAAATATGATTATTTTATCAACTAAATACATTATAAACTTTAGTATAGAGTTTCGATATAGTTAGTTTAATATCAATTTATGTATTGCAGGGTATTTTGTAACTGTATTTTTCATATCTATTAAATGAAATGAATATATCTCTTTAAAAGTAAATAAGTAATGTAAACATGATGATACAAAACTTTTTTCTGTTCATTTTCTTCAAATTTTGATTCTTTTAACGGATTTAGTTACTTAATTTTTTTTGACAGTTTAAAATGATTTTAGAATAATGCATATATCTCTCCTAACCATGATTCGCGCCATCAAAATTAATTGACAAACCGATCGAGTGTGTAAATAATCTTATAGGAATATGGCTAAGGTAAATGAAATACACTTAAAAATCTTTTAACTTGTGTATTTGCCGCATTGTTCATTTTCCGCATTGTTCATTTTCATCATTTTGTTATGTGCTATAAATTTAGAAGCAGTTTGAACATACTTTAGATTTATCGAGTAAACAATATTTCTTACTTTACATATACGTATTATATGATAATAAGTTAAAACATATAGAAATTGATTAACGTATTGACATACCTTTCATGACGAAACTAAGCAAACATATCAAAACATGGACAAAAGTATAATATTTGTAAACTAAAGAGAGAGACGAATAAACTTATTTCATTCATACATTCAAGCGCATCTACAGACATATACATTACACATATTTATAGTCTTCAACATGAAACCGAAACTCTTATACATAAGTGTGAGTAATGATGGTTATAATGTCTGCCATTATGATTATTCATAACACTCCCCCTCAGACATATTACCGTTTATATACACATTAACAACATCTTCGGGATGATGTTAAAATCAGTACTTCAAGACCGATAAGATAAACCGATACTACTGGATTAGTTAGGATGCCTCATTAAAACCTTACTAAGAAAACCCAGTGAGAAAAACTTAGTTAAGGAAAAAGAGTACATCGTGTATATTACTCCCCCTCGATTTAATATTAGGTCTCTCAAAGTCTATTGCGATAAAAAAAACTTGACTTGATATTTGATGTAGTCTTCTTCGATTTTAGCAATGTAGAATGAGTAATCTTCAAACAGTGTATTCAGATAACTGATTGACTTCATCTTGATGTAGTCTTGCTCCGATTCTGGTTAACTTGGTCTTTGACTCGGGCTTCTTTTGATCGACTCCGGTCTTAACTATCTTGAACATGTTGAAAACATTTACTTCCATGAGTAACATCGTGTTTGGATTGACTTTGAGCTTTGTGTGGGTTTGATAGATATCCTGCATATCCTATCTTGGTAGTTGGGACTCCGTATTTTCTCATGAATAATATTATGTTTCGAATCCCATTTAATACGCTTTGTAATTATGCCTCGTTAAAAACCTTGCTAGGAAAACCTAGTGGGACAAAACCATAGCTAAAGGAAAAAGAGTGCAGAGCGTATTATGTATTATTAACAGCATACTTCCATATGTTATTAAATCGGTAATTCGGGACCTATAAGGTAAACTGATGCTACTAGATCAGTTACGTCGTCTCGTTAAAAACCTTACTAAGAAAAACTCAATGGGAGAAAAACTTAGTGAAGGGAAAAAGAGTGCAACGTGTTGAATTAGAAAATCGTATTTCCCTAGAACATACACTAAAATATAATATCATGTCTTGTGATATGCATGAGATGCATTAGTGCAACGATTACGCTTAAGTACGGTACTTATAGATCAAGTACTTCTTCACCCTCTTCTTGGGGAGAAGTAATGATATTTGTATATATTTAGCGACCAAACAATTATGGGTGTGCTTTGCGGATAAACTTTGTCCATATTAGAATATTTTAGCATCTTCTGGATGTGGTTTGATTTATGGATAAGTATATACTCGAACATCAGATTGAGGAATAATTTAGACGTGTCAAGATCTTATATGGTTGATTTTATCAAACTTAGACCCCATTTTTTCAAAATATATACTGAGCCGATTGTACCATATACGGCTAGTTTTCTTGATACTATATAAAAATCTCTTGAGATTTATAACACACATCTCGGGGTACTAAATATAATGCTTCATGCATTTCTAACCCTTTAGGGGTTTCCATGTAGTTGTCACTTTCAAGTTTTCCACACAAGTATTTAGTAATCCATAAGTTTTTTGAAGTCTTTTTGAGATTACGAGTACGATTAAACATCTAAAGGTTATTGCATCCACTACAGGGGAACACGTTTCCTCATAATCAACTTCTAGGATTTGGGAAAAATCTTAGTGTTACAAGTCGTGCCTACATCGCACAATCTCATAATTTTCGTTTCTTTTTATTTAAAGACACCCATTTATAACCTACTGGTTTGACGTCTATGGGTGTTCGGACTATATGTTCGAAAACGTTTCACTTGTCATGCAAATTTTGTTCAGCATTTTAGGCTTGTCATTTTAGGCAATCATCTCTATGTATGTATTCTTACAGAGTTTTAGATATGTAATCTTTTTCTTTGATTATATTTGTTGCTATAGCATATGCAAATATTTCAAACACGTGTTTCATTTTTTGTTCCATATTGTACTATTTTGTATATAATTTATTGATATCTCATATTTGTTCGGTACATGAGTTTCTTCTAGAACTCAATTTTCCTCTTTTAGGGCATTATAATTTTCTTCTTGAATCGTATTCGTCTCTTATAAGACATTTACCTCTTCTAAGGTTTTATCGCTTCTTTGTGCGATTTCATTAATCTCTTCTATGATTTTATCAATAACCTCTTATAGGTTTTTGTGTGTAACCTCTTCTAAGGTTAGACCAACTGCATTATTATGCTCTTTTTATATGCATGGGTTTTATGTTTGGAACTGATTTATTTCTCATGTTTCTTGTTTATGGTAATCTTTCTATGATTACTTAAGTTTGAGCAGACGAAGTTTATGCTAGTATATGTTACTTTGTCACTCTATTTGTGTGTATGTGTGTGTGAATGCATCATATAACTCATTTGCTATTCTTAGCAAAAGCATGACATATTAGACTTTAGATTCATATTAACCACATGATGCATTCGATGTTTTGTTTTCATGTATTACCAGTCTTTATTTTCTTTATCCAATCTCCCCTTAAGACTGTGAATAGTGCCTTATTTAGATAACATATTATGTTGTAAGCATGTCCCATTTTGGTACATTATGATAGTGGTATTGGTACATAAATCGCACAACAAGAATATTTATTGTTGAGACAAACTTAAATCTCTTCCGGTGAACATTTGTATAGGGGAGTATTTGTGATTAGCAGTTGGTTTCAAACTGATTAGTACAACGGTATGCCCTTTTGTAGAAGATGGAAATTCACATCATATCAATATATATCTAGCTATTAACTGTAATCGTGTAATTAGTAATTTAGCTAAAAATTATGTTTGAACATAATCTGCTGGATGTTCAATATTTATCCCTATAGACATACACTAAGCGGGCAAATGCTACATATAAGGTAGTTAAAAGACTCACACGTGGCCATATAGAGATATATCTCTTAAGATCGTAAAATACTGAATATGGTCCACATGGAGATTAACATGCCCACACATATCCACTTGAATTCCTCCCAAATATAAGAGGGATTCTTTATAGGAGTTTGTATTCGAAGATTTTAAAAGATTGATTTGCTGAAAGAATTCACTGCAAAATGTTGGTAGCAAAAAATTTAATCTTCTGAGAGAGCGTTTGTTTGCACTTCTGTTCATTCACCTCATCACGATGCTACCTCGATGACCTATTTGGTCATTATGTATAATGATAGTATCTTTGGCTAGTAACTTCTGGTTACTCATCACATTTGAATTCTATTAGATATATTTTGTACATTATATTCTAGATGGTAAAATTTCTAGTTTTGCAATATGGTCTTCTAGCCATATTTGTCATATGTAATTTGAGATATTTGGTATTGTTTTCAGTCAAGCTTTCGTTGTAACAGCCGACTAGCCGAATATATTTTAAAACCTAGTAAGTTTCTTCAATATTACTAGAATATAAGACATATATGGTACACGAAGGTAAGGTGACACATACTCTTCTGGAGCATTCAATAAAGTTATCAACACCTAGAATAGTGCCAATAAGTGTTTATATTGTAGACAATTAATAAGAGTATTTTGTGTTTTTAGGAGGATGTTAGTTGTGACGCTATCTTCTAGACATTTATCGTCGATGGTTACAATAACTCTAATAGAGTATTATTACATAATTTTGGTACCTGATAGGTAAGATAACCAGACTCTTCCGGAGCATTCGATTGGTTACAAATATTATTATTTATCAGGATTTTCATAAGTGACGGCTAAACAACAATATCCAAATGAAGGGGTGATAGCGAGGCTACAAGGGTGCCCTCGATGAGGTTTATTTCAACCCCTTTCCCTTTTATTTCATTTTTTTTAAAAGAATCGTCGAACATCTATGATTTGTTATTTTCCATCCCTGCGGCCTCTGCCGCGACGCGACCTGTTTTCTCCTTCAAATGCCCTCAACGTTAGCCACATTCGTTTCAGGGAATGTGTTAGAACGGGTTAGTCGCGTCTTGTGGTATTTAAGTAGAAGCGTATTATTTTGCTCAGTGGCAAAAAGACATTATATGATCTCCGAATATTTCAAAAAAACCACGATGTTGGTACTGCCATGACAGGAGCAAGTTAGAAGTGTGAAACTTAGAGACGTTCATTTTTCAAATATGTATGTACCATTGTTTCCCCCGGACTATTTGTCGTTAAGTGCAACGAATTCGGGCTTTGAAAGGGTTCGACATTGTGAGAAAGGTTCATGTATAAAACATACCTTTTGTATATAAGGTGTTTATTTTGGGAGAACTTAGAGTTCTCGTTGATTAGAACTACAGGTTCTTTCATTGATGTATTCTTCTTTAAATTTTTAATAATTTATAGATAGAATGTATTTTTATATTTTTCTCTAAAAATAAAACTAACACTTGGAATAAGTTACTAGAATCCACCATAATTGTACTCAAATTGTTTAAACAACTAGTGGGTTACCACCCGCACTTCGTGGCGGGTTCGAAACGTAGATAAAAATAAGTAAATCGCAAGGGTCCATTTTAATTGACGTTAAAAAAACATGTTGTAGCGGTACATTCAATAGTAACGAAAAGTTACATTGTATACAAAAGTGAAGTTACTATCGAATAAGTTACCTCGTATAAGAAAGTGAAGTTATTAAAATTTTTTTACACCGAAACATAGATAAAAATAAGTATGCCTGCGGCGCATTACGACGGGTCGGTTTAAACGTAGATAAAAAAACATCGTAACGATGTATTTTGAGATGAGCGCCAGACGGTTTTAAAAAAATGTACAAAACAACAGCTTGGTTAGCAATTATATATAAAAAAAAGGAAAAAAAATTACAAAATAAATAAAATAATGGATTAAAGAAATATTAAAGCTCCTAAAAACTAAAGACGAAAAAAACTGAAAAAGAAAAAAAACGGTTTAGTGAGGGTTAAACACATGACGTCCCATGTAAACGCAAAACACGCTTACCAACTCCACTAAAAGAACTTATGAACTAAATTTAAAAAAACTAAAAGAAAAAAGTAAGTTAATGCTCAAAGCATTTAAGTGTTATACTGTGTGCATAAAATGTTTCCATTTTCTCTTTTGCGTAAAACGTATGATTAGTTCAGGTATTTATTTGTCTATATTTATTTTATTGTAAATGTTGTGAGAAACTAAGTTGATTAGTAAACCTGAAACTATTTTTTTTCCCTATAAAAAAAAAGCAAACCTGAAACAAATTCAAAGAGCATGACATCAGCACAACAACTAACGTTTCATGTTTGCCTTTACTTCTAGGAATTATTAAATTGATAGAAAAATAAGAATTTTTTTTTGCTTAAACTATAGGGACCAAAGTATAAATTTACAAAATAAGACAAACTGCTTAGTAAATGCTGATGTCACCATGACGTCATCCTTGCACTAAAGTGTTGTACCAAATGCTTGAAAGATGTTCAATTCGGTAATTGTAAGTAATTTAATTTATGATCGCAACATGCACAAACGTTTTCCCCAAATAACACAGATTTGGTTTTCATATCTGGAGATGTAAACTAGACCTTGCATTACCGGCTACGGGTTTAGTTTTCCAAGACCAATGCATTTGACCAAGTTTTACGACCCAGAGTTTAAAAATTATGGAACTGAATCAAACCTGATACCTAACAGTATCATTCTCCGTCGGTTTATTATTTCAGTATGGTGTCGTTGTTTAAACGAAAATTTGTTAAAAATAATAATAATAAATGAGATCTAACGATATGTTTGAGAATAATCTATTTAGGTCATAACAAACATATATCCAAATAATTCTATGAGATTCACGCATAAATATATAGTAAACATTTAGATAATTTAGATGATGAAATTAAAATCTAATGATGAGGAAATAAATCTAATGAAATTAAAATTTGCAATAATGGGTTAAAAAAAATGTACGTGAAGTTATAGGAATTAAAAGAAAATGATTTGACTGAGAATAAGTTTAGGGGTGTTCCTTCAACGGCCGCCATTAAAATAGGAGCCGTTTCCTTTTTCTTCTGGACGGTTTCGTAAACAATTGAACCCCCACTATCAATTTTAATCATCCTCTATCCCTAACAAGTCTTTTTTTTTTTTTCTGAAGTTTGTTACTAAAACATTTCTATTGGGAGTGTGGTGGAAAAGTGTTTATTGATTTATTGACTTTTTCAAAAAGCCGATAAGTAAAAAAATCAGCATTTTTTTTCTTCTGAAAAACTAATAAGTCAATAAGTCATTCTCAAAAGCTAAGAAATCCTGGCTTTTGAAAATGACTTATTGGCTTTATGACTTTTTGAAAAACTCAATAAGTCAATAAGCACTTTCCAAAAGCACTCCCAAACACCCTAGGGAATGATTTATAAAATCAATCATGCATATTCGATAGTTGCAGGTACGTATGTTTGAGCATGTAGTATGTAAATGATTGAAAAAGGTTAGTTTTGATACCCCTTATGAGTAGACAGAGAATCGATAAAAGACATTTCGGGAGTCCGCTTTCTATGCTTCATATGATGATCGGGGGATATCACAATGATTCGTTCGTAACTGATAGGGTTGTTGGAGACGGTTGTAGTTGTATGGCGGCACTACAACAGTCATGTGGTGATACCTTAACAACTTCATGAGCAACCTCATCAAATGTGCATCTTGATGATCGACCGTCACATAAACGGATTTCTGTCGACGTTTATATATGGATCATGGTGGTAGTCGGCATCAGCTCTAGCATAGCAACTAAGGTAGAGGTTTGTAGAAGAGGCACTCTCGTGCTGATAACGTGTTGTAAACTAAAGAGAGAGACGAATAAACTTATTTCATTCATACATTCAAGAGCATCTACAAACATATACATTAGACATATTTATAGTCTTCAACATGAAACCGAAACTCTTATACATAAGTGTGAGTAATGATGGTTATAATGTCTGCCATTATGATTATTCATAACAAATATATTCCATTTTTTTATTTTTTATTCCACAAATTTTCAAATTAAATACTTTCTTTAATAGCCCTTTAACTTTTCACTCTTCAACAATGCCGCCTCAGCTTCTTGGAAACCAAATAAGAGTTAGCGAGCAAGCACACAATATCAATCTGACGATGCCAACCTTATAACCCTTCTACGTATTATTATCAACACACCATATATTGATAGCAAGAGAAGTGTCATAACTTATTAGGTAAATTTAAACCAATAAATCATCAGATAAAGATGCACCGAAAGTCTGAAATATCATAAAAATCGCTTAACATTCTTCTAAATATTAAATATCTGCCCTTTTCTTATCTTATATTTGATCTTGAGAGATGAACCTCGTTGTTCGTGTATGTGAGGTTAAGAGTAATTCTATAAACTCTTGGGCTCTTTCAAGTTTTAAATTTATAGAAATGGTTTTTATTATAACAAATACCACACACACGTTAGGCAAATGCACCTATCGTATCTATAATATAGTAAATGATAAGAACCAAATATCGATCAATGGACACTTGTGACAGCTTCTAATATCAGACTCTATATCAATATCTGGTTAACTAAAATAATGAGAATAGAAATATTTATAAGAAAGAAAATAACTTTTGAAATAAAATAACTTTTGAGATAAAATCAGAGATAGGAAGGTTGTATCAACTAGACTTCAAATCCTTTTGACTAACGATATAATAGATCTTTAAACGATTGAAATTATGAAGGCAATTCCCTAAATGGCTAGGCTCCCGCCATAGTAACCTAGACGACTGGCGATCTAAACCTTCCGACTCACTTCCAGTCACCCTAGGACCTACTACTATGAAGAATCAACCATCACCTTAATGATTGAGCTTGGAATATGAATCCTCACCGGCCAAAATTATGAGAAATCCAAAGAATGATTGTGTTATAGACAACACTAACACCTTAAGCAAACCTTAATAAAATATCTTATGTCTTAGAACCTCCAAGCCATATCCCGAACAAGTATCACTCCCCAGAGGTAGTTTACTATTCTTAGAACACACAAGGAAAACTCTAACAAACTCTCAATTCCTTTTATTCAGAATTAATAACTAAGAAATATTTTTACCCTTACCCAATTAACCTAGGCTTACCTTGCTCTTGCCAGAGCAACAAAACACAAACTATAGCCCGAAGACTATAACTTAAGAACCTTGAATAGTAACTCTAAAGAGCGAGCTTACACTCTAGAATCAATGTAACACCTCGAAAATTTTCTTAAGAAATAAAGGACCAAACTTGCCAAAGTTTCATAGTTGAGGGTGGAAATGTAAATAAACAAAATTTCAAGGACTAAAAATGTAAATTCTGAAAATCAGAGGGATAGAGAACCGCTATCCATAACATAATGCTCCGCTATGTGTAGAAGAAGCAATGAACCGAGTGGCGACACGTGTCCTGTGACTCATCAAACGTGTGGTCCGATAGCGGATCGACATCCAAATCATAACGGTCCGTAATGTAGGCCTGAAGGTAATTAGGCGGCTAAGAGCCATAACAGACCGACATCCTCTCAGATAACGGTCCGTTATGGGTGCACATTTGGCCCTATAAATAGGTTATTGATTTCAAGTATTTTACACACACAAATACACCTTCCTACACACACATACTCTGTAACTCCAATCTCGAGCCCTGGTTCGCGTACGCGAGTCCGGTTTCCAACATTTTGACTCCAATTTGCCGTAGATAGTGCCGAGGTAAGATTCCGACCTCCCACTAAGCTTTGGTTATACATTATTTAGCTAGAATTATCCAACATTTAGAAACCATGGCCATATCCTATCACATTAGTTTCGTTATATGTATATCACGATAGGTTTTATGTCATAACACATGAAATAATTCGCTATGTTTTCCATGCGTTGATTTTTATAATTACGTGTGCACCCGTAATTACTCGAATCGTCGCATGGTCCGTATAGATCCTTTCGTTGTGTGCGGGTCAAGAGAGGACATAAAAATTCTTAGTTCATATCTATTGTTTTCACGTATGATGTGACACCTGCCAAAATCTAGGTTATTTCTATATAAACAAATTTACATGCTTTACGATTTAAACGCTCATTAGACTTAGCTTACATCAATTACGTCTTTTAAAGTCTAACAAAGCCCGCGTACATACATTGGTATGCATCCGGTGGTTTTTAGAAATTACCATTCCACGTTTAAATATTTGACGAACGCGAACGTTGGTGAATTAATGTAAGGCCCCATACCCGGGAGGCCTCGCTCGTTAGATTTACTCATTCACAAACAGTTCTTAAACATGAATATCAAATAACGCAGCGGAACCATTCATTCAACATAACTAAAAACTTGTTCATACATGCGGAAGCGTACATTGTCAAATACATAAACTTAACATAAACAACTCATAACGGGATGCCAGTCTCCATGATCGACCGGGTAACTCTTCTCGCTTGCCAAGCATCACCGTCCATCGTCCATACCTGCCTTAACCTGAATGTGCACACTAAAAAGTCAGCTACGCTGGTGAGTTCTAGCATTTCATAAAAACTTTAACATTAACATTTGCCAAAAACATATTAGTCATTCGTTTAGTAAAACCTTTCACAAAAGCATGTAATAATCTAACATCTTTAAAAGGTTTCGTACCCATATCATCATCAACATCATAATCATAAACACCATTTAAACGGATCGTTCATTAAAACTTTTAACATTCAGTTAAGTCATACATTATCGTTATCTAATCCTGTATCTTACTTTACGCGTCACAGTGTCTCCGAAGGAACCTTTGGTGTTGTGGGCAACCGTGACGTATCGCCGTCATTGCCACAACCATACACTATGTGGGGTCAACCGTTACGTATCGCCGTCATTGCCCAACACGCATCTTTCCTTTGGAAATCAACCGTTACGTATCGCCGTCATTGATTTCCTTTACCCTTTTCACTTAGGATGATCGTCATCACCCGAGTAACCGTCGTTACTCCCTTACCAGTTGTACAACATCAAAACCATCGACAGGCCACCAAGACACTGCCCTGTTGTTCTTATGGTAACTATGGCTCGCTGTCCATAATCTACCACAAGGCTGGGAATCACATTCCCAGACTTCGTTCGTCAATTCCATTCATTCGACAGATTAGATTTGTAATGACTTCTTTAAACCTTTACCTCTTTCCCTTTTCATTAAACACTTCCTCATTTAGACCGTTCATAAACATTCGTAAACCTTTTTGGCAAAAACACTTCATAACCTTTCCTTTCGTAAACATCGTTTCGTTAAAACATCATTTCGTTAAAACAACATTTCGTTAAAACATCATTTAGTAAGTATGCACACCAGCCCAAAACATTTAACAAAACATTTAAAAGAGGGCTCTAGAACTCACCTGATACGCTATTATGAGTTGTCCTAAACGAAGGTCCAACAACGTCACTTCCGATCTGAATTGATTAGTTAAATACACATCAGACCAATCCCGACTCTAACGGTTTAACCATTCTAACATACTGACTTCACTTAACCAGTTCTGATGTCTGCGCACTTGGCAAGTGCGCAGACCCTGCTGCCTGCGCACTTATCAAGTGCGCAGACCCTGCTGCCTGCGCACTTAGCAAGTGCGCAGACACCTCTTCCTGCGCACTTAGCAAGTGCGCAGGTCCCTCCTCCTGCGCACTTAGCAAGTGCGCAGGACCTGCTCCGTGCGCACTTAGCAAGTGCGCACGACCTGTTCTTCGCGAAAAACCCTAACTTTCGCATTCAGGTCTGATCTCGTCAAGATCTCGAACCTGTTTGCATCCAAAACGTTCGTTTTCCATTAAAGAACTCAAATCTATGTTTATCCTTCAGTTTCATCCGTTAAAATGTTACATTTTCACCTAAAACCCGAAAAACCCAAAAACGAACTAAAACTCAGATTTAGGTCGGATTGTTACCTGAATCGAGTTTCTGATCCGGAGGTTCTTCTCACGAGTTATGGAGTAACACTTTGCTGAAGTCTCGGGTCGATCCGCCAACTTTCTCTCTCTACGGTTTCTCTCTCTAAAAGTTGCAAATGAGAGAAAAGGGGTGGCATAGGCTATTTATAGTCCGCTGACCCATCCGACCCGACTCGTCATGCCTCGTTCGTTTATTCCGTTATTATAACTGTCGTTTTATTTTTGGGATGTTACAATTAATAATCAAAATGCTAGTGAAACAGTTGATAAGTTATTTTTATGCACAATATATTATTTGATGCATTTAAATATAGTTTCATATAATCTTTGTAATTTTCACACATCTACATCTATAAAGATTATTAAATTCACGTAACACGCACGAATATGTATTATATATATAAAGGACATGTATATATTATATATATTTTTTATAATTTATATGTTTCATTTTATAAAACTTAAAGCGCTAGATTTTTGTGCGTTTATATTTTAAATTTTCGAGTAAGAACGTTTATTTTTATACGGAACCGCGTCAACCCAATAGTGTGGTTCACCACCAACACTCGTTTCTTTCTATTCTTTTTTGTCCTTGCCGACAGTCACCATACAATACCCATCCATATATATATATTATGTAATATCCAGTGTTTATAGACCAAACGTTTTCGAAACAGTTGCGCGTATTATTGACATGAAACGTAAATTCTTATTAAAATTAGTTTCTCAAATAATAAATATAAATTTCAAGGAGAAACAATTCTACTTATACACACACACACACACACACACATATATATATATATATATATATATGTGTGTGTGTGTTTCATAGTTGAAAGACTTTAAAACATTACGAGTATGTAACGTTATACAAATAATGTAATTCATAAAATTACAATTATCTTTCTATATAAATCATTAACCTTGGAAACTATGTTATAAATGCATAAAGTAATAAATAAAAATTATAAAACTATTTAGAAAACACATTTACTCTTTTATAACCCTCAGGGACCAAAACTGCCATTATTCGAAACCTGCTTTAAACTACTGAACACAAAAATGGTAACTCAGGGAAAACTTCAGGGACTAAACCCGTCACCTGCCCAAACTCCCGATCCCAACCCAGTCGCGGGTTCGACCCCCCCGCCACACCGTTTGTCTTCCCTTCTCATTCGAAAACGCATTATAGGCCAGGTTCACTGAACCTCGAACTCCGAATCAGGCGTGCGACTCAAACCCGAGGTGTATCGAAGCTCGATTTCACCTTTAACAGACGCGTGATCCGACTTTAAACCCGTTAAACGAAATTACCATCTTCTCAACCGTCTGAGCATTTAATCTTGAAATTGGCTATAAATAGCGACTGGAATACACTAGCAACATCACACCATTCCTCCTCACTCTCTCAATTTCATCATATCATACCTGCATTTGCCAACTAGAACCTGTGACAGCCGACGTCGAACCCAAAACTCGTTCTCCTCCATCTCGACTCCTTTCCAGGTAACTCGAATAGCTAACACCTTCGCTTTCATCCAAGGAACGAAAGCCCTCTGTCAATTGCTATGACAGAGGGTTAATCGATACGAATCTTGGATTTTGATTTCTAGGGTTCATGATGAATTTGGGATCGATTTGAACTTGTGTTTATCAATTGTTTTTCACGGTTACAACACTAACGAACCCGTAGTTGGGATGGTTAGTTGGTGTGTGTATACTTGACCCGGTCCCAGACCCGGGTTCGAATCCAAGGAGCCGGGTTTTGCCCATTTTATTTGTTTTAGTTTTTTTTAAAGGCAGTTTTAAACTTTTAATAATTTTTATAAATTATGTTATACATTTATAAACTTAAATCTAATTTTTATTTATGCCTTTACATTCCAGAAGCTTTTTATCTATTTAAACTTATTTAAAACTTATAAAAAAGGGGTAATTCTTTAAAATCAGTTTTTAATACTTAAAAACTATAAAAGAATACTTTTTAACCTTATGAAACTTATGCAAATCATATAAACTCAGAAAAGTTATAAAACTCAAATATTATTTAGAAAACTTGTAAACTTGTGCATTTTTATAAAAGTTATGTCTATTTAAGGCTTGTTTATTTATTAAATTAAAACAGAAAATAAAAATACTTTTATAAACTTATAAATTACATATCATTCATTTAAACTTACACTACATTTTAAGCGTTATTTATTTCCAAGTTAAAATGTAAAATAAATACTAAACATCTAAATACTTTAATAGATGGTTAAACAAAATAATTATTCTTATAAGATAATTATTCATCCTTAATAATTATGTATACTTTAAATAATTATTATTAAACTTTAACCATTATTTACTCTTTAAATAATTATCTATCCTTAATAATTATGCATTCTTGAAATGATTATAATAAAACCTTAATTATTATTCAAAATAATAATTATATTTATATATTCTTTAAATAATTATTATAAATCTTTAATAATTATTTATTTCTTGAAAATTATTGTTAAAACTTTAATAATTATTTAGTCTTTCATTTAACAATTACTTCAACTTCATTTACGAATACTTAGAAAACTATTTGGATTATTATTACCTAACTAGAGTAATTATAAGATTCCTAAATAATTATTTTAATTAATGGTTATTCTAATCTACAAACTTATGAAACTTTGATATTCAAGTCTTGTGACATTCATTCAAAACCTTTATTATAAACTTGGGTTAAACTTGATTTAAACTTTATAAACACAATCAATCCCATCTCCCATTGGAACCCTAGTCAAATCCTGAAATCTTAGAATTCTTGTCCTAGTCTTATAAGATCATACTTGAAACTTTAGACTTATATTCCTATGCTTACTGTGAGGATATTCTCCCTCTCCAAATGTTGCAAAGACTTACTCTTGTCGGATACCCTTCATCAATCCAAGTGAGTATACTTAGCCCCTTTTTCCTTTCTATACTTTTGGGGTGAAACATGTTCAAAACTTTAAACTTATACAATTCTTGTACAACTATGACTAGATGCTTATTCTTATGTTAAACTTGAGACTTGTATGCTTAGATTAAACTTAAAACTAGAACATTCATTAACTTTGATCAAACCTATGATAACAATGATAGATCTATTGCATTTGACCAATCCACCTTGATTGATTGACCCCTTCGGGGGGGGGGGGGGGGAGCCCTTGGTGATTGTTACTGAATTAAACTTTAAACTTGAGACTTATAAGGGTAACCTGCGGGTTATGCCTAAACTTGGTTGGAGGGTTGAAGTGCACAATGTTTAAGATACTTGTTTCTTATACTTACATTATAGAATGCATATATCATAGTGAATTGTAATTCTTTTCAAATACTTGTTAAACTGTGTCAAAACCTTTGTATCTCACCAACTATTTTGTAGTTGACAGATTCTTTCACATGTTTCAGGTTCTACATCATGAGACTTATTTGTGATCACATAGGATGCTTTGGACCTAGACTACTTATCAATTAAACGTTGTATTCTTGTTATGTTTCCTTGTATTGAACCTTTGAATCTATTATTAATGAAATATTGAAACTTTAATAGTCAACCTTGTGCTATTGAATAACCGCGTCCGCCCCGACGTATAATCCGCCGTCGGTTGGGGTGTGACATATTATACTCATTTGTTTCACATGAGTATACTTAGATGTTATTAATTTTAAATACTTGAAGCCCATACCTCTTGTACTTGAGTATATGAACCAAGAAGTCCATCAAAAACCATTTTTTCTTTGCTTATGGTTGTATCCAATCAGCCATCATCCTACTACCACCTTCGTCATCTTCTTCACCATTAAACCACCATACATTCTTGTCCTTCCCATGCTCCTTTTGTTTAATGTGTGAAGCCATGCCTTTGGGTGAGACACATAAAGACTCGTGCAAACACCATCATGGGATCTATTTCCTTTGACTTCCAAATATTACAGGAGTATGTCTTAACGAATATTATACCATGCTTTGGAGTATATTTTTTTTACCCAACCCATCGGCCCTTCCCATACCCAATCCGATTCCCATCTTTGCTTAACCCAAACTCTTGTTCTAATATGGTATATCAAATATTATAATAAACACAATTCCCTAAAGAGCCATCCCCACCCTTTTATTTATTCTCGGCTCCTCATTTTTCCAACAGAAACCCACTTTCAATTTAACAAACACCTAAACCTCTTATACTCTCAAAATCCACCTTCTAGTTCACGGCTCACTCACCCTTCCTTACACATTCAAATCTCAAGCTTCAAACATCCTATTTTAAACTCTCAAGTCCTAAATTAAGATGTTTCAAGGTGTTCTCAAATGTATTTAAGTCTGTTTTACAAGATTCAAGCTCAAGGATATTCTTTCATCTAGCCTCCTCCTTGGTTTCCCAGAGTATGAACTATAACATCCGGATAATTCCCAAGGGCCAAAAGTGTCAAAAATATAAAGTTCACAGGTTGAACTTTAATTCTCCAAAAGTTAAAGGATTAAAAGTGAAAAATCTGAAAGTGGAAGGGGTAGCGGACCGCTACCCTAACCCTTAGCGGTCTGCTACGTGTTGGTTAAGGAAATACCCGGGACTTGACACATGTCCCTATGACTCACCGATTGACTTGTGACGTGTGGAAGGGTGGCGGACCGCTAGCCTTGACCATAACGGTCCGCTACGTAGGCTCCAAGCTGAATAAGCCGCCTCAAGGGGTGGCGGACCGCCACACCCTTTCTTAACGGTCCGCTACGGACCCAAGACTCACCCTATAAATATAAACCCGATTCCAGCCATTTAGCACACACAAACACTTCACCACACACACACAAGCTCTGCTAGCTCGATTCCCGAGGTTTCGATCCGCTCCTGAGAGTCCGGTTTCCCGCAATTCGTCAGCAAACTGCCATAGATAGCGCCGAGGTAAGGTTTCTGAACACCCTGAGGTTTCTTTGTGTAAACCTAAGATAGGGATGTTAATTATGATAAATTGGGTTATGATCTAGGGTTCTGTTAAAATGTTGATTGTGATATTCGATATAGAAGGAGGTTCTGTTTAAGGTGAGTTCCTTTAAATTGTTCTCTATGAAATGTTTTGTAAATGATTTTGTATCTGAGATCCCAACACTATCCGTGCATATATCCTATAATAAGTACTTATTATGGCCATTGATTGAGGGGGGCCTAGGGGCAAGACTGATCCTCTTGTTCGAGATCTGGTACGTATGTGACCAGCGCGCTCGGAGGGTTCCTGAATATATGTATGTTATAGACTCAGGAATCTAAGGGTGATTCTGGGTGATGGGTTGGACAGTATGGTTGTAAGACCCATGCGGGGCCTTCATCCTTGATCAATGATACCTGAAAAGATGATTTTGTTTATGAACTCACCAGCGTAAGTTGATCCAAAATGTTTTCAAATATTTTTGAACACAGGTGAACCCTAGCTAGTAGAAGGCATTCCAAGAGATGTACAGATGTTGGAAATAGGGGTGACTGAGGGCAGGTCCCTGGGTGACCATAAGGCCTGAGTGATTGGCATGATTCTTCGTGAGCTATAAGTCTAGAGTTTGATTGTGTTGTGTTTTGCCATTCAGTCCCTATTGTACACTCTTTATGTTATGAAATGAAATAAGTTATGTTGTTAAGTCTTCCGCTGTGTGTTTTGATTATCAACGTCGTTGTAACCAGAAGGCGACCTTCAACCGGTATGCAGTTATCTGATAAACAGAATGTTCTGTCTAGGAAAGAGTGGTGTATAAATCTCTCCTAGACCCGTCGCTCTTACCTGGGAACATATCTGTTGGAGGTACTACTCTGGTAGATGGCTGTCCTATGTTACGGGTGTGACAAGTTGGTATCAGAGCCACAATTTAAGGGATTTAGATACTAATAGGAAAGATTAGTATCTAGACTTAAACTAAGAGCTCTGAGTTTAGCTGGAATGCCACAGGAAATAGGATGAGATGTTGATTATCATTATGAATATAACATGAGATGTCGAGAAAACAGATATTAAGTACATTATTGGCCAAATGTCTTTAATTTCTAATTTTCTGGATCATAACCGGTTATACGAATTCTGATGTCATACATATGTGCGTATAGGTAACAATGGTTAGAAGAGGAAGAGGAAGAGGTAGAGGGACAGGTCGTACTCCAGTCACTAGGATCCGTAGTCAGGCTGAAATTAACACTGATACTAATGACCATCACGAAGCAAATGAGAATAACAATAATAATGGTCCTCATGTTGAAGAAGTGGTTATGTCTGAAACTCAGTTTCAAGACGCTGTGGCCAACGAAGTCAGTAAGGTTTACGAAACACCCTACTCGGATTATTAGATGAAGTTCTCTCAAGGAGGATGGGTACTGGCACGGCTGGAGGAGGAAACAATAACACCACTGGAGGGGCAAACGAAAACGCCAATACTAGCTCAGTAACGAGAACTGAGAATCGTGAAGGATGCAATTACAAATCCTTCGAAGGTTGTAAACCCAAGCCATTTGATGGCAAGAAAGGAGCCATTGATACTACTCAGTGGATCACAAAGATGGAAGCAATGATCAAGCTGAGTGAATATAGAGATGATCAGGCAGTCAAGTTTGCTGCCAATTCTTTGGAAAGCACCGCTCTAGATTGGTGGGAGTCGGTAAAGCAGGCTAAAGGAGAGCAAGCGGTGGAAAATATGAGATGGAATGAGTTCACAGAACTGATTATGCAACAATTCTGCCCTCAGAACGAACTTGATAAACTTGAGGAAGAGTTTCAACGTCTGGAGTCTGGAACAATGACACATCAGGAGTATGCAACAAAGTTTGATGAGATGTCAAAATTGGTGCCACATCTGGTGACACCCGAACCCTGAAGGATGTAGGTCCATCGGGTGTGGCGGATCATCACATACAAGTGGGTCTACTAGTCGGACCAGGTGCAGAATACCCGTGACTAGGCGGAGAGTCTTACTAAAACAAAGTAAACCAACGAGAGAATCACTTTAAACGTTCTTTCTATTATAAACACTTAAAGGTTACAGAGAGAAGTACTGTGATTAAAATTTGCGTATTTGCTATTCTGATTGCCTATATCTGCGTACTTAACTTCTGTCAACAATTCCTATTTATACCTGACCTGATGCCTGCGCACTTAGCAAGTGCGCAGGGCAAAATGCTCTTGCGTACTTAACAAGTACGCAAAGGTATTCTTGCGTACTTGCTAAGTACGCAGGAGCTTTCTCCTGCGCACATACAAGTGCGCAAAACACTTAGAGAACTATGCAACATTCAATATGTAAAAGTAAATACAACTCGATAAACTAATACATAAAGACTCTTACATACAAAGACAATTACAAACATTAAAGTACAAACTAAGACTCTGTCTATCCAGAGTGTTTGTCACAGGAAAGTGCTTCAACAAACTCCCCCTTGACAACAGCTCTGGATAATCTTCAGTCTTCAGTCTTCACATCACTTGATCTTTAGCTTCCATCTTCTTCTTGTATTCAAGGCAGAACTTAATCACCTTGTCATATTTAGAAGCAAGGAGCTTTGTCCATTCATCAGTGTGCACGCAATACCTGTCTGCTAGTGCCTCCAGATCTTTCACAGAGAAGTTAATGAAGCATACTTCATCAAATACTCTGATTAGTTCCCTCGGCACTAAGAATCCACTTTCTGACCTCACCTTTCCAATCACCACAGCCTCGCCCGTCTTTGGATCTACGTACCAGTACCAAATGTCACCAAGGATATCCTGAGATAACTTGCTCAGGGGAATCTTAGTTTCACATCGCACTGGCTTGTATACCAATTTCTTTAAGTGCTTCTTAGTCACAGGATGTCTAGAGTGCTTATCCTTGACTCTCTTGGGCACTTGAGGCTTGAACAATTCGAATTTCCCAGATCTTGCTTCCCGCTGCAGAACCACCCATAAACCCATCGCCACTGCATGATTAGAATGACCCAGCAGCTCTCGGTTTGCTAGGTTCACAAGGTCGTATTTGGGTAAGGAGCTGAACGCTTCACTGGTGGGTTTCAAGTATTGAACCCCTCCAGATCTTTTGATTGCGAACAGCTGCTTATCCCCCTCGAACCTTACAGCCAAGATCATCCCTGTTGCTCCTTGTTTGTCTGTTATAGACATCTTTTGCCACACAGGAGCTGGACCCTTTGATGAAGTAGAAGGCATATCTTTTTTCTTTCGGTGCCTCTGGGTCCACAGGTGTACGGTCAACTGGGGAGGCTTCAGTCGAGGCTTCCACATTACTAGCATGCTCGACTGAACCTGTGTCGAGCTGAGCTTCGAAGGATGGAAATTCAAAGATCTCTCCATCTTCTAACTCGTACTCTCCTTCCCCGTCACCCTTGGGAATTTCAATTACAACATCCTCTTCATCATCATCATCATCATCCCAATCGTCACCAGAGTCGATCTCTCCTTCTTCTAGATTAAAGAGAGCATCGATCTGTGCTTCCTTGGAATAGTCAAGCTCTAGGTATATGATCTCATCATCAGATAAGTCCTTAAGCACGTCAGCCGCTGACTTTCCTTTCTCACCACCACCACCAGAGGTATCACCACCCTCTTGATGAGTAGACCCCCCCTGAGCCATTGGAATAGTAGAGATAGGCACAACTGCTAAAGCTTGGTGCTCACCTCCATTAGGACCGGCTTCGGGATCCTTTTCTTTGTCGTCATCCTTAGTCAAGTCGACAGGATGACAAGGTTCATCACCAGTGGGTGTCTTTTCTTTCTCTTTCTCCTTCTCTTTCTCTTTCTCCCCCTGAGCATCAAGCTTTTTGGTCAGTTCGGCAATTAGTTTGACCATCACTTCATGCTCTTTCCTCTGTACATCAAACCTCAGCTCCAAGGACGACCTGTGACCCAGAATCATTTCATTTGTCTTGATTAGGAGCTCGTTCTGGGCCATGACGTTCTTCAGTCTTTCATCAGTCCCCGTTCTCTGGCTACGTAGGATTCTAACTTCGTCTACCAATGAATTAATCTGTGCTTGTTGAGCGTCAGACTCCTCCTTTGATTTCCGAATAGTTTCCAATAATCCAGCAACTTGGGTTTCCAGAACATCTATCCTTGCAACATTCGGATCATGATGTCTGGATGATGACGCCTCGACATTGTGAATAGGGGAGGAGAAGATGGTATCGAAGTCAAACCCTTGTGTGAAATCTCCATAATTGAAGGGTTGACTTAGAGGATCAATGGTGGTTGTTGGGATTGAGGATGTGATGAGGGTTGTAGGAGTTATGGTAGGGGTGATGGTGACTAACTCCGTGAGAATTGGAGTAGTCACCGCCACTTGAGCAGTTGTGATAGGGAGGGTCACTATCACAGGGATCTCCTCTGTGATTGAAGTGACGGCCACGTCAAGTTGCACCTGTGGCCTCCTCCTCCTACGGTATAGTTGTTGTGAAGGTGGGGTGGAGGCTGAATCAGGACTAGCAGCTGAAACTTGTACTTGCTGCTGAGCCTCCACCTCACTAGGGATAGAAAGCTGTTGCCAATCGCCCCTGTTTTTATGAATGCTTTCTTGTCTTTGTCTCTGTATAGCAGCGTCAGAGTCAGAGTCTGGCTCATATTCGCTGCTAGAAGACTGTCGCTTTCTCTTGGAAGACGACTCAGGTAGGGTTACCTTTGTCGTTCTCCTTGGGTGTACCTGCGATGGTGCATCATCGAAATCAGAAGAATCTGACTCTGTCTCTTTCGAGTCGGATCCCTCAGCACCATCATTTCCTCCTTCTTCGTCTCCATTATCAGACGATCCATCATCACTTTCCACTTCCTCCTGTTGTTGTTCATCGGAGTGTTCACTCAATTCAGGCTCCGAATCATGACTATACCATCTCCAGTCACCTGATGCCACATATGCTTCATTTATGAGGTGGCCAAAGAGTTATGTGTGCACAGGGGTAGGTTCTACACTGTCTGGCTTTAAGAATTGTGCGAACACTCTTTTGTCCACCCTCTTCACTTGCACTCTCTCCCCTATAGCAGGTAGGTTTGGCAATGCGTCGTTAATCAAAATTTGCACAAACCTAGGGTATAATAAGAACCTAAACCTCTCCGCCATGTTGATCTGGTCATTGATGGCTTTGAATATGTAGCGGGAGAAGTTGTAGCCCTTATTGAGAGATAGGCCAACAATGGCTGCTGCAAGGTCATGACCCATGGCATCCTTTCCAGCTTTCCTTGAGGAAATGCACATGATCATGACGTGGGCGAATTATCTCCATTGGTCTAGCACCCACATCTTCTTATATGAAGCATAGTCTCTTGCACCGACATATCCCATTCTTTGCCTCCAATAGCCGTCCACAAAGTAGTCTGGATAGGCTGTCGGGTCGGTCGAGAGATCTCTGAATTGCAGGATCCTTCTAATAGAATCTTCAGAAAAGGCAATAGCATAACCAGCAACGGTAGCCCTTATAACGTTGGGAGTTATCGTGTAATCATGCTCCGCAGTCTCCCAAAACTGCTCCAGATAGGGTCTTGAAACGATCGGGTCAGCAGAAATAGCGTAGCTGATTCTTGAACGGTTCAAGAAATCAACCATTTCTCTATACTGCAGTGCTGCACCCTTCCATTCTGGTTCAGTGTTAGCTAACAGATTGAATTCATTAGTAAACGCCCGGGCCATAATCTACAAAAACACACAGAAAACATAATCAGAACAACAAGTATCATTGGAAATGAATAAAAATGACTTAGTATAGCAGTTACTCTTTGAACTGAAATTTCAGACTTAGAAATTTTTCCCAAGTGTTGGTCCTGCGTACTTAGCAAGTACGCAGGAATTTCCTCTTGCGTACTTAACAAGTACGCATGAATTGCTTCTTGCGTACTTGGTGAAAATCCCAGAAATTTTAAAATTTAATTGATGTTCAAAAATCGGTTTGTATTGGGTCACCACAAGGTCGGAATCGATGATTCTAGCCTATGGGACCAGCAACAACACCAAATACTTGCTATACTTGACCAATTTTGACCTAAAAGTCGACCGAAACCATTGTCGGTTCAAATTCGAGGTCAAGGAAAAAATCAAGAGCTATACGGACAAATTACGGGTCGATTATAGTATCTAATCAGGTTTTAGTGATAAAGATTTACCTAAACAACCCAAAATTTGCCCAAAAATCACGGAATAAACCTAGATTTTCTAAGTCATTGAATCGGTCCAAAGTCACGATTTCGTGGATGGATTTAGCCTAGATTCTCACCAATTTGTTGTTATATGAAGATGAAACTAACAACGGGACAAAAAATCGGTTTAGGAACACTTTAATTTTTGAGTAAAAGTCGGAGGGAATTTGAACTGGTTTGAAAGTGATGAAACTTTGAAATTTTTCTAAGTCCAGTTTATATACCCCACGCAAAAAGGTCGTGCGTACTTAGCAAGTGCGCACGCTTTAACTCTTGCGTACTTACAAGTGCACAAGGCTTAACTCTTGCGTACTTGTTAAGTACGCAGGGCTTACTTTATGCGCACTTGTCAAGTACGCAGTAACCCTTAAGTGCACAAACTTTCAACTCAAATTATGAAGATTTTCAAGTCAAATAACGAACAAAATAAAAATATTCAATCATGAGGATTCAAATACAATTCAGGAAGGTTAAACACAAATATTTTTGGCTTTTCTGAATAAAATAGAACTATGCATACACTTAAAATCTTTTTGATATTTTCTCATAGAAATATAAAAGTATTCACACAAACTATTTTTGATCAAAGACACGAGCAGAGGATCATATCAGGCTATCTTTTAGCAAAAACGATACAATATAAACATCAAAGAATATGGGATCATGTCATGGATTACTCTTTATTCATACGTAATAAGCACATAAACAAGTAATTCAAGTTGACAATATTATAAGATTTGAAACCATAAGCATCTTTGTATCATGTTCTTGTGTGTTAATGTATTAATTATAAGATATACAACGTGTACCCCACTGATATGCTACAATAATGTAAATTGCACTATCTCAAGGCATCTAAGATTTTCCCAATGATTTTCTAAATTTTCAGAATGAAGTTACATCTATTAGCACAGGAAAAAATTAAGCAGAATCCATAAGGATTATCAGGAATCATAAGATTCAGAATCGAGTGATTCATTTGTCTTGGTTTCATTTGATTTTCTTCATTGAATATCGGTATGATGATTCAGGATAATATATATGGTGTTTGAATAAGGTAAGGGGATCCAACTTTTATCTGGATTTGATTTCAATAAATCAGGAGTGATTCAAGGGTGAATACATGCTCAACGGTTGATGTAGAGACATGTCTTGATTCAATCTCTCCTTGCATAATTGTGAGTATGGGCAGTGAGATGAACCGCATTAATTGTGCTAACGACATAATCCGAAACTGATCTCAAAAGAAAATTATTGCCTAAATCTAACATCCTTTATCTGATAATGATCTATTATATTCTTTTACGCACACACACTACCAAACATGGGTTCAAATCACAGTTGTAATTTAGATTTAGTTTTCACACTACTAGTGATTCAAAGACGCATACAGCCTACTGGAAATTTAAATTACTTGTAAATAAGCAGATTAAAAAACATAATAATTTAAACAATTAAGTAAGCATGACACAATCATTTCCCATATGAGCAGTCTGTGACGTTTAGATCATTTCTGATGTACTATCATTTCCTCTTTTCTCAAGTTAACTTTGAAATTTTCTCCATTTTCTATTTTGTTTTTGATTTTGTAAAATATTTTGAAACTTAAAAGAACTATACAGAAAATTTAAAAGAAATAAAATTTAACTTCCATGAATTGATATGATTTAAGAAAAAATAATTTTCACTCAGGATTGAACATTCCTATCAAGTTGACAAGATGCTCAAAACGGGATCGATCAAATGCCTTTGTGAAAAGGTCAGCAAGATTGTCATCCGTGTGAACCTTTACAAGTTCAACTAGATGCTTTTCAGCATAATCACGGATGAAATGATGGCGAATGTCTATATGTTTAGTTTTGGAATGTTTCACCGGGTTATTTGTGATGGACATGGTGGCATTGTTGTCAATGAATAATGGAGTTCCAGTGAAGTTTAAGCCGTAGTCTCTTAATTGCTGCTGAATCCACAATATCTGAGAACAACCGCTCACCGCAGCAATGTATTCTGCTTCACAAGTTGAGACAGAAACCGTTGACTGCTTCTTGCACTGCCAGGAGACCAGTCTGTCTCCTAAGAATTGACATCCACCAGAAGTTGACTTTCTGTCAAGGTTACAACCGCCATAGTCTGAATCAGTGTAAGCTTTGAAGTCGAATGACTGCTGCATAGAGTACCAAAGACTTAATCGGGGTTTCCCTTTCAGATATCTGAAAATCCTCTTCACGGCTATCATATGTGACTTCTTCGGTTGTGACTGAAACCTTGAGCACAAGCATACAGCTAACATTATATCGGGTATTGAAGCTGTGAGATACATAAGTGATCCGATCATCCCACGGTACAATCTGCTATCTACATCCTTTCCATCTTTGTCAGGATGCATACCATGATTGACTGGGATAGGTGTGCCATAAGTACTGCTATCATTCATCTTGTATTTTGACAAGATGTTCTGCACATACTTGGTTTGATGTAGATAAATTCCATCCTCTCTTTGACTGACTTGCAGACCCAGGAAGAACAACAATTCACCCATATTACCCATTTCAAACTTGGACTTCATCACCTGCTCGAATTCCCTACACATCCCTTCATTGGTAGATCCAAAAATAATGTCATCGACGTATACTTGTACAAGAAGAATGTCACCTCCTGCTTTCCTAATGAAGAGGGTCGAGTCAATCTGTCCACGGTCGAAACCATTAGACAGTAGATGCTTAGATAATGTCTCATACCATGCCCGCGGTGCTTGATGAAGACCATACAATGCTTTGGCGAGCTTATACACTTTATTGATATTATGCGGATCTTCAAAGCCGAGAGGTTGAGTGACATAGACCTCTTCATGAACATTTCCATATAGGAAAGCACTTTTCACATCAAGTTGGTAGACCCTGAAGCGAACATAGGTGGCATAAGCCAAGAACAGTCGAATGGCCTCAATTCTAGCAACTGGGGCATATACTTCCGTGTAATCCAAGCCCTCTTGTTGGTAAAAACCCTGAACAACCAACCTTTCTTTGTTCTTCACAACCACAATACGATCATCCGTCTTGCATTTGAACACCCATCTGGTTCCAATTGGCTGAAAGGCTTTTGGCAAGTCAACCAAATCCCACACGTGCAACTTTTGGAATTTAGACAATTCATCTTGCATCGCCTCAATTCAGCAGTTGTCCGCGAGAGCCTCCTTCACATTCTTCGGCTCTAACTGGGACATGAATGCAGCATGCAGACATGTTTCCATGACACCAGTGTCAAGTATCTATGTGTAAAGACTAGTGTTCTCAGTGATGGTTCGATGACGAATCTGAACACCGGCATAAGGATCACCAATAATGTTGTCGATTGGATGATTCCTATGCACTCTCGTCTCCGGTAAAATCGGTTCCTGAATTTCTGAATCTAGGTTCGTGCTTAACTCCCCCATTTCCTGTGTTCCAGAAGAAGAGGATTCAATGTTAATTGGATCAGTTGGAGCTTCATTTCCTACAGTTGTATTAGGATTGGCTTGAGTGACATCTCCAACAACATGAACATCTTCACTGTTATCACTGTCATGAGTTCCAGATGTAGATGCAGTATTGGAATCAGGAGTTATAATTGGTATAGTAGTATGAGTGGAAAAACTGGAGTCATCACCGCCACCCAATAATTCATAAACATTTGCGGCGTCTTTTGCAGATAAGTCAGGAAGATTACATGACTTGAATAGCGCATCATAATCAAAACCCCAAGCTGGACCTTTTGGTTCTGGTGGAATGTTGTGTTTACTACAATCCACTTCGAACCATTCCTCGACAGTACGAGTTCTTATATTGTACACTCTCTTGCAAGGCGAGTTGGCAACGTATCCTAAGAAGATGCCTTCCACCGCTTTTGCATGAAACTTAGACTGGCGGTCTTTGTATTGTAGCAACAAGGAACAGGGACTACCAAAAGGAACTAGGTAATAAAGATTGGGAAGTCGATTGTTGATCAACTCGTAACAAGTCTTGTTATACCTCTTCACAACCAGAACTCTGTTTAACACGTGACAAGCTGTATTAACGGCTTCTGCCCAGAAAGTGACAGGAAGCTTTGCATCCGACATCATAGTTCTTGTAGTCTCAATCAGTGTTCTGTTCTTCCGTTCAGCAACTCCATTCTGCTGAGATGTATACGGGGCGCTGAATTCATGACGGATCCCCTTCTTGAGATAGAAAAGTTCCATCAAGTTATTCTTGAACTCAGTTCCATTGTCACTCCTTATCCTTCTAACCTTCAGCTTGCAAATAGATTCCAAGCTCAGGATCAGGTATTGAAGAATATCAGCAGTCTCGTCCTTAGTACCTAAAAAATGCACCCAAGAAAAACGTGAGAAATCATCAGTTACAACCAGACAGAACGACTTACCTCCAATACTCCTGATACTTATGGGGCCAAACAGATCCATGTGTAATAGCTCCAAAGGGGTATCAATGGAGTTTTGAAGCTTAGGCTTGTGAGACTTCCGCTGCTTTTTGCCCTTTTTACAAGGCATACAGTCATCTGCAACGGTAAATCTCAGCTTAGGAACCCCTGTTACCAAATCGTTTCGAACAAGATGGTTCATTTTACGATACGAAATATGTCCGAGTTTCCTATGCCACAAGATAGAGTCAAGCTCTGTCGCTTTGGTAAGCAAACAGGTAGCAACTGATGAGGTGGTTGTTGCCACGCTCATATCGATCTGATAGGTGTCGTTTGTCCTTGGCGCTCTCATCAGGATCCAATCTTCAGGAACTTCAAAACCAGGTTTGAGAATCAGGCATTCTGACTTGTCAAACATCACCGAGTACTCCTTGTCGCACATTTGGGAGACACTCAACAGGTTATGCTTCTGCTGCTCGCAAAAGTTGACATTGTCAAAGCTGACACAACCATTCAAAACCACGCCTTGACACGTGATATTACCCTTTTTCTCCGGCAAAGGCCACGTAGCTGCCTCTGAATGGTTTAACATTTTGAAGCAAGGCCATGTTTCCTGTCATGTGCCTGGAGCATCCACTATCTACATACCAGCGGTTAGAGATAGTACCCTTCGGATGTCCCTGCACGAGTCACAAAAAAAATTAGTTAGATTTGGAGACCCAAGCCATTGTGGTCTTGGGTCGTCCATCTTTTTCAAAATAAACTACCTCTTTTAACTCACAGTCGTGATGACTATTCAAAATTGATGAATCTTTAAAATAATTAGAACTAGGAGATTGAGAATTTTTGGATTTGGCAGGCCAGGGTCTCTTCTGTTTCTTAACCGGAACATGAGACTTTGATTCAACTATAGCAGGTGAACTTGTGGAAGCTTCACCTGATTGAACTGAAGTCAGCTGTTCTAGCTTTCTCAACCTCTTGTTCCTTCTCTTTCTCTGTGGTTTAGAGAGTCTCGCCATAGGTTTCTCACCAGTACGTGTACTACCAGAGGTAGATACACAAGGTACAGCAGGTTGCGTTACATTTCTTGAAACAGATGGTTTAGCTTCAGATTTGATCATAGGCTTTACCATCGGTTTGACTGGTGGTTTCACCACATTTTGTTTTAGACATTTGGGAGATTTCACTGATGGCGACTTAGGGATAACAGCTGGTTGTGAAACAACAGGCCGTTTCCCTTGGTTCTTTGAAGGACAGTTCACAAAAATGTGACCAACCAAGCCACAGTGAAAACAATTCCTCTTGTCTATATAAGTTCTCTTGTAAGGCTCATTAGATCTGGCCTTAGATAACTCAGCATTATGAGCAGGAGGAGTTGGTTTATGAACAGGAGTCTGAACCTTTACAGTTTGGTTTTTGGGAGTATAGTATTTTTGCAAATTTTCTTTGTAACCAAGCCCATAGTGAGCTGAAAAAGCCTCTTTCTTTACTTGGTTAAGATTTTTAGAACCCCCATAAAGCATTACCTTTAGTTTATCATTTGTTTCAATGGTATCGGGTTCAGTTAAAATGCAATTATCACCATTAGTGATAATATTTTTCTTTACTTTCTGTTCAGTTAACAACTCCTCAGATACTACTCCTTCAGGGCAAGTGTTAACCGACCCATCTTCAGAAGCAGTAACGAACTCCTCACTAGATGTGGAGTTAGCCTTACTTGAGGATTCATCCTTTTTAGGGGAATCATCCTTATCAGAGGACTCATCTAGACAAGTAAGATCAATGTCTATTAAGCTATTGACAAACTTCCCGCTTACTGGTGGAGGAATGGCATTAGTACCCAGCCCTAACCCATTCATTTGTCTCACTTCAGATTCGTAGTGTTTTTCCACAAAACGAGAGTTTTTCAACTTCTCATTAGTACATTTTAACTGCAAGATCTAATTTTGTAGTTTGTTAATTTCATTGTTCCGTTTTTCTAACCCCCTGTATGCAACATCCAAGTGAAGCTGTTGATTGCTTATTTTTTGAGAATATTCACATTTTTCCTTTTTCAACGTTTCAATTGAATCTTTAAAACGTTTTTCGTTTTCTTTATAGTTTAGAGCTGCCATACTTAGGGGTTCGATTTTGTCTTGAAGCCTAGAATTTTCAAGTTTTAGCCCTAGACATTTGGAACATGAAATAACAGAAAAAGGATTAGAATCTACCTCAGACGATGAACTTGTTGCTTCTCCAATGGCCATGAGAGCAACAACAGTAGTAGATTCCTCTTGATCAGCTACAGAGGCTTCCTTTTTCTTAGCTTCCATCATCTCCATGATATCAGCCATGAGACCAACCTGAGTTTGTGCAATGATGGCGTCCTCCAGATGAACTCCCCAATCAAAGCTTTCGTCCTGTTGAGCTACCAGTGCATTGGACGTTCCACTTTAGCTATGATTGTGGTTGTTTGAGTTGTTGTAGCCATGGCTGTTTCCTTGGCTAGGTCTGGTAAAACCCGAGGCCGGTGCTCTGTCTTTTTGACATTCACGAGCAAAGTGTCCATAGTTCAGACACTTGTAGCATTTGGCCTTGGATTTGTTAAAACCAACCTTGGCATTAGAATGCACGCCAATGAACTTTCTTCCTGTTCTGTTCAGGAAACGCTTGGCTCTCCTCAATATCATGGCCATATTCCACTGAATCTCCATGTCCTCCATGTCACCAGGATCCACTTGATTAAAGTATTCTTCTATTGTTTCAGGATCCGTTAGCTTGCCGCCAATGAATTTCTCATAGGCAAGCATACACGATGAGAATAATGCTACATGATCTTCAGCTATCTTGGCTATAGCTGATTGGTTAGCTGAAGTTGTAGCGGGAGGATTTCTTGAGGGATGTTGTTGATGAGATCCAGAACCAGATCCGGATGCTGCTTAACATGCATGACCAGCACAAGTTTTTACAGTTTCTTCCTCATGAGAGTTTCCAGAGAAAAGGGCAATTCCAGAGCCCGATGACTTGGTTGTAGAAGACGTCCCATGATACATAGAAGGGTCTTGTATCTGAGGTCTTCCTGAGCTCTCCTTTCTTTTTAGGTTCATGTCATGAGCTTGAACCTTTCCAATTGCCTCCTCTACTGTCATCTCATAGAATTTTGGATTCTCCCTCATCAGGGTTGTGTACATTTCAAATTTGGGTGGCAAAGCATCCAAAAACTTTTCCACCAGCTCTTTATCGGGATACTTGAGTTCAAAAGCCTTCAACTCAGTCTGTAGATGATAGAATCTAGAGATGAGGTCATCTAAAGATTCGTTCTCTAAAAATCTGAAGCATTCATACTCATTACACAATACACATTTACATTTACACAAACACATTTACATTTACACAAACAACACATTACACATGATAGAATCTGGAACATGAACTCTATACTCATTACACAATACACATTTACATTTACACAAACAACACAAGTGCAAAAATCCTATATACATACATGTGTGCAAAAATTTGAGCTTTGTGCCCGAGTGCTAGGTGTGTTAACCTTTGTATGCTCTTATGTGCAATCATTAACTATACAAGCCGACGGTTTTCAATGATGGATCTATTGAGTCTGACAAACCCACCCATGGTACGCGGTGATTGAAACCGACAACACATTTGTTTTGCATGCTAGTTACAAGGTTTGATTGTACATTTGGTTACACAATAGTTACTCCCCATAAACGCCTTATTTATCATGTCATGTAAAGGATTTGTTTTCATCTATATGCTATCTATATACAACTGTGTTATACTCACCAACTTTTTAGTTGACTTTATTTTATTCATGTTTCAGGCCCCAATATGTGAGATTGATTCAAGACGTGTTCAACATAGGATTTGGACTTAGCAAAATAAATCAAGAATTTTATGAGTTGTTATGTTTCTTGTTTGAAATTGATCTTGTACTTGGATTTCTTGTAATGCAAATTTGACTTTAATATATTTCAATTTAGTCAACCATGTGCTATGAACAGTCTTACATGTCCCGCCCCGATGATTCCGCCATTGGTCGGGGTGTGACAACAAGTCCTTACCTAACCCTTTCTAAGGCATACTATATACGTAAATATATATACTACCTTCATACCTGATGCTGTGGCTCGAGTTACCCGTACTGGAATCCGCTTTCGGTCCCATTCACAGTTTAAGTTCATACACTAGGAGTGTCCGAATCTCTCAAACTATTGCTCTGATACCAACTTGTAAGGCCCCAAACCCGGGAGGCCTCACTTGTTGGATTTACTCATTCACAAACAGTTCTTAAACTTGATTATCAAATAACGCAGCGGAAAATACTTCAAATAAACATAACCATTACATTGTTTAACAACGGAAGCGTAACATATTCTATTACATAAACATATCATAATCTAATCATAACGGGATGCCAGTCTTCATGATCAACCGGGTAACTCTTCTCGCTTGCCAAGCATCACCGTCCATCATCCATACCTGCCTTAACCTGAATGTGCATACTAAAAAGTCAGCTACGCTGGTGAGTTCTAGTTTTAACATAAAACCTTAACTTCAAATAATTTGCCAAAAACATAACTTCATACTTCATTTAATAAAAAGCGTACGTAAAATAATGCAATAACAAAACATAACACTTCATAAACATAAGTCAACGAACATATCGAATATGCGCATTCTCGTAACCGTCAAATCCAAACGTCACATACTGGCTGAATAACCTAAAGATCACCACCACTAGGCCCATCAATCACCGTACTGTCCTTCGGGTGAAGAACTCCTAGGGCCCGATACTTAGGTTATTCAACACTACTTCAAGCATGGCATCACAAGGATGACACGTACCAAACTTCAAGCACTGCGCCCCGTAAGGCGCAAGTATCAAACTTCAAGCACGACTACCCCGTAAGGTAAATCGTACCAAACTTCAAGGATCACGATAATCCCCTTGGTGACCGTCATCACCCCAGTTGTACAACAGTTGGCCAGCCACAAAGGCCCCTAAAAGGTAAAGGCCCATAACATACTTCCCATCCCTTAACCTTCATTCCCTAAGGAATATTGGCAGATTCGTTCGTTTGTGACTTTCATAAACCTTCGCTTCTTTTACTTCAAAAACTTCAGTTAAAGCATTCGTACGTTTTATTAAAAACATTCATTCGTTCAATAACACACTTCATAAACTTCTTTTGGCAAAATATTTCATAAACACTTCCTTCATAACCTTTCCTTCTAAAACATCACTCATAAACGTCATTTTATAAAACGTTACATACAACCTTCATAAACATCATTTTATAAAATCTTTACATCGTTACGTATGCACACCAGCCCAAAAACATTATTAAAACATTTAAAAGAGGGCTTCTAGAACTCACCTTATAAGCTAGTCTCGGTTGTCCTAAACGAAGGTCCAACAACGTCACTTCCGATCTGAATTGATTAGTTAAATACACATCAGACCAATCCCGACTCTAACGGTTTAACCATTCTAACATACTGACTTCACTGAACCAGTTCTGATGTCTGCGCACTTGGCAAGTGCGCAGACCCTGCTGCCTGCGCACTTAGCAAGTGCGCAGACCCCTCCTCCTGCGCACTTAGCAAGTGCGCAGGTCCCTCCTCCTGCGCACTTAGTAAGTGCGTAGGTCCCTCCTCCTGTGCACTTAGCAAGTGCGCAGGACCTGCTCCGTGCGCACTTAGCAAGTGCGCACGACCTGTTCTTCACGAAAAACCCTAACTTTCGCATTCGGGTCTGATCATGTCAAGATCCCAAACCTGTTGCATTCAAAACGTTCGTTTTCCATTAAGGAACTCAAATCCATGATTATCTTTCAGTTTCATCCGTTCAAACCTTACCTTTTCACCCAAAACCCGAAAAACCCAAAAACGAACTAAAACTCAGATTTTGGTCGGATTGTTACCTGAATCGAGTTTCTGATCCGGAGGTTCTTCTCACGAGTTATGGAGTAACACTTTGCTGAAGTCTCGGGTCGATCCGCCAACTTTCTCTCTCTACGGTTTCTCTCTCTAAAAGTTGCAAATGAGAGAAAAAGGGTGGCATAGGCTATTTATAGCCAGCTGACCCATCCGACCCAACCCGCCATGCCTCGTTCGTTTATTCCGTTATTATAACTGTCGTTTTATTTTTGGGATGTTACAGCAGGGGAGGACACGACACACTAGACTGTCCCGTCAATAAGCCAGACTATGTGAGCTATGTTGGTAACCAGTACCAGAATCGAGGGTACAACAATCAAAATTCATTTGGCTCGGGATGGAGATCTGGAAGAAACTCATCGGGGTTTAATGGTCGCCAACAGTTTCAGTAGAATGGAGGAGGAGATACAGGAGCTAGCTCGGGAAGCAGTGTCGACACGATTGCGATAAAGGAGATGATCGAGAATCAGACACAGATGCTTACCCACATGGTCCAAAGGGACAGGGAAGCTAGGCAGAGATTGGACAGCCATGATACACTACTGAAGAATCAGCAATCCGCTTTCCATGATCTGCAACGCACGGTTGAGGACATCGCTAAGAGCTTGAAGGATCGATAGGGAGGTCCATCTTTAAGCTCCAACGCTTCAGTGATGGCCGTGTCGGTTAGGAGTGTGGAGAAGGAAGAGATTGTCGAGGATGACTCCCACTCCGGCAAGTATAACATTCCGTCACGTGGGGAGGTCAAGAAGATTGACTGGAGGGCTCGATTCGCTGAGATCGATGCGACCTGACTCGTGTTCCCTACCCAGCACGTTTGCTGCCATTTAAGAAAGCTAGGGACTTCCTTGACATGTTTAAACTTCTCAAGGTCAATCTCCCTCTCATATAGACCCTCTAGAGTGTGCCAAAATATAGCAAGTTCCTTAAAGATCTTCTCTCCTACAAGAAGAAACTCGAGGAGGTCTCAAAAGTCTCACTTAGTGAGCAATGCTCTGCGGTGGTGCAGAACAAGCTGCCAGAGAAACTGGGAGATTCAGGTCGTTTCACGATCCCATGTCACCTAGGCAGTTTGCCTTTGCACCACGCGTTGGTCGATGTAGGTGCTAGCATCAATCTGACGCACTATTCCTTATATATGCAGTTAGACCTTGGCGAACCACGGCCGACACGCATGAGTATTTCCTTGGCTAACCGGTCAGTCAAGTATCCATGAGGAATTGTGGAGAATATTTTGGTGAAAGTAGGCAAATTTGTCTTCCCCGTGGATTTTGTCATTTTAGATATGGAAGTAGATGATGGAGTCCCACTCATCTTAGGGCGCCCATTCCTGCGCACCACCAAGGTAGTAATCGATGTCTTTGATGGGAAACTCACACTTCGTGTGGGGGATGAGTCAGTTATATTTGATGTCACAAAGTCCGGGGAGGATGTTGGCGAGCGTAGCCACTCCGTGTGCATGCTTGATGCCTCCATGGACGATCATCGGGACTCTAATCCAATAGTGGACACTATTGATAGAGATGAAGGAGAGACGATAGAGGAGCCTTCAGATTGGTAGGAGGAGTTTAGAAAGAAACTGGTAGGTTCCTCGTTCCTAGGTGCTGGCGATGATGATTACAGTTTGAATGACATATTAGCACACGTAGGGTCGATAATCTGTGATACACCCGTGGTGGAGAGTTTAGAGGATCATGATGGTCCGGTTGAGAAGGTAGAGGTCGTACCATTAGAATTACCTATTCCTGGACCTCTATCTGTTATTCGTGCTGAGGGGAGAGAGACTGAGTCACCTCCTCGGTCTAGGCCACCCCGAAAGAGAACCCGTGTTTCATTAGATTCATCTAGGGCGCGGGTAGTTAAAAACCCAAGTGTGGGGACATCTAGGGATGACAGATTACTTGGTTATTTGATACATATGAAGGAGTGGAGTGATGGCTGTGATAAGAGTTTTATGCTTGATAGGGATTTGAGTGAGATAAGTTTGTGCACGACCGGGAGACCGCAGAGGATGAAGTCGGTACCGGTTAAGATCAAAGAGAAACCTCCTAATAGGCGTGTTTGAGTCTTGGGAAAGTGCCCGGGATGTAGAGTTTGTATGCATTACGTGGTTGAGTCAGTGTCATTTTCGGTGTTTTTAGGTATTGTGTTTTGTGTGTGTCGTGTCTTGCAGGGATTCGCGCTTGATTTGGCATAGAAAATCATCGGGAACGAAGTTCCAGGTATGTTTACATATGTTTCTATGCTTGGGGCAGGGTTTTAATGAATTTGGATGAAAAAAGGTTTTAAGGGGTCAAAAATATTCTATGTATAAAAATTTAATTTTCCTTTGGTCATAATTTCCTTTCCCTTATCTTTGTTGGATGCCTCTGCTTCGTCTTCACTGATCATAACAGCAGATGATTGTGCTGCTGTGGGAATCTCAGCCTCAGCTTCATTGGCAGTTTGGGGAATGGATAAGGTAGGGGAACTGACTTCATCTTCTTCCCATTCCATACCTGTCACATCCTTCCATGCCTCTTTCATCTTTTCCTCTTCTCTTCTTTTTTATTCTTCTTCTGTGTTCAATCTGACTGTTGGAGAAGACAGAAAGGATAGGTCTGAGTCAGATCCAGATTCCTCCTTGTACAGAGAAGCCTTGATGATCTTGATCATTTCTTGACTTTCTAAGGAGTTGACATTGAAGATGAGTGATCTGAGCTCAAAGACCTTGTGCAGGAAGGCTGAAGGTAGGAGCAAGATCTCCTTGATGTTGACTGTTAGAGAAGATCCATTGCTCAGGAAGAAGGTAAAGTCATGGGAGTCAGTGCTTGTCCATCCTTGCACTTCGACATCCCTGACCATTCTATTGTACAGGAATCTTCTCTAGCACCGAATTTCTTCTTTTGTGAGAAGACTGCTCCTTATTATTTCAAGTCTTCTAGGAGACAGTCTTCTTTCTGCTGTTGTTGAAGATTCAGGATAGGTTACCCTTTTTGCTTCTTGTATTTGTCTTTGAAAGTTGGGTAGATTATCCTCCATCAAGTCATAGAACCTGCCAATGGCAAGTTCTGTTGAGAGGTCCGTTGAGTTGTTGATGCATTGTAGATGGTATAGGTGAAGGACTTGGATGCTGTTGAGAAAGTCCCAGTTTAGCTCTTCTACTCCGCCAAACTCCCAACCAATCCAGAACCTCTCAGACTTTCCATCATACCCCCAAGCTAGTATTGTATCAAACTCTAGCTGTGTTGAATTCAGTGGAAATTGGGGGGAAGTGGAGTGACTTATGACGGCTGCTGCTTCAGGGATGATGCTGAAAGATGCATATGTTTGTTCTATGTCTTCGGCATCATTCAGCATCTCATCAACAGCCCTAACGACTAACGTCCAGTCTTCAGATGTCTCTTCTTCTTCGTTATCTGAAGTTGGCAAGTCATGAACCTGTACAAAAGCTGGCTTGAAAAGTGTGTTTTGAAATACAACCTGCTCTTGAATCCAGTCGTCAAGACTGTCTGAGTCTTCCTCCATTGGGACCATCTCCCCCTTTTTGGTTGCATCAGTGCACAAATAAGCATCAGTTTGGGTGCCCACTGATACAAGGGAGGGAGTAGGTACAGTTGGGCATTGATGGGCTTCATGCATAGAGACTTGGTGTCTTAGTTTGGACACTTCAGCCTCTAGCATAGCCACCCTGGCCGTCAATTCCAAGTTATGAAGTTTCAGTCTGTCCTCATCCACAGTTGTGGAATCCTTGGATCCAGATGGGGCCTTAGGCCTAGTCTCTTTATCCCCATCACCCATGGTTTCTTGGCGCCTGGGATTCCTCTCAGTGAGGGGAGTTTCCAAGGAAGCATCCTCACTTTGAGTTGTCGTGGTTGAGGTCTTAGCAATGTTGTCACTATCCTCCTACCGGCTAAGTCGTTTCCTGTTTTTATTTTTAGTGTGTCTTGCTTCACATTGAGGACAATATGTATTTCAAGTGTGGGGATGTGAGTGTCTTAGTTTGTATCTTTATAAAAATACTAAAATACAAAAAAATTTAAAAAATTTAAAAAAATGTCCTTTGAAATCAAGAAGTTTTTGCATAATAAATGGAAAATGATAGTACAACTGGATCTGCTTGTTGAGTTTAAATGATTTAAATAATAGAAAACGCGTCTAATTAATGATGTTTTGGTAGACCCAGCAAGCTTGAATAGCTTAAATAGCATGTGAGTGTTACTTAGGATTAATCACGGAATTAAATCATGATATCTTGTGGGTACTCATCTTAGGGTAATGGTAATACTGAAACTGTCAACATATGGTGATAGATACCACGTTAAGTAAATATTTAGAGGTTTTTGAAAATTTTCATGGCACACCACTCTCTTTTTATGAGAATAAATCTGAGTTTCGGTGGCGCCAATTCCATAATTCCACAATTCCATAACTATGAGCTTAATTACTTTGAAATATGAGTCTTGCTTATGTGTTTCCCTCTGGGATGGCGACTTGGAGAATACACCCCTAAGTGAGATTTATGTGCTTAAACGTTTAGAATCGAGTCTATGTGTTAGCTTCCTGGATAGTGACTTGGTTGAGACACCTCTAGACGAAAGTTCTTATGCTTTAATTAACGCTCAGTTCCACCCATTCATTCCATAATCCATTGATTTCTAAAAACATGTAAATCTTAGTTTAACGTGGTGGACAAATCTACATGGTTTAACCCGTGCCTAAACATGACTGTGAGGCGGGATTAGGTAGAGCTATATCTTCTAAGTGTGAGTCACACAGATGGATTGATTGTTGTATAAAATGGAATTAGAACACATCACGGGGGGCTAGATAGTTGGTGGTTGGGTTTAATCGAACAGTAATACTAATTATTGCTTTTTAACGCGTGAGTATATTGAACTACTAATTGGTAATTGATTATTAAAGTTAGATCGCAATTATGATTCCATTGTAGACTTTTTCAATGACGAAAAAATGTTAAGTGTGGGGATGTTTGATGTAGTGCAAAGCACACATCTTTATTCCTATTGTTTTCGTGTGTTTTCACTAGTTTTGTATTCATTTTGAGTCATTTTTGGTTTTTATTGAGGCTACTTTGTGTTTACAGGTGCTCGAGGTAATAATGAGTGAAAACCCGAAGAAACCGAGCACGAGAATGAAGTCCAGGGTTCAAAGTGCAAAAATGGTGACTTTCATTCCCTCGCGGTACGCGAGATAACCAGAAGAGTCCTTCGCGGTACGCGAAGGAAGAAGAATCTGAACCCGACTGTTTTGGCCCTCGAGGTACGCGAGGGGATTGCCTAACTCTCTCACGGTACGCGAGAGAGTCGTATTCTGTGAAATTTTGTAAAAACCTAATTAAATAGAATTGTAATCCCATTATCAAGAGAGTGGGGATCTTAGCCATCTAGGGAGCAAAAAGAGACGATTTTGGGAGTCTTGGAAACAATTGAAGAGCAAGATCAAGGCTTTCGATTCCGGGTTTGTCTAGATTAGATTATTCGGGTTTAAAGTTTCAATCTTTGTTTAAAATTAGTTTGTTCTGGATCATGTGTTGCTTGATTACTTCTGTTATTCTTGTTTTGAACATGATTCTAGGCTAAACTTTATATACTGCCTAGGTTACATAATGAATATTTGGTAAAGTTATGATTTTTATCGGTTTTTGGATTCGAATGATGGTTTTATGATTTTGTAAACGATTTTAGTTAATAATTGTGATGAATATGCATGCTCAAGTTTGTTTGTGTGATTGATTTCAATTTCGTATGTTGATTATGGTTGTCTGCCAGTTTGATTAACGTATTGTGATCATAGATTCTAGGGTTTGTGATTGCGTGTGGTTAGCTAGAGATAGTGACCATAGGAGTTGTGATTTGGCTGCTGATTAGAGTTGAGTGTTCTTCCTAGTTCAATACCCGAGAGGTGAGAATTAGTCGTTTAGTCTTCGCCATTAGGAATCCGAGTGTCAGCTGTCTGAGAGGAAGTTCTGATCTTATTATACGATTCCTTAATTATTTGAGCTAGGCGGGATGCTAGAAATATGTTATAAATCAACGATTGAAAAACTATTAACCACTGTTAGTGTCGACAGTTAGTGTCGCTAGGGAACTAATATCGTTTAAACACTTAGTGTCGTCGGGCAGTGTCACCTGACGTCAGTGTCGTTAGAAGAGTGTTGCCAGAACTTTCGTTCGAGACTTAGTGTCATTTACGTGCATGGCGACATAGTTAGTTTCGCCAAAAGTGGAATGACACGTGTCCCCAAAAGTGGAATGACACGTGTCCCAATCACAGGAAACCTCGGGAGATGTACATCATTGTCCCCATTTAGTGTCGCCTGATGAAGATAGTGTCGTCTCATGAAGATCTTCATCAACAGATTCATTTTCAACCCAAGTTTCCAACTTTTTACGTTCAACTAGTTAGACCTGACCCCGCCGCGAAGTGCAGGTAAGAAGCAAATAAGTTTGGGTGACCGACCTGGATCGGAAAGTTGGGTAGCGACGAGGGTTTATAAGTTTAGAGTAAAAGAAGCACCAGCATTACCGATCTCACTGCATCATTTTGTGGAGTGAAAGAAATGGCGTTAGCCTTTGATGAATACGGCAGGCCGTTTATAATACTGAGGGAACAAGAAAGTAAGAGTAGGCTAAGAGGTCTAGATGCTCAAAAAGCTAACATCGCGGCCGGCGTTGCGGTGTCTCGCATCCTCCGTACGTCTCTTGGTCCTAAAGGCATGGACAAGATGCTCCAGAGCCCCGACGGCGATATCACCATCAGTACTATTTTAACTCTTTCTTTATTACGGTGTCATTTCCATTTTCGTGACTTGAATGATAGGGTTTTTTTGGTGTCACATTATTTGATCCATATGAAAGAAGTGTTTCTGATGGAGTTTGTAGTGGCTCAACACTTTATTGAATTGTTTATTTTATTACAAATTGTAAGCTGAAATTGTTTGTTTGGCATCTCACACTAAGTGTCATTCCTAGACACTCAAGAATATCCACACATGGTACTTTAACATATGCATTTAAAAGTAAAATACAAATACTGATAACACAAGGCAGAACAATGGATTTGCAGCAAAAAAGTGTACATGTTTATGGTTTTTGTCTGTATCTTTTATGTCAAAAAGTTTAGGTGTCTATAACAAATAGCAAACAAGTTTGATTTATGGAAGCATCTGTTAATTTAACTGTTATTTTTCTCACATTTAACTTCATTTCCAGCAAATGATGGTGCGACAATCTTGGAGCAAATGGATGTTGACAATCAAATTGGAAAACTTATGGTTGAGCTGTCACGAAGTCAAGATTATGAAATCGGTGATGGAACAACTGGGGAAGTTGTTATGGCTGGTGCACTTCTAGAACAAGCTGAGAAGCTTCTAGAACGTGGAATTCATCCCATTCGAGTTGCAGAAGGATTTGAAATATCTTCAAGGATTGCTGTTGATCATTTAGAACAAATAGCACACAAGTTTGATTTCAGTGGCACGAATATCGAGCCTTTGGTTCAAACGTGCATGACCACCTTATCCTCCAAAATGTAAGTTTTTGCTATTTTGTATTTCATGAAATGATTACTTTTCAGAGCTGCATGAAATAGAAACAAACTTTACATTCTTCAGATTATTGCAACCAACTTTAAACTAGGTGCAAAATGGAAATCAACTTACATTTCATTACTGATGTTAGGAACGTAATTACATTTTATTATCGTTTGTAGCAACGAATGACTTGTTCAACCAGCAAGTCATTTTTTAACTGGCGTCTTCTTGTTTCTCTTAAGTGTATATGTTTATGCAATGTGACATCAGATGTGACATATTAAGTAGTTTTAAATATCTATGTTTTTTAAACTTGTAGATAAATTAATTTTTTTATTTTTTTACGAACCTTCTTATTCATATATGGCAGCTGGCATGCCATAAATACCATCAATCAGTGCCTTATCAGCAGTTTACAGCTAAAATGAAGTTAAAACAACTTATTTCACACTAAGGTTAAACTTGTAATTTTGATTCAACTAGTAATAATCAGTTTGAAACAAGCTATCTTAATCTACTTACCCAAAACAACTTATTTCACCCCTAAGCAGCTAAGCACGAACACTTTTCTTCATTCACACACCCGAAAGTGCTTATCTGCCATTAAGCAGTGCAATTTGTTTGAAGCATTATATCGTTCCACTTGTACAGTTTCTCTCAATCTGATTAGTTCTACCTCTCAGTGTGAATCGATGCAAGCGTAGTTTGGCTGAGATTGCTGTAAAAAGTGTCATGGCTGTTGCGGACTTAGAAAGAAAAGATGTTAACCTAGATCTTATTAAAGTGGAGGGAAAAGTAGGTGGGAAATTGGAAGATACAGAACTTATTCATGGAATTATTGTTGATAAAGATATGAATCACCCACAAATGCCAAAACAAATTTTAGATGCAAAATTGCTATTTTGACTTGCCCGTTTGAGCCACCAAAGCCTAAGACAAAACATAAGGTTGACATTGATACCGTTGAAAAGTTTCAAACTTTATGTAAGCAAGAACAAAAGTACTTCGGTGACATGGTTCAGAAATGCAAGGTAAGATTGATATTTATATCAAGTAAAGTAGAGGTGGGAATTTCACCTCGTTTACTTATGAATGAGTTGATTTGGGTTGAGTTCTATTTCAAATGGGTCAGGTACAAATGGCACTAAAAGTAAATGGGTCAATTGGATAGAACAAGTCAAAAGTGGCGCAAAGTTTATTTTTAATAGGTAAAACCCTCATAAAACATTTCTCAAAAAGATTTAGACTTTTTTTTTAATTGGTCAAAAGTGGCCTGGAATTTTGCATCAAGAATCCTAAATCATTTAAAGAAAAGATACAATTGTTGTCCAGTCAAACAGAAAAAAAAATCCTTAAAAAGGAAACAGATCAAATTGGTGAGAAGTGGTCCAATTTTTATTTTTGATGCCTAAACCCTCATAAATTATTCTTTTAAAAGATTATATTGTTGTTGAAATATTAAACTTTCTTTAATCATACTTTGACACATCAATTATCTATAAAAAACCAAAGATTTTTTAGAAAGATTGTTTCCGGTTGATTAGACCTGATCTGTTTTGACCTTCAGTAAAACATTGCTCGTTTTGGCTTGTTACCCAACCCGCCCATTCTTTGCCTTTATTACCTGCGTGTGTTGTACTGTTGTTACGTGTGTGTGTGTATGTGTATGTGATTGGTTGTTGGAACTTCATTCCCTAATAACTTTAACTTTGACTGATTCAGGATGTAGGGGCAACATTGGTAATTTGTCAATGGGGGTTTGATGATGAAGCAAACCACTTACTAATGAACAGAAATTTGCCAGTTGTCAGATGGGTTGGTGGTGTAGAACTCGAGCTTATAGCAATAGCAACAGGTTTGTGCATGCTAATTAGCTATTTAAAACAAAGCTTTGTTTAGTATTGTACTGTTAATATAGCTGCTAAATACGTTCTTTTTCTTTTTTCTTGTGCGGGTGGTAGAATTGTTCCCAGGTTCCAGGAACTAACACCTGAAAAACTAGGAAAGGTAATTATTGCCATAATCACACGAAAATGGCATTGCTTTAATACTACATAAAAAGGTATGAGAAAAAAATGTATTATATTGTAATATAATTATCTTTTTTAAAAGGACAGGCTGGTTTGGTTAGAGAAAAGGCATTTGGTACCACAAAATATAGAATGCTTTATATTGAGCATTGTGCCAACTCAAAGGCTGTAACCATTTTTATTCGTGGAGGTAAGTTAGCTAGTTGTATTTATTGTAAACTAACATTATTAAGATGTTAATAAACAATATTGAATTCGAACATCTTCGTTTTTTTACTTGAATTATTTTGCGAGTAATCAGGTAACAAGATGATGATAGAGGAGACTAAACGCAGTATCCATGACGCATTGTGTGTTGCTAGAAATCTCATTCGTAATAACTCGATTGTATATGGTGTGTTGGGATATAGGCTTCGGGTCAGCCGGCCCTAGCCCGAAGCGGGCCCAGTTTAGTTAACTTGTTGATTAAGGGTCTAACCCTAATTTATGCCTATAAATTAATCTCTTGTACTTGTAATTCATTATCACTCTATAAAGAAAACCCTAGTTGCCCCCATGGATGTAGGTCACATTGACCGAACCACGTAAATCTTGTGTCTCTTTATCTTTCTTGTTTGTGTGTTGCGTGTTTGATCCTAACAACTAGTATCAGAGCTCGGGCTCTTGATCGATCAATCGCAACCACAAGTCAGTTCACCGCCGCCGCCACCGTGTGAGCAGTAACCGTCGCTACAGTACTGCTGCACGCGTGAACAGTAACGTCGCTACAGTGTTTCCGACGCTACAGTGTTTCCCCGCGCTACAGTGTTTCCCGGCTGCTACAGTGCCGCCGCTACAGTACTTGCTGCTAGGGTTTGACCAGAAAAAGTCAACAGCTGTTGAGTTTGACCAGAAAAAGTCAAACAGCCGCTGTTTTGTTTGATTTAGCTGCTGCGATTTTCGGGTGGGCTGCACGTTTTACAAGGTTAGGTTTTTTGGGTTATTTTTGGTATTTTTCAAGAAGCTCAGGTGCGTTATCAACTCCTTTTGTTTTTTGATTTTTTGAAACTGATCTCACGGGTAGTGTGCGTTAGAACAACACTCAAGTTCAGGCAGCCGGCCAAAGTTGTGTTCGAACACTATTCCAGTTTTGACTCGATCGTTAAGCATTTGTAGTTGGATAATGGCTGAGGAAGGAAAGACCAAGATAGAAAAGTTTGACGGGCAGAACTTTGGATGGTGGAGAATGCAAATCACCGATTTGCTAATTCAGAAGGATTTGGATCTAGTACTAGAACCACCGCCCACACCGATAACACCAGTTTGGTTGGCACTTGACAAGAAAGCCAAGTCAACTATAAGGCTTGCTCTGTCAATGAACGTTGCCTACAACATCTTGGAGGAAACCACAGCACGTGGCATAATGGATGGGTTGGCCAACATGTATGAGAAACCATCAGCTGCTAACAAGGTGTTTCTGATCCGGGAATTGGTTAATACCCGCATGAAAGAGGGAAGTTCAGTTACTGATCATATTAATGTTTTTAATTCTCATCTGAGACGTCTGTCTTCAGTAAACTTTAAAATTGATGATGAGTTACAGGCGTGCTTACTTTAGAAGACTCTAGAAGAAGAAGTACCGGAGAATCATCAAATTCTGTGCTAAGTACTAAGTCAAGGGGGAGAAAGAGTAAAAGGGGGAAAACAGAGGTAGATCCAAGTCAAGAAAGAGAGGTTAGTCAAAGCCAAGGGCTGACATTGAATGTTGGAACTGCAAAGAGAAAGGGCATTTCAGAAACCAGTGCCCCAAACCGCCGACCATAAAGAAAGAAGTAAACAATGTGACAGTCGAAAAACAGGATGATGAAGAATCTGAAGATGAGACTCTCATATGCTGTGTTGAGAGTTCCGTGGAATCCTGGATCATGGATTCAGGTGCATCATTCCACGCGGTCTCATGCCCTGATATGGTCCGAAATCTTCGAACAGGTAATCACGGTAGAGTTCGGTTAGCTGATTATCAGATTCTTGATATTACAGGGATTGGTGATGTAGACTTAAAGACTTCCTTGGGAACCACTTGGACATTGGAGAATGTCAGGGTTATTCCAAACCTCAGGAGAAAGTTGATCTCTGTCGGGCAGTTAGACGATCTGGGATATGATGTTACTTTCGGTGGAGGGCAATGGAAGGTCGTTAAGGGAAATATGGTGATTGCAAAGGGTAAGAAACGGTGTACGTTATACATGGTTGAAGTACCCGCAAGTGGTATTAATGCAGTGACAAGCGGGTCGAGTCCTTCAAGTTTGTGGCATCAAAGGCTCGGCCATATGAGTGAAAAGGGGATGAAAATGCTCGTCGCCAAGGGAAAACTTCCAGAGATAAAACGGGTCGAGTCAGAGTTCTGTGAACCTTGTGTTCTCGGGAAGAAAAAGAAGGTGTCATTTGTGAAGACTGGCAAGACACTTAAAGATCAGAAATTGGAGCTCATTCATTCAGATGTTTTTGGACCAACACCAGTTCCATCCTTAGGAGGCTCGAGATATTATGTAACCTTCATAGATGACGCCACACGCATAGTATGGGTGTATTTTCTTAAAAATAAATTTGAAGTTTTTGATTTTTTAAGAAATGGAAAACTGTTGTTGAACTTGAAACTGATTTGAAGGTAAAATGCTTGAAGTCGGATAACGGAGGGGAATACATCAGCACAGAGTTCACTAATTTCTGTGCTGAACATGGCATTCGGATGATAAAGACAGTTCCAGGCATTCCTCAACAAAATGGAGTCGCAGAAACAATAAATAGAACGTTGAACGAAAGAGCCAGAAGTATGAGATTGAATGCAGGGCTCCCAAAGACGTTCTAGGCAGATGCAATTAACACTGCAACCTATCTTATCAACTGTGGGCTTTCGGTACCGTTGGGCTATAAAGTTCCTGAAGAAGAATGGAAGGGTAAATCGGTCAAATATGAGCACTTGAAAGTTTTCGGGTGCAGTGCTTATGACCTAAATAAAGATGGTGACAAGCTGGATGCAAAAGCCAAGAAATACACCTTCATTGGCTATGGGGCAGATCAAATGGGCTACAGGCTGTGGGATTTTGAAAGAAGAAAGGTAATCAGAAGTAAACATGCTACCTTCAATGAAGCAGAATTGTACAAAGACAGGAAAGATTCTAAGGTTCAGAAAGAGTACGTGGAGGTTGAGATAGAAAACCAGAAACCGGTTCCCGAACCTGATGTTGACATGTTTCCCGATGGTGGTAATGATGAAGAGTCGGGAGGAGTTTCTGATAGTGGGAGTTCAGAGTCTGAAGATGAACAACCCCCTCAGCAGCCCGACCAGTCTGCAAACTGGGTCAGAAGGTCCACCAGAGTTACTAAACAGCCTGACAGATACAGTCCCGGTCCTTCAGTTAATTATATTCTCTTGACAGAAAATGGTGAACCAGAGAATTACACTGAAGCGATAAAGGTGAAAGATTCGCTCCAGTGGGAGCATGCTATGAAGGATGAAATGAGCTCTTTGAATAAGAACAAAACATGGGTCTTAGTCAAGCTTCCACCAGACAAAAGAGCTCTACAAAACAAATGGGTCTTCAGGGTCAAGGACGAACATGATGGGTCTAAACGGTACAAAGCCCGTTTAGTTGTCAAGGGATTTAAATAGAAGAAGGGGGTTGATTACGATTAGATCTTCTCTCCAGTGGTGAAAATGACAACCATTAGATTAGTTCTGAGTCTTGTAGCAGCAGAAAGCTTACAACTAGAGCAGCTAGACGTGAAGACTGCTTTTCTTCACGGTGATCTCGATGAAGACATTTACATGGCACAACCTGAGGGTTTTCAGGTTGCTGGGAAAGAGAATTGGGTCTGCAAACTGAAAAAGAGTTTATATGGTCTGAAACATGCGCCTAGACAATGGTACTTGAAGTTTGATAACTTCATGGAGAGGTCAGGGTTCAAGAGATGCCAGATGGATCATTGTTGCTATTTGAAGAAGTTCAGCAACTCTTATATCATACTGTTACTTTATGTTGATGATATGTTGATTGCAGGATCTGATATGAAAGAAATTAGCAAGTTGAAGAAACAGATGTCTCAAGAATTTGAGATAAAAGACTTGGGTTCAGCCAAACAGATTTTGGGAATGAGCATAACCAGAAACAAAAATGATGGTTCTCTTACACTTTCTCAGGAAAAATACATAGGGAAAGTGTTAGAGAGGTTCAAGATGAACAGTGAAAAGACCAAGCCTAGAAATACTCCATTAGGAAGTCACTTGAAGCTTACCAAGGACCAATGTCCTAAAACTGAAGAAGAAAGAGCAGAGATGGCTAGCGTTCCTTATGCATCAGCAGTCGGCAGTCTTATGTATGCCATGGTCTGCACTAGACCAGATATAGCTCATGCCGTTGGGGTCATCAGTAGGTTCATGTCTGATCCAGGGAAAGAACATTGGGAAGGTGTCAAGTGGGTGCTCAGATACTTGAAGGGTACTCAGAAGATGGGGTTATGTTTTAAGGGGAAAGATGCTATACTCAGGGGTTACACTGATGCAGATCTAGGTGGTTGTAAAGGGTCGTTTAAGAGCACGACAGGGTTTGTTTTCACAGTGGGAGGTACAGCAGTGAGCTGGATGTCCCGTCTTCAAAAGAGTGTTGCTTTATCAACTACAGAAGCCGAGTACATGGCTGTTGCTGAGGCCAGCAAAGAATTAATTTGGTTAAGAACATTTCTTGAAGAGTTGGGGAAACGACAATTTGATTACTCATTGTATTGTGACAATGAGAGTGCAGTGAAACTTGCCAAGAATCCCGTCTATCATGGGAAGACAAAGCACATAGGGATGAGATATCACTTCATCAGAGAATTGATCAATGAAGGAACAATCAGTCTGAAAAATATCTCGGGTGCGAAGAATCCAGCAGATATGTTTACCAAATCTGTGGCGCTGGATAAGCTGAAGCTTTGCATAGCTTCAGCTGGTCTCTAGGAATAATGTTGAGGAGACGGGGTAACTAGGGAGTACTAAAGATCAGAGGGGTTTTCATTTGCAGAAGTACAAAGTGGAGGTGAACGTGTTTCGAAGCCTCCAAGTGGGAGATTGTTGGGATGTAGGCTTCGGGTCAGCCGGCCCTTGCCCGAAGCGGGCCCAGTTTAGTTAACTTGTTGATTAAGGGTCTAACCCTAATTTATGCCTATAAATTAATCTCTTGTACTTGTAATTCATTATCACTCTATAAAGAAAACCCTAGTTGCCCCTGTGGATGTAGGTCACATTGACCGAACCACGTAAATCTTGTGTCTCTTTATCTTTCTTGTTTGTGTGTTGCGTGTTTGATCCTAACATGGTGGGGGAGCTACAGAAATTTCATGCTCAATTGCAGTTGAAGCTGCTGCTGATAAATATCCAGGAGTTAAACAGGTACCATTAGTAATATCCTTAAAACAATCTTCAAACTTGTCCAAGTAGTACAGGTGGTAGTTTCAACACATTCGTAAATCGGTCAATTGGGGTTTAAATTTATACGGTGGAACATTTCTCACTCTGTAACACAAAATAAACAGGCTAGGGTTGGTCCTAAACGAGTCAGCTCGCCTAACTCATTTCATGGTGTTCATGTTTGGTTGTGGATAAACAGGTCAACCCGGTCAACCTTTTTAGTATTAAGATAATAAACTTTAGATATATATATATATATGTAGGATCGTGAAAGTACAAGATGGTTCTGTTCTTAGTTGAAATTGGCGGAACAATAGCAACTACACAAGTATAATCGAGTAAACAGAAAGAATACTAATAAGAACACTGTTGTATTAAGCTTTTGCAGCTAAACGATTACAAATGAAACTCAATCAAAAAGCACACTTACAATGAAGTGTTTACACAGTATTTATACTCGCTTAGAGTCAAGACAGACCCTTGATTCTAAGTATCAGATCTAACACAGACCGTTGATCTGTTGTATATAGCTAACTATTACACGTTTAGTCTAAAACTAGTAAACTTTATTGTAGCGTCTTCTTTGTGCATTATTACTTGCATGCTTGGAAAAGAGCATTGTTGTCCATCATTGGTTGTGCCATTGAGGTTCCTTCTGCTTTGAGTGTGTCAGTTGCTTTTGCAGAAAGTTGTCAGTGACGCTTGGTATGGATAGTCAGCTGCAACGATTTGTCTTCAAGGCATGCGGCTGTCAGCAGCAAAGATGAGGATCAGCAGCAAGATGTAACCATCCAAAGCTGCTGATGATTTGCCTGTCAGCAGCATCAAGTGTTGATGCTGCTGAGAAGCCTATCCGCAGCAACTTTGGTCTTCAACAGATAAGGCTATCCGCAGCAGATTTGTTTTTCAGCAGGAGAACAAGTATCCGCAGTAGATAAGCTTGTCCGCAGCAGTTTGTTGGTCAGCAGCAAACTCTGAGATCAGCAGCATTTGTACTTAGAGAATTTTGTAGCCATCAGTCTTTGTTTCTACAAACTCCCCGTAGACTGATGCTACCAAAATTCTCTTACTGCCTTTGTTGCTGAAGCTTTTGCATGTTTCTGACTATCCTTTCAACCTCATATCCTCTCTGGTCCATGCTGGGATTGTTAAGAGGAAGCTCAGATAGAGTCTTGATGTCTTTGCTTGCCATTTTGATGATAGCTTTGCTTGAACGCCTCATCTTCTGTTCTTTAACATCTGTCAGAGTGAATTCATTCTTCTCAGCATTGTAGGACCAGCTGATGAATGGAGAGTGGGATTGAAGAGGTTTGGCATCAATGATTTCATTTTTGTTGGGGTTGAAGTAATGTCTGATTGCCAGCAATAGATGTCTCCCACCTTCATTCTCAGGCTCAGAGGATTCACCCAGCTCCATCATTCTTTGTAGATCAGAATCTGGAAGCTGCAGTACCTTATCAACAGATATATAGATTGATCTTTTAGGTTCTGTACTCCCCCTAAACACTTCAAACCATTGGTCTTGAGGGCTGTATGACCATCTGATTATTTCTCTTGAGTCTTCTGGTTTGGAAGTGGGTTTGTTTTTCTTTTTGGGAGGTTGTTGATGAGTAGGAGCTGGATGTGAGGATTTGGACTCTGAGGGAGGAGAGGAGGGAGTTCTAGGGAGGAGAGTGGAAGGTTGTTGGATTGAGGAGTGTTGGGTGAGAGAGAAGGCTTGGATTTCTTTGATTTCCTTTCTTCTTCTTGAGTGTTTACCCTTTTCTTAGAGTCTTTCTTCTCCAATCTTTCTTCCTCATCCTTCTTTACTTTAAAATAGAGGGCTTGCAGGTTCATGAAATTCATGGGACCTAGCCTCTTTCCATTCTCTCCTCTAGCCTTAAGGAAGTCAATCATGATCTTCCTTTCTTCATGGGTCCTTTTATTAAAGGCAATGGTCTTTTTGGACTTTTGTTTGGTTTTTTCTTCTTCTTCAGCCTTCTTCTTCTTTGCCAATTGACCCTGCTGACCCATAAAGGCTCTGTAAATTTCTTTGTTTGATAGTTTCTCAAGGTAGTCTGCATCCTCACCTTAAGAAACTAGAGCCTTTACCCACTCCTCTCTCATTTCTTTGGCTAGTTCAGAATCAGTTATTCTGAACTTAGCCTCTTCCTTCTTCTTCTTCTTTAGTTCTTCTTCTTCCTTGTCAAATTGTTCCTGCAGTTGAAGAGCAAGAGCTTCATCTTCTTCAATCTGATAAACTGCAGGAATCTTTACTTTGAGCTCATCCAGCTGTTTTGCATACAGCTGGATTTGTTGTTCTCTGAGGAGAATGGCTGTGAGTCTATCTTGAGCTTTCTTTGTTTCAGCCATCTTCTCTTCTTCTTCTTCTTCTTCTTTCTTCTTTCTCTTTCTTTTCTCTTAGCAGCCTCTCTTCGTCTTCTTTGGTCATAATTTCCTTTCCCTTATCTTTGTTGGATTCCTCTGCTTCGTCTTCACTGATCATAACAGCAGATGATTGTGCTGCTGTGGGAATCTCAGCCTCAGCTTCATTGGCAGTTTGGGGAATGGATAAGGTAGGGGAACTGACTTCATCTTCTTCCCATTCCATACCTGTCACATCCTTCCATGCCTCTTTCATCTTTTCCTCTTCTCTTCTTTTTTATTCTTCTTCTGTGTTCAATCTGACTGTTGGAGAAGACAGAAAGGATAGGTCTGAGTCAGATCCAGATTCCTCCTTGTACAGAGAAGCCTTGATGATCTTGATCATTTCTTGACTTTCTAAGGAGTTGACATTGAAGATGAGTGATCTGAGCTCAAAGACCTTGTGCAGGAAGGCTGAAGGTAGGAGCAAGATCTCCTTGATGTTGACTGTTAGAGAAGATCCATTGCTCAGGAAGAAGGTAAAGTCATGGGAGTCAGTGCTTGTCCATCCTTGCACTTCGACATCCCTGACCATTCTATTGTACAGGAATCTTCTCCAGCACCGAATTTCTTCTTTTGTGAGAAGACTGCTCCTTATTATTTCAAGTCTTCTAGGAGACAGTCTTCTTTCTGCTGTTGTTGAAGATTCAGGATAGGTTACCCATTTTGCTTCTTGTATTTGTCTTTGAAAGTTGGGTAGATTATCCTCCATCAAGTCATAGAACCTGCCAATGGTAAGTTCTGTTGAGAGGTCCGTTGAGTTGTTGATGCATTGTAGATGGTATAGGTGAAGGACTTGGATGCTGTTGAGAAAGTCCCAGTTTAGCTCTTCTACTCCGCCAAACTCCCAACCAATCCAGAACCTCTCAGACTTTCCATCATACCCCCAAGCTAGTATTGTATCAAACTCTAGCTGTGTTGAATTCAGTGGAAATTGGGGGGAAGTGGAGTGACTTATGACGGCTGCTGCTTCAGGGATGATGCTGAAAGATGCATATGTTTGTTCTATGTCTTCGGCATCATTCAACATCTCATCAACAGCCCTAACGACTAACGTCCAGTCTTCAGATGTCTCTTCTTCTTCGTTATCTGAAGTTGGCAAGTCATGAACCTGTACAAAAGCTGGCTTGAAAAGTGTGTTTTGAAATACAACCTGCTCTTGAATCCAGTCGTCAAGACTGTCTGAGTCTTCCTCCATTGGGACCATCTCCCCCTTTTTGGTTGCATCAGTGCACAAATAAACATCAGTTTGGGTGCCCACTGATACAAGGGAGGGAGTAGGTATAGTTGGGCATTGATGGGCTTCATGCATAGAGACTTGGTGTCTTAGTTTGGACACTTCAGCCTCTAGCATAGCCACCCTGGCCGTCAATTCCAAGTTATGAAGTTTCAGTCTGTCCTCATCCACAATTGTGGAATCCTTGGATCCAGATGGGGCCTTAGGCCTAGTCTCTTTATCCCCATCACCCATGGTTTCTTGGCGCCTGGGATTCCTCTCAGTGAGGGGAGTTTCCAAGGAAGCATCCTCACTTTGAGTTGTCGTGGTTGAGGTCTTAGCAATGTTGTCACTATCCTCCTACCGGCTAAGTCGTTTCCTGTTTTTATTTTTAGTGTGTCTTGCTTCACATTGAGGACAATATGTATTTCAAGTGTGGGGATGTGAGTGTCTTAGTTTGTATCTTTATAAAAATACTAAAATACAAAAAAAAATTAAAAAATTTAAAAAAATGTCCTTTGAAATCAAGAAGTTTTTGCATAATAAATGGAAAATGATAGTACAACTGGATCTGCTTGTTGAGTTTAAATGATTTAAATAATAGAAAACGCGTCTAATTAATGATGTTTTGGTAGACCCAGCAAGCTTGAATAGCTTAAATAGCATGTGAGTGTTACTTAGGATTAATCACGGAATTAAATCATGATATCTTGTGGGTACTCATCTTAGGGTAATGGTAATACTGAAACTGTCAACATATGGTGATAGATACCACGTTAAGTAAATATTTAGAGGTTTTTGAAAATTTTCATGGCACACCACTCTCTTTTTATGAGAATAAATCTGAGTTTCGGTGGCGCCAATTCCATAATTCCACAATTCCATAACTATGAGCTTAATTACTTTGAAATATGAGTCTTGCTTATGTGTTTCCCTCTGGGATGGCGACTTGGAGAATACACCCCTAAGTGAGATTTATGTGCTTAAACGTTTAGAATCGAGTCTATGTGTTAGCTTCCTGGATAGTGACTTGGTTGAGACACCTCTAGACGAAAGTTCTTATGCTTTAATTAACGCTCAGTTCCACCCATTCATTCCATAATCCATTGATTTCTAAAAACATGTAAATCTTAGTTTAACGTGGTGGACAAATCTACATGGTTTAACCCGTGCCTAAACATGACTGTGAGGCGGGATTAGGTAGAGCTATATCTTCTAAGTGTGAATCACACAGATGGATTGATTGTTGTATAAAATGGAATTAGAACACATCACGGGGGGCTAGATAGTTGGTGGTTGGGTTTAATCGAACAGTAATACTAATTATTGCTTTTTAACGCGTGAGTATATTGAACTACTAATTGGTAATTGATGTTCTAAACGTAGTTATTAAATTATTAACTAAATTAACCTATTCTAGAAACTAAGTTATACTCTAGACTCTCTAAAACTCGACTAAACTACTAACCGGCAAGTGAACCGATCGACTCTAGTACAGCTAAATAAGTCCGGAAATCGAACCCACGAAACTCTATTTATTACGTAAATTAGACTCACTTAAACAAACTGACTGACACGACTAATTGTTTTTATATTTGGGGGGGGGGTTGTCTAAAATCCTAAGAGAAAGGCGATTAAATTACTATCAATTAACTAAATTACCTAAGACACGAAGGTGATTTTGGGTTTTACTTCAGATGACGATGGGTAACTACCTATACTGGAATCCTGGGATACTTCAAGCTATACTTTTAACGGATGCAAGTTAATAAGGAACCGGGATCATAAATTTCTAACCTCTTGAGAAACCGAACAGGACTCCCGACCCTTTTCGGGAAGACGCCTAAGGAACTCTGAAGGCTGCTGAAAAATTAAATGTCCCATCCCCACACTTAAATGTTGCATTGTCCCTAATGCAGGAACGGAGAGAAATGAAAATACAAGATATACAACTGGAAAAGACTTAGCTGTTAATAAAGCAAGACTGTCAACGTGCCAGTCAATTTCCACTAGTGCCCTCCATACCGAACGTGCCCAGCCAACAATCCTCATTTATCACACACGAACGGAAGCGGCAACATCACAACAACCTAAACATAATCAAAATACTCGTAGAGAAAACCATTCAGTTTGTTCAAGCCAAACACAAACCAACCCACCCAATGTATCAATGTATTAAAACATCACAAACCATAGAAACTGAAAACATCATAAACGAAAAATAAATAGAAAGGACACGATAACAGCTGCATAATCCCCACACTATTCTTCGTCCTCTTCACTCTCAGCCTCAAAAATCGGAAACTCTGGTGGTGAGCGGTCGGCACCATACTGACCTGAGCTGTCCGGTTGTCCATAAGAACCATACTGACCATAACCACCGTACTGCTGACCACTCGACCCCTGAGGCGCGAAAAAACTCGGGACATTCATATTCATGTTTCCCATCATATACCTCAGTGCCTCCTCCTGACGTTGCTGCCCAGTAGAAAGCAGCGTCCTGATCTCATTATGGTCAGTGGTCATCAACCCATGTAAGTCCCTAAACCCATGCTCCATCCTATCATACATCGAATCCAATGTGAGGGGGTCCGGTCGTGGCTGTTGGAGAGGATACTGTGGTGCTGGCCTCTCAGACCGATGCAATGGTCTCTGATAATGGGTCGGTATCCCGGACTGCATAGCTGCTGCAGCCTCAGATCCTGCTGGTGGTTGACCCTGTGGCCCTGCTCGAATCGGTTCCCAACTAGGCGGTTCATGCATACTGAGAATCCCTGCATACTGTAATTCTCTAACCCCCATCATAACTGTAACCGGCCCATCTTTCAAATACCTCGCCTCATATTTGTCAAACACCCGAAGACTTTCAGCAATTCTAGTCACATAAGGACCCATGTAGACACCAGCATCCGGACCACCCCTCTAAGTCCTTTTCATGGACCATGCGATAATACTGGCCACATTTGCAGGCCTCTGCTCCACCATACACATCAAACAAAACAGATCAACCTGGTTGATCTTATTCTCCCCCGAGCCTCTGCCAACAAGTGTCGCTGTCAAGATCTTATGAATATACCTGTAGACCGGATCGATAATTTCTGAATTCAACATACTCCCTGAGAAGGGAGCATTTGAGATAGTACCCCAAAACCTAACCAGATCATTCCTCACCAAGCTGTAATCATGCTGCTTCGTAAAGACACCCCTCACACTAGTGATAAACTCCGGTGTTTGAACCCCTGCCTGTGTATATAACTGAGTAGCCACTGCAAATTGGGGCATGGTCATCTCGTACACCTGTCTACCCAGAGAAAACGAGACCGCATCATGTTGCTCAAAATTTCCCTGCTTGTACCTGAAAGTAGCATGGAACTCTAAAGTCAACTCCTCATATTGTGGAGCCATACAACACAATGCAGCCCTGAACTTATCACCCAGCAACGCTTCGATCCTATCTCTTTGGCCAATGTTATCTAGAAGCGTCCAATCGATCGTCCTAAATTGTAGTAGATTTGTATCAATCAATGTATCCAATTTCCGCGATTCCTGAGTTCCCAACTCAAATTGCAGAAGCGGGTGTTCTCGAAGCCTCGTGACTCTACAGTTAGGGATACGTTCTCTGGTATGATACTTGATCATCCTTTGACCCAGATTTGGATTATAGTCCTGCTCAGCCGCATCTCCTCGCGGGCGCGGTGTTGGGCCTCTTTGCTTCCTTCCTGATCTGCTTGACGAACCTTCACCTGACATATCTGCACATGAATAATCAAACAAAGAAAAAAAAAGCAGAAAGTCAGTATTCACAAACTATTTTTTTTTTTAATAAAATATCAACCGTATAGCATTTCATTCGCGGTTGCACCAGAAAACCTGAAGTTACAAACACTTTGGGCGACAATTTACAAGAACTAATTATAAGTTTAGACTAAACTCGCCCGAATGGAGATTGAGTACGGGCGAGTAGCCTTTAACCTGTCAAAACATAAAATTACCCAAAAACTAACCCGAAACAACAAAAAAAAAACGACTCACTAACTAGACTCAATGTACATTACCTCCCTCGGCACTTTAATTGTCCCCAATTAAACCTAAGTGCCACAACAAACCGACATTGAGTACAGAGCTTAAGTTATCCCGAACTAAACCACCTCAATTTCTGAATGTTCCCAAACCAAGCCACCGGCACAGACACAACCAAAACAGCCCCGAACTTACCCATCCGCACTGCATTTATCAACAAAGACCCAAACTAACCCAACCTCACTGCAATTATCATCAAAGAACAATCTAACTAAACGACACGATGAAGAACCGACAACTAAACATGCAAAACTACCCACTACCGATCAAAACTCGAAGACTAAAAGATTACAAAATTACAAAATACAAGAAAACATACCTGGAGAGCGAGTTAATCAGTAAGAAAACTAAGAAACAAGAGGTACACCCAGAACCCCGTGAAAATATATGTTGGTGAGTGAACAAATGAGTAGTTTCTGGTGGTTTTAAGGTGTAGGATGATATGATAGGTGTAAGAGGGTCAAAAATGGTGAATGGGGTGTAAAAATGGTGGATTTGTGGTGGGTTGGTGGTGGAGGCCGTAAGGTATTTTAGGGTTTGTAAGGAGAAAAGTGATTGCAGGTTTGGGGAAAAGAGGTTTTGTTCTAGAGAGAAGGGGGTCTCGCGGCCCGCGGCGAGTGTGGGGGTGTGTCTCGCGGGTGGCGAGGAGCCTCGCGGCGCGCGACCTAAATATTCAATCCCTCGCGGGTGGCGAGGGGCCTATTTCAACAGAAAGTTTTGAGATTTTGCTAGCTCCATGCCTTAGAAAAAATTTTAAGTTTTCCAAACCTCCCAAAAACTCATTCCAAATAAAATCTAACACTGAGACTAACCTGGAAATTCGTTTTCATGTTGATCGTTGCTCTCCAACGGTGATGTTTTCCTGCACAAGACTCAAAAACACAAGACACAAAAACTACGAAAAATTACAAACTTTACACTTGAGCTTTCACTCAAGACTCTATACTTGGGCGTTATTAGGAGGTATTTCGAGAGGAGTTTCCTCCACTTCGGTAAGATCTATGGGTCCCCCTACATAGTGTTTCAAACGGTGGCCATTTACTTTCCATGTATTCCCATCGGCTTCATCTAACAACTCAATCGTCCCGTATGGAAAAACCTCCTTGACCACATATGGTCCCGACCACTTGGACTTCAACTTCCCCCCAAACAACTTCAACCAGGAGTTATAAACAAGTATCTTATCCCCCTTTCTAAACTCCCTCACTCTCCTGAGCCTCCTATCGTGCAATGCCTTAGTTTTCTCCTTAATATTCCATGAACGTGCATATGCCGCATCTCTAAGCTCCTCTAACTCATGAATTTGGAAAAATCGTTTTCGAGCGGCTTCGGTTAAGTCTAGGTTCACGGTTTTGAGAGCCCAAAGCGCACGATGTTCCAATTCGACGGGTAGGTGACATGCTTTTCCATAAACGAACATAAATGGGGTGGTTCCTAAGGGTGTTTTGTATGCGGTTCGGAACGCCCATAAAGCATCATCTAGCTTCTCGGACCAATCTTTCCTATTTTTCCCTACGGTTTTCTCTAGGATTCGCTTCACTCCTCGATTGGCATTCTCAACTTGACCGCTTGTTTGGGGGTGATATGCGGTGGACAAACGATGAGTGACCCCGTAGCGTGCTAACGCTTTTTCCATCATGGCGTTGCAAAAATGAGTGCCACGGTCACTTATGAGAGCTCTTGGTGTACCAAAACGAGTGAATAACTTCTTTAGGAATCTCACCACCACTCGGCCATCATTTGTCGGAAGATCTTGAGCCTCTACCCACTTTGAAACATAGTTAATCGCCACAAGGATGTACCGATTTCCACTAGAGATGGGGAATGGTCCCATGAAGTCAATGCCCCAAACGTCGAATATTTCAAGGATCTGGATTGGATTTTGAGGCATCTCGTTCTTGGATGAGATATTTCTGGTACGTTGGCACGCATCACATCTCCTAACAAACTCTAAGGCATCCTTAACTACCGAAGGCCAATAAAATCCACAATCAAACACCTTTTGGGCGGTGGTGTGAGGACCATGGTGACCTCCCGTTAAACCCTCATGAATATGCCTAAGGATCTCATTACCTTCCTCCTTCGTCACACACCTCCTAAGAATCCTATCTCCTCCTACCCTAAAAAGAAAAGGGTCATCCCAAATGTACCTCCTAGCATCCCTAAAAAATTTCTTCCTCTATTGGGTTGTCATACCCTTCAACACAACTTCATTCGCTAGGTAATTTGCCAAATCGGAGAACCATGGCATACCTTCCTTCTTCGCTGCCACAAACTCAACCGACTCGTGAGGGAATTTATCACCTATCGCCTCCTCACGAATCTCCTCTCTCTTCAGGTCCTCCAACCGTGACAAATGGTCGGCCGCAGCATTCTCCGCTCCTCTCTTATCCTTAATTTCTATATCGAACTCGGAGAGCAATAGGATCCACCGTATGAGACGTGGCTTAGCATCTTTCTTTTGGAAGAGAAAACGCAAAGTAGAATGGTCAGTGAAAACGGTGGTTTTCGAAAGCACGAGGTATGAACGGAATTTATCGAATGCGAATACTACGGCTAGGAGCTCTTTCTCTGTGGTGGTATAGTTTTCTTGAGCATCATTTAGAGTTTTGCTCGCGTAGTAGATGGGGTGGAAGTGCTTATCCCGTCTTTGCCCCAAAACCGCACCAACTGCGTAGTCACTCGCATCACACATGAGCTCAAAAGGCAAGCTCCAGTCGGGTGATATAAGAATGGGGGCACTGATTAACTTTTCTTTCAAAAAATCAAAGGCTTCGAGACACTCCTCATCGAAGACAAATGGGGCATCCTTCTCGAGGAGTCGAGTCATGGGCCGAGTAATTTTGGAAAAATCCTTGATAAAACGCCTATAAAAGCCCGCATGACCGAGAAAACTACGGATCGACCTAACACTCGTCGGTGGGGGTAACCTGCTGATTGTATCTATTTTGGCTCTATCCACCTCTATGCCATCTCATGAGATCTTATGGCCTAACACTATCCCTTCCGTCACCATGAAGTGACATTTCTCCCAATTCAACATCAATTTCGTCTCCGTACACCGCTTCAACATCTTCCCCAAATTAATCAAACACTGGTCGAAGGAGCCTCCATAAACCGAGAAGTCATCCATGAAAACTTCCATGGAAGTCTCAATCATATCCTGGAATATAGCGACCATACAACGCTGGAAGGTAGCCGGAGCGTTACATAACCCGAATGGCATGCGGCGGTACGCATATGTGCCATAAGGGCATGTAAATGTCGTCTTATCCTGATCCTTCGGTGCGATGGGAATCTGGAAGTATCCCGAAAATCCATCGAGAAAACAGTAAAACTGTTGACCCGCCAGACGCTCCAACATCTGATTGATGAACGGTAGAGGGAAATGGTCTTTCCGGGTGGCGTCGTTTAATTTTCAGTAATCAATGCACACACGCCAACCGGTGACCGTACGCGAAGGGATTAGCTCATTCTTCTCATTCATGACCACTGTCATCCCCCCTTTCTTCGGGACAACTTGGGTCGGGCTCACCCATGGGAATCAGAAATTGGGTAAATCACCCCGACATCTAGCAACTTCAAAACCTCATTCTTCACTACCTCTTGCATGTTTGGATTGAGACGCCTTTGAGGTTGAACCACCGGCTTATATTCATCCTCCATAAGAATCCGGTGAGTACAATAGGCGGGGCTTATGCCCTTAATATCCGAAAGGCTCCATGCAATTGCCTCTTTGTGCAACTTCAGCACCTCTAACAACCTCAACTTCTCCTCCTCCATCAACTTAGAGGAGATAATAACGGGAAGACTCGAACCCTCTCCTAAATAAGCATACTCTAGGTGTGAAGGCAAAACCTTTAGTTCTAGAGGGGTTGGTATCTCTAAGGGAGCTCTTTCACTTTCATTCATAACCTCACTAAGCTCCATCACCTCGGGAAACCACAGGGTTTCCTCCTCTTCTTCTTCACTCTCCTCCAATTCATCTAGTACTCCCCCTCCCAAAAAATCGACTCCACTGATATACTCGAGACATTGGTCCACGCCCGACATGAATGAATTCAAGAAATAGACGGAATGGCATGGGCCGCTAAAATCACTAGAATCGTTTGGGTGTTGCATGGATCTAGCTACCTCAAATGTGACCTTCTCGTCACCAACGCAGAGTGAAAATTTTCCATCATAAACATCGATGAGTGCCTTTGCGGTGCGCAAAAATGGACGGCCTAGAATGATAGGAACTCCCTCATCAGCTTCCATATCAAGAATGACAAAATCGACCGGGAAGACAAACTTATCGACCTTAACAAGTAAATTTTCAATGATACCACGAGGGTATTTGACGGAACGATCGGCTAAGGATAAAGTCATGCGAGTGGGTGAAAGTTCACCTAGGTCTAGCTTCTCATAGAGGGAAAACGACATCAGGTTGATGCTAGCACCTAGGTCAGCTAAAGCTCTACATTAGGTATCACTACCGAATAGGCATGGAATGGTGAAGATACCCGGATCCGTCAGTTTTTTCGGTAATTTGTTCAAAACAACCGCGGAACAACCTCCGGTCAATGGAATGTTTGAGAGCTCCCCCAATCGATCCTTTCTTTTAAGAAGGTCCTTCAAAAACTTGGCATATTTGGGCATGCATTGGAGAGCCTCAATGAACGGGAGATTAATTTTTAGTTGTTTGAACATGTCGAGAAAATGCCCGTATTCCTTGGCATATTTCTGTTGCTTAAGGCGGGCATGATACGGGACTCGTGAAAGATATATAACTGGTGAAGGCCTAGACTCTATCGGTCTCTTCTCAACGATCATCTCCACTTGGGGCTCGACGGTGTGTGCGGTAATTGCTGGGTCTAGCCTAGATTGCACTTTACCGGGAGCCTTCAACTTAATTTCTTTATCAACTGGCTCCTCCTCCAATTCCTCTTGCCCTTCTCTCACTTTCGGTTCACCTAAAATTCTTCCGCTACGAGTGGTGATGGCTTTCGCATGAGCATTCGGATTGAGTTGAGTGCCACCCGGAAATTGACCGGGTAACCTCTCCTCAAGTTTTCTAGCCATGTCACCAACGGACCTTTGAAGGTCAAGGAAAGCGGACTGCTGATTCTTAAGAAGAATATCATGTTCAGAAAGAGTTTTCTGGGTGACCTGATCCTTAACAACTAACTGTGACAGGAGTTCCTCAATTCTATCTAAACCCTTGTTTGAACCCTGACCACTAGATGATCCCTGACCAACTGAACCTCCATTACCATTACCCTGTCCCTGGTTGTTAAACTGATTTCCAAACTGACCCTGTCCACCTGAACTCCCAGAACTGAACCGACCTTGACCCCGATTAAAATTAGATTGGAAACTAGGGGGGTTACCGGAAGAACGCCAATTTGAATTATTATTATTATTACGCCAGTTCGAATTATAGTTATTATTATTAAAAGCATTTAATGGACCTCTCGACTGACCGGCTACGAAATCGACTTGTTCCTCACTCATCAACGGGCAATGTAAAGTGCTATGACCTCCCCTACAGAACTCACATTTGTCTACCTTGGCTTTTATCTCTTTCATCTCACGGTGCAAGTTCTCTAGAGCAACAGCAACACTAGTATCCAGTGTGACCTGGTGAACACCTCTGGTAGATGAGGTTGCACTAGTGATAGGAGTGGTATTCCTATTTGCTGACCGCTGCTCAGACTCAGATTGGGCAAAACTCTCAAACATATCTAGGCATTCGGTTACTGATTTCTTACCCATGAGGTGTCCTCCCGCTAAAGTATCAAAACGAGCTTTCGTGTCATAATTGAGACCATTATAGAATTTCTCTACAAGGGCCCAATCAGAGAGACCATGCTGGGAGCATCGAGCGAGTAGGTTTTGGAAACGCTCCCAAGCAAGGTAATAGGACTCATCGAGTTCCATGCGGAACAAGTGAATCTGATAACGGAGGCGAGATGCCTTAGCGGGTGGGAAATACTTCTTGAGAAATCCATCCCTAAGTGTGGCCCAAGTAGTGTATGTGCCTGCGGGTTGAGAATCGAGCCAAGTGGCAGCTCGATCGGCTAGAGTGAACGGGAAAAGTTGGAGAAAGATGGCATCATTGGAGGCTCCTTGTAGCTGGAACGTACCTAAAATGCGAGTGAGGCGGGCGATATGTGCAAGTGCGTCCTCATCATCACGACCGTGAAATTGACACGTGTTAGAGATGGCGGTCATGATGTACGAAGGGATTTGCCACGAATTTTCATTGGCGATGGGTGGAATAGTGATGGGTGAGTTTACACCAGTGAATCCTAGGGTGGATTGTTGGTGAACAGTCTGACGGTCGGCCATTTGGTCGACTTGGAAAGGTGGTGGGCTGGATGGTGGTGAAGAAAAAATACTAACCTCCGACGCGATATCCGTTAGCGGGAAGTTGTTCTCCTTCTTTGGCTTAGGTAGCGGCCCCTTTGAGCGCGTATGCATAAACTTGGTTCTCAAAAAATGCAAAACCAACACAAGGAAACAGGTGAGAAGACTCTATTATTATACTAAAAAAAATTTATTTTTTTTATTTTACGAAAGACAACTAAAAAGACACGACTGATTAGATAACTACGACTCAAAATATTACACAAGTAGTACGTATTTATTATGCAGTCTGATCAAAGCTAATGAACGCAATCGCCAAGAGTCCCCGGCAGCGGCGCCAAAAACTTGATGTTCTAAACGTAGTTATTAAATTATTAACTAAATTAACTTATTCTAGAAACAAAGTTATACTCTAGACTCTCTAAAACTCGACTAAACTACTAACCGGCAAGTGAACCGATCGACTCTAGTACAGCTAAATAAGTCCAGAAATCGAACCCACGAAACTCTATTTATTACTTAAATTAGACTCACTTAAACAGACTGACTGACACGACTAATTGTTTTTATATTTGGGGGGGGGGGGGGTTGTCTAAAATCCTAAGAGAAAGGCGATTAAATTACTATCAATTAACTAAATTACCTAAGACACGAAGGTGATTTTGGGTTTTACTTCAGATGACCATGGGTAACTACCTATACTGGAATCCTGGGATACTTCAAGCTATACTTTTAACGGATGCAAGTTAATAAGGAACCGGGATCATAAATTTCTAACCTCTTGAGACACCGAACAGGACTCCCGACCCTTTTCGGGAAGACGCCTAAGGAACTCTGAAGGCTGCTGAAAACACCGGTTGATCTAGACTTCCTCTCGGTTATCTAAATGTTTATGTAAAATACCCTAATATGATCTACTCCCTCTCGGGTTGTAAACCTAGGATGACTTAGGTTCTTGATTCGACTCGATAGACAAATATTAGCAAGGCAACTACGACAGACTTCTCTCAAAGACCACCCTAGCAATTTACCAATTTAGACCTATCAATAATCTCGCACCTCTCGGCTATTAAGATTAGTATAACACCTAGACCTATTCAATTATCAAATATAGCTTCTAAGGTATTTTGGCCAATTAACCCAACAAATCACAACGCAAGTTAATGATCTAGCATGACCCTATTACGCGAAAGACATTCACCAAAGATCATACGAAGCAATATATAACAATTAGAATAATTCTAAGCATGCATATTCAACGAATCAATAATCAAGTTTGCTACTTCATCATGAAATCCAAAATTAACAAGCATCCAATATAAAAATCACAACTTTAGCATCCCATTCATCATAGTCTAGGTAGTTTATCTAATTTAGCTACTCATCATTATCCAAATCAAAGACGCAATTTCAACAAAGTGGAAAGACATGGTAAAAATTAAGAAAACAAAGAATTGATAAACCCGGATAGCCAAATCACGAGCTTGATCGATCCTAGGACTCCAACCTTCAACCGTTTCTCCTTCTTGCTTCAAATTGCTCCAAAATCTCTCCAAAATTCGTCCTAGATTCTTCAAAATCGGCTAGGGTTCTTTAAGAATATGATTGAGATGTATTTATACCCTAATCCAGCATCAACCCACCTGAAAGTCGAAACATTCTGTGGAAAATAGGCTTTCGCCACCCGCGGGGCCCATTGGCTTCCATTCTCGCGGGTGGCGAGGAGTTAATAACTGGATGTTGTGATACAACTCCCTCGCGGCCCACGAGGGACAACTCCTGACCTTCTCGCGGGTGGCGAGAAGGTGTTTCTTCTTGAATTTCCTGCTTTTAATTGTCTTTGACCTCCCGCTCTCTTCCGGTACTCGGTTTTGCATATTTTTGACTCGTTTTCTGCCTATTTCAGCAACAACTATCACTCGAGACCTGGTAAACACAAATGGATCAGCAGTAACAAATTCTAACTAAAAACTAAAAGAAAACTAAACTAAACCACTCAAACTAAACACGATAAATGGGTGTATTTTGCAATACATCAGTAATTGATTATTAAAGTTAGATCGCAATTATGATTCCATTGCAGACTTTTTCGAGGACGAAAAAATGTTAAGTGTGGGGATGTTTGATGTAGTGCAAAGCACATATCTTTATTCCTATTGTTTTCGTGTGTTTTAACTAGTTTTGTATTCATTTTTGAGTCATTTTTGGTTTTTATTGAGGCTACTTTGTGTTTACAGGTGCTCGAGGTAATAATGAGTGAAAACCCGAAGAAACCGAGCACGAGAATGAAGTCCAGGGTTCAAAGTGCAAAAATGGTGAATTTCATTCCCTCGCGGTACGCGAGATAACCAGAAGATTCCTTCGCGGTACGCGAAGGAAGAAGAATCCGAGCCCGACTGTTTTGGCCCTCGAGGTACGCGAGGGGATTGCCTAACTCTCTCGCGGTACGCGAGAGAGTCGTATTCCGTGAAATTTTGTAAAAACCTAATTAAATAGAATTGTAATCCCATTATCAAGAGAGTGGGGATCTTAGCCATCTAGGGAGCAAAAAGAGACGATTTTGGGAGTCTTGGAAGCAATTGAAGAGCAAGATCAAGGCTTTCGATTCCGGGTTTGTCTAGATTAGATTATTCGGGTTTAAAGTTTCAATCTTTGTTTAAAATTGGTTTGTTCTGGATCATGTGTTGCTTGATTACTTCTGTTATTCTTGTTTTGAACATGATTCTAGGCTAAACTTTATATACTGCCTAGGTTACATGATGAATATTTGGTAAAGTTATGATTTTTATCGGTTTTTGGATTCGAATGATGGTTTTAAGATTTTGTAAACGATCTTAGTTAATAATTGTGATGAATATGCATGCTCAAGTTTGTTTGTGTGATTGATTTCAATTCCGTGTGTTGATTATGGTTGTCTGCCAGTTTGATTAACGTATTGTGATAATAGATTCTAGGGTTTGTGATTGCGTGTGGTTAGCTAGAGATAGTGACCATAGGAGTTGTGATTTGGCTGCTGATTAGAGTTGAGTGTTCTTCCTAGTTCAATACCCGAGAGGTGAGAATTAGTCGTTTAGTCTTCGCCATTAGGAATTCGAGTGTCAGCTGTCTGAGAGGAAGTTCTGATCTTATTATACGATTCCTTAATTATTTGAGCTAGGCGGGATGCTAGAAATATGTTATAAATCAACGATTGAAAAACTATTAACCACTGCTAGTGTCGCCAGTTAGTGTCGCTAGGGAACTAATATCGTTTAAACACTTAGTGTCGTCGGGCAGTGTCACCTGACGTCAGTGTCGTTAGAAGAGTGTTGCCAGAACTTTCGTTCGAGACTTAGTGTCATTTACGTGCATGGCGACATAGTGTCGCCAAAAGTGGAATGACACGTGTCCCCAAAAGTGGAATGACACGTGTCCCAATCACAGGAAACCTCGGGAGATGTACATCATTGTCCCCGATTAGTGTCGCCTGATGAAGATAGTGTCGTCCCATGAAGATCTTCATCAACAGATTCATTTTCAACCCAAGTTTCCAACTTTTTACGTTCAACTAGTTAGACCTGACCCCGCCGCGAAGTGCAGTTAAGAAGCAAATAAGTTTGGGTGACCGACCTGGATCGGAAAGATGGGTAGCGACGAGGGTTTATAAGTTTAGAGTAAAAGAAGCACCAGCATTGCCGATCTCACTACATCATTTTGTGGAGTGAAAGAAATGGCGTTAGCCTTTGATGAATACGGCAGGCCGTTTATAATACTGAGGGAACAAGAAAGTAAGAGTAGGCTAAGAGGTCTAGATGCTCAAAAAGCTAACATCGCCGCCGGCGTTGCGGTGTCTCGCATCCTCCGTACGTCTCTTGGTCCTAAAGGCATGGACAAGATGCTCCAGAGCCCCGACGGGGATATCACCATCAGTACCATTTTAACTCTTTCTTTATTACGGTGTCATTTCCATTTTCGTGACTTGAATGATAGGGTTTTTTTGGTGTCACACTATTTGATCCATATGAAAGAAGTTTTCTGATGGAGTTTGTAGTGGCTCAACACTTTATTGAATTGTTTATTTTATTACAAATTGTAAGCTGAAATTGTTTGTTTGGCATCTCACACTAACTGTCATTCCTAGACACTCAAGAATATCCACACATGGTACTTTAACATATGCATTTAAAAGTAAAATACAAATACTGATAACACAAGGCAGAACAATGGATTTGCAGCAAAAAAGTGTACATATTTATGGTTTTTGTCTGTATCTTTTATGTCAAAAAGTTTAGGTGTCTATAACAAATAGCAAACAAGTTTGATTTATGGAAGCATCTGTTAATTTAACTGTTATTTTTCTCACATTTAACTTCATTTCCAGCAAATGATGGTGCGACAATCTTGGAGCAAATGGATGTTGACAATCAAATTGGAAAACTTATGGTTGAGCTGTCACGAAGTCAAGATTATGAAATCGGTGATGGAACAACTGGGGAAGTTGTTATGGCTGGTGCACTTCTAGAACAAGCTGAGAAGCTTCTAGAACATGGAATTCATCCCATTCGAGTTGCAGAAGGATTTGAAATATCTTCAAGGATTGCTGTTGATCATTTAGAACAAATAGCACACAAGTTTGATTTCAGTGGCACGAATATCGAGTCTTTGGTTCAAACGTGCATGACCACCTTATCCTCCAAAATGTAAGTTTTTGCTATTTTGTATTTCATGAAATGATTACTTTTCAGAGCTGCATGAAATAGAAACAAACTTTACATTCTTCAGATTATTGCAACCAACTTTAAACTAGGTGCAAAATGGAAATCAACTTACATTTCATTACTGATGTTAGGAACGTAATTACATTTTATTATCGTTTGTAGCAACGAATGACTTGTTCAACCAGCAAGTCATTTTTTAACTGGCGTCTTCTTGTTTCTCTTAAGTGTATATGTTTATGCAATGTGACATCAGATGTGACATATTAAGTAGTTTTAAATATCTATGTTTTTTAAACTTGTAGATAAATTAATTTTTTTATTTTTTTACGAACCTTCTTATTCATATATGGCAGCTGGCATGCCATCAATACCATCAATCAGTGCCTTATCAGCAGTTTACAGCTAAAATGAAGTTAAAACAACTTATTTCACAATAAGGTTAAACTTGTAATTTTGATTCAACTAGTAATAATCAGTTTGAAACAAGCTATCTTAAACTACTTACCCAAAACAACTTATTTCACCCCTAAGCAGCTAAGCACGAACACTTTTCTTCATTCACACACCCGAAAGTGCTTATCTGCCATTAAGCAGTGCAATTTGTTTGAAGCATTATATCGTTCCACTTGTACAGTTTCTCTCAATCTGATTAGCTCTACCTCTCAGTGTGAATCGATGCAAGCGTAGTTTGGCTGAGATTGCTGTAAAAAGTGTCATGGCTGTTGCGGACTTAGGGAGAAAAGATGTTAACCTAGATCTTATTAAAGTTGAGGGAAAAGTAGGTGGGAAATTGGAAGATACAGAACTTATTCATGGAATTATTGTTGATAAAGATATGAATCACCCACAAATGCCAAAACAAATTTTAGATGCAAAATTGCTATTTTGACTTGCCCGTTTGAGCCACCAAAGCCTAAGACAAAACATAAGGTTGACATTGATACCGTTGAAAAGTTTCAAACTTTACGTAAGCAAGAACAAAAGTACTTCGGTGACATGGTTCAGAAATGAAAGGTAAGATTGATATTTATATCAAGTAAAGTAGAGGTGGGAATTTCACCTCGTTTACTTATGAATGAGTTGATTTGAGTTGAGTTCTATTTCAAATGGGTCAGGTACAAATGGCACTAAAAGTAAATGGGTCAATTGGATGGAACAAGTCAAAAGTGGCGCAAAGTTTATTTTTAATGCGTAAAACCCTCATAAAACATTTCTCAAAAAGATTTAGACTTTTTTTTGAATGGGTCAAAAGTGGCCTGGAATTTTGCGTCAAGAATCCTAAATCATTTAAAGAAAAGATACAATTGTTGTCCAGTCAAACAGAAAAAAAAATCCTTAAAAAGGAAACAGAACAAATTGGTGAGAAGTGGTCCAATTTGTATTTTTGATGCCTAAACCCTCATAAATTATTCTTTTAAAAGATTATATTGTTGTTGAAATATTAAACTTTCTTTAATCATACTTTGACTCATCAATTATCTATAAAAAACCAAAGATTTTTTAGAAAGACTGTTTCCGGTTGATTAGACCTGATCTGTTTTGACCTTCAGTAAAACATTGCTCGTTTTGGCTTGTTACCCAACCCGCCCATTCTTTGCCTTTATTACCTGCGTGTGTTGTACTGTTGTTACGTGTGTGTGTGTGTATGTGATTGGTTGTTGGAACTTCATTCCCTAATAACTTTAACTTTGACTGATTCAGGATGTAGGGGCAACATTGGTAATTTGTCAATGGGGGTTTGATGATGAAGCAAACCACTTACTAATGAACAGAAATTTGCCAGTTGTCAGATGGGTTGGTGGTGTAGAACTCGAGCTTATAGCAATAGCAACAGGTTTGTGCATGCTAATTAGCTATTTAAAACAAAGCTTTGTTTAGTATTGTACTGTTAATATAGCTGCTAAATACGTTCTTTTTCTTTTTTCTTGTGCGGGTGGTAGAATTGTTCCCAGGTTCCAGGAACTAACACCTGAAAAACTAGGAAAGGTAATTATTGCCATAATCACACGAAAATGGCATTGCTTTAATACTATATAAAAAGGTATGAGAAAAAAATGTATTATATTGTAATATAATTATCTTTTTTAAAAGGACAGGCTGGTTTGGTTAGAGAAAAGGCATTTGGTACCACAAAATATAGAATGCTTTATATTGAGCATTGTGCCAACTCAAAGGCTGTAACCATTTTTATTCGTGGAGGTAAGTTAGCTAGTTGTATTTATTGTAAACTAACATTATTAAGATGTTAATAAACAATATTGAATTCGAACATCTTCGTTTTTTTACTTGAATTATTTTGCGAGTAATCAGGTAACAAGATGATGATAGAGGAGACTAAACGCAGTATCCATGACGCATTGTGTGTTGCTAGAAATCTCATTCGTAATAACTCGATTGTATATGGTGTGTTGGGATGTAGGCTTCGGGTCAGCCGGCCCTAGCCCGAAGCGGGCCCAGTTTAGTTAACTTGTTGATTAAGGGTCTAACCCTAATTTATGCCTATAAATTAATCTCTTGTACTTGTAATTCATTATCACTCTATAAAGAAAACCCTAGTTGCCCCCATGGATGTAGGTCACATTGACCGAACCACGTAAATCTTGTGTCTCTTTATCTTTCTTGTTTGTGTGTTGCGTGTTTGATCCTAACAACTGGTATCAGAGCTCGGGCTCTTGATCGATCAATCACAACCACAGGTCAGTTCGCCGCCGCCGCCACCGTGTGAGCATTAACCGTCGCTACAGTACTGCCGCGCGCGTGAACAGTAACGTCGCTACAGTGTTTCCCCGCGCTACAGTGTTTCCCGGCTGCTACAGTGCCGCCGCTACAGTACTTGCTGCTAGGGTTTGACCAGAAAAAGTCAACAGCTGCTGAGTTTGACCAGAAAAAGTCAAACAACCGCTGTTTTGTTTGATTTCGCTGCTGCGATTTTTGGGTGGGCTGCACGTTTTACAAGGTTAGGTTTTTTGGGTTATTTTTGGTATTTTTCAAGAAGCTCAGGTGCGTTATCAACTCCTTTTGTTTTTTGATTTTTTGAAACTGATCTCACGGGTAGTGTGCGATAGAACAACACTCAAGTTCAGGCAGCCGGCCAAAAGTTGTGTTCGAACACTATTCCAGTTTTGACTCGATCGTTAAGCATTTGTAGTTGGATAATGGCTGAGGAAGGAAAGACCAAGATAGAAAAGTTTGACGGGCAGAACTTTGGATGGTGGAGAATGCAAATCACCGATTTGCTAATTCAGAAGGATTTGGATCTAGTACTAGAACCACCGCCCACACCGATGACACCAGTTTAGTTGGCACTTGACAAGAAAGCCAAGTCAACTATAAGGCTTGCTCTGTCAATGAACGTTGCCTACAACATCTTGGAGGAAACCACAGCACGTGGCATAATGGATGCGTTGGCCAACATGTATGAGAAACCATCAGCTGCTAACAAGGTGTTTCTGATCCGGGAATTGGTTAATACCCGCATGAAAGAGGGAAGTTCAGTTACTGATCATATTAATGTTTTTAATTCTCATCAGAGACGTCTGTCTTCAGTAAACTTTAAAATTGATGATGAGTTACAGGCATGCTTACTTTTGTCTTCATTACCTGATAGTTGGTCAGGAACAATCACTGCAGTCACAGGTTCTGTTGATGTTTTAACGTTCAGCAAGGTTCGTAATTTGATCTTGAATGAAGACTCTAAAAGAAGAAGTACCGGAGAATCATCAAATTCCCTGCTGAGTACTGAGTCAAGGGGGGGAAGAGTGAAAGGGGGAAAAACAGAGGTAGATCCAAGTCAAGAAAGAGAGGTCGGTCAAAGCCAAGGGCTAACATTGAATGTTGGAACTGCAAAGAGAAAGGGCATTTCAGAAACCAGTGCCCCAAACCGCCGACCGTAAAGAAAGAAGTAAACAATGTGACAGTCAAAAAACATGATGATGAAGAATGTGAAGATGAGACTCTCATATGCTGTGTGGAGAGTTCCGTGGAATCCTGGATCATGGATTCAGGTGCATCATTCCACGCGGTCTCATGCCCTGATATGGTCCGAAATCTTTGAACAAGTAATCACGGTAGAGTTCGGTTAGCTGATGATCAGATTCTTGATATTACAGGGATTGGTGATGTAGACTTAAAGACTTCCTTGGGAACCACTTGGACATTAGAGAATGTCAGGGTTATTCCAAACCTCAGGAGAAAGTTGATCTCATTCGTAATAACTCGATTGTATATGGTGTGTTGGGATGTAGGCTTCGGGTCAGCCGACCCTAGCCCGAAGCGGGCCTAGTTTAGTTAACTTGTTGATTAAGAGTCTAACTCTAATTTATGCCTATAAATTAATCTCTTGTACTTGTAATTCATTATCACTCTATAAAGAAAACCCTAGTTGCCCCCGTGGATGTAGGTCACATTGACCGAACCACTTGTGTCTCTTTATCTTTCTTGTTTGTGTGTTGCGTGTTTGATCCTAACATGGTGGGGGAGCTACAGAAATTTCATGCTCAATTGCAGTTGAAGCTGCTGCTGATAAATATCCCGGAGTTGAACAAGTACCATTAGTAATATCCTTAAAACAATCTTCAAACTTGTCCAAGTAGTACAGGTGGTAGTTTCAACACATTCGTAAATCGGTCAATTGGGGTTTTAATTTATACGGTGGAACATTTCTCACTATGTAACACAAAATAAACAGGTTAGGGTTGGTCCTAAACGAGTCAGCTCGCCTAACTCATTTCATGGTGTTCATGTTTGGTTGTGGATAAACAGGTCAACCCGGTCAACCTTTTTAGTATTAAGATAATAAACTTTAGATATATATATATATATATGTAGGATCGTGAAAGTACAAGATGGTTCTGTTCTTAGTTGAAATTGGCGGAAACAATAGCAACTACACAAGTATAATCGAGTAAACAGAAAGAATACTAATAAGAACACTGTTGTATTAAGCTTTTGCAGATAAACGATTACAAATGAAACTCAATCAAAAATCACACTTACTATGAAGTGCTTACACAGTATTTATACTCACTTAGAGTCAAGACAGACCCTTGATTCTAAGTATCAGATCTAACACAGACCGTTGATCTGTTGTATATAGCTAACTATTACACGTTTAGTCTAAAACTAGTTAACTTTATTGAGGCGTCTTCTTTGTGCATTATTACTTGCATGCTTGGAAAAGAGCATTGTTGTCCGTCATTGGTTGTGCCATTGAGGTTCCTTCTGCTTTGAGTGTGTCAGTTGCTTTTGCAGAAAGTTGTCAGTGACGCTTGGTATGGATAGTCAGCTGCAACGATTTGTCTTCAAGGCATGCGGCTGTCAGCAGCAAAGATGAGGATCAGCAGCAAGATGTAACCATCCAAAGCTGCTGATGATTTGCCTGTCAGCAGCATCAAGTGTTGATGCTGCTGAGAAGCCTATCCGCAGCAACTTTGGTCTTCAACAGATAAGGCTATCCGCAGCAGATTTGTTCTTCAGCAGGAGAACAAGTATCTGCAGTAGATAAGCTTGTCCGCAGCAGTTTGTTGGTCAGCAGCAAACTCTGAGATCAGCAGCATTTGTACTTAGAGAATTTTGTAGCCATCAGTCTTTGTTTCTACAAACTCCCCCTAGAATGATGCTACCAAAATTCTCTTACTGCCTTTGTTGCTGAAGCTTTTGCATGTTTCTGACTATCCTTTCAACCTCATATCCTCTCTGGTTCATGCTGGGATTGTTAAGAGGAAGCTCAGATAGAGTCTTGATGTCTTTGCTTGCCATTTTGATGATAGCTTTGCTTGAACACCTCATCTTCTGTTCTTTAACATCTGTCAGAGTGAATTCATTCTTCTCAGCATTGTAGGACCAGTTGATGAATGGAGAGTGGGATTGAAGAGGTTTGGCATCAATGATTTCATTTTTACTGGGGTTGAAGTAATGTCTGATTGCCAGCAATAGATGTCTCCCACCTTCATTCTCAGGCTCAGAGGATTCACCCAGCTCCATCATTCTTTGTAGATAAGAATCTGGAAGCTGTAGTACCTCATCAACAGATATATAGATTGATCTTTTAGGTTCTGTACTCCCCCTAAACATTTCAAACCATTGGTCTTGAGGGCTGTATGACCATCTGATTATTTCTCTTGAGTCTTCTGGTTTGGAAGTGGGTTTGTTTTTCTTTTTGGGAGGTTGTTGATGAGTAGGAGCTGGATGTGAGGATTTGGACTCTGAGCGAGGAGAGGAGGGAGGTCTAGGGAGGAGAGTGGAAGGTTGTTGGATTGAGGAGTGTTGGGTGAGAGAGAAGGCTTGGATTTCTTTGATTTCCTTTCTTCTTCTTGAGTGTTTACCCTTTTCTTGGAGCCTTTCTTCTCCAATCTTTCTTCCTCATCCTTCTTTACTTTAAAATAGAGGGCTTACAGGTTCATGAAATTCATGGGACCTAGCCTCTTTCCATTCTCTCCTCTAGCCTTAAGGAAGTCAATCATGATCTTCCTTTCTTCATGGGTCCTTTTATTAAAGGCAATGGTCTTTTTGGACTTTTGTTTGGTTTTTTCTTCTTCTTCAGCCTTCTTCTTCTTTGCCAATTGACCCTGCTGACCCATAAAGGCTCTGTAAATTTCTTTGTTTGATAGTTTCTCAAGGTAGTCTGCATCCTCACCTTGAGAAACTAGAGCCTTTACCCACTCCTCTCTCATTTCTTTGGCTAGTTCAGAATCAGTTATTCTGAACTTAGCCTCTTCCTTCTTCTTCTTCTTTAGTTCTTCTTCTTCCTTGTCAAATTGTTCCTGCAGTTGAAGAGCAAGAGCTTCATCTTCTTCAATCTGATAAACTGCAGGAATCTTTACTTTGAGCTCATCCAGCTGTTTTGCATACAGCTGGATTTGTTGTTCTCTGAGGAGAATGGCTGTGAGTCTATCTTGAGCTTTCTTTGTTTCCGCCATCTCTTTTTCTTCTCTTCTTCTTCTTCTTTCTTCTTTCTCTTTCTTTTCTCTTAGCAGCCTCTCTTCGTCTTCTTTGGTCATAATTTCCTTTCCCTTATCTTTGTTGGATGCCTCTGCTTCGGCTTCACTGATCATAACAGCAGATGATTGTGCTGCTGTGGGAATCTCAGCCTCAGCTTCATTGGCAGTTTGGGGAATGGATAAGGTAGGGGAACTGACTTCATCTTCTTCCCATTCCATACCTGTCACATCCTTCCATGCCTCTTTCATCTTTTCCTCTTCTCTTCTTTTTTATTCTTCTTCTGTGTTCAATCTGACTGTTGGAGAAGAGAGAAAGGATAGGTCTGAGTCAGATCCAGATTCCTCCTTGTACAGAGAAGCCTTGATGATCTTGATCATTTCTTGACTTTCTAAGGAGTTGACATTGAAGATGAGTGATCTGAGCTCAAAGACCTTGTGCAGGAAGGCTGAAGGTAGGAGCAAGATCTCCTTGATGTTGACTGTTAGAGAAGATTCATTGCTCAGGAAGAAGGTAAAGTCATGGGAGTCAGTGCTTGTCTATCCTTGCACTTCGACATCCCTGACCATTCTATTGTACAGGAATCTTCTCCAGCACAGAATTTCTTCTTTTGTGAGAAGACTGCTCCTTATTATTTCAAGTCTTCTAGGAGACAGTCTTCTTTCTACTGTTGTTGAAGATTCAGGATAGGTTACCCTTTTTGCTTCTTGTATTTGTCTTTGAAAGTTGGGTAGATTATCCTCCATCAAGTCATAGAACCTGCCAATGGCAAGTTCTGTTCAGAGGTCCGTTGAGTTGTTGATGCATTGTAGATGGTATAGGTGAAGGACTTGGATGCTGTTGAGAAAGTCCCAGTTTAGCTCTTCTACTCCGCCAAACTCCCAACCAATCCAGAACCTCTCAGACTTTCCATCATACCCCCAAGCTAGTATTGTATCAAACTCTAGCTGTGTTGAAGTCAGTGGAAATTGGGGGGCAGTGGAGTGACTTATGATGGCTGCTGCTTCAGGGATGATGCTGAAAGATGCATATGTTTGTTCTGTGTCTTCGGCATCATTCAGCATCTCATCAACAGCCCTAACGACTAACATCCAGTCTTCAGATGTCTCTTCTTCTTCGTTATCTGAAGTTGGCAAGTCATGAACCTGTACAAAAGCTGGCTTGAAAAGTGTGCTTTGAAATACAACCTGCTCTTGAATCCAGTCGTCAAGACTGTCTTAGTCTTCCTCCATTGGGACCATCTCCCCCTTTTTGGTTGCATCAGTGGAAAAATAAGCATCAGTTTGGGTGCCCATTGATACAAGGGAGGGAGTAGGTACAGTTGGGCATTGATGGGCTTCATGCATAGAGACTTGGTGTCTTAGTTTGGACACTTCAGCCTCTAGCATAGCCACCCTGGCCGTCAATTCCAAGTTATGAAGTTTCAGTCTGTCCTCATCCACAGCTGTGGAATCCTTGGATCCAGATGGGGCCTTAGGCCTAGTCTCTTCATCCCCATCACCCATGGTTTCTTGGCGCTTGGGATTCCTCTCAGTGAGGGGAGTTTCCAAGGAATCATCCTCACTTTGAGTTTCCATGGTTGAGGTTTTAGCAATGTTGTCACTGTCCTCCTGGTCATTTGATGGACCAGCAGTAGTGAAAGCCTCTTCCACATCTACTCTTTCATAACTCCTAAAGTGGACCTTTAGGGTAGAAGAACTTGGGTTGGGTGTGTTGGAAGCAAGATCAATCAGTACCTCCGAGATAGTGGTAGTTGGAGAAGGTACATCATCTTGATCAGGTTCCTCAACACTTAAGTTCAGAAAAGAAAGGAAAGGCTCAGGGGGCTGTTCTATGGATCCGGGAAGTGATCCTGATCCTAAGAGAGAGACATCCAAAGGAGTCTCCCTAATAATGTGGCTGTCCCTTATGATATTCTCACCAGAATGTTGTGATTCTGAGTGAGGGCTGTTAGGTTAGGTTTGGGCCTTGGAGGCAAGAGAAGAAGGAGTTCTCTTCCCCCTTTTCCTAGTATATGTCGTTGCAACCGGGGCCCTGTGTTCCGGTTGAACGATAACATCCAAAAGAGGTGTAAGTAATTTTTGTGCCTGTGCATCCTTAGTAGTATGCACAGGGGTTCGAATTGTAGAAGCAGACTGTTGTTCATGATGTGAGATGGAGGGTGTGGGATCAGTATCAGTTGGGATTGCTGAACTGTCACCCGTGGTACTTTGTATGTTCAGTATTGTAGATAACAATGGAACATTGACCCCTGAGAACTTTTTGGAAACAATTCTCATGCTTTGAAAAATATTATTTTTATGTCCCAACATGATGTAGATTCTTGCAGGTTTTGAAAGTTCTTTTAGTTCTTGATTGAAAACTTCCTGCAAGAATCTTGGGTACATAAAAAATTGTTGCTTTGCACCCTCTTGAAGGTTATATCTCAAACCCTCAAAGATGAGGTGTGCAAAGTTGAAGCCTTGGTTAGTTACCATACCATGGAAGGCGGAGGCAAGTGCGGAGTTCACCTGATGCCATCCACTCCTCTTCTGGGATATGCATTGGAGAAAAGTGTGGCAAAGATACTTCCATGGAGGGCCCATCAGCGCCTTTTCGATCGTATACTCGGTCTGATTTCCAGTGTATCCAATGGATACAAAGGTCCTCATGTATTCGTCCTTCGAGTATGAGATGGCTGCTCCCTCATCTTGAAGCTTAAGATGTTTTCTGAGTGTGGCTTCCAAGATGGTTATATCCTTGCCGTCTACTTTAGCTTTAATTTGGGGAATCCCCTGTTCGGTTGAGTAGACGGCGGTACTCCAAAAATCCTCCATATGAGGGATATATATGGTAGGGTTGGTTTTGATCGACATAAGAAGTCGATCATATCATTAAATCCTTCGGATTTCTTTCCTTTGGTAAGATATGCTGTAAGGTTGTGGTATGGGGAGAACTTATCATCATGGTTATTGATGTCTGCCATTGTTGTTTGATTTGGAGGGAAGGTTAGAATATAGCGGGCTTTGAATGTTTTAAAGATGAAGGGCTTGAATATGGTGGGGACTTGAGAGAAAGTGATGTGGGTTTAGGGTGAAATTGAAGGTGAAGAGGTGGTAAGAAAATTTGATTTGTTTTTATAACGGCAGAGGAGAGAAAAGGCAAAATGACTTGTACAGTACAACCTTATTTACTTTTTATTGTTACAGCTGTAATACACCGAGGCAGTCATGGTAAAGAATGACGTTAATTTCTTTTACAGCGGGTAAGAGTTAATTTGGACTTGAATTTACCCATCAGCAGCAAACTTGGTTGCTGTGGACGAATAAGCCTGTCCACTGCAACCTTAGTTGCCGCGGAAGGTTAAGTCTGTCAGCAGCAAACTCAATTGCTGCTGATGGATGCAATGATCTGCAGCAAGGATGTTGCTGCTGAGAGCCTTAAAGCTATCCGAAGGAAACTTGTTCCTTCTGATAAGTTAAAGCAGTTAGGGGCAAATTCTTTGTTGCTGAAGATCAGACCTGTCAGCAGCAAAAAAGGATGCTGCTGACTTATAACTTATATTTACAACAAAGGACAGACACATTTACAACAAAGGATAGACGCATTCAACTGAACCAATTATGATGCTTTGTGGTTTCTTTGCCTTCCATTGTTGAGTTGGTGGTTTTCCAGCTCTCTTTGCCTTTTCAGCAGCAGAAGCTGCATCTGAGGACTTTGGCTTATCAGCAGCAGATTTTGTTGCTGCTGATGGTTTTACTTGAGCAGCTGCAGACTTTGTTGCTGCTGAAGGCTTTCTTTTTGGTTGCTTGGGCTTTACTCGATCAGCAGCAGTTTTGTTGGCTGCTGATGGTTTAAGAACAGACGTATGCCTATCCTTCTTCACCTTACTGATAGGCTTCTGTATAATTGGGGTTGGAAGAAGAATCTGATTGAAAGGATTAAACTTACAATTTGCAGCAAAGTGGTCTGATTCACCACAGATGCTGCAAGATTGTTGAGGTTTTGACAACTGCTCCCTTGGTGGAGAAAGAGAGTTTCTGAATTGAGTTGTCTTAGCTTCAAACCTTCTTACCTGTTTGTTCTTCTTTGTCTTCTCAAAAGCATGTTGCTTGAGGTTTCTTTGCTGCTGAAGGTAGTAGAAGCAGGTGTTGGCAGTGTGGTTGTATTTTCCACAGACAAAGCATGATTTGGCTAGTCTGTCCCTTGAAAGGTAAACATAGTCCTTTCTTTTGAATAGGTCTTTAAAGTTCCATGGTTGAGCTTTGTTGTGCTCAAAGGTGGCTTCTTCCAATGTCTTTTGAACATGTGGAACTCTTTCTCCAGGCGCATGACATATGTCAAACACCTTTCTCTGAGGCTTTGAGGTTGAAGACTGCCCCTTTTCAACATTTAGCTTTCTTCCTTCTGGAGGATAACTAATTTTGATTTGGTTGAAAGACATAGGAACCGAAACAGCTGGTAAAGGAACAGGAGTACTTGTTTGAATGACTTCAAGAACAGGCGGTTCGGGTACTTGTACTGGTGATGAGACCTCCTCAGTTTTATTGGACTCTGAGCAAATTGACTCAGATTCTGACGAGGTAGTGTATTCTTGCACCAGTGGTTCATGTCTTGAAGGATCAACATCTCGGTTGGCCTTTTCAAGATTTGAGAGATTGAAGCTTGGTTCATGGATGGTAACGTAGTCAGCAGGAGGTGCAACGGCTTGATATTGTTCAGCATGATACCCCAGACCAGTTTTTACCTTTTCATGAATTTGAGCATCCAAAAGTCTTTGCAGCTTTTTGGATGCAAATTCATATTTGTCAACATGAACTTTCTGTTCTGCCAATTTTGCTCTAGTAGCTTTTAATCTGGCCAGTAGATCATCGATCTGAGTTTCAAAATTGGTTTGTTCATGTTTTAGTGATGAAATCTCTTTCTTTAGGCAGTTAATTTTTTCTTTGTAACTGTCTTCGACCTTTTTGAATTCATATTTCATTTGATGAAACTCTTCATTTTGATCTATGAGGTTTTGATTATGCTTTCTGTAGCCTAAAACCTTATCAATACAGGCTTGGGAACATAGATGTTCATATACCTGAGGCGGTATCTCGGTTGTGTCTGCCATAAGGGCTTGGTTGTTAGCAGGCAGATCTTCATATTGGAAGCTCCAGTCAAAGCAGATGTTCCAACAGCTGCACACGCTGCAGTTTGAGCTGGAGGAGTAGCTTGTTGTTGTTGTCTTGGTTGGGCTTGGTGAGCTGCTGGGTTTGCCCTAGGTGCCTTGCATTCTCTAGCAAAATGACCCAGTTGGTTACAATTGTAACATCTTAGTTTGCTTTTATCCAAGCCAACTCTGGTGTTAGAGTTATTACTTGGAATGGGTCTTCCAGATCTAGAGTAGAACCTTTTTGCTCTTATAGATAATATGGCATACGAGTGTTGTATGTCCATTTCTTCTAAGTCATCTGGATGGAAGCATTCCAGATCCTCCTTGATAAAGGACATGTTGTTTGAGTTTTCAGAAACAAAAGCAGCAGAGGTTGAGGCTTGAGGAGGAGCTTCAAGAAGAAATGGTGAGGTATTTGATTGAGAGGTAGAAGTTTGAGGATGTGTGACTATGGGAGGATAGTAGTTGCTAGTACTAGGACCTGAGTGGTCAGAGTGAAAAGCAGAAGAGGTGGTGGTGGATGTTGAAGCTGTTTGGTAGCTTGAGCTCATTTCCTTGGCCTGAATCATCTCTAATTCATAGGTTTTAAGCATACCGAATAGCTCAGTCATCTGAAGAGTCTTCAGATTCTCAGTTCTTCTGATGGACATTGTGTAAAGTGTCCAGCAACTAGGTAGAGATCTGATGAATTTCTAAAGAATATCTTCATTCTTCAACTTCACTTTTGAGCACTGCAGCTCACCTACAAGATAAGTATATTTGTTATATAAAACAGTTAGAGACTCACCTTCCTTCCAGACGAAGTTTTCATATTGCTGCTTCAGAATGTCTCTTCTGTTTTCTTTGACTTCCTCTGAGCCAGCAAACATCTTCTCAAGAGCCTCTCAGAGCTCTTTAGCAGTTTTGTAACTTCTGAAGTTATGAAAAACTTCATTTGGAAGGCACATTTGGATAGCTCCTAGTGCCTTGAAGTCCACCTCCATCTTCTTTATGTCCTCTTCTGAGTACTTGGAGGGTTCCTTTGGAACTGGTGGTCATCCAGAGTCAGCAGAGGCCACCATGGGAGTGTAGGGTCCATCCTTGATGGATTTCCACATCCCGTACTCCTGATAACAGAAAAAGCTTTCCATGCGATTCTTCCACATGTCGTAGTCTTCCCCAGATACCAATCTTGGTGGTCGGTTGATGCTGCCGATGTCTTCAAATCCATTACTCTGTGCCATCTTTGTTTTTGGTGACTTGATGAAAGAGAGAGTTTAGAATAGAACCAAAAGTGATTAAACAAGTGTGAGTTTGTTTAATCTGAGCCAAATCTCTGATACCACTTGTAGGATCGTGAAAGTACAAGATGGTTATGTTCTTAGTTGAAATTGGCGGAAACAATAGCAACTACACAAGTATAATCGAGTAAACAGAAAGAATACTAATAAGAACACTGCCGTATTAAGCTTTTGCAGATAAACGATTACAAATGAAACTCAATCAAAAAGCACACTTACAATGAAGTGTTTACACAGTATTTATACTCACTTAGAGTCAAGACAGACCCTTGATTCTAAGGATCGGATCTAACACAGACCGTTGATCTGTTGTATATAGCTAACTATTACACGTTTAGTCTAAAACTAGTTAACTTTATTGAGGCGTCTTCTTTGTGCATTATTACTTGCATGCTTGGAAAAGAGCATTGTTGTCCGTCATTGGTTGTGCCATTGAGGTTCCTTCTGCTTTGAGTGTGTCAGTTGCTTTTGCAGAAAGTTGTCAGTGACGCTTGGTATGGATAGTCAGCTGCAACGATTTGTCTTCAAGGCACGCGGCTGTCAGCAGCAAAGATGAGGATCAACAGCAAGATGTGACCATCCAAAGTTGTTGATGATTTGCATGTCAGCAGCATCAAGTGTTGATGCTGCTGAGAAGCCTATCCGCAGCAACTTTGGTCTTCAGCATATGAGGCTATCCGCAGCAGATTTGTTTTTCAGCAGGAGAACAAGTATCCTCAGCAGATAAGCTTGTCTGCAGCAGTTTGTTAGTCAGCAGCAAACTCTGAGATCAGCAGCATTTGTACTTAGAGAATTTTGTAGCCATTAATCTTTGTTTCTACAATATACTAGGTTAGATTCCCTTGTGTTACACGGACTGAATCATGAAAAGAATACAATAAATAACTATTTTATATGTTGATAGATTATTATTAGATTTTATAGTGTCACGGTTAGCAGATAACTTATAAAGCAATTACATAGTAGCAATTCATAATATTATAAAAAATTAAAAATTAACACATCTAAATCTTATTAGTTATAATGATATAGTTAAAGTTAATTATAAATATTGTATTTAAAAAAGGAAGTTATTAGTCAAGCAAAAGTTGTCCTACATTTAATTTTTAAAATCATAAGAAAGATGGAAACGTTTAAATGGTATTTAACCAATGTAAGAGTTTAAAAAAATTAAAATAAATAATTGGAAAATTTTTAGGCGGGAAAACAAAGATTTAGAGGCTCTAGAATGATGACACATGACACCTCAAAACCTTTGTTTATTATAGAGTATAGATATGTGTGTGTGTGCGTGTGTAAGTTCTACTCTTACAACCCGTTGACCTGACCAATCTGTTTAAAATCCCTTACTTTTTTGATCCGTTTAGATAAACGTGTTACGACTTACGCGGGTCATGCCAGGGTTGCATAGATTAAGTGTCTCCGACACTTAGGGTTGCGTTTTAGTGGTAGGCGGTACCAACCCGCCAACCTGAACCCAACTCGAATTGCCACCTCTAGTATTTTACTGATAACGAGTAAAATATAAAAACTTAGCTAAGAGTGAAATGTTTCGAATGATTTAAGTGTGTCAAAAATTGCCTGAAGTGTGTAAATGCTTACAAGGTCCTACATATTTGTATTTAAAATAATTTATGGTATCATGTTGCTAATATGGTTTTTCTAATCATATTTAATACCTAAATTATTTACAAAAAAAAAAAAAAAAAAAAGGTGGACGATAAAGTTTTTCCGAGTCAGCCCAGCCCTATCTGTTTACCCCTGCACCTAAAGTGTAGCTTTTTGACCCGAACCCATATTGACAGATTGTTGAACACACTCAATTTGTCTGTTTTCATCTGAACTGTAATCTTGTAGCACTTGGCTATATATTTTTTACAGAGGCCTAAGTTGTTTCGACTCTTGACACATTGGATTTGTGGGTCCCATTATATAAACATATACTGAATTTGTTTTTTGTTGACAGTATGCCATCAGGGCTTTTGCAGATGCTTTGGATTCTGTCCCCATGGCTCTTGCTGAGAATAGCGGTCTGCAAACCATTGAAACACTATCTGCCGTGAAAGCTCAGAAAATTAAGGTATTTTGACACTAGATTGTAGCATGGTGTTCTAAAATGGGCAAGTCGGGTAGGTTTTGGGTAATGGATCAAAATAGTAATATTTTAGCGCGACTCAAATTGGTTGATTTTTCAGTGAGGGCCAAAACTGAACTGGTCGGGTTGACGACTTGTCTATTTTTGTCCATTTTTTTTTAATTTATTTAATGTATTAATATAACTATAAAAGCTCTATTATGAAAACAATAATCTTATATGTTTTATGCATCTGAAAACACTTTTGACGTTACTCAACAACCCATTTGACCTTTTTTAGCTAATTTCATTTTTGTTTATTGGAAAAAATATTTATTTATATTGTCGAATAAGACTAGGAAGGATGTGTGCTGCTTTTGGAGTAGAAGAATGTTGTAATGGTACGTGGTTTAATATCTGGTTTAAATATGATATGTAGGACAACAATCATTGCTGTGGCATAGACTGCAACGATACTGGCAAAAATGATATGCGTGAGCAAAACGTATTCGAAACCTTAATTGGCAAGCAACAACAGATCTTGCTTGCTACACAAGTCGTGAAAATGATCTTGAAGATTGATGATGTCATCTCTCCATCAGATTATTGACCAACCTATCTACCTTCAATTTTTGCTCAATGTAGAACACTGCAAACAATTCATTTTTGGAAAACCTGATCTATGTTATGTACGTACGGTCTTATGCCTTGGTATAATTTGTTTCGTAATTGTGTGTTTATTTTAGAAAAGTACGTTTTAGTGTTCTACTGGGGTTTAGGATTGCTGCCATTTTTTGACTAACGTCGCATCTGTTTGTTGTTTCTTTTTTCTTTAAAAAGGTGATTTAACATTCTTAGTGGATTTTACATTTAAATTATTAAATACAAGGGATTTGTCAAGCCAAATTCACCAAAAAAGATGTTTAAAAAATAATAACCGGATGAAAGCAAATAAGTGAGTTGTTTCGTCTGATTTTTTTTATGTAAACTGATGTATTTTCTTTTTCTCGTTTATGTTTATGTTAAAATTCTAAACCAAGTTTTTTATAACCAAATTAATACATAAATTAAACAGATATTTGAAGAGGTGACTCCTTTCTAAATGTTAGCATTGTAGGCTTCATATATATATATATATATATATATATATATATATATATATATATATATATATATATATATATATATATATATATATATATATATATATATATATATATAGGGGAAGGTTCCACTAAAAAGTGGTTTTTCGCTAAGAAACGCTAAGAAATGGGTCAAACGAACTCCGATTGAGCTCATTCCAGCGGCGTTGGAACTGTCTCATCAGACTCTAATCCGGACCCAAAAACCTAAACCCCCCTCCACCCGCACCTCCAAAAACCTAAACCCCCCCTCCAACCCCACCCCAAAAAGCCTAAAACCACCACCTCCACCCCCCAAAAAACTAAACATCTCACCTTCCAAAAACCTAAACCCAACCCCCCCCCCAAAAAAAACCTAAATCCCCCACCCCCACCCCCAAAAAAAACCTAAACCATAAAATCTAAACCCTAAAAGCTAAACCGTAAGGCTAAAACCCTAAAATTCAAACGTAAAATCTAAACCTTAAAAGCTAAACCCTAAAAGTTAAGATGATAGAGTTCGACGAGACGGTTCCAACGCCGCTGAAATGAGCTCAATCGGAGTTCGTTTGATATCGTTTATAAGCGTTTTGGCCATTTCTTAGAGTTCTTAGCGAAAACATACTTCTTATTTGATCCTCCCTCTATATATATATATATATATATATATATATATATGGTTAAGTTTATGAGAGAACTCAGTTTAATGAGAGAACTAGAGAACCACTAGAAAAAGAAGGGATGAAATTTTAAAGAGCAAGGGTAAAATTGGAACTTACAATATATAAATCTTTAAACATTTCTATCTTTTGCATACATTATTATTTTTTTTTTAAATTGCACCATTAAATCAAGAATTTCTTTAATCTTTCATTTGAGTATAAATAACGTTATAAAAAATAAGAATTAACTCGTCGTTTTTTTCTTATTATTTTCAATATTGCATATGTGTAGTATCACCCCAAAAACCTCACCCCCACCCAAAAATCTAAACCCCCACCCCTACCAAAAAACCTAAACCCCACACACCCACCCCAAAAAACCTAAACCCACCACACCCCCACCCGAAAACCTAAACCCCCACCACACCCCCACCCGAAAACCTAAACCCCTACCGACCCCCACCCAAAAACCTAAACCCCCCACCCAAAAACCTAAACCCACCCACCCCACCCAAAAACCTAAACCCATCCACCTGACCCACCCCCACCCAAAAACCTAAACCCACCGCACCTACCCCCTACCCTCAAAAACCAAACCCTAAACGTAATACTGCATATGTGTAGTACCACCCCAAAAACCTAACCCACCCACAAAAACCTAAACCCTTCACCCCTCCCCCCAAAAAAAAACCTAAACCCACCCACCCACCCCCCATCCAAAAACCTAACCTAAAAGCTAAGCTAAACCCAAAAACTAAACCCTAAAGCTAAACCGACTACTTTTTCTAGTTTTTTTAATGAGGACGACGTGAGAAACAAGGTATCCGAACCACTTTTTTAGTTTTTTATTTATATTTTGAGTTATGATTTTTTTTTTTTTAAATTTACTTTTAAAGAGGAGTTCTCTAGTTCTCTCCTTAAATGTTAGTTTTCTTATGAACTTCACCGTATATATATATATATATATATATATATATATATATATATAGGGGGAGGTTCAAATAAGAATTCTAATTTGGCTAAGAAATATAAGAAGTAATTTTATCCATTCAATTGGATGATCAAGGGTAGAGATTTAAATGTATGAAAAATAAGGGGTGGAAGGGTATTTAAGTAATAGCTACTTTTGTTGACTTTTTCCAACAAGCTCCACTTTTTTTTTAAACGTTCATAACTTTTTCATAGGACATTATTTTTTTAAAAAAAATTACATCATAAAATCGAGCGTTTTTTTATCTTTAATTTGAATATAGTATTGCTATATTTTTTTGTAAAAACAAAAACGACACTTGATGAAATTGTGTTACTTCCCGTAAATGTGCTGGTTTCCCGTAAATGTGCTGGTTTATGATAAAACAGCACAATTTAGCATATTAAAAATTTGCTGGTTTCTGGTAAAACAGCACAATTTACGTAAATGTACTGGTTTCTTTAATGTGTGTTACTTTTAGTCAATTATTATATGTCTAATTTGGTAGCATTCTTTAAAAATAAAAATTTAAAGCATTTATACACCAAAAAAAAATTTGTGCTGCTTTTGTTTTGTGTTGGTTTGATATACTAGTTTTGTTGTGTTGGTTTTGTTTGTGTTTGGTTAGCTAAGAAAAGCAAGTTACACAATTAACCGTGTTCTTTCACAATTAATTGTTAAGTTTGGTGTTTTTTTATGATAAAGCAGCACAGTTAACTGTGCTGTTTTACAATACATCACAGTTAATTGTGTTGTTTACTATAAATCAGTACATTTACGTAAATTAGTACAGTTTCACCAAGTGTCGATTTTGTTTTTACAGTAAAATATAGTAATACTATACTCGAATTAAAGGTAAAAAAGCGCTCGATTTTATGGTTTATTTTTTTTTAAAATAAGGTCGTATGAAAAAGTTATGTACGTTTAAAAAAAAGGGTGAATTTGAAAATCATCAACAATTGTGGATTTTCCAAAAATGCCCTCCACCCTTTATTTTCCTACACCTAAATCCATACCCTTGATTATCTAATTGAATGAATGAGATTGCTTCTTATGCTTCTTAGCAAAGTAACACTTTTTAGAGGAACCATCTCATATATATATATATATATATATATATATATATATATATATATATATATATATATATATATATATATATATATATAAATATATATATATGGTTAGGATCATTTGAGAACTCTAAATATCTTGAGAACTCCTATCAATAGGTTATATTTTTTGAATTTTGTATTTTTTATTTATTGTTGTGATATATATATATATATATATATATATAGAGAGAGAGAGAGAGAGAGAGAGAGGGAAGATCCCCTAAGAAGGAGATTTTGTCTAAATAGCCTTAGAAAGATTATGGAGATTACATGTGGTACTTCTCATAATTATGTTTAAAGGGCATTTAGGTCCTACAACTCAAACTTTCACCCACTTTTTTCTCAAATTACAACACAAAAAATTTAGTACAAAAAAATACAGCACCAAAAATTTAAGACAAAAAATTCAGCACAAAAATTTTAATAAAAAAACTTCAACATAAAAAATATAGCACAAAAAATATAGTACAAAAAAATCTAGTACAAAAATGTTAGTATAAAATAGAAAAAAACCAACTTTTTTATTTTTTTTAGTTTTTTATATATCAATATGGTACTCAAATTAAGATAAAAAAAATTCTTGATTTTATGGTGCAACTTCTTTAAAAAAATAGTTTCGTATGAAAAAGTTATGGACGTTTTAAAATAGTGAGGAATTTGGAAAAAGTCAACAAAAGTGGCTATCTCCAAAATACCCTCACTTTCCTCTATTTTCCTAAGTTTTGATCTCAACCATTGATTACAAAAATGAAAAGCCAATATTACTTCTTAGACTTTTTAGACAAAATCATCTTCTTATTTGATCCTCCCTCTATATATATATATATATATATAGGTGAAATAGGTTGTTGGCTCTCAAAACAGTTTATTAATATTTAGCATTATTATCTAATTTATTTTAATTAATACATAAATAGATATAAATACAAGATTTTGTTCCTTTATTAAACAAGCTTTCTTGAATCTTTATACAGCCCTAAGGAAATTTTGAGGATGAAGCCCCCCAACATTATCCTAATACAATTTTCTACCTACATTCTTTACAGATCCTTCTTTTGTTTCTATGTACACTAATAAATATATACATGGAAGGAACAGACACCAAATTGAAAATAAAATACATAAACAATTTCAAAGATTAGTAGTAGTCATCATAGGATTCTGCTTACTGAAATCGATCTCCACCCGTTCAGGTGTTGGCCTTTCGGTTTGGTTGGCCACAAGTTCCACACCCAGTTGACCTTTGTCACCCGCCCCGAATGCATATAATTTCCCGCTTTCTGTTAGCGCAAATGTGTGGGCATTCCAATAGATCGAGTTTGTAAGGCTGATTTGCACCACCCTTTCATTAATCTGCTTTAATGATGTCACTAACTTCGGGCTCAAGATTTTAGCATGCTGATTTCCCTAAATAAAAATGTAACATTAAATCATCAATATTGTTGTAGGGGAGGGTTCCAGAGAACAAGTTAGGCGAAAACCGAGAAAACCACTAAAAAAACCAATTTTACCTAATCATATAATATGTTTATTTTTTGTTTTATTTTATTTATATTTATTTATAAGAGTATCAATGTAATATTAAACATTTTTACCAAAAAACATTTTTACACATAGTGTTACGTATACGTAAACATAAAACAAAAAAATTGTGGTTACGTATACGTAAATCAAAAAAAATTGTGGTTGGATACGTATACGTAAATAAAAAAATTGCCTGAAATGATATGGGTTTCTCGGTTTTCGCCTAACTTTATGGTTTTCTCTTGATCCCTCCCCTAGTGTTGTATACCAAAAAACAATTATATATCATGTAATCTTGTTCTTTAAACAACTCAATGGCAAATGCTGAATGCTTACAGTTTGTATGATACAATAAGGTATATAATTGTGTTTATGACTCAAATAGTAAAATATTGAATCCAAGTGTTGTATCATATCATCTTCTTGTCTTTAAGTAACTCAATGGCAGATGCTAAATAATATCATCTTTAACTAAACCGAGAACGTAGAAGATTAAAGAAAGTGCAAACCTGTGCATCAGCATCTGCAGTATTATGCCCGAGACTTGATGATTCACCACATCCAAAAGAATAAACATCACCATCACTAGAAACAACAAAAGTAGTATAATCCCCTGTAGCAACATGTACAGCTTTTACATTGCTTAAAGATTCAACCACTTTTGGAACTGAATCACAATCTTCATTCCCATGGCCTAAACAACCGTACCGGCCCCACCCCCATGTGCACACCCTGCCATCAGTCCCAACCACGGCTGCGTGCCATGCACCGGCTGCAACCACCATGGGTTGTAGGTTCAAAGTTTGAAACTGTTCTATCAGCCTTGGCTGTTTCTCATCGGTTTTGGTCCCATGCCCTAGTTTCCCTCCTAACCCGCATCCAACTGAGTACACCGACCTGTTTGAGAAACCGATTTAACATGATAGGTACATCAAGATTTTTGACCAGGAACAATTTATTATTTAATATACAAAAAGATGCATAACTTAAAACAACTTTCATAAAAAGTAACATGCTCTTTAGAGTGCCACGACACAAGTTCTTGAAACTTAAGTGCTGCTAGGTTGACTCACCAAAATTTAAGTTGTTATGAAAATTACCTAAACAACGTTACGATCTTTATGCAATTGGCGTAATAATAGTTAAATGTCACGCATTTTTCTCAAGTTCTTGAAACTCAGATGCGACTAAAATTTGTCCGAATTCAAATGTAACAAAAGGTACTCAATTTGACCCAATACATTTGACCCCGGACTCCGGAGAGTATTTTTGGCATGTACTAAAAAGTACTCTTTTGATCTGAACCATTTGACATGTTTACCAAAATCCACCCATTTTTCCATCTTAAGTAAAAAAATAAAAACCCAAAATTATTAGACCAAAAAATTTCATGAAACTCATTTATTAAATTTTGACCCAAACCCGTTTGACTCAGTTGTCTTGTTTTGAAATGTACTAAAACATACTGATTTTGACCCAACACCATTTGTCCATGTGACTATTTTTATCATGTATTAAAAAAGTACGTATTTTGATCCGAACTCATTTGACCCAGACAAACTTGGTAATTGTATCTTGTAATTGTATAATATTACAAAGGAGTATAAATAGAATACATATTTACACATTGAACCCATCTACTATAGACTAAGTTATTATTTGTCTAATATTCCTCCGCAAGCTAAAGGCGGGTAGCAACTAGTAGCTTGGACCGTAGATGGACAAATCATTCAGAGGGCAACGGTGTTAGGTATCACGAGTCGTTATCGCAGCGGAATAACACACACACGCAGACAATCGATAAACAGAAAGTAAAAGACACGAGAGATTTACAGTGGTTCAGCCCCGATTGGCCTACGTCCACTTTGCAACTAGGGTTCTTTATTATTAGGTGCTCAAAGATACAAGTTACATCATAGGTTCTATTTATAATACTAGGATTAGGGTTAATAACTTAATTAACAAGAAACTAATAACAGGGCTCAAGCCCATTAGGGCCGGCTCCCTCCTTATTTCCTGCGCAAGCCTTCACAACCCAACAATCTCCCACTTGAAGGCCTTGCGAATACTCCAGCCCGCCATCAAGCACACAATAACCTAGAGTCAGTAACTCCAGTATCTTCTATATCCAAAGTGTCTCGAGCCTTCAGTCCCCACAAACAAGCTCAGACTTCATCAAAAACCCCTGGTTGCAATCCCCCTCTCATCATGTACATGAAGGGGCAGTTGAAGCTCCCTCGAGCTCCAACCCAGCAGTCATTTCAGACCCATCCTCTATCTTAACTGGTTTGCACATTCCACCGGTTCCAGAGATGCATCGAGAATCATCACCACTCTCCACATTCAGCAAGTGTTTCCATGGAGAGAATTTATCAATCAGACTACCGGTCTTCAAAACCCAACGTTGTTTTGTAACTGTGCCCGGAACACGCCCCGTGCTCCCACTGTCACTAAACCCCTGAACTAGTTTAGACCTCCGATCCGGCTCAGCTTGAGTCACCTTAACACCAGGATTCACCCTTGCAAAATGAACCCTCTTTTGCTCCTTTGACTCAGCGAACCCGACTTTGTTATGCTTAGCCGGGACGGTTACTCCCTCAGCAGATACTTCAACCATATACAGTGACCTCTTCTTGTTTCCCCGAGCAATAACAAGATTTCCATTTGTCACTTTCCATTTGCCACCACCGAACTTTACTTCCATTCCTTGTCCATCCAACTGACCGACAGAAATAAGCTTCGTCTTCAGACCTGGAATCACCCAGACGTTCTTCAAGTTCCATGTAGTTCCCAATGGAGTTTTCAGACCTATATCTCTCATGCCCGTTACTTTAAGAACCTCACCGTTTCCTAAACGTACCTTCCCAAAGTCGCCTACTTTCAGATTCACCATCGTTTCCCCGCTGTGTATGGCGTGAAACGAAGATCCAGAATCCATAACCCAAGAGTCAGTGGCAGACTCTACACAGCAAACCAGTGTTTCATCCTCAGATTCTTCTTCTTCCTGAACACTATTCACTTCCTTTTTCTTTCCCGGACATTGACTTTTCACATGTCCAATTTCATTGCAGCTCCAGCACTTCACATTCTTTCGAGTTCTAGACGAACTCCTTCCCCTACTCCCACTGTTCCTGTTATTTTCCCTTCCTCTGCCCACATTGAATAAATCAGAAGAAGATCCTCCACTAGTGTTCCTCCGACGAATGTCTTCACCCAAAATACTATCCCGGATCTCGTTAAACTTCAAATTTCCAGCTCCAACAGAATTAGTGATCGCTGTCACATAACCTGACGAGCTGTCAGGCAAAGAGGATAACAGGATCGCCGCCTGAATATCATCATCAAGCTTTGTCCCAACGGTCGATAACCTGGACAAAATTGAATTTATGTTATTAATGTGATCTGGTACTGAGCTTCCCTCGTTCATCCTCATCGTGAACAACTCCCTCAACAAGAACACCCTGTTAAAGGCAGACGGCTTTTCATACATATTTGACAAAGCCGTCATCATACCATGAGTCGTGGTTTCCTTCATGATATTAAACGCTACACTAGTCAAAGCCAGTATAATCTTACCTCTCACCTTTTTGTCCTTAGATTTCCATATCACTTCGTCGGCTTGACTCAAATCAATTGGTTTTTCTTCTAATGCCATCTCCAAATCGTTTTCACCGAATAACGCCTCTATTTGCATCTTCCACCATGCAAAATCAGTCCCGTTAAACTTCTCGATTTGAACTTTCCCGTCTTCAGCCATTGCAAACGAGAGCAACCTCCAATAACAAACCATAAAACCCGAAACACCTGAACCGACGCTTCACCTACAAAACCGAGTGTAACCAACAGTGCTATGGATTCTCGGCTAAGGATTCTGTGGATGACCGAGAGATAGTTATTTGCTTCCTTGCAGACCAAGAGATCAGATTTGAACCTAGGTAGATGGTGAATCCCCCGGTGGATCGACGGTCATCTGGGCAACCAGTCCAGTCAGCGTCCGAGAAGGCACGCAAAGAGGAGGTGTAAGCATCAGTATAGGCGTGTAAAGTAGATCCAGAATTCTGCGTAATCAATAGTCTAAAGGATGATGTTCCATGCAAGTACTGTAGAATCCGCTTAACAGCAGCCCAATGGTTCTCAGTTGGTGAATGCATAAACTGACATACCTTGTTAACGGCATAGGCGATGTCGGGGCGAGACAAGGTGACATATTGGAGAGCACCAAGAAGCTGACGATATCGAGGTGGATCATCATATAACGGGCTGTCACGAGAGGATAAATTTGCTAATGTAGACATGGGTGAAGGAACCGGAAATTAAAGACCAACCTGTGAATAGTTTTTTTTTATTTTTTTTAATTTTGTATAACCCTTATAGTATATACAATATAAGCTTTTAGCCCGTTTCATTTTCTATTAATTTCGTTTTCCTTTAATAACTTTCGTTCGTTAGCTTTTTTCAAAATACGGAGTGCGCGACTGTTTTTAGATAGACAAGCTCTATGTAGAAGTTTCAAAATATATTTCTGTTGAGACAAAATCAGACCTGATCCTTTTGTAATTACCTTGATACCCAAGAAATATGATAGAGGGCCCAGATCCTGAATTGCAAAGGTGGTGCTGAGACTTTTAATAACATGCTCAATGGCCTGAGAATCATTGCCAGTCAAAATTATATCATCAACATAGACGAGCATGTATAGGATTGTGCCCCGAGAAGAGTAGATGAATAAAGAAGGGTCGGTTTTGGACCCTGTGAAGCCAAGAGCATTCAAGGCCCCGAATAGCCTATTAAACCAGGCGCGAGGAGCCTGCTTCAGTCCATATAAAGAATTGTGAAGCAAACATACATGATCCGGATGTTTTGGATCAATAAAGCCCTGTGGTTGCTTTAATTACACTGTCTCTGTCAAGTCACCATGCAAGAACGCGTTTTGAATGTCCAATTGTCTAAGGGACCATTGTTTCGTTACAACGATAGAAAGAACGGTGCGTATGGTGGTCGATTTTACCACCGGGCTGAATGTTTCGTGGTAGTCAACCCCGGGTTGTTGATTAAAACCTTTGGCCACTAAACGCGCTTTGTAACGTAATGGCACCTGTTTGATCTCTTTTAAGTTTATACACCCATTTACAGTCAACCACATTTGTATTAGGAACCGGTGGGACCAAAGACCACGTATTATTACGAATCAGCGCTGCATATTCAGCAGCCATGGCAGCCTGCCACTGTGGAGATCTGTTGGCAACAACAAAGGAGGTTGGTTCAGTTTCATTGGTGGAGGTTGTGGTGTTATAGGCTGTGGGATTAAAGGGAACCCGAGGAGCTGGATTTTGGCGTAGATTGGGGGGTCAGGTTCTTGGTGATGGAGCGGTGGGTGTAGGTGTAGGTGTAGGTGCAGGTTCAGAAGTAGTCACTGGTGGTGGGGGGGGGGGGGGTTGAGGAGACCGGTTCCTCCGACTGTATGTGCGGAGAAGGGGTGTGGCAGAAGCTGGTGGGGTAGGTGGAAAGGTAGCTATGATCGGTACTCAAGGGCTGGTAGGGGGAGTACGTGTGTCCATATCCTCCGATTGAACGAGAGGAATAGGAGGAGAAGGGTAACCGGATACATACGGGTCAGTGGTAGATTAGGTGGTGGGAGAGGATGAAACCTGAAGGAAGGGAAAGTGATGTTCATCAAAACGAACGAGACGGGCAATGTATATACGATTAGATGTCGAGTCAAGACACCGATAACCATGATGAGCAGGACTATACCCGAGAAACACACAAGGCATGGACCGAAAGTCCATTTTGTGTTTATTGTAGGGTCGTAAGTGAGGATAGCATAGGCATCCGAAAACCCGTAAAAAGTAGAAATCAGGTTTACGTTTGAACACATGTTCAAATGGGGAAGTGTTGGAAGCGGTGCGGGAGGGCATTCTGTTGATAAGGTAAACTTTCGTGTCGAAGACAAAATGCCAAAACCGGGATGGGACGGCAGATTTGGGCAAGGAAAGTTAGACCCGTTTCAACCATATGTCAATGTCGTCTTTCGACGAATCCGTTTTGCTCGCTAGTATGGGGGCACGAGCGTCGGTGGATGATCCCGAGAGGAGAGAAAAAAACTTGAGAGATTTCGGAATTCTCCACCCTAATCGGTTTGCACAGATTTGAGCTTGGTTTGAAATTGTCGTTCAACCATAACAAGAAACTGTTTAAAAATAGCATACACATCCGATTTATGTTTTAATGGGAAAATCCACATGTAACGGGAAAAATGGTCAACACATAGTAAGAAATAGTTATGCCCGTCAGATGAAGTAACAAGTGCTGGACCCCACACATCACAAAAAACCAAATCCAACATACAATTACTTTTAAAATCCGAAGACGACAAATGAAGTTTAGACGACTTCCCAATAGAACAGGAATTACAAGAAGAAAGTGAACTTTTATTCAAAACAGGAAGACAATATTTAGATAACATGGAATTTAAAAGCTGTGAATGAGGATGTCCAAGCCGTTGATGCCATGTTTGAACATGAGCACGAACGGCAGTGAAAGCAACTCTTGAGACGGGTTGAATTGAAGGTAGACTGATGGAGTAGAGGCTATGCTTACTTGGACCCGTGAGGAGGGTATTGCGTGTAAACTTGTCCTTCACAGCAAAAAAAAGTGGCATGAAACTCAAAGAAAACATGATTATCATGACAATTTTTGAACAGAAAGCAGATTCTTTTTAATTTGTGGTACATGTAATATGTTGGAAAGAGAAAAGGTTTTGTTTGGTGAATGAAAACGAGTGGAACCAATGTGAAGGATAGGTAACCCCTTACCGTTGCCAACATGGAGAGCATCTTCACCATAGTAGGGCTCGGCAGTGCCAAAACTGGAGAGATCAAGAGCCACATGGTTGTTTGAGCCGGTGTCAGGCAACCAAGAAGTAGATGCCTGCGAACGGTAGTCTGCAAAGTTTGCGGAAGACTGTTGCCTTGGCCGAATAGTTTCCGGATCACGGTTAGGACATTGAGACGGAATGTGTCCTATTCCACACCTATTACAAGTGCCATAAACCGTATTCTAGTTCGAAGCCCAATTAAATTGATTCCTATTACTCCCAGAAGGTCGATTGTTGGATCCTTGACCACGATGGCTGTTGAAGCTACGGCCACGACCACGTGAGTTCTGAGAATAGGAAGTAAAAAAGGACTGTGATTGCTGATTTGTTGGTTGAAGTTGGAAACCGAGATGTGAGAAGTTGTTGTAGGGCCTGCAATGTATCAGGTTGTGAAGTTCCTGGTATTGTCAGGGATGGTTTCTGGACAACAGCTGTGAAGGCTTGTGAGGGAGGCACGGGCGGGATAGATTTTTTCAGCATGTAATCGTGATCAGACAGAAGGCCGTACGGTTCTGTAAAAACTGTTTGTGTTTGTCTTGTAAGAATTGTTGATTTCAACCCATTATATTCTTCAGGGAGACCTGCCATGACTAACAAGACAAGGTCTTTTTCCTTAACAGGTTCACCAATATTGGCAAGAGCATCAGAGTATTCACGTGCTCGAGTAAGGTATGCATAGCAGGTCTCATCACCCTGCATCTCCAGCTTGAGGAGCTGTGTTTTGAGGGTATATTCTCTAGACGCTGTTTTGGTGCGTAGGCATTTGCTAGAGACAGCCATAGGTCACGAGAGGTGGTACCTTGAACGTGCGGGAATGAAGCTTCAGAGATGGTGGAGATAAGCAACATGCGAACATGATTGTCATTAGCCACCCAAGTTGCAAAATTGGGATTAGGCTGAGGCGGCTTCGGAGCATCTTTGTCTGATGAGGGAGCCGGCTGTTCAATAAGCAATGAAGGACATGGAATTGTCCCATCCACGTAACCGATAAGATGATTTGTGATGAGAAACGGTGAGATCATGGTCTTCCAGAAACCATAATTGGTGGGGGATAAAGTAAAGCCAAACTTATGGGAGTTATGAGAGGATTTCTCGGTTGTGGAGAAGGCAGCAAGCAGAGCCATGTATGGCCTGATGAAAGCTTGATCGTAAAAAAAAGAAGGAAGAGGATCAAGAATGGCATGTGGCTGCTTTTAGGGTTACAAAGGAATTAGCTCTGATACCAAGACAAACTTGGCAATTGTATCTTGTAATTGTATAATAATATGATGATTACAAAGGAGTATAAATAGAATACATATTTACACATTGAACCCATCTACTTTAGACTACGTTATTATTTGTCTAATAGACCCATTATCAAAACTGGTCGATCTACCCATTTTTTCATCTCTAGTCAAAATGCCAACCTAAAAGCTATTAGACCCAAAAGTTTTTTGAAACTCACATGACACTAAATTTTGAGCAAAGCACATTTGACTTGGCGTCTTGTTTTGAAATGTACTAAAAGCAGTAGTCAAAAGCTCACAAGGCCCATAGGTGAGGTGAGGCGAGACGCCTCAAGTAAACGCAACGCAAGGAGCCTTTGGCCTGGTCCAGGCAAAATTCAATTTCTTTTTAAAACATTTTTTTTAAATGTACTAGAACATACTGATTTTGACCCAATACAATTTGACACACATGTATACTTTTAAAAGGTACTAAAAATTACCCATTTTGACCCCTATCAGTTTGGTGTGTAACCAAAACGGAAAGACCCGCCACAATTTTCACCTCTAGTAAAAATGAAAGCAAAGCTGTTTGACCCAAAAGTTTCTTGAACTCACATGCCACTAAATTTTGACCCACATGTCTATTTTTTACATGAAAAAAGCACTCATTTTGACAAAACCTATTTGACCTGTTACCAAACCAAGAAAGTAGCAATATCCAAGTTGGATTGACCAACCCGTGTTGCAGCGTGTCCGGTTTGGGTTACAAGAACCCGCCCACCCGAATCTGACAATAATTGGCACCCCTAATTAGAGGTACTCATTTTGACCCGAACTCGTTACCAAAATGGGTGATCCCACCCATTTTTCCATATCTAATAAAAAAGCAGACCAAAAGCTATTAAAAAACTAGAAAGTCTCTTGAAAGTTGAAACTCACATGCCACTAGGTTGACAAGCCAACGCAAGAAGATAGCAATATCCAGCCACAATCTGAACCACAGGTATGTTTTCAAGTGGGCCCAGCAATGGCCGTGGTTCAAGATCAGTTGGTTCGGTCTGGTGACCGAGTTTATTCTCATTTCCCCAAGAAAACGTGTAGACTCTTCCTTCTCGTGATAATACAGCTGTAAAAAAATTTCCAATAGCAGCTTGTACCACGAATACGTCTTTCAAAGACTCGACTATTTGAGGAGTGTTGACTTGTTGACTTCCTTGAACTCCATACTCTACTTCCCCAAATGAGTCTTTTCCAAAGGCGTAAACCTGCCCAGAATCACTGATTAGCATAGTTCGGGCCGCCCCTGCTGCTGCGTGTATTATACGTATTCCTGCCAAAGATCTACAACATACAGAACTCGTTAAAACAAAGGGAATCGGTAGCAGACTAAAGGTGGCAATTTCAACCCAGTTTACCTAAAGGTCTATATGAAATTACATTTAATTTCCATCTGGTAAAATGGGTAAAGCTTAAAAACTTGGATAAAACATGAAACGATTCAAACGAGTCAAAAGTCACATAAAGTGTATTTTTAATGGATAAATCTTCCTACTTCATTTTGTTTAGAAAAGTAGATCATTAATGAAATAATGTAATTTTGTTATTATATTTAACATTCTAAATATTTACAAAAGTTTGGGACAAAATGTGTTACATGTCAATCCGACTCGTACCAAAATTACCATTTTTGACCCATTATCCAAACTGCCTGACACACACATTTTTCCATCTCTAGTAAAGACTAAAGGGGACTCCTTCGACCTGTTTACTTAAAAATCAGTTGATTTAAGTTACAATGTATTAATGATTGCTAAAATGAGTTTATATAAAAATAGTCAAAAATCACCCACATCGTGTTCAAAAGCTTACAGACTTCTACAAATATTTTAATACTATAGTTTTATAAGTGTACTTAATACACTCAACCGGGCCTGTTTAAAAAGAACCAGTTGTGAACCGTTTAATCAAATGGCCCGCCCCACCTATATTGTCACCACTAGTAGAAAAGGGTCAAATCTTTCACGAATCAAGAACTGAAACCTGATTATGCGAGGCCGGGACTCCTCTTCGGTGGTTCCATGACCTAATTGGCCCGAGCTATTTGTCCCGAAAGTATAAACAGACCCTTTTGAAGTCACGGCGATACTATGGCCTGGCCCGGCTATAGCCTGAGACTTTTCCCTTCTAGAACATGTTTCTCCAGCCAACAAGAATCTTAAAACCAATTTCCAAGAACCCCCACATCTTAATTTCAAGTCTTCACGTTTTTCTAAAGTCATTGGTCTAAAAATTGCTCTTTTTTGGCACATATCAAGAGCTGCAAGCTCAGATAAACATAGTTCATGATCAGAGGCAAAATGGGCAGGTTGCCTAAAGAAAGAACATGTAGCCTGAAAAAAAAAACACAATTTTTCACAAAGAAATAAGCAGCACCATCAATTATAAATGTTGGTTAAAATCTTTTTTATCTTTTAAATTTAAAAAATATTAACTTGCCTCTAGTTTTGCTAGATCTTGTGGGTCAAGATTACAACCAGTGAGAACATGAAGAACAATTGAAGGGTTTGCAGATAATGGGAACTCTCCTGGAGTTGCATCTCCAAAACAATGTCGGGTTTGTCGGTTGAATGATGGACTCGTGGGCATGGGAACGGGTTGATCGGGAATGTTGTGGTATTGAATACTTTGTGTTCCACTCGTGGAGGCATCCATGGGCACTGCTCAATTCTGCAGTGCCCACATTAATCAAGATGAGAAGATTTAACTGCTAGAAGTCACATAAAGATATGTCAAAAATAACCACATTATTGTTTTTTTTTCTTTTTGTTAATTTTCCTGTCTAAAAACTAGTAGAATCACATTATTTCTTTATTCAAAGCCTCAATTTCCAGAAATCATCAAGTGCTAGAAATCAGACACATTATGGTATTTTGGACCGAAAACTTGTAGAATCAGTGAATCACATTATTCTCTCTATTCAAAGGCTGAGTTCACACAATTCAGGGGGGTGTTTGGATGTGCATCTTTGCAATGGGATTCCGTTGCAAAAACACAATCCAAACACTCCATTAGTTAGAAAACAAGAACATACCTTGAAATATTGCTTAATTCAGAACCACCTTAAGTCCCAAAAACTACAAAAAACAACAAGATCAACATAAGAAACAGTCAAATACACCCATTACAGATAAAATTGATGAGACGTGTGTGGAGGAACATGATTTAACAAATTTGGCCAAACATGAAGACAAAAGGTTATTTATAAGCAAGAAATAAAGGAAACAATACTATTGCTTCACGAAAGGATATTCCATCCCAAAAAGAAAACTTTCAATCAAAGCATCAGATGAATTAGAATGGTTGGAAAAATCAAGAAAGCAATTAAAGAATCTGAAGACAAATATGATCCTGATCATCAGTAAACAATCAAGAAAAGATAAATATGGTTTGGATAAGATAAAGATTGCACATTTATGATCATCAGAAAAAACATGTAACAAAGAAATCAAGATCAGAATAACCCACCCAGAAAAACAGAAACTTTATTCGATCAACACCAACTTGAATCAAATTGTTCAAGTGCGATTGATGATTAAATAAGTTGTTGAATTGGAAGAATTTAGGAGGGGGAGAGAGAGAGAAACAGGGATTTTATTGATTGAACGAAAATAAATAAGGAGGCTTTGTTTTGTATGAATGGATGGGCATTTTGGGGTTCTCTTTTTGTATACGTTTCTACAACACATTACTTGATGATTCAAGATCACCTCCTCATCTTTCTTTTCCGTTCTACTTTGGATAAAAATAGATAACTATTTAGATTTTTTATATTGATTTTTAAATTACAACTAGAGGGTCTATCCGCGCTCCGCAGTAGGTATCGGGTCCATCATTAATAAAATTTAAGTGAAAACGCAAGCGCAACGGTAAAATTAATGTTAATAAAAAATAAACATAAAACTAAATAATAAAAAAATGAAGAAAACTAAATTAAAAAATTAACGGTTCGGGTGGTCGAAAACCATAAAAACGAATAACGATAGGAGTTCCGATAAAAAATACCGACAATGATATTGTTCACTCATAATAGGTTCGACTAGTCACGGTACCACAACGCTAACGACGCTCGTTATAGACAACGATAAAAAAATCGATTTAAAAAAAATATATCGAAACGTTGACAAAAAAAAACTAAAAACAACGACGCACTCCATATTTTGAAAAAAAGTTAAAGAACGAAGTTATTAAAGTAAAACGAAATTAATATAACATGAAGCGGGTTAAAAGCGTATATTATATATATTATAAGGGTTAAAAATAAAAAAAATAAAAAAAATACGTGGCAAAGTATGTATGGTAAAGCCACTATTCATTTCAACTTTCTTTTAATCTTATTACGAATAGCCGTTCAAAGGACATCTTGGTGGTAAAATAGTTGTACAGTAAAGAGTTTGTGTGTTCGACGATAAAACCAGAAACAATAGCCGGTTTTAAAACATATTGTATCTTTCTCTTTTAATTTATAGAATTTCTTAGAATTACAACATAAATATATATATATATATGGGAAGTTTTCGCTAAAAAGTGGTTTTTCGCAAAGAAACGCTAAGAAGTGGGTTAAACGAACTCCGATTGAGCTCATTTCAGCAGCGTTGGAACCGTCTCATTGAACTCTAATCCGGACCCAAAAACCTAACCTCCCTCCACCCGCACCCACAAAAACCTAACCCCCCCTCCAACCCCACCCCAAAAAGCCTAAAACCCCCACCCCCACCCCCATCCCCCAAAAAAACCTAAACCATAAAATCTAAACCCTAAAAGCTAAACCCTAAGACTAAAACCCTAAAATTCAAACGTAAAATCTAAACCTTAAAAGCTAAACCCTAAAAGCTAAGATGATAGAATTCGATGAGACGGTTCCAACGCCGCTGAAATGAACTCAATCGGAGTTCGTTTGATATCGTTTCTAAGCGTTTTGGTCATTTATTAGAATTTTTAGCGAAAACATACTTTTTATTTGATTCTCCCCATATATATATATATATATATATATATATATATATATATAATATGATTTATTTCAAGTAAAAAAATTCATTACAAACTGTGAATGCATTCAAATAAAAATTCAACATTTATCATAATCTCTTGTTCCCTCGCCATCGACACAACTGCTACCGTCGCCGTCGCCACCATCATCATGAGACTCCAGTTTATTTAACAAATTAAATATGATTATTTTATCAACTAAATACATTATAAACTTTAGTATAGAGTTTCGATATAGTTAGTTTAATATCAATTTATGTATTGCAGGGTATTTTGTAACTGTATTTTTCATATCTATTAAATGAAATGAATATATCTCTTTAAAAGTAAATAAGTAATGTAAACATGATGATACAAAACTTTTTTCTGTTCATTTTCTTCAAATTTTGATTCTTTTAACGGATTTAGTTACTTAATTTTTTTTGACAGTTTAAAATGATTTTAGAATAATGCATATATCTCTCCTAACCATGATTCGCGCCATCAAAATTAATTGACAAACCGATCGAGTGTGTAAATAATCTTATAGGAATATGGCTAAGGTAAATGAAATACACTTAAAAATCTTTTAACTTGTGTATTTGCCGCATTGTTCATTTTCCGCATTGTTCATTTTCATCATTTTGTTATGTGCTATAAATTTAGAAGCAGTTTGAACATACTTTAGATTTATCGAGTAAACAATATTTCTTACTTTACATATACGTATTATATGATAATAAGTTAAAACATATAGAAATTGATTAACGTATTGACATACCTTTCATGACGAAACTAAGCAAACATATCAAAACATGGACAAAAGTATAATATTTGTAAACTAAAGAGAGAGACGAATAAACTTATTTCATTCATACATTCAAGCGCATCTACAGACATATACATTACACATATTTATAGTCTTCAACATGAAACCGAAACTCTTATACATAAGTGTGAGTAATGATGGTTATAATGTCTGCCATTATGATTATTCATAACACTCCCCCTCAGACATATTACCGTTTATATACACATTAACAACATCTTCGGGATGATGTTAAAATCAGTACTTCAAGACCGATAAGATAAACCGATACTACTGGATTAGTTAGGATGCCTCATTAAAACCTTACTAAGAAAACCCAGTGAGAAAAACTTAGTTAAGGAAAAAGAGTACATCGTGTATATTACTCCCCCTCGATTTAATATTAGGTCTCTCAAAGTCTATTGCGATAAAAAAAACTTGACTTGATATTTGATGTAGTCTTCTTCGATTTTAGCAATGTAGAATGAGTAATCTTCAAACAGTGTATTCAGATAACTGATTGACTTCATCTTGATGTAGTCTTGCTCCGATTCTGGTTAACTTGGTCTTTGACTCGGGCTTCTTTTGATCGACTCCGGTCTTAACTATCTTGAACATGTTGAAAACATTTACTTCCATGAGTAACATCGTGTTTGGATTGACTTTGAGCTTTGTGTGGGTTTGATAGATATCCTGCATATCCTATCTTGGTAGTTGGGACTCCGTATTTTCTCATGAATAATATTATGTTTCGAATCCCATTTAATACGCTTTGTAATTATGCCTCGTTAAAAACCTTGCTAGGAAAACCTAGTGGGACAAAACCATAGCTAAAGGAAAAAGAGTGCAGAGCGTATTATGTATTATTAACAGCATACTTCCATATGTTATTAAATCGGTAATTCGGGACCTATAAGGTAAACTGATGCTACTAGATCAGTTACGTCGTCTCGTTAAAAACCTTACTAAGAAAAACTCAATGGGAGAAAAACTTAGTGAAGGGAAAAAGAGTGCAACGTGTTGAATTAGAAAATCGTATTTCCCTAGAACATACACTAAAATATAATATCATGTCTTGTGATATGCATGAGATGCATTAGTGCAACGATTACGCTTAAGTACGGTACTTATAGATCAAGTACTTCTTCACCCTCTTCTTGGGGAGAAGTAATGATATTTGTATATATTTAGCGACCAAACAATTATGGGTGTGCTTTGCGGATAAACTTTGTCCATATTAGAATATTTTAGCATCTTCTGGATGTGGTTTGATTTATGGATAAGTATATACTCGAACATCAGATTGAGGAATAATTTAGACGTGTCAAGATCTTATATGGTTGATTTTATCAAACTTAGACCCCATTTTTTCAAAATATATACTGAGCCGATTGTACCATATACGGCTAGTTTTCTTGATACTATATAAAAATCTCTTGAGATTTATAACACACATCTCGGGGTACTAAATATAATGCTTCATGCATTTCTAACCCTTTAGGGGTTTCCATGTAGTTGTCACTTTCAAGTTTTCCACACAAGTATTTAGTAATCCATAAGTTTTTTGAAGTCTTTTTGAGATTACGAGTACGATTAAACATCTAAAGGTTATTGCATCCACTACAGGGGAACACGTTTCCTCATAATCAACTTCTAGGATTTGGGAAAAATCTTAGTGTTACAAGTCGTGCCTACATCGCACAATCTCATAATTTTCGTTTCTTTTTATTTAAAGACACCCATTTATAACCTACTGGTTTGACGTCTATGGGTGTTCGGACTATATGTTCGAAAACGTTTCACTTGTCATGCAAATTTTGTTCAGCATTTTAGGCTTGTCATTTTAGGCAATCATCTCTATGTATGTATTCTTACAGAGTTTTAGATATGTAATCTTTTTCTTTGATTATATTTGTTGCTATAGCATATGCAAATATTTCAAACACGTGTTTCATTTTTTGTTCCATATTGTACTATTTTGTATATAATTTATTGATATCTCATATTTGTTCGGTACATGAGTTTCTTCTAGAACTCAATTTTCCTCTTTTAGGGCATTATAATTTTCTTCTTGAATCGTATTCGTCTCTTATAAGACATTTACCTCTTCTAAGGTTTTATCGCTTCTTTGTGCGATTTCATTAATCTCTTCTATGATTTTATCAATAACCTCTTATAGGTTTTTGTGTGTAACCTCTTCTAAGGTTAGACCAACTGCATTATTATGCTCTTTTTATATGCATGGGTTTTATGTTTGGAACTGATTTATTTCTCATGTTTCTTGTTTATGGTAATCTTTCTATGATTACTTAAGTTTGAGCAGACGAAGTTTATGCTAGTATATGTTACTTTGTCACTCTATTTGTGTGTATGTGTGTGTGAATGCATCATATAACTCATTTGCTATTCTTAGCAAAAGCATGACATATTAGACTTTAGATTCATATTAACCACATGATGCATTCGATGTTTTGTTTTCATGTATTACCAGTCTTTATTTTCTTTATCCAATCTCCCCTTAAGACTGTGAATAGTGCCTTATTTAGATAACATATTATGTTGTAAACATGTCCCATTTTGGTACATTATGATAGTGGTATTGGTACATAAATCGCACAACAAGAATATTTATTGTTGAGACAAACTTAAATCTCTTCCGGTGAACATTTGTATAGGGGAGTATTTGTGATTAGCAGTTGGTTTCAAACTGATTAGTACAACGGTATGCCCTTTTGTAGAAGATGGAAATTCACATCATATCAATATATATCTAGCTATTAACTGTAATCGTGTAATTAGTAATTTAGCTAAAAATTATGTTTGAACATAATCTGCTGGATGTTCAATATTTATCCCTATAGACATACACTAAGCGGGCAAATGCTACATATAAGGTAGTTAAAAGACTCACACGTGGCCATATAGAGATATATCTCTTAAGATCGTAAAATACTGAATATGGTCCACATGGAGATTAACATGCCCACACATATCCACTTGAATTCCTCCCAAATATAAGAGGGATTCTTTATAGGAGTTTGTATTCGAAGATTTTAAAAGATTGATTTGCTGAAAGAATTCACTGCAAAATGTTGGTAGCAAAAAATTTAATCTTCTGAGAGAGCGTTTGTTTGCACTTCTGTTCATTCACCTCATCACGATGCTACCTCGATGACCTATTTGGTCATTATGTATAATGATAGTATCTTTGGCTAGTAACTTCTGGTTACTCATCACATTTGAATTCTATTAGATATATTTTGTACATTATATTCTAGATGGTAAAATTTCTAGTTTTGCAATATGGTCTTCTAGCCATATTTGTCATATGTAATTTGAGATATTTGGTATTGTTTTCAGTCAAGCTTTCGTTGTAACAGCCGACTAGCCGAATATATTTTAAAACCTAGTAAGTTTCTTCAATATTACTAGAATATAAGACATATATGGTACACGAAGGTAAGGTGACACATACTCTTCTGGAGCATTCAATAAAGTTATCAACACCTAGAATAGTGCCAATAAGTGTTTATATTGTAGACAATTAATAAGAGTATTTTGTGTTTTTAGGAGGATGTTAGTTGTGACGCTATCTTCTAGACATTTATCGTCGATGGTTACAATAACTCTAATAGAGTATTATTACATAATTTTGGTACCTGATAGGTAAGATAACCAGACTCTTCCGGAGCATTCGATTGGTTACAAATATTATTATTTATCAGGATTTTCATAAGTGACGGCTAAACAACAATATCCAAATGAAGGGGTGATAGCGAGGCTACAAGGGTGCCCTCGATGAGGTTTATTTCAACCCCTTTCCCTTTTATTTCATTTTTTTTAAAAGAATCGTCGAACATCTATGATTTGTTATTTTCCATCCCTGCGGCCTCTGCCGCGACGCGACCTGTTTTCTCCTTCAAATGCCCTCAACGTTAGCCACATTCGTTTCAGGGAATGTGTTAGAACGGGTTAGTCGCGTCTTGTGGTATTTAAGTAGAAGCGTATTATTTTGCTCAGTGGCAAAAAGACATTATATGATCTCCGAATATTTCAAAAAAACCACGATGTTGGTACTGCCATGACAGGAGCAAGTTAGAAGTGTGAAACTTAGAGACGTTCATTTTTCAAATATGTATGTACCATTGTTTCCCCCGGACTATTTGTCGTTAAGTGCAACGAATTCGGGCTTTGAAAGGGTTCGACATTGTGAGAAAGGTTCATGTATAAAACATACCTTTTGTATATAAGGTGTTTATTTTGGGAGAACTTAGAGTTCTCGTTGATTAGAACTACAGGTTCTTTCATTGATGTATTCTTCTTTAAATTTTTAATAATTTATAGATAGAATGTATTTTTATATTTTTCTCTAAAAATAAAACTAACACTTGGAATAAGTTACTAGAATCCACCATAATTGTACTCAAATTGTTTAAACAACTAGTGGGTTACCACCCGCACTTCGTGGCGGGTTCGAAACGTAGATAAAAATAAGTAAATCGCAAGGGTCCATTTTAATTGACGTTAAAAAAACATGTTGTAGCGGTACATTCAATAGTAACGAAAAGTTACATTGTATACAAAAGTGAAGTTACTATCGAATAAGTTACCTCGTATAAGAAAGTGGAGTTATTAAAATTTTTTTACACCGAAACATAGATAAAAATAAGTATGCCTGCGGCGCATTACGACGGGTCGGTTTAAACGTAGATAAAAAAACATCGTAACGGTGTATTTTGAGATGAGCGCCAGACGGTTTTAAAAAAATGTACAAAACAACAGCTTGGTTAGCAATTATATATAAAAAAAAGGAAAAAAAATTACAAAATAAATAAAATAATGGATTAAAGAAATATTAAAGCTCCTAAAAACTAAAGACGAAAAAAACTGAAAAAGAAAAAAAACGGTTTAGTGAGGGTTAAACACATGACGTCCCATGTAAACGCAAAACACGCTTACCAACTCCACTAAAAGAACTTATGAACTAAATTTAAAAAAACTAAAAGAAAAAAGTAAGTTAATGCTCAAAGCATTTAAGTGTTATACTGTGTGCATAAAATGTTTCCATTTTCTCTTTTGCGTAAAACGTATGATTAGTTCAGGTATTTATTTGTCTATATTTATTTTATTGTAAATGTTGTGAGAAACTAAGTTGATTAGTAAACCTGAAACTATTTTTTTTCCCTATAAAAAAAAAGCAAACCTGAAACAAATTCAAAGAGCATGACATCAGCACAACAACTAACGTTTCATGTTTGCCTTTACTTCTAGGAATTATTAAATTGATAGAAAAATAAGAATTTTTTTTTGCTTAAACTATAGGGACCAAAGTATAAATTTACAAAATAAGACAAACTGCTTAGTAAATGCTGATGTCACCATGACGTCATCCTTGCACTAAAGTGTTGTACCAAATGCTTGAAAGATGTTCAATTCGGTAATTGTAAGTAATTTAATTTATGATCGCAACATGCACAAACGTTTTCCCCAAATAACACAGATTTGGTTTTCATATCTGGAGATGTAAACTAGACCTTGCATTACCGGCTACGGGTTTAGTTTTCCAAGACCAATGCATTTGACCAAGTTTTACGACCCAGAGTTTAAAAATTATGGAACTGAATCAAACCTGATACCTAACAGTATCATTCTCCGTCGGTTTATTATTTCAGTATGGTGTCGTTGTTTAAACGAAAATTTGTTAAAAATAATAATAATAAATGAGATCTAACGATATGTTTGAGAATAATCTATTTAGGTCATAACAAACATATATCCAAATAATTCTATGAGATTCACGCATAAATATATAGTAAACATTTAGATAATTTAGATGATGAAATTAAAATCTAATGATGAGGAAATAAATCTAATGAAATTAAAATTTGCAATAATGGGTTAAAAAAAATGTACGTGAAGTTATAGGAATTAAAAGAAAATGATTTGACTGAGAATAAGTTTAGGGGTGTTCCTTCAACGGTCGCCATTAAAATAGGAGCCGTTTCCTTTTTCTTCTGGACGGTTTCGTAAACAATTGAACCCCCACTATCAATTTTAATCATCCTCTATCCCTAACAAGTCTTTTTTTTTTTTTTTCTGAAGTTTGTTACTAAAACATTTCTATTGGGAGTGTGGTGGAAAAGTGTTTATTGATTTATTGACTTTTTCAAAAAACCGATAAGTAAAAAAATCAGCATTTTTTTTCTTCTGAAAAACTAATAAGTCAATAAGTCATTCTCAAAAGCTAAGAAATCCTGGCTTTTGAAAATGACTTATTGGCTTTATGACTTTTTGAAAAACTCAATAAGTCAATAAGCACTTTCCAAAAGCACTCCCAAACACCCTAGGGAATGATTTATAAAATCAATCATGCATATTCGATAGTTGCAGGTACGTATGTTTGAGCATGTAGTATGTAAATGATTGAAAAAGGTTAGTTTTGATACCCCTTATGAGTAGACAGAGAATCGATAAAAGACATTTCGGGAGTCCGCTTTCTATGCTTCATATGATGATCGGGGGATATCACAATGATTCGTTCGTAACTGATAGGGTTGTTGGAGACGGTTGTAGTTGTATGGCGGCACTACAACAGTCATGTGGTGATACCTTAACAACTTCATGAGCAACCTCATCAAATGTGCATCTTGATGATCGACCGTCACATAAACGGATTTCTGTCGACGTTTATATATGGATCATGGTGGTAGTCGGCATCAGCTCTAGCATAGCAACTAAGGTAGAGGTTTGTAGAAGAGGCACTCTCGTGCTGATAACGTGTTGTAAACTAAAGAGAGAGACGAATAAACTTATTTCATTCATACATTCAAGAGCATCTACAAACATATACATTAGACATATTTATAGTCTTCAACATGAAACCGAAACTCTTATACATAAGTGTGAGTAATGATGGTTATAATGTCTGCCATTATGATTATTCATAACAAATATATTCCATTTTTTTATTTTTTATTCCACAAATTTTCAAATTAAATACTTTCTTTAATAGCCCTTTAACTTTTCACTCTTCAACAATGCCGCCTCAGCTTCTTGGAAACCAAATAAGAGTTAGCGAGCAAGCACACAATATCAATCTGACGATGCCAACCTTATAACCCTTCTACGTATTATTATCAACACACCATATATTGATAGCAAGAGAAGTGTCATAACTTATTAGGTAAATTTAAACCAATAAATCATCAGATAAAGATGCACCGAAAGTCTGAAATATCATAAAAATCGCTTAACATTCTTCTAAATATTAAATATCTGCCCTTTTCTTATCTTATATTTGATCTTGAGAGATGAACCTCGTTGTTCGTGTATGTGAGGTTAAGAGTAATTCTATAAACTCTTGGGCTCTTTCAAGTTTTAAATTTATAGAAATGGTTTTTATTATAACAAATACCACACACACGTTAGGCAAATGCACCTATCGTATCTATAATATAGTAAATGATAAGAACCAAATATCGATCAATGGACACTTGTGACAGCTTCTAATATCAGACTCTATATCAATATCTGGTTAACTAAAATAATGAGAACAGAAATATTTATAAGAAAGAAAATAACTTTTGAAATAAAATAACTTTTGAGATAAAATCAGAGATAGGAAGGTTGTATCAACTAGACTTCAAATCCTTTTGACTAACGATATAATAGATCTTTAAACGATTGAAATTATGAAGGCAATTCCCTAAATGGCTAGGCTCCCGCCATAGTAACCTAGACGACTGGCGATCTAAACCTTCCGACTCACTTCCAGTCACCCTAGGACCTACTACTATGAAGAATCAACCATCACCTTAATGATTGAGCTTGGAATATGAATCCTCACCGGCCAAAATTATGAGAAATCCAAAGAATGATTGTGTTATAGACAACACTAACACCTTAAGCAAACCTTAATAAAATATCTTATGTCTTAGAACCTCCAAGCCATATCCCGAACAAGTATCACTCCCCAGAGGTAGTTTACTATTCTTAGAACACACAAGGAAAACTCTAACAAACTCTCAATTCCTTTTATTCAGAATTAATAACTAAGAAATATTTTTACCCTTACCCAATTAACCTAGGCTTACCTTGCTCTTGCCAGAGCAACAAAACACAAACTATAGCCCGAAGACTATAACTTAAGAACCTTGAATAGTAACTCTAAAGAGCGAGCTTACACTCTAGAATCAATGTAACACCTCGAAAATTTTCTTAAGAAATAAAGGACCAAACTTGCCAAAGTTTCATAGTTGAGGGTGGAAATGTAAATAAACAAAATTTCAAGGACTAAAAATGTAAATTCTGAAAATCAGAGGGATAGAGAACCGCTATCCATAACATAATGCTCCGCTATGTGTAGAAGAAGCAATGAACCGAGTGGCGACACGTGTCCTGTGACTCATCAAACGTGTGGTCCGATAGCGGATCGACATCCAAATCATAACGGTCCGTAATGTAGGCCTGAAGGTAATTAGGCGGCTAAGAGCCATAACAGACCGACATCCTCTCAGATAACGGTCCGTTATGGGTGCACATTTGGCCCTATAAATAGGTGATTGATTTCAAGTATTTTACACACACAAATACACCTTCCTACACACACATACTCTGTAACTCCAATCTCGAGCCCTGGTTCGCGTACGCGAGTCCGGTTTCCAACATTTTGACTCCAATTTGCCGTAGATAGTGCCGAGGTAAGATTCCGACCTCCCACTAAGCTTTGGTTATACATTATTTAGCTAGAATTATCCAACATTTAGAAACCATGGCCATATCCTATCACATTAGTTTCGTTATATGTATATCACGATAGGTTTTATGTCATAACACATGAAATAATTCGCTATGTTTTCCATGCGTTGATTTTTATAATTACGTGTGCACCCGTAATTACTCGAATCGTCGCATGGTCCGTATAGATCCTTTCGTTGTGTGCGGGTCAAGAGAGGACATAAAAATTCTTAGTTCATATCTATTGTTTTCACGTATGATGTGACACCTGCCAAAATCTAGGTTATTTCTATATAAACAAATTTACATGCTTTACGATTTAAACGCTCATTAGACTTAGCTTACATCAATTACGTCTTTTAAAGTCTAACAAAGCCCGCGTACATACATTGGTATGCATCCGGTGGTTTTTAGAAATTACCATTCCACGTTTAAATATTTGACGAACGCGAACGTTGGTGAATTAATGTAAGGCCCCATACCCGGGAGGCCTCGCTCGTTAGATTTACTCATTCACAAACAGTTCTTAAACATGAATATCAAATAACGCAGCGGAACCATTCATTCAACATAACTAAAAACTTGTTCATACATGCGGAAGCGTACATTGTCAAATACATAAACTTAACATAAACAACTCATAACGGGATGCCAGTCTCCATGATCGACCGGGTAACTCTTCTCGCTTGCCAAGCATCACCGTCCATCGTCCATACCTGCCTTAACCTGAATGTGCACACTAAAAAGTCAGCTACGCTGGTGAGTTCTAGCATTTCATAAAAACTTTAACATTAACATTTGCCAAAAACATATTAGTCATTCGTTTAGTAAAACCTTTCACAAAAGCATGTAATAATCTAACATCTTTAAAAGGTTTCGTACCCATATCATCATCAACATCATAATCATAAACACCATTTAAACGGATCGTTCATTAAAACTTTTAACATTCAGTTAAGTCATACATTATCGTTATCTAATCCTGTATCTTACTTTACGCGTCACAGTGTCTCCGAAGGAACCTTTGGTGTTGTGGGCAACCGTGACGTATCGCCGTCATTGCCACAACCATACACTATGTGGGGTCAACCGTTACGTATCGCCGTCATTGCCCAACACGCATCTTTCCTTTGGAAATCAACCGTTACGTATCGCCGTCATTGATTTCCTTTACCCTTTTCACTTAGGATGATCGTCATCACCCGAGTAACCGTCGTTACTCCCTTACCAGTTGTACAACATCAAAACCATCGACAGGCCACCAAGACACTGCCCTGTTGTTCTTATGGTAACTATGGCTCGCTGTCCATAATCTACCACAAGGCTGGGAATCACATTCCCAGACTTCGTTCGTCAATTCCATTCATTCGACAGATTAGATTTGTAATGACTTCTTTAAACCTTTACCTCTTTCCCTTTTCATTAAACACTTCCTCATTTAGACCGTTCATAAACATTCGTAAACCTTTTTGGCAAAAACACTTCATAACCTTTCCTTTCGTAAACATCGTTTCGTTAAAACATCATTTCGTTAAAACAACATTTCGTTAAAACATCATTTAGTAAGTATGCACACCAGCCCAAAACATTTAACAAAACATTTAAAAGAGGGCTCTAGAACTCACCTGATACGCTATTATGAGTTGTCCTAAACGAAGGTCCAACAACGTCACTTCCGATCTGAATTGATTAGTTAAATACACATCAGACCAATCCCGACTCTAACGGTTTAACCATTCTAACATACTGACTTCACTTAACCAGTTCTGATGTCTGCGCACTTGGCAAGTGCGCAGACCCTGCTGCCTGCGCACTTAGCAAGTGCGCAGACACCTCTTCCTGCGCACTTAGCAAGTGCGCAGGTCCCTCCTCCTGCGCACTTAGCAAGTGCGCAGGACCTGCTCCGTGCGCACTTAGCAAGTGCGCACGACCTGTTCTTCGCGAAAAACCCTAACTTTCGCATTCAGGTCTGATCTCGTCAAGATCTCGAACCTGTTTGCATCCAAAACGTTCGTTTTCCATTAAAGAACTCAAATCTATGTTTATCCTTCAGTTTCATCCGTTAAAATGTTACATTTTCACCTAAAACCCGAAAAACCCAAAAACGAACTAAAACTCAGATTTAGGTCGGATTGTTACCTGAATCGAGTTTCTGATCCGGAGGTTCTTCTCACGAGTTATGGAGTAACACTTTGCTGAAGTCTCGGGTCGATCCGCCAACTTTCTCTCTCTACGGTTTCTCTCTCTAAAAGTTGCAAATGAGAGAAAAGGGGTGGCATAGGCTATTTATAGTCCGCTGACCCATCCGACCCGACTCGTCATGCCTCGTTCGTTTATTCCGTTATTATAACTGTCGTTTTATTTTTGGGATGTTACAATTAATAATCAAAATGCTAGTGAAACAGTTGATAAGTTATTTTTATGCACAATATATTATTTGATGCATTTAAATATAGTTTCATATAATCTTTGTAATTTTCACACATCTACATCTATAAAGATTATTAAATTCACGTAACACGCACGAATATGTATTATATATATAAAGGACATGTATATATTATATATATTTTTTATAATTTATATGTTTCATTTTATAAAACTTAAAGCGCTAGATTTTTGTGCGTTTATATTTTAAATTTTTGAGTAAGAACGTTTATTTTTATACGGAACCGCGTCAACCCAATAGTGTGGTTCACCACCAACACTCGTTTCTTTCTATTCTTTTTTGTCCTTGCCGACAGTCACCATACAATACCCATCCATATATATATATTATGTAATATCCAGTGTTTATAGACCAAACGTTTTCGAAACAGTTGCGCGTATTATTGACATGAAACGTAAATTCTTATTAAAATTAGTTTCTCAAATAATAAATATAAATTTCAAGGAGAAACAATTCTACTTATACACACACACACACACACACACACACATATATATATATATGTGTGTGTGTGTGTGTGTTTCATAGTTGAAAGACTTTAAAACATTACGAGTATGTAACGTTATACAAATAATGTAATTCATAAAATTACAATTATCTTTCTATATAAATCATTAACCTTGGAAACTATGTTATAAATGCATAAAGTAATAAATAAAAATTATAAAACTATTTAGAAAACACATTTACTCTTTTATAACCCTCAGGGACCAAAACTGCCATTATTCGAAACCTGCTTTAAACTACTGAACACAAAAATGGTAACTCAGGGAAAACTTCAGGGACTAAACCCGTCACCTGCCCAAACTCCCGATCCCAACCCAGTCGCGGGTTCGACCCCCCCGCCACACCGTTTGTCTTCCCTTCTCATTCGAAAACGCATTATAGGCCAGGTTCACTGAACCTCGAACTCCGAATCAGGCGTGCGACTCAAACCCGAGGTGTATCGAAGCTCGATTTCACCTTTAACAGACGCGTGATCCGACTTTAAACCCGTTAAACGAAATTACCATCTTCTCAACCGTCTGAGCATTTAATCTTGAAATTGGCTATAAATAGCGACTGGAATACACTAGCAACATCACACCATTCCTCCTCACTCTCTCAATTTCATCATATCATACCTGCATTTGCCAACTAGAACCTGTGACAGCCGACGTCGAACCCAAAACTCGTTCTCCTCCATCTCGACTCCTTTCCAGGTAACTCGAATAGCTAACACCTTCGCTTTCATCCAAGGAACGAAAGCCCTCTGTCAATTGCTATGACAGAGGGTTAATCGATACGAATCTTGGATTTTGATTTCTAGGGTTCATGATGAATTTGGGATCGATTTGAACTTGTGTTTATCAATTGTTTTTCACGGTTACAACACTAACGAACCCGTAGTTGGGATGGTTAGTTGGTGTGTGTATACTTGACCCGGTCCCAGACCCGGGTTCGAATCCAAGGAGCCGGGTTTTGCCCATTTTATTTGTTTTAGTTTTTTTAAAGGCAGTTTTAAACTTTTAATAATTTTTATAAATTATGTTATACATTTATAAACTTAAATCTAATTTTTATTTATGCCTTTACATTCCAGAAGCTTTTTATCTATTTAAACTTATTTAAAACTTATAAAAAAGGGGTAATTCTTTAAAATCAGTTTTTAATACTTAAAAACTATAAAAGAATACTTTTTAACCTTATGAAACTTATGCAAATCATATAAACTCAGAAAAGTTATAAAACTCAAATATTATTTAGAAAACTTGTAAACTTGTGCATTTTTATAAAAGTTATGTCTATTTAAGGCTTGTTTATTTATTAAATTAAAACAGAAAATAAAAATACTTTTATAAACTTATAAATTACATATCATTCATTTAAACTTACACTACATTTTAAGCGTTATTTATTTCCAAGTTAAAATGTAAAATAAATACTAAACATCTAAATACTTTAATAGATGGTTAAACAAAATAATTATTCTTATAAGATAATTATTCATCCTTAATAATTATGTATACTTTAAATAATTATTATTAAACTTTAACCATTATTTACTCTTTAAATAATTATCTATCCTTAATAATTATGCATTCTTGAAATGATTATAATAAAACCTTAATTATTATTCAAAATAATAATTATATTTATATATTCTTTAAATAATTATTATAAATCTTTAATAATTATTTATTTCTTGAAAATTATTGTTAAAACTTTAATAATTATTTAGTCTTTCATTTAACAATTACTTCAACTTCATTTACGAATACTTAGAAAACTATTTGGATTATTATTACCTAACTAGAGTAATTATAAGATTCCTAAATAATTATTTTAATTAATGGTTATTCTAATCTACAAACTTATGAAACTTTGATATTCAAGTCTTGTGACATTCATTCAAAACCTTTATTATAAACTTGGGTTAAACTTGATTTAAACTTTATAAACACAATCAATCCCATCTCCCATTGGAACCCTAGTCAAATCCTGAAATCTTAGAATTCTTGTCCTAGTCTTATAAGATCATACTTGAAACTTTAGACTTATATTCCTAGGCTTACTGTGAGGATATTCTCCCTCTCCAAATGTTGCAAAGACTTACTCTTGTCGGATACCCTTCATCAATCCAAGTGAGTATACTTAGCCCCTTTTTCCTTTCTATACTTTTGGGGTGAAACATGTTCAAAACTTTAAACTTATACAATTCTTGTACAACTATGACTAGATGCTTATTCTTATGTTAAACTTGAGACTTGTATGCTTAGATTAAACTTAAAACTAGAACATTCATTAACTTTGATCAAACCTATGATAACAATGATAGATCTATTGCATTTGACCAATCCACCTTGATTGATTGACCCCTTCGGGGGGGGGGGGGGGAGCCCTTGGTGATTGTTACTGAATTAAACTTTAAACTTGAGACTTATAAGGGTAACCTGCGGGTTATGCCTAAACTTGGTTGGAGGGTTGAAGTGCACAATGTTTAAGATACTTGTTTCTTATACTTACATTATAGAATGCATATATCATAGTGAATTGTAATTCTTTTCAAATACTTGTTAAACTGTGTCAAAACCTTTGTATCTCACCAACTATTTTGTAGTTGACAGATTCTTTCACATGTTTCAGGTTCTACATCATGAGACTTATTTGTGATCACATAGGATGCTTTGGACCTAGACTACTTATCAATTAAACGTTGTATTCTTGTTATGTTTCCTTGTATTGAACCTTTGAATCTATTATTAATGAAATATTGAAACTTTAATAGTCAACCTTGTGCTATTGAATAACCGCGTCCGCCCCGACGTATAATCCGCCGTCGGTTGGGGTGTGACATATTATACTCATTTGTTTCACATGAGTATACTTAGATGTTATTAATTTTAAATACTTGAAGCCCATACCTCTTGTACTTGAGTATATGAACCAAGAAGTCCATCAAAAACCATTTTTTCTTTGCTTATGGTTGTATCCAATCAGCCATCATCCTACTACCACCTTCGTCATCTTCTTCACCATTAAACCACCATACATTCTTGTCCTTCCCATGCTCCTTTTGTTTAATGTGTGAAGCCATGCCTTTGGGTGAGACACATAAAGACTCGTGCAAACACCATCATGGGATCTATTTCCTTTGACTTCCAAATATTACAGGAGTATGTCTTAACGAATATTATACCATGCTTTGGAGTATATTTTTTTTACCCAACCCATCGGCCCTTCCCATACCCAATCCGATTCCCATCTTTGCTTAACCCAAACTCTTGTTCTAATATGGTATATCAAATATTATAATAAACACAATTCCCTAAAGAGCCATCCCCACCCTTTTATTTATTCTCGGCTCCTCATTTTTCCAACAGAAACCCACTTTCAATTTAACAAACACCTAAACCTCTTATACTCTCAAAATCCACCTTCTAGTTCACGGCTCACTCACCCTTCCTTACACATTCAAATCTCAAGCTTCAAACATCCTATTTTAAACTCTCAAGTCCTAAATTAAGATGTTTCAAGGTGTTCTCAAATGTATTTAAGTCTGTTTTACAAGATTCAAGCTCAAGGATATTCTTTCATCTAGCCTCCTCCTTGGTTTCCCAGAGTATGAACTATAACATCCGGATAATTCCCAAGGGCCAAAAGTGTCAAAAATATAAAGTTCACAGGTTGAACTTTAATTCTCCAAAAGTTAAAGGATTAAAAGTGAAAAATCTGAAAGTGGAAGGGGTAGCGGACCGCTACCCTAACCCTTAGCGGTCTGCTACGTGTTGGTTAAGGAAATACCCGGGACTTGACACATGTCCCTATGACTCACCGATTGACTTGTGACGTGTGGAAGGGTGGCGGACCGCTAGCCTTGACCATAACGGTCCGCTACGTAGGCTCCAAGCTGAATAAGCCGCCTCAAGGGGTGGCGGACCGCCACACCCTTTCTTAACGGTCCGCTACGGACCCAAGACTCACCCTATAAATATAAACCCGATTCCAGCCATTTAGCACACACAAACACTTCACCACACACACACAAGCTCTGCTAGCTCGATTCCCGAGGTTTCGATCCGCTCCTGAGAGTCCGGTTTCCCGCAATTCGTCAGCAAACTGCCATAGATAGCGCCGAGGTAAGGTTTCTGAACACCCTGAGGTTTCTTTGTGTAAACCTAAGATAGGGATGTTAATTATGATAAATTGGGTTATGATCTAGGGTTCTGTTAAAATGTTGATTGTGATATTCGATATAGAAGGAGGTTCTGTTTAAGGTGAGTTCCTTTAAATTGTTCTCTATGAAATGTTTTGTAAATGATTTTGTATCTGAGATCCCAACACTATCCGTGCATATATCCTATAATAAGTACTTATTATGGCCATTGATTGAGGGGGGCCTAGGGGCAAGACTGATCCTCTTGTTCGAGATCTGGTACGTATGTGACCAGCGCGCTCGGAGGGTTCCTGAATATATGTATGTTATAGACTCAGGAATCTAAGGGTGATTCTGGGTGATGGGTTGGACAGTATGGTTGTAAGACCCATGCGGGGCCTTCATCCTTGATCAATGATACCTGAAAAGATGATTTTGTTTATGAACTCACCAGCGTAAGTTGATCCAAAATGTTTTCAAATATTTTTGAACACAGGTGAACCCTAGCTAGTAGAAGGCATTCCAAGAGATGTACAGATGTTGGAAATAGGGGTGACTGAGGGCAGGTCCCTGGGTGACCATAAGGCCTGAGTGATTGGCATGATTCTTCGTGAGCTATAAGTCTAGAGTTTGATTGTGTTGTGTTTTGCCATTCAGTCCCTATTGTACACTCTTTATGTTATGAAATGAAATAAGTTATGTTGTTAAGTCTTCCGCTGTGTGTTTTGATTATCAACGTCGTTGTAACCAGAAGGCGACCTTCAACCGGTATGCAGTTATCTGATAAACAGAATGTTCTGTCTAGGAAAGAGTGGTGTATAAATCTCTCCTAGACCCGTCGCTCTTACCTGGGAACATATCTGTTGGAGGTACTACTCTGGTAGATGGCTGTCCTATGTTACGGGTGTGACAAGTTGGTATCAGAGCCACAATTTAAGGGATTTAGATACTAATAGGAAAGATTAGTATCTAGACTTAAACTAAGAGCTCTGAGTTTAGCTGGAATGCCACAGGAAATAGGATGAGATGTTGATTATCATTATGAATATAACATGAGATGTCGAGAAAACAGATATTAAGTACATTATTGGCCAAATGTCTTTAATTTCTAATTTTCTGGATCATAACCGGTTATACGAATTCTGATGTCATACATATGTGCGTATAGGTAACAATGGTTAGAAGAGGAAGAGGAAGAGGTAGAGGGACAGGTCGTACTCCAGTCACTAGGATCCGTAGTCAGGCTGAAATTAACACTGATACTAATGACCATCACGAAGCAAATGAGAATAACAATAATAATGGTCCTCATGTTGAAGAAGTGGTTATGTCTGAAACTCAGTTTCAAGACGCTGTGGCCAACGAAGTCAGTAAGGTTTACGAAACACCCTACTCGGATTATTAGATGAAGTTCTCTCAAGGAGGATGGGTACTGGCACGGCTGGAGGAGGAAACAATAACACCACTGGAGGGGCAAACGAAAACGCCAATACTAGCTCAGTAACGAGAACTGAGAATCGTGAAGGATGCAATTACAAATCCTTCGAAGGTTGTAAACCCAAGCCATTTGATGGCAAGAAAGGAGCCATTGATACTACTCAGTGGATCACAAAGATGGAAGCAATGATCAAGCTGAGTGAATATAGAGATGATCAGGCAGTCAAGTTTGCTGCCAATTCTTTGGAAAGCACCGATCTAGATTGGTGGGAGTCGGTAAAGCAGGCTAAAGGAGAGCAAGCGGTGGAAAATATGAGATGGAATGAGTTCACAGAACTGATTATGCAACAATTCTGCCCTCAGAACGAACTTGATAAACTTGAGGAAGAGTTTCAACGTCTGGAGTCTGGAACAATGACACATCAGGAGTATGCAACAAAGTTTGATGAGATGTCAAAATTGGTGCCACATCTGGTGACACCCGAACCCTGAAGGATGTAGGTCCATCGGGTGTGGCGGATCATCACATACAAGTGGGTCTACTAGTCGGACCAGGTGCGGAATACCCGTGACTAGGCGGAGAGTCTTACTAAAACAAAGTAAACCAACGAGAGAATCACTTTAAACGTTCTTTCTATTATAAACACTTAAAGGTTACAGAGAGAAGTACTGTGATTAAAATTTGCGTATTTGCTATTCTGATTGCCTATATCTGCGTACTTAACTTCTGTCAACCATTCCTATTTATACCTGACCTGATGCCTGCGCACTTAGCAAGTGCGCAGGGCAAAATGCTCTTGCGTACTTAACAAGTACGCAAAGGTATTCTTGCGTACTTGCTAAGTACGCAGGAGCTTTCTCCTGCGCACATACAAGTGCGCAAAACACTTAGAGAACTATGCAACATTCAATATGTAAAAGTAAATACAACTCGATAAACTAATACATAAAGACTCTTACATACAAAGACAATTACAAACATTAAAGTACAAACTAAGACTCTGTCTATCCAGAGTGTTTGTCACAGGAAAGTGCTTCAACAAACTCCCCCTTGACAACAGCTCTGGATAATCTTCAGTCTTCAGTCTTCACATCACTTGATCTTTAGCTTCCATCTTCTTCTTGTATTCAAGGCAGAACTTAATCACCTTGTCATATTTAGAAGCAAGGAGCTTTGTCCATTCATCAGTGTGCACGCAATACCTGTCTGCTAGTGCCTCCAGATCTTTCACAGAGAAGTTAATGAAGCATACTTCATCAAATACTCTGATTAGTTCCCTCGGCACTAAGAATCCACTTTCTGACCTCACCTTTCCAATCACCACAACCTCGCCCGTCTTTGGATCTACGTACCAGTACCAAATGTCACCAAGGATATCCTGAGATAACTTGCTCAGGGGAATCTTAGTTTCACATCGCACTGGCTTGTATACCAATTTCTTTAAGTGCTTCTTAGTCACAGGATGTCTAGAGTGCTTATCCTTGACTCTCTTGGGCACTTGAGGCTTGAACAATTCGAATTTCCCAGATCTTGCTTCCCGCTGCAGAACCACCCATAAACCCATCGCCACTGCATGATTAGAATGACCCAGCAGCTCTCGGTTTGCTAGGTTCACAAGGTCGTATTTGGGTAAGGAGCTGAACGCTTCACTGGTGGGTTTCAAGTATTGAACCCCTCCAAATCTTTTGATTGCGAACAGCTGCTTATCCCCCTCGAACCTTACAGCCAAGATCATCCCTGTTGCTCCTTGTTTGTCTGTTATAGACATCTTTTGCCACACAGGAGCTGGACCCTTTGATGAAGTAGAAGGCATATCTTTTTTCTTTCGGTGCCTCTGGGTCCACAGGTGTACGGTCAACTGGGGAGGCTTCAGTCGAGGCTTCCACATTACTAGCATGCTCGACTGAACCTGTGTCGAGCTGAGCTTCGAAGGATGGAAATTCAAAGATCTCTCCATCTTCTAACTCGTACTCTCCTTCCCCGTCACCCTTGGGAATTTCAATTACAACATCCTCTTCATCATCATCATCATCATCATCCCAATCGTCACCAGAGTCGATCTCTCCTTCTTCTAGATTAAAGATAGCATCGATCTGTGCTTCCTTGGAATAGTCAAGCTCTAGGTATATGATCTCATCATCAGATAAGTCCTTAAGCACGTCAGCCGCTGACTTTCCTTTCTCACCACCACCACCAGAGGTATCACCACCCTCTTGATGAGTAGACTCCCCCTGAGCCATTGGAATAGCAGAGATAGGCACAACTGCTAAAGCTTGGTGCTCACCTCCATTAGGACCGGCTTCGGGATCCTTTTCTTTGTCGTCATCCTTAGTCAAGTCGACAGGATGACAAGGTTCATCACCAGTGGGTGTCTTTTCTTTCTCTTTCTCCTTCTCTTTCTCTTTCTCCCCCTGAGCATCAAGCTTTTTGGTCAGTTCGGCAATTAGTTTGACCATCACTTCATGCTCTTTCCTCTGTACATCAAACCTCAGCTCCAAGGACGACCTGTGACCCAGAATCATTTCATTTGTCTTGATTAGGAGCTCGTTCTGGGCCATGACGTTCTTCAGTCTTTCATCAGTCCCCGTTCTCTGGCTACGTAGGATTCTAACTTCGTCTACCAATGAATTAATCTGTGCTTGTTGAGCGTCAGACTCCTCCTTTGATTTCCGAATAGTTTCCAATAATCCAGCAACTTGGGTTTCCAGAACATCTATCCTTGCAACATTCGGATCATGATGTCTGGATGATGACGCCTCGACATTGTGAATAGGGGAGGAGAAGATGGTATCGAAGTCAAACCCTTGTGTGAAATCTCCATAATTGAAGGGTTGACTTAGAGGATCAATGGTGGTTGTTGGGATTGAGGATGTGATGAGGGTTGTAGGAGTTATGGTAGGGGTGATGGTGACTAACTCCGTGAGAATTGGAGTAGTCACCGCCACTTGAGCAGTTGTGATAGGGAGGGTCACTATCACAGGGATCTCCTCTGTGATTGAAGTGACGGCCACGTCAAGTTGCACCTGTGGCCTCCTCCTCCTACGGTATAGTTGTTGTGAAGGTGGGGTGGAGGCTGAATCAGGACTAGCAGCTGAAACTTGTACTTGCTGCTGAGCCTCCACCTCACTAGGGATAGAAAGCTGTTGCCAATCGCCCCTGTTTTTATGAATGCTTTCTTGTCTTTGTCTCTGTATAGCAGCGTCAGAGTCAGAGTCTGGCTCATATTCGCTGCTAGAAGACTGTCGCTTTCTCTTGGAAGACGACTCAGGTAGGGTTACCTTTGTCGTTCTCCTTGGGTGTACCTGCGATGGTGCATCATCGAAATCAGAAGAATCTGACTCTGTCTCTTTCGAGTCGGATCCCTCAGCACCATCATTTCCTCCTTCTTCGTCTCCATTATCAGACGATCCATCATCACTTTCCACTTCCTCCTGTTGTTGTTCATCGGAGTGTTCACTCAATTCAGGCTCCGAATCATGACTATACCATCTCCAGTCACCTGATGCCACATATGCTTCATTTATGAGGTGGCCAAAGAGTTCTGTGTGCACAGGGGTAGGTTCTACACTGTCTGGCTTTAAGAATTGTGCGAACACTCTTTTGTCCACCCTCTTCACTTGCACTCTCTCCCCTATAGCAGGTAGGTTTGGCAATGCGTCGTTAATCAAAATTTGCACAAACCTAGGGTATAATAAGAACCTAAACCTCTCCGCCATGTTGATCTGGTCATTGATGGCTTTGAATATGTAGCGGGAGAAGTTGTAGCCCTTATTGAGAGATAGGCCAACAATGGCTGCTGCAAGGTCATGACCCATGGCATCCTTTCCAGCTTTCCTTGAGGAAATGCACATGATCATGACGTGGGCGAATTATCTCCATTGGTCTAGCACCCACATCTTCTTATATGAAGCATAGTCTCTTGCACCGACATATCCCATTCTTTGCCTCCAATAGCCGTCCACAAAGTAGTCTGGATAGGCTGTCGGGTCGGTCGAGAGATCTCTGAATTGCAGGATCCTTCTAATAGAATCTTCAGAAAAGGCAATAGCATAACCAGCAACGGTAGCCCTTATAACGTTGGGAGTTATCGTGTAATCATGCTCCGCAGTCTCCCAAAACTGCTCCAGATAGGGTCTTGAAACGATCGGGTCAGCAGAAATAGCGTAGCTTATTCTTGAACGGTTCAAGAAATCAACCATTTCTCTATACTGCAGTGCTGCACCCTTCCATTCTGGTTCAGTGTTAGCTAACAGATTGAATTCATTAGTAAACGCCCGGGCCATAATCTACAAAAACACACAGAAAACATAATCAGAACAACAAGTATCATTGGAAATGAATAAAAATGACTTAGTATAGCAGTTACTCTTTGAACTGAAATTTCAGACTTAGAAATTTTTCCCAAGTGTTGGTCCTGCGTACTTAGCAAGTACGCAGGAATTTCCTCTTGCGTACTTAACAAGTACGCATGAATTGCTTCTTGCGTACTTGGTGAAAATCCCAGAAATTTTAAAATTTAATTGATGTTCAAAAATCGGTTTGTATTGGGTCACCACAAGGTCGGAATCGATGATTCTAGCCTATGGGACCAGCAACAACACCAAATACTTGCTATACTTGACCAATTTTGACCTAAAAGTCGACCGAAACCATTGTCGGTTCAAATTCGAGGTCAAGGAAAAAATCAAGAGCTATACGGACAAATTACGGGTCGATTATAGTATCTAATCAGGTTTTAGTGATAAAGATTTACCTAAACAACCCAAAATTTGCCCAAAAATCACGGAATAAACCTAGATTTTCTAAGTCATTGAATCGGTCCAAAGTCACGATTTCGTGGATGGATTTAGCCTAGATTCTCACCAATTTGTTGTTATATGAAGATGAAACTAACAACGGGACAAAAAATCGGTTTAGGAACACTTTAATTTTTGAGTAAAAGTCGGAGGGAATTTGAACTGGTTTGAAAGTGATGAAACTTTGAAATTTTTCTAAGTCCAGTTTATATACCCCACGCAAAAAGGTCGTGCGTACTTAGCAAGTGCGCACGCTTTAACTCTTGCGTACTTACAAGTGCACAAGGCTTAACTCTTGCGTACTTGTTAAGTACGCAGGGCTTACTTTATGCGCACTTGTCAAGTACGCAGTAACCCTTAAGTGCACAAACTTTCAACTCAAATTATGAAGATTTTCAAGTCAAATAACGAACAAAATAAAAATATTCAATCATGAGGATTCAAATACAATTCAGGAAGGTTAAACACAAATATTTTTGGCTTTTCTGAATAAAATAGAACTATGCATACACTTAAAATCTTTTTGATATTTTCTCATAGAAATATAAAAGTATTCACACAAACTATTTTTGATCAAAGACACGAGCAGAGGATCATATCAGGCTATCTTTTAGCAAAAACGATACAATATAAACATCAAAGAATATGGGATCATGTCATGGATTACTCTTTATTCATACGTAATAAGCACATAAACAAGTAATTCAAGTTGACAATATTATAAGATTTGAAACCATAAGCATCTTTGTATCATGTTCTTGTGTGTTAATGTATTAATTATAAGATATACAACGTGTACCCCACTGATATGCTACAATAATGTAAATTGCACTATCTCAAGGCATCTAAGATTTTCCCAATGATTTTCTAAATTTTCAGAATGAAGTTACATCTATTAGCACAGGAAAAAATTAAGCAGAATCCATAAGGATTATCAGGAATCATAAGATTCAGAATCGAGTGATTCATTTGTCTTGGTTTCATTTGATTTTCTTCATTGAATATCGGTATGATGATTCAGGATAATATATATGGTGTTTGAATAAGGTAAGGGGATCCAACTTTTATCTGGATTTGATTTCAATAAATCAGGAGTGATTCAAGGGTGAATACATGCTCAACGGTTGATGTAGAGACATGTCTTGATTCAATCTCTCCTTGCATAATTGTGAGTATGGGCAGTGAGATGAACCGCATTAATTGTGCTAACGACATAATCCGAAACTGATCTCAAAAGAAAATTATTGCCTAAATCTAACATCCTTTATCTGATAATGATCTATTATATTCTTTTACGCACACACACTACCAAACATGGGTTCAAATCACAGTTGTAATTTAGATTTAGTTTTCACACTACTAGTGATTCAAAGACGCATACAGCCTACTGGAAATTTAAATTACTTGTAAATAAGCAGATTAAAAAACATAATAATTTAAACAATTAAGTAAGCATGACACAATCATTTCCCATATGAGCAGTCTGTGACGTTTAGATCATTTCTGATGTACTATCATTTCCTCTTTTCTCAAGTTAACTTTGAAATTTTCTCCATTTTCTATTTTGTTTTTGATTTTGTAAAATATTTTGAAACTTAAAAGAACTATACAGAAAATTTAAAAGAAATAAAATTTAACTTCCATGAATTGATATGATTTAAGAAAAAATAATTTTCACTCAGGATTGAACATTCCTATCAAGTTGACAAGATGCTCAAAACGGGATCGATCAAATGCCTTTGTGAAAAGGTCAGCAAGATTGTCATCCGTGTGAACCTTTACAAGTTCAACTAGATGCTTTTCAGCATAATCACGGATGAAATGATGGCGAATGTCTATATGTTTAGTTTTGGAATGTTTCACCGGGTTATTTGTGATGGACATGGTGGCATTGTTGTCAATGAATAATGGAGTTCCAGTGAAGTTTAAGCCGTAGTCTCTTAATTGCTGCTGAATCCACAATATCTGAGAACAACCGCTCACCGCAGCAATGTATTCTGCTTCACAAGTTGAGACAGAAACCGTTGACTGCTTCTTGCACTGCCAGGAGACCAGTCTGTCTCCTAAGAATTGACATCCACCAGAAGTTGACTTTCTGTCAAGGTTACAACCGCCATAGTCTGAATCAGTGTAAGCTTTGAAGTCGAATGACTGCTGCATAGAGTACCAAAGACTTAATCGGGGTTTCCCTTTCAGATATCTGAAAATCCTCTTCACGGCTATCATATGTGACTTCTTCGGTTGTGACTGAAACCTTGAGCACAAGCACACAGCTAACATTATATCGGGTATTGAAGCTGTGAGATACATAAGTGATCCGATCATCCCACGGTACAATCTGCTATCTACATCCTTTCCATCTTTGTCAGGATGCATACCATGATTGACTGGGATAGGTGTGCCATAAGTACTGCTATCATTCATCTTGTATTTTGACAAGATGTCCTGCACATACTTGGTTTGATGTAGATAAATTCCATCCTCTCTTTGACTGACTTGCAGACCCAGGAAGAACAACAATTCACCCATATTACCCATTTCAAACTTGGACTTCATCACCTGCTCGAATTCCCTACACATCCCTTCATTGGTAGATCCAAAAATAATGTCATCGACGTATACTTGTACAAGAAGAATGTCACCTCCTGCTTTCCTAATGAAGAGGGTCGAGTCAATCTGTCCACGGTCGAAACCATTAGACAGTAGATGCTTAGATAATGTCTCATACCATGCCCGCGGTGCTTGATGAAGACCATACAATGCTTTGGCGAGCTTATACACTTTATTGATATTATGCGGATCTTCAAAGCCGAGAGGTTGAGTGACATAGACCTCTTCATGAACATTTCCATATAGGAAAGCACTTTTCACATCAAGTTGGTAGACCCTGAAGCGAACATAGGTGGCATAAGCCAAGAACAGTCGAATGGCCTCAATTCTAGCAACTGGGGCATATACTTCCGTGTAATCCAAGCCCTCTTGTTGGTAAAAACCCTGAACAACCAACCTTTCTTTGTTCTTCACAACCACAATACGATCATCCGTCTTGCATTTGAACACCCATCTGGTTCCAATTGGCTGAAAGGCTTTTGGCAAGTCAACCAAATCCCACACGTGCAACTTTTGGAATTTAGACAATTCATCTTGCATCGCCTCAATTCAGCAGTTGTCCGCGAGAGCCTCCTTCACATTCTTCGGCTCTAACTGGGACATGAATGCAGCATGCAGACATGTTTCCATGACACCAGTGTCAAGTATCTATGTGTAAAGACTAGTGTTCTCAGTGATGGTTCGATGACGAATCTGAACACCGGCATAAGGATCACCAATAATGTTGTCGATTGGATGATTCCTATGCACTCTCGTCTCCGGTAAAATCGGTTCCTGAATTTCTGAATCTAGGTTCGTGCTTAACTCCCCCATTTCCTGTGTTCCAGAAGAAGAGGATTCAATGTTAATTGGATCAGCTGGAGCTTCATTTCCTACAGTTGTATTAGGATTGGCTTGAGTGACATCTCCAACAACATGAACATCTTCACTGTTATCACTGTCATGAGTTCCAGATGTAGATGCAGTATTGGAATCAGGAGTTATAATTGGTATAGTAGTATGAGTGGAAAAACTGGAGTCATCACCGCCACCCAATAATTCATAAACATTTGCGGCGTCTTTTGCAGATAAGTCAGGAAGATTACATGACTTGAATAGCGCATCATAATCAAAACCCCAAGCTGGACCTTTTGGTTCTGGTGGAATGTTGTGTTTACTACAATCCACTTCGAACCATTCCTCGACAGTACGAGTTCTTATATTGTACACTCTCTTGCAAGGCGAGTTGGCAACGTATCCTAAGAAGATGCCTTCCACCGCTTTTGCATGAAACTTAGACTGGCGGTCTTTGTATTGTAGCAACAAGGAACAGGGACTACCAAAAGGAACTAGGTAATAAAGATTGGGAAGTCGATTGTTGATCAACTCGTAACAAGTCTTGTTATACCTCTTCACAACCAGAACTCTGTTTAACACGTGACAAGCTGTATTAACGGCTTCTGCCCAGAAAGTGACAGGAAGCTTTGCATCCGACATCATAGTTCTTGTAGTCTCAATCAGTGTTCTGTTCTTCCGTTCAGCAACTCCATTCTGCTGAGATGTATACGGGGCGCTGAATTCATGACGGATCCCCTTCTTGAGATAGAAAAGTTCCATCAAGTTATTCTTGAACTCAGTTCCATTGTCACTCCTTATCCTTCTAACCTTCAGCTTGCAAATAGATTCCAAGCTCAGGATCAGGTATTGAAGAATATCAGCAGTCTCGTCCTTAGTACCTAAAAAATGCACCCAAGAAAAACGTGAGAAATCATCAGTTACAACCAGACAGAACGACTTACCTCCAATACTCCTGATACTTATGGGGCCAAACAGATCCATGTGTAATAGCTCCAAAGGGGTATCAATGGAGTTTTGAAGCTTAGGCTTGTGAGACTTCCGCTGCTTTTTGCCCTTTTTACAAGGCATACAGTCATCTGCAACGGTAAATCTCAGCTTAGGAACCCCTGCTACCAAATCGTTTCGAACAAGATGGTTCATTTTACGATATGAAATATGTCCGAGTTTCCTATGCCACAAGATAGAGTCAAGCTCTGTCGCTTTGGTAAGCAAACAGGTAGCAACTGATGAGGTGGTTGTTGCCACGCTCATATCGATCTGATAGGTGTCGTTTGTCCTTGGCGCTCTCATCAGGATCCAATCTTCAGGAACTTCAAAACCAGGTTTGAGAATCAGGCATTCTGACTTGTCAAACATCACCGAGTACTCCTTGTCGCACATTTGGGAGACACTCAACAGGTTATGCTTCAGCTGCTCGCAAAAGTTGACATTGTCAAAGCTGACACAACCATTCGAAACCACGCCTTGACACGTGATATTACCCTTTTTCTCCGGCAAAGGCCACGTAGCTGCCTCTGAATGGTTTAACATTTTGAAGCAAGGCCATGTTTCCTGTCATGTGCCTGGAGCATCCACTATCTACATACCAGCGGTTAGAGATAGTACCCTTCGGATGTCCCTGCACGAGTCACAAAAAAAATTAGTTAGATTTGGAGACCCAAGCCATTGTGGTCTTGGGTCGTCCATCCTTTTCAAAATAAACTACCTCTTTTAACTCACAGTCGTGATGACTATTCAAAATTGATGAATCTTTAAAATAATTAGAACTAGGAGATTGAGAATTTTTGGATTTGGCAGGCCAGGGTCTCTTCTGTTTCTTAACCGGAACATGAGACTTTGATTCAACTATAGCAGGTGAACTTGTGGAAGCTTCACCTGATTGAACTGAAGTAAGCTGTTCTAGCTTTCTCAACCTCTTGTTCCTTCTCTTTCTCTGTGGTTTAGAGAGTCTCGCCATAGGTTTCTCACCAGTACGTGTACTACCAGAGGTAGATACACAAGGTACAGCAGGTTGCGTTACATTTCTTGAAACAGATGGTTTAGCTTCAGATTTGATCTTAGGCTTTACCATCGGTTTGACTGGTGGTTTCACCACATTTTGTTTTAGACATTTGGGAGATTTCACTGATGGCGACTTAGGGATAACAGCTGGTTGTGAAACAACATGCCGTTTCCCTTGGTTCTTTGAAGGACAGTTCACAAAAATGTGACCAACCAAGCCACAGTGAAAACAATTCCTCTTGTCTATATAAGTTCTCTTGTAAGGCTCATTAGATCTGGCCTTAGATAACTCAGCATTATGAGCAGGAGGAGTTGGTTTATGAACAGGAGTCTGAACCTTTACAGTTTGGTTTTTGGGAGTATAGTATTTTTGCAAATTTTCTTTGTAACCAAGCCCATAGTGAGCTGAAAAAGCCTCTTTCTTTACTTGGTTAAGATTTTTAGAACCCCCATAAAGCATTACCTTTAGTTTATCATTTGTTTCAATGGTATCGGGTTCAGTTAAAATGCAATTATCACCATTAGTGATAATATTTTTCTTTACTTTCTGTTCAGTTAACAACTCCTCAGATACTACTCCTTCAGGGCAAGTGTTAACCGACCCATCTTCAGAAGCAGTAACGAACTCCTCACTAGATGTGGAGTTAGCCTTACTTGAGGATTCATCCTTTTTAGGGGAATCATCCTTATCAGAGGACTCATCTAGACAAGTAAGATCAATGTCTATTAAGCTATTGACAAACTTCCCGCTTACTGGTGGAGGAATGGCATTAGTACCCAGCCCTAACCCATTCATTTGTCTCACTTCAGATTCGTAGTGTTTTTCCACAAAACGAGAGTTTTTCAACTTCTCATTAGTACATTTTAACTGCAAGATCTAATTTTGTAGTTTGTTAATTTCATTGTTCCGTTTTTCTAACCCCCTGTATGCAACATCCAAGTGAAGCTGTTGATTGCTTATTTTTTGAGAATATTCACATTTTTCCTTTTTCAACGTTTCAATTGAATCTTTAAAACGTTTTTCGTTTTCTTTATAGTTTAGAGCTGCCATACTTAGGGGTTCGATTTTGTCTTGAAGCCTAGAATTTTCAAGTTTTAGCCCTAGACATTTGGAACATGAAATAACAGAAAAAGGATTAGAATCTACCTCAGACGATGAACTTGTTGCTTCTCCAATGGCCATGAGAGCAACAACAGTAGTAGATTCCTCTTGATCAGCTACAGAGGCTTCCTTTTTCTTAGCTTCCATCATCTCCATGATATCAGCCATGAGACCAACCTGAGTTTGTGCAATGATGGCGTCCTCCAGATGAACTCCCCAATCAAAGCTTTCGTCCTGTTGAGCTACCAGTGCATTGGACGTTCCACTTTAGCTATGATTGTGGTTGTTTGAGTTGTTGTAGCCATGGCTGTTTCCTTGGCTAGGTCTGGTAAAACCCGAGGCCGGTGCTCTGTCTTTTTGACATTCACGAGCAAAGTGTCCATAGTTCAGACACTTGTAGCATTTGGCCTTGGATTTGTTAAAACCAACCTTGGCATTAGAATGCCCGCCAATGAACTTTCTTCCTGTTCTGTTCAGGAAACGCTTGGCTCTCCTCAATATCATGGCCATATTCCACTGAATCTCCATGTCCTCCATGTCACCAGGATCCACTTGATTAAAGTATTCTTCTATTGTTTCAGGATCCGTTAGCTTGCCGCCAATGAAGTTCTCATAGGCAAGCATACACGATGAGAATAATGCTACATGATCTTCAGCTATCTTGGCTATAGCTGATTGGTTAGCTGAAGTTGTAGCGGGAGGATTTCTTGAGGGATGTTGTTGATGAGATCCAGAACCAGATCCGGATGCTGCTTAACATGCATGACCAGCACAAGTTTTTACAGTTTCTTCCTCATGAGAGTTTCCAGAGAAAAGGGCAATTCCAGAGCCCGATGACTTGGTTGTAGAAGACGTCCCATGATACATAGAAGGGTCTTGTATCTGAGGTCTTCCTGAGCTCTCCTTTCTTTTTAGGTTCATGTCATGAGCTTGAACCTTTCCAATTGCCTCCTCTACTGTCATCTCATAGAATTTTGGATTCTCCCTCATCAGGGTTGTGTACATTTCAAATTTGGGTGGCAAAGCATCCAAAAACTTTTCCACCAGCTCTTTATCGGGATACTTGAGTTCAAAAGCCTTCAACTCAGTCTGTAGATGATAGAATCTAGAGATGAGGTCATCTAAAGATTCGTTCTCTAAAAATCTGAAGCATTCATACTGCTTCCGGAGTAGATCCCGCTTACTCTTCTTGATATCACTATTTCCTTCGAATCTTTTCTGTAAAGCTTTCCAAAGATCCTTAGAATTGTCATAACCTCGGAAACTGTGGAACAACTCCCAAGTTAATGCCATAATGATTGAACCAAGAGCCTTCTTTTCTCGATCATAAGCTTTCTTTTCTTCGTCAGAAAGTTTAGAGATAGGTTTGGGCATGGTTTCATCAAGATAGATGTGTGTGGGATGCTTATATCCCTCAAGGATTGGTATCCATAACGATGAGTCGGTATAAGAAATGTAGTGCTCAAAACGTGCCTTCCAATTAGAATAATCGTTTACGTTCAGCAACTTTGGCAGTTTCTGTGGTGTACCGATCTCATTATCATAGTTTAAAAGGTTTCCAAGATTCTGAAGATTCGACATAGTGAACACTTAGTCAAATTTCAGAAAAATCAGACACAGTTGCGCACATGATATTGTCCTTGAGCACTTGAGAAATGGTCTTGCGTATTTAAGATTTGCTCTTGCGTACTTGATAAGTACGCAGGAGTAAATGATAAGTACGCAGGATATAACTTAAGTTCGCACAAGATTAGTCTTGCGCACTTGTAAGTACGCAGGAGATTAGTCTTGCGTATTTAGTAAGTGCGCAACAGAACTGTACTTTTTGCCAGAAATGGTAAGTACGCATAACACCTTTTCAGCAACTCTCACCAAACTATTCCGGTCACTGGAAAATCGCCGGAGATGGTAAAAATTGGACTGATGAATAATGCAAATGAGCCAAAGGGTCAGAAACTTGTTTCTAACCAACCCTTGATGCTCAAATCACTCAAATACACAACAAAAATCTGTTTTTGAGTGATTTTTGCTTCTAAAATAGTGCTCAAGAGCTACCCCTATTTTATCACAAAAATAAACAAAAATACCTCTTTTTGCTTGTAAAAACTCGGTAGAAACTCTCCACACTCACTCACAACACTTGAAATCAGGAGCAAAGCTCTGATACCACTTGTAGGTCCCTCGGGTGTGGCGGATCGTCACACGCAAGTGGGTCTACTAGTCGGACCGGGTGCGGAATACCCGTGACTAGGCGGAGAGTCTTACTAAAACAAAGTAAACCAACAAGAGAATCACTTTAAACGTTCTTTCTATTATAAACACTTGAAGGTTACAGAGAGAAGTACTGAGATTACAATTTGCGTATTTGCTATTCTGATTGCCTATATCTGCGTACTTAACTTCTGTGAACCATTCCTATTTATACCTGACCTGATGCCTGCGCACTTAGCAAGTGCGTAGGGCAAAATGCTCTTATGTACTTAACAAGTACGCAAAGGTATTCTTGCGTACTTGCTAAGTACGCAGGAGCTTTTTCCTGCGCACATACAAGTGCGCAAAACACTTAGAGAATTATGAAACATTCAATATGTAAAAGTAAATACAACTCGATAAACTAATACATAAAGACTCTTACATACAAAGATAATTACAAACATTAAAGTACAAACTAAGACTCTATCTATCCCGAGTGTTTGTCACAGGAAAGTGCTTCAACAAAGGATTAAGCACTTTATCAAAGGTTTACCTCTAAAGGTACAAACATTGGTGAAAACGGCCGCACCACAAATAATGGATTCAACCTTAGCATTAAGTGCTATGGTGTATTATGACGTGGCAGCTCAAGAAGCCAAGGATAAGGCTGAGAAGGCGGTAGAGGTGAAACCTGTTGAAACAAAGAGAAAGAGTGAGAAGGTTATGTATCGGTTTAATCCAAGAAATTTTAAGTTCCCCAGAAGAGAGGGAAACAACTTCATTAGGAATCCCCAAGAAGTAAGATGTGGTAAATGCCAGAAGTCAGGGCATGTTTCCATAAATTGTCCATCTTTTAAGTGTTACAATTGTAACAAGATGGGACATATGACAAAGAGTTTTACTAAACCCGTACAACGGAAGCCCAGAGGAGGGGCAAAAGGTCGGGTATTTGTGACTGGGGAAGGAAGAAGGAACGACAATGCCAAGGAGGTAGCTGGTACGTTCCTAGTTAACAATGTTTATGCTAAGATTCTATTTGATACATGAGCAAATAGAAGTTTTATTTCAGATGCCTTTAGTTTGTGTTTAGACATAAAACCTACTCCACTTGAGCGTGCTTACGTAGTTGAGACGGCAAGTGGCGAGCAGGTTAGGATAACGGAATCGTATGCGAATTGCAAGATGACTTTGGGCAATGAAAATTCAGTGATTGAATTTGTCATACCCCCAAATTCCACTAACGGAGTTTTACCGCTTGGCGTGTGACAAACCAGGAACTCAGTCATTAGTTACATTAAACGACACTATATGGGACTTAAAATGTCATAACATAAAAGTTCAGAGTTAAATGCGAAAGCGTAAACGTTAGAATGAAATAAAAAGTAATTACACGCAACAAGCGTCAATTAATGTAAATAGGTAACGCTGTTTAAAATGTTTGAAATGAATGATATGACAGTAGGACTCCATTCATGTCCTAAGTGTGCAACTTGTGCCAAAGCGACCTGAGAAACATGTAAGAAAAAGTGTCAACACGAGGTTGGTGAGCTCACAGGTTTGTATGTAAATAAACTGTTTGAGTGTTGCTGGATCCACATCGTAAGTCACACCTATTGCTAGCTAGACAATGTACAAGTTACTCTAAGCGCTCGTAACCGTAGACAGACAGTTTATGTTTGAATGTCTCCCACCAGATCTATCAAACATGGTGCATGTTTTAGGTCAATATTACACCCGTTCGACCTCCAATCGAGTTAGCGCGACTAACGCGGGTGGGGTTTGTCAAACCCAGTAGTACTACTCAACATACCTCGCTATTCTTCATATTTAAACGGTTTGATGTGAGAACTTTAATGATAGAGTTTACGCTTAAGTACACAAGTGGTAGTGAAATACTATGTGATCCATGTCCGTTAGTGTGTGTCTCTCCCTGGTGGAAGACAAGTAACGGATGTCTGTTCGTACACATGTTTTTCCCTAACGGGAAAACAAGTAAAATGATATTCGTTTGTATGTAAGTTTCTCCCCAACGGGAAAACAAGTAAAATACCGTTTGTGTGTATGCATGTTTCTCCCCAACGGGAAAACATGTAAAATAATGTTTGTGAGTATGCATGTTTCTCCTCAACAGGAAAACAAGTAAAATGATGTTTGTGTGTAAGCATGTTTCTCCCCCAACAGGAAAACAAGTAAAAAGGGGCCGTGAACTCATCTGCATTGCGTAGTAGGTAGTATCACACAAGTATGAGATTTAGAACCTCAAGTGTTTGCCTGCACGGCTTACGTATGCCCTAGAATCATAAACACATAAGTTAGGGACATATGGGATTTGTGATGACGACACGGAAGATTAGAACGTCTTAACACGTTCTAAGGATCAATGAGTAGACGAACGTGTCTGCGGGAATATAGGTTTCTTAATATAACAATTAAGATAAAATGCGTTACGTGTCGAACGTTAATAATGAATAATATTAAATAAATAAATCCGCGCGTTTGTATCATTTAGTAATGATATAAGAAAATAATATAACATATATATTATTTTTGAACTCGTAGGAAATATACGATAATCATTTACGTGACAAAAATAATAAATATATTATTTTTATTTGAAGATATTAAACGTGAGTAAATAATATAAATGTAATTATATTATTAACTAGTTTGAAACTTTACACGAGGTTTATAAAGGAGGCGAAATAATATATAAATATATTATTTTATAATAGGAGTCACGGGTTAAAAATAATATAAATATATTATTTTATAAGTGGTAAATAATATTAAAATGAGTTATAAAACCAAACCCGAGCCTGCGGGTGGTTTCCCGGACTAAAACACATTAATATAATATTATAATAATAGTGGGATGGTTTTAATATTAAAAATATTGACTTAAAACTACTAATACAAATAAAAGGGTGTGGAGAGACTTGAACCCGGGTCTCTCCCACACAAGCACACTGTCTTAACCATTTCTGCCCGCTAGGGAATCACAAAGGAATTCGGATAAAAATGGGTTTAACATAAAACTCCCCTGAGTTCCTATTCCCAAACACAGCCGAATCCAAAACCTATGCCAAATCCATCGACAGCGATATCGATTGATCCAAATGTCATAGGGTTTCTTTTGTCGGGGTATTGCGAACCTGAGGTCGGGTTTAATTGAAAAGTGATCAAGTTTTGGTTTGTTAAATTATTGATTTGGTACCACGAAATGAATTTCTTAGGACCTTGCGACGCCACTGGAATGAAAACGTTTGAAATCAGAGGTCTTTCATTGATTAGGACCTTGCGAAGCCACTGGAATGGTTTAAATGGGTTGAGGTCAAGCCTAAGATCAAAACCCCCAAATTAATATATGAACAAACCCTAGATTCCGGATCTTACAAAATTCGATATTACAGATTTGAATTGGCATAGGGTTTTGTTAAACCAGTGATTACGAGTCTGATTATGTAAGTTAATTGGGTTTAAACAGGGTCTAGGGTGGTGATCGGTTAAACTGGTTTTACAAGAACCCTAGGTATCAAATCATGATGAATCCGATAATGTAAGCCCAGTTAATCATGGGGCTTTTGATTTAGCGATTGAAACGAATCTATAGGTATAAGCAATTACCAGATGTGATGTCGAATTGACTGAGAACGGCTAGTTGGGATTCCGATGAAGCACAACTTGGTCTCTGGCAACTCCTGATGCTACTCAGATTGAACAAACGTGCGTAGAAGCTTTAGAGGTGATCGTATAAGGTGTGCATTGTGTTCAATGGTGGAATTAACATAGGAATTAGATGAATTTGAGGGCAAATAATCATTGTCGACGGTTTTGAGTTAAAACCCATTAATTCAGTTTAATTTCAGCATAACGGTGATGATTAAGCCTTAATTAAGTTTGTTAAAGACATGTTCGTGTACAACGGTTACAAACCCTGGTATAACATCGATCATGAATGCGAATTGAGATTAAAATGCTACGGGTTTGACTCCTAGAAGTCAACAGGAGCTAAAACATGCGAATTTTGGCTTTCAAAGTCAATCGAATCAAGCTTGGATTATGGTAAAATTGGTCCTTGAGGTTTCTAGTTTAAATAGTAGCATAAACAATGCCTGGGGTTTAAGATAGGTTAAGAACAAGTTTAATTGACTTTCAAAAGTCAACAGGAATCAACTATAGGCAAATTATATGACTGGTCCCTCCAATTTCATGCATGTGAGTTTGAAAATAGGTAGGATTAGTCCCTGAAGTTGGAGATGAGTCAATTAGGTTAAGTTTTTAACTTGGTTTAGTTAATGGAGTTAACCTAAAAGTCCGGGTTGTCACATAATCCCCTAGTTGAAAGAATTTTCGTCCCGAAAATTAGAATAGTATCTTAAGAGTTTGACGTGAATTGCTTGAACAAATGAGAATACTTGGGCATCATCTGATTCTCGCGCTCCCATGTAAATACCGGTACGCGTTGCGAGTTCCAACAAACTCTGACAATAGGGATTTTACTATTTTTGAGCATTTTGACTTCCCTATCCATGATTTCTACCGGTTCTGCGATGAAACGCACTTGTTCATCGATGTGTAGTTCCTCAAGAAGAACCACTAGTGTCTCATCTGCTAGACATTTCTTTAAGTTCGAGACATGAAAGACGTCGTGTACTCCACTCACTCCTTCAGGTAGGTCCAGTTGGTACGCTACTGTGCCAATTCCCTTCACTATCTTGAACGGTCCAACATAACGAGGATTTAGTTTGCCTCGTTTCCTGAAGCGAATCACACCTTTCCAAGGTGAGACTTTGAGTAGAACCATGTCGCCTACTTGAAATTCTAACGGTTTGCGGCGTTTATCGGCATATCTCTTTTGACGATCATGAGCTGCCGCCATACGGTTTTGAATTTGAACGATCTCTTTAGAGGTATCGAAAACGAGCCCAGGACTCGTAAATTGGCTATCCCCAACTTCAGCCCAACAGATTGGAGTTCGGCATTTCTGTCCGTATAATGCCTCGAATGGAGCTGCCTTGATGCTAGTGTGATAACTGTTATTGTAGGAGAACTACACCAGAGGCAGGTGAGATTCCCAAGTGTTACCGAAATCGATCACACAAGCTCGTAGAATGTTCTCTAAGGTTTGAATGGTACGTTCTGTTTGGCCATCAGTTTGAGGATGGTACGACGTGCTCATATCTAGACGCATGCCTAGAGCTTTTTGTAACAATTGTCGGAAACGTTAGGTGAATCGAGCGTCACGATCCGAAATGATAGAAATTTGCACTCCGTTTCGAGAAACTACTTCCTTCAAGTAAATACGAGTAAGTTTCTCCTTTTTCTCGGTTTCTTTGATTGCTAGGAAGTGAGCGGATTTAGTCAAACGATCAACGATCACCCAGATGGTGTTGCATCCGCTAGAAGTTCAGGGTAGTTTGGTAATAAAATCCATGGAAATCTACTCCCATTTCCACGTCGAAATTCCCGTTTGTTGGAGCAAACCAAAAGGTCTTTTGTACTCGATTTTGACTTTTGAGCATGTCAGACACTTGCTAACATAGGTGGCTATATCAGCTTTTATGTTCGGTCACCAATAAAGAACCTTTAGTTCATGATACATCTTATCAGAACCAGGATGAATAGAATAGCGAGATTTGTGAGATTCATCCATTACAAGTTCCCTTATGTTCCCGTTCTTTGGAACCCATATTTGCTCTGCGAAATAGTGAATACCGTCCGATTTAACCTCAAGTTGTTTCTCCATACCACGCGTGGATTACAACGGTAGGTTTTCCTCTTTCAGGGCTTTGAGCACTACAGATCTGATTAGGTAGTCCAAGGTGGATAGTGAGCTGTAATGCTTGGAATCGTCTGGGTTTAGTTTCTTTCTGGCTAGGGCATCGGCTATTACGTTAGCCTTGCCCGAGTGATACTTGATAGCACAATCATAGTTGTTCAAGAGTTCGATCCAACGACGCTGTCGCATGTTCAACTCTTTATGTTAGAAGATGTGCTAAAGACTCTTGTGATCGGTGTAGATGGTGCATTTGGTACCGTACAAGTAATGTCTCCAGATTTTCAATGCAAACACTACAACTCCCAATTCCAAGTCATGGGTCATGTAGTTCTTCTTATGAATCTTTAGCTGACAGGAAGTGTATGCGATAACCTTCTCGCGTTGCATTAACACACAACCAACACCTTGAATGGAGGCATCACAATACACTACGAAGTTATCCGTTCCCTAGGGAAGAGATAGGATGGGTGCACTACAGAGTTTCTGCTCTAACAGTTGGAATGCTGATTCCTGAGTATCACGCCAGTTATAGGGTTTACCCTTTTGAGTTAGGGCAGTGAGAGGTTGAGCGATCTTCGAGAATCCTTCGATGAAACAGCGGTAGTAGCCAGCCAATCCCAGAAGTTGTCGCACCTCTGTCGGAGTCGTTGGTGCCGCCCAATTCTTGATGGCTTCTACTTTATATGGATCAACATGTATTCCCTTCTCGTTGACTACATGCCCTAGGAATTGAATCTCGCGAATCCAAAATTATCATATTGAAAATTTGGCATATAATTGCTCTTGCTTTAGCAATTCAAGGATTAAACGCAGATGCTACTCATGTTCTTCCTTGTTCTTAGAATAGATGAGGATGTCATCAATGAAACGATGACGAATTAATCAAGGTAAGGTTTACACACACGGTTCATGAGGTCTATGAACACCGCGGGTGCGTTGGTTAATCCGAATGGCGTGACCAAAAACTCGTAATGGCCGTACCGAGTTCTGAATACAGTTTTAGAGATGTCTTCATCCCGGACTCTCAGTTGATGATAACCGGATCGAAGATCGATCTTTGAATAGAAACTTGATCCTTGAAGTTGGTCAAATAGATAGTCAATACGAGGTAGAGGGTAACGATTCTTGATAGTTACTTTGTTCAGCTCACGGTAATCGATGCACATACGAAAAGTTCCATATTTCTTCCTGACGAATAAGACTGGAGCTCCCCATGGCGATGAGCTAGGTCTGATAACTCTCTTATCTAACAACTCTGGCAGTTATGTAGATAACTCTTGCAACTCACTAGGATAGCAGTATGGCCCTTTCGCAAGCACTTCTTCGCTTTCATGAAAGGTATGATGCTTACGACAACATTACTCTTTTTGCCTTGGACAGAAAGGGCTTCTCCTCTAGGGAGAGGAAGGCGAGCAGTTTTTGTCACGACAAATGATTTTGGCTCGGTTCTTAGATAACCAATCCATACTGACAATTTTGTCAAAACTGTTAAGTGTGACTGGCATGAGGTCTATGTCAAGCTTATGACCAACCAATCCTAACTTACATCCTCTAAGAATGTGATTTGCTTCGATTATTTGACCGTCCACTATTTCTATAGTGTACTTAGTTCCTAATAGAGTTGGAGTACGACCGCACTAACATGAAATTTGTGAAGTCATGCTGAGACTTCTAGTGAGACCCGTGCTTATAAGGTAAGCGTCGGTCAATGCAAAGGCTAAGGGAAGAGGTTCACATGTAGGAAAAGAAATTTTTTGAGATACAGATTCCAGTAATACCAGGGATAGGTTGTCTGTTTAAGTAGTCATGTTCAACCGATGGTTGGTTGGATTAAATCCCCGTTTTCTAATGTCATCGGAACAACGGAATCATTTTGCGAAGAAAGAAGTCCATTACAGAGTTGGATATCTTGGGGTATAAATCAAATTAGGCTGAGGATTTGTCACAGGATAAGGTAATAGGGTCAACTGAAATTTATTCTTGAAGTGAAAGAAATAACCTGTTAGCTTAGAAAGAATTCCACAAATTCTGCTAACATACTTGGAGTCGATGGGTTTGCCGTGCGGTTCCACTAGAGTTTCAATTGAGATGGTTTCCTTGATCAAGTTTGGATGAGAGTCTTAATCGTACTAATATTCTTACATGAGTGAGATAAAATGATGGATCCTATTGATGATAGTTCAGTGTGTCCGTAAACATCTTCAATCTGATAGTCACGTCTATCAATTGTTGAACAGGTTTAACGATATTAACCGATCATTGATCGGGTTACGAGAATTTCTATAGATAGTGGAAACTTAAGTTTGTAAGGCACATACTAGGACCATTTATCCAGACACTAGGTTTCACCAGGACTTACATGCACCTCAAATTACTATTACGTGTGCACCCGTAATGATAATTTGCTTTGCATGCTCACCCTAGCTTCTCCCTGTCCTGTGTCTAAATGTCCCTCAATTTTTATTACCGAGTACCGAGTGTTGTTAGAGATGATAAGTCATTGAAAGGCTTATTCATCAACCATAAGTTAATCAACTAGGACTCATATCATGATGTGTAGTCGGAAATCGTTTGATCTGAGTATTCACTCGAGTTGGGACATAATACGAGAGTCCTATCTAGTGGATTGTTGACGGGAACATGCACATGAAACAAACATGTACATGAAATGCGGCTTCGAGGTGTGAAACTAGTTCATAGATATGTGTGACTAGAAAAAGGCAAAGTAGCCATCCTTCCAACCGAGTCATGATAGGGTTTGAGTATGCAATGAGCAAGGCGTTCTTAACCTTGTGGTCAATCTTTCTTCAACAGAATATCGACCATAGCGCTAGCCCACGACTCGGGAAAGTGATGACATCTACATGTCAATGAATTTCTACAATAATACTTGCAACGGTCTGCCTCCACACAGTGTACCTCAAGCGAGGTCCACGGGTTCGTGCTTGAAGTAGAGTAAAGCTAGTGAGATCGGAGTATTGTTGTTAGTGGGTACAGGAGGGACTCGCCTCCGACGAACCCAACTCCCAAAGAGATATGTGCCAGTGCTGGGTGTCATCCCTAACACAGTCTTGAGAAGGCCTACCATACCCGACAGATGATGGTGGTGTGAGAGACTCCTCCGAAGGCTCCGTCTTGCTGCCCTCGGAAGGGAGTGGATGTTGTTTTGGTGATTCCCCGTGTGTCGCCACTGGGAATGATGATACAATGAAAATGACGTGTTCCTCGTCAGTAGAGGGTGATATAAATGATGTCAACATGATTGCAATGCAATGTATGTAAGGAAGTTATGTGTATCATGTATGAGTGCCTGCGTCATGTAACTAATGTGTGAGGGTTATAGTCTTGTATGCAGTCCTAGTTCTCTATAACCAATGTCTCTGATACCAATTTGTCACACCCCAAATTCCATTAACGGAGTTTTACCGCTTGGCGTGTGACAAACCAGGATCTCAGTCATTAGTTACATCAAACGACACTATATGGGACTTAAAATGTCATAACATAAAAGTTCAGAGCTAAATGCGGAAGCGTAAACGTTATAATGAAATCAAAAGTAATTACATGCAACAAGCGTCAATTAATGTAAATAAGTAACACTGTTTAAAATGTTTGAAATGAATGATATGACAGTAGGACTCCATGCATGTCCTAAGTGTGCAACCTGTGCCAAAGCGACCTGAGAAACATGTAAGAAAAGTGTCAACATGAGGTTGGTGAGTTCATAGGTTTGTATGTAAATAAACTATTTGAGTGTTGCTAGATCCACATACGTAAGTCACACCTATTGCTAGCTAGACAATGTACAAGTTACTTTAAGCGCTCGCAACCGTAGACTGATAGTTTATGTTTGAATGCCTCCCACTCGGTCTATCAACCATGGTGCATGTTTTAGGTCAATATTACACCCGTTCGACCTCCAATCGAGTTAGCGCGACTAACGCGGGTGGGGTTTGTCAAACCAAGTAGTACTACTCAACATACCTCGCTATTCTTCATATTTAAACGGTTCGATGTGAGGACTTTCAAGATAGAGTTTACGCTTAAGTACACAAGTGGTAGTGAAATACTATGTGATCCATGCCCGTTAGTGTGTGTCTCTCCCTGGATGGAAGACAAGTAACGGATGTCTGTTCGTACGCATGTTTCTCCCCAACGGGAAAACAAGTAAAATGATATTCGTTTGTATGTAAGTTTCTCCCCAACGGGAAAACAAGTAAAATACCGTTTGTGTGTATGCAGGTTTCTCCACAACATGAAAACATGTAAAATAATTTTTGTGAGTATGCATGTTTCTCCTTAACAGGAAAACAAGTAAAATGATGTTTGTGTGTAAGCATGTTTCTCCCCCAATAGGAAAACAAGTAAAAAGGGGCCGTGAAACTCACCTGCGTTGCGTAGTAGGTTGTATCACACAAGTATGAGATTTAGAACCTCAAGTGTTAGCCTGCACGGCTTACGTATTCCCTAGAATCATAAACACATAAGTTAGGGACATATGAGATTTGTGATGACGACGCGGAAGATTAGAACGTCTTAACACGTTCTAAGGATCAATGAGTAGACGAACGTTTCTACGGGAATATAGGTTTCTTAATATAACAATTAAGATAAAATGCGTTACATGTCGAACGTTTATAACGAATAATATTAAATAAATAAATCCGCGCATTTGTATCATTTAATAATGATCTAAGAAAATAATATAACATATATATTATTTTTGAACTCGTAGGGAATATACGATAATCATTTACGTGACAAAAATAATAAATATATTATTTTTATTTGAGAATATTAAAAGTGAGTAAATAATATAAATATAATTATATTATTAACTAGTTTGAAACGTTACACGAGGTTTATAAAGGAGGCGAAATAATATATAAATATATTATTTTATAATAGGAGTCACGGATTGAAAATAATATAAATATATTATTTTATAAGTGGTAAATAATATTAAAATGAGTTATAAAACCAAACCCGAGCCTACGGTTGGTTTCCCGGGCTAAAACACATTAATATAATATTATAATAATAGTGAGATGGTTTTTATATTAAATATATTGACTTAAAACTGCTAATAAAAATAAAAGGGTGTGGAGAGACTCGAACCCGGGTCTCTCCCACACAAGCACACTGTCTTAACCATCTCTGCCCGCTAGGGAATCGCAAGGAATCCGGATCAAAATGGGCTTAACATAAAACTCCCCTGAGTTCCTATTCCCAAATCCATCGACAACGATATCGATTGATCCAAATGTCATAGGGGTTTTGTTTGTCGGGGTATTGCGAACCTGAGGTCGGGTTTAATTCAAAAGTGATCAAGTTTTGGTTCGTTAAATTCTTGATTTGGTACCACGAAACCCTATATATGAACACAGATTTGAATTGATCAATTTCGATAATGAAAACGTTTGAAATCAGAGGGCTTTCATTGATTAGGACCTTGCGAAGGCACTGGAATGGTTTAATTGGGTTTAGGTCAAGCCTAAGATCAAAACCCCCAAATTAAAATATGAACAAACCCTAGATTCCGGATCTTACAAAATTTGATATTGCAGATTTGAATTGGAATAGGGGTTTTATTAAACCAGTGATTACGAGTCTGATTATGTAAGGTAATTGGGTTTAAACAGTGTCTAGGGTGGTGATCGGTTAAACTGGTTTTACAAGAACCCTAGGTATCGAAGCATGATGAATCCGATAATGTAAGCCCAATTAATCATGGGGCTTTTGATTTAGCGATTGAAACGAATCTATAGGTATAAGCAATTACCAGATGTGATGTCGAATTGACAGAGAACGGCTAGTTGGGGTTCCGATGAAGCACGACTTGGTCTCTGGCAACTCCTGATGCTACTCCGATCGAACAAACGTGCGTAGAAGCCTCAGAGGTGATCGTATAAGGTGTGCAGGGTGTTCAATGGTGGAATTAACATAGGAATTAGATGAATTTGAGTGCCAAATAATCATTGTCGACGGTTTTGAGTTAAAACCCATTAATTCAGTTTAATTTCAGCGTAATGGTGATGATTAAGCCTTAATTAAGTTCGTTAAAGACATGTTCGTGTACAACGATTACAAACCCTGGTATAACATCGATCATGAATGAGAATTGAGATCAAAATGCTACGGGTTTGACTCCTAGAAGTCAACATGAGCTAAAACATGCGAATTTTGACTTTCAAAGCCAATTGAATCAAGTTTTGATTATGGCAGAATTGGTCCTTGAGGTTTCTAGTTTAAATAGTAGCATAAACAACCCCTGGGGTTTAAGATAGGTTAAGAACAAGTTTAATTGACTTTCAAAAGCCAACAGGAATCAATTATTGGCAAATTACATGATTGGTCCCTCCAATTTCATGCATGTGAGTTTGAAAATAGGCAGGATTAGTCCCCAAAGTTTGAGATGAGTCAATTAGGTTAAGGTTTTAACTTGGTTTAGTTAATGGATTTAACCTAAAAGTCCGGGTTGTCACAGAATTAATGCCAATGAGTATGAGCAAGTATGATGTTATCATTGGACTGGATTGGTTGAACCAATGCCATGCTCAGATCGATTGTGATCAACGGACTGTTAGGATTTGTAGGCCTAACGGAGAGTCAATGTTAATACAATGCGATAGTGATGAGAATAAGATTGAAACGATTTTTATAGCTAAGGCTAAGAAATATATGAGTATAGGATGTAGTGTATTTTTAGTTTATACTTTAGACTCTAAACCCGAACGCCAGATTGCGGACATTCCTGTAGTATGCGATCACCCGGATGTATTTCCGGAAGAATTACCTGGTCTACCACCGGATAGACAAATCGAATTTCCAATCAAACTCATACCTGGAGCCAAACCCGTAGCTAAATCACCCTATCGTCTTGCACCTTCCGAGTTGAAGGAGTTGATGAAGCAGATCGAAGAATTATTGGACAGAGGCTTTATACGTCCAAGTACTTCGCCGTGGGGAGCCCTAGTCTTTTTCATCAAGAAGAAAGACGAAAGTATGCGGATGTGCATAGATTATCGGGAATTAAATAAGCTTACTATAAAGAACAAATATACATTGCCTAGGATAGATGATTTATTTGATCAATTACAAGGAGCTAAACACTTCTCAAAGATAGATCTTAGATCTGGATATCATCAGTTAAAGGTACAGGAAGAAGATGTACCTAAGACTGCCTTTAGAACCCGATATGGACAATACGAATTCCTGGTTATGTCATTTGGTCTAACTAATGCTCCTGCGGCATTTATGCCTAATGAACCGAGTTTGTATACCATTCTTGGACAAATTCGTTATAGTGTTCATATACGATATCCTTATCTATTCCCAAACTCAGAATGATCATGCCAAACATCTTCAGATAATCCTCGAAACCCTTAGAAAGGAGTAGTTGTACGCTAAGTTTTCCAAATGTGAGTTTTGGAAACAAGAAGTACAATTCTTAGGGCATGTCATAAACCAAGGGAATTCAAGTAGATCCAGCCAAGATTAAAGCCGTTAAGAAATGGGAAACTCCAAAAACGCCAACTGAAATTCGAAGTTTCCTTGGTCTAGTTGGAAACTACCGAAGGTTCATACAAGATTTCTCCAAGATTGCTACTCCATTAACCACTTTGACTTAGAAAGCGGTAAAATTTGAATGGAGTCAGAAGCAAGAAGAAGCATTCCAAACCCTTAAGCAGAAACTTAGTTCATCACCAATCTAAGCATTACCCGAAAGGAATGATGACTTCGTCATCTATTGTGATGCTTCTCGCATTGGTCTAGGTTGTGTATTGATGCAGCGAGAAAAGGTTATAGCCTACGCATCACGACAACTTAAGGTTCATGAAAAGAACTATACCACACACGATCTTGAACTTGGTGCTATAGTGTTTGCTCTAAAAATCTGGAGACACTATTTATATGGTACTAAGTGTGTGATATATACAGACCATAAAAGTCTCCAACATATAGTCAATCAAAAGGATTTGAATATGAGACGGAGGAGATGGATGGAACTCATTAACGACTATGATTGTGAGATCAAATACCATCCTGGGAAAGCAAATGTTGTAGCAGATGCTCTAAGTCGGAAAGAAAGAGTCAAGCCCATTAAGATAAGAGCTTTAAGATTAGAAGTTAGGGTAGATTGGATGGGACAAATCAAGGAAATTCAAACCCAAGCTCTCTAAGAAGATAACATTAAGAAAGAGCGCATGGTTGGTAAAGAGAAATTACTAACCAAAGGCGACGATGAAATCCTATGATTTGGAGATAGAATTTGGATTCCTATGCTTGGGGATATCCAAACTAAGGTAATGGATGAAGCTCACAAATCCGAATACTCAACACATCCCGGAGCTAACAAAATGTATAAGGATTTAAGATCTCAGTTCTGGTGGCCGAACATGAAGAGATCTATAGCTCAATATATAGAGAAATGTTTGACTTGTCTTCAAGTCAAGATTGAACATGTAACATCCCAAAAATAAAACGACTGTTTTAAAAATGGAATAAACGAACGAAGCATGACGGGTCGGGCCGGAAGGGCTAAAGGGGAGCCTCCATATAAATAGCCAAGGATCATCACCATTTTCTCTCATTTGCAACATCTAGAGAGAGAAATCGTAGAGAGAGAAAGTTGGCGGATCGACCCGAGATTTTAGTAAAGGGTTACTCCATAGCTCGTGAGAAGAACCTTCGGACAGAAGCTCGATTCAGGTAACGATCCGACCTAAATCTGAGTTTTAGTTCGTTTTTGGGTTTTTCAGGTTTTGGGTGAAAATGTAACATTTTAACGGATGAAACTGAAGGATAAATATAGATTTGAGTTCCTTAATGGAAAACGAACGTTTTGGATGTAAACAGGTTCAGGATCTTGACGTGATCAGACCTGAACGCGAAAGTTAGGGTTTTTCGAAGAAACAGATCGTACGCACTTACCAAGTGCGCACGGAGCAGGTCCTGCGTACTTATCAAGTACGCAGGAAGAGAGCTCTGCGTACTTATCAAGTACGCAGGAAGGGGATCCTGCGTACTTATCAAGTACGCAGGAAGCAGGGTCTGCGCACTTGCTAAGTGCGCAGGCATCAGGCTGATTAGGTAAAGTCGGTATGTTTAGAAGGTTAAACCGTTAGAGTCGGGATTTGGTCTGATGTGTATTTAACTAATCAATTCAGATTGGAAGTGACGTAGTGGGACCTTTGTTTAGGGCAACCTCGACTAGATTATCAGGTGAGTTCTAGAAGCCCTCTTTTAAATGTTTTATATAATGTTTTCGGGCTGGTGTGCATACATATGAAATGATGTTTTTACGAAACGATGTTTATGAAACTATGTTTATAAAATGATGCTTATGAAACTATGTTTACGAAATGAAATGATTTGGAATGAACGGTTTATGGAAAGAAAGCTTATGAACGGAAGGTTTACGAACGAAATGTTTATAAAGAAATGGTTTAAACTACAAGTAAAGGGTTTCGAAAGAATGAAAGGTTTTATGAAAAGAAAAGAAAAAGGGCAAAGGTTTTAAAGAAGTCATTACAAATCTAATCTGTCGAACGAATGGAATTGACGAATGAAGTCTGGGAATGTAATTCCAAGCCTTGTGGTAGATTATGGACAGCGAGCCATAGTTGCCATAAGAGCAACAGGGGCAGTGTCTTGGTGGCCTGCCAATGGTTTGATGTTGTACAACTGGTAAGGGAGTAACGACGGTTACTCGGGTGATGACGATCATCCTAAGGGAATGAGGTAAGGGGAAATCAATGACGGCGACACGTAACGGTTGATTCCCAAAGGAAAGATGCGTGTTGGGCAATGACGGCGATACGTAACGGTTGACCCCACGTATTGAATGGTTGTGGCAATGATGGCGATACGTAGCGGTTGCCCACAACATCAAAGGTTCCTTCGGGGACACAGAGACGCTTAAAGAGAGATACAGATTGTAGATAGTAATGTATGACTTAAATGAATGTTAAATGTTTTAAACAAATGATCCGTTCAATGTGTTTATGACGAGCAAAAATGTTTGAAGGTTTTCAATGATGAATGAAAGGCCCTGTTTTCTTATAAGTGATGTTAAACCCTAATGAATGTTTTGAATGATGAACCGTTTCTTAATTTGAACAAAAACTAGAACTCACCAGCGTAGCTGACTTTTTAGTATGCACATTTATGTTAAGGCAGGTATGGATGATGGACGGTGATGCTTGGCAAGCGAGAGGAGTTACCCGGTTGATCATGAAGACTGGCATCCTGTTATGTTTAGTTATGATGTATTTATGTTTTAAACAATGTTTACGCTTCCGCATGTATGAACAATGATGACGTTATGTTTGAATGAAATTTTCCGCTGCGTTATTTGATATTCATGTTTAAGAACCGTTTGTGAATGAGTAAATCCAACAAGTGAGGCCTCCCGGGTTTGGGGCCTTTCAAGTTGGTATCAGAGCAACAGTTTGAGAGATTCGGACACTCTCAGTGTCTGAACTTAAACTGTGAATACTCGAGCCACAGCATCAGGTATGAAAAGTAGAGTATGTGTATGTAGTATGCCTTAGAAAGGGTTAGGAAAGGACTTGTGTTCTGATGGAATCACAAAGGTGGTCAAATAGAAATCAAAAGGTAGTGTAATGGTTAATTGCAGATGGCCAGTGTATATTAACATCTTACAGTGCTTATTGAATTTTATTTGCTAACTAGCGTGATGACATTGGATTCTTGTCTTATAGAACAAAATGGCAAGAAGAGGAAACGGAAGGCGTGGTGGAGGCCATACCGGTGGTCGTAACGGCGGTCGCGGCAGGACCCTGCGTGCCAAGAGTTTAGTGAAGAAGGAAGTGTTCACACTGAACCGGCGGTTGGTGTGCATGGAACCGAGCAGACACAGGTGGAAGAACAACCTTTCACTTTTGAACCAGAAGTGAGAGCAGCCATAGCACGAGAGTTCACAGACTTGATGAAAGTTTCTTTGCCAGGACTGTTGGCAGAAGCATTAAAGAAGGTTAATGAGACCGGTGGGTCTAACACGGCTGTTGATACCCCGAACACTGAGGCAATCAACGCACCGCTTAACCGTGGTTGCGACTATAAGTCCTTCAAGGCATGTGACCCACCAGTCCTGACTGGAAAGAAAGACGCGGTAGCTATGTTTGACTGGATAATCCGTATGGAGGCTGCGATCCGCCTCAGCGAATGCCGGGTGGATCAAGTGGTGAAATTTGCTGCCAACTCCTTGAGAGAAGAAGCATCCCATTGGTGGGAAGGTGTATGTCAGGCAAAAGGGAGCGAGGTTGTGGATGCGATGATGTGGGCTGACTTGAAAACCTTGGTGATCAAGAATTTCTGCCCGATAAATGAGATTGAGAAGGTAGAGAGGGAATTTCTTGGTTTGAAGGCCGGGAGCATGACGCACCAGCAATACATAACCCGATTCAATGAACTGGCACATCTGGTGCCACACCTTATCACGACCGAGGAAAGAAAGATTTCCTGTTACATTCAAGGACTGCCGGACCAGGTCCACACCTATGTTAAGGCAAATACCCCTGCGACCTACGACTTGGTAGTAGAACTGAGCGGCGTGGTATTCGATGATCTGGTGCTAAATGTCATTGCCATTGAGGAACCGAAGAAGAGACCGAGCTTCTCGAACAAGCGAACTGGTGGAAGGATGTTTGGGGCTCGTGATAAGAGGGCTCGGGTGAATGAGCCGACTGTTTGTAAGAAGTGCGAAAGGGAGCATACTGGTGAATGTAAACTGGGATCTAACTTCTGCTTCAAGTGTGGCAAGACCGGGCACTACTCCCGTGAGTGCCCACAATACTTCAAGTGCTATAATTGCGGGGATGCCGGTCATCTGAGTAGGGAATGCCCGAAACCGAGAATGGGTGAAGCCGGGAAAGGGAAAGGCCCGAAAAGGAAAGAGGAGAGGCCCCGAGCAAAGACTCGTGCGTACGCACTGACGCAAGACCAAGCCAGGGCAGACCCCGATGTGGCGTCAGGTACGTTCATTCTTGATAACATGTTTGTTTCCGTGTTATTTGATTCAGGTACAAGTAAGAGTTTTATATCTGCGACTTTTTGTAAACGAGTAAAGTACACTGTCAGTAAGCTAGAAAGGGCCTTTAACGTAGAAACCAGTGAGGGAAGAACTGCGAGAGTGACTGATGTAGTTGACAATTCCACGATAAAAATAGAAGGTCATAGGTTCCCTGTCAAGTTGTTTGTCATGGTTTTGGGTGGGTTTGATGTCGTGTTAGGAATGGATTGGCTAACTGCCAATGAAGCACAAATTATATGTAAACGAAAGATAATCCGACTCAAGGCTCCGGACGGTAGCAAAGTCGAGGTTCTTGGGGATCGTGAAGCCCCGATGCCAAACGTCATCTCGATGATTAAGGCAGCAGATTACTTGAGGCGCGGATGTGAGGCTTATCTGGTGTACGTAATTGACGAGTGTAAGGAAGTGAAGGAGCTAGACGATGTACCCGTGGTACGTGAGTACCCGGAGGTGTTTCCAGAGGACTTGCCTGGGATACCACCCGACAGAGAGATCGAATTTCGAATCGACTTAGTACCAGATGCCCAGCCCGTGGCTAAAGCTCCATATCGACTAGCACCAGTGGAGATGAAAGAGTTAATGGCGCAACTAGATGAATTATTTGAGAAGGGATTTATCCAACCGAGCATCTCGCCGTGGGGTGCTCCGGTGTTGTTTGTGAAAAAGAAAGACGGTTCGATGAGAATGTGTATTGATTATCGCGAGTTGAACAAGCGTACGGTGAAGAACAAGTACCCTTTACCAAGGATCGACGACCTGTTCGATCAATTACAGGGCGCAAGTTGGTTCTCAAAAATCGACCTTTGATCCGGGTACCATCAGTTGAAGGTGAGGGAAGAAGACATACCGAAAACCTCATTTCGCACGCGTTATGGACATTTCGAGTTCCGCGTGATGACTTTTGGATTGACGAACGCCCCCGCAGCGTTCATGGATTTGATGAATAGAGTTTGTTGACCAATGCTGGATCGATCGGTAATCATGTTCATCGATGATATCCTCATCTACTCCAAGAATGAGGGTGATCACGCGTGTCACTTGAAGGAAGTATTGGAAGTTCTGAAGAAGGAAAAGTTGTATGCTAAGTTCTCCAAATGCGCGTTCTGGCTTAGGGAAGTCCAATTCCTAGGTCACGTTATCAACCCGAACGGCATTATGGTTGACACAGTAAAGATAATGATGGTAAGGAATGAAATATTCCTAAGACACCAACTGAAATCCGTAGTTTCTTGGGATTGGCAGGCTACTATCGGAGATTCATCCAGGATTTCTCAAAAATAGCTTCGCCGTTGACAAAGTTGACTCGGAAAGAGGTTAAGTATGAATGGGGTTCGACCCAAGAGGAGGCGTTTAAGGAACTGAAGAAGAGGCTAACCCAAGCTCCAGTCTTGGCCCTTACCGAGGGCAATGAAGACTTAGTGGTATACTCTGACGCTTCGGGTAAGGGATTGGGATGCGTGTTGATGCAACGCGGAAGAGTGATAGCATATGTGTCACGACTGTTGAAGATGCACGAAGCTAATTATCCAACCCATGATTTGGAACTTGCTGCTGTCGTATTCGCATTAAAAATCTGGAGGCACTACCTGTACGGGGTGAAGTTTACTATTTACTCCGACCACAAAAGTTTGAAGTACTTCTTCGAACAAAGAGAGCTTAATATGAGGCAGAGAAGATGGTTGGAACTCCTGAAGGATTATGACTGTGAGATCATGTACCACCCTGGAAAGGCAAACGTGGTGGCTGACGCTCTAAGCCGAAAGGATGTGCATGCTCCTATTAGAGTGAAAGCTTGCCAGTTAGTGTTAACATCAGATGTGATGAGAGAAATCGAAAAGGCTCAAGATGAGGCACTTAAAGAAGAAAACATAAAGAAGGAAAGGATGGTTGGCCAACATGACAAGTTGGAATATAACACCCTTGGTGTTAGGACACGTTTTGGACGGGTATGGATACCTATGGGTGGCGAGCTTAGAACCAAAATCTTGGATGAGGCTCATAAGTCTCGGTACTCTATCCATCCTGGTACCAATAAAATATACCAAGATCTAAGGAAGGAATACTGGTGGCCTGGAATGAAGCATGAAGTGACAAAGTATGTAGGCAAATGCTTGACTTGCTCGCAAGTAAAGGCCGAACACCAGAAACCGTATGGAAAGATTCAACCACTTGATATACCGGAATGGAAGTGGGAACACATTACCATGGACTTCATAACCAAGCTACCTCGCACAGCTAAAGGTCATGACGCCATTTGGGTAATTGTGGACCGTTTAACAAAGAGTGCTCATTTCCAACCTATTCGCGAGACCTTCTCGTCGGAAAGGTTAGCGGAAGTATTTATTAACGAAGTAGTAGCACGGCATGGGATGCCTTTGACGATTGTATCTGACCGGGACACACGACTCACATCGAGGTTCTGGAAAAGATTTCACGAGGCGATGGGCACGAGGCTTAATATCAGCACGGCATACCACCCACAAACGGATGTCTGTCCGAAAGGACCATTCAGACATTGGAGGATATGCTTCGTGCTTGTATTATCGATTTTGGCGGCAGTTGGGACAGTCATCTGCCGTTAGCCGAATTCTCATACAACAATAGTCATCACACGACTATAGGCATGCCGCCTTACGAAATGTTGTATGGGAGGAGATGCAGGACCCCGATTTGTTGGGGTGAGATTGGACAAAAGGAATTAGGGAGTCTTGAAGTAGTAAGAGAAACGTCAGAAAGGTTTGATCAAATCAAAGCACGAATGAAGGCCGCACAAGATCGTCAGAAATCCTATGCGGATAAACGACGAAGGCCTATTGAGTTCGATGTTGGGGACAGAGTAATGTTGAAAGTGTCACCCTGGAAGGGAATAATACAATTCAGGAATAGAGGAAAGTTAAGTCCGAGGTTCGTCGGACCATTCGGGATAATGGTACGGGTTGGTGAAGTCGCTTATCGGCTAGAGTTGCCTGATGAGTTGAGTGGGATTCATCCTACCTTCCATGTATCACACTTACGAAAGTGTTTGGCGGATGAATCAGCTCACGTACCACTTACTGACATCGAGGTCGACAACAGCCTTAATTAAAATGAAGAACCCGTGGCCATCTTAGACAAGAAGGAGAAGCGTCTGCGTAACAAGATTATCCAATTGGTTAAATTCCAATGGAAACATCGAAAGGGATCGAAAGCCACTTGGGAAACGGAGAAGGAGATGAAGGAGTCGTACCCTCATCTATTTGACTTATGATAGGTTTCGGGGACGAAACCTATTGTAAGGGGGGTAGACTTGTAACATCCCAAAAATAAAACGACCGTTATAATAACGGAATAAACGAACGAAGCATGACGGGCCGGGCCGGATGGGCTAGAAGGGAAGCCTCCCTATAAATAGCTAAGGATCATCACCATTTTCTCTCATTTACAACATCTAGAGAGAAACCGTAGAGAGAGAAAGTTGGCGGATCGACCCGAGATTTTAGCAAAGGGTTACTCCATAGCTCGTGAGAAGAACCTCCGGACCAGAAGCTCGATTCAGGTAACGATCCGACCTAAATCTGAGTTTTAGTTCGTTTTTGGGTTTTTCGGGTTTTGGGTGAAAATGTAACATTTTAACGGATGAAACTGAAGTATAAACATAGATTTGAGTTCCTTAATGGAAAACGAACGTTTTGGATGTAAACAGGTTCGGGATCTTGACGTGATCAGACCTGAACGCGAAAGTTAGGGTTTTTCAAAGAAACAAATCGTGTGCACTGAGCAGGTCCTGCGTACTTATAAAGTATGCATGAAGAGAGCACTGTGTACTTATCAAGTATGCAGGAAGGGGATCATGCGTACTTATCAAGTACGCAGGAAGCAGGGTCTGCGCACTTGCTAAGTGCGCAGGCATCAGGCTGATTAGGTAAAGTCGGTATGTTTAGAAGGTTAAACCGTTAGAGTCAGGATTTGGTCTGATGTGTATTTAACTAATCAATTCAGATCGGAAGTGACGTAGTGGGACCTTAGTTTAGGGCAACCCAGACTAGATTATCAGGTGAGTTCTAGAAGTCCTCTTTTAAATGTTTTATATAATGTTTTCGGGCTGGTGTGCATACATATGAAATGATGTTTTTACGAAACGATGTTTATGAAACTATGTTTATAAAATGATGCTTATGAAACTATGTTTACGAAATGAAATGATTTGGAATGAACGGTTTATGGAAAGAAAGCTTATGAACGGAAGGTTTACGAACGAAATGTTTATAAAGAAATGGTTTAAACTACAAGTAAAGGGTTTCGAAAGAATGAAAGGTTTTATGAAAAGAAAAGAAAAAGGGCAAAGATTTTAAAGAAGTCATTACAAATCTAATCTGTCGAACGAATGGAATTGACGAATGAAGTCTGGGAATGTAATTCCCAGCCTTGTGGTAGATTATGGATAGCGAGCCATAGTTGCCATAAGAGCAACAGGGGCAGTGTCTTGGTGGCCTACCAATGGTTTGATGTTGTACAACTAGTAAGGGAGTAACGACGGTTACTCGGGTGATGACGATCATCCTAAGGGAATGAGGTAAGGGGAAATCAATGACGGCGACACGTAACGGTTGATTCCCAAAGGAAAGATGCGTGTTAGGCAATGACGGCGATACGTAACGGTTGACCCCACGTATTGAATGGTTGTGGCAATGACGGCGATACGTAGCGGTTGCCCACAACATCAAAGGTTCCTTCGGGGACACAGAGACGCTTAAAGAGAGATACAGATTGTAGATAGTAATGTGTGACTTAAATGAATGTTAAATGTTTTAAACAAATGATTCGTTCAATGTGTTTATGACGAGCAAAAATGTTTGAAGGTTTTCAATGATGAATGAAAGGCCCTGTTTTCTTATAAGTGATGTTAAACCCTAATGAATGTTTTGAATGATGAACCGTTTCTTAATTTGAACAAAAACTAGAACTCACCAGCGTAGCTGACTTTTTAGTATGCACATTCAGGTTAAGGCAGGTATGGATGATGGACGGTGATGCTTGGCAAGCGAGAGGAGTTACCCGGTTGATCATGAAGACTGGCATCCCGTTATGTTTAGTTATGATGTATTTATGTTTTAAACAATGTTTACGCTTCCGTATGTATGAACAATGATGACGTTATGTTTGAATGAAATTTTCCGCTGCGTTATTTGATATTCATGTTTAAGAACCGTTTGTGAATGAGTAAATCCAACAAGTGAGGCCTCCCGGGTTTGGGGCCTTACAGAACATCAGAAACCCACAGGTTAACTACAACAGTTGGAGATACTTGTGTGGAAATGGGATAGGATTACTATGGATTTCGTTACAAAATCGCCAAGGACCCAGAAAGGGCATGATGCTATTTGGGTTATAGTTGACAGACTAACTAAATCGACACATTTCATTCCTATCAATGAAGGATACTCAATGGATAAACTTGCTGGACTCTACATTAATGAGATTGTAAGCCGCTCTGGTATACCACTATTTATTATCTCTGATAGAGATGGTCGGTTTACTTCCAGATTCTGGACTAGTTTCCAGAAAGAGTTGGGAACTCGAATCAATATGAGTACATCATATCATCCTCAAACTGATGGACAAAGCGAGAGGACCATTCAAACCTTAGAAGATATGCTGAGGGTATGTGCAATAGAATTTGGAGGTAGCTGGGATAATCATTTTCCATTAATAGATTTCTCTTACAACAATAGCTACCATTCGAGTATAAAAGCTGCACTGTTTGAAGCACTATATGGTAGAAAATGTAGAACTCCAATTTGTTGGACTGAAGTTGGGGATAGCCAACTATCTGGACCAGAAATATTACAAGAGACGACTGATAAGATAGACCAGATCAAACAAAGGTTGAAAGCTACACAAGATCGGCAGAAAAGTTACGCAGATAAACATAGACGACCATTAGAATTCCAAGTCGGTGACTACGTCATGTTGAAAGTATCACATTGGAAAGATGTTGTACGTTTCAAGAAACGTGGCAAATTAGGCCCAAGGTATATTATACCTTATAAAATCATAAAAAGAGTTGGAGCTGTAGCATACAAACTTGAATTGCCTGAAGCATTGCAAGTTATTCATAACACGTTGTGTCATGTTTTCGCAAGTGCTTAGCAGACCCTGATCAGGCAATCTCATTAGACGATGTTCATATTGATAACAAACTCCAATTTACTGAACAACCAGTTAAGATCTTAGAAACTCAAAATCGAAAGTTGAGAAAGAAAACAATACCAAAGGTATTGGTACAGTGGCAAGGTCGGAAGGGTGCCTACAAAACTTGGGAATTAACAGAGCAAATGAAAGTTAAGTATCCCCATCTATTTGACTGATTTTGAATTTTGAGGATGAAATTCTTGTAAGGAGAGGAGATTTGTAACATCCGGATAATTCCCAAGGGCCAAAAGTGTCAAAAATATAAAGTTCAGAGGTTGAACTTTAATTCTCCCAAAGTTAAAGGATTAAAAGTGAAAAATATGAAAGTGGAAGGGGTAGCGGACCGCTACCCTAACCCTTAGTGGTCCGCTACGTGTTGGTTAAGAAATACCCGGGACTTGACACGTGTCCTTATGACTCACCGATTGACTTGCGACGCGTGGAAGGGTGGCGGACCGCTAGCCTTGATCATAACGGTCCGCTACGTAGGCTCCAAGCGGAATAAGCCGCCTCAAGGGGTGGTGGACCGCCACACCCTTTCTTAGCGGTCCGCCATGGACCAAGACTCACCCTATAAATAGAAAACCGATTCCAGCCATTTAGCACACACAAACACTTCACCACACACACAAGCTCTGCTAGCTCAATTCCCGAGGTTCCCATCCGCTCCTGAGAGTCCGGTTTCCCGCAATTCGTCCGAAAACTACCATAGATAGTGCCGAGGTAAGGTTTCTGAGCACCCTGAGGTTTCTTTGTGTAAATCTAAGATAGGGATGTTAATTATGATAAATTGGGTTATGATCTAGGGTTCCGTTAAAGTGTTGATTGTGATATTTGATACAGGAGGAGGTTCTGTTTAAGGTGAGTTCCTCTAAATTGTGTTCTATGAAATGTTTTGTAAATGATTTTGTATCTGAGATCCCAACACTATCCGTGCATATTGTAGGTCCCTCGGGTGTCTTGGATCGTCACATGCACGTGTGTTCCTGGTCGAACCGGGTGCGGAATGCCCGTGACTAGGTGGAGTATCAAGCAACACAAAGTAAACCGACAACAAAGACACATATACTTTCAAACTTCGTCTATTGATAATCACAGCCGGTTACAGAGAGATTGAGTGCTTTTTATAATTCTGTCACTAACTGGCTATATATACTAGACCTGTTTCCTGCGCACTTGCTAAGTGCGCAGGGCTTGTTCCTGCGTACTTAGCAAGTACGCAGACAATGTTCTTGGGTACTTGCTAAGTACGCAGGTTGAGCAACCTGCGCACTTGTTAAGTGCACACAACACTTAACAAAGACGAATACAACGACAAGTACCTACGAACATGATTACAACTCGATAAACCAATACATACAGATGCTGATATACAAATACAAATACATAAGGACAATACATAACTAAAAACAATCTTCAGAGTGCTTGTAACAAGAATTGCTTCAACACATATATATCCTATAATAAGTACTTATTATGGCCATTGATTGAGGGGGGCCAAGGGGCAAGACTGATCCTCTTGTTCGAGATCTGGTACGTATGTGACCAGCGGGCCCGAAGGGTTTCTGAATATATGTATGTTGTGGACTCAGGAATCTAAGGGTGATTCTGAGTGATGGGTTGGACAGGATGGTTGTAAGACCCATGCAGGGCCTTCATCCTTGATTAGTGATACCCGAAAAGATGATTTTGTTTATGAACTCACCAGCGTAAGCTGATCCAAAATGTTTTCAAATGTTTTTGAGCACAGGTGAACCCTAGCGTGTGGAAGGCATTCCAAGAGATGTACAGATGTTGGAAATAGGGGTGACTGAGGGTATGTCCCTGGTTGACCATAAGGCCTGAGTGACTGGCATGATTCTTCGTGAGCTATAAGTCAAGAGTTTGATTGTATTGTGTTTTGCCAGTCAGTCCCTATTGTACACTCTTTATGTTATGAAATGAAATAAGTTATGTTGTTAAGTCTTCCACTGTGTGTTTTGATTATTAACGTCACTGTAACTAGAAGGCGACCTTCAACCGGTATGTAGTTATCTGATAAACGGATTGTTCTGTCTAGGAAAGAGCGGTGTATAAATCTCTCCTAGACCCGTCGCTCTTACCTGGGAACATATCTGTTGGAGGTACTACTCTGGTAGATGGCTGTCCTATGTTACGGGTGTGATATGAACAAACTCTCTAAACTTTATTTTTTACTTTAGTTTAAATTCTATAATCATGCAAGGCTCACTAGGGGTGTGATGTGTCCACAAAGATTTCTAAACATATAAAACTAGCTACTAAAATAAACTTGTTTTCATTCTTAGGTTGGTGTTTTAAGACAGTCTTAGCGTATATATTATTTTAGTTCATAATAATGGTTTATGAACTATTGGAGATCTAAATGTATAAATATGTATACCTAATAAAAATAATGGATATTATGTCCAAGGATCTATTTTATTATTTATTGTAGTTTTTGTTAAAATTATAAGTCATAAAGGATAGGACACTAAAAACTATAATTTGTAGATTCTTAGTATATTTCACATGTTAGCAAACTAACATACTTTTAAAATCCATGAGATTTCTATGTTTAAATACATATAGATATGTATTTTTGGGTAAATATACGAGTTGGTATGTATTTTGGAGTATATCTTAGTGTAAAATTTACAAAATATATTATTTTGCACTAACACGTCGAGTTTCGACAACTATTTTTCCGATGAAAGTAAATATATAAGTTTGGATATATTTATTCAATTTCTCAAACACGACGAGTTACGAACATTTCTTGAAAATAAATACACTATTTTGTCAATATATATTTATTTATCGATCGAGACGTGTTAACGATATGGGTAAAAACATTAAGATATTTTACTACCCGAACACGTGAATTATACGAGAATACGGGGATGTATTCCACAAAACGTATACAAGTTTACTTGGATATTTTGGATCAAAATATATAGTGATGAAAATAAACACATAATCACCAACGGGTTGTCGAGTTTAACCATACCTTTCTAAAAGAAGTCGATAATTTCAACGTGTCTAGTGAGTAGAGTAGGTGACTGCATGATAGACATCATTTCCAAACCTAAGGTGTCCTTTGTGTTTAGGGCACGAGTAGAGGTTTCACATATATTTCGGGCTTTGTATTGCTAGCACTACATTACCAGGTGAGTTTCACGGCCCCTTTTTACCGTTTTTTATATTTGGGGGCAAAACATGTTAATTTTAAATGGTATGATAACTAGAAAACGAGAAACAAGCATCTGATTCCTTTGTGTGCATGAGTTCCACCTAAAAGTCCTCGGTCTTCTGAACTATAACCATTAGCTATGGACTTAGCCGTAGATCAATATGAATAGTACTATTCGGGTTGACACCCCCAATCATGGTTAGTCGTGTTAACCACGACCAACAGGGTCAAATGAATGCATATTAGGTCTTGTTTTTCTCATTGTTTAAAGGGACAATGGGCTAGGGCAAACTCTAGAATTCGTTAAAGGTTTGGTTATAGGCTTGTGCATCACATAATTCGTTTGTGCTAGCTAGACATCAATGAATTAACCGCTAACTTGTTTTGTTTATTATATGTATAAAGTAAATTTTGAGTAAATGATTTCGCCAATGGTACCAATGGTTTTGTCAGTCTATTTCGAGAAACGGGTTTTGCCAATGGTATACATATCAATGGTTTTGCCAGTAGATTTCGAGCAAAGGATGCCAATCGTACCCATACAAACAGTTTTGTCAATCAATTTCGTACAAATAGTTTTGCCAAGTGTATTCATTTAAAACCTGTGAACTCACCAACTTTATGTTGACGATTTTTAGCATGTTTTTAGAACTTGGAGTCATGATGGCGTTCACATGCATATGGAAAAAGGATTCCTACTTTTGAAGATCTAGTTTTATTACTCTTTGTCTAGGGTTATATACTTGGATCTTTTCCAAACGTTTGAACAAGTTGTTTTGTAAACTATTTTAAAATAATAGAATCCATGTTTTAATAATTGAAGTAATGCTTAACTGATTGCGATGAGATCCGAGACGTCATTCCCCAATGTCCTTCCACTGCGTTTTACCGGGGTGTGACATATGAGTTGCTAATAAATAACTGTGCCCCTAGATAGTAAGGTCCATCAGAAAACTAAAGAGTGATAGTGTGGCATAACTTAGAGTTCCATAGCTTCCTCGTGTTTGAACAAGAATACGTCAAACCCCGAGTAGTTTTAAAGTTTTACAACGTCCTCGTGTTTGAACAAGAATACGTCAAACCCCGAGTAACCTTAAAGTTTTATAGCTTTCAACGTTCATGGATAAAGTGAATAATCATGCATTGTGTGTGATGTACTCAATCAATTACAACAATGTAAACAATCTAGTTTCGTAACTAATCTAGTACCATGCATATTGTATACAACCAAGTATCATGTATTGTGTGAACAATCTACTACCATGTATATTGTAAACAACTAAGTTTCATATATCATGTGATCAATCTAGTATTATGTATATTGTGAACAACTAAGTTTCATGTATCATGTGATCAATCTAGTATCATGTAAATTGTGAACAACTAAGTTTCATGTATCGTGTGATCAATCTAGTATTATGTATATTGCAAACAACTAAGTTTCATGTATCATGTGATCAATCTAGTATCATGTATATTGTGAACAACTAAGTTTCATGTATAATGTGATCAATCTAGTATCATGTATATTGTGAACAACTAAGTTTCATGTATCATGTGATCAATCTAGTATCATGTACATTGTGAACAACTAAGTTTCATGTATCATGTGATCAATCGAGTATCATGTATATTGTGAACAACTAAGTTTCATGTATCATGTGATCAATCTAGTATTATGTATATTGCAAATAACTAAGTTTCATGTATCGTGTGATCAATCTAGTATTATGTATATTGCAAACAACTAAGTTTCATGTATCGTGTGATCAATCTAGTATTATGTATATTGCAAACAACTAAGTTTCATGTATCGTGTGATCAATCTAGTATTATGTATATTGCAAACAACTAAGTTTCATGTATCATGTATATTGTGAATGTTCATATGTAAGTTATTGAATCTCATGAGTAAGGTAAACTATCGAACTTTGTAGGTGGTCGAGTGCTGCGGACAAGCGTGTTGCTTGACGTTTATGTATAATGCAGGTAGTTGGGTTTTAAATTTTTAATCTTGTTGAGGTTTATATGGATGGTTAATGCGTACGCAAAAAGATTCATCTCCTTGAAGTGCCTAGTATGCTCATGCATTTCCGAAGGTGCAAGATAATGAGAAGGTTTTGTGGGTATTTAGAGTAATGTGCTTACGAATAATTGATTTATGATTTTTGTTTGTAATTAAACAAGTAGTTGTATTTTGTTCCAATTTGTAAATTAGTAAATAAGTGAAAATAATAAGTTGAATAACTATGTAATGGATAAATAAATGAAAACCGTTTATTAAATTTTAATTATCATAAAGAGAATGTTTTAAAGGAAAATAATGGCTAAATTATTTACTAATTTAGCCAAGATTTAACAATACTTAATTTAACGAAGTAAAAGTCCTAATTAGTAATTAATTAAGATAATACTTTTATAAAACAAGTTGTATTAAGTTTCCTTACAAGGTGAAAAAGGTTTATAGAAAGTTTATATTCCAGATAATATTTATAAACTACATGTTTGATAAATGTTTTGTTCGGACAAAATAATGATGTTGTTTAAATTAGATAATAAAATGATTAGTTTACAAAGAAGGCTTATGTACGTGTACTAATTTGCAATGAATGAAAAGACGGTGTTTGGGTGATCTTGATGAAAATATGACGAATGTATTTTATACTCGAAATATTAAATCAACGAATAATTGCATTTAAGTTGTAATATAAAACTTAACGTTAAATGATAAAATGTCAAAAGCTTAATCTAGACATAAAGTAGTGGTTTCACACGAGAATTTAAAGAAAAAAAATTAGAAAATTCCAGCTAACTGAAGGGAATCAAGCATGTGTAGGTTTTAAAAACTTTAGCAACGGAAGAAAAGACACATGATCTTTAAAACATTTAAAGATTCCCACCATTGATCCAGTTGCAAAAATAATAAAACCAAAAACGAAAACAACCATAGTGGGTCTAAGATTACAACCTTTGAAGAGAAGTGGTTGCTTAAACACGAAGGTGGTGGATGGAGATATCAAAGTAAAAGCTCCTCCAAAACGTATCCACACCAAGCAATGAAGCTCCAAGGATGGTGCTAGCCAAATAAACCCGTAAAAATAGTCAAGATGTATGCTAGAGACTTCAAGAACTCCTTCTTGATATACCTTCTAAATATATATAAACTATGTATATAATGGACACTCCAACTTTCAAGAAAAATCAATGAATTAACCCAATGCTTAGACAATTCATGTATTATTCAAGAACATTCCTTTTCCACTTCTTCTCTTGCGATTTCTACTACTTCCAAATAGCCCTTCATTGAGCCATGATATATATAGAAAAAGTGGTTAGAAAGTGGCTCAAAATTCCCATTTAATGCAAGTATGAAGCAGATCATTTAGCCATACATTCATACCATGCTATATCATAATGTTTAGTCATGTCATGGATGAAAAACAAGCAAAAGGAGGCCCCTTTTCTCTGCCAAAAATCTCGATCCAAAGAAGACAAAATCAAGAGCATGGTGTAGTAATCATTTCAATTTCCATACTTACATTAAATTGCTACAAGTCTTATAGTTACATCCAAACTAAATAGTTACCTACAAGGTTGTTGCATGAATATAACTCCTAATATATATTCATGTAAATACAATGTAACTATATGTACGTAAGATCAACATTGTAGTAAACATAAATAGACTAGTTTGAATGAAGGCACCCATAATTTATGCATATGTAAATATTTAACATTTTGTTAAATACGTATATATATATATATAAATATATATTGACCGGGTTATAATGTTTAAATACGTTTAAACAAATCCTTAATAATTGCTTAGTGTGTGACCCTTTGGGATCACATGTCATTAGCAATACTATTAGATGTTTTTCCTTGAGCATATAGATCCAACAATCTCCCACTTGCACAAGGTCTAATCATGCAATAGTATAAATAGTGTAGTACGTCTAGCAACGCCCCACTGCCCCAATGATATATGAATTCAGTCATCCACTAAAACCAAGTGTTTAAGAAACATGTGCTACAAAGGTAATAGTATATAGTAATCTACCAGTTATCCTTTCTATTTTAGACATCCATTTGAATCAGGAGACATGGATCAGGTCAATCTCATATAGTGTTCAACAATTCTGTATCTCGATTCCGATTCAAAGTGATGTAACAAACTAGGTTTGAGCACGACCATGCATTTAGGTTAGTTTGAATCATCGAGGGGCACAAGATGTCAACCTCTTAATAAATAAGGGAACATATCCCATCTTGACTACATATGCCTCTCAATAGACCTCGCATTGTACCCCAATCGTAGCCCTTATAACTACCTGGTTAAAGAGTAGCGTTAAACTACGTCAAAGCACAACCTTGGTATAGTCGAGTCCCTAATATGTATCTCAAGTTTACCATTATTTCAAAATCTACTCATGACTATGATCCATGGAATAATTTTGAAGCGGGTCACGCCCAATGCTTACTCTCTAGTAAACATTTGTGAATTTGGTTTTAACTCCTTAAACATTCATTGTTATGAATGTCAACCATTCTAATTCATAGTAGTCTTAATTCAATAGTTATACCCATAACTATGATCGACTATGGACTTTTAGAATAACAGTGTTATTCATGGATTTAAACATGCTAACATAGAACACAGTAAACATTAATGAAAGACATAATTCTAAAAGGTCAATTCATATAGAATGCGACTGTTTAACGTTCAGAAATATCCAAATACAAATCATGCAGACTACATCCAATTACTAGCATATCGAAGCCCTATATTTCGTGCATGCTCCTAATGTTTGGTTTGAGGTAAAGGCTTTGTTAACGGATCTGCCAGATTTAAGTCTGTATGAACCTTGTTAATGCATACGTCTCCTCGCTCCACATTCTCACGGATATAGTGAAACTTGCGAAGAATGTGCTTGGTCCTCTGATGTGATCTAGGTTCCTTCGCTTGAGCGATAGCCCCATTGTTATTATAAAATATCTCAATGGGCTTTGTGATGCTAGGCACCACATAAGATCAGTAATGAACTTCTTCAAGCAGCTTCATGTGCGGCCTCCGATGCAGCTATGCATTCTGATTCTTTAGTTGATTGGGCAACAACCTTCTACTTAGAACTCTTCAAAGTGATAGCTCCTCCGTTCAGTGTGAAAACATGTCCCGATTGAGATCGAGAATCATCTCGATCAGTTTGGAAGCTTACATAAGTGTGACATTTTACAGTGAGCTCCTCATCTAATCCTCCGTAAATTAAGAACATATCTTTAGTCCTATTCAAGTACTTTAGTATGTTCTTGACTGCTGTCCAATGGTTCTCACTAGGTTTTGCTGGTATCTACTAGTCATGCTTAAAGCATAAGATATGTCAGGTCTAGTGCAAAGCATAGCATACATAATAGATCCAATTGCAGATGCATATGGAATTCTGTTCATCCTTTCAATCTCTTTGTTTGTAGCTGGACAATGAGATTTGCATAAGACAGTACCAGGAGACATGGGCAAATATCCACGTTTATAGTTCTCCATCGAAAAATGTTTCATGACTTTATCAATGTAGGTACTTTGACTTAATCCAATAAGTCGTGTTGATCTATCTCTATAGATCTTGATTCCAAGGATGTATGCTGCTTCACCAAGATCCTTCATAGCAAAAGACTTTCCAAGATAAGATTTGACGTCTTTTAGTGTTTGAATGTCAATCCCGATGAGAAGTATGTCTTCCACATACAGTATTAAGAAAATCACGGTGGTCCCACTAGTCTTCATGTATGCACAGGGTTCATCTTCGTTCTTGATGAAATCAAACTCTTTAAATGGACTTCTTCAATCCATAAATGGACTTCTTCAATTTACACACCCTTTCAGGATGTTTGGAACTAATGAAACCTTCTGGTTGTTCCATATAAACATCTATGTTAAGATGTCCATTTAAGAAAGCTGTTTTCACATCCATTTGTCATATCTCATAATCATAATATGCATCTATGGCAATTAAAATCCTGATTGACTTTAGCATTGCTACTGGCGAAAATGTCTCTTCATAATCCATGCCTTGAGTTTGAGTGAAACCTTTCACCACAAACCTTGCTTTAAATGTGTGTATATTTCCATCCATGTCGATCTTCGTCTTGAAGACCCATTTGCTTCCTATAGCTTTGCAATCAGGAGGTAAATCAACCAAGTCCCAGACTTGATTCTCATACATGGATTGAATTTCTGACTTCATGGCATCAGGCCATTTGTCAGATTCAGCATCCTCAATTGCTGCCTTATAGTTAATGGGTTCACATGAATCCACAATAAAGACTTCCTCTTCTAGTATAACAAATCCGTATCTGTCAGGCTCCATACGAGTCCTAATAGATCTCTGAAGAGGTGTTGGTTCCTGTGGTACCTGGATAGATTGTTGTGGTTCAACAAACTCTTATTGATGTGAAGTCTAAACTTCAAGTGAATTACCTTGTGGCTCTCGAATTTCTTCAAGTTCAATAGGGCTCCTACTTGCCTTGTTCATAATAAAATCTTTCTCCAAGAACTCAGCATGTCGAGAAATAAATATTTTATTTTCTCCCTTATGATAGAAATAATATCCCATAATCTCTTTGGGATGTACCACGAAAATACATTTTCAGCTCTAGCTCCAAGCTTGTTAAAAGTCTTATGTTTAACATAAGCTTTACATCCCCATATTCTTAAATATAACAATTTGGGCATTTTTCCAAACCAAATTTCATGTGGGGTTTTATTCACCTTCTTGGTTGGTACCATGTTGACTATCCGAGTAGCAGTCTCAAGGGCATAGCTCCAAAAAGATAGAGGCAAGGTGGTATGACTCATCATTGACTGAACCATATCTAATAAAGTTCGGTTTCTCCTTTAGGACACACCACTATGTTGTGGTGTTCCAGGTGGAGTGAGTTGAGATATTATACAGCATCCTTTTAGATGTTCGTCAAACTCATAGCTGAGGTACTCGCTACCTCGATCTGATCTAATGGCTTTGATCTTTTTCCTCAGTTGATTCTCTACTTCATTTTGGAATACCTTGAAGATATCAAAAGCTTCATTTTTGTGCTTCATTAAATACACATATCCAAATCTACTGTAATCATCAGCAAAAGTAATGAAGTATCGATCACCGTTTCTAGACATAGTCCTAAAAGGTCCACATACATTAGTATGTATAAGACCTAATAGATCTGAAGTTCTCTCACCAGTACCGGTGAAAGGAGCTTTGGTCATTTTTCCACTGAGACAAGATTCACAAATATCAAAGGATTCGGATCCTGTTGATTCCAAAATACCAACAAATTGGAGTTTAGATATGCGCTTCTTGTTTATATGGCCTAAACGACAATGCCACAGATAGTTTTGATTAAAGTCATGCTTTGCTCTTTTGGTGTTCAAGGCACAAATATAATTGTTTTCATATGAACTACTAATATCAATTTCATATATTCCATTATGTGGGCAAGCGTCAAAATAAAACATATAATCCATAGATATCGTAATATTGTCATTACAAAAGCTATATCGATATCCTTGTTCATAAAACCCAGCAGCTGACACTATGTTTCTAGTTAGACTAGGTATATAACAACAATTGTTCAAAATAATAGACAGGCCATTTGGTAACAAAAGATAATATTGTCCTATGGCTTCCACTGCAACTCTTGCTCCATTGCCTACATGTAAATCCAAATCGCCTGTCCGCAGCCGCCTAACATTCCTTAACCCCTACACATTATTACAAGTGTGAGTTCCATAACCAGTATCAAATACCCAAGAGTTTGTAGAAAATGCATACAATTCTATTACAAAGATACCTGAGGTGTTGGCCTTGCCAGCCTTCTTTGCCTTCAACTCGGCTAGGTATTTGGGGCATTTGCGTTTTCTTTGCAATGGTAGCATTTAGCATCCTTTGCGGGTTTGACCTTATGGTTTGGTTTAGTGGCAACCTCCTTGCCCTTACCCGATTCCTTTGACTTGCCTTTCTAAGGGTTTTTGGCCTTTCCCTTCGCTGGTGTCCTTCCCTTGTGATTTTGTTTCCTAGTACGTCCTTCCCTGATCATCAGTACTTGGTTCCCTTTGCTTGGAATGTTGGTTTCAGCAGTTTTCAACATCAAATGTAACTCTGAGATTGACTTTTCCCAATTTTTCATATTGACGTTCTAAACAAATTGATTAAACAACTTTGGCAGAGAATGCAAGATTATGTAAGTTGCCAACTCGTCGCTTATCGGGAATCCAAGCCTTGAAAGTTTCTCAACATAAGTTTTCATTTTCAGCACATGACTGCCAACAGGGGTGCCCTCTTGCATCTTGCAGCTTATGAATGTTGGGATAATCTCAAATCGTTCCTGCTTAGTTTGCACTAGGAACATTTGTTTGAGTTTTTCCATCATCTCATATGCAGAATAAAACTCAAAAGTCTTTTGCAATTCAGGGATCATGGTTGTAAGCATGAGACAGGTCACTTCATTTGCATCATCAAAGTACTTCGTCCAAGCATCTTTAGTTGATTTAGATGCATTTGAGGGATGTGAATCAGGGATAGGTCCATCAAGAATGTAGGACTTCTTCTCATTCTTGAGTACGATTCTCAAATTCCGGCACCAATCAAGAAAATTGGTACTAGAGAGTTTGTCCTTTTCCAGTAAGGACCTTATGGATAGAGGGTTTGTGTTATGGATTGGGATAATCACGTTGCTGCTCATCTACATGATTTAACAAAGTTTGAATTCGTATTTTCGATATTATACCATTTAATAAATTATTTACCCTTTGGTTCATAAAACCTTAATTTAGTTAAATGCTAAGATCCACATCACACTTAAAAGATCATAAGTGGTTGATCGCTGCTTATGACATTTTAAGTTGATTGGTAGGTTACGATGACCAATTACATCTCTACATAATTCTTAGATTTTATGGGATCATCGGACAACATGTTGTTAATATGGCATGTTTAATCCCATCTATGCCCACTATTCCTCGAAATTGGTTAATTGCTGACTCCAAGTTCAAGTTTTAAGTCGTCCCATTCTCGGACTGTGATGATCGACGTAAGACTGTATAAGGAATCGCGATACATCACCTTACCTCATTATATGTCATCCAAATGATTGGTTGATCGCGGACCACAGGGACATCCACACAATGCGCAAGTGTGCTTAAATGGGATGGCATAGACTTAAGTTTTAAGGGTACATTTATGTTTTGTAAATTAAATATTAATTTGTAATATTGGACAAAACATTTCATATAACAAATTCCTCATGCATTAAATTTGATATATATAGCGAAAAGAATTTTTCATTGGTTTTAGTTCGTTAAAATCCTCATTTTAATAATTTGTGACTCGACTAATTTTTAATATCCAAGATATTAATGGTACGCTCGTTTATCTTTGATGCGCTCCTAAAACCAATTTTTAACTTTTATAAAACCCTTTTATTTTAGTCGTTTGAATCGAGTTTGGATAAATAAAATGTATACTTCTTATTTATTTATTTTAAAACTCAAACCGACTTCATGTACTAAAAACAATTTTAGTATTTATTACAAGTCATAAAACCCTCAATTTATACTTGTTAAGATTTGTGTCCATAGTTTTTAAAATCTTTATTTTAATAACTTATGTATTTGTGTGGTTTTAGAGTTTCCTTAAAATCCTCATTTTACCAAACTCTTGAATTTGCTTGACTATTTTATAAAACCATTTTTATATGTTTGTATGTAAGCAAGACAATCAAACATTCAAAATAACTAAAAGCAAACAACCACAACATATATGACCAAGCCAAAAGGGAGGTTATTTTGTGAGCCAACACAAAATTCACCTAGTCTTTAAAGGGACCATGTGAATTCTGAATGGCTCCCACTTAATCTATAACTCCTTCTTGATCTCCAAGGTTCCAAATTTGTTGTCTTCAATTTAGGCACCACCTTTGTTTCTTTGTTGAAATTTATAATACAACAAGGATAATGACTAACATAAAGCCTTATTACATTCCATAATAATGAATGACTAACAATAATCCTATTACACGTCATTTGAATAATAATTACTAAATCAACACACAATGGTCTTTGGCTTGGTCATGACACATATATCTAATAAATAATCTTGACAATTTGCAACGATCTATTCACCACCACACTTGGATGTGTATGGTGGTGAAATATATAAATTAAAGATGTGCAAAATTAAAGTGGTTGCATAGTGACTTGTATCCATCTTTCATAAAATGAAAAATACATACAAGTGTAAATTGGTTTAAAAGACAAAATAAACCGTTTTTGTCAAAGGATAGTTTCATTATTTGCAAAAGTGGCTCTAATACCACCGAAGGAAATCAAACATGTGTAGGTTTTAAAAAATTTAGCAACCGAAGCAAAGACACATGATCCAATTGCAAATGTAATAAAACCAAAAACGAAAACAACCATAGTGGGTCTAAGATTACAACCTTTGAAGAGAAGTGGTTGCCTAAACATGAAGGTGGTGGATGGATAGATCAAAGTAGAAGCTCCTTCAAAACGTATCCACACCAAGCAATGAAGCTCCAAGGATGGTGCTAGCCAAATAAACCCTTAAAACTAGTCAAGATGTATGCTAGAGACTTCAAGAACTCCTTCTTGATATACCTTCTAAATATATATGAACTATGTGTATAATGGACACCCTAACTTTCAAGAACAATAAATGAATTAACCCAATGCTTAGACAATTCATGTATTGTTCAAGAACAATCCTTTTCCACATATTTTCTTACGATTTCTACTACTTCTAAATAGTCCTTCATTGAGACATGATATATATAGAAAAAGTGGTTAGAAAGGTGGCTCAAATGCCCATTTAATGCAAGTATGGAGCATACCATTTAGCTATACATTCATACCATGCTATATCATAATGTTTAGTAATGTCATGGATTAAAAACAAACAAAAGGGAGACCCCTTTTCCCTGCCCAAAATCTTGATCCAAAGAAGACAAAAACAAGAGCATGGTGTAGTAATCATTTCAATTTCCTTACATTAAATTGCTACAAGTGTTATAGTTACATCCAAACTAAGTAGATACCCACAAGGTTGTTTCATGAATGTAACTCCTAATATATATTCATATAAATACATATGTAACTATATGTATGCAAGATCAACATTGTAGTAAACATAGATAGACTAGTTTGAATGAAGGCACACATAATTTATGCATATGTAAATATTTAACATTTTGTTAAATACGTGTATATATATATAAATATATATATTGACCGGGTTATAACGTTTAAATATGTTTAAACATGTAGAACCAAAGACTGATGGCTTCTAAATTATTCTAAGTACAAATGTTGCTGATAGGTTTATCAGCAGCATTCAACACATGTTGCTGCTGATAGGCTTATAAGCAGCATTCAACACATGTTGCTGCTGATAGGCTTATAAGCAGCATTCAACACATATTGCCGTTGATAGGCTTATAAGCAGCATTCAACACATGTTGCTGCTGATAGGCTTATCAGCAGCATTCAGCACTTGTTGCTACTGATAGGCTTATCAGCAGCATTATTCTCATTCTCGCTGCTGATAGCTATGTTCTTTGAAGACAAATCGTTGCAGCTGACTATCCATGCCAAGCGTCACTGACAACTTTCTGCAAAAGTAACTGACACACTCAAAGCAGAAGGAACCTCAATGGCACAACCAATGAAACACATCAATGCTCTTCTCCAGACATGCAAACAATGATGCATAAAGAAGACGCTTCAATAAAGTTAGCTAGTTTAGCTTTAACATGTATTATTATCTTTTGTATAAACGATCAACGGTCTGTGTTCGATCTGATCCTTAGAATCAAGGGTCTGTCTTGATTCTAAGTTAGTATAAATACTGTGTAAACACTTCACTGTAAGTGTGCTTTTGAATTAGAGTTTTCATTTGTAATCGTTTATTCTCAAAGCTTAATACAAAAGTGTTCTTATCAGTATTCTTTCTGTCTACTCGATTATATTTGTGTAGTTGTTATTGTTTCCGCCAATCTCAACTAAGAACAGAATCATCTTGTAATTTCACGATCCTACAAGTGGTATCAGAGCTTTGGCTCAGATTAAACAAACTAACACTTGTTTAATCACTTCTGGTTCTATTCTAAACTCTCTCTCCTTCAAAAAGTCACCAAGAACAAAAATGGCACAAAGCAACGGGCTTGAAGACATCCTGAAGCAGCAGTATGAAAACTTCGTCTGGAAGGAAGGTGAGTCTCTAACTGTTTCATACAATAGATTTACCTATCTTGTAGGGGAGCTGCAGTGCTCAAAGGTGAAGCTAGAGAATGAAGATATTCTCAAAAAGTTCATCAGGTCTTTACCTAGCTGCTGGACACTCTACACGGTGTCCATTAGAAGAATTGAGAATCTGAAGACTCTCCAAATGACTGAGCTCTTCGGTATGCTAAAAACCTATGAGCTAGAGATGATTCAGGCAAAAGAACGAAGCTCAAGCTACCAAACAGCTTCAACATCCACCACCACCTCCTCTGCCCTCCATTCTGAGCACTCGGGTCCTAGTTCAAGTAACTACTATCCTCCCATCATCACCCATTCTGGAGAGTTCGACTGGAGCGTTCAATATGAAGAACTGCCCGTCAACAATCAAGCACTAATGGCAGACACTACAGAGATACCACCTCAGGTATTTGAACATCTTTGCTCTCAAGCCTGTATTGATAAAGTTTTGGGTTATAGAAAGCACAACCAAAACCTTATAGATCAAAATGAAGAGTTTCATCAGATGAAATCTGAGTTCAAAAAGGTTGAAAATATTTATAAAGAAAAGACTAACTGCCTTAAGAAAGAGATTTCATCGCTAAAACACGAACAAACTAATCTTGAAACTCAGATTGATGATCTACTGGTCAAACTAAAAGCTACCAGAGCTGAACTGGCAGAACAGAAAGTTCATGTTGAAAAATATGAATTTTCTTCCAAAAAGTTACAAAGACTTTTAGATATTCAAGTCCATGAGAAGGTAAAAACTGGACTTGGGTATAACAATGATCAGTACAATGCTGTTCCTCCTCCTGCTGACTATATTGCCATATACGAACCAAGCTTCAATGTTGAAAATCTTGACACTGCAAACCGAAATCTTGATCCTTCAACGGATGAACCTTTCATCGAAGACTTCACTACCTCATCAGAATCTGAGTCAACTCACTCAGACCATGATGAAACCAGTGCAGTCCCATCTGAAGCTGTTCTGAATAGAGTTGCAGTTCCTGCTGTTCTTCCAGCTGTTCCAGCCCCTGTAGCATTCAAACAGATCAAGATCAGCTATCCTCCAGATGGAAGAAAGCTAAACATTAAAAGGGACAGACATCAGAACCCACAAACCTCAAGCCTCAGCTTCAAGCCAATCACAAAGAAAAAGTTCCATATGTTCAAAGGACCCTAGAAGAAGCCACCTTTGAACATAACAAAGCTCATCCATGGAACTTCAAGGATCTGTTCCAAAGAAAGGATTATGTCTACCTTTAAAGAGACAAACTGGCAAAATCATGCTTTGTGTGTGGCAGATGTAACCACACTGCCAGCACCTGCTTTCATTACCTGGAATACCAAAGAAATTCAAAGAAGCATGCCTTTGAAAAGACAAACAAAAATAACAATGTAAGAAGCTACGAAGACAAAGCAACTAAGTTCAAAAAGTCTCTATCTCCCTCAAGAGTGAAGCTGCCTAAATCTCAACAAACTTGCATCATTTGTGGTGAATCAGACCACTTTGCTGCAAACTGTAAGTTTAACCCTTTCAACTAGATCCTTCATCAAGCCCCTCCAAGACAAGGGGTAAAGAAGGATCAGCATACATTGGTTGTTAGTCCAGTTAAGCCCAAGAAAACAAAGCAGAAGCTTTCAGCAGCAACCAAGTCTGCTGCTGATAAGCTAAAATCCTCCGCAGCAAAACCTGCTGCTGATAAGGCAAAGACATCAGCAGCAAGAGTGTCCACTACTGATAAGACAAAACCCAAGGCAATGCCTATAGTAGCAAAGAATGCTGACACTTCAACAAAGCTGTCAGCAGCAGGATCTACTGTCAACAAGCTAGAAACATCAGTAGCAAAATCTGCTACTGACAGTGTGAGGAAAACTGGAAAACCACCAACTCAACAATGGAAGGTAAAGAAACCACCAAGCATCATCATCGGTTCAGTTGAGTGCATCTATCCTTTGGTGTAAATATGTCTGTCTTATGTTGCAAATAAAAGTTATAACTCAGCAGCATCCTTTTGGCTGCTGACATGTCTAATTTTCAGCAGCAAAGAATTTGCCCTTGACTGCTTTAACTTATCAGAAGAAACAAGTTTCCTGCAGATAGTTTTAAGGATGTCAGCAGCAACATCCTTGCTGCAGATCATTGCATCTATCAGCAGCAATTAAGTCTGCTGCTAACAAACTTAACCTTCCGCAGCAACCAAGCTTGCAGCGAACAGGCTTATCCATCCACAGCAACCAAGTTTGCTGCTGATGGGTAAATTTAAGTCCAAATTAACTTTTACCCGCTGTAAAAGAAATCAATGTCAGTCTTTACCATGACTGCCTCGGTGCATTACAGCTGTAACAATAAAAGGTAAATAAGGTTGTACTGTACAAGTCGTTTTGCTTTTTCTCTCATCTGCCGTTATAAGACCAAATCAAATTTTCTTTACCACCTCTTCACATTCAATTCAACCCTAACCAACTATCACTTTCACCCTAAGTCCCCACCACATTCAAAGCTCTCCATATTCTCCATACCCTCAAGTCTCCACCATACTCAAACCATATTCAAATCATCCCTCCAGAATCAAACGGCTATGGCAGATATCGACAACCCAGATGACAAGTTTTACACATACCATAACCTAACAGCATACCTTACCAAAGGAAAGAAATCCGATGGTTTTGACGATATGATTGATTTCTTATGTCGATCAAAGATCTACTTTGCCCTCACCACCAACCCTACCATATATATCCCTCATATGGAGGATTTCTGGAGTACCGTCATCTACTCAACCGAACAGGGGATTCCCCAAATCAAAGCCAAAGTAGACGGCAAGCATATCACCATCTCGGAAGCTACACTCAGAAAACATCTTAAGCTTCAAGATGAGGGAGCAGCCATCTCATACTCGAAGGACGAATACATGAGGACCTTTGTCTCCATTGGATACACTAGAAATCAAACCGAGTATACGATCTAGAAGGCGCTGATGGGCCCTCCATGGAAGTATCTCTGCCACACTCTTCTCCAATGCATATCTCAGAAGAGGAGTGGATGGCATCAGGTGAGCTCTGCACTGGCCTCCGCCTTCCATGGTATGGTCACTAACCAAGGCTTCAACTTTGCACATCTCATTTTTGAGGGTTTGTGATATAACCTTCAAGAGGGTGCAAAGCAACAATTTTTCATGTACCCAAGATTCCTGCAGGAATTTTTCAATCAAGAACTAAAAGAACTTTCAAAACCTGTAAGAATCTACATCATGTGGGGTCATAAAAATAACATTTTTCAAAGCATGAGGACTATTTCCAAAAAGTTCTCAAGGGTCAACGTTCCATTGTTATCTACAATGATGAACGTACAAAGTACCCCAGGTGACAGTTCAGCAATCCCAGCTGATACCGATCCCACACCCTCCACCTCACATCCTGAACAACAGTCTGCATCCACCATTCGAACCCCTATGCATACTACTGAGGATGTACAGGCACAAAAATTACTTACACCACTTTTGGATGTTATTGTTCAACCGGAACACAGGGCCCCGGTTGCAACAACATATACTAGAAAAAGGGGCAAGAGAACTCCTTCTTCTCTTGCCTCCAAGGCCCAAACCCAACCTAACAGCCCTCACTCAGAATCACAACATTCTGGTGAGAATATCATAAGGGAAAGCCACATTATTAGGGAGACTCCTTCGTATGCCTCTCTATTAGGATCCGGATCACTTCCCGGATCCGTAGAACAGCCCCCTAAGCCCTTCCTTTCTCTTCTGAACTTAAGTGTTGAGGAACCTGATCAAGATGATGTACCTTCTCCAACTACCACTATCTCGGAGGTACTGATTGATCTTGCTTCCAACACACCCAACCCAAGTTCATCTACCCTGAAGGTCCACTCTAGGAGTTATGAAAGAGTGGATGTGGAAGAGGCTGTCACTACTGCTGGTCCATCAAATGACCAGGAGGACAGTGACAACTTTGTAAAGACCTCAACCACGGCAACTCACAGTGAGGATGTTTCCTTGGAAACTCCCTTCACTGAGAGGAATCCCAGGTGCCAAGAAACCATGGGTGATGGGGATGAAGAGGCTAGGCCTAAGGCCCCATCTGGGTCCAAGGATTCCACAACTGTGGATGAGGACAGACTGAAACTTCATAACTTGGAATTGACGGCCAGGGTGGCTATGCTAGAGGCTGAAGTGTCCAAACTAAGACACCAAGTCTCTATGCATGAAGCCTATCAATGCCCAACTTTAACCACTCCCTCTCTTGTATCAGTAGGCACCCAAACTGATGCTTACTTGTCTACTGATGCAACCAAAAAGGGGGAGATGGTCTCAATGGAGGAAGACACAGACAGTCTTGATGACTGGATTCAAGAGCAGGTAGTAATTCAAAGCTCACTATTCAAGCCGGCTTTTGTACAAATTCATGACTTGCCAGTCTCAGATAACGAAGAAAAAGTGACATCTGAAGACTGGAAGTTGGTCGTCAGGGCTGTTGATGAAATGCTGAATGATGCTGAAGACACAGAACAAACAAATACATCATTCAGCATCCTTCCTGAAGCAGCAGCCATCATAAGTCAATCCATTACCCCCCCAAATGTTTCAAACTACACAGAAGCTAGAATTTAACTCCATTCTAGCTTGGGGGTATGATGGATCAGCTGAGAGATTTTGGATTGGATGGGAGTTTAGTGGAGTAGAAGAGCTAAACTGGAACTCTCTCAATGCCCTCCAAGTCCTACAACTGTATTTAACTAACTGCATCAACACTTCATCAGATCTCTCAGCAGAACTTGCCATTGGCAGGTTCCATGACTTGATGGAGGATAATCTACCCCACTTAGAAAGACTAATACAAACAGCAAAATGGGTAGCTTATCCTGAATCTTCGGCAGCAGCAGAAAGAAGACTGACTCCTAGAAGACTTGACATTATAAGGAGCAATCTTCTCACTAAAGAAGAAATTTGCTGCTTAAGAAGATTTCTGTACTCCGTCATTGTCAAAGACTTAGATGTGCTGGGATGGACAAGCACTAAGTCTCTTGACCACACCTTCTTACTAAGCAACGGCTCCTCTCTCACCATCAACACCAGGAACATCTTGTCACTTCCTACAGACTTTCTCGACAAGATCTTTCAACTCAGGGCAAATATCTGCAATGTCAACTCACTTGAAAGTCAGGCAATGATAGCTACTGTCAGAGCCAAACTTGAACACGTAGGAAGAATTACTGAGGAAGTATATGTGTCAAACTCTGACACTGATACTGACTCAGCTTCTCCTCGAGTAGACATCTGTGCTACAGCATATGAGTCAAGATCAACAATCAAAGAAATGCTGAAAGAAGTCACAGGTCCTGAGTGTAAATCGGATGAAGCCATTGACCTTCCCTTGTTCACCTCTCAATGTGCCAATGAAGCTGAGGCTGAGATCCCAATAGCAGCACCATCATCTGCTGCTGTGGTCAGTGAAGCCGAAGCAGAGGCATCCAATATAAACAAGGGAAAGGGAATTATGATAGATGAAGATGAAGAGAGATTGCTAAAAGAGAAAAGAGAGAGGGAAGAGAAGAGAAGAAGAAGAGAAGAAGAGGAGATGGCTGACATTAAAAAGGCTCAAGAAAGAAAAATAGCCATTCTCCTCAGAGAACAAACCATCCAGCTGTATGCTAGGCAGCTGGATGAACTGAACAGAAAGATTCCTACAGTTGACCACATTGAAGAAGATGCAGCTCTTGCTCTTCAAGATTCCTACAGTTGACCAGATTGAAGAAGATGCGGCTCTTGCTCTTCAACTGCAGGAACAATTTGACAGAGAATAAGAAGAAAGAAGAAGCTAAGTTCAGAATAACCGATTCTGAACTAGCCAAAGAAATGAGGGAGGAGTGGGGTAACGGCTCTAGTTTCTCAAGGTGAGGATGCAGACTACCTTGAGAAACTATCAAATAAAGAAGTCTACAGAGCCTTCATGGGTCAGCAAGGTCAATTGGCAAAGAAGAAACAGGCTGAAGAAGAAGAAAAAGCCAAACAAGAGTCCAAGAAGACCATTGCCTTTAATAAACGGACCCATGAAGAAAGGAAGGTCATGATTGACTTCCTTAAGGCTAGAGGAGAGAGTGGACAGAGGCTAGGTCCCATGAACTTCATGAACCTACAAGCCCTCTACTTCAAAGTCAAGAAGGATGAGGAAGAAAGATTGGGGAAGAAGGGATCCAAGAAAAGGGTACCTATTCAGGAAGAAAAAGAAACAAAAGCAAAGAAACCCAAGCTTTCTCCCTCACCTACCTCTTCCTCAGTCCAACAACCTTCCACTCTCCTCCCCAAACCCTCCACTCCTCCACCCAAAAAGTCCAAACCATCCCACCCAGCTCCCACTCATCAACAGCCTCCTTTAAAGAAATCCAAACCCACACCTAAACAAGAAGACTCAAGAGACATAGTTGACTGGGTCTATAATCCACAGGATCAAAGGTTTGAGATCTTCAGGGGGAGAACTGAAAGAAGAAGATCTATCTACAGATCTGTTGATGAAGTTCTGCAATTGCCAGATTCAGATCTTGACAGAATATCCTTGATAATTGCTTAGTGTGTGACCCATTGGGATCACATATCATTAGCAATACTATTTGATGTTATTCCTTGAGCATATAGATCCAACACTAACATCTTAGGTAGCTCTCCACGAGGAAGCATATGAACAGATGAACATCGTTAAGGTTACTCTTATAGCAAACCGAGCCTCAGCTCTAGCTGCCTCCGTACGTGTGCCAAATATTTCCCGGTCTCCTTCCATCATGTCAATGTGGTTACCCAGATTTGTAATCAGGTCTTCCTGGTACCACACTTGACCCAAAACGCTATCTATTCGCTGACCTAACACGCCATGTCTTACCCTGTGCTCCATCCCTTGCCTCATAAACTCCGTGGTCCTCACATATTGGTGTGTGGCATCAATTGGGACTCCTATAGCACTAGTGGGTGCCATGGTTTGCCTTGCTCTTGAGTTAGGGTGGTATGGGTTGGGTGATAGGTAGGGGTCTCTTAGAGGGGATGGTAGCTGGTTGTGTCGGTGAGGTGCTTGATATGGGTCTGTTGATGGAGGTGATCCAGATGCTCGGAGTCTCGGGCCAGCGCTCCTAACCCAATCTACTCTTATGTTAAACATGGATCTAGTAGCTGGGGGTGTTGGTGACTGATGGTCTAGTGATCCGATGTTTTCTTCCTGTTCAGACTCTGTCCTAGGATAGTATACCGGGGAGGGAGGAGAGTAGGTGTCCATGTCTAGCAGAAAAAAGGGAAGAGATTACTAAATGTTAGGTACATAAGTGTGACACCTGACAAATTTCCGTTAACTCAGTTACAAACTTCAAGGACTAATCCTGTCATTATCTAAACTAAAACTACAGGGACTAGTTATGTAAATTTTCAAAACCAAATCTGTTGACTCTCTAAAGTCAAAATTGAAGGGTTTTGGGTTCTGTTGACTTTCCAAAGTCAAACTCAAGTTGCTCTTGATCCAAATATAACCGAATTATGTTCAAATTTGTAACTGTCAAGCATGTTTATGAAAAGTTCGATCATCATTGAGTCATTTAACATCATCATTACGTGCAAATTAATCCCATTTATCATCCAAAACTCGTAAACGTCGAGTTCATCAATAATCCTCATCAATTTGCACTAATTCGTGAATCATCTACTCTGTGCACTTCAAGAGAGTCTCATAGAACCCGTTGCATACACCAATTCGATCGAAGGCAGAGCCAGAATCACAAGAAATCAAACGCGTCGGGCCGGAACTTCATTTACTCGATCATCATCCATTCGTGCATCATTTTGGTAATTGTTTACACCTATAGCTTCGTTTTCATTCCTAGATTGAAAGCCCTATGCTTATTGGGGCTTACAACATCGAATTGATCACAAATCGATTTCTAGGGTTCATCCAAAATACAGTTTGATCGAATCCTACTCTAAACACGATATCAATTCAATTAAATCATATGGCCGGAATCGCAAACAGTCACTCATTGAAAGCCCCATGATAATTGAATCAAACAACATCGAAATTTTCATGATCTAGAAACTAGGGTTCGTTCATAAAATATTTTGGGGGTTTTGATCTAAAACCCAATCTCAATCTAATTAAACTACAAGATCAGATTCGAAATCCTCTATTCTTTGAAAGCCCTATGAATCCAAACATTTTTGTTATAAGAATCGATCAAATTTAATCTATTTTTATAATCTAGGGTTTCAGCGATTTCAAACTTAAATTAACAACCACAAACATGGTAATTTTGCAATTAAACATCACCTCAGATTCTCAATACCTTGAATTACAAAACCCCTATACTTTCTGGTTCAACCGTGGTCGAAATCGGTGGATTTGGGATGGGGTTTGGAATCGATCGCATAAAGGGGGGTGGAACCCACAAGAACTTAATGTTAAATCCATATGGGCTGGGTTTTGTTCACAAGTTGTACTCCAGATCAGTTGGTTAAAGCACATGGTTGTTGGGGAGGAGACCCGGGTTCGAGCCCTCCTCCCTTGTTTTCTTTTTAAAGCATATTTTAGTTAGAAAATTAATTGTTATACTATTGTATTAATATAATGATACGTTTTGAAACCGGAAAAACCCCCGTAGGCTCGGGTCTTGTTTTGTAACTCATATTTATTATTATTCCCCATTTTTAAAATAATATATTTATATTATTTTCGACCCATTACTCCTATTAAAAATAATATATATTATATATTATTTTCACCACATTAATAAAGTTTTGTAACACTTCCAACGTAAAAATAATATAATTATTTATATTATCTACCCATAAATACATTCTCAATTAAAAATAATATATTTATTATTTTTATCACATAAATTATTATTTTATTAATCCTACGAACTTAAAAATAATATATTAAGTTATATTATTTTCTTAGACCATTTATAGATGGTATAAACGTACGAATATATTTATTACATATTATTATTCGTAATTAGAAACGTTCGGCATGAAACGTATTTATCTTGATAATTACAGTAAGAAATCCTTATTCCTGTGGACAAGTTCGTCTACTCTTTGAATATTAGAGCGTCTTAGGATGTTCAACCTTCCGTGTCGTCATCACAAATCCCATTGTATCCCTAATTGTTATGTGTATAATTCTAGGGCACACGTAAGCCGTGCAGGCTAACACTTGTGGTTCCAATATCATTCTTGTGTAAATCTACCTGCTACGCAACTCAGGTGAGTTTCCACGACCCCTTTTACTGTTTTAAATTGGGGGAGAAAACATGACACAAACTATTTTAGATTATTGTAATTCATATGTTATCACTGTTGAGGTTGCGTAACACACACTGAAAGTCCTCATCACACATCAGACCGTTAATATGGATCTTAGCGAGGTAATGTTTAGTAGTACTACTGGGTTTGACAAGCCCCACCCGCGTTAGTCGCGCTAACTCGATTGGAGGTCGAACGGGTGAAATGTTAGCCTACTCACATTTGTCAGAGTTGATAGACTTGGCAGGAAGCATACAAACACAAACAGTCAGCTTCGGTTGCGAGCGCTTTAGTAAGACATGAACATATGTTAGCTACTTATAGATACACATATTGAATGTATATAATCTGGTAAACGCTTTCATTACGATATTGAAACCTGTGAACTCACCAACCTTGTGTTGACACTTTTTCTTACATGTTTTCTCAGGACGTTAAGAAGGTGCACGTTAGGGCATGCATGGTGTCAAATTGATATATTCAATAATTGTCAATCTATTGAACATTTATTATGTTTCCATTATTGTTAGACTTTGGCATGTTGTTGTGCGCATTTACTCTCTTGTTTAAACGCTTCTGCATTTACTCTGAACTTTTATGATATTTCATTTATGTCCCATATAGTGTCGTTTGATGTAACTAATGACTGAGATCCTGCTTTGTCACGCACCAAACGGTAAAAATCAGTTAGTGGAATTTGGGGGTGTGACAGATTAGTATCAAAGCCATTGGTTATAGAGAACTAGGATTGCATACTAGACTATAACCGCACACATGCATTAGTTATACGACACAGACACTCATACGTGATGCGCATAGCATCCACACATACATTGCATTGTAGACATGATGACATCACCCTCTGCTGACGAGGAATACGTCATTCTCACTACATCATCATTCCTAGTGGTGACACTCGGGGAATCACCAGAACAACATCCACTCCCGTCCGAGGGCAGCTAGGCGGAGCCTTCGGAGGAGTCACTCGCACCACCATCGTCTGTCAGGTATAGTGGGCTTTCTCAGGTCCATGTTATGGACGAAACTCAGCACTAGCACATCTCTCTTTGGGAGTTGGGATCGTCGGAGGCGAGTCCCTACTGTACCCACTAGCAACAATACGCCGAGTGAAGGCATATTGTTGCACGCATTATTGTAGAAATTCGTTGACACATAGATGTCATCACTTTCCCAAGCCATGGGCTCGCGTCTTGGGTCGATATTCTGTTGAAGATAGATTGACCACAAGGTTGAGAACGCCTTGATCAGTTGGAAGAACGACTATTTTGCTTCTTCTAGTAACATATCCATGAACTAGTTTTACTTCTCAAAGTAGCATTTCATGTGCATGTTTGTTTCATGTGCATGTTCCCATCTACAATCCGCTGGATTGGACTCTCGTATTATGTTTCAACTCGAGTGAATACTCGGATCAAACGATTCCCGACTACACATCCTGATATGAGTCCTAGTTGATCAACTTATGGTTGATGACTAAGCTTATCGATAACTTATTATATCTGACAACACTCAGTACTCAGCAATACAAACTAAAGGAAATTTTGACACAGGATAGGGAGAACTAGGGTGAGCATACAAAGAAAATTATGACTAAGGGTGCACACGTAATAGTAATTTGAGGGGCATGTAAGTCCTGGTAAAACCTAGTGTGTGGATAAATGGTCCTAATATGTGATTTACATGTAACACCCGACAAATTTTGGTTAACACTGTTAACTCAAACTCCGTTATCTCATACGAACTCAGTTAGTCCAGTTAACTCTGTTACAAACTTCAGGGATTAACTCTGTGAAATATTAAACTAAAACTAGAGGGACTAGTTGTGTCATTAGCCAAACTCAATTCTGATTGACTTTAAAAGTCAAAATTGAATATTTGTGTCCCTGTTGACTTTTACAAGTCAAATAACCATGTTTCTTAACAAAATCCTAACCACAAGGACTTATTCTGCTAATTTTCTAATCCTAAATGCATGAAACTGCAGGGGTTAGTTATGTAATTACCCAAAACTCAACCCTTTGACTTTTGAAAGTCAAAATGAAGCCCCTTTGGTCTAATTCAATTCGTAAAACCTCTGATCGGTTCAAATTCGTGATTATTATACATAGAATTGATGATGCCGATCATCATTGAGCCGTTACTAAAACATTTAACACTGTAATGATTGTGAATTAATCGAATTATAGCCATTTAACCCGTAAATGCCGAAACCACCACTATCGCGATCAAATTCACTCGATTCGTCTGTTATTCTCGTCTATGGAGCACCTGCACATCTCAATCGAGCTTCAGAGAACCTTTTGCACAAACTAATTCAATCGGAGTTGAAGCCGTAATCACAGGAGACTAACCCACACAACTCGCGAATGAGTTTTAACCGATCTCTACCAATTCGCCATCGTTAGAGGTAATTAAACCTATCCACGCTTTCGTTTTCATGTATAAATCAAAAGCCCTATGTTAATTCAGGATTTTAGCATCGATTTAATCTTGAACGAGTTCTAAGGTTCATATGATTTCGGGTTTAATCGAGTTATATCCTAGACCCAACCTCAATACAATTAATCTGTATGAACTGACTCGCAATCACCCACTCTTTGAAAGCCCCTTGAATCCAACCTCTAACAGTATCAGATTTTATCAATTAAACCCCATGTTCTTAATCTAGGGTTCGGCACTCTCAAATAGGAAATTAACAATCCTAAACTTGTTGTTTTTGCAATTAAAACTACCCAGAGACTCGAATTTGACTAATGAACAAAACCCCTATGACCCTTTGATTAATCGATATCGAATTCGAGGGAATTGGGGTGGAGTTTGGATTCGGTTTGCAAGGGAGAAGATCACAGAGGTGATTATGATTAAAACTATTTCTAAATCGATTTGAATACGATTCCCTAGCCTGTTGTATTGGTTAGTGCGCATGGCTGTGGGGGAGGAGACCCGGGTTCGAGTCCCTCCACCCCTGTTTTGTTTTAAATCATTTTTTTAAACATTATTTTAATATAAAACTCATCCCTATACTATTATATTAATATATTAAATTGTTTTAAATCGGAAAACCACCCGTAGGCTCGGGTTTGATTTATAACCCATGATTATTATCATTATTCTCCACCCGTAACTCTATTTTAAAATAATATATTTATATATATTCTTTTCGTTATATTATAAATTTTTTTTATCAATCTTACAAACTTAAAAATAATATAATAAGTTATATTATTTTCTTAGACCATTATTTAATGGCAAAAACGTGCAAATATATTTATTATATATAATATTATTATAAATAGAATCATTCGACGCGAAACGTATTTATCCTAATTATTTAATTTAGAAATCCGTATTCTCTTGGACACGATCGTCTACTCTTTGATCATTAGAGCGTTTTAGGACGCTCAACATTCCGTTTCGTCATCACAATTCCCATTTTATCCCTAATGATGTTGTAATTCTTGGGCATTCGTGAGCCGTGTCAGGCTAACGCTTGAGATTCAAATATCACACTTGTGTGATACTACCTACTACGCAACTCAGGTGAGTTTTACGGCCACTTTTTACTTGTTTTCCTATTGGGGGAGAAACATGCATATACACAAACATCGTTTTACTTGTTTTCCCGTTGGGGAGAAACATGCATAGAAACAAATAGTATTTTACTTGTTTCCTGTTGGGAAGAAACATGCACACGAACAGACATCCGTTTACTTGTCTTCCCGCCGGGGAGGGACATACACATGAACGGACATGGATCACATAGTATTTCACAACCACTTGTTTACCTAAGTGCAAACATAACATGCAAAGTCCTTACACACTCAGACCGTTAATATATGGAGTATAGCGAGGAGATTTGAGTAGTACTACTGGGTTACCTCACCCGTGTTAGTCGCGCTAACTCGATTGGAGGTCGAACGGGTGTAAATTGTCCTAAACAGTTTCCATTGTTGATGTTAGCAATGGCGGAAGGCATCGCAAATACAAACAGTCTGCTTCGGTTGCGAACGCTTAGAGTAACTTGTATATTGTCTAGCTAGGAATAGGTGTGACTTACGTATGTGGATCCTCTAACACTCAAACATTTTATTCTTTTGCAAACCTGTGAACTCACCAACCTCGTGTTGACACTTTTTCTTACATGTTTCTTAGGTCGCTAAGGCACAAGTTGCACACTTAGGACATGCATGGAGTCCTACTGTCATTTCATCCTTATGCAAACATTTAAAATAATTTACTTGTTTTATTAATCTAAACTTGGGTGCGCTTGTTTTGTGCATTTATTTTCTTATTTAAACGCTTCCGCATTAACTCTGAACTTTTATGATATTTCATTTATGTACCATGTAGTGTCGTTTGATGTAAGTAATGACTGAGATCCTGGTTTGTCACGCACCAAACGGTAAAACTCCGTTAGTGGAATTTGGGGGTGTGACAGATTGGTATTAGAGCCATTGGTTATAGAGAACTAGGACTGCATACTAGACTATAACCTCACACATTAGTTACACGGTACAAACACTCATACATGGTACACATAGCATCTATACATACATTGCAGTGAAGGCATGTAATACCATCCATAACACCCTCAGTTGGCGAGGGACACATCATTTGCATTGCATCATCATTCCCAGTGGCGACACTCGGGGAATCACCAGAACAACATCCACTCCCGTTAGAGGGCAGCGAGACGGAGCCTTCGGAGGAGTCACTTGCACCACCATCACCTGTCGGGTTTGGTGGGATTTCTCAGGTCCATGTTATGGATGGTACTCATCACTAGCACATGTCTCTTTGGGAGTTGGGATCGTCGGAGGCGAGTCCCTACTGTAACCACTAGCAACAATACGCCGAGTGAAGGCAGACCGTTGCACGCATTATTACAAGATCCATTGTCACGTAGATGTCATCACTTTCCCGAGCCATGGGCTCGCGTCTTTGGTCGATATTCTCTTGAAGATAGATTAATCTCAAAGTTGAGAACGCATTACTCATTGCATACTCAGACCCTATCCTGACTCAGTTGGAAGGACGGCTACTTTGCTGCTTCATGTAACTCATATCCATGAATTAGTTTCACTTCTCGAAGTCTCATTTCATGTGTATGATTTGTTTCATGTAAATGATCGCATCTACAATCCGTTGGATTGGACTCTCGTATTGTGTTTCAACTCGAGTGAATACTCGGATCAAACGATTTCCGACTACTCATCCTGATATGAGTCCTAGTTGATCTACTTATGGTTAATGACTAAGCTTTTCAAAAACTTATCATCTCTAACAATAATCTGTTCTCAGAAGTACGACCTAAAGGACGTTATGACATAGGACAGGGAGAACTAGGGTGAGCATGCAAAGCAAATTATCATTACGAGTGCACACGTAATAGTAATTTGAGGTGCATGTAAGTCCTGGTGAAACCTGGTGTGTGAATAAATGGTCCTAATCTGTGAATTACAGACTTAGGTTTTCATTGTCCATAGAAATTCTCGTAACCCGCTAAACGACTAGTTGGTATCATTAAACATGTTCAACAGTTGATAGATGCGACTATCAGGTTAAAAATGTATACGAACACACTGAATTATCATTAATAGAATCTATCATGTTACTTTCACTCATGTAAGAGTCTTTGTGACCTTATAAGAGTCTTTGTGACCTTAAGACTCTCATCCAAACTTGATCAACGAAACAAACTTGATTGAAACTCTTGTAGAACCTCATAGTAAACCCACCGACTCCCACTATGTAAGTGGAATTCGAGAAATTCTTTTTAAGCTAACACGTTATTTCTTACACTCCAAGAATAAATTTCATTTGACTCCATTACCTTACCCCATGACTAATACTTATTCTTATTAGATTTATACCCCAACATATCTGGTTGTTCCAATGACATTAGAAAACGGGGATTTAATCTAACCAACCATCAGTTGAACGCGATTACTTAAACAAACGACCTATTCCTTGTATTATCAGAATCTGCATCTCATTAAATTTCTTTTACTACATGTTAAACTCTTCCCTTAGCCTTTGCATTGACCGGCTCTTATCTTATAAGTGCGGGTCTCATTAGAAGTCTCAGCATGACTTCACAAACTTCATGTTGGTACGGTCGCACTCCAAATCTATTAGAAACATAGTACACTATAGAAATAGTGGACGATCAAATAATCGAAACAACCCACATTCTTAGACGATGTAAGCTAGGATCAGTTGGTCATAAGCTTGACATTGATCTCATGCCGGTCACACTTGGTAGTTTCGATGTAATTCTTTCAACTAGGGGATAATGTGACACCCGGCAAATTTCAGTTAACACTGTTAACTCAAACTCCGTTATCTCACACGAACTCAGTTAGTCCAGTTAACTCTTTACAAACTTCAGGGACTAACTCTGTGAAATATACTAGAGGGACTAGTTGTGTCATTAGCCAAACTCAATTCTGATCGACTTTAAAAGTCAAAATTGAAAATTTGTGTCCCTTTTGACTTTTGCATGTCAACTAACCATGTTTCTTAACTCAATCCTAACCACAAGGACTTATTCTGCCAATTTCCTAAACCTAAATGCATGAAACTTCAGGGGTTAGTTACGTAATTACCCAATACTCAACCCTTTGACTTTTGAAAGTCAAAATCAAGCCCCTTTGGTCTAATTCAATTCGTAGAACCTCTGATTGGTTCAAATTCACGATTAATATACATAGAATTGATGATGCCGATCATCATTGAGCCGTTACTAAAACATTTAACACTGTAATGATTGTGAATTAATCGAAATATAGCCATTTAACCCGTAACCGCCGAAACCACCACTATCACGATCTAATTCACTCGAATCGTCTGTTATTCTCGTCTATGGAGCACCTGCACATCTCAATCGAGTTTTAGAGAACCGTTTGCACAAACTAATTCAATCGGAGTTGAAGCCGTAATAACAGGAGACTAACCCACACAACTCGCGACTGAGTTTTAACTGTTCTCTACCAATTCGCCATCGTTAGAGGCAATTAAACCTATCCACACTTTCGTTTTCATGTTTAAACCAAAAGCCCTATGTTAATTCAGGCTCTTAGCATCGATTTAATCTTGAACGAGTCCTAGGGTTCATATGATTTCGGGTTTAATCGAGTTATATCCTAGACCTAACCTCAATACAATTAATCTGTATGAACTGACTCACAATCACCCACTCTTTGAAAGCCCCTTGAATCTAACCTCTAACATTATCTAATTTTATCAATTAAACCCCATGTTCTTAATCTAGGGTTTGACATTTTCAAATCGGAAATTAACAACCCTAAACTTGTTGTTTTTGCAATTAAAACTATCCACATACTTGAATTTGACTAATGAACAAAACCCCTATGACCCTTTGATTAATCGATACCGAATTCGAGGGAATTGGGGTGGAGTTTGGATTCGGTTCGCAAGGGAGAAGATCACAGAGGTGATTATGATTAAAACTATTTCTAAATCGATTTGAATAAGATTCCCCAGCCTGTTGTATTGGTTAGTGCGCATGGCTGTGGGGTAGGAGACCCGGGTTCGAGTCCCTCCACCCCTGTTTTGTTTTAAATCATTTTTTTAAACATTATTTTAATATAAAACTCATCCCCATACTATTATATTAATATATTAATGTGTTTTAAACCGAAAAACCACCTGTAGGCTCGGGTTTGATTTATAACCCATGATTATTATCGATAACTGCTTATAAAATAATATAATATTATTATTCTCCACCTGTAACTCTATTTTAAAATAATATATTTATATATATTAGTTTCATAATATTATAAACATTTTTGCAACGCTTTAAACTTATAAATAATATAAATGCATATATTATTTACCCACAATTATATGCCCGAATAAAAATAATATGTTTATTATTTTTATCACATAAATGATTATTTTATCAATCTTATAAACTTAAAAATAATATAATATGTTATATTATTTTCTTAGACCATTATTTAATGGCAAAATCGTGTGAATATATTTATTATATATATTATTATTGTAATTAGAATCATTCGACGCGAAACGTATTTATCCTAATTATTTAATTTAGAAATCCGTATTCTCGTGGACACGATCGTCTAGCCTTTATCATTAGAGCGTTTTAGGACGTTCAACATTCCCTGTCGTTGTCACAATTCCCATTTTATCCCTAATGATTATGTTGTAATTCTAGGGCATTCATTAGTCGTGTCAGGCTAACGCTTGAGATTCAAATCGCATACTTGTGTGATACTACCTACTACGTAACTCAGGTGATTTTCACAACCCCTTTTTACTTTTTTTTTTCTATTGGGGGAGAAACATGCATATACACAAAAAATCATTTTACTTGTTTTCCCGTTGGGGAGAAACATGCATACAAACAAACAGTATTTTACTTGTTTCCCGTTGGGAAGAAACATGCACACGAACATACATCCGTTTACTTGTCTTCCCGCCGGGGAGGGACATACACATGAACAGACATGGATCACATAGTATTTCACAACCACTTGTTTACCTACGTGCAAACATAACATGCAAAGTCCTTACACACTCGGACCGTTAATAATGGAGTATAGCGAGGAAATTTGAGTAGTACTATTGGGTTTGACAAACCCCACCCGTTTTAGTCGCGCTAACTCGATTGTGTAGGTCCCCGAGTGTCTCAGATCGTTACGTGTGGGTATGTGACTAGTCGGACCGGGTGCGGAATGCCTGTGACTAGGTGGAGAATCAAGTAACACAAGGTAAACCGACAACGAAATCACTTTCAAACTCCGTCTATTATAAACTTGAAGGTTACAGAGAGAATACAACTGAGTGCAAATGACTGCGTACATAACTTCTGTCAACCTAGCCTATTTATACTAGACCTGAACTCTCCGCACTTAACAAGTGCGCAGGGAAAATTGTTCATGCGTACTTAACAAGTACGCAGAGTATTCTTGCGTACTTGCTAAGTACGCATGAAGTAATTCATGCGCACATGCTAAGTGCGCAAAACCCTTAGAGAAATCAGACGACAAGAACATACATTTGTAATTACAACTGGATAACTAATACATATAGACACTAACATACAAAGACTAATACATACTAGATAAGTACAAAATCTAAGACAATATCCAGAGTGTTTGTCACACAAAAGTGCTTCAATAAACTCCCCCTTGACAACAGCTCTGGATTGTCTTCGGTCTTCACTGCACCCTAGCTTTAGCTTCCATCTTCTTCTTGTAATCAAGGCAGAACTTGATCACCTTGTCGTATTTAGAAGCAAGGAACTTTTTCCACTCGTCCGTGTACATGCAGTACTTGTCAGCTAGCACCTCCAGTTCTGTCACAGAAAAGTTTATGAAGCAGACTTCATCAAACACTCTGATCAATTCCCTTGGCACTAAGCTTCCACTCTCGGACTACACCTTTCCAATCACCACTGCCTCGCCAGATTTAGGATCTACGTACTAGTACCATATGTTACCAAGGATATCCTGAGATAACTTGCTCGGGGGAATCTTGGTTTCACACAGCACTGGCTTGTATACCAGTTTCTTTAAGCTTTTATTAGTCACAGGATGTCTAACGTTCTTGTCCCTGACTCGCTTGGGCACTTTAGGCTTAAACATTTTGAACTTCCCAGATCTTACCTCTCGCTGTAGAACCTGCCACAAACCCATCGCTACTGCGTGATTTTAGTGACCCAGCAGCTCTCGGTTTGCTAGGTTCATGAGGTCGTATCTTGGTAAGGAGTTGAAAGCTTCGCTGGTTGGTTTCAAGTATTGAACCCCCCAGCTAGCTTGATTGCAAACAACTTCTTATCCTCCTCAAACCTCACAGCTAAGATCATCCCTGTCGCTCCATGTTTATCTGTGATTGATGTCTTTTGCCAGACAGGAGTCAGATCTTTCGATGAAATTGCAGGCATATGTTTGTCTTTATGTGCCTCTGGATCCACAGGTGTAGGGTCAGCAGGGGAGGCTTCAGTCAACACCTCAACAGTACTAGCAGGCTCGACTGAACCTGTGTCAAGATGAGTTTCAAAGGATGGCACTTCGAAAATCTCTCCATCTTCAAACTGATACTCTCCTTCCCCGTCGCCATTGGGAACTTCGATTACAACATCATCATCCTCCTCATCCCAGTCATCACCAGAGTCAATCTCTCCCTCTTCCATATTGCAGAGAGCTTCGATCTGTGCTTCTTTAGAGTAGTCTGGCTCTAAGAATAGGATCACATCATCCGACACGTCGTCAGATAGATCTTTTAAAACGTCAGCAACCGACTTTCCTTTATTACCACCTGAAGCATCACCTCCACCTTCATTCTGAGTGGACCCCCTCTGCCATAGGTACGACATAAATGGGAACAATCGCCAAAGCCGACGATTGCTGCTCACTTCCACTCGGTCCGGCTTCAGGATCCTTGTCCTGGTCATCTCCCTTAGTTTGGTCAACTACATGACAAGCCTCTTCACTGCTAGGCTTGGGTGATTGCTTCTCCAACAGCTCTTTCAATTTCTCCCCTTGAGCAGCAAGCGTCTTGGCCTTATCACAGACCAATTTAACCATAGTATGGTGCAACTTACGCTGCTTCTCATCAGCCCCCGCTGTTTCTTCAACGTGGCTACTTCATCAATCAATGAGTTTATCTGACCCTTTTGCTTGTCAGATTCTTCACGTGATTTCCGTACAGTTTCAAGTAATCCAGTGACTTGAGTCTCTAGGGAACTGATCCTAGCATTATGAGGGTCAGGATCCCTAGACGACGATGCTTTGGCTTGATGAGTTGGGAATGTGAAGATTTCATCAAAATCAAATCCATGAGTAAAATCTAACTCAGGAAATGGTTCACTGATGTGTGACAGACTCGGTTGTGGGAATTGAGGTAGGGATTGTTGTTGTTTGGATGGTGGTAGGGGTGATGGTGACAGACTCGGTTAGAATAGGATTTGTCACCGCCACTTAGACAAATTGCACAGGGAGGGTCACTATCACATGAACCTCCTCTGTGATAGAAGTGGTAGCCACATCAGGTGTTACACGTGGCCTCCTATGTTGTCGCCTACAAAGCTGTTGTGAAGGTGAGGTAGAAGTGGAATCAGTACTCGTAGCCATTACATGTGCTTGCCTCTGAGCACTGACTTCTACCTCACGAAGGATAGCTAGGTGCGGCCTATCCCACCGAAGCTTGTTTAAACTTTCTCTTCTGCGTCTCTGTATAGCATCGTCCGAATCAGAATCGGGCTCGTATTCACTGCTAGTCTCTTGTCTATTTCTCTTGGAAGATGACTCGAGAAGGGTCACCTTCGTCATTCTTCTTGGGTGTGCCTAGGATGGTGCATCATTAGAATCAGATGAATCTGACTCAGTCGTTTCTGAGTCAGAATCTTCAGCACCTCCAACTCCCTGTTCTTCGTCTCCTTCGTCTTCAGACATATCATCTTCAGATTTAACTTCCTCTACTTCCTGTTGTTCATCACTGTGTTCACTGAGTTCAGGCTCAGACTCTCCACTATACCATCTGAAGTCAGCAGGGGCCACATATGCTTCATTAATTAGGTGGCCAAAGAGAGGAATGTGCTCAGGGGTAGGTTCTACACTTCCTGGCGGTAAGAACTGTGAGAAAACTCTCTTGGCCACCCGCTTAACTTGTAGTCTCTCTCCAATCTGAGGTAGATTGGGTACAACATCATTAATCAACAGCTGCATGAACCGTGGGTATAATAGAAATCTAAACATCTCCGCAGCATTGATCTGATCGATGATAGACTTTTAGATATACTTTGAAAAGTTGTAACCCTTGTTAAGAGAGAGGCCAACCATTGCAGCTGCCAAGTCATGCCCCATGGCATCCTTTCCCGCCTTCTTAGAAGACAGGCACATGGTCATGACGTGCGTGAAGTAACGCCACTGATCAAGTACCCACATTTTCTTATACGAGGAGTAGTCCATGGTACCAACATACTCCATCCTTGTCTCCAGCATCCATCAATGAAGTAGTCAGGGTAAGTCACCGGATCAGTTCATAAGTCCCTAAACTGTAGTACTCGTCTGATGGTGTCTTCCGAAATAGAAATATCATGACCTGCTACAGTAGCCCTAATGACGTTTGGGGTTACTGTATAGTCGTGATCAGCAGTTTCCCAGAATTGCTCCAGATATGGTCTTGATACAATAGGATCAGCAGAGATGGCATAGCTGATCTTAGAGTGGTTCAAGAAATCGACTATCTCCCTATATTCAAGTGCAGCATCCTTCCACTCGGGTTGTGTTAGAACCAACAGATTGAATTCGCTGGTAAACACACGAGCCATCACTTCAAAAACATACAATGAACACAATAATAACAAGAAGTGTCATTAGAAATGAATACACACGACTAAGTATAGTACATTCACAAAGAACTGAAAATCTAGACTTAGAAAATTTCTGAAATTCCTTTCCTGCGTACTTGGTAAGTACGCAAGGTTTATGTCTTGCGTACTTAGCAAGTACGCATGAATTATGTCTTGCGTACTTGTTAAGTACGCACGACTCAACACTTGGGCAGATTTTTGAAAATCCAAAATCAGTAACTTGTGAGTTTTGATGGTAATGTTGGTTGCCACTAGGTCGAAAACCATGTTTACAACCAATGGAACCAAGACCAACATCAAAAATGCACTATAAACTGGTCATTTTGACCTAACCATCGACATACGCGAACCCACGGTCAAACACAGGACAAAATCAAAAATAGAGCCATGTTTAGGATGAATTAAAGATTATAGAGGTTTGAATAATGATTTGAAACAAGTTTTACGTGTTAATTTAGGTCCAGAAACACACAAATTCGTCAAAAATCCAAAATCCAAACCCTAGACTCATATGATCACAGATTGGTCCAAAATAGTCGATTTAACGGAGGGAAATTGTCAAGAATCTCACCAGATGATTGTTATATGTAGATGGAACAATGAACGGGACGAAAAAGATGTTTGGAATCGCACAAAGATTCAAGGAAATATGAAGCGGGTATACAACAGTGTTAAAGATGTTTGAAATGAGATAAAATCCGGAAATAATTCTAAGTCTTATATATATACCCCACACATTTTGGTCATGCATACTTAACAAGTGCGCAAGACTTAACTCTTGTGTACATAGCAAGTACGCATGACTTAAGTCTTGCGTACTTACAAGTACGCAAGGTTTAATTCATGCGCACTTGACAAGTACGCTGAAACCCTTGTGTTGCACAAATTTCAACTCAAATTATGAACAAGTCAAAGTCAAATAACGAACATGATAGGCACATTCAATCAAGAGGATTCAAAGTCAATTCACAAAGGTTAAACACAAATATTTTTGGTTTTTCTGATTGGAATTTGAACTATACATAAACTTAAAATCTTTTTGATCTTTTCAGAGTAACGATATACACATATTCACACACAAGCTATTTTTGTTCAAAGACACGAGCAGAGGATCAAATCAGGCTAAATTGTAGCAATAATGATACAAGATAAACATCAAAGAATATGGGATCATGCCATGGATTACAATTTATTCATACGTAATAAGCACATAAACAATTCAAGTTGGCAATATTATAAGATTTGAGACCATATGCATCTTTGTATCACGTTCTTGTGTGTTAAGGTATTAATTTTAAGATATATACAACGTGTACCCCACTGTTATGCTACAGAAATGTAAATTGCACTATCTCAAGGCATCTAAGATTTTCCCAAAGATTTTCAAATCTCCAGAATGAAGTTACATCATTTAGCACAGAAAAAATCAAGCAGAATCCATAAGGATTATCAAGAATCATAAGATTCAGAATTGAGTGATTCAGATGTCTTGCTTTGATTGGTTCTTCTTCTGTGAATATCATATGATGATTCAAGTTAATAGATATGGAGTTTGAGGATTTAAGTAAGGGGATCCAACTTTTATCTGGATTTGATTTCAACGAATTAGATATGATTCAAGGGTGAATATAAGCTTAACGGTTGATGTCAAGACATATCTTGGCCCAAATTCCCATTGCATACTTGTGAGTATCGGCAGTGAAGTGAACCGAAAAATTATGCTAAAGACATAACCGAAACTGGTCTCTTAAGAAATATTTGCTAAAATCTTACATCCTTTATCTGATAATGATCTTTTTTGTATTCTTTTACGCACACACACTAGCAAACATGGGTTCAAATCACAATTGTAGTCTAGATTTAGTTTCCACACTACTAATGATTCAAAGATGCCTACAACCTACTGACAATTCAAATTACTTGTAAATAAGCAGATTAAAAACACAACAATTTAAGCCATCAAGTAAGCATGACGCAATCATTTCTCATATGTGCAGTCTATGGCGTTTAGATCATTTCTGATGTATTATCATTTCCTCTTTTCTCAAGATAACTTTGAAATTTTCTCCATTTTCTATTTTGTTTGGATTTTTGTAAAATATTTGAAAACTAAAAGAACTATACAGAAAACTTAAAAGAAATAAAATTTAACTTTCATGAATTGAATTGATTTAAGAAAAACAAGGTTTCACTCTGGATTGAACATTCCTATCAAGTTGACAAGATTGTAGGATCGTAAGATTACAAGGTGATTCTATTCTAGTTGATATTGGCGGAAACAATAGCAACCAACAAAGTAAACAACAAGAATACTGATAAATGCACTGTTGTATTAGACTTCTGAGATTACAAGATTACAAGTAAAACTCTATAAAGACACTATCAAAAAGCACTATGAAGGCACACTATGTTTGAAGTGTTTACAAGATATATATAGTAACTTAGAATCAAGACAGACCCTTGATTCTAAGGATCAGATCTAACACAAGCCGTTGATCTTGTTTATTAATCTAAATTACACGTAAAGGCTAATCTAGTTAACTTTACTGAAACGTCTTCTTAGGCATCATTGTTTGCATGCTTGGAGAAGAGCGTCATTGTCCTTTATTGGTTGCACCCGTGAGGTTCCTTCTGCTTGGAGTGTGGCAGTTGCTTTTGCAGAAAGGTGTCAGAGGCGCTTCGCATGGATAGTCAGCTGCAACGTTTGGTCTTCAGAGAATAAAGCTATCAGCAGCAACATGTGTTGAATGCTGCTGATAAGCCTATCCGCAGCTACTTTGGTCTTCAGCAGCAGACAAAGTATCAGCAGCTGTTTTGGTCAGCAGCAATCTTGTGTTGTCCACAGTAGTTGTACTTAGAACAATTTTTTAGCAATCAGTCTTTGGTTCTACAAACTCCCCCTAGACTGATGCTACCAAAATTCTTCTAGTCCCTCTGTTGCTGAAGCTTTTTCATGTGGTCGACTATCCTTGCTACTTCATACCCTCGAGGATCCTTGCTGGGGTTGTCAAGAGAAAGTTCAGACAAAGTCTTGATGTCCTTACATGGCATTTTGAAGATTGCCTTGCTTGAACATCTCATCTGGTGACCCTTGACATTTGTGATGGTGAACTCATTCTTCTCAGCATTATAGGACCATCGTGCAAATGGATAGTAGGATTGTAGAGGTCTAACATCTAAGACTGCATCTTTGCTGGGGTTGAAGTGATGTTTGATCACCAGCACAAGATGTTTCCCGCCATCATTTGCAGGTATGATTTCTTCACCCAGCTCCATGATTCTCTTGAGATCTGAATCTGGAAGTTGTAGAACCTCATCAACAGACTTGTAAATCGACCTTCTTCGTTCAGTTCTCCCCCTGAATACTTCAAACCACTGATCTTGGGTACTGCAAAACCATTGGACTATTTCTCTAGAGTCTTCAGGTTTGGATATGGGTTTGGATTTCTTCAGGAGTGGCTGTTGATGAGAAGGAGCTGGGTGGGATGTTTTGAACTTTTTGGGTTGAGGAGAGGAAGGCTTGGGGATGTTTGTGGATGGTGTTTGGAAAGTGGAAGTAGTTTCTGGTGCAGAGGTTCTTTGTTTCTTGACTGGTCTCTTTCCCAGTCTTTCTTCCTCTTCCTTTTTCACTTTTGTATACAGGGCTTGTAGGTTCATGAAGGACATGGGACCTAACCTTTTTACACTTTCTCCCCTTACCTTAAGGAAGTCAATCATCACCTTCCTTTCTTCATCGGTCCTTTGATTAAGGGCAATGGCTTTCTTTGACTTTTGTCAAGCTTTCTCTTTCTCTTCATCTTTCTTCTTCTTTTCCAATTCCCCCTGCTGACCCATGAAGGCTCTGTAGATCTCTTTGTTTGAAAGTTTTTCAAGGTAGTCTGCATCCTCACCTTGAGAGATCAGAGCTTCAGTCTACTCCTCCCTTAATTCTTTTGCTAATTTAGAATCAGGGATTCTAAACTTAGCATCTTCCTTCCTCTTCTTTTCATTCTCCTCTTCTACTTCCTTTGCAAACTGTTCCTGCATCTGTCTGGCAAGTTGTTCATCTTCCTCAACTTGAGACCCTGCATTGATTTTAACTTTCATCTCATCCAGCTGTTTGGCATACAGCTGGATTGTCTGTTGTCTTAGGAGTATGACTGCCTTTCTTTCTTGATGCCTTTGTTTATGAGCCATCTCTTCAGCCATCTCTTCTTCTTCTTCTCTTTTCCTTCTTCTTTCTTCTTTCTCCTTCTTTTCTTTTCGCAACCCCTCTTCATCCTCTTCTGTCATAATGCCCTTCCCTTTATTAACATTGGATGCCTCTGCTCTGGCTTCACTGATCACAGAAACAGCTGATTGTTGTGCTGTTGGGATCTCTGCCTCGGCTTCATTGGCAAGTTGAGAAATTGACAAGGGACGGTCACTGTCTTCATCAAGTTGGTACTTAGGACCTTCTATTTCTCTCAGTTGATCCTTAAGTGAAGATCTTGTGCCAAATGCTACAGATGTGGCTTCAACTTGTGGAGTATCTGAGTTGGAGTCAGTATCAGAAGTTGACACAGACTCTTCCTGAGGAATCAGTCCTTCTTCTTCAAGATGGGCTTTGATGGTGACCATCATTGCCTGGCTCTCTAATGAGTTAATATTGCAGATGTTGGCTCTGAGCTGAAAGATCTTGAATAGGAAGTCTGAGGGCAGCTGGAGGATGTTCCTGGTGTTGATGGTGAGAGAGGTGCCGTTGCTTAGAAGGAAGGTATGGTCAAGGCACTTATTGCTTATCCATCCTAGCACATCTAAGTCCTTGACCATTAGTTTGTACATGAGTCTTTTCAGGCTCAGAACTTCTTCTTCATTGAGAAGACTGCTCCTTGTGATTTGGAGATTTTTGGGAGACAGTCTTCTTTCTGCAGCCTGAGATGACTCAGGAGACTCTACCCGTTTTAGTTCTTTGATTAGTCTTATGAAGTTGGGTAGGTTGTCCTCCATCAAAGCATAGAACATGTCAATGGAAAGGTCTGCTGAGAGGTCTGATGAGTTGTTGATGCAGATAAGATCATATAGGTCAAGGATTTCAAATGGATGAATTAAATCCCAGTCTAGCTCTTCTACTCCGCTAAACTCCCGACCTATCCAAAACCTCTCAGTTTTCTCATCGTACCCCCAAGCTAGTATAATGTCAAACTCTAGCTGTGTTGATGTCAGTGGGAAGTGGGGGGCAGCTGCATGACTTATGATGGCTGCAACTTTTGGGATGATGCTGAAGGATGTAGATGTTTCATCTTGGTTGTTTTCATCCATCAGCACCTCATATATAGCTCTGACAACTAGCTTCCAGTCTTCAGTAGAGTCTTCTTCATTGTCATCTAAGACTGGCAAGTCATGAACTTGGACAAAAGCTGGTCTGAATAGAGTACTTTGGAAGGCAGCCTGCTCTTGAATCCAGTTGTCGAGACTTTCAGTGTCTTCTTCCATAGGGACTTTCTCCCCTATTTTGGTTGCATCAGTGAACAAATAGGCATCTATTTGAGTGCCCACTGAGACAAGAGAGGGAGAAGCTGTGGAGGGGCATTGATGGGCTTCATGCATCAAGGCTTGGTGTCGTAGTTTGGACACTTCAGCCTCAAGCATAGCCACCCTGGCCATCAATTCCAAATTGTTTAGTTTCAAACTGTCCTCATCCACAGTTGTGGAATCCTTGGACCCAAATGGGGCCGTAGTCCGAGCCTCAGCATCCCCATCACCCGTGGTTTCTTGGTGCCTGGGATTCCTCTCAGTGAGGGGAGTTTCCAAGGAAACACCCTCACCATGAGTTGCCGTGGTTGAGGTCTTAAAGATGTTGTCACTGTCCTCCTGGTCATTTGATGGACCAGTAGTAGTGACAGCCTCTTCCACATCCACTCTTTCATTACTCCTAGAGTGGACCTTCAAGGGTGAAGAACTTGGGTTGGGTGTTTCGGAAGCAAGACCAATCAGTACCTCCTTGATAGTGGTAGTTGGAGAAGGTACATCACTTTGGTCAGGTTCCTCAACACTTAAGTCCAAAGAAGATAGGAATGGCTCAAAGGGCTGTTCTATGGATCCGGGAAGTGATCCTAATCCTAATAGAGAGACTTCCGAAGGATTCTCCCTAACAGTGTGGCTTTCCCTTATGATATTCTCACTAGAATGTTGTGATTCTGAGTGAGGGATGTTGGCTTGGGTTTGGGCCTTGGAGGCAAGAGAAGAAGGAGTTCTCTTGCCCCTCTTCCTTGTATATTTGGCTGCAACCGGGGCCCTGTGTTCCGGTTGAGCAATCAAACTGTGGGTGAGTAAAGTATGTGCATGTACATCCTCAGTAGAATGCACAGGGGTTCGATCAAGGGAAGCAGCAGTTTGAGTTTGTGGCAGTGAGGTGGAGGGTGTGGGATCAGTATCAGCTGGGTTTGCTGAACTGTCACCCTGGGCACTTTGCGTGTTCAACATTGTAGACAACAATGGAACATCGGCCCCTGAGAACTTTGATGAAACTGTTCTCATGCTTTGAAAAATGTTGTTCTTATGCCCCAGCATTATGTAGATTCTTGTAGTTTTTGAAAGATCTTGGTGCTCAATGTTGAACACTTCCTGCAAGAATCTTGGGTACATGAAGAACTGTGATTTCACCCCTTCTTGAAGGTTGTATCTCAAACCTTCAAGAATGAGGTGGGAAAAATTGAAACCCGCCCCATTTATCATACCGTGAATTGCCGACGCAAGTCCGGAGCTAAGTTGGTTCCAGCCACTCCTCTTCTGGGATATGCATTGGAGAAGAGTGTGGCAGAGATACTTCCATTTGGGACCCATGAGTGCCTTCTCTATCGTATACTCTGTTTGATTCCCAGCATACCCTATGGATACAAAGGTCCTCATGTATACGTCTCTTGGGTAAGAGATGGCGTCCCCTTCATCCTGAAGCTTGAGGTGTTGGCGGAGCTTTGCTTCAGTGATAATCATCTCCTTGCCGTCTACTATGCCTCTGATTTGGGGAGTGCCCTGGTCAGTAGAATACACGGCTGAGCTCCAAAACTCTTCCATGTGGGAAGTATAGATGGTTGGGTTGACTGTTAAGGCATGGTGGATTTTGGACCGACAAAGGAAGTTGATCATATCATCGAAACCTTCGGATTTCTTGCCCTTTATTAGGTATGCAGTGAGGTTGTGATATGGGGAAAACTTGTCGTTGGGGTTGTTTATGTCTGTGCCTGCCATTGTTATGGATTTGGAGGGAAGAGAGAAGGGTGTTTGATGGTGGTTAATTATGGAGGGCTTTGAATGCTGTGGGGACGGGAGAGAAAGTGATGGGAGATAGGTTTGAAATTGAATATGAAGAGGTTGTGGGAACGTTTGAGATTGTGATATAACGGCAGACGAAGAAAAAGCAACTTTACTTGTACAGTACAACCTGTTTCACTTTTCATTGTTACAGCTGTAAAACACTCGAGCAGTCATGGTAAAGACTGAGAGTAGTTTTTACCTCGGGTAAAAGTTAATGTAGACTTGTTTTACCCATCAGCAGCAAACTTGGTTGCTGCCGATGGTGAGCTATCCGCTGCAAACTTGGTTGCTGCGGATAGTGAAGTCTTTCAGCAGCAGATTTGGGTGCTGCTGACTGTTGTATTCATTCCGCAGCAAAAAGGTTGCTGCTGACCGCCTTAAAGCTGTCCGCAGGAAACTTGTTCCTGCTGATAACTTAAAGCGATCAGTGGCAAAGGCTTTGCTGCTGAAGAGTAAATCTGTCAGCAGCGAAAAAAGTGCTGCTGACTATAACCTTTTATTAAGAACAAAAACATAGACATATTTACAAGGAAAGATAAAAAATTAGAGACATGTCTTATTCAAAGTTCATCATGCCAATTGATTCAACTAGATATCGAAATCTTGCTTCATCAAAAGGTTTAGTGAACAAATCAGCATATTGCTCATTTGTGTGAACCTTGGATACGACAATTCTCTTTTTCTCAGCTTGATCCCTGATAAAGTGATACCTGATGTCGATGTGCTTAGTCTTGGAATGCTGCACTGGATTATTTGTGATAGAGATAGCACTCATGTTGTCAATGTGAATTGGAGTCTGCATGAAGGTCATTCCATAGTCAAGCATTTGATTTTGGATCCAGATGACCTGTGCACAGCAGCTTGAAGCTGCAATGTATTATGCTTCAGCTGTTGAAGTAGAGACACATGTTTGCTTTTTGCATTGCTATGAGATGAGCCTTCTTCCAAGAAATTGACATCCCCTAGATGTGGACTTTTTGTCCAAGTTACAACCCCCATAGTCACTGTCAGTGTAGGCATAGAGATTGACATTTCCATTCTTTGGATACCATAGCCCAAGTTTTGGAGCTCCCTTTAGGTATCTAAGGATCCTTTTGACAGCTTGAAGATGAGACACTTTTGGAGCTGCTTGAAATCTTGCGCAGAGACAAACTGCAAACATGATATCTGGTCTTGAGGCAGTGAGATACATGAGAGACCCTATCATTGCTCGGTACTGATGTGATCAGTGTCTTGTCCTTCTTTATCCAGAAATAATTGATGGTGCACTTGCAGCAGAGCAGTCAGCCATTTTGAACCTCTCCAAGATGCTTTTGACATACTTGGATTGACTTATGAAGATTCCATTTGGTACCTGTTTGACTTGAAGTCCTAAAAAGAAATTTAGTTCACCCATTGAACTCATTTCAAATTTGGAATGCATCAGAACTTCAAAGTCTTTGCAGAGCTTCTTTCTTGTAGATTCAAAGATAATGTCATCAACATAAATCTGGACCAACAAAATTTCTCCCCCTTCATCTTTGATGAAAAGTGTCTGATCAATGGCCCCCCTTCTGAAGTTGTTGCTAAGTAGATATCCAGATAAAGTTTCATACCAGGCTCTTGGGGCTTGGTGTAAGCCATAGAGAGCTTTGTCCAGTTTTAAGACCTTATTTGGATGTGCAGGATCCACAAAGCCTGGAGGCTGTTTGACATAGACCTTTTCACCAATCTTGCCATACAAAAAGGCACTCTTCACATCCATTTGATAGACCATAAAGTTTTTGGATGCTGCATATGCCAGAAAGATTCTGATGGCTTCCAGACGGGCAACAGGAGCAAAGACTTCATCATAGTCAATGCCTTCTTCTTGAGTGTAACCTTGAGCTACCAGTCTGGCTTTGTTCTTGACCACGATGCCCCTTTCATCTTGCTTGTTTATGAAGACTCATCTTGTTCCAATGGCTATTTGACCAGGTGGAAGATCAACAAGCTTCCAAACATCTTGTCTTTTGAATTGCAGCAATTCTTCCTACATTGCTTCAATCCAGCTGTTGTGCTTGAGAGCTTCATAAATCTTCTTGGGTTCCACCTGAGATAGAAAGCAAGAGAACAAACAAATGTTGGCTTCATGAGACTTACTTCTTGTCTGGATACCTGTGTGGACTTGGCCAATGATGTTTTCCAGAGGATGCTCTTTGTTTATTCTCTGTGCTGGTATCACATCCAGCCGTATTCCCTCTTTAAGATTACTTTGGTTTAGATCAGGATTGTCTTCAGTTGTGAGGAGAGGAGCTTGGAGGTTCTGATCATTGTGTTCCACATTGTCAGCAGTATTAGCATCAGAGGCCTCTTCAGCATGGATTGAGGAGGCTTCATTAAAGATTTCTTGGTCAGAGAGATTGCTGCTTGTGGTGTTGGAAGTACCGGCTTCACCTGTACTGGCTTCAATAGCTTCTGCCACTGATGGAGGATCAATGGATGGCCTTTTCATCCTGATGTAGGGACTGGGAAAATCCAGTCTGTAGTCAGAAGAGGAGGTTGAGGCAGAAGATGTTGATTTTGAAGAAGAAAACTCCATATTTCAGAATATGAGAGGCTCAAATATCTGGGTGAAGGAGTCTATATCAAAAATCCAGTTAGGACCTTTGCCTTGTTCACAGACAACGTGTTCCCTGCATTCCACATTAGCAGATTCTTCCACAATCCGAGTCCTAGAATTGAACACTCGGTAGGCCTTTGATTGAGAGGAGTAACCCACAAAGTAACCTTCATCAGACTTTGCACCGAATTTAGGAAGAAATCCATGTGTGATGAGGATGGTACATGGACATCCAAAGGGCTTCAGGAAGCCAATGTAGGGAACTCTTTTGAGCCATAGTTCATAGGGTGTTTTCTGGAGAGGCTTAACAATAAGGACTCTATTCTGCACATAACAAGCTGTGCTTACTGCTTCCGCCCAGAAAGTAAGGGGCAGCTTTGAGTCAGCCAGCATAGATCTTGCTGATTCAATCAGAGTCCTATTTCTTCTTTCAGCAACCCCATTTTGTTGAGGGGTTCTTGGAGCACTGTATTGCCTTTCAATACTCTTGCTCTCACAGAAACTGTTCAAAGTGTGATTTTTGAACTCTGTTCCCTGATCACACCTTATGATCTTTACCTTCAGATTGCTTTGATTCTCTACCCTAAGAATATAGGATTTGAGAATTTTAGCAGTTTCATCTTTTGTTCTTAGGAAGAATACCCATGAGAATCTGGAGAAGTCATCAGTTATCACCAGACAGTAGGACTTTTTGCCCATTGACATGACATTCGTAGGACCAAAGAGATCCATATGCAGTAGCTGGAGAGGGGTGTCATTTGTGTTCAATGTCTTAGGCTTATGGGAACTCTTGTGTTGTTTTCCCTTCAAGCAGGCAATGCAGTGATCGTCTAGCTGGAATTCTTTGTCAGGAAGCCCTCTGACAAGATTGTCCTTCACTAAATTATTGATTGTTTTGATGTTAACATGGCTTAACCTCCTGTGCCAGAGAGCGGATTCATCAACTGATGCCTTTGACAGAAAACATGAAACACTACCAAATGGAGTGACTTCATTCATGTCAAGCACATATAAGTTGTCCTTTCTATGAGCAGTTAGGAGAATCTTCTCTGGAGGGGGTTTAGATAGGCCAGGAGCTAACACGAAACATTCTTTGTCAGTGAAGAGCATCCAATGCTTTTGATCACATACTTGGGAAACACTCATGAGATTGAAGTCAAGTTCTTTAACATAGTTGACTCTTTCAATACTCATCCTTTCATTGGACACAGTTCCTTGTCCAGTGATAGATCCACCCTTTGAGTCACTCCCAAAGGCAACATATCCTCCATTGAAATGTCTGAAGTTAGAGAGGATGGACCTGTTGCCTGTCATGTGCCTGGAACAGCCGCTATCTACCACCCAAGTATTGTGTTTATTGCCTGGCTGTCCCTGCACATGGTAGATATCTAATTAGTGGGAGGAACATTGTAGCATGCAGCATTGTAGAAAATCGTTGCTAATTTTCCATTGTCAGCATGCTTGCAGTCAATAGAACCAATAGTTATGCTTGGAGATTGTTTGGCCTTCCATTGCTGTGTTGGTGGTTTTCTAGCTTTCTTTACATTGTCGGCAGAAGATGTTGTTGCTGACAATTCTGGCTTATCCGCAGCCGATTTTGCTGCTAAAGGCTTTGCTGGAGCAGTAGCAGTTTTTGCTGCTGGAAGCTTTACTTTGGATTTTGCTTTGTTAGCAGCAGATACTTTTGCTGCTGATGCCGTTGTTTTTTATTTTGCTTTGTCAGCAGATGAGACTTTTGCTGCTGAAGGCTTTGCCTTTGGTTTCCTGGACTTTACTCTATCAGCAGCGATTTTGTTTGCTGCTGATGGGTTGAACACAGATGAACGATTTGCAATCTGGTTAAAAGGGTTGAACTTGCATGTTGCAGCAAAGTGGTTTGATTCCCCACATATGATGCAAGTTTGTTGAGGTTTCTGCATCTTCACTCTTTGAGGGGATAGAGATTCTCTGAACTTTGTTGCCTTTGCATCATAGCTTCTCACCTGTTTGTTTCTGTTTGTTTTCTCAAAGGCATGCTGCTTTGAGTTTCTTTGGTGTTCACGGTAGTGAAAGCAGGTGCTGGCTGTGTGATTGTATTTGCCACACACAAAGCAGGATAGTGTTATCTTGTCCCTGTGAAAGTGCACATAGTCCTTTCTTTGAAACAAATCTTTGAAGTTCCAGGGATGAGCTTTGTTATGTTCAAAAGTGGCTTCTTCTAGTGTCTTTTGAACATATGGACCTTTTTCTCCAGGTGCATGAAAAATATCAAACACCTTTGGCTTTGACTGAGACTTGGGGTTGGTGAAACCTGATGTCTCTCCCTTTTTAATGTTTAGCTTTCTTCCATTTTGAGGATAGCTAATCATGATTTGTTTGAATGGGATGGGAGCTGGAATAGCTGGAGTAACAACAGGACATTCAGTTTTGTTCAGAACAGCTTCAGAGATAGGAGCAGATGGGACTGCACTAGTTTCACAGTGGTCTGAGCAGGTTGACTCAGGTTCTGAAGAGGTGGAGCAGTCTTCCACAAAACATGCATCCATTGAAGGATCAAGGTTTCGGTTTGCCGTGTCAAGATTTGCAGTATTAAAGCTTGGTTGGTGAATGGCAACATAGTCAGCAGGAGGAGGAACTGTCTTGTACTGGTCATTATGATATCCAAGTCCAGTTTTTACCTTTTCATGGACTTGAATATCTAACAATCTTTGTAACTTTTTAGATGAAAATTCATATTTTTCAACATGAACTTTCTGTTCAGCCAGTTCAGCTCTGGTAGCTTTAAGTTTTACTAATAGATCATCAATCTGAGTTTCAAGATTGGTTTGTTCATGTTTTAATGAAGAAATCTCTTTCTTAAGGCAGTTAATCTTTTCTTTGTAAGTATTTTCGACCTTTTTGAATTCAGACTTCATTTGATGAAACTCTTCATTTTGATCTATCAGATTTTGGTTATGCTTTCTATAACCTAAAACTTTGTCAATGCAAGCTTGAGAGCAAAGATGTTCAAATACCTGAGGTGGTATCTCTGCATTGTCTGCCATAAGTGATTGGTTGGAGGCAGGAACATCTTCATATTGAAAACTCCAGTCAAAGTCTGTAGTTCCAACATTTGCACAGGCTGCAGTTTGTGCTGGAGGAGTTCCTTGCTGCTGCTGCTGCCTGGGCTGACCTTGGTAAGCTTGTCTTTGATGGCTGGCACCCTGATTGGCTTTAGGTGCCTTGCACTCCCTAGCAAAGTGACCCATTTGGTTACAGTTGTAACATCGGATCTTGCTTTTATCAAGCCCAACTCTGGTGTTTGAGTTGTTGCCTGGAACTGATCTCCCGGTTCTAGAATAAAACCTTTTTGCTCTGAGGGAGAGCATGGCATATGAGTGCTGAATATCCATTTCTTCAAGATCATCTGGATGAAAGCATTCCAGATCCTCCTTTATGAAGTGCATGCTGCTTGAGTTGTCAGAGACAAAAGTAGTAGAGGTTGGCTGTTGAGGAGGTGCCTCAAGAAGAAATGGTGATGAGTTGGATAGTGAAGCAGTTGGTGTTTGAGGATGAGTAACAATGGGAGGATAGTAGTTGCTTGCACTAGGACCGGAATGATCAGAGTGAAGCGCTGAGGTGGTGGTGGAGGAAGTGGTAGCTGATTGATAACTGGAGCTCCTTTCTTTAGCTTGAATCACTTCTAATTCATAGGTTTTGAGCATGCCAAAGAGCTCAGTCATCTGAAGAGTCTTCAGATTCTCTGTTCTTCTGATGGACACTGTATATAATGTCCAACAACTAGGAAGAGATCTTATGAACTTCTTGAGAATGTCTTCATTCTCCAGCTTTACCTTGGAGCACTGCAGTTCTCCAACCAGGTACGTGTACCTGTTATATAAAACTGTTAGTGACTCACCTTCCTTCCAGACGAAGTTTTCATACTGTTGCTTGAGAATGTCACGTATGTTCTCCTTGACCTCCTCAGATCCAGCAAACATCTTTTCCAAGGCTTCCCATAACTCCTTTGCAGTTTTGTAAACCCTGAAGTTGTGAAAAACTTCATTTGGAAGGCACATTTAGATAGCTCCTAATGCCTTGAAGTCCACCTCCATTTTCTTGATGTCTTCTTCAGAATACTTGGAGGGTTCCTTCGGAACTAGTGGTCCTCCGGAGTCAGCAGAGGCCACCATGGGAACATAAGGTCCATCCCTTATGGATTTCCACATTCCGTATTCTTGGTAGCAGAAGAAGCTTTCCATACGGTTCTTCCACATATCATAGTCCTCCCCAGACACCAACCTCGGTGGTCGGTTGATACTGCCGATGTCTTCAGATCCATTACTTTGTGCCATTTTGTTTTGTGTGACTTGATCAAGAATAGAGTTTTGAATAGAATCAGAAAGTGATTAAACAAATTTTAGTTTGTTTAATCTTGAGCCAAAGCTCTGATACCACTTGTAGGATCGTAAGATTACAAGGTGATTCTATTCTAGTTGATATTGGTGGAAATAATAGCAACCAAAAAAGTAAACAAGTAAACAGCAAGAATACTGATAAATGCAAAGTTGTATTAGACTTCTGAGATTACAAGATTACAAGTAAAACTCTATCAAGACACTATCAAAAAGCACTATGAAGGCACACTGTGTTTGAAGTGTTTACAAGATATATATAGTAACTTAGAATCAAGACAGACCCTTGATTCTAAGGATCAGATCTAACACAAGCCGTTGATCTTGTTTATTAATCTAAATTACACGTAAAGGCTAATCTAGTTAACTTTACTGAAACGTCTTCTTAGGCATCATTATTTGCATGCTTGGAGAAGAGCGTCATTGTCCTTTATTGGTTGCACCAGTGAGGTTCCTTCTGCTTGGAGTGTGGCAGTTGCTTTTGCAGAAAGGTGTCAGTGGCGCTTCGCATGGATAGTCAGCTGCAACGTTTGGTCTTCAGAGAATAAAGCTATCAGCAGCAGAGATGAGGACCAGCAGCAAGATTGATCTATCCGCAGCTGCTGAGGATATGCCTATCAGCAGCAACATGTGTTGAATGCTGCTGATAAGCCTATCTGCAGCTACTTTGGTCTTCAGCAGCAGACAAAGTACCAGCAGCTATTTTGGTCAGCAGCAATCTTGTGTTGTCCGCAGCAGTTGTACTTAGAACAGTTTTGTAGCAATCAGTCTTTGGTTCTACAAAGATGTTCAAAACGGGTTCGATAAAACGCCTTAGTGAAAAGGTCAGCAAAGTTGTCATCCGTGTGAACCTTTACAAGTTCAATAAGATGCTTTTCAGCACAATCATGGATGAAATGGTGGCGAATTTCAATGTGTTTAGTTTTGGAATGTTTCACCGGGTTGTTTGTGATGGACATGGTGGCATTGTTGTCAATGAACAGTGGAGTTCCAGTGAAGTTTAAGCCGTAGTCTCTCAATTATTGCTGAATCCACAATATCTGAGAACACCCGCTCACTGCAGCAATGTACTCTGCTTCACATGTTGAGACATAAACCGTTGACTGCTTCTTACACTACTAGGAAACCAGCCTGTCTCCCAAGAATTGACATCCACCTGAAGTTGACTTTCTATCTAGGTTACAACCGCCATAGTCTGAATCAGTATAGGCTTTGAGGTCAAATGACTGCTGCTTTGAGTACCAAAGACCCAATCGGGGTTTCCCCTTCAAGTATCTGAATATCCTCTTGACAGCTATCATATGAGACTCCTTCGGTTGTGACTGAAACCTTGGGCACAAGCATACAACAAGCATTATGTCGGGCCTTGAAGCTGTGAGACACATAAGAGATCCGATCATCCCACGGTATAATTTGCAATCCACATCCTTTCCATCTTTGTCTGGATGCATACCATGATTGACGGGGATAGGTGTTCCGTAAGTACTGCTATCATTCATCATGTATTTTGACAAGATGTCCTGCACATACTTAGTTTGACGTAGATAGATGCCATCCTCTCTTTGACTGACTTGCATACCTAGAAAGAACGACAATTCACCCATGTTACTCATCTCAAACTTGGACTTCATCACCTGTTCGAATTCCCTACACATCTCTTCATTTGTAGACCCAAAAATAATATCATCGACATACACTTGTACAAGAAGAATATCACCTCCTGCTTTCCTAATGAAGAGGGTCGAGTCAATCTATCCACGGTCGAAACCATTTGAGAGTAGATGTTTTGATAATGTCTCATACCATGCCCGAGGAGCTTGATGAAGACCATAAAGTGCTTTATCGAGCTTATACACTTTATTGATATTATGCGGATCTTCAAAGCCAGGAGGTTGAGTGACATAGACCTCTTCATGAACTTTTCCATACAGGAAAGCACTCTTCACATCAAGTTGATAGACCTTGAAGCCGACATAGGAGGCATAAGCCAGAAACAGTCGAATGGCCTCAAGTCTAGCAACTGGGCATAGACTTCAGTGTAATCCAGGCCCTCTTGTTGATAAAATCCTTGAACAACCAACCTTGCTTTATTCTTCACTATGACATGACGATCATCCGTTTTGTACTTGAACACCCATCTGGTTCCAATTGGTTATACGCCTCTTGGCAAGTCAACCAAATCCCACACATTCAACTTTTGGAATTGAGACAGTTCATCTTGCATTGCCTCAATCCAGCAGTTGTCAGTGAGAGCCTCCTTCACATTCTTCGGCTCTAACTGGGACACGAATGCAGCATGCAAACATGTTTCCATGACACCAGTGTCAAGTATCTCAGAGTACAAACTAGTGTTCTCAGCAATGGTTATATGACGAGTCTGAACACCAGCATGAGGATCACCAATAATGTTGTTAATTGGATGATTCTTATGCACTCTCGTCTCTGGTATTTCTGATTCCTGAATTTCTGAATCGAGGTTCATGCTCAACTCCCCCATATCCTGTGTTCCAGAAGAAGAAGATTCAATGTTGATTGGATCAGCTGGAGCTTCATTTCCTACACAAGTGTTAGGATTAGCTTGAGCGTCATTTCCGTCAACATGAAAAACTTCAATGTTATCACTATCATGAGTTCCAGATGCAGATGCAGCATTGGAATCGGGAGTTACAATCGGTACAGTTGCACGGGTTGAGAATCTGGAGTCATCACTGCCACCAAAGAACTCATACACAGTTGCGGCATCTTCGGCAGACAAATCAGGAAGGTTGAAAGACTTGAATAGCGCATCATAATCAAAACCCCAAGCTGGACCAGTTGGTTCTGGTGGAATGTTGTGTTTACTGCAATCCACTTCAAACCATTCCTCGACAGTACGAGTTCTTATATTGTACACTCTCTTGCAAGGCGAGTTGGCAACATATCCTAAGAAGATGCCTTCCATCGCTTTTGTATGAAACTTAGACTTGAGGTATTTATATTGTAGCAATAAGGAACAGGGACTACCAAAAGGAACTAGGTAGTCAAGATTGGGAGGTCGATTGTTGATCAACTCATAGCAAGTCTTGTTGTGTCTCTTCACAACTAGAACTCTGTTCAAAACATGACAAGCTGTATTTACTGCTTCTGCCTAGAAAGTGACAGGAAGCTTTGCATCTGACAGCATTGTCCTTGCAGTCTCAATCAAGGTTCTGTTCTTCCTTTCTGCAACTCCGTTCTGCTGAGGTGTGTACGGGCACTAAATTCATGACGGATACCCTTCTTGAGAAAGAAAAGTTCCATCAAATTATTCTTGAATTCAGTTCCGTTATCACTCCTTATTCTTCTAATCTTCAACATGCAAAAAGATTCCAAGATCAGGATCAGGTATCGAAGAATGTCAGCAGTCTCGTCCTTTGTACCAAAAAAATACACCCAAGAAAAACGTGAGAAGTCATCAGTTACAACTAGACAGAATGACTTCCCTCTAATACTCCTGATACTTATGGGGCCAAACAGATCCATATGTAATAGCTCCAAAGGGGTATCGATGGAGTTTTGGAACTTGGGCTTGTGAGACTTCCGTTGATGTGTGCCCTTTTAACAAGGCATACAGTCATCTGCAATGGCAAATCTTAGCTTAGGAACATCGGTTACCAAACCGTTTCGGACAAGATGATTCATTTTTTGATAAGAAATGTGTCCGAGTTTCCTATGACACAAGATTGAGTCAAGCTCTGTCGCTTTGGTAAGCAAACAAGTAGCAACTGATGAGGTGGTTGTTGCCACACTCATATCAATCTAAAAGTGTCATTTGCCCTTGGTGCTCGCTTCAGAATCCAGTCTTCAGGAACTTCAAAACTAGGTTTGAGAATCATGCATTCTGTCTTGTCAAACATAACTGAGTACTCCTTGTCGTACATCTGAGAAACACTCAACATGTTATGTTTTAGCTGCTCACAGTAGTTGACGTTGTCGAAGCTGACACAACCATTTGAAACCACGCCTTGAAAAGTAATATTGCCGCTCTTTTCGCCTGCAAAGGCCACATAGCTGTCTCTGAATGGTTTTACATCTTGAAGCAGGGCCATGTTGCCTGTCATGTGCTGGGAGCATCCACTATCTACATACTAACGATTAGAGATAGTACCATTCGGATGTCCCTGCACGAGTCACAAGAAATTAATTAGATTTGGAGACCCAAGACATAGTGGTCTTGGGTCGTCCGTCTTTCTCAAAATAAACAACCTCAATTAATTCACAATTGTGACTATAAAAAATGGATGAATCTTTAGAAGACTTGGGACCAGGAGATTGAGAACTTTTAGATTTCTTGTTCCATGACCTTTTCTTTTGTTTTACTGGAACAGTAGGCTTACATTCAACAGAAGCAGGTGAACTAGTGTAAGCTTCACCTGATTGAACTCCAGCCAGTTGTTCCAGCTTTCTCAATCTCTTGTTCCTTCTTCTCCTATGTGGCTTAGAAAGCTTAACCACAGGTTTCTCACCAGTAGGTGCACTACCAGAGGTAGAAGCACAAGGTTTAGCATATATCTTTTCCCTTTTTGGAACATATGGTTTAGCCTCAGATGTAATCTTTGGCTTTACCATAGGTTTTACCGGTGGTTTCACCACATTTGCTTTTGGATGCTTGGGTTGTTTCACTGGTGGTGACTTGGAGATAACAGCCAGTTGTGAAAAAATTGGCCGTTTCCCTTGGTTCTTAGCAGGGCAGTTCACAAGGATGTGACCAACCATACCACAGTGAAAGAAAGTTCTCTTTTCTTTATAAGTCCTCCTGTAAGGCTCATTAGATCTGGCATTAGATGACTCAGCATGTTTGACCCGGTGATGATTGGTTCTTGGGAATATAATACTTTTGGGAATATAACAACCAGTTTGACCCGGTGATGATTGGTTCTTGGGAATATAATACTTTTGCATACTTTCTTGATAGCCAAGCCCATAATGAGCTGAAAAAGCTTCCTTTTTAACTTGATTAATGTTTTTATATCCCCCATAAAGCATCACTTTTAATTTTTCATTTGATTCAGTGATATCGGGTTCAGTCAAAATACAATTATCACTATCAGTGATAATGTTTTTCTTAACTTTCTGTTCACCGAGCAACTCCTCAGAGACTACTCCTTCAGGACAGGTGTTCTTAGACCCATCATCAGAAGTAGTAAGGAACTCTTCATCAGATGCAGAGTCAACCTTACTTGAGGAATCATCCTTGTTAGAGGAATCATCCTGACTCGAGGACTCATCAAGGCAGGACAAATCAATGTCAATTAAGCCGTTGTCAAATTTCCCGCTTACTGGTGGAGGAATGGCATTAGTACCCAGCCCGAAGCCATTTACTTGTCTCACTACAGACTCGTAGTGTTCCACCACAAAACTAGAATTTTTCAACTTCTCAATATTACCTTTCAACTGCAAGATCTCATTTTGCAGCTTGTTGATCTCATTGTTCTTTTTCTCTAACCCCTTGTACGCAACATCTAAATGAAACTGTTGATAGCTGATTTTAAGTGAATAATCACGTTTTTCTTTCTTCAACGTTTCAGTTGAATCTTTGTATCATTTTTCATTTTCTTTGTAGCTTAAAAATGCAATACGAAGGGGTTCAACTTTGTCTTGAAGATTTGAATTTTCAACCTTTAAGCTTAGACATTTGGAACAAGAAAAGACAGCAAAAGAGTCAAAATCTACCTCATTAGACAAACATGATACCTCTCTAATAGCCATGAGGGCAACTACAGTTGTAGACTCTTCTTGGTCAGCCACAAAGGCTTCCCATTCCTCTGCTTCCATCATCTCCATAATCTCAGCCATGAGACCAACCTGTGTTTGAGCAATAATGGCATCCTCCAGATGAACACCCCAATCAAAGTTGTCGTCTTGTTGTGTTACCAAAGCATTGGATGTTCCACCTTGACCTTGATTGCAGTTGTTGGAGTTGTTGTACCCTTGATTGTTTCCTTAGCTAGGTTTGGTGAATCCCGAGGCCGGTGCTTTGTCCTTTTGACATTCTCTTGCAAAATAACCATAGTTATTGCATTTGTAGCACTTGGCCTTGGATTTATAAAATCCCACCTTGGCATTCGAATGTCCACCAATAAACTTCCTGCCAGTTCTATTCAGGAAACAATTCGCCTTTCTCAAGATCATGGCCATATTCCATTGAATATCCATGTCCTCCATATCATCCGCATCCACCTGATTGAAGTCTTCTTCTATGGTTTCAGGATCTGTGAGCTTACCGCCAATGAAGTTCTCATAGGCAAGCATGCATGATGAGAATAAAGCCACATGATCTTCAGCTATCTTGGCTATTGCTGATTGGTTAGCAGAAGATGTGGGAGAAGGATTTCATGAAGAATTCTGGTGATGAGATCCAGAACCAGAACCAGATCCAGATGCTGCATAGCAAGCATGACCACCACAGATATTTGAGTTATCCTCCTCATGAAAGTTCCATGAGAATAAGGCGATTCCTAAACCAGTTGAGTTAGCTGTGGAAGACGTCCCATAATACATAGAAGGGTCTTGGATTTGAGATCTCCCTAAGCTTTCTTTTCTCTTAAGGTTCATATCGTGTTCTTGAACCTTACTGATTGCTTCTTCAATCGTCATCTCATAGAACTTGGGGTTCTCTCTCAGCAGAGTGGTATACATCTCAAACTTTGGTGCTAACGCATCCAGAAAATTTTCAACTAATTCCTCATCAGGATACTTCAGCTCAAAAGCTTTTAACTCAGTTTGTAGATGATAGAATCTAGATATAAGTTCATCTGTAGATTCATTCTCCAGGTATCTGAAGCACTCATACTGTTTCCTAAGAAGATCCCTCTTACTCTTCTTGATGTCACTGTTTCCCTCGAATCTCTTCTGCAAAGCCTTCCAGAGATCCTTGGAGTTATCGTATCCTCTAAAGCTATGAAATAACTCCCTGGTCAAGGCCATAGTAATAGATCTGTGTGCCTTCTTCTCTCTATCATAAACTTTCTTTTCTTCTTCATCAAGTTTGGAGATAGGCTTGGGAACTTCCTCATCAAGATATGTATATGTGGGATGCTTATAACCCTCTAGAATGGGTATGAGATATAATGTTCAAAGCGTGCTTTCCAGTTTGAGTATTCATTTACGTTAAGCAGCATTGGTGGTTTCTGTTGGGTTCCAATCTCATTGTCATAATTAAGAAGGTTACCGAGGTTCTGAATATTTGCCATAGTGAAACACCTAGTCAAATTTCAGAAAAATCAAAACAACTTGTGCACTTGAATCTGGTCTTGCGCACTTAAAGACCTGGTCTTGCGTATTTAGAATTTGCTCTTGTGTACTTGACAAGTACGTAGGAGTAAATGATAAGTACGTCGGAGATCACTTAAGTACGCAGCAAATATGGTCTTGCGTACTTGGTAAGTACGCAGCAAGACTGTATTTGTTGCCAAATATGGTAAGTACGCAGGTCACTTTTTCACCAACCCTCACCAACTTTTTCCGGTCACTGGAATCTCACCGGAGATAGAAAAAGTTGAAGATATGATCAAACAAAATCAGCCAAAAGGTCAGAAACTCATTTCTAACCAACCTTTGATGCTCAAAACACTCAAATACACAATAAAAGTCCGTTTTTGAGTGATTTTTGCTTCTAAAATAGTGCTCAAGAGCTACCCCTATTTTATCACAAAAATCAATAAAAACACACACTTTTGCTTGCAAAATCTCTGTAGGATGTGTAGAAGATGCTCCTAACACACTCACAACACTCGAAATCAAGAGCTTCGCTCTGATACCACTTGTAGGTTCCCGGGTGTCTCGGATCGTTACGTGTGGGTGTGTGACTAGTCGGACCGGGTGCGGAATGCCCGTGACTAGGTGGAGAATCAAGTAACACAAGGTAAACCGACAACGAAATCACTTTCAAACTCCATCTATTATAAACTTGAAGGTTACAGAGAGAATACAACTGAGTGCAAATGACTGCGTACATAACTTATGTCAACCTAGCCTATTTATACTAGACCTGATCTATGTGCACTTAACAAGTGCGTAGGGTAAATTGTTCCTGCGTACTTAACCAGTACATAGAGTATTCTTGCGTACTTGAACATACATTAGTAATTACAACTTGATAACTAATACATACAGACATTAACATACAAAGACTAATGCATACAAGACAAGTACAAAAGCTAAGACAATATCCAGAGTGTTTGTCACAGAAAAGTGCTTCAACAGATTGGAGGTCGAACGGGTGTAAATTGTCCTAAACACTTGCCATTGTTGATGTTAGCAATGGAGGAAGGCATCCCAAACACAAACAGTCAGCTTCGGTTGCGAACACTTAGAGTAACTTGTACATTGTCTAGCTAGCAATAGGTGTGACTTACGTATGTGGATCCTGCAACACTCAAACAGTTTATTCTTTTACAAACTTGTGAACTCACCAACCTCGTGTTGACACTTTTTCTTACATGTTTCTCAGGTCGTTAAGGCACAGGTTGCACACTTAGGACATGCATGGAGTCCTACTGTCATTTCATCCTTGTGCAAACATTTAAAACAATTTACTTGTTTTATTAATCTAAACTTGGGTGCGCTTGTTTTGCGCATTTTTTTCTTATTTAAACGCTTCCGCGTTAACTCTGAACTTTTATGATATTTCATTTATGTCCCATATAGTGTCGTTTGATGTAACTAATGACTGAGATCCTGGTTTGTCATGCACCAAACGGTAAAACTCCGTCAGTGGAATTTGGGAGTGTGACATTACAGACTTAAATTTCCACTGTCTGTAGGAATTCTCAACAACTAGTTGGTATCATTATACCCATTCAACAGTTGATAGGCGCGAATATCAGGTTGAAGATATTTGGACACTAAGTTATCATTAATGGTTTGTGTTGTGGTTATGTACGCACTCATTCACTACTTATAACCGGATGTGATTATCAATAGATGAAGTTTGAAGTATCTCGTGTTTGTTGTCAGTTTACTTTATGTTGCTTGATACTCCACCTAGTCACGGGCATTCCGCACCCGATTAGACTAGTCACACACTCGCACATAACGATCCGAGACACCCGGGGACCTACAAGTGGTATCAGAGCATTGGCTCTTGATTTCGAGTGTTGTGAGTGTGTTAGGAGCATTTTCGACACTATTGATAGCCGTGTTACAACAAAAAGTGAACGATTTTGGTGTTTTTTATGATAAAACAGAGATAGCTCATGTAGCGTTGTTTTAGAGTAAAAATCCTTCAAAATCAGACCTTCTTGTTGTTTGTTTGAGTGTTTTGATCATCAAGGGTTTGTTAGAAACAAATTTCTAACCTTTTGGCTTGATTAATTCGTCCATATCTTCAAAACTTGAAGATTTGATCATTTTCCAGCGACCGGGAAAAGTTGGTGGAGCAGGTTCAAAAAGTGACCTGCGTACTTACCATATTTGGCAAAAAGGACAGTCTTCCTGCGTACTTATCAAGTACGCAAGACCATTCTTGTGCGTACTTGGTTATTCTTCATGCGTACTTATCACTAGTTCCTGCGTACTTATCAAGTACGCAAGAGCAAACTACAAGTACGCAAGACCAAATTCTTAAGTGCGCAAGGCCATTTCTCAAGTACGCAAGTTGTGCTGATTTTCTGATTTTTGACTAAGTGTTTCACCATGGCAAACCTTCAGAACCTTGGTAGTCTATTTAACAATGAAAACGAGATAGGGACTCCACAGAAACCACCTAAGCTGCTTAATGTAAATGATTATTCGAACTGGAAAGCACGCTTTGAGGAGTATATCTCTTACACTGATTCCACCTTATGGATACCCATTCTTGAGGGGTATAAACATCCAACCCATATGTTTCTTGAATAAAACGTTCTCAAACCTATCTCTAGAATGTATGAAGAAGAAAAGAAAGCTTATGACCATGAAAAGAAGGCTCATGGTTCTATAACTATGGCCTTGACTAGAGATCTATTTAATAGCTTCAGAGGGTATGATACTTCAAAGGATCTTTGGAAGGCCCTGCAGAAGAGGTTTGAGGGAAACGGTGATGTCAAGAAGAGCAAGAGAGAGCTGCTGAGGAAACAGTATGAGTGTTTCAGATACTTAGAGAATGAATCTATTGATGAACTTATTTCTAGATTCTATCATCTTCAGACTGAGCTGATCTCATATGAACTCAAGTATCCTGATGACGAATTGGTGGAAAAGTTTCTGGATGCATTACCTCCAAAGTTTGACATGTATACTACCTTACTGAGAGAGAACCCTAAATTCTATGAGATGACGGTTCACGAAGCAATAGGAAAGGTTCAAGCACACGACATGAACCTGAGGAAGTTAGAAAGTTGTGGAAGACCTCAGATTCAAGACCCTTCAATGTACTATGGGGTGTCTTCCACAGCAAAGTCATCAGGTTCTGGAATTGCCCTATTCCTTGGGAGTCCTTAGGAAGAAGAAAATGCAAATGGTTGTGGTAATCAAACCTGTTTTAATGCATAGGGATCTAGCCAACACCATCAATCTTCCTCAAGAAATACTACATCTACCTCCTCAGCTAACCAGACTGCTATTGCCAAAATTTTTGAAGATCATGTGGCATTGTTCTACTCGTGCATGCTTGCCTACGAGAACTTTGTTGGTGGGAAGCTTACGGATCCTGAAATAATTGAAGAGGATTTCAATCAGGTGGATCCAAATGACATGGAGGATATGGATATTCAATGGAATATGCCCATGATATTGAGGAGGGCTAAGTGTTTCTTGAACAGAACCGGTAGGAAGTTCATTGGTGGACATTCTAATGCTAAGGTTAGATTTGATAAATCTAAAGCTAAGTGCTACAAATGTCAAAACTTTGGCCATTTCGCAAGGGAATGTCAGAAGGATAAAGCACAAGCTTCAGGTTTCACTAGAACAAGCCAAGGAAACTACCAAGGAAACAACCAAGGGTTCAACAATCAGAACAACCGTAATCATAGTCAAAGTGGAACGTCCAGTGCTTTAGTGGTTCAACAGGATGATAGCTTTGATTGGGGTGTTCATCTGGAAGATGCCATACTTGCACATACTCAAATGGGTCTGATGGCATAGATTGTTGAGATGATGGAAGCTGAAGGAACGGGAGCATCTGTTGCTGGCCAACCAGAATATACACTTGCCCTTATGGCTATTAGACAAGCATCCAGTTCGTTAGTTGAGGTAGATTCTAATTCTTTTGCTGTTATTTCCTGTTCAAAAATGTTTAAATTTGAAAGAAGAGAATGATCGAATTCAAGATCAACTCGCACCCCTACTAGTTCAGCTATGAATTACAAAACAAATGAAAAACGTTATAAAGACTCAATTGAAACTCTTAAGAAAGAAAGACATGATTTTTCAATTAAAATCAGTGAACAACAGTTTCATTTGGACGTTGCCTACAAGGGGTTGGAGAAGAGAAATGTTGAGATTGCCAGACTGCAAAATGAGATCTTGTAGTTGTGTGGTAGAGTTGAGAAATTGAAAAATTCTCGCTTTGTGGTGGATCATTACGAATCGGTAGTGAGACAAGTGAGTGGCTTAGGTTTAGGTACTACTGCCATTCTTCCACCAGTAAGCGGAAAGTTTGTCAAAAGGCTTGTCGACAATGATTTGTCATGTCTTGATGAATCCTAAATTCAGGATGATTCATCGAGCAAGGATGATTCCTCAAGAAAGGAAGATTCCTCGACCAAGGATGAGTCCTCAAGTAAGGTTGATTCAGCATCCAATGAGGAGTTCTTCTCTGATGAAGGCTCCGAGAACACCAATTTTGAGGGTGTTGTCTCAGAGGAGTTGCTAAGTGAACATAAAATTGAGAAAAACATTGTCACTGATCATGATAATTGTATTTTGACTGAACCTGACACAGTTGAGTCAAATGATAAACTTAAGTTAATGCTTTATGGAGGTTTCAAAACCATAAAGCAAGTCAAGAAAGAAAATTTTGCTAATCACTTGGGTAGAGATTTTTAGAAAAACATCGACAAATATTACACACAAAAGAATCAATATAATTCAGGTCAAGCACAAGATGCTTGTAATGTTCACCAAACAACTCCTGGTACTCATCAAGCTGAGTCATCTACTTCCAAAACCAGAAAGCCTTACAGGAGGATTTACAAGGAAAGAAGAGCTTGTTTTCACTGTGGTACGGTCGGTCACATTCTGGTGAACTGTCCTGATAAGAACCAAGAGAAACAACCAATGATTCCACAACACGCCGTTATCCCTAAGACACCATCAGTGAAGCAACCCAAGAATCCCAAATCAAATGTGGTGAAACCACCAGTGAAACCAATGGTTAAGCCACCAGCAAAACAGGTGGCTGAACCATCTGTTCCAAAAAGGGAAAAGTAATCTGCTAAACCAAGTGTATCTACCTTTGGTAGTACACAAACTGGTGAGAAACTTGTGGTGAAACTTTCTAAGCCATAGAGGAGAAGAAGGAACAAAAGATTGAGAAAACTTGAACAAAAACTAGCTGGTTGTCAACCAGGTGAAGCATATTCTAGTTCACCTGCGGTTGAGACAAGCAAGCCCACTGTTCAGAAGAAACAAAGAAAAAGATCCTGGAGTAAGAAAACCAAAAGTTCTCAATCTTCTGATCCCAAAACTCAATAAGATTCACCCATTTTTGACAGTCATGATTGTGAATTAATTGAAGTTATTTATTTTGAGAAAAACGGAACCAAGACCACTATGGCTTGGGTCTCCAAAACTAATTAATTTCTTGTGACTCATGCTGGGACATCCGAAGGGAGCTATCTCTAACAGTGGATGCTCCCGGCACATGACATGCAACATGGCTCTGCTTCAAGATGTTAAACCATTCAGAGATGGCTATGTGGCCTTTACAGGAGAGAAAGGCGGCAATATCACTTGTCAAGGCATGGTTACAAATGGATGTATTAGCTTCGATAATGTCAACTACTGTGAGCAGCTGAAGCATAACATGTTGAGTGTCTCTCAAATGTGTGACAAGGAGTACTCGGTTGTTTTTGACAAGTCTGAATGCTTGGTTCTCAAGCCTGGTTTTGAGGTTCCTGCTAATTGGATTCTGATGAGAGCGTCAAGAACAAACGACACCTATCAGATTGATATGAGCGTGGCAACAACAACCTCATCAGTTGCTACTTGTTTTCTTACAAAAGAGATAGAACTTGACTCAATCTTGTGGCATAGGAAACTCGGACACATTTCTTATCGTATAATGAATCATCTTGTCCGAAAGAGTTTGGTAACCGGGATTCCTAAGCTGAGGTTTGCCGTTGCAGATGACTGTATGCCTTGCAAAAAGGGCAAACAGCAACGGAAATATCACAAGCCCAAGATTCAAAACTCTATTGATACCCTTTTGGAACTCCTACACATGGATTTGTTTGGACCCATAAGTATCAAGAGTATTGGAGGTAAGTCATACTGTCTAGTTGTAACTGATGATTTCTCACGTTTTTCTTGGGTGCATTTTTTAGGTACAAAGGATGAGACTGCTGAAATTCTTCAATACCTGATCTTGAGCTTGGAAACTTTATGCAAGCCGAAGGTTAGAAGAATAAGGAGTGACAATGGCACGGAGTTCAAAAACAACATGATGGTGCTTTTATGTCTCAAGAAGGGTATTCGTCATGAGTTCAGTGCGCCGTATACACCACAGCAGAATGGAGTTGCAGAGAGGAAGAACATAACTTTGATTGAAACTACAAGGACGATGCTGTCAGATGCAAAGCTTCCTATAACTTTCTGGGCGGAAGCAGTCAATACAGCTTGTTACGTTTTGAACAGAGTTCTGGTAGTTAAAAGACACAACAAAACTTTCTATGAGTTGATTAACAATCAACCTCCCAATCTTGATTACCTAGTACATTTGGTAGTCCGTGTTCCTTATTGTTATAGTACAAGGATCGCAAATCCAAATTTCATGCAAAAACAGTGGAAGGCATCTTCATAGGATATGTTGCCAATTCACCATGCGAGAGAGTGTACAATATAGGTAATTGTTCAGTCGAAGAATGGTTCGAAGTGGACTGCAGTAAACACAACATTCCACCAGAACCAATAGGTCCAGCTTGGGGATTCGATTATGATGCTCTCTTCAAGTTTTTTAACCTTCCTGGTTTATCTGCTGATGATGCCGCACACCTGTATAAGTTCTTTAGTGGCGGTTATGATTCAACTTTCTCAACCAGAGCTACTGTACCTATTCCAACTCCTGATTCCAATGATGCATGTGCATCTAGAACTCATGAAAGTGACAACGAAGATGTTGTTCATGCTGACGAAAATGATGCTCCAGCTGATCCTAACTCTAGTGTAGGAAATGAAGCTCCAGTCGATCCGATCAACATTGAATTCTCTTCTAGTACACATGATATGGGGGAGTTAAGCACAAACCTCGATTCAGATATCCAAGAACCCAATGTACTAGAGACGAGAGTGCATAAGAATGTAGGTCCACATGACTCCCTAATAGATCGATCTCGTGACGTGACATATCGAAGATACGGAGTGCGGAATCCAACTGTATGAACGTATGTATACACAAACTGACAATAGAAATGATAACGAACAGCAAGTAAATAATCTTCTCTTTGTATTCAATCAATCACAGAGTTTACAGAGTTCAAAGACTTCATTTCAAAACTAAAACTGTAAACATCTATTTATAGACATAAGACCTGCTATAGGCGAACCTAATAAGTTCGCTAATGAGACTAGGCGAACTTGATAAGTTCGCCTCTCATGATACAAGGCGAACTAGATAAGTTCGCCTCTAGCAGAACTTATACAAAGACTTAGACAAACATTAATACAAAAACATAAAGACAATAAGATATAAACTATTACAAGCTTTTGTCATACATTTATGTCCTAACAGACTCCCCCTTGACAATAGCTTGATCTTCTGTCTTCAGTCTCTATGATGAGCTCTTCCAGTTATCTGGTAGTCTGCTGCCTGCATGCACTCCATATCTTTGACAGATCTCCAACACCCGTTTATACTGCAATCCTTGTTCTCCCCATTCATCAGTAAACATGATCTCATATTTTCTTAGAGTTCTCTTATCTTTCATAGAGAAATTAATAAGATTCATTGCATCATAGAAACTTATAATGACCTTTTTATCTCTATCTTTAACTCTAGCTTCACCAGTATTCACATCAACATACCACCATTTCATATTACCTAGAAAGTCTTGTGGTATCTTCTTCAATGGAATCTTTTGCACAGCTCTTACTTGTTTGAACTTATACTTCCAAGTCACAATACCTGTAGTAGGATCAACAATCTTCACTCTCTTTCCCTTCTATGGTTTTAGCTTTTCATACTTTCTCGACCCACCTTCTCTTCTGATCAAGTTTACAATTACATCAGCTAATCCAAACTTGGATCTATTTATTAGTTGTTTCGTATCTAGACCATTCATTTCACACCTTGGCCAGGTATTGAATTACTTGATCCTTGGTTTTAAGTACTGAACGCCATTAGATTGCTTGGGAGCAAACAATTTACTTTAATCATCATAGAACCAACGGATGATTCTTCCAATACAATGCTCTTTATTTACATATCTTTCCTTTTGAGCAGGTTGTGTAGGAGACTTGGGTAACACTTTCATCCAGCTGTTAACTGCTTCTCTCCACTGTTCTCTAGTCAAACCTGTGTTTCTGTACATCACAGGTTCTTCAGTAGTCTTAGGAGACATAGGACAAGTAGTATCAGCATCAATATCCATTTTGGATTGAGCAGTTTCATCAGGCTAAGTAACGTCTTCAACAGAGTCCATAGAATCTGTCACTCCTTCATATGAAAACTCAGGAATAACCTCATACTGGATGAAGTTATAAGGAACATTCAGACCGTCATAGCTTTCACAAGTAACTTCAACTTTACTCTTTTCTATTTCAATCTCCACAATTTCTCCTTCTTCAACCTCATTATCAGTCACATCATCTTCAACATCATTAAACAATTCATCAATCTCATCTAAACACTCCAACTTCTCAGCTTCTTCTTCTTCAACATCAGAATCAGTTTGAAAGAATTCAAGTAACAGAATCTCTTCATTCACTTTAGAATCCTTCTTGGTTCCTTCAATATTACCTGATGTAGACTCCCCCTAAACTCTTGATATTGGATTCACGTCAGCATATTGACGATCACCCTCAATATTGCCACTAGGATCATTGTCATCACCATCCTTTCTTTGAATCGACTAAATATGACAAGTATCATGGATCCTTAACGCCCCCTGAGCGTCAAGACGCTCAACAAGTTTGGATACCAATAACTTCATGTCATCAATCTGTTTAACTTGAGCATGAAGGACCAATTGTCTCTGAGCATCAGTCGTCACAAGAGTATCTACCTGAGTCTGTAATGCAAGCACTTGTGATTCAAGGTAGGTAATCCTTTCAGAATCAGAAGGATGTGAAGTACCAGCAGCAGATGATTTAGGAACTGTAGGAATAGGAGTAATCACAGGATACAGACGTTTAGATGAAGGAGGTGTAATCAGTAAGGATTCAACAAAAGTAGCATCCTCAACATCTTGAGATGAATGTGCAGCAGCAATAGAAGCAATAATAAGCTTCTGAGCTTTTGTAACTGGAGTAACGTCGCTATCCGAGTCAGAACTCTCATCAATTAATGTTCTCTTACCAAGTACTGAACCGGAAGGAGGATCCCTAACAGACTTACGCCTCGGCTTTTTCGCTGTACATTTAATACGCTTCCATGCCTTTGCCAATGGCAAAGTAGTCAGCCTCTCATAGTGACCTGAGCTAAAATCTCTAGACGAATCAGAGTCAGGAAGAATTGTTTCACTTGAAATAGAACTTGTATCCACCACATTCCCTTCAGCTTCATGAATGGGTGAGTTCACAGCTTCATCATTAAAATCATCCATATTAAGACCGAAATCTTGTTCATTTTCATGTGCAACATCTTCAAATTGAACTGGTTCATTAACAGGAATATGAACTTGTTCTTGTGGAATAGGAACTTGATGTTGTGCATGTACCTGAGCTTGAGCTTGAGCTTGAACTTGAACTTGAACTTGTTGTGGTTGTTGTTGTGGTTGTTGTTGCGGTTGTTGTTGTTGTTGTTGAGCTTGATTCTGATCATGTCCTTGAACTAACTCCTCAGGATGAAACCAATTATCATTAGGAGGCTCAACATAATCAGGATTGATTATGTGACCAAACAGAGGAGTCGGAACTGGAATCAAAGCAACATTTTGTTGTTTAACCTTTGTACAATTAGTAAAGATTCTTTTGGACATAGGAGTCAAGGTCAAACGTATAGGATGATGAGTTAAATTTGGAATTAGATGGTTCAGAATCATTTGCAAGAACCTAGGGTACATTAGAAACCCTTGACCTTCAGGAGGATTGATTTGCATGACCAACTCAAGGTATATATGCAAAGCAAAATTAAACCGTTTGTTCAAGGTTAATGCAACCATTGCAGCTTGTAACGCACTCTTCAGTCCATCAGTGCCAGCCTTTCATGGAGATAAACACTGGATGATGACGTGCATAAAGTACCTCCATTACCCAACCAGACCACCTTTCCATTAGGTCTGCCTCGGTACCCCATCCTCTGAAAACACCCCATAATAAGTGTTCCAGGATACGAAATAGGGTCATCATTTGCACCTCCCAATGCCAATGCATCACGAATAGTATCTACTGAAATTGCCACTTCTGTGTTGTTAACTCTAGCATGAAGCACATGAGGTTCAACAGTAGTGTCTTGATGTACTGTATCCCAGAATTGTTGGATATAAGGCAAACTGATGTACGGATTTGCGGATAAGGCCACATTTAATCGTGAACGATTTAAGAAATTAATGATTCCTTGAAAATTAGCGGCCTCATACATATTTAGATCTAACAATGCCATTTGATTATGTTTGTACTCAACACGGTGAGCCATATGTAATGTATTGGACATAGAAGAAACATTAGTAATATAACAAACACACATATTAGACACACATAATATACACACAGAAATACAGAAAAGAACAACAAAACAAAAACAAATCAAACTTAAATTTTTTTTTTTTAAAAAAATGACAAGTCCAAACACCACATAACCCTTAGGCGAACTTAATAAGTAATCAAAGCAATCAGAAGGTAAAGATCATAAGGTGTGATCAGGGCACAGAGTTCAAGAACCAAACCTTGAACAGTTTCTGTGAAAGCAAGGGAATAGAAAGATAATACAGTGCTCCAAGAACTGCTCAACAAAATGGAGTTGCTGAAAGAAGAAACATAACTCTAATTGAGTCAGCAAGATCTATGTTGGCTGATTCAAAACTACCTCTCACATTCTCGGCAGAAGCAGTAAGCACAGCCTGCTATGTGCAAAATAGAGTTCTCATAGTCAAGCCTCTCAACAAGACACCTTATGAACTATGGTTCCAAAGAGCTCCCTACGTTGGATTTCTAAAACCTTTTGGATGTCCATGCACAATTCTGATCACACATGGGGCTCTTCCTAAGTTTGCTGCCAAATTTGATGAAGGATATTTTGTGGGCTATTCCTTTCAATCCAAGGCCTACAGAGTATTCAACTCAAGAACAAGAATTGTGGAAGAATCAGCCAATGTGGAATGTAGAGAACACATTGCTTGTGAACAGGGAAAAGGCCCAAACTGGCTCTTTGACATAGACTCCTTCACCCAAATATTTGCGCCTCTCATCTTCTCAAATATGGAATCTACCTCTTCACAAGCACCAGCTTCCTCTTTCTCCTCTGACTACAGACTGGATTTTCCTAAATCTTCCATCAGTCTGAAAAGACCATCCATTGATCCTCCATCTGTTATGGAAGCCATTGAAGCAAGTGAAGCCGGAACCAGACTCTCCAATGTCACCAGCAACAGCCTGTCTGAAAATGAAAATTTGAATGAAGACTCTTCGGTAAATGATGTAGATGCTGCAAATACTATTGCTGATAATACTGGTGTGGCTGCTGATAATACTGATGTAGCTGTTGATATTGAAGACTTTTCCACCATGAATGAAGAAATCCCTGATCAAAATCAAAGTAATCTTGAGCAAGGGATACAGCTGGAGGTGGTACCAGCACAAAGAATCAACAAGGAACATCCTCTAGAAAATATTATTGGCCAAGTTCACCAAGGAGTTCTAACAAGAAGCAAATCTCATGAGTCCAATATATGTTTGTTTTCATGTTTTCTATCCCAGGTGGAACCCAAGAAGATAGATGAAGCTCTAAAACACAGCAGTTGGATTGAAGCAATGAAGGAAGAGTTGATGCAATTCAAGAGACAGGATGTCTGGAAACTTGTTGATCTTCCACCTAGTCAATCTGCCATTGGCACAAGATGGGTATTCAGGAACAAGGAATATGAGAGAGGCATTGTAGTCAAGAACAAAGCCAGACTTGTAACTCAAGGCTACACTAAGGAAGAGGGAATTGACTATGATGAATTCTTTGCTCCTGTTGCCAGGCTGGAGGCCATCAGAATCTTCCTGGCATATGCTGCATCAAAGAATTTCATGGTCTATCAAATGGATGTCAAGAGTGCCTTTCTGTATGGGAAGATTGGTGAAGAAGTATATGTCAAACAACCTCCAGTCTTTGTAGATCCCGCACATCCTAACCAAGTGTTCAAACTAGACAAAGCTCTGTATGGACTACAGCAAGCCCAAGAGCCTGGTATGAAACTTTGTCTGGATATCTACTAAGCAAAAACTTCAGAAGAGGTGTCATTGACCAGACCTTGTTTATCAAAGATGAAGGGGGAGAAATCTTACTGGTACAAATCTACGTTGATGATATCATCTTTGGATCAACAAGGAAGAAGTTGTGTAAAGACTTTGAGATCCTGATGCACTCAAAGTTTGAAATGAGTTCAATGGGTGAACTAAATTTCTTTCTGGGTCTTCAAGTCAAACAAGCTCCAAATGGAATCTTCATCAGCCAATCCAAATATGTCAAGAGCATTTTGGAAAGATTCAAGATGGCTGACTACTCTGCTGCAAGAACCCCTATGCAAGTGCACCATCAACTGACTCCAGACAAATATGGTCAAGACACTGATCAACATCAGTACTGTGAAATGATAGGGTCTCTCGTGTGTCTCACTGCCTCAAGGACAGATATCATGTTTGCAGTATGTCTCTGTGCAAGATTCCAAGTAGCTCCAAAGAATTCACATCTTCAATCTGTCAAGAGAATTTTTAGATACCTAAAGGGAGCCCCAAGACTTGGGCTATGGTACTCTAAAAATGATAAATTCAATTTGTATGCATACACTGACAGTGATTATGGGGGATGCAACTTGGACAAAAAGTCCACATCAGGGGGATGTCAGTTTCTAGGATGGAGACTGATTTCATGGCAGTGCAAGAAGCAAACATGTGTCTCAACTTCTCCAGCAGAAGCAAAATACATTGCAGCTTCAAGTTGCTGTGCACAAGTCATCTGGATACAAAACCAAATGCTGGATTATGGGATGACTTTCATGGCAACTCCCATTCACGTTGACAACATGAGTGCTATATCAATCACAAACAATTCGGTGCAGCACTCCAACACCAAGCACATTGATATCATGTATCACTTCATAAGAGATCAAGCTGAGAAAAAGAGAATTATTTTAACCAAAGTTCATACCAATGAGCAATATGCTGATTTGTTTACAAAACCTTTTGATGAAGCTAGATTTAGATATTTAGTTGAATCTATTGGTATGATGAACTTTGATTAAAATTTGTCTGTAAAATTTTGTTTTGTAAATGTGTTTGTCCTTTGTTGAAAATAAAAGTTATAAGTCAGCAGCAACCTTTTTCGCTGCGGACATGTTTAATCATCAGCAGCAAAGAATTTGCCACTGACTGCTTTAAGTTATCAGCAGGAACAAGTTTCCTGCGGATAGCTTTAAGGTTGTCAGCAGCAACATCCTTGCTGTGGATTATTGCATCCGTCAGCAGTAATTGAGTTTGCTGCTGACAGACTTAACCATCCACAGCAACCAAGTTTGCAGCGGATAGGCTTAACCATCCGCAGCAACCAAGTTTGCTGCCTATGGGTAAATCTAAATCCAAATTAACCTTTACCCGCTGTAAAAACTTTCAGTCTTTACCATGACTGCTTTAGTGTATTACAGACTGTACACGTATTTTTGCGTTTTCTCTCCTCTGCCGTTATAACACATATCAAATTTCTTCACCACCTCTTCACATTCAATTTCACCCTAACTCCCATCAAATCACTTTCTCTCACGCCTCCACAACATTCAAAGCCTTCCATCCTTAACCACCCTTCAAAAACCTTCCTCTTTCCATCCAAACCCAACAAAATGGCAGAGGTAGACATAAACCATCCTGATGATAAGTTCTCTCCATATCACAACCTAACAACATACTTAATCAAAGGAAAGAAGTCCGAGGGATTCAATGACATGATCGACTTTCTCTGTCGATCAAAGATATTCCATGCACTCACTGTAAACCCAACCATTTAGATCCCTCACATGGAGGACTTCAGGAACTCTGCCGTATACTCTACCGAACAGGGGATACCCCAAATCCAAGCCAAGGTAGATGGCAAAGACATCACCATCACTGAACCTACTCTACGAAAACATCTAAAGCTACAAGACGAGGGGGCCGCCATTTCATACTCGAAGGAAGAATACATGAGGACCTTTATATCCATAGGGTACACTGGAAATCAGAATGAGTACACAATCGAAAAGGCGCTGATGGGCCCTCCATGGAAGTTTCTATGCCACACTCTTCTACAATGCATATCACGGAAGAGAAGTGGATGGCATCAAGTGAGCTCTGCACTTGCCTCTGTTGTTCACGGTATGGTTTCTGGCCAGGGTTTCAACTTTGCACATCTCATCTTTGAAAGTTTGAGACATAACCTTCAAGAAAGTGCAAATCAATCATTTTTTATGTACCCAAGATTCTTACAGAAGGTTTTCAATAACGAATTAAAAGATCTTTCAAAATCTACAAAAATATATCTTATGCAGGGACATAAAAATAACATTTTTCAAAGTATGAGAACTATTTCCAAAAGGTTCTCAGGGGTCAATGTTCCATTGTTATTTACAACGATGAACATACAAAGCACCCAGGGTGATAGTTCAGCAATCCCAGCTGATACTGATCCCACACCCTCCTCTTCACATCCTGAACAACAATCTGCTTCAACTATTCGAACCCCTGTGCATACTACTAAGGATGCACAGACACAGAAATTACTTACACATGTTTTGGATGTTATCGTTCAACTGGAACAAAGGGCCCCAGTTGCGGCAAAATATACTAGATGAGAATATCAAAAGGGATAGCCAAATCATTAGAGAGACTTCCTTGGAAGCTTCTCTATTAGGATCAGGATCACATCCCGGATCCATAGAACAACCCACTGAGCCATTCCATTATTTTTCTTCTCTGAACTTAAGTGCAGAGGCACCTTTTCAAGATGATATACCTTCTCAAACAACCACTATCTCGAAGGTATTGATTGACTTGGCGGCTGCTAGTGCACCTAACCCAAGTTCATCACCCAAGAAGGTTCACTATGGAAGTACTGATAGAGTGAATATGGAAAGGGCTGTCATTACTCCTGGTACATAAACTAACCAGGAGGACAGTGATAACATCACTAAGACCCTAACCACGACAACTCACAGTGAGGATGTTTCCTTTGAAACACTCTTCACTGAGAGGAATCCCAGGTGCCAAGAAAACCAGGGTGATGGGGATGCAGAGGCTAGGCCTAAGACCCCATCCAACTCCAAGGATTCCACAACTGTGGATGAGGACAGTCTGAAACTCAAAAATATGGAATTGACGGCCAGGGTGGCTATGCTAGAGGCTGAAGTGTCCAAACTAAAGCACCAAGTCTCTATGCATGAAGCCCATCAATGCCCAACTGTGCCTACTCCTTCCCTTATATAAGTGGGAACTCAAACAGATGCAACTCTTTACAGTAACGCAACCAAAAAGGGGGAGATAGTCGCAGTAGAAGATGATGCTGACAGCCTTGAGGACTGGATACAAGAGTAGGCTGCATTTCAAAGTTCCTTATTCAAACCTGCCTTTGTTCAAGTTCATGACTTGCCAGACTTAGTAGATAAAGAGGAAGAAATCATTGAGGATTGGAGGTTGGTTGTTCGAGCCTATGATGAGGTGTTGACAAATACAAGTCACCATGAAGATACACCTCCATCAGTCAGCATTCTTCCTGAAGCAGCGGCCATAATAAGTCTAACCACTGCCCCCAAATTCATACTGACTGCAGACAAGTTAGATTTTGACTCCATACTACCTTGGGGTATGATGGTCAATCTGAGAGATTCTGGATTAGGAAAGAGTTCAGCGGAGTAGAAGAGCTGAACTAGGATGCACAAAATACCTTTGACCTCTGTCTCATACATAAATGGGTTTATATGACACGTAGTAAGACATCACTTTAACTTCTTGTCCAAACATAATATTTTATACTAGCACACTCATCTTCCTTTCGAGGTCACGTTAACCTCCAAGTGGTCGTCACCACTTATACATACCCTTGCACAAGGTGTCCATACTATATCCCACAAAGGAATGCAGTACGTGTCTACGTCTTAAGTTGCAAGATATTATGTGGTATTTGGCCAGACGTGGCAAAACCTTTCTTTACAGACCAATATGGTCAAAACATTTGACATGGCAATCATGCCAAAAACTCTATCTCTTTCCCTTTACTCTTTGTCAAGACAATAATTGCCAAGACCATTACAAGTCATGGTAAAACCTTGACTTCTCTGCCATTACTTATCTGGGCACATCATGATAAGTTCTAAAACGTTTTACGTGTCAAAACCATTTTCTTTCTCAAATCTTTAAATTCCCGTAAAGGTTTCTCCATGCTCTATCAACGGATTAGGGTGGTTATCTTCCCAGATTAGTACCTCCAACAAAATGTTCCCAGAAAATAGTGACGGGTCCAGGAGGGAATTATACACCACTCTTTCCTTAGACAGAACATTTTGTTTGCTAGATAACTACATACCAGTCAGATGATTACCCAACACTTCTTTAATATCTCATGAATAATCCGTTACTTAGTTTTAATATTTAGACATCTTTTATACATAACTTCTTGCAACATGAATGCTATTCCCAAAACTTAAATCAATGTATATAACATTTATGTAAATCATACTAGCAAGCATACCGGCCCAAAACATTTAAAGTAAAACATTTAAAAAGGGCCTTATTGAACTCACCTTAATAGCGTCTCTACTTTTAAAATCTATAATCGAGCAGAATCGGTACTTGCTCTAGTACCTATGGAAATACAAGACAATTTTAGTATATATCTTAGATAATATAACCCCCTCCCCCCAGGGAGGCTTCGCCCTCCTTGTCCTAATAACTATCTATGGTTGGCATTATTCGGGATTTTCCCCATGCCCATGCCAACCCTTTGGGTATAGTCTTTACTAGTTGACACTTCTCGGGCATTCCCCTTATGCCCGTGCCAACCCTCGAGGCTACCTATTCCTAACTAAGGCAGAGGACTTACCGAAAGTCTATATACGACACGTTGACGTTTAGTCTCCTCATCCCTTGCTCCAAAAATGACTTGCTTCTAACACCCAAGGGTGTATTTCAAGCTCGGGAATCTGAAAATAGAGCGTTCCAGAAGAACTGTGTAAGGCCCCTTTCCCGGGTGACCTCACTTTTTGGATTTACTCATAAACATAGCCATAATTACTGAACTTAAATTAAAAACATTCATCATTCAATTACATTACATAACAGCGGAAGTCTTAACAATTAAAAACACAACATTGTCTTAACAAACAAAAGTGGGATGTCAGTCTTGTGCCGGGTAACCTTCACGCCATCGCACGACCTTTTCTTCCTTTACCTAAAATGTATACTAAAAGTCAGCTAACGCTGGTGAGTTCTAGTTTAATACAATTAGGTATAAACATTCTTTTCTTTATAAGTATGCATAATTATATATACATTTATATAAATACACATTGACTTGAATTGCTTTTCTGTTATCATTCTTCGCAAATACATATAAATATATATATTCACATCATTTGTCTCATTTACTTTCATAACTTTTGCTTTTCTTTCATCTTTCTTTGTGACTACATATATATGCATTCACCCTTTTCTTTTCTTTTCTTTTCATTCATGGGTGATCAACCCGTCATTTATTTGCGAATGTCACAAAGACAAGCGCCACGGTCCATCGTCATGGTCCGCCTATTCTTACAACCGTTCGGCAACTAGTGTCCGTCCGTATTTTTCATTCTTACAACCATCCGGCAACTTGTGTCCGTCCGTAATCTTACAACCGTCCTACCGTCGTAGGCCGTATTTCGCCCGTCTGCCATAAGGCATCCGTTTCCCACTTAAACTAATTATACAGCCGAATATTGATTTAGCGCCTTACTCCACCGTAGTGGCCTTTATTTAGTCTACCTTTCTAGACTTACTTTTTCTGGCTGCATAATAGTCAAGTGGTCGTCCGTCTACCGAAGTAGCCGTTATCATTGAAGCGTCCATAACGTTTTCTGTTACTTGGCAAGCAATATATATATAGATATAAAGCAGGATTTCATTCTTACACGTTATGTTATTCTTTTCATTCATTATTGATAATCATACGATTCATTCTTTGTTCATAATTCATTTTGTACTTGGGTATATATATATATGTTTGTATACCACGTATGATCACATTAACATTCATTACATTTATTCACTTAGTGTATACACTTCAGCCCCAAAACATTTATAAATTATTTGCACATAACATAGAAGGGGGCACATAGAACTCACCTGATGGGCTACTCTAGGTTGTCCTAGACAAAGGTCCAACAGCGTCACTTACGATCTGGATTAGGTAGTTAAATACACATTAGACCCAACCCCGACTTTAATGGTTTAATCATTCTAAACTTACTGACTTTACTTAACCAACCTGCTGCCTGCTGTCTGCTGCCTGCGCACTTAGTAAGTGCGCAGGGACTTGCTCTTGCGCACTTGGCAAGTGCGCATGAGCCTTCCTCCTGCGTACTTGTTAAGTACGCAGGGTCTGCATCCTGCGTACTTGGTAAGTACGCAGGGATTCCCTCCTGCGCACTTGGTAAGTGCGCAGGATCTGGTTCTTGGACCAAAAATCCGAAGTTCTTGCATGCAAACCCGATCGTGCCGATCTTACAATTTTCTTTGATCAAAACATGCGGTTTTCGTTCTAGATGCTATTTCTAAGCTTATTATCAAGTTTCATCCGTAAAAACATCATCTATTTAGCTAAAACTCGAGAAACCCCAAAATGAACAAAAACTCAGATTATGTATGAATCATTACCTGGATTGAAGTTTTGATTCGGTGGTTTTGCTCACGAGTTCAGCTGTAACGTGCTCCTCTAATCTCGTGACGATCCGTCGACTTTCTCTCTCTAGACCCGGGCTCCCTTTCTCTCTCTAAAATTGGTGAAATGGAGGTGAAATGGTCAAATGGGCTGTCTTGCCCCTTTTATACCTGGGCTTCCCTCGGCCCGTTAGAGTCGAGCCCAAGCCCATCCGTCTTTCTTTCGCTTTATGACGTTTAAATCCCCATCGTATTATTATTTACTTATTTACTATTTTCGGGATGTTACAAGTCTACCCTCCTTAAAGAGGTTTCGTCCTCGAAACTATTTATACATCAAACAATTGAGGGTATAGTCCCCTCATCTCGTCTTCTTTTTCCCATGTAGCTTCCGACCCTTTTCTGTGCTTCCATTGTATTTTGACTAAAGGGATCGACTTATTGCGTAGTCGCTTTTCAGCTCGATCAAGGATGGCTATTGGTTCCTCTACATAATTTAGGCTGTTATCCACCTCGATCTCGTCGTAAGGTATGTGAGCTGTGTCATCGGCTAGGCATTTACGTAAGTGAGACACGTGGAACGTAGGGTGTATTCCACTAAGCTCAACGGGTATGTCGAGTCTGTAAGCAACTTGACCCACTCTTGCTAAAATCTTGAAAGGTCCGACAAACCTTGGACTCAGTTTGCCACGCTTCCTGAATCGGATGATTCCTTTCCACGGTGATACCTTTAACAGTACCATGTCCCCTACCTGAAACTCTAAATCCCTTCTTCTCTTGTCCGCGTATGATTTCTGCCTGTCCTTTGCGGCTTTCATTCGAGCCTTGATCTGATCAAATTTCTCGGAAGTAGCTTTGACCACTTCGAGACTCGCAAAAACCTTTTGTCCAATTTCCCCCCAACAAACCGGGGTCCTACATTTCCTCCCATACAACATTTCAAATGGCGGCATGTCAATAGTTGAGTGATAGCTGTTGTTATATGAAAATTCTGCCAATGGTAGGTGGCTGTCCCAGCTCCCACCGAAATCAATGATACAGGCCCGGAGCATGTCCTCCAAGGTCTGAATGGTCCTTTCCGATTGTCCATCGGTTTGGGGGTGGTAAGCGGTGCTGATGTTCAATCTAGTGCCCATCGCTTCATTGAATTTCTTCCAAAACCTTGACGTGAATCTAGTATCCCTGTCGGACACAATCGACAGCGGCATACCATGTCTGCTCACAATTTCTTTGATAAATATTTCGGCTAGCTTTTCGGACGAAGAAGTCTCACGTATTGGCAGGAAGTGAGCACTCTTTGTCAAGCGGTCGACGATCACCCAAATGGTGTCATTGCCTTTAGCTGTTCGCGGTAGCTTGGTAATGAAGTCCATTGTGATCTCCTCCCACTTCCATTCCGGTATTGGTAAAGGTTGCATTTTACCACATGGTTTCTGGTGCTCGGCCTTAACTAGTGAACACGTTAAGCACTTGTTCACGTATTCAGTCACATCGTTCTTCATGCCAGGCCACCAGTACTCTTTCTTCAAGTCTTGATACATTTTGTTTGTCCCGGGGTGGATAGAATAACGAGACTTATGGGCCTCATCGAGTATTTTGGCCCTAAGTTCGCCAATCTTAGGTATCCACATCCGGCCAAACCTAGTTCGTACTCCGTATGTATTTGCACTTAAGTTCCCTTGTTGTCCTACTATTCTTTCCCGTTTCACATTTCTTTCTAACAGTGCTTCATCTTGTGCCTTTGTTATTTCACCCATCAAATCTGGTGTTATAATCAGCTGACACGCTTTGATCCGGATGGGTGTCGATTCTTCCTTTCTACTTAAAGCGTCAGCCACTACGTTTGCCTTGCCTGGATGGAACAATATTTCACAGCCATAGTCTTTCAGTAGCTCTAACCATCTTCTTTGCCTCATGTTTAGTTCCTTTTGTTCAAAAAAATATTTCAAGCTTTTGTGATCGGAGTAGATGGTGCATTTAACTCCATACAAGTAGTGCCTCCATATCTTCAATGCAAAAACCACTGCTGCTAACTCTAGATCGTGCGTTGGGTAGTTAACCTCGTGAATCTTTATTTGTCGTGAGGCATAAGCAATTACCTTTCCTCGTTGCATAAGTACGCAACCTAAACCCTGCCCCGAAGCGTCAGAGTAGACTACCAAGTCTTCATTTCCTTCAGGTAGTGTTAAGACTGGAGCTTGAGTTAATCGTGCCTTAAGTTCCTCAAACGCGTTGTTTTGGGTTTGACCCCATTCATATTTTACTTCCTTACATGTCAATTTAGTTAGTGGCGAGGCTATTCTTGAGAAATCTTGAATGAACCTTCGATAGTAGCCTGCCAAACCCATGAAACTTCATATCTCTGTTGGTGTCTTTGGGATGTTCCATTCCTTTACTGTCTCGATCTTTGCAGGATCTACCATGATGCCGTTTGGGTTTATCACATGACCTAGGAATTGGACTTCCCTAACCCAAAACGCGCATTTGGAGAATTTTGCGTACAACTTTTCCTTCTCTAGCACCTCCAGAACTTCTCTTAGGTGACAGTGATGATCACCCTCGCTTTTTGAATATACCAGTATGTCGTCTATAAAAACTATCACCGATCGATCCAACATGGGTCGACACACTCTATTCATCAAATCCATGAACGCTGCTGGTGCGTTAGTTAATCCGAAGGACATCATGAGAAATTCATAATGCCCATAACGCGTGCGAAACGCGGTCTTTGGTACGTCTTCCTCTCTTACTTTCAACTGATGGTAACCCGACCTAAGATCGATCTTTGAGAACCAACTCGCACCTTGCAGTTGATCAAAAAGGTCGTCTATTCTAGGCAGTGGGTATTTGTTCTTTACTGTCCTCTTGTTCAGTTCGCGGTAGTCAATGCACATGCGCATGCTGCCGTCCTTCTTCTTTACAAATAGTACCGGAGCGCCCCATGGTGAGATGCTCGGTCTAATAAATCCCTTTTCTGTTAATTCTTGTAGTTGAGACATCAATTCTTTCATTTCTGACGGAGCCAATCGGTAGGGGGCTTTGGCAACGAGCTCAGCTCCTGGCAGTAAGTCAATCTGAAATTCTATTTCCCGATCGGGTGGCAACCCAGGTAGATCCTCAGGGAATACTTCCGGAGAGTTGCACACCACGGGTACATTCTTGAGTTCTTTAGTTTTCATTCTATCATCAATAACATATGCCAGATAAGCTTCGCAACCGCACCTCATGTAACTTTCGGCCTTGATCATCGAGATGACGTTCGGCATCGTGCAATTCCAATCCCCATAAACCGTAATTGGACTGACGCTTGGAGCTTTGAGGTGTATCCTCTTACGTTTACATATGATTTGAGCTTCATTGGCAGCTAGCCAATCCATTCCCAATACTATATCGAATCCTCCTAAGGTGAGAAGGAATAATCTAGAAGGGAACTTATGACCCTCTATTTCTATTATGCAATCCTCTGTTACTTGGAATACTGCCGAATTTTTACCAACGGCAGTTTGTACGCTAAAGGCCTTTACTATGGTGTTAATAGTGCAATCCAGTTTACGACTAAATGCATTTGATATAAAGCTTTTACTAGCACCAGAGTCGAATAAAATAGCAGCATGTTCATCATTTACTAGAAACGTACCTGACACGACGTCAGGGTTTCCCCTTGCCTCTTCCTCCGTTAAGGCATAGGCGCGAGTCCTTGCCTTTTGTTGTTCCTGCTCCTTATCCTTTCCCGAACCAGATTGGCCGGCCTTCCTGCAGTATTTTGTCAGATGCCCAAATTGTCCACAACTTTGGCATTTAGTGTCTCTCAAACAGTCGCGAGAATAGTGTCCCGCCCTTCCACACCTATAGCAGGTGGTGGTGCCGACTCGACACTCGCCAAGATGTTGCCTTCCACATTTCTTGCAAGTTTCATATTCATTTGACCTTGGTTTCTTGCTCTCAGTTGTTACGTTCCCTCTTCCGGTGCCTCTGGACGGGTTCTCCCACTTTCTCTTTTGTGTCTCAGGTGTCGGTTCCTCATTGGCGTAGTCGTCGTAGACGATTCCGCTCAGATTCACTACCGACTCGAAGGTCGAGGGTAGGTTAGCTTTCACATGGACACGGACCCGCTGTGGCAACCCCTTAACATAATACTTGATCAAACGGTCTTCAGTTTCTACCAGATGGGGTACTAGTTGAGCCAGTTCATTGAATCTTGATGTATACTGGCGATGAGTCTTGTTGTCAGCCTAGAAGTTCAGGAATTCATTCTCAACTCGGTCGATTTCATTCTGGGGACAAAACTTTTGGATGACCAGCTTCTTCAAGTCGTCCCATGTCATTCTGTTTATAGCATTCGGTGACTTAGTTCTTTGAATATTCCTCCACCAACTTAGTGCTTCGTTGGTGAAAGAATGAGCGACGTACTTAACAGCTTGGTCGTGTCGACACTCGCTGATGTTGATTACAGCATTCATCCTCTCTATCCATTCAAGCGTTACCATTGAATCCTTGCTCCCATCGAACTTGGGTGGGTCTCCGTCCTTAAAGCCCTTATAAGTACACCCACGGTTGCTCGATCCTATCTTTATTTCATCCCCATCACTATCATATACTTTCTCTTCCTTGTCTCCTTCATCCTCCTCTCTACTTTTCTTTATTGCCTCGGATAGTAGATCAGGCAATACCTTCTTCAAAGTGAGCACAACTTCACGGGCAATAGCATCCCTGACTTCAGGTTCCAACTGTATAGGCCCTGGACTGTCGTCCTTAAGTGGGGTCACTTCTGTTTCGTGCACACTTTCGGTGTGCTCTGCGTGCACACTCTCTTCTTCTTCTTCTTCTATTCTTTGGTTCAAAGGAGGTCTACCTACTCGGCCAGTACGACCGCCTCAGCGTCCTGTTCTTCCTCCACCAACCATAAATTCTTAATTTCCTGATAGTTAAAAAGGGAATACATCAATGTCATTTCTTCAGATCATAGTTTGGAACAGTACGAGCAAGGTAAATTCTTAATTACAGTGACCGGTTTGTGATTACTAATTTACATTGCTTTTCGGGTTCAAAACTCTTCAAATCAGTCATGGCATTAACATCTATTTGTTCTAAGTTATGGTATCTATTCTTATGCAAGAGCATTAACTTTATTCTTACTTACCGTGCTGGCGTTAGCGTTGGTTACCCATACTGACATCCGTGCGTTGGTCCCATAATCAGTTTGAGTCTAGACATTTAGGGATGTCTAAATCTCTCAAACTATTGCTCTGATACCAACTTGTAAGGCCCCTTTCCCGGGTGACCTCACTTGTTGGATTTACTCATACACATAGCCATAATTACTGAACTTAAATTAAAAACATTCATCATTCAATTACATTACATAACAGCGGAAGTCTTAACAATTAAAAACACAACATTGTCTTAACAAACAAAAGTGGGATGTCAGTCTTGTGCCGGGTAACCTTCACGCCATCGCACGACCTTTTCTTCCTTTACCTGAAATGTATACTAAAAGTCAGCTAACGCTGGTGAGTTCTAGTTTAATACAATTAGGTATAAACATTCTTTTCTTTATAAGTATGCATAATTATATATACATTTATATAAATACACATTGACTTCAATTGCTTTTCTGTTATCATTCTTCGCAAATACATATAAATATATATATTCACATCATTTGTCTCATTTACTTTCATAACTTTTGCTTTTCTTTCATCTTTCTTTGTGACTACATATATATGCATTCACCCTTTTCTTTTCTTTTCTTTTCATTCATGGGTGATCAACCCGTCATTTATTTGCGAATGTCACAAAGACAAGCGCCACGGTCCATCGTCATGGTCCGCCTATTCTTACAACCGTCCGGCAACTAGTGTCCGTCCGTATTTTTCATTCTTACAACCGTCCGGCAACTTGTGTCCGTCCGTAATCTTACAACCGTCCTACCGTCGTAGGCCGTATTTCGCCCGTCTGCCATAAGGCATCCGTTTCCCACTTAAACTAATTATACAGCCGAATATTGATTTAGCGCCTTACTCCACCGTAGTGGCCTTTATTTAGTCTACCTTTCTAGACTTACTTTTTCTGGCTGCATAATAGTCAAGTGGTCGTCCGTCTACCGAAGTAGCCGTTATCATTGAAGCGTCCATAACGTTTTCTGTTACTTGGCAAGCAATATATACATAGATATAAAGCAGGATTTCATTCTTACATGTTATGTTATTCTTTTCATTCATTCTTGATAATCATACGATTCATTCTTTGTTCATAATTCATTTTGTACTTGGGTATATATATATGTTTGTATACCACGTATGATCACATTAACATTCATTACATTTATTCACTTAGTGTATACACTTCAGCCCCAAAACATTTATAAATTATTTGCACATAACATAGAAGGGGGCACATAGAACTCACCTGATGGGCTACTCTAGGTTGTCCTAGACAAAGGTCTAACAGCGTCACTTACGATCTGGATTAGGTAGTTAAATACACATTAGACCCAACCCCGACTTTAATGGTTTAATCATTCTAAACTTACTGACTTTACTTAACCAACCTGCTGCCTGCTGTCTGCTGCCTGCGCACTTAGTAAGTGCGCAGGGACTTGCTCTTGCGCACTTGGCAAGTGTGCAGGAGCCTTCCTCCTGCGTACTTGTTAAGTACGCAGGGTCTGCATCCTGCGTACTTGGTAAGTACGCAGGGATTCCCTCCTGCGCACTTGGTAAGTGCGCAGGACCTGGTTCTTGGACCAAAAATCCGAAGTTCTTGCATGCAAACCCGATCGTGCCGATCTTACAATTTTCTTTGATCAAAACATGCGGTTTTCGTTCTAGATGCTATTTCTAAGCTTATTATCAAGTTTCATCCGTAAAAACATCATCTATTTTGCTAAAACTCGAGAAACCCCAAAATGAATAAAAACTCAGATTATGTATGAATCATTACCTGGATTGAAGTTTTGATTCGGAGGTTTTGCTCACGAGTTCAGCTGTAACATGCTCCTCTAATCTCGTGACGATCCGTCGACTTTCTCTCTCTAGACCCGGGCTCCCTTTCTCTCTCTAGAATTGGTGAAATGGAGGTGAAATGGTCAAATGGGCTGTCTTGCCCCTTTTATACCTGGGCTTCCCTCGGCCCGTTAGAGTCGAGCCCAAGCCCATCCGTCTTTCTTTCGCTTTATGACGTTTAAATCCCCATCGTATTATTATTTACTTATTTACTATTTTCGGGATGTTACAAACTGGACTTGATATCTCAACTCAAATCCTTCAAACTCTATTTATAGGCTGATTCTGGACCCTTAGCGAACCGTTATGGGTTCTGGTAGCGGTCCTCCACCGCCTCAGGGTGATTAGTCATAAAATAAAATTAACTCCACAACGGTAGTAGATGTAGGTTTGGTACAGGTACAGGTTCGGGTACGGGTTCAGCCTGGTGTGATACCTATGTCGTTAATCGGTGATTACTACCGTCGTTACCCGAGATCGGCTCATAACTCGATCTTCTAGGGTTACAGTGTGTTGAATACCCGTCATCCTTGATTGGTAATTCGAACAATGATACTCTATTGGGACACATTGTAGGTGTTTATTGTTTTCACATTGTTACACGTATTAGATGTTAGTCACATATAACACGTAATTGTATTTAGTATAAATATAGCTAATGATACGCTAGTGTAACTACATACACTAATGGTCAACTCAAGTTGTTCGGCAACGGTTAGAATTTCTATACTCAAGGTCTTGGGTGTTCTTAATATTAGTCTTTGAAATCTTGGTCCCTATATGAGTCTGGTTAGAGCCTAGGTAATCCTAAGAAAACCTAATTCGCTAAAACCATTGGCTCTGATACCAATCTGTCACACCCCCAAATTTATTCACTTAACAAATAAATAAATTAAGGTTGCAACGATTGGTAACATTACACAATAGCGGAAGCTAATTGAAGACTTCTAAAATATTGAACACCATTACCAATACTAAATCAAACTAGTACATTGTCCTAGAACCATATAGGTCAAAACTGACTCGAGGTTTGACAATCATGCTTCTTTAGCTTCTAGGGTTTTGATCTGAAGGGTTAACCTATTCCAACCGTGCCTTGGCTATTTGTTACCTAAAAAACATACTTAAAAGTGTCAACACAAAGGTTGGTCAGTTCACAGGTTTAATTGTTGCAATGTAAAGTCGTTTTCCTTAAAAAAAATGATATCGGGTACATGGACATAGTATAAAAACGTTTTCCTCGATAACATGAGATGACTTCATAGTCATAAAATGAGTATTTTTCCCAACGAAAACATATGATGACTTCATAGTCATAAAACGAGTAGTTTTCCTCATGAAAACATGTTAATGAATTTATGTCCATGTCAAGCCCTTTTTAGAGAAATTATTAAAGATACGAACATTAACCAAAACAAGTAGTAGTTTAAGGTGTATACGATAATTAAAACAAACAATGTATGCCCATTCATAAACTAGCTAGGAATACAAATATATGTTCATACATGAGGTATAACCATACCCAAACACTTGTTCTTGCCCCTTGCTCGTACCAAACGAACCCTTGTGTAGACACTATGCAGCAATTCGATCATGTGGATCAAATGTGTAGACACTTTTCTTAAATGCATTAAGTAGTGATATTCCCAAATGTATCAAATGTGTTAAGCAAGAAGGTTTCTCCCCCGATGTTTCGTAAAACATTTAAAAGTAAAGAGGGCCCGTGAAACTCACCTGGTGATGTGTCAGGAACAACAATGTCCTTCGGATCGTATGGGAAACCAATGTCCACGTGATAGGATAGTCATGGGGTTTATGTCCTACACGAGTCCTACGATACCTGTAGGTACTTAAAGAGCTTTATAGACTAACCCTAGTATTATAAAGTAAGTCTAAACTCATGTTGAGTTATCACGTGTGCGGTTGAGCCATGTTATCGATTTTACGATTGGTAATAATTGTTATTTAGTCGAGTCAGGATTCTCAATTTGTTTATGTTACAACCGTCACATCAAAAGGTATTAGTTTATCAAACTCACGGTAGTGCTAAAGCATATGTATTTATAATTAATATCACAATTCTCGTTCGTACGACTCTTAACGGAATTTATGCAACTCTATGTTTTAATGAAAGTATCTTAGAGTTTATAATATTTATACATTATAAAACTCTCAGTTTTATAATATATATATATATGTGTGTGTGTGTGTGTGTAGTTATAACTCTAAAACATGTTTGTACAATTTATGTATCTCTCAAGAAAATGTTCGGGTTCATGTGGGTCATACCTAAGTCCATTTGTTAATATTATTTGTATATATATTTCCAAAACTCCTCAATGCTAGTATGCTACGTATATTTACTTTACGTTCGAGTGTACGAATGTACATGTATATGTTCGAGGATAAATACCGTGTTTCAAAATGATCATTTGATTTTATAAACATATGAATAGCTATATTCATGTATGTTTTTATAGGTGTATATATATCTATATGGTACGTTTTCATTTATGAAAATATAGTTGTATCAACATTTGTTGTTTGCCAAATTCTAGTTTAGTCCTTCAGGTCATATTTATGTAACACCCAAGTTTTCAAGAAATACTAGTACAAGGATTAAAGGAGTCATTTGATGAAACCCTAAGGGTTTAAATGACATTTTGTTAAAATATAAGGGGTCAGGTTACAATTAGATTAAAGTTTAAGGGCTGAAACTTAAATTTCTGAAAGTTGGACAGGTGGCGAACCGCCACCAAAGGGATAGCGGTCCGCTATGTAAGGAGCAAAGGATAATTCAGAAGATGCTACGTGTCATCTGACTAATCGACGCATGTACACCTTTAGCGGACCGTCATTGGTTCGTTAGTGGTCCACTAGCCGCAATGTTTCTTGGCGGACCGTTACCCAAGGCATTAGCGGTCCGCTACGTAGCCTCCAAGTCAGTTAAGCTGCCTTAAAGGGGTGGCGGACCGCCACCCTGTGCCTTGGCGGTCCGCTACGGACCAGTCGGGCACCCTATAAATAGATGGACCTAGAGAGCGAGTTTAGAGCATTGACACACTTAACCTCGGTAAGCGTGCCCAGAGCCCCGGTCAGTTTCCAGCTTTTCGAGCACAATACGCAATAGATAGTTCTGAGGTAAGGTTCTGACTAGTTCCTAATAACTTGGTTATTTCCACTAAGTAAGGAACTTATGATTAAGTAATATTATAATGGCTTAGGACCTGATCCAAATTGTGGTGCTAGCTTCATTAGCACGTAAAGATCATTTAAACAGGACGAAAGTTAAAGGTGAGTTCTATAATGCCCTTTTTAAATGTTTTTAAATGTTTTGGGCATGATGCACATATTATGAATATTTTAGATACTGTATCAATACTTGAGCGAGTATCCATGATGTTGCAAGGAATGATTTATGTTATAAAAACAAAAGGTAACCTTCCGACCAGTATGTAGTTATCTGACAAACGGAATGTTCTGTCTAAGGAAAGAATGGTGTATAAATTCCTCATGGACCCGTCATTCTTTCCTGGGAATATATTTGTTGGAGGTACTACTCTGGGAAGATAACCACCTTGTTTTTGTAAGGAAAGAATGATGATTTTGTGAAATGTTTTAAGACTTGTCTTGGTCTACCAAGATAACTGACGATGAAAAGATGTCATTGGCAGTGATTGCATTGACATGAAAGGTTTTGACCACTTTAGTCTATAAAGGAATGTTTTGCCATATATGGTCAATCCCACATAATATCTTGCAACTTATGGGCAGTGATTGCTATATCTCCGAAAGGGGACGAATTGAATGTGGACCGTGGCATTCCTTTGTGGGGTGTAACGGGGGAATGGCCTTTATATAAAGGGAATGGTAAGTGGTGACTACCACTTGAGAGGTTTACGAACCTCGATAAAGATATAAGTTGTACAAGATTAATGTTATGTTTAGATAAAAACCTATATGGAATGAAATGATGATATGTCAAAGATATTTTAATTTAAATCTAGAACTCACCAGCGTAAGCTGACCCGTGTTTAAGCATGTGTGTCAGGTAAGAGTACGGTATCAAGCAGTAAAGGCAAGGAGGCATCATGAGTAGGCTATCTGGCATCCAAAACTAGAGACTGGCATTAGTATTATGTTGTACTATGTACCAAGACAAGTATTATAAATAAATAAATGTTTTAAAGTCTTCCGTTGTGTATGTTTTCTCTGATTACTATATGTTCATGAGTAAATCTGACAAGTGACCGACATTTCGGGTGAAACGGAATGTGGGTGTCCCAATTTATTTACCATTCAACGACATATCAATTAAATGTATATATACATACCGTTATATAAAATCCTTGGTGCTAACTTTATTCTGACCGTATTTAAGTAGTATAAACCGTTTTATACCATAATTATAAAATGATTGATTTCACGTCCACGTTATAATACCTATTAATCATATGTACCGCTAGTTAATCACGTTTACGATTCTCGTTTATTCGATTCCCTCATTTACGAATACCCTTTTTTTGTTTATTAACATCTATTTATACTGAGATTCTCTATATTAAATATACGTGTTTTACGGTCCGTTAATATTAGTCATTAAGTTAATATTTACTTTGATCGTTAGTAAGTCGTTTAGGGCCCAACTCAAATAACGGTACACGCGTTTAACCTTTACGTAACTAAATATAATTACTATAGTGCGAGTTTATACCTTTACGTTCACTCGGTTTGCATACATAACTCATTCGTATCCGTTGACTCTTATTAACCACCGTTGACCAGATTTGACCGAGCTCCCGGAGGTCGTATCTTGTCCAAAAATCAAGTATTTTATACTCGTTAATGAAACCCGTCCACATAAACAATCTGGTCTAGCCGGAAACTCGTTGAAATCGTTAAATAGGAGAAGAATGTCATAATGTACATGGGTTTACACCCCGCATGACACGAAACAGGAAGATAAGAGCTTACTAGAATACGATCTCGCTCGAACCCTAGTTTGCTGCCGAAATTGTTGTCAGAAAAACGCGTTTGGCCGGAATCCGAGAACTAGTGTGATACTAGGCAATTTCAGGTTAATATCCATACCGACCATTACTTCAATTCATACGATTACACGTGCATCATACTTAATTATAGAGTAATTAAGTACATATTTCATATAGCAAGTCCATTCGTTTCTTTTCAATTCATGCATCGATAATCTGGAGGATTACCGGGTCACACACGCGTCCTGTCACACGAACGTTGGTGAATTATAGAAATAATATTCATGCATATATTTGGTGTATACAAAATACATGTAATACTGTGATTTATTATCTCATGCTTAGATTAATTTTTCAGGAATTTTTAGAGCAACTTTTATTTTTAGGCTTTTTAAGCGGTTACGCGATATGTTCCAACAACACTAAATTAGATTTTTATAAAAATAATGGTCTTACACTTGGGCTCATATAATTCAGCTATTTAACTTTAATTAGTCCATTATGGAGCCCAAATGGTGTTAAAAAGCCTTAAAGACTCAAGAAAGCCCAACTCCTTTTCACTAAAATTCCTTTAAACCACCTACACTCCACCATTTACCCTAAATCACATTTGCAAAACCCTAGTGTCTCTCTAAAAATCAGACGCCACCCCCATGGCAGCCTCCACCCTCTCTCAATCTCGTTCAAGCCATTTCAAGCCTCTTTCAAGGTGTTTCAAGGTGATTTCAAGTAGTTACAAGCTAGAAATCTTCATCCTATCCATCATACTTTGAGTTGTAAGTATTCTACCCGTATTTTCTTTGTTATTTTTGGCCATAAGTGGGTTACCACTCATCCAAACGATTTTCTTGGTTACAAGTGTTTAAATCCATGATTTTAACATAGTGTTTTCATAATAAGAGGTTGTTCACACATATTTGCACTTTTTATGGTTTGAAATGCTTATTTATGGTTATTAATGTTCGTTTCTATACATAGAAACTTTGTTGGTTATGATTTTGTAGAAATGTGTATTTAAGATGTTTGTTGGATTGAATGTTACATATGTTGGTAGATTGTGTATGAAATACGAATTTTTTGTTGAAATGTTTGGTTTGCATCATTTTAGGTCATTGCTACAAATAGAAACTTTATTGTTTGGCATTTTGAGTTATTGAGTTATAATGAATAATAGCATGCTAAAATGGTTCTATAACATCTATTAAAGTATTAAAAAGAGTCATTGAAAGTTACACATGTGTAGGAGGTCATATAGACCACTTTCCTAAAAAGGAAACTTTAATATTTGGACATAATGTGTATGTGTAATCTATAAATGTCTAAAGTGTGTTTAACAACTTTATTACTATATGTATAGATGACTTATGCAAGATTTCATGGTTTAAAGTTGTGCTACTGATATTTTGGGAGACCTTCCTAATAAAGGAAACTTTAATAGTTTGGAACCTTCATTTTGCTTTAAATGGAAAATGTAAGTGTAGAACCATGTTTATAGCATATTACTAGTACGATGACACCTAAAGCATATTAGAACCCTAAGTGTCCAAAAAGGGAAACTTTGTTATGTTGAGCATTATGGTACAAAATGTCATGTTATGTTGTTTTGTTCAAATGTAAATAATGTTATGACTTATGTGGATGGTTTGTTAACATGTATGAGAGATACAATAAAGGTGTGCAAATGCCATGATGTTTGTCACATGTTACTTATAAAATTACATGGAGTTATATGTTACTATTTATGACATGAACATGTGCAAACTAGGTTACTTATTACATGTTACCTACTTACACAAATTACTTGAAGCATGTATAGGGTGTCATAAGGTATTACTCATATGCTACTTAGGTATTACTTATGTGTCACTTAGGTGGTACTTATATGATATTTATGTGTTACTCATGTTTTACTTATATGTTACTTATGTGCTACTTGTGCATGTCTTCACTAAGTGTCACATTGGTCAACATTAGTCAACATTGGTCAACATTAGTCAAATTTGGTAAACATTGGTCAACTTTAGTCAAACTTGGTCAACTTTAGTCAAACCTGGTCAACATTGGTTAACTTTAGTCAAACATGGTTAACATTGGTCAACTTTAGTCAAACTTGGTCAACTTTAGTCAAACTTAGTCAAAATTGGTCAACTTTAGTCAAACTTAGTCAACATTGGTCAACTTTAGTCAAACTTGGTCAACTTAACTTTAGTCAAACATGGTCAACATTGGTCAACTTTAGTCAACATTGGTCAACTTTAGTCAAACTTGGTCAAACCTCGGTCAACTTTGGTCAAACCTTTTCAAAACGTCAATGTAATCTTTCAAAGTTGAGTCGTTTGGATGAATTTGGTTACATAAACCATGTTTACTTTCATAGACCTTATAGCCGTACTATTCCTAGGGCTCGGTTAGGTCGGTTTTCAAGACTTTCTAGGTTTCTCGTGTTACTTTCATACCACATCACCTCATTCCCAGGTGAGTTTTCATGGCCCCATTTTAATTACTTTTCCTTTTGGGGGAGATACATGCAAACCTTTCATTAGTCGTATGACATTACTTTGTTTTTGCTTTATTATATATAAGTGGGTGCATTTCCCGCACACATGTTTATCCATGTTTATCTCAGGTCGCTAAGCATTTGCACAAGGGCTAGGATTTGCATATCTGGAGTCACATTACATATTTTCATTAGAAGCATAGGTTTATGGGAACCTATTTATTTTGGCTTCTTTAATTTTGATACATTTACTTTTGCTTCCGCACTTTACTTTCCGCATTTTCAAACTCTATATTACTTACTTTATTTTTGTATGATGTTCAAACGGAAAGTCTTTTCGAAAACCATTTAGAGGTCGTTCGAAATGGCCGGGACTTATGATCCTTGACGGTCACAACCCGCGGGTAACCCGCTGTGGAATTTCAGGGTGTGACAACTGGTGCTGTATGAGTTCAAGTATGTCGGTCACCTCCCACCAAAACACGTCGCCGCCAATGTCCTGCGCTTTCTCCACCACCGTCGCTGCTGGTGAGTTCGTCGGAAGGTCGGGAATGTCAGATCCGGCCGTGTAGGGAGGAGATCTAGTGGGTTAGGTGCTCATCGGTTTCTATGGAGGTTCACCAGAATTCTTAAGCCGTCTCATACGATGGCACGAGGCCATCAGAAAAGGTCGTGTTCTGCCGGATCTCAACATGGAACCACCGAAGAAGCCGTCACCGGAGGTTGTCGTACCTTCACCGCCGCCTCCTCTACTCCGTTTTCTGTCGCCGGAAAAGCGGGCCAGGTCTCCGTCGTCATGTCTTCACCTGAATCGGCCACCGCTACCATCGCCTCCAGATCCGCATTAAATAATCGGCCAGTCTTGATTACCCGCGTCCCCTTGAGGCCTCCTCCGCCGCCATGGCTGTTGCCGTCGTCCTTCCTATAGTCGCCGAGAGGAGCCGCCAGATGTGGTCGGCCTCCTCCCGAGCCTGCTCTCTCTTGATTTACCTCTCTCTCTAGAGCTTTGTATGGTGTGGTGAAAATGAGAAAGAAGTGGTGTATCTCTTCCTTATATATCTAGGGTTTTCATGTAGTGCAAGAGTAGGTGGACACCGTGTCAAACCCGAAGTATTACTGCATTTTCGTTCCCGATAATTTACTTCAAGATCTTGAAATCATGTAACGCTATTATTAATATATATTTATTATTTAAATATTTACTTTATGAAGTTTCCTCCCTGTTTGTTGTCCGGGTCAGTACGCGCCGGTACGCATACCTAACGCGCTCGTTTGTTTAACCATTTCGCGTTTCGGATGGAATTGTTAGTTCATAAGGTTTAGTAATAGAAAATCGATGAAGATCGATATTAAACTAAATAATTTATATTTTATTTATTTATTCCTATTCACGGGTAATCGAGTAGGGTCCACAACGGTATTAATTTGCAGTCGCGCGTCTAACGTCGTATAACTCTCGCGTAAATGTTCCTAAGTGAATTGGCCAAATAGATATTAGGAATTTTTATCAATATTTAATATTAATAATCATATACCATGTGGTGCGTCGGTTATATTATACGTGAAGGCGTTACTTTGTTTAACCATACGTTGTAAGTCTCTATAAAGACTATGTATTAACATTATGTTATCTCGATTCGTACTACGATCCATCAAACAAAGTTAGAAATTTGGTTCACGTACTGGGCCTTTAGTGGGCTTCAATCCCTATTGGGCCTACACATGGTCCGTAAGTGGTCCAAGCCCGTTTATGGTGAATTAATTATTTAAGATTATTGACCTTGATTCAGGGTTGTCACACTGACCCAGTCACTTATCATGATTACTTCGTCGACGGTTGCTGGAGACAAAGGATGGGTTATGTGGGGAAGACAGACTATACATCTTACAAGAAAATGTGGGTACTTGATGAGTGGTGTTATTTTGCACACGTCATGATTATGTGCCTATCTTCAAGGAAGGCAGGCAAGGATGCTATGGGTCACGACTTGGCAGCTGCAATGGTTGGACTATCTCTCAATAAGGGCTACAACTTTTCCAAGTATATCTACAAGTCCTTGACTGGTCAGATTAATGCAGCAGCGAGGTTTAGATTCCTTTTGTACCCGAGATTCGTTCAGTTGCTGATTAATGATGTAGTGCCCAATCTACCTCACATTGGAGAACGTCTACATGTCAAACGGGTGGAGAAGAGAGTGTTTGTACAATTCCTTAAGCCAGGTAGTGTAGAACCTACCTCTGAGCACACACCTCTCTTCGGCCACCTAATCAATGAAGCATATGTGACCCTTCCTGATTTCAGATGGTTTAGTGCAGACTCTGAGCCAGAGCTTAGTGAACATTCTGATGAACATGATGAAGAGCAGGTAGAGGAGGAAGAGGAAGGAGATGGGGGATCTGAAGAAAATGAATCTAGTGATGGAGGTGATGAAGAAAGAGGAGATGGTGCTGAAGAGTCGGATTCCGAAGCAACTGAATCGGATTCATCTAACTCTGATGATGCACTAGAGTTACCCTTCCCGAGTCATCCTCCAAGAGACAAAGACAAGATAGTACTTGAAGTGAGTATGAACCGGAATCTGATACTGAAACTAAAGTACGAAAACAGAGAAGAGAAAGACGAGTAAAGCAGAAAGAGGATAGGCCATTTGTGGATATCCTTTGAGAAGTTGAAGCTCGTGCTCAAAGCCATGCAAGCACTGGGGCTGCCAGCACTGCTTCAACTTCAACTCAGCTTTATCGAAGAACGAGGAGTACACAACCATGTACTACTGTTGAGGCGGCTGCTACTACAGTCTCAGAGGAGGTGCCTGAGATAGTATCCCTCCTACTTCAAACTGTCCAAGAGGTATTAGTGACGACTCCCATTAAAATGAGTAGGTTACTATCACCCCAACCACCGTTGAAACCACCACAATTCCAATCAAAATTCCAACCACCATCCCTACCACCATTCCCACAATCACCCTTCAACCCATTAGTCAACCCTCTGTCCATGGTGATTTCACCCAAGGGTTTGACTTTGATGAGATATATTCTTTTCCCACCCACACAGCTGAAGCCTCTTCATCGAGGGATCTTGATCCTCGTGATTCCAGAATTTCTACCCTGGAGTCTCAGGTGGCTGGTTTACTTGAAACAGTTCAGAAGTCAAGGGGTGAATCTGCGGCACAACAGGCTCAGATAAATTCCTTAGTGCATGAAGTAACAGTACTACGAAGCCAAAGGACCGGGACTGAAAAGAGGCTTAAGAATGTGATGTCCCATAATGAATTAATTATTAAGACTAATGACTTGATTTTGGGACACAAGACATCTTTGGAGATGAGGTTTGATATGCAGCGGAAGGAACATGACATGTTGGTCAAGTTGGTTTGTGAACAGACTGAGAAGCTTGCTGCTCAGGGGGGGAGAAGTAAAGAGAAGGAGAAAGAGAAGGAGAAGCCTAAGCCTAGTGGTGATGAGGCTTGTCATCCGGTTGATCTAACCAAGGATGATGACAAAGACAAGGATCCTGAAGCCGATCCTAGTGCAGGTGAGCAAAAAGCTTTTGCTATTGTTCATATCTCTGTTGTGTCTATGGATGAGGGGGAGTCTACTCAGCACAGTGGTGGCGGTGATATTTCTGGTGCTGGTGGGAGTGAGAAAGGAAAGTCTGCAGCTGATGTGCTATACGACCTATCTGATGAGGTCATTTTAATGATTGAGCCAGACTATTACAAGGAAGCACATATTGATGCTCTCAGTAATCTAGAAGAAGGAGAGATCGAGTCTGATGATGAGTGGGATGTGGATGATAAGGATGTAGTGGTGGAGTCCCAAAGGGTGACGGTAAGGGAGTTTATGAGCTTGAGGATGGAGAGATCCTCGAGGCTCCAGTCTTTGAAGCTGCTTTTACCACAGGTTTAGTCGAGCCTAAAAATGTTGCTGAGGCTAGTGGAGCAGCAACCTCGACTGAATCCTCTCCCGTAGATCCCCAACCTATTGATCTTGAAGCCTGGAAGAACAAGCATCCTCAATGATAGTTCAAAAAGGATCAGCCTTCTGCTTGGCAAAAGACGTCAATCATAGGCAAGCATGGAGCGACAGGTATGATGTTATCTGTGAGGTTTGACGACGACAAGAAGCTGTTTTCAATCAAACGAGTTGCTGGGGTTCTGTACCTGAAACCAACCAGTGAGGCGTTCAGCTCTTTGCCGAAGTACGACCTAGTGAACTTAGCAAATCGTGAGCTGCTTGGTGACACTATTCATGTGGTAGCAAAAGGTTTGTGGGTTGCACTACAGAAAGAAGGAAGATCATGGACTTCGATGTATTCAAGCCTCAAATACCCTTTTTTGTTTATTAACATCTATTTATTATGGGATTCTCTATATTAAATATACGTGTTTTACGGTCCGTTAATATTAGTCATTAAGTTAATATTTACTTTGATCGTTAGTAAGTCGTTTAGGGCCCAACTCAAATAACCGTACACGCGTTTAACCTTTACGTAACTAAATATAATTACCATAGTGCGAGTTTATACCTTTACGTTCACTCGGTTTGCATACATAACTCATTCGTATCCGTTGACTCTTATTAACCACCGTTGACCATAATTGACCGAGGTCCCGGAGGTCGTATCGTGTCCAAAAATCAAGTATTTTATACTCGTGAATGAAACCCGGCCACATAAACAATCCGGTCTAGACGGAAACTCGTTGAAATCGTTAAACAGGATAAGAATGTCATAATGTACGTGGGTTTACACCCGACATGACACGAAACAGGAAGATAAGAGCTTACTAGAATACCATCTCGCCGGAACCCTAGTTTGCTGCCGAAATTCCTGTCAGAAAAACGCGTTTGGCCAAAATCCGAGAACTAGTGTGATACCAGGCAATTTCAGGTTAATATCCATACCCGACCATTACTTGAATTCATACGATTACACGTGCATCATACTTAATTATAGAGTAATTAAGTACATATTTCATATAGCAAGTCCATTCGTTTCTTTTCAATTCATGCATCGATAATCTGGAGGATTAACGGGTCACACACGCGTCCTGTCACACAAATGTTGGTGAAATATAGAAATAATATTCATGCAAATATTTGGTGTGTACAAAATAAATGTAATACTGTGATTTATTATCTCATGCTTAGATTAATTTTTCGAGAATTTTTAGAGCAACTTTTATTTTTACGCTTTTTAAACGGATACGCGATATGTGCCAACTACACTAAATTAGATTTTTATAAAAATAATGGTCTTACACTTGGGCTCATATAATTCAGCTATTTAACTTTAATTAGTCCATTAGGGAGCCCAAATGGTGTTAAAAAGCCTTAAAGACTCAAGAAAGCCCAACACATTTTCACTAAAACTCCTTTAAACCACCTACACTCCACCATTTACCCTAAATCACATTTGCAAAACCCTAGTCTCTCTCTAAAAATCAGACGCCACCCCCATGGCAGCCTCCACCCTCTCTCAATCTCGTTCAAGCCATTTTAAGCCTATTTCAAGGTGTTTCAAGGTGATTTCAAGTAGTTACAAGCTAGAAATCTTCATCCTATCCATCATACTTTGAGTTGTAAGTATTCTACCCGTATTTTCTTTGTTATTTTCGGCCATAAGTGGGTTACCACTCATCCAAATGATTTTCTTGGTTACAAGTGTTTAAATCCATGATTTTAACATACTGTTTTCATAATAAGAGGTTGTTCACACATATTTGCACTTTTTATGGTTTGAAATGCTTATTTATGTTGATTATTGTTCGTTTCTATATATAGAAACTTTGTTGGTTATGATTTTGTAGAAATGTGTATATAATATGTTTGTTGGATTGAATGTTACATATGTTGGTAGATTGTGTAGGAAATATGAATTTTTTGTTGAAATGTTTGGTTTGCATCATTTTAGGTCATTGCTACATATAGAAACTTTATTGTTTGGTATTTTGAGTTATTGAGTTATAATGAATAATAGCATGCTAAAATGGTTCTATAACATCTATTAAAGTATTAAAAAGAGTCATTGAAAGTTACACATGTGTAGGAGGTCATATAGACAACTTTCCTAAAAAGGAAACTTTAATATTTGGACATAATGTGTATGTGTAATCTATAAATGTCTAAAGTGTGTTTAATAACTTTATTACTATATGTATAGATGAATTATGCAAGATTTCATGGTTTAAAGTTGTGCTACTGATATTTTGGGAGACCTTACTAATAAAGGAAACTTTATTAGTTTGGAACCTTCATTTTTGCTTTAAATGGAAAATGTAAGTGTAGAACCATGTTTATAGCATATTACTAGTACTATTTTCATGTGTAGGTTGTTTATTTGAGCTATGACACCAAAAGCATATTAGAACCCTAAGTGTCCAAAAAGGGAAACTTTGTTATGTTGAGCATTATGGTACAAAATGTCATGTTATGTTGTTTTGTTCAAATGTGTTGAAATAATGTTATGACTTATGTGGATGGTTTGTTAACATGTATGAGAGATACAATAAAGGTGTGCAAATGCCATGATGTTTGTCACATGTTACTTATAAAATTACATGGAGTTATATGTTACTATTTATGACATGAACATGTGCAAACTAGGTTACTTATTACATGTTACCTACTTATACAAATTACATGAAGCATGTATAGGGTGTCATAAGGTATTACTCATATGCTACTTAGGTATTACTTATGTGTCACTTAGGTGGTACTTATATGATACTTATGTGTTACTCAAGTGTTACTTATATGTTACTTATGTGCTACTTGTGCATGTCTTCCCTAAGTGTCACATTGGTCAACATTAGTCAACATTGGTCAACTTTAGGCAAATTTGGTAAACATTGGTCAACTTTAGTCAAACTTGGTCAACTTTAGTCAAACATGGTCAACATTGGTCAATTTTAGTCAACATTGGTCAACTTTAGTCAAACTTGGTCAACTTTAGTCAAACTTATTCAACATTGGTCAACTTTAGTCAAACTTAGTCAACATTGGTCAACTTTAGTCAAACTTGGTCAACTTAACTTTAGTCAAACTTGGTCAACATTGGTCAACTTTAGTCAAACTTGGTCAACTTTAGTCAAACTTGGTCAAACCTTGGTCAACTTTGGTCAAACCTTTTCAAAACGTCAATGTAATCTTTCAAAGTTGAGTCGTTTGGATGAATGTGGTTACATAAACCATGTTTACTTTCATAGACCTTATAGCCTTACTATTACTAGGGCTCGGTTAGGTTGGTTTTCAAGACTGTCTAGGTTTCTCGTGTTACTTTCATACCACATCACCTCATTCCCATGAGAGTTTTAATGGCCCCATTTTAATTACTTTTCCTTTTGGGGGAGATACATGCTAAAACATTTTCCTTTCATTAGTCGTATGACATTACTTTGTTTTCGCTTTATTATATATAAGTGGGTGCATTTCCCGCACACAAAGTCCTCTCATATTCAAACCGTTAATTCATTCATAAGCGGGATGATTCATGAATAGTACTATTAGGTTTAACAAGCACACCCGGGTTAGTCGCGCTAACTCTGACTGGGAGTCAAACGGGTGCATAAATTGACCTGATACATTGCGTGATGGGCACGTAAGAGGCCAAATGCTACTTTCCGTATTCAATCATTGAGATTCGATTTCAGTGTTGCTTATATATTTTAATGTTATTTGTCTGATCAACAATCGAATTCAATAGTATACATATGTACTGTTACACTGTTTTCTTTACTGTTTCTGTTACTTAAACCTGTGAACTCACCAACCCTGTGTTAACACTTTAAGCATGTTTATCTCAGGTGGCTAAGCATTTGCACAAGGGCTAGGATTTGCATATCTGGAGTCACATTACATATTTTCATTAGAAGCATAGGTTTATGGGAACCTATTTATTTTGGCTTCTATAGATTTGATACATTTACTTTTGCTTTCGCACTTTACTTTTCGCATTTTCAAACTCTATATTACTTACTTTATTTTTGTATGATGTTCAAACGGAAAGACTTTTCGAAAACCATTTAGAGGTCGTTCGAAATGACCGGAACTTATGATCCTTGACAGTCACAACCCGCGGGTAACCCGCTATGGAATTTCAGGGTATGACAACTGGTGCTGTCTGAGTTCAAGTATGTCGGTCACCTCCCACCAAAACACGTCGTCGCCACTGTCCTGCGCCTTCTCCACCACCGTCGCTGCTGGTGAGTTCGCCGGAAGGTTGGGAATGTCAGATCTGGCCATGTAGGGAGGAGATCTAGTGGGTTAGGTGCTCATCAGTTTCTATGGAGGTTCACCAGAATTCTTAAGCCGTCTCATACGGTGGCACGAGGCCATCAGAAAAGGTCGTGTTCTGCCGGATCTCAACATGGAACCACCGAAGAAGCCATCACCGGAGGTTGTCGGACCTTCACCGCCGCCTCCTCTACTCCGTTTTCTGTCGCCGGAAAAGCAGGCCAGGTCTCCGTCGTCATGTATTCACCTGAATCGGTCACCGCTACCATCGCCTCCAGATCCACATTATATAATCGGCCAGTCGCGAACACTTGCGTCCCCGTGAGGCCTCCTCCGCTGCCATGGCTGTTGCCGTCGTCGTTCCTATGGTCGCCGGGAGGAGCCGCCGGATGTGGCCGGCCTCCTCCCCAGCCAGCTCTCTCTCTCTCTCTCTTGATTTACCTCTCTCTCTCTAGAGCTTTGTGTGGTGTGGTGCAAATGAGAAAGAAGAGGTGTATCTCTTCCTTATATATCTAGGGTTTTCATGTAGCGCAAGAGTAGGCGGACACCGTGTCAAACCCGAAGTATTACTGCATTTTCGTTCCCGATAATTTACTTCAAGATCTTGAAATCATGTAACACTATTATTAGTATATATTTATTATTTAAATATTTACTTTATGAAGTTTCCTCCTTGTTTGTTGTCCGGGTCAGTACGCGCCGGTACGCATACCTAACGCGCTCGTTTGTTTAACCATTTCGCGCTTCGGATGGAATTGTTAGTTCATAAGGGTTATTAATAGAAAATCGATAAAGATCGATATTAAACTAAATAATTTATATTTTATTTATTTATTCCTATTCATGGGTAACCGAGTAGGGTCCACAACGGTATTAATTTGCATTCGCGCGTCTAACATCGTATAACTCTCGCGTAAATGTTCCTAAGTGAATTGGCCAAATAGATATTAGGAATTTTTATCAATATTTAATATTAATAATCATATACCATGTTGTGTGCCGGTTATATTATACGTGAAGGCGATACTTTGTTTAACCGTACGTTGTAAGTCTCTGTAAAGCCTATGTATTAACATTATGTTATCTCGATTCGTACTACGTCCATCAAGCGAAGTTAGAAATTTGGTTCACGTACTGGGCCTTTAATGGGCTTCAATCCCTATTGGGCCTACACATGGTCCGTAAGTGGGCCAAGCCCGTTTATGGTGAATTAATTATTTAAGATTATTAACCTTGATTCAGGGTTGTCACACTGACCCAGTCACTTATCGTGATTACTTCGTCGACGGTTGCTGGAGACAAAGGATGGGTTATGTGGGGAAGACAGACTATGCATCTTACAAGAAAATGTGGGTACTTGATGAGTGGTGTTATTTTGCACACGTCATGATTATGTGCCTATCTTCAAGGAAGGCAGGCAAGGATGCTATGGGTCACGACTTGGCAGCTGCAATGGTTGGACTATCTCTTAATAAGGGCTACAACTTTTCCAAGTATATCTACAAGTCCTTGACTGATCATATTAATGCAGCAGAGAGGTTTAGATTCCTTTTGTACCCGAGATTCGTTTAGTCGCTGATTAATGATGTAGTGCCCAATCTACCTCATATTGGAGAACGTCTACAGGTCAAACGGGTGGACAAGAAAGTGTTTGTACAATTCCTTAAGCCAGGCAGTGTAGAACCTACCCTTGAGCAGACACCTCTCTTCAGCCACCTAATCAATGAAGCATATGTGGCCCTTCCTGATTTCAGATGGTTTAGTGCAGACTCTGAGCCAGAGCTTAGTGAACATTCTGATGAACAAGATGAAGAGCAGGTAGAGGAGGAAGAGGTAGGAGATGGGGGTTCTGAGGATGATGAATCTAGTGATGGAGGTTGTAGAAGCATGTTTTGTAACTATAGATTAAATTCTATGTATCGGTGTACATGGATAGTATGCAGGAGGGTGTTCCTAAGTACTTAGCCTGCACACCAGTTTGGTCCTGCGTACTTAGTAAGTACGCAAGGCTTTTGTCTTGCGTACTTGTCAAGTACGCATGACCAAACCCTGCGTACTTAGACAAGTACGCAGGTAATGTTGCTTCCCCTATAAATAGAAGACTTGTCTTCATTTGTAGGTGGAACTCTGGAACAAGGTCGAGAGGTGTCCGGGTCGGGAAGAGCTCTCCCGACCCCTGGACAGTGATCTTAGATGAGAGATGTGTGCTCCTTCGGTATGTAGTCTGTAATACGGGATGACTTCTATGTTATGGATTACGTGTCGTTTCATTATCTTTTGTCTATGTTTGTGTTTCTCTGCTTCGTTTTCTTTGTTCCCACACAAATCAAATAACAGGTCCGTGTAAATCCGCTGCGCGACCGGGACCTACAAGTGGTATCAGAGCCTCGGTGTTCGTTGATTTGTGTTCCAGATTTGATTTTTTAGGTTTTTGAGCATTTCGTACTTTTCAGACCTAAAATCCTTAAAATCGAGTTTGTTATCACTTCATTTGGTGTTTGGAAGGCTAAGGGTTTGTTAGATGATGATTTCTAAGCTTTTGGAAGCATCAATTTCTCAGATCCATCACTTTTCGAGCATTCTCCTCAAGATCCGTCAAGATCGCTGTTACTTTTTGATAAATACGCAAATTTAGCTTTTCTGCGTACTTACTAAGTACGCATGCGTTTTGTCCTGTGTACTTACTAAGTACGCAAGAGAAGTTGTCATGAGTACTTGTTAAGTACGCATGAGTATTTGACTCTGCGTACTTAGCATGTACGCATGGGCATTTTGGCTTTGCGAACTTATCAAATACGCATGAGCACTTGGCTTTGCGTATTTACTAAATACGCATGAGCACCCTTTATGTGCGTATTGGCGGGAAAACTTTTCTTGGCCAAAATTTTTAGGGATCATTTGTACGCGTGTTATGGCCCATTTTTGAGAAGATAGTAATTTTGGTTTTTTCGGACCAGAATTTGTATACGATGTGGCTTGGCGAAAGACAGACGAGATTTTTGTTGGATGATACCACTTGTCATACATTGTTTAAGGGTCCATACCTGAAAATGTAGGCTACGAGTATCCGGGATACTTATTTAATAGGGTATGAAAGCTAAAGTAATAGGAGCAATTGGGTCTTCATCGGCTAAAGGTCTCGTTCTATTTGTGAAGATGTGGCTGCTTTGGGTCTTTCGGAAAAAGAATCATCTTGTTTAGGTATTTAAACCTGAATATGTAGGCTACGAGTATCCAGGATACTTCTTTAATAGGGGATGAATACTGGAACAACTTGAACCCAAGGATTTGCTGTTTTGGATCTTTGCAAAGGAATAAAAGAATAAAATCCTGGAGTTGGCTAGTTGTGCTTTTTGAGGATTTGAGTGAAGTGATGATGAAGCTGGTCATAGTTTACAGAGAAACGAGGGGGATAAAATCTAGTATTCATGGGACATTAAAGAGGTGGCGGAAAATCCGTTGGTACTTCATATATATATACCTCTTTGACGTAACATGGATCTCAACTATGATTTCTCTTGTAAACTATATTTTTCATGCTCATTGGTCAAGCCTGTGTTCAAGATTTGATGTGATTCAATTATGATGGGATTTCTCATTTGGGATCTGGGCGGAATCCAGATAGACAACCTAGTTATGGAACTTCACCGGGGTGAACGTATACAGATTAGGAGGTGTGAACCAGGAATGAAGATCTAATTGAAGAATGTTGGACTTTGGATATAAGGTGATCACTGCTGAGCATGATTTTGTATTTGATTCTATCAAGTGTTTTCAGGATGAAGCTGGATATCCGTTGGATTATTAGTTGAAGATGGAACCTTTTATCATTGGTCGATGGGATAGGAAACATACCCTTGTTTCTGGTCTAGTCAGATGGAGCTTAAACTGAAAGGGGAAATTGGAAATGAACATCTTCGGGAACTTGGTTGACTCATGAAGACACAGGATAGAGTTGGACACATCTGGTTGAAGACTTAAGTTGGTTCTTATTAAAGCACTTGGTTTGGTCTACAATGAAAGCTACAGTTAGAGGGAGTCGGGTTTGTCATCACTCGGCAACTGAAGACTGAAGTTTGAAGATTTGAAGATCTCAAGTGGAATGCCAGAAGATCAAGTCTCGCCAGAAGACACGTGATGTCATTAGTTTAGAGTGAGTCTGTTAGGACATTCTTTGTAAACTGATGTATATTAGTGTTAGAGATAGATAGAATTTGATGCTATAGTTAAGAAGGAGTTTGTAGAAGCATGTTTTGTAACTATAGATTAAATTCTATGTATCAGTGTACGTGTCTAGTATGCAGGAGGGTGTTCCTGAGTACTTAGCCTGCACACCAGTTTGGTCCTGCGTACTTAGTAAGTACGCAAGGCAAGTACGCATGACCAAATCCTGCGTACTTAGACAAGTACGCCGGTAATGTTCCTTCCCATATAAATAGAAGACTTGTATTCATTTGTAGGTGGAACTCTGGAACAGGTCGAGAGGTGTCCGGGTCGGGAAGAGCTCTCTCGACCCCTGGACAGTGAGCTTAGATGAGAGATGTGTGCTCCTTCGGTATGTAGTCTGCAATACGGGATGACTTCTATGTTATGGATTACATGTCGTTTCATTGTCTTTTGTCTATGTTTGTGTTTCTCTGCTTCGTTTTCTTTGTTCCCACACAAATCAAAGCACAGGTCCGTGTAAATCCGCTGCGCGACGAGGCTCCCGGGACCTACAGAGGTGATGAAGAAAAAGGATATGGTGATGAAGAGTTGGATTCCGAAGCAACTGAATCAGATTCATCTGACTCTGATGATGCACCAGAGTTACCCTTCCCAAGTCGTCCTCCAAGAGACAAAGACAAGATAGTACTGGAAGTGAGTATAAACCAGAATCTGATACTGAAACTAAAGTACGAAGACAGAGAAGAGAAAGAGGAGTAAAGAAGAAAGAGGATAGGCCATTTGTGGATATCCTTAGAGAAGTTGAAGCTCGTGCTCAAAGCCATGCAAGCACTGGGGCTGTGAGCACTGCTTCAACTTCAACTCAGCTTTATCGAAGAACGAGGAGTAGACAACCATGTACTACTGTTGAGGCGGCTGCTACTACTTTCTCAGAGGAGGTGCCTGAGATAGTATCCCTCCTACTTCAAACTGTCCAAGAGGTGTTAGTGATGACTCCCATTAAAATGAGTCGGTTACTATCACCCCAACCACCGTTGAAACCATCACAATTCCAATCAAAATTCCAACTACCATCCCAACCACCATTCCCACAATCACCCTTCAACCCATTAGTCAACCCTATGTCTATGGTGATTTCACCCAAGGGTTTGACTTTGATGAGATATATTCTTTTCCCACCCACACAGCCGAAGCATCTTCATCGAGGGATCCTGATCCCTGTGATTCCAGAATTTCTATCCTAGAGTCTCAGGTGGCTGGTTTACTTGAAACAGTTCAGAAGTCAAGGGAAGAATCTGCGGCACAACAGGCTCAGATAAATTCCTTGGTGCATGAAGTAACAGTACTACGAAGCCAAAGGACCGGGACTGAAAAGAGGATTAAGAATGTGATGTCTTAGAATGAACTAATTATTAAGACTAATGACTTGATTTTTGGACATAGGAAATCTTTGGAGATGAGGTTTGATATGCAGCGGAAGGAACATGACATGCTGGTCAAGTTGGTTTGTGAACTGACCGAGAAGCATGCTGCTCAGGGGGAGAGAGGTAAAGAGAAGGAGAAAGAGAAGGAGAAGCCTAAGCCTAGTGGTGATGAGGCTTGTCATCCGGTTGATCTAACCAAGGATGATGACAAAGACAAGGATCCTGAAGCCGGTCGTAGTGGAGGTGAGCAAAAAGCTTTGGATATTGTTCATATATTTGCTGTGTCTATGGCTGAGGGGGAGTCTACTCAGCACAGTGGTGGCGGTGATACTTCTGGTGCTGGTGGGAGTGAGAAAGGAAAGTCTGCAGCTGATGTGCTATACGACCTATCTGATGAGGTCATTTTAATGATTGAGCCAGACTATTCCAAGGAAGCACAGATCGATGCTCTCAGTAATATAGAAGAAAGAGAGATCGAGTCTGATGATGAGTGGGATGTGGATGATGAGGATGTAGTGGTGGAGTTCCCAAAGGGTGACGGCGAGGGAGTTTATGAGCTTGAGGATGGAGAGATCTTCGAGGCTCCAGCCTTTGAAGCTGCTTTTACCATAGGTTCAGTCGAGCCTGAAAATGTTGCTGAGGCTAGTGGAGTAGCAACCTCGACTGAAGCCTCTCCCGTAGATACCCAACCTGTTGATCCTGAAGCCTGGAAGAACAAGCATCCTCAGTGATGGTTCAAAAATGATCAGCCTTCTGCTTGGCAAAAGAGGTCAATCATAGACAAGCATGTAGCGACAGGTATGATGTTATCTGTGAGGTTTGACGACAACAAGAAGCTGTTTGCAATCAAACAAGTTATTGGGGTTCAGTACCTGAAACCAACCAGTGAGGCGTTCAGCTCTTTACCGAAGTACGACCTAGTGAACTTAGCAAATCATGAGCTGCTTGGTGACACTATTCATACGGTAGCAAAAGGTTTGTGGGTTGCACTACAGAAAGAAGGAAGATCAGGGACTTCGATGTATTCAAGCCTCAAATGCCCAAGAGAGTTCAGGACAAGAAGGTCAGACATCCCGTGACAAAGAAAAGTCTAAGGAAGCTGGTCTACAACCCAGTGCTATGTGAAACCAGGATTACCCTGAGCAAGTTATCTCAGGATATCCTCGGTAACATGTGGTACTAGTACGTAGATCCAAAGACGGGCGAGGCGGTGGTTATGGGAAAGTCAAGGTCACAAGTGGAAACTTGGAGCCTAAGGAAATTATCATAGTCTTTGATGAGATCACTTTCATCAACTTCTCTATGAAAGATCTGACGGTTCTAAATGACAAGTATTGCATATACACGGACGAATGGACGAAGCTTCAAGCATCAAGATACAACAAGTTGGTTAAGTTTTGCCTTGACTACAAGCTGAAGATGGGAAGCTAAAGCTGATGGAGTTTGAAGATCGAAGACAATCCAGAGTTGTTGTCAAGGGGGAGTTTGTTGGAGCATGTTTGTGTGACAAACACTCTGGATGTTGTCTATGCTTTTGTATCTGTCTTTCTGTATTTGTATTTGTATTCCAGTGTCTGTATGTATTGGTTTATCGAGTTGTAAACATGTATGTAGGTACTTGTCATTGTAATCGTCTTGTAAAGTGTTGTGCGAATTTGTTTAACCTGCGTACTTAACAAGTACGCAAGAACAACTGTCTGCGTACTTGTTAAGTACGCAGGAACAAAGCCCTGCGTTCTTGCTAAGTGCGTAAGCATCAGGTCTTAGTATATATAGATGGTTTGTGTTGTGGTTATTTACGCGAGTCACTACTTATAACCGACTGTGATTATCAATAGAAGAAGTTTGAAGTATCTCGTGTTTATTTTCGGTTTACTTTGTGTTGCTTGATACTCCACCTAGTCACGGGCATTCCGCTCCCGGTTAGACTAGTCACACACTCGCACGTAACGATCCGAGACACCCGGGGACCTATAGAATCGTTATGGACAGGGCTTTGAGGCCCAAGGGTGAGGTTCATATGTTCCATTGGGTTTCTTCTTCTTGGAGGGTAAGTGGGCTCCTTTAGTTTCTTTTTAATGGGCATTAGGCCCAAGATTTTAAGTTTTGTTCACAGTTGATGATAGTGACATAATCCCCAGTGTATAAGGATGAAGGTGTATGAAGTCTTAGAATAGAATAAGTGTATAGTAAAGTTTAGGATGATATTTAATGGAATCAAATAGTTAGCATGTAGTGTAACAAATAGATCATCAAATAGGTTATCACATAAAGTAGTAAACATGTAACACCTAGCAATGTGGCAAATATCATATAACATAGAGAATAGCATAAGATGGGTGTCCTAAGGTTATAGTCTAGGTCATGGGTGTCTAAAAACCTAATTCCCTATAACCATGGCTCTGATACCAATCTGTCACACCCCAACCGACAACGGAATACGCCATGGCGGGACATGTAGACTGTTCAATAGCACATGATTAAACTAAAGTTTCATATATTAATTGAATCCAAATTTCCAACAAAACATGTAGAATCATACAAAGGAAAAACAAGGTACACCAATAATGTTCAATTTATTTAACTAAGTCCTCAATCCTATGTGTATCATCTGGTGAATGATCTCAAATGTTAGTACCTGAAACATGATAAAAGCAAGGTCAACTAAAAATAGTTGGTGAGTATACATAGGTTTTGATATCTCACGTAATTTCCAAGCTGTTTTATACAATTGATATGAACCATGGCAAATAAGGCATTTATGGAGAATCACTGTAGTCAAACTAGGTGTACAATCAAACCTTGTGACTGAGGCATAACGCGCATGTTACCCTAATGTAATGTCGGTAACAATCACCCTACCTGGGTGGGTTTGTCAGACACTATAGATGTATCTATGTTACCGTTGGCTTGTACAGAGTTAATGATTGCACGTGTATGTCATGTATATGTAGTTTCAACTCATAGCATTTAAACACAAACCACAAATTGCACGTATGCTCATAAATGTAGAATTGTATAATGTATTGTAAATATTTTTCAAATGGATCATGAATCACCCCAAAATATGTAAAAAGTAAAAAAGAGGGGCTATGTAGCTCACCTTGAATAGTATAGGGTTGATCCTGTAACTTGTAGTAATGAGAATTAAGGATGCCTTAAGTTAAATAAGATATGTCATTATATGTAAGAATGATTAAAAGGAATAAGAACGGAATGATGTGGACTTTAGGATTTGGAATGAATGAACGAAGGAATATTAAAGATAAGAGTTTTAACGATAACTAAAGTGATAATGAAATCGCATGAAAAAATATTTTATAAATTGTAAATATAATAAATCTATCTTGTTAAGACTTTTGTTTAAAATAGTTGTTATTAGAGGTGGCAATCTTGACCCATCCTTTAACAAATGGGTTCATTTGGGACAAATCAATTGAACATGGGTCAATATGGGTGACCTCAAATTAGTCAACGGGTTAATTTGGATCACCTTAAATTAGTCAACGGGTCAATTTGAGTCACCTCAAATATTCAATGGGTTAATTTGGGTCATCTTAAATAAGTCAACGGGTCAAAATGATCAATTATTAAAAAAATTTGTTAACTTAAAAATAATGCATATGGGTCCCCCAAACTTTGTCACCCTGCCACCGTCACCCCACCCCTCCACCTCGCCACCGCCGCCCCCCTCCATTCGTTCGTCGCCGCCGCCATCGCTGCCCCGCCCCGCCACTTGTCGCCCCCACTCCTACCCCGTCGCCACCCCCGCCCCCAGCCGCCACCCTTACCCCTTTCCGCCGCCGCCGCCTCCCACAACCCGCCACCGCCGCCCCACCCGGCCTCCGTCGCCCTACCCGCCACCGCCGCCCCCACCCTTGTCATCGCACTCCAACCGCCACCATTGTCACACATCCGTCAGCGACGGAAACACGGGAGTGCAACGAAATTGAATAAGAGAACACAAGGCCATAAAAACATTTACTATTAAAATTTTATGATATTAAAAACCCAATTACATAAGTCTTAGAATTCAAACAAAACAAATAACATGTCAAAAAGACAAAACAATTTAAAAATAAAGTTTCTTCAATTGATATCTAGGCAAATCTTATATGATCTTGACTTGACCTATCACGAGCTTAATCACCAGAAACATATATGAAAAACGATTGTCAACTAAAATAGTTGGTGAGAATTCACATGGTTAGTAAAAGCATAAGTTTGGCAAAAGTAACAATTCATAAATCAAGATCATCATATAGCACATAAATAAAACAAACACATGATTTGCAAATCCAACCGAAAATGATGAATAACGAATAAGTGGTATAACTCGCAAGTTGCACTGATAACAAATAAGATGTCCAACCAAAAGTTGTCCATAAAGTATATACGGTTTCCATCCTATGGCCCATATATGTATTACCGTTCGCTTGAAAACTTCAAGTTAAGGGTTTGCAAGTTTAGCGTTTATCATGTTGTGTTCATTTATTCACATACATATAAGATTCGATTGTTTTAGATTTGTTTGAAAAAAAACGTGTTTTAATGCATGCCAACGCGTGCATGTTTCCCCCTAAATAATTTGAATAAAGTGGGGCTATGAAGTCTTACCTTGAAAGTTAGGCGAGATAAGAGACTTGAAAAAATGAACGAGGTGAATCACGGATCAGACCCTAAACAAATAGTTTTAGGGCAGGTTCGATGGTTACGAGTGTTATATAGGCGGTTCGAGTCAGAAGGTTAAGAATTAGATGTAAAATAGGGTTTTTAGTTGTTTTACTGATTTTGGACAGCAAAGTAGCTGAACAGAAACGGGCTTGTTAAAAATATCAAGTGACGTCCAAAAATTATGAATCTTTTCAGATGATTAGTTTAAGTCGTTCCGAACAAGTTTCATTTAGAAAGTTATTCCATTTGAGACTCGGATCATACTCAAAACAGTAAAGAAGACAAAAGGTACTGAAAAAGGTTTTTGTCCCGTTTTGGCTACTACAGAGTCATACTTTTGAATTAGAAAACGAGCAAATTATGGTTGGAAAGGAAATTCGACGAACTACATCGTGGAATTTGAGTTTGCTCAGTTTAGTTTAATTATGATCAAGTTATGCTTAGTTATATTCAGCACCGTTTCTGTCCAAAATCAACGATTGCACTTAAGTGGACTGTTTAGGGTTTAAGGTTACCGAACGCGTAAATAAAAAAATAGACGAATGTTACTATATTATTATAATACATAATATAATCAGATTAGATTAGTCAAAACATCCCGTGTCACCGGTCTAGCCATGATATTCACAGAAGCGTTTTGAAGAATCACAGAATGCAATCGACATAGCCGTCACGAGCTAGCGGATTCAATATTAAATTAGCGTGTGAGCTCAAATAAGTAACAATAAATAATTATTAACATGTTTTAAGTTATCAAGAACATATTAAAGCATCGGCAGAGCCACTTTTGCAATAGTTGTTTTGAGGATTCACAGAATGCGACGACATAGCCGCCATTGCAAACGGGATCCTTTGTTTGATTGTTGGTGATGTTAGCTTGATTTCTTGGTTTAGTTAAGATTATCAGAGGGTTTTTAGGGCAGAGGTTTCACATGATCAAGTGATCATGGACAAAAAATAGAAAAAAAGATTGAGGGGATGAAGAAAGAATGAATTAAAAGACGGTATTGAACTTCAGAGGGTTACTTACTTGTTTGATCTTCAACTCTTGGAATCCTCTAGGTATTTTCTAAATATTCAAAAGGGGAGGTAGGGATTTCACAAATTATAAAGGATTGTTAGTGTTTGAGGGAGAATTAGCAAATAAAACAAGTTCCTAAGCCTCATATTTATACTAATGGGTGAAGGGGTGTAAACAGTGAAATGTCTTGGAAAGGAATTTAGGGTTTTTAGGGTGTGTAAATGGGGTGGCCGAAATTTATTAGCCTTGTGGCCTTGTGGGCTGCAAAATTATTCGATGGGTCATGAGTCATGGGTGGACTTTGACCCATGGTTCATCCAACTGTTCGGTTTCGTGGTTTTTGATCGTTTTTTTGAATTTCAGGATTTATTTAAGGGAAGTTTTGCAAACAAACTTTGTATTAATTAATGAAATGAATATGTTATACAAATTACAACATAACTTAATGCCATGCTAGACGAATTTTTCGGGTGTGGACGGTACGCAGCTAACGGCGGTTTAAAAGGCGAACGATCGCATGAAAGTACTAACTAACGTACTAGGGCATCAATTTGAATTATGTGACAACTTGAATGAGTTAAATAACTATGTTAGGTACATATGGTAGATACCTTTCCTTTGAGTTAGTAGTGGGTGAGTTTTCATGTCGGTAAACGAGTAATTAAACGGTATAACGGTCCAAGTTACAATTTAAGGCAATTCATAGCGTTGTCAACATGTGACCATGTAATAAGTATAATGTGCATGAAATAGGTATGTTTCAAGTATGATTTGAACATGAGCTATGATGAGAGTTTCAAGCTTCATTGATTCACGAATATGGTAAGCGTTACAAGTACCCGAAAAGCATAAATATTACAACCACCGTCTCGGTTATTTTGGTCTGTATTTGAACTCAATTCTGCATTTGAAATGATTTTGCTACTGTGCTGCATCTGTATTTAAAATGCTTTTGATGCTGTGTTGGGGTTGCTAATAAAACATTCATTCTAATTTTTAATAAAAAATAGAGGAATTCAGCTACCAAAAACAAACGAATTCAACACTATAAAAACAAAATTTAGGTGTTGTATATACTAATACAAAACCGCAGTAAAAAATAAATGAAAAACTAACCCATGTAATTGCTAATTAAGTGTAAATAAATCAGTATATTAGGTTCGAGGATAATTAATCCACCCCCCCCCCCCTCCTTGCCACACCCCATCCCCATAAAATCAGGTTTTAAATTTGATAATTACTTCAACTAAACACACACATAATAGACAAGTGTACCTATCGCAGCGTAGTATAATATGGGTAAGATCCAAGTATCGAACCATGGACACGGATCCCGTACTCAACCCTCTCTATTGTCTGACTAGGATAATAAGTTGGAAAATGGGTTTTGTTTAAAAGGAAAATAAAAAAGATAAGAAATGTAATTAGAAATATTATCACGTTTAAGTTGGTACTCTAATTGTTATCCCTTGTTAATTAATGTTGTATTTAAAGTAAGGTTGGTCATAGTTACTAGTACTAACCCTTTCGATAGGGGAGTTAGTATTTCGTAACGGAACAGTGGATACGGTCGGCCAACTGTTCCTTAATGAATATAACGGACCCTAAATGGGGTCTCAAGTCTGTCGGTATCTCACAATTCATTATTCGGACTAATATTATCCCTGTGACTGACGTACGTCTGGTCTTGTAACTTCTTCCGGTAAGTCAGAATGCATGACTTCCTCCAAAGGTACTTTATGAACGCTCGAACCTAACAAATTATGTTCTTAATAGTTGTCTTTACTTATAATATTATTTTAAATAAATAAGACTTTCTTCTCAAGATCAAACCTCATGGCTTCCGCTAGAAGTCCTCTACAAGTCGACACGAGAGAAGTAAAGAATTACCGACATAAGCCGCCCGGTCTGGTTAGGGCTCAAACGGCCTGCTGAATACCCAAACCTCCAATCAACCCATAATATTAAATCTATACTAACTGGCCATGCTAGCACCAAGATTTGTATATAGACCGTACAAACATTGAATAAGCTTCCCAGGCAAGAAGTCTTGTTTGAGTAACTTGCAAGATTTAAGATTACTAGATTGGTTTAAAGATCAGTTATTATTGTCTTTTTAAGATAACTTATTATAATAAAGACTTTAAAACATAACATACTAAAAATACTTCATTAATTAATTAAAGTTCAACCAACTCAAGCAACACAAGAGAACTAGCCATGGATGACCATACAAATGACTCCACTAACCCTTAGATAATGTGTGGAAGTATTCCAACACCAAGGGAGAGTGGGTATAGGTTGCCTATTGTTTTACTCGAACGAGAAGAAATATTCATATTACAAGACTTTAAAAGTAAAAATAAACAATGAAACCAAGAGAGTTCCGGCTCTTAGCAGAGAACTAAGGCATTCACACCTCTTGATCTTGGACACCTAAATGGGAGACTTGAGCTTGCTATTTATAGGCAAAGATTTGGGGTTTGCATGGCATGCATTCAAATGCATGGTTGTGCATTTGGTCCACTAGTACATAGGAACTCTTGTAAGAGAATGTTTCACTTTTAAGGGATACAGGTACAATGGAAGAATCTCTTGTTTTTATGGTGCACACGAGTATAATGCATGAACTGGTTTCCCACTTCCACATTTTCTTCAATTTCTTGGTGTTTTTCGCTTCTTTTTGTTCGGGAAGCCGTTTAACCTGCAAAAATAAAATATATGTGAATTAATTAGTATTTGCAAGGTTTTAATTCAATAATTACCATAATATGAGGATTATTATGCTTATAAATCATTTATACAGGTATGTAATCATTTGCAAGGATTATTATTCAAATGTTTTTACAACTAGGAGCTTTACCTGTGCACTGAAGCAACCAGGTAATATCATTTCTGCTCTTGCCCAACAACCAGTCAAATTCCAAAGTCAATCTTAAGCCCAAACTACGTCTATGAAGTTTAGGCCCTTTGACTACACGTACATGATTTATCCAAGAAGAACCCAACTTAGCCAAGCCCCAGCCTCCTGTTCCCGAGATATTATTATTTGCAAACTAATGTTATCCCATGATTGCAAAAATGATGTTATGTAAAATTCACAATTTAGAGATAAAGTAATCGCAACTATTTATCTGTCACTCAGTTAAATAAATGAATGCATGTATCATATGAGATTATAATCGCGACTAATTAAATAAAACTAACAACTTTAATATGCTTTGATAAATTTAGTTAAAATACAATATGTTTAGTGCTCTCAAAACTTGGTAGTCAGGTTTCAAAAGCATAACGGTTTTCGTCTATTTTTCTAACGACGTTAGATTTAGCTGTTAACCTTTTTTAAAATGACCAAAACAACTAAAATAGCCTCAGGTTTGATTGAATCATGCATAAACAAATAGACCAAAATTACATATATAACCATGTCTAAGTAAACAACAACAATGGGATAAATAATTCGAGCAATGTTGGAAACAAGAGTTGACCAAAACACCCTCAATCGTCTTCCTCGCTGTGTTTCTCCTTAATCACGATTCTTCCGCCTGGCCGCTACCTACAGTCGTTGACCCGCCACCACCATGTCAACCGCCTGTGTAGATAAACCTTGTAATACATCAAAAACTTTGTAATCCATACCTTGATACATTAGATACAAAATACTAGGGCTACTGTTCACTTGATACATATATGTATAAATGTTTTCATACATGTGTACACCTAAATGATTTCATACATGTGTACACCTATTATTCACTTGATACATATAGATGATTTCATACTTGATACATATATGTATAAATGATTTCATACCTGTATAAATGATTTCATACCTGATACATATATGTATAAATGATTTCATACCTTGATACATCAGATACAAAATACCAGTTTTAGCACTCTATTTTTAACCTTTTTATACATATACGTACCTTTTTATACATATACGTATGAGAGCTGTATACACCATATTTAAAAACAAACTATAATACTTCAAAAATCTTGTAATCCTTACCTTGATACATCAGATACAAAATAAGAATCCCTATTGATGACCAATGACATATGTTTACATAATGGATCAGCTATTATATGAGAAAATGATTTTTAATTCCTTTGTACATATATGAATCAATATTATACATATCTGCAAAACCAACTGACTATCAACATTTTCTATTCTTTCATATATGTATATACATACCAGGTTGTATACACCTATAAAACCAAATCAGTAACAAAATAAAAAAAGAATATAAAGTGTTTAATTCCTTTGTACATATATGTATCAATAGTGTATGCGTCCACAATACACAACAAACCATCAACAATCTCTATTATTTCAAATATGCATATATGTATCATGTTTTATACACATATAAAACCACATCAGAAACAAAATCAAGAAAATAGCATTTACGGTTTCATAATCATAACCAGAGAATACTAAATCACATTTATCCCAATGTTCTTCACAAACGACCTATAAATTAAAATTCCCAAAACGCATTAAAATAAAGATTATGATTATTGCTTACCTATCGGTGAAACATACGACTTCTATCATAAAAAAAATCAAATAATCAAAACGATTTTGGAAGAATTACCTTTCGTCCCTTGTTCGCCCCTTTTTCTCTCATGCTTGGTTCCAAAGATTTCGATTAGAAAGGTTCAAATTTTGGCTCTGAATATAGTCTCCAACAATAGTTCGTTGCAATCTTCAAAATGCTAAATAGAGTGGGTGTTTTTAGGGATTTTGTTATAGTAACTGAAATAAAATAAAAATTGATTACCCAAAGTACCCTTTCTCATTAAATTTAAATGATTTTTAGTAAATATAATTACAGATTTGTCACTCTACTATTTTAGTCATAGATTAATCTTAATCAATGACTAAGATTTAGTTTACATGATTAGCATTTAAAATGAGGTTAGCATTTGAACCCTATTATATATATATATATATATATACATATATATATATATAGAGAGAGAGAGGATGGTTAGACTACAAAAGGACAAAACCATAGAAAGTGTAGGTAGAATTCTAAGCATGACACGTATCCAAAAAGTAAAAAAGAGGGAAAGGGCAATTGAGTCAAAACACAACATCCCTTGAATCAACAAAGCACATGCAAGTCACATGTCATTCCCCCCCCCATTTTTATACGTCATTATTTTTTAAATAAGTTTCACCATAAAATTGAGCGTTTTTTTAACTTTTCAACGAGTATGGTATTGCTATATTTAAAAAAAAAACCAACTGGGTGTTGTTTGAAATTGGAAGTTTTATGGTGTTTTATTGAGTTTTATGTTTATGGTGTTAAAAATTTAAGTTAAAGTGTAAAACACAATAACAAAAGCAAAACGCCATAAACATAAACACGTTAAAACAACATGACTAAAAAGCCAAAAAAGACCATGTTGAAATTTGTCGTTGTAAAAACAACATGACAAAAAAAAACTAAAACGCCATATTCAAATTGGCACCTAAATGTAAAACACCATGACCTAAAAAACTCCATGTTGAAAAACACAATAACTAGAAAAACTCAATGCTGAAAAACACTCAGCTGAAAGCACCATAGATGTAAAACATCATGTTGAAAACTCACCTTAATTCGAACACAGCCTTAACCAACTTTATGTTTATGGTATTGAAATTTTTAGCTAAAAGTGTAAAACACAATGACAGAATCAAAAACGCCATAAACATAAACACGTCAAAACACCACGACCAAAAAAGCAAAAAAAAGACCATGTTGAAATCTGTCTTTGTGAAAACGCCATGACCAAAAAATCTAAAATGACACGTTCAAATTGGGCCCAGGTGAAAAATAATATGACTAGAAAAACTTAATGTTGAAAAACACCATGACTACAAAAACTCTATGTTGAAAAACACCCGGTTAAAAACATCATAGATGTAAAACACCATGTTAAAAAAACTCACTTTAATTCGAACACAGCCTTAACCAAGTTTAGGTTTATGGTGTTGAAATTTTAAGCTAAAAGTATAAAATACCATGACTGAAGAAAAACGTCATAAACATAAAACACGTCAAACCACCATATACATGTATTTTATGATATTTATGTTTATGTCGTTTTTGTTTTGTCATGGTGTTATACGTTATTATTTTACACATGGTGTTTTATATTTTAACAACCATATACATGTATTTTATGATATTTATGTTTATGGCGTTTTTGTTTTGTTACGGTGTTTTACACATTTGGCGTAAAATTTCAATCGACGATTGGTTTTTCATTGTGTTTTATACTATAACTTCCATATACATGGTGTTTTGCTATGTTTATGTTTATGGTGTTTTACCTTTTTTTTTTAAAACGTCTAGTTCAACATAAATTATACGTCACAACTGTAAAACACAATGACAAAAAAAGAAACTAAAACACCATGACCACAAACACTATGTTGAAATATGTTATTGTGAAAACACCATGACCAAAAAAGTTAAAACGCCATGTTGAAATTGGCCCCAGGTGTAAAACACCATGACCAGAAAAACACCATGTTGAAAAACACTCCGTTAAAAAGACCATAGCCCTAAAACACCATAAATCTAAAACATCATGTTAAAAACCCCCATTTTAATGTGATTTAAATAAAAACGATTAAAAGTGTATATATATATAATAAAATAAAAAACTAATCGTAATATTGAAAACACCATGACCTAAAATGCTAAAATGTCATGTTCAAAATGGCCTCCATGTGTAAAACACCATGATAAGAAACACTTTATGTTGAAAAACGATTTAAAATATAAAACACCATGCTAAAAAAACCACAATAAATCTAAAACACCATGTTAAAAATACCATAAAACAAGGTAAAACACATAAACAACCATAAATCTAAAATATAAAACACCATGTTGAAAAACACTATAAATCTAAAACACCATGTTAAAAAAAATCCACTTTAATTTTATTTAAATAAAAACGATTTAAAATGGACCATAACCAAAAAATTTAAAACGCTATGTTGAAAGTTGACGCTCAAATTGAAAACACCACAACCAAAAAAACTAAAACGTCATGTTAAAATGGACCCCGCATGTTTAAAACACAATATCCAGAAAAAACACTATGTTGAAAAACACCATGACAAATAAAACTAAAACACCATTTTCAATTTAGTATTTCACTTTTTAAATGAATTTATATAGACATGTATGATTACTGTTTTAGTATTTATAAAGTGACTCGTAAAGTATGGTGTTTTACATGAATATCATGGGTTTAAAGTATGGTGTTTTACTTGAACACAATGTGTTTAAAGTTATGGTGTTTTACTTGAACACAATGTGTGTAAAGTTATGATGTTTTACCTGAAAACCATGAGTTTAAAGTTATGGAGTAAAACATCATGATCAAAAATCTTAAACGCTATGTTTAAACTTGACGCTCAAGTTGAAAACACCATGACCAAAAAAACTAAAACGTCATATTAAAATGGACCTGAATGTGTAAAACACCATATCTAGAAAAACACTATGTTGAAAAACACTTACTTGAAAACACTATGACAATAAAACTAAAACACCATGTTGAAATTGACCAATATGTGTAAAACACCATAACCAGAAAAACACCATACTTTAAACCCATGGTGTTCAAGTAAAACACCATAGTTTAAAAAAAGACGTTTTTTTTTCTAAAAAAACATAGCAATATCATACTCATATTAAAGATAAAAAAAACGGTCGATTTTATGGTGATTTTCTTTTTAAAAAATAATAACATATAAAAAAATTATGGATGTTTAAAAATTAGTGGGGAGTTGCATGTGAGGCTTTTTGGTTGAATCTTACCATTCTACCCTCTTGATCCCTTCCGTATTGATTCTAAGTTGCATTTATTTATCAAAATACCACCGTGTGAATCTCAGTCACAAAACACAAATATCTTGTGGCTGAGATTCCTTCCTACACTTTCTAGTCTAACCCTTATATATATATATATATATATATATATATATATATATATATATATATATATATATATATATATGTGTGTGTGTGTGTGTGTGTGTGTGTGTGTGAAGGACATTTAGGCTCGTGAGCCGCGCTCGAGCTCGATATATGAAGTTCGGGCTCTAGCACATTTATTAAACGAGCCATAGTATGAGCACAAGGTCGGGCTCGAGCTAGTTTAGGCTCGACTATGAGCTCGAGGTCTGTAATATCCAGTATTTTCTCGACCTATTTTCTTAGATAGTAAAAATTTATTTAATGTGCATCTAAGAAGAACATTTATACTAGAGATGTATAAAAATGTGAGGCTTATTTAAAATATGTATGTGTGTAATAAATTATTTAAAACCTTGTAAGTTTATAATTTTATAAAAAAAAAATTTTAATTAACAAACTTACTTAACTTATAAACTTAAATATTCGAAATCTTTTTTTTATATAAACTTATAAAATGATAAAACTTATTTAATTTTATAAAATAAAACATATATAATCGTTTATAAAGCCAAGGGACTGAAACTGTCATTCATTGAAACTTACTCTAAACTAAAAACTAAAGTTTAAAACTAAAATAATAAACACTTGAAACATCAGGGGCCTATTATGCCATTATCCTAAACATTAGAATTCAAAATCGATCCAGAGTTCGAATCCCACAGGGGCCGGGTTTGAGCTTGCTTATGCAAAAAACGCGAATTCCGTCCGGATTCGATGAACCTCGGTTTCCAAACACGCATGCGACCCAGCCCCGACAACCATCATTGTTCGATCTCCCGCCGTGGTCGCGCATGGGTTCGAAATTAACTCATCGGCCCTAACCGTAAACCCTTCAACCAATTTCGCATTTAATTCCTAAATCGGCTATAAATACCCACTCGAACACCTCAACGACATCACCCCTGATCTCAGTGAACTATCAATTCATTCGATTCGAACCTGCAAGTATCGATTCAAGCTCGTGACCGCCGAAGCCAAAACCAAACTCAAAATCGATCAATCCGATATCATTTCAGGTAAATCATGCATCCATTTGCGTCGTTTTTACCCAAGGATCGAAAGCCCTCTGTCAAATTTCAATGACAGAGGCGAATTCGACATGTATTTAAGGATCGACATATTAGGGCTCAAACGGGAATTTGGGGGTCGTTTGAAATGACGATTAAAAACTTTATTCTTCGGTTAAATTCTCAGCGAGGCCCGTAGCCGGGTTGGTTAAGTCTTGAGCGTGTGAACTGGGCGACCCGGGTTCGAATCCGGGCGACCCCAGTTTTGGTATTTTGATTCTTTTGCCACTTGTGATTAAGAGTAATTTCCCAAAAAAATTCTTATAAAATCTATTAAACCTTTTATACTTGAAATCGATTTTTTTTGTTTTTATGTTTATTCCAGAAAACGTTTTAAAAAAAATCAAACTAAAGATTTAATATTATAAATACAAAAAAAAACATATAGAAACCTTCTTTAAGTTTATAAAACTTAATAATTAATAGAAATTTATTTAATTATTATTTTGTCTAATAAACAAAGAGTATTTTCGCCTAAACCTTAAATACTAATTGCAACGTCTATTATTATTTACAAAATCCATACACTTACATTTCCATTTGAAACTTGTTAAATTATACATTTACTTTACTTGGTTATTTGAAGAAAATAAATACGCTGTAAATGGAATGCTTGGAAACCTATAAACTTTATGAAATTACGAAATATATATATATGCTCGCACATTTATTTCTGTAAATTACCTATTTAAAATGTTAACCAACATTTCAAACATTAATTAGTAAAATTACAATTTGTGATGAATTCTTAAATAAATAACTATTCTTTTCTCCTCGATAAATTGATAATTATACTTAATGATAAAAATCTAAGAAACTTAATATCCATTTTACTAGATATCATCCTTTTAGAATAATAAATTTCTATTACTAAAATACTTGTTTACTTATTACTAAGTTAGAAACTCTAAATGCTTGGAAAGCTAATACCTAGCATACGTAAAATGAGTATTTGTTTAAACTTCACACGTAACGATAATCTAAAAACTTGTTATGAAGCTAAACTTTGTAACACGACTACTCCCACTTTCCAACCCAAGAACCCTAGTCGATCTTGAAATCCTAGATCCTTACCATAGACTTATAGGATCATACTTAAATCTTTAAACTTGCATACTTAGGCTTACCGTGAGGATATTCTCCCTCCAAGTCTTGCAAATACTTATCCGTGTCGGATACTATTCATCATCCAAGTGAGTATACTTAGCCCCTTTTTCCTTTCTATACTTTTGGGGTGAAACATGTTCAAAACTTTAAACTTATACAATTCTTGTACAACTATGACTAGATGCTTATTCTTATGTTAAACTTGAGACTTGTATGCTTAGATTAAACTTAAAACTAGCACATTCATTAGCTTTGATCAAGCCGATAGTAACAATGATAGATCTATTGTATTTGACCAATCCACCTTGATTGATTGACCCCTTCGGGGGGGGGGGGAGCCCTTGGTGATTGTTACTAAACTAAACTTTAAACTTGAGACTTATAAGGGTAACCTGTGGGTTATGCCTAAACTTGGTTAGAGGTTTGAAGTGCACAATGTTTAAGATACTTGTTCTCATACTTACATTATAGAATGCATATATCATAGTGAATTGTAAATTCTTCTCAAATACTTGTTAAACCGTGTCAAAACCTTTGTATCTCACCAACTATTTTGTGGTTGACAGATTCTTTCACATGTTTCAGGTTCTACATCATGAGGCTTATTTGTGATCACATAGGATGCTTTGGACCTAGACTACTTATAAATTAAACGTTGTATTTCTTGTTATGTTCCTTGTATTGAATCTTAAATTATTCATTAATGAAATATCGAAACTTTAATAGTTAACCTTGTGCTATTGAACAACCGCGTCCGCCCCGACGTATAATCCGCCGTCGGTTGGGGTGTGACAAGGTCCATAGTATGGGTTTATTTTAACGGAAAACTCCTCATCAAACGATATTGATATCAGGATCATTCATCGCTTTTGATTCACAGTCGGCTACTCATTCTGTAGATTCACCACTTCTTTAGCAGTTAACTTCAACGATCGGGTTATAGGGTTTGTGTTACGTGAAAAATTGGTAATCAAGCACAAACACAAGATCGATAAGAACAGAAGAAGAAACACAGAGAAGGAGATAGCTCTCAAATCATCGATACGCATTCTATTAACCGGTTCGTATACTTAAACAAACCAATGATACCAATTTACAATTACAACATCACATTATATTACAATTACAAAAGACCCCCTCTACTTATTATTTGACGTAACAATACTCCCCCATAAAAGATTCTTGAACCCAAGAATCAAAACAAGGGAAAAAAAACTTCAAAAACATCAACAGCAGTCTAGCACCACTTTAAAATCCAATCTGAATCAGCATGCACACTTGTTCCTTTGCATTACTAGTCCCCACCTTTAGTTTTGATGACTTAGCCCATTTCATCAACTCCATTACCCAGTCTTTTGAAACTCCAACAAAACCATACAGAAGTATTATATTGATTTTCCTTGGGAGTGCACTCCAGTTTCATAGCTTAATCCAAAACCCATTAAACACCAAGTTATTGACTTTCATTTGCATTGACCTCCATTGAACACCAACTTGTTGTTTCCTCTCTATAACACTAATTTTCTAAGACTCAATGAGACAATTAAACTGAAAAAATGAAGCAACGGTAGGTTGCTGCTCCATTGAGCCATTGTGTAGATACCAGATCTGCACACAAAAGTTTCTGGATAGTGGATAACAAGATCAACATTTGGCATATCAAGACAAGAAGCAACATTAGTAGTAACAAGCATGTTACTCTTTCCTTGTCAAATCCATTGAACATTCCTTCCATCTGATGTTGATATATGCCACCATGTAATGCCTCTAATTTAATACTATTAGTGAATGCCATAGACAACTCATTTGCACCCATTATTGTCTTCCTACCTTTCCCATACACCGTGACAAATTCACCAAGTATTGTCCACTTTAAAGTTGAGGTTGTTGGTATAGCAAACAACTATCTACCCTCTGTTAAATTTTCCTCTAGATCAATTGTTAACAGATTATTCAGATATTTCCTTGAGAGTTTCTTCACCCAGATCCAATTGCTCATAGCATACTTGAGGATATGGCTTGTGACCACATCCAATTGCTCATAGCATACATGGGAATATGGGCTTGTAACCAGGTTCAACAACTTTCTTAACATGACAACAAGTCGTTCACAAGCAGTGTCAAGAAGAGGTGCAAACCCTGATTTGGCAGCAACACTGGCAATCTGTGCAGCAGCCTTTGCAGCACCTCCTCCACCAGTAAACACAAGTATTATATATGTCATCTTATCACTTGGAAGAGTCGGCCATTCAACTAAATAAAGAGCATATCTAAATTTGATGCATATTTCCCATTCTATCAACTTATCCCTCCGTTTCCACTTAACTAACCATTTCTTTATCATTTCCTTTTTACAGTTGCACACCCAAGTTGGTTTAACTTCAACAACAGTTAATCCGACATCCCAAACCATGTTTTTGTCTACTAGTTCCACAACAATTTTGAACTCCATAAACTCACCACCTTTACATTTCAGATTACAAACCCAACCGGTATCTATCCAAATTAACTGTTTCTTCCATTTCCATGGACCTAAGAGTTTTGCTAAACCCAAAATACCAACATTTTCATCAGATTTAACCTGATTTTCTAACCTGGAACTGAACTTATCTAACCCGAGGCTGAATTGTACCTTTCCATAAATTGTATTTTCAAGGCCTTATTTTCTTGATTCGTAACTATTACATTAGGGACATGTATGGAGACTAATATTTTTTTCATTATATCATGATCACCCATTTTTAGTTTGACATTCATATCATCATTTAAAACACCAATGGTTTCTTGAATCCCACCCCTAGTTTCAAATTCATCAAATGCTTCTTGAATCACATTTTCAAAACTATTAGGCATTTTATCAAACACCTCGTGGGACTCATTTAGAGAAGAATTTGGGTCATAAGGTCTCAAAAGAATCACAGTAATCTTTGAACGTACCTTCTTGGTTCAGTGCCATATCCGATCTAAAGCATCTTCCATGGTGCTGATTCTTGATCGGTTACCGCTGCTATACCTTGTTCTTAATCCCTGAATGTTGCTTTGATCGCTGCAAAATCATCAATGGCATTGCGTTGTAAACACTCAATCGATTCATCTGATGTGTTTAATCGCATTTTTATGACCATCTCGATGAGTAACTTGTAACCGAAACCTCCATTAACGACCATTTAATCAACCGAGCACTTCTTGTCCAAATTGGGTATAAATAGGCACACCATATCATTAGCGACACTCATTGCAAGCTTTCCATACCGCTAATCACGTACGATTTCACCTCTGAGCAATCTTAATCCATCAAAGAACTCGTCCCTATTTCGTTCAGTCGTTCCCCCATTTTACACAACCATTTCAGGTAATTTTAGTGTCATTGTACTCGTTTCACTCCCACGATCAAAAGCCCTATGGTTTCGGGTTAAAACCGATGGCTGATCGAGGGTATTGAAGGGCTAGGGTTTGCGGGTTTCAATGGGGAAGATAATGGTTTAGACTTCCTGATTAAAAACAAATTGATTTGGTGTTAAGACTAAGGCATCATGCCCTGGTCTGATGGTTAGTTTGCGTGTGTATGTGGCATGTTCAGGCGAGGGTTCGAGTCCGGCTAGGGCTTGTTTTTTGAAATTAATTCTTTTAATCCTTTTAGTACATTATTTAGTGTTTAAAAATACTAGTTAGATGTACACACATCCATCTTTTTATTTGTTTTTGAAATTTTCTATTTTGGATAAGTCAACATTTATATGGATTGTTAACTTGCACACACAAACCAAATCCATGCTATTTTCGAAATTCCACCTCCTGTTCATTGTTGCTTTTTCGGCTCTAGGCAGTAGGCACACCCACACATCACATAGTCACCATCTTTTGACTTTTTACCTAAAACCAAGAATTCCCATTTGAATGTTTAGTCACCTTATATTGGACCCTTGCAAGTTTTGGCCCCTAGCCCCTCCCCTTTGTGTCCGAGAGTTAAACCCATACACACATCCCTTCCCAATGATCTTTGACTTACAAAACCAGGTAACCTTTTTAAATGAAACAATTCCTTGCTTGCTTTTATTGAAACAATTTCAACCAACCTACACCATCGCTTCCTTCTTTCTTGTTTGCTTTTAGTGAGAAAACCCTCATACTTATTTATATTTTTGTTCTCATTTTATATTTCTTTACCTACATGTTTTTATGTACTAACTTTCACCTACAAAAATTCATTTTTGTTAAATATAGAGTTTTTAGAAACTAATAACTAATGAGACTTATTTCGTGTAAAAAATAGTAATAATAACTTTATGGCTTCATGAACTAAAATAAAGTGTATATGCATCAAGTGGGTTTACATTGTCCATGAAAAACTTGTAGTGTTTAACATGTGGTATTATGAACATTTAGTTCCTTAGAAGTTTATATTTATTTGTTTAAGTTATGTCAAATATTGGAAAGATAAATTATTACTAATGGTTATGATAGTATTTTTAAGAAAGTTCATATGATTATTGCTATGGTTTTTCGAAAGATATATATGTTAAAAATTATGCTGGTGTAAAAAGGTGGATGTAAATCTAGTCCAATGTTTTAAAAATCGGTTTTTAAATTGTACCGGATTATGCTTAGAAATGGTTCAACCGGTTATATCGGGTTGTACCGGGTGGTTCAACCGGATTGACTAGTAAACTTATAATTTTATAAAAATACAAATCTAACTTAAAAAATAATCCAAAAATACATGATTCCATGATAAAAATTAATCTTTAATCCATAATAAAAAGATAATCCAAAACCACTCAATTTTTCAATAAAGTTTTTTTAAATAAAAGTGCATAATTGTTTTATGTCATTGGAGTGTTTGAATGTATTAATTTCATGATTGCTTAAAAGATAAAAATTCACCATCATCGTCATGCTCATCAACAAGAGCATAACTATTTTTGTTTCCTACAATATTAAATAAGAAGTTTTATTATTTAAATGTTTTTAAACAATTTTTTTTTATAATTTTAAACATAAAATTTTACTTGTAAGTAAAACCGGTACAACGGTATAACCCGGTATTACAGGTAATACCGCCGGTTCAACTAACATACCGATTTTCCAATTTACCGGGCTCAAACTTACCGAGCTAGTAGCCGAGACCTGGTTCCACCGGTATTACCGGCCGGTTTAAACCAGTTTTTAAAACATTGAGCTAGTCTTATTTTGTTATAAAGTTCATATTATTTTAAAAATGTCCAAGACTAGATTTTAAAATATATATAATTTTATAAATAAATATATATATATATATGTATATATATATATGGAAAGTATAAAATGAAACCACCCTTGGGTCGTGAAACCTCGTGAAACCACTATGTAACTTTTATATATATTTTTTTAAAATGTAATTTTTACACATTTTCGTCACTTAAAAAAAAGCGCCGAATACTTTTTTTTTTAATTTTTGTTGAAAAATTAACCAAAAATCCCGCTTTTGATAAAAAAATCCATATAAATTCAGCATGTTACATATGTAACTCAGGTTGTTACGTATGTAAATTAGGTTGTTACATATGTAAATTTTTATAAAATAATTTTTTTTAAATGACTCGGCGTTTTTTAAACTTGTTTTTTAAAAAAGTCTTAAAATTATATATAGAAGCTACTATAAAAAACTTTTTAATTTTTGATATGGGTTTAACGGGTTTCACAACTCAAGTGGGGTTTCATTATAACCTAACCCTATATATATATATATATATATATATATATATATATATATATATATATATATATAGGGGTTGTATCAAATAAAAATCCTATATTATTGTAAAAACTCAAAAACTCCATATGAGCCACATGTTTCTTTTTAAATATTTTATTTTGTGGTTATTATTAAATCTAGATTTTTTATTTTTAATTAATAAAACATGTGGTCCATATTTATTACAGGGGTATAAAAGTAATTACACTTTTTATTTCTTTTTTAATTAAATCATAATAAAATTTAGTTTTCCTTTTATTTCTTTTATTTTACAATCATCTGAAGAACACGTTCTTTACACCTGTGTAAAAACCAAATAAACATATGTAATAACCTAATATAAACATAAGTAAAAACCCAAAAACAAGGTTTATGAAGCTAAAATTATCCATAAAACCAATAATTACACTGTATATATAGAATAAAATCAAATATACATGAATAAGAACTCTTTACACAAGTGTAAATTCAGTTTACACTGAGTAAAAAATCAAATACAGATGTTTAAAAGATAATACACGAGTGTAAAAATCAAACCCTATTTGAAAAATCAAACTAAAAAAACCAAATATCAACCCTTACTTGGGAAATGTTAAGAAACTTGTAGATCTAGAGAAACGTCGGTAGAACTTGAACCCACTTCATTTTTAGATCTTGAACCCATATCTTGAAACCTCTTTTGAGCGAAATATAACCTAAAAATGAGTAACAAATTTAATAACACCACAAGTATAAGTAGTTTAAAAATGAGCAACAAATTTATGAATTATCTCACTGAAACCTCAAGGACATTCATTCAATTTACACAAGTGTAAAAAATATGGATGGTTCACACATGTTCATATCTGAGTCAACACAAAAACACGTGAATAACAAGTCTTTACAGATGTGTAAATTCAGTTTACACATGTGTAAATTAAGTTTACAAGTGTGTAAATTCAGTTTACACTTGTGTAAATTAGATTCAAAGATTTTCAACTAGATGATCACATTTATTGTAAAATTCAGTTTACACATGTTTATTTGGTTTTTACACAAGTGTAAAGAACACGTTCTTTATTTATTTCATAGATCTACAAATGGATGTAAAATAAAAGGAAAAATTCAAAAAGTGAAGTGGGTTCATAGTTTTTTAACCTGTTAACAAAAATTCAGATTTATAGATTTTTCAACTAGATGTATGAATTTATCATAATTTCCTTTAGAAAAAGAGAACATCAGTAAACACATGACATAACAAAAAATAAAAAACGCGTCTTTTACAAATAATATTATTAGTTCAAGAAGCTAAGAATAAATAATTAAATAAATAAAAATATGAATAGAATTCAATGTACAGATAATAAATAGGAATAGGAGGCAACATTAATTAAATAAATTAAAATTACCTCAAGTTTGAGGAAACTTGCAAATTCAGTGCAACAAACATTAATTAAATAATGAATAAATTAAAATCACCTCCGTGTCACAACAATCCACGCCGCCACCTCCTACAAATCACAATTTCTTTTGGGACAACCGATGTAAGAAACAACGAGTTCTAACGCCGTTGTTGCCGCCTCGATTACCCTAACACCAAAAACATATTTGTTACCGGTGTGAAATTATCATAGTCGGAAACAAGATATCCTTCATTGCAATGAGATTGAAGCTTGGATTCATCATCCATGGCTTCAAGGTTCAAATTGAGGGCCTGCACGACTCTATCAAGAAGCATAGCAGTAGAACATCTTGATCCAAAACGAAAAATACCAAAGAGATCAGATCTAGTTGCAAAACTTCAATTTGAAGTTTCCTAAAATCCAAATTTGTTAAGAAAAACATACCGCGTTGATGAATCGTTGAAAAAAAAAGAGTTTCTTGTCTTCCTATTAAGAAATATTCTGAATGGTGGGAGAGAAATTGAAAATTTTTGAAATTGAAATAAATAAATCTTTAGAGAAAGAGAGGCAGTGATTATAGAGAAATATGGGGTGTAGGTTTAACAGAGGGAGATGGATAAAATTACCAAAATATCCTTCAAACATAAATATGCTTATAAAAATAAGAAAATAAAATGAATGGATGAGGTTGAGTTCTTGGGTTTTCACATTAAGATGGGGTTTCCATAAGATACATCCCATATATATATATATATATATATATATATATATAAACTTTCGTTGTAAAACGAAAACCTACATTATTTTATGAGTGATAATTCTCAAAGTTATATTTCGTAGAAATAATATATATTATTTTTACCTAAAAACATGACATATTTCGAAAAAAATATTTTGAATAAATATATAATATATATTTATTACCGTTCGCATCGAGTTACGACTCAGATTGAGTCAAACTATTTTGAAACCCGAACTCTAAGATGACACTAAGTTACTATAGTCATGGACACACTTGATTGAATTTATAACTTATATTTATTTTATATAAATAGGGTTAGGTAATAGTAAAAAAGGTTTTAAAAATAAAAAGGGTAAGAAGGATTCTAAGCTTGACATGTGTCATTTTATTGTTTTTAAAGGGAGGGCATAATGGTCAATGTGTAATATACCAGGTCAATGTGTAATACACCAGGTCAATGTGTAATACAAGGTCTGATATTACACAATGAGCAAATTACACAATGACCTGACATATTTGAACGAATTACACAATAATGAGCAAATTATACAATGAGCTGGAAAACGTAAAACACAATGATGAAAACATATAACACAATGATGAAAAATATCTGACACAATAAACTTGTATTACACAATGACCTGACTAATTACACAATGAACTTGTATTACATAATGACTTGACTAATTACACAACAAACTTGTATTACACAATGAACGTGTATTACATTATGACCAGACTTGGTATTACACAATGAACTTGTATTACATGATGAACTTGTATTACACAATGACCTTACTAACTACACAATGAACTGGAAAACGTAAAACACAATGATAAATACATATAACACAATGAACTTGTATTACACATTGAACTTGTATAATGACCTGACTAATTACACAATGACCAGATATTACACAATGAACAGACATGGTATTACACAATGATCTTGTATTACACAATGAACTTGTATTACACGATGACCTGACTAATTACACAATGATAAATACATATAACACAATGAACTTGTATTACACATTGAACTTGTATTACACATTGAACTTGTATTACACAATGAACTTGTATTACACGGTGAACTTGTATTACACAATGACCTGACTAATTACACAATGACCAGATATTACACAATGATCAGACGTGGTATTACACAATGAACTTGTATTACACGATGAACTTGTACTACACAATGACCTGACTAATTACACAATGAGCTGAAAAACGTAAAACACAATGATAAATACATATAACACAATGAACTTGTATTACACACTGAACTTGTATTACACAATGAACTTTTACACAATGAACTTGTATTACACGATAAACTTGTATTACAAAATGACCTGACTAATTACACAATTAGCTGAAAAACGTAAAACACAATGATAAATACATATAACACAATGAACTTGTATTACATATTGAACTTGTATTACACGATGAACTTGTATTACACAATGAGCTGAAAAACGTAGAACACAATGATAAATACATATAACACAATGAACTTGTATTACACATTGAACTTGTATTACACAATGAACATGTATTACATAATGAGCTGGAAAACGTAAAACTTTTTTTATTTTTTATTTATAACGACACTATACTCGTTTTAAAGATAAAAAACACTCATTTTTATGGTGTAATTTTTTTGAAAAAATAATGTCGTATGTAAAAGTTATGAACGTTTAAAAATGAGGAGGGGAACTTGATAAAAAGTCAACAAAAGTGGCCAAGACTAAAATACATTTTCAACAAATTTTTCTCCTACAATTTAATCTCAACCATTAAATATTTTCTATAATTTGATCTAATGACTCTAAATCCTTCTCACCCTTCTTAGAATTAGAATCTTTTTTACTTGAACCTAATCCTATATAAATATATATTTTTGGGTAACAAATACATATCACCAACGGGTCGCCGAATCAAATACTTTTAATGTTGGAACTTTTAGAGTGACAACTAGCCTTTCTATAGATTAGTCTTTATATTCAGTATTGTATAGTTTTGTCTTGTATATATTAAGTTTGTAACAGGCGAACTTAACATGTTCGCCTGATATATTAAGTTCGCCTAAACTAATATTGGCGAACATGTCATGTTCGCCTATAGCAGTATGTTTGTCTATAAATAGTGCTTAGTTTGTGTTCATTAGTAATGTTTTGATTTCATAACTAGTAAGCACTGTTTTCAGATAATACAAGGAGCTTATTGATACCTCGTCTTCTTTATGTTCTTATTGTGTATGTGTGAGTTCGAGACACGCGTATTCGTTAGAATTCCGCACTACGTGTACGTGTTGCGTGTTTTACGACTGAGACAGATCCGAAGACTCGTTGGGACCTACAATTGGTATCAGAGCTTTTTCTCTTGATTATAGATCGTCATTTGACACCGTTTGTATTGGATTTACACTCAAAGATTGAGATTTTCGGAGTTTCTTGTGTTCATGAAGATTGTTGCTGTTTTTGAATAGTTTTTGGATTGATTTCATCATTTTTGGTGTTGATTTGCCAAAATTGATCCATTAGAAGTGTTCTAATTCACAAATTGAAGAATCCTACAAAGCAATTTTGTTCAATTCCTTTAAAATTGCAAGATTTGATGATTTTCAGTTTGGTTCTTGCGTTTGGGTGTTAGAACATTCTTCCTTGGATTTCATCTGAAACAGGCGAACCTGTTACATCAGTTACAGGGCAAACTTGTTTAGGCGAACTTGTTAAGTTCGCTATATCCAGCTCAGGCAAACTTGTTAAGTTCGCTACATGCAGAACTTGTCTAAAATTTTCTAAGTATTGAATTTTTCAAAGATTTCAAAGTTGTCTAATCCTACTCATGTTAGTGTGAATAATATGACTCATTTGTTGAACCACAACAATGAGATTGGTACTCCAACCAAGCCACCGAGACTTATGAATCTCAAAGATTACTCAAATTGGAAGAGTCGGTTTGAAAATTATGTCAACATCAATGATACAATCAGTGAGGGTTATGAGCATCCTGTTCATCGTCATATGGGAGTGTCAGATACACCAAAACCAGTTTCAGCTCTTAGTGATGAAGAGAGGAAATCCTATGATCATGCAAAGAAAGCTCTTGCAGCTTTATCCATGTGTTTACCACTTGATATCTATCATACCTTCAAGAAATTCAAAACTTCTCGTGAACTTTGGGAAGGTCTAGCCAAGAGATGTGAAGGAAACACAGATATTAAGAATAGTAGAAGAGAGTTTCTTAAGAAGCAATTTAGTGTATTCAAACACTTTGATGGTGAATCTGTTTGTGACGCCCACATCCCAGATTCCTCGGAATGTCGGTCACTTGTCGGATTTACTCATGAACATATAGTAATCAGAGAAAAAGTACACATCGGAAGACTTTAAAACATTATTTATTCATAATACTTGTCTTAGTACATTCTAAATTGAAAGTACAACATAATACTAATGCCAGTCTCTAGCTATGGATGCCAGATAGCCTGCTCATGATGCCTCCTTACCCTTACTGCTTGAGACCATACTCTTACCTGACACACATGCTTAAACACGAGTCAGCTTATCCTGGTGAGTTCTAGGTTTTAATAAAATATATTTGACATATCACCTTTCCATTCCATGTAGGTTTTATCCAAACATAACATTAATCCTGTACAACATCTTATCGAGGTTCGTAAACCTCTCAAGTGGTCGTCACCACTTACTATTCCCTTTATATAAAGGCCATTCCCCGTTACACCCCACAAAGGAATGTAACGGTCTGCATTCAATTCGTCCCCTTTCGGAGATATAGAAATCACTGCTCATAAGTTGCAAGATATTATATGGGATTGGCCATCTATGGCAAAACATTCCTTTATAGACCAAAGTGGTCAAAACCTTTCATGTCAATTCAATCAATGTCAATGACGTCTTTTCATCATTTATTATCTTGGTAGACCAAGAAAAGTCTTAAAACATTTCACAAAATCATCATTCTTTCCTTTTAAAAACATCTTCTCAGGGTAGTAGCTCCAACAGATATGTTCCCAGGAAAGAATGACGGGTCCAGGAGGGATTTATACACCATTCTTTCGTTAGACAGAACATTCCGTTTGTCAGATAACTACATACTGGTCGGAAGGTTACCTTTTGTTTTTATAACATAAACCATTCCTTGCAACATCATCGATACTGGCTCAAGTATTGATACATTATCTAAAATATTCATAACATGTGCATCATGCCCAAAACATTTAAAAACATTTAAAAAGGGCATTATAGAACTCACCTTTAACTTCCTTCATGTTAAAATAATCTTTACGTGCTAATGTGGTTAGCACAACAACTTGGATCAAGTCCTAAGTCATTATAACATTGCTTAATCATAAATTCCTAACTTAATGGAAATAACCAAGTCATTAGGAAGTAGTCGGAACCATACCTCAACACTATCTCCTGCATAATGGGACTGAAAAGCTGGAAACCGGACTTTCGTACGTGAACCTGGGCTCGAGGCACTCTTACCAAGGTTTAGTGTGTGTTTTGTGAACGTTTTGCTGTGTGGAATGGTCTAAAACCGAGATCATAGTCCATCTATTTATGGTGAGCTCGATAAGTCCATAGCGGACCGCTAAGCATATAGATGACGGTCCGCCACCTCTTTAAGATGGCTTAACTGGCTTGGAGGCTACGTAGCAGACTGTTATATTACATCATATCGGACCGCTAAGGATGGTATGCGGCTGGCGGACCGCTAACGAGCCAATGTCGGTCCGCTACCTATGTTACACGCGTCAGATTTCAACGATTAGTCAGCTGCACGTGGCATCTTTTTATTTATCCCTTGCTCCCTACGTAGCAGACCGCTATCCCTTTGGTGGCGGTCCGCCACTTGTCAATTTCTTAGAAATTTTATTTTCAGCCCTTGAACTTTAATCTAATTACAATCTAACTCTTTCTATTTTAACATAATGTCCTTTAAACCCTTTTGGTTTTATCAAATGACCTATTAGTCCCTCTACTTATATTTTCCTCAAACTTAGGGTGTTAAAAATCTACCCCCCTTACAAAGGTTTTGTCCTCGAAACCTGTTGCTTACTCGAATAAGTAGGGATAAGACTGCTCATTTCTTCTTCTGTCTCCTATGTGGCTTCAGATCCCTTTCGATGTTGCCACTGAACTTTGACTTGCTTGATTACCTTATTTCGTAATTTCTTTTCTTTCAGTTGAGTATAGCCACTTGCTTCTCAACATATTTCAATCTTTCGTCTACCTCTATATATCATTCAGTGGTACATGCGAGATTTCGTCTGCCAGACACTTTCGCAAGTGTGATACATGGAATGTCGAGTGAATCCCACTCAACTCTTCTGGCAATTCCAATCTATATGCAACCTTCCCTACTCGATCCATATTCTTAAATGGTCTAATAAATCTTGGACTCAACTTTCCTCTCTTTCTAAATGTAATTATTCCTTTCCACGGAGATACTTTTAGCAGAACGTAATCTCCGACTTGGAACTCTATCGGTCTTTGTCTTCTATCTGCATAAGACTTTTGTATATCTTGGGCAGGTTTCAGACGAGCTTTAATCTGATCTAAATTTACACCTGTCGCTTGGACAAGTTCTTTACTTCCCAGTTCTTTTTGTACAACTTCTCCCCAACATATGGGAGTTCTACATCTCCTACCGTATAACATCTCATATGGAGGCATGTCAATACTTGCATGATAGATGTTGTTATACGAGAATTCTATCAAAGGTGACTATCCCAACTTCCATCGAAGTCAATAATGCAAGTACGCAACATATCCTCAAGTGTTTGTATCGTTCTTTCACTTTATCCATCCGTTTGAGGATGATATGCCGTGCTAATTAATAACTTAGTTCCTATTTCTTCATGGAATTTCTTCCAAAAACGTGACGTAAAACACGTATCTCTAATAAAAGTTTTTGCTAACCTTTTTGAAGAGTAAGTCTCACGTATCAGCAAAAATTGAGCACTCTTAGTTAGCCTATCCACTATCACCCATATGGTATCATAACCTTTAGCTGTTTTCGGTAGCTTAGTTATGAAGTACATAGTGTTATGTTCCCACTTCCATTCTAGAATATCTAGTGGCTGCAATCTGCCATAAGGTTTTTGATTCTCTGCTTTGACTTGAGAACAAGTCAAGCATTTAGCCACATATCTTATGACATCGAATTTCATACCGGGCCACCAATAATCTTGAGGTAGATCTTGGTACATTTTTGTAGTACGCGGATGAATCGAATATCGAGATTTATGAGCTTCATCTAAAACTTTAATTCTGAATTCACCTATATGTGGTATCTACATACGGCCAAATTGAATCTTAACCCAATACTCGTTTTCTTCCAAGTATTTCTCTTGTCAGGCCATTCTCTCCTTCTTACTATTTTCTGCTTTTAGTGCATCTAATTGAACATTTCTGAGATGAGTCATAAAGTCAGGAGTTACAACTAACTTATATGACTTCACCCAGATAGAAGGATGCTCTTCCTTATGTCTTAGAGCGTCTGCCACTATATTGGCTTTTCCTGGGTGATACAGGATCTCACAATCATAATCCTTTATTAGCTCTAACCATCTTCGCTGCCTCATATTCAGATCTTTTTGCTCGAAGAAATACTTGAAGCTTTTATGATCTTTGTAGATTGTGCACTTAACTCCATATAGATAATGTCTCCATATTTTAAGTGCAAATACTACAGCAGCTAACTCTAAATCGTTAGTTGGGTAGTTAATTTCATTGGGTTTAAGTTGCCGTGAAGCATAGGCTATTAGCTTGCCTCTCTGCATTAGTACGCACTCCAATCCCTGATAGGAAGCATCAGAGTAAACTACCAGATCCTCTGTTCCTTCTGGTAAAGACAACACCGGAGCATGAGTCAATTTCTCCTTTAGCTTTTGAAAAGCGTTATCTTGCTCTATTCCCAATACAAACTTTGTTTCCTTCTTCGTGAGTTTTGTTAATGGGGTTGCAATCTTGGAGAAATCCTTAATAAACCTTCTATAGTAACCAGCCAAACCTAAGAAGCTGCGTATTTCTGTAGGTGTCTTTGGTGGGTTCCATTTCATTACAGTCTTGTAGGTCCTCATGTCACTTCTATGGATCGTTCTCGTGATAAGACGTGTCGTTAACTCGGAGTGCGGAATCCAACGAATCAACGATTGCATACACAAAAGACAATAGAGACAATCAAGTAAATAACATTCACACTTGTATTCCAATTCTCAATAGAGTTTACAGACTCAATCGTTCAACTATGTTCTAGTTCTGATCGATCACTTACAAACTGACTCTGTAAACATCTATATATAGACATCTAACTTGCATTAGGAGAAATTAACAAGTTCGCCTCTAACAAACTAAGCGAACTTAACAAGTTCGCCTCAGATAGACTTAAGCGAACTTAACAAGTTAGCCTCTGTTAGACTAGGCGAACTTAACAAGTTCGCATCTAGCATAACTTGCATAAAACACTTAGAACATTATACATAACAAAAACATAAAGACATTAGATCTAAACTATTACAAAGCTTTTGTCATTACAAACTATGTCCTAACAGACTCCCCCTTGACAATAGCTTGATCTTCGGTCTTCTGTCTTTATGATGAGCTCTTCCAATTATCTGGTAATCTGCTGCCTGTATGCACTCCATATCTTCTACATATCTCCAACACTCTCTTGTACTGCAATCCTTGTTCTTTCCATTCATCAGTGAACATGATTTCATTCTTTCTCAGCGTTCTCTGATCTTTCTTTGAAAAATTGATAAGATTCATTGCATCATAGAAACATACAATGACCTTATTATCTTTGTCTTCAATCCTTGCTTCACCAGTATTAACATCGACATACCACCATTTCATATTCCCAAGGAAATCTTGAGGAATCTTCTTCAATGGTATTCTGTGTACAGCACGTACTGGTTTGAATTTGTACTTCCAGGTCACTTTCCCAGTCTTTTGATCTATGCTCTTCACTCTCTTTCCTTTTTGAGGCTTTAGCCTTTCATAGTTCCCCGAACCACCTTCTCTCTTGATCAGATTTGCTATCACATCAGCTAATCCAAACTTAGCTCTATTAATAAGTAGTTTTGAAGCTAGACTATTCATTTCACACCTTGGCAAGGTATTGAAATACTTGATCCTTGGCTTTAAGTACTGAAAACCATCAGATATTTTAATAGCAAATAATTTTGTGTCATTATCATAAAACCAACTTATGATTCTTCCTACACACCTCTCTTTATTCACATAGTTTTCTTTCTGAGCAGGTTGTGCTTGAGACTTGGGTAGCACCTTCATCCAGCTATTCACAACTTCTTTCCACTATTTTCTGGTCATACCTGTATTTCTGTACATCACAGGTTCTTCATTTACCTTTGGAGACTCAGTGTGAGTAGTATTAGCTTCAGCATCTGTATTGGATTGAATGTTTTCATCATCAGTATCAATCTTAGAATCAGTAGTATCTTTAGGCAGTGTGATATCTTCAAAGGAGTCCATAGAATCTGTTGCTCCTTCATAATTAAACTCAGGAATAACATCATCTTGGATGAAGTTATAAGGGACATTCAGACCATCACAACCTTCATAAATCACTTTATCTTGACTTTTCTCTATTTCTATCTCCACTGTCTCTCCTTCTTCTATTTCAGTATCTGACACATCATATTCTTTGTCATTGAATAATTCATCAATGTCATCAAGACATGCTATCTTTTCAGCTTCTTCCTCCTCAGACTCTGCAAAGAACTCCAACAATAAGATTTCTTCTTCATTAACTCCAGAAGTATCTTTGTTTCCATCAATGGATTGTGATGTCGACTCCCCATGAACTTTAGATATAGGATTAACGTCAGCGTATTGACGATCACCCTCAATATTACCAGAAGGATCATTGTCTTCATCATCATGTCTTTGAATAGACTCAGTGTGACATGTATCACGTATCCTTAACTCCCCCTGAGCGTCAAGACGCTCAACAAGCTTGGACACTAATGCCTGCATAGCAGCAATCTGCGTAGCTTGAGTCTGAATCACCAGCTGTCTTTGAGTATCAGTAGATACAAGAGTATCCACCTGAGTTTGTAAAGCAAGCACTTGAGATTCAAGGAAAGTAATCGTATCAGAATCAGAAGGCTTAGAAGGACCAGCCGAAGATTGAGGAACTGAAGTACTAGGAGTAGGAATAATCACAGGAGGAACAAGAGTTAGAACAGGAGATTGATCTTTAAAACTTGGAGGTGTGACAATTAAGGAAGCAACAAAAGTAGCATCCTCGACACCTTGTGAAGATTGAGCAGCAACAATTGAAGCAGCCATAATTTTTTGAGATTTAGGATCCGGATTAAAATCACTATCAGAACTCTCATCCACTAATGTTCTTTTTCCAAGTACTGATCCGGAAGGAGGATCCGGAACAGACTTACGTCGTTGTCTTTTGGCTGTAGATTTAAGGCGTTTACCAGCATTAGCCAATGGTATACGAGCCAACCTTTCATAATGATCTAAGGAAAAATCTCTAAACTCATCAGAATCGGTTTCTTCAGAAATAGGTAAAATTGTATCACTTGAGCTAGAACTCGACTCATTCTCTGTCACCACATTCCCTTTAGCTTCATGAATGGGCGAGTTCACATCGTCATCAACAAAGTCATCCATATTCATCCCTAGATCTTGTTCATGTTCATGAACGGCCTCTTCTAGAACAGGTTCATTAACATGTATATCAACCTGAGCTTGTGGAATTGGAACTTGTTCTTGAATAGGAATTTGTTGTTGTACGGGAACTTGTTGTTGTTGTTGAACTTGTACCTGTTGTGGAATAGGTTGTTGTGGTTGTTGTTGTTGTTGAACATTCTGACCTTGTACTTGAGCTATCTCATCAGGATGAAACCAGTTGTCATTTGGTGGTTCAACATAACCAGGATTGATTAAGTGACCAAACAACGGAGTATTAACAGGAATCAACGCTGCATTCTGTTGTTTCACCTTAGTGCAATCCGTAAAGATACGCTTGGACATCGGAGTCAAAGTTAATCGAATCGGATGCTTTGGTAGATCAGGAAGAAGATGATTCAGAATCATCTGGATAAACCTAGGATACATAAAAAATCCTTGACCTTCAGCAGGTGTGATTTGCATAACCATCTCCCGATAAACATATCGTGCAAAATTGAATCGCTTGTTCAACGTCAAAGCTACCATTGCAGCTTGAAGAGCAGTCTTTAAACCATCTGTACCAGCTTTACAAGGAGATAGGCATTGGATAATCACATGCATGAAATATCTCCATTCACCCACCAAACCACCTTTACAGGCTTGTGTATCATTCGGTCATCCACGATAACCCATCCTCTGAAAGCATCCCATGATCAATGTATTAGGATATGATATAGGATCATCAGCAGCACCACCTAGTGCAAGAGCAGCATGAATAGTTTCTTCAGATATAGTAATCTCCGTATTGTTGACAGTGGCACGAAGAACATGAGGTTCTACGTTAGTATCTGAATGAACTTTGTCCCAAAACTGTTGAATATACACCAGACTTATATATGGATCTGCAGATAATGCGACACGAAGTCGTGAACGATTTAGAAATCCGATAATCCCTTGAAAGTTTACGGCCTCTGACATGTTAGGATCTAACAATGCCACCTGGTTATGTTTGTATTCGACACGACGAGCCATCTGGAAAATATTTGGACAACAAACATATTAGACAAATAACCCACACAAACAACACGAAAAACAAATTTGAAACAAAAACAAAACAAACAAATTTTTTTTTTTTAATTTTTAAAAAAAAAAAATTTCAAACACACAAAAATTTTGACAAGTCCAAAAACCCTTCTGACCCCTAGGCGAACTTAATAAGTTCGCTTAGTGTTTCAAGAGGCGAACAAGTTCGCTTGAACAAGTTCGCCTGAACTGTCTGTCGTTTCAAATTCAAACTCAGAAATCAAAAATCTTAAAATCGTGTGGAAATCATGAAATAAGCATTGTAAACACATCAATTAGTACTACAAAGTCAATATCAATGATCAATTTCAAGATTTAAGGCAGAAGAAACAACAATTAGGTCAAAACCGTCACATGAATAAAACCGAGACAAAAACCTCAATTTTCTCACAATTGAATGGATGAAAATCGATAAAATTACTTTAGTTACGTTCGCAATTCAATTTCGAACCAGAATGTACCGATTAACAACCGAACAACCACTTAATTTGAAAATTTCAAAAAATTTTGACAAGTCCAGACAAGTTCGCTTTATCTGTGAAGACGATGAAGTGAATAAGTTCGCCTGGACAACCCTTATACAGATTAAGTTCGCTTATTTAGGCGAACTTGTTAAGTTCGCTTAATAAGCCCTAGGCGAACATAATAAGTTCGCTTCACTAGAGTTAGGCAGACATATTAAGTTCGCTTCATCAGAATTAGGCGAACTTAATGCCTTCAACTTTTCCCTTAATCAAAATTTTACCAACTTTCAACCCGTCACTTCTTGAACTTCCGTCAGCAGCATGTATTTGATCCAATCCCGAACAATTTAATAAAAGATTAGAATTTTCATGGAAAGTAAAAAACAAAATCTTTTTGAATTTTATCTATACAAACGGAATCACATATTTTTGGATTTTTATCTGTACAAACGGAAACATATATTTTTGATTGAACATCATGAGTAAGAAGATCATATCAGTATCCGAGTAGTTCATCACACATTTAGCAATAACCAAGGGTAACCTATGATCTGAAACAATCCAACTCGTCTTGTACTTTATGTATATTTGAATAATATTTGAAATGATACGCGATAAATTTCAAAGTAAATAAGATCTGGTTATGAAATGCTCAATTATTCATACCGAATTTGAAATATAAAGCATGAATTCTTAAATTTGTCAATATTATATTATTTGAAACTACAAGCGTTTATTCTCCAAATTCATGTGATTTAGTACCATTTTGATGAAAAACATCGTGTACCCCACATATAAGCCAAATAGAAATATAATTTGCACTATCTTCAAGACATATACAGTTTATTTTAAGATTAGATCAATTTCCAAGATGAAATTATCTCATTTAGCACAAGAATAGAAGCAGATCCCAAAGGATATAAGAATCATGATAATTCAGAATCAGAAGATTCTAATGAATTGGTTGTATAATGAGAATCAACAGATTCAGGTATGAGGATCCAACTATTATCTGGATAAGATTCAATGGAGTCAGACTAGATGATGTATCTAACTGATCCAAAGGCGAATATATGTTTCAATAGATTTTGAAAGCATATATTAGTTCAACAAAACATTGCATGTTTTTCGGGGCATGGGCAGTAATGTGAACTGAAATAGATTTGTGCTAAAGATATAATTCGATATTAGTCTCATGAAATTCTTTAAAATCATATATTCTTTATCTGATAATGATCTTTTACACACATACCTAGGCATATAATGGATTAAAATCACATATATAATCATATTTAATTTTAATTTTCACACTACTATTAGTTTCAAAACGCTTCTAGTCTATTGACAATTCAAGTTTCAAAACTCATACACAAATTTGAAAATAGATTATCAAGATTAGAGCATTCACAACACTATCATTTCTCATTTATGCAGACTTTGAAATGTAGATCAAATCAACTCAGTCTAATCAACCATAAATCAAAGGTCTACTAAGGTCGTGTGAAATGAACTACTCACTGATGTACTATCATTTCTTCTCTAACTTCAAATGATGTCAAATTTTATATTTTTCAATTTGTTTTGACTTTTTATAAATTAAGAACTTTTTGACTGAAAATTTAAAATGCAGAAATGTAATAAAGGAATAAAATAAATTTAAAAACAAAATTTTCCATGAAAATCTGATTTTGAAAAACTTTTATTCGGGATTGATCATACCTATCATTTTGATTAGAAATTCAAACCTGGTATGATCAAATGCCTTGGTAAATAAATCAGCAAAATTATCATCAGTGTGAACCTTTACCAGCTCAATCAACCTTTTCTCTGCACAATCACGAATAAAATGATATATTATCTCAATGTGCTTTGTTTTACTTTGCTTAACAGGATTATTAGTTATAGAAATTGTAGCATTATTATCAATAAGCATAGGGGTTCCTGTGAAATTCAAACCGTAATCTCTTAATTGCTGTTGTATCCACAGAATCTGTGAACAACAACTTGCAGCAGCGATGTATTCTGCTTCGCATGTAGAAATGGAGATTGTGGTTTGCTTTTTGCATTGTCAGGAAACAAGTCGATTACCCAAGAACTGGCAACCACCTGTTGTAGATTTCCTATCCAAACAACAACCACCAAAATCAGAATCAGTATAGGCATTGAAATCAAAGTTAGAACCATGTGGATACCATAGTCCCAATCTTTGTTTTCCTTTCAAATAACGAAAGATTCTTTTTACAGCTATTAAGTGAGATTCTTTTGGTTTTTCCTGGAATCTGGAACAGATGCACACAGCGAACATTATATCTGGCCTTGAAGTGGTTAAATACATGAGAGATCCAATCATTGCTCTGTAAAGTTGACAATCCACATCTTTTCCATCTGGGTCAGAATTCAACTTATGATTGACCGGAATCGGAATATCATATGGGGTACAGTACTCCATCTTGAACCGGATCAATATGTCTTTGACATACTTGGACTGATGAATAAAGAAACCATCTTCCTTTTGATTTACTTGTAAACTAAGAAAAACGATAACTCTCCCATAGTAGACATTTCAAACTTCGACTTCATTACACTCTCAAAATCTTTGCATAACCCTTCATTTGTTGAGCCAAAAATAATATCGTCCACATATATATGCACCTGTAGGTAATCTTCCCCTGATTTCTTTATGAATAAGGTCGAGTCAATCTTGCCACGAACAAAATCATTTGCCAATAGATGTGTAGACAACTTTTCATACCACGCGCGAGGAGCCTGATGAAGACCATAGAGGGCCTTATCAAGCTTGAAAACCCTATTCGGATTAAGTGGATCTTCAAACCCCGGCGGCTGACAAACATAAACCTCCTCCCTGACCTTACCATATAAAAACGCACTTTTCACATCCAATTGAAACACCTTAAAACCTTTATAAGAAGCAAAAGCTAGAAACAGCCGTATAGCTTCAAGCCTCGCAACAGGCGCATAAACCTCGGTGTAATCAATTCCCTCTTGTTGATTGAAGCCCTGGACAACTAATCTTGCCTTGTTTCTTACCAATACACCTCGATCGTCTTTCTTACATTTAAACACCCATTTAGTACCAATCAGATATACACCCATCGGAAGATCTACAAGATTCCAAACCTTAAGTTTGTCAAACTGAGCAACTTCTTCCTGCATAGCCTCTTTCCAATTGTTATCATTTAAAGCCATTTCAACATTTTTGGGTTCGACCTGAGAAATAAAACATGAATGTGAGCAATCATCAAGAACCCCAAAATCTTTAATACATGTATACAAACAAGTATTGTCTACAAGAGAACTTGTTTTAACTCCATCCTGTAAATTCTCGATTATATTTGTCACTGGATGATCTTTGAGTTCCTTGATGGAAGCGACCTCAGGAACCTGTAACACTTCAACACGAGTTGTATCAGATTGATAAGACAAATCATGATTAATTGGAATTTCCGAGTCTAAATTTGTAGGAATCTCTCCCGAATCCTTTGTCGAAGGTAATAGATCATCACCCAACAAAGGATCAGCAGAAGAATCTTGAAAAATAGCATTGTCTTCCTCACTCTCTGAATCTTGTGGTCCTGAACAAGAAGCAACATTAGGATCGGGAGCAGAAGTAGATGGAACAGATGAATGTGGAACTGTATTTGGTAGAAAGCCATTGTGCTGTGCATCCTGACATGAATCATAGAGAACAACAGCTTCATCAGGAGAAATATCATAAGGTAAATGAAAAGACTTGAATAAGTTTTCATAATCAAATGCCCAATCTGGTCCAATCGCCATTTGAGGTAAAGACCAACTTGAACAGTCAATATGGAACCATTCTTCAACTTGGCGCGTCTCTTTGTTAAAAACCCTCTTGGTAGTCGAATTGGCAACATACCCCAGAAAAATCCCTTCAATAACCTTAGCACTGAATTTTGTTGGGACATCTCGAACTTTCAACAGGGTGTAAGGATTACCAAAAGGTAGTAAATAATCCAGATTCGGCTTTCGATTATTCAGCAACTCGTAGCAAGTCTTGTTGTGTCGCTTGACGGTCAAGAACCTGTTCAAAACGTGACACGCATTATTCACAGCTTCAGCCCAAAAAGTAACCTGAAGCTTAGAATCTGCAAGCATCGTGCGTGCCGTTTCAACCAACGTCGTGTTCTTTCGTTCAGCAACACCGTTTTGTTGAGGAACATATGGCGCACTGAATTCATGATGAATTCCCTTTTGTAGACAGAATACGCCCATCTTGCTATTCTTAAACTCGCTGCCATTGTCACTCCTAATTCTTCTGACCTTCAGATTGAACAAATTCTCCAAACCCAGGATTAAGTATTGTACCAACTCAGTGGTTTCAGCTTTAGAAGAAAGAAACTTAACCCATGAAAATCTAGAGAAATCATCCGTTACTACCAAACATTACGATTTTCCACCAATGCTCCTGATACTAATCGGACCGAACAAATCCATATGCAGCAGCTCCAAAGGAGTTACGATAGAATTCTTCGATTTAGATTTGTTTGATTTCTTTCGTTGTTTCCCCTTCTTGCAAGGAATACAATCATCAGGAACTGAGAATTTCATCTTCGGAATACCAAGAACCAGATCTTTTTTAACAATATAGTTCATCTTCCGATAGTTGATATGAGCTAGCTTCCTGTGCCACAAAATAGAATCTGATTCCTACGTCTTGGAGAGTAAACATGTAGGAATTGAATCCATTGTAGTAGCGACACTCATGTCAAGGATATACGTGTCATTTCTCCTCGGGGCCTTCATGGGAATCCATTCGTCAGGAATAACAAAACCAGGTTTCAAAATAAAACACTCAGCATCATTGAAATGGAACGAAAACTTCTTGTCACAAACTTGTGATACACTCAAAAGATTGTGTTCAAGCTGCTCCACATAATTCACCTTCTAAAATTTGACTTTATCATTCTTTAAAGTACCCTGTCCAGTTATATACCCGCCTTTATTCCCCGCAAAAGCGACATAACCTCCATCAATATTTTTAACATCTTCAAGCAATCTAATATTCCCTGTCATATGTCGAGAGCAACCACTATCCACATACCATGTATTGTTGATAGTCCTCCTTGGTTGTCCCTACATAAACAACGAAAATCAGTTAGAAATAGGAACCCAAGCCATTATGGTCTTGGGTCATCCAGATTGATCAAAATAAACAACTTCTAGTAATTCACAATTAATGTTATCATTAACCTTTGGAATAGAAGTTTTACCAACAGACTTTTTCAAAGGAGATATATTTTGATTATTTTGAAAAAAATTATTTGATATATTATTATCAGATTCAGATGTTTCCAAAACTTTCATCAATTTTCTGTTTCGTCTTCTCCTTTGTGGTCTAGACAATTTAACTTCTGATTGAGAATCTTTTGAAATTCTAACATGAGGAATCTCAAGTTTCTCTTGACAAACAAATGATTTAGAGTTCAATTTATCCTGCTGATTAAATCCAGAGGATTTAACAAAATATCGACAGGACATATTTTGCTCAAAACTAAATGATGACTTTCCCTCATCTGTTCTTTTCAGAATCTTCACCACTTTTGATTGTGAAGGAACAATATTCAATTTGCCCTGGTTCTTATAAGGACAATTGACCAGAATGTGACCAGCTTCGTTGCAATGAAAACAAACTCTTCTCTGTTTATAAGTTTTAAAGTAAGAAGAATTCTTTGAGTTTGAGGAGCCATCAGAGAAATAAGCTTCAGAAGATTGTCCAGAACATTTTACTGTCTTCTCTGGAACATAAACCTGTGTAGGCACCTTTAATGAATGCACCTTTTGTGACACCCGACATTTCAGGTCAATATCCGTACATGATATAAACGAGTTTATATTATATTAGTTTTCGTGATTCACCTAATTACATAAATAAGGACATTAAAGTCTAACAAAAGCCGTACATTATCTCATTTCATATTTTGGTAATTCTAGGAGTTACCGGTTCATGTAACCGCATAACCCGACTAAATACGAACGTTAGTGATTAAATTAAATAACCAAGAAAAATATCCAGACGTATGTATTACACCAACTTTACGTTGGACAATAATTTATTTTTAGACTAAAACAAATAATATACCGAATTAATTTACTGTTTAAAAATCCTAATCAAGATTTAAGATCCACTAATAATCTAAAAACCCACCAACCAAAAATTGCTTGACCATCAAATTAACCCAACCCACCCCCTTGACTTTCTCGACCGAAATCCCAGAGAATGCTCCATTCCCACTTCCTACGTTCCTCACATTCCAATTATCTATACTAAGACCCATACCTCATGCCTTCGAGAATTAGATAAAAACCATACCACCTCAATCAAAAATCTCACGAACCCTTTTATCTCTCTCATTTTCTTACGGCACCTACACCACACATATTTTCCATTCTCCTGCTTCAAGCATTAGAACTTCCCATCGTTAGTGTTCTTAGGAGCTTTCAAGGATTTTCTCAAGGATTTCTAACCAAGCGAAGTCAAGATCATCTTCTTTTTCTCGCAAAAATTATCATCTCTGTCTAGAGGTAAAAATTCGATACTATCCATATTATTTTCTTTAAACCGTAGCTAAACATACAAATTGTTCAAACGCAAGTAAAATAACAAGAAAAGTGTGTCGAGTTCAAGACTTAAAATACGAATTTATGCACGTAAGTATGTGCGCTATAGGAGTATAATTTCGAGACTAATACTGTCAATTCAAAAATTGCAGTATCGAAACTAGGAAGTTTCGATACCTATCCTGCTCAAATCGAAACTAGGTAGTTTCGATACCTGTATTGCTCAAATCGAAACTAAGTAGTTTCGATACCCGACTACTCAATCGAAACTAGGTAGTTTCGATACCTATTACTCAATCGAAACTAGATAAATTCGATACCCATTTTTGCTCAATCGAAACTAGGTAGTTTCGATATCTGTTCTGCTCAATCGAAACTAGATAGTTTCGACACCTGTTCATCAGTCCCATTGGGCAGTAGCTTGGAATTATTTTGTTATAATGAAACAAGTGTTGAAAAACTAAGAAGATATTTTAAGTAAAATAACCGGAGTTAATAAGTCGGTGAACAATTTGCATTCGAGATATTCGGTCATAACCCGAAATACCCCTTTTGTAAATAGGGTACGATTAATCAAGTTTGAATGGAACAATTATCGTTGCTAACATACACAAAAACGAGGTGAGTTTCACGGCCCCTTTTTACTATTTTCTATATTTGGGGGAAGAACATACTTACAACTATTTTATGTGATAACAAGAGAATAAGACTCGACTTTTATGTTTGCATGAGTTGAACAATTTAGGCCGCTAAAGTCCCCTGGAACAACTTAGTAACCATTAACTATAGCCTAGGGTCCTATGAATAGTACTATGGGGAGTGACGTCCCCCGGTCATGGTTAGTCGCGCTAACCACAATCTGGAGGATTTATGTCCGCATAGCATCTGATAACGATTGAGAGGGGCAAAAGAACAATTGTCATGGTTTGGTTACGCCTCATGTATGAACATATTATTTGTATTCCTAGCTAGTTTACAAATGGGTCAAACATTTCTTATTCTGATTATCACATGCAACTGGAACTATTTATGAATAAACGAATTTTACAAAGAACTATTTGAGTAAACCTGTGAACTCACCAACCTAGTGTTGACATTTTTAAGTATGTTTTTCAGGAATTTGAACGTGACCGCAAGGTTAGCAATGTAGATTACATGCATGCACGATGGATACGACTCAAGGAGGATTTCTCTTGTATAACTCATTGTAATTGAGTCATATTTGCGAAATCTTAACTTTTTGTAAACTCAGATTACATTTGGAATGTAAAACTTTAAACTTGTTTATGTATTCATTCATCATGTATGTGTTTGCGGTAATCATATGCTTTGGAAACCATGAACGTTACGCCTCGCGTTTCCGCCTTGGCGGGGTGTGACAGATTGGTATTAGAGCCATTGATTGTAGCGAACTAGGAGTCTAAAATGGAACCTAGTCTATAATTTAAATGACTCACTAAAACGTTTCCATTGCATAAGCATTGCATAACCAGTCATCATGTCATATGGATATTGTAGTCACAAGCATGTCGTCACACTCTGACCCTGTCTCTGCCTCTGAATCCAACGAGGAACTTTCCGCCACACGCCCCAAAAATCGAGTACAAGTTCGCAGCTCCACACCACCCAATGTCGCCCTGGGAGAACCGCCTATCGTCTACCGAAAGAAAAGCGGAGGACCAGTTAGGGTAAAAAGTGCTAGGAAAAAGGTTCGATTTCCGCGCAAGAGGACCCTGGCAGCCCGTGACCCGGAAGACTTGGAGACTGATGAGGAACCACCTAAGCAACGACCCTGCTGCCACCCTACTATGGGGACTATCAGCTGGATGCCCCGTACACTGGCACCATGGAGGGAGATGGAGAGCATCCCCTCTACCTTTGAGCTCGGAGAGTCCTCAAACTCCTCAACACCCCTACCCTACACTGGGGAAGCCATGGAACTCACAGTGCCTACATTGGTAGCACGCGTTCATACGCACGAGGAGCGTCTTGATGACCTCCTAGATGATATCCGGGCACATGGGGATGCAGCCACGCGACTACGTCAAGGGCTCGGATCTCGGGTACAGACTCTGGAAGACAGCACCCGAGACATACAGGGTGCCACTGACTACCTAGAGTTGAAAGCTGATATGGACTGGCAGTTCACTCTCACGGTCCGAGACATGGTGGAGGTGCTGGAAGAAAGGACTTTGGCTGCAGAATTTGTGGCTAGGGCTAGCTTTGTCATGGCGGGACTTGCCATGATGATTGGGTTGTACTTCCACATCTTCTTTTAGACCTATTACGGGCGGGTTGTGTCCGAAGCGCATTATGTAGTTTAAAACTTTGGTACTGATGTGGTCATGTGAACCCATCCCTTTTGTATCCTTGTCTTTTGGAACAATGTACTATGCATGTTTTAACTATGTATGTGATGGTTTATGTTGTAATGATGGTTTTTTACGTTCGATGTTGTTGTATCCTTATGTCATGATCAATCATTATTATTATATAATGTTGTTTCTTTTTAATTGATATGTTAGAAAGAACGTCATGGCACCTAAGCGTAGGACACCCCGTAACACTACTGGTGACAACAACGAGACGATTTCCCCAAACGTGAAACAACTCATAGCACAGCGAGTAGCTGCTGCCATGGAGCAGTATGAGGCAAATCGAAATAGTGGAGGAGGAAACGGCAGTTGTACCGGCGGAGGAGGTGCAGGAGGTAGCGGTACAGCCGGAGGTTCCGGAGGTAATAGAATAAATAAGCCGTAACACATAGTCATGATCCGAATTAATGACGTTATGACTTGTAATTCTACAGATGCTCCAAATAGGAAGTGCTCCTACAAGGCCTTTCTATCTTGCAACCCCCGCAACTTCAATGGCACCGAGGGTGCAGCTGGGCTAATGAGATGGATAGAAAAGATGGAGTCGGTGATTGATATTAGTGAATGCACCGCTGACTGCATGGTGAAGTATTCTACATGCACGCTCACTGATAAGGCTTTAACATGGTGGAATTCACAAGTGAAAACCCTGGGAAGGCAGATTGCAAACCAACTGACTTGGGAGGAGCTGAAAGCCATGATGACTGAGGAGTACTGTCCTTGAAATGAATTGCAAAAGATCGAATCTGAAATGTGGAATTTACAAATGATAGGAGATGATGTGGCTGGTTACACTGACCGATTCAATGAGTTAGCAAGTTTGGTTCCACACATGGTTACCCCAGAATACAAGAAGGTTGAAAGATATTTGTGGGGTCTTGCACCTCAAATCCGAAGCCTGGTGACTTCATCGAACCCTATGGATGCCAAGAGCGCTATAATTCTAGCTTTCAAGCTAAGGGATAATGCTGTGCGTGATGGTTTGTTTGAGAAGAAGGAGACCGAGGAAGGAAGGTCTGGGGAAAAGAGGAAATGGTTTGGAAAACCAAGTAATCAAAACAAGAATCAAACTTACAATAGACCTGGAACTATGAAAGCCTATGCTGTCAACACTGTGGAACAAAATGGATATCTTGGAACATGACCAAAGTGTGACAAGTGTGGATATCATCACAGTGGAAGGTGTACCCAATGTGGAAAGTGTAAAAAGTATGGGCATCTAGCCCATAACTGTTGGAGCAATGCGAACCCTAATAAGATCAATCAAGTAGCAGGAAAGGTCAACCCAGGAGCAGAAAGGATGAATCAGGGATGCTTTGAGTGTGGAGATCCAAAGCACTTCAGGAAAGACTGTCCAAAGTTGAAGAACCGAAACGACAATCAGGCCCGTGGAAGAGCGTTTGTGATGGGGGCTGGGGACGCACGACAAGATCCAAACATTGTCACTGGTACGCTCCCGATAAATAATCACTATGCCTCTATACTTTTCGATACGGGTGCTGATATGAGTTTTGTGTCAAATGACTTTAAGTCCCTACTCGGTATTAAGGCCAGCAAACTAGACCAAGATTTTACAATTGAATTAGCAAACGGGAAATTAATTAAAACCGAAGAAGTCATTCAGGGTTGTACTCTATGTTTGAAAAACCACACATTTAGTATAGACCTGTTACCTGTTGACCTGGGAAGTTTTGACGTTGTTATTGGTATGGATTGGTTGTCGAAGAATCACGCCGAGATTCTTTGTTTTGAGAAGATGGTTCATATTCCACTCCCGAACGGAGAAGTTCTTTCGGTTCAAGGTGAGAAGAGTGGAGTGGCATTGAGGATGATAAACTGCATGAAAGCTCGTAAGTACCTACGTAAAGGCTATTGCGTGTTCTTGGCTCACGTCGTCGAGAAGAAACCCGAGGAACGTCGACTTGAAGACATACCAATCGTTAAGGATTACCCCGAAGTTTTTCCTGAAGACTTACCTGGATTACCACCACCGAGGCAAGTCAAATTCCGAATCGACTTGGTACCAGGTGCCGCCCCGGTTGCGCGATCACTGTATCGATTAGCACCTTCTGAAATGGAGGAATTATCAAATCAACTCCAGGAGTTGCTTGATAAAGGTTTCATAAGACCGAGTTTCTCACCTTGGGGAGCTCCGGTCCTATTCGTAAAGAAAAAGGATGGAACCTTTAGGATGTGTATTGATTACCGAGAATTAAACAAGCTTACAATCAAAAACCGATATCCACTTCCTCGAATAGACGATTTGTTCAATCAACTACAAGGTTCTAGCTTCTACTCTAAGATCGATCTACGTTCGGGGTATCATCAACTAAGAATCCAAGAAGAAGATGTACCAAAGACGGCATTTAGGACTCGTTATGGCCACTACGAATTCCTAGTTATGCTGTTTGGTTTGACGAACGCACCAGCTGTTTTTATGGATCTCATGAACCGAGTGTGCAAGCCATACTTGGATAAATTTTTGATAGTATTTATTGATGATATATTAATATATTCACGAACCAAGGAGGATCATGAACATCATCTGAAATTAATTTTGGAACTACTTAGCAACGAGAATCTTTACGCTAAATTCTCTAAGTGTGAGTTTTGGATCCGAGAAGTGCATTTTCTTGGACATGTCATCAATAAGGAAGGAATTCATGTTGATCCATCTAAAATAGAAGCGATCAAAAACTGGGAAGCACCAAAGACTCCGACAGAAGTGCGTCAACTTTTGGGTTTGGCCGGCTACTACAGACGATTCATTGAGAATTTTTCAAAAATAGCCCTGCCCTTAACCACATTAACCCAGAAAGAAAAGAAGTATGATTGGAGTGACAAGCAAGAGTCAGCTTTCCAATTACTGAAGCAGAAGCTGTGTAGTGCACCGATCTTATCTCTTCCGGAGGGAATCAACAATTTTGTCGTATACTGCGATGCATCACACCAAGGACTTGGTTGTGTGTTAATGCAAAGAGACAAAGTCATCGCATATGCCTCACGACAACTAAAAGTGCACGAAAAGAATTATACGACCCACGACTTGGAGTTGGGCGCAGTTGTGTTTGCGCTCAAGATTTGGAGACATTATCTTTATGGTACGAGATGCACTATTTTTACTGATCACAAGAGTCTCCAACATATCTTTGATCAAAAAGAACTTAACATGAGACAACGTCGTTGGGTAAAACTACTAAACGACTATGATTGTGATATTAAGTACCATCCCGGGAAAGCCAATGTCGTAGCAGACGCCTTAAGTCACAAGGAACGAGTTAAAACTCTTCGTGTTCGTGCCCTAGGATTAATAATTCATACGAGTCTTACTACTCAAATCCGAACGGCATAACAAGAAGCACCTAAAGAAAAGAACATCCAAAATGAAGCACTACGTGGAATGATCAAACAATTGGAGTCTAAGTCTGATGATACGTTTTACTTCATGGACAGAATTTGGGTGCCGAGTAACGGTAACTTACGTGGGTTGATTATGGATGAAGCCCACAAGTCCAGGTACTCCATTCACCCGGGTTCAGATAAGATGTATAAGGATCTAAAAGAATTATATTGGTGGCCCAATATGAAAGGAGATATTGCCACATATGTCAGTAAATGCTTAACGTGTTCAAAAGTAAAAGCCGAACATCAGAAACCGTCTGGCTTGTTACAACAACCCGAAATTCCCCAATGGAAATGGGAACAAATTTCTATGGATTTCATCACGAAATTACCCAAGACGTCGAGCGGGTATGACGCGATATGGATAATTGTCGATCGTCTGACAAAATCAGCTCATTTTCTACCCATCAAAGAGACGGATAAAACCGAGAAACTTGCAAAGCTTTATATCAAGGAAATTGTGACTAGGCATGGAGTGCCAATTTCTATTATCTCTGATAGAGACAGCAGATTCGTGTCTAGAATCTGAAAATCATTACAAGAAGCCATGGGCACACGTCTTGACATGAGCACGGCATATCACCCACAAACGGATGGTCAAAGCGAAAGGACCATTCAAACTTTAGAGGATATTCTCCGTGCGTGTGTAATTGATTTCGGAGGAAATTGGGATACTCATTTACCGTTGGCAGAGTTTTCCTATAATAACAGCTACCACACGAGCATTAAGGCAGCTCCGTTTGAAGCTTTATATGGTCGTAAATGCCGCTCACCGCTATGTTGGGCGGAAGTTGGTGAAAAACATTTGACAGGTCCTGAGATTGTCCAGGAAACCACTGATAAGATCTTCAAAATTAAGGACCGTATGAAAGCGGCCCGAGACAGACAGAAGAGCTATGCTGATAACAGACGGAAACCATTAGAATTTCAAATTGGTGACCGAGTAATGTTAAAAGTTTCACCATGGAAAGGCGTTGCAAGGTTTGGTAACCGTGGTAAGCTCAACCCTAGATATGTTGGACCGTTTGAAATACTGGCTAGGGTTGGCCCTGTAGCCTACATGCTCAAGCTACTGCAAGAACTAATCAACGTACACGATACATTTCATGTGTCTAATCTCAAAAAGTGTTTGTCAGACGAGACTTTGATCATACCGCCTAATGAAATTCACATTAATGATAAACTTCATTTCATCGAGGAACCGATTGAGATTTCAGATTGGAAAGTTCAAAAGCTGAGACGTAGTCGAATCAAACTGGTTAAAGTACGTTGGAACTCAAAACGTGGTCCTAAGTATACATGGGAACGAGAAGATCAAATGAAAACGAAATACCCCTCCTTGTTTAAGGATACACCAGTTCAAGATGGCATGAATTGAAATTTCGGGACGAAATTCTGTTAACATGGGGAGAATGTGACACCCGACATTTCAGGTCAATATCCGTACATGATATAAACGAGTTTATATTATATTAGTTTTCGTGATTCACCTAATTACATAAATAAGGACATTAAAGTCTAACAAAAGCCGTACATTATCTCATTTCATATTTTGGTAATTCTAGGAGTTACCGGTTCATGTAACCGCATAACCCGACTAAATACGAACGTTAGTGATTAAATTAAATAACCAAGAAAAATATCCAGACGTATGTATTACACCAACTTTACGTTGGACAATAATTTATTTTTAGACTAAAACAAATAATATACCGAATTAATTTACTGTTTAAAAATCCTAATCAAGATTTAAGATCCACTAATAATCTAAAAACCCACCAACCAAAAATTGCTTGACCATCAAATTAACCCAACCCACCCCCTTGACTTTCTCGACCGAAATCCCAGAGAATGCTCCATTCCCACTTCCTGCGTTCCTCACATTCCAATTATCTATACTAAGACCCATACCTCATGCCTTCGAGAATTAGATAAAAACCATACCACCTCAATCAAAAATCTCACGAACCCTTTTATCTCTCTCATTTTCTTACGGCACCTACACCACACATATTTTCCATTCTCCTGCTTCAAGCATTAGAACTTCCCATCGTTGGTGTTCTTAGGAGCTTTCAAGGATTTTCTCAAGGATTTCTAACCAAGCGAAGTCAAGATCATCTTCTTTTTCTCGCAAAAATTATCATCTCTGTCTAGAGGTAAAAATTCGATACTATCCATATTATTTTCTTTAAACCGTAGCTAAACATACAAATTGTTCGAACGCAAGTAAAATAACAAGAAAAGTGTGTCGAGTTCAAGACTTAAAATACGAATTTATGCACGTAAGTATGTGCACTATAGGAGTATAATTTCGAGACTAATACTGTCAATTCAAAAATTGCAGTATCGAAACTAGGAAGTTTCGATACCTATCCTGCTCAAATCGAAACTAGGTAGTTTCGATACCTGTATTGCTCAAATCGAAACTAAGTAGTTTCGATACCCGACTACTCAATCGAAACTAGGTAGTTTCGATACCTATTACTCAATCGAAACTAGATAAATTCGATACCCATTTTTGCTCAATCGAAACTAGGTAGTTTCGATATCTGTTCTGCTCAATCGAAACTAGATAGTTTCGACACCTGTTCATCAGTCCCATTGGGCAGTAGCTTGGAATTATTTTGTTATAATGAAACAAGTGTTGAAAAACTAAGAAGATAATTTAAGTAAAATAACTGGAGTTAATAAGTCGGTGAACAATTTGCATTCGAGATATTCGGTCAGAACCCGAAATACCCCTTTTGTACCCGAAATACCCCTTTTGTAAATAGGGTACGATTAATCAAGTTTGACTGGAACAATTATCGTTGCTAACATACACAAAAACGAGGTGAGTTTCACGGCCCCTTTTTACTGTTTTCTATATTTGGGGGAAGAACATACTTACAACTATTTAATGTGATAACAAGAGAATAAGACTCGACTTTTATGTTTGCATGAGTTGAACAATTTAGGCCGCTAAAGTCCCCTGGAACAACTTAGTAACCATTAACTATAGCCTAGGGTCCTATGAATAGTACTATGGGGAGTGACGTCCCCCGGTCATGGTTAGTCGCGCTAACCACAATCTGGAGGATTTATGGCCGCATAGCATCTGATAACGATTGAGAGGGGCAAAAGAACAATTGTCATGGTTTGGTTACGCCTCATGTATGAACATATTATTTGTATTCCTAGCTAGTTTACAAATGGGTCAAACATTTCTTATTCTGATTATCACATGCAACTGGAACTATTTATGAATAAACGAATTTTACAAATAACTATTTGAGTAAACCTGTGAACTCACCAACCTAGTGTTGACATTTTTAAGTATGTTTTTCAGGAATTTGAAAATGACCGCAAGGTTAGCAATGTAGATTACATGCATGCACGATGGATACGACTCAAGGAGGATTTCTCTTGTATAACTCATTGTAATTGAGTCATATTTGCGAAATCTTAACTTTTTGTAAACTTAGATTACATTTGGAATGTAAAACTTTAAACTTGTTTATGTATCTATTCATCATGTATGTGTTTGCGGTAATCATATGCTTTGGAAACCATGAACGCTACGCCTCGCGTTTCCGCCTTGGCGGGGTGTCACACCTTTTGATGACCAGCAGCGACAAAACCACTTGACTGTAAAATTGGGGAAAGCTTAGGTGTAACGAATTTCACCTCATCAGGTTCAGTCAGAATGCATCTATTACGGGTAATAGTTTTTACAACTGTTGGTTCATCAGATTTCACCTCTTTTGGAATAGACTTTCTTCTTATCAAACACCTCATCCTCAGAATCAGATTCATAAACCTTATCCTCACCAGTTATCGGGTTCACTTTTAATACAGTTTTTGGATCTATTTCCTCTTCATGTATGATTTCAGGTTCAACCATATAATTTGCATTATATGGTGGAGGAACAAATCCAATCCCAGCAACCCGTTTGGTAGGATCAGCATTTGAATAAATATAATCCAAAACAACCGAAGAATTTGTAAAATTTTCCAACTTTCTATGAAGTTTGATCACCTTAGACTCTTTGTCAGAAATTTCTTTATTCTTTTGAGCAACAACTTCATTTCGTTTTTCTATCTCAGCATAAGCAATATCCAGATGATAAGCTTGTTCTTTATATTTTAATCCCAGAGAATTTAAGTCTCTTTTCAAAGACTCAATTCTGTCGATGCACAATTTATCGTTATCTTTCAGTTTCTGATTAACTGAATGCATCGATTTCATATCACAAATCAAGTTTGTGTTATCATCCATGACCTTTTGCAATTTATCTTTAACAGTAATGCAGTTAGAACAGTAAATATGACAAACATAGTCTTTTACCTTTGACGGATCAGACATGCCTGCCATGAAAACTTTGGCAATGGGAATATTCTCTGAATCAGCACCATCTGAAGCATTTTGTGTTAGAACAATATCATCTTCAGCAACACCTGATGCAACATCAGAATCAATATTCTGCACTTATTCTAACTCTTCATCAACAATCTGCACACTTTCACCATCACTCGAACCATCACTTGAACCCTCACTCGAACCATCACTCGAACTGTCATCATCAGTCACCTCTTCTTATTTTTTAGAATGAATTTATACTACAAAGGCTTGACTTACAACACCCACTAAATCTTCCAGATGAATACCCCAGTCATAGTTCTCATCGTTCTGTGCAACCAATGTCGATGATGCAGATGCATGATTTGAATTTCCAGATGAACCATGTGATTGATTACGATTATTCTGAAAATTATTCTGGGAATCAAACTCAACCTTTTGCATCACACACTCTTTAGAAAAGTGACCATATTCTTGACAGTTATAGCAACGCACTTTGGTTTTATCAAATCCCATGCGTGATCGACTATTAGATCCAATATACTTTCTGCCAGTTTTCTTCAAGAAATCCTTTGCTTAACGCATCAACATGGCCATATTCCATTGGATGTTCATTTCTTCCAGATCAATAGGGTCAATCTGTCTGAAATCTTCTTCAATAACCTCAGAATCATGAATTTTCCATCCAATAAAATTCTCATACGAAGCCATGAATGAGGAAAACATAGCTAGATAATCAACAACCTTTTGATTTATATGAGATCCAGAAGATGTAGAAGCTGTTGTTGCAGAAAATCCAGAATGTCTAGAATGACCAGAATGAATAGGAACTCCAGAACACTGATCATTAGAAGAATCTTGAGCATCGCCAGAAAAGAATGCAACTCTTGTACCAGTTTTACCAGAAGTCTTGGCAAAATACATTGAAGGATCCTGGATATGCTCCATGTTAGTCTCCTTCTTCTTCATATTCAGGTCATGCGATTGAATCTTCCCAAGAACTTCTTCAAGAGACATGGTTTTGTACTTGATATTTCTTTGATCAAAACCGTATACACATCAAATTTTGATGGTAATGCCTCCAAGAACTTATCATTAATTTCTTCAGTTTCATACACCACAGAAGCACTCGACAGTTCACTAAGCAGATGATAGAATCTGGAAGCAAGATCATCCAAGGATTCATTTTGAAAATGTTTGAAGACCAAGAATTGTTCTTCAGTAGCTCTTTTCTACTCTTCTTTACATCCAAACTACCTTCACATCTTTTCTGTAATGCTTCCCATAGTTGTTGAGAAGACTTGAATTGTTTGAAACTGTGATATATTTCCTTCGGAAGAGACATCGAAATACTTGCCATTGCATTCTTTTCTCTATCAAACAACAACTTTTCTTCAGTCGTTAACGCTGACACCGGCTTTGAAACATTATCCTGCCTCATCCATGAATAAGTCGGATGCGTATAACCTTCTAAAATAGGAATCTAGAGACTGGTATCGGTAAAAGATACGAACTGATCAAACCTATCTTTCCAATTAGAATAATCAACAAGATTCAACAACTTCGGTGGTTTTTGAGGTGTACCAATCTCATTATCATAATTGAACATATTCATTACTTGTACCATATTTTCCATTTTCGTGAAAAATTTCCAAGTGTTGAACACTCACTACCCTTAGGCGAAGATAATAAGTTCGCTTCTGTGCTACCCAAGCGAAGTTAATATGAAGCGAACTTAATAAGTTCGCTTAAACCAGAAATCAGAAAATCTGATTAAGTTCGCCTAAAAATAAGTTCACTTAATTTGTGAGAAGCGAACTTGACAAGTTCACCTGCTAAGTTCGCCTGCACACAAAATCAGCAAGTTCGCTTGCTTCAACAGATTCAAAATCAAGAATAATTCAAACCAGAAACCGCGAACCAGGAATCAACAAAAAACTTCATAATTCATTGATTTGAAGAAATTAGTCAAAATCAAACCGTAGGATTGTGTAATTTCTCAATTAGAACCTTTCTATCGGATCAATTTCTTCAAAATCCTCTTCAAAAACACCAAATCAGAACCAAATTAAGCTTGAAAACTCCATGGAAATGAAAATGTCAAAGTTGATGAATTTCTTGTCAATTTGCATACAAAACTATCTAGAATCACCAAGAATCACGAGCATAGGCTCTGATACCACTTGTAGGTCCTCATGTCACTTCTACGGATCGTTCTCGTGATAAGACGTGTCGTTAACTCAGAGTGCGGAATCCAACGAATCAACGATTGCATACACAAAAGACAATAGAGACAATAAAGTAAATAACATTCATGCTTGTATTCCAATTCTCAATAGAGTTTACAGACTCAATCGTTCAACTCTGTTCTAGTTCTGATTGATCACTTACAAACCGACTCTGTAACTTCTATATATAGACATCTAACCTGCATTAGGCGAAGTTCGCCTCTAACAGACTAAGCGAACTTAACAAGTTCGCCTCAGATAGACTTAAGCGAACTTAACAAGTTCGCCCCTGTTAGACTAGGCGAACTTAACAAGTTCGCGTCTAGCATAACTTGCATAAAACACTTAGAACATTATACATAACAAAAACATAAAGACATTTGATCTAAACTATTACAAAGCTTTTGTCATTACAAACTATGTCCTAACAAGTCTCTATCTTTGAAGGATCTGCAAGAATTCCTTCTGCGTTTATCACATGACCCAAGAATTGAACCTCTCGGAGCCAAAACACACATTTAGATAATTTTGCATATAACTTCTCTTTTCTCAAAGTTTCCAACACTTCCTTGAGATGACATGCATGATCTCCTTCGTTCCTCAAGAATGGAAATTTGGGTTTATTTTGTTTGCAAAAAGGCATCCATCATGAATTTAGTGCTCCTTATGTTCCTTAAAGAAATGGTGTTGCTGAGCGGAAGAATTGAATTCTTATTGAGACAGCTAGAACTATGTTTTCTGATTCCAAGCTGCCGATCAAATTTTGGGCAGATGCGGTGAATACAGCTTGTCATGTTATCAATAGAGTTTTGACCGTGAAGAAACACAACAAAACTTGTTATGAATTGCTGAACAATCGAAAACCTAATTTGTCTTATCTTTGCCCTTTGGGAATCCTTGTACCTTGTTGAAGACTCGGAATGTTCCAACTAAATTCATCTCCAAAGCAATTGAGGGAATCTTCTTGGGATACGTTGCAAATTCTCATAACAAAATAGTCTTTAACAAAGAATCCCGACAAATTGAGGAGTGGTTTCATGTTGATTGTGATAACCGTTCGGTTCCTTAGGATGCAAAAGGTCCTTCTTGGGCATTTGATTATGATGCGTTATTCAGATCTTTCAATGTTCCTCCAGTGGTTTCCCTAGCTGAAGCAGAAATGTTTTATCAGTCCTACTACAATGATGATTCAATTGTCGATCCACGTTTGGTTATTCCGATTGTGGGTACTCCTCCAGTTGACCAGAATTTAGCTTTAACTTCGGGTACAACAAAAGATGGTGACAGCGAGGATGATGAAGCTGTGTTCCAAGTATCGCCCATAACTGTATCTGACAGCGTCCCATCCTGATATTATGTTTGCAGTATGCTTGTGTTCAAGGTTTTAGTCTAAACCGAAGGAATCTCATCTGATTGTTGTTAAGCGAATCTTTCGATACTTAAAGGGTAAACCAAGGTTGGGATTGTGGTATCCTATTAATTATGATTTTGATTTTAAATCTTTTACATATTCAGATTATGGAGGTTGCGGTTTGGATAGAAAATCAACATCTGGTGGTTGTCAGTTCTTAGGAAACAGGCTTGTGCCCCGGCAATGCAAAAAGCAAACCTCGATTGCAATTTCAACATGCGAGGCAGAATACATTACAGCAGCCAGTTGTTGTTCCCAAATCCTATGGATTAAACAGCAGTTGAGGGATTATGGTTTGAACTTCACAGGGACACCAATGATGATTGATAACACCGTCACCATGTTGATTACAAAAAATCTTGTTAAACACTCAAAGACAAAGCACATTGAAATTCGACATCATTTTATTCGTGATTATGCAGAAAAGAAGTTAATCGGTTGGGTGAAAGTCCACACGGATGATAATTTTGCTGATTTGTTTACCAAAGCATTCGATCGTACACGGTTTGAATTTCTTACTCAAATGATTGGAATGTTTAATCCAACGTGAAAAAGGTTTTCAAAAGGTTTTTCATGGAAGTTTTTCTTTTAATTTTCTAGGTTTATTTAAAGTAATTAGTTTTGTGCTTTATTAGTTTACTTGCTTTCTGAAAAACCCAAACAAATTTGAAAAAAGATAAAATCGGCACTGCTTAAAGTTAGAGAAGAAATGATAGTACATCAGTAGGTGATCACATACATATGACTATAGAATGACTACCTGGTTTATGTATTTATGTTTGTGCTTATATGATTTGATCTAAACTTTTTAGTCTGCATAAACAGGAAATGGTAGCTTCATCACTGCCTGGTATCGCTATATATAATCTTTTAATTTGGATATTTGCATGTAATTTGAATTGTCAGTAGGCTAGAAGCTTGTTTAGTCCATTAGTAGTGTGAAAACATAATGGTCTATCTCACAATTGTGATTTGAACCCATGGTATGCCGGGTGTGTGTGTTAAAAGATCATTATCAGGTAAATAATATGAGCCTTCAAGTATTTCATGAGACCAGTATCAGACTATAATGATTAGCACAATTTTTTAGTTCACTTCACTGTCCATGCCCCAAAAAACATGCAATGTGAAGTTGGACTAAGATATGTTTCTGACAACATTTGTTGGAACATATACTCACACTTGGATCAATTATCTTGATTCCATTGAATATATACAGATAACAGTTGGATCACGCTACCCTATGTCATTGAATCAATCGATTCCTTGATCAATCTTATTGTTGAAGAATTCTATCGGTACAATCTCACTGTTACATTGTGTTAGAACGTTTAGTGTGACAACTAGCTTGTGTAATAGATCAGTCTTTATGTTCTTTTTATATTGATTTGTCTTGTAAATTGTTAACTTTGTAATAGGCGAACTTAACATGTTCGCTGTTATAGTTGTGGCGAACTTAACAAGTACGCCTAGAGTATTAATGGCGAACATAATAAGTTCACCTATGACAATAGTTTTGTTTATAAATAGTGCTTAGTTTGTGTTCATTTGTAACTTCTGTAATTACAACTTGTAAGCACTGTTTTCAGATAATACAAGGAGCTTTATGATATCTTGTCTTGCATGTGATCTTATTGTGTATGTGTGTGTTAGAGACGCGCGTATTCATTAGGATTCCGCACTACGTGTACGTGTTGCTTATTTTACGACTGAGACAGATCCGTAGACCCGTCGGGACCAATAATTGGTATCAGAGCTTTTGCCCTTGATTAGATATTGTCGTTTGACACCGTTTCTATTGAATTTACACTCAAAGATGAAGATTTTTGAATTTTCTTGTGTTCATGAAGATTGTTGCTATTTTTGAAGAGAATTTTGATTGATTTCATCATTTTTGGTGTTGATTTGCCAAAATTGATCCGATAGAAGTGTTCTAATTTATAAATTGAAGATTCATACGGAAAGAATTTGCTTAATTCCTTAAAAATTGCAACATATGATGATTTCCAGTCCAGTTCGTGCGTTTGGGTGATATAACATTCCTCCTTGTTCTTCAGCTGAAATAGGCAAACTTGTCAGAGCAGTTATGGGCGAACTTGTTCGGCGAACTTGATAAGTTCTCTATCTCCAGTTCAGGCGAACTTGTTATGTTCTCTTGTTAAGTTCGCTGCAGGCAGAACTTGTTCAAATTTTCTAAGTGTTGAATTTTTCAAAGATTTCAAAGATGTCTACTCCTACTCATGTTAGTGTGAATAACATGACTCATTTGTTGAACCATGACAATGAGTTTGGTACTCCAACCAAGCCACCGAGGCTTATGAATCTCAAAGATTATTCTAATTGAAAGTCGGTTTGAAAAATATGTTAACATCAATGATACAAGCCTATGTATTCCAATCAGTGAGGGATATGAGCATCCTGTTCATCGTCACATGGGAGTGTCGGATACACCAAAGCCAGTTTCAGCTCTTACTTATGAAGAGAAGAAATTGTATGATCATGAAAAGAAATTTCTTGCAGCTTTATCCATGTGTTTACCTCTTGATATCTATCATACCTTCAAGAAATTCAAAACTTCTCATGAACTATGGGAAGGTCTAGCCAAAAGATGTGAAGGAAGTATAGATATTAAGAAGAGGATAAGAGAGTTGCTTAAGAAGCAATTTAGTGTATTCAAACACTTTGATGGTGAATCTGTTGATGAATTGATGTCAAGATATTATCATCTTTTATGTGAAATGGTGAATAATGAAACCACTTACAAGAATAAGAAGATTCTTGAGAAATTTCTAGATGCATTACCAGCCATTTTGAGATGTACACTATTGTTATCAAAGAACAAAATGGATTTGATGATTTTAGTCTTGAAGACTTAATGGGTAAGATTCAGTCTTATGACTTGAATAAACAAAAGAAAGACACAATCTATCAAGATCCAAGTATCTACTTTGGTAAAGGAACATCTACATAGAAGTCTGGAGGAGTTGCTTTGTTTTCTAGGGAAGTTTCTGAAGCTGCAGATGATATGATGGCCATGATTGCTTGGTTTTTAACATCTTATGAAAACATTATTGGTGACAAAATCACCGATCCAGACATGATTGAAGAAGATTACAAGCAATTGGATAAAGATGCTTTAGAAGAAATGAACAATCAATGAAACATGGCTTTATGGATGCGACAAGGAAAAGATCATCTGAAGAGAACGAGAAAGAAGTTTATTGGAGCATCTAGCAAGACAAAGATGGGATTGGATAAATCAAAAGTAAAGTGTTATAATTGTCAGGAATTTGGACATTTTGCTAGAAGATGCACAAAGACGAGAACTCAAAATCAAGGTTCTTCAAACAATCAAGGCAATCAGAATAAGCAAAACATTTCCACAACCTTAATGTTTCAACAAGATGAAAATTATGACTGGGGTATCAATTTGGAAGACATTGTTGCTCATGTCAGTCAAGCGTTTCTGGCTGAAGTTCATTCTGAAGATGGGAGTGAAAGTAGTTCTTCTGATGTGACTCTACAGATTCTGGGAGTATAGTTGAAAGTGAAGAGTCTCTGATGGTGACTCCGAAAATTGAACCAAAATTTTCAAATGAAGACTTGTTGAGTGATGGAGCTACTGGAAAAGTGACAGACAAGATTGCTGAAATGTTATCTGAAGGCAATGCATTCATGGCAGATTCTAAACAGGTACAAAAGGTTGTTTCTTGTCCTAAATGTATTGATTCTGATTTGAAAATAACTAGATTGTGTGATGACAACACAAATCTGATCTGTGACATGAAGGCGATCTACACATCTAACCAAACTTTGAAAGAAAATGAAATTTTTTTGAAAACTAGAATTAAATCTTTAAAAGATGACAAATTAAAGTGAATGAACAAGCATTTCATCTAGATGTGTCATACTCTTAATATGAAAAGAAAATTAATGAACTCGCCATGTCACAGACAGAAGTAACAAAGTTGTAAGATTGAAGCTTATAAAAATTCCAGTTTTCTATTGGAATATTATAATGAAAAGGCTTCAGGGGAGAAAGTTGTTGGAGGTGTAGGATCTTGTCCGTCATTTGATGATACGGATGTTGGAGGGGGTGTTGGTTATTGTCCACCATTCAATGGTAACTATACTTCTCGTTTCACTGAAACTGTAACTGATGAAGAGTTGGAACCAAAAATTGTTCTTAATATAAATCTTGTTACTGGTGAGGATATGATCTATGATGACTCATCTGCTGATGATGTTTTTTATCCAAACAAATCTGAAGGTGTTGTGAAAGATTGAAAGTATGTTGAATCAATTGTGGTGAAAAATATAACCAAAGATAGATGTATTTTGACTGAACCGGATGAGAAGGTTGAACAACCGAAACCAAAATCTAATTATAAACCAGTTAAACCTTTTGTAAGTGGTGGTTTTGATTCAAAAAAACAAATAAGATTGAGAAAGTCTCAACTCTTGAGTTTTATAAAAAGAAAGTTGAAACTGAAAATCAAAAGGTTGTTCAAACTTCAAACACTGTTTCTCAGTGTTCATCATCCAGCTAAAAAGGTGTTCAAAGGGAAAACTATGTCCGAGTGTACAAATAAAGGCGTACTTGGTTTCATTGTGGGGTTGTTAGTCACAAAAGAATATGTGAAAGCGTCTAGAGAATCCCAAATTGGGAAGACCTTTTGTGAATCCACCAAAACAGGTTGTGAAGCAATCAGTTGTTGAGATTACTTCCGCTCCAACAAAATCTGTTGAGAATGTTGTGAATGAATCACAGAAAGTGAGATTGTCGAAATCGCAAAGAAGAAGAAGAAATAGTAGGTTGAGAAAACTCTTGGAACACCCAGTGGTCAAAGACAATGTTGTTGAAACTTCTGAATCATCAAAAGAGAGTGAAAAGTTCGAATTCAATCCAAATGGAAACCAAAGAATCAAGTTTTTGTTTCTGAGAAACAATCTCCTAAAATAGAGGAGACATTTAATTGTGTTTTGAAAGAAATTATTTATTTTGATGAGTCAGGCCGACCCAAGACCACAATGGCTTAGGTCTCTATTACTAACTAATCATTCTTGTCTTTGTGCAGGGAAATCCAAGGAGGACTGTCGGCAACCATTGATATGTTGATAGTGGATGCTCTCGACACATGACATGAAATCTTAACTTATTGGAAAATGTCAAAGAAATCTAAGGAGGATATGTTGCTTTTGCAGGAAATAAAGGAGGCAATATTTCTAGTCAAGGCACTGTGACAAATGGAAGATTGAGCTTTGAGAAAGTCAACTATGTGGAGCAGCTCGAACACAATCTGTTATCTGTTTCACAAGTTTGTGACAAAGATTTCTTATTTCATTTTAATAAGTCAGAGTGTTTGGTGTTAAAGCCTGGATTTAAGATACCTGAAGATTGGATACTTATGAGAGCTCCTAGAAAGAATAACACTTATATGCTCGACATGAGCACAGCGACGACAACTTCGTCCGTTCCTACTTGTCTTCTTTCGAAAGCTTTTTGAATCCGAATCAACTTTATAGCACCGGAAAACGACTCATATTAATTTTGGGAAAATGACTTATCTAGTAAGGAATAATTGACCGTTTAGTAACTTAATTAACACAATTCCCAAAGGGAAATTACATAGAGATAGAAGGCAAACGGGCAACAAGCTGCGCCGCCAACCCTTTTTGAATAGAAAAACCAAGTCTTTTAAAAACTACATCTACAGATCTTGGGGTCATAACATTACTATGCATGACCCGCTGTACTCGGTTAAGTAACTCCACGGCCTCTGGTGCAAGGAAACCAAAAGTGTCAAAAGCAAATGGTATAAACACGTGTTGGTTGTCAAGACACGCTTTCTCGTGTTTGGTCACTTTGATCGAAGCAGCTTTTAGAGCAGCCTAACTTACCGTGAAAGCACTAACTCCCAAGCCCACCAGAGGGGAGACCCCTGTTAGATCTACACACGCATTTTTCCCACCTATCCACCCAAAGACCAAAATGTCAGCGGGTCTAAGTGTTGATCTTCCTTCCAATGGGTCCGTCAAGAAATTCACTGGTGCCTCTTTCTTAGTAGAAACCCCGGCACGCCTAAATATGTCAAAAAGAACATCCCTAACCAAGTCGTGTCGGTACTTGAACCCCGGGAGCTCTCTACAATGAACCGCATGCTCCCCATAGGAGTCTAAACACGCCTTACGGCAAACAGGGCATAACTCGTCAACCGGGTATAGTGGAATCATGAGGCGATACTTAAGGATAGTACGATACTCCACCGGCGACATATGTTGGCCTAGCCCATCTATAGGGATCGCGAGAAGGTAATCTTGAGCATGTAGTGCTCGTAGACACTCAAAAATAGCTTTGTCTAACGGTCATTTCAAACTGGACTTCCATTTCACGGACAATTTTACTAAAAAGGGCACTCGCCAATGCATGTTGTGCTTTAGGGGGGGCGGTGTCCTTATTAGTGAAACCGCTGAAGTCAAAGCTTTAAATCGTATCACGAAGACAAGCCAAAGCACAATCATAATCGGAATCCATACCACATATGCCGCTGTCTCGTAAGATGTGGTCCTGTAACGCCCAAGATTGGGCCCTCGAGGCTACAAAGGCATAAGATGAAGCCTCTACAGCGGAATACAACCCCAAACCCCCAAACCTAATAGGTAGGGAAGCAAGTCGCCATTGGAAGTCTCCAAAGAAAGGACCTCCACAAACAACTATGTCCTCAATCGCCCCACGCAATCCTTCGTCAAAGAACAGCGCTGCCTCCTCCATGTGTACGGGTTGGCACGTCCTCAAGCCAAAGAAAAGTTTGGCAATACCCATACAAGATCGAAGCAAGAGTAGCTCACTCTGCGGGTCACGAAGTTTTAGAAGAAGACGCATCAAATTAACAGCGTTAGTAGCTCTCTTCTTAGCTAACCCACTAATAAAATTTGCATCTCTGCTGTCGGCCCCCCCAAGAAGTTTTACCCCGGATAACGGCCTTCCAATGTCCACAGGGAATAAACCATCATGAAACTTGCAACCATCACATGAAGGCCAAAATAACTCAGTTTTCTTAATATTCAGTTCAAGACCCAAGGTAGGACCCACCACCTTAATAATGTCTAACACTCTACCACCTCTTCTGAATTTCCAATGACAGTCCCATCATCAAGATACCAAGCATGAAGAAGAAGCTTGCAATTGTCTCTAATTTGATGCACAAGGGGGTGCAAAACAAGAGCGAAAAGAAGTGGTCCCAATGGGTCTCCTTGTTGAACCCCGGTGGTGGACCAAATGTACTCGTCTCTAAGATACAATCTAGCTGGTTGCCCATATAGGAATTCTACCCATAAAGAAATAGACTGGCACCTCATCCGGACCTCGCGAAGTAAGGCTACTCTATCCACCAGATTAAATGCATTAGAAAAATCTACTGTAAGCATGGCCAGAGACCCATCCGTGTGACGTTCATTCAATACCCGGTTGACGCTATGTAATATGGCCTCGGCGCCACCCGACACACCAACCCCAAACTGATAATCATTAAGGTACTTGGCCATCTCTTTACTGACACCCTTCATAGCAACCTTGGACACCAACCGCCTCCATATAGTACCCACTGGAATAGATCGGATCCCGTTGTCTGGTTTTAAGAGCGGTGTAAGAGGAGCAGACGCAACAAAACCTGATAAACTCGATGGGCATCTCCCCCCTAACCACAAATTGACCACTGCGGTGATAGTAGTTAAAAGATCAGTGGCAACTGCAGACCCATCTCCACATAAAGCATCCAAAATGTGTTGTGCTCGCAAGCCGTCTTTCCCACACGAAGTTCCCTTAGGAAACGATTTAATGCAACCAAGGACACCATCAACCTCCGTAACAAGAGGAGGCTCGGAGTATATTTCACTTGGCATAGATGGAGGTTGCCTGTGCGGGTGTTGAGCCTCTAAAGCTTGTATGGTATCGCCATTGTATGGAGCAACACCAGACGAGCATAACTCCTTCACTGCTGCTGTAAAATGGCCATCTGCAACCTTACGAAGACACTGCCTGATGTTGGTATTGCCCACAGCTCCCTCCTTATGATTATCAATGCCTCCTGGGCCAAAAGATTCTAAACTAGAACTGTTAAATATATTTTTAACTAACATGGCAATACCATCCTCTTTCCCCCAAGTGGCTAAAGAACTAAGGAATGGGTTAGTTTTTGGTGTCCCTGCCATGAGGTTTCATGTGGATGAAGATTGTATTCCTTGCAAGAAGGGGAAGCAACATAGGAAATCTCATCAATCAAAGTTGATTAATTCTCTTGTGACTCCTTTAGAGTTGTTGCATATAGATTTATTCGGACCTATTAGTGTTAAGAGTGAAGGCGGCAAATCGTATAGTTTGGTGGTGACCAATGATTATTCAAGATTTTCTTGGTTAAAGTTTCTTGCTTCAAAGGATGAAACTGCTGAACTTCTTAAGTTCCTGATTGTGGGGCTTGAGACATTGTTCAAATACAAAGTCAGGAGGATTCGGAGTGATAATGGCCACAGAGTTCAAGATTGGAAATATGGGTTTATTTTGTTTACAAAAAGGAATCCATCATGAATTTAGTGCTACTTACGTTCCTCAACAAAATGGTGTTGCTGAGAGGAAGAATCGAACTCTTATTGAGACAGCTAGAACTATGTTATCTGATTCAAAGCTGCCCGTCACATTTTGGGCAGAGGCGGTGAATACAGCTTGTCATGTTCTCAATAGAGTTTTGACCATGAAGAAACATAACAAGACTGTCACACCCCAAGATCCTAAACATAATTTAGGATGAGTGTCGGTTAAGGAACATAACACTTGAACGTAACCGGACGCGAAAAGAAAAGACGGTTCGACCGGTAACAGCCCAAAACTTCATATAAGCATATCTTGGGCTAGAAAATGAGTTATGGAATCAATAATATATGAAAACGACATTTCTTGGCGAGGAAAAGATGAAAATCATATAAGTTAAGCCGGTAGCGGACCGCTATCCATAGCTTAACGGTCTGCTACTTGCGCAAGAAGAAAAAAACTTCAGATCTGACGCGTGGCATGCTGACTAATCACCCTGAGGAGGTGGTGGACCACTATCAGAACCCGTAACGGTCTGCTAAGGGTCCAGAATCAGCCTATAAATAGAGTTTGAAGGATTTGAGTTGATATATCAAGTCTAGTTCTTCAGGACCGCTCTATTTTGAGAATCCCGAGCTTGAAATACCCCTTTAGGTGTTACAAGCAAGTCGTTTTTGGAGCAAGGGACGAGGAGACTCTACATAAACATGCCGTAGATAGTCTTTTGGTAAGTCCTCTCCCTTAGTTAGGAATGGGTAGCATCGAGAGTTGGCACGGGCATAAGGGGAATGCCCGAGAAATGCCAACTAGTAAAGGCTATACCCAGAGGGTTGGCATGGGAATGGGGAAATATCCGAATAATTCCAACCATAGATAGTTATTAGGTCAGGGAGGGCGAAACCTCCCTGAGGGCGGGATTATATATCTAGGATATAGACTAAAATAGTATTGTATTTCCATAGGATCGTGTGATTACTAGAGCTAGTACCGGTTCTACTCGATTGTAGATTTTAAAAGTAGAGACGCTATTAAGGTGAGTTCTATGAGTCCCTTTTTAATGTTTTATTTTAAATGTTTTGGGCCAGTATGCATGCTAGAATGATTTACATAAATGCTATATACATTGATTTAAATATTTAGAATAGCATTCATGTTACAAGAGGTTATGCATAAAAGATGTCAAATCTTAAAACTACGTAACGAAGTATTCATGAGATATCAAAGAAGTGTTGGGTAACCATCTTACCGGTATGTAGTTATCTGGCAAACAGAATGTTCTGTCTAAAGAAAGAGTGGTGTATAAATCCCTACTGGACCCGTCATTCTTTCCTGGGAACATTTCTGTTGGAGGTACTACTCTGGAAAGATAACCACCTTATTTCTTTGATATACCATGGAGAAACCTTTACAAGGGTTTAAGATAAAGATTGATTTTGAAAGAGAAAGAAAGAAAAGAATCCTTGTCTTTTGGCATGATTTCATCTTGAGAAAGAAAAATGGTTTTGACACGTAAAACGTTCTAAAACTTATCATGGTGTGCCCAGATAAGTAACGGAAGAAAAGTCAAGGTTTACCATGACTTGTAAAGCTCTTGACAATTATTGTCTTGACAAAGAGTAAGGAGAAAGAGATTGAGTTTTGACATGTTTTTCCATATCAAATGTTTTAACCATATTGGTCTGTAAAGAAAGGTTTTTCCACGTCTGGCCAAATGCCGCATAATATCTTGCAACTTAAGACGTATAGACGTATTGCATTCCTTTGTGGGATATAGTATGGACACCTTTTGCAAGGGTGTGTATAAGTGGTGACGACCACTTGGAGGTTAACGTGACCTCAGAAGGAAGACAATTGTGCAAGTATAAAATATTATGTTTGGGGCTAGAAGTTAATGTGGTGTTTTACCATGTGTCATATAAACCCATTTATGTATGAGACAGAGGTCAAATATATTTTGACTAAAACTTAGAACTCACCAGCGTATGCGGACATATGTTTTAAGCATGTGTATCAGGTAAAGATGTAGCCTCCTGCAGTAGAGGCAAAGGGCAAGAGTAGAGGCATCATGCATGCTATCTGGCATCCTCTGATGGACTGGCATTAGAAATGTTGTACTTTCTTTAGAATGTACATTAAGACAAGTCTTATGAAATAAATATAGTATTTTAAAGTCTTCCGCTGTGTATGATCTCTGTTTACTATATATTCATGCGTAAATCCGATAAGTGGCCGGCATCTCGGGTGATCCAGGATGTGGGTGTCACAAGTTGGTATCATAGCTATAGTTTAAGAGATTTAGATACTTGCCCAAATATCTAGACTTAACCTAGGATTAAGGGACAATAAGAATGCCAGTAGAGATGCCAGTCAAGATACCCTGATGCCAAGGGTAAAAGAGAAAGTATGAGTATTTTAGTACGAATATAATAGAAGGATAACTAGAGCACCAAAAGTGGCGTAAATTATTAATTTCTTTGTGCCCACAATTATTAATGTTTACATTACACTTGTGTTCTAGCTATCAATATATCAAACGAATACTAAAACACTCTATGTCTTTTGTAGAAAATGGTTGGTAGAGGTAGAGGTAGAGGCAGAAAATGAAGAAAGGTTAATCCCAATACTCCTCTAAGGCAAACGCGGTCTACCACAAATGCTGAACATGTAGAAAGAGGAGAACGAGTAGAGGAACCTGTGATAGATCCTCAGCTTAAAAATCTTGTAGACATGGCTGTTGCCAAAGCACTAGACACGGTTCTGCCAATTTATTGACAAGCTTAAAGGAAAATAGAAAGAAGAATGATGAAACTCAACCGACAGAAAGAACTAATAGTCCAGATAATGAGGATGAAGATGATTTTGATTATGATGATGAATCGGATGATTCATACGAGGCTAGACCTCGTAAGAAAGGGAAGAAGGGATGTCCTTATAAGGCATTCAAGGATGGAAATCCCCCTAAATTCGAAGGGACAAAGGATGCCACTGTCACTCATTAGTGGATAAGAGAGATAGAGGCAGTGATCAAGATTAGTGAATGAAGAGATGATCAAAAGGTCAAGTATACAGCCCACTCATTTGTGTCAGAAGCATTGTGTTGGTGGGAGAACTTGGTCATAGCTTTGGGAGATAAAGCTATTGATCGGATGACTTGGGAAGAGTTGAAAAGACTTTTGATAGAGGAGTTCTGTCCTGATAATGAAATGGAAAAACTTGAGAGAGATTTTCTTAGATTGGAAGCTCGTAGTATGACTCACAGAGAGTATACTACCAAATTTAATAGAATGGCTCGGTTGGTAACCCATCTAATAACCCTTGAATCAGTACGCATCAAGCGATACATACAAGGTGAACCATCTGAGATACGGAGGTTAGTAAAGATTTCAGACTTGAAGACTTTTCGGTTTGCTGTGCAACTTGCTTCGACAATGTATGATGAAGTCTTCGGTTCCCGCCCTGTGGAATCAAAGTGAAAATGGTCTGATATTTCTAAAAATCAGAATAAGAAGAATGGAGGAGGAGGAAAGAAGCAGGAACAGGGTGGTGGTTCTAAATGTACCAAATGTGGTAAACTACACATTGGAGAATGCAGGTATGGGACAAATACTTGGTACAGTTGTGGTAAGCCAAGACATATAGCCACCAATTGTCCAAGTAAGATGGGACTGAGGTGTTTCAAGTGTGGAGAACTTGGACACCGAATCGTAGAATGCCCAACCCTGAAGATTTCAGCACCAGTAGTGATTAAAGATGGAAAGGAAAAGGAAGCCCCAAAGGCCAAGAGTAGGGCCTACACTTTGAAAACCGAGGAAGCTAAAACATTGCCTGACGTAGTATCAGGTACATTTATCGTTAATAACGTACCTGCTACTATGTTATTTGACTTAGGAGCTAGCAGAAGTCATTCAGGATTGTTTCATCAATCTTGAAGGACATAAATTTCCCGTTCGACTATATCCAATGATCCTCGAGGGATTTAATGTAGTCTTATGAATGGACTGGTTGGCAGCAACCGATGCTCAGATCATTTGGAATAAGAAAGCAGTTCATATACAGACTACAGACGGCAAATGGATTACAATCCACGGGGGTAAGTTAAACCAGCCGTAAGAATCATTTCCATGATAAAGGCTGTGAAGTTTATGAATAGAGGCAGTGAGGCCTATCTAGCATATGCTATTGATTCCAAAGTTAAAACTAAGGAATTAAAAGATGTGTCAGTAGTCTGTGACTTTCCTGATGTATTCCCAGAAGAATTACCAAGAGTACCTCCAGAAAGAGAAGTGGAGTTTCGAATCGACTTAGTGCCAGGTGCTAAGCGTACAGCTAAGGCACCATATCGTTTAGCTCCATCAAAAATGAAGGAACTAATGTCACAACTACAAGAGTTGTTAGACAGAGGATTCATTAGACCGAGTATCTCGCCTTGGGGTGCCCCAGTTGTTTTTGTGAAGAAGAAAGATGCTAGTATGCGTATGTGCATAGATTATAGAGAGCTGAACAAGCTTACAATAAAGAACAAATACCCTTTACCAAGGATCGATGACTTGTTCGATTAATTACAAGGATCAAGCTGTTCTCCAAAATCGATCTTAGGTCAGGTTATCATCAGTTAAAGGTTAGAGATGAAGATATTCCAAAGACAACCTTCCGTACAAGATATGGACATTATGAGTTCTTAGTAATGTCATTTGGTTTGACTAATGCCCCCGCTGCATTCATTGACCTCATGAATGGGGTTTGTCGACCAATGTTGGACCGACCTGTGTTGGTGTTCATTGATGATATTCCAATCTACTCTAATAATGAAGGAGATCATGCATATTATCTCAAGGAAGTACTAGGAACACTTAGAAAAGAAAAGTTATATGCAAAATTCTCGAAGTGTGCGTTTTGGCTCCGAGAAGTTCGATTCTTGGGTCATGTGATAAATGCCGAAGGAATTCTTGTAGATCCTTCAAAGAAAGAAACTATAATGAAATGGAACCCGCCAAATACACCTACAGAAATACGCAGTTTCTTAGGTTTGGCTGGTTACTATAGAGGGTTTATTCAGGATTTCTCAAAGATTGCAACCCCATTAACAAAACTCACGAAGAAGGAGACAAAATTTGTATGGGGAGTAGAGCAAGATACACTTTTCAAAAGCTAAAGGAGAAATTGACTCAAGCTTCGGTGTTATCTTTACAAGAAGGAACAGAGGATCTGGTAGTTTACTCTGATGCTTCCTATCAGGGATTGGGGTGCGTACTAATGCAGAGAGGCAAGGTTATAGCCTATGCTTCACGACAGCTCAAACCCCATGAAGCTAACTACCCGACCCATGATTTAGAGTTAGCTGCTGTAGTATTTGCACTTAAAATATGGAGACACTATCTGTATGGAGTTAAGTGCACAATCTACACATATCATAAAAGCTTAAAATACTTCTTTGAGCAAAAAGATTTCAACATGAGGCAGCGAAGATGGTTAGAGCTGATAAAGGATTATGATTGTGAAATCCTGTATCATCCAGGGAAAGCCAATGTAGTGGAAGATGCTCTAAGCCGTAAAGAAAAGCATCCTCCAATCGGGGTGAAGTCATATAAGTTAGTTGTAACTCCTGAATTTATGACTCAGCTCAGGAATGTTCAGAGAGACGAATTGAAAGCAGAAACTGTTAAGAAGGAGAGAATAGATGGACAAGAAAAATACTTGGAAGAGAATGAGTATGGGGTTACGATTCGATTCGGCCGTATGTGGATACCACATATGGGTGAATTCAGAGTTAAAATTTTAGATGAAGCTCATAAATCTTGATATTCCATTCATCCGGGTACTACAAAAATGTACCAAGATCTACACCAAGATTATTGGTGGCCCGGTATGAAATTCGATATCATGAAATATGTGGCTAAATGCTTGACTTGTTCTCAAGTCAAAGTAGAGCATCAAAAGCCTTATGGCAGATTAAAGCCACTAGATATTCCATAATGGAAGTAGTAACATATCACTATGGACTTCATAACTAAGATACCGAAAACAGCTAAAGGTTATGATACCATAATGGTGATAGTTGATAGGATAACTAAGAGTGCTCACTTTTTGCCAATACGTGAGACGTACTCTTCTGAAAGGTTAGCAGAAGCATTTATTAAAGAAATTGTTTCACGACATGGAGTTCCGGTTTCAATAGTATCTGACAGAGACACACGTTTTACGTCGCGTTTCTGCATGAAGTTCCATGAAGAAATGGGAACTAAGTTATGATTAGCACGACGTATTGTCACACCCCCAAATTTCAACTAACGGAGTTTTACCATTTGGGAAGTGATGAACCAGGATCTAAGACATTAGTTACTTTGAACGACTCTACATGGGACTCAAATAAAAATATCATAATAAACAGAGTTCAAATGTGGAAGTGTAAAGAAAAGAAAATGCGCAAAACACACGCGCCCAAACCAAAACTCTAAAAGTCCAAACGTCCAACCAAGCCAAGTACAATACAAAATAATCCAAACAAACATAAATAAGCTACAATCAAAATAGATGAATCCCATGCATGCCCTAATGTGCACCTGTGCCTAATCTTAGCGACCTGAGAAAACATGTAAGAAAATATGTCAACACGAGGTTGGTGAGTTCACAGGTTTCAATATATAAATAAGTGTTTACCAGATTTATGATTATTCAGTATGTATCTATAAGTAGCTAACCTATGTTCATGTTTAACTCAAGCGCTCGCAACCGAAGCTGACTGTTTGTTTATTTGCCTCCTGCCAGGTCTATCAACACTGGCGGTGTGAGTAGGCTAACATTTCACCCGTTCGATCTCTAATCGAGTTAGCGCGACTAACGCGGGTGGGATTTATCAAACCCAGTAGTACTACTAAATATTACCTCGCTAAGATCCATATTAACGGTCTGATATAAGATGAGAACTTTCTGTGATAGCGTGTTACGCTTAGCTTTAACATTGATAACATATGAATTGTAAAATCTCAAAATAATCATGTTTTCTCCCCCAGATTAAAAACAGTAAAAAGGGGCCGTAAAAACTCACCTGCGTTGCGTTGTAGGTAGTATCACACAAAGGATAAGTTGGAACAACGTGTGTAAGTCTCAAAAGACTTACGAATGCCCTAAAATTATAAACACTTAAATTAGGGATAAAAATGAGAATTGTGACAGCGACACGGAATGAGAAACGTCCTAAAGAAATGCTCTAATATTCAAGAGTGGACGAAAGTGTCCACGGAGTTAGGAATTACTTTACGCGACGAATGACACAAATAATAATAAATATAACCGGGGTGTTTTGTCATTCACAAAAATTAAGAAAATAATAATAAATATATACGAGTAAATAATATAACTAATTATATTATTATTTAGTCTCAATCGATATACGATGTTATAAAATGATTCGAGATAATATAAATATTTATATTATTTAATATTACGGGTCACAGTTTGATAATAATATAAACATATTATTTTATACGAAATTACGGTTTGAAAATAATATAAACATACTATTTTTAGTTGATAATAACAATAATATTTTATTTATAAAAGTGGGAATAATATAAAAATATGTTAATAATTCAAACCCGAGCCTACGGGCTGTTTCTCGGGCTAAAACACATTTATATAATAATATAATATTATAGAGTTTGATTTTTATTAATTAAATATAACAGAAAAATGCTCAAAAAAATAGTTGTGGGAGCCCGGTCTCGAACCCGGGTCTCTCCCACACACGCACATTGATCCAACCAGTCCCGCCGCTAGGGTATCGCGTTAGATACCCGGATCATGTTGTTTTAACATCTAGGTTCAAGTGATTTTCTTCCCAAATCCATTCGCGATCGAAACCCGGCTCTGATCCATCGATTCCTGTGTTAATCGATCGAAACAGTAGACGGGTTTTGATAATCGAGTTGGGGCGGTCCTGTGGTTAAGTTTAATTGCAAAGTTTTCATGTTTAAGATTGTTTAATTACATAAAGAAAAGCTGTAACCCTAGTTTATGAACACTTAATCGATTTGAAATATTCTGATACTAAAAGTTGATAGAATCATAGGGCTTTTAATAAAGACGACATTACGAATCTGATGATGTGGTTTAATTGTATTTCTTTTGAGTTTAAGATTGAAAACCCCAAATCGTTTCCAGGATGAACCCTAATTACTGGATCAAGATCAATTCGATGATGGAAGCCCGATATTTCATAGGGCTTTCACTCTACAGATGATTACGAGTCTAATGGTATGATTTAATTTGGTTTAAATACGGTTTGGAGTTGAATTCGATAGCTTGGTTTCATATGAACCCTAGATTATGGGTTACAACAGTTTGTATAATAAAACATCGAATTGACAGAGGGCTTTCAAGGAAGATGGTATTGCGAATCAAACTGAATATGTTAATTGTATTTTGATTAGGTCTAGACTAGGGTTTGATTAAACCGGTCTGAGATGAACCCTAGATTTTTGATTTCGATCGAATTGATAATGTAAGCCCCAATTCTATAGATAAAAATGAAACGATTGGAGTAAGAAATTACCAGAATTAGTATCGAATTGGTGGCACACGAGTAAAACAGGTGCCGACTGTGACTTGCTTGCTCTCCGGTGGCTTCTGGTGCAAATCCAATCGAATAGACGTGTGTAGAAACTCTAATGTGGATCGTTTGAAGCGTGCAGGGTGTTTGGTTGAGAGAATTTTGATCGAATAGCCTGAATTTGATGGATACTCGTTATCGGTCGATGGTTACGACTTGAATACCCATTATTGTAATTAATTCGATATAATAACGAGGATTAAAGGTTCAATGATGGTCCTAATTGTTATTAAAGATCAAATCCGTTACGAATTCAAATAATATTCGGTTGTGATTTGTGAATTTGGATTCAAATTTGTGAGTTTGACTTTATGAAAGTCAACAGGAACCAATTTCGATCAATTTTGACTTTGAGAAGTCAATGGAACAGGTTTTAGGTATTTACATAATTAGTCCCTATGGTTTTAATTCAATTATTGACATAATTAGTCCCAGTGGTTAGATTTTGTTGAATAAGTTAAGGTTTAACTGGGTTTAGTTAACGGAGTTAACTGGAAAAGTTCGGATTGTCACATCATCCCCTAGTTGAAAGAATTTTCGTCCCGAAAATTAAATAATAAAAAAATAATTTTTTTTCCGGGATATCACTTCATCCCCTAGTTGAAAGAATTTTCGTCCCGAAAATTAAATAATAAAAATAATTTTTTTTTCCGAGATATCACATCATCCCCTAGTTGAAAGAATTTTCGTCCCGAAAATTAAAATAGTACCTTAAGAATTTGACGCGGAGTGCTTGAACAATTTAAGATATTTGCGCATCATCTGATCCTCGCGCTCACACGTGAATTTCGGTCCGCGTTTCGAGTTCCAACGAACTCTGACAATAGGGATTTTACTGTGCTTTAACGTTTTGACTTCCCTATCCATAATTTCCATAGGTTCTTTGTTGAAGCACTTTCCTGTGACAACACTCTGGATAGAGTCTTAGTTTGTATTTTCATGTCTGTAATTGTCTTTGTATGTAAGAGTCTTTATGTATTAGTTTATCGAGTTGTATTTACTTTTACATATTGAATGTTGCATTTCTTTCTAAGTGTTTTGTGCACTTACATGTGCGCAGGAGAAAGCTCCTGCGTACTTAGCAAGTAAGCAAGAATACCTTTGCGTACTTGTTAAGTACGCAAGAGCAATTTGCCCTGCGCACTTGCTAAGTGCGCAGGCATCAGGTCAGGTATAAATAGGATAGGTTGACAGTAGTTAAGTACGCAGACATAGACGCAAATACGCAAATTGTAATCTCAGTGCTTTTCTCTGTAACCTTCAAGTGTTTATAATACAAATAAAGTTTAAAGTGTTTTCTCTTGTCGCTTTAATTTGTTTAGCTAGACTCTCCACCTAGTCACGGGCATTCCGCACCCGGTCCGACTAGTAGACCCACTTGCATGTGACGATCCGCCACACCCGAGGGACCTACAAGTGGTATCAGAGCATTTGCTCCTGATTTCGAGTAATGTAAGTGAGTTTGGAGAGTTTTTACAAACAAAAAGAGGTATTTTTTGTTGATTTTTTTGATAAAATAGGGGTAGCTCTTGAGCACTATTTTAGAAGCAAAAATCACTTAAAAAACTGATTTTTGTTGTGTATTTGAGTGTCTTGAGCATCAAAGGTTGGTTAGGAATAAGTTTCTGACCCTTTGGCTCATTTGCATTGATCATCAGACAAATTTTTACCATCTCCGGCGAGTTTCAGGTGACCGGAAAAGTTTGGTGAAAGTTGCTGAAAAGGTATCCTGCGTACTTACCATTTTTGGCAAAAAGTACAGTTTTGTGCGTACTTACTAAATACGCAAGACTTATCTCCTGCGTACTTATAAGTGCGCAAGACTGATCTTCTGCGAACTTAAGTTATATCCTGCGTACTTATTATTTACTCCTGTGTACTTACAAGTACGCAAGAGCAAATCTAAATACGCAAGACCATTTCTCAAGTGCGCAAGGCCAAAATCAAGTGCGCAACTGTGTCTGACTTTTTTGAAATTTGACTAAGTGTTCACTATGTCGAATCTTTAGAATCTTGGAAACCTACTGAATTATGATAATGAGATCAGTACACCACAGAAACCACCAAAGTTGCTGAACGTGAACGATTATTCTAATTGGAAAGCACGTTTCGAGCACTACATTTCATATACCGACTCATCATTATGGATACCAATCCTTGAGGGATATAAGCATCGCACACATATCTATCTTGATGAGGTGATGCCAAAGCCTATCTCTAAGCTTGATGAAGAAGAAAAGAAAACTTATGATCGAGAAAAGAAGGCTCTTGGTTCGATCACTATGGCATTAACTCGGGAATTGTTCCACATTTTTTGAGGGTATGACAATTCTAAGGATCTCTGGAAAGCTTTACAGAAGAGATTCGAAGGAAATAGTGACATCAAGAAGAGTAAGCGGGATCTTATCAGGAAGCAGTATGAGTGCTTCAGATTTTTTGAGAACGAATCTTTAGATGACCTCATCTCTAGGTTCTATCATTTACAGACTGAGTTGAAAGCTTTTGAACCCAGGTATCCGGATGAAGAGATGGTGGAAAATTTTTTGGATGCTTTACCACCCAAATTTGAGATGTACACAACCCTGATGAGGGAAAATCCTAAATTCTATGAGCTGACGGTTGAAGAGCCAATAGGAAAGGTTCAAGCTCATGACATTAACCTAAGAAGAAAGGAGAGCTCTGGAAGACCCCAGATACAAGACCCTTCTATGTATCACGGGACGACTTCTACATCCAAGTCATCGGGCTCTGGAATTTCCCTCTTCACTGGAAATCCTACTGAAAAAGACCACTCAACTGGGTGTGGTGGTCATGCTTGCCATGCTTCAGGATCAGGGTTGGGGTCTCATCATCAAAATACCTCAAGAAATCCTCCTGCTACGTCTTCAGCTAACAACTCAGCTATAGCCAGAATAGCTGAAGATCATGTAGCAATATTCTCAACTTGCATGCTTGCATATGAAAACTTCATAGGTGGCAAGCTTACTGATCCAGAGACGATTGAAGAAGATTTTAATCAAGTGGATCCTGATGACATGGAGGACATGGATATTCAATGGAATATGGCCATGCTATTGAGGAGAGCCAAGCGTTTCCTGAACAGAACAGGAAGAAAGTTTATTGGCGGGCATCCTAATGCCAAGGTCGGGTTTGACAAATCCAAGGCCAAATGCTACAAGTGTCTGAACTATGGACACTTTGCTCGTGAGTGTCAGAAAGACAGAGCACCTGCCTCTGGTTTCACCCGACCCAGCCAAGGAAACATCCATGGCCACAACAATCCAAACCACCACAATCAAAGCCAAAGTGGAACGTCTAATGCACTGGTAGCACAACAGGACGACAACTTTGACTGGGGTGTTCATCTTGAGGATGCCATCATCGCACAAACTCAGGTTGGCCTCATGGCTGAGATCATGGAGATGATGGAAGCAGAGAAAAGGGAAGCTTCTATGGCTGACCTAGAAGAATCTACAACTGCTGCTACAGAGGAGGTGAAGGAAGCTGAAGAAATGGAAGCTCCTGTAGCTGATGAAGAGGAATCGACCACTGCTGTTGCTCTCATGGCCATTGGAGAAGCAACAAGTTCATCGTCTGAGGTAGATTCTAACCCTTTCTCTATTATTTCATGTTCTAAATGTCAAGGGCTAAAACTGTAAAATTCTAGGCTCCAAGACAAAATCGAACCCCTAAGTTTGGCAGCTCTAAACTATAAAGAAAATGAAAAACGTTTTAAAGATTCTATTGAAACGTTATGAAAGGAAAAATCTGAATATTCTTTAAAAATAAGTGATCAACAGCTTCACTTAGATGTTGCATACAGGGAGTTAGAAAAACGGAACAATGAAATCAACAAACTGCAAAATGAGATCTTGCAGTTAAAATGCACTAATGAGAAGTTGAAAAACTCTCGCTTTGTGGTGGAACACTACGAGTCTGTGGTGAGACAACTTAATGGGTTAGGTTTGGGTACCAATGCCATTCCTCCACCAGTGAGCGGGAAGTTTGTCAATAGCTTAATAGACATTGATCTCACTTGTCTAGATGAGTCCTCTAATAAGGATGATTCCCCTAAAAAGGATGAATCCTCAAGTAAGGCTAACTCCACATCTAGTGAGGAGTTTGTTACTGCTTCTGAAGACGGGTTGGTTAACTCTTGCCCTGAAGGAGTAGTATCTGAGGAGTTGTTGACTGAACAAAAGGTAAAGAAAAACGTTATCACTAATGGTGATAACTGCATTTTAACTGAAACCGACATCATTTAAACAAATGATAAACTAAAGGTAATGCTTTACGGGGGGTATAAAAGTCTTAACCAAGTAAAGAAAGAGGCTTTTTCAGCTCACTATGGGCTTAGGTATAAAGAAAATTTAGAAAAATATTATACTCCCAAAAACCAAACTGGTAAGGTTCAGACTAATGTTCATAAACCAACTCCTCCTTCTCATAATGCTGAGTTATCCAAGGCTAGATCTAATGAGCCTTACAAGAGAACTTATGTAGACAAGAGGAACTGTTTTCACTGTGGCTTGGTTGGTCACATTTTTGTGAACTGTCCTTCTAAGAAACAAGGGAAACGGTCTGTTGTTTCACAACCAGCTGTTATACCCAGGTCGCCACCAGTGAAACCATCTCCCAAACATCCAAAGCAAAATGTGGTGAAACCACCAGTCAAACCGATGGTAAAGCCTAAGATCATATATGAAGCTAAACCATCTGTTCCAAGAAAGGTAACGCAACCTGCTGTACCTCGTGTATCTACCTCTGGTAGTACACGTACTGGTGAGAAACCTGTGGCACGACTCTCTAAGCCACAGAGGAGGAGACGGAACAAGAGGTTGAGAAAGCTTGAACAGCTGACTTCAGTTCAATCAGGTGAAGCTTCCACAAGTTCACCTGCTGTAGTTGAACCAAAATCTTCTGTTCCAGTTAAGAAACAAAAGAGATCTTGGACTGCAAAATCCACAACTTCTCAATCTCCTAGTTCTATTTCTTCTAAAGATTCATCAATTTTGAACAGTCGTCATGACTGTGAGTTAAAAGAAGTAGTTTATTTTGAAAAGGATGGACGACCTAAGACCACAATGGCTTGGGTCTCCAAATCTAACTAATTCTTTTGTGACTCGTGCAGGGACGTCCGAAGGGTACTATCTCTAACCGCTGGTATGTAGATAGTGGATGTTCCAGGCACATGACAGGAAACATGGCCCTGCTTCAAGATGTTAAACCATTCAGAGGCGGCTATGTGGCCTTTGCCAGAGAAAAAGACGGCAGCATCACGTGTCAAGGCGTAGTTTCGAACGGTTGTGTCAGCTTTGACAATGTCAACTTCTGCGAGCAGCTGAAGCATAACCTGTGGAGTGTCTCCCAAATGTGTGATAAGGAATACTCGGTGATGTTTGACAAGTCAGAATGCATGATTCTCAAACCCGGTTTTAAAGTTCCAGAAGATTGGATCCTGATGAGAGCGCCAAGAACAAAAGACACCTATCAGATCGATATGAGCGTGGCAACAACCACCTCATCAGTTGCTACTTGTTTTCTTACCAAAGCGACAGAACTTGACTCCCTCTTGTGGCATAGGAAACTCGGACATATTTCGTATCATAAAATGAATCATCTTGTCCGAAACGGTTTGGTAACCGGGGTTCCTAAGCTGAGGTTTACCGTTGCAGATGACTGTATGCCTTGTAAAAAGAGCAAACAGCAACGGAAGTCTCACAAGCCCAAGCTTCAAAACTCTATTGATACCCCTTTGGAGCTATTACACATGGATCTGTTTGGCCCCATAAGTATCAGGAGTATTGGAGGTAAGTCGTTCTGTCTAGTAGTAACTGATGATTTCTCACGTTTTTCTTGGGTGCATTTTTTAGGTACTAAAGACGAGACTGCTGATATTCTTCAATATTTGATCCTGAGCTTGGAATCTCTTTGCAAGCTGAAATTTAGAAGAATTAGGAGTGACAATGGAACTGAGTTCAAGAATAATTTGATGGAGCTTTTCTGTCTCAAGAAAGGGATCCGTCAAGAATTCAGCGCGCCGTACACGCCTCAGCAGAATGGAGTTGCTGAACGGAAGAACAGAACACAGATTGAGACTACAAGGACTATGCTGTCGGATGCAAAGCTTCCTGTCACTTTCTGGGCAGAAGCCGTTAATACAGCTTGTCACGTCTTAAACAGAGTTCTGGTTGTGAAGAGGCACAACAAGACTTGTTACGAGTTGATCAACAATCGACTTCCCAATCTTGATTACCTAGTTCCTTTCGGTAGTCCTTGTTCCTTGTTGCTACAGTACAAAGACCGCCAGTCTAAGTTTCATGCATAAGCGGTGGAAGGCATCTTCTTAGGATAGGTTGCCAACTCGCCTTGCAAGAGAGTGTACAACATAGGAACTCGTACTGTCGAGGAATGGTTTGAAGTGGATTGTAGTAAACACAGCATTCCACCCGAACGAACAGGTCCAACTTGGGGTTTTGATTATGATGCGCTATTCAAGTCATTCAATCTTCCTGATCTATCTGCAGTTGACGCCGCAAATGTTTATGAATTATTGGGTGGCGGTGATGACCCCAGTTAGAGCCGAAGAATGTGAAGTAGGCTCTCACTGATAACTGCTGGATTGAGGCGATGCAAGATGAACTGTCTCAATTCCAAAAGTTGCATGTATGGGATTTAGTTGACTTGCCAAAGGGCTTTCAACCAATTGGAACCAGATGGGTGTTCAAATGCAAGACGGATGATCATCATGTTGTTGTGAAGAACAAAGCAAGATTGGTTGTTCAGGGTTTTCATCAGCAAGAGGGCTTGGATTACACGGAAGTATATGCCCCAGTTGCTAGAATTGAGGCCATTCGACTGTTCTTGGCTTATGCCACATATGTCGGCTTCAAGGTCTATCAACTTGATGTGAAGAGTGCTTTCCTTTACGGTAAAGTTCATGAAGAGGTCTATGTCACTCAACCTCCCGGTTTTGAAGATCCGCATGATATTAATAAAGTGTATAAGCTCGACAAAGCACTTCATACAAAAAGATGTGGGTATTAGACCAATGGCGGTATTTCGGCCATGTCATGATCGTGTGCATCTCGTCAAGGAAAGCTGGTAAAGATGCCATGGGTCATGACCTTGCAGCAGCCATGGTGGGCTTGTCTCTTAATAGGGGCTACAACTTCTCGCGCTACATCTTCAAAGCAATCAATGACCAGATAAACACAACGGAGAAGTTTATATTCTTATTGTACCCTAGGTTTGTGCAGCTCTTGATCGATGACGCGTTGCCAAACCTTCCTGCCATAGGGGAGAGACTGCAAGTCAAGCGGGTGGACAAAAGAGTATTTGCTCAATTTCTGAAGCCAGGCAGTGTAGAACCTACCCCTGTGCACACAGAACTCTTTGGCCACCTTCTAAATGAAGCATATGTGGCACCTGAAGACTGGAGATGGTACAGCCACGACTCGGAACCTGAAATGAGTGAACATTCCGATGAACAGCAGGAACAACACGATGAGGAGAATGATAGTGATGATGGCTCGTCTGAGGATGGAGATGACGAAGGCGGTGATGGTGGTGCTGAGGAATCCGATTCAGAAGCAACAGAATCAGATTCTTCTGATTCCGATGACGCACCATCACAGGCACACCCCAGGAGACCGGCACAGGTAACCCTACCTGAGTCGTCTTCCAAAAGAAAGCGATAGAGCTCGAGTAGCGATTATGAGCCAACATCTGACTCTGACGCTGCTCTACAAAGACAAAGACGAGAGCGTGTTCATAAGAACAGGGGAGATAGGCAAGAGGTTGCTATACCCATTGTGGTAGAGGCCGCGGCTCAGCAGCAAGTACAAGTTCAAGCTGTCAGTATAGATTCAGCCTCTACCCCACCTTCACAGCAGTTATACCGTAGGAGGAGAAGACCACAAGTTCAAGCTGACGTGGTAGTCACGGCAGTCACAGAGGAGGTTCCTGTGACGGTGACCCTCCCTACAACATCAGTCCAAGTGGCGGTGACTATTCCAATTGTCACGGAGTCTGTCACCATCACCCCTACCATAACACCCACTCCCATCATCTCATCCCAAATCCCAACACCCACCATTGATCCTCCAAGTCAACCCTTCACTTATGAAGATTTCTCACAAGGGTTTGACTTTGGTACCATCTTCTCCTCCCCTATCCATAATGCCGAAGCGTCATCGTCTAGGCATCCTGATTCGAATGAGGCAAGGATCGATGTGCTAGAAACCCAAGTTGCTGGACTGCTGAAGACTATTAAGAAGTCAAAGGAGGAATCTGATGCTCAACAAGCACAGATTAATTCACTGGCCGATGAAGTTAGGATTCTACATAGCCAGAGAACGGGGACTAATGAGCGACTGAAGAACGTAATGGCACAGAATGAGTTGTTAATGAAGATGAATGAAATGATTCTAGGGCACAGAACGTCACTTGAGCTAAGGCTGGATTTACAAAGAAAAGAGCACGAAGCGATGGTCAAATTAGTTGCAGAACTGACCAAGAAGCTTGGTGCTCAGGGGGAGAAGGAGAAGGAGAAGGAGAAGGAGAAGGAGAAAGAGAAAGAGAAAGAGAAAGAGATATAGAAAGAGAAAGAGAAAGAGAAAGAAAAGAAATCCACTGGTGCTGAGCCTTGTTATCCAGTCGACTTGACTAAGGATGACGATAAAGACAAGGATCCTGAAGCCGGTCCTAGTGGAGGTGAGCACCAAGCTTTGGCAATTGTGCCCATCTCTGCTATTCAAATGGCTGAGGGGGAGTCTACTCAGCAAGAGGGTGGTGATACCTCTGGTGGTGGTGGTGATAAAGGGAAGTCAGCTGCCGATGTACTCAAGGACTTATCTGATGATGAGATCCTTTATCTTGAGCCTGACTATTCCAAGGAAGCACAGATCGATGCTCTCTTTAATCTGGAAGAAGGAGAGATCGACTCTGGTGATGACTGGAATGATGATGATGAAGACGTGGTGATAGAGATTCCCAAGGGTGACGGGGAAGGAGAGTACGAGCTAGAAGATGGATAGATCTTTGAAGTTCCATCCTTCGACGCTCCGCTCGAAACAGGTTCAGTCGAGCATGCCAGTTATTTAGATGCCTCGACTGAAGCCTCCCCAGTTGACCCTGAACCTGTGGACCTAGAGGCACCGAAAGATACAGACATGCCTTCTACCTCATCAAAGGGTCCAACTCCTGTGTGGCAAAAGACGTCTATCATAGACAAGCACAGAGCAACAGGAATGATCTTAGCTGTAAGGTTCGAGGAGGACAAGCAGTTGTTCGCTATCAAAAGATCTGGGGGGGTTCAATACTTAAAACCCACCAGTGAAGCGTTCAGCTCCTTGCCCAAATACGACCTTGTGAACCTAGCAAACCGAGAGCTACTAGGTAAGTGTAATCATGCAGTAGCGATGGGTTTGTGGGTGGTTCTGCAGCGTGAAGCAAGATCTGGGAACTTTGAAATGTTCAAGCCTCAGGTGCCCAAGAGAGTCAAGGATAAGCACGCTATACATCCTGTGACTAAGAAGCACTTAAAAAAATTGGTATCCAAGCCAGTGCGATGTGAAACTAAGATTCCCCTGAGCAAGTTATCTCAGGATATTCTTGGTGACATGTGGTACTGGTACGTAGATCCAAAAATGGGCAAGGCTGTGATCTTGGGAAAGGGACGTTCCGAGAGTGGGAACATAGTGCCAAAAGAACTGATCAGAATATTTGATGAAGTCTGCTTCATCAACTTTTCCGTGAAAGATCTGGAGGTACTAGCTGATAGGTACTGTGTCCAAACGGACGAATGGACAAAGCTCCTTGCTTCTAAATATGACAAGGTGATCAAGTTCTGCCTTGAATACAAGAAGAAGATGGAAGCTAAGGATGGACAGCTGTGAAGACTGAAGATGATGAAGATCCCGAGCTGTTGTCAAGGGGGAGTTTGTTGAAGCACTTTCCTGTGAGAACACTCTGGATAGAGTCTTAGTTTGTATTTTCATGTCTGTAATTGTCTTTATATGTAAGAGTCTTTATGTATTAGTTTATCGAGTTGTATTTAATTTTACATATTGAATGTTGCATTTCTTTCTAAGTGTTTTGCGCACTTACATGTGCGCAGGAGAAAGGTCCTGCGTACTTAGCAAGTACGCAAGAATACCTTTGCGTACTTGTTACGTACGCAAGAGCAATTTGCCCTGCGCACTTGCTAAGTGCGCAGGCATCAGGTCAGGTATAAATAGGATAGGTTGACAGTAGTTAAGTACGCAGACATAGACGCAAATACGTAAATTGTAATCTCAGTGCTTTTCTCTGTAACCTTCAAGTGTTTATAATACAAAGAAAGTTTAAAATGTTTTCTCTTGTCGGTTTACTTTGTTTAGCTAGACTCTCCACCTAGTCACGGGCATTCCGCACCCGGTCCGACTAGTAGACCCACTGGCATGTGACGATCCGCCACACCCGAGGGACCTACTTTTCCGGGATATCACATCATCCCCTAGTTGAAAGAATTTTCGTCCCGTAAACTAAAATAGTACCTTAAGAATTTGACGCGGAGTGCTTGAACAAATTAGGATATTTGCACATCATCTGATCCTCGCGCTCACACGTGAATTTCGGTCCGCGTTTCGAGTTCCAACGAACTCTGACAATAGGGATTTTACCGTGCTTTAACGTTTTGACTTCCCTATCCATAATTTCCACGGGTTCTTCGATGAAACGTAACTGTTCATCAATGTTTAGTTCCTCAAGAGGAACCGCGAGAGACTCGTCTGCTAGACATTTCTTCAAATTTGAGATGTGAAAGACTGGGCCAATTCTCTTTACTATCTTGAAAGGTCCAACATAACGAGGGTTTAGTTTACCTCGCTTCCCGAAGCGAATGACACCTTTCCAAGGTGAGACTTTGAGTAAGACCATGTCACCTATTTGAAACTCTAAGGGTTTACGACGCTAGTCGGCATAGCTCTTTTGACGATCACGAGCTGCCGCCATACGGTTTCGGATTTGAACGATCTTTTCGGAAGTTTCGAATACAAGTTCAGGACCTGTAAGTTGACAATCCCCAACTTCGGTCCAACAAATAGGAGAACGACATTTCCATCCATATAGTGCTTCAAATGGAGCTGCCTTGATGCTAGTGTGATAACTATTGTTGTAGGAGAATCCACTAATGGTAGGTGAGACTCCTAAGTGTTACTGAAATCAATCACACAGGCTCGTAGCGTGTCCTCCGGAGTTTGAATAGTACGTTCTGTCTGGCCATCAGTCTGCGGATGGTATGCTGTGCTCATATCTAGACGTGTGCCTAAAGCTTTATGTAACGACTGCCAGAAACGAGAAGTGAATCGTGCATCACGATCCGAAATGATAGAGATTGGCACCCCGTGCCGAGAGACTACTTCTTTCAAGTAAGTACGAGTAAGCTTATCCATTTTGTCAGTTTCCTTGATTTCTAAGAAGTGAGCGGACTTTGTTAAATGGTCAACAATTACCCAGATGGTATCACATCCGGTAGGAGTTCGTGGCAATTTTATGATAAAGTCCATGGAGATTTGTTCCCATTTCCACATGGGAATTTCTGGTTGTTGGAGAAGACCGGATGGCTTTTGATATTCAACTTTGACCTTCGCGCAAGTCATACACTTACTCACATAAGTGGCTATATCGGCATTCATCTTCGGCCACCAATATAGCACCTTTAGGTCATGGTACATCTTGTCGGAACCTGGATGTATAGAGTAACGAGATTTATGAGCCTCATCCATGACTAGTTCCCTTAGGTTTCCGAATACTGGAACCCATATTCGCTCGACGAAGTAGCGAATACCGTCAGATTTGACCTCGAGTTGTGCTTCCATACCGCGTGTACCTTCCAGCGGTAGGTTTTCCTCTTTCAGGGCTTCGAGTTGAGCACTACGGATTTTGTCAGGTAATCCGGGGTGAATAGTAAGTGGTAGTGCTCGAACTCGTTTGGGTTTCGTTTCCTTTCGACTTAGGGAAACAGCTATAACATTAGCCTTACCCGGGTGGTACCAGATCGCACAGTCATAATCATTTAAGAGTTCGACCCAACGACGTTGTCGCATGTTCAACTCTTTCTGCTCGAAGATGTGCTGAAGACTCTTGTGATCGGTGTAGATAGTGCACTTGGTACCGTACAAGTAATGTCTCCATATCTTAAGTGAGAAAACTACAGCTCCCAACTCTAAGTCATGAGTGGTGTAGTTTTTCTCGTGAACCTTTAGTTGACGCGAAGCATACGTGATCACCTTTTCTCGTTGCATTAACACACAACCTAGACCCTGAATAGACGCGTCACAATACACCACAAAATCATCCGTTCCTTTCGGAAGAGCTAGAATAGGTGCACTGCAAATTTTCTGTTTAAGATGTTGGAATGCTGACTCTTGGTTATCGCCCCAGTTATAGGCTTTACCCTTTTGAGTTAAGGCAGTGAGAGGTTGTGCAATTTTTGAAAATCCCTCAATGAATCGACAGTAATAACCAGCCAATCCCAGGAATTTCCGCACCTCAGTCGGAGTCGTCGGTGCTGCCCAATTCTTGATGGCTTCTATCTTGATGGGTCGACATGTATTCCTTTCTCGTTAACCACATGTCCTAAGAATTGAACCTCCCGGATCCAAAATTCACACTTGGAAAACTTAGCATATAGTTACTCCCTTTTAAGTAATTCCAAAATTAGACGTAGATGTTCCTCATGTTCCTCCTTGTTCTTGGAATAAATGAGAATGTCGTCGATGAAAACGATAACGAATTGGTCAAGGTAAGGCTTACACACACGGTTCATGAGGTCCATGAATACCGTAGGTGCGTTGGTTAATCCGAAAGGCATGACCATAAATTCATAGTGGCCGCACCTTGTCCTGAAAGCAGTCTTAGAGATATCTTCAGCTCGAACTCTCAATTGATGGTAGCCGGACCTGAGATCTATCTTGGAATAGAAACTTGATTCTTGGAGTTGGTCAAATAGGTCATCTATACGAGGCCAAGGATAACGATTCTTGATTGTGACCTTATTCAGTTCACGGTAGTCGATACACATACGGAAGGTTCCGTCCTTCTTCTTGACGAACAGGACTGGAGCTCCCCATGGCGATGAGCTAGGTCGGATGAAACCTTTATCCAACAATTCCTGTAACTGAGTAGATAGCTCTTGCAATTCACTAGGTGCCAGTCTGTAAGGTGCCCGAGCAATCGGTGCCGCTCCGGGTGCTAAATCAATTTGGAATTCAACCTGTCGGTGTGGTGGCAGATCCTCGGGAAATACTTCTAAAAATTCACGAATGACGGGAATATCATCAATCTTTTTCTCTTCTGACGACTGCTCAGCAACGAGAGCCAAAATAGCCGTATGTCCCTTTTGAAGGCACTTCTGTGCTTTCATAAAAGATATGATGCCCATGACTGCACCAACTTTTTCGCCCTGAACGGAAAGGGTTTCTCCACTCTGGAGAGGAATACGAACAATTTTCTCATGACAGATAATTTCAGCTTGATTTTTAGACAACCAATCCATGCTGACAATTACATCAAAGCTACCAAGTGTGACAGGCATAAGGTCGATATCAAGTATATGTCTAGCTAGCTCAAGCTTACAACCCTTAAGAATGTGGGTTGCTTCAATTATTTGGCCATTAGCTATCTCTATTATATACTTAGCTTCTAACAGAGTTGGAGTTCCTTTTATCATATCACTAAGTTTCTTAGATATAAAACTTCTATCAGCACCAGTGTCAAAAAGGACAGAAGCAGAGTAATTATTTAAGAGAAACTTACCGGTGACCACATTATGATCATAACGAGCTTCTCTAGATCCTAGCACGAAGGCTCGTCCCTTCGCACCATTTCCTCCACCATTGCCGTTGTTACCCCCATTGTTGTTATTCTGGTTAGGGTTGTGGTTTCCATTACCCACTTTCTTCAATTGAGGACAATTCTTCCGAATATGTCCCTCCTTCCCACACTCAAAACAACCCTTTGTAAATCCAGGCTGTTGAAAAGGCTACTTGGCTTGTAATTCACCCCTACAATCTTTAGCAGCATGACCTATTTTGCCACACCGCTGACAACGATTGCAAAACCCGAAGTGATGGAAGTTGCACTTGTTACACTTAGGAGACTTTCCCGCGTAACCACCCTGGTTTTGATCTGAAGCGGTCGACTGGTTGAAGTTCTTAGCAGGCTCAAACCTACGATGCTGCTGCTGTGGTTGATTAAACTAGGGTTGGTTGGGCTTGGGTCCTTTAGAGTGAGAGTTGGAGTGGTTATTGGAGTGGTGGTCAAACTTGAGTTTATGATTATCGGTTGATTTAGAGACCGAACCTCTCGGAGGTAGGGTCCATTGAGTCACCGCCTGAGCGGTTAACTTATGGGCAAGTCGGATAGTCTGATGGATAGTGGTAGGGTTGGATGAAGTAACCATGCTTTGTATTTGAGGCACTAGACCTCCAATATATAGTTCAATTCTCTTGTAATCAGGGGTCACCATATGCGGGCACATAGTAGCAAGTTCATGTGAACGCGTGGTATAGAGTTCAATTTCAGAACCCTCCATCTTTACGTTCCAGAACTCTCCCTCTAACTTCTGAATTTCATCACGAGGACAGTACTCCTCCTTCATCATCGACTTAAACTCCTCCCACGGGAGTCCATTTGCCATGGCCAGACCCAACATCTGGACCTGGGCGTTCCACCATGTGAGAGCTGGGCCCTCCAAAGTTCCAGCGGCGAACTTGACCTGATTTGCCACTGGGTAGTTGCACATGGAAATCATTGATTCTACTTTCTCGAACCAACGAAGTAGTCCGACAGCTCCTTCAGCTCCACTAAAGGCATGGGGCTTACAATCCATGAATGCCTTGAAGGTGCAGGCTGGTTGCGGGTTTTGCAGGCCTGGAGTCGGAACAAAATAGGATTGGGATTATAGAGTTTAGGACAGGCTTTTTAAGAGATGAATTGACATCATTAGTCAATAGCTAAAGTATTTACCTGCAACATTCTGTGCTGCTAGAGCCTCCACCACACTATCATTTATTAGTGCCGCTAGCTCCGCTGCCGTCATGTTAATGGTACCTCGGCCACCAGCACGACCTCCATGTCCTCTCCCTGACATGATTCTTCACATTCACAAATACAAAACAATGAGAAATATATTGCATATTAAACATTATTTATGTACGAGTAAAGAAATACAACATCTAATATTTTGAAAATTAAATAAATTGTAAGGCTACAAAATAAATAACTCAAACATTAAACTTCTCATGCTTTTATTGAATGGGAACAACCTTACCCATCTAGGTTTGAAAAGAGAAATAACAAAAGCAAAACATGCATGAAAAGGGAAGATAGAATAGGAAGATCATCAAACATCTTCGTCATCAGAAGAAACATATGATTGCGCATCATCGATCTCCACTGGTTCCTCCTCAGGTGGCTCCTCCTCCAAGGGCTCATCCTCGAAGGGCTCTTCCTCGCCGTCAGAAAGTGGAATCTCCTCAGGAAATAGGGCTGCTTGCAGTTGGGCTTCCAAGTGAGTTACTCTTTCTTAGAGACCTTTGGCAGTATGGTTTGCTACCTGTAGCTGAGCTTCCAGAGCAGCCAGTCTCTCCAGAACTCCTTCCATATCATCGTCCGAGGTGTCCACCCTCGTCTCCAAATGTGTCACCCGATCCACTAAGACGTTATGGACTTGATGCGTTACTGCTAGTTCAGTAGTCAAAAGCTCTATCCCTACCTTATTCTCCTCTATTTGAGACTCTCTCTTCAGAATGTCAGGTATCTCATCAGTAGCATCTTTCACAATACTCAACTCCTTAGACATGTAAAATACAAAGGCTGCAAAAGTTTGTTCCATAGTGCATGGCAAGCTAGGAAAGGTAGATTATGAGGAATCAGAACCAAAGTACGGTGATGGGACATTTCCTATTTCGATCCATCTTTGGATCATTTACGGGTATGCGTTCCAATTGCGAGCATGATTCATTGCTTGCGCGCTGCTCGTTTCTCCCTGATCAACTGAATAGTCACTGGAACTAGTCCGACGCCTTTTGGGCTCCGGGGATGATAGGATAGGTGCCTTATGTCCTGGTGCCTTAGGTGATGGAGGTGGAGTTGACAACATGTTCCTGTAACAATATATATATAAATGCCAAACATCCAAATGACATGTAACTAATGTGTGAGGCTATAGTCTAGTATGCAATCCTAGTTCTCTATAACCAATGGCTCTGATACCAATCTGTCACACCCCCAAATTTCAACTAACGGAGTTTTACCAATTGGGAAGTGACGAACAAGGATCTTAGACATTAGTTACTTTGAACGACTCTACATGGGACTCAAATAAAAATATCATAATAAATAGAGTTCAAATGCGGAAGCGTAAAGAAAAGAAAATGCGCAAAACACACGCGCCCAAACCAAAAGTCCAGAAGTCCAAACGTCCAACCAAGCCAAGTATAATATAAAATAATCCAAACAAACATAAATAAGCAACAATCAAAATAGATGAATCCCATGCATGCCCTAATGTGCACTTGTGCCTTATCTTAGCGATCTGAGAAAACATTTAAGAAGATATGTCAACACGAGGTTGGTGAGTTCAGAGGTTTCAATATATAAATAAGCGTTTACCAGATTTATGATCATTCAGTATGTATCTATAGGTAGCTAACATATGTTCATGTTTAACTCAAGCGCTCGCAACCGAAGCTGATTGTTTGTTTATTTGCCTCCTGCCAGGTCTATCAACACTGGCAGTGTGAGTAGGATAACATTTCGCCCATTCGATCTCTAATCGAGTTAGCGTGACTAACGCGGATGGGATTTGTCAAATCCAGTAATACTACTAAATATTACCTCGCTAAGATCCATATTAATGGTCCGATATAAGATGAGGACTTTCTGTGATAGCGTGTTACCCTTAGCTTTAACATTGATAACATATGAATTGCAAAATCTCAAAATAGTTTGATCATGTTTTCTCCCTCAGATTAAAAACAGTAAAAAGGGGCCGTGAAAACTCACATGCGTTGCGTTGTAGGTAGTATCACACAAATGATAAGTTGGAACCACGTGTGTAAGTCTCAAAAGACTTACGAATGTCCTAAAATTATAAACACATAAATTAGGGATAAAAATGAGAATTGTGACAGCGACACGGAATGAGAAACGTCCTAAAGAAATGCTCTAATATTCAAGAGTGGACAAAAGTGTCCAAGGAGTTAGGAATTACTTTACGTGACGAATGACACAAATAATAATAAATATAACCGGGTGTTTTGTCATTCACAAAAATTAATAAAATAATAATATATACGAGTAAATAATATAACTAATTATATTATTATTTAGTCTCAATCGATATACGATGTTATAAAATGATTCGAAATAATATAAATATGTATATTATTTAATATTACGGGTCACAGTTTGATAATAATATAAATTTATTATTTTATACAAAATTACGGTTTGAAAATAATATAAACATACTATTTTTAGTTGATAATAACAATAATATTTTATTTATAAAAGTGGGAATAATATAAAAATATGTTAATAATTCAAACCCGAGCCTACGGGCTGTTTCCCGGGCTAAAACACATTTATATAATACTATAATATTATAGAGTTTGATTTTTATTAATTAAATATAACAGAAAAATGCTCAAAAAAATAGTTGTGGGAGCCCAGTCTTGAGCCCGGGTCTCTCCCACACACACACACTGACCCAACCAGTCCCGCCCTCTAGGGTATCGCGTTAGATACCCGGATCAAGTTGTTTTAACATCCAGGTTCAAGTGATTTTCTTGCCAAATCCATTCGCGATCGAAACCCGACTCTGATCCATCGATTCTGGTGTTAATCGATCAAAACAATAGAGGGGTTTTGATAATCGAGTTGGAGCGGTCCTTTGGTTAAGTTTAATTGCAAAGTTTTCATGTTTAAGATTGTTTAATTACAGAAAGAAAAGCCGTAACCCTAGTTTATGAACACTTAATCGATTTGAAATATTCTGATAATAAAAGTTGATAGAATCATAAGGCTTTTAATAAAGACGACATTGCGAATCTGATGATGTGGTTTAATTTTATTTCTTTTGAGTTTAAGATTGAAAACCCCTATTCGATGATGGAAGCCCGATATTTCATAGGGCTTTCACTCTACAGATGATTACGAGTCTAATGGTATGATTTAGTTTGGTTTAAATACGGTTTAGAGTTGAATTCGATAGCTTGGTTTCATATGAACCCTAGATTACTGGTTACAACAATTTGTATAATAAAACATCGAATTGACAGAGGGCTTTCAAGGAAGATGGTATTGCGAATCAAACTGAATAGGTTAATTGTATTTTGAATGGGTCTAGACTAGGGTTCGATTAAACCGGTCTGAGATGAACCCTAGATTTTTTATTTCGATCGAATTGATAATGTAAGCCCAATTGACATAGGGCTTTCATTCTATGGATAAAAACAAAACGATTGGAGTAAGAAATTACCAGAATTAGTATCGAATTGGTGGCACACGAGTAAAACAGGTGCCGACTGTGACTTGCTTGCACTCCGGTGGCTTCTGGTGCAAATCCAATCGAATAGACGTGTTTAGAAACTCTAGTGAGGATCGTTTGAAATGTGCAGGGTGTTTGGCTGAGAGAATTTTGATCGAATAGCCTGAATTTGCTGGATACTCATTCTCGGTCGACGGTTACGACTTGAACACCCATTATTGGGTTTAATTCGATATGTTGGGGAGAGGTTGGACAGAAAGAGTTGGGAAGTAAAGAAACTGTCCAAGCGACTGGTGTAAAGTTAGAGCAGATTAAAGCTCATCTGAAAGCTACCCAGGATAGAAAAAAGTCCTATGAAGACAAAAGACGAAGACGATAGAGTTCCAAGTCGAAGATTACGTTCTGCTGAAAGTATCTCTGTGGAAAGGAATCATTAGGTTCAGAAAGAAAGGAAAGTTGAGTCAAAGATTTATTGGACCATTTAAGATTATGGCTCGAGTGAAGAAGGTTGCATATTGATTCGAATTGCCATAAGAGATGAGTAGAATTCACTCAACATTCCATGTATCACTCTTGCGAAAGTGTCTGGTAGATGACACCTCTCATGTACCACTAAATGATATAGAGATGGATGAAAGATTGAATTATGTCGAGAAGCCAGTGGCTATACTCGACTGGAAAGAAAAGAGATTACTAAATAAGGTAATCAAGCAAGTTAAAGTTCAGTGGTAACATCGAAAGGGAACTGAAGCCACATGGGAGACAGAGGAAGAAATGAAGCAATCCTATCCCTACTTATTCGAGTAAGTAATAGGTTTCGAGGATTAAACCTTTGTAAGGGGGGTATATTTGTAACACCCCAAGATCCTAAACATAAGTAGGATGAGTGTCGGTTAAGAAACATAACACTTGAATGTAACCGGAACCGAAAAGGAAAGACGGTTCGACCGAAAACAGCCCAAAACTTTATATAAGCAATCTTGAGCTAGAAAATGACTTACGGAATCCAGAATATATGAAAACGACGTTTCTTGGCGAGGAAAAGATTAAAATCATATAAGTTAAGCTGGTGGCGGACCACTACCCATAACTTAACGGTCCGCTACTTGCTCGGGAAGCAAAAAACTATGGATCTAACACGTAGCATGCTGACTAATCACCCTGAGGCGGTGGAGGACCGCTATGAGAACCCGTAACAGTCCGCTAAGGGTCCAGAATCAACCTATAAATAGAATTTCAAGGATCTGAGTTGAGATATCCATTCCAGTTCTTCATGAACGCTCTATTTTGAGAACCCCAAGCTTGAAATACCCCTTTGGGTGTTACAAGCAAGTCATTTTTTAGCAAGGGACGAGGAGACTCTACATCAAAGTGCAGATAGTCCTTCGGTAAGTCCTCTCCCTTAGTAAGGAATGCGTAGCCTCGAGGGTTGGCACGAGCATAAGGGGAATGCCCGAGAAGTGCCAACTAGTAAAGGCTATAACTAGAGGGTTGGCATGGGCATGAGAAATGCACGAATAATGCCAACCATAGATAGTTATTAGGACAGGGAGGGCGAAGCATCCCTGAGGGGGGATTATATTATCTAAGATATAGTCTAAAAGAGTATTGTATTTCCATAGGATCGTGTAATTACTAGAGCTAGTACCGGTCCTTCTCGATTGTAGATTTTAAAAGTAGAGATGCTATTAAGGTGAGTTCTATGAGGCCCTTTTTTAATATTTTTCTTAAACGTTTTGGGTCGGTATGCATGCTAGTAATATTTACATAAATGCTATATACCTTGATTTAAATATTTGATATAGCATTCATGTTGCAAGAAGTTCTGTATAAAAAATGTCTAAATCTTAAAGCTAAGTAACGGAGTATTCATTATCAAAGGAATGTTGGGTAGCCATCTAAACAATATGTAGTTATATGGCAAACAGAATGTTCTGTCTAAGGAAAGAGTGGTGTATAAATCACCCCTGGACCCGTTACTCTTTCTTGGAAACATTTCTGTTGGAGGTACTACTCTTGAAAGATAACGAACTTATTTCATTTATATACCATGGAGAAACCTTTACGAGGGTTTAAGATAAAGATTGATTTTGAAAGAGAAAGAAAGAAAGAAAGAAAGGAATCCTTGTCTTTTGACATGATTTCATCTTGAGAAAGAAAAACGGTTTTGACACATAAAACGTTTTAAAACTTACCATGGTGTGCCCTGATAAGTAATGGAAGAAAAGTCAGGGTTTACCATGACTTGTAAAGCTCTTGACAATTATTGTCTTGACAAAGAATAAAGAGAAAGGGAAAGAGTTTTTGGGATGTTGTGCCATGTCAAATTTTTTGACCATATTGTTCTGTAAAGAAAGGTTTTGTCACATCTGGCCAAATGCTACATAATATCTTGCAACTTAAGACGTAGAGACGTATTGCAATCCTTTGTGGGTTGTAGTATGGACACCTTGTGCAAGGGTATGTGTAAGTGGTGACGACTACTTGGAGGTTAACGTGACCTCGGAAGGAAGACAAGTGTGCAAGTATAAAATATTATGTTTGGGCAAGAAGTTAATGTGATGTTTTATTACATGTCATATAAACCCATTTATGTATGAGACAGAGGTCAAAGATATTTTGACTAAAACTTAGAACTCACCAGCATAAGCTGACATATGTTTAAGCATGTGTATCAGGTAAAGATGTAGCCTCCTGCAGTAGCGGCAAAGGGCAAGAATAGAGGCATCATGCAAGGTATCTAGCATCCTCTGATGGACTGGCATTAGAAATGTTGTACTTTCTTTAGAATGTACATTAAGACAAGTGTTATGAAATAAATGTAGTATTTTAAAGTCTTTCGTTGTGTATGATCTTTCTTTACTATATATTCATGAGTAAATCCGACAAGTGGCCCGCATCTCGGGTGATCCGGGATGTGGGTGTCACAAGTTGGTATCAGAGCTATAGTTTAAGAGATTTAAATACTTGCTCAGGTATGTAGACTTAAACTAGGATTAAGGGACAATAAGAATGCCAGTAGAGATGTCAGTCAAGATAACCTGATGCCAAGGGTAAAAGAGAAAGGTATGAGTATTTTAGTACGCATATAATTGAAGGAAAACTAGAGTACCGAAAGTGGTGTAAATGATTAATTTCGTTGTGGACACAGTTATTAATGTTCACAATATACTTGTGTTCTAGCTATCAATCTATCATGTGAATACAAAAACACTCCATGTCTTTTGTAGAAAATGGTTGGTAGAGGTTGAGGCAGAAAAGGAAGAAGGGTCAATCCCAATACTTCTCGAAGGCAAACGCGGTCTACCGCCAATGCCGAACCTGAGATAGAACATGTAGAAAGAGAAGAACACGTAGAGGAACTTGAGACTCAACCAGCAGAAAGAACAAATAATAAATAATCCAGATGATGAGGATGAAGATGATTTCGATTATGATTATGAATCTGATGATTCATACAAAGTTAGACCTCGTAAGAAAGGAAATAAGGGATGTCCTTACAAGGCATTCATGGATGGAAAACCTCCTAAATTTGAAGGAACAAAAGATGCCACTGTCAATCATCAGTGGATAAGGGAGATAGAAGCAGTAATCAAAATTAGTGAATGCAGAGATGATCAAAAGGTTAAGTATGCAGCCCACTCATTTGTGTCAGAAGCGTTGTGCTGGTGGGAGAACTTGGTCATAGCTTTGGGAGAAAAAGCTATTGATCTGATATCTTGGGAGGAATTAAAAAGATTGCTGATAGAGGAATTCTGTCCAGGTAATGAAATAGACAAACTGGAGAGAGATTTTCTTAGATTAGAAGCTGGTAGTATAACTCACATAGAGTATACTACCAAATTTAATAGAATGGCTCGCTTAGCACCCCATCTGGTAACCCCTGAATCCGTATGCATCAAGCGGTACATACAAGGCTTACCATCTGAGATACGGAGGTTAGTAAAGACTTCAGACTTGAAGAATTTTCGGTCTGCTATGCAACTTGCTTCGACAAAGTACGATGAAGTCTTCGGTTCCCTCCTTGTGGAATGAAAGAGAAAATGGTCTGATATTTCTAAAAATCAGAATAAGAGGAATGGAGGAGGAGGAAAGAAGCAGGAACAGAGTGGTGGTTCTAAATGTACCAAATGTGGTAAACTACACACTTGAGAATGCAGGTATGGGACAAATACTTGCTACAGTTGTGGTAAGCCAGGACATATAGTAAGACGGGACTGAGGTGTTTCAAGTGTGGAGAACTTGGACACCGAATCGTAGAATGCCCAACCCTGAAGATTTCAGCACCAGTAGTGATTAAATATGGAAAGGAAAAGGAAGCCCCA